>CM060915.1:575052576-579966087 GCA_030737875.1 Allium sativum | reverse complement strand
GGTCGGTGTCTGAAATAAATCGTCTTATTAGTTACTTTTCAGTTATGCAATGGCTCCTTTCTGCTGAACTTCAATGTGACATTAGGGCTATGTGATTAACTAGTGTGATAATACGTGCATTGCACGTGGTAATTAATTAATATATATATATATATATATATATATATAATATATATATATATGGTTGAAATACTTCTCATGTAATGTAGAATAGTAATTTTAAACATATATTGGTTTATATTATATGTTTCACTTATTGTCTGTATGTTTGTTTGGAATGAAATTCCAATTTTGGTAGGAAAATAACAATACAAATTAGTATAAAATAGTGACTGAAAAATAAAAAAGATATCTTATTGTTTTGTATATGTTTGTCTGTAATGTAATACTGATTTTAAGAAGAAAAAATAATACAAACTTGAATGAAAAAATGGTTGAGGGTAATCAATGAAAATCATCTAAACAATTATTGTAATTGTACTTGAATATAAAATAGTGGGTGAAGTGTAATGTGTTTCTTGTGAATAATTATATCTATGGTTCAGTTTAATCTTCCACTTTACTATTATTTAATAAATTAAGCAGATTAAATTGTAGGATACTAAGACTCATTTGCTATATTCAGCAATTTGTACACTTGTTGAGATGCAGTTGAATTCTTTTGTTAAGCAGATTGCTTTGTAGATTCTTAGCAGAAATCACTTATAATATTCAACTCGGTGTCTTCTCATAGAGAAAGGTATGCATAATTATGCAGATGCGGCCTTTTAAATAGAGCATTACCTTAGTGGTGGACTAGAACTGGATAATAATGTATTTTGTAGACACAAACACACATGTTATGCTTCAGTTTGATTTTAATTTCTTTAGATAAAGAATAATGTTCGTGTAATATGATAGTTAAAAATTTCTAGTTTAATTTAAAATATATAAATTGTTGCAGTTGTACGTGAGTGATCTTCATGACAAAATGACTGGGATCAGCCTTTGTGGTGTTATTACGAATATTGGAAGAGAATCTAGTACTGCAAAGAGTGTTTTCTTTATCACAATTGAAGATAAGACTGGAACAATTGCAGGGAAGCTGCATTTCACAAAATCTTGGTAAATTTTTGATAATAATATGATGTAATTTTAACCACTAAAAGTGGAACAAGCATTTAAATTATGTTTTTCTTCTTTTTCCCATTTTTCTAAACAAACTTGTAACTTATTGGTGGCATGTTGTGCAGGAGCAAAAACCGACACCAGTCTCGAATTTGAGAGAAATCAGACTTAAGTATGCATTTTGGATAAAATATATAAATTAAAAGTGTTTCAACTTATAACATTTAAATCACTACTTGTAAATCACTGTTTTAGGGTATGAGCACCTCCTTGTGGAGCATGTGGCTTCGCCACTTTGCTGCATGAAAATTTTGAAAGGGAAAGGGGTGTATAAAACTGGATAATTGTAATATCCAGTCATCAGAGCTACAAAGTTTTCATTAAAATAAATGAGATGTTTCTTGCACTTCAACAATATCTATTAATTTTTATGTATCTAGTTTTTCTTTCTATAGACATTCCCCTTTATTTTCAGTGTGCTCTATATGTACTGGTAATTGTATTTTTTCCTATATATCTCTAATGCCATGTTTTTAATCATGAACTGGATCAATATATATCACTGACAATTCTGAATCATATGAATTTTGTTTGCATTTAAGTATTTAGGGAAATAAAAACATAGTATGCTGTCTTCTTTAGTGAAAATAAATGAAAATCTAGATCCGTTATCTAACGATCTTGAATACGAATTTGCCATGCAAAGAAGTTATTTGAGTTTTATATACGGAACAGAAAGGATGTAATTGAAATAACGCAATGGAAAAAAGAGGGTTCTGCTTCAACACAACAGAAATAAACATAGAAAAAATAATTGACTTTCATCATCTTATTTGCATTAAATGAGCACATAAACCTTCGGTCTTTTATAGAATTTAAAACACATGAAGCATTCATGGATTTTGGTTAGCCCACAACAATCCATTGGTAATAAAAAAAATACAGCGTTATCTTCCATTTTTAAAATATAATACAAAGATCCCATTAAAACACTCATGATGCTCTATCTTGGAAGATAATGCATCAGTCTGAAGTCAGGAAGATACATTCCTGCATTTTTGTAATCAACAATAATCATGATATTGTTGGTCTACAGTCTACCACATTTCTGTATTTTGTGTTTTAATGAGATAAAATTTGATGTTTATAGAATGCAATACATACGTTTGCAGTTGCTCTGTTGCAGCGGTATTGATCATTCACACCAAAGTGCACAAGCACAAGATAAACGAAAAGAAGTACGAAGGATTGTCCTAGCATTGCACTTTGCAGTAGTTGCACTCAAATTTACACAAAATAATAAAGAATTCAAAATTTTGTTTTCCTCATGACAGCGAAAAAACTGACATCTTTTTTTGAGTCATCACCATACCCAGTCCAGTTAATCCTATTTTTTTAAACCAAATATGTACCTTGATCGGTTTCTTGAACACAACCTATATCCAGGATAACTAATATTTTTGCTCGTTCAGGCACTTATGGCACATGTATGTAAGTGTATCTGGGATGGATTTGAAATTAGTGTGGGTTTATTTATTTCCATTGTTTTTTGTATCATAGCATTCACTCGTTAGTTGATATCTTGTTTTTATAATATGCTTTTGCCAGGTCATTAGGAAGATTGGACACTGGTCATACAGTATGGTTATCAGGCTTATCCTGTTCTATAACCAAAAAAAAGCTGTAAGCATTTTCCAACCTCTTCCTACCATAGCACAATGTTCGTTTCCAACAACTAACTTCCGATATACATGTTCAGTATTGATAACAATATACTACAATAATCTGATTAACTTGCACCGGGTCTTCGGATCTATTTTACTGCAACCCCAATTTTTTTAACCATTAGCAGAAACCATCATGTTCTCCCTGTTGAAAGTTTATAGTGTAACTCAGCTATACTTCTATTGGCAAGCCTAAATCTAAGTAGTCACTAGTCAATTCAGTTTCAGTCAAAAATAGAGTGCGTGGTACCCAAAAATGTCAGATAAATTGGATAGTACTGGTAAATTGTTGATTATTATTGACAGCTTATAAGCACTTTTAATCTATAACATAAAGCAGTGACGTTGAGAAAATATACATGTATGTATTACACGGTTTTTTCCCCCAAAATAAAATGTTATTATGTCAAGTACAAAAAGAATCGTCAATAAGGTAAGTTTGATTAAAGTGCCTAGAGAGATCAAGTTGAAGGTAGACGAAATGAAATATAGTACCGTGTATTTTTTGAACTAGTATTTGACAAAAATATAACTGGAAATGAATAAAAGAATAAAGGACGACTCTTATATTTTATCGCAATTCTCCATGAGCGTAACGGTATGCGCTTCGCTCGTGATAATAGCAAGCACTTCACGTATGAATTATTTTTCTACGAAGTGTGCATTTTCGATGGTTCACGTTGATACCAAAAAAGTGTGACACCGAACGTATTACAACTATAAATAAATATATCTGTTCACTTGTTATTAGCTTATGATTTTTTTTTTTTTTTTTTTTTTTTTTTTTTTTTTTTGCTGTGAAGTATTTGGAGTTTGTACTTTCTAGCGAATGAATTCAGTTCAAATATTTCATTGAAATGCTCCTAGAAAGGCAAAAGGAAGGCTCTTGTATAAAAAAGAAAGAAAAATATACGGGTCTTTTCCTAAATTGTGCTATCCAAATTTTTCATCAATATTTTGTCTCATATATTGCCTCGATGTACTAATAAATAATGACCCGATAACCGTCAACTATTCTCTCTCTCTCTCTCTCACACACACACAAACCCCCCCCCCCCCCCCCTCCAATGCACGCACACATATGTATCTATATATATATATATCTATATATATATATATATATCTATATATATATATATATATATATATATATATAGAGAGAGAGAGAGTATGGGAAAGTCAATTGAGACAGAAAATATAGTCTTATAGACACAATTGGTCATACAATGAATTTCCACCATTGAATTGCCTTTTGATGTCCACCTCCAATATTAGAACAAAAGAATCCAACGATTTAGATCTCTTTTGTGTCACCAATTGTGTTTAATTCATGTCTAAATAGCCAATCCATATAATCTGATAATATCGTTGACATGCCAAGATGCCAGATATCAGCCATATAATCTGATAATAACTTCTTGGGCCTACATACCTCTGATAACAAGTACCTTGCTAGCCCCCCCCCCCCCCCCCCCCCTTTTCCTTGACAATTTGAAGTT
Organism: Allium sativum; assembly: GCA_030737875.1. Classification (NCBI taxonomy): domain Eukaryota; kingdom Viridiplantae; phylum Streptophyta; class Magnoliopsida; order Asparagales; family Amaryllidaceae; genus Allium; species Allium sativum. The sequence continues at coordinate 579,961,757 of CM060915.1, read as the reverse complement.
TTGAAATATCAAATACATGCTGGTTTCCATGCTAATAAACTGAAGCTTGTTTTTATGTTTTTCTTTCTTTCATTTTAATCTTTAGAAACAATAATTTGTTTCATTTCACAGGCTTCAGGTAGTTTGGGTTGAAAAGGAAGTTGGTTCTTCTATTATTGACTTAAGCAGTTTACCTGCTTTACTTAACTCCTCATGCCTCCATCAGCTATCTTTTCTGCGCAACATGAATCACTCCACAAGCGTACGATTTTATCATTTGTACTTTATTTTAAACTGTTACAAACACATATATTTGTGTGTATGTTTTACTTTCTCCCTAAATTGTAAATCCGTAGGCAGTTTGTTGAAACACAGTATATTTTCTAGTCCATCATTAAATATAATGTCCTTCGACAGCTATGATGGCCTTTGACCATAAACAAAACTATTGTGTGGTTATAAAAATATTCGACAGGGTTGTATTTTCTAGAGCCTAGAAGCCACGATCCATAAGTTAGGATTACTAAGATTTTTAATGACCTTGTTGCTAGTTTGAGGTGCCTTGAGACAATTTACTAATCAGAGATTTGGTTGTGTCCGTCTGACAACAATACCAATCCAAGCAAAACACCCATGTAGAACGCCTGTGCTGGAGGTTTCTATACATTAATTTGATTTCTGAGTTTGTAAGAACCACATTCTACTAGTTCTCTCTCTTCCTTACCCCCCTCCCCCCCCCCCCCCCCCCCAAATAAAAATAAATAAATAAAAACCCAAACCCCAACAAAAACCTCCCCGCCCCTCGTGGTCCTGTCTCTCTGTCTGGGTTACTTACCACATGCTTCTATTATATATCTACTTACTAATATAATGGCTTATTTTTGATAGCATTGTGTGTGTTTGTGGGGGGGGGGGGGGGGGGGGGAGGACAAAGTCAAATCGTACCTGTATTTAATTTTTCAAATGATAAAAGATGGAGTCAAGTTGTTTAAACTGACGATGAGTTATCAATGTGACCCTAATCATCAGCCAAAACTTTCATGACTTTGGTTGGATTTCAATTGCGGTGATACCGAGGTTCGGGAACTGTGTTTCAATTTCATTTCCGATCATTTGAAATTTTTGACTAAAATTTTAATTTTGCATTGAAATCATATCGATTTTGATATTTTTAGTGAAAATGCAGTAATACCAGTGTTATTAAGACTGGCACATAGGCACGCCTAAGGCGCAAAAAAGCTCAGGACATCAGTTGCGCCTTTTTGGAAGTTGATGCGCTCAAGCTATCCAAGGCACCCAAAATATGCACTGTTTGTTAAGGTGGCAAAACCCTTAGAGGCCTAAAAAGTGCCCCTTGATTAGTGTTTGATACTTTGATTTCTTGATTGGAAAATGTGTTTCCTCTGGTCTACTCGATTTCAAACCCGTTCTTAACCCTAATTTATGCCGAAACTTAAGCAACTTCAACTTTGACTGCAGTAAAGAAAACCATTGCAAATCGAGCTCCAAGCACCCATCGCTGTAACTGCAACCTCTGATCCAGAGCTTCCACCTCCGCAAACTCCTGACCAGCATCGCTGTTATGCTTGTATCCCGCCCTCATCTTCTCAGATTAGATACTGCTTTTCCCCCTTATGTATTTAGATAAGTTAATTAAAATTTATGTTGGTATTTTAGAAGTAATTAGTATAATTAAACCGATTTGGTTTGGGCATTGATTCGTTTTTAACCAAAGACGTCTGTCCTCAAAAGCGAAACTAAAATGGACAAATCATATTAAAATTAGGAAAAAAAAAAAGGATAGTAAATTAGAAAAGGAACCTAAAAGCTGTAGGCTAAAAATGAAGATGGAAAAAAATGACTTGTTCCTTTTTTATTAATAAAATGAAAAACCAGGTCTTTGATTCAAATAGGAAAAAAAAAAAAAAAAAGTACTGCAATCACTCAAAAGGTTTACATGTAGAAGTAATAAGAAGCACAAAATATCTATGATGTAGGATGTAGATGGGCCGATACTTATTTTGTCGAGGTAAATGAGGTATCAACTTCATTTTGGATATGCATGCTTAAATCATCTTGCAGTTCTTCAAAAACATAGAACAGATGAAAAAAAGAGCAAAGTAAGCATAATTGAAATAAAAAGATAAAAGAGCTGAGAGGGAAAAAAACAAGATAAAGTAGAAATTAATGTCCGTGGGAAAATGAATTTGTGAATTGTGTTTTGTTAATTAACTTTAGGATTAATTGAGAGGAATAATTCGAAGTTTAACGTGTTTTCCCATAATAATCTCAAGTTTGGATTATTTTTAAATAATCCCAAGTTTAGGGGTCCCTTCCCATATTGATCTCATTTACCCGGTAACTTGTTTAACTGGTTTTCTTCAGCAGTTTTTCTTCCTACCTACTTCAATTCTTTTCTTCAGTTCGTTACTAAAGAGAGTCCATTTAGCTTAATAGAGTTAGCAAGACCTTTTCAAATCGAACTTGAAAATTTTCTGCTCCTACCAACCAGCCATATACACTTCATCATAAGCCTAAACCCAATTCGGTTTCACACATCCAAATCTATCCAGTGTAATGCCAACAACCATGGCATCAACTCAGAACAACATCTTTCGCGCCACCTCCGACCAACCTCACAAACGCATATACCAAACCAACGTCAACCCATTAAATCACCATACCCAAATCCAGTCACCACTACAAACTATCTTCTTAGTGCAAACTGCTCTTCTACCTCCTTCATCCTCGCCGAACCCCCCATCGTCAACAGCTGAACCACACAATCAAAAACCCAAATCCCGAAACCCAATACAACTCGTAAACCCGATTCAAAAACTCGAAAATCCAAATCAAATCCGCGTCCAAGCTTAAATCACCAAAAACACGCACCCAAATTCGCAGTCAGAATCTGCTACTTCAGAAAACCCGCTTCATAATCAAAATTGATATCGCAGCCAAAAAAACCCGATTCGCTTGCCTAATTCCAAAAAAAAAGTCATCTTCAATCATTCTGTTTTGTTTTTCAATTAGTGGACTGCGATTGCGATTTGTTTTGCTTTGATAAAATTAGGGTGCGTTGTGATATGTTCTTTGAGAAATAAAGAGTCGTGATTAGTTGTCTAAGTCTAGAATATCCGAAGCGAAGGCATAGAGGGATGCGATGCAGTTGGGGGTGGTTGATGGATGGATGGATGGGGTTGCGAAGAGATGGAAGCGTCGATCAGAAGTTAGTGATGGTGATGCAGCTGTGTGATTTGCTTTTCAAAGCTGTGCAAAACCAAACGTGAATTGTATTGTTGATTTGGGAAGGTTAAAACATAGTTGCTGGCTATAATAGGTTACCAGGTCTATGAGATCAATATGGGAAGGGACCCCATAAATTTGGGATTATTATGGGAAGACACACTAAACTTTGGATTATTCCTGTCAATTAATTCTTAACTTTATTATTTACATTTTTTTTAATTTTGTAATTGTAAGAGAAAAGAAACAAATTAGAATATATCTAATCTAATTATATATAGTGTATAATATTAGATAGTTTCTTCCAATGAATATTTATATTAGAGAGTTATAAAAGAAGATTAAAATCGTGGGATGAACCGAGTGTGCCATTTTATATCTTAGTTTCTTACACGATAAAATTGAAATAAGTGGTTGAATTTGCATCTTTTTTGAAAACATGGCGACTTAAGAAATGAGCTACAAATGCTTTTGCATCTTTTTTGGAAACACGATGACTTGAGAAACGAGCTTTAAATGCAAACCCTAGCTTTCAAATTGAGTGTATTTTTTGTCATTATATTTAGGTATCATTATTTTAAAAAATTATGTTGTAATTAAATCATTAATTTTTATTTTGCACATTCTTATAATCTTTTTATGATTTTTTAACCAGTAAGGTTAGTAATTCCAAAAAAAAAAAAAACAACAATTTTTTTTTCAAATAGATCTCTCGTGCTTATTTAATATAATTATAAAAATAAGCTCCTGTTAGTGGTTGAACCTTGATGATGAGTGATCCCATTTTATATCTCATACACTACAATGATGGTTAAATTTAGATATTTGTTGAAAATAGCGAATTGTTGGAAGAATTTGAAATAAATATATAGCTCTTATACTGAATAGATATATGTATTTCTTGATGAACATATTTAGTATTATTGATTTTTGCTGCACATTTTGAAATTTATTTGTTAATTTCAAGTTTTCCCATTATTATTATTAGCAATAGTGTTTGAAAAACATTGTTTGTTAAAGTTGATAGTTTCGAGAATTGAAACTAATGCAATTCGGATGAAGATGCCGCTTGCTTGTTTAACATGACAATAAAAATTAAGGTCGTGGGAACCAACCTTGGGTTTTGAAAAAAAAAAAAAGTAAGAATGACTTAACAGAAATTTTTTTTTTTTTTTTTTTTTTTTGGGTATAAACTGCTTATTTTTCCAATATATAAGATAAAAATAGGGTTTATTGGATTTGAACTTGGATGCTTAAGAATAGAGCAAATAAGCCTAATAAGGAGTGAGGTTATTTAAAATATATTAGATGAGTGAAGTTAGTGGGACTTTAACTTGACTCTTCTTGAGGATAGTCTCCATCAAGAAGAGTTGAGTATTCTATTACTACAATTCGGAGGAAAAGAGAATAACTTTGAGATAGAATGAGAGATCCATACATATGTGTGTTTCTACATGCGCTTTTGTGCACACACATAGGTACACATGTGTGTCTGTGTGTATGGGTTACTGTTGAAGAAGCCTTAGGTTGTGATAACTGGAGGAGTTGGAAAGTGATCTATTTCTTAACTATAAGAAGAAAGTGGAGCCAAATATTACATTTTCCTTCATTGTCTGTTGTTAGTTTTTAGAAGAAAAAAAAAAAAAAACCATCCTAGCTGTTAAATTCTGCCCAAACCCAGTCCAGACTTATGATCTGAAAACATGACAGCTCAATCGTAGTTGCTGAACGTTGAGTTTTATTATTATTATTATTATTATTATTATTATTATTATTATTATTATTATTTTGGGGTGTGGGAAAATTTGAAGGCTCTTCTTACTTCAGTCATCTTAGAGTTCAGCACAATTGTCTAGAAACCTAGTAGTTCAACATTCAGACGGTAAGTCATCTAACCGAAGTACAAATATGCCAATGAAGATGTACAAGGGTTGAATTTTAACGAATGCAGTGATCTTTTTGTTAATTACTCAAATTTTGTGTTGTGTGATCAATGCATATTCTTGTAGGAGTTTACAGTCAAAGGCCAGTTTATATGCACGAGTATAAGAAAAGGATGGAACATAGTAGTCTTGTCAGTTCACTAGTGCTGTTATGGTAATGGTAGCCGTTACCATTTGGAAAATACCGTTATCGATCGACTGGTATACCGATAATCTGGTAACTGTTACACTGGTAATGGTAAATTACCGTTTGTCCTTCAAAGTTTATATCTTGACATGTTTTTGTACACGGTGCATATTTATTATATTGTATGTGGTATTGGTTTATAAAAAAGCATAAATGAAAAAGAAAATAAATGTACTTTGAATTATTTCACCGGATTATAGAACTAAATGTAATCATTTATTCGGTTTTAAATGCATGTAATAAAGCATATCATATGAACATACATATGTTTTAAATTAACCGGTAAAGTTACCGTTACAGCCGGTATTGAAGAAATATTACTGATAATTTACCGTTAAAAATGGTAAATTTACCGTTATCATAACAGCCCTAAGTTCATATGCTTATATGAAATCGTAGGTGACCTAGTCCATTTAGTCGATGTAATATGGGTTGAACTGATTGCTTTTTCTTCATTTTGTTAACATACCGCTGGTATTTCAAATTTTGCCGAATATATTTATCTTTGGCCATGAACATCAGGGGCGTTCTCTTGTTTATTATCATATACTGCTTTCGCCCTTGCCATATTTGATCACTACGAAGGTCCATCCCTGGTTTGGAATGGTGCATTTATTTCATTAACGCAATAGATTTACTGCCAAGGTCTGTAAAGTTGTAAAAACAATTCGCGCAAAGGCAAATGTGCCTCTTCCCATGATTAGACTTCATTTAAAGCTATATATGGTTTTTCTAATTTCATTGTTATTTTTACCTCTCTGCTCTTATTCTTATATTTGATTGTTAAACCCATGAATAAAATTTACGTAGCTTGTAACTAACTTATAATTGTTTGCAGGTATGTAGTATACACATTGATCGTATCGAACATTCAAATGTGGAATCAATTCTATCTCACACCCTCTGTGGTCATCCTGTGACTGAAATAAATGGATTATTCCAATGCAGCCTGTGTGGTTCTGTGTGTGACAATGAATTTGTAAATAACTTTCATTTGCGATTGACAGTTGCAGATGAAAGCGCAAATATTTATGCATGGTGCACAGGCCAAACTGCAGCAGAGTTGCTTCAGATATCACCAGATGAATTCTACAACCTTCCCGTGGTACGTTTTTTAGATAGAATAGAGTGGATATGTGTGCAAGTTGGTTGTGAAGCAACAATGTCACGATTCTAGAATTGCTTAAAAGAATGATTTGCTGCTTAGCGTTATGGACTCCAAATTTTACTTGTTAGTAAAATTAAGTTTGACTTTTAGAATGAAATAGATAAAGGCTGACAATTAGAACTGAGAACCGAAAAACTGAATCGAACCGACCCAAAAAGACTGGACCCAAACCGAATCTGATGGGTCTCGGTTTGGGTCTAGGTGGTGAAGAATACAGTAAAGACCCGATCAAAGCTGACCCAAACTGACCCGATCCGAAAGGCCCGACCCAGAAACATTGAAATATGTGTATTTAGTGTTACTATTCAACCAAATCTGAACCGAAGCTTGGATCGGGTCTAGATTTTTGAAATGTGTAGTTCAGACCCGATAAAACCTGATCCGTCTAGAACTGAGACCCGCCGGGTCGGGTTTAATTGCCATCTCTGAAATTGATTTAGTTATCGTCTGCTGAGCATAACCAATCTTCTACCATACCCATTCTTATTTTTTACTATTCTGCCTTCTCTGACGATGTTTGTGTGAATGTTACCTGGTTATAGGCTCACTTTGCAAGGAAGTCATGGTTTTAGATGCATGTAGTACATGAAATGCTTCAACGTGGGAACATATATTGTGTTGGTTGAGTTAGCATAGTTCTGAAATTCACAATCATCGCAAAGGCTGCTTTCATCATCTTTTATGCTCGTCTCATAATAAATCACAAGTGCATATTTAGAAATGTTAGCAAAAGCTCAAAGATAAACATCCAAACTTTATCTTCTGTAGACATATGCCAATGAATGTAGTCAATTTTGGTGTGCCAGCATTTATTCATGCTACGCTTATGTGAACTCAATTTAGTTTTTTATAGCCAAGCTGACGTACTTTTTTTTTTTTTGGGTTTCCTTTTCTGCTGTAAAACAGGATGAACAAGCAATGTACCTGTACACTCTTGAAAATGAAAGATATAAAGTTGCAATAGTAAAGAGCAAATCGTACGTTAGTAAAGTTCATCCATCCATCAACGGGGAAGCTGATCCAGTATGGAAGATAACTAGAGCTCAAAAATGTGAATAAATATTCACGATGTGATATCAGATACCTGAACTGGAATATTGATGAGATCTTCAGTAGAGCTGAATCGCTGATACTTCACAACTTGAGGTGAATTTCAGCACCCTACATATTTTGAGGGCCTTTAGCATGACGTCGCTTAAAATTTGTATTCTCAGTTAATGTTAATCTCAATGAGAAGTATTTTTGTAAATTTATAGCGTTATCGGATGGTATTTATGAAGGTATCTCGACCAACAAGGTATAACTTACGAAATCAAAATTGGTGCACTAAAAAGTTGTTGCATTTCTGTTTACCAGTTTAGCGTTAGAGACATAGTAACGTCAAAAAAATTATATCTAAATTTTGCAATTGGCTTACTGGTCCAGTATCACCTGTAGAAGACCCTGACAAGTGACAAGGCTGAAAATTTATGAGTAGCAGCATACTGAGCGCGCACACAAATTGGAGTTTTCTTGAAATTTATACATTTTTCCAGAGTTGGGATGAAAGCCTACGCTCTTTAATTCAAATTACAATAGTTTCCATTTGGATCGGTCTAAGAGCATCTCTAGCATGGCCAAAGATGTTCAAATGAGGCATTGTCTCATTTCAATTGCGCTCTCCACGGTGGAAGTTCGAGCGTGGAAGACGATTGAAATGGCGTACAACCCCATTTTGTCATTTTGTTTTTTAGAACGGCGAGAGCTAAATGGGGTCATGAACCCTGTTTAACATTCAAACGGATTTCACAACCCCGTTTTAAATTAAAACGGGGTTACGAAATCACTTTTTAAATGGTGTTCGTAACCCCGTTTTTTTTTCCTCCTCTTTTTCTACCTTTAATTTATTTTAAACATTTCTTAATTGTATTTTGATTTTTGAAAATGGTAGTATGTCGAAAGATTCAAATACAAGATTGTTTATTATATTGATACAATTTAAAACATTATCTTGATACGTGTAAAACTTAGTTTAAAATTAAGGTTATTATATTGAAATATTCAAAGTAACTTATTTTATTATCGAAAATGTATAATATAATTTTGTTATTATCAGGTATTTATAATATAATTTTGTGTGAATCAATTAAAAAATATATTGAGTCTAGATCAAACTCAATACAATACTTCAAATATAAATTGAAATAAACCTACAGTTTAACAGCAAAGCAAACTAATTTGAAATAAAGTTAGAGTCGGATGGCAAAGCAAATAAAATAAACCTAGTCATTCCACTTCCTTTAGAAGTCCGAACTACCTTCATCAATGGCATACCTTTGTTGTTGTGCTTTGAGAATATTACGTTTTTTAGTGAAAATGTATTCTAGGTGTTCTCTAGTTAATTGAGAAACGTCCTTTGATAAATAATCTTCTTCCTCCTTTTCACATATACGTTTTTCATGTGCCTTATTCAACTCGGTTCTTTCTCTTAGGGCCATAGTTCGATCTGCATCTTGGGTTTCTAAGATCCTCAACTTTTACTCCAGCTTCAATCGTTCTTTCTTTTTGGAGGAAGATGCAATAGAAATATCACTTAAAAGTGACGTTAGTCGATCACTTGCTGCCGCCAAGTTACTCGATTCTTTGTTTCTCAACAATGATCTTTTACTTGATTTTATGTCATCTGGTCGATTTGTAACTCCACCATACAACACTCCTGAACTAGGAGCCACTGGGGTGCAGTTATTACCTTATGCGTCCATGAGATTGGAGAGTCATTTGAATTTCCAGGAGATGAATCCATCGAGAATCTCGATGTTACATTTCGTAAATTAGTTTTATTGGTATCCCCCATAAGCGTGGCCTCAATAAAAGGATTGCAAAAGCGTCATGAGCCTTGAATTCTATGTTGTATGTATCCCGATAGATTTTATCGTAGTCGTCTCTCAAGTCTCTGAATGATTGCTTCTCAGTCTTTCACCTCTTTGTACAAGAATACCTTTGTGTTTGGTATACATCCCATTCAAGTTATACCAAGCTGTTTTAATGGCATCAAAAGTGTTTTTTTTTTTTTTTTTTTTGACATTCTGAGTCTTGATTATAGTACTCATTAATCGTTAAGTAAAAGTACTTTCCAGTTGAACAATCCGCTACAATTTCTGATGCCTTAACCCAAGGCGTTGGCCAACGCTTTATAGTCATGCGCCATCCACATCTTGACACTATCATTGCTTATGTCGACTGAACAATTTACTTGGATGGAAGTAGGCTTTCTTTTTGTCTAAGCTCGTTTTCCTTTACTTCTAGCCTTCTTGCTTGAAGTAGCACAAAAAGAGGGTTCTTGAGTTGTCTTGGGAGTTTGTAATGTTGGTTGGGAAACAAACACATTGGAGGTTTGGGGAATTGGGTTAAACATACTGCTCTGTTGTGCAATTGTTGAGTAAGGAACAACTTAAGTGTCATTTGTGGAATCTCGTATTGCGACAGTAAACTTGTATACCTTGTTAAACCATCACCATACAAAATTTTTTCATTGGTATTCTGGTTATAGTGTTATCCATGAAAATATTGTTTATTTTGGTACAGAAAGATAATGGTGGATGAGTGAGGTAACCAATAAGTTGTGTACTGTTATATATAAAGAATTGATGCCAAAAAACTTGTATTATGATTTGAATATTTTTGTTGCATAGATATCAACTTAACATTGCAGCATTCAGGGCACTGTAGGTGACAGTGTGTTATCTTATCAACCAGGATTTGCAGATGACCTTGTGTTGTCATATCAACCTTTTATTGCAGCATATAAGGCATTGAAGATGGCAGTATCCTGTTATTTCAACATGTCACATCTAGGGCATTGTAGATGGCAGTGTGTTGTCTAGTCAAACAGGATTTGCGAATGCCAGTGTGTTGCTATATACCTTTTATTGCAGCATGTGGGGAATTGCAGATGGCAGTGTGTTTTTATTTCAATAAGTCATTGCAGCATTCAGGGCAATGTAGATGGCAGTGTGTTATCTTATCAACCTGGATTTGAGGATGCTAGTGTGTTGTCATATCAACCTTTTATTGCAACATCTAGAGAATTGCAGATGGCAGTGTGTTTTTATTTCAACAAGTCATTGCAGCATCTAGGGCACTATGGGTGACAGTGTGTTGTCTTATCAACCAGGATTTGCGGCTGCCAGTGTGTTGTTATATCAATCTTTTATTGCAACATCTAGGGAATTGTAGATGGCAATGTGTTTTTATTTCAATAAGTCACTGCAACATCTAAGGCACCATAGATGGCGGTGTGTTGTCTTATCAACCAGGATTTGCGGCTGGCAGTGTGTTGTCATATCAACCAGTATTTGCCGATGACAGCTTGTTGTATTATCAATCAGTTATTTTCTATTATATGTACATATCATTTTTCTTTCCACTTTGTATTATTAATTTTCAAAAAATGTCAATTAAGGCTTGGCTTCCAACAGATTACCTCCCCCTAATAAAAGCGTACATTAAGGCGGATACTATTCATATGAAAGGAGATTGATCAAGATTTTTGGATTACAGCTTAATGAAAAGTACAACAAGCAACTAGATTGTGGCCTTGTGCGCACGACTCTAGACACTAGAAGTGAGTTTGTCATGTTTAGTAGGTCCTGCATGAATTATCGCAAAATAACAGTTGAGGAGAAAGTGGGGGATGTTTTGCAGTACCCACGTTCACGTTCAACATACGACTCCCGTTATCACTTTGATCACCATGCACACTTTGTGGGGGCACGAGGCATTCGAACTATGGAATAGTTATATGTTACAATTTGATTAAGAAAACCATGAGTTACTCTGGTTTATTTTATTTATACAAGTGCGTACCCGTGCTATGCACACGGGTTATAGCGTCATCTTATGTTATGTAAAAATTTTGCATTCAGATATGTTGCATCAAATTGTAGTTCATTTTCTATGGATTCAGTAACAGATATAAATGTGAATATTTATTGTTAGGAGCAGCAAGGTAAAAAGTTAGTCTGTGTGTGAAAGCATGGACTACGTCATTTGAATGTATGCACATACTACACATGATACATGGTGACATATATCATCTCATAAGAGGTAAAAAGTTATAATTAAAAAGTCAAACACGTGTCCTATAGTTATAATACATGCACATAGTGCTCGTAACATAGGAGACATGAATACAACCAATAGTTTTTATCATGTATATGCAGATGCATCTGTATCAAAGCATTGATTTCTGATGACCTTTAATTTCGTATATTTTGTATCTAAATTGGGGTTGTTTCATAAATGCCAAAAAATTGATATGAAGATAAGCTATTGAATCTAGTTTAAATGGTAAACAAATTACGAATAGAAAACTTAAAAATGAGCATTTTCTATCTATCGTTATCATTTAATAGCAGATAGTTGAATATCGACATTTCTAATTAATCAAAACCACCATAAATACTTTTTTGTACCTTTGTAGTTGAAATTGTAGTTAATTAGTAAACTGTAAAAGCTTTCTATATCCACACTTATTAAACTTAAGGAAATATATGATTTGAAGTCGGCAATAAGTGAAGTGCACCTTAAGAAAGTCAGGCATCAAATATTTAGTAGCCAACTTTTAGCAGCGATGAATTATGTTATATATTTACTGTTTGAAACGTGTAAAATAAGGATACCTATTATTCGCACTTGATTGGCAAAGAACGTCTTATTTATTATAACCATGAATAGCTGCACATCATAAGTGCAGGACGGTAACAATTCGGATTTATATAAGGTTTTAAATTTTAATCATTATCAACCTATCAATCGAGTGTGTGTGTGACAGTTTTATGCATAGAGAAAACAAAAGTGATATCAGGCATCGTGCTATTAGTATGTCAGGACAAATGTTCAATGGATTTGGTTATAGATTACAATGTCCGAAATAAAGCTGGACCACGTAATCTTAGAGTAAAGCCCAAATGCATCAAAGAGATAAAATTTACGTTTGACTTTAGATGATGAAGTAATAATAGTATGTAATTTAATATGCTGAGCTGTTTGTGGGTATGCCTTTGACGAATAATCCAACATGGCAAGGCCAACATACGAAAGCAACCAAACATCATTTTAAAAAAAAAAAAAACCTTAAGTAAATGAATAATCAATGACTCAGTGTTTTTCTCTGTAAGAAAATAGCCTGATTAAATGCCCCTTGATTCAAAGACATGCTAAAAATACCTCATATTAAACTTGTCAAGTAATACAAATGCATTACAAATATTAATACTTCAACCCAACAAACAATAGCACATGATCACATCAAAACGACAATAGCAGCAATGCATAAATATACTGAAATTATTTTTCTTGTAAAACAACATTTGTATTGCATTCATTGTGAATAATAAATAACACAATGAGATAGGAAAATTTTCATTCGGTTTAGGCCAGAGCGCAAGATATCCCAGGCTATAATCCAGTCTCCATAATTTGATGTACACAACCAATGAAGCAGACATAATAAATGAGTTGTCTGAACAGAAGATCATTGGCACTTCTACTTCTTCCCAGTCATTAAAGATATGCAACACGTTAGACCTCTTATGCTAACCTCAATGGGTGGAGATTAGTTTATTGGATAGGATGAGCATAGCACAGCAGGGAAAAGTTGATATAGCTACACAAACACATTATTGATATGTCTAGTCAAAATAGCAATAAGGTTTTCATTCTAATGAAGAATGCATTAGTTTATACATTTCTACAAATAGTTCATATGTAAATACCTGTAAATGAAAAGAAAGAAAAAACATAAACATAAAAAACTGGCTGGGTGCATAAAGAAAGTACATTTTAAATAAACGACATGAACAAAACCATACAGTAAATTGACAAAAATATGAGAAAAAGCTTATTGACTCATCAAAAATACTTCTCAATAATACAGGTATTTATTATTATTTTCATGTTGTAAATTAGGTTATTGATTTCAAATTGGTTGAACATATAAGGAAAAATACATATAACCAACTCAATAAAATTTAAGGGAATAAAAAATTTGTTGAATGTATGGAAGCGTATTGTATACATGACAAAGGAAAAATAAAATATAAGGAAATAATGTAAAAGTCTCAACAACACAGTAGATATAAGAAATGGTGTCAGAAATCAATGCGGAGAATGGAGATTAACGGAGGAAAAAAGCAGAACAAATAGTTAAAAAATCATTTCTAATAGTATGATATAGATAAAGCACATGCTTTTGTAGTTTCCCAAAAAAATATAGATGATTGGGATATAATAGGCCACGTATATAAGAAAAAATATTAAACTATACATGGTAGAACTCAAATATGATCGGCTATGATATTCTTCTTATGGTAATACAAAATAATCAAGCAAACTGTTCCTCTTATGTCTGCTAATCTAAATATTACACAAAATGTCCACTCTACGATTGTAAGTAGGGATAAAAATCGAATTTCAGGTGAATATCACATAAGGCATAAAAATAAAATAGCAAGAGAGATTATTAGTACTATATAGACAAAAATTGCAAAATGAAGTATGGAAACAAAAAAAATTTGCACTAATTATCAACTAATTGATGCCTAACGTTCTTTTTCTTTTGGGCAAAGAAATTTGCTGAAATTTTAAATAAAGAAAACATGGTATTAAAGTTTTAGTTCATTGATTATGTTCTAACATAGCATGAATTACCACTATAACAAATTCTGGCAAGTCCAATATGGGCAATGTTAAGGAATATAGAAATTATGGAATACACCATATGTATAGCAACCAAATTCAATTTGGAATCACATTATGTTTAGGAAACAGTATTAATGACATATTTTCATATTTGCGTATTCTTGTAGGAAATATAATTTCATTGCAGAAATTAAAAAAAAAAATCGCTTATAAATATGGACATTTGTACATTATCTAATTCAATACAACAAATGGCAGAATAATAAATTTTCCTAATACGTTGATAAAATTTGAGGGATCATGGGCTGACATTTAATTGTAAATGGTGAATAGGAGAAGATTAGAGTTTTGTGTGATTATAACCCACCATTATTCTATTATTGAAAAACTGAGTATAAATTTAAGAAGAAGATTTAGTAGTGGAAATATTTGAGATATGGTATTTACTTACCTTGTCTGTTACTGTAGAATTTGCAATAGCACGACTGAATGCAAACGAAATAGGGATATGTAAGAAGTTGGAAATGATCTGCAAAAAAAAAAAAAAAATGTTTCATCACTTTGTCAACATTATGGAAGGAGGAATTCGTCGTTGCGTTGATTTTTGATTATTGATTATGATTATATGATTAATTAGTATTCATACTCCAAATTCATGTTTCAATATTAACACCATTCATTTTATATAATGCAATATAAACCGAACAATTTTTGTATCTTAAAATCTAATGGGTACCATTAGTTAAAAAAATCATTTCTAATAGTATAATACAGATAAAGCACATGCTTTTGTAGTTTCCAAAAAAAAAAAATGATTGGGATATAATAGGCCACGTATATAAGAAAATTATTAAACTATACATGGTAGAATTCAAATATGATCGGCCATGATATTCTTTTTATAGTAATACAAAATAATCAAGCAAATTGTTTCTCTTATGTCTGCTCATCTAAATATTACACAAAATGTTCACTATGACTGAAAGAAGGGATAAAAATCGAATTTCAGGTGAATATCACATAAGGCATAAAAATAAAATAGCAAGAGAAATTACTGGTACTATATTAGAAAAAATTGCAAAATGAAGCATGGGAACAAAAATATTTCGCGCTAATTATCAACTGATTGATGCCTAATTGATGCCTAACATTCTTTTTTCTTTTGGGCAAAGAAATTAGCTGAAATTTTTAAACAAAGAAAACATGGTATTAAAGTTTTAGTACATAAAATATGGAATACACCATATGTATATTAGCCAAATTCAATTTTGAATCACATTAAGTTTAGGAAACAGTATTAATGACATATTTTCATATTTACGTAGGAAATATAATTTCATTTCAGAAATGTTAAAAAAAAAAACGCTTATAAATATGGACATTAGTACATTATCTAATTTGGTACAAAAAATAGTAGAATAATAAATTTTCCTAATGCGATTGCAAAGTTTGAGGGATCATAGGCTGACATTTAATTGTAAATGGTGAATAGGAGAAGATTAGAGTTATCCACCATTATTCTATTATTGAAAAACTGAGTAAAAATTTAAGAAGAAGATTTAGTAGAAATATTTGAGATATGGTATTTACTTACCTTGTATGTTCCTGTAGAATTTGCAGTAGCACGACTGAATACAAATGAAATAGGGATATGTAAAAAGTTGGAAATGATCTGCAAAAAAAATTTATATCACTTTGTCAACATTATGGAAGTAGGAATTAGTCAAATCAATGCCCTCTTTAATACCATGGTATGAACATATTGTTCCATCCACCTGGAATTGAGTAATGAAACTATAAAAAAATTGATTCTCTACAACAATATCAAAAAGGGATAAAACTAATGACACATAATTTAATATTGTTGAAAGAAATTCAGATATATAAGAAAAAACTGCACAAAAATGCCTAGCAGACAATATCTACGACACACTCAAGAAAAGTCTAATTGCGGTCAAAGTGCAAAGGATACCTTAACCCATAGTAAAAACGAACCACCATGGTCAAACAAAGCAGACACCAGAAAAGATGCTATAGTTAAGCTTTCGCAAATGAAAAAAACTCTCTTCAGATAATCCCTTGCTTTCCCCAAAAAAAAAAAACATAGAAAATGTTGATATATCTTCTTCTCCGACTCCAGAATCAGAGAAGTAATTCAAATAGGACATCAGTCATCTACATATGCAGAACTGCAAAACCAAGACAATATTCAAGAGTCTGCGTAAGGAGCCTCATCCGCACAAACAACTCAGGCATCAACTGCCATTACTCAAAACCAGCAGGATACTTTAAAGCATGCAATGGACCAAACAACAGATTTAGAGAAAAGATTGCGTCTGTGATATCTAGATTTACTTATTCTTATAGTGACCAATTGCTTAATTTTATAGCACACTAACTGCATGTTTCTTTTGTCTTAAAAATTCCATAGTTTTGCTCTTGCCATAAACGTAATATATTTTTTAGCATCTTACCTAATTTGTTCTTTGTTTAGAAGGAACTGGACACATACCAACAGTTTAACATAGATACTTATGTGGAATTTGTCATATATATATATATATATATATATATATATATATATATATATATATATATATATATATGACAATGTTAATTAAGATTTTTTATAGAAACGCTTAATCCTTAAACATTCAACTCAGTTTCTATTGTTTATGTATGGCAATGGCGTTTTGCATTACATAAATGGATATATTAAATTACAAATTACAGAAAGCACAAAATAAGAGAATATCCAAACCACTGGATATGACTTTCTGTTAAAAATGTAAAATTTATGAAAGAGTTGTGTACTATACATAATTGAAAACTTGGATGAATTCGTTGTTACCATAACTATGATTTCAACCGCATACTGTATCTTATTGTATTATAGGAATCAATCCCTAAATATGTCAATTTCAAAACCTTTGATACAATTGTCAATTATAACACAAGTTCAGTATAAAAAAGTTACCATAACAATACAAATGAGTGCTTATCAGCAACATCTATTTAAAAAACCATATAAACATGTCATTCTATTGCATAGGTAATAATATTCAATATTACATGTTAGTTTCAAAATATCTGTTATGATAACAAAGCTGGAATAAATTATATATATGTGAATTAATCTTCAAGTGGTAAATAGATGATAATGATGCATATGTTTGAAAAACCTGATTTTTCAACAACTCAAAGAAAACATAATAACTACAAATATTAATAAGGTAGAGTAAGAAACATATTCGTTAAATGAATTTATTATCAAACGTATATTATTCCAATAAAGTAATAACATTTATACTAACTCTAATATATGGACATTAATAATATTTTCTTTTTTGACTATAAATCTCGCATTCGTACGGTTGGGTAATAAGTAAATCTGTCCGGCGAATATCAAAATGATTATAAGAAAGATTCCTTCAGCATAGTATACCTAAAAATACCCAAATTTATTATCAAGAAAGATACTTTTTATCACAAATTAGAGTACTAAAAAAAGGAATAAGCAAGAAAAAGAAAGAAACAATCAACCGAAATGAATTAGGGAAACTAACCATGACATATTTCTTCCGCATGTACAGATACCAAAATCAGTTAAATATTATTATTCCAATAAATGTTCCTGCAATGTAAATACATATAAGTTGATAAATAATTATAATAGATAAAATTTAGGATGTGTATCAAATATACTTTAGAAACACTTGCATTTACTACATTCATAGAAACACTTGCATTACGTCATGTTACACACTAGGTTACTGATTTTGAATAAGGAATATCAAATTGACTTTGCAATTCTTTTGAGATAAGAAGATAATATCTCGATTTTAATTGAAGCCAATTTATGAAGAATATAAAGAGGCTTAAATACATGGTTGAAAAAAAAAAAGTTGATTTCTGTTATTGTACAATGTTTAGCGAAAAAAAAAAAAAAAAAAAAACATTTCAGGTGGTAACTATTTTCAGCAATATACTAAACATGTATTAGAAAAGGAAAAAGTCCCATATAAATGAACTTGTACGCAAATAGTGTACAACTGAACATTCAGCAATATAACTGAACAATTTTAATTTGTATATTAAACTCTAATGTTTTAAAGTAATTTGCGAACTCGTGCTCCGCACATGGATTTGACGTCAAAAATGTTATATAACTATCATGTAAAGATAGTATTGTTGTAGAGTCCAAATATTCAGATTTGGCCGGTTGATTTTCTTAGATAAAGACACTACTGTTACAACATATACAAATAAGCAATTTGTTAGTGAAAAGTAGTGTAATATTAATATCCAAAGCAAATTCCATGGCCAGTATTCCAGTGAAACAATGCAATAAATGTTATAAATAGTTTGTGAATAAATATAAGTAGTTTAGATGAGAATGTGAGAGTGTAGGATGAAGACATTTTCAGTAATGAATAACACAGGGCTTGACAGGAATTCCGCAAATGTTTCTAGAATCAAACACTACGTAATATAAATTTATGAAATAACAGCAGTGTCCACTATTTTCACTAACATGTTATTGGTAGAAAATTCAATAAACCATGTTATTCTGCAAAGTAATATGATATTATTATATGTACCATATCAAAGCAATAAGTGCATCCTATCTATACATGATCCAATGATACTATGAACTGCGCCTCGTGAGAGGAATACAATAGTTACTGGTAGAAAATGAACATTAAATTGTGATTAAAAAATGAATATATAAGACATTTTGGTCAAAATATCAAAAGTGGAAGGAAAGAACACTGACGAATGAGTAAATTAAATAATGAATTAATATTATGTCATTCATTCAATAATTTTAATTTGTAAGCTAAAATTCAATTTATATTAATCAAGCATTTTGAGTAAAAAGAGTTAGAGCACATGTTGATTTAAAACCAAGAAAATAAGAAACTATTACTTTAATAAATTGGCATAAGTTCAAAAGTCAATACATAAAGTTATAGGTAGGCTGGCTAGGTGCTTTATCTTTTATAAAAAATTATGGCAGGTGTATAATGAAAGAAAAATAGAATTATAATGGAGATATCCTCTTTCTCCACCATCAATACCTTCTAAATACATGACAATTATGTAAGGGTTGATCCCAAGACATTTAATTAGCTATTTACATCCTTAAATGATTCAGTTCTTAAAAACATTTGTAAAGTGGGACATTTAACCATACCGTGAAGAATTTAAAAATATTACCTTTTCTTATATGCCTTCATTTCTTTGGAATTTGTATTAAAAAGGTGGTTTAGCAAAGTGATTACTCCTCAAATTAAGCAGGAAAAAGTAAACCGTGTGCGTATTTACACTGCTTCTTATTATGTAAAAATAACCTAACCACATGCCAATCAAAAGAAGCATGATAAATTTTTTTGTCTTACCATTATTAGTAAAAGATGATGCCCATGATTAAATCTTGGCTCTCAACCATCAACTTATGGAAGAACTGCTTGGAGACCTAAATGCACAAAGAGTTTAAATAATAAGGTAGAAACAAATATGATTATGTAACACATATTTCATGCTTATGGAGATCCAAACCAGAGGTGCTGAAAATGTTTTGTGTGTGCACACTTCCAGGAAAACAAATTGTTTTCAAAAATGAATGCATTTAATTATAACTACAACGCCATGTATGATTCCAAGAGACATCGAAATTTACTCCTCAAATTAAGCAGGTGAAAGTAAACAGTGTGTGTATTTTCTTCTTCCACTGCTTCTTATTATGTAAAATAACCACATGCCAGCCAAAAGGAGCATGATAAATAAATTTGTTTTACCATTATCAGTAGAAGTGGATACCCCGAAATAAATCTTGGCCATCAACCACAAACTTACAGAAGAACTGCTTGAAGACCTAAATGCATAGAGAGGCTAAATAACAACATACAAACAAATATGATCATGTAATAAATATTTCATGCTTATGGATATCCAAACCTGAGGTGCTGAAAATGTTTTGTGTATGTGCACACTACCAGGTAAGCATACTGCTTTCAAAACTGAACATATTTATAACTACAACCCATGTATAATTCCAATAGATGTTGAAATTTATTTTCAGAAAGGTAGTCTGATCTCAGATTAAGAATTTAGCAATGGTCAAAAAATAATTTTCAAATGACAAATGAAAATGGAACATAAACTCAATTCAGATCCAAACGGGTTGAAAACATTTCGATGAATTTTAACTGTTTCAATCCCAATTAAAAAGAAAAATATGTTTCTAGAGCATAATAAATTCAGTAATTGACCAAAACAATCGAGCGAAAAGCCTGAAAAATACCAAAATATGTTTGTTGGTCTCTACATCGTTTGACCATATTGACTTCATACAACAGAGGAAGGTGTTGAAAAAGGAACTCTTAATACCTGAAGCGGCCTCTATTTTGATGGCGATGTTGGTGGGAGGGGTGGACGACGGTGGCAGATCGGAGCATACACAAATTGAAGGAGACTGATGTTTAGGGATGAAAAGAAGGAGAGAGGGAAGATGCCAGTAGAAAAGGGGAAAACTCCACAGATGACATTTAATTTAGGGTTTGAGAGTGGGAGATCAGATTACGCGGAGGAAGCGTTGGAAAGGAAGAACAAAACGCGACCATTCATTTCACCAAATTCTAAGAAGGCTTCTGCCCTGTGAAACGTAGGGATAAAACAAAACGGGGAGAAGAACGAAAAGAAAAGGAATTTTTTCAAGGAGAGGCGGTTCAGTTTAGAATCCTACGTGGACACCTCCAGAGGAAGCGAAGTTGAACTCTGTAATTATAATATAGTATAGATACTATCGCTATTTGTGTTTAGTATGATTTGCATGAAATGTTTTGAAATACCTGACCATAGTTAATGGTTGTTCTTATATATGTTTTGTAGCTATGAATTCATTGCTTAAAGTGTACAAAACTTTGAATAAAATACATATAACATTAAAGAACCACAGACTTATCAGAATTGATAGGAACCGCCAAACCCAGTAAACGTGCAACACAAAAAAACTACACGGTTCGTTGAATCTGAGGTGCTTCTAAAGCAATCTTTAGACGCCTTAGCTCATGTTCCAATTCATTTGCATATGCGATGCTCCTGCACATAAACAATCGTCTACCCATTCTGAATAGTTGCAACTGTTTGGCCAAAATGGACAGAGTTGGATTCTACGACAAATGTTTTCTCCATCTTCCCTGACCACAACCTCCACTGCATATCTGCAATGAAAAAAAAAACATGGTACGAGTCAACCTCTTAATTATATGGAGGATGAACAACTGAAACTCAGTTTACCTCGAGTTCGAATAAAGGTTGATTAATTGAAAATTGGTCTGCCGCTTGTTGGATTGGAGGTTGAGTAACTAAACCATGACCAACCACAGGTTCGCAAGGAAGTTCTAAAGACTCCTGAAGCTGAAGTTGGTCAAGATTTGGAAACTCACGACAAACTCCCTCGCAGTATTGCTAATGGTACTTGATTAGCCAATCTACATCAGTTCGTGGACTATCAGAAGGTCCGATCGCCGGCCACCAGTTAGAATCAACAGATAGAGGCCACAATGGCATTGTTTCTAGTTTGCAGAGGTGTGAGGAAGAAAGAGTTTAGTTGAGGTTAGGTTTGTGATGTAGATATATAATGCAACTTATATTTAAACATGTAACATTTTTTATTGAATAAGGGACAGTCCAAGTGTTATAACTCCTTTTCATAAGTCGTACAAAAGTTGAGATTATTGGTGGATACAATGACTATCCACTACTTTGGATATGAAACCATGTTGATTGAGTCAACGACGTTGACAACACACTGCAATATACATTGTAGCATTGTAGCCACGTTAACTGAGAAAAGAAAACGAAGAAAAATGAAGTTGACAACACACTAAATACTACTAGTCACTGGTTTTCCTTAATGTGCTAGAGATGTTCAACTAGATCATCTCGAATTTTTTCATGAGTGACTCTAGACCTAATTCAATGCAAATGTCTCAAGAAAACTTTAATGGTGCCCGGATTTCTCTCGAAAGCAGCGGTTGTTGTGTTGTTTAGGTCCTACCCCAGGTAAGATGGAAAGATACCTCTTTCTTCTTCGGTGATCATATTATGCATAATAGTACATGCTCGCATAATGTTGCTCAGTGCCTTTGGCTTCGACAGTTTAACGGGGTTTTTAACAATTGCAAACCGTGCTGGTAAAACTCTAAAAGCCCTCTCTACATCTTTTCTCATGGCCTCTTGTTTTAAGCAATTGTTTTTCTTTTTCGGTTTTGGTTCTGGAATTGTTTGGACTAGGGTACCCATGAAGGATAAATACCATCTGCTGAATAATATCTCATATTGTACGCATTTCCGGCAGTACTGAAATTACAGAAGGTGCATTTCCATGTGTTAGATCCTTAAATAGGTGTGATTGGTATAAAACATTAATATCATTCATGGAACTAGGACAACAGAAGTGCGCATGTCAAAACCAAAGGTCGTGTGAGGCTACGACTTCAAGGATCATTGTAGCTCTGGCATAATAACCGATAAACTGACCATGCCAAGCTCTTAGCCAATTTTTCCACTCGTAGTGCATACAGTCATGACTACCTAACATGCTTGGAAATCCTTTTTAGATCATAAATGTTTAAGTTTATTAACATCGCTTTGTGTCGGAGATCGCAAGAATTCTTCACCAT
Source organism: Allium sativum (assembly GCA_030737875.1). Taxonomy (NCBI): domain Eukaryota; kingdom Viridiplantae; phylum Streptophyta; class Magnoliopsida; order Asparagales; family Amaryllidaceae; genus Allium; species Allium sativum. The sequence continues at coordinate 579,938,864 of CM060915.1, read as the reverse complement.
ATAACTCAATAATCGCTATGCAGAAACGCTCCGAACTTAAATGAATCGTACTCTTACCCAAATACTAATAACTTTTGCAATTTAAATCGGATTTCCACGAAAAAAAGTACGTTTGATTCCTATTTACGAGAGCTTTCAAATGAGTGAAAGCAGATTTTAATTTCGGGTTATAATTTTCAAATTATAAATGGGTTTATTTGCTAGTTTTATATGATGCATATAAGGTGTTTGATGATATGTATCTTAGGAAATTAATAGTTTATATGTGGTTATATTGATGATATATGTTTGCTAGTGATTCTTAAATAGATTCATTGAGTAAAAATGGCATCTTTATGGAAATTGGAAGTGAAACACCTTATGTTAATTCACAAAATTACACCTTTATGGAATATTAGGTATATACATGCCTTAGTTGATTTGTGGTGGTATGTTTGAATTATTTGCAAGTGATTTGATGTGGTAAAGAAAATCAAACCCCTAAAGATTCGATCTTTAAGTAGAATGTGTGTAGTCGCTCAAGTATGTGGGAAGCTATCAACCGATTAAGGGCTAGTTTAGTATCGATAGTTGTTAGTGAGCTTATATGATTATATGTGGTTGATAATACAACTTCATTATTGTGATTGAGTGATTGGTTCGATTGTGCTCAACCAGTTTATGAGCAAATAATTGCTTTTATATTTAGCATGGGGTCGGGTAGATAATACTTGTATGCTAACACCTTGTGAAACGCTTCACGATTTGACTGAGGTTTTTAGCGATGCTTTTGGGTTCATTTCAATTTGATGAATGTTTTTGAAATGAGATTTTCATAAGTGAAAAGAAGTGTTACTCCCGATTTTGGATAGGGAATGTTTTCTAAAAATGTTTTATAAAACATAAAAGATTTTGAGGGCTAAACCCGATGATTTCGAAATGATTTAGAAATATATTATGTGCTTGACGTTGTAGTTCGTCACATAACCAATTAGTTGATATTGATTGTGTATCTGCTTGGTGGCGGAGAATTTATTCTCTTTCTTAATGCCCTTCTTTGAGACGTACAAGCTCAAAGGTTATATGATTAATAGTGACTGATCATATGTGTGAATGACTGATGTGAAGTACTATAGTTTGAAAGTACTTGTGATTATAATTACTGTGAAATGGTTTTCCCCACTTTGGAATATAAAAATAATTTCTATGTGTTACCAATGGTCGGGTAACGACGCTGGTGATGAAAAGTCGGGTATGTATATGAAGGTATGGTTCGCTCTCGAGGTGGAGAGAGGACGTACCTGGATTATTATCATGACGGTAAGGTGTAACTGGAGCCTGGTCATCAGGAGGATCTCTGATCAGGTGGCATATATATTGATATGCTTGTATAGTAGATATTTGAGGTTTTCAAATATGTTTTGGTTTGAAATCCTGAAGTGAAAGTAATTTGATATGAAAGCTATATATGTATTTCAAATGATTTGAAATAAGAATTCGGGTATAAAGTCCAAAGAAATAACTTCTGTAAAGTTAATTGGGTTTTGAAATCTAAGTTTGGGAATTAAACTTAAATGGGTAAATTGAGGAATTGTATATTGTTTGTTGCATTGTTGGCTTCATAAGTCTAATTTTTTGTAGCTGGTTGTGCACGTATTTTCGGGAGGAAAACCGTTCCACGACATGCGGCGTAGTCCCGAGATACCCTATTCAAATTAAGGTTAAGTATCAGATTAGTAATACAGTTTTCTCACACCAGTCCTTGTTTCGCACGAGGCAGCGTGATAGGGGTTCTCGCTCTTGGTTTGGTGGTGAGCGGGGGACTCTTACCCGTACACGTCCCAAGAGGGGTTGGTTAGGCATGAGGCCGCGATAGTCGAGAGGCTGGCTGTAAAACAAGGTGCTGGGGTATCATTGTAATGGCACGGCGGATTGTTAACCACTGTCCGATGGTTGAAAAAGACCAGACCGTTACAGATTGATGCTTTTATTATTTTTTGATAAGGTGAACATCATAACGTACTAACACTACAACGTTTTTGAACAAAATAATTATCATAAACAACAACTCCATTAAAAATACGCATAAACATATCCTTACTTATTCGAAATCGACGACAAAAATCATCAGGGCTGTATGTGCAAGGGTTATTGAAATAGTCTTTCAGTAATCTTGCGGTTCCGTCTTTGTGATCACGCATCTTTCTTTTATCGACGCATCCAAAGACGCTACCTCCACGACTTCCGCTAGAAGATCCTTCCATTAAGAATTGTTGTACTGACCGTTGATGAACAGTTACTGCTTGCATCATAAGCTTTTCAACGCTATTTGTGGTGGTCTCTATAACACCCTGAATTTTCTGTGACTATTAAAAGAACGAATTTAAGAATACTTAATTGTTAAAGTGAGAATTAAGGGAAACGGGTTATGCCATTGCGTTCGTCTCGAAATTCTGCTTGGAATAGAGTCCAAGTTTTCGTAAATCGGACTTCGTATGAGGAAGTTATGGCCTTCAGTTTTAGGAATTTTATATAAATTAAAAAACAGTTCAGATTAAAATTCAAAATTCAAACGAGGAAGCGGGCTGGGCGGGATTTCTCCCGCCCAAGGCCAGGTCGACCAGGGGTCGACCAAGGGGTCGACCTCCCTTATACAGATCGACCAGGGGGTCGACCTACCCCCCGGGGCAGATCTGAAATGAGACGATCCCGACTTGTTGTTGAGTCTTTTCTGACCTGTTGCTGAGTCACTAGGGCATAGGTGGCAATTCTGGATAACTATATCTAGCCTGGACGGTTGTGATTGCTCCTATGATATTCTAACGGCTTCTATTGATTTAAACTTCTATAAAAGCACGCATAGACTCAATCTCTTAACCTAAACAAAATTAGTCTCTTGGCCTCCATGCTGCTGCTAGAATAGTTCTTCTTCCTAAAGCTTAGGAATTTCAAGTCAGAATTCTAATACAAACGATGAACGAATTATTCTCTTCTTTAATCCGTCTTTGTGAGTACAATTTCTTTCACAAAATAATTAATGAATTAATTATGATGAGTTATAATTGAGATTATGAGAACATGCCTGTTGAATCATGTGACGTTACTTGATTTTGTTATCGTCTGTTTGTGAACATATGACAGTTTTGTTAACTTATGTTAGTAGATCTATTTCATATGCCCAATCACATATGTTAACTTGATTCATTTTATGACATCAGTTTATATGCAAGTCTGTATGCGAATTTTACACAAGTTTATATGTGAATCAAGTATATATGTACATGCGAGTTTATATGTAAAACATGTGATATTAGTTTACATGTTTAAATTCATGATGTTGGTTCATATGTCTAAACACATATGCTAGATTTGAGTCATTTTGTGACATTAATTTACATGTCTAAATCATATGCAAGAGTAAATGTAAATCTTAATTTACATGTCTAAATTATATATGCAAGTTTATATATAAGTTTGGATGTGAATCATATGCTAGTTTATATGTAAGATTGTATGAGAATCATATGTAGGTCTTAGTTTACATGTCTAAATTGCATATGCAAGTTTAATACAAGTTTGTATGTACATCATATGCAAGTTTATGCGAAAACCATGTTCATATATGCAAATTCACCTTTATGTGTATAGATCTATGCAAATTATATCTTATATAATTTGATCCATGCCAGTTGGTGGTTTATGCAAATTGTGCCTATTGCCTATGCAAGTTATTGATTATGTAAATTTATGATTATGTAAATTATAATCATGCAAGTTTTGATCCATGCTAGCCTATTCTTATTTGCAAGTTAGATTGATTTTATGTGTTATGCAAGTTGTGAAGTTTCTTTTCTTTTTATGAGTTAGACTATTTGCGGGTCTAACATATTTCATATTAAACGTACGAATGACGTGGGGGCAATGGGAAAATATTAAATATTAATATTGTGAATTGGCATAAAAATGGGCTTAAAAGCATATAATAAATTTGAGACATTAATTGGCCTAATTTATATGCATAGAAATTTTGGACATAATTTAGGTGACAATTATGGACATAGATTAATTTGGAAGTTATTGACAATTTGAAATAGGGATATTAATTCAAATTGGGGTTGAATAATAATGTGTAATAATAAATGCTTAAGACACAAGGTTAGACTCGTTTGTGGTATAAGACTGCCCAGACCCGCCAGGCACATCCAGCAACCACAAACGGTAGTCTAATGTGAGAGGTCAAAGGCATAAATTAAATGAGTAATAAATGCCTAAGACACGAGGTTAAACTCGTTTGTGGTATATGACTGCCCGGACCCGCCCGGCACATCCAGCAACCGCAAATGACAGTCTAATGTGAGAGGTCGTAGGCATAATTAAAAGATGCTTAGACACGAGGTTAAGTCTGGCTTGTGGTGGAAGTCTGCCCGGAACCGACCGGTGAAACACCCCACCCTCCATTAAGGTCACTCACAAGGGACTGCCTTAACTTTGGTAGAGGTTTGTAAGTAAAAGTCACAGATAAATCACAAGACAGATATAAACACATATATATAAGCAACGGAAACAAACAGACTTTTATTTCATAAAATAGTTGTTCATACAAAACATTTCCATAATTGTCTCATAACAACTTCCAAAACATTACAACATCATTTCTGTCTTGGTTATTAAATAAAGAAGCATAAAACATGATTAAAACTGCACAAATCCCTATGATTGTGTCCAACCGCCATAGCCAAGGAGAGAGAGTCCAAACCGTACATCTACTATCTTGGAGCTTGCAAAGAGTCTGACTAAGCTGAGTTGTTTCCTCCTTGTGGACCTGGGGGAGGGGGGAACGGAAGAAAAGAAGACGAAAGAAAATAGGGTCAGACATAAAGCCTGGTAAGTCTAATGACTCTTCAGTATGGGAATAAGAATAAGGGCATGATAAGTATAAATTAGAAATAGGAGAATGTCATAAACTAAGACAAAGCAGTTTGAATCGAATATACTGTCGCACCCCATACTATATCTCTGCACCTACTTGTATTGTCTTAACTGGCACCCCATGCTGGAGGTAAAGTGATCCCCTTTTTCTAAAGATCGGCTCTTACTCGCATAATTATCTGTGTCTTACGGCCCTCAAAGATTGTAGATACCTATGTTGGCCCCACCATGGTGTGTATCAAGTCCCATAGTGGCGACCCGACACAAAACTAGAAATGCATAGGTTATACTACTGGTGCCCCCAGTGCCCTGTTTGTCTGCTCCGAAGTGTGTGCACGCCCGCACTCCATTAGAACCCACACTGTTGCACCCACCGCCGTCGCTTTTGACCACTTACAATCAGCCCAGTAATCGTGCCCCACCCTGCCTAGTTTCAGGGTACCATGATACCTAATTGGGTTGCTGCTGAAATGGGTCCCCGTTAATAGGGTTTTCTATTCAAACATGTTAAGTGGTTAAGTGTCTGTATTTACCTAACCCCACCTATCAATTTAATTAACATGTTGAATTGGTTAAGTGTTTTAGTTAACTTAACCCTACCATCCTGACAGTCTGTCCTTAGCTTTTTAAAGCACCGACCACTCACATTAGACAGGTATTGTTACGGTTACTGGATGTGTCGGTCGGTACCAGGCATATTTACACCGTAATTCAGTCTAACCTCGGGTCCTTATTGGGCTTCATGCTTAACCACCCACATTGGATAGGTATTGTTGTGACTACTAGACAGCCGGGCGGGTCCGGGCAGGTTTACATCACAACTCAATCCAACCTCGTGTTAAGCATATTCGTATTTTCTAAATTTACATATTTGTCTTTATTACTTAATATATGCAAATTTGTCAACAATTAAATGTTGTGGCCCACTTTCCAAGTTCATCCTTTTTGGTATAAGAATTTATACCATTTAAATGCCACCAATTTTGGCATGTGACAAACACGCCAATTTCGTATATTTTTATGTCAAGTTTTATTAATATTCCCAACGTTACCCTGTTTAAATATTAGGCATAGTCAATATGAACATCATAGGTGTGAACTTGCAACGTAGCCTAAATCAACGTATATGTGAACTTGCATTGAAATAGGTATTTAACCAAATAGGTGTCACATAATTTAGCATATGATTTAGATAACATAAGCCTAAACTTGTTTTTGGATCTAGGCATAACATCGAGCATAACTAGCATATGACAAGGATAAGATAATTTCATAATTTTATGACAAGGGTGTGAACTAGATCCATTCATATGTCTAATTACAACATGAAACACATATTAAAGTGGATCTTGACATGGATCAAATTAACTTGCAACTTTCTTACAAACATACTAGCATGTATGTGAACATAATCGTTTAAGCATAAAGGTTCTAGCAAATATATATACATGAGATCTTAATCACATACAACCTATATAATCACATAAACGTATAGGTGTCGATTACAATATGAACTATACAACTTGCATGTGATTCTACATGTACAATAGGATCAACATAAACTCAATTATACCACAAACATCACAATACCACAATAATTACATCACATATGAATCAATATCGTTTTTATACAATAACACAATTTCACTTCCAATTTACATGGAATCAAGACTTAATTTTATTCACATCGGAAGAATCACTATACTTACAACGAACGCAGAACTTGAATTCTGGATTCTGAGTTCTGAATTTGAATTGCTTTCCTTTGGGTAGACTAGCGTTGTTATGATTCATGTTTTAACTTTGATTTTGGCTCGTCACTAAGCTTTTCTACAAGTGGAGGATCCTCCTAGTTTTCTCCCGACAGCATGGCGGCTCCTTCTCTAATTTCTTATGTGAATTTAGGTTGGAGTCTTAAGTTGTTTATATAGAGTTTCAGATTGATTTGAGCCATCAGATGACCATCGACAAATCTAGACCATTCACTTCGAAAGGAGCCAACCAAAATGTGACATGTCAGCCCTAGTGACACAGCCAAGCCTCAGAAATCGACCAGAACCCGATCAGGCCAGCCAGGGCCAAACCAGGTCGACTGGGCAGGTCGACCCCCAGGTCAACCCTATAGTCGACCTAGTCACCCAGGTCGACCCCCAGGTCGACCTGGTGCCTGGGCGGGAATTTTCCCGCCCAACCCAGTTTGGGTCTGATTTTTGAATTTTGAACTTCGTTTTGAACTGCTTGAATTTTAATTTTAATTCTGAAATTTCCGGAGATCATAACTCCTTCATACGGAGTCCGATTCACGCAAACTCAGACTCTATCTCAAGCAGAATTCCGAGACGAATGCAATGGCGTATCCCGTTTCCCTTAATTCTATCATCTATAATTAATTATACTTTAATTTGTTAGTTTACAATTAACAGAAAATTCGGGGTGTTACATTCTCCCCTCCTTAAAGGATTTCGTCCCCGAAATCTTCAAGTCTAGGAGAACGTAAGTCCTAACATCCAATCGTCCATCTACTCAACCAACAAACACAGGCGTCCATTGTCCTTAAAATACTTCTAATGCTTTATGATTATATGCACAGTGTGTGTACATGTCCTTTTCTAATGCAAAATCAGGCGGTCTACTGATTCAGCTGACCTCCTTAATGCGAATCATGTAAGTGCCATGAATCCATTATGTATGCAAAATTTTCCCTATTCATAATTCTACATGAGTGCGCAACCATTCATATAAATGCAACATCCATATGACAACATATCAAAGTTCAACCACATACAAACATGAATACACATATGCATATGCAATATGAAGTGACTGAGCCGATCTAAAACCTAGGTTGTGTGTGTATTTGCATCCATGAGCAACCACTAGCAATCACTTGCAACCACTTGCAGCCATCAACCATAACTTGTTTCAAATACATGTTTACATCCAAAGGGGTTTCTACCTAAGGATAAAGGATAATATCGAGGAAATCATACCTAAAAAGATAGATATAAGCACAATTTAAGGAAAAAGAAAGGAAAAAGATGTACCCTCGAAAAGAAAAGGGTAGGCCGCACGTATTTTATCTTCAGTTTCCCAAGTTGCGTCTTCCTTGGTGTCGCTCCACTGAACTTGAACGAGTTTGACTTCGCGGGTGCGTAGCTTTTTCACTTCAGTTCCTACGATTCGAGTTGGGACTCTCCTCACCTTTTCTTCGCGTTCCGCTTCGTCTTCTTCTAAAATGTTTGGCTCCACCACTTCCGCAGATTCATGTAGACATTTTCGGAGATGAGAAACGTGAAAGACATTGTGAATTCAAGCCAATCTTTCGGGCAGCTCTACTCTATAAGCCATTTTCCCAATCTTCTCGATGATAGGGAACGGTCCTACAAATTTTGGTGCTAGCTTTCCTGCGGACCCAAAGCGAACGACGTTCCTTAAAGGGGATACCTTAAGGAAAACCCTGTCCCCAACCTCAAACTCAAGGTCGGTCCTTCTTTTGTCGACGTAGGATTTCTGCCTGTCTTGGGCCGTCTTCATTCTCCTTCGTATCAAGTCCACTTTTTCTGAAGTCTCTCGAATCATGTCTGGCCCAAGTATAATCTTGTCAGTAGACTCCCACCAACAAGTTGGTGAACGACACGGTATTCCATAATAAGCTTTGAAGGGCGCCATACCGATGGTGGCTAGGTAGCTATTGTTGTAGGCGAATTCCACTAGAGGAAGGTGATCCTCCCAAGTCCCTCCGAAGTCAAGAACGCATAGTCTCAAAAGATCTTCCAATACCCTATTCACCCTTTCTGTCTGGCCATCAGTTTGGGGGTGATAGGTCGTGCTCAAGCATAACTGTGTGCCTACAGCTTCTTGCAGACTCCGCCAAAATTCGCTCGTAAAGATGGGGTCTCTGTCACTCACTATGCTGGAGGGTATTCCATGGAGTCGAACTATTTCCTTGAGATAAAGAGAAGCTAGAGACGAGGCAGTCCTTCTACTCTTGATAGGTATAAAGTGGGCGCTTTTAGTAAGCCTGTCCACTATTACCCAAATGCTAGTATTGCCTCTTCTTGACCTAGGCAACCCGTCAATGAAGTCCATTGAAATGCTTTCCCACTTCCATTGCAGGACTTCTAGAAGATGAAGCAGTCCTCCAGGTTTCTTTTGTTCCGCCTTGACCTGTTGGCATGTCACGCACTTAGAAACGAAATCTGCCACGTCCTTCTTCATGCCGCTCCAATAGAAAACTCACTTTACGTCCTTGTACATTTTGTCCCCGGCTGGGTGTATTGTCATCTTGGAATGATGTGCTTCCTCGAGAACCTTCTTTACTAAATCCCTAGCTTGTGGGACGCACAGTCTTCCATCTCGCCTTAGCCAACCCTTATCATCGATGGAGTACATATTGAGGTGACTGGAAGTTTCACCCATAATTGGCTTATCAATCACATCCACAAGCTGAGGGTCTTCACGTTGTGCGGCCCCTATTTAGTCTAAAAGAGTGGGCCGTACTTCTAGGGAGGCCAATAAACCAGGCACGAAATCAGAGGATGGCCTAAAGTCAAAACTGGCTATATACTCCAAGCTTTGCCTTTCCACAAAGAGAGGGCTTAAGGTCAGTTTCTTTCCGCTCAACGCGTCTGCTACTACGTTGCCTTTGCCAGGAGTATAGGAAATTTCAAAATCATACGAGGCAAGGAATTCGATCCATCTTTGCTGCCTTAAGTTAAGATCTTTCTACGAGAAGAGATATTTCAACGATTTATGGTTAGTATATAATTCGAACTTCTCACCTAGGAGATAATGGCGCCAAGACTTAAGCGCAAAGACAATGGCGGCCAACTCAAGATCGTGGGTTGGGTAGTTCTTTTCATGAACTTTCAATTGTCTTCCACCATAAGCTACTACACTCCCTTCTTGCATCAGAACAACGCCTAGCCCTGTACCACAAGCATCCGTGTATATAGTGAACATCTTGCTTCCATCTGGCAAAGTCAGAACTGGGGTTGTTGTCAGAGCCCTTTTTAATCGTTGGAAAGTAATCTCGCAATCCAAATCCCAAGTGAACGCCAAATTCTTCTTTGTTAGCTTTGTGAGTGGAGCTGAGATTTTCGCGAAATCCCTAATGAACTTTCGGTAAAAACTGGCTAACCCAAGAAAGCTTCAGACTTCGGTTGCATTTCTCGATGTCTTCCAATCTTGCACTGCCACCACTTTCGCGGGGTCCACGGCTAACCCATCTTTGGACACTATATGCCCAAGAAACCTGACATCTTCTCTCCAAAAGTGGCATTTGGAGAATTTAGCTTTTAGCTGATGTGCATGGAGAGTATCCATGATTTCCTTTAGATGCCGAGCATGTTCTTCCTCATTCTTTGAGAAGATCAAAATATCGTCTATGAAGACCACCACGAACTTATTGAGCAATTCTCTGAACACCCTGCTCATTAGGTCCACGAAATAAGCGGGTGCGTTTGTCAAACCGAAAGGCATGACAAGCCACTCGTAGAAACCATCTGGGTTCTGAACGTCATTTTCTTAATGCTATCTTCAGCTACCCTTAGCTGATGGAACCCAGTAGCTAGATCAAGTTGAGAGAAGACCGACGCACCTACAAGCTGATCAAACAAATCGTCTATTCTGGGAAGCGGGTGTCTATTCTTTTTAGTCAGCTTGTTTAGCTTCATATAGTCCACACAAAGACGTAATGAACCATCTACTTTGGTGGCGAACACCACTGGAGCACCCCATTCCGAGATACTTCTCCTTATAAACCCCTTCTCGAGAAACTCCTTAACATGCTTACTAAGCTCCTTTCTCTCCTTTGGAGACATGTGTCTAACAGGCAGAGCTACAGGTTTTGCATTATCAACAAGATATATGCGGAAGTCTATTTCCCGCTTCGGAGGTAAGCCTTTCACCTCTTCAAAGACATCCGGATATTCCCGGACCACTCTAACAGACTGCAAATTCTCAACAGAAGCGTCAAGCGACTCTAGATAACTAAGCATAACAGCATCCAAGGGATTACAAGAAATTTCTAGAGTGTTACCGAGCCGATTCAAGAGTCTAACCACTCTTTTCTCACAATCAAGAATGGCACCGTTACTGGATAACCTGTCCATGCCTAAGATCAATCCATATCCTAAGAAGCCCAAAACAAAGGCACTACATCTAAATTCAACACTTAGAATAGAGATTTTCAAATCCAAGCAAACCATCGACAAATAAGCTGAGCCCCCAATTGTATTTGAAACAACCAAGGGATCTTCTACCATACTAGTGTCTAGGTGTAGAGATTCTACTCAAGCAGATGATATAAAGGAGTGCGATGCAGCAGAATCAAAGAGAGTGCGAACTGGATGATCATACAGATAAACTAAGCTTTCTACAGAAATATTTCTACCTCGTTCCTTTAGAGGTGCCACCAGCGCGTGAACCTGTCCTCCTGAGGTGGATCCAGTCCTCTGTCCCTGCCCCCGTTTCTTTGGGCAGTCCTTAGCCAAGTGTCCAGTCTCTCCACAATGGAAACAACCCCCATTCATCTTTGCCTTCCTCTTCCTGCAGTCTTTTGCTATATGTCCCACAATGCCACAGAAATTGCACTTTCTCTTTTCATGGGTTATGTTGTTCTTCCCACCTTTCTTAAAGTCTGTTTTCTTAGCTTGTAGACCCTCTTTCTTTTCTTGAGCCACTTCCACCTTTTCCTCTTTCTTGCCATTATCTTCCCCGTGTAGCAGTACCATGTCCACCAAGCTTTCATAGGTCGCCCCCATGGGTATATGGGTCGTTGCAAGGCTGTGTAGAGGTTCATTCAGACCTTTGACGAAGCGAAGGGCCTTCTTGTGTTGGGCGTTTACTAAATCCAGCCCAAATCTGGCCAGCTGATTAAACTGATGTACATACTCCTTGATTGTCATACTTCCTTGTTTAAGGGTTAGGAACTTCTCCATTTGCAGGCTTCTTTCGGCTTGGGAGAGGAATTTCATCTCGAACCGCATCCTAAAATCTTCCCAAGTCTCCACTGGCCTTTCAGCATGGGTAACTTCCTACCAATAGGAAGCTTCATCTTTAAGCAACCACACTGCTAGCTGTATCTTTTGCCTGTCGTCAACTTCGAAGATGATGAACAAGTCCTCGGTCTCCTTCAGCCAGTTCCTTGCTACTACAAAGGATTCAGTTCCATAAAAGTCCTTTCCACCCATAGCTTTGAAGTCTCTGCATATCTTAGCGAAAGTATTTCCATGAGGAGGAGGAGGAGGAACCGCTGCCACTGTTGGAGAAGGAATGTCTGCTGGGCCCGCACCATTGGCCCTATCCTCTAGGTACCTTCGGAACCATCCGGGTATCGGTACACCTTCCAGAAGGTTAAGATCTCCGGACATGCTGGAACAAAAAGGAAAGTATTCAAGACAAAGGATAGAGAGAGATAGTGTGTATGACTTTGGGGAATTTATGCCTTTTGAAAACAAGACTTTTTCTTGAAAAAGAATGCTTCTTTAAACTTCTTTTGAAAATAGTTTCAAATTTTTTTATCTGGTCAGGTAAATCTATGCTCTGATACCAAGTGAAACACCCCACCCTCCATTAAGGTCACTCACAAGGGACTGCCTTAACTTTGGTGGAGGTTTGTAAGCAAAAGTCACAGATAAAACACAAGACAGATATAAACACATATATATAAGCAGCGGAAACAAACAGACTTTTATTTCATAAAATAGTTGTTCATACAAAACATTTCCATAATTGTCTCATAACAACTTCCAAAACATTACAACATCATTTTTGTATTGGTTATTAAATAAATAAGCATAAAACATGATTAAAACTGCATAAATCCCCATGATTGTGTCCAACCGCCATAGCCAAGGGGAGAGAGAGTCCAAACCGTACATCTACTATCTTGGAGCTTGCAAAGAGTCCGACTAAGCTGAGTTGTTTCCTCCTTGTGGACCTGGGGGGGGGGGGGGGGAGGGGGAACGGAAGAAAAAAGATGAAAGAAAATAGGGTCACACATAAAGCCTGGTAAGTCTAGTGACTCTTCAGTATGGGAATAAGAATAAGGGCATGATAAGTATAAACTGGAAATAGGAGAATGTCATAAACTAAGACAAAGCAATTTGAATCGAATATACTATTGCACCCCATACTATATCTCTGCACCTACTTGTATTGTCTTAACTGGAACCCCATGCTGGAGGTAAAGTGATCCCCTTTTTCTAAAGATCGGCTCCTACTCGCATACTCATTTGTGTCTTACGGCCCCCAAAGATTGTAGATACCTATGCTGGTCCCACCATGGGGTGTATCAAGTCCCATAGTGGTGACCCGACACAAAACTAGAAATGCATAGGTTATACTACTGGTGCCCCCAGTGCCCTGTTTGTCTGCTCCGAAGTGTGTGCACGCCCGCACTCCGTTAGAACCCACACTATTGCACCCACCGCCGTCACTTTTGACTGCTTACAATCAACCCAGTAATCGTGCCCCACCCTGCCTAGTTTCAGGGTACCATGATACCTAATTGGGTTACTACTGAAATGGGTCCCCGTTACTAGGGTTTTCTAGTCAAACACGTTAAGTGGTTAAGTGTCTGTATTTACCTAACCCCACCCATCAATTTAATTAACATGTTGAATTGGTTAAGTGTTTTAGTTAACTTAACCCTACCATCCTGGCAGTCTGTCCTTAGCTTTTTAAAGCACCGACCACTCACATTAGACATGTATTGTTACGGTTACTGGATGTGCCGGTCGGTTCCGGGCAGATTTACACCGTAACTCAGTCTAACCTCGGGTCCTTATTGGGCTTCATTCTTAACCACCCACATTGGATATGTATTGTTGTGACTACTGGATAGTCGGGCGGGTCCGGGCAGGTTTACATCACAACTCAATCCAACCTCGTGTTAAGCATATTCGTATTTTCTAAATTTACATATTTGTCTTTATTACTTAATATATGCAAATTTGTCAACAATTAAATATTGTGTCCCACTTTCCAAGTTCATCCTTTTTGTTATAAGTATTTATACTGTTTAAATGCCTCCAATTTTGGCATGTGACAAACATGCCAATTTCATGTATTTTTATGTCAAGTTTTATTAATATTCCCAACGTTACCCCGTTTAAATATTAGGCTAACAGTCTTAGCCTAATTTTCGTTCGCATAGTTTTTAACATATAATATAAGGCTAAATACTTAGCCTAATTTAGTGCACACAAAATTGACATAAGGGAATTCATAAACATGAACATGACATAGGTGTAAAATTGACATTTTTGGCATAGTCAATATGAACATCATAGGTGTGAACCCGCAACATAGCCTAAATCAACGTATATGTGAACTTGCATTGAAATAGGTATTTAACCAAATAGGTGTCACATAATTTAGCATATGATTTAGATAACATAAGCCTAAACTTGTTTTTGGATCTAGGTATAACATCGAGCATAACTAGCATATGATAAGGATAAGATAATTTCATAATTTTATGACAAGGGTGTGAACTAGATCCATTCATATGTCTAATTACAACATGAAACACATATTAAAGTGGATCTTGACATGGATCCAATTAACTTGCAACTTTCTTACAAACATACTAGCATGTATGTGAACATAATCGTTTAAGCATAAAGGTTCTAGCAAATATATATACATGAGATCTTAATCACATACAACCTATATAATCACATAAACGTATAGGTGTCGATTACAATATGAACTATACGACTTGCATGTGATTCTACATGTACAATAGGATCAACATAAACACAATTATACCACAAACATCACAATACCACAATCATTACATAACATATGAATCAATATCGTTTTTATACAATAACACAATTTCACTTCCAATTTACATGGAATCAAGACTTAATTTTATTCACATTGGAAGAATCACTATACTTACAACGAACGCAGAACTTGAATTCTGGATTCTGAGTTCTGAATTTGAATTGCTTTCCTTTGGGTAGACTAACGTTGTTATGATTCGTGTTTTAACTTTGATTTTGGCTCGTCACTAAGCTTTTCTACAAGTGGAGGCTCCTCCTAGTTTTCTCCCGACAACATGGCGGCTCCGTCTCTAATTTCTTATGTGAATTTAGGTTGGAGTATTAAGTTGTTTATATAGAGTTTCGGATTGATTTGAGCCGTCAGATGACCATCGACAAATCTAGACCATTCACTTCAAAAGAAGCCAACCAAAATGCGACATGTCAGCCCTAGTGACACAGCCAAGCCTCAGAAATCGACCAGAACCCGATCAGGCCAGCCAGGACCAAACCAAGTCGACCCCCAGGTCGACCCTATGGTCGACCTGGTCACCCAGGTCGATCCCCAGGTCGACCTGGTGCCTAGGCGGGAATTTTCCCGCTCAGCCCAGTTTGGGTCTGATTTTTGATTTTTGAACTTCGTTTTGAACTGTTTGAATTTTATTTTGAATTCTGAAACTTTCGGAGGTATAACTCCTTCATACGGAGTCTGATTCACGCAAACTCGGACTCTATCTCAAGCAAAATTCCGAGACGAACGCAATGGCGTATCCCGTTTCCCTTAATTCTATCATCTAGAATTAATTATACTTTAATTTATTAGTTTACAGTTAACAGAAAATTCGGAGTGTTACAACCGGCATATCCAGCGGCTACAAGCAATTGACTTAGTGTGAGAGGTCTGTGCATTAATAATTAATTAATGCTGATCAACGACGAATATGAATGACAAACAGAAGTTTGGTTGAGCTGAGTAATTCACTGAGTACCAATCTGAATTTGATTTCGGTCTTCGAGGTTGATACTTAGGGAGTTATTCTCTTAACCAATGTATATGTGAACTAAGATATACTTAATCATAAATTAAGTAAAACATGTTATATGATATATATATATATACATAAAACATGATAAGTGGATAGGGTTAAGACCAGCTTAACCAATAGTATATAATAATTTGATAAGTGGGTAGGGTTAAGACCAGCTTAACCAATAATACATATTGATCTGATAAGTGGATAGGGCTAAGACCAACTTAACCAATAATATATAAGTGGATAGGGTTAAGACCAGCTTAACCAATAATATATATATATATATATTGATCTGATAAGAAGATAGGGTTAAGACAAGCTTAACCAATAACACATGTTGATTTGATAAGTGGGCAACATGGGTGACATGTGGAATATAATTATAAACACTTAACCAAGTTGAAACATGTAAGAAGGCATGAATAAGAGGGGGTTAAGTGGGAAATCCTAGTGGGGACCAAGCATAGGTGGAAAGCTTTTGTCAAGCGTGGGGACCCTTTTCAACCAGTAACCCATTTAGTATCTAAGTGAGCTCGATCTAGATCGAGGACGGGACACGCTTATTAGGTTTGATTGTAAGAGGTCAAAACGGGTTAGCGGTGGCAATGCAAGTCCAACGAGGTCATGTGTGTGCGTGAGCCCGGGCTGGTAGATAAGACGTTGTTGCATCGTGTAGGTATAAGTTGTGCATCTTTAGTGGTATCGGGTTGCCACTTTGGGAAGTGACACACCCCACTGTGGGACCAACACGGGTATCTACGAGTTAGGGAGCCAATCGAACGGGGAAGGTAGTGGGTACGACTAGCGGAGATAGGAGCAGGCGGCACCTATGAAGACAGCTAGGAGTACAACACCATATTATGAATAAATGTTGTAATTAGAATGGGGAGGGTAGTGGGTACAACTAGTGGAGATAGGAGTAGGCGGCACCTATGAAGACAACTAGGGGTACACGAAACTACCATTATTATTATTTTGTTCAGTAGGCGGGATCAACTTTTAGTGACTAGTATTGGTGCAGTATAGTAATTATCCTATAGTGTTGGAGGCGCAAATTTACGTTATCTTATTCCTCTTGTTTGCTTTATCATGCCCACTTGTTTCACAGTCATCCCTTGTTTTACCAACTTACGCCTTATCCTGATTACTTTAATAATTATATTGTTAAAGTTATTGGACTCGCCAGACTTTATGTCCGACCCCTTTGTTTTCGCCTCTTTTCTTCCTCCCCCCCAGGTTCTCAGGGTGGGACTAGTGGAGCTTGATTTGGATCTTTCTCTCTCTCTCTCTCTCTCTCTCTCTCTTTTGGAAGTGCTTGGATTGTTGAAAGTAAAGTTCAACTCATCTCTTTTATGGCTACTTATGTTGGGGTTATGCTTTTTTACTTTATGTACTCAGAAAACAATTTGTCAAGATGGATATTAAGTGTACTTGGTTTTATTGTTGGTTTATGAAGTTGTTGTAATCAAACTATTTCTCCATTGCAATAAAAGTTGTTTTAAAATTTTCAAGTACCAATATATGTATCTGTCTTGTTATATTCTGTTCTATACACCAATAATACTCCATGAAAGTTAATGCATTCCCTTTGAGAGTGACATTAATGGACGTGGGGTGTTACAGTCTCTGATGATATCTGCAAAAAAATTGATTGCGTAGAGAGGTCATCCTCAAGATCGGAATTGGGTTGGTTATCTTCCTCGCCGTAATCGCTATTGCCAATTGAAATTTCATACCCTGAATTTCCATTTGAATATGGTTCTGTGATATAAGTGCTACTTGACATTTTTGATAATATGGATTCTGGACGAATGTATTTGATTTGCTGTGCAATAATTTAAATATAAAGGTGTATGTAACCATTGGAAAGTTATAACAGCTGTATTTTGCAAGTATGTGTGTATATGTATGTGTATGTGTGTGTGTGTGTGTATAACCATTTATAACCATTGTAAAGTCTACTTACTTCAAACATTGGTTGTAATGCTGGAAAGTTAAATATAAACTCTTCTTTTCAAATGCCTATTGATTAGAAAAAAAATATGAACTACTTAAATGTTCGTTCTTTTTTGTTTTTATACAGACTTTTGTTTTTAGCAATACAAAATTTTGTTTACATGTAAATTAGGGGTAAAATATAACTACAGAGGTTTTTAGGCAGAAAGAAAAGGTTAGAAGCAAATTTAGTGAAAAGGATAAAAAGTTCGGATTTTAGTCTGAAGGACACTTTTTAGTGTAAATCAAGGAATTCAGGGGACAACTATCATTTTCTCATTTACACTAAAAAGTGTCCTTCAGCCTAAAATCCGAACTTCCTTTCATTTTCACTAAAATTTTCTCTAACTTCTTCCTTGTACCTATTTATCTGTATACGTTAAACTAGTTTCAAAAACATTATATATCATGAAGTACCATAAGCTGTATAAATGTATAAACAATATATATATATATAAGTTTAAACCATACACACTATATATCACAAATTCATGTGCTTCCTTTTCTTTCATACACATAATCGTTTTTTGATATAAATTTACTTGGGTTTATGAAATCCCTTTTTTGGGTAAACGGCGAAGTGAAATCTGTTTAAGAGTAAAAAGGTTTTACTTTTACCGTTTATTCAATACTCGGTGAAATCACAACCATTTTACTCTTAAACGGTTTTCATTTCCCCTATTTTCTATTTTTTTAGCACGTTCAACTCGAGTATTCCCTGAGCTATCAAGCCAGGTTATTGCATCAGTACATCATATTGTTGTTAACACAACATATATGGTACAACATGTATATACAGCATATATACATCATATAACTTTCAATTATATTATACAACATATATACATCAGTACAACATGTAAACATCATACATTGCATATATACATCATACAAGCCGATACAATTAGCATACATGATACAGTTAACATGATTCACAAGCCTCAATATTCCATATATATGATACATCATACTAACACACAACATACAATTAACATATAAACCACATACCTAATGTCCACCCACTGCTTAACATATACAAACCATATACATCACAACATACGTTACATCAAACAAGCACTTCAATTATAAGTAACATCAAACAAGTCCTTTACATATAGTTCTCATATACACCATATACCTGTAACATTAAAAAAAAACTTCAATTATACATAACATCAAACAAATACTTGTAATATAGTTAGCATAAACATCACATACTTGAAACACCAAACAAGTACTTCAATGAATAAGTAACATCACAGATACTTCACATATAGTCATCAAAAATGCTACTTCGACATTCGAATATCTTCCAAACCCACCGGATTCTTATTTTTCCGACTTGTGCTCGACTTTCCTTTGAATAGAGACGACACTTTGTTCATATTTCCACCACTCTTCTATTTACCTTTATTTGCACATTTTCCACGATCAGAGCCTAATAATACAAAAAATACTTGCATGGTCATGCATATATTCAAATAAGTTATTTTAAATGGTCATGTATATAAAATTAAATAGCAATGCATATATTTTAAATCAATTATTTTAAATGGTCATGCATATATTTTTAATAATTTATTTTAAATGGTCATGCATGTAATATACTTAAATAAGCTATTTTAAATATTATAATTGATTTGCTACCATCAAATCTACTATAAATAAGTTATTTTACATAAGTTATTTTAAAACATAGAACTAACTTAAACTTAGTATAAATAACTTACTAAACTTAAGTTATAAATTACTTAATAACAGAATGGTCATGTAGTATAAATATAAAATATATTTGATTTGTTTAAATTATCTACGGATATAACTTATTATAATTTTTTTTTACTATTGTACCTTACTAGTTATACTTGATTTGCTTAAACTAGGAAATATCTATGGAAAGTAGACTTGATTTTATAAAACTTAAGTTATTCTGGTTTAGGATATACTTTAACATTTAACATTTAGTTAATAAGTTTAACATTTAGTTTCTGAAGTTTTATTATGGTAGTGAATGAAAAATGCTTAATATAATATATTAATCATTCAAGTTAATAAGTCCTTTTATTATCATTGTTTCATGGCCATAGATTATAGTATTGAATCAAAAATAGTGCGACTATTTTGACATTAAGATTTTATATAGGAATCACGCAAGTTTTATTAAGTTGGAATAATTGTTTGTTGGACAAAATTTTGAAATAACTTACTATAACTACTTCAACATGTACTTCACCAAATTTTAATTAAATATGATGTCTAAATCAAATAACTTTCTATAATTAGTTTTTATAAATGGTTTCAAGCTCAATTTAAGTACCTACAATTGAATGTGAGGTAGTCGGTACTTTGATCATAACACCATATTTATTTGCCTGCACCACACCATGGTCTGATCCATCATTGTCATTACCTTCAGTCGTCATCGCCATTGCCGCCTCCATCGTCATCATTTTCCTCTTCCTCTACATCATCCTTCCCTTCTTGTTCTTCATCCTTTTCATCATCGTCCTCATCATTCTAGTCTTCTTCAATTGGCTCATTTGGTGGATCGTTTTCCGTTTTCTTGAAGATTTTGAACGACCGCTTGCCTTTGTTTTTAGACTCAAGCACGGATTTCTTATAATCTCCGTGTTCTGTATGGTAGGAGAATGAAAAAATACAAACATAAAGTAAAAGAATAAAGATATACGATGATTATTGAAAGAAATAGTATAACCTATAAAATCTGATGCTACATCACTTATCCTTTGAAATCCTTCCTCGTATCTTGAACAGCTAAGTACCGCATACCTAAATTCATCTCCCAAAGGCTATCCACTGTATGATGTGGCGGGACTGAAGGCATGTAAGGTAAATGCGGAATAGGTAGTGGATTATCACGTCCTGTCCACTGCATAAACCAACCAGTATCATATTCCCAACCCACTTGCTGAGGAGGCGGAGATGGGTAAAACTATGACGCATAATTAAATTCCAAAGACGTAACAACTGGAGCATGAATACCTGACTTCAAAGCAGAAGAACAAAAAAAAAATCCATTTCCTATATGGACTGCAGCATCTAGTAATGGTCCAACATCTTTAGCAATCTTTCACTAGTAAGTATCGTAGTCAATGTCCATACCCTGTTATAAATATTGGTGAAAGTTGTCCTGATATAGCACTTGCTGCTTTTCCGCATATGTACCGTATGTCATGGTATGTGTCATGAGAATCGGAGGATAAATAGAAATGGAAGCTTGTCAGGTCATCTGTCTATAACACCACACTCCTAAAAGTAACTCATTACAGTCACCTGGCGGAACAAGTAAAGGAAAAAGCTTCATTGACAAGTTATGGGAAAGTTGAACTTCATTTTCATTAGAAGCAATTGAGGTGTTCCACAGACTCCAGTTAATATGACTAGCCTATCGATGATCAATATGATAACGTGTAAACGAAAACAAATATGCTACAGTACGTGCTCTTGTTCTGCTTTCTTTTTTCTAGGCTTTTAGTCTTGGATAGGTCGAATGCTTTATGCTTTCTTTGACCATATAACAGCCTACAGTCATATACTCAATGAACTAGTACTGCAAAACAAAACAAAAAGATTGTTAGTCAATTGAATAATTGAGAAGGTACGATAAATTAAATTTAAAATATAAAAGGTTGATATACCATAAATCCCAATAAGATGACCACATCGAGTCACAACCACATCCAGACTCCGGTATATATTTCCCAAAATAACTGAACCCCAATCACACTCCTTAGCTAATTCTAAATTCATAAATGCTTCTATATACCCAAGACTAATTGTGGCATTTGTCGATGTGAAGAAAAGAGTGTCCATCACATATAACACAAAAATTGTTGCAATATGACCAAGGTTATTCAAATTAGCTACTATGTACTCCTCAATAAAATATTTACTCAAATGGGATATGACAACGTTACCAAACTTAATATCTTTTTAAACAAGCAATGGAAAAAATTGACTAGCATTGTTATATCGGTTCCAACTCTCATCGTACAACATACTACGAGTATTCAGTCCAACGGGTATTGATGTCAACATGGTAAAATCAAACAATGTAAAACCAATCTCAACATTCAGAAATAAAAAAGGTATATATAGTAGGTCACCATCGCTCAACTATAGCATGTATACATCTATTATCATAAATTTTCAACTCTACATCCATGAGTCTGCCAAATATTTTGACTATCGGATCTCTAATCTGCGATTCAACTTATAATTTTTCCCACCTTTTTTTCATTGTGTGAATGAACCATCGCATCTCATACTATCGCAGTTCTATTCAAAGCATGATTTTAACGTAAATTAGTAACACAATAATTAATTGAACTTAAACATAACATTAGAAGTAATAAATAATTTACCATAAGCTATTTTCCAGTCTCAAAAATGTGATGTATTCCTTCTCGAAGACTAGTAATAGACCAAAATGAAAATGCATTAGAAATCATTTTTTCTACGTCAACTCCACATCCTCGTTCGTCACCCCAATGGTCCTTTTTCTTCTTCTAGACATTTTTCTTCTTCTAATATTGCCGGCAGAGCTAGATCCTTCAACATTGACGTCTTTCATTGTATAATAAAAAAAACGCAAAACCCTAAAATTTATAAATTAAAACAAATCCTTGATTCAACTATGCTAATTTGAGTAGGATTTAGCAGAGATTGAGATGAGGATTAGATAAGAAGTGAAATTGATTTGATTTCGTATCAAAATTCTCAATTTTTTAATGAGAAAGAGGGGAGAGTAGCCATTGAAGTCTAGGAAGCAAGCTTCAGTTCGGGTAAATTTAGTAGTTTTATTAAAAAAAAGGAATTTGTATAAACGAGGTTACTTAAACCCATTTTTACCTTAAACTGTTTTCTTTTAACCATTTATACACGATGAATAAAAAAAACCGTTTATACCTATCTGTACAAAAGGAATTGGAAATACTAGTAGTTTTTAAATCTTAAGGGTAATTTATACGCTAATGAGAACGATTAAAAAAAATGATTTTGCGGCTACATAAAAATTAAACGTAAGGTTCAAGTGGAAGAAATAAACCGATAGGCTTTTTTTATGCTCCTCATTAAGCGGATAGTCATCTTGCATATAATTTTCCACTCTATATTTCACATAGTTAAGGAGCAGGCAGGGAAGTGGGACCGTCAACGTAAGTAAGGGGATAAATCATCAGCAGTGATGATGGGTTAGATCGTCGTCGGCTGAGGTGGGGATGGGCAAGATCATTCATCATAATAGTGTTGATGGGTAAGATAGGTTGATGTAGCAAAAACAACACAGTGGGCGGTTGATCAGCAGATAATAAGCCAATTCCGAGGTGTGGGCAGTAGAGCCGAGGAATTTTTTTTGATGTAGAAAATGGTAAAAAGAAAGTACGACTTAAATAAGGAAATGAACGGCCTTCTAACATTTAATTAAGCCTTCATATTTTTTTCTTTCAATTCTGATGTTTTACTTCAAAAGTGGAGCACCGCTATTTCAAGCATGTTAGTGCATTATTGATTTATGCTATTAGAGGTAATTACCTTTTTTTCAAGTAGATATATTAATTGGCCAATTCTATTTATACCCCTGTTTTTTCCTTTCATACCCTCTACTTTATTCATTTTCAAGCTTTCCAAAATCCCCGAAACTTTCAAACATCAACCAGTTACGATTAAAAGAAATAACTATTTTATAAGCGACAATGGAACAAAGTATTTGTAAAAAACATAGTACAAACTAAGCGATATTTGTATATAAACCTAGCACGGACTAAGAGAGGCTGGCATGTTAACCTATTTCGAATCGAGCGAGATTT
Source organism: Allium sativum (assembly GCA_030737875.1). Lineage (NCBI taxonomy): Eukaryota > Viridiplantae > Streptophyta > Magnoliopsida > Asparagales > Amaryllidaceae > Allium > Allium sativum. The sequence continues at coordinate 579,915,323 of CM060915.1, read as the reverse complement.
GTGTAACAAACTAGTCTGGATCAAGCGAGGTTGGTTAGAAACAATGTCCCTACTAAACATGGTTCATAAAATATAAGAGTAATTTTGAAATGAATGAGGGGTGAAAATGAAAAGATTGGGTATGATAATTTTTTTAATTAAATGGAGTGTGAAAGAAGGAAAGAGGGGTGCTAATAGAACTAGCCATATTAATTTGGATACTTATCCTCAAATATTCTTTATTGCCATTTTGTTTTTTTGATTTGCTTTAAGCTACTGTATATAAACCTGCATTCCTTTATAGCAAAACACAGAAATATTTAATTGCAAACTTCAACAACTTCAATTAATTTGCTTTAATAATATTGATTAAGTGAGAGGAAAAATTGATTCCAGTGTTTCTTTTCTTTGATGTTATTAATTCATGTACCAGTACTTCTTGGCTTGAAAGAAATGACTGAATGTCGTTTTTCTATGGTATGTTATAAATTATTAACTTTAATGTCATTTTATTTTTGAAATTGTAAGTATAACTGTATTTTTATCTATTCTTTTGCTATAATAACTCTAGAGCAGGGTATTTTCTTACATTTGTAAGCAGGATTTAGCTATATTTACATGTTTCCCAATGTGCTTTGATGTGGCACAGCTGTTTTAGGATGCACAATAAAATGTCTCGAAGGAAAATCGGATGTTTTACTATTATTTATATTTAATCATGTATTTTGTTAAGAAAAAAAAATAACACTTGAGCCATAAACTTTTCCCAAAATATTCTCCAAAGCTATAGTTCACGATATAATCTTAAATACAATGATGTTTCTGTTAAGTATGTTGTTTTACATCTATAGGTAGATTGAGTGTTTATCTTTTACATTTCACAATATTAGGTGTTTGTCCTGACTTTGTGCGAGTGTTGTGCTTATATACGTGTGATGTATTCGTAAATGTATGTGTGTGCGCTATGTTATGTTCTGTGTTCTGTATTCTTGCCTTGTGTGTTAGTGTGCACTGGATGCATGTGTTTGTACATATTTACATGCGCGAGTGTAGTTACGTTAGATAGTGCTTCGAGTTATTGCGTGCTTAAGTTTACTAGATTACAGTTAGAGAACCCCAAAGAACCCCAAATTATCACAAAACCAATTGGCAATGTGAAGGGTGGACTCTTAATATTTATACAGCATTTACTTTTATAAATTCCGCGATGTGGGACTTATCTCAACACACCTCCGCACGTGTGGCATATCCTGAGACTTACACATGGATCTTATTGGGTGACGTTGACAAGTGTGGAAGGTATGTGCACACGAATTAAACTCGCTTTATTATTATGTTATAGAGCCCCAAATTATCACAAAACCAATTGGCAATGTGAAGAGTGGAATCTTAATATTCATACATAATATATTTTTATAAATTCCCCGATGTGAGACTTATCTCAACATTATGCATGTATTTGTATTTCAGTATATTTTTAGTTTATATCAAGGCTCAAATATCCAGCTAATCCGGTCTGGTTCTGGCATTGGCCAAACCAAAATATGTTTGAAAACCCAGTTCTGGAAAACACAGTAGAAAACAACGAAAATTTGATGCAAAAAACCAGAAATTCAAAGCATTTGTAAAAAGAGAGGAGGATTCCAAAATATAGATCTATGAAAACTAAAGGAAAAGAAAGAAAAAAACTAAAAAGAAACCTAAATCATTTAGAACAAATGCTGATTTAATTTAGGGATTCATTAGGAGCACTACTTTAATGTAGAAAAAAATACAAGGCTTCATGAAAGACCAAAAAAATAAACGTATGCTTAGGCTGGTTAGTGGGTAACATATAAATGTGCTTTAGGGCCAAACATATAAATTGGGCTTTAGGCCGAAACTAATTAGTGAAGTTTTAGTGGGTATTTAGAATGCAATTTTTTTGTTTTTGTCAATATAATTATGATTAAAAGAGATGAAAACCAGAACCGAAACTAAAATGGAACTTCCAGAATTTCCAAAACGGAACTAGAACTTTAATAAACTCGAATATGATGTGCTTTGAATTGAGGCAAGTTCAGTTAACCTTGAAAGATTCTACTAGTTCCTTGAGTGGGTGTTATCCTTCCTTTGCTTTCATATAGAGATGTAACTCTTACAGTTCACTATGATGCTTGGTTGGTACCTCACTATATTGGCACCAATGTTCAATTTCTTCATATTTTCTGTGCTCAGTACCATTGAAATAATTGAATGAGCTAGTAGCCATTAGATACATAAACTATTTCTCTCAGTAGAACTACCAGTTGATAACTCAACTTCTGTCGATTCAGGAAATCGAATGCTGAGTGTGCATGCTCTCTTGTGTGTTTATGTATACATTGTTTCCACTGACTCTCAAGCACATTCATATGCCTGTAGGTCATTGATAGATTCCATGTAAATGTAATTGAAATAACAAGTTTTCCTATTCTTTTTTCAATGTAGGAGGATTTACTATAGGTCCCTATAGGAGGAGGAGTTTGTACTGATCCCTTCACTTAAGAATCATTAGTATGTAATATGGACTTCGCCTCTTCTTTTGAAATGAAATTCCTCTACCAAAAATTCTCTGTTCCTCTATACCTAACCAATCAAGACCCCTGAATTCCACCTTTTTGTAATTAAACACTCGGATTTAATTGCAAAAAAATTAAAATCAGGAGTTCTGATTTGATGGGTATAGAAGAAACAGAGGGTTTGGGTACATGTGATTTGCTCTCTCTTCTTTTACGGCTATTCATTTCTTCTTTTGAGCCTTGCTTACTCCCTTGGCTACCTTTAATGTTCATATAGCTAATAAATTCAGTCAACCCACCTAAACCCCTATATGAATTTGATTGATTTCTTCTTCCAAAGCATATGACTGCACCCTATATATGTTCTCCTTCCAATTCAAATAACTCATATCTAAAATCAAACCACACTCTACTCTAGTTTTATCTTTAGGCCGACTTCGAACTTCTATCCTTGAATATCGCTACACTGTAACAAGAGTGGGTCTCGGCTTTAAGAAGATGGTAAATGAGACTTTATTGGAGGCGAATTTTAGATCAAGGAGTATCTCCCATTACTGGGATCCTATTTGGAAGGTGTTCTCATCTTGGGGATTTTGGATTTCATATAGTGAAAAACCCCTATGCATGGGATCATCGTCGATCACTTACGTTTGGTAGATTTTTGCATTTTTGGACTTGTACTTTTAAACTATAGTAAATCTTAACCATAAATTGTACTTGAAATTGGATGCATATATTAATTATGCACACGATGATTGCACATGACTTAAACGTGAATATTTGGATGCATATGCATGTAAACTCGTATGGTCTTAAACTTGAACCCTCAAACATGCAGGATTGTGTAAGCTTGAATGCAAACATTATACTTTTGTGTTCCGATAGCTGATTCCTGAATTTTGGTAAATTTTCAATGCACAAACGTCAACATGAAAGACAGTTGAACCAAACTCCGAAATCTCGTTATCATTATAATGAAAATATTGTAGTAGATTGCACTTAGTATGGAAGGATAGGCTAATCTATAATGGCCCACAAATCCGTACTATCTGAGTTGACTAAATACACGACACGTCCAACCCAAATTGCACAGAAATATGAATCATTATTAATAAAGAAGAAAAAGGTAGCAGAAGAACAAAAATAACAATACAGAATCTCACATTGCAGAGGAACAAAATATAATATATATATCAGCTTTTGGAGTACAATTTTTTTTCTGTATATACATATCGTCATCAGAATACAAACACTTACAACACAGCAGGGAAAAATAACTAAATAATGCCAAAGCCTCCTGCTCCAAGCTCCTTTAGATAAATCTGTAAAATCTTGAACTACTTGACCGCTCGCAAAAATTTGGACACCCAAAAGTTTAGGGAAAACATATAAAAATAAACTCTGGGTCAGTCATGGGACTAGTGTGAGTAAAACAATTTAAAATAGTTTGAGAAAATAAACGATATCTCATAAGACCACGTCGTATAACACGGAACGGATTTTTCCCTTATGAGAATCCAAAACACTTAATTTAACTTTCAAAATCCTTTTGAAAGTAATGATAATCTTTATATCAAAACTCTTTTGATATTATAATAGTGTCTAAATCGGATAAATAACAATCTAGCGGAACGTTTGCATCTCACGATCCATATAATTAATATACAATCAAAACCGCGAGCACTTATAGGATAATGAATTTCCAACTATGACAAGGTATGGAACCACCTTCTGATAGTGTATCTCTAGAGAGGAATACACTGGGTTCAACAAGAACATATTGTGACCCGGCCACACATGACCGACCACTCATTTCGCTTGAGTGTATCGAATGTATATCACCGGCGGTTGGGATCAACAACCATTTTCCCGAATGGGACAATATCGAATAGAATAAAAGAATGAAATTAATTTCTCTAGATAGGTGATAATACACCCTAATTGGGAGCAACCCACTTAGCTATGCTGCCTGCCCAAATTTTGTCATTTCCTAGTTGGTGAGGCCTGAGGCTACGATAACTTACCCTTCATTGATAACAAAATCACTTTGGATGCCACATTGTCAGATCCGTTAATCATTAATTGATTTGCACAAATATATTATGGATATTATGCTAAGAGAATAAATTCTCCACCGCCATATATATCTATACAGACCAGCATATGCGATCAATGGAAATACTCCGTCAGACACTCGTCTATACACGTTCGTTTTGGGACTGAACGAAACCAAAGACACAATTTCCATTAATGCATCTTAGGCAATTTCTACCTAGGATTAACAGAAAAAGCCTTTGCACTTTACTCCGTCTTCGATTGTCTTCATATAATCTGATTCGCAATGCTATTGCCAATACGGTGTGGTTCTCAGATAATAATCCAACAGGTCTCTCCATATTGACAACGATATTGGCAAATACTTCGATAGTTGGTTATTTAACTATCGAAGAAAAACAAACATCCATTCAAAACATCAAACAATCACTAGGCCCCTCAATTAATATTTCATTTATTAAATTACTTCTCGATTTCCTTATCAATACTCGTTAACAAGATATTTTCGAAAATCATGTTGGCCTCTTACACTATTTGGAAAACATTTCCATATATCGACTTGTTTTATTTTCTATATGTAGAAAATATCTTCTATTTATAATTGGAAAACATTCCAATTACTTATCTCTTTTCTGAACTCGTTTGATTCTTATACTTAGAAAATTATTATAATTATATCCAAAATTTCCACTTTCTTGGGTTAAAACGAATGTTGTGTAGAACATCATTACAACAATCCAAAATACCGCATTCAATTAAACCTTATTCAAACATTGACCTTCGAGAATAAATCTTGTTATTTATCGGTTAATAATGAAATCAATCAAGTTGGGGTACAACTACCTCTCAGTCCTTGACAGAATAACGTTCTTAATTTCAGAATGGAAAAGATTGTTTATCTCTAATAATTTGTACCATTAAACCCATTATTCATTTTTAAACCCATATACGTTTCTCTTTCTAATTTTACCAGATTTAATTATAGATTTCCTTTTTGTTTAAAATATTCTATTTTAAAGTTCCTTTCCTTATCGAATTCTATATATATATATCGATACATTGATTTTGTAACAACCCGGAAAAGCAGAACCAATTAATTTTTTTTTATTTTGGCAATTTTAATGAATTTTGAATATTTAAAATAAATTATTTTAAATAATGACGACAAGAAATTTATTTTGAATAGAATTAGAACATATATATTTATTTGAATCGAAGTTGGAACATAAATATTTATTTTAATTTTGAAAGGAGTTAGAAATAGCGGTGTAGTTTGAAAATTCAACTTTGAACTTTGACTGAATGTACAGGATTCAAAATAAACCGGATTTTAGTGAAACCAAAAATATTTAAATCTGTTTAAAAGTATCTCTCTAACGAATCTGAAAAATCGAAATTTCATGGTGGGAATAAAAAGTTATGGCCAGTTGAATATTCAGAATGGTCGCTAAGGAATAATTATGGCCCTTAAAAATGGACATTTTGCAAACGACCTCCGTTTTTGACGAAACCACTTTGGTAGGATCCGAAATGTCAAATTATTGCTAGGTTTCAAATTCCATAATTTTTGGAATTAATATGTGAGGGTGGCAAAGGAAAACGCGTTTGGTAATTTCAGTTTGAATTGGATCGACCAGAAAAAGTCCATTTTTCAAACGGTCTCCAAATTCGATGAAATTAGTTTTGTTGGGACCGTATCGTCCCAATATAGCCAGATTAATTTTTCTGAAATTTTTGGAATTAGTATGTGGCCCCGGCAAATTAAAATGTATGTTCAAATTAAATATTGAATGTTTTATATTTTAATTTAAAGAATAACGGGCTTACGAAACATATTCCATTGTGTTCAAAATAGGGGTATTTAGTTAGAGGCGACAGTCATTGGGTTTGAATTGGAGTTCATATGAACGAATGGGTATTTTTGGAAATTAATGAATTAAATAAATATAAAAATAAAAGGGGCTATTCATATTCACGTTCACTTTCTCTCTCCCCGCAAACCCCCCAAATCGAACGATGACGGAAGCTTCCCACCTTCTCTCCTCCCTAACTCTAAATCCACGCAATAAAATCAAGTGCTCCTGTTAGGGATTTTGAAGTACTCCTCGTAAGCTTCAAATCCATACCAGTGATGCCCCCTCTCGTTAAGTATTTCGTTCGAATCGAGCTTGTGAAGACCGAGACTTCATCGCGTCGTAACCACCACCGGAGGCCATCAAAGTGGACCCCACCCCCTGCACAGGCGCGCGTTTCCTCCCCCTTCCACGTGGCAGTGGCCGATCCTCCCCTAGTGCACCTGTTTACGTGAAAAACGAAGACCTATTTAGAACCTTTCAGCTAAGGTAACGACCTTTATATTTTGAACTGTTTATAGCACTTTAAAGCGCTACGAATGGCGATTTCACTATAAAAATCATATCTTTTTGCCATGTTGTCGAAATCCAGCGAAACAAGAGACGTTGGACTCGTGGCGACGTCCTCTACATTCTAAAAGAGACCGAAGAATTTTTATGGCTTGCTACAATTTTTGGCGAAGCCGAAAGCAATGCTAGATTTCTAAATACAAAATTGAAATGGAATAACGATGTATAATTTGTATAAGCGAAGTATAAATTATATACGCGTTGTATACCTCATATATGGGCGTTGTATAAATTATATAAGCGATGTATAAATTGTACATGCGTTGTATGTACCATATATAGCGATATGGAATTGAAATGGAAAGATATACGTTTATACATACATACGTACATATATATATATACACACACACACAATCCCCTCGTCCACAAACCATGGACAATATATATTGGTTGTGATTGTTTGGATTGTGGTTCGGAATTGACTGACTGTGGTTGCAACAACATTGGTTGTGTTTGTGGTATATTCACATTGTTGTGAAGAGAAATTGGGGCAGGAAAAGAAAGTGGATAGATGGGTAGAATAATTGTATAGGAAAAATGAATTACCCCTTTGTAAACGTCGCGAGGCCTAAGGTAGTGCGAGGAGCCGTACTCGGGACGGTGCCAGTTTATTACCCTACTGTTATGCTGCCGAAATTTTCAGAAATATTCATGTGTTTGATTTATATTCATGTGTTGAAATGTATTCATGTGTTGATAAAATATCCATATGTTGAATAAATATTTAAAACAATAAAAATCACATTTTTATCACTTGAATGAAGTATAGAAAATATTCATATGTTGAATAAAATATTAGAACAATAAAAATCACATTTTTATCATGTAAGTGAAGTGTTAAAAATATTCGTATGTTGAATAAAATATTGGAACGATAAAAATCACATTTTTATCAAATATATGAAATGTTAAAAATATTCATGTGTAGAAATAAATATTTGTTGGTTAAAAATATTATTTTTAACACATATATGAAGTGAAAATGGTTTAGAAATCAAAGAATGAATTATATATATATAAATATAAATATAAATTAAAATAAAACGAATAACGACGCTGTAGTTCGCGTTTTGAAATCGTAACTTTAAACGATTATACCGCGAGATCCGTCCATCGTATTTTCCCAAAACTAGAACTGTTGGGTCCGCTTTGTAAAGATCTTTCCAACGATATAAAATTTGTAAAGATCCAAGATATTTCAAATAAATAAAAATAGTGATAAATCGTTTAAAAATATTATGAATGATATGAAATGGAAATAAACCGAATTTACTTGGTTTATTGGATATTTGATGGCTGAATGTGTTTGACATGAAAATTGTATTAATGAACTGAATTATGGAAGTCAAATAATTTAACCATGGACAAAGTTGATTTAAAATTCTATATATATGTGAATTATTTGAAAAGGCCGAGTTAATTCTCATTTCAAATAATTGATCGACGAGAAGAAGTCGAAGATACGAAGATGGTGCAAGACCCATGATCTTCACATCAAATGGATGGCTACTGATGCCTTCGATGGGAGTTGCTGCCCCGAAGGGGTTACAGTGGTGGTTGTCCGGACGTACTTGTTGATTGTTCGGATGTGCGAGGGCCTCTCTTTTGTATTGGACATATGGGACGAGGAATAAGGTGCCTCCGGTTTCGTTCAGATCTAGAACAGACTTGTAAATGGATGTGTGTCTGATGTTGTGGATTTACAACGTGGCACGCTGAGATTATAGTGAACAAGGCTTTTGTTTAAAAGCAGAGTCTTGTGGTTGATGATCAAAGCAGGGCTTTAATATAGCTAGCTTTGTGTATAGCGTTAATTCGCGAGCCTCACACCCCAGTATGAACCAGAAATGGGAGAGGACCTCAGGGAGGACATGCGTTTCCTTCTAGCTAGGAGTGGTGTCAAGGTTTTGCACCCCTAATGGTTTACTTGTGTGGATGATGGAAAGCGAGGCGCCTCGGTTATTTCGGTCTTTGCGGAGCCGATGGATAGTTTGGTAGATATATCGGCCAGTTTTACTCCCCATAGGGCGGGGTAACGCAGTGTTCAGGCATGTTAATCCACTCCATGTGGACCGGCCCTAACGATCCAAAGGCTTGACTGAGTACTTGCCTGAGACATGGGCAGGATTGTCTCGAAGCAGTAAGGACAATCCCTTGCCTTGGTTCAGGATGGAAATCCAATTTCCAAATACGACATCGTGCGGTTTTGATTGTAAACCTATATATGGCGACATGATATATGGTACCCATGTCGTCTACGATTGATACTTATGATTGAAATTGTTTCTGAAACATATAAGCACTAGTAATAATATCAAATGCTTTTGTTTTATACATATCAAGCATATTTTGGCCATTATAAGGTAAAACTCTATCCTCCGGCTTGCTTTGCATGTGTGATGGAACATGAGTCTTATAATGGCTTCATTTTTCTAAAAAGCATTGCGTTATTTAAATACTTTACTTTATTGCATGCACTGGCGATCACTGGAGTAAACCCGTTCCGCGTTAGCGGCGTGGTCCTATGATTTGCCTTATTATTATTGTTTAACCAGTTAAGTAGATTTCTCATACCGGTCCCATGATTGACTCAAAGTTTGGTTTACTTGTAAACTCAGGTGCCCTTATTTCTACATTGGCAACCTTGTATTCAGGTTTTAGCAGACTCATTCTAGATAGCTATGGAGGTGGAGATGGATTCTATCATTTCTATTTTACTGTTTCAGACTTCATTATGTATATTATGTTTGATTCCACTGCAGATATTCTATATTAAGCTGAAACTGTATTCTGTACAAAGTATGATCCTATTATGCTGTGTAACTCTGATGTTGTTATTATTTCCAGTGTAATTTGATGTACATTGTCTAGTGTAATTCTATATTTCTGTTCTGCTGTTATTTGTTTATGTATTATATTCCACTGATTATCCTTGCCACCGTGACACCGGGGTTTGGGTCGTCGCAGATTTCTAACTATCATATTTTCTTAAAAATATTCTAACTCCTTAAATTTTCGGAAAATTTCGCCAGCACCTCCATTGTACCGGTCAAAAGCTCAAACTCCAACTCGCCTCTCTAGGCCCTTTCCATTCAAAAAGAAAATTAAAAAGCCAAGTGGCTTGCCGATTCGGTGCATAAAATCTCATATGGAATTTAAACGTTTACCTTTATGTTGGGCACTCATATTGTAATCTTCATACACTTCATTCCATACCTGTCTGACCCATATACATCCATTCCCAATTTATCCCAGCTCAATCCAATCATTTTTAACTCAATTTGTAAATTTATACTTTAATTAGCTCTTTTGCCTATTTTACTTTTTTATCGAACATATCATGTTCATATACAAATTTTAATTTGCTTGTTAACCAATCAAATTCCATTTTTCAACTCGAGTTTCAAATTTGATTTCGAATATGGATTTACAAATCCTATTCACTTATCCAAAGCCCAATTTCAATTCAAAATTCCATTAACTAATTATTCTTCAAATTTGTTAATTCTATTCAATAATAAAAAATTCTGATTTTTGTTTCAAAAATCAGTACATTTACTCCACTTGAGTTCAGATATATTTTGTAACTCAAATCTGGAATTTTCAAATGGAATTTTGGATTTTATTTGTTTAAAACCCTTTTATTAATTTAAATAAACCGTTGTGGTTTTATAATGGTTATGGCGCTGTTTTTCTGAAAATTTTATTTTGACATAACTCAAAATCTGCAAGGCGAAATCTAGTTTTTTTCTCTTCCAATAGAAAACTATCATGCAATCGGTCCTGACGATTCTTGTTTTAAAGAATTCCGACTTAAATCGAGTCTTATATACCCAACTGAAGTTTGAAATGCCAATTTACGAACAACCACGATGCGGCAAGTCCGTTTTAATTATATTTATATACAAACGTTTAAACTTGATTTATAAATAAATTTCAACTCCATTCTAATATATTTTTAATATATATTAAATCCATTTTTCAAATCCAACTTAATATTTTGGATTATCTCTAATCATCAATTTTTCATTACTCAGTTATCAATTCAATTACAACTCCATTTCTATTATTATTTTCTAATTCCATTAGAAATAAATTAGTTTATAAAATTCGATGAAATTGAATTCTTATTATAATCCGTTGGATTTTTCTCGATTCAGTTTATATTCCGAATTCCAAAATATAACCAGTCGTTCTTTATTTCAACACATTTTCCAATTCACTTTTAAATTCATACTTGAATTTAAACTTTTAAATTATCTAATGATAATTTATCTCACTCAATTTATAAACACCATTTATAAATTTAACTTCCTTGTTTTATTAAAACAAGTTTTTATTTCAAATTCCATTCTGATATGTGTATTATAACTTATACATATAATTGTAGAATCTATTTTCATATTTAATTTCACTATATATCTAATACAATTTAAATATCCTTTCTGGAAATAATATATATTTTTAATAAATCCGACATAGTCAAATTCATATCATAAATCCGTATGGATTTATTTTAATTCAATTTACATTTCGAATATTGGAATAAATTTCATGGTTCCCTTTTTAATACGATCCCCAAATTCTCATTATAAATTCGTATTTGAATTTAAATATTTTAATTATCCAAATGATAATTTTTCTTTATCCATAAACATCGTTTATATTACTTCTTTACATATATATATATTTAAACAGGTCTCGATTTCAAATCCAATTGAAATTAAATTTCTACTTGAAAAAAATAAATTTCCCTTTTTAAATTCACATCTGAATTTAGACTTCCCAAATTATCAAAATGATAATTTTTTCTGTTATAAACACCGTTTATAAACTCACTTAAATTCCCCATATTATTTAATTTATAAACATCGTTTATAAATTTACCCCTTCAATATCCTGTATTATTTAATTTATAAACATTGTTTATGAATTCACCACTTCAATTTCGTGTATTATTTAATTTTTAAATATCATTTACAAATTCCATTACTTCAATTTCCTTTATTATTTAATTTATAAACATCGTTTATAAATTCCATTACTTGTTTATATTATTCAAAACAAGTAAATATTTCTTAACCCATTCGAAATTAAAATTCTATTTTTGAAAAATAGATTTTCCATTTTAAATCTCGAAATATCTTTTTCATGATATTTTTATAAGTCAACATTTAGGCCCGATGATATTCAACCAATCAAAAGCACCCAATTATTAATCAGAGGTTTTCAACCACATCATATGATAATATATATGAAAACAAACAAACAATAATATTTTTGAGGAATCCAGTTGGATCCCTCCAACCTGTTTTCCTGCATCCACAGACGTTTGGCAACATAAATAATACCCATCCTGCTTCAAGGTAGGATATTGTGACGGCCCGCCCCGCACCAACCGACATTTACTCCAATTGTGCGCTGTACACATGTCCAATTGGCATGGGACGGTCGCCAAAGAATGAGAAAGAAAGAAGATGAACCAAATAAAGAACCTGTAATATGTCTCACAGCGCATGGGATAAAATATAATAACCAACGTATACTTGACATAAAACAGATGAGACAGTGCATAAGCTGAAAACTTGAACTAACATCATCAGAGTAGCGGAAATATCAAATACATCTTATTACAACTTCAAAATACTGTCTCTAAGATAAACAAAATAGGTATGCTACTAATGCCCAAAGTAGATACCGATCACAGCTATCCAACCAATCCTGAACATCCGTGGCTGACTCTGTTCCGTGAAACGGCTTTCCACCAAGATTAGTGTAATCCTTACTCAACTTGGCGAAATCGACCCTAGGCGCTTGCACTACTGGGCCACCACCAACTCCGGGATTAGGAACTGCCCCTTGCGCTTCTCTAAGCATGTCTCTCATGAGGTCGGTAAACATCGCCCTCATGTCAGCGGCATTTCCATTATTGGCCCCTCTACCAGTACCTCTCACATATCGGCCCCTCTACCAGTACCTGCATCCACAGACGTTTGGCAACATAAATAATACCCATCCTGCTTCAAGGTAGGATATCGTGGTATAGAAGGTCATCCACTATCATATTATGGGACGTATAGGGTCATCCACTAATGATACTGCGGGCATCCGCTAATGATACTTTAGGAATCCAACCGCCAATATATATATATATATATATATATATATATATATATATATATATATATATATAACACAACCACAATCACAAGCCTAAATAACTAATATATATATAATAGCCACAATAATATTTTAATGCATGCAAACAACCAACAATTATTTTTAATGATTAAAATAATTCTAATAATAATTTCTAAATGAGATTTACTCACCTGATTTTTATTTGTAGATCCATGCAGTTTTAACTCAAATCGAATAATATTCGATTTAATTAAAATTCAAAAGCAGCTTCCGATCGATTCCAAAAATTCCAAATTTGTTTCATTGCATGCTTATGTTTTTACTAATCCATCGTACCTTGAATGCTCAATCTGATATTGTATGATATATGCATTATACATTGGATACAAATTATATGTTCATTAACTTGTAAATGTAAACTTTTATAAATTTAATTTACCTCAATCCTATGATCCCTTAATTACGTTTTTACCGGCTGCTAATACATCCTCTTCCTGCGTTGAGAGTCACAGTCCATTCCTGCAGTTTCCAGTCACTAATGTCACAACTTTACTTCATCCTTCCGATCCCCTTCACACTGTGCATCCTTTTTTTCTTGCTGTCCAAAACAGAGAACACTCTACTCCTTTTTCTTTAAAACACAGACCGCCGACACTACCTAAGAACTCCCCTACTCGCAGCATCATCACTGGGATTTACTAACCTATTGACAACCTCGTAGTTCGCTTCCAAAGACCCAAACCTAAAATCCATGCCCAACACTTCTGCCTGAATCACGACTTTGGCCATCACCCAAAATCCCTCTAACCTGTACGCTCCAGCTCATCTACGAGCTTCAATTGAACTCCTGGCTTTCCGATTCCTCTTTTTGTTTCGTGAACGCGAGTGCCGCTAGTCTCGATGTCGAGACTCGAATGATGCATGATTTCAGAACGCGATCTAATTTCTATTTTTTTATCGATTGACTACCCTAAATTGGTAGCTCCACTTTATCGCAAGGTACATACCCTCCTCCACGACGCCCTGTCCTTCGAACAACACCTAGACAACCTTGATTCGTGATGTCAACATTTACTTCAAGCTAAAAACATCTCGCGATATTGATTCGAATTGCGTTAAATTGAGATTTTCTTTCGATTTTGATTTTAAAAATGGAACCGCCCTTTTTTCCTTTTCTTCTTTCTGAAACTTCCGAATGGTTTGCCGTTGGAATGAAGGAGTATCAACATTTATTTATTTTATTATGAATTGGGATATACGTTTTCGATTTGTAAAAAAATTGGAAGAGCACATTTATTTATTTTAGATTTACTGAGGAATGAAAATCAAAAGAGAAAGGAAGAGGTTGCCTACGATTTTATAACTGACGAATACTTAACAACGAAGAAAACAGGTCTGCGTGATTAGATGATTGCAGTGTACTGTTTAATTAACTTAGGGTAGAAGGAAACCCTTTTTTTTATAAATTATTTATTTATTTATTTTAATGTTGAATTAACCGATACGATTTTAATTAACTAAATTATCCTGTTGATTTCGAACTCCTATTTGAACACAACAACCGGCATTCCTAGGGTTGTATCACTATCCTGAACACACTGGAACAGGTTTTGAAGCCCCATTTGATCGTATGGAGAAGATATCAATTTAAACTGATATAAATTAAATTTAAAACAATTAATTCTTAATAATAAATAATTATTATCGTCATTTCTATTCCAATAGAATTTCTATTAATCATTTGAATCATTCCGACTCAGTTTTAAATTTCGAATTGGATTATTTTTTATTCTTGTATTACGATAATTATTTATATTCGAAATAAATCGTATTATCGATTATTAAATCGATAATTGAATATAAAAATTCAATTATATTATCAACTCAGTATTTAAATCCATATTAAATATTCAAATTTATTCGATCAAAAATCCGGTTCGTTACATTCTTCCCCGTTGAAATAATTTCATCCTCGAAATTACTAAAGTAGGAAAATGCTACAAACCCATTTACTTTTCAATAACTTATCTTATGCTGAAACCCAACTCTTTATATTTCTACAAATTTAATTCTAACCAAAACCTTTGGTTTTCATTCATTTAATTTGAATGATCTACAATCAAAACATTCGCGTCTGATTCATATTCCATTCATATACTTTTAGGTTCATTCAAATTGATTTCGATCAATTTATTCACTTCAATCCATTTAACTTTCTTGAGTTAAATTTATATTCCGGGGTTTTGATTTCAAATCCTTTAGAAATCACATAAATCTATACACATATATTTATAGCTACTTCAAATTCAAAACATTTGATTTTTTCAAACTAATTTGTTTTCTTTCAAACAAATTTCCATCAAAACTTCTCTTAGGTTGCAGTCCATCACTTAGAAACTCGAAAGTGAATACTGATGATGCTGCAGTCATCATCAGAATTTGTTCCCAGTAATTGAAGTGAGTTCAGTGCTTTATCACTTTAAGAATACTCTAAAAAATGATTTTTATTCAAAAATCCTTCCATACAAAGCTATATTATTTTAATATACTTTAGAAATTCCGACTTCCCAGGATTTAAATTCCAAATTTTGGTTTCAATTTAATTTTAATTCATCTCATTTGTATATATTTCATTCATATACAAATTATATTTTGTAACACCCCAAAAATTTTAGACATCTTAACTATATTATATAATGAATATAATGTGATAACATAATTAAATACTGCAAATTAAGTAAAACAGACTGTACCATTGTGTTTGTCTCGAAATTTTGGTCAAAATAGACATTTGGTTTACGTAAAACGGACACCGTATGAAGAAGTTATTAAGCCTTGAAGTTTGTATGGATATGAGAAATATATATATATAGATATATAAAAATTAAATAAAAAAAAATTCAAAAAAATTCAAAATGATAAAGCGGGAAGCCAAAATGCCAAATCGACCCTTTTGGGGTGTCGACCCGAGTCCCACTGGGTCGACACCGGGGTCAACTCAGGGAGTATGGGTCGACCCCTGGATCGAATTGGCTGAATGTTTCTAGATGCACGTAGTTTCCAGATTCAGGGTGCAGCGGCTATATAAAGGAACCTAGGTTTTATTCATTGGAAAAATAATGGCGACGACGAGGCTCTGCTGCAACTTCAATCAAAAAGCCTATTCTTCTCCAAAATCAAGTTTAAAAAAAAAAGAATCAAGCGTTTCAACTGTAGATCTGAGATTCAACACCAATAATTTCTTTTCTATCTTCTAAAATCCAAACATAGTGAGTTAGTTACTTTTAGATTTAAATGATTAAAGTAAATGTGATATGACTGTGATTTGGATATATGCATGTGATTGAATCATATTGGATCTATCATAATTTGTGAATTTATAATATTCTATGACTTGGATCTAAATCTTTATCATATGCGATCTATTGGGATCTTTTGATCTATGACATAACTATGATGTGGATCTTAAATATTATCATGCTAGGTCTTTTTAGATCTAATTCTCTTGTGGTTAATTTGTCATGTCACAATTGTGGATCTTAAATTATTATCATGTTAGATCTACCTTTTTAGATCTAATTTGCTTGTAGTGAATTTATCATGTCATGCTAAATCTACCTTTTTAGATCTAATTCGCTTGTGGTTAATTTGTCATGTCACAATTGTGGATCTTAAATTATTATCATGCTAGATCTACCTTTTTAGATCTAATTCGCTTGTAGTGAATTTATCATGTCATGCTAGATCTACCTTTTTAGATCTTATTCGCTTTTGGTTAATTTGTCATGTCACAATTGTGGATCTTAAATTATTATCATGCTAGTTATACCTTTTTAGATCTGATTCGCTTGTGGTTAATTTATCATGTCATGCTAGATCTACCTTTTAGATCTAATTCGCTTGTGGTTAATTTGTCATGTCACAATTGTGGATCTTAAATTATTATCATGCTAGATCTACCATTTTAGATCTAGTTCGCTTGTGGTTAATTTATCATGTCATGCTAGATCTTTTTAGATCTAATTTTCTTGTGGTTAACTTATCATGTCATGCTAGATCTACCTTTATAGATCTAATTCGTTTGTGGTTAATTTATCATGTCATATAGATCTACCTTTATAGATCTAATTCGCTTGTGGTTAATTTATCATGTCACATTTGTGGATCTTAAACTTTACCTATCATGTGGTGATTAATTTAGATCTATCATTAATTGGAAATATGAATCATTATTTATTCATGCCTATTAGGACATCCTTGGTATGTTAGATCTAGTTTTATTATCACATGCTCACTAGATCTTTTTTTATATGTCCACCGTATCACTATGCCAATTACATGTTTATGTCACTTTTGTTAAAATAATCACTATTATCATCTTTCCCTTTTATTGTTTATGGTTAGGCTACTTTCTAGTCTAGACATGGCGCCAAATATATGCAAATGCGTTAGTTAGGGAACGGGGGAAAACATTGGAATTGACATAACTTGAATGACAAGTATGAATTTGGACATATAACCCATTATGAATATAATTGGGTAAATGGGCATGAAAACCTACAAAGTCATAGGTATAATTAATTGGTTAATAATTAAAATGCCTAATATTACAGTAATTAGAAAACTGTAATGACACTTATGGCATGATATTAGATTGCATTTGTGGTGGAAGTCTGCCCAGACCCGACCGACATATCCAACAACCGCAAATGTTGAATCTAATGTGAGGGGTCTAAGTGCATAAATACGCGATGGGCTAAGACACGAGGTTAGGCCCAACTTGTGGAAGAAGTCTGCCCGAACCCAACCGACATATCCAGCATCCACAAGTTGTAGGCCTAATGTGGGAGGTCTAGCCCATTATAACCATAAATGGACTTGGTAACGAATTGGAATACTTAACCTGGATAAATCCACAGGGATTGTATGAAAATGTTAACTTGAATAGGGTCAAGTAAACTTGGTTGAAACAGTGGGTGGTTAAGTAAATCTTGTGGCGGTAGGTAATATTTATATATATAGGCCCACAAACTTAACCTATTTTATACTTTTGGGTTATGCAAGTTTGTTAAGTAAACTTGCTTGGATCAGTGATGGTTAAGTAAATCTTGTGGCGGTGGGGTAATATTTACATATATAGGCCCGACAACTTAACCTGTTTTACATCTTGGACTATTAGGCATGACCAGTTGAAATCCTAGTAGTGGGGATATAAGCCTAGGGGGAGCTTGTATCATCTTGTGTATGGGACCCGTTTCAGTCAGTAACCCATCTGGGTATCAAACGAGTACTCTGAACTAGGTCAGAGTAGGGACACACTTATTGGGCTGATTGTAAGAGGTCCAAAACGAAGAGGCGGTGTCAACAGCGCAACAAACCAGGGGAGTCATGTGTGTGCATGGGTCCGGCTTGCCATGGGAATTAAGACGCTATGACATCAGTAGATATGGTTGTGTACATCTTGAAAATAAAGGGTTGCCACTTTAGGAAGTGATACATCCTAATGTGGGGCCAGAGTAGGGTATCTACGGAGTAGAGAGCTGATTGATTAGGGTAGTAGTTAGGGTACATCTAGACTCTAGTAAGTTTAAGAGTCCATTATTGGGGATGCCTGTGGATTGTATGGGGTTAATCTTCTCACCAGAAGTACTCCTAAGTCTAACATTTCATACATGTTAGGGATCATCTCATTTCGGATATACTAGTAATAGTGCAGAGTAATCATTAGGGAAGCGTATACACCTTATCCTATCTACCTTGTCACACCTGCCTTTTATGTAGTAATCTCTCTTATCCACTTTATATGCCTGTCATGCTACTTCTATTTATTTACTTGCTAATAGTAACAGACTTTATGTCTAACCCTTTTTGTTTCCTCTTCTTTCTTCCGTTTCCCCCCAAGTTCTCAGGGGGGGAATTCTCAGGCCTAGTCAAGATTCTGTTATCGTCTTGCTTGGAGCTGCTAGATGTACTGCTCAAGCTTCTATCTTTGCTACTATGGCTATGTTTTCACTTGTTGATTATTCTTCTTCTATTTTGTACTCTGATGTTTAAGAATAAGACAGATGTTTTAACGATGAAATGGTTTTCATGTATTTCAAACAAGGGATGTTTTGACTATGCTACTTTATGATAAATAAAGTTATTATTTCCGCTGTTATTTTTGTGTCTGTCTTGTAATATTTCTGTTTTTGTTTACCTATAACGCTTTACGAAACTTAATGCACTCCCTTTGTGAGTGACATTAACAGACGTGGGGTGTCACATATTTGGTTATATATAACCATTTCCATTTTATAATCTCATTTGATCATAATAATAACAATCAACACATTCATATAATATAATAATTTCAGAAAATTATTACTTTTTTATCAAAATATAGTTTGGGTAAAATTATTTCATCTACCCACTTTAATACAATAACCTGTCCAATCTTCTGTTTAAGTATTTACAAACTCTTATCGACGTTGTGGCGTCCCACGATTCGATCAAAATTCATAAACCACTCAATAGACAAGTCAACACAATATAAAACAATTGTTTTAATCAGTTAACAAATACGCGCTCTCGTGTGTGTATATATATATATACATACAACTCATTCTAGGGTAATACTGACCCTTTCTCTAATGAGTACAACCCCACCAAAGCCTAGGTATTCGCTCAACCTAAGCTCTAATACCAACTGTAATGGCCCGCAAATACGTATTATCTGAGTTGACTAAATACACTACACGTCCAACCCAAATTTCATAGAAATATGAACTAATATTAATAAAGAAAAGGTAGAAGAAGAACAAAAATAACAATACAGAATCTCACATCGTAGCGGAACAAAATATAATACATACATATATATATTAGCTTTTGGAGTACATTTTTTTCTATATATACATATCGTCATCAGAATACAAACACTTACAACACAGCGAAAACTATAACTAGATAACACTAAAGCCTCCTGCTCCAAGCTCTTTTAGATAAATCTGTAAAATTCGGAACTACTTGACTGCCTATATAAATTTGGGCACCCAAGAATTTGGGGAAAACATAGAAAAATAAACTCTGGGTCAGTCATGGGACTGGTGTGAGTAAAACAATTTAAAACAGTTTGAGAAAATAAACGATATCTCATAAGATCACGCCGTATAACACAGAACGAGTTTTTCCCTTATGAGAATCTAAAACACTTGATTTAACTTTCAAAATCCTTTTGAAAGAAACAATAATCTTTATATCAAAACTCTTTTGATATTATAATAGTGTTTAAATCAAATAAATAATAATCTAGTGGAACGTTTGCATCTCACAGTCTACATAATTAATATACAATCAAAACCGTGAGCACTTATTGGATAATGAATTTCCAACTATGACAAGGTATGGAACCACCTTCCGATAGTGTATCTCTAGAGAGGAATACACTGGGTTCAACAAGAACATATTGTGACCCGGCCACACATGACCGACCAATCATTTCGCTTGAGTGTATCGAATGTATATCACCAACGGTTGGGATCAACAACCATTTTCCCGAATGGGACAAAATCGAATAGAATGAAATGAATTTCTCTAGATAGGTGATAATACACCCTAATTGGGAGCTACCCACTTAGCTATGCTGCATGCCCAATTTTTGTCATTTCCTAGTTGGTGAGGCCTGAGGCTACGATAACTTACCCTTCATTGATAACACAATCACTTTGGATGCCACATTTTCAGATCCATTAATCATTAATTGATTTGCACAAATATATTCTGGATATTATGCTAACAGAATAAATTCTCCACCGCCATATATATCTATACAGACCAGCATATGCGATCAATGGAAATACTATGTCAGAAACTCGTCCATACACGTTCGTTCCGAGACTGAACGAAACCGAAGGCACAATTTCCATTAATCCATCTTAGGCAATTTCTACCTAGGATTAACAGAAAAAGCCCTTGCATTTTACTCCATCTTCGATTATCTTCATATAATCTGATTTACAACGCTACTGCCAATACGGAGTGGTTCTCGAAAAATAATCCAACTGGTCTGTCCATATTGACAACGATATTGGAAAATACTTCAATAGTCGGTTATTTAACTATCGAAGAAAAACAAACAGCCATTCAAAACATAAACAATCACTGGGACCCTTAATTAATATTTCATTAATTAAATTACTTCTCGATTTCCTTATCAATATTCGTTAACATGATATTTTTGACAATCATCTTGGCCTCTTACACTATTTGGAAAACATTTCCATATATCGACTTCTTTTATTTTCTATACATAGAAAATATCTTCTATTTATAATTGGAAAACATTCCAATTACTTATCTCTTTTCCCAATTCGTTTGGTTCTTATACTTAGGAAATAATTATTATTATATTTCCAAAATTTCCACTTACTTGGGTTAAAATGAATGTTGTGTAAAACATCGTTACAACAACCCAAAATATTTCATTCAATTAAATCTTATTCAAACATTGACCTTCGAGAGTAAATCTTTTTATTTATTGATTAATAATGAAATCAATCAAGTTGGGGTATAATTAACTCTCAGACCTTGATGGAATAACGTTCTTAACTTCAAAACGGATAAGATTATTTATCTTGAATAATTTGTACCATTAATCCCATTATTCATTTTTAAACCCGTATATGTTTCTCTTTCTAATTTCACCAGATTTAATTATAGATTTCCTTTTTGTTTAAAATATTCTATTTAAAGTTTGTTTCCTTATCGAATTCTATATATATCTATACATTGATTTCTAACTATCTAATTTTCTTAAAAATGTTCTAACTCCTTAAATTTTCGGAAAATTTTGCCAGCACCTCCGTTGTACCGATCAGAAGCTCAAACTCCAACTCACCTCTCTAGGCCCTTTCCATTCAAAAAGAAAATCAAAAAGCCAAGCGACATACCGATTCAGCTCATATAATCTCATATGGAATTTAAACGTGTACCTTTATGTCGGGCCTCGTATTATAATCTTCATACACTTCATTCCATATCTGTCTAACCCATATACGTCCATTCCCAATTTATCTCAACTCAATTCAATCATTTTTAACTCAATTTGCTAATTTATTCTTTGATTAGCTCTTTTTCCTATTTTACTTTTTTATCGAACATATCACGTTCATATACAAATTTTAATTTGCTTATTAACCAATCAAATTCCATTTTTCAACTCGAGTTTCATATTCGATTTCGAATATGGATTTACAAATCCAATTCACTTATCAAAAGCCCAATTTCAATTCAAAATTCCATTAACTAATTATTCTTCAAATTTGTTAATTCTATTCAATAATAAAAAAATTCTGATTTTTGTTTCAAAAATCAGTTCACTTACTCCACTTGAGTTCAGATATATTTTATAACTCAAATCTAGATTTTTCTAAAGGAAATTTGGATTTTATTTGTTTAAAACCCTTTTATTAATTTAAATAAACCGTTATGGTTTTAAAATGCTTATGGCGCTGTTTTTCTGAAAATTTGATTTTGATATAACTCAAAATCTATAAAGCGAAATCCAGAATTTTCTCTTCCATTAGAAAACTACCATGCAATTGGTCCTGACGATTCTTGTTTCAAAGAATTCCGACTTAAATTGAGTCCTATATACTGAATTGAAGTTCGAAACGACAATTTACGAATTGTTGCGCTGTGGCGAGTTTGTTTTAATTATATTTATATATAAACGTTTAAACTTCATTTATAATAAATTTCAACTCCATTCTAATATATTTTTAATATATATTAGATCAAATTTTCAAATCCAACTTAATATTTTCAATTATTTCTATTCGTCGATTTTTCATTACTCAGTTATCAATTCAATTGCAACTCCATTTCTGTTATTATTTTCTAATTCCATTAGAAGTAAATTAATTTATTAAATTCGATGAAATCAAATTCTAATTATAATCCGTTGGATTTTTCTCAATTCATTTTATATTCTGAATTCCGAAATATAATCAGTCGTTATTTATTTCAACACATTTTCTGTAATAACCCGGAAAATCTGAGCCAGTTTAAAATTTTTATTTTGGCAATTTTAGCGAATTTTGAATATTTAAAATGAATTATTTTAAATAATATCGACGAGAAATTTATTTTGAATATATTTAGAATGTATATATTATATACGCCGTCGTTAGAATATAAATAATTATATATAATTATAAAAGGAATTGAAAATGGCGCGGTAGTTCGATAATTCAATTTCAAACTTCAATTGAATGTACCGGGTGCAAAACAATCCGGATTTTAGTGAAACCAAAAATATTAGAATCTATTCGTAAATATCTTTCCAACGAATCCGAAAAATTGAGATTTCATAGCGGGAATCAAAAGATATGTCCAGTTGAAAATTCTGAATAGTCGCTATGGAATTCAGGCCCTTAAAAATGGAAATTTTGCAAACGACCTCGGATTTCGACGAAACCACTTTTTTTGGGTCCGTGATGTCAAATTATTGCTAGGTTTTAAATTTCATAATTTTTCGAATCAAAATGTGAGCGTGGCAAAGGAAAACGCGTTTGACCAGTTTTAGTTGATTTTAATCGACTGGAAAATGGCCATTTTTCCAACGGTCTCAGAATTTGACGAAACTAGTTTTGTTAGGACCGTATCTTCAATACAAAGCTAGAAAATATTTTTCTGGAATTTTTCTAGTTAGTATGTGACCCCAGTAAATTGAAATACGCGTTCAAATTCAATATATAGAGTTATATGTTGATTTTGACGAAAACTGATCGAAACGATCAAATCAGCCTACGATACATATCCCATTGTGTTCGGAATGGGGGTGAAACGCTATGGACGACAGGCGGTGGGCCTCATTTAGAGGTCAAAAATAAAAGTTGCTTTTTAGTGATAAATAAAATAATTATATATTAAAAAAAATATAACCCCCTCCCCCTTATTTCTCTCTGGCCCCCCCAAATCATTTAATCGATTCTCAGAAAAAAGACAAAAAAAACAAAAAAAAGAAAAGAAAAGAAAATAACGGAAGGGGGGCGCGATCGATGCCCCCCCGATGAGTCGTCGCGCCCAGGGCGGCGCAGCCACCACCTGCCGCCCCCTCCCCTTCTTCCCCCTCCCTTCTTCCTCCTCCCCTTCTCTTCCTCGACCGCAACGTCCAGACCCCCCCCCTTCGCCTGCTCCGCCCGCCACCGCGTCGCCGCGCGAAAGCCCCCCTCCTCTGCATGCGCCTCCCCCCTCCTGTCTCCAATGGTGATGCCCCTTCCTCCTACGAACGACAGTAAGTTTTTATTTATTTATTTGATTTTAAAAAACTGATTTTTACATGATTTTAATACTGAAATTAATGTGATTTTAAAACTGAGATTAGTATTGTTTTAAAATATAATATACATAGTAGAGAAAGGAGGGATTTTTAATTTTTAAAGTGAAAAGACGATATTTTGATATAAGTAGTGAAGTAAAAATATGATTTTTACTTATGTAGTGGATCAAAAATATAATCTTTATGTGATAGAGAATATAAAATTATCATCCTTGTATATGTAGAGAAATAAAAATCTGATTTTTATTATATATACGTTGAAATAAAAATGTGATTTTTATAGTGATGGAATTGAAAAGGTGAAGTATTTATATTTGAAAAGGAGAATCTTTATATTTGAAAAGGCGCGATTTTTATATATTGAATAGCGTAGTAAAAATTCGATTTTTATATATTGAATAGCATAGTAAAAATTCGATTTTTATATATTGAATAGCATAGTAAAAATTCGATTTTTATATATTGAATAGCATAGTAAAAATTCGATTTTTATATATTGAATAACATAGTAAAAATTCGATTTTTATATATTGAATAGCATAGTAAAAATTCGATTTTTATATATTGAATAGCGAAGTAAAAAATTCGATTTAGAAATATATGAAGGGATTATAAAAATATGATTTTTAAAATTGAAAGTAAACAAATAAAAATGTGATTTTTATTTTAAAAAGACAGCAATATAAAAATGTGTGATTTTTATATATGTAGTGGCTACGGGCAACGAAGGTGATAAAAAGGCGAGAACGATGAAGATTTCTATCAATGAAATGTCGTGGAGTAGGATAGCTATTTGTGAGAACTTCTCACTCTTCAATTTCTTTTTCTAGTTATATATATATACTAGGATGCAGACGGTGTTTAGTAGCACCCGACACCCGTCATCCACAGACCATAGATGGCTTGTTTGTTTAATTGTTTGGTTGTGTAGTTGGTTAGATTATTTGGTTTGAATTGAATTGTTTGGTGAAATGAATGGATTTGACTGATGTGTGAATGGCGTGGGCCTTCACTAGACCGGGGATAAGGCTAGGCCTCGTCCCGTTTCTAGTATCGTGCCGTTATGCCGCCGAAATTTTCTAAAATAAGTTAGAAAAATACAAATATCATTTTTATTTTGTAAATGAACTGAATAAAAATTCATGTGTTAAAAACAAAATATTTTATCGTTAAAAATATAATTTTTAACGTGGATCTGAATAAATAAATATTCATTTACAAACCGGACGGTTTGTTTATGTACACTGATTTGACTGACATTGATTGGGACGATAAATTTTACACATCGCTCAACTGCACAAATAAAATATGTGTTTGATTGTTTGAAACCCCACACGGGTGTTGGGATGAAATTTGAAGTTCACTCATCCTGATTGATTAAATATGTCGATCGATTGATTGACAGGCTGTTATAAGCGTTAGATATCCATATTTGATCCTTATACAGTGTAGTGCACTTTGGTTGATGGTTGATTATTTTTCAATGCTATTATATACGTGTGATGTATGAAAATCCATATAATTAATATTATATGGTGATTGATTGGGCCTCATTCCAATTTAGAAAATAAAGAATATTATAATATAAAGGTTCATGTGTTGACTGTACTCATCCGTTGAGATTAGTCATGTGTTGAACGAAAATATAGATTCACATATTGAATAGAATAAATATTCATTTGTGGAATAGAATAACGAATTTATTGAAATACATAAAGCCGTGTTGATTAGAGATGCGCTATTTTGACGCGAACGATATTTATATCAATTATATACGAATTGAATTTGTTTTGAATAGAAAACGAATTGAATCTGATTTGAATAGAAAACCAATCTGAATTGAATATATGACGAATTGAATTTGTTTTGAATAGAAAACAAATTGAATTTGATTCGAATAGAAAACCAATTTGAGTTGAATCGAATAGAAAACCAATTTGAATTGAATCGAATAGAAAACCAATTTGAATTGAATCGAATAGAAAACGAATTGAATCTGATTTGAATAGAAAACCAAAATGAATTGAATAGAAAACGAATTCAAATTGAATTGAAATTTGAATTAAATTGAAATGAATTTTTAAACGAATTTATAAGGAAAAATTCAATTTTGATTCGAATTGAAATGGAAGTTGAAATTGTTTTTGAAACGAATTCAAAACTATTTATAAAATTCGTTTTAAATAGTAATCGACGAAATACATATAATATATATATATATATATTATATAATATAATGGCCTGAATAGAACGCGCCGCGCCGCGGTAGTTCGCGAATTTCGACCATTAACTTCGAACGGACATTACGGGAGATCAGACCGTCGGATTCTCCTAAAACCGGAACCGTTGGGTTCGTATCGAAAAGAGCTTTCTAACGAATATTAGAAATTCAAAATCTAACGGTTGGATTTGGAGATACTTTCAAATCAAATTTGAAAAAGGTCGCTGTAAATGCAGTTCGATGGCTGTTGATGGAAATCGACTGTACGGGCCTTGATAAAATTATTAAAAATATCAATAATTTGTGTAAAATCATAAGAAGTGATTTGGGAAAAATTGGGATGAAAAACTCCACATTTGAAAAGATAAAAATAGATTTTTATCGAAATGAACTAGTTTTGATCTGAAATTAAAACCCATTTATTTTTAAATAAATAAATTGGATTTGAAATGGGTTTAAATAGAATTGATTCATGGGTTTATCGTGAACTGTGTTTTAAATAACACTAGTTCTTTAACCCGATAATAAATAGAATGTGATTTGGGTTTATCATGAATTGTGTTTTAAATGACACTAGTTCTTTAACCCAGGAAAAGGAAGTTTTAATGAATCTGCAATTAGATCGAAATGTGAATTAATAATTCAAATTATCAAATTTGGCAAATGAGCGAGAATGGAGTACTACCAGTTTTGCTCCAAAGCGATAGTTAAATCTTTAATTAGATTTGAACGTGAAATGGTAATTTATTTTACCGATAACACCACGGTGTTAGATATGGAGTATTACCAGTTTTGCTTCATGGGATGAATAGGTTGGGATTGGGAAATAAAATCAATAATTACTTCGGTGTGGTTCGCTAATCTCGACTAGTTTAGAAAACCATAATTTGGTTTGAAATGACATCCAAAGGAAGATTAAAGGATAAATTTTAAAGAATTTATCTTGGATAAAATTAATGGGAACCTTTCCCTAAGAATTGGAATGAGGCGTATGTTGTGTTTGTGTAACATTTGTTTTTAATATATGCGGGTTGTTCGGAAAGTCCGGGTTTATAGCCATTCTGAATAACCGATTCGACAATATGTCGAAGATGAAGACGGTGGTTGAAGACCGGAAGTCTTCACATCGTTTGGATTATTACTGACGATCCTGATTGGGCTGTACACCCAAGAGGATGGAAATAGTTGGTGGTCGTCCAGACGTACCTGGAGATCGATGGATATGCGAGGAAAGTGCCTCCAGTTTCGTTCAGACCCAGAACGAACTTGTAAATGGATTGTGTATCTGACATTGGATTTTATTCTGTGTTGATTGATTTTTGTTAAATATATATCTGTTTGGCGGCGGAGAATTTATTCTCTTGCTTAACACCTTTCTCTGAGACATACGAGCTTAGAGGTTATATACCGATAGATATCAATCGCATGGCATGAATTGCCTGTGTGGCACTCTAAGATGCAATGATCAAGGCTTTTGTTGAAAAGCAAAGTCTTGTGGTTGATGATCAAAGCACGACCTACGTGACAGCTTTGTGTATAATGTGAATTCTCAGCCTCACACCTCGGTATGAGTTAAAAACGGGATACGGACCGTTGGGAGAACACGACGTTTCTTTCTAGCTTTGGTGGTGTCAGTGACTTACCAGCCCTGACATTTATATACTTTTCACCTATGTGGTTGTTGGAATGAGGCGCCTCGATTATAGGTCTGTAAGGACCGGGAAACGTGTGTTCAGGAATAAATAATCCTCTAACGTAAGTGAGGACCGGCCCAACCGATCCAGGATTACCCAGAGTGTGTAGTCCTGGGACATTTTCTAGAATGTCTCGAACGCGGAGAGGAGCTTGCCCCTTGCCTCGACTCATGACGGAAATCCAATTTCCAACACGTGTATTTCGGCTTTATTTGTAGAGCCTAGTATGGCGACATAGTGGGATGGGGCACTCATGCCGTCTATGATTTATATTTATGATTGAAATTGTTTTGACACTATACACTTATTATAGTATCAAATGATTTGTTTTAAACGTATCAAGCATGTTTGGCTGTTATAAGGTAAAACCCTATCCTCCGGCTTGCGTTGCATTGTGTGATGGGACCTGGGTCTTATAACAACTTCATTTTTCAAAAAAGCATTGCATTGTTTATTCTATGCACTGATATTCTTGGGAGGAAACCCGTTCCGTGTTATACGGCGTGGTCCCTTGAATTACTCTCTTTTAAAGTAAAGTTTTAAATAACTGTTTTAGTTCTCACACCAGTCACATGACTGACCTGGAGTTTATTGTTTTAACCTAAACTCTGGGTGCCCCTATTTTCCGCACGGGCAGCTAGTAGTTTCGGTTTTGCAGATTTATATTCACAGGGTCCTGGTTTACAACTGGAATGATACCCGGAAAGCTCTGTATCCGTATATCACCTTCAGTTGTGCTTTGTATTATTTTCCGCTGCTATGTAATTTATTGTAATCTCTGATATTTATCGAATGTAATTTATTCAATTATACTCTGTATATTCTTGTATCTGATGGAATTGTTGTAATAGCAATGAAATGTTCTTCCGTGTGCGTTCTAATTTGTCCTGTTCTCAAACGATCAGGGGTTTCGAACGGTCTAGATCGGTTTAACGACTGACTCGGATCGAGCGAAATTCCTTGCCGTCACATTTGGTATCAGAGCTTTGGTTTACAGAGCTCGAGAACAAGACACATTCGAAACCATACGAAAGAATTTATCAGATATTGGGTTAGTAATATCCAATTAGAATGACTCGTTAGAGATAGGATCAGTAGTATCCTAGAACGAGTGTGAAGAGTATATTTTTCGAATGAAAACAATTTTGTTTTAAAATTTAAATCGTTTTATTCGTATTTGAATATTTATTTATATTGAATTTGGACAATCTAGTATATGATTATTTTGCATATACGCGTCATGAACGTATATTCGAAGTTTTAATATACTCGATAGATATAGAATCACACTCTAGTCGCTCGGAGATGATTTTGATGATGGAGCTCCATCACCAATATTTATGTTCGTGTTTCGAAGGTGTGATATCTATATATTTCCATTAGACTGGTGTGAGAACCAAAATATAGCTAGAATACATTGTTGTGAATTGGCATCAAAAACATGATTTTTGTATATGTATCAAAATTATGAATTTGAAACGTTAATCCACTAATTGATTGATGTTTGTGTTATTTGTTTGATAATTTTGAACCATTTTGCCTAATTGCATCAAATATTGAATTGTATTGAAAATTAGTCGCATTTTCTTGCATATACATGTACTTACATTGAACAGATCATAGCAAGGAGGCTAGAGCCAGAGAATAAAATTTGTTTGCCCGACAAATAGGTACATGTTTACTACATAGTTTACTGTTTTGTTTGGATGATGATGATTTTATGAGCCTACTGGCTAGCCGCTTGGCTTTTTCTTTTTCTTTTTGAGATCAGAAGGCCTATATGGCAATTTCAGGATTTTCCCGTGGCTCCCGGTGCAGGGGAGGTTATGGCGAAATTTTTCGAAAATTTAGGGTGTTAGCCAAATTTTTGAAAATTTGAAAATTCTCAGAAACTGAAAAGTTGGAGAATGGAAGCCTGATCGAACGTAGAGTTGATTAATCAAACCACTTTCGACTTTGTTCCTTTTCGGGGACGAAAAGTTTTAAGTGGGGGAGATTGTATTAACCCGGAAAATTTGAGCCAGTTTAAAATTTTTATTTTGGCAATTTTAGCGAATTTTGAATATTTAAAATGAATTATTTTAAATAATATCGACGAGAAATTTATTTTGAATATATTTAGAACGTATATATTATATACGCCGTCGCTAGAATATAAATAATTATATATAATTATAAAAGGAATTGAAAATGGCGCGGTAGTTCGATAATTCGATTTCAAACTTCAATTGAATGTACCGGGTGCAAAACAATCCGGATTTTAGTGAAACCAAAAATATTAGAATCTATTCGTAAATATCTTTCCAACGAATCCGAAAAATTGAGATTTCATAGCGGGAATCAAAAGATATGTCCAGTTGAAAATTCTGAATAGTCGCTATGGAATTCAGGCCCTTAAAAATGGAAATTTTGCAAACGACCTCGGATTTCGACGAAACCACTTTTGTTGGGTCCGTGATGTCAAATTATTGCTAGGTTTTAAATTTCATAATTTTTCGAATCAAAATGTGAGCATGGCAAAGGAAAACGCGTTTGACCAGTTTTAGTTGATTTTAATCGACTGGAAAATGGCCATTTTTCCAACGGTCTCAGAATTTGACGAAACTAGTTTTGTTAGGACCGTATCGTCAATACGAAGCTAGAAAATATTTTTCTGGAATTTTTCTAGTTAGTATGTGACCCCAGTAAATTGAAATACGCGTTCAAATTCAATATATAGAGTTATATGTTGATTTTGATGAAAACTGATCGAAACGATCAAATCAGCCTACGATACATATCCCATTGTGTTCGGAATGGGGGTGAAACGCTATGGACGACAGGCGGTGGGGCTCGTTTAGAGGTCAAAAATAAAAGTTGCTTTTTAGTGATAAATAAAATAATTATATATTAAAAAAAATATAACCCCCTCCCCCTTATTTCTCTCTGCCCCCCCAAATCATTTAATCGATTCTCAGAAGAAATAAAAATAACGGAAGGGGGGCGCGATCGATGCCCCCCCCCGATGAGTCGCCGCGCCCAGGGCGGTGCAGCCACCACCTGCCACCCCCTCCTCTTCTTCCCCCTCCCTTCTTCCTCCTCCTCCCCTTCTCTTCCTCGACCGCAACGGCCAGACCCCCCCCCCTTCGCCTGCTCCGCCCGCCACCGCGCCGCCGCGCGAGAGCCCCCCTCCTCTGCCTGCGCCTCCCCCCTCCTGTCTCCAATGGTGATGCCCCTTCCTCCTACGAATGACAGTAAGTTTTTATCTATTTATTTGGTTTTAAAAAACTGATTTTTACATGATTTTAATACTGAAATTAATGTGATTTTAAAACTGAGATTAGTATTGTTTTAAAATATATATACATAGTAGAGAAAGGAGGGATTTTTAATTTTTAAAGTGAAAAGACGATATTTTGATATAAGTAGTGAAGTAAAAATATGATTTTTACTTATGTAGTGGATCAAAAATATAATCTTTATGTGATAGAGAATATAAAAATATCATCCTTGTATATGTAGAGAAATAAAAATCTGATTTTTATTATATATACGTTGAAATAAAAATGTGATTTTTATAGTGATGGAATTGAAAAGGTGATGTCTTTATATTTGAAAAGGAGAAATCTTTATAGTTGAAAAGGCGCGATTTTTATATATTGAATAGCATAGTAAAAATTCGATTTTTATATATTGAATAACATAGTAAAAATTCGATTTTTATATATTGAATAGCATAGTAAAAATTCGATTTTTATATATTGAATAGCATAGTAAAAATTCGATTTTTATATATTGAATAACATAGTAAAAATTCGATTTTTATATATTGAATAGCGAAGTAAAAATTCGATTTAGAAATATATGAAGGGATTATAAAAATATGATTTTTAAAATTGAAAGTAAACAAATAAAAATGTGATTTTCATTTTAAAAAGACAGCAATATAAAAATGTGTGATTTTTATATATGTAGTGGCTACGGGCAACGAAGGTGATAAAAATGCGAGAACGATAAAGATTTCTATCAATTAAGTGTCGTGGAGTAGGATAGCTATTTGTGAGAACTTCTCACTCTTCAATTTCATTTTCTAGTTATATATATATACTAGGATGCAGACGGTGTTTAGTAGCACCCGACACCCGTCATCCACAGACCATGGATGGCTTGTTTGTTTAATTGTTTGGTTGTGTAGTTGGTTAGATTATTTGGTTTGAATTGAATTGTTTGGTGAAATGAATGGATTTGATTGATGTGTGAATGGCGTGGGCCTTCACTAGACCGGGGATAAGGCTAGGCCTCGTCCCGTTTCTAGTATCGTGCCGTTATGCCGCCGAAATTTTCTAAAATAAGTTAGAAAAATACAAATATCATTTTTATTTTGTAATTGAACTGAATAAAAATTCATGTGTTAAAAAAAAAATATTTTATCGTTAAAAATATAATTTTTAACGTGGATGTGAATAAATAAATATTCATTTACAAACCGGACGGTTTGTTTATGTACACTGATTTGACTGACATTGATTGGGACGATAAATTTTACACATCGCCCAACTACACAAATAAAATCTGTGTTTGATTGTTTGAAACCCCACACGGGTGTTGGGATGAAATTTGAAGTTCACTCATCCTGATTGATTAAATATGTCGATCGATTGATTGACAGGCTGTTATAAGCGTTAGATATCTATATTTGATGCTTATACAGTGCAGTGCACTTTGGTTGATGGTTGATTATTTTTCAATGCTATTATATATGTGTGATGTATGAAAATCCATATAATTAATATTATATGGTGATTGATTGGGCCTCATTCTAATTTAGAAAATAAAGAATATTATAATATAAAGGTTCATGTGTTGACTGTACTCATCCGTTGAGATTAGTCATGTGTTGAACGAAAATACAGATTCACATATTGAATAGAATAAATATTCATTTGTGGAATAGAATAACGAATTTATTGAAATACATAAAGCCGTGTTGATTAGAGATGCGCTATTTTGACGCGAACGATATTTATATCAATTATATATGAATTGAATTTGTTTTGAATAAAAAACGAATTGAATCTGATTTGAATAGAAAACCAATTTGAATTGAATATATGACGAATTGAATTTGTTTTGAATAGAAAACAAATTGAATTTGATTCGAATAGAAAACCAATTTAAATTGTATCGAATAGAAAGCCAATTTGAATTGAATCGAATAGAAAACCAATTTGAATTGAATCGAATAGAAAACGAATTGAATCTGATTTGAATAGAAAACCAAAATGAATTGAATAGAAAACGAATTCAAATTGAATTGAAATTTGAATTAAATTGAAATGAATTTTAAAACGAATTTATAAGGAAAAATTCAATTTTGATTTGATTTGAAATGGAAGTTGAAATTGTTTTTGAAACAAATTCAAAACTATTTATAAAATTCGTTTTAAATAGTAATCGACGAAATATATATAATATATATATATTATATAATATAATGGCCTGAATAGAACGCGCCGCGCCGCGGCAGTTCGCGAATTTCGACCATTAACTTCGAACGGACATTACGGAAGATCCGACCGTCGGATTCTCCTAAAACCGGAACCGTTGGGTTCGTAACGAAAAGAGCTTTCTAACGAATATTAGAAATACAAAATCTAACGGTTGGATTTGGAGATACGTCCAAATCAAATTTGAAAAAGGTCGCTGTAAATGCAGTTCGATGGCCGTTGATGGAAATCGACTGTACGGGCCTTGATAAAATTATTAAAAATATCAATAATTTGTGTAGAATCATAAGAAGTGATTTGGGAAAAATTGGGATGAAAAACTCCACATTTGAAAAGATAAAAATAGATTTTTATCGAAATGAACTAGTTTTGATCTAGAATTAAAACCCATTTATTTTTAAATAAATAAATTGGATTTGAAATGGGTTTAAATAGAATTGATTCATGGGTTTATCATGAACTGTGTTTTAAATAACACTAGTTCTTTAACCCGATAATAAATAGAATGTGATTTGGGTTTATCGTGAATTGTGTTTTAAATGACACTAGTTCTTTAACCCAGAAAAAGGAAGTTTTAATGAATCTGCAATTAGATCGAAATGTGAATTGATAATTCAAATTACCAAATTTGGCAAATGAGTGAGAATGGAGTACTACCAGTTTTGCTCCAAAGCGAAAGTTAAATCTTTAATTAGATTTGAACGTGAAATGGTAATTAATTTTACCGATAACACCACGGTGTTAGATATGGAGTATTACCAGTTTTGCTTCATGGGATGAATAGGTTGGGATTGGGAAATAAAATAAATAATTACTTCGGTGTGGTTCGCTAATCTCGACTAGTTTAGAAAACCATAATTTGGTTTGAAATGACATCCAAAGGAAGATTAAAGGATAAATTTTAAAGAATTTATCTTGGATAAAATTAATGGGAACCTTTCCCTAAGAATTGGAATGAGGCGTATGTTGTGTTTGTGTAACATTTGTTTTTAATATATGCGGGTTGTTCGGAAAGTCCGGGTTTATACCCATTCTGAATAACCGATTCGATGATATGTCGAAGATGAAGACGGTGGTTGAAGACCGGAAGTCTTCACATCGTTTGGATTATTACTGACGATCCTGATTGGGTTGTACACCCAAGAGGATGGTAATAGTTGGTGGTCGTCCAGACGTACCTGGAGATCGATGGATATGCGATGAAAGTGCCTCCAGTTTCGTTCAGACCCAGAACGAACTTGTAAATGGATTGTGTGTCTGACATTGGATTTTATTCTGTGTTGATTGATTTCTGTTAAATATATATCTGTTTGACGACGGAGAATTTATTCTCTTGCTTAACGCCCTTCTCTGAGACATACGAGCATAGAGGTTATTTATCGATAGATATCAATCGCATGGCATGAATTGCATGTGTGGCACACTAAGATGCAATGATCAAGGCTTTTGTTGAAAAGCAGAGTCTTGTGGTTGATGATCAAAGCACGTCCTACGTGGCAGCTTTGTGTATAACGTGAATTCGCGAGCCTCACACCTCGGTATGAGTTAAAAACGGGATACGGACCGTTGGGAGAACACGACGTTTCTTTCTAGCTTTGGTGGTGTCAGTGACTTACCAGCCCTGACATTTATATACTTTTCACCTATGTGGTTGTTGGAATGAGGCGCCTCGATTATAGGTCTGTAAGGACCGAGAAACGTGTGTTCAGGAATAAATAATCCTCTAACGTAAGTGAGGACCGGCCCAACCGATCCAGGATTGCCCAGAGTGTGTAGTCCTGGGACATTTGCTAGAGTGTCTCGAACGCGGAGAGGAGCTTGCCCCTTGCCTCGACTCATGACGGAAATCCAATTTCCAATACGTGTATTTCGGCTTTATTTGTAGAGCCTAGTATGGCGACATAGTGGGATGGGGCACTCATGCCATCTATGATTTATATTTATGATTGAAATTGTTTTGACACTATACACTTATTATAGTATCAAATGATTTGTTTTAAACGTATCAAGCATGTTTGGCTGTTATAAGGTAAATCCCTATCCTCCGGCTTGCGTTGCATTGTGTGATGGGACCTGGGTCTTATAACAACTTCATTTTTCGAAAAAGCATTGCGTTGTTTATTCTATGCACTGATATTCTTGGGAGGAAACCCGTTCCGTGTTATACGGCGTGGTCCCTTGAATTACTCTCTTTTAAAGTAAAGTTTTAAATAACTGTTTTAGTTCTCACACCAGTCACATGACTGACCTAGAGTTTTTGTTTTAACTTAAACTCTGGGTGCCCCTATTTTCCGCACGGGCAGCTAGTAGTTTCGGTTTTGCAGATTTATATTCACACGGTCCTGGTTTACAGCTGGAATGATACCCGGAAAGCTCTGTATCCGTATATCACCTTCAGTTGTGCTTTGTATTATTTTCCGCTGCTATGTAATTTATTGTAATCTCTGATATTTATCGAATGTAATTTATTCAATTATACTCTGTATATTCTTGTATCTGATGGAATTGTTGTAATAGCAATGAAATGTTCTTCCGTGTGCGTTCTGATTTGTCCTGTTCTCAAACGATCAGGGGTTTCGAACGGTCTAGATCGGTTTAACGACTGATTCGGATCGAGCGAAATTCCTTGCCGTCACATTTTCCAATTCACTTTCAAATTCATACTTGAATTAAAACTTTAAATTATCTAATAATAATTTATCTCACTCAATTTATAAACATCATTTACAAATTAAAATTCCTTGTTTTATTAAAACAAGTTTTTATTTCAAATTCCATTCTGATATATTTATTATAACTTATATATATAATCGTAGAATCTATTTTCATATTTAATTTCAGTTTATATCTAATACAATTTAAATATCCTTACTCGAAATAATATATATTTTTAATAAATCCGACATAGTCGATTTCATATCATAAATCTGTATGGATTTATTTTATTTCAGTTTACATTTCGAATATCGGAATAAATTTCATGGTTCCCTTTTTAATACGATCCCCAAATTCTCATTTTAAATTCATATTTGAATTTAATTATTTAAATTATCCAAATGATATTTTTTCTTTGTTCATAAACATCGTTTATATTACTTGTTTATATATATTTAAACAAGTCTCGATTTCAAATCCAATTGAAATTAAATTTCTACTTTAAAAAAATAAATTTCCCTTTTTAAATTCACATCCGTGTTTAGACTTCCCAAATTATCAAAATGATAATTTTTCCATTTCAGTTATAAACGCCTTGTATAAACTCACTTAAATTCTCCACATTATTTTATTTATAAACATCGTTTATAAATTCACCCTTCAATTTCCTGTATTATTTAATTTACAAACATCATTTATAAATTTACCACTTCAATTTTTTGTATTATTTAATTTATAAACATCGTTTATAAATTCCATTACTTCAATTTCCTGTATTATTTAATTTATAAACCTCGTTTATAAATTCCATTACTTGTTTATATTATTCAAAACAATTAAATATTTCTTAGCCCATTCGAAATTCAAATTCTATTTAAAAAAAATATATTTTCCATTTTAAATCTCGAAATATCTTTTTCACGATATTTTATAAATCAACATTTTGGCCCAGTTATAATCAACCAATCAAATACACCCAATTATTAATAATAGGTTTTCAAACACATCATATATGATAATATATATGAAAACAAACAAACAATAATATTTTTGAGGAATCCAGTTGGATCCTTCCAACCTGTTTTCCTACATCCACTGACATTAGCCAACATAAATAATACCCATCCAAATTCGAGGCAAGATATCGCGGTATAAAAGGTCATCCACTATCATATTGTGGGGGCGTATAGGGTCATCCGCTAATGATTATGCGGGAATCCTCTAATGATACTACGGGAATCCAACCACCAATATATATATATATATATATATATGTATATATATATATATATATAAAATAACCGCAATCACAAGCCTAAATAACTAATATACATATATAAGTATATATATATATAATAGCCACAATAATATTTTAATGCATGCAACAACCAACATTTATTGTTAACGATTAAAATTATTCTAAGTAATAATTTCTGAATGAGATTTACTCAACTGATTTTTATTTGTAGATCCATGCAGTTTTAACTCAAATCGAATAATATTCGATTTAAATTAAAATTCCAAAGCAGCTTCCGATGGATTCCAAAAATTCCAAATTTGTTCCATTGCATGGCTTATGTTTTTACTAATCCATCGTACCTTGAATTGCTCAATCTGACATTGTACGATATATGCTTTATACTTTGGGTACAAATTATATGTTCATTAACTTGTAAATAAAAAAAATTTAAATTTAATTTACCTCAATCCTATAATCCCTTAATTACGTTTTTAACGACTGCTAGTACATCTTTTTCCTGCGCTGAGAGTCACGGTCCACTCCTGCAGTTTCCAATCACTAATGTCACAACCTTATTTCATCCATCTGATCCCATTCAAACTGCGCATCCTTTTTTTTCTTGTTGTCCAAAATAGAGAACATGCTACTCCTTTTTTCTTCAAAACACAGACCGCTAGCACTACCTAAGAACTCCCCCTACATCGCGACATCATCACCTAGATTTACTAACCTATTGACAACCTCGTAGTTCGCTTCCAAAGACCCAAACCTATAATCCATGACCAACACTTCTTCCTGAATCACGACTTTGGCCATCACCCAAAATCCCTCTAACTTGTACGCTCCAGCTCATTGACGAGCTTCAGTTGAACATGTGGCTTTCACGCAATTGCCGTTTTTATTTTGTGAACGAGAATGCCTTTAGTCTTGATGTCGAGACTCAGATGATGCGTGATTTCACAAGGCGATCCAATTCCTATTTTTTTATCGATCGGCTACCCTAAATTGACAGCTCCACTTTATCGCGAGGTACACACCCTCCTCCACGACGCCCTGTCCTTTGAACGACACCCAGACAACCTTGATTCGCAATGCCAGCATTGAATTCAAGCTATAAACATCTCGCGATGTTGATTCGAATTGCGTTAAATCGAGATTTGCTTTTCGATTTTGATTTAAAAATGGAACCGCCCCTTTTTTCTTTTCTTCTTTCTGAAACTTCCGAACGGTTTTCCATTGGAATGAAGGAGGATCTGCATTTATTTATTTTAATAATTTGGGATATATGGTTTTCAGTTTGTAAAAAAATGAAGGAGCGCATTTATTTATTTTAGATCTACCGAGGAATGAAAATCAAAAGAGAAAGGAAGTGGTTGCGCGCGGTTTTATAATCGATGAATACTTAGCAACAAAGAAAACATGTCTAAGTGATTAGAGGTTTGCACTGTACTGCTATTAATTAACTAAGGGTAGAAGGAAACCCTTTTTTCTATAAATTATTTATTTATTTTAATTTTGAATTAACCAATACGATTTTATCTTGTTGATTTCGAACTCCTATTTGAACGCAACAACCGACATTCCTAGGGTTGTATCACTATCCTAAACACACCGAAACAGGTTTCGAAGCCTCATTTGATCGTATGGAGAAGATATCAATTTAAATTGATAAGTTAAATTCAAAACAATTAATCTTTAATAGTAAATTATTATTATCGTCGTTTCTATTCCAATAGAATTTCTATTAATCATTTGAATCATTCCGGC
This sequence comes from Allium sativum, assembly GCA_030737875.1. Lineage (NCBI taxonomy): Eukaryota > Viridiplantae > Streptophyta > Magnoliopsida > Asparagales > Amaryllidaceae > Allium > Allium sativum. The sequence continues at coordinate 579,875,796 of CM060915.1, read as the reverse complement.
TTAGTTTTAAATTTCGAATTGAATTATTTCAGATTCTCATATTACGATAATTATTTATATTCGAAATAAATCGTATTATCGACTATTAAATCAATAAATGAATATAAAATTTCATTTATATTATCAACTCAATATTTTAATCCATATTAAATATTCAAATTTAATATATCAAAAATCAGGGTTGTTACATAATCCATCTAACTCCGAAATCTGCTAAGATTAATTGAAATAGGTTTCAGATGCGCTAAGCATTTTGCCACAATGACCATCGGTCAAGCCACTTCATATGTTGATTCAGATGTTGAGTCAAGTTCAATGACTCTCTTTGCTAAACATAATCCGAGTCAGCAATTAGAATAACCCAAAAGCTCAGAACAAGTTCCATAAAATTTATCTAAATCTAGAGGCTAAAATGTTATCGAGCTAGCTTCTGATACTTTAGAAGTTTTCATACTCTTAGAAGATCCAGAAAATTCCGTAACTTAAAAAATGAATGTGTTGTCCTTCAAGATAATCTATACCAAGTATGAAATTATTTATGATGACATGTGTTCTCTGTCTTATCACAATAGAGCTCATCTTCCACTAAAAAGTAATACTCTCGCTCAGTTCGCTACAAGAAACACACTGTATAGCAATGGAGCCTTCCAATGGCCTCCAGCGGCATAGACCAATGGCTTCCAATGGAGCTTAATTCTGGAAATTTCTTTACATTATAAAAAAAAGGTGTTGGGGGCTGTTGTTTATAATGCCGTTGAAGGCTGTTAATCATCATTACATAATCGAGCAGAAATTAAGCCGACTTGCTTCTTCCTCCCTCACTTCACATTTTCTCCCAAAGTTCTCCGAAATTCCTACCTTTCTTCCTCCCTAAATCTGTTTCCGGCCTCCAACGCCTCTATACCGGCGGCTACTCCCTCCAAAATGTTTAAGGCTCTTTCTACTCCTCTCTAGGTTGTAATTCAGCTCAATTTGTGAAGGTATGAAGACCTATTTTTTTTTATAATTTCTTGGATTTGGTAATTTAGGGTTAATTTGGTTGTTAGATTATATGTTTGTTTGTGTAGTGTTGTTTGTATATGCATACATAGGTTGAATTAATTATGTTGCTAATATTGGATTAATTAGAATTTATGTTTTATGTATATGTGCATTTATAGTGTTGTATGCATATATATATATATATAGTGTTTTAATTAATCTATGCATTTTACAACGTATGTTAACTTCGATAGATTGTTGAATATATACATATATGTGATAATAATAGAATTAGGTATATGTATATATGGTTGAATTGATATTTAACAGATTTAATACCTGGTAAGTGACGTTTAGTGGAAACAGAAATAAATAAGTTTATGTTTTAAACTTTTTTACTGAAAATTATATTTAATTTTATAACGTATGCATGGTTAGTTCGATTGAATGTTGAAAATATATGTATATGTGATAAATTCTGTATACATACAATTAGAGATTGAAATTAAGCCTTAGAATTTTTTCGGCCCCGTCTGATAAGTGTTGTATATGATCGTTATGTGAATGTTCATTTTGTTAACAGAACAGACATTTATATCCATCATATACAATATTTGTTGGATTTGTCCATTGTATTGCACAAGTTACGAACACAATAACGAAATTAAATCTCGTAAATCATTCCATTTTAAACGGTTCTCAAAATTTCAAATGCGCTTCCTTTATGTTCCCTGTGTACACACAATTGTGTACTGTTCTGGAAACAAAAGCGAAGTGCTGCCGAAATTTTGTTGAATCGTTTAAATTGAAAAGATTTACATGATTTAATAACGTTATTGTATTTGTAATAGGAGGTAGGATGAATCACTAGCAAAAGTGTAAATGATGGATGAACATAACATTCAGCAATAAAATTGTTTTAATAAAATGTCAATGCAAATTTTATCATACTTTTTAATTGTATATCTACTTAGGAAAAATGGACATTTATTTTAATGATTGAAGCTAGATGTACAAATGAAGAGAAGCTGATGGCACAATAAACGAACAATTTATTAATGGTGTTGGCGTGTTTATTGATTTCACCTTAAGTAACAATGGAAACGATGTGGAAATCCGTTATCCATGTAGTAGATGCAAGTTATTGAAGCATTTGATACTGCAAATGGTTAGAGTTCATATGCGACAGTACAGTTTTATACCAAATCATTTGGTTTGGGATCGTCAAGGAGAACCGTTAACATCTATTTCTGTACAAGTTGAGGAGGTTACGAATAATGAAATTGATACGACGAATCTCGTAGAACATATGGTTGAAGATGCTACATGTTCAATGTTCCTGGTTCAACAACTTACCGATGACAATGTAATGCGGAAGAAGACCCAAATATTAGAGCCAAAAAAGTATATGATTTATTAGATGTGGTGAAGAAACCCCTTTGGGAAGGTTGTGAAAGCGGAACTCAATTATTAGTAACTGCTGAATACATTGCGATGAAATCTAAATACAACCTCGTAGAAGCTGGGTTTATTGTTGTTGTATAAGCAGCGACGCGTTATATGCCTCCTAGTAATTTTATTGCGAAAATCATTATGAAGTAAAAAAAATGATGTTGGTTTTTGGTTTAACGTATGAAAAATTAGATACATGTCTAAAGGGTTGCATGCTATTTTGGAAGGAAGATATTAACCTTAAAAATTGTAAATATGTAATCAGGAAAGATACAAACCAAAAAAGAAAAAGGGAAAGGAAGTCCCGTATAAACGTATGCATTATTTACCTATTACTCCTAGACTTCAAAGGTTATATGCATCTTCTATAACCGCGCAACGTATGAGATGGAACAGTGTGAGAACATAGGAGGACGGTACGTTAGCACACCCAGCTGATGGGGAAGCATGGAAGCATTTTGATCAAAAGCATCCCGATTTTGCATCTGAGAGTCAAAATGTTTGACTTGGTTTATGTACGGATGGATTTTCACCATTTTCTCAATTTGGTGCTAAATATTCGTCTTGGTCTATAATTGTTACACCTTATAATTTACCTCCGTGGATGTATATGAAAACTCCTTATACGTTTCTCACAATTGTCATCCCTGGTCCTGATGATCCGACACAAGGAATCAATGTTTATTTACAACCATTAATTGAAGAATTGAAAAACGTAGGAGTTGAAACATATGATATTTCGCAAAAAAAGAACTTTTGTATGCATGCTTCTCTGTTGTGGACAATTAGCAATTTCCCTACATATGCAATGCTTTGAGATTGGAGTACGGCTGGTCGTCTAGCTTGTCCTTACTGCATGGAAGAAACAAGAGCATTTTCTTTACCCACTGGAAAGAAAATTTCATGGTTTGACTATAATAGATGGTTTCTTCATATTAATCATCTTTTAGAAGAGATAATTTTTTTTTTACAGCTAATAGGCATGAACCTTTGGCACCATCTAAAATATGGTCAAGTGAATAAATTTATGAACTTGTAAAAGCTTCTCAAAAGCTTCATGAAACTGGAGTACAGACAGAAATTCTAGGTAAATCAACAATTCATATTTGTTGCAAACAAAGCATGTTTTGAGAGTTGCCTTATCGGAAAAATCTCCTAATTCGTCATAATATTGACGTCATGCATAATGAGAAAAACGTGTTTAATAATGTATTTAATATAATTTTGAATGTCAACGGGAAGATGAAAGATGATTTGAAATCAAGACGTGATATCGAAGTATTATGTAATCGTTTTGAGCTTCATATAAAGCAAATGACCCAAAAAGCCCAAAAGTGTGCTATAAACTAGACAGTAATCAGGTTAAAATATTTTTAAAATGGGAGGAAGGATTAAGAATCCCAGATGGTATATCTTTTAATCTTCACAGATGTGTCGACTATAAATACAGTAAACTTAGCAGGATGAAAAGCCATGACTATCATGTTATGATGGACAATTTATTGCCCGTCGCTTTCAAAGAACTGCTGCCCATAAAAGTTTGGATTGATGTAACAAAACTTAGTTTGTTCTATAAAGAGCTTTGTTCTACTTCATTGAAAATTGATCGTCTACATAAACTAGAGGAAGAAATCCCTATATTGCTCTGCAAACTAGAAAAAAAATCCTCTAGGTTTTCTCAATGTTATGCAGCATTTACCTATTCATCTTTCGAATGAAACACGTCTTCGAGGACCTGTGCAATATGGATTGATGTATCCATTTGAAAGGTATATTAATATTTAGTTAATTAAATATTGGTTAATGAAATGTTTAAAAAATTAGTTTTCAATAATTCTAAATAGGTATTTAAATCATCTAAAGAAAAAAGTGAGGCAGAAAGCTCAAGTTGAAGGTTCTATTTGCAAATCATACATCAAAGAAGAAGCTTCGTTTTTTCTCTCTTTATTTTAGTGATCATATGAACATATCATTTGAAAGTACTGTGCGTAATGATGAATGCAATAACCAAGGTGATTGTCAAGCGACTTTATCTATTTTTTAAAAACAGGGCCGGCCTTCTGGTAGATGTGTGGAAGAATGGCTAAATGATAGAGATTATAATACAGCACACACTTATATTCTTCTCTATTGCACTGAAGTTGCACCGTTCGTTAGGTAATGAACTTGTACATCCATACATTTACTGTATATGTAACGACCCATATTTTTCTGGTAATTATTTAATTTATTTTATTATTTAAAATATTGGTTTGGAATTAAATAATTGAATTTAATGATTTTCTTTTGAATATATTATTTAAATAAATAATAAAATAATATTTTAATTTTTCAAACAGTCGGAAAATGTTGTGTTGGCAATATAGAGTGAACAGACAGTTTAAAACAATTCGATATTGGTTATATTGAAGTTATATTGACGATTTTGTTTAGTTGATGACGACAGAATAAATATAATTATAATTTAATTTTAAAACCAGCTGCAGCGGCGCGACAGTTCGTAATCGGGTGTTTTGAACTTCAAATGGCTGTACAGGGCCCAAAAATAAGTAGGATTTTCTCGAAACAAGAAACACTTGAATCTGTTTGACGATATCTTTCCAATGGAAGAGAAAAATCGAATTTTCATAGTGTAGATTTTATTTTATGTCCAAATCAAAATTTGAAAAAGTCACTATGGAATTTCCTTTATAAATTATATTTATTTATTTTATAAATTTAAGGGTTTTTAAATATTTTAAATATCGAACTGAATTGGTTTTCAACCCGAGTTATTTTATCTTGCATCTATATCGAATTCTGGTCGAGTATGGACAACTGCAATATTTTATTTTAATTATATTGAAGTATTTTAAAATTGGTTTATTTTAATTCAAATTTGACCGTTTAAAAGGAATTTTATTCAAACGGGCTCTGTTTTCGACGAAAGAAATTTTGTCGGGACCGCAATGGAAAATTATTGCTAAATTTTCAAGTTGCACGCAAATCGGGGTTATTCTGTGAGCATGGAAAAATTAAATGCAAAATAAAACGACCGTTTAGACGTGAACGAGCGCCGTTTGAGCAAACGGACTCGGAATTTGGCGAAATAAGTTTCAATAGGACCGTAACGTCAAGTAATACTATGACGTCAATTTCCGTTGCGAACGGGGTTTGTATGTGAGCGCAGGAACAAATAAACGGTGTTTGAAATTGCGATAGACACGAATAAATATCGTTAGTCATCATCACACGTCACATCAACATAAAATATTATTGTTTCTAATTATAAATAGACCTAAAGACTCACCCCACTTCAGCCACTTCGTCAATTCTTCATAAAATTTACAGAAAACACCCCAGTTACAAAATGAATTTTATCTTCCATTCTAGAAGGAATTTGTGGTAGCAACCTGAAGCAAAGTTGTAGATCCAGTCGAGGCCGACCTTCACTAAAAATTCCAGGACCAACGGTCGCCGGAATTGGCCGGAAATCACCAATTTCCGTTGAAAATCAGTTTCGTTTTTAGGGGTTTTTGGGCAATTTGGAGTGACGACTGACACTAGGACCAAAGCCAAAATTGTAGAGGACGAAGTGGTGGTGGTTTTCCCCGTTGGGTCGAAGGTCTGATAGTGGGTGTGGTGACCGGTAGTAGGAGTTGAACGTAGGCTGTCTTTTTGGGGCTTTTTTAACAAAGTGGCAATCTGTTTTGGGAGAAATCAATGGTAGTGGAGGTAGTTCCTGGTCGAAGTATGTAGGGGGAATTGAAGTGGGGGAGGAGGCGCACCTTTCGGTGCTGGTGCCATAGCCGCCGGTGATCTATAGAGGGGGGATTTGGTCCATGAACGGAAAACACTTCGAAGGCTTTTCTGGCGAACTGGTGGTGATTTGGTGGCGGATCTCTTGGGCGTAGGGGGCTAGTTATGGGCGGAAGTGGTGAGATGGTCGCGACGGTCCCAGATTTAACGTTGGCGGCAGAAACAAGGAAGGAAGGTTACGAGGTTTGGTAAATAGGTGGTATCGTGATTAGAAGAGGAGCAAAGTCGGGTTTCAGATGTTCACTAAGGAGGAAAATGCGTTTTGATTTAAGTGGGATCTGATGTGGCAAAGGTGGTTAAATGTGGATTTTAAAAGGTAATTATGGTAGTGAAAGGAATTAATTTATTAATTAATAGTTTAATTTATACAAATATATAATCTACATAACTTATTCATACGTTAACGAAATCTGACGAAATAGGACATGTTGGGATCGTGGCGACGGGCACTACGCTGTGGAGCTGGTCTGAACTGAAATCGAAGCAGTTGGAAATCCGTGTAATTTTAAATGCCAGTTTAAAATTATACGGTATAACGCATCAACCGTCAACCGAAATAATTGGTGAGTTAACTCTCACACTTTTCTGGACTGCTATGATGTGATAAATCCACATAATTAAAATATCATTTAAAATATATATATTGGTTGATTGACTGCATTGGTTGCTTATGGTTGATTAAATGATTGCTGTTAGTTATATTAGTGTCATTAATTTATTTATTTAAATTATATGAAATGCATAACATTCTGTGACACAGGGAAGAACAGGTTGGAGGGATCCGACCGAGTTCCTCAAAATATCATGTGTGTTGTTTATTTTTATACAGTTTACACATGAACTGATTAAACCCAAATTGACATCAAAACCTGTTGATTGTTGATGGTTGAATGGTTGTGGTAATTTTTATCAACCGACCATATTGATTAACTGATTGGCAATGATGGTCTAAGTCTATTGATTTATAACGTTGTTTTGCTGATAGGCAAATTGATGGAGTTTAATTTTTTTCTTTAATAAATTAAAGGTTTCAAGTTTTATTTTATATTAGTCGATTAAAATCAAAGTTTATCATTATATTTATAATTAAAATCATGTTTTTGAAATGTGATGGTTGAAAGTTTATATAATGAATTTCTACACAATTTTATGAACAGGAGTTAGAAACTAACCCAGAGTTAGTAGAAAGAGAATAATTGTTTTATAAACAATTAACTGGTGTTTTTAAATTAACTAATATATTTAATTAATTTAAGAAGAAAATGGTTATGGAAATAGAAATGATGTATCAGATTTGGGAATTACAACTTGTATTATCTTGAGATAAGAACGCTGTCGATCAAGGTCTAAGAGGTAATTAGAATACCCCAACTTGAACGGCTTCTCTATTATCGAGAGATGATATTTGTTTGTAATGTATAGAGAGGTGATCATCGAGTTGTTCACGATTAATGAAATTTATCATTATTTAAAATAACCTTTTAAATGGATTTAACTATGCTAGATTTAGTTAAGGGGAAATATAATTACTTTTAATTAATTATAACCAAAGCGAGTACTTTCAATTGGATTTTTTTTCTGAAACGAGATTAAGCTAGGAATGAATTAGTATGGTAAAGATTTGGAGTTTAATTCAAATCATATAAACAAGTATGAAAAAGGATTTTTAACCAAACCGATGATTTAAAAAAAATAAGTGTTCACCTCAGGGTTGAATTATGTGAAATAGTTTAATCGAAATAAGAGAGAGATCTTGGTAATTAATCATATGTCGTTTGAGTAAAGTAGAAATATAACGATTTAGCCAAATTGTAATGGAAAAGAAAAGTATGTTTATAAAGCTATAGCGATATTTTCCAATATAAAGGGAAATCGAAAAGGGAGTTCTCTCCAGCAAATACGTAACGTTGAAGATATCAGAAGATGGTCGAGATGGAGCATTGGGATCTTCATGATCGGAAGAACTACTCGTTAAATTTCTCTGGCTAGCTACCAGAGTTATGATGACCTATGATTCTGTCGTGATTGGAATCTTCGGATTGCAAGGACTTCTGCTACTGATCCTTGGGGTGACTCCTATATAGGATGCGGTGGGAGAGTACCTTCGGTTCATCCTGTTCCTAGATGACTTGTATGGGTGAATGTCCGACAGAGTATTTTCAGAAAGGTCACGTACATTGATTTCTTCAACCGTACCAAGAGTGGAAGCGGAGAAGAAAACTTCTTTAGCTAACACGTAATGTATTGTTGTAGACATTAATTAGTGATTTTGATGGATCTTACAATGTGGCATTCGAAGTGAATCTGATGTGATGATAAAGCGTAGCCTCAAGCCTCATCAATTGGGAAATGACAAAAGTCGGGCAGGCAACATGGCTATGTGGGTCGCTCCCATTAGGGTGTATAATCACCTATCTAGAGAAATTCCCTTTGCTTCTTTAATCCATCGATGTTGTCCCTTTCGGGAAACGGTGGTTTGAGCCCAACCGTTGGTGATATACATTCGATACACTCAAGCGAAATGAGTGGTCGGTCATGTGTGGGCTGGGTTGCAAGACGTTCTTGTAAACCCAGTGTATTCGCCTCTAGAGATACACTATCGGCAGGTGGTCCCATACCTTGTCATAGTTGGAATCCAATCTCCAATAAGCGCCCACAATTTTGATTATATGCTATATATGTAGAGCGTGAGATGCAAGCGTTCTACTAGATCATTATTTATTTGTGGCTTGATAGACATTAGTATAATATCAGGGAAGATATTGTTTCAAAAATACTTTGGGTTATAGTAAGGTAAAAACCGTCCGTGTTTATGTGTGGGCTGGTCTTACTATTATCCTTTTATTTCAAAAAGGATTTTTCAAAGTTAAACAAGTGTTTGTGCTGTGAATTTATCATTGAAAGTATTCCAGACTGATCCGGGTGAATTTTGCTTTGCTTCAAATGTGCTCGGGTCAGACCGAGTATATTTACAGGTTAGGTTTCGCCTGGAGTTCCAGTAGATGGAAGCCGGAGGCTCCACCATTAGATATAAAGTGTATTTCCGCTGTGATTGATGTATGTTGTACTCTGATAAATGGTGTGTATATATACAGTTTCTTTTATAAAGAGATTTATTATATTATATTTATTCGTTCCGCTATGAGATTCTGATGTGTTCTTCTTCTTTCTTCTATTCTAAATTTCTTTCTCTCTATTTCTCATCCTCTAACTTCTTTCTATTAATAGTCTGGGGTTCGATACATGGATTTTTGACAAGTAATACAGGATTATGTATTTTTGTTGAAAATTCGAGCGTCGAATTTTTTTTCCGGGCTGTTATAGTTGGTATCAGAGCTATTGGTTTAGTGATAACCTCGGCTCTGTGGTGAACTCGATAGAGATGGGGTTAGTAGAACCTTCGATTGAGTTTGATTATATGAGAGCGCGTATTTGTAATTTCTTATAAAATTATTTTTATCTAGTTTTGCCCGGATTATATTTTATACAAATATATTTCTCTCATATGATTATAATATGGATTTTTTTGAGTGACTTGAATAAGAATTCAAATTTGAACATTGAATGGAAAAAGGGATTTTACTTGTGAAATCGAGTAAATGATAATTGAATGGAAATTTATCCAATATAAATCAATTGATGAGAAACCAAAGTGAAAGCAAACGAGAAATATTAATGTGAATCAAAATGGTTTGGTTGAATTGTTATGCCTTGGTTGTTTGATATATATTGGACGGTTTGTATAGAATTCGCCACCAGTTGATTGAAAACCAATCTAGAATAAATGAATTGAAACTATTGAGATGAATCAAAGTATAATGTGGAAATCAAGAAATTGGTTGGTTGAAATATATGATATGGATAATATGGATGATATGGATATTTCGATCTGACTAACTTTGTTTTAAGAACTAATGAAGTTCATTGAAGTTGAGAACAGGTACAGTGTTAATTCAAGAAAGTTTTGGATTATTTTGAATCCAGTTTCGCATGCTAATCGAGCAAGCATGAATATAATTTATCGCTTATCGCGTAATAACGCTCGCAAAAAGGTACGCCTATGCAAAATATGAAATTTTTGGTTTTGTTTGGGTTTTTGAGTTTGGATTTTGGATTTTTCCGACCGTGTTGGTCGATGTATATATATTTCTTGAACCTGTGATATTGCAGATGTCCCTCCGTACAGGGGAGACTGCCAAAATTTAAGGTGGTAGATTTTTTTTTTTTGAGATTTTTAGAAAATCTCGTTATTTGAAATAAATTGGGTTTAAACCCAATTGGGCTAGATAGGAAAATAAAACCAAGTTTTAATTAAATATTTTTGTCAAAGAAATGGGTTTACAGCATTTTTCCTACCTTAGCAATTTCGGGGACGAAATTATTGTAAGGGGAAAGGAATGTAACGACCCGTACTTTTCTGGTAATTATTTAATTTATTTTATTATTTAAAATATTGGTTTGGAATTAAATAATTGAATTTAATGATTTTCTTTTGAATATATTATTTAAATGAATAATAAATAATATTTTAATTTTCCAAACAGTCGGAAAATGTTGTGTTGGCAATATAGAGTGAACAGACAGTTTAAAACGATTCGATATTGGTTATATTGAAGTTACATTGACGATTTTGTTTAGTTGACGACGATTGAATATATATATATATATATATATATATAGTTATAATTTAATTTTAAAACGAGCTGCAGCGGCGGGGCAATTCGTAATTTGGCGTTTTGAACTTCAAATGGGTGTACAGGGCCCAAAATAAGTCGGATTTTCTCGAAACAAGAAACATTGGAATCCGTTTGACGATATCTTTCCAATGGAAGAGAAAAATCGAATTTTCATAGTGTAGATTTTATTTTATGTCCAAATCAAATTTTGAAAAGTCGCTACGGAATTTCCTTTATAAATTATATTTATTTATTTTATAAATTTAAGGGTTCTTAAATATTTTAAATATCGAACTGACTTGGTTTTCAACCTGAGTTATTTTATCTTGAATCTATATCGAATTCTGGTCAGGTATGGCTAATTGCAATATTTTATTTTAATTATATTGAAGTATTTTAAAATTGGTTTATTTTAATTCAAATTTGACCGTTTAAAAGGGACTTTATTCAAACTGGCTCTGTTTTTGATGAAACAAATTTTGTCGGGACCGCAATGGAAAATTATTGCTAAATTTTCAAGTTGCACGCAAATCAGGGTTATTCTGTGAGCATGGCAAAATTAAATGCAAAATAAAATGACCGTTTAGACGTGAACGAGCGCCGTTTGAGCAAACGGACTCGGAATTCGGCGAAACAAGTTTCATTAGGACCGTAACGTCAAGTAATACTATGACGTCAATTTTTGTTGCGAATGGGGTTTGTATGTGAGCGCAGGAATGAATAAACGGTGTTTGAAATTGCGATAGACACGAATAAATATCGTTAGTCATCATCACACATCAATCAACATAAAAAAATATTATTTCTAATTATAAATAGACCTAAAGACTCAGCCCACTTCAGCCACTTCATTAATTCTTCATAAAATTTACAGAAAACACCCCGGTTACAAAATGAATTTTATCTTCCATTCTAGAAGGAATTTGTAGTAGCAACCTGAAGCAAAGTTGTAGATCCAGTCGAGGCCGACCTTTACCAAAAATTCCAGGACCAACGATTGCCGGAGTTGGCCGGAAATCACCAATTTCCGTTGAAAATCAGTTTCGTTTTTAGGGGTTTTTGGGCAATTTGGAGTGACGATTGATACTAGGACCAAAGCCAAACTTGTAGAGGACGAAGAGGTGGTGGTTTTCCTCGAAGGTCTGATAGTGGGTGTGGTGACCGGTAGGGGGAGTTGAACGGAGACTATCATTTTGGTTTTTTTTTAACAAAGTGGCAATCGATTTTGGGCGAAATCAATGGTGGTGGAGGCAGTGTCTGGTCGAAGTATGTAGGAGGAATTGAAGTGGGGGAGGAGGCGCACCTTCCGGTGCCGGTGCCGTCGGTGATCTGTAGAGGGGGGATTTGGTCCATGAACGGAAAACACTTCGAAGGCTTTTCTGGCAAACTGGTGGTGATTTGGTGGTAGATCTCTTGAGCGTAGGGGGCTGGTTATGGGCGGAAGTGGTGAGATGGTCGCGACGGTCTGAGATTTAACGTTGGTGGCGGAAACAAGGAAGGAAGGTGACGAGGTCTGGTAAATAGGTGGTATCGTGATTAGAAGAGGAGCAAAGTCGGGTTTCAGATGTTCACTAAGGAGGAAAACGCGTTTTGATTTAAGTGGGATCTGACGTGGCAAAGGTGATTAAACGTGGATTTTAAAAGGTAATGAAAGGAATTAATTTATTAATTAATTAGTTTATTAATAGTTTAATTTATATAAATGTATAATCTTCATAACTTATTCATACGTTAACGAAATCTGACGAAATAGGACACGTTGGGATCGGGACGACGAGCACTACGCTGTGGAGCTGGTTTAAACTAAAATAGAAGCAATTGGAGATCCGTGAAATTTTAAATGCCAGTTTTAAATTATACGGTATAACATGTCAACCGTCAGCCGAAATAACTGGTGAGTTAACTCTCACACTTTTCTGGACTGCTATGATGTGATAAATCCACATAATTAAAATATCATTTAAAATATATATATTGGTTGCTTATGGTTGATTAAATGATTGCTGTTAGTTATATTAGTGTCGTTTATTTATTTATTTATTTATTTATTTAAATTATATGAAATGCATAACAATCTGTGACGCAGGGAAGAACAGGTTGGAGGGATCAGACCGTATTCCTCAAAATATCATGTGTGTTGTTTATTTTTATACTGTTTACACATGAACCGATTAAACCCCAAATTGACATCAAAACCTGTTAATTGTTGATGGTTGAATGGTTGTGATTGTTGTGGTAATTTTTATCAACCGACCGTATTAATTAACTGGTTGACAGTGATGGTCTAAGTCTACTGATTTATGACGTTGTTTTGGTGATAGGCAAATTAACAGAGATTTTTTTTTAATAAATTAAAGGCTTCAAGTTTTATTTTATATGAGTCAATTAAAATCAAAGTTTATCATTATACTTATAATTAAAATAAAGTTTTAGAAATGTGATGGTTGAAAGTTTATATAATGAATTTCTACGCAGTTTTATGAACATGAGTCAGAAACTAACCCACGAGTTAGTAGAAAGAGAATAATTGTTTTATAAACAATTAATTGGTGTTTTTAAATTAATTAATATATTTTATTAATTTAAGAAGAAAATGGTAATGGAAATAGAAATGATGTATCAGATTTGGGAATTACAACTTATGTTATCTTGAGATAAGAACGCTATCGATTAAGGTCTGAGAGGTAATTAGAATACCCCAACTTGAACGGCTTCGCTATTATCGAGAGATGATATTTGTTTGTAATGTATAGAGAGGTGATCATCGAGTTGTTCGCGATCAATGAAATTTATCATTATTTAAAATAACCTTTTAAATGGATTTAACTATGCTAGATTTAGTTAAGTGGAAATATAATTACTTTTAATTAATTATAACCAAAGCGAGTACTTTCAATTGGAATTCTTTTCTGAAACGAGATTAAGCTAGGAAAGATTTGGAGTTTAATTCAAATCACATAAACAAGTATGAAAAAGGGTTTTTAACCAAACCGATGATTTAAAAAAAATAAGTGTTCACCTCAGGGTTGAATTAAGTGAAATAGTTTAATCGAAATAAGAGAGAGATTTTGGTAATTAATCATATGTCGTTTGACTAAAGTAGAAATATAACGATTTAGCCAAATGGTAATGGAAAAGAAAAGTATGTTTATAAAGCTATAGCGATATTTTCCAATATAAAGGGAAATCGAAAAGGGAGTTTGAGTAAATTAAATGGCGTTCCACTATAAAGGAAATTAAAAGATGTTGATAATGAAATATGGTAATATTCTAAACAAAGGAAATAAAAAGAGAAATGGGTAAAAAGAGTGCTGAGTAATGGTTTTCAAAGTAACTAACCCGGAAGAGTTTTGATAAGACTAAATTCATGGAATCGATTATCGATGAAATAGTGGTAACGAAATTTATATAAAGGATCTGGGCTGCCAATTCACCTAGATACAATGTTATGATTTGATGGTTAAACAACCGACTATCAAAGTTTGGCCTTTTATCGATTGTTGGTACGGAAAGACCGGGATCAAATTTATATTCAAAAACCATTCTGTCCAGCAAATACGTAACGTTAAAGATATCAGAAGATGGTCGAGATGGAGCATTGAAGATCGTGGATCTTCATAAGCGGAAGAACAACCCGTTAAATTTCTCTGGCTAGCTACCAAAGTTATGATGACCTGTGATTCTTTCGTGATTGGAATCTTCGGATTGTAAGGACTTCTCGCTACTGATACTTGGGGTGACTCCTATATAGGATGCGGCGGGAGAGTACCTTCGGTTCATCATGTTCTTGGACGACTTGTATGGGTGAATGTCTGACAGAGTATTTTCAGAAAGGTCACGTAAATTGATTTCTTCAACCGTACCAAGAGTGGAAGCGGAGAAGGAAACTTCTTTAGCTAACACGTAATGTATTGTTGTAGACGTCAATTAGTGATTTTGATGGATCTGACAATGTGGCATTCGAAGTGAATCTGATGTGATGATAAAGCGTAGCCCCAAGCCTCATCAACCGGGAAATGACAAAAATAAGGCAGGCAGCATGGCTACGTGGGTCGCCCCCATTAGGGTGTATAATCACCTATCTAGAGAAATTCCTTTTGCTTCTTTAATCTATCGATGCTGTCCCTTTCGGAAAATGGTAGTTTGAGCCCGACCGTTGGTGATATACATTCGATACACTCAAGCGAAATGAGTGGTCAGTCATGTGTGGGCCGGGTTGCAAGACGTTCTTGTAAACCCGGTGTATTCGCCTCTAGAGATACACTATCAGCAGGTGGTCCCATACCTTGTCATAGTTGGAATCCAATCTCCAATAACCGCCCGCGATTTTGATTGTATACTGTATATGTAGAGCGTGAGATGCAAGCGTTCTACTAGATCATTATTTATTTGTGGCTTGATAGACATTATTATAATATCAGAGAAGATATTGTTTCAAAAATACTTTGGGTTATAGTAAGGTAAAAACCGTCCGTGTTTATGTGTGGGCTGGTCTTACTATTATCCTTTTATTTCAAAAAGGATTTTTCAAAAAGGATTTTTCAAAGTTAAAAAAGTGTTTGTGCTGTGAATTTTTCACTGAAAGTATTCCAGACTGATCCGGGTGAATTTTGCTTTGCTTCAAATGTGCTCGGGTCAGACCGAGTATATTTACAGGTTAGGTTTCACCTGGAGTTCCAGGAGCTGGAAGCAGGAGGCTCCACCGTTAGATATAAAGTGTATTTCCACTGTGATTGATGTATGTTGTACTCTGATAAATGGTATGTGTATATACAGTTTCTTTTATAAAGAGATTTATTATATTATATTTATTCGTTTCGCTGTGAGATTCTGATGTGTTCTTCTTCTTTCTTCTATTCTAAATTTCTCTCTCTCTATTTCTCATGCTCTAACTTCTTTCTATTAACAGTCTGGGGTTCGATACTTATATTTTTGACAAGTAATACGGGATTATGTATTATTGTTGAAAATTTGAGCGTCGAATTTTTTTCTGGGCTGTTACAGTATATTTAATCATAATGTAACATTTGTCCTTTAATTGCAGCATTTACCAATCACAGTATTCAAATGGCGATATCAACAAAGAATTCGCTACTTGGTTTTCTAGTTATGTTTTTGATACAACAAATGGTGTTGTAGATGAAGGATTGAAACATTTAGCAATGGGACCAAAAAGGAATGTCAAGAAATATCCAATATTCTTTGTCAATGGATATAAATTTAGTACTAAAGAATATGGTGCAAACAAATGAAAAATGAAAAATTAACTAGCAATAGCGGTGTATTTTTTAAAGCTAGTGATGATCCAAATGACCATATACACAATTTTTATGGTGAGCTATTCCAGATTCTACAATTGACATTTATCACACGACATGCGAAAGAAGTATTTTTTGTTTTGAATGCAACTGGTTCAACACCGTTCCAGGTTCTGGAATCAACGTGCACCCAAAATATAATCTTACAGAAATAAGGCATACTTCCCATTATTATAAGTACAATCTTTTTGTACTTGCCAAACAAGCTCTTCAAGTATATTACGCTCCTTATCCATCTATAAGAAAAGACAAAATAGAGTGGTTGACTGGTTTTAAAACAAATGCAAGGTTTACATTGGACGGACGTAATATTCCTGACGACCAAACTTATCAAGCAGATGTCGAGGAAAATAGAGGAATAATAATAAACGATGAAAATAGAGGAATAATAATAACCGACGATCAAACAGATTTTGAATATCTAAATGATGACTCAAATGCATTAATTGAAGTATTTGAGACTACATACGAACCATATATAGAGAAGGAAATAGAGTCAGAATCTAAAATTGACGAGGACTAACCAATAATCCTCATTTTAAAAAGGTAAATTTATGTTATGTATAGTAAGCTAGACCTCGCATAGTGAGCATCAAAATCATATTTATTTTTATGTTATATGCCTAAGTAACATATTTGTATTTCTATTAACAAGTAGGAAAGACTATGATTCTTTTTTTTATGTTAACATGTTTTTACAGATATTTCTTATGTTACTTATTAACAAGTAACATATCATAAATAAAAAATACTTTATGTCATGTCGTCTACTAGCGTAAAGAATCATTGTCTTTCCTACTTTTTTTTTACTTATCATCCAGTATGTTATTTATGTTATATCATGTCATATTATTTATATCGCATAGTACTTTTATTGTCTGTAACAGGTATGGCATCACAAGGTCCTGCAGGTGACGATGGCAGTGGTCCATCGCAGGGGCTAGCCCGTCCTCTGGTGTGGCTTATATCAAAAGACAGCAAAGGGTAAATATTAAGTTTCTTGTATAAAATTAATTTCTATACAATAAATTATATACATTGTTGTTCCACTAGCCATGAAATGTTTTTTTTTGTTTAACACAGGGGTTTTGAGTTGGAGCCTTCAAACATAGCCTTGTCTACATCAAGACGCGCTTATCAGGCTCGTATGACTGGATGTTGGCCCACGTGGATGTCGATACACGACCCGATCAAGGAGACAATATGGCAGGATTTTCTAGTACGTACGTGTGATATATAATTTATTACATTAAGTAATCATGCTTCTATTTGATCAGTTCATATTTATGCTATTTTTAAAAAAATGCAGGGAGGTGTGGATCTACGGGAGATAGATATGGAGCTAGTCAAGCGACATTAGAGCAGTAAAGTGACAAAAAATAATAGAGAGATGATGAACAACATAAAATCAAGTGGGAAAAAACTAGATTGGATGAACAGTAAGTTGTTGGATGACTTATATACTTATTGGAATAGTAATGAGGAGTTTCAGGTAGATTTTATTGTTCTATTCAAATAATATATAATTTAGAATAAAACTTTTTTTAAAATTTAAATGTATAGGTTAAATCCGCGAGAAATGTGGCAAACAGAAGTAAGAATACAGTTATGCATCACGGTGGGTCCAAGTCGTTTCAGCACCATCGCGATGACCTGGTATATTTATTAATTACATAGTTAGAGTTTAATTTATAAGTTGCTAAAATTAATAGTTGATTTAACTTTAATTTTAATTTACACGTATATATATATATGCTTATTTCAGGAGAAATAGCATGGTGCTCCTGTGTGATACTGCGATGTATTTGAGCATACACATGCATTAAGTCAGGTTGACGACACTGGCTCAGTTTCCTACTCTTGGGACCACGATGCCAAGGCGCGTCAGGCATATGTAACTATAACATAGTTAAGTTAAAGTTATAATTTAATTAAAATTGTGTTATCTAAATTCAATTGATTTTTTAAACAAGAGAAATTTCAAGAACAAATGATGTAGATGTTGGAATCCAGTGGGAGGATTGAGCTAACTAAGGCGAATGAGGATAGGATTTTTGATACTGTCATGGATCCACCTATCCCGGAGTAGACGATACGGTTTTGGCAATCTAAAGGTATAGAAACTAAAATTTATAATAAAAACAAAAATTTACTCGAATTGTTATTAGAAAAACTTACACTTCAACTCCCTCAAGCTCATTTCTAAACAACGTCCTCATCTAAAAAAACTACTTATATATCTATAATCCACATTGGCTTGAAAGTCGGAAAAGAAATGTAGGAACAACTTAATAATTTCCAATGGCTATTTAAATGCTGAGCATCGATAGTATAGTGAAATAAAATAGTTCATTTAATTAAGTTAATTTATAAGGCATAGAATAACTAACATATGCCTTTACTAATGTGTATAAAGTTGCATATAATTTCTACTAATAAACACTACAATGTAATGAGTACTATGAATAAGATAACTACACAATAAAGGAATGAATCATTTTAGTTTTAACGAATAGTACAAATCAAGAAGTGAATAATTTTATTTCTAATACTACTATGTGAAATAAAACAGACCTTGGTAGGAAATGTGTTCCTACAGGCCACTGTGAGCACTCCTATTATTATGTTCAATTATATGTGTTATTTACCCAATTTTTCTCGCTAGATCACACAATGTGAATTTATCCTTGCGCAAGACAACTTGAATTTACCCAAGTGTTCAATTATATGTGCTATTATGAAATACTGAAAATCTAATATTATATACAGATTCAAACATCTCAACAGACGTACCATAGGGATTAGGACAAGGAGGAGATCACACATCTCCGAGCATAGATTGCAGAGCTTTATGAGCGCGATGGTCACCGCGATGAGCAGATGGAATTGCTTAACCAGCAGCTGACGGAGTTCATTGCCCAGCATGGTACGCCGCCTTCATCTTCTGGTGGAGAGAGTTGATGTTAGTTTGTTTTATGTTATATATGCTTTGAGGGTTGGCGAGGCTTGAAACATTTATGATGTTTGTATATATGGATGTTGTGTTGGTGATGATGTTTTGGACATGGTGTTGGATGTTTTGATGGTGATGGTGATGGTTTAGACATGTTGTTAGATGTTTCGATGGTGATGGTTTGAACATGGTTGTATATATTAGGTTGTTTTTATGTAAATATTAGTTTATGATATGTGTTTTGTGTTTGATTTTTGTATAATATTGCGTTTTGGTGTATGTACGATTGAGACTGAGATTTATATGCTCGAAATGGAGCAGTTTTGATGGATTTATATATTGTATGTTGGTGGAAATGCTCAGCTTCAAATCCTATAAAAAAATACCTAGATTTTCAACGGTGAAGAACGACTTATAGGTTACCTTATTTCAATGTCTTCCAACGGCAATTAGCAGACCATTTCAACGGTTTCCAACATTTTTCAACGTTTATCTGGCCAGAAATAAAAGCCATGTGACCAAGTTACCTAGTTGGAAGTCGTTGGAAAATAAGCGTTGATTGCATTGGAAGTCGCGAGAAACCGTTGATCCGTAGACCAACGGATGTACCAACAACTTTCAGTGGTTATACTAACGGACTCCAATGGGCCCTAGCCGTTGGTAGCATCCAAACAACTATGCATTTCTACTGGACAATTAAATGATACTTCTCGAAACTCTTAAATCACAAACCAATCAAGGAGGATATTAAATACCTATTCAACATCAAGCAATAAAAGGGAAGTCTTCCATTCAGTTTCCTTGAGATAATCTAGGTGCCCAGGTTGTGAGCAGTGCATGGAACATGCTAATTTATTTCTAGAAGGATATTTTTTTATTTAGGCCACTTTTCAAAACTTATAACAATAATAGACCACATTCCAAACTATTTACAAAAATGGACTAGTTTCACTATAACTGCTTTCATCTCAGATGACGTCAGTTTAAAAAAAACTAATACAAAAGTGGCATTTGAGATGCCGCTAGATTTTTTTTTTTACACTAGCGTCATCTCGGATGGAGCTAGTATATATAAAGAAAACTTCGCGTCATTTCAGATCACACTATTGAAATTTACTTTTTACACTAACTCCATCCGAGATGCCGCTAGTGTAAAATAAATCGCATTATCCGAGATGCCGCTAGTGTAAATATCGTGGCCGTTAGTATAAAAAAACCTGTGGCATTTCAAGATGTCGTTAGTGTCATAAAACTGGCCTATATTTGTAAATAGTTTGAAAACTGGTTTATTTGTGTTATAAGTTTTCAAAATCAACCCAAAATTGAAATTTTCTCTTTCTAGAATGCTTGGTTCTACATGTGTTTTATGTCCAGTTTCCCACAAAAATCATTATTAGGATATGTGCGCCATTTCAAACTCTGTGATGCATTCTTTAATCAACTCGTATCTAAATCAATGCAATTTTCTGAGTTATGCAAGTACTCTTTCAAAGCCCGATGACAACAGATGTTCATCCTTAGTCATTTAATTTGGAATATTCCTAAAGAAAATAGGGAGGTTGGGTCCCTTGTTATCGATAAAAATCTCTTGCACTTCCACTTTTCCAAGTAGGTGATCGAAGCATAGATCAAATCTAGGATGTCGATAAAGTTGAAGTTGTATACGATAAGAAGGCGACAATATTAACCCCACCTTGTCTCCAGTCCTTGCTCAGGAGGCTCGGGGTAACATTGAAGAAAGCGAAATAGTAGGTGGTGACAATGAGGCTGGCTAAGATGACATGGAATCGAGTTATAGAGCCTACAGTTGGATAACCAGAAGAAGATCAACCACTTCTTTTAAGGCACAGATTATAGTAAATTTCCACGCATGATATACTTCGGAATAACTATTGTTAACTACACTATTGTTCGGAATGTTTCTAACCATTCCAGATATATATTCAAAGGGTCCAGACATATCCCATCAGATATCGAAACTTGCGGCTTCACTAATATTCTTGATAAGATTATCTCTCTACTCCATTTTAATGATGATATCTCTCCCATTAATGGGGAAGAAGTCACTCGTGCAATAAAATCTCTAGTATATGATTCGTTGGAGGGACACTAGTATACCTAGACATAAAAGCATTACACATCACTCAATCGAACCTTATCCTGTTAGTGCTAATTTATTATTTTTTCTTAGAAAAAGGAATATATTTACATTCTTAGAAAGTAGTATTTCCAGTCGTTTGAGGCATTAGAAGCATTAATCTGAAACTAATATTTACATTCTTGATAAGGAATCTCAAGGTTGCTGGGAATGGGTGCCTTCCTACGTGGAAAAACTCATATTTAATTAATTGGAGCAATAATTGTTGCTACGGTATTTCGTGCTTTTATTTGAAAAGGTGACTATTTAACTTTTGGTGTGCTTTGGAAATTGCACCTTTATGGGAATTGTAATCTTATTAATTATGGTGGTTGAATAGAGACTTCAAGGTGTCTCTTTGGTGGCTATATATATGTCCATTTTTGGGTAGCAAATACACACAACAACAACATCAAAACTTTGTCAGTTTCTCCAAGACTTTGTTAGCTGCTTCTACTACTTTGAGATTGCCCTTTGCTGGAGTGTTTTTAAGAGTTCTCTTAGCTTTTCTAAGCTCTATTTCTCGGTGATATTTTTTCACTTTTCTCGCTTTTGTTTTGATGCTGTTATTGCTAGCTATTGTTGGATAATTTGTGTATCATCTTTGTAACTTGGATTTGGATTTGTGTACCACTCCATTATCATAGTAATAGAAGTTTGGGAGGACCTCCATCATTGGTCTCTTGGTTTTTACTCTACACATCGAAGAGGTTTTCCACGTTAAAAATTCATGTGTTCTTACTTTATTATTTTTTCTTGTTCTGTGGATTATTTGCATTGATCGTTGGTGATTGTGGTGCATCTTGTTGGGTTTGTCTGTGTCATTCATAACAAACTGGTATCAGAGCAAGGTTGGTTAACTTGTTGTATCCCCTGATGGATTCTAGTAATATCAACACTAGTAGAATGGTCAGTTTGAATGGTGCTAATTATCATATTTTGAAGAGAAAAATGAGAGACTTGTTGTATGTCAAAAGTTTACATTTACCTGTGTTTAGTGATAAAAAACCAGAAGGTAAAACTGATGACCAATGGCTATTTGAACATGAACAGGTGTGTGGATTTATTCGTCAGTAGGTTGATGATAATGTTTCGAATCATATAAATGATGATGTTTATGCAAGATCACTATGGCAAAAACTAGAATCTCTTTATGTTAGTAAGTCTGGAAATAATAGATTGTACCTTATCAAGCAATTGATGGGCTTGAAGTACAATTCAGGCAAGTTACTTTCTGATCACCTGAATAATTTTCTTGGCATCATTCAGCAATTATCAGCTATGGATATAAATTTTGATGATGAAATTCAGTGACTTTTGTTACTTGACACTCTTCCTGATTAATTGGACACTTTCAGAATGACACTTTGCAACTTAGCACCACATGACAAAGTTACACTGGATATTGCCAAAGTTGATATTTTGAATGAGGAGATGAGGAAGAAATATCATGGTGTATCTTCTTAATCCGAGGAAGCATATGTTGCTGAAAACAGAGGAAGAAGCAAGAGTAAAGCTCCAGTTACCAAAGACAAAAGCAGAAGCAAATCTCGTGGAAGATACACAATTATGAAGTGCCATTATTGTGATAAATCCGGCCACATAAAGAAATTTTGCTACAAGTGGAAAAGAGACAACAAGGGTGGTAAAGGCATGGAAGATAAGAAGCAAGATAAAAAAGATTGCAGTAATGATGATAGAGCTAATACTGCAATTGGCAGTGATCTTATCATTGTACATGATGAGAGCTATGTGAACCTTGCTAAATATGAATTGAGTTGGGTCATTGACAATGGAGCATCACTACATGTGACATCACGAAAGGAATTCTTCACGTCTTCTACGCCTGGTGACTTTGGGGTGTTAAAGATGGGTAATGATGGTGTGGCTCAAGTTGTGGGCATTAGAGATGTATGTTTGGTGACCAACATTGGAGCAAACTTAATGCTTAAAAATGTCAGACGTGTTTCAGAAATCCGATTAAACCTGATCTCTACTGGAAAACTCGATGATGATGGCTACTGCAACACTTTTCATGGTGGTTAATGGAAGCTTACTAAAGGAAGCATGGTGCTAGCTCGTGGGAAGAAGCACACAAGCTTGTACTTGTTGCAAGCCTCAATTCCCACTGATTCTGTACATGTGGCAAATGATGATCTTGCAAAATTGTGGCATGAAAGACTTGGCTATATAAGTGAAAAGGGGCTAAGTTGTTTGATGAAGAAAAATGCACTACCTGATTTGAAGTATGTAAAATTGGACAATTTTTTTTTGTTTTCATTGTTTTGCATGAAAGCAGAATTGGGTCTCCTTTAAGAGACATCCTCCTTCAAGAAAATCAAGTTTGCTTGATCTTGTTCATTCTGATGTTTGTAGTCCATTAAAAGTTAAGACCTTTAGTGCTGCACTTTACTTTATTACTTTTATTGATGTCTGTTCAAAGAAACCATGGACTTATGTTTTAAAAACAAAAGATCAGGTACTTGATGTTGTTAAGCAGTTTTTTGCCTTGGTTGAAAGGCAATTTGGTAAAAAGCTAAAGTGTTTACGTTTCGAAAATGGTGGTGAGTACATCGGTCCACTTGATGAATATTTTAAGGCTTAAGGTATTCGGCATTAGTTTACACCAAAGAAGACTCCATAGTTGAACGGTGTAGCAGAGGGAATGAATAGGACTTTGTTGGAATGAATGAGATGCATGCTTTCAGAGGCTAAGTTACCAAAACACTTTTGGGGTGAAGCTTTGTTTACAGCTACACATGTGATTAATTTGTCTTCTTGTTTTTCTTTGAATATTGATGTTCAAGATAAGGTTTGGCTTGGCAAGGAGGTTTCTTACAGTCATTTACGTGTCTTTGGGTGTAACGCATTTGTGCATGTGCCTAATGATGAAAGATCGAAACTGGATTCCAAGACTCGCGAATGCATCGTTGTGGGATATGGTCTTGACAAGTTTTGCTATAGGTTTTATAATCCTATAGAGAAGAAATTGATTCGTAGTAAGGATGTAGAATTTGTTGAAGACAAAACAACTGAAGGTATTAAGAAACCACATGAAACTGCATCTCATAGTGGTTATGATCTGGTTGATTTAGATATCCCTCCTTTGATTCCTGCACCAACACCAACTGATCATGTTCAAGAAAATGATAATGAAGGTCATGTACCTGAGGAAGATAATCCCCATGATGAAGATGCTGAAATTGATCATCAAGCTTCTCATGAAGCTCAAACAACCTTTGTAAGGCAATCTACCAGGGAACGATGTCCTCCCACTAGGTATCCTTCTTCCAAGTATGTTCTCTTAACTGACGGAGGAGAACCTAATACCTTTAAAGAAGCTATAGACAACGATGATAAGCAACTTCGGTTGGATGCAATGAAAGAAGAGATGAAATCGTTGCATGATAACAAAACTTTTGATCTAGTGAAACTACCAAAGGAAAAGAAGGCTTTGAAGAATCGTTGGGTTTACAAGCGGAAGCAAGATGAAAATGCAAAGATGCTTTGGTACAAATCAAGGCTTGTTGTAAAAGGATGCAACCAAATAAAGGGAATTGACTTTGAAGGGATATTTGCACCAGTTGTCAAGATGTCTTCGATCGGAGTTGTTCTAGGTCTTACTGCTAGTTTGAATTTAGAAGTTAAGCAGTTGGATGTGAAGACCGCTTTTCTTTATGGTGACCTTGTAGAAGACATTTACATGGAACAACCAGAGGGCTTCAAAGTTAAAGGGAAGGAAGAATATGTATACAAATTGAAGAAGAGTTTGTATGGTCTAAGAAAAGCTCCAAGACAATGGTATCGCAAATTTCACTCTTTTATGGGGGAGTAAGGATACACAAAGACATATAATGATCATTGTGTTCTCTTGAAGAAATTTGCTAACGATGATTTTATCATTTTGCTACTTTATGTTGATGACATGCTTATTATAGGGCAAAATGTAGATCGAATTACTAGTTTGAAGAAACAGTTGAGCAGGACTATCTCCATGAAGGAACTTGGTCCGGCGAAGAACATTTTAGGAATGAGAATTATTCATGATCGCAAGGCTCGAAAATTATGGCTGTCACAAGAAGAATATATTCAGAGAGTGCTTAAAAGGTTCAATATGGAGAGAAAGCAACGCCTATGAGTACTCCACTTGCTATGCATTTTAACTTGAGTTCTCAACAGTGTCCTTCCACAACAGAGACAGGGAGAAGATGGCGCATGTTCCTTATTCTTCAACCGTAGGTAGTTTGATGTATGCAATGGTTTGCATTCGGCCTGATATTGCTCACGCTGTAGGTTTGGTTAGTAGATTTCTTTCTAATCCAGGTAAAGAGCATTGGAATGCTGTGAAGTGGATTATGAGATACTTACAGGGCACTGCTGATATGAAGCTTTGTTTTGGGAGTGACAAGCTTTGTCTTGTTGGTTATTCAGATTCTGATATGGTAGGTGATATTGACTTGAGAAAATCTACTTCGGGTTATTTGGTCACTTTTGCAGGGGGAGCAGTGTCTTGGCAATCTAGGCTACAAAAATGTGTGGCTTTGTCTACTATTGAGTCGGAGTTTATTGCAGCGACAGAGGCATGTAAGGAGTTGTTGTGGATGAAGCAGTTTGTTCGTTAGCTTGGATTTACACAAAAGAGGTATGTGTTGTATTATGATAGTCAAAGTGCAATCATCTTGCTAAGAATTCCACTTTTAATGCAAAGTCGAAGCATATTGATGTGAGATATCATTGGATACGTGATATTGTTGATGATAAGTTAATTGAGCTTGAGAAAATTCATCGATGACAATGGTTCCAACATGATGACTAAAGCTTTGGCAAAAGACAAATTTGATACTTGTCGTTCAATTGCCGGAATGACAACCACCTCCACATAGTCGGAAAGGGGATGTTTGTTGGAAATGGGTCCCTTCCTATGTGGAAAAACTCATATTTAATTAATTGGATCAATAAGTGTTGCTACGATATTTCGTGCTTTTATTTGAAAAGGTGACTATTTAACTTTTGGTGTGCTTTGGAAATTGCATCTTTATGGGAATTGTAGTCTTATTAATTATGGTGGTTGAATGGAGACTTCAAGGTGTCTCTTTGGTGGCTATATATACATCCATTTTTGGGTAGCAAATATACACAATAACAACATCAAAATTTTGCCAATTTCTCCAAGACTTTGTTGGTTTCTTCTACTACTTTAAGACTGCCTTTTACTGGAGTGTTTTCGCGAGATCTCTCAGCTTTTCTGAGCTCTATTTCCCGGTGATATTTTTCACTATTCTCGCTTTTGTTTTGATGTTGTTATTGCTAGTTATTGTTAGATAATTTGTGTATCCACTTTCTAACTTGGATTTGGATTTGTGTACCACTCTATTATCACAGTAAGAGAAGTTTGGGAGGACCCCCGTCATTAGTCCCATGGTTTTTTACTTTTCACATCGAAGAGGTTTTCCACGTTAAAAATTCTTTTGTTCTTACTTTATTATTATCTCTTGTTCTGTGGATTATTTGCATTGATTGTTGGTGATTGTGGTGCATTTTGCTGGGTTTGTCTGTGTTATTCATAAAAAAGGTTATTGCAAAGACTTCATGAAGGAATCCTATAGGGGATCTCATGTTTATTGCAAAATCATCATGAAGGATTGGGTGAAAATAGACAAGGAAGTCAAGGACGTGCCAAACTAATGGAAAAAAGGTCGCTGCCTATGTCTTGGATGTCAGAAAGGTCCATCCCGGTTATTACTTAGTTTAATGAAAAAGTGCTCTGGTATCGTAATCTGAAGTGGCTGGTGAATTATCCTTATACATTGGATATCACTTATGATTGGGTGGTGTTTGCTAATCGTGTATGGCCTCCATTTTTTCTTTCAAATTTTGGGCTATAAATAAAACTTGTGTCATTAATTTCAATACCTTGTTTGCATAAAAGATTTTTTAGCTATGCATTTATGCACATTTATATATATGTTCGAGTAATTTTTTCCATAAAATGTACTTGCAATTCATTATTCGTCACTTAGATTAGAACGATGTTCAATCGGCCATAAATTTGAGCATCAACCTGATATGTCTTCTCATGGCATCCTTTCATTTGTAGCCTCAAGTCTTGATGAGTTCTAAGTACAGGACTTAAACAAAAGCACATGCATATCCCTTTTATGATTATGCTCCTGTCCTTGTCATGGGATGCCACAGTTAAGCATGGAGTCGAGTCTCCTCCTTTGGAATTAACATTGTCCCATCGAACCGTGGGTTAGAGTCAATAAATACATCGTCATATCATATATGTTCTTTGTTTATACTCATCCTGCTCAATCAAAAGTAAGAGTGGTTGAATGAATAATTATGGCACATTCATTCTTGGCTTATACTCTTATCCAAGCTCTGAGGACTGATGTTAATCTATGAATGGTCAAATGACAATCATCTTAATTCACACTTCAGCCTCGAGTCAAGCACTAAGGTTAAATGAGTGGATAGTCGAGTCATGTCCAATTATTTTTATACTCCTCCTAGTGGATCGAATATAATATTCAATTAATGAGGATAGACGAGTCACATCCGTTATTAACCGAACTCTGCCTATCATGTCAAAGGCGAAAGTTGACAAATGGATGGTCGGATAACATCTACCTTATTTATTTTTTACCAATCAAATTCTAAGGCTAGAGCTAGTAGATGAATGGCCAAATCACATTCATCTGCATTTTTATACTTTTCTTGTTAGATTATGGGTTAAATTTTTTGAGCGGATGGACAGATCAAATCCACTTTGTTATACCTTTCCCATTGGATCAAAGATGAGAAGAGCTTGATGAACAATTTCATTGCACTCGTCAATGTTTTATGCTTCTCCCATCGGATCATGGATGGAGTTACTGATTAGTTGGTGGTATCACATATGGAGAGCTTATTTCCTTCCCTTGAACCAAAGGTAAGAGCTAAGGAATTTGATAGTCGAATCACATCTATTTGTAATTGTGCTCCTGCTTGTCGATTCCATGGCAAGAATGGGTGGGAGATCGGTCTAGCCACATTTGTCTATATTTTGTACACTTCCTCTGGAATCATGGAATAGAGTGAGCAGATGGATAGTAGTGTCACATCCATTTTGAATTATGCTTGGGATCCCTTATCAAGGGTATGCATGATTGCATAAATGATCATGTTGCATCAACCTTAGATCACAATTTAGGCCATATAAGCACTAAACAAGGCTCAGTTGTTTATTAAATTTCGGATGTAGCCTAAGGAGTGGTTGGTCGGATCACATCCACTTTAAGTGACTCTTCTTTAGACCCTAAGTCTAGGACAGGAATCATTTGTTGAATGGTTGAATCTGGCTCGTTTGTACAAGGATCTATAGGTCTAGCTATGGGGATGGCCATGGAAACCAAACTTTTTTGAATGTCAAACATGGCGGTATTTATAGATGATTTTTGGCATTTTCAGCATGAATTTCGTTCCCTAAGGGATGCAAAATTCACACCCCAAAAACATAGCCAAAAATCCAATTCGTTTGCAAAAAATGGCACCCCGAATCATTGAAATTTCGAATCGCAGAATTCATTGATCAACACGTGCAGGTAGGCCAAATTAGGTGATCCGCATGGTAAAAACCATTATGACAAAATCGTTTGCACTACGTCATTGATGGCCTATTGTAACGAAAATCCATGGTGTTTCTAGTTACAATGTTGTCATTGCTATGCTGGCTTTTTGTCAGTTGCAACGCATGCTTCAATGTGTTAGCATAGATATCAACATGTGTTTCAGTAGCTGCTCGAATAAAATTATCAATCCACGTCAATACGATCCAACGGTCCAGGTTAGTGATCCACATGAAGTAATGTTTAGTCCAGATTAGCAATCCGCATGAAATAATGTTTATGGCAGGAAGCAAAAACAAAGGAGGAAAACTAACAAAATATTGAAAATTTCAATCGAAATTTAACAAAATACTTCGTCGCTCAACCTCTCAAACACTCACTTTTAGGTTTAGTTAGGGCTAAAAGTTCAAGTTTACAAGCTTAACTGGGGTTCGATTAGGGCAAATTCGAGTTCAAGTTCAGTTAGGGTTTCGATGTTTCAATTAGGTCTTCAATTGGGGTTCGCTTGGGTTTTAGATTTCAGTTAGGGCTTCGAATTTATCTGCTGCTTAAGGTATCACTCAACTTATATTTCAATTTCTTCTAATTTGATTGTTATGTTTCCTAATTTACTGCTTTAAGGTATCACTCAATGAACGACGAGGAAAAACCATGGGCAGAACTTCCTAAGTTCAGGGAATGGTACATCGGTGGAGTGAAACTTTTTATTCAAAATACTTTTTATAGATTTGCCGTAGGTGATGAAATTACATGCTCTTGCAAAAAGTGTCATAATCGCAAGTGGCATTGTCAAGAAGTAGTCTACAACCATCTGATTTGGAATGCTCCATATGAATTGTACATGAAATGGTTCTGTGAGGTTTCCTGTTTAGATCCTGAAAGGAGCGATAATGATATGGATTGTGAAGTAGGAATAAATTTTGGAGATAATCTCGATGAGATGTTACAACGTACTTGTGGAAGTATGCATAACAACGAAGATGAATCTTCTGATGGATCAGATGGAATAGGTTTCGATGCTAGAAAATTTCATCAACATGTTGAAGGGGGGAAACAACCATTATATCCCGGGTGTACTAAATTTTCGCCATTACCACCCCACAAATTTCTTCCTCACCCCGGTATTTTTAGAAAAAAAATCTACACCCCATGAATTTCATTTTCCACCCCATTTTGTGCCAGTATTATCCCTATCTTTATGAATCCTTTATTAGTTATTTTGTTCCTTGCAGTTTTTCTTTGCTTCACTTTTTTCATAATAAATAATGTTTTCCTTTTTGAACCTACCAGATGGAATTTTATGCAATCAAAGTTTACAATAGTTTATTCAATTAGAAAAGTGAACAAGTTCGGTTAACATCAGTAATAATATTCTCCACGTAGCCTGTGAAATGATGTCAACTAGATTTTAAAAAAACTATTTTTGATGTCTTCCTTTTTCCAGCAAAATCAGTTCTTTTAAACAATCTACAAACATGTTATTGATTCTAACCTCACGTAGTGATATTTGTAAATTCCAAGTTTCAGCACTTTCAGGGATTTCAGGCATGATTTGTACTTAAGCTATGTTCTCATTCATACAGAATTGTTTTTCGTATCATCAATTTCAGCTTTACTAAGGGTAGAGCAGGGATTATAATTTTAATGGTTTAAGCATGGGGTGGAAAGAAAACATCGGGGTACTAATAGATCTAGCCAAATTTGTTTCTACCTTTTATTAACTATGTCTTTATTCTGGGGAACATCGAGCTTTAATTGATGGTCATGCATCATCAAAAAAATATAAAAGAGACAGAGAGAACAACAATGAAGAATTTTGGAAGTGGTTAAAGGAAGAGGTTGGAAAAAAGAAGGACATTTCAAAGGAAGTACAACTGCTTGCAATGGGGCCTCTTCCAACAGCTAAGCGGTTTACTGGATATGTTATCAATGGATAAAGATTTTATATACAATGTTCAGGGATGCCAATTGTATCACACAAAACAGTGGTGTATTTCTGACAGCCTTTACTACTAGCTTTGCAAGTTCAAAAGATCAAAATCCATTGACTGGTGAAGTTATGGATCAATTGAAAAATATTAGAACTAGATTATTGGGGAGAATTTAGTGTTGTTTTATTTAAGTGTTATTGGTACCAAGAAGAGGAATATTTATATAGGCTGACTCGTGTCAATGTTAATCGATTGTGCCAGAAATCTGATCCTTATGTTATGGCTTCACAAGTAAAACAAGTGTCTTATATAGAAGATCCAAATGATAAGATGTACCACAATGTTATCAAGAAATTGTCGAAAGACTGGTGTGAACTTGAAAGAGAATATGAAAATGAAGATTTGAATGATATCCATCCTGCTTATGGTATGGGAAATCAAGATTTTGATGTTCGTTGGTGTAGAGATGATGTCCCAATAAGATGAATCCGCCTTCCACCTGGCAAAGTGAAAAACAAGGCTTCTTAATTTCATATTTTTGTAGTCCAAGGCCCTTACAAATTGTGCAAATCGGAGATCGTATACAGACTCACACTGCTGGTATGTATTTTTGCTTGTTTTTATGGTTGGCTGGAGGTATGCTTCAGTAATGAACTACATAATTCTTACAATTTCTGCTTGCTGAAACATCAGTCTAATTCTTACAATTCTGTAGTTCAATGCTGGTATGTAACTGATCATGTACAAGACTGGTGCTTCAATAATGAACTACAGAATTTTAAGAATTGTATTTTCTCTTCAATCAGTAATGATCATGTCAGTTCGTAATTGATGCAATGGTTGAGTTTGTACTTGAACGAGTGTGGCATATCTAAATTTTTACTGAAGAAAAAAGAGGTATTTCTTCAAATTGTATCACACTAAAGCAGTGCCTCAGGCATACTATTGCATTCCTTGATATCGTTCGTGCTTTGAACAAACTGTCTCATTGCAACAATTTGCAACTCAACCATAGATTGTGCTGAAATGCAACTCTGTGCTTAAATGCAACTCAGTTATGCAACTGAAATACAACTGAGGTATGCAGGCCATAGATTATGATGAAATGCAAGTCAGTTATACTATTGCCATAGTGTTAAGCCCGTTATTATAACATGGTTTAGAACTAAGAAGTGTTCATGAACAATGACACGCGACTACAAATATAAACTTATAATATGGATATGTGGTCGTGCACTGATTTTATGCACTGGTCGCACAATCAGTTAACTCGTACATCCAGTTAGCTCGCTCGCTCACCTCCAGCTGGCATGGGTCGAGCAGCTTCCGGACGGGTCTAGTACCTCGAGTCGATCACCAAGAAGCACCACCCCAAACAAAACTCCTGCTCGCACAACATGATGGGATCAACGCATCTGGTCGAGCAGCATCACCAAGACGGCAGTCAAACCTATACTTCAGGCCACTTGTTCATAAAAGTACGGAACCACAATAAAGTACACAATGAACGCGGACCATGCAAACACAAAAGAATGATACACAATTATGTTAATTATATCATGAATAGACTTCAGTGAAATAAGGCATGACGTGACTCTAAGGTAAAGGACTCAACAGTTCATAAGAAATAGGAGCATGGATCGATTCGTATTAACATAGCAATTCCGGTGTTTATCATGCATGCCATGTCAGCTCAGAGGGGCAGAATGCTAGGGGTCATGCACTAAGGGTCGCACGCCAGGGGTCACGCGCAGGGGTCGCACACCAGGGGTCACGCGCCAGGGGTTGCACGCTAGGGGTCACACGCCAGGGGTCACATGCCAAGGGTCAGACGTTAGGAGTCGCACGCCGGGGGTCACATGCCAAGGGTCGCACGCCAGGGGTCACACGCCAGCTGCTGCCAGTTGTGTACAACTAACTCCAGCTATCCAGTGGCAGTTTCATAAATACACTAATGTGTGACTCAAAACCTGAACGCCATAATTACGACTTTGCCACCAGGTCCAAACTTCCTATGAATACCCCATTTCACCAAACTTCATGGGGGGGATTCCTTGACCCCGGAGGGCTGCCCAAATCACTTCACCACTATTCTCAAGCAATCTAAGCTCTCTCTAAACTCCATTAATGGCCGCTAAAGCTCACTTCATCTTCCTCCATCACCAAATGGACTAAGTCTCCTCCTTCCTCCTTCCTCTTTCCTCCATTAGAGATCGATTCAAATTTTCTCAATTCATCTCCAAGCCGAGATCTACCATTCCAAACCGAGATCCGTCATTTCCATCCTCTGAAGCTCTGTTCAAGTTCTCTCCTACCTCCATTAATCATCCTCAAAGCTTCGATTCACATCTCAATCGCCAAGGACTCTTCGTTGATCCTCTAAGTGCTCAAACTGTGAAGCATACACTCTCACGCTCATTGCATTCTAAGGATCCAACCACTTCCATAATGGTCTAGAGAGAATCAAGTCATTAAAGAGAAGAAAAATATTGTAAAAAGAGAGAATGAGCCGAAATGAGATGTATGAGATAATGAACTTTGTAAATCTCCCCATAGCAATGAAATGGCTTCCAAAATGGATATAGATCTACTCTAGATCGAACCACTATAGAAATCCTTGTGCATTTGCTTACTTTTTCCAGCTTATTTTGCGATTGTGGCTCCTTTTAATATCTAACCATATTGGTGAAGTACGATTTATGTACCTTTATTGTTGAATCATTATTGGTTTAAACATTTTAGCGCCCATCGTGTGGACGCATTCGCACCTCCTTCCTTCACACTTCTCTCAATCTTAAGTTTCTACCATTGAAGTTCTAAGCCTACTTCTACCATAGATTCTACAAGTTTAAGATCTAGGCCAACTGACGAACTCTCTTCCAAATTCAAAGCCTTATCCGAAATTATGGCTAAATCTAAGAAGGCCTCTAGAAAAACCATTGAAGAAAATAACAAAGTCGCTAGCAACGAGACTACTCCACTTGCTAATTTCTTTGAAGTTGGAGAAAATTCAATGGCCGGAGCTAGAGTGACTGGAGCTGAATTAGATGTCGTCGTCTCTAACTTGATTCAATGCATGGAAGCTTCCAACAAAGCCTTAATCAATGCTAATAAAACTCTTTTGGAAGCTAATCAAGCTTTAATGGATAAAATGAATGCTCTCCTAAACGTTCAAGCAAATCCCGCTCCTCTTCCGAAAATCCTTGTCAACCTTGAAGAGAATGCAAATTCCTCGGCCTCCGGTCATCATAATGATAACTTGGTAGGACTTATTGACAAAGATGATGCTAATATCGAAGTCTCAAGGTTGTAAGCTAAAAACCATTCCGATCGAAATAATCGACGAATTGCAAGTCCGGTCAAGGGAGCACCTTCCCATAATGGAAGTAAAAGACCTAGTTCCTCTAAACACGATCGATCGCCACGACGAGCATCCGAAAAAGAGATCGAAGTCCGCTCTACGGAATGGCACAACACGAAGGAATATATCGAGGATATGGTAAGGAATATCATGAAAGATAACATGCCTCGCACAAAGCTGAATTTCCCGAAAAAGTTCACTCATCCTACTCTGCCTTCGTGCAATGGAACTTCTGATCCGAATCACTTCTTATACAAATACAAGTGGCACATGAATGCAGCCAAGGCAATGGACGAGATCAAATGCTTGTGTTTCCCTCTCTATCTTGAAGGCGTCACACAATTATGGTTCACCGAGCGAGGGTATTAAATCCCAAGTCCTCCTCGAGCAGGGGCATTAAATCCCAAGTCCTCCCTGAGCGGGTGCACAAAAACCTAAAGTCCTCCCCTAGCGAGGGGCACCAAACATGAGACCCAACAATAAAAGACTGCAAGTTCCACCGTAGAGGCACTTTCTTAAATGAAAGGTCCAGGACATCAGTTCTTTAAATCGGGACAATACTCGATAAAAGAGCTAGCGTCGGCCTCGTGGGATGAAGCATCAAGTCGGAAGGACCGACAAAACCTAGGCTGGAAGTACCAGTCCTGGTGCCGGAAGGACCAGCAACAAGCTGGAAGGACCAGCAGTCAGAAGGAAAAACAAAAACTAGGCTGGAAGTATTAGTCCTAGTGCCATAAGGACTGGCAACAAGCTGGGAGGACTAGCAGTCGGAAGGACCGATAAAACCTAGGCTGGAAATACCAGTCCTAGTGTCAAAAGGACCAGCAACAAGCTGGAAGGTCCAACAGTCGGAAGGACCGACAAAACCTAGGCTGAAAGTACTAGTCCTAGTGCTGGAAGGACCGACAACAAGCTGGAAGGACTAGCAGTCGGAAGGACTGACAAAACCTAGGCTGGAAGCCCCAGTCCTAGAGCCGGAAGGACCGACAACAAGCTGGAAGGACCAACATTAACATAAATTCTAGCCGAAAGGGGGTATTCAGTTTAATCTTCCCGGTTATGAGTTAATCAGAACGGACAGGACCAAAATTGGATTAAACTTAAAACCCAAGACCTCCCCGGGGGCATGTATTTAAACCTAATCTCTGAAGGACTTAGACTGCCAGGTTAGCGAGAAATACAGTTGAATACATAAAAAAAACTCTTTAGAGGCATGTATTCATGTCTAATCTCCGAAGGGCCTAGACTGCCAGGTTAGTGAGAATACAGTTGAATGCATGAAAAATATAAAACACCTCAAATGGGGTCTTTGAAAAATTGGCGTGAATCGATCAACTAAAATGAATTCTAGCTATAACTAAGAGAACTTATAAAAGCTGATCTCTTCCAGCCAAATAAAACTGTAACAAACTCTGGTATGAGGGCATAACCATAGCATCAAAAGCAAACCAACAATGCTAATTTTACACACCATAAGTTTGTTACAACCACGTAATCGACAAAGTGCACTGTGATATAAGTGTACCGTGAAGCAAGTGCAACATGCAGTGTACAAATAAAAGTACGACAAAGCTAAATAAGAGGCTGTAGTGCAACAAACAAAAAATACTATCCCATGCAAACAAAGCAAAGCATAGTTTCATCATAGAGTCACAAATCAATCACAGGGCCACATAGTCAACATTATAAGCATAAAGTAGCATCCCCATCGGTAGAAGCTTGAGCATAGCTTGATCAGTAGTCGTTTTGTCTAAAAGAATCTGATCTCTTCCTTGCTCAAGCTCCATTATTCTAGATTTCAAAGAGAAAACTTCTAACTCATGAGAAGCAGTCCTTTCCCGCAAACTAGCAGTGGCATGCTTCTTTGTGGTTAATCTATTCTCAGCTGCCCTTCGAGACGATCAAGAATAGTTAAATTGATCAATTAGCAAGACCTTTTTCTTCTTACAAAAGGAAAATCTCAACCAAGGGTATAGAAGGATCCAAGCATTTTTCTTGATAAGAACTCCTCGGTGGAATTTTTAAATAAAACATCTCAGTTAAAGAACTTGGCATCCGGTGCTTTAGGCATAGAGCAGGAAGTAGAAGAAATTCCCCTAGTGGGAAAGGATCGACTACTAAAGCCAGGTTCCTAGATATATCGGCATGCACAGAAGCTCTAAATAAGCTGGTAAAAGAAAAAAAGTTTTTTCCAACAAATTCGAAGCTTCTAGTGCGACAATCTAAATCAAGAAAATTTGGCAAGCTTGGTCACATTAATCTCAGGCAATTCGTGACGACCCGTGGTAAAAGAGTAACACGACCATGCCAAGATTGGAAAATGTTCGTAAAACACACCATGGGCTCATCACAACATTGGGATAAGGAAAAGTCGTCTCGCACTCAGCAAAGGAAAATTTGAAAAAATCGATATGACTCGATACGTCGATAATGCTTGTTGCACTGCTGAAATACAACCTTGAGAACCCAACTAGTTAACGTCGATCAGTTGCAAGCCTCAGAAAGTAGTGAAGATGAATACATCGCTCAATTGCATTGAAAGAAACCTTTTATGAGAGTGAATTCCTTCGCTAGGAAAATTAAGAGTCTTTCAACACAAAAGCTTCCTCGTCTGCAAAACTCCAATCTTATATAACTCAAAGAACCTGATGGACTCTGCTTCAACCTGAAGATACACGATGCTCAAAAGGCGACTATGCTAGTATGGCATAGCTCGAATCCCATAGAGCGATATCATTTCTCTAGGAATCTAAGCTAATATCCATTAGCGGTATCAACATGAGTTATAAAAAGGTTGAGCAATAATCATGCGTTGGGGCAAGCCATGTTAAGTAAAGATTCAAAGTTGTAGCCTGGGTTAGTCCATGGTAATAGACACCATCACAAAGGATAACAATTCCATGAGGCTGCAACAACCGAAATAGCATCCTAGAGTACGGAAGAAGTCAATATATGAGCGAATGCAAGAATAACGCAAGAGGCGATTCGTTACTACACAACAACAGCATATAA
Organism: Allium sativum; assembly: GCA_030737875.1. Lineage (NCBI taxonomy): Eukaryota > Viridiplantae > Streptophyta > Magnoliopsida > Asparagales > Amaryllidaceae > Allium > Allium sativum. The sequence continues at coordinate 579,838,567 of CM060915.1, read as the reverse complement.
AGTGCTGGCCCAGTACAACTTACTAAATGATGCACATAAGCCATTACGTTCCCCGAAAATCCTACGGTCATGGTCACTCAAGAGGATTGGCAGAAATCATGAAACAAGCTGACTGGGGCATCACTAATAATTGTGTGAGCCAGGCTAAACTCAGAATTCCTTTAGATAAATTGCCAGTGTGATCTGTATCTATCAAGTCATAAACTCCTAGATAAAAGCAGCTTCACATTGATAACATAGTCAAATCTGCAATTGACAACGAATTCGCCGCCAAATACGCATGAGATCTCCTCATTACAGGTTCTATGGATAAGCACATATGCCAATAGAAACTCTCCAGTAAACTGGGTCGATATTGCGCCATTATTCGTCGAAGTGAGATAAAAGGGGCCAAATGAGTCCAATGTGCATCATCAACTAGTTCGAAAACCATGTGCAAATTAAAAGCTCATACTCCTGAATCTAACAAATATTGAGAAACCTAGAGGCTACTGCAACAAAGTCACAAGGTGTACAATTAGCAAATTCTTCTTTCCCCAACAATTTTGTACCATATTCGGAAATGCCAAGATGGACGCACGCTTGGTCAAAAACACATCGAGCTAGCATGGAATGGCATCTCTCTGAATGGGTGTCAAGGTAATGGGGAACAAAAAAGGAATAATATACTTCTAACCGTAAGGCTGCAATTGCGCTATCCTTAGGAACTCAAATAGAAGCATCAATGCTAGCATAAATGATTTCCTTTTTCAAGAACAATAACTGTCTATCTGATATTCACTTTGCACATGGAATCTTGTTTTAAAGAGCTACAAACAGAAAGATGTGTACTTCTTGCAAAGTTCCAAATCCCAAAATTCGAAGTATTTGTACATCAATAAAGCATTAATAATGCAAGTGTGAATTCAAGTTTCGATCAACATAGATGAACTCGTGCAACATAGCAATGTCATTACTCATCAATGTGTTTGTCATCAACATGCCAAAAACCAAGTCTTGATCTAACATGTGAATCCGTAATTCAAACCATGGTGTCCAGGTAGTTTTAAAACAACTTGATGAAGCATATTCTAACAGTCAAAGGCATTCGAGATGATTCCTGCGGGTTTCAGCTCCAAGGGGTTTGCAAATTTCAACACCAAACTGTACAGTAACATGGCACAGGATTGGCATCGAATTGAAAACCCAGTAAGGTTGTTTTAAACAGCAGGAGGCTGAAGCATATAACCAACATCATTAAACAAGCTCATGCTTCAACCAACAAATTACAATCAACAAATGGTTCACAGTACCATACCATGCAGAAATGTGCAGATTATAAACTATCCCTCCATAGTAGAGGCATCCAATGGTATTTCTGGTGTCAGAAACTGATCGACAAAGCAGACAAACGCTGAGCAATGAAAGCCTTTCCCACAGTAAGGGCTAATAATAGCCTCCTAGGCGGGGGCACAACCATTCACAGCTCTTCCAAGAAGGAACAGAAGATAATTCACAGATACGTATTCCCCAAAATGTGAAATGTCGTGAAAACAATAACGTTTGAAATCCACAGTCGGCTTTAGTGGATTAATTGATTTTAAGCGTTAACATGAATACAAATTAGAATATCGCGTTTGTGTAAATAATATTCGACGAGTTACAAACTGTTGAATGAAACAAATCTGGTGCATACACTTTATTCAATTCAAAATATAATTTGCTATAAGTCATTTTTAAGATGAACTAATCCACTATCGATATGGACAGTCCATGGTGAATATAAGCCCAAAATCGTGCATTCGCTTATTTTAATTATAGAACAGGTAACATGAAGCATATGAACTCAAAGCAAGATTCACCATAGTAAACAAAAAGCTACAAATGGATCTCAATGCAAAAGTATATCAACAACAATGTTGTTTCAAAGCCTACAATTTTCACAAGCAAAAAATACAAGCTTCGAGGGGCAAATGTTAAACCCGTTATTATAATACGGTTTAGAACTAAGAAGTGTTCACGAACAATTACACACAGCTACAAATATAAACTTATAATATGGATATGTGGTTATGCACTGATTTTATACACTGGTCGCACACTATTTCAGCTCATACATCCAGTTAGCTCGCTCGCTCACCTCCAGCTGGCACGGGTCGAGTAGCTTTCAGACGGGTCTACTACCTCGAGTCAATCACCTAGAAGCATCACCCAAACAAAACTCCTACTCGCACAGCATGATGGGACCAACACATTCAGTCGAGCAGCATCACCTAGATGGCAGTCGTACCTATACTTCAGGCCACTCGTTCATAAAAGCATGGAACCACAATAAAGTACACAATGAATGCGAACCATGCAAATGCAAAATAATGATACGCCATTATGATAATTCCAGCATGAATAGACTTCAGTGAAACAAGGCATGATGTGACTCTAAGGTGAAGGACTCAACAGTACATAAGAAATAGGAGCATGGATCGATTCGTATTAACACAGTAATTCTGGTGTTTATCGTGCATGCCACGTCAGCTCAGAGGGGTCGCACACCAGGGGTCGCATGCCAGGGGTCGCACGCCAGGGGTCATGCACCAGGGGTCGCACGCCAGGGGTCATGCGCCAGGGGTCGCACACTAGGGGTCACGTGCCAGGGGTCGCACGCCAGGGGTCACGCGCCAGGGGTCACGCGCCAGGGTCGCGCGCCAGAGGTCACACGCCAAGGGTCGCACGCCAGGGGTCACACGCAAGCTGTTGCTAGTTGTGTACAGCTGACTCCAGTTGTCCGGTGGTAGTTTCGTAAATACACTGACGTGCGACACAAAACCTGAACACCATAATTACGACTTTGCCACCTGGTCCAAACTTCTCCTATAAATATCCCATTTCACCACACTTCATGCGGGATTCCTTGACCCTGGAGGGCTGCCCAATTCACTTCTCCACTATTCTCAAGCACTCTAAGCTCTCTTTAAACTCCAATAATGGCCGCCAAAAGCTCACTTCATCTTCCTCCATCACCAAATGGACTAAGTCTCCTCCTTCCTCCATTAGAGATCGATTCAAACTCTCTCCATTCATCTTCAAACCGAGATCTAACATTCCAAACCAAGATCCGACATTTCCATCCTCTGAAGCTCCATTCAAGCTCTCTCCTACCGTCATTAATTATCCTCAAAGCTTCGATTCACATCTCAATCGCCATGGACTCTTCGTTGATCCTCTAAGTGCTCAAACCGTGAATCATACACTCTCACACTCATTGTTTTCTAAGGATCCAACCACTTCCATAATGGTCTAGAGTGAATCAAGTAATTAAAGAGAGGAAAAACATTGTAAAAAGAGAGAATGGGTCAAAATGAGATGTATAAGATGATGAACTTTGTAAATCTCCCCATAATAATGAAATGGCTTCCAAAGTGGATGTAGATCTACTCTAGATCGAACCACTATAAAAATCCTTGTGCATTTACTTACTTTTTCCTGCTTATTTTGTGATTAGGGATCCTTTTAATTTCTAACCATATTGGTGAAGTATGATTTATGTACCTTTGGTGTTGCACCATTTTTGGTGTAAACATATAGCTTGTGCTGAAATGCAACTGAGGCATGCATGTCTTTCATTTTGTGTTGCAATGTAAACGAGGCATTACATCAGTTTTTAACTGAGGCATGCATGACTTTGGTTGCGCTGAAATGCATTAGTTGTACTAAAGGCTTTTGTTGAAATGCATGACTTTTGAAACTGCTTTATTTTGCAGGTGAAGGAGGCAGCGATGAAGTTGTTCAAGAACTTGTCACTGAAGGCACCAGAGGTACTGGAGGCAGTAGAGGCACTGAATGCAGTGGAAGCTCGCGCTATATTAATTTGAAACTGTTTTAGTTTGATGTAAACAAGAATTTAGTACTGATTGTGTTTGTAAGTACTCTGTAAAACTGAATGTATTAGCTATGTTTTGTTATTTCGTAGTTGACTAAGTAGTCTGTGTGTTACTGGTTAATTTGAAATGAAAGGTTCTTTATTAATTTCAGTGTGTGATGTTCATTGGTGTTATGTTGCAGTATGTTATATAATGTTGCAATAGCTATGATATAATATTGCAGTATATAATGTTAAATGTTACCATAGCTATTATATAGTGTTGCCATAAATTAATGCATTTGGGCCCCACACAGGATTTCGTGAACCTGACTACAGATTTTAGTGGCACAACAGGATTCTATGAACCCGGGATTCAGATTTTTGTAGGCCCCACATTTTTGTAAATTTAGTACCTGTAGCGTTGTTACCTTAGGATAGCAAAGGTGTTGCCTTTGACTCTAAGGCAACGCGGCAAAAGGAAACCCCAAGAAAGTGTTGCCACATCATTTTCGGCCTATAGCAACATTTTTTGCACTTCATGCATCATTTCTCTGGGGTTTTCATATGCAATCTATGGCATAGTGTCGGCATTTGCCAAATTTCGTATCCTTTTTCGATGAGCCAATTTCGCCTCATGAAAACACGCATCATGCATGCCAAAATTCGAATCTTCTCTTTGTAAACACCAAGATTTTGTATCACCAAAATTCGACTCCGCTCCTGCCACTTTTTCATATCATGGATCTGCCATGATTTCACATCCCAGACCTCGAGTTGTTCGTGGAGATTTCGGAGCCGGAGCCGATGCGATCTTCTGATTTCAAATTGCCCCTTTCCAGTTGGGAATTCGAATCATGCCTCATGCCAAATCCAAATTTCGAATCCCTATCCTGTGCTCGAGAATTTTCTTTCCCGGCCTGGTGCGAGCTAAAGAATTTCGTATCCCTCCATGGTACGAAAACCGAGATTCAAATTTTCCCCTGAGACATGCCAAAAACCAAGGCTTGACTGGCCCGATGCGCACACATGAAGATGGTTGATTTTCCTGAGCCGATCAGTACTTTTGACTTGCCAAATTCAATGATCGACCAATTTCCAATTCTTGCCAGATCCAATATGCGCATGTCGAAATCCACATTTTCATCATGTTGCTCAGTTATTTCAACATGTCGTATTTACCACTTTGCCAAATGCTAGATTTGAGTGTCGTGATTCGCATAAACCATTTTACATGATTGTGTCACACTAATCAGTTATTTTTGAGTATTCAAAACCAGAATATTCCAGAATCCATATATTTTTTCATGACGAGTTTTACCACGTGATCGGGCGATATGCTTAAGGATTTTGAGCGATATATAAAGGGCAAGCCAAAATCTATGGATCAAAGTCCTTAGAGTTTGTAATCCAGTTTTAAATTTCCTTACCCCGTTGCCAACCTCTGGACGAATGGAGTAATTTTTATTAAAGTTATAATACTTTGGAGGTTTTTAATAAAACAAAAATGAAAACTTGATGGTTTATCATTCGTAATGAGCATGCCTATGGACTTTCCCGTTCGTGTATATGGGTATTCAGGTTTAGCCGTTTCTAATTTCAAAATCATTCATGAAGGAGACTGGACGGTTCATCGTTCGCCAAGAGCATGCATAGGGATGATTGTTCCCGTACATAGGTAAACAAACTTAGCCATTCAAGTTCCAAAACCAGAGTTTTCTCAAGGCAGCCCTGTCGAAGAAAGATGACCAAAAGCAACTAGAAAAGTTCAAGGAGGCCTTATCGAAGTAAGACGACCAAGAAAAGCCAAAGTATCCAAGGTTGCCTTACTGGAGTAAGATGACCAAGGAAAGCCAAAATACTTCAAGGCAGCCTTACCGGAGTAAGACGACCAAGAAAAGCCAGAACCAAACCATTTTATTAATAACCGTAAGGGATTATGTGTTGCCGAGCAAAGAACATGCCTAGGGATTATAACAGCTCTCGTGCATGGATAGGTCGACTCAACCATTTACATCCAGAAAACCAGATAGATAAATTCAAAGGGCTAGAAGACCAGAAACCACAAGCCAAAAGATACGGATGCCCTAGAGGCCCGCATCCAAGACATCAAAGTCAGAAAAGGGGTTTAGTTGATAACAATATCGCTAGGACGAGTGCTGGTCCCAGGCCTATCCTGAGTAGAATGAGGGGGTTGTGCCTGTCCTAGCACCGCAACTCGAGTTTGGAAAAACCATGCCAGCTCACCACACCTGACATGCCTGTGACGACCCAGAATTTTGACCTTCAAAAGTTGACGTTAAATACCTACTTGTATTCAAATGTCGCGGATTCAAATGTTGGATTCCTAGTTCTCTAGGGATATAAAACATTAGAACTATCATAATGAAATAAAACAACTTCTCGTTTATAAAACATGAGATTACATCAGAGTTTACAACGGGTACAACACCAGAGTACAACATTATTTACAATAACGTAGTAACAGCAGAAACAAACTAATCAAGGTGAACCCAAAACCAAACTTCAACTTCACCTGGATAACTCCAAATCACTTATGCCCGCAAAACCAAACGCTCCACAGAAACAGCTAAAGATGCTCTACAACAATAGCAACTCCACCAAAGCAAAGACATGCTAGAAAAGGCTCCAAGACATAGGCTCCAAAACACAACTACTAAACCTGACTATAGGTCCCCGTGTGGAAAATTATGGGCACCCAGAGTTTTGTGGGAAAACAAATAAAATCCAGGCCAGTCAAGGTACTGGTGTGAGAACTCAATATACTTGTTATGTGCAATAAAATTCGCAATGTTTTTTAAAAAATGAAACTAACATAAGGTCTCGCTTTACATGCACAATGTAAACACACACATAGGCTAGGTTTCTCCTTATGATAGTCAAACATGCTTGATACGAGAAAATCGTTTTCGATATTATTATTAGTGCATAATGTGAAAATTAATTTCACAAATAGATGTATCAATTTTAGCCAACATAATGCCTCATCTTACTATGTTAGCATATTCCTGCGGGTAACAAGCAGGCTATACAACTTAAATCGTAAAAGCTCGTAGTGGAGAATGGATTTCCAACAAATGACCAGGAAAAGGAACTACCTTACTGAACTGATAGGTACGCCTCTAGAGGGATGCCCCGAGAACCAAACGGGCTCTCTACTAACACAAGGCCGGGTTACCTATGTAACTACACCTGAGTATATCACTGCTTGGTCGTTACCAACCTTTCATCGTGGCCTCGCAACATCATCATCCATATAAGTAGAAGTCATGACATAAGTAAAACCTGGGATCCATACCATGGTACACTTTTTTTCTAGAAGGAGATGACTACCCTTAACCTTGCTGCTTCTTTCCTGTTTTGGCTGTTTCCGGGTGTGTGACACTTGCCGAAGTCTCGTTATACACAAAGCTATGCTTCAATAAGCCATGCTTTGATTATCACTAGCTCATAACTTAAGTATGTCGCATTGTCAGTTCACAAAGCATAACTGATGTCTATCAATATGTAACCTCCAAGCTCGTACGTCTCAGAGAAGGGTGTTAAGTTGAGAGAATAAATTCTCCGCCACTATATATATAAATTCAGTTGTTATGCAGTTAATTATAATGTCAGACACACTATCCATAAAAGTCCGTTCTAGGTCTGAACGAAACTAAAATCCGGAATTCCTCCAGATACGTTCGGACTACTTGCCACTTAAGTGATAAAAAAATCTGTCTGCAAATGGAAGTTATCCATTTGGGACATTCAGTAAACAGTCTTTCCAATGTGAAGCATTCAGGTCTTCAACACCATTTCCATATGATTATTTGCTTTAAACATCATTTTATTATTCGGAATGGTTTTCAAATCCAATATTTGATCCCGGTCTTTCCGAATAACAAGCGCTTTTTAAAACTAAGTGGATATACAGGATCAAATCAAGTCTCAACCCATACTCCATGTTTGGAAACTCAAATTATCATTTAAAAACCATTATTACTTGTTAGAAATCATTTACTAAGGTTTGGGAAAGATTTATAAAGCTAAATCCCTTTAAACCTCAACATCGAATAAACAACGTTACAAAAGTGTTACCAAAAGTGTTTCAAAATACCGATATTGGCTAGTTTAGGGAAAATGACCTTAATATTACCCAAAAGTTCATGATTTTAGCATAAATAAGTTTTAAATAATTAATTATTATTTTACCAAAATTTGCCATATTTTTAAATAATTTATAACGACCATTAATCATTATAGTCAACGGACAACACTTACATCAACCTTTTCAAACATTGTTTTAAACATAACTTGAAAACTATAAGTCAAAATTGAAAATTACTTTTTTATTTGAAAGAACTTGTAATAGAAAGCAAAAAAAATTTCATTTTGTAGAAATCCGATTTAAATTGCAAAAGTTATAGGCGTTTAAAGTTTGCAACTAAAATACGCAAATGGCCGCTATCCGACAAGTTCTATTTAACCGCAATAAAAATTATTCTGTGATACTTCAAAATATCTTAGAAAATCATTATATACTTATATAAACTATTTAAAATAATTTAAATTAATATTTTGACTTTCGAAATTTCACTTTACATTCAAATGAATAAAATATTCATTTACAATACTGACTTGGCCCGAGACTTAACTGATACCCATAATAATCCACATTTGTGTGTGCAACAAGGGTAGTGCACATAATATTACTAATAACAACCACGAAGCATCCATTCATCCACCACACAAGAATATATAGGTCTACAGCAGTGTATACATGTGTACGTATAAGCGTTTGTCACTAAACGCTTACACTACAATGATCATATAATTAACAACCATTCACACAACATAAAAAATTAAACAAATATAATTGTCGAGTTCTCACCTTGGGTTTCCACTCCGTCAATCTTTAGTGTACGACTACTAGACCCACTACCACTATCCCAGACTGATTGTTTGACATCACCGAATTTTAAAATTGGAGGAGTAGGAAAACAAGGGAAAAGAAGGGGAATTTATACCATGGAATCCACAGATTTAAGCTTTAAAAAGAAGAAAAAAAATGAGAAAATGGGAATGAGTGTAAAAGTGAAGAGAGGAGGTGTTTATATAGGAAAGGGGGAGTAAGGAGAGAATGATACATAATGGGACATGTGTAAATCATGCATGGAGACGAACATGCATTAAGACAAGTATCTTACACTTGTTAACATAAGGGAAAATCTTAAGGAGAGAGCGACACCTAATATTACATGTGTAAGACGTGCATGGAAGGGTGCATGCATTAAGAAAAGTGTCCAAACACTTGTTAAAATAAGGGAAAAGCTACTTTAGGTAGCATTTTTACCCAAAATTCTATAGAAAGTTATATGCAAAAGCAACTTTAGGTAGAATTTTACTCAAAATGCTATAGAAAGTTGCATGCAACATTAGACTAACGTTACTATATTCCATCTTATGTATCATTTGACAAATCCGATTAAACGACAAAAGGTACTAACAAATCCCGATCTTATTAAGAATTATTTTATCCCTTACTAACTTAAATTCAAAACCTTATTGTTATTATTCAAAATAAATTCAAATTTTAATCTTATTTAATTTAGAAAATTAATAAAATTTGTTATTTATTTCGTCAAAATTTCTGGATCGTCACATTCACCCCTTTATAGAAGTATCGTCCTTAAAACTATATATGAAGGGAATAATCAAAGGAAATAAATATAGAAATAGGTTTACCTAAGGGTCGGACTCATCTTGGATATCGATTCTACAGTCTAGGTAGAATTTCTGCATTATCTCTTCTGTTTGCCTAGTACTATCTTTGGGATCACCGCTCCATTGCACTTTAACTAATTTAACTATCTTATTCCTTAGCCTCTTTTCATCATGGATAATGATCTTTATGGGGTCTCTTTTAACGGCTAATTTGGTGTAATTTCTAGATCGTGTTGAGCAGTCGTTTCCACAATCTATTAGGGTCATGAACATATTTTCTCAGATTCGATATGTGAAAACATTATGCACACCTGAGAGCCATTCAAATAACTGAACCTTATATGTTAATGTCCCAATTTTTTCCAGAATAGAGAATGGTCCAATATAGCGGGGTGCTAATTTTCCTTTTCTTCCAAATTTTATAACTCCGTGCATTGGAGAGACTTTTAGGAATACTGAATCCCCAACTGTAAATTCTAATGCCCTTCTTCTACGATCTGCATAACACTTTTGTCGATCCTGGGCCATTTTCATCCTCTTCTTAATCAAATTCACTTTCTCTGTGGCCTCGCAAACCAAATCAGGTCCTAGAACAATTTTATCTCCAGACTCAATCCAACAAACTGGTGACTTACATGGTCATCCATACAATGCTTCAAAAAGTTCCATCTTAATACTTTCCTGATAACTATTGTTATAATTTTTTTTAACTAAAGGTAAATAATTTTCCCATGAACCTCCGAAATCGAGAACACATGCTCGCAACAAATCTTCCAAAATTTTGTTAACACTTTCTGTTTGTTCATCTGATTGTGGATGGTAAGTAGTACTAAATTTTAACTTGGTTCCCAAAGCATCTTGAAAAGCTTCCCAAAAACGACAGGTGAAAATAGGTTTGTGATCACTCACGATGCTGCTTGATTTCCCATGAAATCAAACAATTTCCTTGATATACAATTCTGCCAAACTTGCAGCAGTTCTAAATGACCTCACTAGGATAAAATGGGCACTTTTAGTTAGATGATCCACAGTAATTCATATTCCCTCATTCCCTTTGAGTGTGCGAGGTAAACCATTGATGAAGTCTATTGAAACTTGATCCCACTTCCATTTCGGTACTTCCAAAGGCTGAAATAATCCTGGGGTCTTCTGTTGATCACTCTTTATTTGCTAGCACGCGACACAATGAGCAACATAAATAGATATGTCCCTTTTAATCGTCTCCCACCGAAATGTCCATTTAACATCATGATACATCTTATTAACTCCTAGATGGATGCTGAATTTGGACTTGTGGCACTCATCCAACACCTCCTACTTAAGTTCTTTAATATTGGGCACACAGATTCTTTCTTTTAATTTTATGATGCCTTTATCATTGATTTCCAAACTCGACTTTTCACCTTATTGAATTTTTTTTAAAATTTCTTGTATAAATTCATCCTTCTTTTGCTTGCAGGCAATCTTTTCTAGGAGAGTCGAAGTGATAACGAGGTAGGCAAGGACAACATACTTTCGACTCAGAGCATCTGCAACAATGTTGGCTTTCCTAGGGGTATACTGAATATCTAAATACTAAGATGCTAGAAATTCCAACCATTGTTACCGCCTTAAACTCAAATCTTTTTGAGTGAACAGATATTTTAAGTGATTGTGATATGTGAATAAGTCAAATTTCTCTCCAAGCAGATAATGTCTCCAAAATTTTAAGGCGAATATTACCGCGAGTAGCTCTAGGTCATGAATCAGATAATTGTTTTCATGCGGTCTCAACTTTCTGCTTGCATAAGTAATTACTCTTCCTTCTTGCATTAAAACAGCGCCAATTCCTTCTTTACAAGCATCCTTATAAACGGATAATCCTTTATTATCATTGATAATAGCCAGCACCGGGGCATTGGTCGATCTCTTCTTTAACTCATTAAAAGCTTCTTCACACTTAGGAGACCAAACAAATTTGGCATTCTTCATGGTCAACTTTGTCAAGGGAGAGGCTATGTTTGAGAAATATTAGACGAACCTACGGTAATATCCTGCCAATCCTAAGAAACTTCTAACTTCCTTTGGAGTCGTTGGTGTCTTCCGATCTAAAATAGTAAAAATATTTTCTGGAACTACTGAGATTCCTTCTACATATAGGATATGCCCAAGAAATTTTACTTTTTTCCTCCAATAATGAAATTTGGAAATTTTAGCTTTAAACACATTTCTCTTTGATATCTCCAGGGAAATCCCTAAATGCTCAGCGTGTTCTTCCTCAGTTTTTGAATAGACCAAGATGTGATCAATGAAGACTAACACAAATTTATTCAACACCTCATGGAATACTCGAGTCATCAAGTCCACGAAATATGCTGGGGGGTTTGTCAATCCGAATGGAATTATTAACCATTCGTAAAAAGGGTCGGGTCCGCGAAAACAGTCAAATGAATACAATCCTCAGCAATTTTGAGTTGGTGAAAATCAGAAGCTAAATCCATCTTTGAAAAAAATCGGGCACCACTTAACTGGTCAAATAAGTCATCTATTAGGAACAACGGGCACTCGTTATTGAGGGTTTGTTTATTAAGGTCTCTATAGTCCACGCACACTCGCAAGGAACTATCAGACTTTGCTATAAATACTACAACTAACCCCAATTAAAATGCCTAGGTCGAATAAATCCTTTTCCTAAGAGATCTTGGATTTACTTATTTAGTTCGTCTCTCTCTTTCGGGGCCATTCTTCAACTTGGATGGACAACAGGTCGGGCATTGGGTACTAGGTCAATCCTAAACTCGATTTCTCGGTGTGGAGGAAGGCTATTAATTTCTTCAAATACATCAGGAAAATCTCTAATGAAAGGTATAGTTTTTATGTCGGTATCAGGGTAACCTAAGTTATACATCAAACTATCTCTTTTTGGGCTAGGGTCCACATAAGATATTTCAATAAAATTCCCATGATTTGTCTTTACCAGAGCTTTCTTATCTACGCAATCTAATTTATACTCATATTTATTTAACTAATCAATCGCTAGTATAATTTCAAATTCATCAAAGCCAAGAATGAATAAGTTAAAAGGGAATTCATAGTGTGAATAGGTGATAGGAATATTTTTACAATACAAACACAGGCTAGTAGGACCTCCTACTGGATTACTTACACATAAGGGTTTGTTAGCAAATTTGGGTTTAAGTTTCAATTTTTATGTGAGTGGTTTTGAGATAAAACAACGTGAGGCACCAGTATCGAATAGAATTCAAACTAATTTATCAAAAATAAAAATATTACCTTCCAAAACATCCTTCCCTTTATCATTCTTCTAAGTCAAAGGCTCATCCTTGATTGCATAGACTTTTGCCACATCATCCTTCTTCATTACAGGACAGTCTTTAATCATATGACCTGGGTTGTGGCAATAATAACATTCTAGGGACCCTTGGTGTGGCTTTCTCGACTTCTTTGGCCTCTTATAGTCGCGGGAATAATGACCTTTCTCTTGGTAATTATAGCAGGTAACATCCTTAAGATGATCTCCCCTCATTCCTTTCTTCTTAGCCTTCTGTTCAAGTTTCTTCCCATATATCTTTCTCTTCTTCCAATTGTTGCTACCATTCCCTTCCTTAACTTCAGTACCCTTCTGCTTATCAATAGTAGCTTATTTGTACCCCATGTCTACCAAGTCAACGAAGGATTGTTTAATATGCGCAGTCATCCTCTCATGGTACTTCAAAGCCATTACCTTAATAAATCTTTCATTCTTCTTTAACTGGGTGTCTATCAGCTCGAGCCCAAAGTGAGAAAGCTCGTTAAACTTATTTAGATACTCCTCGATAGAAATACCGCCTCGCTTAAGATCCATAAATTCCTCATACATCCTAAAAATTCTTGTCGAAGGCATATAATGTTCTTTGAAAACTTCTTTGATATCCTTCCATGAAAAGTCATCTTCTAATTTCCCTTGGACGATAGTCTCCCACCATGCAGCAGCTCCTTTCTGTAATTGCCGTCTAGCTATCAGCCTCTTTTGGTTATCTTTTAGGTTAAGTCCTCTGAAAATCATCTCGCGTCTCTTTTGGTTATCTTCTAGGTTAAGTCCTCTGAAAATCATCTCGCATGCATTAATCCAAGCTTGAGCTTCCATAACATCATCAGATCCCTTAAACAGTTGCCCGCCCAATTTTGCATAATTCTTGTTCAGATTTGGAAGACCGATTTGAGTCGAGGCTTGAATCGTAGTCTCATTAACCAAAGTGACATTACAACCGTTGGTGGTGGTACTGCTTCCTCCTCGACGTTTGCCTGTATAGCTCATTTTCCACTATCTGGATATAATATGAAAATGTTGTTAGACATACAGGTGAATTAACTTATGAATTATGAAACAGTTAAACTCTTTGTATTTCATTGGATTCTACTCATTCTAGGGCATTGTTAACCCTATCTCTAGTGAGTTATCTAATGAGTTATACTCCTAAAGCTTTGATACCAACTGTGATGACCCGGAATTTCAACCTTCAAAAATCGACATGTAGTACTCACTTGTATTCAAATGTCTGATTCCTAGTTGTTTTTGGGATATAACACATTAGAACAATCACAATGAAATAGTACAACTTCTCATATATATAACATGAGATTACATCAGAGTTTACAATGGATACAACATCAGACTACAACACTATTTACAATAACGTAGTAACAGCGGAAACAATCTAGTCAAGGTGAATCCAAAACCAAACTTCATCTTCACCTAGATAGCTCCAAATCACTGATGCCTAAAAAACTAAATGCTCCACAGAAACAGCAAAAGAAGCTCCACAACAACAGCTAAAGAAGCTCCACAACAACAAGTCCACCAAAACAAAGACACACTAGAAAAGGCTCCAAGACATAGGCTCCAAAACACAACTACTAAACCTAACTCTAGGCTGCCCATGTGGAAAATTATGGACACCAAGAGTTTTGTGGGAAAACCAGGTCAGTCATGGGACTAGCATGAGAGCTCAATATATTTGTTATGTGCAATAAAGTTCGCAATGCTTTTAGAAAATGAAACTAACATAAGGTCTCGCAGCACACACACAATGAAAACGCATACATGGATGAGGTTTCTCCTTATAATAATCAAACATGTTTGATACCCGAAAACCATTTTTGATATTATTACTGGTGCATAGTGTGAAAATCAATTTCATAAATAAATGTATCAATCTTAGCCAACATAATGCCCCATCCCACTGTGTTAACATACTCCTTCCGGTAACCGGTAAGTTATACAACTGCAATTGTTAAAGCTTGTAGTGGAGAATGAATTTCTAACAAATGACCAAACAAAGGAACTTTCTTACCGAACTGATGGGTATGCCTCTAGAGGGACACTACGTGAATCAAACGGGCCTACCAACACAAGGCTGGGTTACCTCTGTAACTAGGTAACTTTGAGCACGCTTGAGTACATCACTTCTCGCTGGTTACCAATCTTTCATCGAAGCCTCACAACATCAACATCCACATATGTAGAAGTCAAAATATAAGTAATACCTAGGCTCTATACCGTGGTACACCTTTTATCTAGAAGGAAATGACTACCCTTAACCTTGCTGCATCTTTCCTGTTTTGTCCATTTCCAGG
This sequence comes from Allium sativum, assembly GCA_030737875.1. NCBI lineage: Eukaryota > Viridiplantae > Streptophyta > Magnoliopsida > Asparagales > Amaryllidaceae > Allium > Allium sativum. Next base: position 579,823,389 of record CM060915.1, on the reverse strand, counting down.
GATGTGATGTAACACCCCACACTTTTCTGAGCCGAAATTTCGACAAATCGTAAATCGAATGCATACAATAATGGAGCGTGTAAATCTAGTACCTACAAATAAATGAGCATGAGCATAATAAGAGTATGGTAAGATAACTCAAAACGGAAACAAAATAAGATAGACCTTTATTAACTCAAGTAACTACCTTTTTTAAAAGTAAGTCACTTTGCCAATACCAAGCATGAGAGAGGATGAGAAACGAAAGCCAAACTTAACACCTATGAGAACCAGACCTTCTCTAGAAAACTTGGGTGGTTGTAATGAGGAGGGGGTTAGAACAACAAGATTATGGTGAACAGGAAATGAACAACACAGATTTTAATGCACAGATGTATCCCATTTGATTCAACCCAAGATGTATGCCTACCAAGGTTAGTGATTCTAGAATAACCTTGTAAATATGATTACGCATGACTCTAACTACCCTTCCCAAGGTAGACTTCCCAAAATATGATACTGAGATAGAACCTTTACGCATATATTCATGAATCATTTTTACGAGAACATGGCTGGTTATTTAATCGAAGGTGGACCCCTAATTACAAAGTTTAAATATAATTCTTGATTCGCTCATCCTTTATTATTTAACGCCTCACCATTAATGATAGATGGGGTGGATTCTCTTTGATCACTCAAGACCCTAGGCGGACCAGTTGGTCACTTATTATTCCTCGATAATTTATTCAACGTAAACATAAAGTAGAGGGTACTAGCTACGGGTCCTACTAGTTAAGGCTTCCGTCATTCATGCATTAACCCATACCCCATGTAAGCTGAGAGATGGTACTTTATCGCTCGCTATACCATCTAGTTGGCCTTATTGGATAATATACTTAGTCGTTTACTACTTCCCGTAGGATAGGTCGCCATATCTGACGTTTTTAGTTTCCAGGTTAGGGTAGACCCCACACACATACCATTAACGCTGGATATCCTTATTTTATCAGTCCCAAAATATCTATTTGTTGTACCCCAATAGACAATTATTATTCTTATTTATTTATTGCCTATTATATAGATACTTGTGCACCAGACCTCTCACATTAAGTTGACCACTTGTGGATGTTGGATTTGCCGGTCGGTTCCAGGCAGTCTTCTACCACAAGTTGAACTTAACCTCGTGTCTTAGTACATTTATTTTTTTATGTATTGGACCCCTTACATTATGGTGACCACCTGTGGATGCTAGATTTGCCGAACGGTTCTAGGCAGGCTTCTACCACAAGTTAAGCTTAACCCCGTGTCTTAATGCGGTTATAATTTAAATTTCCAAATTGGGATTTACAACGTTAATCCAAGTCAATTTAGGGATTGTAACCATCATACCTAATTACCTAATTCAATTCATTTCTCTCCAATAAACATCGGTTGTAATTGTTATTTATTTACTTGTAGTTCTATTTATAACAACCAATCATATTAATTGCTACAATGGTCACCACAAATATATTAATTTAATATGGATTACATTTACGTGTATGATTCCATAAATGAATATCGTTCAAACATTCAATATAATGTATATTTTATCAGTTTGCGTAGATTCAGATGGATAATGTGCATATATTTATATTTATATTTTTGCGCGGTCAACGTAGTTATCTTTCTTTGTTATAATTTTTTGTTAAATTTAATATTTTAGTTTAATAAATATCCAAACATTCTTTTTTGCATTCAATCTTGCCATAAGGTTCCCAATCTTACAAAAAGACCGTTAGCTATAATTATTGTAAATTACGCCTGATTAATGGAATAGTCGTATTTCAAAATCACAAGAAGTATATATATGTTTATGTATATTTTGGAATAGTTGATGTGAACTATGCACAAATATGAATATTTATATTTATACGCACATTTGCACCACTTTTCCCTTTTTCAATCTTTTTTCCATATCTCTTGTGAATTCAAAATAATGTCTTTTTGTTCAAAAAGAGGAAAACGACATATTTACAACAACTAAACTAGAACCTCAACAACATTGAACAAAAATAGGCATGTGTCTTTATTAATTAAAACCACATAATTCATCATTAAATCTTTTAATCAAAATCACATAATTTATCCTTTTGACATTGAAACTAGAGATTTGGAAGAAGATTACATGTAGACAATGTTATTGGGAGTGATTTCCAAATCTTTAGTGTTTTACAATAAACTATAATATATTCTCCAATATAATTGTAAGCAACGTGTATAAACAATTAAAATAAACCTACAATTAATATTATTCCTAATCAAAATTCACCATTTCCAAGTTTTGACAATATTTATTAGCAGTTCTGATATGTGCCAATTCAAATTCAATAATATTATGAACATATCTGATGATAATAGGCATATAATTTGAGATCTAATTCAAATGAGATAAATAAGCTATTATAACTTTGTATTTAAATTTTCCATTCACTTGAGAGCATCCAAATATGAAATCTGAATAATCTCTTAGGTCTGCAATTCCCTAATTCCTACAGATCTACAATTATTCTGAAAAGGGGACACTTCCAGTTCTGTAGATTTGCAAGAAAATAGGAAAAGAGGGGAGAATCTAATGTAGAACCACTTTAGACGTCAATACATACTCTTTTCCATTTGATCTGATAATCCCTTTCAATCCTATATGATTAGTATTTGATTGATTGTATATGTATACATTTTTAATTAAGAAATTTGTTTGGAAGAGAAAGGGAAATGGCAGAGCTTCGTTGCCGCCTACAGATTTGTGTTGAAACAAATGAGGTCTTACCCCTTTATTTATAGGATTATAATTGGCCGTAAACCGTTAGATCTATTTTTATTTATATCCGTCCATCCGTTTCATAATACAATATAAACTTAACCTTTTAACCCCAGCCGTCACTAGGCGTTCTGGCACCCAGTAGGTTGACCACTAGGTTGACTGCTTGGGTTGCCAACCGCCTAGTGAGGATGGTTAAATATTGTATAATATATATAATTTTCTGATTTATTTATTTTCTGTCTATTATCGTATTTCATCCGTAACTTTTTCATATGGACTCAGTTCACGAAACTCGAAACATGAAAGTAGACCAGAGTTCCGAGACGAACGCATCGGTTAGAGCTTCATGGCCAAATTCCATCATTTGCAGAAATATATTTTTGAGATTCTAATAATTAATTAAAAATTCTGGTTTATTACATTCTTCCCTCCTTAAAAGGAATTTCATCCCGAAATTCTGACACCTATTTTCCTGTTCTACACAACCAATTCGTGTACATCCATTTTGCAACCATGTGTATATGTGCACGGTGTGCATAATGTGATTCAACAAGAAAACATGTATGCAAGATGATTCTTAATTGGGTCCTCCTATATGGATGCATTTTTTTTAAATACTGCTGAGAGCATGATGCAAAACATCCTAAATATACTGCCAGTTCTATATGAATGCAAATTTTGAAAATTCTTTTTCATCCATAATCCTTGAACAACTGTGAATAGAAGTGTGAAGCAACCAATTTTGCATCCAAACCCTACCATCCAAAACGTCACACAATCTAATCATTTCTTATTCAATTTCTCCTAAAGAAGAAAATACACTACAACAAAATGACCCTATTACAACGGTGGAACACCGTTGTAATAGGGTTTTTACAACGGTGGGCAAACCGTCGTGTCTTAAGAAGTTGTAATAGCCTAATATCTTTTACAACTTTTCTGCACTGTTGCAAGACCGTTGTAATATGTATATTTTACAACTTTTTTCCACCGTTGTAATAAGTTTATTACAACAGTTATGCACCATTGTTGTTTTAATTTTTACATTTTATTACAATTTTTATATTTTACAATTGTAATATATCCATAAATTATATACATATTACTAATAAAAGAATTCATTGCAGAACATATTATCTACAAAACTGAAAATATCAAACAAACTTAAACCATGAACCAAAACAATATATTATTAATTTCAAACTCATCATTTTTTTACATAATACATTGACAAAACTGAAGATACAAAGACTTTATAACAGTTCTAACTTTCTTCTGCTCCTGTTAATCTCCTTGTGCTCCTTTTTCTCCTTAATATCCATTCCTAAGAAAGAAATTATCAAACTGTTAGTGCTGCAGTATAGATTTATGCATGTAACAAAAATTGGAAAAATGTGAGTGCACAAAATAAACAGCTAATACAATGCATTCAAACCATTATATACGTAAATAACCTGACCATTATATACAATGCATGTAACGTTGGATGATTCATTTTGTTATATACAATGCACTGAAAAGCTTTGCCGTGGCAAAGCTATGCAGTGCAATCACTTTGCCGCGGCAAAGCTATGCAGTGCAATCACTGCATAGCTTTGCACTGCAAAGCTTTGCCGCAGCAAAGCTTTGGCAAAGCTTTTACATAGCAAAGCTTTGCACTGCAAATAGCAGTGCAAAGCTTTGCCGCAGCAAAGCTTTGCCAGCAAAGCTTTGGCAAAGCTTTTGCACAGCAAAGCTTTGGCAAAGCTTTTGCACAGCAAAGCTTTGCCGCAGCAAAGCTTTGGCAAAGCTTTTGCACAGCAAAGCTTTGGCAAAGCTTTTGCACAGCAAAGCTTTGCACTGCAAATAGCATTGCAAAGCTTTGCAAGCTTTGCATTGCAATCACTGCATAGCTATGCCGCAGCAATGAAACAAACCTGACCAATTCCCGATCAAATTCTTTAATCCCAATCCTCCTCTCACAACCTTCAACTCTCCTTTCTCGTTGCTCACCATATAAAATCCATCGTCATTCTCCTCAACCTCCTTCCTCTTCCTGTGAATTGAATGGAAATATAATGAATTATGGGATCCCATACATCAAATACTTTCTAAACATAAGTATTTCGTAAATACGTGGACTAACAATCAAGTTTACATATAATCCTTTTTTTTACTTTTAGATAAGAATCTATGGGCATGCAACATTGAAAGCAAGAATCTTTTTTTTTTGCAAGCAAATTAGAATTAAAATTGCAAAATGATTCATGGATCCAAAAAGGCAGATCTGATCGACACAAAGATCTAATAGCCATTACATAAAATGTCCCAAACTGAAATTCATCAAGACGCAGATCTGCAACAAATATTGCCACTAAATTCAAAACATGTTACACAGGAAATGGCTCAAAAGAATTTGCCTAATTCAGGGATGACGCATATACTACCAAAGTTCATATCCTAGTGTTTAACAGCGTCAAAGATTGAAGAAATCGGTACATAAAATAGAGCATAGTATATTGATTCCACATGGATTATTACACAACAGTTCTGAGCTACAAAACGTTTGAATATACATTTTGTGAACGATTACCATCCAAGTTTATCAACTCAAACAATTTTTCAGGTTCAAATCAAAATCAAAGCTCGATGCAATAAAAATTAAATCGCCAGCTCTGATTAAAAGCACAAGTTCACGAATTGAGTAATAGATTTTACCAGCTTTTAGGGGTAAAGACGAGGCACAACAAAGGGGGACGCAGATGAGTAAGAGGACAGCCTGAGGAGCTGACAGCGGAAGCACTATCTACTACTGGTGAGACTCTAGCATCTACACTGGTGAGACTCTAGCATCTACTACAGCTGACAGCGGACGCAGATGAAGGCTTGGATCTAGATCTGGAAAGTGGAGCAACTGTACCACAGAGGAGAAAGCTAGGGAACGATGGGGTATAGGGGATAGCAAAGGACGAGCATGACTGAGGAGGGACGAAAATAGGGCAGGAGAAAGGATTGAAGGGAGATAGGGGAAGGAGGACGGAACCCTAGTGAAATTTGGGTATGAAATTGTGGCGGCCAGATTTAGGGTTCAGGAAAGCTTCGTGAAATATAAGGGATGGCCGCCAAAATTTTCAAGCTGGCCCGCCAAACGATTTATTTTTTCATGTTCATCTGATTGGTACTTACTAATGTGATTACATCTTATATTTCAATTGTTTTCAGAACTATACATAATATTATTTCTTATAGGAAGCATTTAACCAATTTCAACAATCAATAAATCACGTTGTTTAAGTCATCTAAATATTCATTTCGATTTTAAGGTTCAATTATCATAAGAAAAAAAAAACTAACTAGTTTTTCGGAATTTCGGATATTTTATAAAAGTTCTAGTTCATTGATTTTTTTTAATTAATTTGTGAAAAATTCAAATTCAACAGTACACAAAATGTACCGTTTCGGACGGGGCGCTGCCCCCTGGACCCCCGCGACCTGACCGGGCAGGTCGAACCCCGTTAGCGGGGGCGTTGCCCCCGCACCCCCACCTAGGGGGGTTGCCACCCCCCCTGGACCCCCCCTCCGTAGGGATCATATTTGACAAAAGATTTTGGAAAAACTTTCAACAACGATTACTTATTAAAAAATATTATATACTAAATATTAATTACTACTAATAGTCATGATTAATTATAAATTAAATATTTATTAATTGTTATTTACTTATTGATTATTAACTAATTGATTATTAACCGCGCATTAGTTATTACTTACTAATTAATTACCAGTACTTAATAATGAAGTAGTCATAAATAATTATTTTTAATTAAATATTTAATATTTATATATTGATTATTATTAAATATTTACTAATTGGTTGTTAATTAGTAATTATCAGTAGGAATTATTTATTTATTGATGAATTTTTAATTAAATATTTAATATGTATTTATTGATTATTAATTAATAATTACTAATTGGTTGTCAATTACTAATTATTAGCATGAATTATTTATTTATTGAAGTATTTTTAATTAAATATTTAATATTAATATATAGGTTATTAATTAATAATTACTAATTAGTTGTAAATGTTAATTATTAAAAACTATTTAATGAAAATAATTAATATTAAAATATAGTCATATATTACAACAGTCAAAATAACACAGTTGTTAAAAATAAATTTATTACAACTTTTCTAGAAAAAAAGTTGTGAAAAACATTTATTACAACAGTGCTTTAACCACCGTTGTAAAATTAAAGTTGTAATATGGTGTTTTTGTTGTAGTTACAACGGTGTTTATACCACCGTTGTAAAAAACCATTTATTACAACGGTGCTTTTACCACCGTTGTAAAAACCCATTTATTACAACGGTGCATTTACCACCGTTGTAAAATTAAAGTTGTAATATGGTGTTTTTGTTGTAGTGATAGAAAATCAAAGCGAAGAATTTTAATGTTTTCGCCGCTTTCAAATATTTCATTTCCCTCCCTACAGTGGAATTTTCACCTCAATTATCCCAAATACTCAAAAATGCCCATTTGTAGAGTGTAAAGGAGGCTTAAAACAAGATTTAAAACGTGAAATGAGTTAATTAATAACTCGCATGTGTCGTTGACAAGGTACGGAAACAATGTTTCCAAGGCTAAACAACATTTTCCTTATTGTCGTTAATGTTTTTATCGCATCGTCGGTTCCATATGAGTTTCGTATGAAAAATCAAAATTTTGGTAACGTGCACTTTGTGCTATTCAAATAATCCATTTTAATGATGAACGGGAGTTTAAATATTCATAAATTACTGTATCAAAATTTTATATTTTCGCGCGAATCGAAATAAAAGAAAGTGATTCTGTAAAAATATTAAAAATCTTTTTTTTCTTTTTCCGAACAATGATTTCTAAAAAGTTTGAAATATGTATTTTGCGGAAACTTAAACGATTCAAGTCACATGTTTGTGAAGAAGGAAGCCAGTCACACAAAAAATGCGAAAACTGAAACCACACACAAAACACCAAATATAAATTTTAGCTTTAACAAGGGACGACTATTTATTTATTTATATACACGTGACATAGAACCGATCCTTTACTAAAATTTATCTAACACGGAATTCTATTGAAACACCCCACCTCCGTTAGGGTCACTCTCAAAGGGAATGCCCTAATTTTGGTGGAGGTTTATAAGTACAAGTCACAGATATACAAGACAGATATAAGAACACATATTTGTAAACAGCGGAAGAACAACAAACTTTTATTTCATGAAGTCAAATACGTGTCACAAAACATCACCATGATTGTCTTACATCCTTTCCAAAAACATAACATAACATTTTCATAATCTGTCTTGAGTACATTATTTAAAGAAGCATGAATAAAACATAGATAAACTGCAAAAGCCCCATAGCGGTTGTCCCAAGCCATAGTTCAAAAACAGGAAAGTCCAAGCAATACATTTCTCTTCTTCAAGCTGGATGTTGAGGTTGATCAAGCTGCTGTGTTCCCTCCCTGAGGACCTGGGGGGGGGGGGGAAACGGAAGAAAGAAGACGAAAGAAAAATAGAGTCAGACATAAAGCCTGAGTAAGTCTAGTACTACTTTGTCTATGAATAAAGAACTGGGCATGATAAGTAAAACAGGAAGTGGGCAAACACTATGAACTTGGTTAAGTTATCTAGGGTCGAATATACTATCGTACCCCATGTTAATCTCTGAACCCATATAAACTAGTTTCCAATTTACATCCCAAAATCAGGGTGATGTGATTCATTCTACGATGATCGGCTCCTACTCGCATAGTTACATGTGTCTTACGGCCCCCGATGTCTGTAGTTACCTATGCTGGTCCCACCATGGGGTGTATCAAGTCCCATAGTGGCAACCCGACACAACCTTAGAGTGCAAAGGTATGCTACTGGTGTCCAGTGCTTTATTTTTCTGCGCCGGAGTGCGTGCACGCCCGCACACCGTTAGAACCTACACTGCTACACCACCGCCGTCGATTTGACCTCTTACAATCAGCCCAGTAATCGTGCCCCACCCTGCCTAGTTTCAGGGTATCCTGATACACCTTTTAGGGTTACTGCTGAAAAGGGTCCCCCCGTTACTAGGTTTTCTATCTCTAGCCAACATGCTAAGTTGGTTAAGTGTTTCCTAACCTAACCCCACCAGTTCGTTTAGTTTAGCATGTTCCATTTTGATTAAGTCTTTAGTCCACTTAATCCTAACAATCCTGACTCAGCCTTAATTGTCTTATTAAGGCCCTGACCTCTCACATTAGACAGGTATTGTTGTGGCTGCCTGTTGCCGGTTGGTTCCGGGCAGTCTTACGCCACAACTCAGTCTAACCTCGGGTCCTTGCTGGGCTCCATGTTTAACCTCCCACATTGGATAGGTATTGTTGTGACTACTGGACAGCCGGGCGGTTCCGGGCAGGTTTACATCACAACTCAATCCAACCTCGGGTTAAACACATCGTCTTTTCTACATTTACATATTTTGTCATTCTTCTTTATTTCTTATATGTAAATATTTGCGGCCCATTATTAAGTTAATGGTGTAAAGGTTACACCAATCATGGGCCCAACCCATACTTGAATTTGGGCCCTTTTACTTTAGTTTTCATTCATTAAATTGATGTTAACCCAACGTTATTTTCCCCCGTTTTACACGTCCGTTTATATATATTGGGCTTAGCCTTTTAAAGCCCAATTTAGCCATGCGAAAAGGGGAGGCTTATGGCGTATACACAAAGAGGGGAAAGTGAGCGCATGAACTTGCATATGACGTTGGAAAATACATAATAGAAATTGGTGTACTTGCATAGTGGTAACATATATCTTGGTCATAAAACATAGGTGACATAAATCAAGGCATGTAAACTTGCATAGGTTTAACTACAACATGAACTTATATTCTTATTTAGGCATAATGTCAAACATAAGCATGGCCTAAATACTTCTAGCATAAACATGGCATATTGTCAAACATAAGCATGGCATAAATACTTCTAGCATAAACATGACATATTGTCAAACATAAGCATGGCATAAATACTTCTAGCATGAACATAGCATATTTCAACTTAATCATGATTTAAGCCTAATCACATAACGATGGTATAGACATACTTATGCATAAATATTCCTAAACATGGTGTTTGCTTGCAAAAAGGGATTTTTGAGTCTAACCTAGCCATGTCATCATATAATCCTTTAAAACAAGATAGACTTAATAACGGATTTCAATTATGCCAAATATCATTCCTAGCCATATTCATAAGTTTGTAAAAGCATGACTTAATGCATGGATTATGGTGTCAAAATTCTACATAGTTTCATATGAACTACAATAACCAAACTTGTTTCAATTACTTGCCAACCGATTTATGCACAAAATATACATCATAATGGCATAATAACAAAGCCTCAAATGTGCATAAATTTCAATTAACTACATACATGTAGCTTCAATATAGATTACACAATTTGCGTAATATTCCAAACGTATATTTGCATAGAACTACCGCATGTAGTTCTTTATAATGAATAACATAATTTTGCACAAATATGAATTACTTCCATTGCCACAATTCAAGCATACACATCAACACAGTTGTTTATCAATACCAAAGTAATACTCTACTTACAATGGTTGCGGCGAATTCTCTAATTAAGAGACACGATTCCTTTGTTGAATTGATTAGCTTTAGGTTGCTTTGAATTGCTTTAGGCCTTAGAACTTTCTCCCTAATCCTCTCTTTAGTTGGCGGCTATTCTTTGTCGTTCCTCAGCAACATGGCGGCTATAATCTTATTTTGAATGAATAGATTAGGGTTTAGTCTAGGGTTGTTTATATAGAGGTTAGGAATTGATTAGGACCATTGATGTTGCTAGGATAGATCATAGCCATACATTAGGAAGAGAGACCAATAAAAACCCGCCACCTAGCCCTAATGACAAAGCAGACCACTGAAATTCGACCAAACACAGACCTGGCCAGCCAGGTTGACTGGGCTCGACCAGGTCGACACCCCTGTCGACAGGGCTGTCGACAGCCCTGTCGACATGGGTAGCCCAGGTCGACAGCCCAGTCGACCTGGGTGGCTAGGCGGGTGTTTTATCCGCCTGGCCCGTTGGGCCCCATTTCAAATTATTATTTTATTCTGTTTGAATTTTAAATTTAATTCAAAACTTCCGAAGGCCATATCTTCTTCATACGGACTCCGTTTTTCGAAAACTCGGACTCTATTTCGCGTATTTTTCCGAGACGAACGAAATGGCGTATCCCGTTTCCCTTAGTTCTTTGATTTGAATTTGATTATACTTTAATTCATGAATTTCACAGTTATAGAATTTTCGGGGTGTTACATTCTCCCCCACTTAAAAGGATTTCGTCCCCGAAATCTTCAAGTGTAGGAAAACGTATATCCTAACATCCAATCATCCATCTACTCATCCATCAAACACGAGTATCCATTGTCCTTAAAAGACTTCTAATGCTTCATGATCATATGCAAAGTGTGTGTGTATACATGTACTTATCTAATGCAAAATCAGTCGGTCTACTGATTCAGTTGACCTCCTTAATGCGAATTATGTTAGTGCCATGAATCCATTATGTATGCAAATTTTCCTATCCTTGATGAGTGCACAGTCATTCAATACAAATGCAGCATCCACATGTCAACACATTAAAGTTCAACCACATACGAATACAAACACATATGCATATGCAATATGAAGTGACTGAGCCGATCTAAAACCTAGATTGTGTGTGTATATGCAACCACGAGCAACCACTAGCAATCACTTGCAACCACTTGCAACCATCATACATAACATGTTTCAATTACATGTTTTCATCCAAAAGGTTTCTACCCTAAAGATAAGGTCGATACCTAAAAAGATAGATAAAAGCGCAACTTAAGGAAAAAGAAAGATCAAGGATGTACCCTCGAACAGAAAAGGGTAGGCTGTACGGATTCTAGCTTCAGTTTCCCAAGTCGCGTCTCCCTCGGCGTCGCTCCACTGAACTTTGACGAGCTTGACTTCGCGGTTGCGTAGCTTCTTCACTTCCGTTCCTAAGATGCGGGTTGGAACTCTTCTTATGGTTGCTTGATAGCTGTTGTTGTAGGCAAATTCCACCAAAGGGAGGTGGTCTTCCCATGTCCCTCCGAAGTCGAGGACGCATAACCTTAAAAGGTCTTCCAAAACTCTGTTCACTCTCTCTGTTTGGCCGTCGGTTTGGGGATGATAGGCTGTGCTTAAGCATAACTGCGTTCCTACTGCTTCCTGCAGACTCCGCCAAAACTCGCTGGTGAAGATGGGGTCTCGGTCACTAACGATGCTAGATGGTATTCCATGGAGTCGAACGATCTCCTTGAGGTAAAGTGATGCTAGGGATGAGGCGGTTCTTTTACTTTTGACAGGTAAAAAGTGGGCGCTTTTAGTAAGCCTATCCACTATTACCCAAATGCTAGTGTTGCCTCTCCTAGAGCTAGGCAGCCCATCGATGAAGTCCATTGAGATGCTATCCCACTTCCACTGCGGGACCTCCAAAGGATGTAGCAGTCCGCCAGGCTTTTTCTGTTCCGCCTTAACCTGTTGGCACACCATACACTTAGAAACGAATTCTGCCACGTCCTTTTTCATGCCGTTCCAGAAGAAAGTCCTTTTTACGTCTTTGTACATTTTATCTCCGCCTGGGTGTATCGTCATCTTGGAGTGATGTGCTTCCTCGAGAACCTTCTTTATTAAACCGTTTGTCTGTGGGACGCATAGTCTTCCATCTCGCCTTAGTACACCCTTATCGTCAATGGAGTATCTGTTGAGGTGACTTGAAGTCTCACCCCTAATTAGCCTATCAATTATTTCCACAAGCTGAGGGTCTTCGCGTTGTGCTGCCCCTACTGAATCTACTAAAGTTGGGCGCACTTCGAGAGATGCAAGCAAGCCCGGTACGAAATCGGAGGAAGGCCTAAAGTCGAAGCTGGCTATAAACTCTAGGCTTTGTCTTTCAACAAACAACGGGCTTAGGGTCAATTTCTTTCGGCTCAACGCGTCTGCCACTACGTTGCCTTTGCCCGGAGTGTAGGAGATTTCGAAATCGTACGAGGCAAGAAACTCCATCCATCTTTGTTGCCTCAAGTTAAGATCTTTCTGCGAGAAAAGATATTTCAACGATTTATGGTCAGTGTAAAGTTCGAACTTCTCACCTAGGAGATAGTGTCGCCAAGACTTGAGTGCAAAGACGATGGCGGCTAACTCTAGATCGTGGGTTGGGTAGTTCTTTTCGTGCACCTTTAACTGTCTCCCGCCATAAGCTACCACCCTTCCTTCTTGCATTAAGACGGCGCCTAGCCCTGTCCCACATGCATCCGTATAAACAGTGAACATCTTACTCCCATCTGGCAGCGTCAAAACTGGGGCTGTTGTGAGAGCCCTTTTCAGTCGTTGGAAAGCAAACTCGCAATCCAAGTCCCAATTGAACACTAGATTCTTCTTAGTCAATTTCGTGAGCGGAGCTGAGATTTTCGCAAAATCCCTTATGAATTTCCGATAGAAACCTGCTAGCCCTAGAAAGCTTCGGACCTCAGTTGCATTCCTTGGCGTCTTCCAATCTTGTACCGCCACTACCTTAGCAGGGTCCACCGCTAACCCTTGTTTGGATACTATGTGCCCAAGGAACCTCACCTCTTCCCTCCAAAAGTGGCATTTGGAGAATTTGGCTTTTAGTTGATGGACTCGCAAAGTTTCCATGATTGCCCTTAAGTGCTGAGCATGTTCCTCTTCATTCTTTGAGAAGATAAGGATATCATCTACGAAGACCACTACGAATTTGTTGAGGAAATCTCTAAATACCCTACTCATCAGGTCCACGAAGTAAGCAGGTGCATTTGTCAAGCCGAAAGGCATGACAAGCCATTCAAAGAAGCCGTCTGGGGTTCTGAAAGCCGTTTTATCGATGCTATCTTCAGCCACCCTTAGCTGATGAAAACCGGTTGCTAAATCGAGTTGGGAGAAAACGGACGCTCCTACAAGCTGGTCAAATAAATCGTCAATTCTAGGGAGAGGGTGCCTATTCTTTTTCGTTAGCTTGTTGAGCTCCCTATAGTCAACACATAGACGGAGTGAACCATCCGCCTTTGTAGCGAACACCACTGGAGCGCCCCATTCTGAAATGCTCCTCCTAATGAACCCCTTTTCTAGAAGCTCTTTAATTTGTTTACTGAGCTCTTTCCTTTCTCGTGGAGCCATATGTCTAACGGGCAACGCAACGGGCTTTGCATTATCTACAAGATATATGCGGAAGTCTATTTCTCGCTTCGGAGGTAAGCCCTTCACCTCTTCGAAGACATCCGGATATTCCCGGACCACTCTAACTGATTGCAAATTTTCAACAGAGGCATCTAGCGATTCAAGATAACTAAGCATAACCGCATACGAGGGATTACAAGAAATTTCCAAAGTATTACCGAGCTGGGTTAGGAGCCTAACAACCCTTTTCTCACAATCAAGGACGGCCCCATTACTGGATAGCCAATCCATACCCAAAATCAAACCATACCCCGAAAAGCCCAAAACAAAGGCACTACATAGAAATTCAACACTTAGGATAGAAATTTTTAAATCCAGACAGATCATAGACAAATGAGCTGGGCCCCCAATTGGGTTTGAAACAATTAAGGGGTCCTCTACCATACTAGTTTTTAGGTGCAGAGATTCTACTAAAGCAGACGAGATAAAGGAGTGTGATGCGCCAGAATCAAATAAAGTGCGAACGGGGTGATCATAAAGATAAACTACACTTTCTACAGAAGTATTTATACCTCGCTGTTGCAATGGTGGCGCTTCTAGCACATGAACCTGTGCCCCTGGGGTGGATCCAGTGCCCTGCCCCTGTCCTCGTTTCCTTGGGCAGTCCTTAGCCCTGTGGCCTGTCTGACCGCACGAAAAGCACCCACCATTCTCCTTGGCCTTTTTCTTCCGGCAGTCCTTTACTAAGTGCCCCACTTTGCCACAGAAATTACACTTCCTCTTCTCTTTGTTGCCTTTTCCGCCCTTCTTAAAGTCTGTCTTCTTAGGCTGCAAACCCTCTTTCTTCCCTTGAGAGCTTTCTGCCTTGGTCTCCTTCTTGCCCTTGTCCTCTTCGTTCAGCAATGCCATTTGCACCAATCTTTCATACGTGGCTCCCATGGGTATATGGGTCATGGCCAAACTATGTAATGGCTCATTTAACCCCTTGACGAAACGGAGAGCCTTCTTATGAGGGGTGTTGACTAGGTCAAGCCCAAACCTAGCCAGCTCATCAAACTGATTCACATACTCTCTAACAGTCTTGTCTCCTTGCTTAAGGAATAAGAATTTTTCCAACTGCAAACTTCTTTCTGCATCTGAGAGAAACTTAGTCTCAAACCTTGCCCTAAAGTCCTCCCATGCATCCACTGGTCTTTCAGCATTGGTGACTTCCCACCAGTAGGAAGCCTCGCCCTTCAATAGCCACACTGCCAACTGTACTTTTTGCCTATCTTCTACCTCAAAGATGATGAATAGGTCTTCGGTTTCTTTCAGCCAATTCCTAGCTGCTACGAAGGACTCAGTTCCATGGAAATCCCTTCCTCCCATAGCTTTAAAATCTCTACATATCTTAGCGAATGTGTTTCCCCGTGGAGGAGGTGGAGGAAAAGGTGCTGCTGCAGCTGGATGATTTCCTTCCGCTGGGGGAGGAGGAATGGTAGGACCTGGCTGAGTGGCCCTTGCTTCTAAGAAACGTCTAAACCAACCAGGTATGGGTACCCCTTCAGGCAAGTTAAGTTCTTGGGACATGCTGAAACAAAAAGGATAGGTTCAAAACGAAGGATAAGAGATAGTACCTATGGCTTTGGGGAGTGGACTTTGCCTTTTTTTTTTAAAAATAAAATAATATTTTTCTTTTAAAAATGCTTCTTTAAATTTCCTTTTTGAAAATAATTTTTCAAAACTTTTTATCTTATCTGGTAAACCTATGCTCTGATACCAAGTGAAACACCCCACCTCCGTTAGGGTCACTCTCAAAGGGAATGCCCTAATTTTGGTGGAGGTTTATAAGTACAAGTCACAGATATACAAGACAGATATAAGAACACATATTTGTAAACAGCGGAAGAACAACAAACTTTTATTTCATGAAGTCAAATACGTGTCACAAAACATCACCATGATTGTCTTACATCCTTTCCAAAAACATAACATAACATTTTCATAATCTGTCTTGAGTACATTATTTAAAGAAGCATGAATAAAACATAGATAAACTGCAAAAGCCCCATAGCGGTTGTCCCAAGCCATAGTTCAAAAACAGGAAAGTCCAAGCAATACATTTCTCTTCTTCAAGCTGGATGTTGAGGTTGATCAAGCTGCCGTGTTCCCTCCCTGAGGACCTGGGGGGGGGGGGAACGGAAGAAAGAAGACGAAAGAAAAATAGAGTCAGACATAAAGCCTGAGTAAGTCTAGTACTACTTTGTCTATGAATAAAGAACTGGGCATGATAAGTAAAACAGGAAGTGGGCAAACACTATGAACTTGGTTAAGTTATCTAGGGTCGAATATACTATCGTACCCCATGTTAATCTCTGAACCCATATAAACTAGTTTCCAATTTACATCCCAAAATCAGGGTGATGTGATTCATTCTACGATGATCGGCTCCTACTCGCATAGTTACATGTGTCTTACGGCCCCCGATGTCTGTAGTTACCTATGCTGGTCCCACCATGGGGTGTATCAAGTCCCATAGTGGCAACCCGACACAACCTTAGAGTGCAAAGGTATGCTACTGGTGTCCAGTGCTTTATTTTTCTGCGCCGGAGTGCGTGCACGCCCGCACACCGTTAGAACCTACACTGCTACACCACCGCCGTCGATTTGACCTCTTACAATCAGCCCAGTAATCGTGCCCCACCCTGCCTAGTTTCAGGGTATCCTGATACACCTTTTAGGGTTACTGCTGAAAAGGGTCCCCCCGTTACTAGGTTTTCTATCTCTAGCCAACATGCTAAGTTGGTTAAGTGTTTCCTAACCTAACCCCACCAGTTCGTTTAGTTTAGCATGTTCCATTTTGATTAAGTCTTTAGTCCACTTAATCCTAACAATCCTGACTCAGCCTTAATTGTCTTATTAAGGCCCTGACCTCTCACATTAGACAGGTATTGTTGTGGCTGCCTGTTGCCGGTTGGTTCCGGGCAGTCTTACGCCACAACTCAGTCTAACCTCGGGTCCTTGCTGGGCTCCATGTTTAACCTCCCACATTGGATAGGTATTGTTGTGACTACTGGACAGCCGGGCGGTTCCGGGCAGGTTTACATCACAACTCAATCCAACCTCGGGTTAAACACATCGTCTTTTCTACATTTACATATTTTGTCATTCTTCTTTATTTCTTATATGTAAATATTTGCGGCCCATTATTAAGTTAATGGTGTAAAGGTTACACCAATCATGGGCCCAACCCATACTTGAATTTGGGCCCTTTTACTTTAGTTTTCATTCATTAAATTGATGTTAACCCAACGTTATTTTCCCCCGTTTTACACGTCCGTTTATATATATTGGGCTTAGCCTTTTAAAGCCCAATTTAGCCATGCGAAAAGGGGAGGCTTATGGCGTATACACAAAGAGGGGAAAGTGAGCGCATGAACTTGCATATGACGTTGGAAAATACATAATAGAAATTGGTGTACTTGCATAGTGGTAACATATATCTTGGTCATAAAACATAGGTGACATAAATCAAGGCATGTAAACTTGCATAGGTTTAACTACAACATGAACTTATATTCTTATTTAGGCATAATGTCAAACATAAGCATGGCCTAAATACTTCTAGCATAGACATGGCATATTGTCAAACATAAGCATGGCATAAATACTTCTAGCATAAACATGACATATTGTCAAACATAAGCATGGCATAAATACTTCTAGCATGAACATAGCATATTTCAACTTAATCATGATTTAAGCCTAATCACATAACGATGGTATAGACATACTTATGCATAAATATTCCTAAACATGGTGTTTGCTTGCAAAAAGGGATTTTTGAGTCTAACCTAGCCATGTCATCATATAATCCTTTAAAACAAGATAGACTTAATAACGGATTTCAATTATGCCAAATATCATTCCTAGCCATATTCATAAGTTTGTAAAAGCATGACTTAATGCATGGATTATGGTGTCAAAATTCTACATAGTTTCATATGAACTACAATAACCAAACTTGTTTCAATTACTTGCCAACCGATTTATGCACAAAATATACATCATAATGGCATAATAACAAAGCCTCAAATGTGCATAAATTTCAATTAACTACATACATGTAGCTTCAATATAGATTACACAATTTGCGTAATATTCCAAACGTATATTTGCATAGAACTACCGCATGTAGTTCTTTATAATGAATAACATAATTTTGCACAAATATGAATTACTTCCATTGCCACAATTCAAGCATACACATCAACACAGTTGTGTATTAATACCAAAGTAATACTCTACTTACAATGGTTGCGGCGAATTCTCTAATTAAGAGACACGATTCCTTTGTTGAATTGATTAGCTTTAGGTTGCTTTGAATTGCTTTAGGCCTTAGAACTTTCTCCCTAATCCTCTCTTTAGTTGGCGGCTATTCTTTGTCGTTCCTCAGCAACATGGCGGCTATAATCTTATTTTGAATGAATAGATTAGGGTTTAGTCTAGGGTTGTTTATATAGAGGTTAGGAATTGATTAGGACCATTGATGTTGCTAGGATAGATCATAGCCATACATTAGGAAGAGAGACCAATAAAAACCCGCCACCTAGCCCTAATGACAAAGCAGACCACTGAAATTCGACCAAACACAGACCTGGCCAGCCAGGTTGACTGGGCTCGACCAGGTCGACACCCCTGTCGACAGGGCTGTCGACAGCCCTGTCGACATGGGTAGCCCAGGTCGACAGCCCAGTCGACCTGGGTGGCTAGGCGGGTGTTTTATCCGCCTGGCCCGTTGGGCCCCATTTCAAATTATTATTTTATTCTGTTTGAATTTTAAATTTAATTCAAAACTTCCGAAGGCCATATCTTCTTCATACGGACTCCGTTTTTCGAAAACTCGGACTCTATTTCGCGTATTTTTCCGAGACGAACGAAATGGCGTATCCCGTTTCCCTTAGTTCTTTGATTTGAATTTGATTATACTTTAATTCATGAATTTTACAGTTATAGAATTTTCGGGGTGTTACATCTATTCTTTCCAGCTCTAAGACAAATGCTAGTTTAAAAATGAGATTTCATTCAAGAAAAATATGCGTGAATGACACAAACATATTCAAACATAGAAATATAATTAACCAAAGTCGTGCAATTTACAACACTAGCAGTTACAACACTACAACAACAAAAATAAAGAAAATGCTAGAAAGGGAAACACGCGATATAAGATATAACATGCGCTAGGCATATACTAACTATGAGTATCCACTGTGAGCTCCGCGGCTAGATACCGATCCATTAACATGCCTGTACCAGGAACGTAGTATTTCCGAGATACAACTAATATCACACGCTTGTCGGTGCTACTCCTCGCTAACCTCTCAGAGCTCGGCCATGATGTTGCAGAGGGCGGTGAGCTCTGGGCTCTCCTTGCCAGGCTGCTGAGGCTGCTGAGCTAGAGAAGGTGGTGCGGGGGTAAGAGCATCGGGTAGCTTAATGCCCATCTTCCAGAGAGTGGCGCGGATAATGGAGGTCGGCACCTTCTTCACCGTTGTATCCCCAGAATGTCTCACCTGAAAGTGTCCGAAGACACAGGTGAGAAGATGACTGTAAGAAAAATGGCTCCATATGGTGCTGATGAGGGGTTCATGAAGATGAATCATAAGCACGCGCGCCCAATTGATGGCTATACCACCAAGAATAGCATAAGTAGCATGGCGAACAAAGGGTAAATTTGCTTTAAACTTCCCGTCTTTTGGATGATGTGGTTATGTATGGTGCGCACAACTGCTCGGGCGATCGGTCATAGATTGGTGGTGGTCTAGGCTCCAAGGGCTTCAAGGAAGTTACGCTGAAGGATCTGAGGGTCCTCCATTTCGATAACATCAAGCGCGGCTCCGACTACTGAGATGCCTAAATCTGAGCTAAGTCGTCGTCGGTGAAATTGACGTGGGTGCCTGTGACCTCGTATCGGGCGGTGCAAGACTCGTCATCGATGTCGGCATCCATCTGGGCATCAAACAGACGGACACAGCGCGGATACAGGTCGTGCTCAAAGGTGTCGAAACGCAGGATCAGTGCTAGGCCTACGGTGATAAAAAGCTCCGCCAAACCAAAAGAAGCAAAATTGACGAACTTTACCGGTCAACCAACATGAAACTCATAATTGGTCATGGCCAAGTAGCGCTTAATCTTCTCCTCATTGTGGTCTAACCATGCGGCTTCATGAGGCATGAGGCCGGGTTGTTGAGTGGCGACAGTCTGAGGAGGTGCCATGGAGGAATCAGCAAGTCGAGCAAAGGAAATTGAAAAGCCAGAGTATACTCAGGTAGAGACTTGCATGAGAAGGATTTTGTGGTAATTAGGGAGAAACGGAGCAGATATTGCTCAGATTAGAGCTTGGGAATGGAGGAGGGTTTGCGTTGGTGAAAAATAGGGTTTGGGGAAGGTGGAGTCGGTTGGAATGATATATATATTATTTCATCCGAATCCGGTCGGGTTCAGGCCACGTCCCCGTAAGGGAAGAGGCCGACCTAGATCATGAAGGGTAGTCGACCGCTAACCCCTTAAAGGGCGTGGTAAGAACCTCGGCCCAATGACCCGTGTATATTATATAGAAATTAGAATAAAATTTCTCTTACGTCAAAACAACTTCCGACCCCAACCAAATTCTCATATCGACTTCCACCACTCGTCGAGTTGAGAAATTTAATTTTCAACGCATTTTCCCTACCTCTAAAAGGTTGTGACCACCAAACGAACGAACTTAGAACAGAAATTCAGCTAGAAATCCAAAATAAAATTAATACGAATTTTTCCCTTAAACTAGCTAACATAAAACTAAATAAGTCAAAATCCAAATACCCTAATAATTTGGACGAAGGATTTTTCTTAGCCTTTTCCAAAGAAAATTATTTTTTTTTCTTTCAAAAATATAATTTATTATAAACTAACGATTTCATATATATATATATATATGTATGTATGTATATATATATATAAAAAAAACCCATTTTACTATTATTATTACTTGTATTCCAGTTTATATAACAAATTGAAAAACCTTTTCATGTTCAAAATGTTAGAGATTTAAAATCTTAAGGATTAATTGTAATAATTTCAATAAATTATCCAACATATATAGGGAGAGGGATACTAAAAACCACAAGGAGCGGATATTTACTATTCTTAAGTTTAGGGCATATTACTTGTCATTTCTAATTTCTTCCTTCCTACCAATCGGATTATGTTTATTAAAGTTACACAATTGCCCTAATAATTTTTGAAACACGAATAGATTAAAATAAAAAAACCATATCTTTATAAAACTAGGCCTTTATAAAACCATTTTCCGAAACAACATCTCGAAATTTTCGAAACTCATTTTTATTTTTCCAAATAATTTTAAAGAAAAATTTCTTCGAATACAAGGCTAAGAACTCAATAGAAAATTATTCAGTAAAGGTGGATTCGGAAATTTAATAAAGTAAAGAATGGGTATACCTCGTGATTATATTTACAAAATGGATACGACATACTAACGTGAACCTTTTCAATTTTGGATCTAGCAATGGTCTTAACCAGAACTACCAATGAAAATAAAAACCAGAAATGCGACTATCTCAGTTGTGGCTAGATTTTTATTATATTATTTTCTGGTCTCCAAACTCGAATCTGTTGTATCTAACAATTCTATGACTTTTTTATGATAACAAACATATATTTATTATTAAAAATGTGTTTGTAATTTTACTGCTATACTACATCACCGACAAAATATAATATTTATATTGAAACAGAATACTATTGCACAAGAATTTAAATATTCAAACAGTATCTTATTTAAATATAATATTTTATTTCAACATCTCAATAGTACAGATTTATAACTCCATTATTTGTACATTTCACTAAAACACGACACATTACATTCAATTTCATTTCTATACATTGCTGCCTCATTACTGCTCTCAAATACTCATGTTACATTTCATTTACACAGTTGTATACACATACACTTCACTCTCTGTTATATATACATTAATATATTCACTGACACTGTCACTTGTCTTCTTGTCTTCACTGCTTCACTGTCAGTCCAGTCTTCTGCTTACCTGTCACAGAAACACACACACAGTAATCTGAAACAAAAATATTTTAAATTCTAGCAGATATAAATTTTATTTTAAAAATTTATTTGCCTCATAATTTTGGTTTGTTTCTCATCATATTTCATGACTTGATCTGATTTATATATCCATCCATCTGTGTCTATTCAGCTTGTAATATTCACAGTGATATACTGTAAATACCACAAGGCAGACATCATCTGTAGTGCACACACACACACACACACACACACACACACACACACACACACACACATATATATATATACACACACACTGCACGTGCACTATACATGTATACACATACATGTGTATGTATATACACATATTTTCTGTGTAGGGGAAATATGGTCAAAAAGGGACAAATATATCGAATATGATGTGCCAGGTGAAGCTTGACAACATTTTCATGCTGCAAGTATCCATGAACACTCAAGCAACAAATATGAACATTCACATATATATATACACACATGTGTATATATATATATTTGTATGTACATAGTGATACATGTACACGCAAGACGATGTAAAGTGCTCAAGACTGCGAGCAACTGAGAAGCGACCATGAAGACCAAGCTCGACCCAGAACAAGAGCATGGCAGTCAAATCAATGTACACTCGATGAAACATATAAATAGTGAAACAACAAGTGCTAATGCAAGTGGAACTATGTTCAAGATTGCACAGTTTAAAATGAAGCAGCCAAGAACTTCAAGACTGAACCATTCAACAAATATGGCAATACTAAAAATGTCGAGACAGTTTTTTAACAACTGCTTGGCTCAAGTACTAGTGAAGAAAAGGAAAATTTATACTTGCATAAAAACAGTGGACAAATCATATGTGATTCTGCATAATATATATGTGTACTTATGCATACATAGGCAAGACTAGCCAAGTTCAAGATACCATGAGCATGCAATGCAAGTATTACAAATGGATATAGCAATATCAAAAATTCAGACAAAGCCAGGGTGGAAAAGCCGAGCAACGAAAGAAGCGCAAGGTGGTACAAGCAGTTCAAATGTCCAAAATAAACAAAGCAGGGTAACTAAAGGGTCAAGAGCAAAATACAAGCAAACCAAATTGTCTAACATGGCAGAACAAACCCAACAGGTGCAATTGCAAATGGACATTTTTTCATCTACACACTGTTTAAAATAAAAGGCAAGGAACATAATCTACATGAGTTGATTCATACATGGAATAAATCATT
Organism: Allium sativum; assembly: GCA_030737875.1. Lineage (NCBI taxonomy): Eukaryota > Viridiplantae > Streptophyta > Magnoliopsida > Asparagales > Amaryllidaceae > Allium > Allium sativum. Next base: position 579,800,036 of record CM060915.1, on the reverse strand, counting down.
GTGAGAAATTAATTTTTCATTGGCAAGCGATTGTTATGATACAATCATTTTTGGCAAGCTATTTATCATGTCCAGAAATCTCAATATCACTTTGGCAGCTATTTTATTTTAATCAATGTTTTACAGATTCAATCAAGGGTCTATTTCTAGAAAATCAGTGTATGGATTCAAGGCAAGTATTATACATATATGGCATGATTTAATTCTGCATGAGTTAATTTTGGTAAGCAACATTTTTGCAAACTATTCCCTCAATTCATAGAAGAAAAGTAATCAAGCAGATAGAAGATTGATTTCATGAAAAATTTCAATAGCTAATCAAAGTGCAAGTATCTTGGGAAAACAATTAATCTATCAAATTCATGGAAAGTAAAAAACTTGTCTGGATTCATTAAGCATAATAATACAAAAGAAATTTACGCAACAATCATACATTTATCATGACATCTTTTATGTTTGGAAAAGTCAATCTCAAATTATATTGTTTCCAGTTTTCAATCTCTTTTTCACAAACAATACAAGAATCACGCAAGGAATTTTCAAGGGGCCACAATATCATTCATATTTGTTTCCAGTTTTTCCATCTCGGCCAAGTTCAAACAACGCAACGCAAGCCAAATTAACGCAATCAAGTCAAGCCATTTTTTATGAAATCAGAGAAGTTGTTTTAGGATTTCTATATCCTATTTATACACCATTTTCATCACAGGCTAAACGATCAAAACCACAATAAATTTAAGAGCAAAAAGGAATTGAAATCAGAAATTACTCACAATGTTTCGATCGCAAGAAGGACCAATTCAATCGATGAACAAGAAACAAAGATTCGAGCTTCAGAGAACTTCCAAAACATTCATCTTCGTAATCGCGATTTGAATTGGAACCAGAACCCTAATATTTCAACTGGATCAGCCGCCATTTTTAGAGAGAGAGAGAGGAATAGGGCTTAACAAATGAAAAAGGGGACGACCTCATGTTTTAATTTATCAAAAGGGGGTTTTTGGTTTTGTTTTTATATTTAAGTGTCTTGTTTTTATTTGTTTTGTAAATCGTCGTTTAGTTTTCTAGTGTTTGTAAAACTAGGCCATCTAGTTAGATTTTAAGTAGCAGTTTTCTAGTGTCTGTAATAACTAGGTTTTACTAGCTACGGGTTTGTAGCTAGGGAAAAATCTGATTTTGGGGTTAAAATCAGTAAAGGGTTTTGAGCGTAGAAATAGATCAACAGCAGGGTTTGCAAGTGTACAAGACTGTATAGGCAGTTAATGAGGGAGTCGCGAGTTTATAAGTTTTTATATGCGGGAGTTTGTTTTTAATTCTAGTAAAAACCTTAGGGAATGCAGCAGTAGGCAGGGTTTGCCGAAGCTGGGTAAAATCTCTGTGTTATTTATTTTCTGCATTTATTTTATCTGCTGTAATCTGTTCAATGATATTTTTAACATCTCGAATAAATTTAATAAACCCTATTCACCCCCTCTAGGGTTAATCTAGATCCAACAGAATCATCGGAATCCACCATATGTCGTCCACATGCTCTTCACGATAAAATTTCCAGTGTACTATGGGGTAAAATAGAATTGTCTAGAAGCCCGAACTCCACATATTTCAACTATTAGTTGTTTAAAGCCCATTTTATAAAATTAGGCCCATGACTAATTCATCGTTGAAATAAATTAAAGTCGACTAAGAAAGATGAAGAAAAAGAGAAAAGAAAATAGAATTACGTTCTCTTACGAGTCCTAATTTAACAAATTCATCTGATCAATTAACCTATGCTTTGATACCAAATGTAACAACCGACACTTTTCTAAGCCCAAATTTTGACAAAAATCGAAACTCGAACACATCCAAGCATGGAGGGTGTAACTCTGGTACCTTCAAATAAATGAGCATGAGCATAATTAGAATAAGGTAAGATAACTCACAACGGAAACAAAATAGGATTGACTAGTATCAACTCAAGTAAATACCTTTTTTAAAGTAAGTCACTATGCCAATACCGAGCATGAGAGAGAACGAGAACCGAAAGCCGAACTTAATACATATGAGAACCCGACCTTCTATAAAAAACTTGGGTGGTCATAATTAGGTGGAGGGTTAGAACAACAAGATTCTAGAGAACAGAAAAATGTACAACACAGATTATAATACACAGATGTATCCCGTTTGGTTCAACCCAAGATGTATGCCTACAAAGGATAGTGATTCTAGCCTAACCTTGTAAATATGATTATGCATGACTCTAAGTACCCTTCCCAAGGTAAACTTCCAAAAATATGATACGTGAGAAAGAACTTTTACACATATATTCATGTAGCCTTTATACTAGAAAATGGCTGGTTATTTAATCGATGGTGGACCCCTATACGAAGTTTATATATATATTCATTCGCTCATCCTTTATTATTTAATGCCTCACTATTAATGATAGATGGGGAGGATTCTCCCTGATCGCTTAAGATCCTAGGCAGACCTGTTGGTCACTTATTATTACTTGATAATTTATTCAACGTTAACATAAACTAGAGGGCACTAGCTACGGGACCTACTAGTTAAGGCCTCCGTTATTCGCACATTATCCCATACCCCGTGTAAGCTGAGAGATAGTACTTAATCGCTCGCTATACCATCTAGCTGACCTTATTAGATTATCTCCTTAGTCGCATACTACTTCCTGTAGGATAGGTAGCCATATTTAACGGTTTTAGTTTCCAGGTTTGGGTAGGCCCCACATACACATGCCATTTAAGACCCCTAAACTGAAAGACCTACACCTAGATGGACTCTTCGACCCCAACCACTTAAGACCCAAGGAAGCGGACTATACGTGAAGATTATTAAGTTCGTACCCCATTAGCCTTTAATACCTTTCCCCATTAGGATAAAGTGGGCTACGTTATTAAGCCATACCCGTTTAGTTTCTCCTCACGGAAATTCTCTACGATGCGATTAATTACCGCCACGGGTTCCTATGGTTTATAATGTTTCATGTCATTAACCTACTAAGTCCAACTCTACCTTTTAATTATAAGTTCTACACTACTAGTACAAATAGGGAAAGTTATATCCTCCTTACCATAAGGTATTTATTTGATTATTTTCCTATTTGGACTTAGTATTTAAACAACAATCCATACCCATTAACCCCCTTTTTACACCGTTTACTATATTCCTAAGTTTATTGCCATTTATAACCATAACGGTCATATATTTCCCTAGGCAACCATTAACACTGGATACCCTTATTTTATCAATCCTGAAGTATCTATTTGTTGTACCTCAACATACAATTACTATTCTTATTTATTTATTTATTTATTACCTGTTAAATATATATATATATATATATATTTGTGCACCAGACCTCTCACACTAAGTTGACCACTTGTGGATGTTGGATTTTCCGGTCGGTTTCAGGTAGACTTCTACCACAAGTTGAACTTAACCTCATGTCTTAGTACATTATTTTTATGCATTAGACCCTCACATTAGTTGACCATCAGTGGATGCTGCATTTGCCGGGCGGTTACAGGCAGGCTTCTACCATAAGTTGAGCTTAACCTCGTGTGTTAATGTGATTGTAATTCAAATTTCCTAATTGGGGTTTACAACTTTAATCCTAGTTAATTTAGGGATTGTGACCATCAGGCCTAATTACCTAATTATATTCATTTCCCCCCAATCGACGTTGGTTACAATTGTTATTTATTTACTTGTGGTTCTATTTATAACAACCAATCATATTAATTGCTACAATGGTCACCACAAATATATTAATTTAATATGGATTACATTTGCATGTATGATTCCATAAATGAATACCGTTCAAACATTCAAACATTTAGTATAATGTATATTTTATCCATTTACGTAGATTCGAGGGATAAGTGTATATATTTATATTTTTGCGCGGTCAATGTAGTTATCTTTATTTGTTTTGATTTATTGTTAAATTTAATATTTTAGTTTAATCAATATCCAAACATTACTTTTTGCATTCAATCTTTCCATAAGGTTCCCAATCTTACAAAAAGACCGTTAGCTATAATATTGCAAATTATGCATGATTAATGGAATAGACATATTTCAAAATCACAAGAAATATATATATATATATCTCTATGTATATTTTGGAATAGTTGATGCAAACTACACACAAATATCTATATTTATACCTACATTTGCACCACTTTTCCCATTTTCAATCTTTATGTCATATCTCTTGTGAATTCAAAATAATGTCATTTTGTTCCAAAAGATGAAAACGACATATTTACAACAACTTAACCAGAACCTCAACAACAGTGAACACAAATAGGCATGTGTCTTGTTTAATTAAAAATCACATAATTCACCATTGCATCTTTTTAATAAAAATCACATAATTTATCTTTTTGGCACTGATTCTAGAGATTTGGAAGAAAACCACATCTAAACAATGTTATTGGGACTGATTTCCAAATCTTTAGTGTTTTACAACAAACTACAATATATTCTCCAACATAATTGTCGGCAATGTGTATAAACAATTATAGTAAACCTACAATTAATATTATTCCTAACCAAAATTCATAATTTCCAAGTTTTGACAATATTTATTAGAAGATCTGATAGGTGCCAATTTAAATTCAATAATATTTTGAACAGATCTAATGATAATAGGCATATAATTTGAGATCTAATACAAACGAGATAAATAGGCTATTATAATTTTGTATGTAAATTTAGTACTCACCTAAAAGCATCCAAATCTTAAATCTGAATAATCTTTTAGGCCAACAATTCCAAAAAATTTATGGATCTACAATTATTCTGAAAAGGGGACACTTTTAGACATGTAGATTTGCAAGAAAATAGGAAAAGAGGGGAGAATCAGATGTAGAAGCACTTTAGACGTCAATCCATATTCTTTTCCATTCGATTTGATAATCCATTTTAATTCTATATGATTTTCATTTAATTGATTGTATATAAATATATTTTTAATCAAGAAATTTGATTGGAAGAGAAAGGGGAATGGCAGAGCTTCATTGCTATCTACAATTTTGTATGGAAAAGAATGAGGCTTTAATCCTTTATTTATAGGAGTGGAATTGGCCATGAACCGTTAGATTTGGTTTAATTTATATACGTCCGTCCGTTTGATAATATAATATAATCTTAACCTTTTATCCCTAGTCGTCACTGGGCGTTCTAGAGCTCAACAGGTCGATCGCTTAGGTCGCCAACCACCCAGTGAGGGTGGTTAAATATGGTATAATGTATATGATTTTTCTAATTTATTTATTTTCCATCCGTTATCGTATTTCGTTCATAACTTTTTCATACGGGCTCCATTCGTGAGACTCCAAACTTGAAATTTGACCAGAATGCGAGGCGAACACATAAGTGAAAGTTTCATAGTCAAATTCCATCGGTTGCAGAAATTCCTATTTTTTAGATTCTAACCATTAATTCAAAATTCTGGGTTGTTACATGTAAGGCTTGTCTATGTCTCATTGTGACACCCCACGTCCGTTAATGTCACTCACAAAGGGAGTGCGTTAAGTTTCATGAAGCGTTATAGGTAAACAGAAATAGAAATATTACAAGACAAACATAAAATAACAACGGAATTAAAACTTTATTTATAATAAAGCATCGTGCTTCAAAAACAGTACATGTTTGAAGTACAAAAAAACCATTACAACACAAAAATAGTACATCGGGTTGTTACATGAAGATTTGCACAGCCCCATATCTACAGGTGTCACAGTTGTCTTATCCCCCTCTGCCCGACTCATGCACGCACATAGCCCGGTCGGTTTGTGCCGCCCACACCATCCTCCACGTTTGGATCTCTTACAATCAGTCCGGTAAGCGTGCCCCTTCTCTGACCTAGTTCGGAGTACATGTTTGATACCTACTCCGGGTTACTGGTTGAAACGGGTCCCATACAATATGATACAAGCTCTCCCCTTTGTCTTATATCCCCCACTAGGTTTTCATTGGCTATGTATACTACTAGGTGTCTTTAATTACATAACCCTATCATTTCTACAAGTTATGCTTACCCCCAAAAGGTGTCTTTAATTACATAACTTTATTATTCTAGTTCATATTCATACAATCCCTATGGATTCAACTAGGTTAAGTATTTTAATTTGTTACCATGTCCATTTAAGGTTTATAATGAGCTAGAGCTCCCACATTAGGCCTATAACTTGTGGATGCTGGATATGTCGATCGGGTATGGGCAGACTTCTTCCATAAGTTGGGCCTAACCTCATGTCTTAGCCCGTCTCGTATTTGTGCACTTGGACCTCTCACATTAGGTTCAACATTAGTGGTTGTTAGATATGCCAGTCGGGTCCGGGTAGACTTTTACCACTAATGCAACCTAACCTCGTGTCATAAGTGCAGTTACAGTTTCTAATTACCATAATCCTAGGCATTTTAATTATTATCCCATTAATTATACCTATATCTTTATAGGTATTCATGCCCATTTATCCAATTATATTCACAGTGAATAATATGTCCAAATTCATATTCGTCATTCAAGTTAGGCTAATTCTAATGTTTTCCCCCTTTCCCTAACTAACGCATTCACATATATTTGGCATCACGCCTAGGCTAGAAAGTAGCCTAGCAATAAACAATAAAAGGGAAAGATGATGGGAAGATGTAACGACCCGGATTTTCAACGACTTTGGTTATCGACATAAGCTCGATGTCGATAACCAAAACATCGAAAAATCCTGGTAATTAGTGAAAGAAATTAGAGGGTGAGGAAAGATAAGATAGAAAATTAGAATAGAAGAAGAAGAACACAACATCAGAGTAACACGAATCTCACAGCGGAACGAATAAATATATTTCATAACATAACTTTGAAATTCAAATTTGTACTTGAATATACATGTCATTATCAAAGTACAGCACTTACAACATAGCAGAAATAACTATAGCTATATGATCCTGAAGCCTCCTGCTCCAGCTCTTCCAGTATATCTGTAAATCCTAACTACTTGACTGCCCATACAAATTTAGGCACCCAAGAGTTTAGGGAAAACAACAAAGTAAACTCCGGCTCAGTCTTGGGACTGGTATGTGTAAAACAGTTTAAAACAGTTCGAACGAGTAAACGATATCTCATAAGACCACGCCGCATAACGGAACGGGTTTTTCCCTTATGAGAATCCAAAATATCTTTATATCAAAAACCTTTTGATATTAGAATAATGTCTATCAACCACAGTATATATATAATCATCTAGCAGAAACGCTTTCATCTCACGTTCTACATATATAATATACAATCAAAACCGCAAGCAAGTATTGGGTATTGGATTTCCAACTATGACAAGGTATGGAACCACCTTCCGCTGGTATATCTCTAGAGAGGAATACACTGGGTTCAACAAGAACATCTTGCAACCCGGCCACACATGACCGACCACTCATTTCGCTTGAGTGTATCGAATGTATATCACTAACAGTTGGGATCAGCAACCGTTTCCCGAATGGGACAACATCAACAATAGATTTTTAGAAGTAAATGAAACTCTAGATCAGGTGATTATACACCCTACTTCGGTGCGACCGACTTAGCCATGCTGCCTGCCCGATTTCTGTCATTTACCGGATGATGAGGCTAGAAGCTACGCTTTATCATTATACCAGATTCACTTTGAATGTCACATCGTCAAATCCATCAAATCACCGATTGACGTCCTCAATAGTACATTACGTGTTGGCTAAAAGAAGTTTCCTTCTCCACTTCCACTCTTGGTACGGTTGAAGAAATCAATATACGTGATCGTCTGGAAATACTCTGTCAGACATTCATCCATACAAGTCACCCAGGAACAGGATGAACTGAAGGCACTATTTCTATTAATAGAAAAAGTCCTTGCACTCTACTCAGTCTTCGATTATCTTTATATAATCTGATTCGCACGCTACTGTTGATATGGAGTGGTTCTTCGGATAATAATCCAACTGGTCTCTCCATATTGACAACGATGGTCAAAACTTCGATAGTCTGTGATTTAACTATCGAATAAAAACAAGTGTTTCGATAGTCGATGATTTAACTATCGAATAAAACAAGTGTTCAACCAAACATCCAACAATCACTGAACCTTTAATTAATATTCCATTAATTAAATCTATTCTCTATTTCTTTATCAATATTTGTTAACCAAATATTTTCAATAACCATATTGGCCTTATACGTTCTTTGGAAAACATTTCCATATATCGCCTTCTTTTATTTTCTATACTAGGAAATATTCATTATTCTATTTCCAAGCTTTGCACATATTTGGGTTAAAACAAATGTTATGTAAAACATCGTTACGACAACCCAAATACAGTATTTAACTAATTCTTATTCCACATTGATCTTCGAGCCTGAATCTTGCTACTTATCGGTATATCATGAAATCAACCAAGTTGGGGTATAATTACCTCTCAGACCTTGACTGAATAACATTTAACGTCAAAACAGACAAGACTACTTACTCGAATAATCAATACCATACAACTGATTATTCACCTTTAAACACATATACACTTTCTCTTTCTATTCCTACGAGATTTTATTCTTATACTTCCCTTTTTATTATACTATTCTATTTCTAAGTCCGTTTTCTTATCGACTTCTATATATCTTGATATGTTAATTTCTAACTATTAAATTATCTTAAAAATATTCTATCTCCTTAAATTTCCGGAAAAATTCGCCATAACCTCCTTTGTACCGGGAGCATCGGGAAATTTCAAATAGCTTTCCCGGTCCTTCTCATCTCAAAAAGAAAAAGAAAAAGCCAAGCGGCTTGCCGATACGGCGCATAAAATCTCATATATGAATTAAATACGTACTTTTTTGTCGGGCATTCTATTTATTTCACTTCTATACTTTATTCCATACCTGTCTCCTGTATGTCTATACCTGTCCAATCTATTTTAACTTTACCAATCGTTTTAACTCAATTTGTTAATTAAATCTGTTAATTAACTTCTTAGTCTAATCCACTTCTATTTATCCAAATCTATTTATTATAAATCCCATTTGAATTTCTATATTCAAATTCCATTTGAAATACTATGTTCAAATTCTATAGTTAAACTCCATTTGAATTCTATTATTCAAATTCTATTTCAATTCCTTATATTCAAAGTCCATTTGAATTCTCTGCATTATTTATAAACAACGTTTATAACTTCAATTCAAATCCCACCTTCCATTTATAAACAACGTTTATAAATTCAATTCAAATCCCATCTTCCATTTATAAACAAAGTTTATAAATTCAATTCAAATCCCATCTTCCATTTATAAACAAAGTTTATAAATTCAATTCAAATCCCATCTCCCCTTTATAAACAAAGTTTATAAATTCGATTCAAATCCCATCTCCCCTTTATAAACAAAGTTTATAAATTCGATTCAAATCCCATCTCCCCTTTATAAACAAAGTTTATAAATTCAATTACTTGTTTTATATACCTTCAAAACAAGTTAATATTTTCTATAGTTTTATTTAAAATTCAAATTTCTATTTATAAAAATAGAATTTCCTTTTTAAATATCAAATACCCTTTCCGGTATTTTTATGAATCAATATTCAAGCTCTAGTGGTATTTTCAACAATCAGATCAACCAATTTTCAATCACTTGATTTTTAACACATCATATAGGAATATATATGAAATTAAACAAACAACAAACAGATAATATATTTTTGAGGAATCCAGTTGGATTCCTCCAACCTGTTTTCCTGCATCCACAGACGTTAGTCAACATAGTAATACCCATCCTGCTTCGAGGCAGGATATCGCGGTATAGAAGGTCATCCACTAATCATAGCGTGGGGCGTATAGGGTAATCATCCGCTATGAAACTGCGGGCATCCGCTAATGAAACTGCTGGAATCCAACCAATCATCAACCCAATATATATATATATATATATCCTAAATAACTAATATATATTTTAAAACAATCAAACAGCATTCAAATAAGCACAGACAATTATTTTTAACTATACAAAAATAATTCAATAAAAGGTGAGATTTACTCACCAGGGCTTTTATACTGGCATTCCATTTTCGATTCTTTTGCATTGGTTTTCAAAGTTAATTCCAATCGACTCCAAGAATTACCAAGCGAATTTCATATCCCGTTACGAGTCCAACTCGGCTTGTATTATTATTTTGGACCTTGTATAATTTAATACAGTATTTTAAAAACGTGCGAATTATATAAGCTATATAATTTCTCTACGAGTTCATATATAAATTAAACATCTTGTTTAAATTTAAATTCTTTACCTTAACACAATGTAAGGCTTTTCTTCTTCCATGTATCCAAGACAGCAACTTGCACTAGCATTCCACCAAAACCGTGAATTCATGAAATACCAATACCTGCTGCGTTCAACCCCAAAATACTGCTGTATTTTACTTCTAGCTACCACAAATTTGATTTCTAACATCCCACCATCTCATTCATGAACTTCATCAAGTTCCTCTGCTATCCTACTCGCCTGAAATGTCCACCGTCTTCTCAGTTCACCCTCACCAAAATCGCAACAGGCTCCCCCTATATCCAACGCAAGTTACCCAATTGAAAAATCGAAATCCAGACTTCTATGCTTTTTTCCTCGAATTTGTTCGTTGCCTGAATCGAATACCAGTTCGATCCTTAAATACCCGTCGCCTACCTCAGCCTTGCCGGAGTCGCAACTCCCTGTCGTCGCTCATAAACCGTTCACAATGTAGTTCGAATCAACCACCTCGAACCCGAAATGTCGTGCCTGAAACCGCTCTGCCTGAATCACGATATCCCCTTCTGCGACTTCGATAACATCGACCATTCCCTCGAGCACCACATCGGGAGATCCAAATCGAAGTCTAGTCTTCGCGTTGCTCCAAGATCCTGCCTTCGAATTCGAAATTGAACTCGATTTTCATCTCGATCCTTCTCTTTTGATCTGTAGGTGGATTCGATTTTGGTCTGAGGAAACGAAGGGGGATAAAAGTTGCGGCTTCTCACTGAAATTTGGGGATGGAGGAAAAATGGATTTACAAGGGTTTCGATTTGTTATATAGGCTTGAACGAGACAATACGTATCAACCATTAAAGCCATGTTTTACTTCGTGGTGAAAGAAGGGGACACCGAGTGAATGCGACGTGTAGGAAAACAGAAGACAAATTCTGAAGGAAAGGGAGCATCCACGTTTGACAAGGAATGGCCATATAAATTATTTTAATTTAATTTACTTTGAGTTGGTTGTCCTTTAATTAAAGTACCCAATGATTTCGGATTCCTTTCTGCACCCAACAACTGTCCATTCTAGTGTAATACCCCTATTCTGAACCTACTGGGATAAGTATCGAGGTCCAGTTCGATCATCCGGAACAGATATTAATTTAAATTAATATAATTTAAATTTCAAACAATTTAAATTAATATAATTTAAATTTCAAACAATTTATTCTCCTTGAAGATAAATAAATATTATTACCGTTAAAATTTCATATAAATTATTTGAACTGTTTTCAATTCAAATCAAAATTTGAATTCAACTAAATCCATTTTCGTTTTCTGATAATTTAATATTTTCAATATTAAATCGAAATTGATTATTAAATCGATGACTCCCTATAAAAATTGATTTATTTACTCAACTCAATATTTAAATCCATATTAATATTTTAAAATTTACCCATAAGGATCCGGGTCATTACAGAAGATGACAATAGTGATTATTCTAACACAACTGGCATAAATATACATATATAGTGGCATGGTGATAAGGTGGACATATAAGAGTAGATCTATGAACTTGTGATAATTAAACTAGATCTAACATAATAAGGGTGTCATGAGAAGCATGAATATATCTAAATAAGAATTTATATATCCAATTAATGATAGATCTTAATTAACCACAACAAGATGATCTAGATCTAAACAAGGATTTAACTGTCTAAATAATGATAGATCCAAATTAACCACAAACCTAGATAAAGGTTCAGATCTACAAAGGTGACACGATAAATTAACCACAAGTGAATTAGATCTATAAAATAGATCTAGCATGATAAAGTTTGAGATTCAAGAATAACATAGATTCATGATTTAAGACAGATCCAAATCACAGTACTATCATGTTTCACTTTTAATTATTTAAATCTAAAAGTAACCTAGAACTCACAGTGTTTGGATAAGAAGATAGAACTGGAAAAGAAGCTTGTTGAGATGTAGATCTACACTTAAATCTCTAACTGATTAGCCTTATTTGATTGTTGTAGAAGACAAAGGATCTAGTTCAGTTCAGAAACCGGCAGCGTTTGGCCTCCATTGAATTCCAGTGAAGAAAACAAGAGAAATGGACCTCTATATATAGCTGCCAGCCTCCAGAAACCGATGCCACTTCAGCCCTAGGGGGGTCGACTCCTCCCTTAGACACCCCTACTGTGGGGTCAACACCCTGGGGTGGGAATTTTGCCGCTAACGAGATTTTCGATATTTGAACTGAAATTTGGTTTTCTGGACCCTATGTATATAATTATCTTGCGCGTATACAAACTTCAGACCTTCATAACTTCTTCATACAGTGTCCGTTTTACGCAAACCAAATGCCTAGCTTGACCAGAATTTCGAGATGGACGTAATGGCATAGTCCGTTTCCCTTAATTCTGAATATTAAATTTAATTATTATTAAATTTTCCATCTTTAGTGTCGTTAAAATTTTGAGATGTTACATTCTCCCATACTTAAAGGATTTCGTCCTCGAAATCTTCAAGTTAAGAAGAATGCATATCGTATCGTCCTTCAACCATCTACTCATCTATCAATCACAGGCATCCATTGTCCTTAAAGACTTCTAATGCTTATATGAACATATTCAAAGGTGTGTATATATGTCGCAATGCTAATGCGAAGATTATACGGTCTACTGATTCAGTCGACCTCCTCAATGCAATGAATTTTAGTGCCATGAATCCAATATGTATGCAAATAATCCTACTATAATATGTAAGTTCTGTATGTGTGCATACTCATTCGTCCAAATGCAACATCCATTTGATAATATATCTGTTAGATCCAAAATTGGCTCTAACACCCAAATTTTCAATTATACAGAAATTATTATCAGAAAAAATGCTAGAAAAACAGAAAAGACACAAGATTTATAGTGGTTCGGCGTTAACGAGCCTACGTCCACTTTATATCTATGATTATACTTAGAATCAGAGTACAATCGATGATTTATCCCTCAACTTCACTCTTACAATGTTGATTCACTCAATAATTTCGAGACAACTCTGAATAATAATAATGGAGGTGCAATAATGGTGGATTCAGAACTCAGAATTGCCAAAAAGATCCTCAAAAATGTCAAGTCTGGGGCTATTTATAGCTGGTTTCTTCAGGCGGATCGTGGTCATACGTGGCACAAATCCCGAGAATCTAGGACTGGTTCGTAGCTTGAGGAAGAAATGGTCAATATGACAGTTATGGACAGGTGTTGCGAGATCCTGCATTCTCGGTTCGTGGTGGACTTGGTCATGGTCATCATCCATCAACTTCAGGGATCGGATCGGATCGAGCTGGCGTCGGATGGATCGAATCATGGTCATAGGGGGCGATCCCGAACCGTGGGGAGTAGGGCGATCCGATTGGGTCTTCAAGGGCTAAAGGTGTGAAGTTTCGTACTTTCCCCGTGTGTGAACTTTGGTGGCTTGGTCAAAAAGCTAGCCAACATTTTGCCCCCTCGAAGTATGTTTTATCAAGGATGGAACATGCTTCGAAATTACCAAACTATCTTTTTATGAAGCGATGTGGATCAGAGGTTGTGTCTGTCTGAAACATCGTACAACTTGTTGAGTCGGATCGCCGAAACACTCCACGGTCCGTGGGATGAGGTGCTCGTCTCGGGTTCGGTGAACGTTCGGGCTTTTTCACGAAGCGCGGTGGGCTTTCTTACTTCGATCACGAGCTGTTGGAGAGGGTGGTCCTTCTTTTTCTGAGCTGGACTTTGGTTCGTGGCCCATCAGTCTCTACGGTCCAAGTAAGACAAAAAAGGGGATACTAAGGGTCGCAGGTCTGCCAATATAAACCGAACCCTCTTCCACTTTCTCTCCTTCTTCTTCCTTTTTGCAGCCGCCATCAATTCTTCCTTCGATTCAAACCCTAACTTGCGATTTCCAGATCCTCCCGATTTAAACAAGGATAAAATAGGTAATCATGCTAACAAGACTTTAATGCAACTTTAATCTCGTTTCTCTGAGTTTTTCCTTAGTTCGGAGGACGAGTGGTGAGGCTTTGAGGTGTTTGAGGCCTTAAGGACGACGAAAATTAATGGGTTCAGCCGTTCATGTTCATGGGAGGAGAGGAGAAAAAGGAGAAGGAGACAGGGTTGGCAAGTTCGACTCGTGGGTGAGGTTTGAGTTCGGGTCGCGATAACAATTGGATGGAGAAGATGAAGCTGGTGTTTAATGCAGCAACGGATCGGATCGTGGAGATGGCGGGACAATGGTTCGTGAGGAGGGTAAATGAATGGATTAGGGTTTGGACGATGGATTGGGTCATGGTAACGAGTGGTTCACGGGTTCATGAGAGCATAAGGAGAATCAGATCATGAGGGGTTAACGAGATCCGTTCCGATTTCCACGATCCGATGCTCTTCCATGAGTTGGTGCTTCTGTCGCGAGTCCATACTTGCTTCACGATCCGAAGATGTACCGTGATCCGGACCTTGGCTCACGATCCAGTGTGATGAACGATCCGATATACTTGTTAAATAAATAATGCAATTTAACCCTGATATACCAATGGACAGTTAGGTTAGAGCCCTTAAGACAATCCTTCTGGACTGAATGACAGTGTAACTTAATAGCATGCTCATTGCACTTATCCAATTTATGACTTTATTTTCTAGTATCACACACTTGCACATGCACGGGGTCCGAGGGTAATTATTTTCTAATCTCTCATGTTTGCTCGCCAAAACAGCAATGTCGGATAATCGTTCTCCTAAATGATCTGAAACAGAGGTGGACCCAGAGATGTCGGAACACCATAATCCCGAGGTTCCTCCAATTAATCCAGAGGGTGCAGATTCTGAATCCGAATATGGGCAGAGACAGAATCAAATTCATTTGAGAGTACCTCGCTCGAGGAGTCCGAAGTGGATGACCGAGCTCCCGATGAGATCCCCGGCGTTCTAGAAATCGAGAAATTTACTAACTCTTTAGCTTCCAAACTAGACGATATAAAACTTAAGAAAATTTTCTTGAATCATGGGAACCCCTGGGACGATGTGAGAACACCCGAAAGCGGAGATAGACCTCATCTGGCTCCAGACGGGTACATGGCAGTCAGCCGACTCATGTGTTGGCTAGGCGCTATTCCTCCGTTTCCTCCAATCATCATTAAAACCTTAAGACGATTGCGTATTGCCCCTATGCAGCTTCATCCCAACGCTTACGCAGCCTTGTACACTCTATATGTCGCATATGTAGAGATCCTGCAAACTGAGCTTACTTTTAAAGACTTGAAATTCTACTATTTTTTAAGCGCTGTTCCACAACGACCCCAAATTTCTCGTTCTTTGAATCAGTAGCCAACAGGAAAGTTCTGTCTGATGGTTATAGCAAAATAGGGGATCCTAAAGCTGATTGGTTTTACATAAAACACCAGGCTGGTTGTGCGAGGAGGTGGCTCAAGTCTAGTAAGTTTCGAGCCTCCAAATGCATGACTGAATTACATAATCGAAGCATTAACATATTTATTTTTCCCTTGTGCAGATCACACATTCCCCAACACAGAAGGCTTAGTGTATAACGATCGATTATCCTGCCTTCTTAAAAGCAAGTCTGACTTCTTGAAAATCAAGAAATGTATTACCGATGAAAACCTTCACAAACACCATCTTTTGGACATAAGATTTGGACTTAGCGCGTGCGGCGAACCTTACAAGTATGTGCCCCCGGCTGAATGAGAAGGAACTTCTCAATTTGTAAAAACAGCCATTCTTCGCAGGAGTCATTCGCCGATGACTAATCAGGATGACAAGGATTTAAACGTGTATAAAGGAGATGAGGGACGAGATGATAAATCAAAGGAGGTTCCAACCTTCGAGGGGCAGTCTCCATTAAGGAATTCATCGCCAGTTGAGTCTGTCGTCCAAGACGAATTAAACGGAGGAACAGATTTTCGGGTAATTAAATAAAATTCCTTTGCCAGATGATATTTATACTCAAGAGGATTTTGGAGAGGAACCAATTTTTCCCATCTCCGAAAAGACGGGTGCCCCAGTTGGAGAAAAAGAAGTCACCCAAACGAGCTTAACTTTGGGCCCTAGTCCATTTTTAAAAAAGGGGGATTTCACAGGATGCACAAAACACACGCACCATTTATTATAACACTCTTTTGCTGCTTTGGCTCATAGTTCTTACACGCACTTGTTTTCTTTGTAGGAAAAATGTCTCGCAAACGGTCTTATTCCTACAGTTCCCTTCGCGAGGGCACACCAAGCCTCCTTCCAGATCCTGAGCACACTCGTAGCGATAGTCGGGGAAGGGATAGTCGTCGGCCTTGGGATTCTCATCAATCTTATTCTGCACGACCTCGATCTCCACCGAAGCAAAGTTATGGAAAGCCACATAGTCGTCCAATGCCACCGGCTGGGGGGAAGCAACTTCCTAGAGATTTAACCCCTCCAAAAAGCACTCCTTCTCATGCCCAATCTTCTAAAAAACACCCCGAGCCAAAGGACAAGGACAAAGATGAGGGCAGGATTATAGAGAAGGGGAAGGCAGTTCCTACTTCCTCTAGTGAGCGTGGCTTCGACACTACTGCTGCAAGGGATGTTGCCCCCCCAGTTATGAGATTATGGCCAGGTTAGAGCACCTACGAAAACAGTTTCCCGACATTTACTTTGAGAGGATGGTGATCGTCCTAGATCTTGAACCGATCCCCGAGGATTGGGACACAGAAGTGATAGGGTATGTATGCCAAATAGCTAAACAATACGGGGTAATGAAGAAGCATGCTGCTACACTCTCTACTATCATCCGCCAGATGGAGACGGACGCAGCCAGGGCCAGAGTAAAGATTAACAATGATGCTAGGGCTAGGTGCAAAATGGAAAAAGAACTGGAGGATGCACAGGCCCAACGGGCTTTAGCTCGGCGAGATGCAGAGAATTACAAGTCTGAGTTGGAGAGTGCCAAGGAGCGTTTTCGCAACGAGCTTGACTTAAATAGCCACGAACGGGTGGCCCTGAGGAAGGAAGTAGAGGATCTCAAGGCGGTTAACACTGAACTGAAGACAGTACAAGATCGCTTTTCTGCTGAGAAAGAGGCTTGGGAGAAAGAGAGGGCGAGCTTACAAAATGTCCTTGCCCTCGCCAAGAAGGAGAAGGAGTTTCTAAATGATCAACTCGCTCAAGCTGAGGAGCATGTAGCTCTCACCGAAGCAATGCCAATAGCGCTCTTGAGTCAGCAGCTGCTGCGGCTGATAAGCTTGCTGAAAGAGAGAAAGATATAGATAGTTTTGAGGAATTATTGTTCGATTTCTTTAGTCAAGTTATCAAGCATCGAGACATCTCTTGGATTCCAGACTACCGTGTTACCTTGGCCAATATATGGGACGCAATTGTCGAGGGCGAGAAGCGGCGACTGGGGGTCGACAAAATTGGCGAGCACCAGCTGATGCAAACCTTTCTCAGAGGTGAAGAGCCTGAGGCTTTGGAGGAAGGTAGACGCCTTATCCACGAGGAAATGGAGAGGGAGAAGAGTAGGCTCAAGGGTAAGCATAAAGTTGGCGAGAGCTCGAGCTCGGTGGTAGAGCCCAAAACCTCTGAGGTTGAGGGATATTACCCCGATGATCCATTGATCCCCTTGGCACCTACTCCTCCGATTGTCGGGACCACCAGTACAAAATTGGGAGATGAGTCGGCTGAAGGTATCTCCACATTTTCTCCACAGTTCATTAAAGCAATCGTAACTTGTCGTTGTCTCATGGGACAGACAACTGACATGGACACATCTCCTCCCGATTTGCTAATCTTTGCTTCTAATGGTGTAGGTACCAAAGTGGTCGAAAAGGGTGCAGAGGAGAAGGCAGAGGCTGAGAAGTTTGAGGTTCCCCCAGGTTCTGGTATCCAAGCTTCCGAGGTCTCAAAGCAAACCGGGGGCTCAACAAGTGATAGAGTTACAGTAGCACCCATGGAGTCTGGCACTGGCACTCCTGTAGACGCCGAGATCATTGCTGCTCTGCATGACACAGATGGCGGTCATGGAGATGAGTAAGTGGAAGTAGAAATCATTGACGAGGCCAAGGGTGATGATAGCGAAACCTTGGCTGGCATACAAGCTAGGAAGGAGAAGCAATTGGCCCTTAAGAGGGAGGAACACGTTTTCCTTTGCCACGCTCACATATAGATTCGAAAAAGTATGAAATTTGAAACCTAGCAATAATTTGACATCACGGACCCAACAAAAGTGGTTTCGTCGAAATCCGAGGTCGTTTGCAAAATTTCCATTTTTAAGGGCCTGAATTCCATAGTGACTATTCAGAATTTTCAACTGGACATATCTTTTGATTCCCGCTATGAAATTTCGATTTTTCGGGTTCGTTGGAAAGATATCATCAATTAGATCCTATTATTTTTGGTTTCACTAAAATCCGGATTGTTTTGCACCCGGTATGCTCAATTGAAGTTTGAAATCGAATTATCGAACTACCACGCCATTTTCAATTCTATTTATAATTATATATAATTATTTATATTCTAACAACGGCGTATATAATATATACGTTCGAATTATATTCAAAATAAATTTTCTCGTCGATATTATTTAAAATAATCTATTTTAAATATTCAAAATTCGCTAAAATTGCCAAAATAAAAATTTTAAACTGGCCCAGATTTTCGAGTTGTTACAATATCTCCCACTTAAAACTTTTCGTCCCTGAAAAGGAACAAAGTCGAAAGTGGTTTGATCAATCAACTCTACGTTCGATTTGGCTTTCATTCTCCAACTTTTCAGTTTCTGAGAATTTACAAATTTTCAAAAATTTGGCTAACACCTTAAATTTTCGAAAAATTTCGCCATAACCTCCCCTGTACCGGGAGCCACGGGAAAATCCCGAAATTTCCATATAGGCCTTCTGATCTCAAAAAGAAAAGAAAAAGCCAAGCGGCTAGCCAATAGGCTCATAAAATCATCATCACCCAAACAAAACAGTAAATTATGATAAACATGTACCTATTTGTCGGGCAAACAAATTTTATTCTCTGCTCTAGCCTCCTTGCTATGACCTGTTCAATGGATATACATGTATATGCAAGCAAATGCAACTAATTTTCAATACAATTCAATATGTGATACAATTAGGCATAATGGTTCAATATTAACAAACAAATAAACAAACAACACAAACATCAATCAATTAGTGAATTAGAGTTTCAAATTCATAATTTTGATACATATACAAAAAAAATCATGTTTTTGATGCCAATTCACAACAATAAATCTATCTATATAAGTTTTGGTTCTCACACCAGTCTAATGGAAATATATAGATATCACACCTTCGTAAATAAATACTGCTGATGGTATACTTCATCATCAGGACCATGTCCGGGCGACTAGAGTGTGACTCTATATCTATCTAATATATTAAAACTTCGAATATACGTTCATGATGCGTATATGCAAAACCTTTATATACTAGATTGTCCAAATTCAAAATAAATAACCAAATACATATAAAATGGTTTAAATTTTCAAAACAAAATTGTTTTAATTTGAAAAATATACTCTTCACACTCGTTCTAGGATACTACTGATCCTATCTTTAACGAGTAATTCTAATTGGATATTGCTAATCCAATATCTGATGAATTCTTTCGTATGGTTCTAATGTATCTTGTTCACGAGCTCTGTAAACCAAAGCTCTGATACCAAATGTGAAGGCCGGGAATTTCGCTCGATCCGAATCAGTCGTTAAACCGATCTAGACCATTCGAAACCCCTGATCGTTTTGAGAACAGGACAAATCAAAACGCAGACGGAAGAACATTTCATTGTTATTACAACAATTCCATCAGATACAAGAGTATACAGAGTATAATTGAATAAATTACATTCGATAACTATCAGAGATTACAATAAATTACATAGCAGCGGAAAAATAATACAAAGCACAACTGAAGGTGATATACGGATACAGAGCTTTCCGGATATCATTCCAGCTGTAAACCAGGATCCTGTGAATACAAATCTGCAAAACCAAAACTACTAGCTGCCCGTGCGGAAAATAGGGGCACCCAGAGTTTAGGTTAAAACAATAAACTCCAGGTCAGTCATGTGACTGGTGTGAGAACTAAAACAGTTATTTATAACTTCACTTTAAAAGAGAGAAATTCAAGGGACCACACCGTATAACACGGAACGGGTTTCCTCCCAAGAATATCAGTGCATAGCAATAAACAACGCAATGCTTTTTCGAAAAATGAAGCTATTATAAGACCCAGGTCCCATCACACAATGCAATGCAAGCCGGAGGATAGGGTTTTCCCTTATAATAGCCAAACATGCTTGGTACGTTTAAAACAAATCATTCGATACTATAATAAGTGTATAATGTCAAAACAATTTCAATCATAAATATAAATCATAGACGGCATGGGTACCATATATCATGTCGCCATACTAGTTCTACAATTAAAACCGCAATATCACATATTGGAAATTGGATTTCCGTCATGAGTCGAGGCAATGGGCAAGCTCCTATCCGCGTTCGAGACACTCTAGCAAATGTCTCAGGACTACACACTCTGGGTAATCCTGGATCGGTTGGGCCGGTCCTCACTTACGTCAGAGGATTATTTATTCCTGAACACACGTTTCCCGGTC
Organism: Allium sativum; assembly: GCA_030737875.1. Lineage (NCBI taxonomy): Eukaryota > Viridiplantae > Streptophyta > Magnoliopsida > Asparagales > Amaryllidaceae > Allium > Allium sativum. Next base: position 579,779,110 of record CM060915.1, on the reverse strand, counting down.
CTAACAGACCTATAATCGAGGCGCCTCATTCCAACAACCACAAAGGTGAAAAGTATATAAATGTCAGGGCTGGTAAGTCACTGACACCACCAAAGCTAGAAAGAAACGTCGTGTTCTCCCAACGGTCCGTATCCCGTTTTTAACTCATACCGAGGTGTGAGGCTCGCGAATTCACGTTATACACAAAGCTACGCCCCAAAGGCCATGCTTCGATCATCAACCACAAGACTTTGCTTTTCAACAGAAGCCTTAATCCATGCAACTCAGCGTGCCACACAGACAATTCATGCCATGCGATTGATATCTATCGATATATAACCTCTAAGCTCGTACGTCTCAGAGAAGGGCATTAAGCAAGAGAATAAATTCTCCGCCGCCAAACAGATATATATTTAAGAGAAATCAATCAACACAGAATAAAATCCAATGTCAGACACACAATCCATTTACAAGTTCGTTCTGGGTCTGAACGAAACCGGAGGCACTTTCCTCGCATATCCATCCATCTCCAAGTACGTCTGGACGACCACCAACTATTTCCATCCTCTTGGGTGTACAGCCCAATCAGGATCGTCAGTAATTATCCAAACGATGTGAAAACTTCCGGTCTTCGACCACCATCTTCATCTTTGACATATCGTCGAATCGGTTATTCAGAATGGGTATAAACCCGGACTTTCCGAACAACCCGCGTATAAAAACGAATGTTACACAAACACAACATACGCCTCATTCCAATTCATATTCTCAGGGAAAGGTTCCCATTAATTTTATCAAAGATAAATTCTTTAAATTTATTCTTTGATCTTCCTTTGGATGTCATTTCAAACCAAATTATGGTTTTCCAAACTAGTCGAGATTAGCGAACCACGCCGAAGTGATTATTTATTTTATTTCCCAATCCCAACCTATTCATCCCATGAAGCAAAACTGGTAATACTCCATATCTAATACCACGGTGTTATCGGTAAAATTAATTACCATTTCACGTTCAAATCTAATTAAAGATTTAACTATCGCTTTGGAGCAAAATTAGTGATACTCCATTCTCGCTCATTTTCAATATTTGATAATTTAGATTATCAATTCACATTGCAATCTAACTGTAAATTCATTAAAACTCCTTTTACTGGGTTAAAGAACTAGTGTCATTTAAAACACAGTTCACAACAAACCCAAATCACGTTTTATTTATTATCGGGTTAAAGAACTAGTGTTATTTAAAACACCGTTCACGATAAACCCACAAATGAATTTTAATCCAATTCCAATCAAATATATTAGAAATTCCGATTCTTTAAAACCCCTTTTTAAATCTAATTTATTTATTTAAAAATAATTGGGTTTTAAATTTAGTTCAAAACTAGTTCATTTCGATAAAAAACTATTTTTATCTTTTCAAATATGGGATTTTTCACCCCAATTTTTCCCAAATCATTTCTTATGATTTTACACTAATTATTACTATTTTTAATAATTTTATCAAGGCCCGTACAGTCGATTTCCATCAACGGCCATCGAACTGCACTTACAGCGACCTTTTTCAAATTTGATTTGGACGTATCTCCAAATCCAACCGTTAGATTTCAAATTTCAAATATTCGTTAGAAAGCTCCTTTCGATACGAACCCAACGGTTCTGGTTTTAGGAGTATCCGACGGTCAGATCCCCCGTAATGTCCGTTTGAAATAAATGGTCGAAATTCACGAACTGCCGCGGCGCGGCGCATTCTATTCAGGCCATTATATTATATATATAATATATATTTCGTCGATTCCTATTTAAAACGAAGTTTATAAATAGTTTTGAATTCATTCCCAAAAACAATTTCAACCTTTATTTCAGATTCAAATCAAAATTGAATTTCCTATTATAAATCCTTTTTACTTTCATTTCTATTTGATTTCAATTCAAATCGATTTTAATTCGATTCGAATTCATTTCGTTTCCTATTCAATTTATATCAATTCGTTTTCTATTCAATTTGAATTCAATTCGTTTTCTTTTAAATTTGAATTCAATTCGTTTTCTATTCAATTTGAATTCAATTCGTTTTCTATTCAATTTGAATTCAATTCGTTTTCTATTCAATTGTAATCAAATTTGTTTTCTATTCAATTCATTTCGAAATCGTTTTATATTCAATTCATTTCGAAATCGTTTTATATTCAATTCATTTCGAAATCGTTTTATATTCAATTCAAATATGTTTTAAATTCGAAAATGAATATAATCGATATAAATATCGTTCACGTCAAAATAGCGCATCACTAATCAACACGGCTTTATATTCATCAAATGGATCTATATTTCTTTCAATACACGACTCTATATCTTTGTCAACACACGACTAATCTCAGCGAATGAGTACTGTCCACGTGTGACTATTTTTGTTATTTAATATATTTTATGAAAATTAAGGTATCTATCGTTTGATATTGAATCAGACTCCAACCGTAAATTAGTAAGAGAACGATTTCCTGAATATTAACCCCGAAGGCCGAAACCAACATCAGATTAATATCCAGGACACCACTCATCTCATCTATTTTTCAGTTGATTTCTAATTCTATATATGATAAAGATGTAAATTTTATTGTTAAAATATTTCGTTCAACTCATGACTAATCTCAACGGATGAGTACAGTCAACACATGAACCTTTACTTTATAACATTCTTTATCTTCTAAATTGGAATAAGGCCCAATCAATTACCATATAGCGTTAACTATATGGATTTCCTTGCAACACATGTATATAATAGCATTGAAAAATAATCAACCACCAACCAAAGTGCACTACACTGTATAAGCATCAAATATAGATATCTAACGCTTATAACAGCCTGTCAATCAATCGACCGACATATTTAATCAATCAGGATGAGTGAACTTCAAATTTCATCCCAACACCCGTGTGGGGTTTCAAACAATCAAACACAGATTTTATTTGTGCAGTTGGGCGATGTGTAAAATTTATCGTCCCAATCAATGTCCTTCAAATAGGTGTACATAAACAAACCGTCCGGTTTGTAAATGAATATTTTATTTTATTCACTTCACGTTAAAAATTATATTTTTAACGATAAAACATTTTATTTTAACATATGAATTTCTATTCAGTTCATTCTTTAAATAAAATGATATTTTTATTTCTCTAACTTATTTTAGAAAATTTCGGCGGCATAACGGGACGAGGCCTAGCCTTATCCCCGGTCTAGTGAAGGCCCACGCCATTCACACATCAATCAAATCAATTTCATTTCACCAAACAATTCAATTCAACCCAAATCATCTAACTAATTTATGCAACCAAACAAACAAGTCCATGGTCTGTGGACGATTGTGTCGGGTGCTACTAAGCACCGTCTGCATCCTAGTATATATATATAACTAGAAAAGAAATTGAAGAGTGAGAAATTCTCACAGATAGCTATCCAAATCATCTTGACTCTTCTTTTGTAGAAGTCTTCGTCGTTCTCGCATCTTATCACTTTCGTCGCCTGTAGTCACTACATATGTAAAAATCGAATTTTTACCTCGCTTATCAATATATAAAAATCGAATTTTTACTATGCTATTCAATATATAAAAATCGAATTTTTACTATGCTATTCAATATATAAAAATCGAATTTTTACTATGCTATTCAGTATATAAAAATCGATTTTTTACTTCGTTATTCTCCATATAAAGATCTCGCCTTTTCAACTATAAAGATTTTACCTTTTCAATTTCATCACTATAGAAATCACATTTTTATTTTTGCTACATATATAAAGATGACATTTTTACTATCTATAAAATATAAAAATTATATTTTTATATTTTTACAATATAAAAGATTATATTTTTATTATTCTTACCTAAAGATCTAATCTTTTACCTTTGTAAAAATTATTTCTTTGCATAATTAAAAATTCAACCTTTACATACAATAAAAATCTATCCTTTCTACTACATAAAAATATATACTTTATTTACTTTAAAAATCCGAAAATTTTGTTCGCTTTAAAAATCAAAACTTTTATTTTTAAAAATCACCTTTTCCTATTCAATGTTTATATATTCAAATCATCACATATATATATATATATATAAAGTTACTTATAAAAACTTACAGTTATTCGACGAGAAAGGAGGGGCGTCGGATTTTTTTGAGGAGAAGGGGGAAGACGGGGGGTGTTGTTGTCGAGGTCGGGGAAGTGGAGGGAGGAGGTGGCGCAGGCTCGGGGTGGCGATGGAGGGGGGCTGTCTGAGCGGCGGCGCGATCCATCGGGGGGGGGAGGAAGGCTTCGCGGTCTCACGCGATAGGAGGAGGAGGGAAGAAGAAGGCGGAGGATCGGAGGGGGCTGCGGCATCCTTGGACGGCGGCGACGAGGGCGGGCACGAGGGCGACGGGGTGCGGTGGTGCTCCCCCTGGCGGCGCGCGATTTCGATTTAGGTTTCTATTTTTTTTCTCTTTGAACTGAATTATAATGGGGGGGGCAGGGAGGATGTAGGAGAGAAAGGGGGTTTTTAATTTTTAATTTATTTAATTATTTTATTTTCACCAAAAAGCAACTTTTATTTTCGACCTCAAAACGAGGCCCACCGCCTGTCGTCCATAGCGTATTACCCCCATTCCGAACACAATAGGATATGTATCATAAGCTGATTCGATCGTTTAAATCTGTCTTCGTCAAAATCAACATATAACTCTATATATTGAATTTAAACGCGCATTTCAATTTACTGGGGTCACATACTAACTCGAAAAATTCCCGAAAAATATTTTCTAGCTTTGTATTGACGATACGGTCCTAACAAAACTAGTTTCGTCGAATTCTGAGACCGTTTGAAAATTGGCCATTTTCTAGTCGATTAAAATCAACTGAAACTGGTCAAACACGTTTTCCTTTGCCACGCTCACATATGGATTCGAAAAATTATGAAATTTGAAATCTAGCAATAATTTGACATCACAGACCCAACAAAAGTGGTTTCGTCGAAATTCGAGGTCGTTTGCAAAATTTCCATTTTTAAGGGCCTAAATTCCATAGCGACTATTCAGAATTTTCAACTGGACATATCTTTTGATTCCCGCTATGAAATTTCGATTTTTCGGGTTCGTTGGAAAGATATCATCAATTAGATCCTATTATTTTTGGTTTCACTAAAATCCGGATTGTTTTGCACCCGGTATGTTCAATTGAAGTTTGAAATCGAATTATCGAACTACCGCGCCATTTTCAATTCTATTTAAAATTATATATAATTATTTATATTCTAACAAATGCGTATATAATATATACATTCGAATTATATTCAAAATAAATTTTCTCGTCAATATTATTTAAAATAATCTATTTTAAATATTCAAAATTCGCTAAAATTGCCAAAATAAAAATTTTAAACTGGCCCAGATTTTCGGGTTGTTACAGTTCTTGCGATAGGTAGCTGGTACCTATTTCCTACTTTGCTTGAACGTGAAGGACTTTTAATAAAAACAAAAATACATACATTCTTGTATTTGATTTGAAGGTGTAGTTCTGCATTGGCTTTGGAAAGGTCACAACAAACGATCACAACAAACCAGCTTAAAGCATCATGTTACAGTACGCTCGAAGTATTGTCAACTTCTGTATGTGATGCCTCTAGATTTGCTAGGGTGTGCTAACTGATTCGTTCTACTATGTGGCTCCAGCAATGCTTTTTTTATTGATTGTGGTCGTTTTGTGGGGATCCGCCCCTTATACGTTGCACATACGTGATATAGGGTAGGTCTTTGATATTTTCCTCAACTGTTAATATTAGTTACTTTATGTTATTTGGCACTAATCATATTGTGCGTGAAGCCATGCGAGTATACTATGTATGCTTAAGATGTTTCCATGAAGAGCAATGGGTGAGAAAAGTGATTTGGTATATATGTTTTATTTCAGTTCAAAAGTTTAGCATACTTTGCTACACGTAATTTCATTCTCTTACGGACCCCTATGGACAAAAGTAAAAATACGGTCAGGTCGAGCTAGGCGCTACGATCCCAGAAATATAATAATATAGACAGGTTAATTTATTCTGTGAAACCCCAAAATATCGATATAGGGTATAAAATACTCCAAATAAAAAGTTGCTTATTTTTCAAAATAAAAATTACAGAAAAATTCTAAAAATTAAATTATATCTACGCCTCAAATAGCTTGTCCGAATTCATAAACAATATTTAATTATAATTAAATATACTGTTATGCTTTTTAAACGATTCCATGGCGACTATTTGAAAATTTAATTTGGACATAACTCACAATCTATATGATGAAATCTCCATTTTTCTCTTTTATTAGAAAAATACCGTTCAATAGATTCAAATGTTTCTTGTTTCAAAGAAATCCGATTTAAAACGAATCATGTACATTCAATTGAAGTTCAACCCGTCGAATTACGAACTACCGCTCCGTTAAGGGCTCGATTATAATTTATATTATAAATAATACGTTCACACCGTCGTTTATAAATATATTTGTTATTTAGATTAAATTCTAAATTGAATTAAATATCTTATACTATCTAATTCACATATTATTACCCAATCCACTAATCCGACCATTTCGAAATTAAAATTATTATCCCATTATTTATTATATAATTATTCAAAGTATTTGAATTCACCTTATTTGAATTAATTAAATAATCATACTTGTTTAAATTCAGATCATTTAAATCACCAAACCAATTATTAAATAATTAAATAAATTAGTTATTAAACTGCTAAAATTCCGGGGCGTTACATTCCTTTCCAAATAAAAGAATTTCGTCCCAGAAATTACTAAGCAGCAAAGAGGCTATAACTCTTCTAACTTGACTCGGTCCACTTAGTTAAAACTTTACACTTCACTTTTGCTCAACACAGTTCTCCACAGGCTTCTAATCCTTATGCCAACTTTCCATGATTATTCCAATAGACCGGTCCACCATTTTGGGACAACCTATCACTCCAATTTTATTTTCAACCCATACGAAGAGTTGCATATCTCTTCATCTTCTCAAATTGATTTTAAATTGATTTATTACTTTTATTATTCTCTTTTAAATTCTATTAATCCATTTTGATTTCATAATTTTAAATTACAATCGACAATGCGATTTCTACTTATAAATTTTCTTCTAACTCTTTAAGTTTTCGGAAATTTTTTCCAGCATCTCCTTTGCACGGCTCAATCGGTACAGCTTCAACTTGCCTCTCTAGGCCTTCTTTACTCCAAAAGAAAATCAAACAGTCAAGCGGCTTGCCAAACGGCCTCATAAATTTCATACTCAAATAATTTATAAACCTGTACCTTTTTGTTGAGCATTAAACTCTATCACTTCCATCTGTTATCAATTCAGCATAAACCAATGTCATTCCAGTTGATCTCTAATCAATTCCTCCTCAAATCCAATTGTTTGCTTACCAAATCAAAATCCATTCTCAATTCAACTTTCATTTCAATTTAACATTCTTACTTGATAATCCAATTTAATTCCAGCTTATCTCTAATCCAACCCAATTTTGTTTAACTTTATTTTTAAGTTAAATTTAAGTAATTAATTTCAATTTATTTAACTTCATAAGTTAAATTAATTCTAGAATTTCAATTTCCTGGGTTTTTATCTCTAATCAGCTTGAAATTATAAATATTTATATATACAATAATAGCAATTCAAAACATTTGAATTTTTAACAGTTCTTTTCCTCAAACAATTTAAAAACAAAATCTTTGGTAGTAATCTGTCACTTAGAACTCGAAAATGACACTGAAGATGCATCCATCATCATCAGAATTATTTTCCAGCTATCGAAGTGAGTTCAATACTATATCATTTCAAAACTCATTTTCAAATACTTCCATTTTGAATTTTCTTCAAAATATCTTGATAATGTTTGGAAAATATTTCTAATTCACCCAGGATCTAAAAATTCCCATATATCTACTATAGACTTCGTTTATAGCATTTTCCAGAGTTCAATTCCAGTTCCGGTTTAAATACAGAGTTAATTTATCTGAATTTATATATCACCCTTATACGAATCCTTTTTGGTTATTTATAACTATTTCAATTATAATCTGATTCGATTATATTATCAAATCAACACATCAAATATATATTATAATAATTTCAATATATATACTTTGTTTATATCAAAATATATTTTGGGTAAAATTATTTCATTTACCCATCTTTTAAAACAATATTGTGTCAAATTACTCTATTCAAGAGTTTAGAAACACCTATCGATACAGTTTGCATTACTGTATCGACCAGAATCCATAAACCACCCGACAAACCAATCAACACAATATAAAACAGTTTTTATTTCAATTTACAAATACGCACTCATATATACACTGTAATAACCCGGAAATCTGAGCCAATTTAAAATTTTTATTTTGGAAATTTTAGTGAATTTTGATTATTTAAAATGAATTATTTTAAATAATATCGACGAGAAATTTATTTTGTATAGAATTCAAACGTATATATTTATATGAATCGTCGTTAGAATATAAATATTTTATTTTAATTATAAAAGGAATTGAAAATGGCGCGGTAGTTTGAAAATTCAATTTCAATTTTCAAATGAATGTACCGGATGCAAAATAAACCGGATTTTAGCGAAACCAAAAAGATTTGAATCTAATTGAGAATATCTTTCCAACGAATCCGAAAAATTGAAATTTCATTGCGGGAATCAAAAGATATGCCCAGTTGAAAATTCAGAATAGTCACTATGGAATTCTGGCCCTTAAAAATAGAAATTTTGCAAACGACCTCGGTTTTCGATGAAACCCATTTTGTTGGATCCGTGATGTCAAGTTATTGCTATATTCCAAAATTCGTAATTTTTCGATTCAATATGTGAGTGTGGCAAAGGAAAACGCATTAGACCAGTTTCAGTTGATTTTAATCGACCGCAAAATGACCATTTTTCAGACATTCTCGGAATTTGACGAAATTAGTTTTGTTAGGGTCGTATCGTCAATATAAAGCTAGAAAATATTTTTCGGGAATTTTTCTAGTTAGTATGTGGCCCCGGTAAATTGAAATGTGCGTTCAAATTCAATATATAGATTTATATTTTGATTTTGACGAAAACTGATCGAAACGATTGAATCATCCTGCGATACCTATCCCATTGTGTTCGGAATGGGGGTAATTAGCTATGGACAACAGGCGGTGGGCCTCGTTTAGAGGTCGAATAAAAAAGTCAACTTTTTGAAATTAAAAATAATAAAATAAATATATTTATATAATCACCTTAATCCCTCTCGATACCATTCTCTCTCCCCTCCCCCTTTCTATTCGAACAGATCGAAGAAAAAAAAAAGAAAAAACCCCGTCAGTCGCCCCCCCCTCCACCGATCGCCGGAGCGCCGGCCCACGGCGGCCTACCCCTCCTCTCCTCCGTTACCTCCCCCTCTCCCACCACACGAACCCGCAGCCCCCATATCCCACCCCTGACTCTAAATCGACCCGAACCCCACGCACCCGAACCCCCCCTCAGCCTGCGCCGCAACCCACAGCCGCCGCCCACCTCCCTCTGCTCCGCCTACCTCGCGTGACCCTCCCCTTTCCCCTCTCTTCTCAGTTCGACGACGTGAAACCACTCCCCCTCGTTGAAAAAAAAACACAGTAAGACCTCCTATTTATTTATTATTTATTTTATTTTAGATCCGATTTTATTTATTTATTTTAAACCATGGAAAATTTATTTATATATAAAGCAATACTTTGTTTATATATTAAATTAGGAAAAGATTTGATGTTTGAAAGTGAAAAGATTATATTTTTATTTATAAAAATATGATTTTTATATTTTAGAAAGAATAAAAAATATGATTATATATATATATGATGTTGATTCATATGAAGCTATGTTTTTTAAAATCAGAAAAGGTCGGATTTTTATATAGTTAATCGAATAGAAAAGGGCAGATTTTTTGTATTAGAAAAGTCTGAATCTTTATATAGTTGAAATGGTGAAGTAAAAATGCGATTTTTATATATGAAGACATAGAGAATAAAAATATAATTTTTATATAGTGAGAAGAATAAAAGTAGAATTTTTATCCATATAGAGCGATTCTAAAAATGTGATTTTTATCCATATAGAGCGATTATAAAAATAGAATTTTTATCCATATAGAGCGATTATAAAAATGTGATTTTTATCTATATAGAGCGATTATAAAAATGTGATTTTTATCCATATAGAGTGAATATAAAAATGTGATTTTTATATACATAGCAACAATATAAAAATGTGATTTTTATATACATAGCAACAATATAAAAATGTGATTTTTATATATGTAGTGGCTACGGACAATGAAACTGACAAAGGCAAGCACGACGAAGATTTCTACATATGAAGAGTCGTGGCATTTGGTTTAGCTAGTCGGTGAGAACTTCTCACTTTAAATCTTGTTTTCTAGTTAATATATATACTAGGATGCAGACGGTGCTTAGCAGCACCCGACACCCGTCATCCACAGACCATGGACGACTTGTATGCTTGTTTGATGTGTTGTGAAGTTTGTTTGCGACGTTGATGTGAAATGGATAATAAATGTTCATGTGTTGAAATAAATTAATTATCGTTAAAAATATAATTTTTAACGTGAATGTGAATAAATAAATATTCATTTACAAATCGGACGGTTTGTTTGTGTACACCTATTTGAAAGATATTGATTGGGACGATAAATTTTACACATCGCCCAACTGCACAAATAATATTCAGTGTTTGTTGATTTGAAACCCCACATGGGTGTTGGAATGATATTTGACGTACACTAATCCCAATTATTTAGTTGTATGTCGATCGATTGGTCGACAGACTATGTAAGCGTTAATTATTTATATTTAAAGCTTATGCAGTTGTGTGGTGCACTTTGGATGATGGTTGATTATTTATCGTTGCTATTATATACATGTGTTGTATGGAATCCATATAATTAACATTATATGGTAATTGATTGGGCCTCATTCCAATTGGGAAAATAAAGAATATTATAAAATATAAAGATTCATGTGTTGAATAGAATAAATAGTCTTGTGTTGACGATGCTCATGTGTTGAGAATATTCATGTGTTGAAAATTATCATGTGTTGAAAAAAATATTTTAACAATAAAATTTACATCTTTATCATATTTAATATTAGAAATAACTGGAAACTAGATAAGATGAGTGGTTTCCTGGGTATTGATCTGAGGTTGGTTTCAGCCTTCGGGGTTAATACTTAGGGATTCATTCTCTTACTACTTTACAGTTGGAGTCTGATTAAAAATCAAACGATAGATACCATAATTTTATAAAATATATTAAATAATAGAAATAGTCATGTGTTGATAGTGCTCATGTGTTGAGAATATTCATGTGTTGAAAAAAAATATTCATGTGTTGAATAGAATAAATATTCATTTTTTGAATAGAATAACGAAGTTGTTGAAATATATAAAGCCGTGATGATTAGAGTTGCGCTATTTTGACGTGAATGATATTTATATCGACTATATTCCCTTTTATAATAAATATAGAAAAGGAAGTGATTACAAATTATAACGTTTTGAAAATATTATCATTTGTATATCGATGATGTGGACTATTCAATTTCAATTCGAAATTGAATATGAAGTTGAAATCGTTTAGAAAACGAATTTAAAACGATTTATAAAATACATTATGAAAGGAAATCGACGAAATATATATGTTATATATATAATGGCCTGAATAGAATGCGCCGCGTCGCGGCAGTTCATGAACTTCGACCATTGACTTCGAATGGACATTGCGGGAGATCCAACCATTGGATTCTCCTGAAACCGGAACCGTTGGGTTCGTATCGAAAAGAGCTTTCCAATGAATATTAGAAATTTGAAATCTAACGGTTGGATTTGGAATTATGTTCAAATCAAATTTGGAAAAGGTCGTTGTAAGTGCAGTTCGATGGCCGTTGATGGAAATCGACTGTACGGGCTTTGATAAAATAATTAAAAATAGTAATAATTTGTGTAAAATCATAAGAAATGATTTGGGAAAAATTGGGATGAAAACTCCATATTTGAAAGGATAAAAATAAATTTTTATCGAAATGAACTAGTTTTGAACTAGAATTAAAATCAATTTATTTTTGAAATAAATAAATTGAATTTGAAATGGTTTTAAAATAACCAAAAATTTCCAATACGTGAATTGGAATGGATTTGAATCGAAATAGTCTTCGGAATATTTCGATGTTGGATTTTGTGATTATACAGATATGGTTGTGAAAATTTGAAAGATATATTTTATATCGTTATTTCCGATACGATAATTGTTGGTCGTAGAATTCGATATTGAATATAAGCCGATATATTTTCTATTCAGAGCCTTTTATTTAATATCAAACGTGATTTGGGTTTCTCGTGAATGGTGTCTTCATTAACACTGTTCTTAAGCCCAGTTGAGAAAAAGATTAAATCTTTCTATTTAGATTTAATGAAGTGTACCAATTAAATAATATTAAATGGAATCGAATTTAAATTGGTTTTGGGTTTATCGTGACTGGTGTTTTGAATAACACCTGTTCTTTAACCCGATTAACAATAGCATGTGATTTTGGGTTCATCGTGAATCGTGTTTTAGTTGACATTGGTTCTTTAACCCAGTTAAAGACAGGATATTGATTTGTGGGAAGATTAAAACTAAGTGGAGTTTTAATGAATATGTAATTAAATTGAAATGTGAATTGTTAATTTAAATTATCAAATTTGGAAAGTGATCGAGAATGGAGTATCACCAGTTTTGCTCCAAAGCGATAGTTAAATCTTTAATTAGATTTGAATGTGAAATGGTAATTAATATTTACCGATAACACCGTGGTGTTAGATATGGAGTATTACCAGTTTTGCTCCATGGGATGAACAGGTTGGGATTGGGAAATAAAATAAATAATTACTTCGGTGTGGTTCGCTAATCCCGACTAGTTTGGAAAACCATAATATGGTTTGAAATGATATCCAAAGGAAGATTAAAGAATAAATTTAAAAGAATTTATCTTTGATAAAATTAATGGGAACCTTTCCTTGAGAATGTGAAAATTTGAATAAAAGAATATTCTGAATTGGAATGAAGCGTATGTTGTGTTTGTGTAAAATTGGTTTATTATATACGCGGGTTATTCGGAAAGGCCGGGTTTATACCCATTCTGAATAACCGATTCAACGATAAGTCAAAGATGAAGACGGTGGTTGAAGACCGGAAGTCTTCACATCGTTTGGATGATTATTGATGATCTTGATTGGGCTGTACACCCAAAATGAGGGAATCAGTTGGTGATCGTCCAGACGTACTTGGAGATCGATGGATATGCGAGGAAAGTGCCTCCGGTTTCGTTCAGACCCAGAACGAACTTGTAAATGGACTGTGTGTCTAACATTGGATTTTATTCTGTGTTGATTGATCTCTATTAAATATACCTCTGTTTGGCGGCGGAGAATTTATTCTCTTGCTTAACTCCCTTCTGTGGGACGTACGAGCTCAGAGGTTGTATATCGATGGACATCAGTCGCATGGAGTGAATTGCCTGTGTGGCATGCCTAAGTGGCTGATGATCGAGGCTTCTGTTGAAAAGCAAAGTCTTGTGGTTGATGATCAAAGCACGGCCTGTGTGGCATAGCTTTGTGTATAGCGTGAATTCGCGAGCCTCACACCTCGGTATGAGTCAAAAACGGGATACGGACCGTTGGGAGAACACGACGTTTCTTTCTAGCTAGTGGTGGTGTCAGTGCTCAAACTGGCTAACATTTAAATAATTTTCACCTGTGTGGTTGTTGGAATGCGAGGCGCCTCGGATATAGGTCTGTTAGGACCGGGAAACGTGTGTTCCGGAATAACTAATCCTCAAAAGTAAGAGAGGACCGACCCAACCGATTCCAAGGATCGCTGTGTGTGGTCCTGAGACATTTGCTAGAGTGTCTCGAACGGAGAGGAGCTTGCCCCTTGACTCGACGCATGATGGAATCCAATTTCCAATACGTGATATTACGGTTTTACTTGTAGAGACTAGTATGGCGACATGATAGATGGTACCCATGCCGCCTACGATTGATATTTAAGATTGAAATTGTTTTGACACTATACACTTATAATTGTATCAAATGATTTGTTTTAAACTTACCAAGCATGTTTGTCTATTATAAGGGAAAACCCTATCCTCTGGCTTGCGTTGCATTGTGTGACGGGACCTGAGTCTTATAATAGCTTCATTTTTCCAAAAAGCATTGCACTGTTTTGTTATATGCACTAGTATTCTTGGGAGGAAACCTGATCTGTGTTATAAGATGTGGTCCTTTGAATTATTCTCTTTTAAAGTAAAGTTTTAAATAACTATTTTAGTTCTCACACCAGTCACATGACTGACCTGGAGTTTATTGTTTTAACCTAAACTCTGGGTGCCCCTATTTTCCACGGGTAGCTAGTAGTTTTGGTTTTGCAGATTTATATTCACAGGATCCTGGTTTACAGCTGGAACGATACTCGGAAAGCTCTGTATTCGTGTATTACTTTCAGTTATGTGTTGTATTATTTTTTCGCTGCTGTGTATTTAAATGTAATTTAAATCTCTGATATTTGTTGAATGTGTAATATTTACTCATACTCTGTATATTCTTGTATTCTGATGGAATTGTTGTAATAAACAATGAAATGTTCTTCTGTTTGCGTCCCGATGTGTGTTGTTCTCATCTCAATCCAGGCTTTCCTTCACGGGGAGGTTCGGGTTGTTATAGCGTGGTATCAGAGCTTTGGTTTACAGAGCTCGAGAACAAGACACATTAGAACCGAACGAAAGAATCCATCAGATATTGGATTAGTAATATCCAATTAGAATGACTCGTTAGAGATAGGATCAGTAGTATCCTAGAACGAGTGTGAAGAGTATATTTTTAAAATAAAACCAAATTGTTTTGAAGATTTAAACCTTATTCAATGTATTTGAATATTTTATTTATATTGATTTTGGACAATCGAGTATATAAAGGTTTTGCATATACGTGTCATGAACGTATATTCGAAGTTTTAGTATACTGGATAGATATAGATTCGCACTCTAGTCGCTCGCAGATAATTCTGGTAATACGGCCGCCTTATCAGTATTTATGTTCGAGTTTCGAAAAGTGGGGTATCTATATATTTCCATTAGACTGGTTTGAGAACCAAAACTTATATAGGATTATTTGTTGTGATTTGGCATCAAAAACATGATTTTCTATATATGTATCAAAGTTATGTGTTTGAAATTCTAATTCACTAATTGATTGATGGTTGTGTTGTATGATTATTGTTTTGATTAATTAAAATTTTGAACCGTTTAGCCTAATGGAACGGAATATTGAACGGTATTGAAAAATGTTTTGAATTGCATGCATATACATGTACTTACATTGAACAGTCATAACAAGGAGGCTAGAGCAGAAGAATAAAATTGTTTGCCCGACAAATAGGTACATGTTTACAAATTGATTGGGTTTAGGTGATTTTATGAGCCGATTGGCTGTTTCTTTTTCTTTGTGGATTGATGAGGGCCATGGGAGGCTATTTGAAATATCCCGAAGTCCCCGGTGCAGGGGAGGTTATGGCGAAATTTTTCGAAAATTTAGGGTGTTAGCCAAATTTTTGAAAAATTTGAAAAGTTCTTAGAAACTGAAAAGTTGAAGAACTTAAGCCGTAAAGAAAATAATGGAAGTTGAGTTGATTAGTTAAACAACTTTCAGCTTCGTTCCTTTTCGGGGACGAAATGTTTTAAGTGGGGTAGATTGTAATAACCCGGAAATCTGAGCCAATTTAAAATTTTATTTTGGTAATTTTAGTGAATTTTGATTATTTAAAATGAATTATTTTAAATAATATCGACGAGAAATTTATTTTGTATAGAATTCGAACGTATATATTTATATGAATCATCGTTAGAATATAAATATTTTATTTTAATTATAAAAGGAATTGAAAATGGCGCAGTAGTTTGACAATTCAATTTCAAATTTCAAATGAATGTACCAGGTACAAAATAAACCGGATTTCAGCGAAACCAAAAAGATTTGATTCTAATTGAGAATATCTTTCCAACGAATCCGAAAAATTGAAATTTCATAGCGGGAATCAAAAGATATGCCTAGTTAAAAATTCAGAATAGTCGCTATGGAATTCTGGCCCTTAGAATAGAAATTTTGCAAACGACCTCGGTTTTCGACGAAACCACTTTTGTTGAATCCGTGATGTCAAGTTATTGCTAGATTACAAAATTCGTAATTTTTCGAGTCAATATGTGAGCATGGCAAAGGAAAACGCATTTGACCAGTTTTAGTTGATTTTAATCGACTGGAAAATGGCAATTTTTCAAACATTCTCGGAATTTGACGAAATTAGTTTTTGTAGGGCCGTATCGTCAATATGAAGCTAGAAAATATTTTTCGAGAATTTTTCTAGTTAGTATGTGGCCCCGGTAAATTGAAATGTGCGTTCAAATTCAATATATAGATTTATATTTTGATTTTGACGAAAACTGATCGAAACAATTGAATCAGCCTGTGATACCTATCCCATTGTGTTCGGAATGGGGGTAATTAGCTATGGACGACAGGCGGTGGGCCTCGTTTAGAGGTCAAATAAAAAAGTCAACTTTTTGAAATTAAAAATAATAAAATAAATATATTTATATAATCCCCTTAATCCCTCTCTATACCTTTCTCTCCCTCCTCCCCCTTTCTATTCGAATAGATCGAAAAAAAAAGAAAAGAAAAAAAAACCGTTGAGCGCCCCCCCTCCACCGTTCGCCGGAGCGCCGCCCCACGCCGGCCTACCCCATCGTCTCCTCCGTTACCTCCCCCTCTCCCCCCACACAAACCCATAACCCCCAAATCCCTCCCCTTGACTCCAAATCGACCCGAACCCCCCCCCCCCCAGCCTGCGCCGCAACTCACAGCCGCCGCCCACCTCCCTCTGCTCCGCCTACCTCGCGCGACCCTCCCCTTTCCCCTCTCTTCTCTTTTCGACGACGTGAAACTCCCCCCCCCCCTCGCTGGAAAAAAACACAGTAAGCCCTTCTATTTATTTATTATTTATTTTCTTTTAGATCCGATTTTATTTATTTATTTTAAACCATGAAAATTTATTTATATATAAAGCAATACTTTGTTTATATATTAAATTAGGAAAAGATTTGATGTTTGAAAGTGAAAAGATTATATTTTTATTTATAAAAATATGATTTTTATATTTTAGAAAGAATAAAAAATACGATTATATATATATGATGTTGATTCATATGAAGCTATGTTTTTTAAAATCAGAAAAGGTCGGATTTTTATATAGTTAATCGAATAGAAAAGGCCGGATTTTTTATATTAGAAAAGTTTGAATCTTTATATAGTTGAAATGGTGAAGAAAAAATGATATTTTTATATATGAAGACATAGAGAATAAAAATATAATTTTTATATAGTGAGAAGAATAAAAATAGAATTTTTATCCATATAGAGCGATTATAAAAATGTGATTTTTATCCATATAGAGCGATTATAAAAATGTGATTTTTATCCATATAAAGCGAATATAAAAATGTGATTTTTATATACATAGCAACAATATAAAAATGTGATTTTTATACACATAGTGACAATATAAAAATGTGATTTTTATATATGTAGTGGCTACGGACAATGAAACTGACAAAGGCAAGCACGACGAAGATTTCTACATATGAAGAGTCGTGGCGTTTGGTTTAGCTAGTCGGTGAGAACTTCTCACTTTAAATCTTGTTTTCTAGTTAATATATATACTAGGATGCTGACGGTGCTTAGCAACACCCGACACCCGTCGTCCACAGACCATGGACGACTTGTATGCTTGTTTGATGTGTTGTGAAGTTTGTTTGCGATGTTGACGTGAAATGGATAATAAATATTCATGTGTTGAAATAAATAAATTATCGTTAAAAATATAATTTTTAATGTCAAGGTGAATAAATAAATATTCATTTACAAACCGGACGGTTTGTTTGTGTACACCTATTTGAAAGATATTGATTGGGACGATAAATTTTACACATCGCCCAACTGCACAAATAATATTCATTGTTTATTGATTTGAAACCCCACACGGGTGTTGGGATGATATTTGACGTACACTAATCCCAATTATTTAGTTGTATGTCGATCGATTGGTCGACAGACTATGTAAGCGTTAATTATTTATATTTAATGCTTATGCAGTTGTGTGGTGCATTTTGGATGATGGTTGATTATTTATCGTTGCTATTATATACATGTGTTGTATGGAATCCATATAATTAACATTATATGGTAATTGATTGGGCCTCATTCCAATTGGGAAAATAAGAATATTATAAAATATAAAGATTCATGTGTTGAATAGAATAAATAGTCTTGTGTTGACGATGCTCATGTGTTGAGAATATTCATGTGTTGAAAATTATCATGTGTTGAAAAAAATATTTTAACAATAAAATTTACATCTTTATCATATTTAATATTAGAAACAAACTGGAAACTGGATAAGATGAGTGGTTTCCTGGGTATTGATCTGAGGTTGGTTTCAGCCTTCGGGGTTAATACTTAGGGATTCATTCTCTTACTACTTTATAGTTGGAGTTTGATTAAAAATCAAACGATAGATACCATAATTTTATAAAATATATTAAATAATAGAAATAGTCATGTGTTGACAGTGCTCATGTGTTGAGAATATTCATGTGTTGAAAAAAATATAGATTCATGTATTGAATAGAATAAATATTCATTTGTTGAATAGAATAACGAAGTTGTTGAAATATATAAAGCCGTATTGATTAGAGTTGCGCCATTTTGACGTAAACGATATTTATATCGATTATATTCCCTTTTATAATAAATATGGAAAAGGATGTGATTTCAAATTATAACGTTTTGAAAATATTATCATTTGTATATCGATGATGTGGAATATTCAATTTCGATTCGAAATTGAATATGAAGTTGAAATCGTTTAGAAAACGAATTTAAAACGATTTATAAAATACGTTTTGAAAGGAAATCGACGAAATATATAATATATATATATATATATTATATATAATGGCCTAAATAGAACGCGTCGCGGCAGTTCGTGAACTTCGACCATTGACTTCAAATGGACATTGCGGGAGATCCGACCGTCGGATTCTCCTGAAACCGGAACCGTTGGGTTCGTATCAAAAAGAGTTTTCCAATGAATATTGGAAATTTGAAATCTAACGGTTGGATTTGGAATTATGTCCAAATAAAACTTGGAAAAGGTCGCTGTAAGTGCAGTTCGATGGCCGTTGATGGAAATCGACTGTACGGGCTTTGATAAAATTATTAAAAATAGTAATAATTTGTGTAAAATCATAAGAAATGATTTGGGAAAAATTGGGATGAAAAACTCCAAATTTGAAAGGATAAAAATAAATTTTTATCGAAATGAACTAGTTTTGAACTAGAATTAAAATCAATTTATTTTTGAAATAAATAAATTGAATTTGAAATGGTTTTAAAATAACCAGAAATTTCCAGTACGTGAATTGGAATGGATTTGAATCGAAATTGTCTTCGGAATATTTCGATGTTGGATTTTGTGATTATACAGATATGGTTATGAAAATTTGAAAGATATATTTTATATCGTTATTTCCGATATGATAATTGTTGGTCGTAGAATTCGATATTGAATATAAGCCGAAATATTTTCTATTCAGAGCCTTGTATTTAGTATCAAACGTGATTTGGGTTTGTCGTGAATGGTGTCTTCATTAACACTGTTCTTAAGCCCAGTTGAGAAAAAGATTAAATCTTTCTATTTAGATTTAATGAAGTGTACCAATTAAATAATATTAATTGGAATCGAATTTAAATTGGTTTTGGGTTTATCGTGAGCGGTGTTTTGAATAACACCTGTTCTTTAACCCGATTAACAATAGAATGTGATTTTGGGTTCATCGTGAATTGTGTTTTAGATGACATTGGTTCTTTAACCCAGTTAAAGACATGATATTGATTTGTGGGAAGATTAAAACTAAGTGGAGTTTTAATGAATCTGTAATTAAATTGAAATGTGAATTGTTAATTTAAATTATCAAATTTGGAAAGTGATCGAGAATGAAGTATCACCAGTTTTGCTCCAAAGCGATAGTCAAATCTTTAATTAGATTTGAATGTGAAATGGTAATTAATATTTACCGATAACACCGTGGTGTTAGATATGGAGTATTACCAGTTTTGCTCCATGGGATGAATAGGTTGGGATTGGGAAATAAAATAAATAATTACTTCGGTGTGGTTCGCTAATCCCGACTAGTTTGGAAAACCATAATATGGTTTGAAATGATATCCAAAGGAAGATTAAAGAATAAATTTAAAAGAATTTATCTTTGATAAAATTGATGGGAACCTTTCCCTGAGAATGTGAAAATTTGAATAAAAAAATATTTTGAATTGGAATGAGGCGTATGTTGTGTTTGTGTAAAATTGGTTTATTATATACGCGGGTTATTCGGAAAGGCCGGGTTTATACCCATTCTGAATAACCGATTCGACGATAAGTCGAAGATGAAGACGGTGGTTGAAGACCGGAAGTCTTCACATCGTTTGGATGATTATTGATGATCTTGATTGGGCTGTACACCCAAGATGAGGGAATCAGTTGGTGATCGTCCAGACGTACTTGGAGATCGATGGATATGCGAGGAAAGTGCCTCCGGTTTCGTTCAGACCCAGAACGAACTTGTAAATGGACTGTGTGTCTGACATTGGATTTTATTCTGTGTTGATTGATCTCTATTAAATATACCTCTGTTTGGCGGCGGAGAATTTATTCTCTTTCTTAACGCCCTTCTCTGAGACGTACGAGCTCAGAGGTTGTATATCGATGGACATCATTTGCATGGAGTGAATTGCCTGTGTGGCATGCCTAAGTGGCAGATGATCAAGGCTTCTGTTGAAAATAAAAGTCTTGTGGTTGATGATCAAAGCACGGCCTGTGTGGCATAGCTTTGTGTATAGCGTGAATTCGCGAGCCTCACACCTCGGTATGAGTCAAAAACGGGATACGGACCGTTGGGAGAACACGACGTTTCTTTCTAGCTAGTGGTGGTGTCAATGCTCAAACTGGCTGACATTTATATACTTTTCACCTGTGTGGTTGTTGGAATGCGAGGCGCCTCGGATATTGGTCTGTTAGGACCAGGAAACGTGTGTTCAGGTCCTCAAAAGTAAGAGAGGACCGGCCCAACCGATTCCAAGGATCGTTGTGTGTGGTCCTAAGACATTTGCTAGAGTGTCTCGAACGGAGAGGAGCTTGCCCCTTGCCTCGACTCATGATGGAATCCAATTTCCAATACGTGATATTGCGGTTTTACTTGTAGAGCCTAGTGTGGCGACATGATAGATGGTACCCATGATGCCTAGGATTGATATTTATGATTGAAATTGTTTTGACACTGTACACTTATAATTGTATCAAATGATTTGTTTTAAACGTACCAAGCATGTTTGGCTATTATAAGGAAAAACCCTGTCCTCCGGCTTGTGTTCCATTGTGTGATGGGACCTGGGACTTATAATAGCTTCATTTTTCCAAAAAGCATTGCGCTGTTTTGTTATATGCACTAGTATTCTTGGGAGGAAACCGGATCCGTGTTTTACGGCGTGGTCCCTTGAATTACTCTCTTTTAAAGTAAAGTTTTAAATAACAGTTTTAGTTCTCACACTAGTCAATGACTGACCTGGAGTTTATTGTTTTAACCTAAACTCTGGGTGCCCCTATTTTCCACGGGTAGCTAGTAGTTTTGATTTTGCAGAGTTATATTCACAGGATCCTGGTTTACAGTTGGAACGATACTCGGAAAGCTCTGTATTCGTGTATTACTTTTAGTTGTGTGTTGTATTATTTTTTCGCTGCTGTGTATTTAAATGTAATTTAAATCTCTGATATTTGTTGAATGTGTAATATTTACTCATACTCTGTATATTCTTGTATTCTGATGGAATTGTTGTAATAAACAATGAAATGTTCTTCTATTTGCGTCTCGATGTGTGTTGTTCTCATCTCAATCCGGGCTTTCCTTCACGGGGAGGTTCGGGTTGTTATATACACTCAAACTCAATCTAGGGTATTACTATCCCCATCTCTATTGAGTTACGCAACAGAGCCAAGGTAATCACTTAACCTTCAGCTCTAATACCACTGTAACGACCATGATATTTTCGACCCCGAAAAATCGACATAAAACACAATGTCGACTAATCAGACATCGAAAAAAAACAATGGATCATTTAGAGAATGAAGTTAGAGGGTGAGAATAGAAAGAAAGCATATAATAGAAGAAGAAGAGGGAGAACACAATTGAACATAATCAGAGTAACTACGAATCTCAAAGCGGAACGAATAAAATATATTATAACATAATCTTGAAATACATAACTGTATATATATGCACACACATACCATTATCAGAGTACAACTCATAACATCACAGCGGAAATAAACTATATATATAACTAATGTTGAGGCCTCCTGTTCCACGCTCCTCCAAGTATACTTATAAAATCCTGACCACTTGACTGCCCGTACAAATTTGGGAACCTAAGAGTTTAGGGAAAACAAAACAAAATAAACTCTGAGTCAGTCCATAGGACTGGTGTGAGTAAACTCCAACCATTCGGTTTAACTTTGAAAAAAATCCTTTATGAAAGAAAACGATAATAGTTAGACCAGCCCACACATAAACATGGACATTTTTTACCTTACTATAACCCAAAACATTTTCAAAATCAATACTTATCTAATATTATAATAGTGTCTAATCACAAGTAAATAAAATCTAGCAGAATGCTTGCATCTCACGATCCACATATATAATATACAATCAAAACCATGGGTTCTTATTGGAGATTGGATTCTGACTATGACGAGGTATGGAACCACCCGCCGATAGTGAATCTCTAGAGATGAATACACAGGGTTCAACAAGAACGTCTTGCAACCCGGCCACACATGACCGACCACTCATTTCTCTTGAGTGTATCGAATATATTATCACCTACGGTTGCTAGCAACATAACCGTTCCCGGAAGATACAAAAGTGAAAAGAAGTAACAAATATGAATATTCTCTAGATGGTGACAATACACCCTAATGGGGGCAACCCACAGAGCCATGTTGCCTGCCCGATTTTTGTCATTTTCCGGTTGTGAGGCTTGAGGTCATAACGTATCTCTTGACAGATCACACCTCCATTTACTTTGAATGCCACACGTCATACTCGCCAAATTACAAATTGATTTCCACAAAAATACCATGGGTATAAAGCTATGAGAAACGAATTCCTCCGCCACCAAACGTAAGTACATTTGAAGAGATCAACTTACGCGATCTATTAGATATACTTTGTCAGATATTTGTCCATACAAGTAATCCTGGGACTGGACAAACCGAAGGCACTATTCTGTAAATTCATCTTAGGCAATTTCAACCTAGGATCTCCAGAACAACCCTTGCATAAATGCCATCTTCAATTATCTTCATTATATTTGATTTGCAACGCTAATGCCCATACGAAGTGGTTTTCAGATAATGAATCTGATCCTGGTCTCTCCGTATTGACAACTGGAAAATGGTCCAAAACTTTGATAGCTAGTGATTTAACTATCAAAGGAAAACATCCATACAAACAACGATCAAATTTCCAAATGGAAATTATTTCGATCAATCATTAATCAACACTGAGCTCTTTTTAAACAGATTTATAAATAATCATTTAATTTTCTCATTTCCCTTTTTATCCTTTATTCTAATATTACTCCAAATCACTTAGTCTCTCACGATTCTGGGAAAAACGTTTCCATCTGCTTTAAACTATTTATTTACTATATTTAAAAAATATACTTCATTGGAAAACATTTCCAGTTATATTCACATAACACTATCCTTCCCCATCCATTTATCCTAACTGTGAACTAGTAGAAGAACGACCCCTTAAGTATCAACCTCGAAGGCCGAAACCAACATCAGATCGATACGCGGAAAGCCGTTCAACTTAACTAGTCTCCAGTTAGTTTCTTAAATCCTATTCTTAATTTATTATTAACAGAACATCTTTTACCACTCTCGTAATAACTTTACGAATCCACTTCTTTTATGGAAATCTTTGATTATAATGATAACGTTATAATTTCTACTTCTGAAATATTTAACTTCGAAATATAACTTTTATTTCATTAATTCGAGTAATTAAATAAAAAATTAATAAGATAATTAAATAAATCTTGATAAAAATTGGAAAGTAAATATTACTTTCGTGAATTTGATATGATCGAATTTCAACTTATAACTCCTTTACGAACAATCAATATTCGATTAACGTTCCGAACTTCGGAACAAACTCACCGTTTTAGGTCAATTCAATTTCTAAATTCACTTTTGTATTTATCACTTCTAACATTTACCAATCTCCTTTTATAGCCAATTTAATCTGCAAAATGTTTGCTTTAAAATCATTATCCATTTTCAACATGAATATCATTTCTTCACATAAATCTGGACTCGTTCTATCAAATAAATCATGATTTAAATAATCAATACTAATTACAAGCTAAACTCCCATATATACAATTACATTCATATTTCATCTAATATATCCTATTTATAAATTAACTTCTTGTTCAATAAATATCAAGTTTACAACTTAATCTTGATTACCTATTTTATTATAAATTATCAGTCTCAACCCAAATATTAATTATCTTGTCAAATCCCAAATTACATAATATATAATTTGTAAAAATAAATTATTTGACATCGTCGAATCCTAATTACAAATACTTATGTATTTGTTTCAGTTCTCTTTACATTTCGAACATTGAAATGATTTTATCGTTTTCTTTTCAAACGATTTTCCCATTTCCCTTTTTAAATTCATTCCTTAATTTAAATTTTCAAATTATCTAAAAATAATTATTTCACCTCATTTATATTGTTGTTTATAAATCAATGTTTATAAATCAACTACTTGTTTTATACAATTGAACAAATTGTTGTATCCTATCCAAGTGAAATTAAGTTTCTATTTTAAGAATAGAAGTTCCTTTTTAGAACCCCAAAATCTGTTTCCAACATATTTGGGTATATTCTACGATATTTTATACACCAATTATTTCCCAGGTCGATGTTATTCAAACATCCCAAACACAAAATAATCAACCACGGATTACTTATCACATCATATAAAACAATATATGAAAATCAACAATAAAATTGTTGAGGAATCCAATTGGATCCCTCCAACCTGTTTTCCTGCATCCACAGATGTTAATTAACATAAATAACACGATTTCATATCAATATGATATCATTAAACAGTATTTAACAAACGGCTTCATATATATAATTATTAACCAATTTATTTGTAAATCATCCGATCAACCATCACACAGCATCCAATCATTTTTATCAATACTATAACGTTTATAAAATTATAAAACTAAACAGAGTTAGTGCGTTTACTCACATTGGTGGTTTATCGTTAAATAATGATAACCGTCGTTGATTTTGACAGACAATATGTTTTGCTATAAATTGTAACGAGCTCCAATTCACTTCCAGTTTGTTCCATGATGTGATTTGTACCCATACGAATTCAACGTGACAGACGGCGTTCATTTCTGATCATAAATGAAATTAATACGTGCATTATAAAATTGACTTGAATTAAGATAGATATATTTTTATTGATGGCCTTAAATATTTATAACATCATTGGTCCAAGTAAAACAACCCTCCTCCTAATCATAATGTGTTCAAAATGCACAATGTTTTAATAGAATCCTACTATCATTTAGCGATCCTCTTCAACTGGAATATTGTGGACAAACTGCCATCCTAAACAAAGTGGGAGTTCCCATCGTGCTAAAATGAATTGTCGATAACCTATTTTAATAGACCTATTATTACTATAAAAAAGAAACCAAACGAAGTTCTAACGTTAAAAATAAGAAATCTGGCTCACAGTTTATATTTCCTTTTATCGTGATAATGTTCCTTTCCACTCTTCTGTTTTCTTAAAATTTAATCACGCAAGTCCCTCCGATGATCAACTCTGACCTTCAGATCCCTTTCCACGTCATAACTTTTGAATCCGCGGCCACTCATCTTTCTTCCTCTATTTATCTTATCTTTCCAAAACTCAATAGCAGGAACCGCTCCTCCCACAACTTCTTCCTTGCTCCATCATTTCACTTTAACGTACCTCATGTTTAATTCGCGTCTTCTCCTAATCTCACGCACACAGTTCACCTCCCCCAACGGTTTTAAACTCCTATACCTAGACATACACATCTCCAAAATTTACTTCTGTTTCATGAACATAAACCTCTCTCACCTTCACTTCGGTCCGCCCCACAGCAACTATCCAAAAACTTTAAAACCTTTTCTCCTTATTTACCTCAAATTTTGACACAGACAGTCCTAGGCTACTGCTGTTCAATTCAAGCTACTTCTCCCTGCGTCAAACTTTCCAAACTCATATCAAAGAGATAGCTTCATAGTATTGCAAGCATGTGGTTTCATGATTCGAAAATATTATAATTTTTTATATTATTATTTTAACCATTGAGAAGCTTTCGGTCTGCAGCTGAAAAGATGAGAAAGGGAAGATAACTTGTTGTGTATTTATAGAAGAAGGGAGCCTTGGCACCCATGGTTTAGGCGTATGGAGTAGGAACGTATGCGGGTACCATAGAATGTGCTTTTCGATTTCTTTGTCTGCAAGGATTTGAAAGTAAACATGGAAACATGGATCTGCAGTGATGTTTTCTTTCCTAGGCCCTAAAGTTCTTGCGATAGGTAGCTGGTAGCTGGTACCTATTTCCCACTTTGCTTCAACGTGAAGGACTTTAAATAAAAAAAAATACATGCATTCATGTATTTGATTTGAAGGTGTAGTTCTGCATTGGCTTTGGAAAGGTCACAACAAACAATCACAACGAACTAGCTTAAAGCATCATGTTATAGTACGCTCAAAGTATTGTCAACTTCTGTATGTGACGCCTCTAGATTTGCTAGGGTGTGCTAACTGATACGTTTTTCTTTGTGGCTCCAACAATGCTTTTTTTTTTATTATGGCCGTTATGTGGGGATCCGCCCCTTATACGTTGCACATATATGATATAGGGTAGGTCTTTGATATTTTCCTCAACTGTTAATATTAATTACTTTATGTTATTTGGCACTAATCATATTGTGCGTGAAGCCATGCGAGTATACTATGTATGCTTAAGATGTTTCCAAGAAGAGCAAAGGGTGAGAAAAGTAATTTGGTATATATGTTTTATTTCAATTCAAAAGTTTAGCGTACTTTGCTACACGTAATTTCATTCCCTTACGGACCTCTATGGAAAAAAGTAAAAGTACGGTCGTGTCGAGCTAGATGCTACGATCCCAGAAATATAACAATATAGACAGGTTAATTTATTCTGTGAAACCCCAAAATCTCGATATAGGGTATAAAATACTCCAAATAAAAAGTTACTTATTTTTCAAAAAAAAAAAATTCAAAAAAATTCTAAAAATTAAATTACACCTACGCCTCAAATAGCTTATCCGAATTCGAAACCAATATTTAATCATAATTAAATATACTGTTATGCTTTATAAACGATTCCATAGCGACTATTTGAAAACTTAATTTGGACATAACACACAATATATAAGATGAAATCTTTATTTTTCTTTCATTAGAAAAATACCATTCAATAGATTCAAACGTTTCTTGTTTCAAAGAAATCCGATTTAAAACGAATCATGTACATTCAATTGAAGTTCAACCCGTTGAATTATGAACTACCGCTCCGTTAAGGGCTCGATTATAATTTATATTATAATTAATACGTTCACACCATCGTTTTTAAATATATTTATTATTCTAATTAAATTCTAAATTGAATTAAATATCTTATACTATCTAATTTACATATTGTTGCCCAATCCACTAATCGGACCATTTCGGAATTAAAATTATTATCCCATTATTTATTAAATAAATATTCAAAGTATTTGAATTCAACTTATTTGAATTAATTAAATAATCATAGTTGTCTAAATTCAGATCATTTAAATCACCAAACCGTTTATTAAATAATTAAATAAATTAGTTATTAAACCGCTAAAATTCCAAGACGTTACACAAATCCTTCAGAAATAAGAATATATTAGTTTTAGGATTCTGATTCAAGATTTGGAGACAAAGAAGGTAGATCTAAGCTATTGGTGCTTCGGTTTTTCGTCTACATGAGGTAAGTTCCGCAAATCTAATTTATGTGATTCTTCTCCTTCTTCTAGCGTCAGATTTGTAGTACATGGTTACTTGAATAATATATATTATTAGGAAGACCACGGATAATGAATCTAAAATGGATTCAAGGATTGCACGTAGTCAGGTAAGTGGATTAAATTATATTTTTCGATAACACTGTTTTGTATCATTTGATTCTTACTGAAATTACAATATGTTCTTCTTCTTCTTTTCCCCTCTTCTACGTCAGGATATATAGTTTGTGTCAAAAAATATTTTTCTTCTATTATCCCGAGAGAAAAACTTGTATGGCTCTATGGTTGAAATTAAAATGAATTTGATCGTAATTTTTTTTCGGTTTTTAACCGAATTTGATGATATTAGATGTTTCGAAAAGCTTAAATCATACGCTACAAGTTTAATGTTCTGAGTTTTCTGAAATTTTGAAGTTTGCTTGGTCAAAATTATGTTTGTTTGTTGCTGTCTGGAGAGCAAATTATGTTAAATTTGAATTGAATTTGTATGGAATTCAAACTACTGGTTTTAAGATATCCTTCTTGGTTTTCATTTTTTTCGAGAATGGTTTTCACTAAACCAATTTTAAACATTTGGACGTTTCAAATAATTATTATATCTATATTTATTCCTGTAATGAAAGAATTTCGAATATTGGTTTTAATAATTGGAGAACCATTTTTAATTCTTGTTTTCTATAGTAAATTATTTTATAAACAATAATAAATTTACTTACTTTTTTGAATTTCGGATGTATAAGAAAGAAAATTAGACGTTAAAGTGAAACATGTGGTATGGGACACATGAAGTTGCTTTATCGCTTAATATTTGACTTATACGATTGAAACCCTTTCGATGAACTGTTTGTGATGATTTAAGATGTTATCAAATTTTGGGTAGATTATATAGTTCGAGAACTCCAGTTTAGGAGTATATTCGATGAAGGACCATTTCTAGATGTATTTCTTAACCGATGATGAATTGAGGCGAATTAAGAGCTAGAAACTCCTATTTGAAATTATGGCTATAAATAACCATTTAGATGTTAAAAAGAAAAGCGATAATGGCGACCACCAAAGCTCCATTTCATTTTTCTCGTTCGAAACCCACCTTGAATTAAGATTCTGACTTTCGTTCATCTCATCCTCCAAATCCAGTACAAAATCCACAACATGCAAATTAAAAAAAAATCGTTGAATCCTAAAGCTCCTTCTCCAGATCTTATTTTGAGGATTCAGTTTCCAGATCTGATATCTAACTCTCAGTTGACCAATAATAAAGCGAGTTTAATTCAGTCTAAGGCTTGGCTTGATGTTGTTACTAAAGAAAACTATCATCTACGCTCAATTCAACTCAATTACTAAGAGTCAGTCATAGAAGGTAATCTTAAATTAGCTTTTGTTGATGAAAATATGATTAATAGGGCTAGAGAAAAGTGTGCGAACTCAATAGTCTTTTATGTGTATGGTAGTCGCCCCTATTATAAGTTCCTGAAAGAATACATTGCTAAAAATTGGGGAATGCAAGGAAGTTATCAATTATATAAGCGTGAAAATGGTTTTTTCATAATCAAGTTTGAAAATATGGAGGACTGTGAAAGAATATTGGCTTGGGACCTTACTACTATATTAAACGATTGATTTTCATGAAATATTGGAAGCCTAGAATGAAATTGACTCGTGAATTTCTGCATTTGATTCCTATTTGGATAAAATTCCTAAATCTAGATCTTGATTTCTGGTAGCTGAAGCTTTAAGTAGGATTGCTTTCTTATTAGGTCACCCCCTTAAATTGAACAATTTTACTGAGGACGTAATTAGAATTTCTTATGCACGAATCTTAGTAGAAGTTAGCAGTGAATTTCGTTCCCTGAGGCAACTTCTATTAAATGTTATAATGGAGAGTTAATATGGAAAAAGGCAGAGTATGAATGGAAACCGACTGTGTGTTCAGTTTGTAAAATATTTGGGCATAATGCTGCTATGTGTAAAGCAATTAAACTATGGATTCCAAAAGGTAATGTAGATGTAGCAAATAACATGGATATAGAGGCTAGTCTCAACAATCAGGAGATCATTAATGGAAAGGTTTCTGATAGGATTGATGATGCAATTAAAATAGATAAAAACAGTGAAGTAAAAGCATACATAATGTTTCTATTTCCTTATCTCATCATGAAAAGATAAACACAGATAGCCCTTTTAAAGTGCTTGCTGATAATAATATTTGCATGCAAGAGAATATGGAAGAAACTGTAAGTTATCATAGTGCTGAGAATCAGAATAAACATTCTGATCCGATCTCTGGTGATTGCCAAGGAAATTGTAAGGAGATATCAAAGTCTTTAGTTCCTAATGATAAGTTAAGGAAAGAAAAAAAGCAGTTGAGAGAAGGATTTACTAAAGGAAAGCTTGATATTAATATTGAAGTTGCTGGGATGATGGATAGAGAAACTTATAATCCATTTCAGGTTAATGAAGATATAATAATAAGTGATGATTTCTCTATAGATGATTCTGATAGTTTTGTGTGTAGTTTCAGTAGTAGGAGATCAAAATAGAAGAAAGGAAAATTTAGAAGGGTAAGTTCAATAATGAGTGGAGAAACTCTAGTGGAAACCGATCTGGAGTAGGTGAAGTTAATGTCCCAAATTCATCCTAGATCGAAATCAAAGAAGATAAAGAGGACGGCAATTCTACTGGAGGGATCTTAAAGGGAGGAATTTCAAAAAAGAGCTATTGAGTGTCGATGCTTTGGCGCATTGGCTTTTTGGTTTGAAGTCTTTTTGTTGGTGGTTGAAGTGTATTCTAAAGTTGATGCATGTTGGGTTTATGTGTGCTTCTACAAGTCTTGGAGTTTTCTATTTGTGGTTTTGTGCTTGTTTTATTGTATTTTCTACTTAGTCTGGAAAGTGGTTTCTTGTGTATTTTAATTTAGACTTGCTTTATTTTTCGATAAAGTTAGAGTGGTTGTTATCGTGTTAGCATTCGTTTTGGTTGTAGTTGTATTTTTTTTCAAATCTATCATATATTTGTATCTTGTTTTGTTTGTAATATAAGTACCCCTTTATTCAAATAGAACCATTTAGATGTTATTTTTATTTATTGAGGAGATGAGGCAAGTTTCTTTATGATGATTTCATGATGTTAACATGTATTATAATGGTTTTTACTTATCGATGAGATGAGACAAATCACGGTGCCACTAGTATTTGTCAGTGTGATGAGACGAGTAAGGTATCATGTAACACTCGCTAATGAGATGACACAAAGTATATTTTGTTATGTTTTTCTGATGTGGTAAGGCGTGAATTTATTTTATATGACATACGTTGACGCCTTCTGGGTTCCTATCCGAGAAGTTAAAACACATTCACAATGTTTACTGGTATTGTAGACCACAAGTCCTCGATTGGAGTTGTAGACATACAATCGACTCCGATCATCACGATGTTATTCAACTCAGATCTTTATGATGTCATATGCTGGGGTCTTCATAATATAAAGTATATTTTTCACGATGGTCACGATGGTCACGATGGTTAAGATGTTACTCAACCCCAGTCATCACGATGTTTATCGTACCAAATTATAGCATGATGTAGCACATGCAGCATTGCTTTGACAAGCAATCGAGAATTTGCCCAACCCGAGATTTCTCTTGTATTTTGGTGATAAGATTTCACTATTTATTTAGATGGTTATTACATCAATAAGTTAGGGTTAGATGAGACGCATACTTAAATGGTGAAAATCATTTATGATGTTATTCTTTGATTGAGTTCTTAATATTGTGAATTGATGCTTTGAGAATGTCATAGACTTCTAGATGTTTAAGATGGATTCGAGATTGTACTATACTTATATTGATAAGATGAGATATAAATAATTGTGAAGACTCTTTTTATGATGAGTTTAATGATGGTTTAGGATGTATTTATATTCATATCGATGACATGAGATATAAATAAGCATGATGCTTCTTTTATGATTGAGTTTCATATTTCCTTTAATGGTACTCTAGAATATGCCGATGAGATGAGACATATTCATTTGCATTTATTCCAAGGTGTGAAGGATATGTATCCTTGATATATAGATGTCTTGATTTTTTCTTCGATAAAGATATTCTGTTCTTTTGAAGTATTTATCTACATTCCCTTACACCGCTAATATCATAAGGAAAAAATAAGGTTAATCAAGTTTTATCTTTAAGACCTTGCTAGTTGAAGTCTCTTTTACTTAAGTGTGATTATGTCACTTGAGTATGGCCATATCCTATAAATCTCTTATGTTTATCTAGAAGAGATATCTTTCCTTTTTATAATGTGAAATCCTTTGTCATGGCATGGTATTCTTTGGGTTAAAGGACAATGTATATATCCCTTACTTTTCAATTATCGATTGTCCTATTTGACCGATGAATTTAGCTAGCCTGACCTGTTTGTTTTCACTTGGGTCAGACCGAGTTTGTTTTAGGTATAAGTCTTCCTTTTGGATGTAGTCGTTACATGATGCTTCCTTTTGGTATCAAGTCATTTACTTCGCATTGTTAGCTTTCTTATGAAATGTTGTTGAGTTGTATATTCTTTGCTTCATGTATATTAAGTGATCATCGTACTACTCTATTGAGATATTTGTATTGTATTGAGATGTATCATTGTATATGTGTGTGTGTGTGTATATGCATTGTTCTGTGATGAGTTATTCATTTTGTTATGGTGTTTTGTTCCGATAGATCCATGGCTACATATAACTTTCTATTAACAATTATTAGATATGTTGAGCCACTTGAGTTGAGAAAAATATATATCGCATATATTGACATATTCAATAGACAGTAAGACAAGGATATATTTGGTCGTCCAAAACCAACCATATTCTATGTATTATCAGATGGAATTACTATGCAGTTCTTTTTGTTAATGTGGGTCTAGGCGCGTGCCTTTACAATACACGCATATAAACACTTAGAATATACGCATATAAATGTGTCATATACTTTCTATATGTTTTTATTTCATTTAATCAAACATCATGTACATGTATATTACAAATTGCTTAAGTATTATTGGTGGATGAACATCACAACAAGTACTATTTAGAAAGAAATTTATGGACAAAACAAGTTAATTTTTGTTTTCTAGTGTATGATCTCGAGATTTAGGCTAGGATTATGGCATTAAACAAATTGATATCAACAAAGAATATATGGATGTAATATTTGGTCTCAAAGTTATTCAAGTTGCCATGCCTACCTAATATATTTTATAATATGAAAATGTAATATAAGTTGCACATTATGAGGCGT
This sequence comes from Allium sativum, assembly GCA_030737875.1. Classification (NCBI taxonomy): domain Eukaryota; kingdom Viridiplantae; phylum Streptophyta; class Magnoliopsida; order Asparagales; family Amaryllidaceae; genus Allium; species Allium sativum. Next base: position 579,745,421 of record CM060915.1, on the reverse strand, counting down.
TTAAAAGCCTATCTTTAACATAGCCACATGCACGAAATCTCATTAGGTTATAATATTTTTGTACTTCCTAGCAAGTCCACTGCACTATTTGAGCATGAGTTTGTTTACAGTTATGACACAAGTGTGAACATAACTCTCATATCTGATTGGTGGAAATCAGGGAGGCCCATATGGGTCCCTCTGATTTTCACCAATCAGAGGGGAGATTTATGCTCACACTTGTGTCAAAAGTGTGAACAAATTCATAGTGGAACTATTTCCTACATTGTAATAAATTCAACAATTTTATGGTACAGGTAACAATAAATTTTGAAAAGGACAATTTGATTCACTGTACAATTAAGGGTACGGATAAAGACCTGTAAGAGCATTCCCAGAAGAGTGGTGGGAATAAGCGTGAGTTTGTGTTGTTTGAGCGATAATCTCCCACACCGTTCCAGCGGTCGGTGGAGAGCCGCTGGCTAAATATATTTTTAATAATTAAACCTTAAATGGTTTTCCGAAAACCATTTAAGCAAAAAAAATGATGGCTTTAATTTTACAGACACCGTCTCTGTAAAAGAAAACCCTCGATCATGGCAGCTACGTTAAAACCCTAGGCCTCAAATTCATCAATTTTCCATGAATTTCTTATCAAAATCAAAACCCTAGATGTTAAACGGTTTTCAATAAACCATATAACATCGCCACTTTCAATTAGAAACGGGGATCTATGTAGTTAAAGCCGGCTAAAGCTCCGCAATATCCCCGCTATAGCCCAAAGTGCTCTTCTACCGCTACGCTATTTCAATTTAGCGTTAATGAACAGTAGATCCGCTTCTAGCCCCGCTATTTTCCGCTGCATTCGCTAAATCAAGGCTTTTTAGCGCCCACTTTAGCAATATTATTACATAGACCTTGATTTGGCAAGTTTTCTTTTTAAAAAATTTAGTAAATCTAGCGTACATTGTTAAATTTAAGGCATAAGTGCCTAATATATGATAACAATCGGTTACACTTATCAAATTTAGCATGCATAACTATGATATTCCGTGATTTTGTTATATAAGATTAATTAATATTAGTTTCTTGTATGAGTACAATTTGATAAAGATGATTAATTTATTTTCAAATATTTTTTTTTACATTTGATGAACCTTTTTGCGTCTCCGCTATATCCCTGCTATACCTTTTTGCACCTCCGCCGCTATAGAACCGCTAAGCGCTTTAACTGCACAGACGGGGATTGTTCCCATTTGAAATTGCTCCCCACGCTGATCGAGCCATTGCTGGATCGCGAGTTTGGCCAATCCTCCCTCATTCGATGGAAACTCTCACTGCTGGGAGTGCCCTAATGACCCAAAATGCACCACATGCAAATTAGATTATTTTATCCACAATGCTAACTATGTAAACTGAACGCTATTAAAAACTTTTCCGGGGTATATGCACATATATCATATGTCGTCCATGCTCCAAACAATTAGCAAACAAATTTATTAAGATAATTAAAATCCATCTTTTCTTTCTAATCACTCATTAGAATATTTATTTAGCGCATTTCAGTACGAAAATATAGAGTTAATAGAAATTCACGTCAAACTAAAATATCAAACACTTATAATAATTCAAAAATTTAAATTAGATCAAACCCAATTTACTTTTGCATGAAATATATATCATGAGATAGAAACACTCGCTTCGCGCACATATAAACTTAATAATGTATGTATACACTGTTCTCTCGAAGGCCATAGAACAGTGCCGGCCCTGAACCTGACGGGGCCGTAAGCCAATTTGTTTTTCGAGGCCCCAAGTTGTAAGTAGAAGAAGCAAGCAAGTATGAAATTGGTAGAACAAAGGAAAACAAAAACTTGTTATGAACACAACAGGGATCAAACTCTGGCTACTAGCTAAACACTCAACGGTACTACCACCAGACCACAACAGTTTCACATTTAGAAAAACAAATAAACATACGATTATTCATTTAAACCGAATTTTTTTAAGGCCCACTTCCTCCTTTTTCCTCCTCCCGGATCTGAGGCCCTAGGCGACCGTCTAGGTCGCCTGTGCCCAGGGCTGGGCCTGCCATAGAATAGTTTGATGATAGTGTAACGGCCCACAAATCTGTATATCCGAGTTGACTAATAATACCACACGTCCAACTCAAATTGCACAGAAATACGAATCATTATTAGAAAGAAGTTAGAGAATGAGAAATAGAAAGAAAGAAATATTAGAATAGAAGAAAATGAAGATCACAAACTCACAGCGGAACGAATACAATATATTAAGTAACATAAACTTTGAAATACAATTCAGTAACTTTATATACATACCATCATCAGAGCACAACAGCTATTTCTGGAACAGTTATAAACACCTGTTTCCAAATACAAACATAGTACACAGCGGAAATATGATAGTCTATAGCTAACTAGTGAAGCCTCCTGCTTCTAGCTCTTCTAAGTGAATCTAAAAAATCCCGACTACTTGACTGCCCGTACAAATTTGGGCACCCAAGAGTTTAGGGAAAAAACAAACAAAATAAATCTTGGGTCAGTCATGGGACTGGTGTGAGTAAACTCCAACATTTGTTCAACTTTCAAAATCTTTTCGAAAGAAAGAATAATAGTAAGACCAGCCCACACATAAACATAGACGGTTTTTACCTTACTATAACCAAAACACTTTGATACGAAAATCCATATTAACAACGATATTGGCAAATACTTCGATATTCGGTTATTTAACTATCGAAGAAAAATAAACAAACATTCCAACAATCAAACAAATCACTGGGCCTCTTAATAAATATTTCATTAATTAAATCACTTCCTCATTTCCTTACCAATATTTGTTAACCAAATATTTTCAACAATTATCTTAGCCCATTTCGTTATTTGGAAAATATTTCCATATATCACCTCCTTCTATTTTTATACGTAGAAAACATCTTTTATTTATAATTGGAAAACAATTACTTATCTCTTTCACGCCCGTTCATTTCTATGCTCAGGAAATATTTATTTATTTTATATTTCCAAAATTCTACTTCCTTGGGTTAAAATGAATGTTGTGTAAAACATTGTTACAACAACCCAAAATATTGCATTCAACTAATTCTTATTCAAAAATTTCTCTTTGAGACTGGATCTTGCTATTTATCGGTTAAAAATGAAATCAATCAAGTTGGGGTATAATTACCTCTCAGACCTTGACTGGAAACATTCTTAACTACAAAACGGACAAGACCACTACCTCGAATAATCAACATCATAAAAACCATTATTCATTTTTAAAACACGTATACGCTTCTCTTTCTATTTTTACCAAATTTAATTATAGATTTTCTTTTTGTTTATAATATTCTATTTTTAAGTTCATTTCCTTATCGAATTCTATATATATATCGATACACTGATTTCTAACTATCAATTTTTCTTAAAAATATTCAAACTCCTTAAATTTCCGGAAAATTTCGCCATAACCTCCTTTGCACCGGCAAATAGTTCAAACCACAACTCATCTCTCTAGGCCCTTTCCATTCAAAAAGAAAATCAAAAAGCCAAGTGGCTTGCCGATTCGACGCATAAAACCTCATATGAAATTTAAACACGTACCTTTTGGTAGGGCATTTCAATTTATATCTCTTCATATACTTCATTCCAAACCTGCTTAACGCATATACGTCCATTCCCAGTTTATTCTAAATCAATTCGTCATTTTAAACTCAATCTGCTAATTAATTTTTTAATTAGCTATTCTGCTTATTTCACTTTTTATTTGAACATAACACATTCAAATAAAATTTTAATCTTGCTTATAAATCAATTGAATTCCATTTTCCATTCAATTTCCATATTCGATTTCGAATATGAATTTACACTCCCCTTTTCTGATCCAAAGTCCAATTTTGATTTCAAATTTCATTAACTAATTTTTTCTTTAAATTAGTTAATTCAATTCAACAATTAAAAATCTGATTTTTTTTGTTTCAAAAATCAGTTCACTTACTCCACTTGAATTCATACTTATTTTACAACTCAAATCTGGATTTACTTATAGAAATTCGGATTTTATTTGTTTAAAATCCTATTTTTTATTTAAATAAACCGTTATGGTTTTAAAATGGTTCTACCGCTGTTTTTCTGGAAAATTGATTTTGACATAACTCAAAATTTATTCGATGAAATCCAGATTTTCCTCTTTCATTAGAAAACTATTACCAAATCGGTCCTGACGATTCTTGTTTCAAATTCCGACTTAAACTGAGTTATATACACTCAATTGAAGTTCGAAACGGCAAATTACGAACTACCGCGCTTTAGCGAGTTCGTTTTAATTATATATATATAAATAAATGTTTAAACTTCGTTTATAGTAAATTCAACTCCATTCTGATATATTTTTAATATATATCAAATCAGTTTCCCAATTCAACATAATATTTTCGATTATCTATAATTGTCGATTTTTCCTTACTCGGTTATATATTTATTTATATTTCGATCTTCTATATTTAATTTCAATTCCTTTTATAAATAAATTATTTATAAAATTCGATATAATCGAATTCCAATTATAAACCCGTTGAATTCTTCTCAATTCAGCTTATATTCCAAATTCCGAAATATAATCAATCGTATTGTTTCAAAGCACTTCCCAATTTACTTTTAAATTCCTATTTGAATTTAAATGGTTTAAATTATCCAAATGATAATTTATTTCACCAAATTTATAACACTATTTATAAATTCAACTTCCTTGTTTCATATATTTAAACAAATTCCCTTTTCAAATTTCTATTTGAAATTCCATCACTTTGATATTCTGAATTGCGGAATAAAAACCATTGTTCCCTTTCAAATGATTTCAAATTCTATTTTTAAATTCATATTTGAATTTAAATAGTCAAATTATCTCTTGATAATTAATTCATTATATTTATAAACACCTTTTTTTTTAAATTTCCTTATTTCACATATTTAAACAAGTCTATTTTGAAATCTATTTAAAACCAAAATCTTATTTTGGAAATTTCTATTTATAATAACTTATATATATATATAACCCCCAATTTATTTTCATATTCAATTTAACTTCTATTTAAATAAATTCGAATTACTCGAATTCAAAATCATAAATCCTTACGGATTTATTTTAGTTCAATTTATATTCTGAACATCAGAATAAATTCCATCGTTTATTTCTTTAAAACGACTTCTCCCATTTCTATTTTTGAATTCACATTTGAATTTAAATATTCAAATTATCCAATGATAAATTTTCCACTTTATTTATAAACACTGTTTATAAATTCATTTCAATTCCCTGTATTATTTAATTTATAAACATCGTTTATAAATTCAATACTTGTTTTATTTATTTTCAAAACAAGTAAATATCTTTAGCCCATTCTAAATTCAAATTCTATTTTAGAAAATAGAATTTTCCATTCCAAAACTCTAAATATTATTTTCACGATATTTTTATAATCAATATTTTTGCCCTTAGTGATATTTAAACAATCAAACAAACCAATTTAATCAACACGTCATATGTGATAATATATATATGAGAACAAACAAATAGTAAATTTTGAGGAATCCAGTTGGATTCCTCCAACCTGTTTTCCTGCATCCACAGACGTTATCCAACATAAATAATACCTATCCTGCTTCGAGGCAGGATATCGCGGTATGAAGGTCATCCACTATCATAGCTTGGGGCATATAGGGTCATCCGCTAACGATACTGCAGGCATTCGCTAATGGTACTGCGGGAACTATCCAATGACCAATATATATATATATATATATATATATATATATATATATAGAGTAACCACAAACACTAATCCTAAAAAAACTAATACATATTTAATAATAGCCACAGTAATATTTTAATGCAAACAACCATCAAACAATTATTTTAACGAATAAAATAATTCGAAATAAAAATGAGTGAGATTTACTCACCTGATTTTTAATTTGTGACTCGTTCCGATTTCTATTCCTTATTAAAGATTTTTCAACTTCAAACTCCACATGGCTTGATTTGATCGATTCAACCTTGCATATTGATTTATACCTTTATAAATTTCACGATCAAATATATATATAGGTTTGATTAATCATATAACTGAATTTGATTTTTAATAATGAGAGCTGCTACTAAATTACTTATTTAAATAATTATATCCCCTAATCCTGGCGTGAAGCCCTTCTACCCCAAATTCCAATGATAAGAATTTTACCTTCCCCAATTGAAATCATGAAACCAGGCTTCAACTTCTTGTCTTGGCCTTCTCTTTCTTTCCATTAGAAACACAAACATCACTAGTAAATTCCCTCCTCTATAAATCTCTAACTGCAAATAAGATTGCCACCTTTTCATCACTATTTCATCACGCTTACACCATCATTCCAGACCTGAAACCCCATCGTCATCTACATTGTAACTTTCCTCCATTAGCGGTATAACCCTCCATTGATCAACCCGTGAAGCCCTAAGCTACACTTTGAATCCGCCTTCTCAATACCAAACCACTTTCTTACATGAGTATCCTCTTAACCGTCGCATTCTTCCCAAGCTCAGGTACAGCTATAGAAAGTCGAGCGATGATTCTTGTATCTCCTTGCCATCCATTATTTACTTCAACCCCAATACCAAGCTGTTGGATGCATCGCGTAACCCTAAGTCCTGCAAAACGAAGCCGCGATCCCCAAATTCTATCGCACCATCACCAAACACAGAAAGCCCTAAGTCGCACTCCTCCAATGACGATGAACTCACGTGCGAATCTCTCGAGCTCGCCCCAAACAATCGGATCACCAGAAAAACTAACGCGCCCCGAATTCCAGCGATAAGAGAAACTAATCGAACTTAACTTCGAATATACTGGTGCGGAGCTCTCGCTCAAATCACCTCAATGCATCTTGAATTGATTGTTTTAATCGCGTCTTTGATTTTGATTTGTTCATTGAAAACGATTTAAGGGAGAAATTGAATTAGAAGAGGCGTCTGCATTTTGGAATTGATTTTAGGGAGGATTCATTATTTATTTATTTTCGAATTAAAAGGAGGATGGCCATTTACATTCATGAAGCTCGATCAAATTTATTTTCCGGAGAGCAAAAATGAAAAGAACAAGGTCATCGCGTTTATTAATAGAAGAAGCATACTTAGAGCTAAAGGAATTAGGTCTGCGTTTTAAACAGTTTAGGGTAGGTGAAGTACATACGCATTAATTTGATTTGAAATAAAGCGATTTTTATTTAATTTAAATAGATTCTGATTTGATTTCTGATTCGACTTCGAGCTTATCCGTTTAAAATATATCGGGGTTCATCACTTAACATTACGAACCGCTATTTTAACATAACAACGGACGTTCTAATGCTAGAACACTATTTTGAACTCAACAGAAAATATTCTGAAATTTAATTTGAACATATATATAAAATAACCATAATAATTTAATATAATATAATATAAATTCAAACAAATAAATCTCTCGATAATAATTTATTATTATTATCGTTTATATATTGAAATAGAATTTATACTGATCATCTAAATGGTTTCGATTCAGTTTTTAAACTTTGATTTCAATTATATTTTGTATTTTGATAATTTGATATATTCGATACAAGTTCAAAAATTTATTTTTAAATCGATAACATAATATAAAAATTGATTTATATTATCAACTCTATATTTAAAACCATACTAAATATTTAAAATAAATCGACCAAAAATCCGAGTCGTTACATTCTTCCCCCCTTAAAAGAATTTCGTCCCCGAAATTACTAAGGTAGGAAAAATGATACAAACCAATTACTTTTCAAAACCAACTTACGTGAAATTCAACATTTCACATTTCAAGAAATTTAATTCCACCAAAACTTTTGGTTTTTCATTCATATGTATTCAAATTCATCCCAATTGATTTTAATCAATTTATTCCTTTCAATCCATTTAACTTGATTGAGTTAAATTTAAATTTCAGAATTCAAATTCCCGGGTTTTTCATTTCAAATCCCTTTTGAAATCACATAAATATACACACATATTTATCATCTTTTCAAATTCAAAACATTTGAATTTTCCAAATCAACTTTCTTTCGAACAAATTCCAATCAAAACTTTTCTAAGGTAGCAATCCATCACATAGAAACTCGAAAACGAACACGGACGATCTCGCGATCATCATCAGAATTATTTCCCAGCCACTGAAGTGAGTTCAGTGCTTTATCACTTTCAAAATCCATTTAAAATGATTTTTTATTCAAAAATCCTTTCAAAATAAAACTATTTTATTTTAATATACTTTGGAAATATTTTCCAACTTCCTAGGATTTTAAATTCTAAATTCTGCTTTGAATTCAATTTTAATTCATCTCATTTGTATATTTTATTCTTATACAAATTATAAATGGTTATATACATAGCTATTTCAAATTGTTTTAATCTCATTTGGCTATAATGCTAACATCCAACACATCCATATATTATAATAATTCCAGAAAAATTATTCTTCTTCTATCAAAAATAGAATTTTGAGTAAATTTATTTCATTTACCCAATTTAAAACAATATTGTGTTTAGTCTTCTGTTCAAGTATTTACAAACTCTTATCGATGTTGTGGCATCCCACGATTCGATCAGAATTCATAAACTACTCACCAAACAAGTCAACACAATATAAAACAATTTTTATATCAACTAACAAATACACGCTCTCATATATATATGCTCAGCTCATTCTAGGGTACTGCTGACCCTATCTCTAATGAGCACAACCCCACCAAAGCCTAGATATTCGCTCAACCTAAGCTCTGATACCAACTGTAACGGCCCGCAAATCCGTACTATCTGAGTTGACTATTAACACCACACGTCCAAACCAAATTGCACAGAAATACGAATCATTATCAGAAAGAAGTTAGAGGATGAGAAATAGAAAGAAAGAAATATTAGAATAGGAGAAAACGAAGATCACAAACTCACAGGAACGAATAAAACATATTAAGTAACATAAACTTTGAAATACAATTCGGTAACTTTATATACATACCATCATCAGAGCACAACAGCTATTTCTGGAACAGTTACAAACACCTTTTTCCAGATACAGACATAGTACACAGCGGAAATATGATAGTCTATAGCTAACTGGTGAAGCCTCATGCTTCCAGCTCTTCCAAGTGAATCTGAAAAATCCCGACTACTTGACTTCCCGTACAAATTTGGGCACCCAAGAGTTTAGGGAAACACAAAAAAAATAAACTCTGGGTCAGTCATGGGACTGGTGTGGGTAAACTCCAACCATTTGTTTAACTTTCAAAATCTTTTCGAAAGAAAGGATAATTGTAAGACCAGCCCACACATAAACATGGACGGTTTTTACCTTACTATAACCCAAAACACTTGATACGAAAATCCAGTGATATTATAATAGTGTCTAAATCAAATAAATAACAATCTAGCAAACTCTTGCATCTCACGCTCCATATATAATATAAAATCAAAAACTGCAGGGCTCTTATTGGAGATTGGATTTCGACTATGACAAGGTATGGATCCACCTTCCGATTGTGTATCTCTAGAGAGGAATACACTGGGTTCAACAAGAACATCTTGCAACCCGGCCCACACATGACCGACCACTCATTTCTCTTGAGTGTATAGAATGTATATCACCAACGGTTGGGATCAGCAACCGTTCCTCGAAAAGGGACAGCGTTGATAGATTAAAGAAGTAAAAGGAATTTCTCTAGATAGGTGATTATACACTCTAATGGGAGCGAACCACATAGTCATGCTTCCTGCCTGATTTTTGTCATTTCCCGGTTGTTGAGGCCTGAGGCTACGATTACTTATCATTCATTGATAGCAGAATCACTTTGAACGCCACATAGTCAGATCCATTAATCATTAACTGATTTGCATAAATATATTCTGGATATTATGCTAAGAAAAAATTCTCCGCTACCATACATATTTATACAGACCAACATATGCGATCATTGGAAATACTTTGTCAGACATTCGTCCATATACGTTCGTTCTGGGGCTGAACGAAATCAAAGGCACCATTTCTATTGATAGAAAAATCCTTGCATTTTACTCTGTCTTCGATTATCTTCATATAATCTGATTCGCAACGCTACTGCCAATACGGAGTGGTTCACGGATAGTAATCCAACCAGTCTCTCAATATTGACAACGATATTGGCAAATACTTCGATAGTCGGTTATTTAACTATCGAAGAAAAATAAACAAACATTCCAACAATCAAACAAATCACTCGGCCTCTTAATTAATATTTCATTAATTAAATCACTTCTTCATTTCCTTACCAATATTTGTTAAACAAATATTTTCAACAATTATCTTGGCCCTTTTCGTTATTTGGAAAACATTTCCATATATCGCCTCCTTTTATTTTCTATACATAGAAAACATCTTTTATTTATAATTGGAAAACATTCCAATTACTTATCTCTTTCACGCCCGTTCATTTCTACGCTCAGGAAATATTTATTTATTTTATATTTCCAAAATTCCACTTCCTTGGGTTAAAACAAATGTTGTGTAAAACATTGTTACAACAACCCAAAATACTGCATTCAACTAGTTCTTACTCAAACATTTCTCTTTGAGACTGGATCCTGCTATTTATCGGTTAAAAATGAAATCAATCAAGTTGGGGTATAACTACCTCTCAGACCTTAACTGAAAACATTCTTAACTTCAAAACGGACAAGACCACTACCTCGAATAATCAACATCATAAAAACCATTATTCATTTTTAAATCACGTATACGCTTCTCTTTCTATTTTTACCAAATTTAATTATAGATTTTCTTTTTGTTTATAATATTCTATTTTTAAGTTCATTTCCTTATCGAATTCTATATATATCGATACACTGATTTCTAACAATCAATTTTTCTTAAAAATATTCTAGCTCCTTAAATTTCTGGAAAATTTTGCCATAACCTCCTTTGTACCGGAAAATAGTTCAAACCTAAACTCGCCTCTCTAGGCCCTTTCCATTCAAAAAGAAAATCAAAAAGCTAAGTGGCTTGCCGATTCGGCGCATAAAACCTCATATGGAATTTAAACATGTAACTTTTGGTCGGGCATTTCAATTTATATCTCTTCATATATTTCATTCCAAACCTGCTTAACACATATACGTCCATTCCCAATTTATCCTAAATCAATTTGTCATTTTAAACTCAATTTGCTAATTAATTTTCTAATTAGCTATTCTGCCTATTTCACTTTTTATTTGAACATAACACATTCAAATAAAATTTTAATCTTGCTTATAAATCAATTGAATTCCATTTTCCATTCAATTTCCATATTTGATTTCGAATATGAATTTACATTCTCCTTTTCTGATCCAAAGTTCAATTACGATTTCAAATTTCATTAACTATTTTTTTCTTTAAATTAGTTAATTCAACTCAACAATTAAAAATCTGATTTTTTTGGTTTCAAAAATCAGTTCACTTACTCCACTTGAGTTCATACTTATTTTACAACTCAAATCTGGATTTTCTTATGGAAATTCGGATTTTATTTGTTTAAAATCCTTTTTTTTATTTAAATAAACCGTTATGGTTTTAAAATGGTTCTGGCGCGGTTTTTCTGGAAAATTGATTTTGACATAACTCAAAATTTATTCGACGAAATCCAGATTTTCCTCTTTCATTAGAAAACTATTACCAAATCGGTCCTGATGATTCTTGTTTCAAAGAATTCCGACTTAAACTAAGTTCTATACACTCAATTGAAGTTCGAAACGCCAAATTACGAACTACTACGCTGCGGCGAGTTCGTTTTAATTATATATATATATATATGTTTAAACTTCGTTTATAGTAAATTCAACTCCATTCTGATATATTTTTAATATATATCAAATCAGTTTCCCAATTCAACATAATATTTTTGATTATCTATATTTGTCGATTTTTCCTTACTCGGTAATATATTTATTTATACTTCGATCTTCTATATTTAATTTCAATTCCTTTTATAAATAAATTATTTATAAAATTTGATACAATCGAATTTAAATTACAAACCCGTTGAATTCTTCTCAATTCAGCTTATATTCCGAATTCCGAAATATAATCAATCGTATTGTTTCAAAACACTTCCCAATTTACTTTTAAATTCCTATTTGAATTTAAATGGTTTAAATTATCCAAATGATAATTTATTTCACCAAATTTATAAAATTATTTATAAATTCAAGTTCCTTGTTTCATATATTTAAACAAGTTCCCTTTTCAAATTTCTATTTGAAATTCCATCCCTTTGATATTCCGAATTGCGGAATAAAAACCGTTTCTCCCTTTCGAATGATTTCAAATTCTTTTTTTAAATTCATATTTGAATTTAAATAGTCAAATTATCTCTCGATAATTAATTCATTATATTTATAAACACCATTTTTTTAAATTTCCTTGTTTCACATATTTAAACAATTCTATTTCGAAATCTATTTAAAACCAAAATCTTATTTTGGAAATTTCTATTTATAATAACTTATATATATAACACCCAATTTATTTTCATATTCAATTTAACTTCTATTTAAATAAATTCAAATTACTCGAATTCAAAATCATAAATCCTTACGGATTTATTTTAGTTCAATTTATATTCTGAACATCAGAATAAATTCCATCGTTTATTTCTTTAAAACGATTTCCCCATTTCTATTTTTGAATTCACATTTGAATTTAAATATTCAAATTATCCAATGATAATTTTTCCACTTTATTTATAAACACGGTTTATAAATTCATTTCAATTCCCTGTATTATTTAATTTATAAACATCGTTTATAAATTCAATACTTGTTTTATTTATTTTCAAAACAAGTATATATCTTTAGCCCATTCTAAATTCAAATTCTATTTTCTAAAATTGAATTTTCCATTTTAAAACTCTAAATATTATTTTCGCGATATTTTTATAAATCAACATTTTGGCCCTTAGTGATATTTAAACAATCAAACCAACCAATTTAATCAACACGTCATATGTAATAATATATATATGAGAACAAACAAATAGTAAATTTTGAGGAATCCAGTTGGATTCCTCCTACCTGTTTTGCTGCATCTACAGACATTAGCCAACATAAATAATACCATCCTGCTTCGAGGCAGGATATCGCGGTATGAAGATCATCCACTATCATAGCGTGGGGCTTATACGGTCATCCGCTAATGATACTGCGGGAATCCGCTAATGGTACTGCGGGAACTATCCAATCACCAATATATATATATATATATCATAACCACAAACACTAATCCTAAAAAACTAATATATATTTAATAATAGCCACAGTAATATTTTAATGCAAACAACCATCAAAAAATTATTTTAACGAATAAAATAATTCGAAAAAAAATGAGTGAGATTTACTCACCTGATTTTTAATTTGCGACTCGTTCCAATTTCTGTTCCTTAGCAAAGATCTTTCAACTTCAAACTCCACATGGCATGATTTGATCGATTCAACCTGGCATATTGATTTATTCCTTTATAAATTTTACGATCAAATATATATTGGTTTGATTAATCACATAACTGAATTTGATTTTTAATAATGAGAGCTGCTAATAAATTACTTATTTTAAATAATTATATACCTTAATCCCGGCGTGAAACACTTCTACCCCAAATTCCAATGATAAGAATTTTCCTTCCCTAATTAAAATCATGAAACCAGGCTCAACTTCTTGTCTTGGCCTTCTCTTTCTTTCCATTAGAAACACAAACATCACTAGTAAATTCCCTCCTCCATAAATCTATAACTGCAAATAAGATTGCCACCTTTTCATCACTATTTCATCACGCCTACACCATCATTCCAGACCTGAAACCCCATCGTCAACTACACGATAACTTTCCTCCATTAGCGGTACAGTCCTCCATTGATCAACTCGTGAAGCCCCAAGCTACACTCTGAATCTGCCTTCTCAATACCGAACCACTTTCTTTCATGAGTATCCTCTTAACCGTCGCATTTTGCCCGAGCTCAGGTACAGCAACAGAAAGTCAAGCGATGATTCTTGTATCTCCTAGCCATCCATTATTTACTTCAACCCCAATACCAAGCTGTTGGATGCATCGCGTAACCCTAAGTCCTGCAAATCGAAGTTGTGATCCCCAAATTCTATCGCACCATTACCAAACACAGAAAGCCAAAAGTCGCACTCCTCCAATGACGATGAAATCACGTGCAACTCACTCGAGCTCGCCCCAAACAATCGGATCACCAGAAAAACTAACACGCCCTGAATTCCAGCGATAAGAGAAACTAATCGAACTTAACTTCGAATATACTGGTGCGGATCTCTCGCTCAAATCACCTCAACGCATCTTGAATTAATTGTTTTAATCGCGTCTTTGATTTTGATTTGTTCATTGAAAACGATTTGAGGGAGAAATTGAATTAGAAGAGGCGTCCGCATTTTGGAATTGATTTTAGGGAGGATTCAATATTTATTTATTTTCTAATTAAAAGGAGGATGGCCATTTACATTCATGAAGCTCGATCAAATTTATTTTCAGGAGAGCAAAAATGAAAAGAACAAGGTCATCGCGTTTATTAATAGAAGAAGCATACTTAGAGCTGAAGGAATTAGGTCTGTGTTTTCAACAGTTTAGGGTAGGTGAAGTACATACGCATTAATTTGATTTGAAATAAAGCGATTTTTATTTAATTTAAACAGATTCTGATTTGATTTCTGATTCGACTTCGAGCTTATCCGTTTAAAATATATCGGGGTTCATCACTTAACATTACGAACCGCTATTTTAACGTAACGACGGACGTTCTAATGCTACAACACTATTTTGAACTCAACAGAAAATATTCTGAAATTTAATTTGAACGTATATATAAAATAACCATATTAATATAATATAATATAATATAAATTCAAACAAATAAATCTCTCGATAATAATTTATTATTATTATCGTCTACTGAAACACCCCACCTCCATTAAGGCCACTCTCAAAGGGAATGTCTTAACTTTGGTGGAGAGTTATAGGTACAAGACACAGAAAAATTTACAAGACAGATAAATTTAAGCAGCGGAATCCAAATATTTATTTCATACGTAGTTTAACACAAAAGCATTACATCAAATTGTTTCAAAACAACTTCAAAACATTACACCATAATTTTTGTCTTGATTATCCAATAAAGAAGCATAAACCAAAAAGTAAAAATGCATAAATCCCTAAGGATCATATCCCATGCCATAGCCAATGCAAGAGAGTCCAAGTTATACATCTACTATCTTGAAGCTTGTAAAGAGTCTGATTAAGGTGGAGTATTTCCTCCCTGTGGACCTGAGGGGAGGGAACGGAAGAAAAGAAGACGAAATAAAATGGGTCAGACAATAAGTCTGGTAAGTTCAGTGGTTACTGGTATTAAACAAGAAAAGGGGGTCATGACAGTGATAACAGAACATAGGACAATACCTTAATATAAGATAGGAGGGACGTGTGATCGCACCCATTACTATAGTCTTTGCACCTACTTAACCATTGGTTCAACCAGCCCACGTGTTTACAACAAACGATCCCCTTAATGATCGGCTCCTACTCGCACGTATTCATGTCCTGTGTCATTCGGCCCCGCTTGATTGTAGTCACCTGTGCTGGTCCCACCATGGGGTGTATCAGTCCCTCTGGTGGCAACCCGACACGATTCAAGATGCACAGTGTACACTGCTGATGCCCAGTGCCTGATTTTTCCACTCCGGAGTACGTGCACGCCCATACTCCGTCGGAACCTACACTGGCCCACCAACCGCCGGCGTTTTGACCGCTTATAGTTCAGCCCAGTAATCGTGCCCCACCCGGCCTAGTTCAGGGTACCATGATACATCTATGTGGGTTACTGCCGAAATGGGTCCCTATTACTAGGGTTTTCTAATCAACATGTTTATTTGGTTAAGTGTCCAAGTTTACCTAACTCAGCCCATTCGTTTTAATTAACATGTTGAATCAGTAAAGTGTTTTCCTAATTTACTTAACCCTACCAGTCTTGACTTAGCTTTAATTATTAAAGCACCAACCACTCACATTAGACAGGTCTTGTTATGGTCATTGGATATGCCGGTCGGTTCCGGGCAGATTTACACCACAACTCAGTCTAACCTCGGGTTCTTTTTGGGCTTGATGCACTAACCACCCACGTTAGACAGGTCGTGTTGTGGTTGCTGGATATGCTGGTCGGTTCCGGGCAGGTTTACACCACAACTCAGTCTAACCTCGGGTTGGGCATATTCGTCTTTTCTAAATTCATATTTTCTATATATGTCAAATTTCCTTCATGTGAATTTAATTTAATTTAATCACGGCATAATTATCTTGTGATTATGCTCAACATAAATGGTATATCAAATATACCGTTAAATGGACAAATCTATGCCATAAATTTTCATATTTCCCATCGCTACCCCCGTGGAACGTATGCGTAAATCACATAAAATGTTGGACTAGAAAATTAGCCCAAATCCATAAACAAAAATGGTAATAAACAAAGATCATGACATAAACATAAAATAGCATACATTAGTCTTATCACATGTAACTTGGCATGGATGTATATCATTAACTTAATCAATTGGGTAAAGATGAACTTGTGACTAAGTTGAATCTAATGGTCATGTAAACATGACAAAGGTCTAGCATGAAAGTTTAACATATAATCACAGTTTCAACCTACAACTTGGCATATAATCTTATGTATGTCAAAACATAAGAAAGCTATCATATCATTTTCTTATCAAAATTTAGCATGATGTTAACAACATAAGAGGACTACAATTCCACTTTTACAACATAAATAGATTCAACTTGGCATAGTTCTAAATATTCATAAATGTAAATCTAACATGTAAACATGTGATTTAGATCCTAAACTTGCAAATAACCACCAAAATTTAATCATGACATGTTTTACCATTTTGTTGGCATAATAAGTTCTTTACTCAATCGTAATAACATAAAATGTTGTGCATCACCCAAACATATAGACATGAGTTATACAACATGTTCATCGCCATAAGCATATAGACATGAAATATACAACATGTTCATCGCCACAAACATATAGACAAGATTAATTTCCACAACATTTTAAGATAAACGAGAATCAAATCTCATACATAAGCATCGTACTATATTCCAATTAAAATATGTCATGATTTAATCGAAGGGAATGTTTAAATATGCGTAACAACTAACTTACAAACTAAAAGAAATTATTGCATTTTGAAATCTGAATTCTGAAATTGGAGATGCGCGCCTTTGATGAAGATCGTTGAATTAAACTAGTTGTAGTTTGATTTTAGATGTAGCTTTTTAACTCATCTTTTGAATTGAAAAGGGTGACGACTACTCCAAGTCTTCCATTGACGGCATTTCAGTTCTAGATTTATTTTTCTGTGTGTTTTTAGGTTAGGCATTGAGTTGTTTATATAGAATTTCAGTTTGATTATAGTCGTCAGATGAACCTAGGGTTAATCACAGCCACTCAGACCTGATCAGGCCCATCCAGAAACCCTAGTGACTCAGCAGTGAGTCAGAAATTGTTCAAATTTCATATCTGGCCGGGGCCAGGTCGACCCCAGGTCGACCTCAAGGGGAGAAGGTCAACACTAGGGTTGACCCCCTGGTCGACCTGCCTAGGCGGGAATTTTCCCGTCCAGCTCGCTTCTGGCTTCTGTTTGAATTTTGAACTTGTTCTATCGAGCTGTTTGAATTTATTCGAATTTCTGAAACTTCTAACAGCCATAACTTCTTCATACGAAGTCCAATTCACGCAAACTCGGACCCTATCTCAACCAGAATTCCGAGACGAACAGAATAGCGTAGCCCGTTTCCCTTAATTTTCACATTTTAAATTAAGTATCATAGGATTTATTATTATAACGTTAATAGAAAGTACAGGGTGTTACATCTATATATTGAAATAGAATTTATACTGATCATCTAAATGGTTTCGATTCAGTTTTTAAACTTTGATTTCAATTATACTTTGTATTTCGATAATTTGATATATTCTATACAAATTCAAAAATTTATTTTTAAATCGATAACATAATATAAAAATTGATTTATATTATCAACTCTATATTTAAAACCATACTAAATATTTAAAATAAATCGACCAAAAATCCGGGTCCTTGCAGATAGTTTCGAACATAATAGAATAACTTTACAGTATCATAAAATCGTGGATTCTTTTAAATGCGTAAGTAATAACTTACATTATAGATTTACTATAATATGATTACAGCTATGTCTAATACTTTTTTTTACAACAAAACTAATAGTCTAGGACAAGTATATTTTCCACAACAATAGTACTATATACACAGAGATTTACCGCATATCATGTTTGCATGAATTATTACTTTTGGTACTAATTATTTTAGAAATTTTATTTCCAAGAACTTCACATTCTCTTAATATGTGTAAATAAACCATTCAACAAAAAAATATCAGGAAACACAAAACTTTATATATACTTGTGCAGGTTCAGGCACTATGGAACTAGACTCAGCATGTTACATACATAATTACCTATATCATGCATCCAATGAAAATATAAGTCATGTGAGTAGTTTAACACTTACCTTTCCTGTGTGGATCGAGAACCTAACCAACTGGGGGTGGGCATTTATTACGAGTTACTAACCGAACCATTCAACCGAACTTAACCGAACCACATTAACCGATAAATTCGATTAATCGAACATTTGGTTAACCATCGATGTTAACAGACCAAATTACGTTAACCATGAACAAACATCGGTTAACATTAACCGAAAACACACACACACACAGATATACACACACACACACACATATACATATATATATATAGAGAGAGAGGCAGGTTCGAGAGCACCCCAAACAGTGCAGCACCCCAAATGCCCCTCAATCTCCACCATTTATTTCTCCTTCTCTCTCCTTCCACTCACTCTCTCGCTTCCCACTCCATTATATATATATATATATGGCAAGCGTTCGGTTGCACCCCAAAAATAGAGCACCCCAAATGCCCCATGATATTAGCCCCTCATTTATATTAAAGATAGTGAGTGAGAAGTGAGAGAATGAGTGAAAGAAGAGAGGAAGGAAATGTATGGTGAAAAAGTGGTAGGCGAAAGGGGTGCTCCACTGTTTTAGGTGTCATTGAACGGTTGAACGTGCCTCATATATATATATATATATATATATATATATATATATATATATATGTGTGTGTGTGTGTGTGTGTGTGTGTGTGTGCGCGCGCGCGTTTATTAGTGATATATATTATAATTTACATATAGTAACATAATATAAATATATATTATGGTTAACGGACTTTACCGACCTCAACCGAACCGAATTAACCGGTAAATTCGATTAACTGATGGTTATATTAACGGAAAATATTAACCAATTTATGTGGTTAACCGACCGCGGCCACCCTCATGAGCAACTAAGGCTGGTGTCTTCCCTGTGTGAACTGCTATTGTAAGAGACGACGAATCGGGTGTAACGGAAGCTTGCTGAGTCGGCAACGTAGCCCAGGCAGATTGGCTTGGTGTTTCAAGCGGAGGGGGGCTAGGTTAGGTGTGTTTGTTGGCAGAGAGCAGGGCTGAGGGCGGAGGAACTGTGCGGGTGGACGAAGTAATGGATCAAGGTGACGCGAAAGTGGATAGGATGGAGTTTCTCACATCAGTGAGATTAGAGGCGGTGGTTGATGTGGGGTTATGGCACTAGTGACTCCGGTGGGAGAGGATTTTGTGAGTTTCTCTTTTTTTTAATGGCGTTCAAAACTTAGAAGAGGTAATAGGATAGGGCAGTGGTAGTGGGAGGGGATGAAGCAAAGTATCCTATTTTTGTTTATTTAGTTTCTGAATTGACGTTATAACATAGGAAGAGAGGAATTTGGTTTAACGCTTCAACAAGAAGAAAGAGAGAGGGGGAGAGAGTGTGTGTTGAGGGGGCATTCGAAAAGAAAGTGAAAGTGATAACAATGGGGAGGTTCATTATGAACACATTCACCCCATTTTAGGCAGAGTACAAATGTTTATTACTTAATTCAAACGTTTGGATTTTAATTCGTTTTCACCGTTTCAGGCTGTATTCAGTGTGTCAAACATCTTCTTCCAAGAACTGTGTCAGTTTCCTTTGTGCTGAATGTGATAGACAAGGCTATGTTTGGCTACAATTCATAAGAATGAAGGCGCTGTCTCGAGGAGTGTGTCATAAATGTCAAATCATGTTGTTGCTGGTATGTTATGGTGCGGCTGTATTTGTCCAGAACCTATTCCTTGTCTACTGTTGCCGGTATGCTATGGTGTCTGTTGACAGCAGGGCCAGCCTTGAACATTGTGAGGCCCTACACAAAAATTTAGAAGGTATAAAGGAAGGGAAAATATATTAAAAGCAAAAACGTGCCAACCAAGGATCAAACCACACTCAATCCTAAGAAGGCCCCATGCCTCAACCATTCATCCACACTACTTCTTGTAAACAAGTTACAATCGTATTTTACAAATACAGAACTTGTATTTTGAAGCTCCATCAACAACCACCACAAGCCCGAGGCCCTAGGCGACGTTTAGTTGGCCTATGCCCGAGGCTGAGCCTGGTTGGAAGCTACTTTGTACCTTGTCATGTATGTATGCTATGGTCCTTTTGGTTCAAGTTAGCTGCTCGAGAAATTTTTGGCTACTGGTGTTGTGTTAGTCCCTTCTTGGTAGTATTGTTCTTGTAGTGCCCTGCTCTGGCAATAAAGCTTGGTTTTATGTTGCTACATAGGACGTACCTATTTAGCGTGTTGTCTTGTATAGTATGTAAGTTGCTGATCTTGTTGTCTTGTTTACTATGTATTCTGTAGGAAGTCTAGGAAATTGACTCTCTACTTGGAGTATGATTTTTTTTTAGAATAGTTTATTGGATAATAAATTAAGTAATATTGATGCACATGATTAGAAGTGATATAAAAATATTTATTTAGCGTAAAACTTGTTGTGCATTT
Source organism: Allium sativum (assembly GCA_030737875.1). Classification (NCBI taxonomy): domain Eukaryota; kingdom Viridiplantae; phylum Streptophyta; class Magnoliopsida; order Asparagales; family Amaryllidaceae; genus Allium; species Allium sativum. Next base: position 579,724,328 of record CM060915.1, on the reverse strand, counting down.
ATTTATGGGCGTTGGATATTTTTATTTAACCAAATAGTGAGTTTGCAATTTATTTTGCAAAAATGCATAAATTTGTTAAATACGAGTAATTAAGGGTAAAATAAATTATAACTTATTAAAAATATTATTTTTATGTTTTTATAAAATTCTACGCGTTTAGAGAAATCCAACGCATATTTATTTTCGCAAAACGGATAAGAAATGAAAATATATGAATTAAAACATTTTATATATAAGTAAACTTTAATTAATTAGGCTAAGTGTTGGTATCAAAGCGTCGTTTCAGAATAATGTGATCTTCCCATGATCCACCAAAATCAAGAATACAAGCTCGAAGGAGATCCTCAAGAATACGATTCACCTTCTCTGTCTGTCCGTCGGACTGAGGATGATAAGCAGTCGAAAGGTTAAGCCTTGTACCTAAAGCTTGCTAAAAACTTGACCAAAACTCATTGGTGAATAAAGGACCACGGTCACAAACAATCGAAGATGGAACTCAATTACAAAAAGATTAGCTTTTGTGCTTGAAGCTTGTGCAGTTGACGGTCCACTTTAAATTAAAATAAACACACATAACTCAATTGCAAAATTCAAATTTAAATTGTAAATTTAACATCAAAATCGTTTTTGTATTGTTTACGGTTGTTATTTAACAATCTAAAATATCGTTTCAAAATTCACATTATTATTCTTTTTATTAAATTATACTTAACTTCAGAAAGAAAACGTATAATATATCATTTCGAAAATATTATCTTAATTTCATTAAATCTAATAATCTAAAATCAGTCAAAATTTCGATTCGTTACAGTTATGAAACTCTCAGATGAATCATCTATAAACAACAAATAAGTACGAATATGTACCTCTTATTACTCCATCAACTATGAATAATAAGCTGCCCAACAGTTGAAAAAAGTTACGTATTTTAAAATCGTTATGACTAATTGTTCACAGATGCAATTATTTCTAGCCATGGTCACATAAAACTTTAGTTAAGGATATTCTTAGGGACAATTTGGCTCAGGTCAGGTCCTTGTAAGTTTTAAAATAAATTAAAAAAACTCTCCATCTAAAAACTTTTAAATTAGGTCTCTGTTTCGAAAATCATCAAAAAAAAAGCAACGTAAAAATTTATCAAACATCAAAATATTTAATTCAATGCATAATCATCTTCGTATTCATGCAATAGAACTACAACAAAATTGATTCAAAAATATGCATGCTGCAAAAAAAATTCTGCAATTTTCCGCATAATTGTTGACATTGCAGCAATTATATCAAAAAACTGCAAAATTTTATGTAACTTTTGCCAATTTGCGTGAATTCAAACTCAAAGCTTATACTTATTAAAACATTCAAATATTGCAGGAAAATAGGTAGAAATATATTTTTTTTGTATGTAAATGAAAATTATTTCATCTCTAGTAAATTGCTGCGAATCATGCAACTATTTGTAATATTTTTTGATGTATGAGCAACTTTTTGATTTAGTTACATCAACTGTAAAATAGTTGCGGCTATATCAACAATTATATATAATTAATGATATATCAACAGTTATTCATCTGCCTTTCAACACTGCACTGTGTGAATAATTGCAGAGATTTCTGCAATTAATCAAAAAAAATTGCTAATTTTTTTTTTTGTGTGTAAAATTCTTCCGTGAATATTTAAAAAAAATTTTATACATCAGCGTGAAAAATAAAAAAATACGTTGCTATAGAAAACAGGGACCCAATTTGCATTCAAAGTTAGACAACAAGCCGCGTTGTATAAAGTTTAAAATTGGGGATGCCTTCCAAATCTTGACATTGTTAGACCAAAAAGTGGTCCTAACACCCAATTGAATATGATTTGCGAAGAATAATAATCTAAAACATAGAAAATCAGGCAAAGACACGAGATTTATAGTGGTTCGGCATTAACTAGCCTACATCCACTTCATAGTTTCTCATTTCACTTCAGAATTACAATTACAATGAATCCATTCACACAATCACTCGAATACAATGAATTATTCTCTCCGAATTCATTGATTTTTATTAGAGAAGAAGGTGGTTGTTGATTGAGAAATTCGACTATGGCTGCCATTAATGAATTAAGTGTCAGAACCCCCCTCAAATGATGTGTTGTATGTGTATTTATAGGTGTAAAATCGGTTGGGATGTGTGGCCATGTGGCATCATCATGAAGGACTTCGAAAATGATGGAGAAAGTGGGGAGCGTGGCTTCATTCGTGAGCTTACAAGTGTCAATTGGTCCGGGTAAATAGGCACAAGAATAGGTCTCCAACGAAGGGAAGTTGCTTGTTTCAGGCAGTTCGGTTAGGAGGCTTAGATCCGATCTGAACCGGTATTGTTGCACCCATCCGATCCGACCCGAGCTATTCCATCCGAACCGATCCGAGCTATTCCATCCGAACTGATCCGAGCTATCCCAATCCGATCCGATCCACGCTCTGGTTTTAGGACATATGAGAGCTTTATCCTCTAACATATGTAACCCTGATCATATGAGTTTTGAGTGGCATGGCCACAAAACAGGCTAACATTTTGCCCCCCCCCCAAAGTACGTCTTATCAAAGATGAGGCGTGCTTTGAATATGCCAAGCTGAATTTTTTTGGAAAGTCATCCGTCCTTGAGAAGACTTTATCAAATTATTGCACTGTTTCCATGGGTGCTAGTGAGTACAAATTCTATAGGAGGAGTAGTCGAAATGATCTGGTAACCATTTAAACCTCGTTGAATCAAGAGGTTTAATTCCTTCATCATAAGTCGTATAGGATCGTTGGCTCCTGTGTGAGGTCATACACGCATAATTTAATGTCAAACGACGCTTCTTCTTATGCAAGTCAAGTGTATTACAGAGTCAGACTTTCTTTTATGTATAAGTCAATGTATGAAACAGACATCCAAGTTGTAGGGTAGTATCAGAATCTTCGGGCTTTGAGATAACATCTGGATTATTGGGATAGAGTGCATCAGAATTGGCATATGAATCTGTCACTTATGCTTGGATCTGGACTATCTCGATATCAGGATATTAATCTAGGGCTCCACGATCGCATCGAATCGTAACAATAAGGTATCCTAAAGCCATTATCACTCTGGAACATTTTATAATCCCGTGATCACATACGAGTCAGCACGAGATGTTGTTGAAAATGTGCAAGCCAATGGTTGGTATGATCATCACAATCCTAAGGCAGTAGAGGAGCTTATCAAACTCTCCATTTGATGCAATTGTGGGTCGAGTATTTGGATTCATGTTTGATCCGTTAGTTGGCTCACTTGGATGGTCGAGATGAATTATGTCATATTCCAGAGATATAGTGTATATGTTCTGAATTATACACAAAATCAGGATCATGTTCAAAGCTAGTCTGTCAGTTGAAGCTCATGCTCCCAATCTCAGTGTAAGATGAGTGAAGTCAGTGCTTATGCCCCTAACATCGTTGGGGATTGGACTAGGTCAATCGGATATCCAGTCTTCTAGCCTTTAAACTTTCTTTCTTAACATCGGGTTAGAGCTGCTAGTTTAACAATCTTGGTTGACCCGTGTCGTTCCGTGCTTATTTCTTATGTCGTCAAACGTTAGAGTTGTATACGTGAATGGTCGAATAACATTCACGCCAGTGTCATTCCATCTCTTTAGTCAGAAAGTGAGAATTGCCTCATCGAGCGACAATGAACTTAGATACTCTACTTGCATCAGCCACGGAGTTGTGTAAGCTCGTCAATCATGAAAGCGAGGGAACGTTGTTAGGGGGTTATTTGGGCTCCTTCGTTCATGCTTTGGAATTATCCGAAACAACCGTCATAGTATTGTTGAGTTTATCCCTTCTGCTTGGTTCCATTGAGCTTGACAATCAGGATTGCAGGATCGATTAATGAAATTGTTTCTTTTTGGAATTATGCATTCCTGTTAGTATTTTCCGGCGCTTTTCTTTTGTCTTGATCGTTTCAGGAGTCAGATGACGCTCCATTCTTTGTCGTGAAAACATTGAGAACATCCATTTCAATATAGATGTCCTCTTGTTGCAGGAATTTGTCTGTCTCAGGATAAAATTCATCAACGTTTCTGGGAAAATCTCATGGCATAAAGGTATTGATGTTTACTCCAGAGGAGAATCCGCCAAGGCAACTTGGTGGGCCCCATTGCAGAGAGGCTTTAAAGTCTGAGTTACCCAGAATATCAGATACTGCTGCTATCAACACCATAGATGATCCAGGTTGATCTACCGATGTCACCGCGACGTCGAATTTTTTAAGGAACGAATGCAGAGTCTCGCCAAACCTTTGTTTGATTGAAGTGAGTAACATGACACTCTTGGGTCGATAGGCGTGGATCTTTGAGCTGCATTTGAGATGTGCCGCCTTTGATGAAGCATCAAATAACATTGGCAATCTAGCCTTTGTTTTTGCGGAGTCGTCGCCAATTGCCCAATTTAGCGCTGGTGCCCCCAGCATGAACTCTTGAAGTGGATGAAAGCTGGTCTCTCATTTCTTGATTCCGCATATGTAATAGTCTTCAATCAGGCTTCTGTCTTTTAATTCTAGATGGTGATCCGCTACTCAGATGTAGGCTGGTTGTTCTTGAGGAGCCATTCTTCTGGTTATAGTCTGGGATCTTGCGGAACTCCGATAATAGTAAATGTGCCTAAAGTTGGCGGATAGTCAAATTATGTTGCTCGAAGCTTGTATCCCGTACTCCCCATCCACGGGGATTATACTAAATGGTAATCATCTAATCCACGTATTCTCTGAATTTATACTCCCTCGTCAAGCTGTGAGTTAGAGTTTGATACAAAATGATTTGTTCGTGTCTTGGTCATGTTAGTCTTTGGTCTCACATCCAAGCTCCGAGGTTCGGAGTCGGGTGGCGATAAAGTCAGATTATAGTTGTCTCAAATGATCTCGTTTGCCCCCTAAATTAAGAAATGGGGAACTTTATGTTGAATTTGAGTTGAATTTGAGTTGGATTTGAAGCATTCATCTGAATTGGATCATAGGTTGGTCGGACTCCGTTTATGCTTTCAGTGACGCTTGCATTGCCGTCATTTTCATCCAAAATGCTGCAGTCAGAAGTTGCATGCTGCAAATGTTTGGGAGTAGGTTGATTGCACCTTGTTTCATTCAAGACTATGTTGCCAACCTATCCTAGGGTATCATGCGATCTGAACCGTGTAACAGGGAGTGTGTGAGCCAAGTTCGTTATCGCTTGAATTCCCACAATACTTGCTCCAGCAAGAAAGTCGTAGTTGCTCGGCCTTCCATCTATCCAACTAAAAAAGTTATCCATCATTTTTTGTCGTTTCTAGAGAAGTTCATCTTGCCGAGAATTTGGGTTCTCAATTCAGCAATGGCACCATCCATTTCATATCTAGTCTGACATGCTGAGGGATCTTCATAAGAAAAAATATGTTGACTTCCTCCATTCCTAGTGCCTTCTGCATCCACATCCTCAGCATGAAAGAAATTTCTATCTTCCTTCTTCTTAGCCCTTAAGTCGAAGTATCAGGCAATTCGCTTCCTTGCAAGCCAGAAGTCAAAGTAATAGCGTGCCCCCTCACCCGGGGTCTTTCAATCGGAAAGTCGGTCGAGACTAGAAAATGGATGTTCACTATGCATCCATTCTTGTGGTCCTCAAGCGGCCTGTCAAGATCGAGGTATAAGTTAGACACAGACATATTAATTTATGCCATTTGTAAATATTTTCAATGGTACGTCCCCAGTCCAGGGGTAATGGCACAAGACAGGTGGTGGTTAGATCAGATCTTTTTCAAATTTAGATGCAGGGAGGTGTATTTCGGACAGTCGGGGAAATCTTCAATCCATAGAAATCATGAATGCCATGATCGTGTCATATTATATTAAGACCGGGTAGACATCACGAATCCCAGGGCTTTGTCGGGTCCTTCTCAGCCGCGAGTATTGAGTCGCATAACGTGTCATTGAATAATTCACTCTCAAGGCCACTTTTTGGTCGCCGCCTTGAGTCACGTAGGATGCTTATCATTAGGCATCAACGTCAGCGTTCTGGACATGGCCCTTTTTGTTTTCTACTGGCTTGTTGTTGTTGCGAGTGCGGACCTTGCATTCTTGACCAGTCATCCTCTGTAAATCTTCCTTCAGCAAACAAAGTGGTATTCCTGCAATATCATACATTTGCAAGTTTGTTATATATTCCAATCAAATATATTTGTAGTCAGAGCATTGCTACACTAAATAGCAAGGAATAAATCGCATCACAAATCAGATAAGGATTTCAATTCGGTATCCCTTTAAATAAATAGTATATCGTATTGCAGCCATCGTAGGGGTGTGATGTGCGTGTATGCTCCTAATCAATAGTGAACAAGCGGGATCGACAGTGCATTGCCCCCCATGTCCGAACATGAAGGGTTCGGGCTCAACTTTCACTCTTGCCCCCGATACTACAGCGGGATAGGAGCCCTTTTATGGCATTTAATCAACATGCCTTTATACTCTCCTGTCGTATTCCCAGGATAGAGTTCAAACTCAGCTTTCAGTCTGCTCCCCGATCCTTCAGCAGGGTAGCAGTTCTTGTGGCGCCAGTCCCTAGCGCCTTTATACTCTCCCGTCGAATGCCAAGGGTAGAGTGTGGTCAAGGCGGTCTTTAATCGTGGTGCACCTTCACGCCCTGTGGACGTCGTCTTCCCGTCCTTTATACTCTTCCTCAAGTCATGGGGTTAGAGTTATTTGGGTGAACAGTTGCATCATTCGCCCCGGTGCTCCTTCTACACTCTATTTCCAAGAGTAGGAGTCCACCGTATCGAGTGTCATTCTCAAACTCGGATTTAGTCCTTACTCCACGCTTCACTATGGCGGATGGAGTTTTTTCGGGCAAGCAGTCGGATCACACTCACTGAGGCGCTACCTCATAATACCTGATTCATGGGTAAAGGTGGCCATTTGCAATAATCAAGTCTCTCTCGTCCCGTCGACTCGTAGGATGGAGTTTGGTCAGACATTGTAGTATCGTCCTTTAAGTGCTCTCTCAAATCATGAGAGTTAGAGTCATGGATCGATTGGTCTTTAATCCTGGGGTGCCCCTCACACTCATCCTAGGTTCATACATCTATCCAAGCTCTGTGGATTAGAGTTAGTTGGGCAAACAGTCGGAAAATGTTTTCCAAGGCTCTGCGTTCCTCTGATCAATCCATGTGAGGAGTGATTGGCACCGAACTTCGAGTACCTGCATCATTCATATCGCATGAGTTAGTTACGTCAATAACTTGGAAAGCATGTAAAAGTAAATTTCATGATTGAAAAGTAAGCATATCAAGGGGCAGTGCTACCTCCTTTATTTGGATTGATGTAATCTGGCGGTGTCAAATATAGGATCGAGCCATGTTGACGCTCGAACTGCATTCATCTGAAATCAGATTCTGACTTTGAAATGCAAAAGTCGATGCATAATTATCTTTAGCTCTACCACGTATGAGCCTAGGAGTGGGTGGCCATCTCAGATCCACCTTGAGATATACAACCTCTTTCAGGCGGAGGGCGTGGCTTATAAATGAGCGGTTCAGTCAAGTTTGTCATGATATTGCTCCATAACTCTATATGCAGGTGATAGAAGTCTGATCGGTATCAAATCCTAGGTACCTACACCATCCATACATTAATTCATCTGAGTTAATTACATCAATAACTCTTAAAGCATGCAAATATAAGAGTTATGGTTAAAGAGTAATCCTATCATTCTATGCGAAAATAGCATTGCATGCTCTTTGCAGGACTATTTTGTCTCGATAATCTCTATCGGAGATGGCTGCCAAAATCTTTAGCTAGTGATGAACGTCTTTTCAAACCGTCGTGGAATGACTGTCCCGAGAGTGAACAGACCTTGATTGGGGTCTTGGAGTGACAAAGGCAGTTAAGTAAATACTGTAAGCGAATGACGAGGTTGCATCTCCTTTGAATCGCCTTCTTGCCCCCTTGCTGAGGGCAAGGATTGAGTGTCAGGGAGTCATGTATGTACCGCTAATGGTAGCACATCATCACATTGGTGTTAGGATGGTAATTGGCAAGAGAACAATGAATCCATACTTCTAGAAACTTTTGTAATTTCCATGCTAGAAAATAGGATATTGCTACTGGTGAGATAGTCATATCTCATAAATTTGTTGATATGCCTTCGATCCCATGTCGGGGACAAGGGTTGGTGCACAGACGATCAATCAGCATTCATGCGTAAGCGTTCTAAAACTTCAACTCGCTAACCTTCAGGCAAGGCCAAGGCAATCGACCATGCACACTCATAATGTATCAGCTTTGAATTAGATGATGTAATCTCGAGCGATTCATGCTTAAATCTCCAGTTGCCCCCAATGTTTGGGGAATGAGCTACTTGGTAGATAATTGATGAAGGGAATGGAAGTGTGAATCTTCACTTTCTAATTCCAAAACATCGCTCATTAGACATTACATTCGCATATATCTCCCTTTAAGAGAGAAATTAATTAGTGATTTTGTTAAATCATCCTAGGCAGTGAATCGAGCAATGAGACTCGTTGATATCTATCTTGGGACAATCTTTCAAAGGAAAAAAGTCGAGGCATAACGAACGATGGTACGCCCTTCACTTCTCTTGTTGGAAACACTCCGTGCTGCAAGAAGTTCCTAAAGGTAGCTATCTATGACTCTCTTCCGAATTTGTTTTCCAATACTGGATCAACTTCCGAGTGTCTCGATCGGGATCGTCTCCATCTCTTCTGGATTATCGGAACTTGCTTGGTTGGCAAGATTATCCGCTTTTTGATTTTCCATATGCAGAATATAAGACATGTTGTAATGTTTCCATCCATCCAACATCTCTTCTACCTGTTCTAGGTAAGCTATGAGTTATAATCCCTTCATCTGGAATTTCCTTCGAATCAATACATCTCCAACGCCGGGTCATCGATCATTCATTGCACCGTCGGTATACAGTAACGGGTGATAGTATTCATTTTTCGTTTTGAAGGGCCATCTTCTTCATCTAACACATCCTCTTTGGGAATGGTAAATTCAGCGATGGATTCGGCTAATGTTTTGGGGATTGAGCAGTGGACACTAGGCTGCAATGTAAGCTTTGAATTCTGCTGGAGCTGGTCGGTCTACACCTTGATCAGATAAACTTGAGTATGATAGCATAGCTTGCGAGACTTTAAGTAATATTCATACATTATGTCACAATGGAAATAAGAAGTAGAGAGCTAATGGTTGATTCATATTTGCTTTAATCTCGAGCTCTCATCATTTGACCAAGGTCATATGGTGGCTGGTGAGCAGTCAAGTTGCTATAATTCGAGAAAGGATTCATAGGCCCAATCATGACATGTGGTGGTTCAACTAGTACCTAACTTTGGGCTCCAAAGTATGTTGACCTAACCCTTATTCGATGGAAATCAGTCTTCCTCGGTGTGGTTGACATCAGATAGCCATTGCAAAGGTTAGCCAAGTTCTTCAGGAGGTGAACCTCAGGACATATTTCATTCATCACATCATACAATCGAAGTGTAGCTTTGGGATGTTGGGATTCTTAGTTGCTTTCTGGTATCCCATTATTGACAATCATGGTCACTAAAATCATATGAATCATCTTTAGAGTAGTGCTCGGACTGTTCCATATAACCGTCATTCGATGCCCCGCCGATTGGACAAGTTTAAGTCGCATAAATAAGATGGTCACTACTCATTAGCGAGCAACATCGGTTGCATCAGTGAAATCTATACACCATCAGAACTAAGGAAGAGGAAGCTGCTGTGAGACAATCATTGTCTTATATACTGTCCTTGATAACAAACTGAATCTGATCGATAGCACCTCAAATTGGCTTACTGATGTAAATAAGCGTCATGGCTATGGAAAGAATCCCAGTCGTTGCCATTTCATTGTCATATTCTTTGACTATCCATTTAATCTTCATTGATAAGCTTTGACGACTACTATTGACCAAAATATATATGTCGAACCGAAGGCGAGGCCGTCAAAGGGTCCGGGCGCAGCGCCGGTGGGGGTCCGGGTCCCCACAGTCCCGGCAGCGATCGACCTAACCGGTTAGGTCGAAAATATGGGCACCGCACGATTTTTTTGATTTTGGAAGATGGAGCTTTTTCTGAAATGATCCGAAAAATGTATTTTTTCCCAAAAACATCAGTACCGGGTCGGATCGGAATTTGCCTTCAAGTAGCGGTTCGGAGGTGTCATCAGATCGCGGCTCGAGTCTGTCATCGGATCAGATCGAACATGTCATCGGATCGGATCGGGGGTACGTCATCAGCAGGTGGCCGGTTCGGATCTCCCCATCTGGTTCGGATCAGAGGTTCTTTTTCAGGTCGGATAGGACCCGATCCGACCCCCTCAAGGATATTGGCCTGCGCTTTATCACATCCAATCCAATGGCTTTATCTGCATCCGACCCGGTCTCTTCATCTGGAACCGACCCGGTCTCTTCGTCTGCATCCGATCCAAAAGCTTTTCTGGACTCTGTTTTCGATCTTCAGCAATTGCTTCTACATGACACGGTGGTAACTTCACTTCTGGTGATTCCCACAATTTGGAAAGTCAATAGAATTCATGGGATTTCCTCATCGGACTCGGCGATCCAATAAGTAGAATGGAGAATCCTTAAACGTTAAGAATCTTCATTTCTTAGTGAAAGCACCAAAATGTTAGACCAAAAAGTGGTCCAAACACCCAATTGAATATGATTTGCGAAGAATAATAATCTAAAACATAGAAAATCAGGCAGAGACACGAGATTTATAGTGGTTCGACATTAACTAGCCCACGTCCACTTCATAGTTTCTCATTTCACTTCAGAATTACAATTACAATGAATCCATTCACACAATCACTCGAATACAATGAATTATTCTCTCCGAATTCATTGATTTTTATTGGAGAAGAAGGCGGTTGTTGATTGAGAAATTTGGCTTTGGCTGCCATTAATGAATTAAGTGTCAGAACCCCCCTCAAATGATGTGTTGTATGTGTATTTATAAGTGTAAAATCGGTTGGGATGTGTGGCCATGTGGCATCATCATGGAGGACTTCGAAAATGATGGAGAAAGTGGGGAGCGTGGCTTCATTCGTGAGCTTACAAGTGTCAATCGATCCGGGTAAATAGACACAAAATAGGTCACGAAGGGAAGTTGCTTGTTTCAGGCAGTTCAGTTAGGAGGCTTGGATCCGATCCGACCCGAGCTATTCCATCCGAACCGATCCGAGCTATCCCAATCCGATCCGATCCACGCTCTGGTTTTAGGACATATGAGAGCTTTATCCTCTAACATATGTAACCCTGATCATCTGAGTTTTGGGTGGTCTGGCCACAAAACAGGTTAACAGACATATTGTTATATTAATTAAATTAGTTGATTAATTTCAACAAAATATATATAAGAAAACAAGTCTAAACGAAAATGCCTGAGACTATTAGATACATAACATTTGTATCCTAAAAGGTCCTTTTCCCCGACATTAAACAAACTTTTGCAGGGTTAATGTTATACCTTTTTAGCATCCGGAAAAATCAGGTAAAAAAAAAAAAGGTATGAAGACTTGCATTGATTAGAGATACGATGGAAAAAACAATTACTACTCCAACACGATGAAGCCAGAAAGCAAAGTCCTGAACGATCGAAAAATCTAACTCGAAGTCCGCTTTGAAGCTGAACCCCAAAGCGCAATGCTAATATGGAAACAAATCTAAAGCAAACTTCAAAGTAGAAACATCTCAGATCATTTTTGAACCCGCACAAAAAAAGAAAAGAAAAAATAAGAACACTCGAAATTCCCTCAAATCAAACTAGAACTAATCCAATGAGGGTTTTCTTCCCCAACTAGTCTAATTTGACCTCTCCAATCTATGCCACTTAAATTTGAATCCCTGCCTCTTTCAAATTTGACCCATGTCAAGGTATGTCTGTTTTTGAACCAAATACTTCAAAACTAGGAACAAAAATACGTATTTTGAGCTCTACCATGTGGTAAACTAGGCTTTCTAAATCCTTGATGTAGCTTCCAACCAAAATCAGTGAGCAACAGACATCAATCAGCACTCGTGCACTTTTGTAGGACACGTAATACTGGGTAAATGCAATATAAACACAAAGGTAAATTAAAAGTTAATATTAATCCACATAGATAAAGGATAACCGAGTTCGTAAAAGATCACCCCGACCCTGGATTGGAGCCTGATAGAGCCATTGATTTTAAAGGTCCAAAATACAAATATTCAGAACAGGAAACTACTAACAAGGACAAAACTTAGGGCTTTTTTAACCATAAGGACAGCCCATCAAAATTTTATCCTAAAGGACATATACTGTATATTTTTTACTCAGAAGTATTTCGGCCGTAAAATACGTCATCTTCCTCAATTCTCTCTCGCGACCGTGAATTCCATCTTCTTCCTCCATTCTCTCTCGTGGAAAAAATCAACAGCATCGTCATCCATCATTTCGTCGCTAATTATCCCGTTCATCACCTCGTCGTTCATCATCCCGAACGATTTTCTATCACGAAATCATTTTTGCTGAAATCATTTTTAATATCAATCAAATCAAAATCAAAACAACAAAAATTAGGGCACGAAATCGATTTCAAAAATCAACCTCGAATGGATTTTTATTTGTTGCTATAATCATTATACTTTAATGATGATTTCTACCGATTAGTTTTAAGGTTATTTCGAAAGGTGATTCGTGATTTTTTTCTCGTTCGGCAATTTTGATGTTTAACCTTTCAGCGCGTGGTTATCATTTTTGTATTTTTTTAGTTATCATTTTTCTTGTTTTTAACTTTACAACGTAGCAGCAGTTTTTAGTTATCATTTTTCTATTTTTTTAGTTATCATTTTTCCTGTTCTAACTTTAAAAACATAGCAGCAGTTTTTAGTTATCATTTTTCTATTTTTCTGGTTATCATTTTTAGTGGAACTGCTCTGTTATGTTAAACATTACTGCAGTTTTAAGGTATCATTTTTATATTTTTTAAGGTATCATTTTTACTCTATTTTATGTGTTATGTTAAACATCATAGCAGTTTTAAGGTATCATTTTTATATTTTTTAAGGTATCATTTTTAGTGTAATTTCTGTGTTATGTTTATATGCATCTTTTTTTTACCTACAATATTAAAACACTGATATCCATGAACTGTGAATATGAGAAAAACTTTAGCTTAGCCCTACCAACTTATAAAACTGATAACAGAATAAAAAATCACATATCAAAACAATTAACATAGTTAAAATAGTAAAACTGATACGTAAGAAGATAGGAAACTTATACCTAAAACCTGATTCAATGTTTTGAAGTAAAAGTAATGGAAAAAATGTTTACATCAAATTTTGGTGCTATTTTACTTTTATTCTTGTACTGATGCATCAGTTTTGCTACTCAAACAAATTTATTTCATTTTAAACAATTAAATTGTGATTCGAACATTTTCGGTATTACATTTTGTTGTTAAAATAGTTAAGCAATTTTAAGGTATCATTTTTTTATTTTTTTTAGTTATCATTTTTATATTTACTAGTTGAATTTACATCGTAGCAGTTTTTAGGTATCATTTTTATATTTTTTTAGTTATCAGTTTTATATATTTCTAGTTGAATTTACATCATAGCAGCTTTTAGGTAGATTTGTGTTGTTTGCTTTGGTAATTGATTTTTTTTGATACACAACATTAATTATAATTGATGCAAAAATTGTTTACATCACAGTTTGATTGAATAAAATAGAATATGTTCGACTGAGTGACGAAGTTGATGCAAAAAAACGGTTTCAAAATTAACACAGCAATAAAAACACATGAAAACAACACATAACATAGCTAAAACAGTAAAAATGATACCTAAAATAGTAGGAAAATGATAACTAAATACTGATGCAATGCTTTTGAAGATAAAATAATGGAAAAAAAATATCACAGTTTGATTGATTAAATTGAAATAAGTTCGACTTAGTTTCTTAGCTGATACAACAATATAACTTCAAAATTAACACAACAACAAAATTTCATGAAAAAAACATATAACACAGTTAAAACGGTAAAAATGATAACTACAGAAATAGAAAAATGATAACTAAAAACTGCTGCTATGTTCTTAAAGTTAAAACATGAAAAATGATAACTAAAAAATAAAAAAATGATAACTAAAAACTGTTGCTATGCTTTAAAGTTAAAAAAAAAAATGATAACTACAAAAATACAAAAATGATACCTACGAACTGCTATACTATTAACGATAAAAAAAAAACATTTCTAATCACGAAAAAATTGTTTCAACAATTTCGACTTCTTCAATTGTGTTTTCCATCGTTTGAAAAATATTTTTATTCCATTAAATCGTCATTTCGAACGGATTTTTGATGTTCGATCTATTTTTTTTTAGGGTTTTTATTTCGGCTGATTTATGGTGGTGATTTTGATTCGTGAATTTTGTCTTTGAATTCGAATTTCGATTCTAATGTATTATCATATTTGTGATTTAATCGATTTATGATTTCGTGAATTTGGTGATTTCGTGATAAACGATGAAATCGACAAAGACGTGAGAGAGGGAGAAGAAGAAAGTAGCGCACGGTGGTTTCTTTGGGCTGGGCTAAATGTTGTCCTTTAGGAGAAAATATAATAGTGGTGTCCTTATGGATAAAATATTACACTAATTTGTCCTTAAAAAATATTTCCCCTATTCAGAATATATATTATGTTACCCTGAAGTAAGTTTGTTAATGTTCCTTCTAGATTTTGAACCGATAAGGCAAAATTAGTCAAATATGTAAGCATTGAAAAATGCCAGCATATCATCTATTATTATCAAAGAGGGGATTCAACAACGTCCCGTTCGGGGCCGGCCTACAACCCGGCAAGTGGATGATCGTAGGAATACAAACTTCCCCAACGAGAATCCGTAAAAGCTCTGTAGTGGTCAATGGTCAACCAAGCAGCCGTTGACATTCAACAACGGTGTCTATTCACCGATACAATCATTAAAATGCACTGCTCCCATATATGATATATGTGTGGCTATAAATCAAGCCAAGGTCATAACCAATCATACCACACACACTTTGTCCATCTTAAAGATGATCAACCATAATCTTATCACCGTCACCATCATTGCCTTGTTATTTGCTTCTTCGTCTTTTTTTGCAAACGCAGCAGTAACATGCAACAAAGCAGACAGAGCTGCTCTCATTGCATTCAAGGACTCCTTCCCTGATGGAAGCTTTTACTCCTCATCTCCAGACTGGTTGGCAAACTCGACCAACGACTGCTGCAACTGGAATTACGTTCTATGCGACACCACTGGACGTGTCACTTCTTTAGTCCTGTCTGGAAACAGTTTTGATCCTCCTGACATGGATCTCAATGGTTTGTCTATATCTGCTAACACTTCTAATTTTCATATACCATCATATCTTAACCGCTATTTCCTTGTACATATATTAATAATCGCCTCAGGTACGATACCAGCTGTGCTTGGAGATCTAACAGCGCTCAAAACAATACGTTTTGATTACATGCCTGGATTAACGGGACCAATACCACCCCAGATTACTAAATTAAAGAACCTCCAGTCTCTAGTGATATCAAATTGCCAAATCACTGGTTCTGTTCCTGCATTTCTCTCACAGCTTACTTCTATTCAACAAATAGATTTATCCGAAAATAAGTTGGTAGGCACAATCCCGCCTTCTCTTGCAGACTTGGTTAACCTCAACACCCTCTCTCTGCATGATAACCAACTTACTGGCACCATCCCTACAAATTTGTTCAGCAAACTATCACAAAATTCCAATGTATTTCTTTACTTATCAAGCAACAAGTTGAAAGGAAGAATACCAAAGTCTTTTGCTGATGTCAACTTTGATGCTTGCTACTTGGATGACAACAAGCTGGAAGGAGACTTGTACCTTCTTTTTGGAAGAAACAAGACTATCACCGGTATTTCCATGTACTCCAACAACTTTAATTTTGATCTAAGCAATGTCGAGTACCCATTGGCTTTGACATATGTGGATATCAGCAGAAATGAGATATATGGGAGCATTTCGAATCAGATAACTGAAGTGCCTAATTTGACAACAGTCGGGTTTAGTTATAACAATTTGTGTGGGAAGATACCAAGCGGAGGGCATTTTCAAACTTTCCCTGCTGTATACTTTGAACATAACAAAAGTCTCTGTGGTGCACCATTGAAGCCATGCAACTAATTGTCTTGTAATAGTTTATATAATAGCTGAAATGGTATGAAAGCTGTAAGTCTTCATGAACGAATAAAAATATTTGTGTTTTTATACGTCCTTTGTCATCGTTCCTTCTTCTTCTTCTTCTAAAGTTTATTTATTCCCTGCAGCAAACACAATTTCATTTTCTTTAATTTATTTAGAATACTGGATTTTATACTGACTAGTTTCTTACCTCAAAATTTGTATCACTCTTTGGAAACATAAAATAACCAAAATTTCTCTACATGCTTGCTAGAATTTCACGATTCTGCATTTCATCCTGTACCCGAAACCAAAGCATCCCCAATCACCATAATTTATGCACACTAATTTCGAGATACTGCGCCACCATCAGCCTGCAGCCGTCGGCAACTTCTCACCGACGCACCAACTACATGGTCGGCCCATGCTTAGCCGAAGACATCGTTGCGAACTTTGAATTAGGACCACCAACCAAACCACGCTCGCTCAACAGTTTGTATACCCCCATTTCAGCTCGAACACAAGCGCAGTCATCCAGGTTGCAGATCGAGACGCCTGCCACCGCACCAGTTCGCTCGCGCCATGTTCACCGCAATCAAACCCGCAACCCCTCTAGCATCGCCGCCTCTGTCTCCTTCTTGCGTTTTCCATGAATTATTTTCCCCGATTGTCGATTTGATCTGGGGAACAAAACGTGTTTCAAGTTTGGAAATAGGTAATTGGCTGTATTGACACTCCCTTTTCCCTCAAGCGGTGACACAAAATTTGTTTTTAAAATTAGAGAAAAAATATTCACAAACACAAAATTGAAAGGTTTTTTAACTATAAGGACAGTCCCCTAAAATTTTACTCAAAAGAACAATAAACTAATTCTTTTCTTCTTCACGTGCGTTAATTTCTTCTTCCTCAACAATCCGACTCGCGCAAATTTCTCGATCTCCTCTATGATTTCCAACGTGATTTTTTCCCCTTTCATATTTCAATCTTCAGCAATTCTCTTCAAAATTCATATCGATCGAGCTCCTCAATTAATTCGATTTGCCCTACTTTTATCGTTTCAATCGTCTTCGTTGATTCATGAAGGTGCCGTGGATTTTGATTCGTTTTGGCAGTAAATATGATTTCGTGATTTTTTTTTATTTCGTGAATTCGTCGTAGAAAATCGTCGAACGAGAGAGATGAACGAGGAAAGAATCGCTGAATTTTTTTTTTTTTATGGTGAAGTTAGCAGCAGGCTTTAGGTATCAGTTTGTTATTTTTTAAGGTATCAATTTTCGTGTTTTAACAGTGTTATGCTTTTATGTTTATAATTTTGATGCTATATCAGTTTTGTACTCGTACTGTTGTATTAGATTTGCATCTCAATCGAAATTATGTCATTTTAATCAATCAAAGTGGGATATAAACATTTTTTCAATTAGTTTTACTTTAAAATATCAAAGCAGTTTTTATGTATCAGTTCTATATTTTATTAGGTATCAGTTTTATATTTTCTAGTTGAATTTAAATCATAGTAGTTTTTAGGTATCATTTTTATATTTTCTAGCTGAATTTACATCATAGCAGTTTTTAGGTATCAGTTTTATATTTTCTTGTTGAATTTACATCATAGCAGTTTCTAGTTATCAATTTTTTTTTTGAGTATCAGTTTTATATTTTCTAGTTGAATTTACATCATAGCAGTTTTTAGGTATCATTTTTATAATTTTTTAGGTATCAGTTTTATATTTTCTGGTTGAATTTACATTATTATGTTGGTATAAGTTTTGATTATGTATGAAATTCTTGCAGATACAGCATGCTGCTGGAATTTACTTGAATTCAAGACTAGATTGAGTACAAGTAAAAGTAAATGCATGAATGTATACTTGGAATGGGGAGCAATGTTGTATGTCCTTATATTGTGTAGGAAAACAACGTATCCTAGTATATCAGTTATGTATAGTTGTAGGTATCATATGATACAAGTGGGTATTATTGTGTATTACTGAGAATAATCTCATTTTTGTGATAACTGAATTGAATTGATTGCCATTATTTTTTTAACCAGTAGGTATTATTGAGAATAAATATTATTTTTGTGAGATTTGAATTGAGTATGTGGGTGTTATTTTTTTATCAGTGGATATCAGTTAGAATTAATGTTGTATATCAAAAAATGTCAATTACCAAAGCAAACAACTCAAATCTACCTACTTGCTACAATTCTCATACACTAAATCATAAAACTGATACCTAAAAAAATACAAAACTGATACCTAAAAACTGCTTTAATATTTTAACGACAAAAGTAATACAGAAAATGTTTGAATCGCAATTTGATTCATTAAAATGAAATAAATTCAATTGAATTACAAAGTTAGTGCAACAACAAAATTAATACAACAACAAAAAGTAACTTAAAAAAACATAGCACAATGAATACAGTAAAAATGATACCCAAAAAAAATATAAAAATGATACCTAAAAACTGCTGTAATGTTTTAAATAAAAAGTAACACAAAAAATACTTACATAATAGTTTGGTTGATTATAACGAAATAAGTTCGACTGTAATACATAGATAATGCAACAATGCAACTACAAAATAAATATAACATTAAAACACAACAAAAGAATATAAAATAGTGTTAAATAAACAAAAATGATACCTAAAAAAATATAAAACTGATATCCAACTGCTGAAAAGTTGAACATTAAAATTGCAGAACCAAGAGAAGTCATGAATCACCGATAGAATTTAAAAAAAAAACTAATCGCAAAGATGAACATTAAACTATAACGATTATAAAAAAAAACAATCGATGTAATCTCCAAAATCGAATTAGGGTTTCGTGATTTTGTGATTTTTCGTGAATTAGGGTTTCGTGATTTCGTGAATCGATTGCTTTATTTCCCGAAAGATGATTTCATGATTGTGTTATTGCTTGATTTTGTGATTGCGTGATTTTGTGAAACATGAATTCGTGATTTCATGATTGCGTGATTTCCTGATTGCGTTATTGCGTGATTTCCTGATTAGGCGGCTGTCCTTTTGGATAAAATATTAGGCGGTTGTCCTTATGGATAAATTTTAGTAGGCTGTTGTCATTGTCGTTAATTGTCCCTTAAAATTATTGTTAAAAGGGTAGCCTTGAGTGTGGGTGTTACAGTTACAACAACCGTTAATTTTACCTTCAACCGTAACTCCAACCGTTGTTGATGATTGACAAATTTTATAACCGTTGTCGTAATCGCCTAATCGTTATCGCAACCATTACTATAAATTTACATTGTTATTCATAAATAATTCAAGTTTTAACATTAACTTTAAGAATTAGTTTAATTATCTATGAAACAAACCATCCATGTGCATGTTGTCCATAAATAAAAACGCAAATAATTTATATATATGTTATTTCTCTAGCTTAAGTTATTCAAAAACATATACTTTTTTATGAAATACTACAAAAAAATCATGTGCGGTTGGTACGGTTATCAAAATCCACAACCGTCACTGTCACCGTTACCATAGTAGACGGCAACCGTGTGAACGGTTAGTGCGGTTCGGCGGTTGAACGATCCAACCGTAACAGCCCTAGCCTTGAGAGTAAACTTTCCTTAGCATTCAGAATTATATGACGAAATTGCCCCTAGGTTGATTAATTAGCCATAATTTCAGAAGTACGAAAACGGAATTTAACAACCACATAAATAATAGAAATATGGGACGTAAATACTGTATTATTTAAAAATACATGGTGATAGATGGTCGTTTTATTGATTTCCATTCACACATTAACAAGGAAGCAGTATTGATTTACATGCACACATAAACAGGAAATCACAGCGTTAACTAACATATTTCCCACAAAAATTACAAGCATTCATACGTCCACCCAACAGTGTTAACTGAATATGTCACAGATCCACTCTTCAGTTCGCACTACTTCTACTTTTTTTTTCTCCAATTGTTTTTACCTTTCAGCTGCAAGTCATCTCCTATTTGACACAATAGGTGGGATACGAGAAGACGTAGATGCAGTCCGCTTCCTGCACACAAAACCGAGGCTATACAAATTGTAAAAACAGTTGTACATGCAATAGTCGATTGAAGGTAAACACAGTTTTACATTGGAAGAACTGTAAACGGCTAGGGTATACCATTTTTAAATACAAAGTATGGCATAAATTTAACGAAAATACAAATAATGGTAATATAATACCGTTTAAACCACCAAAACACGGCAAAAATATGCCGGAAAAAACAATGAACAAAGTTTGAATATATAATAATATATACGACAAATGCGTACCGTCTATGGTTGACAAATACAACAACCAGCTGCCGTATTAACCTAAGTAAAACCCTACCGCTCATTACCATATACGGCATTTAGTCACCGTTTTAGCAATAAAAATCCGGTCACTGTACACCGATTTTATGTACATTTCTACAGGTTTTCCCACCGTTTACTTCGTCTTCCACATTGAAGTATAAACCTAACGCTGACGTTATTATCAATGTCGATTTCACTATCTATTTTTAATTCACCCAAAGCAAATCAACAACATAAATAAAATGCTATAAATGCACCTTTTGTCATCGAAATATTTGTCAATGCTCATCTTTCTCTTGCACGGGGTATGCTTGAATCGAGTCATTTTATACTTCAATCGGTTTTGGATTCCATGAACAGAAGTTTGAATTGGTTTGAATCATACGGAGGAAAGCGATGAAAGGAAGTTTGAATCGGTTTGGGTTTTTAACTTCAGCAATAATTAGGATTGCATCTGTTTATGTTAGGGGTAAATTTGTATATTAAAATTTTAAACTTTGTTGCCCTTTAACAAATATTTTATTAACCGATGTTCCCTAAAAATATGTTGCCCCTTAACCAAAAAGGAGGTGTCAATAACAATACCCTAAATTTTTGGGGTTTAGCTTATAATTTCGAAAATTTTCTATTCCTTTCATTTTATTGAATTTTAATTCCATTCCACGGTTTAATTTAATCTGATTTATATTTCCATTTTATAAATTCTATTCTGATAATTGATATTTTTGTTAATGCAATATTTTTTAATTTAATTTTATTATTCATCATATTAACGTAAAGTAAATTTGTTTTCATTTATTTCAATCATTTAAACTTACGTTTTCTCAAGTTTATACATCTAACGTAAAGTTAATTTTATTATTCATTTTAATTTTCTTAGTTAAATGTGAATGCATTCTTATGCTATTAGTTCTTATATTTATATATACTAGAATCATGTAAATAAAAAAATATTTTAAATAAATTAAGTCATCGTAAGTTTAGTTTTTTTTTTCTAAATCTAATATATGTTGCGTTGTAGAAGCTTCTTATTCAAACTACAATGGCAAATATGACGATCCTTCATATTTTAAAACTAATATAAAATATGCTTAGTTAAAAATAATAATATAAATTTGCAACAAAATGTGTGTAACTTAGTAAATTTGAAAATTTGACCAAACTATATTTGCTTTGCTTTTATATGGAAGTTAATATTGTAGTATGGTGATGTGATTAAAACTTAACACCACAAAATGGAAATAAATATTAACCTCAATTCTACCATTCTCTTAACGAGTTGAACAAATAAACAAGATTGGTAACTGATATCCACTAGTAATTTATTGTTCGATATTTAACTTCAATATGTGTATGTATGTATGTACAATATATAATAAAATGAATCTACTCACATGTTTATTCATATATGTGTCTATATATTGTCAAAAGTTATAAGTAAAGTAAATTCACAATGTAAATATCATGTCAAATAATATTGCCAATGAAATATATAAAAGGAATGATATATATTTGAACTAAATAGTTGTGATTAATAATTTTTTGATAAGAAGAGTGGTACTTTGTTCATGCATAACACATTATGATATCTCAGAGGTTTGAACCAAGGGTATGCATAAACCACACCGCTGCACGAAAACCGCCCACACCAGACCATAAAAACGGTGTGGAAAACCGGATCGAATCTTCTCTCTAAAGAAAGTACTCCAAAACAGTCCGTCTCAGAACGATACGGTTCGGTTGCGGTATGAAGTGTTGACCCAACCATATTAAACCGAACCAAACT
The DNA here is from genome assembly GCA_030737875.1 of Allium sativum. Lineage (NCBI taxonomy): Eukaryota > Viridiplantae > Streptophyta > Magnoliopsida > Asparagales > Amaryllidaceae > Allium > Allium sativum. Next base: position 579,701,984 of record CM060915.1, on the reverse strand, counting down.
GAATACTTGCACTAGTAATCTTATGATAAAAATATAACTAATACCCATCTAATTTTTTATTTTAACGATATATATTATATTTTCAGGTTATGTTGTTGTTATATTAATAATAATCGTTATCACAGAGGATAAAATTATAGTTTTAGTTCCATAGTTTCAATACCATTTTTTGGGATAAATGTTAATTATAAATTTATTTTAGTTATCATACTCAATGTTCATGCGTCAATTAATGTTGAAGTTTGGTTAATGTACTAAAAAGAGTCTTACTATCATTAAATGTAAAACTGAAGTATTCATACAGATAAAAATCGCTCTTTCAATCCAGCATACCATTGAGTGTTTTGATCTTTAAGTGATGCAGCGTCACACAATTGTAAATTGATTGTTGATGGAAGTAATTCTCTTATTTCATATTTAATATAGATTCAACCCGGACCATATTATGTCAAAATTGAACATTTCAAAAGATTAGCATAATGGTTTGTATTTTTGATCAACCGTTTGATGCAGTGCGGAAGCGAGTTGGACTCCAAACCTCCCCAAACCCACCGCCCATCCCTAGTTAGAACCATGACTTGTAGGATCTTTATGTAAACCATACCCCTAACCAATTGGTTAAAGGTTCTTGACTAATTAGCGAATTGTGATCAATAAACTTTAATATGAATTTAAACTAATTAAAGAAATTAAATCTCTTTCTTGAAATTACATTTAATGAATAAAATTGATTGCATATTAATTCTCTTTAAATCTATCCATTAGCAAATGAGTAAACAACATTTCAATAGCGATTTACAATCCGACTACCTGAGAAAACATGTAATATGATTGACTTGTAACTTTGATAAATGCCTTTTTATTGTTAAAGATAATAAAGTAAAAACACATTACCCATTAGCAAAAGAGTAAAAAAAATGTAAATAATTAGATACTGATGATAATTTCCATAAATGAGCAAAATATTTCATTCCTCTCATGTTATATTCAAAGTATTTTTCAATGCTAGAAATAATGTATCGTATATAATTAATGTATAGCAAGAATGTTCAGGCTACGATATCATGTTTCGACCATGTTACCATGTGATAAATTGAGGCGGATGAAAGGTAATTATTTGGAAAAACACAACGTGATAAATTATTGAAATAGAGTTGAATTGAAATGAAAATTACATTTGAATGTAGAGTTTAGCATCAAGCAATATCGATTGTTGTAAAAGAGGGTTACAAATGCTTCCATTCAATTATTAAAAAGAGTTTATGTAACAACCCAGATTTTGTTACCAAATTAAAATTTTATTTTCAATTGATTTAATAGATTTTAAGAATTTATAACGATTTATTTTAAGAATTGACGATTTAAAATTATTTAAATCGAAGTCAGAACGTATAAATTTAGAATTTAATTAAGACAAACTTATAATGGCGCGGTAGTTAGAAAAATCAATTTTAAACTTTGAATGAATGTACAGAATTCAATATAAATCGGATTTCAGTAAAATAAGAAACATTGGAATATTTTGAACTATAATTTTCTAACGAATATAAGAAACTGAGATTTCACTTTATAAATAGTAAGTTATGTCTAAATTAAAAATTTAGAATAGTCGCTATGGAATTTATTTATTTATATTTTAATATATATTTAAGCCCTTAAAAATAACTATTTTGCAAACGACCTTCGTTTTCAACGAAACCACTTTTGTTGGATTCAGAATGTCAAGTTATAGTCAGGTTTAAAATTTCATAACTTTTAAAATTAATACGTGGGCGTAATAAATTTAAACGGGGTTCCAATTTTTGTTTAAATTTAATAAGCTAATAAAAAGGCCATTTTTCAAACGATCCCCAAATTCGACGAAATTAATTTTGTTAGGACCGTATCATTAAAACATAGCTAAATTTTAATTTTCATAATTTTTGGAGTCAGTATGTGCCCCGGTAAATTAAAATGTACGTTGGAGTTTAATATTGACCGTTATATTAATTTATATTTTAATTTTGATAAAAACTGATCGAAATAGTCGAATTGGCTTATGAAACATATTCCATTGTTTCCATAATGGGGATATTTGGTTAGAGGCGACAGTCGTTGGATTTAATTTAGAGTTCGGAGACGTATTGAAGAAATTGTGAATTATATATTAATTTATATTATATATATAAACGTTATTTTCAAAACCCTAAATCCTATCCTTATTTTTCCGCCGCCTTCTCACAACGAACGGGCGATTTCATTCGATCCTTTCTCCCCCAATTTCTTCGTGCTTGTTTCGAATTAAACCTTAACTCCAAAGCAAAAATTATTCTGCTCTTCACGAGCTTTTGATTCATACAGCCATGATCATTTCTAGAGGGGTGTGTCGTGAGATTTTTTGCCTCAAACAGGCCGCCGTCGCACTGGTTTTCACGGCGATGGGAGGCCCCGAGTTGGTGGCGATTGCAGGAGGGGGACGGTGACATGAAGTTCTTTGATGTGGGCACATCCGATCAGGCTCTGGTTATTTCTGGAGGCGCACGGTGACGCAAATCGATTTGGAGCATGGTTCGTGTTCGTGACAGAAGGAAGAAAGGGTTAAGCCCTTAATCATGTAGTTAATTGTGATTAATTATATTAGTTAATTAAATTAATGTAAGTAATATTCAAACCATTATGACTTTTGTAATCGGAATCAGAATTGGACAATTTTGGATGCGTTGGAATTGTGGCGACGAACTCTACAACATGGAATAGACTAGAACGGAAACGTAAGTTGTTGCAGTTTTTGATAAAATTAAACGCTCGTTTAATCTTATTAAAAAAATCTTCAATTAAAGACTGACGGAGTGGAAATTAAAGTAAGAATTCTCTCACTTAAAATTTTGTACAGTTATTTATTTTATAACTGAAAATATATAGATTGTCAGTGTTGATTTTTATTTGTTTAATTATCACAAAAATGTTGTACGGTACCTGTCAACTCACATTCGCTCTTGTTTGAAAACCCTGGATGATTTAATTGATTGTATTGTTTTGTGATAGTGATATTTAACTTATTAAAAATAATGTTACTATGATTGTGGTAGTTGAAATTAAATATCCATTTATAATTTAAACAGTGAAAATTGGTTAATTAGAAAAATAATTCGAATCAAATTAGAATTGATTAAAATTTTTAACCAGTGACTAATTTGAATTCATTGTTGTTAGTTGAAACTCCACATGGGTATGGGGATGATAATTAATTCACATTTCCTTTGGATTTGACTGTATGTCAACCGATTGATTGACAGACTGTGATAAGCGTTATTTAATTATTTAATGTTTATACAGTTGTAAATTGCACTCTGGTTGTGAATGGAATTTTTAATAGTTGTTTATCACTATTTTTGAATACATGCGTTGTATAAAATCCATATAAATAAAATTATATGGTAATTGATTGAGTCTGATTCCAATTCAGAAATAACGAATATTTTAAATAAATATTCAATGAAGAATCAAAATATGATTTTGATGTCCGATTTTGTATGGACACGAAAATATCGAAATATGGAAACCAAGTTAAGTATATACGCCATTTTAATTCGAACAAATTTGTTTTTTGATTTTATTTATTTTAGAATGAATATCGAAAAGATTTGATTTCAAAATCAGATATTTTGAAAAATATTATCATTTTAATATTATAATGATATAGAACATTCATTTTTGATTTAAAATTGAAAAGGAAGTTGAAATCGTTTTTAAATGAATTTATAAACGATTTATAAAATACGTTTTAAAAAGGACATCGATGAAATATATTATATATATTTAAATGGTTTGAATAGCGTATCGTGCAGCGATCGTTCGCAAATTTCAACTATTGACTTCAAATTGATATAACGGGAGATCCGACCGTCAGATTATCCTAAAACTAGAACCGTTGGGTTCGTATCGAAAAGATCTTTCAAATGAATATATGAGATTTAAATTTGAAAGATTAGATTTTAAAAAGGTCCGTTTTTAACAGGTCCCTATTAAGTTTCAAAATTAGGCTCACATCCGGTCCAACTTTTCATGTAAATTTAGTCCCTATTTTTTGAAAGTACACTAAAAAAATATAAAAAAATCACAAAAATTTGTATTTAAATCAAACATGTACTCACCAAAAAAATCAGCTCGTAAAAAAAATCAAAAAATGCATCAAAATAAAAAATACAATAAAACAGCGAAAAATGCAGTAATTTTGCATCAAATCATGCACATATTTACAATACTTGCATTCATCTATGCAAGTATTTTCAAATGTTAAATGTGCGTTTTTTTTTTTTTGCATACATGTATGCAAGGTAAACAGATTCTTACATACAAGTGTGCAACTATCTTCAGGCAAAATTTTCACTTCAGATCTTTACATGCAATACTTGCATACATGTGTGCAAGTATGCCAAATAGTTGCATACATGTATGCAAGTTTTTTTTTATTTCCGTGAACTTCTGCTAATATTTCCAGATTTTAGAAAAACAATTTTACATTGTAGCGCTTTTTTTTTTCAAAAAATCAAAAAAGGCGAAATAAAAAAAGGGACAAAGTTTCCCATTCGTTTCCGCCCCCTTTTTTTGAGCTGCCGCCCAATTTTTTTTGTCCCTTCCAAGTTCCAGCGCCTTCCACTTCGCCTTTTCCGTTTTTGCAAGAAAAAAATGTGCTCTTGCATTAAAAAAAATATTCTAAAATCTGGAAATATTCCCCTCAATCCATGCAAATAAAAAAAAAGTTGCATATATGTATGCAACTATTACTAATAGTTGAATACATGTATGCAACTATTTAAATATACATGCAAAAAAAATCCGCATGCCTACTGAATCGTTGCATATAATTATGCAGTTATTCAGAATAGTTGCATACTTGTATGCAGTAATGCATCGAAAGACCAAGGGCATGGCAATATGTGCATACATGTATGCAAATATTTCAAATATGTGCATGTTTTCATGCATTTTACTGCATTTTCCGCTGTTTTGTGTATTTTTTGATTTTGACATGTTTATCGATTGTTTTTCCACCTGATTTTTTTGGCGTGAACGTGTTTTATTTAATAATGAATTTTCTGATTTTTTTATAATTTTTAATATTATTTTATATGTTTTTAAAAATAGGGACCTAATTTACATGAAAAGTTAGATAGGATGTGAGCCTAATTAAGTTTCGTTTTAGGGATGTGCGTCTAATTTTCATATTTTAAAATATGTCCAAATCCATTTTGGAAAAGATCGCTTTGAATGCAGTTTGGTGACCGATATTGGAAACCTACTGTAAAAGCCTTAATAAAATTATTTAAAAATATGAATAAATTATATAAAATCATAATAAATGATTTGAAATGATTTTAGATGAAATATTCTATGTTCGTAAAGATAAAAGATATTTTATCAGAATAAGTTGTTTATCAAATTATGTAAAGAACTGAAAGAAATTATATGGTTTAACATAACCAGAATTTTCCAACGAATGAATTGGAAATGATTTGAATGGAAACAATCTTCATAATATTTCAATATTGAATTCCGTGCGAATATAGTAATGGGAATTTGAAAGATATAGGTATCATTATTCCCAATACGATATTTGTTGATTTCAGAATTTAATATTGAATATAAGCCGATATTATTTCGATTCAGAGTCTTGTATTTAATATCAAATTAGATTTCGGGGTTTGTCGTGAATGGTCTCTTTAATAACACTGTTCTTAAACCCAGTTGAGAAAAGAATAAATCTTTTAATTAAGATAAATAAAGTTTTCCAATTTATAATTATAAATTGGAATTGTAATGACCAGTATTTTCAACGATATAATAATTAATTTATTTAATTATCTAAATAGTTATTTAGAGAATATAATGGTTGTTTAATTAAATAATAGTGAATATTTATTTAAATTAAATAATAGAATAATATATTTAATTCTAAAATAATCAGAATTAGCTGAAATGACAATATTGTGTGAATTGGACAATTTTAAAATATATAATTCAGTTTGAAATTGAATTGCGATAATGAATATATTTAATTAACGATGGTTGAACGTATAAATTATATTATAAATATAATCGAGCTCGAAATGGCGCGGCAGTTCGTTATTTGGCGATTCGAACTTCAAACGAATATACAAAATCCATTTTAAGTTGGATTTCTGTGAAACAAGAAACGCTCTGAGCTGGTGAAGTATACTTTTCTAATGGAAGAGAAAAATTAGGATTTCATCGTGTAGATTTTGATTTATGTCCAAATCAAATTTCAGAAAAGTCACTATGGAATTCCTTTATAATTTATAACGGTTTATTTATATTTCAAAAAGGATTTAAATATAAATCGAATATCGATATGACTGGGAAATTGGAAATATCGAGTTATAAATCCTGATGTATTTATTTTGGAGCTGTATGATATTCTAGTGTGAATATATATGATAATATTAATTTATTAATATTTAATTTAATTATTTTTAAATATATTAATATTTAAAAGGATTTATTTAGAGCTTTAAAATTGCCAGTTTTGCAAACGACCTCTGTTTTCGACGAAACTAATTTTGTTGGATCCGCAATATTAAATTATTATTAGATTTCAATTTTCGTGATTTTTGAAGTTGGTATGTGGCCGTACGGATTTTTATTGTGAAAAACAATCAGTATTTTGACGTTTAAAAATACGCTATGTGAGCAAACGGATTCGGAATTCGACGAAACCAGTTTCGTAGGGTCCGTAATGTCGAACTAAAGGTGTATGTCCATTTTCATAATTTTTAGATATTGTATATGATCATAGGAATTTTAAAGGATAAATATAAACAGCGTTGGATTAAAATTTAATATAATATTCGAATAAAAAATATATTTTTATACTATAAATAACCCTTAACATCTTTCCTAAACCTAAATTCATTTTCTGTGGTCAATCAGACGAATGCGCCGCTATTTTTCCTTAAGGAAAAATATGTCGAGATCCTCTTAAATTCAAATAAAACCAAATAAAATTCCATAAATCAGAATATGGGTATTTTTGGATTCTTGATGACTTGTTCTTCACTCCCGTACCAATTCCCTTGAGTTCGATGACCTGTCTCATCGCTGATTTTTAGACGACTTCTAGGGTTCAAGAAATCAGGGTATTAAGGCATCGATTCGTGAATTGGAGTTGATATGTGGAATCCTGGTGAGAAATAGCTTCGTCTGTGAGTTTTTAGGGTTTTATGGGAATAAAAGATGTCGATGTCCTTTTTGAGCTGTGCGATGGTGGAGGAGGTCGCATCCAGAGGGGAGTGATGTGTTCAATGTGAAGGGTATGGCGAGGTATAGTTTTCGAAGGGGAAGATCATGGTACACTCTTTTATTTTATTTAATGGAGTATGTAGGCTTTGAGGAAGGATCAAATAAAGGGAAATGGCCATTTACTAGAGCTGTGTACTTCCGTTTGAAGAAGAAAGGGTACGGGGTCTTTAACGTGAGCGGGTTGGAATATAGAATGGGCCGAAGTCAAAAATGGGCGAGGTCCGTTTAGAAATAGAATTTAGTTTAATTTATTTATAATAGTACACAAACTTGTTAATGTAATAACTTATCCATTCATTGTCATAATTACGAACGGTCAGATCCGTTGGGATCGTATGGACGGGAGCAACACAATGGAACTGACTGGGAGTGAATTGGAGCTCGTTACAATTTATAGCAAAATAAATTGTCTGACTGAATCAACAGATGGTTATCGTTATTTAACGATGATCGTCCAATGTGAGTAAAAACTCACTAACTCTTTCAATTTATATTTTTATAAATATAATCTAGTAATGATAGATGATGGTTGATTCTATGTGTTGACTGTTTGGTTGAACTGCTAAGTGATTGGTTGAAATTATGGATAACGATAGTTTTATATATATATATATATATTGTTAATCAAATATTGATTCGGTTTATCAGAATATTTCGTATTGAAATGAAATTTGATGTGAATTATATTGTGTAACATCTGTGGATGCAGGGAAACAGGTTGGAGGAATCCAACTGGATTCCTCAACATTTATTTTACCCTTTTTCCTATATTGTGTTATATGATGTGATATGAAATATGTGCTGATTTTGTATGTTTGAATGATACCGATCATTGTTATATGGTACGTTAAATACCATGAGGAATACTGGAATGTTAAAAAGGAAATTTTCAATGTTATATCGAAAAAGAAATATTTATAAAATCAAAAGATTGTATAAAAGGAAATATTTATTTGTTAAATAAATAGAATTGAAAGAAATATTTATTTGTTAAATAAATAGAATTTAAAAAAATATTTATTTGTTAAATAAATAAAATTGAAAAGGAAATATTTATGTAGAAAATAAATAGAGTTATAAAAGGAAATTTTAAATGAGATTTAAGTGTTAGAAATAAAAAGGAGATTTCATATGAATAATTCTATAAATAGAAGTATAAATAGAATTTGGGAATGGGATACTATTTTGAAATACGAAGTCAAACTTAATGGAGCTAATCGATTAGAGTTAATCGAGTTAGAGTTAATTGAGTTAGAGTTAATCATTTAGAGTTAATCGATTAGAGTTAATCGAATTAGAGTTAATCGATTAGAGTTAATCGAGTTAGAGTTAATTGAAAGGAGTTGATCGAGTTAGAGTTAATCGATTAGAGTCAATCGAATTAGAGTTAATCGATTAGAGGTAATCGAGTTAGAGTTAATTGAATAGAGTTAATCGAACAAGAGTTAGTCGAATATTAGTTATTTGAATAGAGTTAATTGAATTAGAGTTAGTCGGATTAGAGTTATTCGAATATAGTTTATTCAAAAGGAGTTATTGAATATAGTTTATTCGAAAGGAGTTATCGAATATAGTTTATTCAAAAGGAGTTACCAAATATAGTTTATTCGAAAGGAGTTATCGAATATAGTTTATTCGAAAGAAGATTATCGAATATAGTTTATTCGAAAGAGAGATTATCGAATATTAGTTACTTGAAGAGAGTTAATCGAATATAGTTTATTCGAAAAGGAGTTATCGAGTAGAGATTATTCGAAAGAGAACTATCCGTTGAATTCGATTATATCGAATTCGGGAAAGTACTATTCACTTTCTGTTTTTATCAAGATTTTATTCATTTATTAATAAATTAGTTATTTGCTTACATATCCAAATTAATAAATAAAAATTATAATTAAGCTATTATATTTCGGAAGCATGAGATTATAACACTATTGTTAAAATCAAATGATTTCTGTAAAAGAAGAGGATTCGTAAATAGAATCCGAGAGTTATGTAAGGAAGTTTGTTAAAGATTTAGAAGGTGAACTTTGTCTATTTTCGAAGTTAGAAATGTTGTTCAGTTAAGGTCTGAGAGGTAGTTATACCCCAACTTGATTGGCTTCGTTTTTAACTAAGGAATGGTTAAGGTTTGATAGTAAAGATTGGTTAAGTGAATTCAGTTAATGAGTGTAATGTTTTGAGTTGGCATAGCGATGTTTTATTTAAACGTCTTTTTAAATCCAAATGTAGGAGTTTTGGAAATGTTTTCCAAATAAGAATCAGAAATGTTTTCTAATATAGAAGATAAGAAATGGAAATGTTTTCTATTGTTAATAACGTATATTTTCTAAGTTTAGAAAATAAGAAATGTTGAATATATGGAAAAAGGAATAGGGAAATGGATAATTGAATGACAAATTAAATTAAAGTGGATTTGTGTTGATTGATGATTTGCTCGGTAAGATTTCCTTTTGGAAATACGACCGTTGTTTGTACACATGTTTTCCTTTGATAGTTAAATCACCGACTATCGAAATTTTTGACCATTTCCATTGTCAATACGGAGAGAACAGGATCTGATTCATTATCTGAAAAACCAATCTATATGGGTGTTAGCGTTGCGATCATATATGATGAAGATAATTGAAGATGGAGTTATGCAAGGGCTGTCCTGTTTACAGAATATTGCCTTCGGTTTGTCCAGCCCCAGGACGACCTGTATGGACGAATGTATGACAGAGTATATTTAATGGATCGCGTAAGTTGATCTGTTCAAATGTGTTTACGTTTGGTGGTGGAGGAATTCTTTTCTCTTAGCTGTATACTCGTTGTATGTTTGGGGAAATCAATTTGTGATTCGGCGGGTATGACGATGTGACATTTAAAGTGAATAATTGTGTGATCTGTCAGAGATAAGCGTGATCACTAGCCTCACAACCGGGAAATGAAAAAAATTGGGTAGGCATCATGGCTAAGTGGGTTGCTTCCAATTAGGGTGTATTGTCTCCTGATCTAGAGTTTCATTTACTTCTTTAATCTATTCTACGCTGTCCCATTCGGGAAACGGTTGCTGACCCCAACCGTTGGTGATATACATTCGATACACTCAAGAGAAATGAGTGGTCGGTCATGTGTGGCCGGGTTGCAAGATGTTCTTGTTGAACCCAGTGTATTCCCCTCTAGAGGTACACTAGCGAAAGGTGGTTCCATACCTTGTCATAGTTGGAAATCCATTACCCAATACGTGCTTGTGGTTTTGATTGTATACTATATATGTAGAACGTGAGATGAAAGCGTTTCTGCTAGATGATTATTATATTGTGGTTGATAGACACTATTATAATATCAATGAGTTTTGATATAAAGATTAATTTGGATTCTCATAAGGGAAAAACCCGTTTCCGTTATACGGCGTGGTCTTATGAGATATCGTTTTATTGCTCAACTTGTATGGACGAATATCTGACAGAGTATATCTAAAGGATCGCTAAATTGATCTCTTCAAACGTATTTACGTTTGGTGGCGGAGGAATTCGTTTCTCTTAGCTGTATACCCATGGTATTTTTGGGGAAATCAATTTGTGATTTGGCGGGTATGACGATGCGATATTCAAAGTAAATAAATGTGTGACCTGTCAGAGATAAGCGTGGCCTCTAGCCTCACAACCGGGAAATGACAAAAATCGGGCAGGCAGCATGGCTATGTAGGTCGCACTTATTAGTGTGTATAATCACCTGATCTAGAGTTTTCATTTACTTCTCAAAATCTATTGTCGATGTTGTCCCATTCGGGAAATGGTTGTTGACCCCAACCGTTGGTGATATACATTCGATACACTCAAGCAAAATGAGTGGTCGGTCATGTGTGGCCGGGTTGCAAGATGTTCTTGTTGAACCCAGTGTATTCCTCTCTAGAGGTACACTATCGGAAGGTGGTTCCATACCTTGCCATAGTTGGAAATACGTCACCCAATAAGTGCTCGTAGTTTTTATTGTATACTATGTATGTAGAACGTGAGATGAAAGTGTTTCTGCTAGATGATTATTATATTGTGGTTGATAAACACTATTATAATATCAATAAGTTTTGATATAAATATTATTGTTTCTTTCAAAATGATTTGAAAGTTAAATCAAATTGATTTGGATTCTCATAAGGGAAAAACCCGTTCTGTTATACGGCATGGTCTTATGAGATATCGTTTTATTGCTCAAACTGTTTTAAATTGTTTTACTCACACCAGTCCCATGACTGACCTAGAGTTTGTTTTGTTTTGTTTTCCCTAAACTCTTGGGTGCCCAATTTTGTACGGGCAGTCAAGTAGTCAGGATTTTTCAGATATACTTGGAGAGCTTGGAGTTGGAGGCTTCATGATTATATAACTATAGTTATTTCTGCTGTGTTTTAAGTGTTATACTTTGATAATGTTACTTTATACATATACTGATTTTATTTCAAAATTATGTATCTATTATATGTTGTTCATTCCGCTGAGAGATTCATATTTACTCTAATGTTGTATGTTCTTCTTCTTCTTCTATTCTAAATTTCTATCTTATCTATTCTCACCCTCTAATTTCTTTCATGGACTATCCGGTGTTTCCGAGGCTTGGGTAGTCGACATTGATTTTATGTCGATTACTCAGGATCTCAAATTCCCCGGGTCGTTACAGTGGTATCAGAGCTTAAGGTTAAGTAATTACCTTGGCTCTGTGGCGTGACTTAGTGTAATGACCCGCATTGACAGAGGTATTATAATTAATTTATTTAATTATTTAAATGGTGATATAGTGAATTAAATGGTGGTTTAATTAAATAATAAGGAATATTTAATTTAAAATAATAAATTAAATAATATATTTAATTCTGAAATAATCAAAATTGGCAGAAATGGTGATATGGTGTGAACTGGATCATCTATGATATTTAATTCAGTTTAGAATTGAATTTGAATAACGAATATATTATATAAACGACAATTTGAACATAGAATTATAATATAATTAAAATCGAGCTCGAAATGGCGCTGCAGTTCATAAATTGGCGATTCAAACTTCAACTCAATGTACATGATTCGTTTTAAGCCGGATTTCAGTGAAACAAGAAACGTGTGGAGCTGGTGGAGTATATCTTTCTAGTGAAAGAGAAAAATCGGGATTTCGTCGTGTAGATTTTGATTTACGTCCAAATCAAATTTTAGAAAAGTCGCTGTGGAGTTCCTTTATAATTTATAAAGGAATTATTTATATTTTAAAATGGAATTTCAATATAAATCGAATATCGGGTTGATCCAGATTGGAATATCAAGTTAGAAATTCATATAGAAATATTCTAGAGCTGTATGGTATTCCACTGTGAATATATACGATAATATTTATTTATAAATATTAAATTTAGTTATATTTAAATAAATTTATATATTTAAATGGGTTATTTAGGACTTTAAAAATAGCCACTTTTGCAAACGAAGTCGGAATTCGACGAAACTAATTTTGTTGGATCCGCAATGTCAAATAGTTGTTAGATTTCCAGTTTCGTGATTTTTAGAGTCACTGTGTGGTTGTACCGATTTTTAGAGTGAAAAACAGTCGATAATTTGACCTTTAAAAATACGCTGTGGGAGCAAACAGAGTCGGAATTCGACGAAACCAGTTTCATTGGGACCGTAATGTCGAACTGTAGCTGCATGTCCAGTTTGGTGATTTTTGGATATCGTGTGTGGTCATAGGAATTTTTAAGGACAAGAACAGAGAGCGTTTGCTTAAAATTCAATATAAAAATCGATTTAAAAATTAATATAAAAATCCTATAAATACCCTACAACTTTTCTTCAACCTTAAACAATTTCCTCTTCGGTCAATACCATTTGAGCCGCCATCACTTCTGTAAAACGTGAGGAAAGAAACACTGGAAAAATCAAAAGCAAATTCAAGGAAATGTTATAAATCAATATACTTGTATATTCGATATGCTCTGACTCTACTCTTCGTTTTGATTTCAGTTTGGAGGGACTCGGTTTTTGTTTTGGGTCCTCTGCTGTGTAACCAGCGTGCATTTTAAACAGCTAGGGTTGTGATTTTTTGTGAAAAGGAAGCGTCGATGAAATAAATGAGCTTTGTTTTTGAATCCTCGAATTCGAATGGGGTCGTGCGGATGATTTTGCGGTGTACGGTGAAGTTTTTGCGCAAGGTCGCTGGTGATGTCGCTGTCGGAGAAGAGGACCAGGGCGCTGTCGAGTTGAACGAAAATGGTTGGAGTTTGAAGAGTTTTCGCTGAGAGGGTGATGGGTATTTTTAGTTTGATTTTTCATTGGTGAAGTGAGGAGCCGGGGAGGCTTGAAGTTGTCGAAAATGGTAAGGAGGATGGAGGAGCTCGCGTCAGATTTGTTTGGGGAAAAAGAGTTTTGAGCGGCCTGGGCTGGGTAGTTGGTTTTGGGCCGGCAAAGTAAGGATTAAGCCCAATTATAAATGGGTTAAGTTTAATTTAAATTTTTCCAAATATGTATACAACTTGTAAATTGAATATCTCCTTCGTACGATATCTGATTGACAAACCGTAAGTTGCGTTGGGACCGTATGGACAAGAGCTTCAGAACGAAGCTGACTGGAAGTGGATTGGGGCTCGTATGAATTTATGGCGAGATAAATTGTTTGATTCAAATCAAATAACAGTTTATCGTTCTTTAACAGTGAACTGCAAATGTGAGTAAATCTCACTAACTCTGAACAGTTTATAATTTCAAGTTGTATTTTAGAACTGTTAAATATTGGCTGATTGACTGTGTGTTGACTGTTTGATTGAACTGCTAGTCAGTTAGTTGAATTTCTTTATTGATTCTGCTTAACAGAATATATCATATGGAACTGAAAGTGATGTTGATTTTATATTGTATAACATCTGTGGATGCAGGGAGACAGGTTGGAGGAATCCAACTGGATTCCTCAACATTTATTTTACTGTGATTCATATATTGTAATATATAATGTGATATATAATCTATTGTCGATTATATGTGTTTGAACGATATTGGTCATCGTGATTTGATATGATGAATATCATGACATACCGAAATGTTGATAAGGGAATATTTTCAAAGTGATATTTGAAAATAAAATATTTATAAATGGAATATTTATAAATAAGAAATATTTATAAATTGGAATATTTATAAATAGGAGATATTTAGAAAAGGGAAATTATAAAATCCAAGAATAGATTTGAAAAGGAAATATTTGCAAACCATTTGCAAATAGAATAATAGAAAAGGAAAGATTTGTAAATCATTTACAAATAGAATTGATAGGAAATATTTAGAAAATAAATAGAGTTAAAAAAGGGAAATTTATTTATAACGGAATAGGACGTAATAAAAGGGAAAACGTTATAAAAAGGAAACTGTTATAAGAAGAAAATCATTTTAAAGTGGAGAACCGTTACTAAAAGTAAATCTTTAAAAATGAATAAAACGTTGTTAAAAAGGAAATCATTATAAATCGAATATGGTATTCGAAGGAGTTAAATCGAATATGGTATTCCAAAGTTAGTAAATCGAATATGTTATTCGAAAAGGGTTAGTCGAGTCGAGTTGGTTAGATAGAGTTATTCAAATGGAGTTAATCGAATTTAGTTTATTCGAATAGAGTTAAATAAATAAGTGTTATTCGAATTAGTTATTCGAATAGAGTTAAACACAAAGGAGTTATCGAATTAGTTGTTCGAAAGAAGTTATCGTTTATATATAATCGAAAGGAGTTATCGTTTATATATAATCGAAAGGAGTTATCGATTATAGTTTAATCGAAAGGAGTTATCGATTATAGTTTAATCGAAAGGAGCTAAGTAAGGAGTTAAGTAAAAAGAGTTAATCGATTAGGGCTAAGTAAATAAAGTTAACCGAATTTAGTTTATTCGAAGAAGGTTTTTGAATCTATTTATGCGTAAGAGAGATTATCAAATATAGTTATTCAAAGGAAATAATTATCGAATAAGAGATAATTCGAAGGAGAGTTACGTAAGGAAGTTGTTAAAGAATTAAAAGGGTGAACTTTGTCTGTTTCAAGGTTAGAAACGTTGTTCAGTTAAGGTCTGAGAGGTAGTATTACCCCAACTTGATTGACTCCATTTTTAACTAAGGAATAGTTAAGGTTCGAGAGTGAAAGTGGTTAAGTGATTTAGTAAATAAGTATAGTGGTTTGAGTTGTCGTTGGATGTTGATTTAAACATCTGTTTAAATCCAAGTAAAGAAGATTTGGAAATGTTTTCCAAATAGAATCAGAAACGTAATCAGATATTGAAATTGGAAATATGGATTAGAAATGGAAATGTTTTCCAGTGTTAATAACGTATATTTTCTAAACATAGAAAATAAGGAAATATGAATATATATAAATATATATATATATATAGATGTGATTGATGATTGATTGATAGAATTTCCATCTGGAAATAATATCATTGTTTGCACACTTGTTTTTCTTCGATAGTTAAATCACAGACTATCGAAGTTTTGACCATTTTAACGTTATTAATATGGAGAGACCGGTTGGATTATTATCCAAAGAACCACTCTGTATTGGCATAAGCGTTGCGAATCATATATGCCAAAGATAATTGAAAACGGAGTAAAGTGCAAGGGCTATTGTATAAGTCTTAGATAATAGTGTCTAAGATGGATGTATTGAATAGTGCCTTCGGTTCATCCTGTTCCTGGATGGCTTGTATGGACGGATGTCTGACAGAATATTTCTAGACGATCACGTATATTGATTTCTCCAACCATACCAAGAGTGGAAGCGGAGAAGGAAACTTCTTTTAGCTAATACATAATGTATGGTTGAGGACGTCAATCGGTGATTTGATGGATTTGACGATGTGGTATTCAAAGTGAATCTGGTGTGATGATGAAGCGTAACCTCAAGCCTCATCAACCGGTAAATGACAGAAATCGAGCAGGCAGCATGGCTAAGTCGGTCGCACCAAAGTAGGGTGTATAATCACCTGATCTAGAGTTTCATTTACTTCTAAAAATCTATTGTTTATGCTCTCCCAATCGGGAAACGGTTGCTGATCCCAACCGTTGGTGATATACATTCAATACACTCAAGCGAAATGAGTGGTCGGTCATGTGTGGCTGGGTTGCAAGATGTTCTTGTTGAACCCAATGTACTCCTTTCTAGAGGTACACTAGCGAAAGGTGGTTCCATACCTTGTCATAGTTGGAAATCCATTACCCAATACGTGCTTGCGGTTTTGATTGTATACTATATATGTAGAACGTGAGATGAAAGCGTTCTGCTAGATGATTATTAATATTGTGGTTGATAGTTATTATTATAATATCAAAAGGTTTTTGATATAAAGATAATTTGGATTATCATAAGGGAAAAACCCGTTCCGTTATACGGCGTGGTCTTATGAGATATCGATTACCTGCTTGAACTGTTTTAAACTATTTTACTCATACCAGTCCCATGACTGACCCAGAGTTTATTTGTTTGATTCCCTAAACTCTTGTGTTCCTAAATTTGTACGGGCAGTCAAGTAGTCGGGATTTACAGATATACTGGAAGTGCTTGGAGCAGGAGGCTTCAGGATTATATAGCTATAGTTATGTCCACTGTGTTGTAAGTGCTGTACTTTGATAATGATGTATATTCAAGTATAGATGTATATTTCAAAGTTATGTTACATATATTATATGTTATTCATTCCGCTGTGAGATTCGTGTTACTCTAATGTTGTGTTCTTCTTCTTCTTCTTCTATTCTAAGTTTCTATCTTATCTTTCCTCACCCTCTAATTTCTTTCTATTAATTTCCTGATTTTCAGTTTAATTTGGGGTTGGACTTGTGTTTTTGGTCAGCTCAAATTGGACCGGAATTTTGGGTCATTACAGTTGGTATCAGAGCTCAAGTTAAGAATTACCTTGGCTCTGTGGCGTGACTCAGTAGAGATGGGGTTAGTAATACCCTAGATTGAGTTGAGTGTATATATACGAGTGAACGTATTTGTTATTGATATAAAAAATTGTTTTATATTGAGTAGATTCATTGGTTGAGTTGTTCATGGGTTCTGGTCGATCAGTTTGATCCACTGTATCGGTAGGAGTTGATAAACACTCGAATACGATGGGTCGACACGATATGTTTTGAAAAGATGGTAAATTAAAAAAAGTTTACCCAAGGTATATCTTGATATAGAGAAGATATATATATATATATCAAAATTATAATATATTGGATATATTGGTTGTTATTATAATCGAGTAAGATTATAAATTAAATGGTTATGTAAATAACCAATCAGAATTCATATAAGTGAAATACGTGAAATCCGATGAGTTAAATCTGAAATTTAAACCAGAAATTGAATTAAAACTCTGGAGAATTGGATAAGTATTTGTAAATGGATTTGGATTAAAAATAAGGAAAATTTAAGATCTTGGGAGATTTTAAATTGTTTTACAAGAAGTGTGAATTATATTTTGAAATGAATTTCAAAGTGGAAATGTTTAGAAATGGTTTTATAGTATTGAACTCACTTCGATCGCTGGAAAATAGATTCTGATGATGACAGCTGCATCATCAGTATTCATTTTCGAGTTGTAAGTGACGAATTACTACCAGAGATATTGTTTTGAATTTGTTTGGGGAAAGACAAGTTGTGTTGAATTCCAAAACGGGATTTATAATAAAAAATTGAAATTCAATGGAATTGAAATAGAAATTGAATATAGAAATTCAAAGGGAGTTTGAAAAAATTAAATTCAACGGAATTGAAATAGAAATTGAATATAGAAATTCAAAGGGAGTTTGAAAAAATGAAATTCAATGGAATTGAAATAGAAATTGAATGTAGAAATTCAAATGGGGTTTGAATATAGAAATTCAAAAGGAATTCAAATATAGAATTTGAATATATAGAATTTGAATATAGAATTCAAATGGAATTTAAACTATAGAATTTGAATAGGATTTGATATATAGAATTTGAATAATAGAAGTGAAATAGATTTGAATAATAGAAATGATATAAAAATTGAATAGAATTAACTAAGTCGAAGAGGAATTAGTTAATCGAGTTTTGAATTTTGAAGTGAACTTTGAAAGGTGAATTGGATTTGTAAATGGATATTCGAAATTGAATATAGTACTTAAATTTGAAATTTGGATTCAAATTAGTTAATAAGCAAGTTAAAATATATTTGAACATGTCATGTTCAAATATAAAAGTGAAATAGACTAAAGAGTTAATTAACAAATTAATTAACGAATTGAGTTAAAACAATCAGGTATAGTTAAAATAGATTGGGCAGGTATAAATATACATGAGATAGGTATGGATAAGGTATGAAGGTATATAAATAGAATGCTCGACGAAAAGGTATGTATTTAATTCATATATGATATTTTATGCGCCGTATCGGCTAGCCGCTTGGCTTTTTCTTTTTCTTTTGGATTGGTGAGGGCCATGGGAGGCTATTTGAAACATCCCGATGCTCCTTGTACAAATGAGGTTATGGCGAATTTTTCCTGGAATTTAAGGAGTTAGAATATTTTTAAGATAATTTGATAGTTAGAAATCAACGTATCGATATATATATATATATATATATATAAGTCGATAAGGAAACGAACTTAGAAATAGAATAGTAAAATCAAAAAGGAAGACTAAGAATAAAATCTAGTAAGAATAGAAAGAGGAAGCGTATACGTGTTTAAAAGTGAATAAGTAGTTGAATGGTATTGATTATTCGAGTAAGTAGTCATATCTGTTTTGATGTTATAAATGTTATTCAGTCAAGGTCTGAGAGGTAATTATACCCCAACTTGATTGATTTCATTATTAACAAATAAATAGTAAGATTTCAGGTTCGAAGATCAATGTTGAATAAGAGTTAGTTGAATATAGTATTTGGGTTGTCGTAACGATATTTTACACAACATCCGTTTTAACCCAAATAAGTGTAAGCTTGGAAATACAATAAAGAATATTTCCTAAGTATAGAAATAAACGAGATCGGAAAAGAGATAAGTAATTGGAATATTTTCCAATTATAAATAGCATATATTTTCTAAAGTTTAGAAAATAAAGGAAGGCGATATTCGGAAATGTTTTCCAAATAACATAAAAGGGCAATATGGTTATTGAAAATATTTGGTTAACAAATATTGATAAAGAAATAGAGAAGTGATTAACTAAAGGAATATTAATTAAGGGCTCAGTGACGTGTTCAAAAGGAAATTTTGATTTTTGAAAAGAGTAAACTGTTTAAAAACTCCCAGGGAAAGACTGTTTGAATTAAAAACAAATTTAACAGAAATTTGTGAAAGCAAAATTTGAATTAAAGTAAAGCCAGTAAAGTGGTAACTGAGATTGAATTAGAATAGTATCAAGACAAACTGGATCGTGAGATTCAAATTTGAAGTATGATGTGATAATCAAGTTAAGAGTTGGGAATCGAGAAGAAACTCGAGTTAAAATGTTATTTGGCTCGGATACAAGCGAATGGTTGTGTTGTGGATAAAAGCAGATTGGAATTTGATTAGGATGACCCTTGTATCCGCTGAATTGATAGCAGGTGGAAAGGATATAATGATATGCCGACAAAGGTACAAGTTTATATTTCTATTGGATATAAGATTTATGAGCCGAATTGGCTAGCCACTTGGCTGTTTGATTTTCTTTTGGGTTGGAGATGGCCCAGAGAGGCGAGTTGGAGTTTGATCGATTGACCAGTACAAAGGAGGTGCTGGCGAAATTTTTTGAAAAGTTAAGGAGTTAGAAAATTTTCAGGATTTTTGAAAATTTTCGATGATAAGAATTAATTAATAATTTAATTGAAATTAAATTGGTTCAGTTGAAACTGAAGTTAAGAAGTGAACAAATATGTTCTAACCAGTCGATAGGGTCGTCCTCTACCTTTTAGCAATTTCGAGGACGAAATTATTTTAAGTGGGGAAGACTGTAATGACCCGCGTTGGCAGAGGTATTATAATTAATTTATTTAATTATATAAATAGTGATATAGTGAATTAAATGGTGGTTTAATTAAATAATAGTGAATATTTAATTTAAAATATTAAATTAAATAATATATTTAATTCTGAAATAATCAGAATTGGCTGAAATGGCGATATGTTGTGAACTGGATCATTTGTGATATTTAATTCAGTTTACAATTGAATTTGAATAACGAATATATTATATAAACGACCGTTTGAACGTTGAATTATAATATAATTAAAATCGAGCTCGAAATGGCACTGCAGTTCGTAAATTGGCGATTCGAACTTCAACTGAATGTACGTGATTCGTTCTAAGCCAGATTTTAGTGAAACAAGAAACGTGTGGAGCTGGTGGAGTATATCTTTCTACTTGAAGAGAAAAATCGGGATTTCGTCGTGTAGATTTTGATTTACGTCCAAATCAAATTTTAGAAAAGTCGCTGTGGAATTCCTTTATAATTTATAAAGGAATTATTTATATTTTAAAAAGGAATTTCAATATAAATCGAATATCGGGTTGACCCAGATTGGAATATCAAGTTAGAAATTCATATAGGAATATTCTAGAGCTGTATGGTATTCCACTGTGAATATATACGATAATATTTATTTATAAATATTAAATTTAATTATATTTATATATTTAAATGGGTTATTTAGGACTTTAAAAATAGCCACTTTTGCAAACAAAGTCGGAATTCGACGAAACTAATTTTGTTGGGTCCGTAATGTCAAATAGTTGTTAGATTTCCAGTTTCGTGATTTTTAGAGTCACTGTGTGGTCGTACCGATTTTTAGAGTGAAAAACAGTCGATAATTTGACCTTTAAAAATACGCTGTGGGAGTAAACAGAGTCGGAATTCGACGAAACTAGTTTCATTGGGACCGTAATGTCGAACTGTAGCTGCATGTCCAGTTTGGTGATTTTTGGATATCGTGTGTGGTCATAGGAATTTTTAAGGACAAGAACAGATAGCGTTTGCTTAAAATTCAATATAAAAATTGATTTAAAAATTAATATAAAAATCTTATAAATACCCTACAACTTTTCTTTAACCCTAAACAATTTCCTCTTCGGTCAATACCATTTGAGCGGCCACCACTTCTATAAAACGTGAGGAAAGCAACACTGGAAAAATCAAAAGCAAATTCAAGGAAATGTTATAAATCAATATACTTGTATATTCGAGATGCTCTGACTCTACTCTTCGTTTTGATATCAGTTTGGAGGGACTCGGTTTTTGTTTTGGGTCCTCTGCTGTGTAACCAACGTGCGTTTTAAACAGCTAGGGTTTTGATTTTTTGTGAAAAGGAAGCGTGGATGAAATAAAGAGCTTTGTTTTTGAATCCTCGAATTCGAATGGGGTTGTGCGGATGATTTTGCGGTGTACGGTGAAGTTTTTGCGCAAGGTCGTCGGTGATGTCGCTGTCGGAGAAGAGGACCAGGGCGCTGTCGAGTTGAACGAAAATGGTTGGAGTTTGAAGAGTTTTCGCTGAGAGGGTGATGGGTATTTTTAGTTTGATTTTTCATTGGTGAAGTGAGGAGCCGGGGAGGTTTGAAGTTGTCGAAAATGGTAAGGAGGATGGAGGAGCTCGCGTCAGATTTGTTTGGGGAAGAAGAGTTTTGAGCGGCATGGGTTGGGTAGTTGGTTTTGGGCCGGCAAAGTAAGGATTAAGCCCAATTATAAATGGGTTAAGTTTAATTTAAATTTTTCCAAATATGTATACAACTTGTAAATTGAATATCTCCTTCGTACGATATCTGATTGACGAACCGTAAGTTGCGTTGGGACCGTATGGACGAGAGCATCACAATGAAGCTGACTAGAAGTGGATTGGGGCTCGTATGAATTTATGGCGAGATAAATTGTTTGATTCAAATCAAATAACAGTTTATCATTCTTTAACGGTGAACTGCAAATGTGAGTAAATCTCACTAACTCTGAACAGTTTATAATTTCATGTTGTATTTTAGAACTGCTAAATATTGGCTGATTGACTGTGTGTTGACTGTTTGATTGAACTGCTAGTTAGTTAGTTGAATTTCTATATTGATTCTGCTTAACAGAATATATCATATGGAACTGAAAGTGATGTTGATTTTATATTGTATAACATCTGTGGATGCAGGGAGACAGGTTGGAGGAATCCAACTGGATTCCTCAACATTTATTTTACTGTGATTCATATATTGTAATATATAATGTGATATATAATCTGTTGTCGATTATATGTGTTTGAACGATATTGGTCATCGTGATTTGATATGATGAATATCATGACGTACCGAAATGTTGATAAGGGAATATTTTCAAAGTGATATTTGAAAATAAAATATTTATAAATGGAATATTTATAAATAAGAAATATTTATAAATTGGAATATTTATAAATAGGAGATATTTAGAAAAGGGAAATTATAAAATCCAAGAATAGATTTGAAAAGGAAATATTTGCAAACCATTTGCAAATAGAATAATAGAAAAGGAAAGATTTGTAAATCATTTACAAATAGAATTGATAAGAAATATTTAGAAAATAAATAGAGTTAAAAAAGGGAAATTTATTTATAATGGAATAGGACGTTATAAAAGGGAAAACGTTATAAAAAGGAAACTATTATAAGAAGAAAATCATTTTAAAGTGGAGAACCGTTACTAAAAGTAAATCTTTAAAAATGAATAAAACGTTGTTAAAAAGGAAATCTTTATAAATCGAATATGGTATTCGAAGGAGTTAAATCGAATATGGTATTCGAAAGTTAGTAAATCGAATATGTTATTCGAAAGGGGTTAGTCAAGTCGAGTTGGTTAGATAGAGTTATTCAAATGGAGTTAATCGAATTTAGTCTATTCGAATAGAGTTAAATAAATAAGTGTTATTCGAATTAGTTGTTCGAATAGAGTTAAACACAAAGTAGTTATCGAATTAGTTATTCGAAAGGAGTTATCGATTATAGTTTAATCTAAAGGAGTTATCGATTATAGTTTAATCGAAAGGAGTTATCGATTATAGTTTAATCGAAAGGAGTTAAGTATGGAGTTAAGTAAGGAGTTAAGTAAAAAGAGTAAATCGATTAGGGTTAAGTAAATAAAGTTAACCGAATTTAGTTTATTTGAAGAAGGTTTTCGAATCTAGTTATGCGTAAGAGAGATTATCAAATATAGTTATTCAAAGGAAAGAATTATCGAATAAGAGATAATTCGAAGGAGAGTTACGTAAGGAAGTTGTTAAAGAATTAAAAGGGTGAACTTTGTCTGTTTCAAGGTTAGAAACGTTGTTCAGTTAAGGTCTGAGAGGTAGTATTACCCCAACTTGATTGACTCCATTTTTAACTAAGGAATGGTTAAGGTTCGAGAGTGAATGTGGTTAAGTGATTTAGTAAATAAGTATAGTGGTTTGAGTTGTCGTCGGGATGTTGATTTAAACATCTGTTTAAATCCAAGTAAAGAAGATTTGGAAATGTTTTCCAAATGGAGTCAGAAACGTAATCAAATATTGAAATTGGAAATATGGATTAGAAATGGAAATGTTTTCCAGTGTTAATAACGTATATTTTCTAAACATAGAAAATAAGGAAATATGAATATATATATATAGATATAGATATGATTGATAATTGATTGATAGAATTTCCATCTGGAAATAATATCGTTGTTTGCACACTTGTTTTTCTTCGATAGTTAAATCACAGACTATCGAAGTTTTGACCATTTTAACGTTGTTAATATGGAGAGACCGGTTGGATTATTATCCAAAGAACCACTCTGTATTGGCATAAGCGTTGCGAATCATATATGCCAAAGATAATTGAAGACGGAGTAAAGTGCAAGGGCTGTTGTATAAGTCTTAGATAATAGTGTCTAAGATGGATGTATTGAATAGTGCCTTCAGTTCATCCTGTTCCTGGATGGCTTGTATGGACGGATGTCTGACAGAATATTTCCAGACGATCACGTATATTGATTTCTCCAACCGTACCAAGAGTGGAAGCGGAGAAGGAAACTTCTTTTAGCTAATACATAATGTATGGTTGGGGACGTCAATCGGTGATTTGATGGATTTGACGATGTGGCATTCAAAGTGAATCTGGTGTGATGATGAAGCGTAACCTCAATCCTCATCAACCGGTAAATGACAGAAATCGGGCAGGCAACATGGCTAAGTCGGTCGCACCGAAGTAGGGTGTATAATCACCTGATCTAGAGTTTCATTTACTTCAAAAAATCTATTGTTGATGCTGTCCCATTGGGGAAACGGTTGCTGATCCCAACCGTTGGTGATATACATTCGATACACTCAAGCGAAATGAGTGGTCGGTCATGTGTGGTCGGGTTGCAAGATGTTCTTGTTGAACCCAGTGTACTCCTTTCTAGAGGTACACTAGCAAACCTTGTCATAGTTGGAAATCCATTAGCCAATACGTGCTTGCGGTTTTGATTGTATACTATATATGTAGAACGTGAGATGAAAGCGTTCTGCTTGATGATTATTATTATTGTGGTTTATAGACATTATTATAATATCAAAAGGTTTTTGATATAAAGATAATTTGGATTCTCATAAGGGAAAATCCTGTTCCGTTATACGGCGTGGTCTTATGAGATATCGATTACCTGCCTGAACTGTTTTAAACTGTTTTACTCATATCAGTCCCATGACTGACCCGGAGTTTATTTGTTTGATTCCCTAAACTCTTGGGTGCCTAAATTTGTATGGGCAGTCAAGTAGTCGGGATTTACAGATATACTGGAAGAGCTTGGAGTAGGAGGCTTCAGGATTATATAGCTATAGTTATTTCCGCTGTGTTTTAAGTGCTATACTTTGATAATGATGTATATTCAAGTACATATGTATATTTCAAAGTTATGTTACATATATTATATGTTATTCGTTCCGTTGTGAGATTCGTGTTACTCTGATGTTGTATTCTTCTTCTTCTTCTATTCTAAGTTTCTATCTTATCTTTCCTCACCCTCTAATTTCTTTCTATTAATTTCCTGATTTTCAGTTTAATTTGGGGTTGGACTTGTGTTTTTGGTCAGCTCAAATTGGAACGGAATTTTGGGTCATTACACTTAGTAGAGATGGGGTTAGTAATACCCCAGATTGGGTTGAGTGTATATATACGAGTGAACGTTTTTGTTATTTGATATAAGATGGTTTCATATTGTGGAGATTTATTGGTTGAGTTGTTTATGAGTTCTGGTCGATCAGTTTGATCCACTGTATCGGTAGGAGTTTCTAAACACTTGAATACGATGAACCGACACGGTATATTTTGAAAAGGGTAAATGAAATAATTTTTCCCAGAATATATTTTGATATAAAGAAGTATATATATTGAAATTATTATCATATATAGAATGTATTGGTTGTTATTATAATCAGATAAGATTATAAAATGTGAAATGGTTATGTAAATAGCCAATCAGAATTCATATAAGTGAAATACGTGAAATCAGATGGATTAAGTCTGAATTTAAATCAGAATTGGAATTAAAATTCGGAAAACTGGAAAAGTGTTTGTTAATGGATTTGGATTAAATATATGAGAATTTTAAAAACCTGGGAGATTTTAAATTATTTTACAAGCATAGTGAATGGTATTTTGAAATTAATTTCAAAATGGATGTTTAGAAATGGTTTTAAAAGTGATATAGTATTGAACTCAATTTCGATCGCTGGAAAATAGATTCTGATGATAACAGCTGCATCATCGGTGTTCATTTTTGAGTTGCTAAGTGGCGGATTACTACCAAGGATTTTGTTTTTGAATTGTTTTATGGAAAGCAAGTTGTTTTGAATCCTGAAAAGGGATATCTGGTTTTAGAAAAGCTAAAATGTTTAAAAATTCCATAGGGAAGATTGTTTGGATTGAAACAAATTAAATTAGAATTTGTAAAAGCAAATAGAAATAGAAATTGAATTGGAACCAGTTAAATGGAAAATGAACTGAGATAGAAAATATCGAATTAGATTGGATTAGAGATAATCCGAAATGAAATTGGACTGGTAAGTTAAGAGTTGAACTTGATAATGGAATCTAAGTTGAGAACAGAATTCGGCTTGGGTATAACTGAATAATTGGAATGACATTGGTATATGTAGAATTGGTAACACATGGAAAGGATATGTTGATATGCCCGACAAATAGGTACCAGTTTATATTATATATGGGTTTGAGATTTTGATGAGCCTAATTGGCAAGCTGCTTCGCTGTTTGAATTTCTTTTGGGTTGAAGAAGGCCTAGAGAAGCGAGTTGGAGGTTGAGTTATTGACCAGTACAACGGAGGCGTTGGTGAAATTTTTCGAAAAGTTAAGGTAGAAAATTTTCAGGATTTTTGAAAATTTTCGTTAGTAGAAATGAATAAATATTTAATTGAAATTAAATTGGTTCGGTTGAAACTAAAACTAAGAAGTGAACAAATAAGTTCTAACCAGTCAATAGAGTTTGTTTCCTATCTTAGCAATTTCGAGGACGAAATTATTTTAAGGGGGAAAGAATGTAACGTCCTGTATTTTCAGCGATATAATAATTAATTAATTTAATTATTTAAATAGTGATTTAGAGAATATAATGGTTGTTTAATTAAATAATAGTGAATATTTAATTAAATTAAATAATAGAATAATATATTTAATTCTGAAATAATCAGAATTAGCTGAAATGGCAATAATGTGTGAATTGGACAATTCAAAATATATAATTCAGTTTGAAATTGAATTGCGATAACGAATATATTTAGTTAACGATGGTTGAACATATAAATTATATTATAAATATAATCGAGCTCGAAATGGCGCAGCAGTTCGTTATTTGGCGATTCGAACTTCAAACGAATATACAGAATCCGTTTTAAGTCGGATTTCTGTGAAACAAGAAACGTTCTAAGC
Source organism: Allium sativum (assembly GCA_030737875.1). Lineage (NCBI taxonomy): Eukaryota > Viridiplantae > Streptophyta > Magnoliopsida > Asparagales > Amaryllidaceae > Allium > Allium sativum. Next base: position 579,674,798 of record CM060915.1, on the reverse strand, counting down.
TGGTGAAGTATATTTTTCTGATGGAAGAGAAAAATCGGGATTTCGTCATGTAGATTTTGATTTATGTACAAATCAAATTTTAGAAAAGTCGCTATGGAAATCCTTTTTAACTTATAACGATTTGTTTATATTTTAAAAAGGATTTAAATATAAATTGAATATCGATATGACTGGGAAGTTGGAAACATTGAGTTATAAATCCTAATGTATTTATTTTGGAGCTGTATGATATTCTAATGTGAATATATACGATAATATTAATTTATTAATATTTAATTTAATTATTTTTAAATATATTAATATTTAAAAAGATTTATTTAGAGCTTTAAAAATAGCCAGTTTTGCAAATGACCTCTGTTTTTGATGAAACTAATTTTGTTGGATCTGCAATATTAAATTATTGTTAGATTTCAATTTTCTTGATTTTTTAAGTTAGTGTGTGGCCGTACGGATTTTTAATATGAAAAATAGTCAGTATTTTAATGGTTAAAAATATGCTGTGTGAGCAAACGGATTCGGAATTCGACGAAACCATTTTCGTTGGGTCCGTAATGTCAAACTGAAGGCGTATGTCCATTTTCATAATTTTTAGATATTGTATATGATCTAGGAATTTTAAAGGATAAATATAAACAACGTTGGAATAAAATTTAATATAATATTCGAACAAAAAAATATTTTTATACTATAAATAACCCTTAACATCTTTCCTAAACATAAATTCATTTTTTGTGGTCAATCAAAAGAATGCGCCACTATTTTTCCTTCAGGAAAAATAAGTCGAGATCCTCTTAAATTCAAATAAAACCAAATAAAATTCCATAAATCAGAATATGGGTATTTTTGGATTCTTGACGACTTGATCTTCACTCTCGTACCAATTCCCTTGAGTTCGACGATCTGTCTCATCACTGATTTTTAGACAGCGTCTTCTAGGGTTCAAGAAATCAGGGTATTAAGGTTTCGATTCGTGAATTGGAGTTGATATATGGAATCCTGGTGAGAAATAGCTTCGTTTGTGAGTTTTTGGGGTTTTATGGGAATAAAAGATGTCGATGTCCTTTTTTTGCTGTGCGATGGTGGCGGAGGTCGCATCCAGGGGGAGCGACGAGTTCAATGTGAAGGGTATGGCGAGGTATAGTTTTCAAAGGGGAAGATCATGGTACACTCGTTTTATGATTTAATGGAGTATGTAGGCTTTGAGGAAGGATCAAATAAAGGGAAATGGCCATTTACTGGAGCTGTGTACTTCCGTTTGAAGAAGAAAGGGTACGGGGTCTTTAACGTGAGCGGGCTGGGATATAGATTGGGCCGAAGTTAAAAATTGGTGAGGTCCGTTTAGGAATAGAATTTAGTTTAATTTATTTATAATAGTACACAAACTTGTTAATGCAATGACTTATCCATACATTGTCAGAATTACGAACGGTCAGATCCGTTGGGATCATATGGACGGGAGCAACACAATGGAACTGACTAAGAGTGATTTGGAGCATGTTACAATCTATAGCAAAATAAATTGTCTGTCTGAATCAACAGATGGTTATCGTTATTTAACGATGATCGTCCAATGTGAGTAAAAAAATCACTAACTCTATCAATTTATATTATTATAAATATAATCTAGTAATGATAGATGATGGTTGATTCTGTGTGTTGACTGTTTAGTTGAACTGCTAAGTGATTGGTTGAAATTATAGATAACGATAGTTATATATATATCGTTAATCAAATATTGATTCGGTTTATCAGAATATTTCATATTGAAATGAAATTTGATGTGAATTATATTGTGTAATATCTGTGGATGCAGGAACAGGTCGGAGGAATACAACTGGATTCCTCAAAATTTATTTTACCGTTTTTCATATATTGTGTTATATGATGTGATATGAAATCTGTGCTGATTTTGTATGTTTGAATGATACCGATCATTGTTATATGGTACGTTAAATACCATGAGGAATATTGGAATGTTTAAAAGGAAATTTTCAATGTTATATTGAAAAATAAATATTTATAAAATCAAAAGATTGTATAAAAGGAAATACTTATTTGTTAAATAAATAGAATTGAAAGAAATATTTATTTGTTAAACTAATAAAATTGAAAAGAAATATTTATTTGTTAAATAAATAGAATTGAAAAGGAAATATTTATGTAGAAAATAAATAGATTTATAAAAGGAAATTTTAAATAAGATTTAAGTGTTAGAAATAAAAAGGAGATTTCGTATGAATAATTCTATAAATAGAAGTATTAATAGAATTTGGGAATGGGATACTATTTTGAAATACGAAGTCAAACTTAATTGAGTTAATCGATTAGAGTTAATCGAGTTAGAGTTAATCGAGTTAGAGTTAATCGAGTTAGAGTTAATCAATTAGAGTTAATCGATTAGAGTTAATCGAATTAGAGTTAATCGATTAGAGTTAATCGAGTTAGAGTTAACTGAAAGGAGTTAATCGAGTTAGAGTTAATCGATTAGAGTTAATCGAATTAGAGTTAATCGATTAGAGGTAATCGAGTTAGAGTTAATTGAATAGAGTTAATCGAACAAGAGTTAGTCGAATATTTGTTATCTGAATAGAATTAATTGAATTAGAATTAGTCGGATTAGAGTTATTCAAATATAGTTTATTCAAAAGGAGTTATCGAATATAGTTTATTCGAAAGGAGTTATCGAATATGGGTTATTCGAAAGGAGTTATCGAATATAGTTTATTCAAAAGGGGTTATCGAATATAGTTTATTCGAAAGGAGTTATCGAACATAGTTTATTTGAAAGGAGCTATCAAATATAGTTTATTCGAAAGAAGATTATCGAATATTGGTTATTCGAAGAGAGTTAATCGAATATAGTTTGTTTCGAAAAGGAGTTATCGAATAGAGATTATTCAAAAGAGAATTATACATTGAATTCGATTATATCGAATTCGGAAAAGTACTATTCACTTTCCACTTTTATCAAGATTTTATTTATTTATTAATAAATTAGTTATTTGTTTATTTATCCAAATTAATAAATAAAAGTTATACTTAAGTTATTATATTTCGGAAGCATGGGATTATAACATTGTTGTTATAATTAAATGATTTCTGTAAAAGAAGTGGATTCGTAAATAGAATCCGAGAGTTACGTAAGGAAGTTTGTTAAAGATTTAGAAGGTAAACTTTGTCTATTTTCAAAGTTAGAAATGTTGTTCAATTTAGGTCTGAGTGGTAGTTATATCCCAACTTGATTAGCTTCATTTTTAACTAAGGAATGGTTAAGGTTTGATAGTAAAGTTTGGTTTAGTGAATTTAGTTAACGAGTGTAATGTTTTGACTTGGCTTAGCGATGTTTTATTTAAACATCTGTTTAAATCCAAATGTAGGAGTTTTGGAAATGTTTTCCAAATAAGAATCAGAAATGTTATCTATTATAGAAGATAAGAAATGCAAATGTTTTCCATTGTTAATAACGTATATTTTCTAAATTTAGAAAATAAGAAATGTTGAATATATGGAAACAGGAATAGGGAAATGGATAATTGAATGACAAATTAAATTAAAGTGGATCAGTGTTGATTGATGATTTGCTCGGTAAGATTTCCATTTGGAAATACGACCGTTGTTTGTACACATGTTTTCCTTTAATAGTTAAATCACCGACTATTGAAGTTTTTGACCATTTCCGTTGTCAATACGGAGAGACCAGGATCGGATTCATTATATGAAAAACCACTCCGTATGGGCGTTAGCGTTGCCATCAAATATGATGAAGATAATTGAAGACGGAATTATGCAAGGGTTGTCCTGTTTACAGAATAGTGCCTTCATTTTGTCCAGTCCCAGGACGACCCGTATGGAAGAATGTCTGACAGAGTATATTTAATGGATCGCGTAAGTTGATCCCTCCAAACGTATTTACGTTTGTTGCGGAGGAACTCGTTTCTCTTAGCTGTTACCCGTTGTATGTTTGGGGAAATCAATTTGTGATTCGGCGGGTATAACGATGTGACATTCAAAGTGAATAATTGTGCTGTCAGAGATAAGCGTGGCCTCTAGCCTCACAGCTGGGAAATAACAAAAATCGGGCAGGCAGCATGGCTAAGTGGGTTGCTTCCAGTTAGCGTGTATTGTCACCTGATCTAGAGTTTCATTTACTTCTTTAATCTATTCGATGCTGTCCCATTCGGGAAACGGTTGCTGATCCCAACCGTTGGTGATATACATTCGATACACTCAAGCGAAATGAGTTATCGGTCATGTGTGGCCGGATTGCAAGATGTTCTTGTTGAACCCAGTGTATTCCTCTCTAGAGGTACACTATCGGAAGGTGGTTCCATACCTTGTCATAGTTGGAAATCCATCACCCAATAAGTGCTCGCGGTTTTGATTGTATACTATGTATGTAGAACGTGAGATGAAAGCGTTTCTGCTAGATGATTATTATATTGTGGTTGATAGATACTATTATAATATCAATGAATTTTGGTATAAAGATTATTGTTCCTTTCATAATGATTTGAAAGTTAAATCAAATTAATTTGGATTCTCATAAGGGAAAAACCCGTTCCGTTATGCGGTGTGGTCTTATGAGATATCGTTTTATTGCTCAAACTGTTTTAAATTGTTTTACTCACACCAATCCCATGACTAACCCAGAGTATGTTTTGTTTTCCCTAAACTCTTGGGTGCCCAATTTTGTACGGGCAGTCAAGTAGTCAGGATTTTTCAGATATACATGGAGAGCTTGGAGCAGAAGGCTTCAGGATTATATAGCTATAGTTATTTCCACTGTGTTGTAAGTGTTATACTCTGATAAGGTTACTTTATACATATACTGATTTTATTTCAAAATTATGTATCTATTATATGTTGTTCATTCCGCTGTGAGATTCGTATTTACTCTGATGTTGTATGTTCTTCTTCTTCTATTCTTAGTTTCTATCTTATCTATTCTCACCCTCTAATTTCTTTTATGGACTATCCGGTGTTTCTGATGCTTGGATAGTCGACATTGTGTTTATGTCGATTACTCAGGATCGCAAATTCTCTGGGTCGTTACATGAATTAAATTTAAGATGATTTTGAGTGCATTGTGAACGATGTTTTAAATAACATTTGTTCTTAAAACCCAATTAACAGTGAAGATATGATTTGGAATTTATAAATCTTTTTATTAAGATTTAATGGAAATTTTCCAAAGAGAAGTTTTCCAATTTAATAAAGGAAACTAAAATTGAAAGAAATTCGATTTAGTGATAATCGAGAAGAATTTCTGTGAAGGAAGACCATTACTATTTATGGAATTTAAAAGGCCTTGTCGTTATTCCGTTTATAGTATTAGTACGATACGGAAATTTATATCAATTGTATACTGGTATGATTTCTGTGAAGGTTCCATTTGAATGAAAGATGATTTTTGGGTTTATCGTGAACTATGTTTTAAATGACATTAGTTCTTTGACCTAGTAAAAGACAAGATTAATTTCTTAAAGTGGAATAATCATTAAGCAATGACATTTGAGATTAAAACCAAGTTGGACTTTTTAATAAATCTTTAATTAGATTTGGAATGTGAATGAGGTAATTAAATTTACCGAATTCAAGAAATGTTCGAGAATGGAGTACCTCCAGTTTTACTCCATGCGATAGTTAAATCTTTTTTAAGATTTGAAACGAGAAATGGTAATTAATTTTACCAATAACATAATGGGTGTTAGATATGGAGTACTACCAGTTTTGCTCCATGGAATGAATAGGTTGGGATTGGGTTAATAAAATAAATGGTTACTTCGGTAAGGCTCGACAATCCTTACTAGTTAATAAACCTTAATTGGGGTAAGTGGTAAAAAGATAAAATAAAATCTTTTGAAATTGATATCCAAAGGAAGATTAAAGAATAAGTTTAAAAGAGTTTATCTTTGATAAAATTAACGGGAACCTTTCCCTAAAGAAAGAATATTTGAATAAAAGAATATTTTGAATTGGAATGAGGCGTATGATGTGTTTTTTTAGCACTTGATTATTGATTATAAAATATGCAAGTTATTCGAAAAGACTGGGTTTATCCCATTCTGAATAACTGATGCAGCGACTAAAAGTCGACGATGAAGACGGTGGTTGAAGACCGGAGATCGTCACATCATTTGGATGATTACTAATGTTTTGATTGGCCTGTACACCTAAGACAAGGTAATAAGTAGTGATCGTCCAAACGTACTTGGAGATCGACCGAATATGCAAGGGCCTCTCTCCTGTATTGGACAAATGGGACGAGGAATAAGGTGTCTCCGGTTTCGTTTAGACCCGAAACGGACTTGCAAATGGATGGTATGCCTAATATTGTATTCCTTTATGCTGTATTCATTGATCTCTGCTAAATATATATTTGTTTAGTGGCAGAGAATTTATTCTCTTGCTTAACATCCTTCTCTGAGACGTACGAGCTTAGAGGTTATATATTGGTAGAAATTAGTGGTATGGTATGGATTGACAATATGGCATGCTAAGATGCAAATGATCAAGGCTTATTGTTGAAAAGTAGAGTCTTATGGTTGATGATCAAAGCATGACTCTAATTAGCATAGCTTTGTGTAGCATTAACTCGCGAGCTTCACTCCTCGGTATGAACCTAAAACGGGATTAGACATAGCAGGGAAATGAACATATGTTGGTTTCTAGCTACGAGTAACAACATGGTATGGAGCCCAGACATTTTACTCATGTGGATGTTGGAAAACTTTATGGCGGAAAGCGAGGTACCTTGGATATGATTTGAGTCCCTAGTGGCTCTTGATTTGTCGAAGACACTGACCATTTTGGAGGTTCGATAGTTTATGGTATTGCTAATCATCGACGGATGACCGGCTCTGCAAGATCTAAGGGCTTGCCAGCGTCCGAGTCCTGAGGCATTGCTAGTGTTTCTCGAAATCAGAAGGAATATCCTATGCCTTGGTTTATAGATGGAAACCCAATTTCCAATACACAATTTACGATTTTAGTTGTAAACCTATATGGCGACATAATATAATGGTTCCTACGTCGCCTATTATTGATACATTTGTATTTGAAGCCGATTTCTTCACTTATAGTAATAATAAAAGATGAATTTCACATATTAAGCATAGTTTGCTTTATAAGGTAAAACTTTATCCTCTAGTTAGTGTTGCATTGTGTGATGGGACCTAAGTCTTATAATAGCTTCATTTTTCTATTTAGCATTGCGTTGTTTGTTTTTTGCACTGGTATTCTTGGGGGTAAACCTGTTTCGTGTTATATGGCATGGTCCCTTGATTTACCTAACTTTAAAATCAAGTTAATAACTGTTTTAGTTCTTACACCAGTCCCATGATTGACTCAGAGTTTATTGTTTCAACCTAAACTCTGGGTTCCCATATTTTTTACACCGGCAGCTAGTAGTTTTGGTTTTTCGCAGATATTTCTTTTTCCAGGATCCTGGTTTACAGCTGGGGCTATATTCGAAAACCTTTGTATCCGTGTATTTCTTTCAATTGTGTTAGGTGATGTATTTCTGCTACGCATTGTATTTATACATTTTAAATTTCCACTGTTTTGTAATTTGTAAATCTCTGATATTGTATTTTTCCGTTGTATATTATTTATTCATACATTGATATCTTGTACTATGATGTAAATTGTTGTAATAACAATGGAATGTTCTCATGTTTGTGTTCTGATGCGTCGTGTTCTCAACACAATCTAGGCTCCTTCGTCTCTCCTAGGGGATCGGGGAAGTCTAAGTCGTGACAGTTTGCTTGAAAATGATGAAAGTCGGATATAATAAACATTGAAGCTTTCACTTTTTTATTGATTGAAATCAATATGCTTTATCTTAAATAACTCATTGATTCCACATCTAAGTTCATAGTAAAATGCTTTCATAAGCAAAAGAAGTGAAACTCGGAAATCATTTGTGAGTAGAAGACTTAGTTTCTCTCATTTTAGTACTTGTATAGTAGAGTCGAGTTTGTTTTATGCCATTATGAATTTTGGTTCATAAGAACTTTAAATCTATACCCCCCAAAATTCCTTTAAAACGAAATGTTGGTTCTTATGAATCTCAATCATTTTATACTAAAATACTATGATTTGTTTTATTATTACAATTTGAACATGTTAATTTTTGTTCCATTTTCTGCTTTCTCTTCAGATGTGATAGGTTTATATAAAGAAAATAAGATAAGAAATGATGTGTAAACTATGGATTCTTCTATTCATAGTTTGCATTGCGTATTTTTATAAATTGAACATGAATTCCTTTTTCGCTGGAAGTATGTGTATGTTAAGGCAGAATTGAATGTAAAAGGTTTAAATCATTAGATTTGTTTCATGTGATGAAGGCATTGATTCTATTACGTTAATGTATAATAAATTTGGCAATACATTATGTTTCTTTTAAGCAAGTCAGTCATTAATATAAGGATATTGGAAAAAATTTGAGTTACTGGATGCAATGAAACTTGTATAAATTGGAAATTTTAGCATTTAACTATTTGCGTAGGATGGAAGATTTTCGTGAGATTAGGAAAGAGTACGTGTATATATATGCACAGATATATACACATGTAATGACATGTGTCCCATCATTCAAGTCAACAATAGAACTAACTCAAGTCATTTGAAACAACATATTGTTATTGCTGTGAGGTTTAATATAGAAATCATAACATAATCACAAACATAGAGTAATCCAATATCTCACAGCAGAATAAAATAATACAATATATCAGAGTTACAATATCAAATACAGCAAATGTCTAATACACAAAATCTCACTAATACATAAACAAATAGCTGAAATAATATACAGGGACAAGGTCTTCACAAATCCCCAGTTTCGAAGGTGAAATCTCTTACCCGTGTAATTATGCTTATCTAAATTATTTTATTTTATTGATTAAGTATTAAATAACTATTTTCATAAACATTTATATTATATTAAATTTATTTATTTAAAATTTTACTTTTTTAAAAGACTAAATAAACTTAAGTTTAAATTTTATTTTAAATTTTTTATTTTATCATGTATACTTTACCTTTTTAGTAAAAAAATTACAATTAAAACCTTTATAAAATATATTTAACTTATTTTTTTTAAATCAAAGTAGTTATCAAACATTTTGAAATCAATCATAGTTTCCATATATATTTTTCTACATAGGTCAAATGATACGAGTATTTATCATTTCAAACCATAATTTAAATTATCAAGTATCTACCATTTCAATCTGAATTTTAAGTCAATTCAATCTTGATTTTCCTAAATTTATAAAATGGCTCGGGAACTGTTTCAGTTCTCTAAAACATCGCTCGAGATCTCGTTTTAGGCTACTTACGAAATAAAATAACAAATCTCACTGTAAATTTGCTTTTGAATTTATCGTCCGAGATATTGCAATAACGAATGATATATCGATGACCGAAAGGAGATATTAGAGGAAGATATAATCAACAACGATCCACCATATGGATGTGAAGCCCTCATGAAGATCTATAATTCTCCCGTTGGAAGTTCATCGAATCGTGGGACGGATTGAAAGATATTATAGGAAGAATATTCGAATTCTCGTGGCCATTAAATTTCTTGGGGCAGCGTGGTTACCAGAGAATATAATAATATTTTTATTGTTTAACGTGTTTAAAGGAAAAAACAAGCATTATCCAAATCAGGTCTACTCGCAGTCTATCTGGTTTAAAGGCCTTCTGAATGTAATGGAACTAGTGGCAAAGCCCAATTCCATCATCTGCAGCAGTTGCACTTAAAATTCGATTATTTTAATTAAATTGCACATAAAATTTCCTATACGTTTTAAATTCGTACGATCAAATAACAAGTCAAATGGCTATGAAATTTGAAACCTTGCAACACTTCAATATTCTGGATTCGATGAAACTGGTTTCATTGAAATTCGAAATCGTTTGAAAAATAGCTATTTTAAGTTTCAAATCATTAATCGATATGCGTTTATATCATGCATGATTACATAACAACTCCGATTCACACGAAACTTGAAATCATACAGTAACATAAAATTTCGAATCCAATGAAACTGATTTCATCGAATTCGGAGGCTGCTTGCAAAATGGCTATTTTAACAGGTTCATTAATATAAATTGTATTCAGTTTTCGTTTGTTCACCATTTAATTCAGTCTAATAAAATTCTAATTTTATTCAAATCAAAATAGAATTCAAATAAAATTTATAAATAAAATTTCATTTAACTTGAATTTCAATTTTGATTATTTACCAAATTCAGTTTGGATTTCAGTTAAAAATTAATCAAGTCCATTTCATTTGACTATTTTAATATTTATATTTCAACTTTCAATGTTTTTCAATATGAACTAAATCATAATTTTATTAGCATTCATATTCAGGTTACTATTGTCATAATAGATTGAATTTCATTATATAAAAAATTATATAAAGTTCACACTATAATTTTCATAATAAAATCACTAAATTTAATTATAAGTTTATTACTCAATTTAATTCAAATATTTTAAATATTAAGTTTCAAATCTCAATATTTAACATTACAAACCAAATCATTGTTTTATTTATAATCAACGCAAGTCGTTATTGTTAATATTAGTTGAAGTTAATTACATAATTAGTTCAGTTAAGTTTACAATAAAGCTTACATAATTAAATTATACAATTTTATTTCTAACTTTAAAATATTCAATAATCGTATTAAATTTAACAATTTAAATATTCGAAAAATACAGGTTGTTACAAAACCCCACGAAAGGTTTTGTTCCTCATCATCACAAAAATTGATTTCCCCTTGAATTAGTAATTTCAACAAGAAATTTTTTTTTTCTTACATCATTAGATCTATTGGTGTGCCTCAATTTGATTTTATTGAAAACATAAATCCTCTATGTGATAATATGTTATATGGACCTGCATACCATAATTAGATCAAGGGCTTGAAAACTAATTAAGGCAGGATGTGACTTAAATGCAATTTGCTTTCTTATATCTCTAAACAAAGTTAATCATTTTTTTACGCAAATTATTATAGAATTTCAATTCTCAACTCCTAAAATTTCATAGATCTAATTTATTGTACCACATCTTGCAAAGAGGGGATGGACATCATTATTTGGTTGTAGGAATTACTTTTTAGAATAGTTTTAATTGTTCATTAAAGAGGATTTGTAGGTTATGATACCAATTTTTTTTAATATTATCACATCCACTAAATCCGATACGTAATTTGCATGAACAAAAGCAATAATTGCTAATGATACAAAAATCTATGCCACTAAAATTTAGTTTTGTATGTTCTTCTCTAACTTCGCGTGTGTGGATGATTTGTACTGTACTGTTTATATATGGATATCCAGAAAAAGAGAAGATGCATCTAAAGTTTCATCAACATAACAATAAGATATACTTATATTTATTGTTATCTTAAACTTTATAAGATTATAGTAATGTAATAATAGAAATATTTTGATATAGATAGATATGGATAAGAAAAATAACATTTCTGTTTGTGTGCTTGAATTTGAAATTGATCGTTTAGCATAAAAGAAAAATTCTCTATAGGTCTATGTTGTCTTGAGTTTAAGTTCAATATGATTAGAAAATAAAGTATCTAACATATTACTTTGTTCATAAAATTTTTATGTAAAATTGTGGTTCTCAAAATATTCTTGTTGCTTGACAGCATTAGTAGGATAAAATCTGTCTACTTTTGTTCTTTGGCAAATGCAACATGTCTTTAAAACTCGAAAGTGAAGACTTAGTTGTTTATACTTTGTTATATCTGTAACGTTTCTATTTCTACAAATAAGTAAGCATATGCTCATAGAAATCAACTACAAGTTTTTTGTTTTTATAAATAATTCTTGCACAATTCAAAACATGTACTAATACAACTTTTTTTAAATAAAAACACAGTTATGCAATTCATATTTTCACAATAAAGGATCTAGTTTTGTAATAAGTTTGAAATTTAAAACTGAAATAAAGCTTTTTTTTGGGTTCAATTTGGAAATTTGTCTTAGAAAGTAATGTCAAAATACCATAGACAATGCGTGAAATAGAAATCCATGTAAATCATTCAAGTATCTCAATTTTGAGGATATGCATCATTAGAAAACAAATAACACAAACCAAATTCAATTTCAAGAAAAAAAAAACCAAATAAATGTTAAGCAGAAGTAACTAAATTAAGGAATAATTCAAACCTAAGTGCTCGACGATAAACATTTCTTCCTTCCCGCTATGTCGCCCGAAAGTTTACATTCAATCAAACACAAACATTTCTGCTAAAACAGTCCTTAAAAAAGGGCTTCTGCAACTCGAGTGAACCATGAGAAAAACTGCATCTAGTACCATACTTGTAGGAACCTTTGGTAAACTCCATGTAGATCTCTTCCTTTAATTTAGAACTAGATGTGGTTGGTATTGTATCCAAGCTCCAGTGATCACATTTGTCGCAGTTCTGTCTACTATGTTATTCCGACTTGTTTCACCATGTGAAAATAGCATTTATCACTAAACTTGCATCCTTCTGGTGTGTTGTACATGTTACACACATTCTAGATTTTTTTTTTGAATACAGAGTGTCTGAGTGTGTCCATTTTTACAAAATTATCAAGTTCATCATTTTCAATGGATGCCTTGACAACATCAACATCTAGACTGTGGTCATCTTTTGCATCAAAGAAGCAACCTTTATTCATTGCATCTCTTACTATTTTTTCCATATTGAATTGCTTTTTATTAATTTGATCCATTTCCTACTATCCCCAAGAAATGTCTGTATAAAAAGTTTTGTCAATTATATAATAACTTAAGGTAGGGTTGAATTAAAACATATTATGTATATATAAGCTTCTTAGAGTTCGGTTAGAGACACTTTTGTCCTTTGAAGCTTATCAAAAAAAAAAAACCACATTCCCAACTTTACAGGATCTTACTGTTGATATAATTACAAAAGCTTTGATGACTCTCAAACCTTGCCTTCCATAGAAGATGGAGCGTTTCACATTTGACAATGTTTTGTTGTGATTAGTGGTTTCCACAGACTGATTTCATATACTAAATATGGAAAATTACTTTAGTTTTCCTGTCTATTTAAGCTTACAGTATCAATTCTAGGTTAATTTGAAGTTTGATTGAAATTTGAAGGCAAACCCAAATGCATTGTTCGTCCCTTAAATTCAACTGGAAAAGCCATAAAATAGTCGATTCTCTTTCTTTTGCTTGGTATGAATTTGAAAGATAATATTTTGCATCGGATAAGAATGATATTACTCATGCCACAAAAGAAATCTAGTCGTAGTTGGCAGCTATTCTGAATGCATGCTGGTAGAAATATAATTTAATGAATTTGAACTGATTTTTTTTGCAATGACTATAATTTGAGTGGGTGTCATAGAACATCTAAAGTATATACGACATTATCCAAAAATCTGAGATTGATATTAATAACATTAAAGTAAATTATTGTTTGAATCTAAGATAATGTAGGTGCGTCTGTGTCCTTCTGCATTTACCAAGAAGCATTAATTTGTTTGATAATTTGGCCCGTATATGCAAAGTTATAGCAGGGACAACCTGGTTGAACCTAATGTTGCCTATTGTCCACTTTATATATATATATATATATATATATATATATATATATATATATTTCCACTCGGTTTTTTGTCACATGACACTAAAACTCAATATTATTTGTATATTTATTCAGCCACTTTCAATTCATCTTCTCTGGTGGTAGATAACGAGAAAGCAACTTGCATGAAGAAAATGTTAGAGCAAAATGAGAAAATTTGTCAAAGAGCTACATCAACAGATAAAACGTAAACAAGTTCAAGCAAGTGAGCAACTTGCCTAGACAGGAGGAGATTGAAAGACTTAGGCATGAATAGATAGAGAGACACGAGGGACTGCGAGCCAAGTTTGAGGAGCAATTGCATATGGAGCGAGTGAAGGTGAACAAAATCCATAAGCATATGCAATCAGAGATGCCTTGTATGATGGCTACTTTTGTTGATAGGAAATCTGATACGGTCCATTAGGTAGAACCCACCCCCAATAGCTAGCTCGTAAGGGGAGGGTGCCTAATGGGCTATGTATTTGCATTATATCTCATATTTTGGGGGTATGGGACATATATCAATCTGATTTTTAGTCAAGTCAAAATTGTACTTGAGTTTGCTTTTGTTTGTTCTAGCCTTGTGGCTATAAATATAGCAAATTTGTCAATAAATGTTGTATATAACTAAAAATAGCGGGATGTGTGTGCGTAAAAGAAAGCGATGAACCAAATGCGCATATCGATGATTACCACAGTGCGTTGAAATAAATTATTAATTAACATATTCACTTAAGCAGAACAAAAGGTTGTTTTGTTCAAGTGTGATTGGTTTAACAACAAAATAAATCTTGGCATTCGTGTGCATAAAGATTATCCACTTGTTGAAATAAATCATACTCTCAAATTTTCAGAATACGATCCGTTTGTTTTTCAAGGCAAGTGATACAGGTGTACTACACACCTTATCCATCCATCAAGAGAAGTAAGTCAGAATGGTAGGTTGTTTGTAAAACAAGAGCATGATGTTCTTTTGACACAATATTCTCAATGCCCAAGATTACCAAGCTGATTTTAATGCAAATGAACAATTAAATATAGTAGAACATGATGACGATGTTGAACCTCTTAATGATGAATCAAATGTTGTTGTGGAACTCTTCGTAAATGAAGATGATGAATAAGTAGAAGATACAGAGTTCGAGCATGAATTTGATACCGATATTGAAGTAGAAGATGATATCAATGAAGATTGGTAAAGTTTAGAAAGTTTTAACATGTACCTAATGCCTGTGCCAAATGAGTTTTAGCACAATCTGAAATTCCTCTATGTTATTAGTTGAAATTACTAGGTCTGAATCATTTTATTTTTGTATTCCTGCATTTTGTAAGCCATCTTTGGTAAACCAATTGCTATTTGTTTTAGCATATTAAATGTTGTTGTGGTTGTATGATATTCATTTTGACATGGTATTTTTTTTTTGATCGTTTTCATCTTCACAAGTTTTTGCTTTGATTCTAAAAGAATCCTCAATAATTCTTATACAAAAATGAGCTTAAGGAATATTTTGGGTTTGTTAGTCATTGCTTTCATATTTTCTGGAATTATGCAATTTGGCAATGTTGAAGATCAGTATGTAGTGCCTTCTCTGATGATGTAAAATAATGGCATGACGATTGATCAAGGAATTGCTTATGTGTTAATGCTTATAGCTTTTCGTGTTACATACCTTGTTCATTGATCCTTTTCATTCACTTTCCCCTAATTAATTTGCGTTAAACTGTTACATTGATATTCGTTAGCCAGTGTCTTGTAGATCGCTGTATTTGCCTTGCAAATATAATCGACGTGACTGGTTTTTTCTATGTTTTTGCAAATATAATCAACAGGTCCATCCTCACGTTGAAGTGCCATGGTGAAATTAACCTCATGCACAAATACAAACTGCGCCCAAGTGCCAATAACAATAAGATACCAATTTTCATTCTTTCTACTAACGTGTGATATCATATTTTAACATCATGAGTAAAGGATAAAATCAATTAGAAGGGCATGGCATCCAAGTAGTACATTATTTACTTGACTTTTATGCCTATTAACACCGCCTTTAGTCTAAATCCTACTTGAGAAATGTGACAGAATTAAGAATTTTTTATTACTAGCATTTTTTTTCTAAACAAACCCCGATACATCAAACTATTAAGCTTATACCTTGAAAAAAAAATACGTACCTACTACAAATCTCTTGGAAATTAGCAAAGACATTCCATCTATATATGTTTCCTTGCTTTTCCTCCATTATTTAATCAACATAAACATTAAAATTTTCTTTATTCTAAATTCTTACTAAATAACTAACCATGTCATGCATATACTATTCATATCATATACAATAACAGAGGTAAGGCAATAGGGATCCATTATGTTTTAAAATTTCAGATGGCAAGTAGTATACAACAGCTGCTCGCTCGTAATAGCAGCAAGTAACTACCGTTACACACATATACATAGTGATTAGTTCTTACATCAAGAGCCAGTAATTATACTTGCATGTATAGCAATAATAAAAAGCAAAGAAATCGCGATGCTTCGCGTTTTCCCATGTATAAGATTCTCAATTGCATGGGTTTTTGCAATAGTTTATTTTCATGTTGTTTTACAAAATTAACTAACATAAAATAGCCAAATTGTAGTCGCGTAGTACAGTAGAGGCATGTATTTTCTGCTGCTGTCATATATTACTTTTATATATCTACTAGCCTTGTTCATGAATCCTCTCTTCGACTTCAATAAATTAATCCACTAATATTCTTATTAACTAACTAGTTGTTGTTAAAACGATTAACACTGATAAATATGTAGTCTCTCTTGATTTAATCTTGATTTTTCACATGCTCGCTACCTATATCCTAGTAATTGCACTGGAAGTAAACTTTTGAATTCTTTCTCAAATTTGTTTCCATCATTGCAGAGGTTTACCGAGCAAGAGAACACTCTTATCTCCAGGAGTTAGAAATTTATCAAGACTGCAGCCTGTGAAAGTTCCTTTATTTCATTCATATCCTCTCTGTGTGGTTTTATAATATCAGTTTTGCAATATTCATGAGATAGAGGTGAAAATAATAATAATACCTGAGATATCGGTTTTGCATTATTGATGAGATATCAGTTTTGCAATTTTAATGTATGTATCAACAATATGCGTTTTTATTTGCATTTTTAGGCCAGGTAAAAACATAGTTGCACCATTGCAAATGTTAGTTATCCATGCTGCATTTTATGTTGATATCAGCAAAATTATGGTTCGCCTTTTCAAAATTATGCTTATCTTCTTTTCATATAATCTCCTCCTGAAACTTTTTAAACTGCTTGTAAATCTTGTTTATACAATTTAAAAAAGTTCTACAACCATTTATATTATGGTATCTTTCTCAGTCATCTAGAGCTCTTTCTTTTAACCATAAAATGTAAATCCCTTGTATGCCTTCTTAAAATTTGATTCGAAATCAAAGTGGTTGAATCTGGCTTTTGTCAGTGTGAGTTTTTAGCTTACTCTTGCTTCAACTTAAGAATGATGGATTTTATAGGAATATTATAGCTAATTATCGTATATCTTATTTTATTTTTAGTTCTAACATTAGTTTCTATGTATGCATTTAACGTGTTAGTCTCCGAAATGAACAACAGGAAATAAGAAATGCTACTTTCAGACTTTGTACAGTCAGGGCCTACCGTATGATATTACCATCCTTCGATAATCAAGAATAGATCGCTTGGATATTTACAAAATTTCCATATGCAACAAATACATGTGAAGAATTTTAATAACCATCTAAATTACCACCAAGCAAATCATTTCAATAAAATACTATAAATTTAATCCAAGGATGAAAATACCTAACTATGTTCAATACTGTTAAGCAATTAATTAATGCTTTTTGAATTTATTTTTTCACATGCATATGGTATTTAACAAGAAAAAATAAATAATTTTTACTTCTAAAAATAAAAATAAAACATATGTAACCATGTCAACATGTAAAATATATGCAACTATAGGAAAAGCGAGGTTGCTGCGCGCTAATTTATGGTAGTTAGTTTTTATTATCCCAGAGCAGTATGTGTTATGTTATTTAAATCTTATGTTATTTAAATCTGTAACAATATGGATTTTTGGTCGTTCAAATCAACAAAAATCTATAAATTTCAACTTAAATGAATCCAAAACCACAGATAATTATTGGGATTAATATAAGGAAAAGAAGAAAGAAGAAAAACAATAACAGAATCTCATAGCGGAAGGACAAAATATAATAAATAAATAAATAATAGTTCATGAAGCTATTAAAACATACATTTGATTATACTTTACATCAATTATTAGAGTTAACTATTACACAACATATCAATATGTGCATCGGAAAAGTACCGCTAAATACGTTTGTCAAGCTCCATTTTCGTCTTCATGATGGTACCTTCGATAACTGAAGAACTAAAGCCGACTCAAGCACAAATGAAAAGACAAAAACAGTCGGATCAAAACTAAAATATTTTTATATCAATTAAATCAAAACCATGTAATAATATGAGTGTTATGGCATCATAGATGCTTACGGTAATTCACATTTCATATCCAATGTATTCATGAGTGCAATAACTTAAGAGATATTACGGGATCTCCCATCTCTTAAGGATCCATTAAACTAGATACTATATAATATAATACACTATTATAATAATGTTTATAGTAAATATACTATTGAAAATAGTGTAAGCGGAATTACCATTATTAGCCTTACACCATTTATACCGTTATCATACAGTTTGCATATAACACACCAGTAATCTGTCGGTGGATAGGGATGCACCGTAATACAACAATATTAAATGAAAATCGTAGGGGGGTCAATCAGGATGATATGACACAAGGCACATGAGAAATGCCCAAAGTAGGAATCTGCTAATTGCACGCTCAGACTAGTGGTAATGCATAGTCGCGACTGCCTCCCACCTCGGAACAACACTCCCATATCAAGAATATGAATCAAATCAATCAATCAAACCGAGGGACTATAGTAATAAAGGAAGAAGTGTTGCTGATAGAGCTAGCTAACCCACTTGGTCACAGTATAACCCTGTTTTAGTCATTTTAATTATGACCCGAAGGTCAAGGATATCCATCATATCGTTCACTTACTTCATTCCAGTCGCGTTTGCCAAATCAACATACTTCATTCCGGATTCTCCACCACGCACACAGTTTTTAAATTGGTTTTTGATATTGACAAAGAGTATGACAATATCCGATCCTAGTCTCTTTAATAACATAACGTTTAAATTTTTTCACACCGATTGGTGCTTTTTTACATTTCAAAGGGTTCATATGTCATATCTGTATATCATATTTTGCTTTAAAATCATTCAACAGTCAAGCTAGAATATTCTTCATATTAAATCTCCATTTAAAACCAAGCTTAGAATATTGAAACAATTCCAACCTTAAATTGATTTGAATATTTAAAATAGTTGAATTTGTAAATATATATTAAAATGGTTGAAAAGTATATTAAGATAGTTTTGATATATATTTGAAATGGTTTGAAAATAAATACTTAGGATAACAAAAGTTTATATGAATAGTTTGAATTTAAAAATAGGGTTTATCAAATTTTAATTATATATATACTTAACTATTAAAGAAGTTTATAAAATAGATAGTTGATTGTTAAAATTAGTTTATTTAAAAGAGTTAATATATAAGTTAAAAATAAACTAGTTTATAAAAAAAGATAGTTTATAAAGTAAAATAGTTATCTATTAAAGTAGTTTATTATTTATTAAAGTAATAAATAAATTGATAATATATACATATAAGTTAAAAATATAATAGTTTATAAAGTAAAATATTTATTTAGTAAAAGTTTATATCATGGTTTAAAATACTATAGTTGAAATTAGAGGTACTTCTTCTAAGTTTGGATAATCTTAATGTCATATTTCAATTCCAATTCAAATCAAATAAACTTCAACGTTCCAATTGGAATCAACTTCTGTTTCAAATTCAATTTAGTTTAGAATAATTCAACTTAAATATCAAAGTTCCAATTAGAATTCTCAATTTGAATTATTTAAATTTTATAACAAACCCCGAGTTCATAATTCAAATATCAATTTAAATCAAGTAAGTTTTCAAGGATGGATATTTATTTTAAAATTTTAAAGCAATCAAATTTCAATAGATTCAGTTCTCATTTAATTTCAATTTTAGCTCAGTTTACAACATCAAATAATTTCATTAACCTTTAAATTCCAAAAATCAGAGTTAAATTTCAGTGGTAATTAATTCATTAAACATCGTTTATATTGTCTTCAAACAATATACCGAGATTCAAGATTAAAACAAAATTTATTTAACCAACCGGTGTTCTTATATAATTTTCTATTATATGTCAAAATGATACTTAAAATTTAATTTTAGTATTTTAGGAAAGGAGACATATATCATTTTAATCCAAATCAGGATCATAAGTATTTATCATTTTAACATATGTTCTTAATTCATTTTTAATGATTAATCCCGGGTTTATTTGATGCTCGTAACATTTAAGATAAATGGTTGGTATTAATCAACACAAACAATGGTCATATAATTAAGATGAATAACACGATGAATTAAACATCAATACACCAAACATATCAGTCCAAGGCATCCATCAAAACAATACATCCAAAAAGCTTAATATCACATAAGTTTACTGGTTATCAGATGTCGGGTTTTAAATTAGCAGTAAATGCCAAATTTTAACTTAACTATAAAATTTAAACAAATAGTCAATATAAATTTCATTACCAATGCCAATCAACATACATATGCAATTTTAACTACTAAACAAAAATCAATACAACAATATCATAACATGATTTTAATGTAACTAACAATCGAATATCTTGGTTAAATGTGATTGAGTTTAATCACCCACCTTTGATTTCGAACGCATTTGAAATTCATTTGAAGGCCCAAAATTTACTTGTCTTCAAATTCAACCAAACTAGCTTTATGTTCCAAAATTTCAATATGATCCTAACGAAACAAACCGCAAGTTAATCTGAGGTTGTATGAAAAAGTTATACACTTTTTACAATAATTTCAATATGTATAAAATAGTTTTAAAACAATCCTCACCAATCACCATATGCCATGTCACCCTTGTCCCTTTCTTCTCCAAGGTGTGTGTTCGTTCCTAGGCCACATACCGTAACTCACAATGCATCAAAACCCATCATCACCAACGCACTCCTAGGCTACAGTCCTTCGATTGAAAACCGTCACTACGTGTGCCTCGCTTAGCTCCACTCATGCCCCAAACTTGGCTCCACTCGGTGGTCCCTAATGTATCAAAATCTGTGAAACATAGTACTGGCTTCAAGGCTAGATTCTGGCGAATTCTGAAACAATCAACATCAATCGACCATATGGATGTGAAGCCCTCATAAAGCTCTACAATTCTTCCATTGGAAGTTCGACGAATCGTTGAACGGATTAAAAGATATTAGATGAAGAAGATTCAAATTCTAGTGACCATTCAATTTATTGGAGCGGCTTGGTTACTAGAGAATATAATAATAGTTTTATCGTTTAACATGTTTTAAAGCCAAAAATGAGCCTGTGTCCAAATCAGGCCTGCTCATAGCCTATCTATAGGTTTAAAAGCCTTCTGAATGCAATGGAACTAGTGGCAAATTCCAGTTCCACCATCTACAACAATTGCACTTAAAATTTGATTATTTTAATTAAATTGCACACAAAATTTGGTACATATTTTAAATGCGTAAGACCAATTGACAAGTCTGATGGATATGAAATTTGAAACCTTGCAATAATTCAATATTTCGGATTTGACGACATTGGTTTCAATGAAATCCAAGATCGATTGAAAAATAACTATTTTAAATCTCAATTCGTTAACCGATACGCGTTTATATCATGCATGATCACGTAACAACTCTAACTGGCACAATGAAATTGATTTCACATCGAATTCCATGACTACTTGCAAAATGGACATTTTAATAGGTTCATTAATATAAATTGTATTCCGTTTTCGTTTGTTCACCTTTTAATTCAGTTTAAAAGTTTTCTAATTTTATTCAAATCAAAATAGAATTCAAATTAACTTTATAAATAAAATTCCATTTAATTTGAATTTCAGTTTTGATTATTAACGAAATTTAATTTGGATTTCAGTTAAAAATTAATCAAATCCATTTCATTCAACTATTTTAATATTTATATTTTAACTTTCAATGTTTTTCAATATAAACTAAATCATAATTTTATTAACATTCATATTCAAGTAACTATTGTCATAATATATTAAATTTCATTATATAAACAAGTATATAAAGTTCACACTATAATTTTCACAATAAAATCACTAAATTTAACTACAAATTTGTTACTCAATTTAATTCAAATGTTCTAAATATTGAGTTTCAAATCTCAATATTTAACAGCATAAACCAAATCTTTGTTTCGTTTACAATCAACGTAAGTCATTATTGCTAATATTAGTTGAAATTCACTACATAACCAGTTCAGTTAAGTTTACAATTGTAACGTCCCGCCTTTTTGATAGCTTCAAATTGGTGATTAAACGAACTTAAAATATTCAAATCGATAGATCGTTATTTAGCTTACAGAGTTTAAAAACAGAATCAACACAGAAAAATATAAAATAAATAAAAGACAGAATATTTAACAGCGAAATAAACTTTTATTTATTAATCAGAATTTTGAATACAAGACGTTTATATACAACGGAACTGAAAATACTTTTTAAATATGAGATAAATATATTTACTAATTAAAAATCTTCAGAGTGCACGGTCTTCGGAATGCCAGCTTCACCAGTCTTCGAATCCCAAGCCGAAATCTCTAAATCTGTAATGCTCAAGGTCTGACCCCGACCCGAGAAAAACGAAAACTCGGGTCAGGTTGTACTTTTATTCAAGTAAAATTTATTCAATTGCAATACTAAAGTATCATGGTTGTATTGAAGCTAAATACTCATAACAGCAGGAAAATTTCTTTGGTGCATATGAATCTAACAGTTGAGCGTATGGCCAAGAAGGACATATTACATGACATAGAGAATCATCCATAATCAGATTAAGTTTCGAAATTTCCCTGCCATATGTAATGGTTTGCTGTAACCATTTTTTTTAATGACCAAGCCAAATGTTGTTCAGGAACATAAAGCTAGTATGTGTTATATATCTTAAAACCAATCATAATGTTTCATTCCCTTTCTTTCCTATAACAGGCCATCACAAGTGTGATAAAAATAGGCATAATCATGTCTGCAATAGGTGAAGTAGCAACAAATGCCAGGAGGATAAGGGCAGCAAATACTAAAATTCATTAACATGCTTGGTGCAACTCTTTTACACATACTGAGTGCAATTCATTAACATGTACAGGTGTTATTCATTAACATATACTGGTCCAACTTATTAACATATGTTGGTGCAACTCATTAACATACATGCAAGAGGATAAGGGCAGCAAATACTAAAATTCATTAACATGCATGGTGCAACTTATTAACACATTCAGAAAAACTGTCAGATTTCAGCTTTGCGTTTATGGGTGCATTCCAAGTCAATATCACTATAGCATGTCAATTTACATAGCAGGTCACACAAGATCAGTGGGAATGAGATGTGAACCTGGTCAGATGCATAACAAAGTACAAACTTAAATGACCATACCCATGCAGCAAGAGGTTCAATGCAAACCAGGTGCCAATTATTATAGTATAGTGAGACTTAAATGGTTGGTAAATGGTTACATATTTTTTTAGCAACTCAGGCCCAACTTTTGAATCGATATCCAAGTTTATTAGTTCAACTTATACCAGCAAATAGGGAGTTAACAAATTGGGTATGCAAATTTTCCAAGTTAACTCCCAAAGCACATTAGACGACTATCTAGCAAACTGGGTATTAAAGGCATACAGTAAGGCATGGCCAACGAGGGGGCATACAAAAGGGGTACCAGTATATATATGTCCAATTATACATATATATATACGCACACATATACATATATATATATATATGCATATAAATATGTATATACACATGCGATAGTTGGATGTAAGTGAAAGACCAAGATATGTCCATGTTTTCCTCAACCCATCAATGTATGTACATACATATGCTGACAATACGTCTATACATGTACAAAACGTGTGTGTGTGTATATAGACACACACACACACATGTATGCATACTTCAGCTGAAACACCCCACCCTCCATTAAGGTCACTCACAAAGGGAATGCCTTAACTTTGGTGCAGGTTTGTAAGTAAAAGTCACAGATAAAACACAAGACAAATATAAACACATATATATAAGCAGCGGAAAACAACAGACTTTTTATTTCATAAATACGTGTTCATACAAAACATTTCCATAACTGTCACATAATAACTCCCAAAACATTACATCATCATTTATGTCTTGGTTATTAAATAAAGAAGCATAAAAACATAATTAAAACTGCATAAATCCCCATAGAGTGTGTCCAACAGCCATAGCCAAGGAAAGAGAGTCCAAACCGTACATCTACTATTTTGAAGCTTTCAACGAATTTGACTAAGCTGGGTTGTTTCCTCCCAGTGAACCTTGAGGGGGGGGGGAATGGAAGAAAAGAAGACGAAAGAAAATAGGGTCAGACATAAAGCCTGGTAAGTCTAGTGACTCTTCAGTATGAGAATAAGAATAAGGGCATGATAGGTATAAACTGGAAACAGGAAAGTATCATAAACTAAGATAAAGTAGTTTTGAAACGAATATACTATCGCACCCCACACTATAACCCTGCACCTATTTGTACTGTCTTAACTGGCACCCCATGCAGGAGGTGAAGTGACCCCCTTTTTCTAAAGATCGGCTCCTACTCTCATAATCATTTGTGTCTTACGGCCCCCAAAGATTGTAGATACCTATGCTGGTCCCACCATGGGGTGTATCAAGTCCCATGGTGGCGGTCCAACACAATTCTAGAATGCATAGGTTATACTACTGGTGCCCCCAGTGCCCTGTTTGTCTGCTCCAAAGTGTGTGCACGCCCGCACTCCGTTAGAACCCACACTGTTGCACCCACCGCAGTCGCTTTTGACCGCTTACAATCAGCCCAGTAATCGTGCCCCACCCTGCCTAGTTTCTAGGTACCATGATACCTAATTGGGTTACTGCTGAAATGGGTCCCTGTTCCTTGGGTTTTCTAGTCAAACATGTTAAGTGGTTAAGTGTCTGTATTTACCTAACCCCACCCATCAGTTTAATTAACATGTTGAATTGGTTAAGTGTTTTAGTTAACTTAACCCTACCATCCTGTAACGACCCGGATTTTCGGCGACTTTGGTTATCGACATAAGCACGATGTCGATAACCAAAACATCGAAAAATACCGGTAATTAATGAAAGAAATTAGAGGGTGAGAATAGATAAGATAGAAACTTAGAATAGAAGAAGAAGAAGAACACAACATCAGAGTAACACGAACCTCACAACGGGACGAATAACATATAATAGATAACATAACCTTGAAATATAACAGTTATGTATACAATAGCACTTATCAGAGTACAACACTTACAACACAGCGGAAACAACTATAGCTATATGATCCAAAAGCCTCCTGCTCCAAGCTCTCCAAGTATATCTGCAAATTCCTAACTACTTGACTGCCCGTACAAATTAGGCACCCAAGAGTTTAGGGAAAGCAACAAAGTAAACTCCGGGTCAGTCATGGGATTGGTATGAGTAAAACAGTTTAAACAAGTATATGAACAAGTAAACGATATCTCATAAGACCACGCCGTAGAACGGAACGGGTTTTTCCCTTATGAGAACCCAAAATATCTTTATATCAAAAACCTTTTGATATTATAATAATGTCTATGTACAAATAGATATCAACTAGCAGAAACGCTTTCATCTCACGTTCTACATATATAGTATACAATCAAAATCGCAAGCACGTATTGGATAATGGATTTCCAACTATGACAAGGTATGGAACCACCTTCCGATCAGTGTACTCTAGGAACGATACACTGGAGTTCAACAAGAACATCTTGTAACTTAGCCACACATGACCGACCACTCATTTCGCTTGAGTGTATCGAATGTACATCACCAACGGTTGGGATCAGCAACCGTTCCCGTATATATATGGGACAACATTGATAGATTTTAGAAACAAATGAATATTCTCTAGATATGTGATTATACACCCTACTTCGGTGCGACCGACTTAGCCATGCTGCCTGCCCGATTTCTGTCATTTACCGGTTGATGAGGCTAGAAGCTACGCTTTATCATTACATCAGATTCACTTCGAATGCCACATTGTCAGATCCATCGAAAATCACTAATTGACGTCTACAACAGTACATTACGTGTTAGCTAAAGAAGTTTCCTTCTTCGCTTCCACTCTTGGTACGGTTGAAGAAATCAATGTACGTAACCTTTCTGGAAATACTCTGTTAGACATTCATCCACACAAGTCATCCTCGTTCACTTAGAAATGTCACATCGTCATACCCGCCAAATCACAAATTGATTTATCCAAAAATAACAAGGGTATACAGCTTAGAGAAACGCATTCTTCCGCCACCAAACGTGAATACGTTTGAACAGATCAACTTACGCGATCCATTGGATATACTCTGTCAGATCTTCGTCCATACAAGTTGTCCTGGGACTGGACAAACCGAAGGCACTATTCTGTATATCCATCTTAGTCATTGTTATCTAAGACTTATACAACAACCCTTGCATTTTACTCCGTCTTCAATTACCTTTGGCATATATGATTCGCAATGCTTATGCCAATACAAAGTGGTTCTTTGGATAATAATCCAACCGGTCTCTCCATATTAACAACGTTAAAATGGTCAAAACTTCGATAGTCTGTGAGTTAACTATCAAAGAAAAACAAGTGTGCAAACAACGATATTATTTCCAGATGGAAATTATATCGAACGGACATCATTTAACATTAATCTCTTTAGTTCATTTATTTACTTATCTCCTATTTCCCTATATTCTAAATTCTTATTTTCTTTTATCAAAAAACATTTCTGATTCTCGTTTGGAAAACATTTCCAAAACTCCTTTACGATCAAACCTTACCATTTCTTAGTTAAGACGGAAGTCACTCAAGTTGGGGTATAATTACCTCTCAGACCTTAACTGAACAACGTTATAACTTCGAAATGGTCAAAGTTTATCTTTTAATCTTTAACAACTTCTTTATGCCTTTCTCGGATTCAATTTTACTAATCCACTTCTATATTTAAAACATTGGTTATAACGATAACGTTATAATCCCTACTTTCGAATTATATAACTTTAATAATAACTTCTATTCCTATTAGTGAATAATTAACCTAACACTTATTTATTTATAAATAAATAAATCTCTATTTAAACACTGGAAAAGTATAAGTACTTTCCCGAATTCGATATAATCGAATTTGCCGATTAACTCTCTTCGAGAAATCTCTATTTGATTAACTCTTCTTCGAATAACCTATATTCGATTAACTTCTTCTTGAATAAACGATATTCGATAATCTCTCTTCGAATAACTAATATTCGATAACTCTTCCTTTTCAAATATCTCATATTTGAAAATCTCACTTCGATTAAACTATAATCGATAACTCCCTTCGATGAAACTAACATCGATAACTCCTTTCGATGAAACTAACATTGATAACTCCTTTCGATGAAACTAACATCGATAACTCCTTTCGATGAAACTAACATCGATAACTTTAACTCGACGAACTTAACTCGACTAACTCGACTATCTTAACTTACTTGGTTCGACCGATTCGATTCGATTAACTAGGCTCGACTAACTTGGTTTAATTAACTCAACTTGATTAACTCCTATCGAATAACTAATATTCGATTTAACTCCATTCGTTTGACTCTAGATCGCAGTGATCACAAATGGTTACACT
Source organism: Allium sativum (assembly GCA_030737875.1). NCBI lineage: Eukaryota > Viridiplantae > Streptophyta > Magnoliopsida > Asparagales > Amaryllidaceae > Allium > Allium sativum. Next base: position 579,647,177 of record CM060915.1, on the reverse strand, counting down.
TGATTCCCTCAGGAAACATCCGACCGCCGTAGGCTATTTACAGCCCTGCGAATTACGCTAGCAGTCGTACGAGATGGCAACTTATCCTGAATAACTATGTTTGATTAACTCTATCTCAAATAACTACACTTGATTTACTCTAGTTCGTTTTAACTCTAATCGATTAACTCTAACTAATTAACTCCAACTGGTTAACTCTAACTGATTAACTCTAACTGGTTAACTCTATTTGACTAACTCGACTTGACTAACCCCTTTCAAATAACATATTCGATTAACTAACTTTCGAATACCATATTCGATTAACTAACTTCGAATACCATATTCGATTAACTAACTTCGAATACCATATTCGATTTCTCCTTTCGAATACCATATTCGATTAACTAACTTCGAATACCATATTTGATTAACTAACTTTCGAATACCATATTCGATTACTAACTTTCGAATACCATATTCGATTACTAACTTTCGAATACCATATTCGATTACTAACTTCGAATACCATATTCGATTTCTAACTTCGAATACCATATTCGATTACTAACTTCGAATACCATATTCGATTACTAACTTCGAATACCATATTTGATTAACTAACTTTCGAATACCATATTCGATTACTAACTTTCGAATACCATATTCGAGTACTAACTTCGAATACCATATTCGATTTCTAACTTCGAATACCATATTCGATTACTAACTTCGAATACCATATTCGATTACTAACTTCGAATACCATATTTGATTTCTCCTTTTTATAACGTTTATCCATTTTTAAAAGATCCCCTTTTTAACACGTTTATTCATTTGAAAAGATTTACTTTTAAATAACGGTTCTACACTTTAAAAATGATTTCCTTTTTATAATGTTCCCTTTCCAATTCTTTTTGTAAATGGTTTACAAATATTTCCTTTTCAAATTTATTCTTGAAATATTCTAACTCCTTAAATTCCCGGGAAAATTCGCCATAACCTCCTTTGTATCGGGAGCATCGGGAAAATCCCCAAACTCGCCACACATGCCTTTCCATTCAAAAAGAAATGTTTTTAATTTATTTCCCTTTCAAATATCTCCTCTTTATAAATATTCCAATTTATAAACATTTCTTATTTATAAATATTCCACTTTATAAATATCTCTTATTTATAAATATCCCATTTTATAAATATTCTATTTTTCAATATCACTTTGAAAATTCCCCTATCAACATTCCGGCATGTTATGGTATTTTAACATATCAAATTACGATGTCTAATCTCGTCCATACACACACAATCAACAACATGTTATAATTCACATCATATATTAAAATATATGAAAAACAATAAAATAACTGTTGAGGAATCCAGTCGGATTCCTCCAACCTGTTTTCCTACATCCACAGATGTTACACAATAAAATCAACATCACTTTCAGTTCCATATGATATATTCTGTTAAACAGAATCAATACAGAAATTCAACTAATTGACTAGCAGTTTAATCAAACAGTCAACACACAGTCAATCAGCCAATATTTAATAGTTCTAAAAATACAACATGAAATTATAAACTGTTCAGAGTTAGTGAGATTTACTCACTTTGGCACGTTAATCGTCAAATAACGGTTTGCGTTTATTTGACTACGACGGACAATTTATTTCGCCATAAATTGTAACGAGCTCGGATTCACTCCCAGTCAGCTCCATGGTGTAGTGTCCGTCCATACGATCCTAACGCAACTTACGGTTCTCGATTCTGACCTCGTATGGGTGAGATATCACATCCACAAGTTAATACAAATTTTAAATTAAATTAAAACTTGAAACTTAAATTCCTTGTTGGGCTCACCGTTGCCTTAAGGCCCAATACCCTTCCTATTACCCAGACCCGCATGTTCATACCCTTCTTCCTCTTTAACCTGATGCCGAACCCGATCAACGTCCACAGCCATTTCAGAAACTTCCCCCACCTCGTTCACCCCCTCTGGTCCACCGTTCAACGAGCCATCACCACCCACAATCTCCTCTTCTCTTCCTCTTTCCCTCTAACCCCACAAACATAAATTCGATGGCCCTTTGTCCCTCCCATCACGTACAGGAACCGAACAAAACATTCACCGAAATTCCCAAAAATACCACAATTTACTCTCCTCCTCTCCACGGTTTCGAAACCCCACTCGAATCGAACTAAAACCCTTTGCATTTCGCCCAAATCGACTAACCCTAGTCACGGCTATTCCAAAATGTCGAACAACATGCTGTCGAACTAGTTGAAAAGGTTAGGGAAATGAGGAGAATTCCATTGGCAACTCAAACGTATATTCTTCATGAAATTTAGGATTTTTACTTGGATTTATTGGAATTTCTGAAGATGGAATTTATTTCCTGGAACACAAATGAAAGTGGCGGCTCATATTTTGCTTCATGCGTTTTAAACAAAAAGGTGAGGCTTAGAAGGGAAAATGTGGATTGATTTGGTCCAAGCATAGTTTAAGATATTTTTATATTTTTATTTTATTGATTTTATGCTTGTTTTCCGGTCCTTAAAAATCCCTGCGACCACATACGAAACCCAAAAATCACCAAACTGGACCTGTAGCTAGAGTTCGACATTACGGTCCCAACGAAACTGGTTTCGTCGAATTCTGACTCCGTATGCTCACACAGCGTATTTTTAACCGTCGAAATACTGACTGTTTTTCACTCTAAAAATCCGTACAGCCACACAGTGACTCTAAAAATCACCAAACTTGGAATCTAACAACTATTTGACATTGCAGATCCAACAAAATTAGTTTCGTCGAATTCTGTCTTCGTTTGTAAAACCGGCTATTTTTAAAGCTCTGGATGACCCATTTAAATATATAAATATATTTAAATAAAATAAAATTTAATATTTAAAAATAAATATTATAGTCTATATTCACAGTGTAATACCATACAGCTCTAGAATATTCCTATATGAATTTCTAGCTTGATATTTCAATCCCGATTAAATCGATATTCGATTTATAATGAAATTCCTTTTATAAATATAAATAATTCCTTTATAAATTATAAAGGAATTCCACAGCGACTTTTCTGAAATTTAATTTGGACATAACTCAAAATCTACACGACGAAATCCCGATTTTTCTCTTCCACTAGAAAGATATACTCCACCAGCTCCACACGATTCTTGTTTCACAGAAATCCGGCTTAAAACGAATCCTGTACATTCAGTTGAAGTTCGAATCGCCAATTTACGAACTGCAGCGCCATTTCAAGCTCTATTTTAATTGTATTATAATTATACGTTCAAACTGACGTCGGTTGAATATATTCGTTAATATAATTCAACTCTAAGCTGAATTAAATCTTAGGGACGACCCCGTTCACAGAATATTGTGATTTCCAATATTTTGATTATTTCTGAATTAAATATATTATTTAATTTATTATTTTAATTATATATTCCCAGTTATTTAATTCCCCGACCATTAAATCCTTTAATTCACCATTCATATAATTAAATAAATTAATTATAATACCTCTGCCAGTGCGGGTCATTACATTCTTCCCCACTTAAAATAATTTCGTCCTCAAAATTGCTAAGTTAGAGGACGACCCTATCTACTGGTTAGAACATATTTGTTCACTTCTTAACTTCAGTTTCAACTGAACCAATTTAATTTCAATTAAAATATTAATTAATTCTTATCAACGAAAATTTTCAAAAATCCTGAAAATTTTCTAACTCCTTAACTTTTCGAAAAATTTCGCCGGCACCTCCTTTGTACTGGTCGATAGGTCAAACTCCAACTTGCCTCTTTGGGCCATCTCCATCCCAAAAGAAAATCAAACAGCCAAGCGGCTTGCCAATTCGGCTCATAAATCTCATGCTTATATCAAATATAAACTTGTACCTTTTTGTCGGGTATATCAATCTATCACTTGTATCTGTTACCAATTCAACATATACCAATGTCATTCCAACTTGATCTCAAATCAATTTATCTTTAACACAACCATTCGCTTATACCTAAGTCGAATTTCATTTCTAACTCAAGCACTATTCTTGACTTCCAATCCATAACTCACCAGTCCAATATAATTCCAGATTATCTCTAATCAAGTCTAATTTTACTTGACACTAATCTATTTCAAATGATTTTCACTTACTGGCTTTTAATTCAATCCCAATTCTATTGGATTTTACAAATTCTGCTATAATTTGTTTTAATTCACAAAATCTGTTTTCTGGGAGTTTTTAAACAGCTTAACCGTTTCAAAAATCAAAAGATTCATTTTGGAATATCGAAACAACTTGTTTTCTCAAAACAATTAAAAACAAACTCTTTGGTTGTAATCCGTCACTTACCACTCGAAAATGAACACCGATGATGTCATGATCAACATCGGAATCTATTTTCCAGCTATCAAGGTGAGTTCAATACTATATCACTTTTCAAAACCATTTCTGAATATTTCCATTTTGAAATCAGTTCAAAGTATCCTTCACAATGCTTTAAACAATTTAAAATCTCCCAGGATCTTAAATTTTCCTTATTTTTAATCGAAATCTATTTTCAAACACTTATTCAAATTTCTGGGATTTTAATTCCAATCATGATTCAAATTCAGATTAGTTCATTTCAATTCCATATATTTTACTTATATCAATTCTGATTGGTCATATATAACCTTTTCACATTTTATAATCTTATCTGATTATAATTACTACCAACACATCCTATATATGATAATTATCACATATCCATACTGTGTCGGTCCATCGTATTCAAGTGTATATTTACTCCTACCGATACAGTGGATCAAACTGATCGACCAGAATTCATAAACAACTCAGCCAATGAATCTCCACAATATAAAACCATTTTTATATCAAATACAAATACGCACTCGTATATATACACTCAACTCAATCTAGGGTATTACTAACCCTATCTCTACCGAGTCACGCCACAGAGCCAAGTAATTCTTAACTTAAGCTCTGATACCAACTGTAACGACCCGGATTTTCGGCGACTTTGGTTATCGACATAAGCACGATGTCGATAACCAAAACATCGAAAAATCCCGGTAATTAATGTAAGAAATTAGAGGGTGAGAATAGATAAGATAGAAACTTAGAATAGAAGAAGAAGAAGAACACAACATCAGAGTAACACGAACCTCACAACGGGACGAATAACATATAATAGATAACATAACCTTGAAATATAACAGTTATGTATACAATAGCACTTATCAGAGTACAACACTTACAACACAGCGGAAATAACTATAGCTAAATGATCCAGAAGCCTCCTGCTCCAAGCTCTCCAAGTATATCTGCAAATTCCTGACTGCCCGTACAAATTAGGCACCCAAGAGTTTAGGGAAAGCAACAAAGTAAACTCCGGGTCAGTCATGGGACTGGTATGAGTAAAACAGTTTAAACAAGTATATGAACAAGTAAACGATATCTCATAAGACCATGCCCCAGAACGGAACGGGTTTTTCCCTTATGAGAACCCAAAATATCTTTATATCAAAAACCTTTTGATATTATAATAATGTCTATGTACAAATAGATATCAACTAGCAGAAACGCTTTCATCTCACGTTCTACATATATAGTATACAATCAAAATCGCAAGCACGTATTGGATAATGGATTTCCAACTATGACAAGGTATGGAACCACCTTCCGATCAGTGTACTCTAGGAACGATACACTGGAGTTCAACAAGAACATCTTGTAACTTAGCCACACATGACCGACCACTCATTTCGCTTGAGTGTATCGAATGTACATCACCAACGGTTGGGATCAGCAACCGTTCCCGTATATATATGGGACAACATTGATAGATTTTAGAAACAAATGAATATTCTCTAGATAGGTGATTATACACCCTACTTCGGTGCGACCGACTTAGCCATGCTGCCTGCCCGATTTCTGTCATTTACCGGTTGATGAGGCTAGAAGCTACGCTTTATCATTACATCAGATTCACTTCGAATGCCACATTGTCAGATCCATCGAAAATCACTAATTGACGTCTACAACAGTACATTACATGTTAGCTAAAGAAGTTTCCTTCTTCGCTTCCACTCTTGGTACGGTTGAAGAAATCAATGTACGTAACCTTTCTGGAAATACTCTGTTAGACATTCATCCACACAAGACATCCTCATTCACTTAGAAATGTCACATTGTCATACCCGCCAAATCACAAATTGATTTATCCAAAAATAACACAGGTATACAGCTTAGAGAAACGAATTCCTCCGCCACCAAACGTGAATACGTTTGAACAGATCAACTTACGCGATCCATTGGATATACTCTGTCAGACCTTCGTCCATACAAGTTGTCCTGGGACTGGACAAACCGAAGGCACTATTCCGTATATCCATCTTAGTCACTGTTATCTAAGACTTATACAACAGCCCTTGCATTTTACTCCGTCTTCAATTACCTTTGGCATATATGATTCGCAACGCTTATGCCAATACAGAGTGGTTCTTTGGATAATAATCCAACCGGTCTCTCCATATTAACAACGTTAAAATGGTCAAAACTTCGATAGTCTGTGAGTTAACTATCAAAGAAAAACAAGCGTGCAAACAACGATATTATTTCCAGATGGAAATTATATCGAACAAACATCATTTAAGATTAATCTCTTTAGTTCATTTATTTACTTATCTCCTGTTTCCCTATATTCTAAATTCTTATTTTCTTTTATCAGAAAACATTTCTGATTCTCGTTTGGAAAACATTTCCAAAACTCCTTTACGATCAAACCTTACCATTTCTTAGTTAAGAAGGAAGTCACTCAAGTTGGGGTATAATTACCTCTCAGACCTTAACTGAACAACGTTATAACTTCGAAATGGTCAAAGTTTATCTTTTAATCTTTAACAACTTCTTTACGCCTTTCTCGGATTCAATTTTACTAATCCACTTCTATATTTAAAACATTGGTTATAACGATAACGTTATAATCCCTACTTTCGAATTATCTAACTTTAATAATAACTTCTATTCTTATTAGTGAATAATTAACCTAACACTTATTTATTTATAAATAAATAAATCTCTATTTAAACACTGGAAAAGTATAAGTACTTTCCCGAATTCGATATAATCGAATTTGCCGATTAACTCTCTTCGAGAAATCTCTATTTGATTGACTCTTCTTCGAATAACCTATATTTGATTAACTTCTTCTTGAATAAACGATATTCGATAATCTCTCTTCGAATAACTAATATTCGATAACTCTTCCTTTTCAAATATCTCATATTTGAAAATCTCACTTCGATGAAACTAACATCGATAACTCCCTTCGATGAAACTAACATCGATAACTCCTTTCGATGAAACTAACATCGATAACTCCTTTCGATGAAACTAACATCGATAACTCCTTTCGATGAAACTAACATCGATAACTCCTTTAGATGAAACTAACATCGATAACTTTAACTCGACGAACTTAACTCGACTAACTCGACTATCTTAACTTACTTGGTTCGACCGATTCGATTCGATTAACTAGGCTCGACTAACTTGGTTTAATTAACTCAACTTGATTAACTCCTATCGAATAACTAATATTCGATTTAACTCCATTCGTTTGACTCTAGATCGCAGCGATCACAAATGGTTACACCTGATTCCCTCAGGAAACATCCGACCGCCGTAGGCTATTTACAGCCCTGCGAATTACGCTAGCAGTCGTACGAGATGGCAACTTATCCTGAATAACTATGTTTGATTAACTCTATCTCAAATAACTACACTTGATTTACTCTAGTTCGTTTTAACTCTAATCGATTAACTCTAACTAATTAACTCCAACTGGTTAACTCTAACCGATTAACTCTAACTGGTTAACTCTATTTGACTAACTCGACTTGACTAACCCCTTTCAAATAACATATTCGATTAACTAACTTTCGAATACCATATTCGATTAACTAACTTCGAATACCATATTCGATTAACTAACTTCGAATACCATATTCGATTTCTCCTTTCGAATACCATATTCGATTAACAAACTTCGAATACCATATTTGATTAACTAACTTTCGAATACCATATTCGATTACTAACTTTCGAATACTGTAAAGACCCAGAAAATCTGAACCAATTTAAAAATTTTAAATTGGCTAAAATAATGGATTTTAAATATTTAAAATGAATATTTTAAATAATAGAGATGAAAACTGAGTTTGAATCGACAATTGAAAGCGAATATAATTAATTATAATTATAAACAAGGCCTGAAATGGCGCTGCAGTGTCAAAAATTGAATTCAAACTTTGTCGGACTATACCGGGTGCAAAACAAAACGGATTTTAGTGAAACCAAAAATATTTAAATCTGTTAGGGAATACCTTTCCAACGAATCTGACAAATTGAAATTTGATAGCGGGAATCAAAAGATATGTCCAGTTGAAAATTCTGAATAGTCGCTATGGAATTCAGGCCCTTAAAATGGATATTTTGCAAACGACCTCGAATTTCGACGAAACCACTTTTGTTGGATCCGGGATGTCAAGTTATTGCTAGGTTTCAAATTTCATAATTTTTCGAATCAATACGTGAGCGTGGCAAAGGAAAACGCGTTTGACCGGTTTCAGTTGATTTTAATCGACTGGAAATTGGCCATTTTTCAAACGGTCTCAGAATTTGACGAAATTAGTTTTGTTGGGACCGTATCGTCAATACGAAGCTAGAAAATATTTTTCGAGAATTTTTCTAGTTAGTATGTGACCCCGGTAAATCGAAATGCGTGTTCAAATTCAATATATAGAGTTATATGTTGGTTTTGACGAAAATTGATCGAAACAGTCGAATCAGCTTATGATACATGTCCCATTGTGTTCGGAATGGGGGTAATTAGCAAGAGGGCGACAGTCTTTGGGTTTGATTTGGAGTTCGTATGGGTAAACATGAAGTTTTGAGATTAAAATGAATTAAAATATTAATAAAATTATATATATTTAATCTTGGTCAAAACCCTCAGAAAGTTCTCTCCTGGTCAACGCCTTAACCCGCAGCCGCTCCCCTTCGATACACGGCGGAAACAACTCGAGATTTCGAGCCTCCTAATCTCCCGATCCACGACGAATTAGCATTGGGTTCTTCAGCGAAAATCAAAGTACAAATCATGATCTTCCAATCCATACTGGTAGCATCGATTTTTGTGTTGAGATAAGCAAGAAATCGCAGCCCAAAACAACCGCCATCGAGCGTGTTTTCCCTGGCCAGGTGAGCACCGAGTTGCCCCAAACCCTCGGCGCAGGTGGATCTCATGGGGGCGCTCGACGTGGGCCCACCTGATCCGACTCTGGTGCCAGGAAGAAGCGGTGGTGATAAACCCTAGTTTTGAAGGCTGCTCCGTTTCCAGATGTTGAAGATGATGGATTATCAGAGGGTTAAGTGTTTATATTATTTTAATTAATTATTTTAATTATGTAATCAACGTTAAAAATCGTATCTTTTTGATATGTAGTCGAAATCCAGTGAAACAAGAGACAGTGGACTCGTATGGACGCCTTCTACCTTTTAGAAGAGGCCGCATATTTTTCTGAGCCTTCTACAATTTTTGGCAAAGCCGAAAGCAATGTGAGATTTCTAATTTAAAAACAATATGGAAAACGACGATGTATAAATTATATAGTCGATGTATGAGTTATATAAGCGTTGTACATCTCTTGTATAAGCGTTGTATAAGTTGTACGTTCGATGTATAAGTTATATATGCGTTGTAAAAATTATATATGTGTTGAAATAAAAGTGAATTTCTATATATAAATATATATATATATATACTCCCCTCGTCCACAAACCATGGACGATATTTATTGATTGTGATTGGTGTGAAAATTGATTGATAGCGAATGATTGTTTGGGATTGTTTGTGGTTGATATTGATTGATTGTGGTTGAAAAATACCCATTTGTGGTTGAGAAATATTTGGTTGAAACCACATAGGATTAGTTTGTGGAAATGAAATAAATATATACATGCCGCCTGCGTGCGAACTAGATGCATGATCCCCATTGTCAAAAACCGCGAGGTTTTAAGGTAGAGCGAGGAGCCGTACTAGGGACGGTCCCGGTTTTAACTACCCTGCCGTTATGCTGCCGAAATTTTGAATAATATTCATGTGTTTGAATTATTTTCATTTGCTAAAACTATATTTATCCATTGAATAGAAAACCTTCATGTGTTGAATCGATATTCATTCGTTGATTAGAAATTCATGTGTTGAATGGTATTCGCATTTTAAATATAAAAATCACATTTTTATCTATATATAGAAAATATAGAAAACCTTCATGTGTTGAATCGATATTCATTCGTTGATTTGAAATTCATGTGTTGAAAGGTATTCATATTTTGAAATAAATTGTTTGATAATAAAAAAAATCACCTTTTATCGACTATATGAACTGTGTAAAATAATCTCGTTTCGAAAGAAATTGTTTTATAAGAAGAAATCCTATTTTTGTCACCAATATGAAATATATAAAATAATAGTGTTTTGAAATGAGTTGTTTTACAATAAAAATCACATTTTTATTATATGCATGAATCGTTGAAATGTGATGTGTTAAAAATAGCCACTTGTTCAAATAAATAAATATATGAGTTGAAATATTCATTAATTAGCTAATGATATGATTTGTACCTATGTATGTAACATTAAAATGAACGGCGTTTTTAAACCAAATAGAAATCAAATATGAAGTTGAATAGAAAATGATAAATGATAAGAACTATATATATGTACATGCATATTCATTGAACAGGTTATAGCAAAGGGGCTAGAGAAGAGGAATAAAATTTTGTGCCCGACAAATAGGTACACATTTACTGTTTTGTTTGGGTGATGATTTTATGAGCCTGTTGGCTAGCCGCTTGGCTTTTTCTTTTTCTTTTTGAGATTAGAAGGACCGGGAAAGCTATTTGAGATTCCCCGATGCTCCCGGTGCAGGGGAGGTTATGGCGAAATTTTCCAAAATTTTAAGGCGTTAGTGAAATATTTGAAGTGAAAACGAAATGGAAATCATTGAATGAACTATATTTATATAAATATATAAATATAAATAAAATTAAAACGAAACGAAGCCGTGCAGTTCGTATTTTGAAACCATGATTTCAAACAACTAGTGCGGGAAATTCGACCATTGGATTTTCCCGAAACCGCAACCGTCGGGTTCGCCTTGGAAATATCTTCCCAACGGCACCAACTTTGTAAAAATCCAACGGTTGGATTGTCTGGAATGTTTAATTCAAATCTGAAGAAAAACAGTGCCAGAAGCGATTATATTTATATATATATAAATATAATTATATATTTAATCGAATAACGACGCTGCAGTTCGTATTTTGAAATCGAAACTTCAAACGATTGTACCGGGAGATCCGACCGTCGGATTTTCCCGAAATTGGAACCGTTGGATTCGTTTTGAAAAGGCCTTTCTAATGATGTAAATTTTGTGAAGATCCAACGGTTAGATTTTCAGATATGTGTAAATCAAATCTGAAGAAAAACAGTGCCACGGCCGCTTTATGGCCCGAAGCGTCGTTTTGAATAAATTAGCTATTTTAAAATAAATAAAAATAGCGATAATTCGTTATAAAATATCATAAGCGATATGGAATGGAAATAAACTGAATTTGCTTGATTTGTGTAGCTTTTGATGGTTGAATGTATTTGGTGTGAAAATTACATTAAAGAACAAGATTGGTGTTGTCAAATAATTTAACCATTGAAATAAATTGATTTGAAATTCTAAATATACGTGAATTATTTGAAAAGGCCGAGTTAATTCTCATTTCAAATGATTGATCGACGATTAAAAATTCGAAGATGAAGACGACGGTCGAAGACCGGAGATCTTCACCTCGTTTGGATGGTAACCGAGGTCCTGATTGGGAGGCATCCCGAAATATGGATAATGAGTGGTGATCATCCAGACGTACGTGGTGGTCGATGGGTTTGCGAGGTATTTAGTGCCTCCGGTTTCGTTCAGACCCAGAACGGACTTGTAAATGGACTGTGTGTCTGACATTGGATTTTATTCTGTGTGGGTTGATCTCTATTAAATATACATCTGTTTGGCGGCGGAGAATTTATTCTTTTGCTTAACGCCCTTCTTTGAAACGCACGAGCTCAGAGGTTGTATATCGATGGACATCAGTCGGATGGCATGAATTTCCTGTGTGGCATGCTAAGATGCAGTGATCAGGGCTTCTATTGAAAAGCAAAGTCTTGTGGTGATGATCAAAGCACCGCCTGTGTGGCGTAGCTTTGTGTATAACGTAAATTCGCGAGCCTCACACCCCGGTATGGACCAGAAACGGGAGGAGGACCTCAGGGAGGGCATGCGTTTCTTTCTAGCTAGGGTGGTGTCAGTGACCTACCAGCCCTGACATTTATATACTTTTCACCTATGTGGTTGTTGCTGTTGCGAGGCGCCTCGGTTAGATCAGACGATCCGGGTCCGATGGAGTCATTCGTTGGCTCACTTACGCCCCAAAGGGCGGAGAGACGTATTGTTCAGGCATAATAATCCACATCGGTGGACCGGCCCTGACGATCCAAGGCTTGCCTGCGCGCTTGCCTGAGACATGGGCTAGATTGTCTCGAATTCGGTAAGGACTATCTTTTGCCTTGGTTCATGACGGAAATCCAATTTCCAAATACGACATCGTGCAGTTTCGATTGCATATATATTTGGCGACATAGTGGCATGGGACGCTCATGTCGTCTATGATTGATAGTTATGATTTGAAATTGTTTATGAAACATGTAAACACTAGCAATAATATCAAATGCCTTTGTTTTATTCGTATCAAGCATATCTTGGCCGTTATAAGGTAAAAACTCTATCCTCCGGTTTGCGTTGCATTGTGTTATGGGAACTGAGTCTTATAACGGCTTCATTTTTATAAAAAGCATAGCGATGTTTAAAAGAAATATTGGTTTGAAAGCACTGGCAATCCAATGGAGTAAACCCGTTCCACGAAAGTGGCGTGGTCCTGTGATTAGCCATATTATATATGTGTTGAGTAGATTTCTCATACCAGTCCCATGACTGACTCGTAGTTTGTTTCACTGTCAAACTCGGGTGCCCCTTTTTCTACACGGGCAGCCTTGTATTCAGGTTTAGCTGGTTCTTTCTGGATAGCTGGAGCTGAAGATGGATTCTATCATTTATCTCTTTTTATGCTGTTCAGCTCCTATTGTACATATTTTGTTTGTTTTCCGTTGTAGACATTTATGTATAGATGAACTGTATTTGTACTAAGTAAGATCCTGTATACTGTGTAACTCTGATGATTACTTTATCCAGTATATTCTATTGTTCATTATCTGGTGTATTTTATTATTCTGTTCTGCTATTATCTGTTTCTGTGTTATATTCCAAAGATAACCCTTGTCTCCGTCAGAACGGGATTTGGGGTCGTCTCAACGTGGTATCAGAGCTTAGGTTAAGCTTAGTTCTGGAATATAACATTTGAATGAACTCGTCAGAAATAGAACCAGTAGTGTTTTAGGACGGGTAACTCTATACAGATAGGATCAGCAATATCCTAGTATGAGTAAAGCAGAATGAAATTACACCTCGATAGACACATTTACACTTGAAGTATATGTTTCTATGTTTTAAAATATCTTTTCTGTGACCTGACACTTGATCTGCTAATTGCAGAAGTACTAGAAAAATGAGTGTTAGAAACAGAAGAAGTAATACTGACCCGGATATAGAAGCTCTATTTATGAAATATAGGAATCTGGGTGGAAAGCCGTTCACGGGCGAAGAATCTATATGAAAACACAAGCTTGGATTCGTTCGGCTGAGAAAATCTTTGAAGCATTAAAGCTGAGGGATGACCAGAAAAGATTACTGGCCTCCTGGGCACTCAAAGACGAAGCTTTATTCTGGTGGGATTCTGTTGTTAAGAATAATCCAGAAGGTGATATCACCTGGGATAGATTCAAAGTGATTTTCCTAGAAAGATTTACTCCTCCCGAAGCAACCGAGAGATTATGTGATGAATTTTCTTATTTGATACAAGGTGATATGACCATCCCAGAATATCATAAGAAATTCAACGAACTTTCTCACTTTGCTCCCCATCTAATTCAGAATATGAGGAGAAAGAATTTGAGATTTATTTACGGGCTTCAAAGGAAATATCAGAATAAAGTAATGGGGCATGTGAAGCTTCCTTTTTCAGAAATGATTTATATGGCTTACCAGTATGAAGATCTCCATAAGAAAGGCATGTTGCGCGACGAAGAGGAAGTCAGCTCTAGTAATAGAATTGAGTCTGAAACTGATCCTCCTAAGGCCAGTACGATGTCTGAAGTCAGTAAGGAGCCCAAAGTCAATCGAAAAAGGGCCAGATCCGAAAAAGAACCTGTCACGACTGCCATATGCAACAACTTCCATAAGACAGGGCATTTCCAGGGGAATTGCAAACCCTCGAAAAAGAGAAGGAGGAATGAATCTAAATCCAAGAACAAGTCTCCTGTGACTCGAGAGTGCAATCTTTGTCATCAGTCCGGTCATATAAAGCGAGATTGATGGCTGATAAAAAGGGCCAAAGAGGCTCAGGTAAATGAAATAGCAGAAACTTCTGGGCCCGCATATGTTCTGGAAAGGCCCGATGTTTTAGAAGGCACGCTAACTGTCAAAAACATTCCAGTCAAAGTACTGTTTGACACAGGCGCGTCACGAAGCTTCATTTCCAAAGAGGCAGCTAAGAAACTGGATTTGAATTTGAAGAAGCTCAAGGAACCAATGACTGTCCAGAATCCGGTTGGGGGTTCCACAGATCTCAGTTGGATTTGTGGGGTGCCGGTTTCCTTCTCTCGTTATCGGTTTCCTACCATCGCGGTCGTCATGAATTTTAAAGAGTTTGATCTTATCTTGGGGTTAGACTGGTTGACCAAATATGAAGCTGAAGTTAAATGCGCCGACAGAGTCGTAAAGGCAAAGATTAAATCAGGTGATTATATAACCATTCCCTGTGAAGGTCAGAATGCTAATAGAAAAGACTTCTGGGCAGCTTTGAATGTTTCTCCAACCCAAATAGAAAATGTCCCTGAAGTTGCGGAGAATATTCCCGACTTAGTGAAAGATATTCTGTCGTCAAGAACTATGCGGATGTGTTCGAGGAAGTTGTTCGCTTACCTCCGCAGAGAGAAATATATTTCAAAATTGCTTTGATTCCGAATGCAAGGCCGGTAGTTCACTCTATTCGAAGAATGTCCTTGAAAGAGAAGGAGGAATTAGACAATCAAACACGACAGCTAGTATGGAAGGGTCTGATCCGGCCTAGTTTCTCTGATTGGGGAGCAGCAGTGGTGTTTGTCCCAAAATCTGACGGAACTCTACGTCTATGTGTGGATTATCGTGATTTGAACAAACAGACAATAAAGAACAAATATCCATTGCCACGGATTGATGATTTGTTGGATCGATTAAATGGCGCACAAGTATTTTCACGAATGGACCTAGCTACAGGCTTCCATCAACTTCGAATTGCCGAAGAGTGTGTTCCAATGACAGTGTTCAGAGGCCCCGACTTATTCTACGAGTGGTTAGTAATGTCGTTCGGCTTATGTAACGCTCCCGCTTACTTCGTCGATCTAATGAACAGAGTATTCAGAGGAGTATTGAATAAATTTGTTCTGGTTTTCATCGAAGATATTCTAATCTTCTCTAAATCAAAGGCCGAACAGGAAAAGCATCTGGAACAGGTTCTAGAAATCCTCAGAAGAAATGTATTGAAAGCCAAGTTTTCCAAATGTATATTCTGGCAAGATGAAGTGAAATTTCTGGGCCATGTTGTATCGAAAGAAGGAATCGCTGTGGATCCAAGTAAAATCACAGCCATTCAGAATTGGAAACAGCCCAGTACTCCCACTGAAGCCCGCAGTTTTCTCGGATTGGCTAGCTATTACCGGAAGTTCGCTAAAAACTTTTCGAAGATATCTGGCCACTTAACGAAGCTTACAAAGAAGCATTCTAAGTTCAAATGGACTCAAGAAAGTGAGGAGGCTTTCGAAGAGCTAAAGTTAAGATTAACGACAGCTCCAGTGTTAACCATCATCGATGGCAACCAAGATTTAAAAGTCTGGACTGATGCTTCTAGAGAAGGCCTTGGCGCAGTGTTAATGCAAAGAGGCCAAGTGATTGCTTATGCTAGCCGTCAACTGAAGCCACACGAGAAGAACTACGTAACTCATGATCTTGAGTTATTAGCTATTGTGTTCGCTTTGAAAATCTGGAGACACTATCTTCTGGGCGAGAGATTTGAACTGTTTACAGATCACCAGTCGTTAAAGTATCTGTTCACTCAGAAGGACTTGAATCTGAGGCAGTAACGTTGGCTGGAGTTTCTTGCAGCTTATGATTTTGAAATTCTATACACTCCAGGGAAAGCCAATGTCGTGGCCGATGCGTTAAGCCGAAAGAATGAAATGATCGCCAGTTTCATCATTGCGACTTCGTTGATTGATAAGATATCGGCTCTCCAAGAAGACGACCAATTTATCAAAGGAATGAGTCAGCGAATTCGGGAAGGCAATGCTTCGGATTTCCAGCTAGACAGCGAAGGGATTCTGAGGTTAGAAGGACGAATTTGCATTCCAGAAATTCCTGAACTCAGAAGAGATGTGCTTGATGAATGCCACAAATCTAAGCTCAGTATCCATCCGGGTGTGAATAAAATGTATAACGATATCAAACGCACATTCTGGTGGAAGTCGTTAAAAAGAGACATCTCGATATATGTTAGTCGATGCCCTACTTGCCAGCTAGTCAAAAGCGACCAACAGAAATTGGCTGGATTGTTACAACCACTGGAAGTTCCTGGTTGGAAGTGGGAGCATATCTCCATGGATTTCATTGATGGTCTGCCCAGAACTAGAAAAGGGAATGACAGTATTTGGGTGATCGTAGATCGCTTCACGAAGACCGCCCATTTTATACCTGTCAGATCAAACAGAACTGCTCAGAGTCTGGCGCAGATATACTTCAGGGAAATAGTTAGACTGCATGGAGTGCCGCTCAGCATAGTCAGTGATAGAGATACAATATTCACTAGCAAATTCTGGGAAGCATTTCAAGTCGAGCTGGGAACGAAGTTAAACTTGAGCACCGCTTATCATCCTCAGACAGACGGTCAGACTGAGAGGGTGAATCGCATTTTAGAAGATCTATTGCGGGCTTGTGTTCTAGATTTCGGTGGATCATGGGAAGACCATCTGCATTTGGCTGAATTCTCTTATAACAACAGCTACCAGGCGAGTCTGACAATGTCGCCATTCGAAGCATTGTATGGTAGACCATGCCGATCCCCTGCTTGTTGGGTCGAACCAGGAAATAAACTTGTGTTGGGTCCCGATATGATTCGAGAAGCTGCCGACAAAGTCGATTTTATCAAGAAGCGATTACTCGCCGCTCGAAGCCGACAAAAGAGCTATGCCGATAAAAGAAGAAGAGATATATCCTTTGAAGTTGGCGATTATGTATATTTGAAGGTATCGCCGATGAGAGGAGTAATCCGGTTCGGTAAAACTGGAAAGTTAGCGCCCAAATTTATTAGTCCGTTTCCTATTCTGGAACGGATCGGAACTCTCGCTTATAGGGTTAAACTGCCTGATTGGCTGCCTGGAGTTCATGATGTATTTCATATATCTCAACTTCGAAAGCACGTTCATGATCTAGACTTGATCGTGGAAGAAGCAGCTCAGCAGGACATTGAAATTACCCCAGAATTAGCAGTGAGAAGAGAGCCGCTAAAGATAATCGGCAAAGAAACCAAAGAGCTGAGGAACAAGAAGGTTCACTTAGTCAAAGTGCAATGGAGTGGAGATCCGCGAGATTGTACTTGGGAAACTGAGGAGAGCATTCAAAAAGCTTATCCTAGATGCCGAGTGGATATCTCTGATTAACTCTGGTGCAAGGTACATTTACCCTACTTTGCATTACCATTTAATTCTCTATTCTGTTGCTATTTTCTTCCCAGGAATGTGCACTATTTATTCTATACTCTGAATGATTTTTAAAGGAATATAGGATTTGATTAGTATATTTTTGGAAGGTTAAAAACAAATTGGTTGTTGTATTGTGGGATTGTAGATTTATCAAACCACTTTCGACTTTGTTCCTTTTCGGGGACGAAAAGTTTTAAGTGGGGGAGATTGTAACGACCCAGAAAATCTGAACCAATTTAAAATTTTTAAATTGGCTAAAATAATGGATTTTAAATATTTAAAATAAATATTTTAAATAATAGCGATGAAAACTGAGTTTGAATCGACAATTGAAAGCGAATATAATTAATTATAATTATAAACAAGGCCTGAAATGGCGCTGCAGTTTCAAAAATTGAATTCAAACTTTGTGGGACTATACCGGGTGCAAAACAAAACGGATTTTAGTGAAACCAAAAATATTTAAATCTGTTAGGGAATACCTTTCCAACGAATCTGACAAATTGAAATTTGATAGCGGGAATCAAAAGATATGTCCAGTTGAAAATTCTGAATAGTCGCTATGGAATTCAGGCCCTTAAAAATGGATATTTTGCAAACGACCTCGGATTTCGACGAAACCACTTTTGTTGGATCCGGGATGTCAAGTTATTGCTAGGTTTCAAATTTCATAATTTTTCGAATCAATATGTGAGCGTGGCAAAGGAAAACGCGTTTGACCAGTTCAGTTGATTTTAATCGACTGGAAATTGGCCATTTTTCAAACGGTCTCAGAATTTGACGAAATTAGTTTTGTTGGGACCGTATCGTCAATACGAAGCTAGAAAATATTTTTTGAGAATTTTTCTAGTTAGTATGTGACCCCGGTAAATCGAAATGCGTGTTCAAATTCAATATATAGAGTTATATGTTGGTTTTGACGAAAACTGATCGAAACAGTCGAATCAGCTTACGATACATGTCCCATTGTGTTCGGAATGGGGGTAATTAGCAAGAGGGCGACAGTCTTTGGGTTTGATTTGGAGTTCGTATGGGTAAACATGAAGTTTTGAGATTAAAATGAATTAAAATATTAATAAAATTATATATATTTAATCTTGGTCAAAACCCTCAGAAAGTTCTCTCCTGGACAACGCCTTAACCCGCAGCCGCTCCCCTTCGATACACGGCGGAAACAACTCGAGATTTCGAGCCTCCTAATCTCCCGATCCACGACGAATTAGCATTAGGTTCTTCAGCGAAAATCAAAGTACAAATCATGATCTTCCAATCTATACTGGTAGCATCGATTTTTGTGTTGAGATAAGCAAGAAATCGCAGCCCAAAACAACCGCCATCGAGCGTGTTTTCCCTGGCCAGGTGAGCACCGAGTTGCCCCAAACCCTCGGCGCAGGTGGATCTCATGGGGGCGCTCGACGTGGGCCCACCTGATCCGACTCCGGTGCCAGGAAGAAGCGGTGGTGATAAACCCTAGTTTTGAAGGCTGCTCCGTTTCCAGATGTTGAAGATGATGGATTATCAGAGGGTTAAGTGTTTAAGGGTTTATATTATTTTAATTAATTATTTTAATTATGTAATCAACGTTAAAAATCGTATCTTTTTTATATGTAGTCGAAATCCAGTGAAACAAGAGACAGTGGACTCGTATGGATGCCTTCTACCTTTTAGAAGAGGCCGCATATTTTTCTGAGCCTTCTACAATTTTTGGCAAAGCCGAAAGCAATGTGAGATTTCTAATTTAAAAACAATATGGAAAACGACGATGTATAAATTATATAGTCGATGTATGAGTTATATAAGCGTTGTACATCTCTTGTATAAGCGTTGTATAAGTTGTACGTTCGATGTATAAGTTATATATGCGTTGTAAAAATTATATATGTGTTGAAATAAAAGTGAATTGCTATATATAAATATATATATATATATATATATATATATATATATATATATATACGCCCCTCGTCCACAAACCATGGACGATATTTATTGATTGTGATTGGTGTGAAAATTGATTGATAGCGAATGATTGTTTGGGATTGTTTGTGGTTGATATTGATTGATTGTGGTTGAAAAATACCCATTTGTGGTTGAGAAATATTTGGTTGAAACCACATAGGATTAGTTTGTGGAAATGAAATAAATATATACATGCCCCCTGCATGCGAACTAGATGCATGATCCCCATTGTCAAAAACCGCGAGGTTTTAAGGTAGAGCGAGGAGCCGTACTAGGGACGGTCCCGGTTTTAACTACCCTGCCGTTATGCTGCCGAAATTTTGAATAATATTCATGTGTTTGAATTATTTTCATTTGCTAAAACTATATTTATCCATTGAATAGAAAACCTTCATGTGTTGAATCGATATTCATTCGTTGATTAGAAATTCATGTGTTGAATGGTATTCGCGTTTTAAATATAAAAATCCCATTTTTATCTATATATAGAAACTATAGAAAACCTTCATGTGTTGAATCGATATTCATTCGTTGATTTGAAATTCATGTGTTGAAAGGTATTCATATTTTGAAATAAATTGTTTGATAATAAAAAAAAATCACCTTTTATCGACTATATGAACTGTGTAAAATAATCTCGTTTCGAAAGAAATTGTTTTATAAGAAGAAATCCTATTTTTGTCACCAATATGAAATATATAAAATAATAGTGTTTTGAAATGAGTTGTTTTACAATAAAAATCACATTTTTATTATATGCATGAATCGTTGAAATGTGAAGTGTTAAAAATAGCCACTTGTTCAAATAAATATATATATGAGTTGAAATATTCATTAATTAGCTAATGATATGATTTGTACTTATGTATGTAACATTAAAATGAACGGCGTATTTAAACCAAATAGAAATCAAATATGAAGTTGAATAGAAAATGATAAATGATAAGAACTATATATATGTACATGCATATTCATTGAACAGGTTATAGCAAAGGGGCTAGAGAAGAGGAA
Organism: Allium sativum; assembly: GCA_030737875.1. Lineage (NCBI taxonomy): Eukaryota > Viridiplantae > Streptophyta > Magnoliopsida > Asparagales > Amaryllidaceae > Allium > Allium sativum. The sequence goes on along the minus strand of CM060915.1, from coordinate 579,626,188 downwards.
TAAAATTTTGTGCCCGACAAATAGGTACACATTTACTGTTTTGTTTGGGTGATGATTTTATGAGCCTGTTGGCTAGCCGCTTGGCTTTTTCTTTTTCTTTTTGAGATTAGAAGGACCGGGAAAGCTATTTGAGATTTCCCGATGCTCCCGGTGCAGGGGAGGTTATGGCGAAATTTTCCAAAATTTTAAGGCGTTAGTGAAATATTTGAAGTGAAAACGATATGGAAATCATTGAATGAACTATATTTATATAAATATATAAATATAAATGAAATTAAAACGAAACGAAGCCGTGCAATTCGTATTTTGAAACCATGATTTCAAACAACTAGTGCGGGAAATCCGACCATTGGATTTTCCCGAAACCGCAACCGTCGGGTTCGCCTTGGAAATATCTTCCCAACGGCACCAACTTTGTAAAAATCCAACGGTTGGATTGTCTGGAATGTTTAATTCAAATCTGAAGAAAAACAGCGCCAGAAGCGATTATATATATATATATATATATAATTATATATTTAATCGAATAACGACGCTGCAGTTCGTATTTTGAAATCGAAACTTCAAACGATTGTACCGGGAAATCCGACCGTCGGATTTTCCCGAAATTGGAACCGTTGGATTCGTTTTGAAAAGACCTTTCTAATGATGTAAATTTTGTGAAGATCCAACGGTTAGATTTTCAGATATGTGTAAATCAAATCTGAAGAAAAACAACGCCACGGCCGCTTTATGGCCCGAAGCGTCGTTTTGAATAAATTAGCTATTTTAAAATAAATAAAAATAGCGATAATTCGTTATAAAATATCATAAGCGATTTGGAATGGAAATAAACTGAATTTGCTCGATTTGTGTGGCTTTTGATGGTTGAATGTATTTGGTGTGAAAATTACATTAAAGAACAAGATTGGTGTTGTCAAATAATTTAACCATTGAAATAAATTGATTTGAAATTCTAAATATACGTGAATTATTTGAAAAGGCCGAGTTAATTCTCATTTCAAATGATTGATCGACGATTAAAAATTCGAAGATGAGGACGATGGTCGAAGACCGGAGATCTTCACCTCGTTTGGATGGTAACCGAGGTCCTGATTGGGAGGCATCCCGAAATATGGATAATGAGTGGTGATCGTCCAGACGTACGTGGTGGTCGATGGGTTTGCGAGGTATTTAGTGCCTCCGGTTTCGTTCAGACCCAGAACGGACTTGTAAATGGACTGTGTGTCTGACATTGGATTTTATTCTGTGTGGGTTGATCTCTATTAAATATACATCTGTTTGGCGGCGGAGAATTTATTCTTTTGCTTAACGCCCTTCTCTGAAACGCATGAGCTCAGAGGTTGTATATCGATGGACATCAGTCGCATGGCATGAATTGCCTGTGTGGCATGCTAAGATGCAGTGATCAGGGCTTCTGTTGAAAAGCAAAGTCTTGTGGTGATGATCAAAGCACCGCCTGTGTGGCGTAGCTTTGTGTATAACGTAAATTCGCGAGCCTCACACCCCGGTATGGACCAGAAACGGGAGGAGGACCTCAGGGAGGGCATGCGTTTCTTTCTAGCTAGGGTGGTGTCAGTGACCTACCAGCCCTGATATTTATATACTTTTCACCTATGTGGTTGTTGCTGTTGCGAGGCGCCTCGGTTAGATCGGACGATCCGGGTCCGATGGAGTCATTCGTTGGCTCACTTACGCCCCCAAAGGGCGGAGAGACGTATTGTTCAGGCATAATAATCCACATCGGTGGACCGGCCCTGACGATCCAAGGCTTGCCTGCGCGCTTGCCTGAGACATGGGCTAGATTGTCTAGAATTCGGTAAGGACTATCTTTTGCCTTGGTTCATGATGGAAATCCAATTTCCAAATACGACATCGTGCGGTTTCGATTGCATATATATTTGGCGACATAGTGGCATGGGACGCTCATGTCGTCTATGATTGATAGTTATGATTTGAAATTGTTTTTGAAACATGTAAACACTAGAAATAATATCAAATGCCTTTGTTTTATTCGTATCAAGCATATCTTGGCCGTTATAAGGTAAAAACTCCATCCTCCGGTTTGCGTTGCATTGTGTGATGGGAACTGAGTCTTATAACGGCTTCATTTTTATAAAAAGCATAGCGATGTTTAAAAGAAATATTGGTTTGAAAGCACTGGCAATCCAATGGAGTAAACCCGTTCCACGAAAGTGGCGTGGTCCTGTGATTAGCCATATTATATATGTGTTGAGTAAATTTCTCATACCAGTCCCATGACTGACTCGTAGTTTGTTTCACTATCAAACTCGGCTGCCCCTTTTTCTACACGGGCAGCCTTGTATTCAGGTTTAGCTGGTTCTTTCTGGATAGCTGGAGCTGAAGATGGATTCTATCATTTATCTCTTTTTATGCTGTTCAGCTCCTATTGTACATATTTTGTTTGTTTTCCGCTGTAGACATTTATGTATAGCTGAACTGTATTTGTACTAAGTAAGATCATGTATACTGTGTAACTCTGATGATTACTTTATCCAGTATATTCTATTGTTCATTATCTGGTGTATTTTATTATTTTGTTCTGCTATTATCTGTTTCTGTGTTATATTCCAAAGATAACCCTTGTCTCCGTCAGAACGGGATTTGGGGTCGTCTCAAATACCATATTCGATTACTAACTTTCGAATACCATATTCGATTACTAACTTCGAATACCATATTCGATTTCTAACTTCGAATACCATATTCAATTACTAACTTCGAATACCATATTCGATTACTAACTTCGAATACCATATTTGATTAACTAACTTTCGAATACCATATTCGATTACTAACTTTCGAATACCATATTCGAGTACTAACTTCGAATACCATATTCGATTTCTAACTTCGAATACCATATTCGATTACTAACTTCGAATACCATATTCGATTACTAACTTCGAATACCATATTTGATTTCTCCTTTTTATAACGTTTATCCATTTTTAAAAGATCCCCTTTTTAACACGTTTATTCATTTGAAAAGATTTACTTTTAAATAACGGTTCTACACTTTAAAAATGATTTCCTTTTTATAATGTTCCCTTTCCAATTCTATTTGTAAATGGTTTACAAATATTTCCTTTTCAAATTTATTCTTGAAATATTCTAACTCCTTAAATTCCCGGGAAAATTCGCCATAACCTCCTTTGTATCGGGAGCATCGGGAAAATCCCCAAACTCGCCACACAGGCCTTTCCATTCAAAAAGAAATGTTTTGAATTTATTTCCTTTTCAAATATCTCCTCTTTATAAATATTCCAATTTATAAACATTTCTTATTTATAAATATTCCACTTTATAAATATCTCTTATTTACAAATATCCCATTTTATAAATATTCTATTTTCAATTCACTTTGAAAATTCCCCTATCAACATTCCGGCATGTTATGGTATTTTAACATATCAAATTACGATGTCTAATCTCGACCATACACACACAATCAACAACAGGTTATAATTCACATCATATATTAAAATATATGAAAAACAATAAAATAACTGTTGAGGAATCCAGTCGGATTCCTCCAACCTGTTTTCCTGCATCCACAGATGTTACACAATAAAATCAACATCACTTTCAGTTCCATATGATATATTCTGTTAAACAGAATCAATATAGAAATTCAACTAACTGACTAGCATTTCAATCAAGCAGTCAACACACAGTCAATCAGCCAATATTTAACAGTTCTAAAAATATAACATGAAATTATAAACTGTTCAGAGTTAGTGAGATTTACTCACTTTGGCGCGTTAATCGTCAAATAACGGTTTGCGTTTATTTGACTGCGACGGACAATTTATTTCGCCATAAATTGTAACGAGCTCGGATTCACTCCCAGTCAGCTCCATGGTGTAGTGTCCGTCCATACGATCCTAACGCAACTTACGATTCTCGATTCTGACCTCGTATGGGTGAGATATCACATCCACAAGTTAATACGAATTTTAAATTAAATTAAAACTTGAAACTTAAATTCCTTGTTGGGCTCACCGTTGCCTTAAGGCCCAATACCCTTCCTATTACCCAGGCCCGCATGTTCATACCCTTCTTCCTCTTTAACCTGCTGCCGAACCCGATCAACGTCCACAGCCATTTCAGAAACTTCCCCCACCTCGTTCACCCCCTCCGGTCCACCGTTCAACGAGCCATCACCACCCACAATCTCCTCTTCTCTTCCTCTTTCCCTCTAACCCCACAAACATAAATTCGATGGCCCTTTGTCCCTCCCATCGTTCATCCCATCACGTACAGGAACCGAACAAAACATTCACCAAAATTCCCAAAAATACCACAATTTACTCTCCTCCTCTCCACGGTTTCGAAACCCAACTCGAATCGAACTAAAACCCTTTGCATTTCGCCCAAATCGACTAACCCTAGTCACGGCTATTCCAAAATGTCGAACAACATGCTGTCGAACTAGTTGAAAAGGTTAGGGAAATGAGGAGAATTCCATTGGCAACTCAAACGTATATTCTTCATGAAATTTAGGATTTTTACTTGGATTTATTGGAATTTCTGAAGATGGAATTTATTTCCTGGAACACAAATGAAAGTGGCGGCTCATATTTTGCTTCTTGCGTTTTAAACAAAAAGGTGAGGCTTAGAAGGCAAAACGTGGATTGATTTGGTCCAAGCATAGTTTAAGATATTTTTATATTTTTATTTTATTGATTTTATGCTTGTTCTCCGGTCCTTAAAAATCCCTGCGACCACATACGAAACCCAAAAATCACCAAACTGGACCTGTAGCTAGAGTTCGACATTACGGTCCCAACAAAACTGGTTTCGTCGAATTCTGACTCCGTATGCTCACACAGCATATTTTTAACCGTCGAAATACTGACTGTTTTTCACTCTAAAAATCCGTACAGCCACACAGTGACTCTAAAAATCACCAAACTTGGAATCTAACAACTATTTGACATTGCAGATCCAACAAAATTAGTTTCGTCGAATTCTGTCTTCGTTTGTAAAACCGGCTATTTTTAAAGCTCTGGATGACCCATTTAAATATATAAATATATTTAAATAAAATAAAATTTAATATTTAAAAATAAATATTATCGTCTATATTCACATTGGAATACCATATAGCTCTAGAATATTCCTATATGAATTTCTAGCTTGATATTTCAATCCCGATTAAATCGATATTCAATTTATAATGACATTCCTTTTATAAATATAAATAATTCCTTTATAAATTATAAAGGAATTCCACAGCGACTTTTCTGAAATTTGATTTGGACATAACTCAAAATCTACACGACGAAATCCTGATTTTTCTCTTCCACTAGAAAGATATACTCCACCAGCTCCACACGATTCTTGTTTCACAGAAATCCGGCTTAAAACGAATCCTGTACATTCAGTTGAAGTTTGAATCGCCAATTTACGAACTGCAGCGCCATTTCAAGCTCTATTTTAATTATATTATAATTATACGTTCAAACTGACGTCGGTTGAATATATTCGTTAATATAATTCAACTCTAAGCTGAATTAAATCTTAGGGACGACCCCGTTCACAGAATATTGTGATTTCCAATATTTTGATTATTTCTGAATTAAATATATTATTTAATTTATTATTTCAATTAAATATTCCCAGTTATTTAATTCCCCGACCATTAAATCGTTTAATTCACCATTCATATAATTAAATAAATTAATTATAATACCTTTGCCAGTGCGGGTCATTACACATCCTGACTTGTCTATCCTTAGCCTTTTAAAGCACTGACCACTCACATTAGACATATATTGTTACGGTTACTGGATGTGCCTGTCGGTTCCGGGTAGATTTACACCGTAACTCAGTCTAACCTCGGGTCCTTATTGGGCTCCATGCTTAACCACCCACATTGGATAGGTATTGTTGTGACTACTGGACAGCCGGGCGGGTCCAGGCAGGTTTACATCACAACTCAATCCAACCTCGTGTTAAGCATATTCGTATTTTCTAAATTTACATATTTGTCTTTATTACTTGTTATATGTAAATTTGTCAACAATTAAATGTTATGGCCCACAATCCGAGTTTAACATTTTTGGTATAAGAATTTATACCGTTTAAATGCCACCAATTTTGGCATGTGAAAAACATGCCAATTTCATATATTTTTAAATTTTCCCAACGTTACCCCGTCTAAATATTAGGCTAACAATCTTAGCCTAATTTTACGTTCGCATGATTTTCAACCTATAATATTAGGCTGAAAACTTAGCCTAATTTAGCGTACACAAAATTGGCATAAAGAAGTTCATTAATATAAACATGACAAAGGTGTAAACTTGGCATTTTTGGCATAGTCAATACGAACATCATAGGTGTGAACTTGCAAAATAGTCAACATGAATGTCATAGTTGTGAACTTGCAACGTAGACTAAATCAACATACATGTGAATTTGCAACATAGCCTAAATCCACTTACATATATGTGAACTTGCATTGAAATAGGGATCTAACCAAATAGGTGTCACATAAATTAGCATATGATTTAGACAACATAAGTCTAAACATGTTTTGGATCTAGGTATAACATCGAACATCACTAGCATATGACAAGAATATGACATTTTCATAAGTATGTATAACTTTATGACAAGGGTGTGAACTAGATCCAATCGCATGACTGATTACAACATGAAACATGTACTAAAGTGGATCTTGACATGGATCCAGTTAGGAACTTGCAACTTTTGTATAAACATAGGAGCATGTATATGAACATAACCATTTAGGCATAAAGGTTCTAGCATAAAGTATATACATGAGGTTCTAATCACAAACGACCTATATAATCACATAAACATGAACTATACAACTTGCTTGTGATGTTGTTGCCATTCTAAAACTACAATAGGATCAACATCAATCTTAATTATACCACAAACATCCCAAATTCATTCACAACACAATCATTTCAATACATAGATAAGAATTAACATCGTCGTTACATAATAGCACAATTCCACTTCCAATTTACATCGAATCAAGTCTTAGTTTTATTCTCATCGGAAAAATCACTATACTTACAACGAATGACGAACTTGAATTCTGGATTCTGAGTTCTGAATTTGTTATGCTTTCCTTTGGGTAGACTAACGTTGTTTAGATTCGTGTTTTACTTTAGTATTGGCTTGCCTCTAAGCTTTCTAACTGACGGCCACTCATAGTTTCTTTCCAGCAGCATGGCGGCTCTAGTACTATATTATTTGTGTGAATTTAGGTTTAGACTTGAGTTATATTTATAGAATTTTAAACTGATTAGAGACATCGATGAAGATAGAGTGAATCCAGACCATCTATCTCAATAGAAACCAATCAGAAAGCGACATGTAAGCCCTAGTGACACAACCAAGCCTCATAAATCGACCAGAACCCGACCAGGCCAGCCAGGGCCTGACCAAGCAGGTTTCTGCTCGGCCTAGGCGCACTTGGCAGGCGCACCAGTGCAAATTTGTAATGGCGCACTTCCCAAGTGTGCCAGTGCAATTTTGTTCTGGCGCACTTCCCAAGTGTGCCAGTGCATTCTGGTCCGTTTCTGGTTTTTCTGCCTAACTTCGTTCGTCCATATCTTATTCATACGGTATTCGTTTTATGCAAACTCAGACTCTATCTCAAGCAGAATTCCGAGACGAATGCAATGGCATAACCCGTTTCCCTTAATTCCATCATTTAGAATTAATTATACTTTAATTTGCTAAGTTACTGTTAATAGAAAATTCGGGGTGTTACATTCTCCCCTCCTTAAAGGATTTCGTCCCCGAAATCTTCAAGTCTAGGAGAACGTAAGTCCTAACATCCAATCGTCCATCTACTCAACCAACAAACACAGGCATCCATTATCCTTAAAAGACTTCTAATGCTTTATGATTATATGCACAGTGTGTGTATATGTCCTTAACTAATGCAAAATCAGGCGGTCTACTGATCCAATTGACCTCCTTAATGCAAATCATGTAAGTGTCATGAATCCATTATGTATGCAAATTTGTCCTTACTCATAATTCTACATGAGTGCGCAACCATCAATACAAATGCGACATCCATATGACAACATATCAAATTTCAACCACATACAAATATGAATACATATATGCATATGCAGTATGAAGTGACTGAGCCAATCTAAAACCTAGGTTGTGTGTGTATATGCATCCATGAGCAACCACTATCAACCACTTGCAACCACTTGCAGCCATCAACCATAACATGTTTCAAATACATGTTTACATCCAAAAGGGTTTCTACCTAAGGATAAAGGATAATATCGAGGAGATATACCTAAAAACATAGATACAAGCACAACTTAAGGAAAAAGAGAGGTCAAAGACGTACCCTCAAAAAGAAAAGGGTAGGCCGCGCGTATTCTGTCCTTAGTTTCCCAAGTCGCGTCTTCCTCGGCGTCGCTCCACTGAACTTTAACGAGCTTGACTTCGCGGTTGCGTAGCTTTTTCAATTCAGTTCCTATGATTCGAGTTAGAACTCTCCTCACAGTTTCTTCGCGTTCCACCTCGGCTTCTTCTAGAATGATTGGCTCCACCACTTCCGTTGATTCATGTAGACATTTCCGGAGATGAGAAACGTGAAAGACATTGTGAATTCCAGCTAATCTTTCAGGCAGCTCTACTCTATGAGACATTTTCCCAATCTTCTCGATGATAGGGAACGGTCCTACAAATCTTGGTGCTAGCTTTCCTGCGGATCCAAAGCGAACGACGTTCCTTAAGGGAGACACCTTAAGGAAAACCCTGTCCCCAACCTCAAACTCAAGGTCGGTCCTTCTTTTGTCAGCGTAGGATTTCCGTCTGTCTTGGGCCGTCTTCATTCTCCTTCGTATCAAGTCCACTTTTTCTGAAGTCTCTCTAATCATGTCTGGCCCAAGTTTAATCTTGTCAGTAGACTCCCACCAACAAGTTGGTGATCGGCACGGTCTTCCATACAAAGCTTCGAAGGGCGCCATACCGATGGTGGCTTGGTAACTGTTGTTATAGGCAAATTCTACTAAAGGAAGGTGATCCTCCCAAGTCCCTCCGAAGTCAAGAACGCACAGTCTTAGAAGATCTTCTAGCACTCTATTCACCCTTTCTGCCTAACCATCAGTTTGGGGGTGATAGGCCGTGCTCAAGTATAACTGTGTGCTGATAGCTTCTTGCAGACTCCGCCAAAATTCGCTCGTGAAGATGGGATCTCTGTCACTCACTATGCTGGAGGGTATTCCATGGAGTCAAACTATTTCCTTGAGATATAGAGAAGCTAGAGACGAAGCAGTCCTTCTACTCTTGATAGGTATAAAGTGGGCGCTTTTAGTAAGCCTGTCCACTATTACCCAAATGCTAGTATTGCCTCTTCTTGACCTAGGCAACCGGTCAATGAAGTCCATTGAAATGCTATCCCACTTCCATTGTAGGACTTCTAGAGGATGAACCAGTCCTCCAGGCTTCTTTTGTTCCGCCTTGACCTGTTTGCATGTCACGCACTTAGAAACGAAATCTGCCACGTCCTTCTTCACGTCGCTCCAATAGAAAACTCTCTTTACGTCCTTGTACATCTTGTCTCCACCTGGGTGTATTGTCATCTTGGAATGATGGGTCTCCTCGAGAACCTTCTTCACTAAATCCCTAGCTTGTGGGACGCATAGCCTTCCATCCCGTCTCAGCCAACCCTTATCATCGATGGAGTACCTATTGAAGTGACTGAAAGTTTCACCCCTAATTAGTTTATCAATCACATCCACAAGCTGCGGGTCTTCACGTTGTGCGACCCCTATCGAGTCTAAATGAGTGGGTTGTACTTCTAGGGATGCCAATAAACCAGGTATAAAATCTGAGGAGGGCCTAAAGTCAAAACTGGCTATATACTCCAAGCTTTGCCTTTCTATAAAGAGAGGGCATAGGGTCAGTTTCTTTCGGCTCAACGCGTCTGTTACTATGTTGCCTTTGCCAGGAGTATAGGAAATTTCAAAATCATACGAGGCAAGGAATTCCATCCATCTTTGCTGCCTCAAGTTAAGATCTTTCTACGAGAAAAGATACTTCAATGATTTATGGTCAGTATATAATTCGAACTTCTCACCTAGGAGATAATGACGCTAAGACTTAAGCGCAAAGACGATGGCGGCCAACTCAAGATCGTGGGTTGGGTAGTTCTTTTCATGCACTTTCATTTGTCTTCCACCATAAGCTACTACCCTCCCTTATTGCATTAGAACAGCGCTTAGCCCCGTACCACAAGCATCTGTATATACTGTGAACATTTTGCTTCCATCTGGCAAAGTCAGAACTGGGGCTGTTGTGAGAGCCCTTTTTAATCGTTGGAAAGCAAATTCGCAATCCAAATCCCAAGTGAATGCCAGATTCTTCTTTGTTAGCCTTGTGAGTGGAGCTGATATTTTCGCGAAATCCCTAATGAACTTTCGGTAAAAACCTGGTAGCCCAAGAAAACTTCGGACTTCGGTTGAATTTCTTGGTGTCTTCCAATCTTGCACTGCCACCACTTTCGCTGGGTCCACAGCTAACCCCTCTTTGGATACTATATGTCCAAGAAATCTTACTTCTCTCCAAAAGTGGCACTTGGAGAATTTGGCTTTTAGCTGATGAACTCGAAGAGTTTCCATGATCTCCTTCAGACATTGAGCATGTTATTCCTCATTCTTTGAGAAGATCAAAATATCGTCTACGAAGACCACCACGAACTTATTGAGGAATTCTCTGAACACCCTGCTCATTAGGTCTACGAAATAAGCAGGTGTGTTTGTCAGGCCGAAAGGCATGACAAGCCACTCGAAGAAACCGTCTGGGGTTCTGAACGTCGTTTTATCAATGCTATCTTCAGCTACCCTTAGCTGATGGAACCCAGTAGCTAGATCAAGTTGGGAGAAGACCGACGCACCTACAAGCTGATCAAACAAATTGTCTATTCTGGGAAGCAGGTGTCTATTCTTTTTAGTCAGCTTGTTTAGCTCCCTATAGTCCACACAAAGACGTAGTGAACCATCTGCTGTGGTGGCGAACACCACTGGAGCACCCCATTCCGAGATACTCTGCCTTATAAACCCCTTCTCGAGAAGCTCCTTAACTTGCTTACTGAGCTCATTTCTCTCCTTTGGAGCCATGTGTCTAACAGGCAGAGCTACGGGCTTTGCATTATCAACAAGATATATGCGGAAGTCTATTTCCCGCTTCGGAGGTAAGCCTTTCACCTCTTCAAAGACATCCGGATACTCCCGGACCACCCTAACTGATTGCAAATTCTCAACAGAAGCATCAAGTGACTCTAGATAACTAAGCATAACAGCATTCAGGGGATTACAAGAAATTTCTAGAGTGTTTCCGAGCCGAGTCAAGAGCCTAACCACTCTTTTCTCACAATCAAGAATGGCACCATTACTGGATAACCAGTCCATGCCTAAGATCAGCCCATATCCTGAGAAGCCCAAAACAAAGGCACTACATCTAAATTCAATACTTAAAATAGAGATTTTCAAATCCAAGCAAACTATCGACAAATAAGACAAGCCCCCAATTGGATTTGAAACAACCAAGGGATCTTATACCATACTAGTGTCTAGGTGCAGATATTATACTAAAGCAGATGAAATAAAGAGTGTGGTGCACCAGAATCAAAGAGAGTGCGAACTGGACGATCATACAGATAAACTAAGCTTTCTACAGAAATATTTCTGCCTCGTTCCTGTGGAGGTGCCACCAGCGCATGAACCTGTCCCCCTGAGGTGGATCCAGTCCTCTGTCCCTGCCCCCGCTTCTTTGGGCAGTCCTTAGCCAAGTGTCCAGTCTCGCCACAACTGAAGCAACCACCATTCATCTTTGCCTTCTTCTTTCTACAGCCTTTTGCTATATGTCCCACAATGCCACATAAATTGCACTTTCTCTTTTCATGGGATTTGTTGTTTTTCCCGCCTTTCTTGAAGTCTATTTTCTTAGCCTGTAAACCCTCCTTCTTTTCTTGAGGCACTTCCGCCTTTGCCTCTTTCTTGCCTTTATCTTCCTCGTGTAGCAGCGCCATATCCACCAAGCTTTCATAGGTCACCCCCATGGGTATATAGGTCATAGCAAGGCTGTGTAGAGGCTCATTCAGGCCTTTGACGAAGCGAAGGGCCTTCTTGTGTTGGGTGTTTACTAAATCCAGCCCAAATCTGGCCAGCTGATTAAACTGATTGACGTACTCGCTGATCGTCATACTCCCTTACTTAAGAGTTAGGAACTTCTCCATCTGCAGACTTCTTTCAGCTTGGGAGAGGAATTTCATCTCAAACCTCATCCTGAAATCTTCCCATGTTTCCACTGGCCTCTCCGCATGCGTAACTTCCCACCAATAGGAAGCTTCATCTTTGAGTAACCACACTGCTAGCTGTATCTTTTTCCTATCATCAACTTCGAAGATAACGAATAAATCTCCAGTCTCCTTCAGCCAGTTCCTTGCTACCACAAATGATACAGTTCCATAAAAGTCCTTTCCTCCCATAGCCTTGAAGTCTCTACACGTCTTAGCAAAAGTGTTCCCACGAGGAGGAGGAGGAGGAGGAACCGCTGCCACTGTAGGAGGAGGAATGTCTGCTGGGCCCGCACCATTGGCCCTAGCCTCTAGGTACCTTCGGAACCAGCCAGGGATCGGGACTCCTTCTGGAAGGTTAAGATCTTCAGACATGCTGGAACGAAAAGGAAAGTATTCAAGATAAAGAGATAGAGGGATAGCGCATATGGCTCTGGGGAATTATGCCTTTTAAAAATAACACTTTTTCTTGAAAAAGATGCTTCTTTAAACTTCTTTTTGAAAATAGTTTCAATTTTTTTTTATCTAGTCTAGTAAATCTATGCTCTGATACCAAGTGAAACACCTCACCCTCCATTAAGGTCACTCACAAAGGGAATGCCTTAACTTTGGTGGAGGTTTGTAAGTAAAAGTCACAGATAAAATACAAGACAGATATAAACACATATATATAAGCAACGGAAAACAACAGACTTTTTATTTCATAAATACGTGTTCATACAAAACATTTCCATAACTGTCACATAATAACTCCCAAAACATTACATCATCATTTCTGTCTTGGTTATTAAATAAAGAAGCACAAAAACATAATTGAAACTGCATAAATCCCCATAGAGTGTGTCCAACATCCATAGCCAAGGAAAGAGAGTCCAAACCGTACATCTACTATCTTGAAGCTTTCAACGAATCTGACTAAGCTGGGTTATTCCCTCCCTATGGACCTGTGGGGGGTGGGGGGTGGAACGGAAGAAAAGAAGATGAAAGAAAATAGGGTCAGACATAATGCCTGGTAAGTCTAGTGACTCTTCAGTATGAGAATAAGAATAAGGGCATGATAGGTATAAACTGGAAACAGGAAAGTATCATAAACTAAGATAAAGTAGTTTTGAAACGAATATACTATCGCACCCCACACTATAACCCTGCACCTATTTGTACTGTCTTAACTGGCACCCCATGCAGAAGGTGAAGTGATCCCCTTTTTCTAAAGATCGGCTCCTACTCGCATAATCATTTGTGTCTTACGGCCCCCAAAGATTGCAGATACCTATGCTGGTCCCACCATGGGGTGTATCAAGTCCCATGGTGGCGGCCCGACACAATTCTAGAATGCATAGGTTATACTACTGGTGCCCCCAGTGCCCTGTTTGTCTGCTCCGAAGTGTGTGCATGCCCGCACTCCATTAGAACCCACACTGTTGCATCCACCGCCGTCGCTTTTGACCGCTTACAATCAACCCAATAATCGTGCCCCACCCTGCCTAGTTTCAGGGTACCATGATATCTAATTGGGTTACTGCTGAAATGGGTCCCCGTTACTAGGGTTTTCTAGTCAAACATGTTAAGTGGTTAAGTGTCTGTATTTACCTAACCTCACCCATTAGTTTAATTAACATGCTGAATTGGTTAAGTGTTTTAGTTAACTTAACCCTACCATCCTGACTTGTCTATCCTTAGCCTTTTAAAGCACCGACCACTCACATTAGACAGATATTGTTACGGTTACTGGATGTGCCGGTCGGTTCCGGGCAGATTAACACCGTAACTCAATCTAACCTCGGGCCCTTATTGGGCTCCCGGCTTAACCACCCACATTGGATAAGTATTGTTGTGACTACTGGACAGCCGGGTGGGTCCGGGCAGGTTTACATCACAACTCAATCCAACCTCGTGTTAAGCATATTCGTATTTTCTAAATTTACATATTTGTCTTTATTACTTGTCATATGTAAATTTGTCAACAATTAAATGTTATGGCCCACAATACAAGTTTAACATTTTTGGTATAAGAATTTATACCGTTTAAATGCCACCAATTTTGGCATGTGAAAAACATTCCAATATCATATATTTTTAAATTTTCCCAACGTTACCCCGTCTAAATATTAAGCTAACAATCTTAGCCTAGTTTTACGTTCGCATGATTTTCAACCTATAATATTAGGCTGAAAACTTAGCCTAATTTAGCGTACACAAAATTGGCATAAAGAAGTTCATTAACATAAACATGACAGAGGTGTAAACTTGGCATTTTCGGCATAGTCAATATGAACATCATAGGTGTGAACTTGCAAAATAGTCAACATGAATGTCATAGGTGTGAACTTGCAACGTAGACTAAATCAACATACATGTGAATTTGCAACATAGCCTAAATCCACTTACATATATGTGAACTTGCATTGAAATAGGGATCTAACCAAATAGGTGTCACATAAATTAGCATATGATTTAGACAACATAAGTCTAAACATGTTTTGGATCTAGGTATAACATCGAACATCACTAGCATATGACAAGAATATGACATTTTCATAAGTATGTATAACTTTATGACAAGGGTGCGAACTAGATCCAATCGCATAACTAATTACAACATGAAACATGTACTAAAGTGGATCTTGACATGGATCCAATTAGGAACTTGCAACTTTTGTATAAACATAGGAGCATGTATATGAACATAACCATTTAGGCATAAAGGTTCTAGCATAAAGTATATACATGAGGTTCTAATCACAAACGACCTATATAATCACATAAACATGAACTATACAACTTGCTTGTGATGTTGTTGTCATTCTAAAAGTACAATAAGATCAACATCAATCTTAATTATACCACAAACATCCCAAATTCATTCATAATACAATCATTTCAATACATAGATATGAATTAACATCGTCGTTACATAATAGCACAATTCCACTTCCAATTTACATCGAATCAAGTCTTAGTTTTATTCTCATCGGAAAAATCACTATACTTACAACGAACGACAAACTTGAATTCTGGATTCTAAGTTCTGAATTTGATATGCTTTCCTTTGGGTAAACTAACGTTGTTTAGATTCGTGTTTTACTTTAGTATTGGCTTGCCTCTAAGCTTTCTAACTGACGGTCACTCCTAGTTTCTTTCCAGCAGCATGGCGGCTCTAGTACTATATTATTTGTGTGAATTTAGGTTTAGAGTTGAGTTATATTTATAGAATGTTAAACTGATTAGAGCCGTCGATGAAGCTAAAGTGAATCCAGACCATCCATCTCAATAGAAACCAATAAGAAAGCGACATGTAAGCCCTAGTGACACAGCCAAGCCTCAGAAATCGATCAGAACCCGACCAGGCCAGCCAGGGCCTGACCGAGCAGGTTTCTGCTCGACCTGGGTGCACTTGGCAGGTGCGCCAGTGCAAATTTGTACTAGCGCACTTCCCAAGTACGCCAGTGCAATTTTGTTCTGGCTCACTTCCCAAATGCGCCAGTGCATTCTGGCCCGTTTCTGGTTTTTTTGCCTAACTTCGTTCGTCCATATCTTCTTCATACGATACACGTTTTACGCAAACTCGGACTCTATCTCAAGCAGAATTCCGAGACGAACGCAATGGCATAACCCTTTCCCTTAATTCCATCATTTAGAATTAATTATACTTTAATTTGTTAAGTTACAGTTAACAGAAAATTCGGGGTGTTACATCAGCCCCCACATATGTCCACACACCGTTGGCAACAAACAGTACACAAAACACAAAGTGACTTGGCCAGAAAGGCTGCATGTAGCTAGAACAAAGACTCAATGCCCGCATAAATTTTGAAATCATGTCGACTTATGTGTACATATAAATGTTTATAATATATATATATATATATATATATATATAGAGAGAGAGAGAGAGAGAGAGAGAAAAAAAAAACACTCAAGTGATAAACATGTTTCAGGGGAAACAAATTTCGGGGTTTCAGGTATATGTGTCAACGACAGAGAATCCAACAATGAAGCCAAACACGATTAACAACTTTATATATATACACGAAGAATAACCTATGATAAATAATTAACGACTCGAAGCCGGTTTGGATTGAGATGCAAGCGATAGCCCAAACAAATGAAAATACAATGATATCCTACTTTCATTCACAGATAAGAAACATAGTTCAACTTTCCTATTTTTCGTTTTCAAATGAGGAAACAGGTTCCAATCTTTCCTATTTTCAGTCTCAAATAAGGAGCATGGTTCAGATTTCCTATTTTCAACATATAAACATGTTTTCAGATTTTCAGGTGCAAGTATACTTTTTTTTTTTGAAAAATAATAATACTAGAATGAGTTTCAGGTTAATCCAATGTCAGTATCACTCAACGTATCAAAGTATATAATCATGAAATTAAAATTTATCACAATTCCCAATTTCAAAACCTGTTTAAAAAAATATGGTTTGGGTAACCTATACGTTGCAGTAATGGCCACAAAATGAGTATGTATTCCCTTATACAATATATATATGGTTCTGTATGTAAATGTGAAAAATTATGTGCATATTTGGATTTCAGTATTTCACAAAACTAACCATTAAAATGTGCCCCAGTACAAACAAATAAGAATATCCTTAGTAACAAACAAATATGAATGGCCTCAGTAATAAAATCAATATGAATGGTCTCGATAACAAATAATTTGAATGGTCTCACTAAAAAAAGTTCAATAGAGGATAATGTTGGCTAATAAATTCCACTCAACACATGTATACATATCTAAATATACATATACACGTGTTGGTGTATATGTCGACTTAATAAAACCACATGCAGTAACAACATAGGTAGATTTGCCTTGCAAATCATTCAATTTTGAGCAAGGGCATGGATAACACAAAGCAGCTCCTCACATTGCGAGGTAAAATATTTTTAAAGCTAAGGTTGATTACTGACTACTATTCCAACCAGCAAAATGAAGTGAAGATACCAGTAAATCACACAAGCAACCGTCCATAATCGAGATCAACTATTTTACGAAGTTTATATTGTTGTGAATTACTTGAATAAAGATTAAGGGTGAGAAAAATCTCACCTTTATAATCCTAGGTGAACGTGGTTACGGGGGCTTCGATCTAATGACGGTCTGTCTTCGATTTTACTGAAGAGAAGGAGGCAGCGCTTGACGCGAGCTTCTGGAGACGACGTGATCGCCGGTAGCACCTTCGATTTCGTGGTGGTTGTGGAGATGTGCTTTCAATTCAAGGAGGAAGGAGGGCAAATGATTTTAAAAAACTTTTTTTAGGGGAAGAGCGATTTATTTTGGGAGGAGACTGAGCGCTTATGGCTTCGGCCATTAGAAATAAAAAGAATGAATTTTACTGAAGAAATTGGGAATGAAGAGAACCTTCAGAGGCCATGGATTTTTATAAAAGAAAAAGAAAGGGATAAGAGCAACGTTACATCGTAGGTTATAGGACGGGGCGTGTTTCAGTGGGGAGGTCTACGCAATGAGTATCTAATGTAGGTTAATTTGGGTAGGTTATATTTAGGTAGGTAATAACGATATAAAATTTTAAAAGTTAAGTTTTACCACGAGCTACCGTTAAACGCTTGATATTTGTAACGTCAACAAGTCCTCCAAACGCAACGATATTTGATGTGCCGTCATATCTTCGTGTTCGAATTAGCTAGGTTGTAATCCGACGTTATTTTATTTTTATGTTATTCATCGGTTCACTGATCTTATTTCGTTTGTCCAACAGAAACTTCGTTCAGTTCCAAATTTAACATGTTAGGTTTCAATTTCTTCATATACACAAATACACATATCCACGCCAATTTCTATATATTTAAACAAAATAAAAATCTTGATTTATTTAACGTTAATAACGTTTATTTTTAAATTCGACCGTCTATACTTATCGGTCGATTTCCGAATCCAATTCAAATATTTAAACAAATTTTTATTCAAATGTTCAACAAATAAATATTTGATTTCCAATCAACCATTCTAAATTCATACAGAACCATATATTCGAATTTTAACTCAAGCATCAATATAAATTTGATTATTAATAATTAAATCTTCAATTAATTTCATGCTCCAACTGTTGTTATAACACTAAAGCTTACATAATTAAATTAAAGAATTTTATTTCTAACCTTAAAATATTCAAAAAGCGTATTAAATTTAATAATTTAAATATTCAAAAAATATGGGTTGTTACAAAACCCCACGGAAGTGTTTGTTCCTCATTATCACAAAAATTGATTTCTCCTTGAATTTGTTAGTTTAACAAGAATTTATTTTTCTTATGTCATTAGATCTATTGGTGTGCCTCTATTTGATTTTATTGAAAATATAAATCCTCTATGTGATAATATGTTATATGGACCTGCATGCCATAATTAGATCAAGGGCTTGGAAATTCAAGTAAGGTGTGACTTAAATGCAATTTATTTTCTTATTTTTCTGAACAAAATTAATCATTTTTATGCAAATTATTATAGAATTTCAATTCTCAACTCCTAAAGATTCAGATATCTAATTTAGTGTATCACGTCATTCATAGGGGGGTTGGGCATCAATATTTGGTTGTAGGCATTAACTTTTAGAGTAGTTTAATTAAAGAGGATTTGCAAGTTATGATACCCTTTTTTTTTTAATATTATCACTTCCACTAAACCCGATACTTAATTTGCATGAATAAAAGCAATAATTACTAATGATACAAAAATTTGTGTCACTAAAACTTAGTTTTGTATGTTCTTCTCTACACTTTGCATGTGTGGATGATTTGTACGATATTGTTTATATATGGATATCCAAAAAAAGAGATGATGTCATTTGAAGTTTTGTCAACTAACAATAAAATATACTTATATTTATTGTTCTCTTAAACTTATAAGATTACAGTAATGTAATAATAGAAATATTTTAATATAAATTGATATAGACAATAAAAAATGACGTTTTTGTTTGTGTGGTTGAATTTGAAATTGAGCGCATAAAAGAAAATTTCTCTATAGGTCTATGTTGTCTTGAATTTAATATTCCATGTATATAAGATGATTAGAAAATAAATCATCTAACATGTTACTTTGTTGATAAATTTTTTATGTAAAATTGCGGTTCTCAAAATTTTCTTGTTGCTTAACAGCATTAGTAGGATGACATCTATCTATTTTTTCCCTTTGGCAAATGCAACATGTCCTTAGAACTCCCAAGTGAAGCCTTAGTTGTTTTTACTTTATTATATATATAACGTTTCTATTTCATAAAAATCAAGCACAAATTTTTGGTTTTTATAAATAATTCTTGGTTTTTACTTTATTATTTATTTTAATTTTGGATTCCATATCTAGCCAACCCCAACTTGTTTGGGATACATGGCTTTGTTGTTGTATAAATAATTCTTGCACAATTCAAACTTATACTAATACAACTTTTTTTAAATAAAAACACACTTATGCAATTCATATTTTCGCAATAAAGGATCTACTTTTGTAATAAGTTTGAAATTTGAAAATGAAATAAAGTTCTTTTTGGTCCAATTTGGATTTTTGTCCTAGAAAGTAATGTCAAAATACCATAGACGATGCATGAAACATAAATCCATATAAATCATTCAAGTATCTCAGTTTTGCAGATAGGCGTCATCAGAAACAAATAACACAAACCAAATAAATGTTAAGCAGAAGTAACTAAATTAAGGTATAATTTAATCCTAAGTGCTCGACGATAAATATTTCTTCCTTCTTGATATGTCACCCAAACATTCACTATAATCAAACAAAAACATTTCTGTTAAAACAGCCTTAAAAAAGGACTTCTACAACTCGAGTGAACCATGAGAAAAACTGCATATAGTACCATACTTGTAGGAACCTTTGGCAAACTCCATGTAGATCTCTGCCTTTAATTTAGAACAAGATGTGGTTGGTATTGTATCCAAGCTCCGGTCATTTGTTGCACTTCTATCTACTATGTTATTCCGACTTGTTTCACCATATGAAAATTGCATTTATCACCAAATTTGCATCCTTCTCGTGTGTTGTACATGTTACACACCTTCCAGTTTTTCTTTTGAATAAAGAGTGTGTCCATTTTTACAATTTTATCAAGTTCATCATTTTCAATGGATGCCTTGACAACATCAACATCTAGACTATGGTCATCTTTTGCATCAAAGAAGCAACCTCTATTCATTGCATCTCTTACTATTTTTTCCCCATATTGAATTGCTTTTTAATAATTTGATTCACTTCCTACTATCCCCAACCAATGTCTGCATAAGAAGATTTGTCAATTATATCATAATTTAAGGAAGAGTTGAATAAAAACTTACTATTTATATATAGGCTACTTAAATTGGTCTGGTTAGAGACACTTTTGTCCTTTGAATCTTATTAAAAAAAAAAAATCACACATTTCCAGCTTTATTGGATCTCACTGTTGATATAATTACAAAAGCTTTGATGACTCTCAACCCTTGCTTTACATAGAAGACAGAGTGTTTCACATTTGACATGGTTTTGTTGTGATCAGTGGTTTCCAAAGACTGATTTTATATACTAAATATGGAAAATTGTTTTGGTTTTCCGGTCTATTTAAGCTTGCAATATCAGTTCCAGGTTAATCTGAAGTTTGAAAGGCGAACCCAAAGGCACTGTTACCCCTTAAATTCAACTGGAAAAGCCATAAAATACTCGATTCTCTTTCTTTTACTTGGTATGAATTTGGAAGATACTATTTTGCACCAGATAAGATTGATATTACTCATGCTATAAAAGAAATCTAGTCGTAGTTGGAATTTGGAAGCTATTCTGAATGTTTGTTGGTAGCAATTTAATTATAATGAATTCAAACTAATTTTTATGCAATGACTATAATCTGAGCGGGTGTCATAGAACATCTGAAAGTATATACGACATTGTCCAGAAATATGAGACTGATATTAATAACATTAAACTAAATTATTGTTTGAATCAAAGATAATATAGGTGCGTCTGTGTCCCGCTGCATTTACTAGGAAGCATTTTTTGATTATTTAGCCCATATAAGCCAAATCTGCAAAGTCACAGTAGGGACGACCTGGTTGAAACCTAATGCTGTCTACTTTGTGTGTGTGTGCGCGCGTGCGTGTGTATAAAATTTCCACTCGGTTTTTCATCACATAGCACTAAAACTCAATACTATTTGTATAAATATTGAGGCACTTTCGGTTCTTCTTCTATTATGGTGGATAACGAGAAAGCAACTCGCATGAAGAAAATGTTAGAGCAAAATGAGATAATTGTCAAAGAGTTACATGAAGAGATAAAACGTGAACAAGTTCACTTAGGTGAGCAACTTAAATCTAGACAGGAGGAGAATGAAAGACTTAGGCACAGACAGATATAGAGGGATGAGCGACTGCGAGCCGAGTTTGAGAAACAATTGCATATGGAGCAGGTGATGGTGAACGAAATTCATATGAGCGTATGCAATCAGAGATGTCTCGTATGATGACTACTTTTGTTGGTAGGCAATCTATTTTCTAGTCAAGTCAAAATTGTGCTTGAGTTTACTTTTGTTTGTTCTTGCCTTGTGGCTATGACATTTATAGCTATTTTACATGCCAAATATAGCAATTTTTTTAATAAATGTTGATTGAATTAGCGATGTATATGATATATTTTATCATATAAGTTAGAGTCGATACTTGAGTTAGATTGTTACAAATTTTAAGAACTTTTGACCCTATTTATTCTTCTGGTTTTACTTTTAGAACCGACTACTCACCTTTTTGGCACATTGAGATGTAATTTCCAGGCTTTTGCAATTTTTCTCCTTGTTAAACTATTGTAATACCAGTGCATTCTGTTTATCTACTTTGAGCGCATGTTCTTTTATCCAAGTTGAATTATATACAAAACCATATTTTATACTTTGATTATGTAATGCCTGCAGGTAGATTCAATATCAATGGAATACCCAATCCAAAGTCCTAGTATTTTAAATACAAAAATAAAAAATTTATGTTTGAATTTTGTTCTGCATCAATATGCTGGCATTTATTCATATGTTATAGTGAGTCACATGTTTCATCATGCTTTTGCAATATTTTTTGTTGGAAATGTTTACAAACATTATGTGAATTATTAAAAATAATTGAATAAGTGTATGAATGGCTCCTATGTTTGAGTAGTCCCACATCATGGGATTATAGGGAAGAGGCAAGGATTTATACTTGTTTCTAAGAAGTCATGTTGGGGCCTTGGGCTCCCAATACATGCATTGTTGTGAGGAGGGAGACCATGCATCATGACTACCACACACGCGCGCGCGACCGACCGACCCGGCCCGGTTCGGTTCGGTTCGGGCTTGGGCTTTGTGGTGTAGGCACTTATATTTTTGGACCATAAAACTTAGTTGTTTTCGAACCGTTTTTTTTTATGGAAAAATTATTTTGCGCACCGATATTTATTCTGCAACGGAAAAGTTTTGCAACGGTAAAATAATTAATCCCCCCGAAATTTTAGCAGATCCGATATTTTCTCCCAAAACCTAATTCTCGTTCTATATATACTATTTTATCTGAGACGAGAAAAACACCGAATTTTATATTCTCTTCTTCTCAGCTGCCATTAAAACTTCTAAGAAATTTCGAGCAGTACTTTTTCCCGAAAGTGCAAATCTGCACTGATTTGTTTGTACAGGCAAATCAGTTACTATTTTAGAGGCTGTTTTATCCTAGAGGCGGCGGCGAAGGAACGGATTGGTTTGCACCTCTGACCAAATCGCCGAATCGTCTTCAAGAAAGCGACCTAGTCCGCGACTCAGCCATTGTTTTCCAACAATTTGAAGACGAACTGAAACAATGGCCTCCAGCTCAACCATGGACGATTCTGCTCCTCCCTCTGCTTTTCACGGCCCTCTGGTGACTGCTGCTCCTTTCAAGTTCGAAGGTTTGCATTTCAAGCGCTGGCGTCAGAAGATGGAGTTCTTCCTCACGATCAGGAAGGTGGTGGCTGCTCTGACTGCTGAAAAACCGCAGCTACCAGACAAGCCCGACGAGACTGATGCAGCAAAGATGGCATCATGGACTGAACAGTCAAAGCAACTGCAGACCTGGACTGAACAGGATTACTTATGCAAGAATTTCATACTGAATGGACTGAGCGATGATCTGTATGATTATTATAACTCAGATGAAAAGACGGCAAAGGAGATCTGGGAAGCACTAAAGAAGAAATATGACACAGAGGAGGCAGGGGCAAAGAAATACGCTGTAAGTCGCTACCTAAAGTATCAGATGATTGATGATAGATCGGTAGAGATGCAGTCTCATGAGCTTCAGAAAATAGCTCATGAGATCATCTCCGAAGGTATGGTCTTGGACGAACAATTTCAAATTGCTGTTATCATTGACAAATTACCCCCTAGCTGGAAAGATTTTAAGAACACTTTGCGACATAAGACTAAGGAATTTTCCTTAGAGAGCTTGATTACACGCCTCCGTATTGAGGAGGAAGCACGCAAGCAAGACCAGAAAGAAGAGGTGCTGATTGTGAATAACAGCAGTACTAAGAAGACCACTCCCGCTGTTCTGAAACCAAATCAGAAATCTTTTAAGAATCAGAACAGGCGCAACAAGCAGAATGGGAATCCGCAAGGAAACCCAAAAGGACAGCAGAAACCAGCCCAAAAGAATGACTCTGGACAGTTGTTTCTTTGTTACAACTGTGGAAAACCAGGGCATATGGCACGAAAGTGCCGGAACAGGCCAAGCTCTGCACCGCAGGCTAACCTGACTGAGGAGCCTCTTACGGCTATGATTACTGAGATTCACCTTGTTGGTGGATCAGAGGGTTGGTGGGTAGACACTGGTGCTTCTCGCCATGTCTGCTATGATCGTGGCATGTTCTCTACATACACGGCTGCTGAAAATCAGAAAGTGCTGTTGGGAGACTCTCACACCACTACAGTTGCGGGGATTGGAAACGTGGAACTCAAGTTCACCTCTGGAAAAACTGTAATTCTGAAAGATGTTATGCACACTCCAGAGATAAGAAAGAATCTGGTCTCTGGCTTCCTCCTTAATAAGGCTGGTTTCACTCAAGTTATTGGGGCTGATTTGTACACTCTTACTTATAAGGGAACTTTTGTGGGAAAGGGTTATGCTTGTGAGGGTATGTTTAAACTGAATGTTGAATCTAATAAAGTGACTTCTTCTGCTTATATGCTTTGTGATTTTAATATTTGGCATTCTAGATTGTGTCATGTTAATAAACGAATAATTCAAAACATGAGCACCCTAGATATGATACCCCATATAGCAGAATCTGAATCTGATAAATGTGAATTCTGTACACAAGCTAAAATCACAAAGAAACCTCACAAATCTGTTGATAGAGTTTCTGAACCCTTAGACTTGATTCATTCTGACATATGTGAACTTGATGGCACTTTAACTAGACAGGGACATCGTTATTTTATCACTTTTATTGATGACTGCTCTGATTTCACATATGTATATCTTATGAAAAATAAAAGTGATGCTTTTGACATGTTTAAAACATTCAAAACTGAGATTGAGAATCAAGCAAATAGAAAAATTAAGAGATTTCGTAGTGATAGAGGAACAGAATATGAATCTAATTCTATTCTGGATTTCTATAAACAACATGGTATAGTACATGAGAGAACTGCACCCTACTCACCTGAAATGAACGGTAAAGCAGAAAGGAAAAATAGGACCTTTACCGAGCTAGTAGTTGCCATATTATTAAATTCTGGTGCAGCAAAACATTGGTGGGGGGATATTTTATTGACTGTATGCTACGTTCTGAATAGAATCCCTAAATCTAAGAATAAAATTTCACCTTATGAAATTTTAAAGAATCATAAACCCAATGTCTCATACTTTAGAACTTGGGGTTGTTTAGCATATGTTCGCATTCCAGA
Source organism: Allium sativum (assembly GCA_030737875.1). Lineage (NCBI taxonomy): Eukaryota > Viridiplantae > Streptophyta > Magnoliopsida > Asparagales > Amaryllidaceae > Allium > Allium sativum. The sequence continues at coordinate 579,600,926 of CM060915.1, read as the reverse complement.
CCCTAAGAGAATAAAATTGGCAAGTAGAGCATATGAATGTGCATTTATAGGCTATGCTATTAATAGCAAAGCATATAGATTTTATGACCTTAATGCACATAATATAATTGAATCAAATGATGCCGACTTTTATGAAACTAAATTTCCTTTCAAATTAAGGAATAGTGGGGGCACTTTAAATATGCCTATTAGAACAGAACTTAATGAAAATTCTGAAGCTGAACCTAGAAGAAGTAAAAGAGCAAGAACCATAAAAGACTTTGGTTCAGATTTTTGTGCTTTTACTATTGAGGAGGATCCTATAAACCTCCAAGAAGCCTTATCTTCTTTAGATGCCGATTTCTGGCAAGAGGCTATAAACGATGAGATGGATTCTTTAGAATCCAATAAGACTTGGCACTTGGTAGATTTACCCCCTGGTTGTAAGTCTATAGGTTGTAAATGGGTACTTAAAAAGAAATTAAAACCTGATGGCACTATAGATAAATATAAAGCACGACTAGTAGCTAAAGGTTTTAAACAAAAGGAAAATATAGACTTCTTTGATACTTTTTCACCTGTAACTAGAATAACATCCATTCGGGTATTAATCTCACTTGCTTCCATTCATAATTTACTTATACACCAAATGGATGTTAAAACTGCTTTTTTGAACGGTGAATTAGACGAAGAAATTTATATGGACCAGCCTGAAGGATTTGTAGTACATGGTCAAGAACATAAAGTATGTAAATTGGATAAATCATTATATGGTTTAAAACAAGCACCTAAACAATGGCATGAAAAGTTTGATAACTTAATCATTTCAAATGGTTTTAAAGTTAATGAAAGTGACAAATGCATTTATTACAAATCTGAGAATGACATTTGCACTATTATATGCCTTTATGTAGATGACCTACTCATTTTTGGGTCAAATATTCATGCCATAAACTTAGTCAAATCCTTATTAAGTGTCAATTTTGATATGAAAGATCTAGGTGAAGCGAGTGTAATCCTTGGTATTAAGATTACTAGGTCAGAAAAGGGAATTTCTTTGGACCAATCTCATTACATTGAGAAGATACTAAAGAAATATAATTACTTTGACTGTAAACCTGCAAGTACGCCATATGATCACAGTGTAAAGTTATTTAAGAACACTGGTGAAGGTGTAAGACAGTCTGATTATGCGAGCATCATTGGCAGCCTTCGGTATGCCACTGATTGTACTAGACCCGACATTGCCTATGTCGTGGGATTATTGTGCAGGTTTACCAGTAGACCTAGTATAGAGCACTGGCAAGCTATTGAAAGGGTAATGAGATACCTTAAACGAACCATGAACCTTGGATTACATTATGAAAGGTTTCCAGCTGTACTTGAAGGATATTCTGATGCAGACTGGAATACCTTATCTGATGATTCTAAAGCGACCAGTGGCTACATATTTAGCATCGCTGGAGGAGCTGTTTCTTGGAAATCCAAGAAACAGACTATTTTGGCTCAGTCTACTATGGAGTCTGAGATGATAGCACTAGCTACAGCTAGTGAAGAGGCAGAATATTTGAGAAATCTGCTAGCTGAGATTCCCTTATGGGAAAAACCGATACCAGCAGTGTTGATACATTGCGATAGTACCGCGGCTATTGCAAAAGTTCAGAACCGTTACTATAACGGTAAGAGACGACAAATACGTCGTAAGCACAGCACTGTTAGAGAACTACTTTCCACAGGTACCGTTAGAGTGGATTACGTACGTAGTGAGGAAAATTTGGCAGATCCTTTGACGAAAGGACTGTCCAGAGAGAAAGTCCATAACTCTTCTAAAAGAATGGGATTATTGCCCTTAGATTGTTGAGTCACGCACAATGGTAACCCGACCTAAATGACTGGAGATCCCAAGAACTAGGTTCAATGGGTAATAACAAGTTGTGTAGTGATATGAGTTGAACATGCTATTTAATAAACCAAGAAGCATGTATTCCTGAAGTGATTAGAGGATGAGTTAATAGAAACTCTTAATGAGATCTATACTCTATTTGGAGTGGAGTACCTACCTTCAGGAGTGCTCTTGATAGACTCACCTTTGTGAATGTGGAAATGTGGCCGTTTCCTATGGAGTTTGGGCAAAACTTCTAGAGCATTCACTAAACTGGGATAGACGTGCAGGGCCATAAATGCACGGGCTTATCTGATTGCACTATAGAAAAGGTTGTGTGTGGTTTGATGTCAGGAATAGAGTTCAAGACTACGTGTCACTCTAGTAAAAACTGAATCTTACTCACTATGCAAAGGTTCAAGTCCTTGGACACCTTTGTTTATGCACAATCTTATGTTTTTAAGAAACTGCTCGAAAATATTTTTAAAAATTCAAGTGGGGGATTGTTGGAAATGTTTACAAACATTATGTGAATTATTAAAAATAATTGAATAAGTGTATGAATGGCTCCTATGTTTGAGTAGTCCCACATCATGGGATTATAGGGAAGAGGCAAGGATTTATACTTGTTTCTAAGAAGTCATGTTGGGGCCTTGGGCTCCCAATACATGCATTGTTGTGAGGAGGGAGACCATGCATCATGACTACCACACACGCGCGCACGACCGACCGACCGACTCGACCCGACCCGGCCCGGCCCGGTTCGGTTCGGTTCGGGCTTGGGCTTTGTGGTGTAGGCACTTATATTTTTGGACCATAAAACTTAGTTGTTTTCGAACCGTTTTTTTTATGGAAAAATTATTTTGCGCACCGATATTTATTCTGCAACGGAAAAGTTTTGCAACGGTAAAATAATTAATCCCCCCGAAATTTTAGCAGATCCGATATTTTCTCCCAAAACCTAATTCTCGTTCTATATATACTATTTTATCTGAGACGAGAAAAACACCGAATTTTATATTCTCTTCTTCTCAGCCGCCATTAAAACTTCTAAGAAATTTCGAGCAGTACTTTTTCCCGAAAGTGCAAATCTGCACTGATTTGTTTGTACAAGCAAATCAGTTACTATTTTAGAGGCTGTTTTATCCTAGAGGCGGCGGCGAAGGAACGGATTGGTTTGCACCTCTGACCAAATCGCCGAATCGTCTTCAAGAAAGCGACCTAGTCCGCGACTCAGCCATTGTTTTCCAACATTTTTGCTTGTCAAACTCTTGTAATATTAAATATTGTTTTGTGTTACACTGTTTATCTTGTTTGATAATGACAATTGCTTGTTTTTTTAATTAAAATAAACCATATATGTTAATACATATTTTATACGGTGATTATGCAATGCTTGGTAATGTGAATTTTGATGAAGTATTGACTCTATTGCTCCAATACTCAATCAATTAGATATAAAAATTTATGATTATTGTTCGTTCTCATTCACTGTATTCTTAGATACGGAGTATTGACTCTACACACACCACTTCAATATCATACAGAAACATAAAAATTTATGTTTCTGTAGCATGCCAAAAAAAACATAATAAAGTTGTCGGTAAATGATGAAAAAAACATCGTAAAATCATCGGTAATTTACTTGTCAAAAAAACAACTTAAAATAATTGGTAATTTACATGCCCAAATAACGTAGGAAAATCGTCGGTAAGTGATAAAAAAAAGACATCGCTGGTAAATTGAAAAAAAAATGTAGTAAAATCATTAGTAAACGGTGAAAAAAATATCGTACAATCGTTGGTAACTGAAAAAAAAACGTAGTAAAATCGTTAGTAAGCTACGAATAAAATAGCGTAAAGTCTTCGGTAAACGATGACGTTTCAAAAGATAAAACATCGGAAGTTTAATCTGAAAATTTAATGACGTTAAACATGACGATGTTTTTATTTCATCGGTAATTCTATCTACGGGTGCTTTTACCAATGAAATACTGACGTTTAAGAACGTTTGAACCCACAGTTTTTCTTGTATGTAAACTTTGAAAAATGCCAGCATACACCTATTATTATCGAAGAGGGGATTCAACAATGTCAGGTTCGGGCTGGTCTACAATCCAGCAAGTGGATGATCGTGGGATCCATACAGTAACAACACTGTAACCTTATATCTGAGAGCATCTCCAACAGTGGAGGAAATTCATGTTAAGGGGTGTAATATCCCTTATTTTTGCACCCAACAGTTGTTACACGGTGTAATATGAAGGCAAATGTTACGGGCTGGATTCAGAGTTCGGAATAGGGCGAGCGAGCTGATTTTATCAGCTCGTGATGTCGCGAGCTGATTTTATCGGCTCGCGACTTCAGGAGCCGATAAAATCAGCTCGTGGCCTTTTTTTTTCCCAACTATTTTTACCATATACAATACCAAATGCATTAATTTTTTTGTAAAATAAACTTCGAAACATAATAATAATATTTGATTACTAAGAGCAAAACCAATTTTTTTTTTTTAACGTTTTACCCTAGTTTGTCGTATACAAAAACATAACCGATATGTAATTTGTAAAATAAACTTAGGAACATAATAATAGATGATTAATAACTCGTACGAATACAAGAAAAGGAGTTTGTATAATAGAAAATGAAACACAATCGATGATTAATAACTTAGGAACATCTTAGGAAATGAAACATAATCGATGATTAATAACTTAGGAGTTCGTACAAGAGAAGTAATAGTAGAAAAGGAGTTCGTACAATAGATGATTAATAACTTAGGAACATCTTTACTGCATACATAATCGATAAGTTCAGACAAACATAAAATAAAACACATTCAGGTAATGGTTCTTCATAACTAGGTATCGCCGTGGTGGTTCCATAAATGAGTCATAAGATCCTTCTGTAGCCGGTTATGGAGTTCTGCATCTCTGTAGATAACTTGACGGCTCAAATGAACGTTGAAGTCCTCCTCTGTTAGTGGTTGGTTTTGTCGGAATACTGGAGGTGGTAGCGAAGCACCCTCGTAATCGCAGTGACGTTGATCTTCATCCATATCTCTTTCATCTTCTATAATCATGTTGTGAAGAACGATGCAAGCAAACATGATTGTAGACATCTTACTCCTACGCCATAGCCGACATGGATTACTTATCATTGCAAATCTAGATTGTAAAACACCGAAAGCACGTTCCACATCTTTCCTTTGTCCCTCTTGCATCGCCGCGAACATGACTTGTTTAGGAGTTAATGGATTTGGACATGTTTTAACAATGGTGCTCCATTTCGGGTAAATGCCGTCACCTAGGTAATAGCCATGGTTGTAAGTATTTTGGCCTAGGGTAAATGTTAAAGGAGGTACCTGGCCTTTAGCAAGATCATTGAACAAATGAGATCTTTCCACAACATTTAAGTCGTTATTAGACCCGGGCATTCCGAAGAAAGCGTGCCATATCCACAGATCGTACGATGCCACAGCTTCCAAAATGATGGTTGGTCGTCTTTCCTTGCCGTTGTACGCACCTTGTAATCCCTTAGGACAGTTCTTCCATTCCCAGTGCATACAGTCCAGACTTCCTAACATTCCCGGCCAACCCCTGCTTTCGTGCATCTCTCTGATTCGCACTACATCTGCTTCGTTTGGAGACCGTAAGTATTCTTCTCCGTAGACGTCCACAATTGCTTGACAGAAAGTTTCAAGTGTTTCTAGTGCCGTGCTCTCTGCTATGCGGTATGCATCGTCCAAAGCATCGGCTGGAGTGGCATAAGCTAACATTCTCATAGCTGCCGTCATTTTTTGTTCACCGGACAATCCCTGTGTCTTCGATGCATTATGTTTGTACTTAAAGTAATCATTGTTACCTTGAATACCAGCCAATATCCGAAGAAATAGGTTTCTCCGCATCCTGAATCTTCGACGAAACATATCAGGCCCGTAAGTGCAATCCTCATCGAAGTAATCTTGCATCAAAGACTTGTGGTATTTAGCATGATTTCGGTGTATAAACCTCCTTCCAGGAACCGATCCCCCTCTAGTTGTGGACGATGAACCGTACGCTTCACGGTATAGGTCCCGTATTTCTTGTATTTCTTCTGCTTCCTCTTGAAGGATTTCATCTTCCTCTGAATCGCTAGCAAAAGCCAGCAAGCATTTTGTAAAACTGGAATCCATTTATATTTGTTAGTAAGTTTTGATTTGAGATATGTATGACAATGTTGCTTTTATATATAAGGTTTGATTTGAGTGTCTCTTTATTGGATTCCTTTATTGGACTGAGTGTCTCTTTATTGGTTTGTGTGTCTCTTTATTGGTTTGAGTGTATGTTTATTGGTTTGTGTGTCTCTTTATTGGTCTGAGTGTCTCTTTATTGGTTTGTGTGTCTCTTTATTGGTCTGAGTGTCTCTTTATTGGTTTGTGTGTCTCTTTATTGGTTTAAGTGTATGTTTATTGGTTTGTGTGTCTCTTTATTGGTTTAAGTGTATGTTTATTGAAGGATTTAAACATTTACGCACCCGAAGGAGTTAAAAAGGAGTTAAAAAAGGAGTTAAAAACTATGGGTCGTCCACTACCGTCGTTATTTAAACATGTAAACATTTAAGTACCAGGTTTGGCGCTTGGCAAAGTACCAAAACTTGGCACTTGGCAGAGTACCAAAGTTGGCACTTGGCACTTGCCAAAGTACCAAAACTTGGCAATGTAACGGTTTGCAATAAAACAAGCATACATTACACAGAACATATGAAAGTAGCAAACAGTACACATACAAAATAACATATCGCAGAACACATAGAAAAATAACATACAGTCCAAAACATCGAGACATACATATATACATACATACATCGAGCCATACATATATACACCGCGACATACAGAAATATAAATCATGATAAATCTGCGGCATCGTCATCACTACCTCCAACCACGCCATCCCCTCCATCAACGTCATCCCCTCCTAACACGTCCTCCCCTCCAAGAACGTCATCCCCTCCAACTACGTCACCCCCTCCAGCACCGTCACCCCCACCTCCTCCTAAACCACCTGCTCCTGAACCAGAATCACCTGCTCCACCTGCTTCACCTGCTCCACCTCCTCCACCTCCTCCTCCTCCTCCTCCAGAACCAGAACCACCTGCTCCACCTGCTCCACCTCCTCCTCCTCCATCTCCTCCACCACCTCCTCCTCCTCCAGAACCAGAACCACCTCCTCCTCCTCCACCTGCTCCAGAACCACCTGCTCCAGAACCACCTCCTCCTGAACCACCAGTACACGACCCTACAATGGTACCTGATGCTGCTGTCCCCCCACCCTCTGCTGCAGCTAATCTGGCCTGTAAGTCATATATCTGCTCCTGCAATCCCTGCACCATCGCCTGGTGCTCCTGATACATGGACTGAGTATACTGCAACGCCATCTCCTGAATAGCCGCGATATGTATCCTATGCTGGTCCAACCTGGGTGCATACTGCATATATAGAACATATAAAATCAGTTTCTACAGCATATAACATACAACGTAAATTCACAAGTACAAATGTTACCTCATGTGACGGATATAATCCAGCAGTAGGGACACCATACACCATGTATGCAGGTGGGTAAACAATAGGCAGGGATATCTGTGTCCCGCTAAGATCATATGTCTGGAATGTATCGGCGAGAGCAAAATCCTGCGGAGGGTCGGATATCTGTGAAGGGGTCGGGTCGAAAGTAAACGGCGGAGGGTGAACTCTACCACTGACCAATCGGGGTCCAATGTGATCGGAGTTCACACCCCGCACATAATCCGGCAGCAAGTACCGTCTAGGAGCTACCCGAACCCAGTAAGGACCAAACTCTGCGTCGGGTAAGTGAAAGTCGGTCGTATCTACCCATCCTGCCTGTCTCAATCCAGCCACATACTGTCTCCCTATAACACGCTGCGGCCCGAACATATCAAGTGGCAAAGGTGGATCTACGGGTACGCGCAACTCACCGGTACTCTGGTAATAGCATCGGTCTCCCAAGTACCAAACAGGAAGGTGGGCCGGTGGGAAGAAGAGGACACGTCGAGTAGATAAGCTGCATGCAATGGCTAATGGATGGGCATCAGGTACTGGGCCACCGGCTGCAAGTAACATCCAATAAGAAGCCCAAGGTGCTCGTAATATGTTCCCCCTCTCCCTCATATCCAACTGGGTACGAGCCTCCATCAAGTCGTGTCTCACACCAGAAGGAGAACGCTGAACTACGTGCAAACTCTCCCATCTACGCATCCGTGGGAAAAAGGCCTCAGCGGCATGACTGGCGGTGGGCTGTATGTGTGGGTGCATGTTGGCCGTGTACTCGTAGTACCAGCACGGCAACATGTACCAAAAACCATACATCTGCTGGACCTCTCTAAAAGCATAGGAGTCAAGAGCGGTGTATAGATAACCCAGTATGGCAGAGCCCCAATCAAACATATGCAGCTGATCTAAATCGACTAGTGCTGCAAGGTAGCCAAGCCTAATCGAACTCTGTTGGTTCGTAAAGAACGTCGAACCAAGGAGGTATAAAATGGTAGCCCTGTACAGTATGTCGTGGAAATCTACCGCATCTACATGCGCTGTAATATAATTAAGTAAATATGTGCAGGGAACGACACCATTAGCTACACGAGCCGCATCCAAACCTGGCAAATACTGTATGTACGACTCGGGTGACTCAAACTGGGAATCAAATGGAGGTATGACTCTATCTGGAAGGCCTATCTCAATCCCCGAAAGCATGTAAAAATCGGCTGGGGTGATACCTAGCTCAAAATCCGGGAAGTGAAAGGTGTGTGTCGTAGGCCACCATCTCTCTGATAAGGCTTCGACCAAAGGTCGATCGAAGGACTGGGGAGGTATAATACGTAAAAAACGTCCAAATGGACTGCCAAATAGTCTCTCTCGAATATCCAGAGGTAATATGTCTAAGGCTGATGCTACAAACTTCGCCCAACTCCCGCGAACGTTTACATACCGAGTCTATTAAAATAATACCAGTTAAACGACTATAAAACCAAGCACGCCTATGCACTAAACGATAACGTGCATGCACTAAATGACTATTTAACAGTTAAATGAGTATTAAAGTTCGTACTACTAACGTATAACAAACTACTACATGATAAAGTTTTAACAGTTAAAAGACTATTTAACAGCTAAATCAATATTTAACTAGTACGTGCAATAATGTATACTATTTAAATGACTATTGACGTTCAAACTACTAGACCATAGAACGTACATGCACTAAACTATAACGTAAAACTATAAAGTAAAACTAATACCTGAACGGTGTCCAGCGCGGTAACTGATCGATGGGTGAATCCCTGTGGCATCTCGTGGAGGATACGTAAGTCCTCAATCGTCGTCCCCTCTGGTGGAGGAAGGTGTACTGGACCAGACATGTCGTCTGGCATAACTCTAACTGTGCGTCTCCCGCTCTTCGTCACGCGTGGCGGCATCCCGACGTTGGAACGATTAAAAAAGAAATTAAAAAGGAGGAAATTAAAATTAAATGAATATAACCAAACACCCCCCCTCCCGAGCCATATATAGGCTCGGGAACAGGCGCGAGCTGATAAAATCAGCTCGCGCCTGTTGGGAGATATCAAAGATATCTCCCGTAATGTTACGGGCCGTAACGTTACGGCCCGTAACACTGTTGGAGATGCTCTGAGAATGATGTTTTCTTGAATGCAACACGCAAAAGGATACGTAACAGCCCTGTAGTGGTCAATGGTCAACCCAGCAGCCATTGACATTCAACAACGGTGTCTACCCACAGAAACAATCATTGAGATGCACTGGTCCAATATATGATATATGTGTGGCTATAAATGAAGCAAAGGTCATCCAATCATACCACACACACTTTGTCGATCTTAAAGATGATCAGCATCATCGCCTTGTTATTTGCTTCTTTTTCTTTTTCTGCAAACGCAGTAAAATGCAACAAAGCAGACAGAGCTGCTCTTCTTACATTCAAGGACTCCTTTCCTAATAACAAGCATGATTCCTTCTACTACTCATATCCGGATTGGGAAGCAAACTCAACCACTGACTGCTGCAGTTGGAACTACATAGAATGTGACACCACAGGACGTGTCACTTCTTTTGTGTTGACTGGCGTCAGCGACGATCCTCCTCCTACTGTGAATCTCAGTGGTAAGTAGCACATATGTTAATTCAAGTACCTTAAAAAACAAATTCATACCTTAACCAGCAAGCCCTTATGCATATTAACCACGGCAGGCCCCATACCAGCTGTGCTTGGAGAACTTACAACACTCAAAACAATACAATTCGAATACATGCTTGGTCTAGTCGGACCAATACCACCCCAGATAGCTAAACTGAAGAACCTTCAAACTCTAGTCATATCAAAATGCCAAATCAATGGCTCTATTCCTTCCGTTATTTCCCAGTTACCTTCGCTACAAAGCATAGATTTGTCCAAGAATAAGTTGGTAGGCACAATCCCGCCTTCTCTGGCAGACTTGGTTAACCTCAGTTCGCTCTCTCTGCATGATAACCAACTTACTGGCATCATCCCCACAAATTTGTTCGGTAAACTATCAAAAAATTCCAATGTATTTCTTTACTTATCAACCAACAAGCTGAAAGGAAGAATACCAAAGTCTTTCCATGATGTCAACTTTTTTGCCTGCTACTTGGATGACAACAAGCTAGAAGGAGACTTGTCCCCTCTGTTTGGAAGAAACAAGACTATTTCCTATATTACCATGTACTCCAATAACTTTAGTTTTGATCTAACTAATGTTGAGTACCCACTGGCTTTGACTTATTTGGATATAGGTAGAAATGAGATATATGGGAGCATTTCAAATCAGATAACCGAACTGCCTAGTTTGACAACGGCTGTGTTTATGTATAACAATTTGTGTGGGAAGATACCCAGTGGTGGACATTTTCAAAATTTCCCTGCTGTATTCTTTGAACATAACAAATGTCTCTGTGGTGCACCATTGAAGTCATGCAACTAATTGTTTTGTAATAGCTTATATATAATAGTTGAAATAGTATTGAAAGCTGTAAGTCTTCGTGAATGAATAAACATATTTGTGTCTTTATACGTCCCTTGTCATCGGTTCTTCTTCTTCTAAAGTTTATTTATACCCTGCAGCAAAGACAATTTCATATTCCTTTATTTATACCCTGCAGCAAAGACAATTTCATATTCCTTTATTTGGAATCCTGGATTTTATAGAGACCGGTTTCTTACCTCAAAATTTGTATTACTCTTTGGAAACATGAAATAACCAAATTTTCTCTATGCTAGAATTTCACGTTTCTGCATTTCATCCTGTACCCGAAACCAAAGCATGCCCAATCACCATAATATATGCACACTAATTTCGAGATACCGCGCCGCCATCAGCCTGCAGCCATCGGCAGCTTCCCACCGATGCACCACCTACATGCCAAAGGTAAATCAGATCGATGTACTTCAGGATAAACCATACTCATGCCAAAGGTAATAGTACTGCCTGATGCAACCAGGGAACAACATTCATTATTAGGAGGAGAACTGTCAGCGAGATCTTTCAATGAAGGGTGATCACTGGCAATAGGATAATCTAACTGAAGTAGAAATTCTATTCTCATCTCCTCAATTCAAACTTGGACGCATCTTACAATTTTCACTACTCAAATAAATTGTCATCATATTCACAGCAAGTAAAGCCAGTAAAAAAACTAGCATATGGCATACTAGGCCATATCAACTCAAGAAATTAAAATCACTCATCATTGAAACAAGTTCAATATACCTGTGTTTGTCAATTGAAGGCGATAAATTTCATTCAGCCGCTCCAGTTATCAACAAATTGGACTTGTTACTCCTCAACAGTAGCTTTTTGTGACTCTTCACAAATGAAGTATCAGAGTTCTACTGATCCCTAAAATGTGTCATCAACGTTGAAGCCAAAACAAAGAAAGAGAGCTTTCCTTTATTGGCGTTTATATCTGCATAGCGTTTATATCCAGCATACGTAGTAATTGTCCTAGCATCAAAAGCACAATAATGTAGATGAGGGCATCAGGTGATGATCTGCAGAAAGAATAGCGGCTTCAGTATTCCAGATCTAGAAAGCACGAGCACCCCAAGATTCTAAACAGTCATGGCATCTCTCTCTAGGTGGCAGTATCCAAGTTTATACTAACTTGATTTTTATTTGTAGTTGATTTCTTTGCAGCAGTATCCAATTTGGCATAGACGACACTAAGTGGAAAATTTGGATCAGTTCCACCAACCAAATACAAGCGCACTCCTCCAGATTGCAGATCGAGACGCCTGCCACCGCACCAGTTTGCTCGCGCCATGTTCGCGGCCATCTAACCCGCAACCCCTCCCCCATCGCCGCCTCTCTTTCCTTCTTGCGTCTTCTTCATGTCAATCCATTCCATGAGTTATTTTCCCTGATTGTCGATTTGATTTAGGGAACAAAACGTGGTTCAGGTTTGGAAATATATAATTGGCTAGAAGGGATCGTAGTGAATTTTTGGAGTTTAGCTTACAATTTGGATAATTTTCTATTCATTTCATTTTGCCTTTAAGCATATTGGATTGTAAATCCATTCCACCGTTTAACTTAAATTGATTTATATTTCCATTTTACAAATTATATTCTGGTAATTGATTTTTATTAATACAATATTTTTTTTATTTTTATTTTATTATTTATCGATCGTACTAACGTTAAGTAATTTTATTTTTAATTATTTCAATCTTTTAAAACTTGCAGTTTCTCGATTTTATATATTTAACGTAAAGTTAATATTTTTTTTGAAATTACGTTAAGTTAAAATTCATTTTATTATTCATCTAAAAGTAAAGTTTATTTTTATTTTATCATTCATCGTAATTTTCTTAGTTAAATGCTAACACATAAGAATGTTATTAGTTCTTATATTTATATATGCTAGAATCATGTAAATACAAAAATATATTAAATAGATTAGATCATCATAAGTTTTAGTATTTTTTCTTAAATCTTAAATCTACTATGTTATAAAAGCTTGTTTTCCGAACTACAATGTCAAATATGATGACCCTTCATACTTTGAAACTATTAAAAAATATGCTTAAATAAAATGTGTATAACGTAGTAATTTGGAAATTTGACCAAATTACGTTTGTTATGCTTTAATTGAAAGCTGATAATGTAATAGGGTGGTGTGATTAAAATTCAACACTACAAAATGGAAATAAATATGAATCTCGTTTTTATTATTCTCTTGACGAGTTAAGCACTAAAACAAGATTGGTTACTGATTTACACGAGCAATTTAGATGCAAAAATTTCGTTAATATATTGTTTGATATTTAACTTCAGTTGTGTAGGTATGCATATAATATATAATAAAATGAATTTGCTAACATGTTTATTCATATACGTGTTTGCATATTGTCAAGATCTATAAGCAAACTGAATTCAAACAGTAAAAATCATGTCAAATAATATTGCCAATGCAATATATAGAAAGAATAAATATATAACTGAACTAAATAATTGTGATTAATAAATTTTTTGGTAAGAAGAATGATACTTTGTCCATGCATAACGCATTATGATATCTCAAAGGTTTGAACTTATGACTTCAAGAATCTTCATGTAAACCATATTTGTAACCACTCGGTTAAAGGTTCTTGACTAATTAGTGAATTGTGATCAATAACCTTTAATGTGAATTTAAACTAATTAGGGACTAAACAAGAATTAACTCTCCTTTCCAGAAATTACATTTAATGAATAAAATCGATTGCATATTAATTCTCTTTAAAGCTAACTAATTAAAGAGTTGATTGGTGATTATTTAATTCGTCTTAACTAATTTCTTTTAGTAACAACATTTCAATAGTGATTTAAGTTCCAACCACATGAGATAACATGTAATAAGATTGATTTACAACTTTCGTAGACGCCTTTTTACATGTAATACAATGTTATCCCAGTAAATCCAATGATGCCTCTTTGCATCATCACTTTTTCTTCAGAAAAAACGAGACCAAAGAGCAATAGGAAAGAAAGAACAACGAAATAGTTGTTACTGCTACGAAGACATGAGATCTTGGAGAATCGAGCATAGACTTGGTGACAACAAGCCGTTTTGCTTGAGAGATGAGAGATGAGTCCCACCTAAGGATCTTTCCCCTAGCTTTGTGTAACAACCCGAAATTTTGGAACCAATTTAAAATTTTGAAAATATGAATTTTGAGAATTTAATATAATCACGCACGGTTTTATATACATACACTCATTTTTAAATAGGATTTCAAAAAGTATAACGGTTCGATAAGTTATTTAAATCAGTTTTATCAACTTATCAGTTCAAACAATTTTCAGCAGAAATGAAAATTTGACACTATTCATCTATGAAAATTTTGAGTTTTCAGATAATATACGACTAGTATAATAGTTAGAATAAGGTTGTTTGATTTTTAAAATGATAAGTAAGAATAATAGTTTAAAATCGATAATTTAATATTGTTTTAGAAAAGCTAGAAAAATGGATATTTTGCAAATAATCCTGGAATTCGACGAAATCAATTTTATCGAGTCTCTAATGATAAATAAAGATAAGATTCCAAATTTCAAGTCAATTGGAGATAGTGTGTGAGCATGCATAACATAAATGCAAGTTAGAAAAAGCCGTTAAAATCGAATAATAAGATATTGAAGAACCATTTTGCAGACCGTCTCCGAATCTGACGAGGCCAGGACCATTAGAATCATATTTGAAAAATATAAGAGAGTTTCGAATTTCATAATTTTTAGATTAGTATGTGGTTATGCGAGTAATAAACGCATAGGTAAATTTCAAAGAAGATTGTTTTAAACAATTTATCTAACTGGTTTTAAGCCAATAAATAATATTTAAAAATATATTATAGTATATGAAAATGTTTTTAGAACATAAATTAATTTCCGTAAGCGTCGATACGTCATTATACAATATTTAGTAGTGTAAATGTTATATAAGGAGCAATAATCAATTAGAGCTCATTTTTAAATAATAAAAATAATAAATAAAATATATTTTAAATTTTGTTTACATATTATCGAAGAACACAAAAAGCAGATGAATGTGACTGGAAAATATATTTGATATGCATAGATATGTCAACAAGTTGAACGAAACGTCATAAGCTAGTTAGCTTATATGTTAATTAGCCAATACTATTCATTTAAGAAGGTGAATGTTTGTTTGTTTTGAGGTGTCCCCTTCCTAAGACACCATGGTGTGTTTGTTTTGAGGTGTCCATCCATCTTTCTAGATGTGCAACACATCACCAATCCAAATCAACATCTAAATCCGACAAACAGAGGTGCCTCTTTCTCATTTTCTTCCATTTTTCTTCACTTCCTTCTTCCTCCGTTCCTCCTTCCTTCTCCTCATACCATGTCAGCTCCCCTACCTCAGCCACACCAGCAACAGCCCTCCACGTCAAGCGCAGTAGCCCCCCTTCGGTTGGCCCCACTTCGCCTAAAAACACCTTCTTCCTACTTAAAACAATTAAAAAAACCATTTTCTTCCTCCTACACCCTTTTTCCACCCCTTCAACCTATTTGCAGCCCAAGCCTCCTCCTTTTGAACCCACCCAGCACGCAACCAGCCTTCACGCAGTCCCATGGGTCCCACTCTCCAAAATCCAAGCTACGTTCGCTTTAAAACCCTTCCAGTTAGTTCCTCGAATCCAAAATATGCATCCATATTTTGCCATTAATTTTATAAACCAAAACGCATCGAACCCCTGCCCATTCTTTCCCAGAAAATATTTGTGGTGTCGAAAGGCTTCCGAATTTATTTGGGGTTGTTTAGACGTAAACAGGGGCGGCCCGACAGTAAGTGATGCCCTGGGCGAACAATTTTTTTTGTTGCCCCACTTTGTAAAATAACAATACTTTCATCTGCATAAAATTACATGAAAACTAAAATTACAAAATGCAACGTTGATTACAAAATATTGTTAAACTAAATCACTAGTTTACAAGCCAAAATATTATAATGTCAACATGGTATCAAAAAAAAAAAAAAAAAACTAACGAAAACAGCTTCTTTTTGCATTCTTTGAAGCAAACTCCTATATAATCTCCTCATAGTTAAGTTTATCCAAGTACTAACTTTCAATTGAAATAATAGCTAATCCACTTAATCTCTCCTCCGACATAGTGCTTCAAAGATATATTTTTATCAACTTTAATTTTGAGAAATTTCTTTCTGCCATAGCAACGGTTACCGGAATAGTCAACAAAATTCGATAAGAAACCCAAACATTAAGAAATCCACTTACATCCCTATATAACCTCAAGAAATTTAGAATATCAATTGATTTCATTACTTCTGATGGTAGGATTCTTTTTAGTTGTCGAAGCTCGAAGAATAATTCTTTGCCACAAATATCTTGTTCTTCATCATTTTCCAAAAAGCTTTCTAATCTCATACAATGCTTCTTCAATTCCTCATCATCAATATTTTTGAATCTCAAATTTAACTAGAAGCCAAAAGTTCCTTCATAAAGATTAAATTACTCAAATCAATCTTTAAGTGAAGTTAAAGCTTGATCGATTATATGAAGAAAATAAGTGCATCTAAAATTATCTTCAGGAGATTGTTTATCGTCATCCTCCATGATATCTTCATCATATTGTTTTTTTTCTACCGACAATTCTTTTTTCATAAAACTTTGGATCATTTGCGAGCTCTTTATCTTCCTTCATCATTGTTTCAAATCCATCTTCCCTAAATTTTTCAAAAAATAGCACAAGCTCTTTGATTTTTGTAATTGCATCTACAATATCCATTTCTTCTCGTTGAAGAATTTTACTCACTCGATTAATGTTTTCCAATATCGTGTACCAAATGCACAAACTAATTAAGAACTCAAAATTTTCCAAAGCATTTTGACACAATCCTTTAGCCTCCATCATAACAAAACCATCCTTAAAATTATTTGCAATGTCAATTAAAGCATCTCTTAGCTCCGATGCTTGAGTTCATATTGCTTTAACACTTTCAATGTGGCTTTCCCAATGTGTTGCGAATAAGGGTTTTGGAGTCAAGCCCTTTACATAACTGTGAAGTATTTCCCATCATTGAGTTGAACAGGAAAATAGTGTAAAAAAATTTTGCACAAAGGCAAAAAAAATTCTTGCTTTCATACATGATTCTGCTATATCACATAAAGCAAAAATTAGGCTATGACACCCACATGAAATGTAGAAAGTTCTAGGATTTATATCAAGTTACCTTTTTTGTACGCCTTGATGTTTGCCTACAATTAATTCAATTAAATAATTAATGTTATGGTCTAGCATATAGTAAAATTTAATTCAACCTCATACCTTTCATATTTGAACCATTATCATAGCCTTGTCCTCACACGTCATTGATATCAAGTTTGAGATTAATCAATGTATTTTGAAGTTATCTAAAAAGACCAAGTCCGGATGTATCACTAACACTTATGAATCCAAGAAAATATTCCTCCACATTAATATCATTTGCATTGTCAACGTTCACACATCTTATAACAATAGACATTTGCTCCTTATGGCTCAAATTTGGAGTGCAATCAAGGATAATGGAGAAGTACTTCGTTTTCCTTATTTTTGCAAGTATGGTTGATTTGATTTTATTAGCCAACAAATCTATCAATTCATTTTGAATTTTATAGCTAAGATAATGATTATTGTTCTCATTATTCACCACACGTCTAAGATGCTCTTCCATAACTGAATAAAACTCCGCTACAAATTCAATAAGTTGGCAAAAAAGTCCATTGTTTTTCTCATAAATTCTCTCATTTGATCCCTGAAATGACAAATTATTTCGAGAGAGTGTCTTGACAACCCCAGTTATACGCACAATTACTTTTTTTCCAATGTTGTTTTTCTCAATCAATTTGAGGTTCCATTGCATTATCAATTGTCGCTTTTTGTCGAAGGCCCCTATGCAAATTAGCCCATTTGATAAGATTGGCATTGTGTAATGGATTGCTTTCATGCTCTCTTAACTTGGTAGATAAATTATGCCAATTGATTCCTTCATTTGCCAAGTTGGAGGCTTTATGTGTATTTTAAAATAGTTTGCAACAAAAGAAAAATACTTTATCACATGCATTTGAATACAAAAGCCATTTTCTTTCATGCTCTTCTCCACATGGATAGCCACCAATGCAGTGCTTAGAAATAAAGTGTCAAGCATTTATTTTGTTTCTTGGAAATGCATCATTATCTTTTGAAATTTTGATGGGTACATGTTGAATCAACATAATTCTTTTAGCATCGGTAATCTCCCCCCATAATCCCGGATCATAGTTGATCTCAACATTTCTTTCACGATCAAGCGTCTATACATTACCAACATCTTCTTCATAAGCATTACCATCAACATTTATATTATCATCCTCCTTGGGAACCTCTACGATATGATCTCCTACTCCAATTTTTTCGTTTATAGGTTCGTCAACGTCGTCGATATCACCATTAGAACCAATATTCTCATTCCCCAAATTGATTTCTTCAACTTCACTAGAATTTGAAATTTGATTTTTTTTATTTCTTGCTTGAAATAAATTTGAAATTGATCCGACTAATGATTTTGCTTCTTCATCTTTATGTTGTTTTCTCTTCCTCTTTTGATATCCAGAACTCTGTTTTTGATTCCTATCTCGATGACATAACAATATAACATAATATTATAAATCTAGGGATACTAACACATTTTAGTCACCTTATAAATAACAAACAATTTAATTATGCGTAATTCATAATTCATCCATAACTTATTTATTCATACTTCATAATTCATTCGTAACTTATTAAACATAATTCAACAAACTAATTCATTCATTCCTAATTCATTCGACGATTATTTGTTCAAGATTCATATTCATTTAATAAATTAAGTAATCAACCAATAAAATATTTATATTTAAACCAAACTAAGTAATACACAAAAAATAAAAAATAAAATGAACATTGAAGTACTTACATATTTATTGCAGTTCCAAAACTTGAACTTGGTGAACACTAGAAGTCTTGAATTCCTTCTCCAGGTCTCTTACAAGCTACAACTACAAGGCTGCAAATTAGCAAATGATTCGAAGAGTGAAAATTTGCAAGTCTGCAACGTACAATCTTGCTCTTCACTCCTGCAAATTGAAATAGGTTCGCAGTCTAGGAAAATTAATATTCAACAAATTGAAAATTGAAATTATGTTGCCAGTTGGCCTACAGGCTATAGGCCTAGTATTAGGCTATCAACAAATTGAAATTGTTTCTTTACCATATTTTTTTTATGTATTTTGTACAATATAAGTGGATTTATAATTGAGTCTGCTAATATAAGTGAGTCTATCTGCAAATCGATAGCCTAGTATCAGGCTATCAACAAATTGTATTTTGCTAATATAAGTGGATACACAATTGAGTTTGCCCATTGCTACATCAATGGTTACTGTCCATGAAGTGTTTTTATATGGATTCTCTTTTGTTTGAAATCTAAATATTTGCTTGTGCATACATTAATTGTTTCTTTACCATAGTCACTGTAATTTATGAAGTTGATAATCTGTACTCTAAACCTTTTCATATTTATGGACGAATTTCTGGTTTGTTTTAAACCAGAGCAGGTCATACAATTTGATTACAGTTAATCCGAGTTCACAAAAACTAGCTCTATGTATCAACATTCAACAATTGAAGCCTATGCGTTAAAACCTAAAATAAAAATTTGAAATTACCTAATTCCAGTTTCCAAGCAACAAATTGAAATTACCTATTGCGGACAAACAATGGACTAAGGTCAAGGCGTGAAGCCCGTGAAGCCTTGAAGGTGTCGACGACCGCAATGAAGCTAATCAAAGATGGTGAAGGCTAAGTCGGAGTCAGCGATGATCGAAGAGAAAGGAGCGAGAGTCAATCGTTTTTTAAATTATGGTAGAAATTTTCGATCGCTGGGAAAATTTTGATTTTTTGGTGCCCCTCACGCGATTGGTGCCCTAGTCATTAGTCTTGCCAGTCTTGGTGAAGGGCCGGGCCTGGACGTAAAGATCCTACCATTTTAAAAGAGACGAAGTGGAAATAGATAGTGAGTAATACATTGCTCATGTTTGAATTATTTACATTGTTTGTGATTGTTGATGTTACATGAAAATTGTATGCAAGTAAAAATGTATGCTATGTTGCATAAGTATGATGTGTGGACTTGAATTATTGAAGTTGGTTAAGAATTAATATGGTATCGTAAGTGGTTTAGTAGTTGAAATCATAAATAGAACGTTTGGTTGCAATGGATGATAACTTGGTTGAATGTTGCATGTATGTTGACATGAAAAATAAATATTTACAACCCAAAATCCACATCATCAAGACATACAAAAAGTAATCCCTCAATTATGGTAGGGCCCCTCTTGTTTAAATGACAAGTCCTATTTGTTTTAGGAATATTCGAGGAGCTAACTTACCCTCAAAACATTGCGAGATTAAATCACTGGTTAAGGAAAATAAAGTTTAGTTAATGTGTATCTCAGAGACTAAAATGGATCTTATGACAACTGAAAAAGCGGCAAAATTTATAGCATCATCCTGGCGATTTGATCATAATTTAGCAGTAACATCTTTTAGGAGACTGCTTACAATTTGGAATCCTGGTTTTTCCTAATTGTCAAAGCTTTCTGAATCTGATCAATTCATCCACTATAAATGCATTCATCTTCCCACAAACACTCCTTTTCTTCTCATTTCTATTTATGCTCAAAATTCTCTTATTTCTCGAACCACTTTTCTGGATAGTGTTCATCTTTTAAATCCCTCAAATGATCCCTGGTTAATAGGTGGGGACTTTAATTGTATGTATAATAGTAACTAGAAATTTGGGGGTTGTCCTCTAGCTCTCAAAGATATTACCCTCTTAACCAAACAATCATAAATTCCTCACTATTCCTGGTGCAGAGTTATGGTTTGTCTTTTACATGGTCCAATAATTCGAGATCTGGTCCATCCACCTTGTGTAAATTTGATCATCTTTTTGCTAATGTTCCATTTTTTGATCTTTGGCCAAAATCTTACAGCATTATTCCTTCTCCAATATTATTTGATCATAGCCCTTTAGAGTTTCATTTGGGGAATGAAGTAGCTGCTGACTTGGGTAAAAAATCTTTTAATTTTTTTAATTTTTGGTGTAGTCATCCGGATTTACCTAATCCTCTTTTGCAGGTTTGGAGTACTTAATCTAATAGGAATCCTATGATCAATCTTCTTATTAAGATGAAGTTACTTAAATCTCAGTTAAGAAGTTGGTCAGTATTGAATTTTGGTAAAGGGTCTCAAAAATCTTCATCAATCAGAGTAGATCTAGCTCACATACAGGGATAAATTCAGGAGAAGCCTTTTGATATAGAACTAAAATAGCAGGAAATCCTTAAAAAGAGGCAATTATAATCAATGTTGGATACAGAAATGCAAGCTTTGAGATAGCAAGCTTTTATTAGAAGGGAGTTGGAAGGTGATAGAAATACAAAATTTTATCATAACTCAATTAAAATTCAAAAGGTCAGGAATTCGATTTTCATGATTAAAGATATGAATGGTCTTGTTCATAATTCTGATGAAGGAATCAATAATGCTTTTGTTCATTATTTCTCCTCTATATTAGCCAATCCTAACACTCATAAAACCAACATTAATCCTCTATTCCATATTACATTACCAACCCTCTCTTTTCAACAATCTGAAAATCTTATTGGATTGGAGACAAAGGAAGAAGTCGAAGAGGCTGTTTTCAATCTTGATGCTAGTAGTTGCGGAGGTCCTGATGGGTTTGATGCTTTTTTTGTGCAAAAAAACTGGAACATTATTGTTGATGACATTACAAAAGCTATGTTGTTCTTTTTTGGGACTAATCATCTTCCATCTAGTTGGGCAGCAACTTCAATTGCACTTGTTCTTAAAGTTGAGAATCCTACTTCTATTTCCGATTATAGACCAATCTCTTGTTGTAATATTTTTTATAAAATTATCTCCAAAATTCTTGCAAATTGGCTTCAAAAGGTGTTGCCTACAATCATTTCGGCCAACCAATTAGCATTTATTCAAGGCAGATCAATCTCCGACAATAATTTGTTAACTTAGGAGCTTTTGTATGGCTACAATTGGAAAGGAATTTCCCCCAGATGCATGTTAAAGTTATACACTAGAAAAGCATTCGACTCAGTGGCGTGGCACTCTATTTTAGCTAATGAAATTTCCAATTCCCTATCTTGCATGGATTTTCACCTGTGTTTCATCACCTAGATTTTCAATTGCAAGAAATGGAGGTCTTCATGGTTTTTTCCAAGGAACACAAGGAGTGAGACAATATCGGCTTATATTTTTGTCATCGTGATGGAGTTGTTAAATTCGCTTTTGAATTGATCAAGTTATGAAGAAAAATTTGGAGCTCCATCCAAAGTGTAAGTACCCTAGGATCATTCATTTACTTTTTGCAGATGATTTAGTTTTATTTACTAAACCCTCTGAAAGTAATATTCGCTGCATCATGGATACTCTACACTCTTTCTATATGATAACTGGTCTACAAATAAATCTAAATAAGTCTCATATACTTATGGCTGGGTTTTCAAGTGAAAGGAAGAATATTTTGTTAGCAAGTTCATGTTTAAATGAAATGCCACTAACTTCAAATTATTTAGGGTTGTCGTTGATAGGCTTACGTATTTCAAAGGATAAGTGCCTTCCTCTGTTTAAGAAGATAATTGAAAATTTACAGCAATGGCCTTTATGTCAACTATCACAGGTAACGAGACTAACTATAGTGCAATCTGTTGCTTTAGCTTTTACTACCTACTAGACCAGACACTATATTTTACCAATCAAGGTTATTAATATGATAATAGAAGCACTAAATAAATTCCTTTGGCATGGAGACCCTTACTCAAAGAAAATGATTCCAAATTCTTTTTACTGTTTGACAGTAAAATGTATGGGGGTCTGGGGATAACAAACTTATCTCTTTGGAATAAGGCGGCTATCTCAACATACATTGACAAATTATATGATTCAGAAGATTGCCTATGGTCAAGATGGGTTAGGGAAAATTTGATAGACAGGAAACATTTTTGGACAATGGATATTCCACTGAATTGTAGTTTGAGTTGGAGAAATATATTGAAGTTAAGGAGCACTTTTCTGCCGGTTATACAAGCTGATTACAATCACATTAAGAAACTGTCCTTTTCGCATGACCCTTGGGCAAAGGCAGGTTTGATATTAAGCACAATAGTTGATTATAACTTGAGAAGATTATCAGGTATACCAGAGAATGCTTATGTTGAGGATTATATACATGAAGATGTGGTGGTTCTTTCTTATTCTGGTTCATCTATATTGAGGACATTATGGGCGGATATATTTGGAAATTTTAAGGTGAATGGAGATTGTAGTTTATTCTGGAGCAACAAATCTCATTCCATTCAGCATGTATACTCCTTTTTACAAGGGATAGGCAAGTATTTCCATCGGCTAAGAGAAGATGGATGACGAGTAATTCAGCTAAAGAAAATTTACTTTTATGGAAAGTCATGGCGAATGCTGTCAATGCAAAGAATAAGTTGATGAGGATTGGAATTGTTCCTGATGAAATATGCTTTTTATGTAAGTCTGCAGTAGAATCTAACATTCATTTGTTTTTTGAATGTATTTTTTATTTCCAAATTTGAATGAGATTATTGGCCGTTGGACACTTTTACAGACCTTCAACTGATAGTAGAATTGAATGGTTTAATCTTTATATGACAACTAGATGGAGAAATAAGAGATCGAAGTTGCTTTCAAACATTCTGAAAAAAAATCATATATGAGATATGGGCTGAGAAAAATCGCAGAGCTTTAGGGCATGGAAGCTTGAATGCTAACCAGATTTACAGCTGTATTTATCATAGAATTATGAAGAGTTTTTACCCTTTATAGAAGTTATCCTGTTCGATTTGGTGACTTGCTGTTTTCAATTTGGCTTATGGAATTTGAAGACTTGCGGAGGCTTTTGTCTTTTTGGTTGTTGGCTGTTGTTGGCAATAGTTAATGAAGTTAGGGCGGCATTAGTGATTAGCAGCATTGTGTTTTTTCTGTTTTCATTTGTTCTACTGTAATTTTTTTTTTCTCATTTTTGCTAGTCGTGGGTAATAAGTGCTTTTGTCTTTATTTTTGTACAATTTGTGTTTGAGCTCTTATACAAACATTGTATTTTTTCTTTATGTGAATAAATGTTTGCTTGCCTTTCAAAATGTTTACAAGTTAGAGTTGGAATGTTAAATAATTAAATATTAACAATGAGATTTGGATACTTTACCGTATCCAAAATGATATGTATTTGTAATGTTTTCTGGTAGCTGAAAATATATATTTGAACAAACAAGTCTATGTGATGAATAGTAACTTCGATTTATATTAGCGCAACTTTTGTCAGTATAAACTTGACATATGTACACAATCTTATATGTTATACGTTGATGCGTTTGGATATGGATTGGCTAAAAATAATAATAATAGCCAATCGATTATTAACATTGGTTAATAAGTTGTTTGCAAATTAGTCGGAAAACAGTGTTTAAGTGTTAAGTGTTGACAGTATTAACACTTAGGTCGTCGACGCCGTATTATGGCATACAATGATTGATTGATCTTATTTGAACGTTATTGTTATGCTGGATACATATAATTTAAATTATATGTAAATTTGTTAAGCATTATTCCAATCTAAGAAATTAACCAATATTTTAGTAATATAATATTAGTCGAAAAATAAAAGTCAAAATATGATGTTCAATTTTGGCTGGACGTAAAGTATAATATATTACAATGAACATTTGCAAAAGAAATAAACTGATTTGAAATAATTTTCAAATAGTTATGGAATGTCGAACTTTTTATTTTAAAATAAATAATAACCAAGGAAAAGTGAAGTTCGGTTAGAGTATCTTGAAAACGTTTTAACAAAAGTTTCTTTTTTAAACTTATTTGTTTATTTTTACAATGGGCTTCAGGAAATTTTAGGCCCAAACGAACAAGTTTGAAGAAATAATATTATTTTATAATAAAATAATATTATAATATAAGTTTAATGAAAATATTTAAATTGGATGTGAAATATTGAAAATATGGTATACAGTAATTATTAGGAAATTAATAAACCATTTTAGAAGCAATTCGATTTTATTTTAATATAAAATCAAAGTTTGGTTTGTATAGAACTCGTCGCGCAGCGATAGTTCTCGAATTTAGACCGCTGGCTTAAAACAGACATACCGGGAGATTTAACTGTCGGATTCTCCTGAAATAAAAATCTTTAAGTCTAAATTGAAAAGAGCTTTGAAACAAGTATAAGAGTTTTAAAATCCAACGGTTAGATCTCAAGATAAATCCAAATCAAAATTGAATAAAAACAGTGTTGGTGCCGTTAATGATCTGAAATTGATTTTTAATGAAATAGGCTATTTTTGAATTATTAAAAATAAAGAAAAATTATGACGAACCATGAGTAATGATTTCAAAGTGGCTTGAAAAAGTAATACTAAGTTTTGAACTATATTTCAACTATTTTGCATTTTCAGCCTAATTGACTAAAAACGGTAAAAAGATGTTTTGTAAATTTAAGTTAAATAAACTTAAAATTGTTTGGTTTATCAAATATAACCAAGTTTTGAAAGGTGTTGTTTAGATAAATCTTTTGATTTAGAAAAGGTTTCCAACTTAAATAAAAACTGGATTTGGATAGGAGTAATCTTCGGATATAAGGTATTGGTTACCGCTGGCAGAAGTTTACTACCTATGGAATTTGGAAGATGTTAACATCGTTATTCCATTTGTAGTATTCGTTGATTTTGGGAACTTTATTGAATATAGATTGATATAACTCTATTTGAGTTCTTATATTTTACATCAATTGGTTTGGGTTTCTTGTGAACGATGTTTTAAATAACACTATTCTTTAACCCAGTTAAAAGAGAAAACGATTTCTCAAGATTGGTTGATAGAAAATATTTATTTAAATTGTGTTAACCCCATTAAAACGCAGTTCAGAATTATGAATTGTTCTCGAACAGTGATGAGCGACATGGAATTAAGTCGTTCAGCGCGTTCGATATGATTTTCACATCTTCAAGCCGTTCTTATGCACTGACATAGTTAAGGCGTCGGAGCGGCATAAGACAAGTCATTAGCTACAAAGCATGCACCATGTCGTATAATCCACCAAGCCGTCCATCATAACTCAAGTCGCATAATGTGGCAGCGTCTTATACCGCAACATGTATATAGGAAGCAGGTCGTAAAATATAAAAATTAGCCTGTACAAATATTCATGTCGGTGGTTAAATAATGGCATCCCATTCATATCGTTAATGTACTCATGTCGTTAATCCACTCATGCACAGTCATGTCGTCATGTAACCATGTCTTTGCCAGGCTTCAAGCGAGTCACAAGTAGCATAAACAATATAAGCTGCAATGTCATGTCGTGCAAACGAGTTTACTCGAGAGCTAGTTTGTTCACACTTATTTAACTGATATTATGTTCACACCACTAAAGGTGTTAGATTTGTGCGGCTGAGATTAAAAGGTGGAATTCAGGGGTCAATCATAGCCCCACACCACTAACACCATTAGTGGTGTTATGTTCACATCTGTTAAAAAGATGTGAACAAACTCCTACTAAGTTTACTCATGGTATGTAAACCGTGTCAAGTAGCTTTTATATCAGCATACTAGGAATAATACATTGATTTATAAAGAAGGAATGGGACACATGGTGTTATGACACAAATGAATTATTCATGTATTTGGCGAATGGACCAAATGGATCCACGTATTCTATGATTCGAAAAGCTGCTCATGTACAAACAAAAGTGGAAAAATCATGTCGTATATAGGAAGGAACACCAGGTCGTCCTTTATGTTAGTATACACTTAGAACCAGCTGATGACAACTGTAAGAAGCAAGACGTTGATATTTTATGTTATCAGGCCATTAAGACCATTTGGGTCATCATGTTGATAAAAGGATCTACGTGGCAGAAATACGGAGAAGTATTATGTTATTAGGAATCATACAGCGTATAGTTTAATTGAACAAGCTAAACCAAGTCGTAAGACATGTTTAATTCATACCGTTTATATTTAAGTCACAAACCATAATCACCAAGTGGCGCTAACCAGACATATCACGTTGTGGATCATTTATATGAAGAGCACGTGGCATGAGGATGTTCAATACACGAAGACATCATGTAGGTTATTCACACACTCCCGTCAGGCCGTTGGACATATGGGTACTTCAAGTCGTAATATTGAGCTCAGTATCATACCGCGCTTCTAGGCCACGTGCCACTAATCGTTTGCATGATATGGTGTTCATGCCATAAGTCGCATACATGTCGTTTGACCATCCGAGTCGCAAGCTATTCCCATGGAGGTTGATGCTTCATTTGTGCCAGAATGTTATAGCCTACCCATCGGTGGGCACGTGGAGACTGAATACGAGCACTTGCTTTGTAATATGGGATGGTTATAGTTGGCACTCATTGCCCAAAAGATTTATGCAGTTTAAACACACGCATCGAATTGCTTCATGCCGCAAAATGACCACTATCAAGTCATTCACGTTATTAAAAACATGTCGCATTCCAGCGTGGATCCTTGCACGCGCCAGCTGTAAAGGGGAAATGCCAGCTGTACACCCTTATTTACAAGTGTGCCACTACCTCTAAAACACTTCTATAAATAACCCACTACACCATACTTGAAGGGGACAGAAAATTCTATCCCGAAGGGACGTCAAATCATTTCTCCAACACTACAAGCTTCATTCCAAGCTTCGTTAATGGCTTCTAAGGATCAATCAACTTCTCTCCAACAACAAATGGATCTAATCTTCTTCAAACACCATTAATTCTCTCTCAAGTTCAACCTAAGCTACTTTAATCTCCTCTAATCCTCTTTAAAGCTTAAATCTAATGCCAAATCGCCTGAATCCTTGAAGATCGTTCAGTTACTGAAGTTATCAACGATTTATACATCCACCATCACAAAGCAAGAGACATCACCTATTCCTTTGCAAATTCAAGTTAAATCTAGATCATAGAAAGAGAGAAAAGAGAGAGATGAACAATATGAGCGAATTCGTGTATTTTGTAAAACAAAGTATGATAGTGAGAAGTGATTCAAAATGGATGTAGATCTATTTTTGATCGGACCACTATAAAAATTCTTGTGTTTTTACTTACTTTTTGTGATTGTGGTCTCATTTTCTTAATTCTAATCGTTTGGTGTCGTGCTCTAGTAACACCTTTGGTGTTGTGACCAATTTTAGTTTCAACATTTGGCGCCCACCGTGGGGCAACGTTCGCACCTCCTTCTCTCTCACTTCTCTCAAGTTGAAGAGCCTTGCGTTGAAATTCAAAGCCTTGTCCGAGATCACGGATAAATCTAAGAAATCCACCAGTGAAACCGTTGAAAAAACTAACAACGTTGCTAACAACGAAGCTACACCGCTAGCTAACCGTTTTGAAGTTGGTGAAAACTTGATAGGTAAAGCCGGTGTGATTTGGAATGAGTTGGACGCCGCTATTGTCAATATTAACCAACGAGTGGATAGTTCTACCAAGATATGATGGAAAAACTTGATCTATCATTAACGCACGACCAAATCTAGCCCCTTAAAAGATCCATGTTGATCTCGACGAAAATGACAGTTCGTTCGCTACTGACCATGATCGCAACGACAATGTGGAAGACGAGAATGAATGGCTGAGCGACAAAGATGAAGCTAACATCAAAAATTTAAAGCCAAAAGCTAAGAAATTCCGAGGGAAATACTCGAAGGGTTACTAGTCCCGCCAAGGGGGTACCTCTTCGTGGGGAAGCCAAAGGACCTAAGTTGTCTAATCATGATCGCTTTCCTAGACGAACATTTGGCAAAGAGATCGAAATCAACCCCGCCAAGCGACATATCACTGAAGAGTACATCTTGGATACGATAGAACAAATCATGAAGAAGAATCAAGCTCTCATTGACAATGATAGGGAATGGGATTTCTCTCCCGATAGGACTCCGTTTACCGAGAGAATCTGAGAAACAGAGTGTCCGAAGAAATTTAATCCTCTAACCTTGCCTCCGTACAACTGCGTTGTTGATTCCAACTACTTTCTGTTCAAATATGAGTGGCATATGAGTGCAACAAAAGCAACAGATGAGATGACATGCCTATATTTTCCTCACTACTTAGAAGGTGCTGCGTCATTATGGTTCACAAAGCTATCACCTATGTAATAACCCAACTTATTCTATAATTAATTTATGGATTAATTAATTAAGGAAGAAAATTCAAAAGTTCGCAAGAAAATGAAGAAAGCATTCATGTAAAGAAATGCATGTGAAAAATTAAAGGTAAGAAAGATTTAACATATTAGTACGTGCGTTAAATAAGGAGATTTAACGCAATAATGCATACGGTAAAAAGTATTAAATAAATAGATGCATATATGTACATATGTGCAATTATGTTATAAAGATACAAATTTAAAAAATGTGTGAGTACAGAAGGAATCAATACATGCAATAAATTGATTGCAACAAAAGAAAGAAAAACATTGATTTGTAGATATGTTTAACATGACATTGATTAGAAAACAAGTAATTTGTCATTTATGTTCGATTGATTGTCATTTATGTTTATTTGATGAAAATTTAGGAAACCATGTAATTAATCTTAATTTGTATGAACACTTATGCTAATTTGTCATTTATGTCAATTAACATTAAAGAGAATATGATAATTTGTCACCTATGTTAATTGACAATTAAAAAAAAGATGTACATTTGGTACATTAATAGATTGCATACATAAGAATGGTTAATATTAATAAATGCATGAATAATTTGAATGTAATGTGCTAAATAAAATCCCATTTATTTACCATTGAAGCATAGACTATTATTTTATTTTTATGATAATTTGGTTATTTGTATAAGGAAGGTATATATGAAAGATGGGGGGGGTATGTAGTTATACATACATTTAAAAGTTCAAATGGGGAAATATATATATGTATATATAAGCTGCCCAATTAATTAAAAGGAGAAGGTAATTAAAATGGTACAAACATTCAAATCAAGTTAATCAAGTGTTTCTGGAGCGTTCTAGACTCTTCCTTTTGAACTTCTACATCTATATATTGAGTCCTAAACCTAATGTTTTTCTCCACAGCAAATCTATGGCATCTCTACTTCACTGCAGCCTAAATTAAAATAAAATAAAAATCCTTTCTTCTTCTTCAAGCCAAGAAGTTCAACAAGATTAATATTTGCATCTGCACACCTATTTTCTTCTAATCTAACCGCTGTAAGTTCACGTTATTTTCAGATTTAAATACCTAATTGTAATCTTGGCATGTAATAAAATGAATCCAAGTCCATGCTTGATGATAAGATAATCTTTTCAAATTTATCCCTATCTTTCTATCGAATCCATGATTTTACATGCCTAAGAAGTTATTATATCGATACAATCATGCCTATCTTTGATATACATCAGGCTTATAATCCTTTTTCGTTCATGATGTTATTCTTATGCCTGCGATAATGATTGTATCAATTTATTCAAGAATCTATCTTCGTTGGATCCAAATTTCCTGTATTAGGTCTGTTGTTGCATGCCTATTTTTATTTTTATGCTCCTTCTCTCTCTTCCCCTATTTCCTTTTTCTTTTATGAACCTGGGTTACTTTCGAACCTAGGCTGAAATCGCGAAATACGAACGATTGGAATACGGAGAATATTTGGGTATAACCTATTTTGGTTAAATATTAGGCATAATGTATTTGGTGAAATAATTGGGCATAACATATTCAGTGAAATTGTTGAGCATAACTTGTAATTGCTATTGGGGCATTATTATCGTTATAACTGCAAGTTTGGGTTAACTGGCATGCTAACCAAGTTTTGGGCATAAACTTCAAACTGAAATATTAAAACTAGATTGGGCGTAACTATTGGTTGAGACGCCAAACATAATGTATATTATGATTTTGAAGCATGACTATTATTGTAAATTTGGGAAGATTGGGTGTAGCCTATTTTGATTAATAACTTGTAATTGAATTTTGTAATGACCCGAAAATCCCGACCAATTTGAGCTGACCAAATAACACAAGTCCAACCCCAAATTGCACTAGAAATTCAAGAAATTAATAGAAAGAAGATAGAGGGTGAGGAAAGATAAGATAAAAACTTAGAACAGAAGAAGAAGAACACAACATCAGAGTAACACGAACCTCACAGCGGAACGAATAACATATAACATATATAACATAACTTGAAATATACATCTGTATTTGAATATACATCATTATCAAAGTACAGCACTTACAAACACAGCGGAAATAAACTATAGCTATATGATCCTGAAGCCTCCTGCTCCAGCTCTTCAGATATATCTGTAAATCCTGACTACTTGACTGCCCGTACAAATTTAGGCACCCAAGAGTTTAGGGAAACAAAACAAAATAAACTCCGGGTCAGTCATGGGACTGGTATGAGTAAAACAGTTTAAAACAGTCTGAACAAGTAAACGATATCTCATAAGACCACGCCATATAACGGAACGGGTTTTCCCCTTATGAGAATCCAAAATATCTTTATATCAAAAACCTTTTGATATTATAATAATGTCTATGTACAAATAGATATCAATCTAGCAGAAACGCTTTCATCTCACGTTCTACATATAGTATACAATCGAAACCGCAAGCACGTATTGGGTAATGGATTTCCAACTATGACAAGGTATGGAACCACCTTCCGATCAGTGTACTCTAGGAACGATACACTGGAGTTCAACAAGAACATCTTGCAACTCAGCCACACATGACCGACCACTCATTTCGCTTGAGTGTATCGAATGTACATCACTAACGGTTGGGATCAGCAACCGTTCCCGTATATATATATATATATATATATATATATATATATATATATATATATATATATATATGGGACAACATTGATAGATTAAAGAAGCAATTGAATATTCTCTAGATAGGTGATTATACAACCTACTTCGGTGCGACCGACTTAGCCATGCTACCTGCCCGATTTTTGTCATTTACTGGATGTGAGGCTAGAAGCTAAGCTTATCTTTTCACATACCACATCTTCATTCACTTAGAATGTCACATCGTCATACCCACCAAATCACAAATTGATTTCCCCAAAAATACCACCTGTATAAGCTAAGAGAAACGAATTCCTGCGCCACCAACGTATATACGTTTGAAACGATCAACTTACGTGATCTACCAGATATACCCTGTCAGACCTTCGTCCATACAAGTTGTCCTGGGACTGGACAAACCGAAGGCACTATTCAGTATATTCATCTTAGGCACTGTTATCTAAGACTTATATAATAGCCCTTACACTTTACTCCGTCTTCAATTATCTTTGGCATATATGATTCGCAACGCTTATGCTAATACAGAGTGGTTCTATGGATAATAGTCCAACCGGTCTCTCCATATTAACAACGTTAAATGGTCAAAAACTTCGATAGTCTGTGATTTAACTATCGAAGGAAAAATACGTGTACAAACAACGATATTATTTCCAGAAGGAAATTCTATCAATCAATCACCAATCTCTACCATTCCATAACTATCAGACTCTAACTGTAAACTAATAAGAGAATAACTTCCCAAGTATAAACCCCGAAGGCCGAAACCAACATCAGATCGATACTCAGGAAACCATTCAACTTATTAATATCTAGTCATTTTCTAATTTTGCTTAACTCTATATCTTTAACTCTATTTGATTAACTCTAGTTCGTTTTTAACTCTAATCGATTAGCTCTATTTTATTGCCTCTAACGGGTTAACTTTAACTGATTAACTCCTTTCGAATAAACTATATTCGATTTACTCCTTTAATTCTAACTGACTAATTCTAACTCCTTTTATAATATCGTATTTATTTTCTAAATAAATATTTCCTTTATTCTATATATATTTCTCAAATAAATATTCCTTTATTCTAATGCTATTTATTCCCTAAATAAATAAATAATCCCTTTTAATCTATTTGTAAATGTTCTACAAATATTTCCTTTATAATTCTGTTTTATTTGTAATTGGTTTACAAATATTTCTCTTTCTATTTGTTTGACAAATATTTTCCTTTATATTTGTTTTACAAATATTTCCCTCTATATCTGTTTAACAAATTCTTTCCCTTATATTTGATTTACCAATATATTTCTTTTATTCAAAAAAAACTTTTTCTTTTATAATATAAAATCCATTAATTTTATATAAATAAATTATTTTCAAAATATACTTTGAAAATCCCTTTTCTACATGCCAGTATTTCTTATGGTATTTAAAATGCCAAATCACAATGATTGATATCATTTAAACACACATCATCATCATCAGATTTTATATCACATCATATATTACAATATATGAAAACAGTAAAATAAATGTTGAGGATTCCAGTTGGATTCCTCCAACCTGCTTCCCTGCATCATAGATGTTAAACAATATAATTAACATCGATATCATTTCAATATGAAATATCCTGTTAAACAGAATCGATATTTGATGAACGATATATATATATATATATATATATATATATATATATATATATATATATATATCGTTATCTATGTTTTCAACCAATGCACAAGCAATTCAACCAAACAGTTAACACACATCAATCAACAGATAATTATCAGTTCTAAGAATACACTGTAAAAATAGAACTATTCAGAGTTGGTGAGTTTTACTCACATTGGCTGTCCATCATTAAAATACGGTAAACTGTCGTCGGTTCAGATCGATGTTTTATGCCGTCATAATTTCCAACATGCTTTGAATCTGTAACAACCCATATTTGAATAACGTGTTATAACTATAAATCAAGGCAGAATTAAATTTTAAACTAAGAACCAAGGAAAACGGGTTGCGCCATTGCGTTCATCTCGAAATTCTACTTGAAAACGAGTCCGAGTTTACGAAAATCGGAGTCCGTATGACCAAGATATGGCTCTCCAAAGTTTCAGAAAATTGCAGAGTTCAAAACATTTCGAATTCAAGTTCAAAATTCGAATTTCAAAACCCAGACAGACTGGGCGGGAAAAATGCCGCCAGAACCCAGGTCGACTGGGCAGTTGACCCCCCCAGACCAAGTCGACTGGGCAGTCGACCCCCCCAGACCAAGTCGACTGGGCAGTCGACTTGGGTGTCGACCTGGTCACCTAGCCTGTTTTTGAGCCAGATGTATCTGGTCTCGTTGCTTGTCCAGATTCACTCTCTAAACACTATATAAACAGCCCCTGACCCTAGACTTTCTATCACATTCTTGTCCGGCCATATGCTGCTAAAGTTCTGACTGGAAGATAGAGAACAAGGAGGCTATTCAGGACTTTGTTAGTGCTACGTTGGTTTGGGGATTTGCTAGAGATTCTGCTTCTACTCTTTTTGCTTTCTCATTCTCTAGACTACGATCTGTAAGCCCTTTGTCACTCTTAGATTTAAACTGTAAATTTAACCTGAACATGATGTAAACTGAAATTATGCCTAAACATGATAACTAAGTTAGATCTACTCTTGTATATCTTGGATCTATGACTATCACTTTTAAATCTGTTATTTTAAATCTAGTTTTGTACACCCCAGATCTATTCATCTAAAATGTTGACTTGTGGAATATCAGTATGAACCTGATTTGGATATATTCATGTTTAATCTAAAACCCCTTTTACGATCTTTATCTTGCCATGCCTGTGATGTTGAAACTATTATTGGGGTACTATTTTATGTCAATCCTTTACCATGTCTATCACCATGTCTTATCAAGTTGATGTTGAGACCCTATTTCATATGCCTGTAATGTTATAATCATCATGCTTAACTTGTGAACACCTTTGCCATTCTATGACTATCCTGTTTGTGTTATTCCCTATTTTGACATGTTGTATTAATGTGAATTCACGTACGTTGGGGATACGTTTTGGGTAGATTAGGCAAACTTGAAAATTGGCTATGGAATTGACATGATATGACATGAAAATATGACATGAAAACTTGACATGAGAATAAGCTTGAAAACATGAATTTGGGACATGACAATTAGATAACTTGAAAGTGGCCAACTCGAGGTTGGGTTGAATTTGCAACGTAAATCTGCCCGGAACCGCCCGGCAAATCCAGTAGTTGCAAATAATAGGACCCAATGTGGGTAATTGGTCATATAGCACTTTAAACCCAAGGTTAGACTAGGTTATGGTGTAAAGCTGCCCGGACCCGCCCGGCACATCCAGTAACCAAAACCAAATCTAATGCGAGAGGTTGGGGTGCGTTAAGTAAATTAATGCCACATGGCAAGGTTAAGTCATGGACCACTTGAATACACTTAACCAATTTGATACATGTTTGGATAGGGGTTAAGTCATGACCTTTTTAATGACAATATTTAACCCATTAGAAATCCTAGCCACGTGGTCCCTTTCAGCAGTAACCCACTTAGAAGTATCACGATACCCTGGGGACTAGGCAGGGTGGGGCACGATTACTGGGCTGATTGTAAGCGACCAAGAATAACGGTTGAGTAAGGTGCGCCAGTGTAGGTTCAGGCGGACTAAGGTCGTGCACTTAGTCCAGAGTTGAAAAAGTAGGCATGGGCACCCATAGTACTACATTGTGCGTGCTTGAATTGTGTCAGTGGTTGACACCTTAGGACCTGATACACCCTAGGGTGGACATAGCACATGTGACTACATTCCGCGATTGGGCCGTATGACACCGATACACGACGAGTAAAGCTGATCGATTAGGATGGATTGTTGGACCCCGTATTTGGTTATTTCATTTTATTGGGTTTAGGGATCATTTCTGGATTTATACTTGACATGGATTTGGACACTAGTACAGTTAGTGCAGTAAACCTTGTATATGCGATGCCACTCTTATCTTGTTACCTTTTATTA
Source organism: Allium sativum (assembly GCA_030737875.1). NCBI lineage: Eukaryota > Viridiplantae > Streptophyta > Magnoliopsida > Asparagales > Amaryllidaceae > Allium > Allium sativum. Next base: position 579,564,981 of record CM060915.1, on the reverse strand, counting down.
TCATGCCAGTCCAGTTATTATCTTTATGTTTAATCTCAGTTTCTCATGTCCAGTTAACTTTATTAGTTTTTATACTGATAGTCACTAGGGCTTACCAGTCTTTTTGACTGACCCGTTTTCTTCCACCTCTTTTTCTTTTGTTTCCCCCCAGGTTCTCAGGGAGGAAACTCTAGCTCTTAGCTTGGACTTTGCTTGCTTTCTGACAGCTCATGTACGGTTTGGTCTTGAGCTATGCTATGGCTGCACTCATGCTCTTTTTGGGGAATAATATTGGACTTATGTTGTTTTAAGTACTTTGCTTCTTTAAAACTTGATGTAATGAAATAATGACTTGTTATTTTGATGTAAGAGGTTTTGACTCTATTTTCACGTAATGAGATTTGGATAAATTTATATCCGCTGCTTTATATACTCTGTTTAATTTATGTTCTGTCTTGTGTTATCTCTGTGCCTGTTTACTAGATAATACCCCTCCAAAACTAGTGCATTCCCTTTGTGAGTGACCCTAGCGGAGGTGGGTTGTTACAGAATCATTCCATACGGGTTCCATGTTGTAGCATTTGTCGAGACGGTTCTGACGCCTCTTGTTTCGACAGATTCGAATAACATATGACACAGATGTACATTTTATAAGTTAATACGCTAATTTTCTTTAAATATAAAACTTAAATAACTTTTAAATTTTGGGCTTTACCCATAATATGTGACGGCCCATTTAACCCCAACGCGCTACACTTTCGATTCATAGATCTGCATCCGACTTCTTCTACGTTTGTTGCTAAACCCGGTTCATAAAATTTCCCCTGCTTCAAGAGAATGACCAGCAATATCTCCCCTCTTTTATTTTCTTTTCTATTTTCTTTCTGGGCTTCTCACTTGAGCCCAACATCCAAATGACCCACCCCAAATTCTTTCTACTTCCCCTGTTTGCTGAAGCAAGTCCGGTTACTCCTCCTCCTTTGTTCTGCCACGAGATCAACCATCCATCCATTTCCTACAATCTGCGAACTCCATTTGACCAGAAAACTTGAACCATAGCCCACAAAATCTCTGCCATCCAAAAGCTACACTACCCGCTACAGCTTCTTCCTGTTATCCGCTTCAGCCCCCACACAAATGTGTCTCCGCCTCAAATCCCCAAAAAAAGACAGTACGCTACTCCTCTTCGCCCCTTCCAACAAGTTCCAACCTGACTGACTACTCTACCAATATCCTACTTCGCTTCGCCGAGCTTGAGCACGCGCCTGGAATCGCGTCAACACCTCACGCCTGACACAACTTCCTGGTAACGACCTCGATGCTGCTTCAGACCAGCGTATAAATCCACGCAGACAACACTGTCCCCCCCCCCCAGAATTTTATGTTCAGTAGCGGTGTATAGGTTCGAATGAACCAACGCCGAGTAAACTCAGTCTTCCCGGATCCAAAAATACAAATCTTAATATTTGTATGATTTCCTGTTGGGTTTGAAATTCGCAGTTTTAAGTTTGGTGAAGCAAATATGGTGCTGTTTGTGTTATTGAAATGACCAATGGCTTGTGACTTTTCCTTTCACGGTTTGGTTTTGTTTTAAGAAGAGGAGGAAAGACAAGTTAAAATGTGGAGAAGAAAGCTTATGCTGTTCCTTTTCGAGACAGTGATGGATTTAGTGTGTAGAAGCTTAACTCTTAAGCTTTAATGTAGGCTGTATATTCCCATGTTACTAGGTTTGCAGAAGGACACATTGGGTAAGAAAACTTAAGGCTAAGGATACTTAATATATTTCTTCCTTATTTGAATTTTGGAGGAAGAGCTTTCTCCATGTTGATGAAGATAATGTAAACGGTTGAGAACGAAAGGAAATGTGGCCTGCTTTTGATCAGGGAAAGAATGAAAAAGGGTTTGTCCATTTATTTGTTAAAATATTGAACATACCCCGTTACACACTACCTCCTATACATACGAGACACGAACAACGAAAATAAAATTACCGTTGTGATCAACGATGTGCCAGGATTCCAATAATATAATAATATCAATAGGTTAACTCATTTTGTGAAACCTCAAAATTGCTGATTAAAGGTGCAAAATACTCCAAATAAAAAGTTGCTTATTTAATTAATTAAAAATTACAGAAAAATTCTAAAAATTAAATTATTGCTATGTCTCAGAAGAACCCTGCCCTAATTCGAATCAGATATTTAAATATACTCAAATAACCGTTATGGCCATAAACGAATATGCCACTATTTTTCTGAATATTTGATTTGGACATAAAACAAAATCTACACGACGAAATCCCGATTTTTCTCTTCCACTAGAAAGATATACTCCACCAGCTCCACACGTTTCTTGTTTCACAGAAATCCGATTTAAAACGAACCTTCTATGTCCTGTTGAAGTTCAAATCGCCAAATAGCGAACTGCCGCGCCATTCCGAGCTCTATTTTAATTATATTATAATTCTACATTCAAACTGGCGTTGATTGAATATATTCGTCAATATAATTCAACTCTAAGCTGAATTAAATCTTGGGGATGACTCAGTTCACATTATATTGTCAATTCACTATTTCTGGTTATTTATGAATTAAATATATTATTAAATTATTTAATTAAATTAATTATTCCATATTATTTAATTAAACGACGATTTAATTCACTATATCAGTATTTATATAATTAAATAAATTAATTATAATACCTCTGACAATGCGGGTCATTACATTCTTCCCCACTTAAAATAATTTCGTCCTCGAAATTGCTAAGGTAGAGGATGACCCTATCTATTGGAATTCCTAAGATTTGTTTACCCCTTATTTCTGATTTCAACTGAACCAATTAATATCGGCTAAAATATTTATTCATTCCGACTAACTAAAATTTCAAAAATCCTGAAAATTTTCTAACACTTTAAATTTTCGGAAAATTTCGCCATAACCTCCTTTGTACAGCCCTATCGGTAAAACCACAACTCGCCTCTCTAGGCCATCTCCAACCCAAAAGAAAATCAAACAGCCAAACGGCTTGCCGATTCGGCTCATAAATCTCATGCTTATATCAAATATAAACTTGTACCTTTTTGTCAGGCATATCAACTCTATCACTTCACCTGTCATCAATTCAACATATACCAATGCAATTCCAACTTGATCCCAAATCAATTTATCTTTAACACAACCATTCGCTTATACCTTAGTCGAATTTTATTTCAAACACAAGCACTATTCTTGATTTCAAATCCATAACTCACCAGTCCAATATAATTCCAGATTATCTCTAATCAAATCTAATTCTACTTGACACCAATCTATTTCAATATGGTTTTCACTTACTGGCTTTTAATTCAATCTCAATTCTATTGGATTTTACAAATTTTACTTTAATTTGTTTAAATTCAAACAACCTTTTCTTCCTGGAAGTTTTTTTAAAAACAGTTTACCTCTTTCAAAAATCAAATTTTCCTTTTTGAAATTCAACACAACTTGTTTTCCCAAAACAAATTCAAAACAAAATCCTTGGTAGTAATCCGTCACTTACACACTCGAAAATGAACACCGATGATGTCATGATCAACATCGGAATCTATTTTCCGGCTACCGAAGTGAGTACAATACTATAACACTTTCAAAACCCATTTTTAAACATTTCCACCTTGAAATCAATTCCAAATATCCTTTTACAATGTTGTAAACAAATTTAAAATCTCCCAGGATCTTAAAATTCACATATATTAAATCCAGATTCATTTACAAACACCTTTCCCATTTATGGGATTTTAAATTCCAATTCTGATCTAAATTCAGATTTAATTTATTTCAATTTCATATAATTCACTTGTATAAATTCTGATTGGTTATATATAACCATTTCACATTTTATAATCTTATCTGATTATAATTACTACCAACACATCTTATATATGATAATATATCACATATCCATACTGTGTCGGTCCATCGTATTCAAGTGTTTATTTACTCCAACCAATACAGCGGATCAAACTGATCGACCAGAACTCATAAACAACTCAACCGATAAATCCCCACAATATAAAACCATTTTTATATCAAATACAAATACGCACTCGTATATATACACTCAACTCAATCTAGGGTGTTACTAACCCTATCTCTACTGAGTCACGCCACAGAGCCAAGGTAAACTTAACTTAAGCTCTAATACCAACTGTAATGACCCGAAAATCCCGACCAATTTGAGCCGACCAAATAACACAAGTCCAACCCCAAATTGCACTGGAAATTCAAGAAATTAATAGAAAGAAGATAGAGGGTGAGGAAAGATAAGATAGAAACTTAGAACAGAAGAAGAAGAACACAACATCAGAGTAACACGAGCCTCACAGCGGAACGAATAATATATAATATATATAACATAACTTGAAATATACATTTGTATTTGAATATACATCATTATCAAAGTACAACACTTACAAACACAACGGAAATAAACTATAGCTATATGATCCTGAAGCCTCCTGCTCCAGCTCTTCAGATATATCTGTAAATCCTGACTACTTGACTGCCCGTACAAATTTATGCACCCAAGAGTTTAGGGAAACAAAACAAAATAAACTCCGGGTCAGTCATGGGACTGGTATGAGTAAAACAGTTTAAAACAGTCTGAACAAGTAAACGATATCTCATAAGACCACGCCGTATAACGGAACGGGTTTTTCCCCTATGAGAATCCAAAATATCTTTATATCAAAAACCTTTTGATATTATAATAATGTCTATGTACAAATAGATATCAATCTAGCAGAAACGCTTTCATCTCACGTTCTACATATAGTATACAATCGAAACCGCAAGCACGTATTGGGTAATGGATTTCCAACTATGACAAGGTATGGAACCACCTTCCGATCAGTGTACTCTAGGAACGATACACTGGAGTTCAATAAGAACATCTTGCAACTCAGCCACACATGACCGACCACTCATTTCGCTTGAGTGTATGGAATGTACATCACCAACGGTTGGGATCAGCAACCGTTCCCGTATATATATATATATATATATATATATATATATATATATATATATATATATATATGGGACATCGTTGATAGATTAAAGAAGCAATTGAATATTCTCTAGATAGGTGATTATACACTCTACTTCGGTGCGACCGACTTAGCCATGCTGCCTACCCGATTTTTGTCATTTACCGGATGTGAGGCTAGAAGCTACGCTTATCTTTTCACATACCACATCTTCATTCACTCAGAATGTCACATCGTCATACCCGCCAAATCACAAATTGATTTCCCCAAAAATACCACGGGTATAAGCTAAGAGAAACGAATTCCTCCGCCACCAACATAAGTATGTTTGAAACGATCAACTTACGTGATCTACCAGATATACTCTGTCAAACCTTCATCCATACAAGTTGTCCTGGGACTGGACAAACCGAAGGCACTATTCAGTATATTCATCTTAGGCACTGTTATCTAAGACTTATACAATAGCCCTTGCACTTTACTCCGTCTTCAATTATCTTTGGCATATATGATTCGTAACGCTTATGCCAATACAGAGTGGTTCTTTGGATAATAATCCAACCGGTCTCTCCATATTAACAACGTTAAATGGTCAAAAACTTCGATAGTCTGTGATTTAACTATCAAAGGAAAAATACGTGTACAAACAATGATATTATTTCCAGAAGGAAATTCTATCAATCAATCATCAATCTCTACCATTCCATAACTATCAGACTCTAACTGTAAACTAATAAGAGAACAACTTCCCAAGTATAAACCCCGAAGGCCGAAACCAACATAAGATCGATACTCAGGAAACCATTCAACTTATTAATCTCTAGTCATTTTCTAATTTTGCTTAACTCTATATCTTTAACTCTATTTGATTAACTCTAGTTCGTTTTTAACTCTAATCGATTAACTCTATTTGATTACCTCTAACTGGTTAACTTTAACTGATTAACTACTTTCGAATAAACTATATTCGATTTACTCCTTTAACTCTAACTGATTAATTCTAATTCCTTTTATAATATTGTATTTATTTTCTAAATAAATATTTCCTTTATTCTATATATATTTCTCAAATAAATATTCCTTTATTCTAATGCTATTTATTCCATAAATAAATAAATAATCCCTTTTAATCTATTTGTAAATGTTCTACAAAATTTCCTTTATAATTCTATTTTATTTGTAAATGGTTTACAAATATTTCTCTTTCTATTTGTTTGACAAATATTTTCCTTTATATTTGTTTTACAAATATTTCCCTCTATATATGTTTAACAAATTCTTTCCCTTATATTCGATTTACCAATATATTTCTTTTATTCAAAAAAACCTTTTTCTTTTATAATATAAAATCCATTGATTTTATATAAATAAATTATTTTCAAAATATACTTTGAAAATCCCTTTTCTACATGCCAGTATTTCTTACGGTATTTAAAATACCAAATCGCAATGATTGATATCATTTAAACACACATCATCATCATCAAATTTTATATCACATCATATATTACAATATATGAAACAGTAAAATAAATGTTGAGGAATCCAGTTGGATTCCTCCAACCTGTTTCCCTGCATCATAGATGTTAAACAATATAATTAACATCGATATCATTTCAATATGAAATATCCTGTTAAACAAAATCAATATTTGATGAACGATTTATATATATATCGTTATCTATGTTTTCAACCAATGCACAAGCAATTCAACCAAACAGTTGACACACATCAATCAACAGATAATTATCAGTTCTAAGAATACACTGTAAAAATAGAACTATTCAGAGTTTGTGAGTTTTACTCACATTGGCTGTCCATCGTTAAAATATGGTAAACTGTCGTTGGTTCAGATCGATGTTTTATCCCGTCATAATTTCCAACAAGCTCCAAATCATTCCATACGGGTTCCATGTTGTAGCATTTGTCGAGACGGTTCTGACGCCTCTTGTTTCGGCAGATTCGAATAACATATGACACAGATGTACATTTTATAAGTTAATACGCTATTTTTCTTTAAATTTAAAACTTAAATAACTTTTATATTTTGGGCTTTACCCATAATATGTGACGGCCCATTTAACCCCAACGCGCTACACTTTCGATTCATAGATCTGCATCCGACTTCTTCTACGTTTATTGCTAAACCCGGTTCATACAATTTCACCTGCTTCAAGATAATGACCAGCAATATCTCCCCTCTTTTATTTTATTTTCTATTTTCTTTCTAGGCTTCTCACTTGAGCCCAACGTCCAAACAACCCCCCCCCCAAATTCTTTCTTCTTCCCCTGCTTACTGAAGCAAATCCCGTTACTCCTCCTCCTTTGTTCTGCCACTAGATCAACCATCCATCCATTTCCTACAATCTGCGAACACCATTTGACCAGAAAACTTGCACCATAGCCCACAAAATCTCTGCCATCCAAAAGCTACACGACCCGCTACAGCTTCTTCCTGTTATCTGCTTCAGCCCCCACATAAATGCGTCTCCGCATCAAATCTCAAAAAAAGACAGTACGCTACTCCTCTTCGCCCCTTCCAACAAGATCCAACCTGACTGACTCCTCTACTAATATCCTACTTCGCTTCGCCGAGCTCGAGCTCGAGCACGCGCCTGGAATCGCATCAACACCTCACGCTTGACACAACTTCCTGGTGACGACCTCGACGCTGCTTCAGACCAGCGTATAAATCCACGCAGACAACACTGCCCCCCCCCCAAATTTTATGTTCATTAGCGATGTATAGGCTCGAATGAACCAACGCCGAGTAAACTCAGTCTTCTCGGATCCAAAAATACAAATCTTAATATTTGTATGATTTCCTGTTGGGTTTGAAATTCGCAGTTTTAAGTTTGGTGAAGCAAATATGGTGCTGTTTGTGTTATTGAAATGACCAATGGCTTGTGATCTTTTCCTTTCACGGTTTGGTTTTGTTTTAAGAAGAGGAGGAAAGACAAGTTAAAAGGTAGAGAAGAAAGCTTATGCTGTTCCTTTTCGAGACAGTGATGGATTTAGTGTGTAGAAGCTTAACTCTTAAGCTTTAATGTAGGCTGTTTATTCCCATGTTACTAGGTTTGCAGAAGGACACGTTGGGTAAGAAAACTTAGGGCTAAGGATACTTAATATATTTCTTCCTTGTTTGAATTTTGGAGGAAGAGCTTTCTCCATGTTGATGAAGATAATGTAAACGGTTGAGAACGAAAGGAAATGTGGCCTGCTTTTGATCAGGGAAAGAATGAAAAAGGGTTTGTCCATTTATTTGTTAAAATATTGAACATACCCCGTTACACACTACCTCATATACATACGAGACACGAACAACGAAAACCAAATTACCGTTGTGATCAACGATGTGCCAGGATTCCAATAATATAATAATATCGATAGATTAACTCATTTTGTGAAACCTCAGAATCGCTGATTAAGGGTGCGAAATACTCCAAATAAAAAGTTGCTTATTTAATTAATTAAAAATTACAGAAAAATTCTAAAAATTAAATCATTGCTATGTCTTAAAAGAACCCTGCCCTAATTCGAATCCGATATTTAAATATACTCAAATAACCGTTATGGCCATAATCGAATATGCCGCTGTTTTTCTGAATATTTGATTTGGACATAAAACAAAATCTACACGACGAAATCCCGATTTTTCTCTTCCACTAGAAAGATAAACTCCACAAGCTCCACACGTTTCTTGTTTCACAGAAATCCAATTTAAAACGAACCTTGTATGTCCTGTTGAAGTTCAAATCGCCAAATAGCGAACTACCGCGCCATTCCGAGCTCTATTTTAATTATATTATAATTCTACATTCAAACTGGCGTTGATTGAATATATTCGTCAATATAATTCAACTCTAAGCGGAATTAAATCTTGGGGATGACTCAGTTCACATTATATTGTCAATTCACTATTTCTGGTTATTTATAAATTAAATATATTATTAAATTAAATTAATTGTTCCATATTATTTAATTAAACGACGATTTAATTCACTATATCCCTATTTATATAATTAAATAAATTAGTTATAATACCTCTGACAATGCGGGTCATTACATTCTTCCCCACTTAAAATAATTTCGTCCTCGAAATTGCTAAGGTAGAGGACGACCCTATCTATTGGAATTCCTAAGATTTGTTTACCCCTTATTTCTGATTTCAACTGAACCAATTAATATCGGCTAAAATATTTATTCATTCCGACTAACTAAAATTTCAAAAATCCTGAGAATTTTCTAACACTTTAAATTTTCGGAAAATTTCGCAATAACCTCCTTTGTACAGCCCTATCGGTAAAACCACAACTCGCCTCTCTAGGCCATCTCCAACCCAAAAGAAAATCAAACAGCCAAGCGGCTTGCCGATTCAGCTCATAAATCTCATGCTTATATCAAATATAAACTTGTACCTTTTTGTCGGGCATATCAACTCTATCACTTCACCTGTCATCAATTCGACATATACCAATGCAATTCCAACTTGATCCCAAATCAATTTATCTTTAACACAACCATTCGCTTATACCTTAGTCGAATTTTATTTCAAACTCAAGCACTATTCTTGATTTCAAATCCATAACTCACCAGTCCAATATAATTCAGATTATCTCTAATCAAATCTAATTCTACTTGACACCTATATATTTCAATATGGTTTTCACTTACTGGCTTTTAATTCAATCTCAATTCTATTGGATTTTACAAATTTTACTTTAATTGTTTAAATTCAAACAACCTTTTCTTCCTGGAAGTTTTTTTTAAAAACAGTTTACCTCTTTCAAAAATCAAATTTTCCTTTTTGAAATTCAACACAACTTGTTTTCCCAAAACAAATTCAAATCCTTGGTAGTAATCCGTCACTTACGCACTCGAAAATGAACACCGATGATGTCATGATCAACATCAGAATCTATTTTCCAGCTACCGAAGTGAGTTCAATACTATAACACTTTCAAAACCCATTTTTAAACATTTCCATCTTGAAATCAATTCCAAATATCCTTTTACAATGTTGTAAACAAATTTAAAATCTCCCAGGATCTTAAAATTCACATATTTTAAATCCAGACATGCTAAGAATGGTAAGGTTAAGTTACTTATGAATAGGTGACACTCAACCAATACAACATGTTAATTAGACAAGTGAGTGGGGTTAAGTAAATTTAGAACACTTAACCGTTATAACATGTGAATTAGACAAGAAGGTGCGATTAAGTAAATTTAGAACACTTAACCATTATAACATGTTAATTAGACAAGAAGGTGGGGTAAAGTAAATTTAGGACACTTAACCATTATAACATGTTAATTAGACAAGAAGGTGGGGTTAAGTAAATTTAGAACGCTTAACAATTGTAACATGTTAATTAGATAAGAAGGTGGGGTTAATTAAATTTAGAATACTTAACCGTTATAACGTGTTAATTAGACAAGAAGGTGGGGTTAAGTAAATTTAGAACACTTAACCGTTATAACATGTTAATTAGACAAGAAGGTAGGGTTAAGTAAATTTAGAACACTTAACCGTTATAACATGTTAATTAGACAAGAAAGTGGGGTTAAGTTAATAAGAAACACTTAACCAATATAACATGATGAACGAGTGGGGTTAAGTTAATAAGAAACACTTAACTAATGTAACATGATGAACGAGTGGGGTTAAGTTAATAAGAAATACTTAACCAATATAACATGATGAATGAGTGGGATTAAATTATTGGGAAACACTTGACCAATATAACATAATGAATGAACAGGGTTAAGTTAATAGGAAACACTTAACCAATACAACATGATGTGTGGGTGGGTTAAGTTAACATGAATGGACATCACTTAACCAATATTACCTGAACAAAGTGGATAGGGTTAAGGCAAGCTTAACCAATAAAACATATTGACTTGATTAGTGAGAGGGTTAAGTACATCTCGTGTATGTGGGTAATATTAGTATATATAGGCCCAAAAACTTAACCGTTAAATAAACATGTTTGAATCAGTGGGAGGGTTAAGTACATCTCGCGTAGGTGGGTAATATTTGTATATATAGGCCCACAAACTTAACCAGTAGGAAACCCTAGTAACGGGGGCCCATTTCAGCAGTAACCCACATAGATATATCATGGTACCTTGAACTAGGTAGGGTGGAGCACGATTACTGGGCTGATTATAAGCGGTCAAAATAGCGGCAGGGGGTGCAACAGTGTAGTTCCGACGGAGTATAGGCGTGCACGTACTCCGGAGTGGAAAAGCAGGCACTGGGCATCAGTAATATATCTTGTGCAACTTGAATCGTGTCGGGTCGCTATCATAGGGATTGATACACCTTATGGTGGGGCTAGCACATGGTATCTACACGCAAGAGAGGGCCAAATGACACAGACACAAGGAAAATTAATACAGATAGGGAGTCGATCGATAGGGTAGTAAGTGTACATCTAACATCTTCATGGCAATTAGGCTGATTGAGGTGAGATCCTCATACTAGATGTACACCTGAAGGCTACCACAATTGCGGGGTTGGGATCACCTTATAACATAGAATACTAGTTGGGACACTAGTGGGGATACAGATCCTTTTTCACAGGATACTAGTTGGGACACTAGTAGGGAATACGAATCGTTCTATAAAAGACACTAGTTAGGATGCTAGTTGGGTTGTTTAGAGAAAATAGGAAATCATAGATATAAAAATCAGAATAATGGGGTAGTAGTGAAGCAGAGAAAAATTAGAAGTGCATTTAGTTTATCTTGCCATATCATACCTTATGCTAATCTTAGGTTATCTTGTTATCCCTGTTATCACGGTATTGTCTTATATTGAGTTTATTCATGCCATGTTAGTATTACATGTTTACATACTAAAAGTCACTGGACTTACCAGACTTATGTCTGACCTAGTTTTGTATTGCCTCTTTTCTTCTGTTTCCCCCCAAGTAGTCAGGGAGGGAATAGCTCAACTTAGTTTGGACCGTTTCTCTTTCCAAGCTCCAAGATAGTCGACGTATTTCTTTGGACTCTCTTTTCCACTGCTATGGCTGGCTCACGCTTTATTGGGGAATATCATTGTCATTTTATGCTTCTTTATTTTATTAAACAAGACATATACTTTTTTATACTGGGTATTAGTGTTAGAAACAATCTTTGTACAAGCTGTTTTACCAAGCTGCTGTTTTATCAATGAAGTAAAGTTTTTATTCTTTTCCGCTGCTTTATTTGTCTGTCTCGTAATTTATCTGCATCTTTTACCTATAACGCTTCACTAAAGTTAATGCATTCCCTTTGTGATTGGCATTAACGGACGTGGGGTGTTACATTTGGTATCAGAGCCGAAGGTTACCGGATCAGATAAAAGATTTGAAAAATTATTTTCAAAACGGTTTTAAAAGAAGCATTTTCAAAAGAAAAGTTTTGTTTTAAAGGCATACTTCCCAGAGCCATATGCACTATCTTTTGATCCTCTGTTTGAATCCTTGTTTCCTTCTTTCCTGAGTCTCCGGGGCTCCTAGCTTTCTAGGAGGTAACCTCATCGTTGCATGGTTCCGTAGGCTTGATGAGACTACGATACCTGTAAAAGGGCGAAAAAGGACCCAACTTCCATATAGCCGCAGTAGTTTCACCTGCGGCTAATTTTCTTTCAAGCTTTGTAGGATTTTCCGTGTGATGGAGGCAGCTTTCAAGAGACTTGTCAACAAGCCACATAAGGATGGCAAAGATGAGAATGAGGGAGTTTGGCTAAGGAGCACAACCCAAGGATGAGAGACTCATGGATATGGAATTGGTTCACAAAGGAGGAAAGAATAGTAAAACCTTAGACAAGAGGAAGTGTCTTTATTATAGTACAGCGAGTCATATAATTAAGGACAAGGGCAAGAACAAAGGACATGATTTTCATGAGGGCAAGTGCATGCTCTCACCGCCGACGTACCTGAGAGAGAGGTAGTAAAGTATCTGTTGGAAAAGTTTAGTTTTTCTTTTTGATCATCCTATTAGTACTCTTTTTGATTTTAGCACTTCGCATTCGTTTATATCTGCTTCCATAGTTGAGTCTCTGCACCTTAGTACTTGTATAGTAGAAGATCCCCTTTTTGTCTCAAATCCAATTAGTGGTTCGGCTCATTTATCTTTGGTTTGTAAGGATTTGATGTAACGTCTCGTATTTTCTGGCCAATTACTTGAATTATTTTATTATTTAAAATATTGGTTTGAATTTAAATAATCGATTTTTACGATTTTATTTTGAATATTTAATTATATTAATAATATAATAATATTTTAATTTCAGCATATTTGGGAAAATGTTAATTTTGCAGTATAATGTGACTGGGCGATTTTAAATGGTTTAATATGGTTTGTATTGAAATTTTTGTGGCGATTTCGTTATTAAAACGATGGTTGAACGTTAAATTTATAATTTAATTATAAAACGAGCTGCAGTGGCGCGGTAGTTTGTAAATTGGCATTTTGAACTTTAAACGGTTGTACAGGGCCCAAAATAAGTCGGATTTTCTCGAAACAAGAAACGCTAGAATCTATTTGACGATATTTTTCTAATGAAAGAGAGAAATCCAGTAGCGTAGATTTTATTCTATGTCGAAATCAAATTTTGAAAATGTCGCTGTGGAATTCCTGTATAAATTTTAACGTTATTTATAAAGGGGTTTTTAAATTTTTATAATATCGATTTGGCTTCAAATTCAACCCGGGATATTTTATTGTGGTAATGTATGATATTTTGGTCGTGTATGGCCAATTTTAATATTTTATTAATATTATATTGAGGTATTTTAAAATTGGTTTATTTTATTTGAATTGGGCAGTTATAAAAGAGTCTTTATTCAAACGACCTTCTTTTTCGACGAAACAAATTTTATTGGGACTGCAACAGTAAATTATTGCTAGGTTTCAAGTTGCGCGTCAATCGGGGTTATTTTGTGAGCGTGGAAAAATAAAATACAAATAAAAAATGACCATTTAAACGTGAACGAGGGCCATTTGAGCAAACAGACACGGAATTCGACGAAACTGTTTCATTAGGACCGTATCGTCAAATTATACTATACCGTCCATTCGCATCTCGAACGGGGTTTGTATGTGAGCACAAAAGCGAATAAACAACGTTCGAAATAGTGATAAACACAAAATAAAAATCGTTAGTCAACATTGCTTGTCACGTCGACTTAAAATATTAATATTTACGATTATATATACCTCGAAAATAAGAATTTTCAGCCCAAACCATTTTCCAGCCTCCACATTTTACAGAAAACCCCCTAAACACAAAACAATTTATATCTCCAAATCTGTTATGAATCGGTAAGGGAAATATGAACAGAAGTTGTAGATCGGGTCAAGATCTAGCTTTAGCAAAAAGTTTGGAACCTATCGTGGTCGGAGGTTGTCGGAAATCGCGAAGAACGGCAATAAGTCAGTTTCGTTCTTGGCCAAAATTACAACATTTGGGTTGATTTCATAGGATGAGACCAGTTGAAGGTTAAAGAGGGAAGACAAGGCTTTGTTTTGGCACCAGTCTGAGGTTGAACGGTGGTCGGAGTTGGGAGGAATTGAGAGATGAACGGAGAGCAGTCTTTTCTGTTCGGTTTCTAAAACTGGAAACGGTTTTATCCATTTTTTCCGGCGATGGGTCGACGTGGGGCCAGGGCACCTGGAAGTCGTGGGTAGGGCGAGGTGAGGCGCAGACTTCGTGGGGGTCCGGTCACCGATGGTGGCTCATGGCGGTCGCAGTTCAGTGATGAACGGGAATCGGGTTTGCGGTGATTGCTGGTAGCTGGTGGCGATCTGAGGACTGGGACGACGGGCGGTGGACGGCGACGGAAGCAGGGTACTGGCGGTCAGGTCAAGGTGGGCCCATGATTAACGGAGGCGACGCAGTTGGTAGTTGGATGGTGGCAAGCAAGTTGTAGAGGAGAATCAGGTTCCTGGAGTTTCATTTGGGGAAGACACGTTTTGTCTGATACGAGGGTGACGTGGCAAGGGTTTAGTTTAATGAAGGTAATTAGTTTATTAATTTTTTATTTATTTATAAACTAATTTATAAAATATGTTAAAAAAAACCTATATCGGTCATAAGTTGTTCATACGATATCGAAATCTGACGAAACTGGATTCGTTGGGATCACAGGGACGAGACCTAGACGATGGCACTGACCAGGCACTTATCTGACGCAGTTGAAATTTCAGCTAATTTTGAAAGTTTGTTTCAAATTAAAAGGAACAAACGCGTCAACCGTATAAATCTGGTGAGTTAATTCTCACACCTTCTGGAATTCTGTGATGTGGTAATTCATAGAAAAATATAATTTACAGTTAACAGTATAAATTAGTTGATTGGATGCGATGGATGCAAGTTGGTAGTTTATTGTTTGATTGGTTGCAGTTATTTATATTGCTTCATTTATTTATTTCGTATATTATTTTAAACTGTTATCTGTGATGCAGAGAAGGACAGGTTGGAGGCATCCGACCAGATTCCTCAAATAGACTGTATTTTGTTTGTTGTGCATATATATGAATTGTTCACCCTGACTGACACCAAAACCTGTTTAATGTTGATGGTTGAATGGACAATGGTCATTGTTGTGTTTAAAATCAATCGACAGTATTGATTGGGCAGTTGGCAGTGAATGGCCAAAAATGTTGTTTTTAAACATCGGTCTACCGTCAGGTGAACTGACGTAGTTTTAAAGTAATAAATTATTTTATAACTAAATTAAAGTTTTTCAATTGTTTTATATAAATAATTAAATTAGAAATTTATAAATGAATATTTTAATCAAGTTTATAAAGGAAATTATTTAAATAGTTTAGACCAGTTTTAAATGCAGAAACCCAGGGATTTACCTACGGGTTGGTAAAATAGATTAATTGTTTTTTATAACAATTAAATAGTGATTTTAAATTAATTAAGTTATTTAATTAATTTAGAGGGGAAATGACAAATGAAAATCAGTTAACTGCTAACTGATATGTACGGTTGACAAAACCAACCGTTTTTAACTGATATTGATGATGGAAATAATTTGATTTGAATTTTCTAAATATTTGTTAAATTTAACAAATAGTGTTAAATATTAGTTAGTCTTTGATTAACTATAATTTAAGGTAATTATTGAATTGTTTAGCGTTAATAAAATTAATTACTATTCAATAAGCTTTTTAAGATGATATTGATTCTATTTTTTTCCAATGGCAAAGTTAACTATTTTTAATATAGTTAACGTTGAAGTAAATTGTTATTTTTAACTAATAACAAGTAAAGGAGTGACCTTTAATTGGGATTCCATAAGAATTGATTGGATGTCGATAAGTTCGATCGAAGTCAAATAAGGGTGTATAAAGGGGTTTATAAATCCAGGTTTCCAAACGAGATTGGTAATTGGGATTTGAAAATGAATTCAATATTTTAAATAAGACTTTACTTAATTGTCAACTAAGTAAAGTAAATTCAAATGGAATAAAACTTCCAAGAGAGATGATAAAGCAGAATGGTAATAGTTTTAAAATAAAATATAAGGAGGTGTTTAATTTTTCTTAATGGATTATTATAAGTGATTTGGAAGCAAATCCAAACAAGGTTTTAAAAGGGTTTTTAAACTAGATTGTTCGAGTTAAATGTTGAATAATTAAATTTAGCCAAACACTGGGATTGAAATAAGAATTATAAACAAAAAGGAAATTCATAAATATTTTGGTATTAAACATTGGTAGTGGATTCTTGAAAATAAGTCCAAGTTAAAAAAGGCCTTATTTTAAATAAGGGATAAGAAGATTTAGCTATAAGATCCAAGATGAGGTTCATTAAGGATGCTCGAATAAACGGAAGCAAATTATGTGATGAGAGATTTTTATTGTAAATCAAAATGTTATGAGCAAACGATGTTTTGAGTTAAAAGTAGTGTTTTCAGTGAATTTTTACCTAATTAAAGGAAGTAAAAGGATTTTTGAACAAGGAATTTCAAATGTGAGAAATAGTTTATAAACCAGATTTGAAATCAAGATAGTGAATAAGATTTTCATGATGGGTAATTATAAATGGTTAAGTGAAAAACTAATATTATTCTAAGGTAAGAATGTTGTCGATCAAGGTCTGAGAGGTAAATAAAATACCCTAACTTGAACGGCTTCACTATTATCTAGGAATGGTATTAGTTTGACACAAGTGAAAGGTGTTGTAATTAGTGTGGTATCCCATACGAGAAGTATTGCACACTAGTGCGAGATCTTGGGATATAAGTAATACTTAAATGTTAGTACAATGTCAATGAAAGTATTTGGTTTAAATTATACAAGTTAACACTAGTTTCGTCGCATCAGAATCGAGTGTTTCTTTTATACCATTAAGTATGCTGTATATGTAGATCGAGATGCTGAATTTAAGGAGAAGGGGGATAAAGGGTTTTTGGCGAATATAATGATATATCCAATATTAAAGTAAATGGAAAGTTACGTATACATATACGTAATCTGGAAAGTATAGAATAGTTTTTATTATTATAAATTAAGAATAAATATAATGTTTTAAATTATAGTGGAAGAATCAAAAGTTGATTAACCACATATATGTATATATATATTTTAAATAGGCCAAGTAATGTCAAGTACTGAATCAATAAACTTATCATATTGACACATTTGTTATTTGATAGTTAAATCACCGACTCTCAAACCTGACCAATACGATTGTTGGTACGGAAAGACCGGGATCGAATTATATACGAAAACCATTCCGAACCAACAAATACGTAAAGATGGTAATTGAAGATGGAGCAATTGAAGACCGTGGATCTTCATAAGCAGAAGGACTACTTTTTGAATTTCTATGGCTTGCAACCAGAGTTATTTGGTTTGTGATTCTGTCGTGGTTGAAATCTACGGATTGCAAGGTATACTCGCTACTGATCCATGGGGTGATTCCTATATTGGATGCAGTAGGAGAGTACCTTCGGTTCATCCTGTTCCTGGTTGACTTGTACGGACGAATGTATGACAAAGTATTTCCAATGGGCCACGTATGTTGATTTCTTCAAACGTGTCATAGTTGGTTAGCTCCTAACTAGGGTATTTTTGCGGACGTCAATTAGTGATATCCAGAGGATCTGACAATGTGGCATTCAAAGTGAATGGTGACCAAATGTTCTGAAGGTAAATTCAAACCTCAAGCCTCATCAACCGGGAAATGACAAAAATCGGGTAGGCAACATGGCTGTGTGGGTCGCTCCCATTAGGATGTATAATCACCTATCTAGGTAAATTCCATTTTCTTCTTTAATCTATATTCGATGTTGTCCCTTTTCGGGAGACGGTTGCTGATCCCAACTGTCGGTGATATACATTCGATACACTCAAGCGAAATGAATGGTCGATCATGTGTGGGTCGGGTTGCAAGAAGTTCTTGTTGAACCCAGTGTATTCGCCTTTATGGATACACTATCGGCAGGTGGTCCCATACCTTGTCTAAGTCGGAATCCAATATCCAATAAGCGCCCGCGGTTTTGATTGTATACTATATATGTGAAGCGTGAGATGCAAGCGCTCCGCTAGATTGTTAATTATTTGTATTTAGACATTATGATAATATCAGAATAAGTTATGATTTCAAAAATGTTTTGGGTTATTGTAAGGTAAAACTGTCCGTGTTTATGTGTGGGCTGGCCTTACTATTATCCTTTGATTTCATAAAGGATTTTCCAAAGTTAAACAAGTTCTATATTCTGTGAATTTATCACTGAAAGTATTCCAGACTGACCCGGTGAATTTTGCTTTGCTTCAAATGTGCTCAGGTCAGACTGAGTATGTTCCAGGTTAGGTTTCGCTTGGAATTTCAAGAGATGGAAGAAGGAGGCTTCACCGCTAGTTATATAAAGTTGTTTTCCACTGTGACTAATATATGTTGTACTCTGATGATTGGTATGTATATATATATATATAGTTCTTTTGTATAAAGAGATTTGATATTATATTTTATTCGTTCCGCTGTGAGATTCTGATGTGTTGTTCTTCTTATTTCTTCTATTCTAATATTTCTTTCTTTCTATTCTCACCCTCTAATTTCTTTATATTGACAATCTAGGGTTTGATACTTAGATTTTTGGCAAGTAATACGGGTTTATGTATTGTTGTCGTAAATTCGAGCATCGAATTCCCCCCGGGTCGTTACAGTGGTATCAGAGCTGGTTTAGTGATAACCTTGGCTCTGTGGTGTGACTCAATAGAGATGGGGTTAGTAATACCCTAAATTGAGTTTGATTATACATATGAGAGCGCGTATTTGTAATTTGATATTAAAATCATTTTTGAAATTTTTTTGCCCAATTTATTTTATAATAAAATAAAAGTAAAGGCTGTTACAGTATGGGCAATCGATTGATTTGTTGATGTTGATTTGTATAATATGTTTGGATGGTGTGCTCGATATCATGGGTGTAAACCTGAACATGAATCGATTTGTTTGAAACCCAATCCGAAATAAATTAATCCAAATTTACTAAATCCGAATGGATAAGTATAGAGATAAATGAATTGCTAAGACGTGGTTATAATCTCGTGTGGATTGAATTGTGTGTAGAATTGGTTGATATGTATGATATGGATGTTCTGAACATAACTGGCATTTTTTGGAGACTAACGGCGTTCATTTGAGTTGAGAACAGGTGCAGAAGTGTCAGTTCATATTTAAAATCCATCCAAGAGAAAATTCTGGAGTTAATTGAATCCAGTTTGAGTATAGAGTTGCATTATAACTAATCAACCTCGAATATAGAATATTGCTTATCGCGTAATAATGCTCGCAGAAAGGTAAGCCTACGAAAATATGAAATTTTGGATTTTGTTTGGGTTTTGAGCTTGGTTTTTGAATATTCCGACCCTGTTGGTCGAGGTATATATATTTCTTGAACCTGCGATATTGCAGATGGTCCTCCGTACAGGGGAGACTCTGCCAAAAAATTTCCAAAATTTAAGGTGTTAGGAAATTTTTGAAGGTTTTGGAAAATTCTTTTATTTGAAAAGAATTGGTTTTAAACCCAATTGGGTCAGTTTGAAAATAAATTTGAGTTTAAAATTTATTATTTTAAAGATAATGGGTTGTAGCGTTTTTTCTACCTTAGCAATTTCGAGACGAAATTATTTTAAGGGGGAAGGAATGTAACGTCCCATATTTTCTGGCCAATTATTTGAATAATTTTTATTTAAAATATTGGTTTGAATTTAAATAATCGATTTTTACCATTTTATTTTGAATATTTAATTATATTAACAATATAATAATATTTTAATTCCAGCATATTTGGGAAAATGTTAATTTTGCAGTATAACGTGACTGGGCGATTTTAAATGGTTTAATATGGTTTGTATTGAAATTTTCGTGGCGATTTCATTATTAAAATGAAGGTTGAACGTTAAATTTATAATTTAATTATAAAACGAGCTGCAGCGACGCGGTAGTTCGTAAATTGGTGTTTTGAACTTTAAACGGCTGTACAGGGCCCAAAATAAGTCGGATTTTCTCGAAACAAGAAACACTAGAATATGTTTGACGATATTTTTCTAATGAAAGAGAGAAATCCAGTTTTCATAGCGTAGATTTTATTCTATGTCCAAATCAAATTTTGAAAAGGTCGGTGTGGAATTCCTTTATAAATGTTAACGTTATTTATAAAGGGGTTTTTAAATTTGTATAATATAGATTTGGCTTCAAATTCAACCCGGGATATTTTTTATTGTGGTAATGTATGATATTCTGGTCGTGTATGGCCAATTTTAATATTTTATTAATATTATATCGAGGTATTTTAAAATTGGTTTATTTTATTTGAATTGGGCAGTTATAAAAGGGCTTTATTCAAACGACCTTCTTTTTCGACGAAACAAATTTTATTGGGACCGCAACAGTAAATTATTGATAGGTTTCAAGTTGCGCATCAATCTGGGTTATTTTGTGAGCATGGAAAAATAAAATACAAATAAAAAACGACCATTTGAATGTGAATGAGGGCCATTCGAGCAAATGGACACGGAATTCGACGACTGTATCGTCAAATCATACTATACCGTCCATTCGCATCTCGAACGTGGTTTGTATGTGAGCACAGGAGCGAATAAACAACGTTCGAAATAGCGATAAGCACGAAATAAAAATCGTTAGTCAACATCGCTTGTCACGTCGACTTAAAATATTAATATTTACGATTATATATACCCCAAAAATCAGAATTTTCAGCCCAAAGCATTTTTCAGCCTCCACATTTTACAGAAAACCCCTTAAACGCAAAACAATTTATATCCCCAAATCTGTTATGAAACGGTGAGGGAAATGTGAACGAAAGTTGTAGATCAGGTCAAGATCTAGCTTCAGCAAAAAGTTGGGGACCTATCGTGGTCGGAGATGGCCGGAAATCGCGAAGAACGACAAGAAATCAGTTTCGTTCTTGGCCAAAATTACAACGTTTGGGTTGATTTCAGAGGACGAAACCAGTTGGAGGTTAAAGAGGGAAGACAAGGCTTCGTTTTGGCACCAGTCTGAGGTTCAATGGTGGTTGGAGTTGGGAGAAATTGAGAGATGAACGGAGAACAGTCTTTTCCATTCAGTTTCAAAATCTGGAAACGGTTTTGGCCATTTTTTCCGGCGATGGGTTGACGTGGGGCCAGGGTGCCTGGATGTCGTGGGTAGGACGAGGCGCAGACTTCGGTGGGGGTCTGGTCACCGGTGGTGGCTCGTGGCGGTCGCAGTTCACTGATGAACGGGAATTGGGTTTGCGGTGATTGCTGGTAGCTGGTGGCGATCTGAGGACTGGGACGACGGGCGGTGGACGGCGACGGAAGCAGGGTGCTGGCGGTCAGGTCGAGGGGGGGCCCAAGATCAACGAAGGCGACGCGGTTGGTAGTTGGATGGTGGCAAGCAAGTTGAAGAGGAGAATCGGGTTCCTGGAGTTTCATTTGGGGAAGACGCGTTTTGTCTTATACGAGGGTGACGTGGCAAGGGTTTAGTTTAATGAAGGCAATTAGTTTATTAATTTTTTATTTATTTATAAAATATGTTAAAAAAACGTATATCGTCCATAAGTTGTTCATACGATATCGAAATCTGATGAAACTGGATTGTTGGGTTCGCAGGGACGAGACCTAGACGATGGCACTGACTAGGCACTGATCTGACGCAGTTGAAATTTCAGCTAATTTTGAACATTCATTTCAAATTAAAAGGAATAAACGCATCAACCGTCAACCGTATAAATCTGGTGAGTTAATTCTCACACCTTCTGGAATTCTGTGATGTGGTAATTCATAGAAAAATATAATTTACAGTTAACAGTATAAATTGGTTGATTGGATGCGATGGATGCAAGTAGGTAGTTTATTGTTTGATTAGTTGAAGTTATTTATATTTCGTCATTTATTTAATTCGTATATTATTTCAAACTGTTATCTGTGATGCAGAGAAGGACAAGTTGGAGGGATCCGACCAGATTCCTCAAATAAACTATATTTTGTTTGTTGTGCATATATATGAATTGTTCACCCTGACTGACACCAGAACATGTTTAATGTTGATGGTTGAATGGACAGTGGTCATTGTTGTGTTTAAAATCAATCGACAGTATTGATTGGGCAGTTAGCAGTGAATGGCCAAAAATGTTGTTTTTAAACGTCGGTCTACCATTAGGTGAACTGACGTAGTTTTAAAGTCATAAATTATTTTATAACTGAATTAAAGTTTTTCAATTATTTTATATAAATAATTAAATTAGAAATTTATAAATGAATATTTTAATCAAGTTTATAAAGGAAATTATTTAAATGGTTTAGACCAGTTTTAAACGCAGAAACCCAGGGATTTACCTACGGGTTGGTAAAATAGATTAATTGTTTTTTTATAACAATTAAATAGTGATTTTAAATTAATTAAGTTATTTAATTAATTTAGAGGGGAAATGACAAATGACAATTAGTTAACTGCTAACTGATATGTACGGTTGACAAAACCAACCGTATTTAACTAATACTGATGATGGAATTAATTTGATTTGAATTTTCTAAATATTTGTCAAATTTAACAAATAGTGTTAAATATTAGTTAATCTTTGATTAACTATAATTTAAGGTAATTATCGAATTGTTTACCGTTAATAAAATTAATTACTATTCAATAAGCTTTTTCAGATGATAATTTCAATGGCAAAGTTAACTATTTTTAATATAGTTAACGTTTAAGTTAATTGTTATTTTTAATTAATAACAATTAAAGAAGTGACCTTTAATTGGGATTCCATAAGAATTGATTGGATGTCGATAAGTTCGATCAAAGTCAAATAAGGGTGTATAAAAGGGTTTATAAATCCAGATTTCCAAACGAGATTGGTAATTAGGATTTGAAAGGGAATTCAAAATTTTAAATAAGACTTTACTTAATTGTCAATTAAGTAAAGTAAATTCAAATGGAATAAAACTTCTAAGGGAGATGATAAAGCAGAATGGTAATAGTTTTAAAATAAAATATAAGGAGGTGTTTAATTTTTCTTAATGGATTATTATAAGTGATTTGGAAGCAAATCCAAAAAAGGTTTTAAAAGGGGTTTTAAACCAGATTGTTCGAGTTAAATGTTGAAGAATCAAATTTAGCCAAACATTGGGATTGAAATAAGAGTTATAAACAAAAAGGAAATTCATAAATATTTTGGTATTAAACATTGGTAGTGGATTCTTGAAAATAAGTCCAAGTTAAAAAGGGCATTATTTTAAACCAAGGATAAGAAGATTTAGCTATAAGATCCAAGATGAGGTTCATTAAGGATGCTCGAATAAACAGAAGCAAATTATGTGATGAGAGGCTTTTATTGTAAATCAAAATGTTATGAGCAAACGATGTTTTGAGTTAAAAGTAGTGTTTTCAGTGAATTTTTACCTAATTAAAGGAAGTAAAAGGATTTTTGAACAAGGAATTTCAAATGTGAGAAATATTTTATAAACCAGATTTGAAATGAAGATAGTGAATAAGATTTTCATGATGGGTAAATATAAATGGTTAAGTGAAAAACTAATATTATTCAAAGGTAAGAATGTTGTCGATCAAGGTCTGAGAGGTAAATAAAATACCCCAACTTGAACGGCTTCACTATTATCTAGGAATGGTATTAGTTTGACACGAGTGAAAGGTGTTGTAATTGGTGTGGTATCCCATACGAGAAGTATTGCACACTAGTGTGAGATCTTGTGATATAAGTAATACATAAATGTTAGTACAATGTCAATGAAAGTATTTGGTTTTAAATTATACAAGTTAACACTAGTTTCGTCGTATCAGAATCGAGAATTTGTTTTATACCATTAAGTATGCTATATATGTAGATCGAGAAGCTGAATTTAAGGAGAAGGGGGAAAAAGGGTTTTTGGAGAATATATCCAATATTAAAGGAAATGGAAAGTTACATATTTATATATACGTAATCTGGAAAGTATAGAATAGTTTTCGTTATTATAAATTAAGAATAAATATAATGTTTTAAATATATTGGAAGAATCAAAAGTTGATTAACCATATATATATATATATATATATATATATATTAAATAGGCCACGTAATGTCAAGTACTGAATCAATAAACTTATCATATTGACACATTTGTTATTTGATAGTTAAATCACCGACTATCAAACCTGACCAATACGATTAATTGTATGGAAAGACCGGGATCGAATTATATTCGAAAACCTTTCCGAACCAACAAATACGTATAGATGGTAATTGAAGATGGAGCAATTGAAGACCGTGGATCTTCATAAGCGGAAGGACTACTTGTTGAATTTCTCTAGCTTGCAACCAGAGTTATTTGGTTTGTGATTCTGTCGTGGTTGAAATCTACGGATTGCAAGGACTACACGATACTGATATATGGGGTGATTCCTATATTGGATGCAGTAGGAGAGTATCTTCGGTTCATCCTGTTCCTGGATGACTTGTATGGATGAATGTCTGACAAAGTATTTCCAATGGGCCACGTATGTTGATTTCTTCAAACGTGTCGTAGTTGGTTAGCTCCCAACTAGGGTATTTTTGCAGACGTCAATTAGTGATATCCAGAGGGTCTAACAATGTGGCATTCAAAGTGAATGGTGGCCAAATGTTCTGAAGGTAAATTCAAACCTCAAGCCTCATCAACCGGGAAATGATAAAAATCGGCCAGGCAGCATGGCTATGTGGGTCGCTCCCATTAGGGTGTATAATCGCCTATCTAGAGAAATTCCATTTTCTTTTTTAATCTATATTCGATGTTGTCCCTTTTCGGGAGACGGTTGCTAATCCCAACCGTCGGTGATATACATTCGATACACTCAAGAGAAATGAGTGGTCGGTCATGTGTGGGCTGGGTTGCAAGAAGTTCTTGTTGAACCCAGTGTATTCGCCTTTATGGATACACTATCGGCAGGTGGTCCCATACCTTGTCAACGTCGGAATCCAATATCCAATAAGCGCCCGCGGTTTTGATTGTATACTATATATGTGGAGCGTGAGATGCAAGCGCTCCGCTAGATTGTTAATTATTTGTATTTAGACATTATGATAATATCAGAATAAGTTATGATTTCAAAAATGTTTTGGGTTATAGTAAGGTAAAACCGTCCGTGTTTATGTGTGCGCTGGTCTTACTATTATCCTTTGATTTCATAAAGGATTTTCCAAAGTTAAACAAGTTGTGTGTTC
The DNA here is from genome assembly GCA_030737875.1 of Allium sativum. Classification (NCBI taxonomy): domain Eukaryota; kingdom Viridiplantae; phylum Streptophyta; class Magnoliopsida; order Asparagales; family Amaryllidaceae; genus Allium; species Allium sativum. The sequence goes on along the minus strand of CM060915.1, from coordinate 579,539,250 downwards.
AGTGAATTTATCACTGAAAGTATTCCAGACTGACCTGGTGAATTTTGCTTTACTTCAAAAGTGCTCGGGTCAGACCGAGTATGTTCTAGGTTAGGTTTCGCTTGGAATTTCCAGAGATTGAAGAAGGAGGCTTCACCGCTAGTTATATAAAGTTATTTTCCGCTCTGACTGATATATGTTGTACTCTGATGATTGGTATGTATACATATATAGTTCTTTTGTATAAAGAGATTTGATATTATATTTTATTCGTTCCGCTGTGAGATTCTGATGTGTTGTTCTTCTTCTTTCTTCTATTCTAATATTTCTTTCTTTCTATTCTCACCCTCCAATTTCTTTTTATTGACAATCTGGGGTTCGATACTTGGGTTTTTGGCAAGTAATACGGGTTTATGTATTGTTGTCATAAATTCGAGTGTCGAATTTTCCCCCCGGGTCGTTACATTTGTGAATAGCTATATTCAGTATTGAGTTTAAGTGTAATGCTTATGTTTTTTGTTTCATGGGCTATGGGTTGATTCTAGGCATGGATCGGTCAGTAGTAATTATGAAAAGAGGGTAGTTAGACTTTTTGCTCGCCTCGGGAATATCGTCGAGATTTTGTGCGATCCTAAGGGATCAGTTATACTTAGCTTTAGGCCATCAGTCGAGTTTGTACCTAGTTTGTTAACATCGCTAGAAGTGCGGCCTACGCTTTTGATTGGATAGGAGTGGCGTAACATGAAGACCCTCAGATTTGTGACATGATGGATAAGCTAAGTAAAGGAGAGACCTCTAATCATCTTAGTATATACACTTGGTATCATGATTAACATCTGTTTATCTTGGAAAGATAGTTCGACTACATAGGATACCCTCTAGCATAGTAAGTGATCGAGATCCTATGTAACGACCCGGAAAAAGGCGATCTTGGTTATCCGATATACAACACATATCGAACATCCAAGAATCGAAAATAACCAGAAAGTTAATGAAAGAAATGAGATGGAGAGAATAGATAAGATAGAAAATTAGAATAGAAGAAGAAGAAGAACAACAACAACATCAGAGTGACGCGAATCTCACAGCGGAACGAACAACATATAATAGATAACATATTCTTGAAATAAAATCAGTATATGTATATAATAACATTATTAGAGTACAACACTTACAACACAGCGGAAATAACTATAGCTATATAATTCTGAAGCCTCCTGCTCTAAGCTCTTCCAGTATATCTGTAAATCCCGACTACTTGACGGCCCGTACAAAATTGGGCACCCAAGAGTTTAGGGAAAACAAAACAAGATAAACTCTGGGCCAGTCATGGGACTGGTATGAGTAAAACAACTTATAACAGTTTGAGCAATAAAACGATATCTCATAAGACCACGCCGTATAGCGGAAACAGGGTTTTCCCTTATGAGAATCCAAATTAATCTTTATACCAAAACTCATTGATATTATAATAGTGTCTATCAACCACAATATAATAATCATCTAGCAGAAACGCTTTCATCTCACGTTCTACATATATAGTATATAATCAAACCGCAAGCACGTATTGGGTAATGGATTTCCAACTATGGCAAGGTATGTAACCATCTTTCGATAGTGTACCTCTAGAGAGGAATACACTGGGTTCAACAAGAATTTCTTGCAACACGGCCACATATGACCGACCACTCATTTCGCTTGAGTGTATCAAATGTATATCACCAACGGTTGGGATCAGTAACCGTTTCCCGAATGGGACAACATCGACAATAGATTTTTAGAAGTAAATGAAAACTCTAGATCAGGTGATTATACACCCTAATAGGTGTGACCTACATAGCCATGTTGCCTGCCCGATTTTTGTCATTTCCCTGTTGTGAGGCTAGAGGCCACACTTATCTCTGACAGATCGCACATTTATTCACTTTGAATGTCACATCGTCATACCCGCCAAATCACAAATTGATTTCCCCAAATATACCATGGGTATACAGCTAAGAGAAACAAATTCCTCCGCCACCAAACGTAAATACATTTGAAGAGATCAACTTACATGATCCTTTAGATATACTCTGTCATACATTCGTCCGTACAAGTTGTCCTGGGACTGGACAAACCGAAGGCATTATTCAGTTCAACCATCTTAGGCAATCTTTACCAAAGATTTATACAACAGACCTTTCATTTACTCCGTCTTCAATTATCTTTGGCATATATGATTCACAACGCTTATGCCAATATGGAGTGGTTCTTCGGATAATAATCCAACAGGTCTCTCCATATTAACAACGTTAAAATGGTCAAAACTTTGATAGTCTGTGATTTAGCTATCAAAGAAAAACACGTGTGCAAACAACGATATTATTTCCAAATTGAAATTATATCGATCAATCAGCATTCATATTTTTGTCTCTTTAGTTCATTAATTTACTTATCTCCTGTTTCCATATATTCAACATTTCTTATTTTCTAACTTTAGAAAATATACGTTATTAACAATGGAAAACATTCACATTTCTTGTTTTCTATATTAGAAAACATTTCTGATTCTTATTTGGAAAACATTTCCAAAACTCTTACATTGGACTTAGACAGATGTTTAAATAAATCATCGCTATGCCAACTCAAATCATTACACTTATTAACTAAATTTACTTAACCATCCCATCACTATCAAACCGTACCATTCCTTAGTTAAGAAGGAAGTCAATCAGGTTGGGGTATAATTACCTCTCAGACCTTAACTGAACAACGTTTTAACTTTGAAATAGACAAAGTTTATCTTTTAAACTTTTAACAAACTTCCTTACGTAACTCTCGGATTCTATTTATGAATCCACTTCTTTTATAAAAATATTGGTTATAACGATAACATTATTATCCCTACTTTCGAAGTACGTAACTTCAGACATAACTTTTATTCTTTAATTTGAATAATTTACCTACTCTAATTTATTTATAAGTGAATAAATCCTGATTTAAAAACCGGAAAATAAATAATACTTTCCCGAATTCGATATAATCGAATTCGACGTATAACTCCCTTTCGAGTAATCTTTATTTGATTAGCTCTTCTTCGATTAACCTATATTCGATTATCTCTCTTCGAATAACTTATATTCGATTATCTCTCTTCGAATAACTTATATTCGATTATCTCTCTTCGAGTAACTTATATTCGATTATCTCTCTTCGAATAACTTATATTCGATCTCTTTCTTTCGAATACGCTATATTCAATAATCTCCTTTCTTTCGAATAACTAAATTCGATTAACTCCTTTCGATTACACTAAAATCGATAACTCCTTTCGATTAAACTAAAATCGGTAACTCCTTTCTTTAAACCTTATTCGAATAAACTATATTTGATACTACTTTAACTCTATTCAAATAACCAATATTCGACTAACTCCTTTAGATTAACTCATTTGGATTGACCCGGTTTGATTAACTCATCTTAATTAACTCGACCTGATTAACTCCATTTGAATAACTCTAACGGGTTAACTCTAACTGGTCAACTCTAACTGACTAACTCTAGCTGATTAACTCTAACTGATTAACTCTAATTGGTTAACTCTAACTCTAATCGATTAACTCTAACTGATTAAATATAATTGGTTAACTCTAACTGGTTAACTCTAACTGATCAACTCTAACTGATTAACTCTAACTGATTAACTCTAACTGGTTAACTCTAACTCTAATCGATTAATTCTAACTGATTCACTCTAACTAGTTAACTCTAACTGGTTAACTCTAACTGATTAACTCTAACTGATTAACTCTAACTGGTTAACTCTAACTGGTTAACTCTAACTGGTTATCTCTAACTCTAATCAATTAACTCTAATTGAATAACTAATATTCGATTAACTCATTTCGATTTACACTTTTGAATTAACTCCTTTGAATTATCTCCTTTTGAATTATCTCCTTTGGATTATCTCCTTTGAATTATCTCCTTTGAATTATCTCCTTTTCTATTTGCTTACTTAACAAATAACTATTCCCTTTTCAATTCTATTAATTTAATAAATAAATATTTCTTTTATCTTTTCTATTTATTTAACAAATAAATATTTCTTTTATCTTTTCTATTTATTTAACAAATAAATATCTCATTTATAACATTCTATTTATTTCCTATAAATAAATATTTCCATTTAATCTATTTGTAAATGTTTTATAAATATTTCCTTTTAAATTCTATTTGTAAATGTTTTACAAATATTCCTTTTTTCTATTTGTTTTTGCGAATATCTTCCTTTGTATTTGTCTTACAAATATATTTCCTTTATATTTGTTTTACAAATAATTTCCTTTAAATTTGTTATACAAAAATATTTCCCTTATATTTGTTTTACAAATATATTTCCTTTTAAATTCTTTTGATTTTATAATTATTTCATTATATAAAATCCTTTTTCCTTTTATATATAAAATCCATTGATTTTATATAAATAATTTATTTTCAAAATATACTTTGAAAATCCCCTTTTTACATCCCAATATTTATTACGGTATTTAAAATACCAAATAACATTGATCGATATCATTCAAACACACATAATCAACAACAGATTATATATTACATCATATATCACAATACACGAAACAAAACAGTATTATATATATTGAGGAACCCAGTTGGGTCCCTCCAACCTATTTCCCTGCATCATAGATGTTAAAACAATATAATAACATCTATTTCATTTCGATATGAAATATTATGATAAACAGAATCAATATTTAATTAACGATTCATATATATATCATTATCTATAATTTCAACCAATAGACAAGCGATTCGACCAAACAGTTAACACACAGCAATCAACAGATAATTACTAGTTCTAAGAATTCGTTATAAAAATATAACTATTCAGAGTTGGTGAGTTTTACTCACATTGGACGACCATCGTTAATAACGATAACCATCGCTTGATTCAGACAATTTATTTTGCTATAAATTGTGACGAGCTCCAATCCACTCCCAGTCAGTTCCATTGTGGAGCTCTCACCCATACGATCCTAACAGATCTTGTTTCTTCAAATTCTGATCACGTATGACCAAGTTATGACATTTCGAAGTTTATAAACATTTATTTTAAAACAAAACTAATTGAATTCCTCGCAGGCCTTACCCCTTCATACAAAACTGGCCCATCAACCATACAAAAGCCCACCCGCCTCTAATCTCTTCTTCCACAACCCAGGTCGCTCCTCCGAACCCAATTCAACGCAAATGGCCGGACTTTGACTGCCATTTCCTCCTCCCACTCACCTCCGTTCTATCTAAACCCAACACCCTTCGAATCTCCTTCGAAATCCCCATCCATCCATACCCCAAGTACCTAACTTGAGCTCACCCACTGGTTTCTGTCCTTAGCTCGACGCCGTGAAATCCAGTGAAGACTTCGACCCTATTTCAACCGAATATCACCAAATTTTGAATGCAAGAACCATTTTCAAACTCCAAATTCAAAAACAACTTCGGATTCAAACAATATGGCTTTGATCTTCAGGTTTCCTTAACCCTAGTTGCTCACAGGCTTGCGTCGGAAAAAAATCAGCGTGAACCAAACCAAATCGCGCCACTTAAAACCCAAATGAGGTTGTAGATAAATCAACGAGTAATTCAAGGATAATTATAGAATGATTTTAGGGATTTGTTTGCATTTTCTTTTGATTTTGTTTGCTCTCATTTTGGTTGAGGAAGAGGATATCGGCGGTAGGAAAAAAGATTTTATAACAAGGGTAAGAATTTTGTGTGGTTGAAACAATGAGTGGGTGGCTCGTTTTGGTTCACCAATACTTAGGATATTTTAGATTTTATATTTATTTCGCCTTCTAAAAATCTGTATGTTCACACACGACACCCAAAAATCACGAAACTGGACATACAACTACAGTTCGACATTACGGTCCCAACGAAACTGGTTTCGTCGAATTCTGACTTCGTCGAATTCTGACTTCGTTCGCTCACACAGCATATTTTTAACTGTCAAAATATCGACTGTATTTCACATTAAAAATCAGTAAGGCCACATACTGACTTCAAAAATCACGGAAATTGAAATCTAGCAATAATTTAATATTGCGGATCCAACAAAATTAGTTTCGTCCAATTTTGACTTCATTTGCAAAACTGTCTATTTTTAAAGCTCTAAATAACCCTTTTAAATATATAAATATATTTAAAAATAATTAAATTAAATATTTTGTAACGGCGCGATTTTCGATACCTGGAAAACCGTTTCATTATTGAAAGAATCTAGAAGATGAGAAAGATAGGATAGAACTAACAGAATAGAAGAAGAAGATCACAACTGAACAGTATCAGAGTAAACACGAAAACTCACAGCGGAATGAATAAATTGTATTATAACATAACTTTGAAATACAATTTCTGAATCTGTACTTACATATCATATCAGAGTATAACTCATATACATCACAGTGGAAATAATCTCTACATAACTAATTAATGGTGAAGCCTTCTGCTTCCAGCTCCTCCAAGTGAATCTGTAAAAGCCTGAAATACTTGACTGCCCGTACAAATTTGGGCACCCAAGAGTTTAGGGAAAACAAACAAAATAAACTCTGGGTCAGTCATGGGACTAGTGTGAATAAATTCCAACTATACTGTTTAACTTTGAAAAACCTTTTGAAAAACAAAAGGATAATAGTAAGACCAACCCACAACTAAACATGGACGGTTTTTACTATAACCAAAAGTATTCCTGGTATCAAAACCTAGTGATATTATAATAATGTCTAATTAAATAAATAACCAGGTAGCGGAACGCTTGCATCTCACGCTCCATGTATATATAGTATAAAATCATAAACCGTAGGGCGCTTATTGGAGAATGGACTCCAACAGACAAGGTATGGGAGCACCTTCTGAATAGTGTACTCTAGAGGGGATACACTCAGGGTTCAACAAGAACGTCTTGCAACCCGACCACACATGACCGCTCACTCATTTAGCTTGAGTGTCGCGAATATATTGCCACCACGGTTGTAGGCCATCGGACCGTCATCCAAAGATGCAGAATCGAAAAGAAGTATAAATATGAATTTTCTCTAGATCGGTGACAATACACCCTGCTTGGGGATGACCCAACTAGCCATGCTGCCTAGCCCAACTTTTGTTACTTCCTGGTTGTGAGTCTAGAGGCTACGTCTATCTTCAGAACATCTGATCACCATTCACTTTGAATGTCACATCGTCAAATCCATAATCACACATCGATTACACAAATGCACACTGGATGCCGAATAAAGAGAAGTTACCTTCTCCCCACCAACTTGGTATATTCGTAAAAATCAACGGCGTGACCATTGGAAATACTCTGTCAGACACTCGTCCATACAAGTTGTCCTGGGACTAGACAAACAAAAACACCATCCTAGAACTGGACGACCCTTGCGTTTATCTCCATCATCAATTATCTTCAGCATATCTAATTCGCAGCGCTTATGCCTATATGGAGTGATTTTCAGATAATATATCCAACCGGTCTCTCCGTATTGACAACGATGGTCAAAACACTTCGATAGTCGGTTATTTAACTGTCGAAGTAAAACAACATCCATTCAAATGTACAATTAACATCATATAATCACGGGTGCTTTTTATTTAACATTCGTTTTTATGATTCGAATTTCCCTATCTTACCAGATATTTCTCAAATCCCGTTTTTAGCCTTTTTACACTTCTTGGAAAACATTTCCAGTTATTATAAACTCTTATTCTCTCATGTTCCAGAAAAATATACGTTATTAACGTTCGAACTATTTCCTTAAGTTTCACATTCTTTATTTCTATACTTGGATAATCTACCCCATTTACATTGGAAAATATTTCCAATTTCATTTTAACCTTTTAATCGGCCCAACGTTCACTTTTAAAACATTATTCACTTTGAAATGTGAATACCATACCTTATTATAGAAATCTAGACACCTTTATCAAATAACTTTTTATTTAGGTAATAAACCCCCTTATCTTGTTTACTGAAATCTCTTTCCTGGATTTATATTCCTATTCCACTTTATAGATCCTGTTTCTAGGTCAACTTCTTGTTAAATCAATATTAATTTTATAACTAAATATTGATTATATAGCCTATTATAATTTAGTGGTTTAAAACTAAATATTAACCATCTTATCTGATTATAATTCCTAAAAATAATTTACTTTTAATACATTCGACCTCGTCGAATTCTAGTTCCAAATCCTAATGGTTTAATTCTAATCACATTTCAAACATCGAAAGGCTTCCATCATTTTTCTAACACGATTCTCCAATTTCTCTTTCTAAACTTATTCTTATATTTTCTTTGGACAAACATCGTTATTTATTTCTTTAGACTAAGTGGATTTCAACTAAACTGTTTCCATTCCCTAGGAAGTGCTGCTATATATAAAAATCACGCTTAAGTTTGGTTAACAACGTTAATCTATCGTTACATTTCAAAACTTGTCATACGCTGTAATATTCTCCTTTATAACTAATCTTGACATAACCGTCACGCTTAAGCCTAATCAATAACGTTTTTTTTGTCGCTATAGTTCTAAGACTTGCATCCGCTACCATATTCCTTTTATACTAATCTTGACATCTATTTCCGTCACAAACTGATATCGTTCATCAATAATAGTGAAGCCGTTCAAGTTGGGGTATTCTATTTACCTCTCAGACCTTGATCGACAACGTTCTTACCTTAGAATAGATATAAGTCTGTATTCTAATTCTTTATTAATTATAATATATATCAAATCATATTTCCTTGTTTTATTTTGGAATATGGTTTTCTAACATTATATTCATACTTTGAAATCTTCGTTGTTTATGGCAATTTATAGTAAACATTACTCTTAGCTTTAACTTCATTCCATCAGTAACTTCGTTAACTGATTTTATCCACTTCCTACCATTAGATTAATATTATTAATCAAATGATATTCCTTAACTGTTTATTTTAAAATAATTATCCAAATTATTTACTTGTCGGATAATTACCGCTTCATACTTATTTAATTAGATAATCATTTATATTTACTTTATAAAACGAACTCTAAAATACTGGTTTATAATAGAACTACTATTATAATTTAAAACTTCACTTTAATTATAAAAATATAATTTTTATAATTAACTTCGTTAATTTGCCTGACGGCCAATCAGCTTCTTAACAAAACAATGGGTTTACGGTGGACTGTTACCACCTTCTTAATCGATATTGTTTATTTATTTATCAAAACAAATGCTGAATTTTCATTCAACGTTAATTATTCACATGGGGTTTTAAATGTAATTCGGGTTCGAACAATGCAACAAAACAAACAGTCCATATAAATATCGAGGAATCCGGTTGGATTCCTCCAACCGGTTTCCGCATCCACAGATGTTAGTCAAACAATTATCACTGATTCCATACTAGGGGATATTTATAAACGACGGAATCAGTATCCAACCGATGATGTATACATATGCAACGATATATAATATTTATCCAATTTAATTGTAATCTACCTAATCGACCATCACACAGCATTCAAACAACATTAAAATATATTAAAATAGATCACAGTTAGTGATTTCACTCACCATTGCGCGTTAACCGTTAAATAACGATTTGCGTCGGTACACCGGATCAGACGCTATAATTTCCAATGAGCTCCCAGTGGTTACGAACCAGTTTCAATATCCTCGGTTGCCTTCATCCCTTCATTTGCAAATCTTTGCGTGATGCATCACCGCCACTACGCAAAACTCACCGCTCAAAGCACCGTTTTCTTTCTCTTCGAATACTCCTTTATTTCTGTTCACACACTGCCCATCGTTCATCTGTCTGAGATCACCACGGCCTTCCTCGCCTCATATGTTGAACACCCGCTAATCCTTTCTGCTTAATCATTTAAGAACGTGCTCCTGTCAGTGAGTGCGTATAAACACTGAACCACTTCCGAATATTTTCCATGACCAACGCTCCACATCGCTCGAGCCTTCCTCCTATTGCCGGAGTTCTGTTCTTTAATACAAGCTCACACTCATCCCTCCATTTTGTATTTTAACCGCTTACAGTATTTTGCTAACACACGCTTGCTCTCCATTTAACCGAAATGCACACACTATCATGACCTTCACAATACCACCAGTGGACATAATAGCGATCCCAAGCCTGCCATGTTGACTGAGCTTCCTACTTCCTTCTTCTAGTGGCATGTTTACACCCAAATACAGACTCCACCGCCATACAAAATTCTCCCCACGTCCTCCCTTGGAAATGAATCCACAAAGCTACAGTACTATTCCTTCTATATTATTATTTATTTAGTAAATGGCCTCATCCTCTATGTACAGTTACGCCACTTCCAAATTTCCGCCAACTACACCACCCATGCCCCATTGTTCCCATCAGAACGAGACAGACCTCCCCACAAGCTTCCTGCTTCTTCAAATACTTTGCACCTGTACAGTGATGAACGACTACCTGAAAGCCATCCAACTCTTCACACATCAGTGCAAGCATGACCCTTGAACCAAGCTGCGCCCCTCCATATTCAACCTCAAGTCCAGGAACCCGCCATCATCGTCACTTGCTTTCCTTCACTACCCATCTCAGACCATATATACACATCACCACAACAGACGGCTCACTCGACCACGATCAATACTACGCTTCACACTCTTTATTTGCAAACCATTTTCTCCATTTTCCTATAGTAACTTCACTCATTTCTTAGCTTATACACCCAACGTTCCCTTGCATTCTATTGTTCACGTTTTCATGCTCCTTCTAATCATAACGAACCACTTCTCATTCCTCACTTTACTTCCAAGATTACCCCCACATTTTGTTGTTTTCTCGACCGTACTTGCTCTTTCTCCTTTCAACCAACATCCGATACCCATTTTTCCCTCGACTTCCCCCAACAAACTAGACCCCTGCTCTTGTTAACGTTGTGTCCGTGGCCGCATTTTTGAATCACTACACTCCCTCCATATACAACTTCCATCCCCAGTGGTTTCCCACTTCCATGCATTTCCTTCGCCAGAAATTCGGCTCAAAGTGTTTCTGCGTGTCCCAAATGGCTGAACAGGGAACGGGACGTCCTAAGCATGCAGCAATCACCTTTTAAAGATTTCGCTCCTCCAGTTCTAACAACCGTAACCTCTCATGCATGAGAAATCCACCTTGCTACACCTATGCACCCATCCGCCCTCCTTGTGTTGTGCCAGTACTATGCACGAGAACTGCACCCCACACTCACACGCATGTATACAACACGCATGTAGAGGAGTGACCAGATCTGAGTACTTACGATGCGTCTCACACCTTCTTTTGTTTTGCTTTTGGTTTTACATTTCCGGTGAAGTTAGTGGTTTGGCTTTACTGAAGAGAGAAGTGAAGATGAGTGTTGTATTTATAAAGTGGAAGCCTTAGATGTTAAGCAATAGGGACGTGGGATGGCTCAAAGTACATATTATAGGGTATGGTTCGTAGGGTATGGTTTCTAATATAGATGGGAAACATAGGTTGGCTGTTTCTTACTTCAGTATGAATAAATAGCACGACGTGCTTGACAACATAGGGTATAGGAAGAACAAATATTTTATGTAAATACTGTAGAGTTTTTCTCTCATAGGTTGCACTATACACATATCGGTAGGCTGCACTGTTTAGTAATGTGAAGTGAAAAATAATCTGACTGCTTGTTGGATTAGCATGTGCGAGACTAGATTTGATCTCTGCGTGATTTAAGGAGTAGGTCGGCAGGTTCCAATACTTAACATGTGCAGTAGAAATTTCTTAGGGGTTAAGGCTTATATAAAATTTTAAGGGTACCCCATTATACGAAGCTCCGTTCACATACAAACCCCTATGGAAAGAAATAAGATTACCGTCGTGTTTAGCGAGGTGCCACGGTCCTAAAAATATAATAATACCGGTAGATTGACTCATATTTTGAAACCCCGAAATATCGATACAGGGTGCGAAATACTCCAAATAAATAGTTGTGTATTTAATTAATTAAAAATTATAGTAAAATTCTAAAAATTAAATTATCACTATGTCTCAAAAGAACCTTGTTCAAATTCGAATCCGATATCTAGTTATTTCAAATAAACCGTTATGGTCGATATACGATTTCATAGTGACTTTCTGAATATTTGATTTGGACATATCTTGCAATCTATACGACGAAATCTTGGTTTTTCACTTCTGTTAGAAAGACAGTTCAATAAATTCCAACGTTTCTTGTTTCGTAGAAATCTGATTTAAAATGGGTTCTGTATACTCAGTTGAAGTTCAGAACGTTAAATTACGAACTGCCGCGATATTACGGGCTTGATATATATTTTTATACGTTTAGATTCGTTTTTAATTAATATATAATCCATTTATATTACGTATTTAATATTTAAACTGATTTAAATATTCAAATATAAACCGATAAAAATGCGGGACATTACATTCCTTCCCCCTTAAAAGAATTTCGTCCCCGAAATTACTAAGATAGGGAAAATGCTACAATCTTTGTTATTAACAGGTTAAAAATCTTTTTGGTTTACTTCATTATTATTTTTCAACTGAACTGATTAATTCCAATTAAAATAATAATTTCTTCTTATTTCGAATATTTTCAAAAATCCTGAAAATTTCTTAACACCTTAAATTTTCGGAGAATTTCGCCAGTATCTCTTCTACACGGCTCAATCGGTACTGCTACCACTCGCCACTCTGGGCCTTCTCCAAATTCAAAAGAAATTCAGACAGGCAATGGCTTGCCCAAACCGACTCATAAAAATCTCATACTCGTATATAAACATGTACCTCCTCTGTTGGGCATTCTGCTCTATCTCCCTTATCTGCTTTCAATTCAGCATATACCCATACAATCAAAATGTTGATCTCCAACCAACTTATCCTTAAATCCAATCCTTCGCTCATATTTGAGCCAAATTCCATTTCAACTCCAGCTCCATTTCAACTCCAGCTCCATTTCAATTCCAAACTCTTACTTAACCATCAAATTCTATTTCAGTACAAAATTCCCAATCAATCCACTTACTTACCTGAGTCCATTTTATTTCAAAATCCAATTTCAATTAACATTACTTTATTATCGTTCAATTTCCTCTTTACTGATTTCAGTTAAATTTCAATTTGTTTAACACCATATCTTAAATTTAAGTTCCGGAATTCAAATCCCTGGGTTTTTATTTCAAATAAGTTTGGAATCTATAATAATAGCAAATTCAAAACATTTGAAATTTTTTTAACATCTTATTTCAAAACAAAATCTTTTGGTAGTAATCCGTCACTTAACAACTCGAAAATGACACTGATGATGCGGCCAGCATCATCAGAATTATTTTCCAGTGGTAGGAGTGAGTTCAATATTATATCATCTTCAAAACTTGTTTTCGAACATTTCTATTTTGAAATTTACTTTCAAATATCCTTTCTAAATGCTTGAAATACATTTTCAAATTCCTCCCAGGATTTTAAATTTTCTATATATTCAATTCAAAATTTATTTCCAACTCTTTTCCAAGCTTCCAGAGTTTTATTTCAATTCTGGTTTTAATTTCAGATTTAGTTCATCTGATTTTGCATATTATACTATACTTATGTGAATTCTTATTGGTTATTTATAACAAATTCAATTATAACCCTATTTGATTTTAATTTCAATCAACACATTCAATATATTTTAGATAATTCCAATATATATGCTTTCTTTATATCAAAATATATTTTGGGTAAGATTATTTTATTTACCCTCTTTTCAAAACATACTATGTCGAATTACTCTGTTCAAGAGTTTAGAAACACCTATCGACGCAGTTTGCATTACTGTTTCGACCAAAATTCATAAACCACTCGACTGACCAGTCAACACAATATAAAACAATTTTTATATAAATCTGCAAATATGTTCACTCGTATATATACACTCAAACTCAATCTAGAGTATTACTTACTTCATCTTTATTGAGTTACGCCACAGAGCCAAGGTAATATCTTAACCTTTAGCTCTGATACCAACTGTAACGGCGCGATTTTCGATACCTAGAAAACCGTGTCATTATTGAAAGAATTTAGAAGATGAGAAAGATAGGATAGAACTAACAGAATAGAAGAAGAAGATCACAACTGAACAGTATCAGAGTAAACAGGAAAACTCACAGCGGAATGAATAAATTGTATTATAACATAACTTTGAAATACAATTTCTGAATCTGTACTTACATATCATATCAGAGTATAACTCATATAAATCACAACGGAAATAATCTCTACATAACTAATTAATGGTGAAGCCTTCTGCTTCCAGCTCCTCCAAGTGAATCTGTAAAAGCCTGAAACACTTGACTGCCCCTACAAATTTGGGCACCCAAGAGTTTAGGGAAAACAAACAAAATAAACAATGGGTCAGTCATGGGACTGGTGTCAATAAATTCCAACTATACTGTTTAACTTTGAAAAACCTTTTGAAAAACAAAAGGATAATAGTAAGACGAACCCACAACTAAACATGGACGGTTTTTACTATAACCCAAAATATTCCTGGTATCAAAACCCAGTGATATTATAATAAAGTCTAATTAAATAAATAACCAAGTAGCGGAACGCTTGCATCTCACGCTCCACGTATATATAGTATAAAATCGTAAACCGTAGGGCGCTTATCGTAGAATGGATTCCAACAGACAATGTATGGGAGCACCTTCTGAATAGTGTACTCTAGATGGGATACACTCAGGGTTCAACAAGAACGTCTTGCAAACTGGACACACATGACCGCTCACTCATTTAGCTTGAGTGTCGCGAATATATTGCCACCACGGTTGTAGGCCATCCAACCATCATCCGAAGATACAGAATCGAAAAGAAGTACAAATATGAATTTTCTCTAGATTGGTGACAATACACCCTGCTTGGGGATGACCCAACTAGCCAAGCTGCCTAGCCCAACTTTTGTTACTTCCTGGTTGTGAGTCTAGAGGCTACGTCTATCTTCAGAACATCTGATCACCGTTCACTTTGAATGTCACATCGTCAAATCCATAATCACACATCGATTACACAAATGCACACTGGGTGTAGAATAAAGAGAAGTTACCTTTTTCCTACCAACTTGGTATATTCGTAAAAATCATCGGCGTGACCGTTGGAAATACTCTGTCAGACACTCGTCCATACAAGTTGTCCTGGGACTGGACAAACAAAAACACCATTCTAGAACTGGACGACCCTTGCGTTTATCTCCGTCATCAATTATCTTCAGCATATCTAATTCGCAGCGCTTATGCCTTTACGGAGTGGTTTTCGGATAATATATCCAACCGGTCTCTCCGTATTGACAACGATGGTCAAAACACTTCGATAGTCGGTTATTTAACTATCGAAGTAAACCAACATCCATTCAAATGTACAATTAACATCATATAATCACGGGCGCTTTTTATTTAACATTCGTTTTTATTATTCGAATTTCCCTATCTTACCAGATATTTCTCAAATCCCATTTTTAGCCTTTTTACACTTCTTGGAAAATATTTCTAGTTATTATAAACTCTTATTCTCTCATGTTCCATAAAAACATACGTTATTAACTTCCTTAAGTTTCACATTCTTTATTTCTATACTTGGATAATCTACCCCATTTACATTGGAAAATATTTCCAATTTCATTTTAACCTTTTAATCGGCCCAACGTTCACTTTTAAAACATTATTCACTTTGAAATGTGAATACCATCCCTTATTATAGAAATCTAGACACCTTTATCAAATAACTTTTTATTCAGGTAATAAACACCCTTATATTATTTACTGAAATCTCTTTCCTGGATTTATATTCCTATTCCACTTTATAGATCCTGTTTCTAAGTCAACTTCTTGTTAAATCAATATTAATTTTATAACTAAATATTGATTATATAGCCTATTATAATTTAGTGGTTTAAAACTAGATATTAACCATCTTATCGGATTATAATTCCTAAAAATAATTTACTTTTAATACATTCGACCTCGTCGAATTCTAGTTCCAAATCCTAATGGTTTAATTCTAATCACATTTCGAACATCGAAAGGCTTCCATCATTTTTCTAACACGATTCTCCAATTTCTCTTTCTAAACTTATTCTTATATTTTCTTTGGACAAACATCGTTATTTATTTCTTTAGACTAAGTGGATTTCAACTAAACTGTTTCCATTCCCTAGGAAGTGCTGCTATATATAAAAATCACGCTTAAGTTTGGTTAACAGCGTTAATCTATCGTTACATTTCAAAACTTGTCATACGTTGTAATATTCTCCTTTATAACTAATCTTGACATAACAGTCATGCTTAAGCCTAATCAACAACGTTTATTTTATCACTATAGTTCTAAGATTGCATCCGCTGCCATATTCCTTTTATACTAATCTTGACATCTGTTTCCGTCACAAACTGATATCGTTCCTCAATAATAGTGAAGCCGTTTAAGTTGGGGTATTCTATTTACCTCTCAGACCTTGATCGACAACGTTCTTACCTTAGAACAGATATAAGTCTGTATTCTAATTCTTTATTACTTATAATATATATCAAATCGTATTTCCTTGTTTTATTTTGGAATATGGTTTTCTAACACCATATTCATACTTTGAAAACTTCGTTGTTTATGGCAATTTATATTAAACATTACTCTTCGCTTTAACTTCATTCCATTAGTAAATTCGTTAACTGATTTTATCTACTTCCCACCATTAGATTAATATTATTAATCAAATGATATTCCTTAACTGTTTATTTTAAAATAATTATCCAAATTATTTACTTGTCGGATAATTACCGCTTCATACTTGTTTAACTAGATAATCGTTTATATTTACTTTATAAAACGAACTCTAAAATACTGGTTTATAATAGAACTTCAATTATAATTTAAAACTTCACTTTAATTATAAAAATATAATTTTTATAATTAACTTCGTCAATTTGCCTGACGACCAATCAGCTTCTTAACAAAACAATGGGTTTACGTTCGACTGTTACCACCTTCTTAATCGATATTGTTTATGTATTTATCAAAACAAATGCTGAATTTTCATTCAACGTTAATTATTCACACGGAGTTTTAAATGTAATTCGGGTTCGAACAATGTATACAAAACAAACAGTCCATATAAATATCAAGGAATCCGGTTGGATTTCTCCAACCGGTTTCCGCATCCACAGATGTTAGTCAAACAATTATCACTGATTCCATACTAGGGGATATTTATAATCGATGGAATTAGTATCCAACCGGTGATGTATACATATGCAACGATATATAATATTTATCCAATTTAATTGTAATCTACCTAATCGACCATCACACAACATTCAAACAACATTAAAATATATTAAAATATTTTAAAATAGATCAGAGTTAATGATTTTACTCACCATCGCGCGTTAACCGTTAAATAACGATTTGCGTCGGTACACCGAATCAGACGCTATAATTTCCAACGAGCTCCCAGTGGTTACGAACCAGTTTCAATATCCTCTGTTGCCTTCATCCCTTCATTTGCAAATCTTTGCGTGATCCATCACCGCCACTACACAAAACTCACCGCTCAAAGCACCATTTCTTTCTCTTCGGATACTCCTTTATTTCTGTTCACACACTGACCATCGTTCATCTGTCTGAGATCACCACGGCCTTCCTCGCCTCATATGTTTAAACACCCGCTAACCCTTTCTTCTTAATCATTTAAGAACGTGCTCCTGTCAGTGAGTGCGTGTAAACACTGAACCACTTCCGAATATTTTCCATGACCAACGCTCCACATCGCTCGAGCCTTCCTCCCATTGCCGGAGTTCTGTTCTTTAATACAAGCTCACACTCGTCACTCCATTTTGTATTTTAACCGCTTATAGTATTTTGCTAACACACGCTTGCTCTCCTTTTAACCGAAATGCACACACTATCATGACCTTCACAATACCACCAGTGGACATAATAGCGATCCCAAGCCTGCCATGTTGACTGAGCTTCCTACTTCCTTCTTCTAGTGGCATGTATACACCCAAATACAGACTCCACCGCCATCCAAAATTCTCCCCACGTCCTCCCTTGGAAATGAATCCACAAAGCTACAGTACTATTCCTTCTATATTATTATCTATTTAATAAATGGCCTCATCCTCCATGTACAGTTATGCCACCTCCAAATTTCCGCTAACTACACCACCCATGCCCCATTCTTCCCATCAGAACGAGACTGACCTCCCCATAAGCTTCCTGCTTCTTCAAATACTTTGCACCTGTACAGTGATGAACGACTACCTGAAAGCCATCCAACTCTTCACACATCAGTGCAAGCATGAACCTTGAACCATGCTGCGCCCCTCCATATTCAACCTCAAGTCCAGGAACCCGCCATCATCGTCACTTTCTTTCCTTCACTACCCATCTCAGACCATATATACACATCACCACAACAGACGACTCACTCGACCACGATCAATACTACGCTTCGCACTCTTTATTTGCAAACCATTTTCTCCATTTTCCTATAGTAACTTCACTCATTTCTTAGCTTATACACCCAACGTTCCCTTGCATTCTATTGTTCATGTTTTCATGCTCCTTCTAATCATAACGAACCACTTCTCATTCCTCACTTTACTTCCAAGAGTACCCCCACTTTTTGTTGTTTTCTCAACCGTACTTGCTCTTTCTCCTTTCAACCAACATCCGATACCCATTTTTCCCCCGACTTCCCCAACAAACTAGATCCCTGCTCTTGTTAACGTTGTGTCCGTGGCCGCATTTTTGAATCACTACACTCCCTCCATATACAACTTCCATCTCCAGTGGTTTCCCACTTCCATGCATTTCCTTTGCCATAAATTCGGCTCAAAGTGTTTCTGCGTGTCCCAAATGGCTGAACAGGGAATGGGACGTCCTAAGCATGCAGCAATCTACTTTTAAAGATTTCGCTCCTCCTGTTTCTAACAACCGTAACCTCTCATGCATGAGAAATCCACCTTACTACACCTGTGCACCCATCCGCCCTCCTTGTGTTGTGCCAGTACTATGCACGAGAACTGCACCCCACACTCACATGCATGTATACAACACGCATGTAGAGGAGTGACCAGATCTGAGTACTGACGATGCGTCTCATGCCCTCTTTTGTTTTGCTTTTGGTTTTAAATTTCCGGTGAAGTTTGTGGTTTGGCTTTACTGAAGAGAGAAGTGAAGATGAGTATTGTATTTATAAAGTGGAAGCCTTAGCTGTTAAGCAATAGGGATGTGGGATGGCTCAAAGTACATATTATAGGGTATGGTTTCTAATATAGATGGGAAACATAGGTTGGCTGTTTCTTACTTCAGCATGAATAAATAGCACAACGTGCTTGACAACATAGGGTATAGGAAGAACAAATATTTTATGTAAATACTGTAGAGTTTTTCTCTCATAGGTTGCACTATACACATATCGGTAGGCTGCACTGTTCAGTAATGTAAAGTGAAAAATAATCTTGACTACTTGTTGGATTAGCATGTGCGAGACTAGATTTGATCTTTGCGTGATTTAAGGAGTAGGTCGGCAGGTTCCAATACTTAGCATGTGCAGTAGAAATTTCTTATGGTTTAAGGCTTATATAAAATTTTAAGGGTACCCCATTATACGAAGCTCTGTTCACATATAAACCCCTATGGACAGAAATAAGATTACCATCGTGTTCAGCGAGGTGCCACGGTCCCAAAAATACAATAATACCGGTAGATTGACTCATATTTTGAAACCCCAAAATATCGATACAGGGTGCGAAATACTCCAAATAAATAGTTGCGTATTTAATTAATTAAAAATTATAGTAAAATTCTAAAAATTAAATTATCACTATGTCTCAAAAGAACCTTGTTGAAATTCGAATCCGATATCTAGTTATTTCAAATAAACCGTTATGGTCGATATACGATTTCATAGTGACTTTCTGAATATTTGATTTGGGCATATCTTGCAATCTATACGACGAAATCTTGGTTTTTCACTTCTGTTAGAAAGATACAGTTCAATAGATTCCAATGTTTCTTGTTTCGTAGAAATCTGATTTAAAATGGGTTCTGTATACTCAGTTGAAGTTCAGAACGTTAAATTACGAACTGCCGCGATATTACGGGCTTGATATATATTTTTATACGTTCAAATTCGTTTTTAATTAATATATAAATCCATTTATATTACGTATTTAATATTTAAACTGATTTAAATATTCAAATATAAACCGATAAAAATGCGGGACATTACATTCCTTCCCCCTTATTAGAATTTCGTCCCCGAAATTACTAAGATAGGAAAAATGCTACAATCTCTGTTATTAACAGGTTAAAAATCTTTTTGGTTTACTTCATAATTTTAGTTTCAACTGAACTGATTAATTCCAATTAAAATAATAATTTCTTCTTATTTCGAATATTTTCAAAAATCCTGAAAATTTCTTAACATCTTAAATTTTCGGAGAATTTCGCCAGTATCTCTTCTACACGGCTCAATCGGTACTGCTACCACTCGCCACTCTGAGCCTTCTCCAAATTCAAAAGAAATTCAAACAGGCAACGGCTTGCCCAAACCGACTCATAAAAATCTCATACTCGTATATAAACATGTACCTCCTCTGTTGGGCATTCAGCCCTATCTCCCTTATCTGCTTTCAATTCAGCATAAACCCATACAATCAAAATGTTGATCTCCAACCAACTTATCCTTAAATCCAATCCTTCGCTCATATTCGAGCCAAATTCCATTTCAACTCCAGCTCCATTTCAATTCCAAACTCTTACTTAACCATCAAATTCTATTTCAATACAAAATTCCCAATCAATCCACTTACTTACCTGAGTCCATTTTATTTCAAAATCCAATTTCAATTAACATTACTTTATTACCGTTCAATTTCCTCTTTACTGATTTCAGTTAAATTTCAATTTGTTTAACACCATATCTTAAATTTAAGTTCCGGAATTCAAATCCCTGGGTTTTTATTTCAAATAAGTTTGGAATCTATAATAAAAGCAAATTCAAAACATTTGAATTTTTTTTAACATCTTATTTCAAAACAAAATCTTTTGGTAGTAATCCGTCACTTAACAACTCGAAAATGACACTGATGATGCGGCCAGCATCATCAGAATTATTTTCCAGTGGTAGGAGTGAGTTCAATATTATATCATCTTCAAAACTTGTTTTCAAACATTTCTATTTTGAAATTTACTTTCAAATATCCTTTCTAAATGCTTGAAATACATTTTCAAATTACTCCCAGGATTTTAAATTTTCTATATATTCAATTCAAAATTTATTTCCAACTCTTTTCCAAGCTTCCAGAGTTTTATTTCAATTCTGGTTTTAATTTCAGATTTAGTTCATCTGATTTTGCATATTATACTATACTTATGTGAATTCTTATTGGTTATTTATAACAAATTCAATTATAACCCTATTTGATTTTAATTTCAATCAACACATTCAATATATATTAGATAATTCCAATATACATGCTTTCTTTATATCAAAATATATTTTGGGTAAGATTATTTTATTTACCCTCTTTTCAAAACATACTGTGTCGAATTACTCTGTTCAAGAGTTTAGAAACACCTATCGACGCAGTTTGCATTACTGTTTCGACCAAAATTCATAAACCACTCGACTGACCAGTCAACACAATATAAAACAATTTTTATATAAATCTGCAAATATGTTCACTCGTATATATACACTCAAACTCAATCTAGAGTATTACTTACTTCATCTTTATTGAGTTACGCCACAGAGCCAAGGTAATATCTTAACCTTTAGCTCTGATACCAACTGTAACGGCGCGATTTTCGATACCTAGAAAACCGTGTCATTATTGAAAGAATTTAGAAGATGAGAAAGATATGATAGAACTAACAGAATAGAAGAAGAAGATCACAACTGAACAGTATCAGAGTAAACAGGAAAACTCACAGCGGAATGAATAAATTGTATTATAACATAACTTTGAAATACAATTTCTAAATCTGTACTTACATATCATATCAGAGTATAACTCATATACATCACAACGAAAATAATCTCTACATAACTAATTAATGGTGAAGCCTTCTGCTTCCAGCTCCTCCAAGTGAATCTGTAAAAGCCTGAAACACTTGACTGCCCCTACAAATTTGGGCACCCAAGAGTTTAGGGAAAACAAACAAAATAAACTCTGGGTCAGTCATGGGACTGGTGTGAATAAGTTCCAACTATACTATTTAACTGTGAAAAACCTTTTGAAAAACAAAAGGATAATAGTAAGACGAACCCACAACTAAACATGGACGGTTTTTACTATAACCCAAAATATTCCTGGTATCAAAACCCAGTGATATTATAATAATGTCTAATTAAATAAATAACCAAGTAGTGGAACGCTTGCATCTCACGCTCCATGTATATATAGTATAAAATCGTAAACCGCAGGGCGCTTATCGGAGAATGGATTCCAACAGACAAGGTATGGGAGCACCTTCTGAATAGTGTACTCTAGATGGGATACACTCAGGGTTCAACAAGAACGTCTTGCAACCCGGCCACACATGACCGCTCACTCATTTAACTTGAGTGTCTCGAATATATTGCCACCACGGTTGTAGGCCATCCAACCATCATCCGAAGATACAGAATCGAAAAGAAGTACAAATATGAATTTTCTCTAGATCGGTGACAATACACCCTGCTTGGGGATGACCCAACTAGCCAAGCTGCCTAGCCCAACTTTTGTTACTTCCTGGTTGTGAGTCTAGAGGCTACGTCTATCTTCAGAACATCTGATCACCATTCACTTTGAATGTCACATTGTCAAATCCATAATCACACATCGATTACACAAATGCACACTGGGTGTAGAATAAAGAGAAGTTACCTTCTCCCCACCAACTTGGTATATTCGTAAAAATCATCGTCGGGACCGTTGGAAATACTCTGTCAGACACTCGTCCATACAAATTGTCCTGGGACTGGACAAACAAAAACACCATTCTAGAACTGGACGACCCTTGCGTTTATCTCCGTCATCAATTATCTTCAGCATATCTAATTCGCAGCGCTTATGCCTTAACGGAGTGGTTTTCGGATAATATATCCAACCGGTCTCTCCGTATTGTCAACGATGGTCAAAACACTTCGATAGTCGGTTATTTAACTATCGAAGTAAACCAACATCCATTCAAATGTACAATTAACATCATATAATCATGGGCGCTTTTTATTTAACATTCGTTTTTATTATTCGAATTTCCCTATCTTACCACATATTTCTCAAATCCCATTTTTAGCCTTTTTACACTTCTTGGAAAATATTTCCAGTTATTATAAACTCTTATTCTCTCATGTTCCATAAAAACATACGTTATTAACTTCCTTAAGTTTCACATTATTTATTTCTATACTTGGATAATCTACCCCATTTACATTGGAAAATATTTCCAATTTCATTTTAACCTTTTAATCGGCCCAACGTTCACTTTTAAAACATTATTCACTTTGAAATGTGAGTACCATCCCTTATTATAAAAATCTAGACACCTTTATCAAATAACTTTTTATTCAGGTAATAAAGACCCTTATCTTGTTTACTGAAATCTCTTTCCTGGATTTATATTCCTATTCCACTTTATAGATCCTGTTTCTAAGTCAACTTCTTGTTAAATCAATATTAATTTTATAACTAAATATTGATAATATAGCCTATTATAATTTAGTGGTTTAAAACTAAATATTAACCATCTTATCGGATTATAATTCCTAAAAATAATTTACTTTTAATACATTCGACCTCGTCGAATTCTAGTTCCAAATCCTAATGGTTTAATTCTAATCACTTTTCGAACATCGAAAGGCTTCCATCATTTTTCTAACAGGATTCTCCAATTTCTCTTTCTAAACTTATTCTTATATTTTCTTTGGACAAACATCGTTATTTATTTCTTTAGACTAAGTGGATTTCAACTAAACTGTTTCCATTCCCTAGGAAGTGCTGCTATATATAAAAATCACGCTTAAGTTTGGTTAACAGCGGTAATCTATCGTTACATTTCAAAACTTGTCATACGTTGTAATATTCTCCTTTATAACTAATCTTGACATAACAGTCACGCTTAAGCCTAATCAACAACATTTATTTTATCACTATAGTTCTAAGACTTGCATCCGCTGCCATATTCCTTTTATACTAATCTTGACATCTATTTCCGTCAGAAACTGATATCGTTCCTCAATAATAGTGAAGCCGTTTAAGTTGTGGTATTCTATTTACCTCTCAGACCTTGATCGACAACGTTCTTACCTTAGAACAGATATAAGTCTGTATTCTAATTCTTTATTACTTATAATATATATCAAATCGTATTTCCTTGTTTTATTTTGGAATATGGTTTTCTAACACCATATTCATACTTTGAAATCTTCGTTGTTTATGGCAATTTATATTAAACATTACTCTTCGCTTTAACTTCATTCCATTAGTAACTTCGTTAACTGATTTTATCTACTTCCTACCATTAGATTAATATTATTAATCAAATGATATTCCTTAACTGTTTATTTTAAAATAATTATCCAAATTATTTACTTGTCGGATAATTACCGCTTCATACTTATTTAACTAGATAATCGTTTATATTTACTTTATAAAACGAACTCTAAAATACTGGTTTATAATAGAACTTCTATTATAATTTAAAACTTCACTTTAATTATAAAAATATAATTTTTATAATTAACTTCGTAAATTTTCCTGACGGCCAATCAACTTCTTAACAAAACAATTTGTTTACGGTCGACTGTTACCACCTTCTTAATCGATATTGTTTATGTATTTATCAAACAAATGCTGAATTTTCATTCAACGTTAATTATTCACACGGAGTTTTAAATGTAATTCGGGTTCGAACAATGCATACAAAACAAACAGTCCATATAAATATCAAGGAATCCGGTTGGATTCCTCCAACCGGTTTCCGCATCCACAGATGTTAGTCAAACAATTATCACTGATTCCATACTAGGGGATTTTTATAATCGATGGAATCAGTATCCAACCGGTGATGTATACATATGCAACGATATATAATATTTATCCAATTTAATTGTGATCTACCTAATCGACCATCACACAGCATTCAAACAACATTAAAATATTTTAAAATAGATCAGAGTTAATGATTTTACTCCCCATCGCGCGTTAACCGTTAAATAACGATTTGCGTCGGTACACCGAATCAGACGCTATAATTTCCAACGAGCTCCCAGTGGTTACGAACCAGTTTCAATATCCTCTGTTGCCTTCATCCCTTCATTTGCAAATCTTTGCGTGATCCATCACCGCCACTACACAAAACTCACCGCTCAAAGCACCGTTTTCTTTCTCTTCAGATACTCCTTTATTTCTGTTCACACACTGACCATCGTTCATCTGTCTGAGATCACCACGGCCTTCCTCGCCTCATATGTTTAAACACCCGCTAACCCTTTCTTCTTAATCATTTAAGAACGTGCTCCTGTCAGTGAGTGCGTGTAAACACTGAACCACTTCCAAATATTTTCCATGACCAATGCTCCACATCGCTCGAGCCTTCCTCCCATTGCCGGAGCTCTGTTCTTTAATACAAGCTCACACTCGTCACTCCATTTTGTATTTTAACCGCTTACAGTATTTTGCTAACACACGCTTGCTCTCCTTTTAACCGAAATGCACACACTATCATGACCTTCACAATACCACCAGTGGACATAATAGCGATCCCAAGCCTGCCATGTTGACTGAGCTTCCTACTTCCTTCTTCTGGGGGCATGTATACACCCAAATACAGACTCCACCGCCATCCAAAATTCTCCCCACGTCCTCCCTTGGAAATGAATCCACAAAGCTACAGTACTTGTAATAACCCAGAAATTCTGATCCAGTTTAAAATTTTTATTTTGGCGATTTTAGCGAATTTTGAATATTTAAAATAGATTATTTTAAATAATATCGACGAGAAATTTATTTTTAATATAAAACGATTTCGAAATGAATTGAATATAAAACGATTTCGAAATGAATTGAATATAAAACGATTTCGAAATGAATTGAATATAAAACGATTTCGAATTGGATTGAATGGAAAAAGAATTTGATTTCAATTGAATATATAACGAATTTGAATAGAATAGAAAACCACTTTGAATTGAATCGAATAGAAAACCACTTTGAATTGAATCGAATTGAATTTAAAACGAAGTGAAATGAATTCAAATTGAATTGAAATTTGAATTGAATAGAAATGAATTTTAAAACGA
Organism: Allium sativum; assembly: GCA_030737875.1. Lineage (NCBI taxonomy): Eukaryota > Viridiplantae > Streptophyta > Magnoliopsida > Asparagales > Amaryllidaceae > Allium > Allium sativum. The sequence continues at coordinate 579,512,880 of CM060915.1, read as the reverse complement.
ATTTATAAGGAAAGATTCAATTTTGATTTGAATTGAAATGGAAGTGGAAATTGTTTTTGAAACGAATTTAAAACTATTTATATAATTCGTTTTAAATAGGAATCGACGAAATATATATTATATATTATATATATATATATAATATATAATGGCCTGAATAGAACGCGCCGCGCCGCGACAGTTCGTGAATTTCGACCATTTATTTCAAACGGACATTACGGGAGATCCGACCGTCGGATTCTCCTAAAACCGGAACCGTTGGGTTCGTATCGAAAAGGGCTTTCTAACGAATATTTGAAATTTGAAATCTAACGGTTGGATTTGGAGTTACGTCCAAATCAAATTTGAAAAAGGTCGCTTTAAGTGCAGTTCGATGGCCGTTGATGGAAATCGACTGTACGGGCCTTGATAAAATTATTAAAAATATCAATAATTTGTGTAAAATCATAAGAAATGATTTGGGAAAAGTTGGGATGAAAAACTCTATATTTGAAAAGATAAAAATGGATTTTTATCAAAATGAACTAGTTTGAACTAAATTTAAAACCCGATTTGTTTTTAAATAAATAAATTAGATTTAAAAAGGGGTTTTAAATAATCGGAATTTCTAATATATTTGATTTAAATTGAACTAGAATTGATTTGTGGGTTCATCGTGAATGGTGTTTTAAATAACACTAGTTCTGTAACCCGATGATAAATATAATGTATTTGGGTTTGTCGTGAACTGTGTTTTAAATAACACCTAGTTCTTTAACCCAGTAAAAGGAGTTTTAACGAATCTTCGATTAGATTGAAATGTGAATCTATAATCTAAATTATCAAATTTAGAAAACGAGCGAGAATGGAGTATCACTAGTTTTGCTCCAAAGCGATAGTTAAATCTTTAATTAGATTTGAACGTGAAATGGTAATTAATTTTACCGATAACACCATAGTATTAGATATGGAGTATTACCAGTTTTGCTTCATGGGATGAATAGGTTGGGATTGGGAAATAAAATAAATAATTACTTCGGAGTGGTTCGCTAATCTCGACTAGTTTAGAAAACCATAATTTGGTTTGAAACGACATCCAAAGGAAAAGTAAAGGATAAATTTTAAAGAATTTATCTTGGATAAAATTAATGGGAACTTTTCCCAAAAGATGTGGATATTTAAATAACAGAATATTCAGAATTGGAATGAGGCGTATGTTGTGTTTGTGTAACATTTGTTTTTAATATACGCGGGTTGTTCGGAAAGGCCGGGTTTACACCCATTCTGAATAATCGATTCGACGATAAGTCGAAGATGAAGACGGTGGTCGAAGACCGGAAGTCTTCACATCGTTTGGGTAATTACTGACGATCCTGATTGGGCGGTACACCCAAGAGGATGGAAATAGTTGGTGGTCGTCCAGACGTACTTGGAGATCGATGGATATGCGAGGAAAGTGCCTCCGGTTTCGTTCAGACCCAGAACGGACTTGTGTAACGACCCAGAAAATCTGAACCAATTTAAAATTTTTAAATTGTCTAAAATAATGGATTTTAAATATTTAAAATAAATATTTTAAATAATGGCGATGAAAACTGAGTTTGAATCGACATTTGAAAACGAATATAATTAATTATAATTATATATAGAATTGAAAATGGCGCGGTAGTTCGATAATTCGATTTCAAACTTCAATTGAATATACCGGGTGCAAAACAATCCAGATTTTAGTGAAACCAAAAGTATTTAAATCTGTTAGTGAATATCTTTCTAACGAATCCGACCAATCGAAATTTGATAGCGGGAATCAAAAGATAGGTCCAGTTGAAAATTCTGAATAGTCGCTATGGAATTCAGGCCCTTAAAAATGGACATTTTGCAAATGACCTCGGATTTCGACGAAACCACTTTTGTTGGATCCGCAGTGTCAAGTTATTGTTAGGTTTCAAATTTCATAATTTTTCGAATCAATATGTGAGCGTGGCAAAGGAAAACGCGTTTGACCAGTTTCTGTTGAATTTAATCGACTGGAAATTGGCCATTTTTCAAACGGTCTCAGAATTCGACGAAACTAGTTTTGTTAGGACCGTATCGTCAATACGGAGCTAGAAAATATTTTTTTAGAATTTTTCTAGTTAGTATGTGACCCAGGTAATTTGAAATGTGCGTTTAAAATTCAATATAATGATTTAAATGAAAATTCAAAAGGAAACCGATTGTAACGATCAAACCAGCTTGCGATACATATCCTATTGTGTTCGGAATGGGGGTTAAACGCTATGGACGACAGGTGGTGGGCCTCGTTTCGAGGTCGTATGTAAAAGTCAACCCTTTTTACCAAAATTAAATAATTAATAAAAAAAATATATATATATTTTAGTTTTCTCTCCCTCCTTTTCTTCATTGGCCCCCCCGATTCATTATTCAGAAAAAAGAAAGAAAAAGAAAACCTAAATCAATCGAGCCGCCGCCCCCCCTCGAGACGTCGATGAACCCCTCGACGCCGCCCTCACTATCGAAGACCCTGAAGCCCTCGAACACCCTGCCGCCTCGTCTCGAAGTCGCGACGCCCCCCTGAAGCCTGCCGCCGACGAACGCCATCGAGCAACCGCGACACCACCGAACACCACATCGACGCCTCCTCCTTCTTCCCTCCCTCTTCGCAGCCTGAGGTGAGCGATTAGGGTTATTTTATTTTTATTTTAATTTTGTTTTGCAAAAACTAATTACTGTTTTTTTTAGAATTTATAAACTGTTTTTTTTATTTATAAACTGATTTTTTTTTTATAAACTGATTTCGAAAAGCAAAATAAAACCTGATTTTGTTTTAAAAATAAAAAACCTGATTTTGTTTTAAAAGTAAATAAAAACTGATTTTGTTTTAAAAATAAAAACTGATTTTGTTTTAAAAGTAAAAACTTTAAATAGGAAAAAGGTTTAATCTTTAAAGAGAAAAAGGATTTGAACTTTAAGAAGTAAAAATCAGATTTTTATATATTGAAAGAAGAAGTAAAAATCAGATTTTTAGATATTGAAAGTCGAAGTAAAAATCATATTTTTATATATTGAATAGCGTGGTAAAAATTCGATTTTTATATATTGAATAACATAGTAAAAATTCGATTTTTACATATGTAGAGAATACAGGCAACAAAGCGACAAAAAGAGAGATTGGCGAAGATTTTATGCAAAGAAGAGTCGTGGGATTGAAATAGCTATTGGTGAGATTTCTGATTTAAAAATATATACATATGTGTTGAAATAAAAGTGAATTGCTATATATATAATATATATATATATATATATATATACGCCCCTCGTCCACAAACCATGGACGATATTTATTGGTTGAAATTGTTGTGGAAATTGATTGATAGCGAATGATTGTTTGGGATTGTTTGTGATTGATATTGGTTGATTGTGGTTGAAAAATACCCATTTGTGGTTGAGAAATATTTAGTTGAAACCACATAGGATTAGTTTGTGGAAATGAAATAAATATATACATGCCGCCTGCGTGCGAACTAGATGCATGATCCCCATTGTCAAAAACCGCGAGGTTTTAAGGTAGAGCGAGGAGCCGTACTAGGGACGGTGCCGGTTTAACTACCCTGCCGTTATGCTGCCGAAATTTTGAATAATATTCGTGTGTTTGAATTATTTTCATATGCTTAAACTATATTTATTCATTGAATAGAAAACCTTCATGTGTTGAATTGATATTCATTCGTTGATTAGAAATTCATGTGTTGAATGGTATTCATATTTTGAAATAAATTGTTCGATAATAAAAATCACATTTTTATCTATATATAAAAACCATAGAAAACATTCATGTGTTGAATTGATATTCATTCGTTGATTAGAAATTCATGTGTTGAATGGTATTCATATTTTGAAATAAATCGTTCGATAATAAAAATCACATTTTTATCTATATATAGAAACTATAGAAAACATTCATGTGTTGAATTGATATTCATTCGTTGATTAGAAATTCATGTGTTGAATGGTATTCATATTTTGAAATAAATCGTTCGATAATAAAAATCACATTTTTATCTATATATAGAAACTATAGAAAACATTCATGTGTTGAATTGATATTCATTCGTTGTTTAGAAATTCATGTGTTGAATGGTATTCATATTTTGAAATAAATTGTTTGATAATAAAAATCACCTTTTATCGACTATATGAACTATATAGAAAAGTAGTGTTTTGAAATGAATTGTTTTACAATAAAAATCACATTTTTTATTGTATGCATAAATCGTTGAAATGTGAAGTGTTAAAAATAGCCACTTGTTCAAAATAAACATATATGAGTTGAAATATTCATTAATTAGCTAATGAAATGATTTGCACCTATTTATGTAACATTAGAATGAATGGTGTTTTTTAAACCAAATAGAAATCAGATATGAAGTCGAATAGAAATTGATAAATGTTAAGAACTGTGTATATATGTACATGCATATTCATTGAACAGGTTATAGCAAAGGGGCTAGAGAAGAGGAATAAAATTTTGTGCCCGACAAATAGGTACACATTTACTGCTTTGTTTGGGTGATGATTTTATGAGCCTGTTGGCTAGCCGCTTGACTTTTTCTTTTTCTTTTTGAGATTAGAAGGACCGGGAAAGCTATTTGCGATTTCCCGATGCTCCCGGTGCAGGGGAGGTTATGGCGAAATTTTTCCAAAATTTAAGGCGTTAGAAAAATATTTGAAGTGAAAACGATATGGAAATCATTGAATGAACTATATTTATATAAATATATAAATATAAATAAAATTAAAACGAAACGAAGCCGTGCAGTTCGTGTTTTGAAACCGTGTTTTCAAACAACTAGTACGGGAAATCCGACCATTGGATTTTCCCGAAACCTCAACCGTCGGGTTCGCCTTGGAATAATCTTTCCAACGGCACCAACCTTGTAAAAATCCAACGGTTGGATTGTCTGGAATGTTTAAATCAAATCTGATGAAAAACAGCGCCAGAAGCGATTATATTTATATATTTATAAATATAATTATATATTTAATCGAATAACGACGCTGCAGTTCGTATTTTGAAATCGAAACTTCAAACGATTGTACCGGGAGATCCGACCGTCGGATTTTCCCGAAACTGGAACCGTTGGATTCGTTTTGAAAAGACCTTTCTAATGATGTAAATTTTGTGAAGATCCAACGGTTAGATTTTCAGATATGTGTAAATCAAATCTGAAGAAAAACAGCGCCACGGCCGCCTTATGGCCCGAAGCGTCGTTTTGAATAAAATGGCTATTTTAAAATAAATAAAAATAGCGATAAATAGTTATAAAATACCATAAACGATATGGAATGGAAATAAACTGAATTTGCTTGATTTGTGTGGCCTTTGATGGTTGAATGTGTTTGGTGTGAAAATTACATTAAAGAACACAATTGGTGTTATCGAATAATTTAACCATTGAAATAAATCGATTTGAAATTCTAAATATACGTGAATTATTTGGAAAGGACGAGTTAATTCTCATTTCGAATAATCGACCGACGATTGAAATTCGAAGATGAAGACGATGGTCGAAGACCGGAGATCTTCACCTCGTTTGGATGGTAACCGAGGTCCTGATTGGGAGGCATCCCGAAATATGGATAATGAGTGGTGATCGTCCAGACGTACGTGGTGGTCGAAGGGTTTGCGAGGTATTTAGTGCCTCCGGTTTCGTTCAGACCCAGAACGGATTTGTAAATGGACTGTGTGTCTGACATTGGAGTTTATTCTATGCTGATTGATTTCTGTTAAATATACATCTGTTTGGCGGCGGAGAATTTATTCTTTTGCTTAACGCCCTTCTCTGAGACGTACGAGCTCAGAGGTTGTATATCGATGGACATCAATCGCATGGCGTGAATTGCCTGTGTGGCATGCTAAGATGCAGTGATCAGGGCTTCTGTTGAAAAGCAAAGTCTTGTGGTGATGATCAAAGCACCGCCTGTGTGGCGTAGCTTTGTGTATAACGTGAATTCGCGAGCCTCACATCCCGGTATGAACCTAAAACGGGAGAAGGACCTCAGAGAGGGCATGCGTTTCTTTCTAGCTAGGGTGGTGTCAGTGACCTACCAGCCCTGACATTTATATACTTTTCACCTATGTGGTTGTTGCTGTTGCGAGGCGCCTCGGTTTGATCGGACGATCCGGGTCCGATGGAGTCATTCGTTGGCTCGTTTACGCCCCAAAGGGCGGAGAAACGTAGTGTTCAGGCATAATAATCCACATCAGTGGACCGGCCCTGACGATCTAAAGGGTTGATGCGTTCTGATCCTGAGACATGGGCTAGATTGTCTCGAATTCGGTAAGGACTATCTTTTGCCTTGGTTCATGACGGAAATCCAATTTCCAAATACGTGATCGTGCGGTTTTGATTGTATATATATATGGCGACATGATATATGGTACCCATGCCATCTATGATTGATAGTTATGATTTGAAATTGTTTTCAAAACATATTAACACTAGCAATAATATCAAATGCCTTTGTTTTATTCGTATCAATCATATTTTGGCCATTATAAGGTAAAACTCTATCCTCCGGTTTGCGTTGCATTGTGTGATGGGAACTGAGTCTTATAACGGCTTCATTTTTATAAAAAGCATAGCGATGTTTAAAAGAAAGATTTGTTTTAAAGAACTGGCAATCCAATGGAGTAAACCCGTTCCACGAAAGTGGCGTGGTCCTGTGATTAGCCAAAATATATGTGTTGAGTAGATTTCTCATACCAGTCCCATGACTGACTCGTAGTTTGTTTCACTTTCAAACTCGGGTGCCCCTTTTTCTACACGGGCAGCCTTGTATTCAGGTTTAGCTGGTTCTTTCTGGATAGCTGGAGCTGAAGATGGATTCTATCATTTATTTCCTTTTATGCTGTTCAGCTCCTATTGTACATATTTTGTTTATTTCCGCTGTAGACATTTATGTATAGCTGAACTGTATTTGTACTAAGTAAGATCCTGTATACTGTGTAACTCTGATGATTACTTTTATCCAGTATATTTTGTTGTTCGTTATCTGGTGTATTTATTTAATTCTATTCTGCTATTATCTGTTTCTGTGTTATATTCCAAAAGATAACCTTGTTTCCGTGAGAACGGGAATTCGGGTCGTCTCAACGTGGTATCAGAGCTTTGGTTAAGCTTAGTTCTGGAATATAACATTTGAACGAACTCGTCAGAAATAGAACCAGTAGTGTTCTAGGACGGGTAACTCTATACAGATAGGATTAGCAATATCCTAGTATGAGTAAAGCAGAATGAAATTACACTTCGATAGACACATTTACATTGAAGTATGTGTTTCTATATTTTAAACTTTCTTTTCTGTGACCTGACACTTGATCTACTAATTGCAGAAGGACTAGAAAAATGAGTGTCAGAAACAGAAGGAATACAGAACCCGATCTAGAGGCTCTATTAAAGAAATATCGAAATCTGAACGGAGCGCAATTCTCGGGCAATGAATCTATTATTCAAACTCAAGCTTGGTTGAGTTCTGTCGAAAGAATCTTTGAGCATATCCAGCTAAGAGATGACCAGAAACGGTTAGTAGCATCTTGGGCGCTCAAAGAAGAAGCTTTAATCTGGTGGGAAACAATCATCAAAAATAATCCAGAAGGTGATATCACCTGGGACAGATTCAAAGTGATTTTCTTAGAAAGATTTACTCCTCCCGAAGCAACCGAGAGATTATGTGATGAATTTTCTTATCTAATACAAGGTGATATGACCATTCCTGAATATCACAAGAAATTCAATGAACTTGCTCACTTTGCTCCCCATCTGATTCAGAATACAAAGAGGAAAAATCTGAGATTTATTCATGGGCTTCAAAGGAAATACCAGAATAAAGTATTGGGGCATGTGAAGCTGCCTTTCTCTGAAATGATTTATATGGCTTATCAATATGAAGATCTCCATAAGAAAGGAATGTTACGCGACGAAGAAGAAGTCTGTTCTAGTGACAAAACAGAGTTGGAAACTGATATTCCTGAAGCTAGTACAAGGTCTGAGGACAGTAAAGAGCCTAAAGTAAATCGAAAAAGGGCTAGATCTGGAAAAGAAGCTGCCACGACTGCCATATGCAATAATTGCCATAAGCCAGGGCATTTTCAGGGGAAGTGCAAACCCTCGAAAAAGCGATCAAAGAATGGATCTAAATCCAAAGAGAGATTTCAAGAGAAAAGAGGTTGCAGTAAATGCAAGCAGACTGGTCATCTTGCAAAGGATTGCTGGCTCTTGAGGAAGCCTGAAGTAGTTCAAGTAAATGAAGTAGCAGAAACTTCTGAGCCCTCAGCTAATCAAGAAAGGCCCGATGTTTTAGAAGGCACGCTAACTGTCAAAAACATTCCAGTTAAGGTACTGTTTGACACAGGCGCGTCCCGAAGCTTCATTTCAAAGGGTGCCGCTAAGAAGCTAGATTTGAATTTGAAAAAGCTTAAGGAACCAATGACTGTCCAGAATCCGGTTGGGGGTTCCATTGATCTCAGTTGGATTTGTGGAGTGCCGGTTTCTTTCTCTCGTTATCGGTTTCCTACCATCGCGGTCGTCATGAATTTCAAAGAGTTTGATCTTATCTTGGGGTTAGACTGGTTGACCAAATATGAAGCTGAAGTCAAATGCGCCGAGAGAGTCGTAAAGGCGAAGATTAAATCAGGTGATTATATAACCATTCCCTGTGAAGGTCAGAATGCTAATAGAAAAGACTTCTGGGCAGCTTTGAATGTTTCTCCAGCCCAAATTGAAAATATCCCTGAAGTTACTGAGAATATTCCCGACCTAGTGAAAGATATTCCTGTCGTTAAAAACTATGCGGATGTGTTCGAAGAAGTCGTTCGTTTACCTCCGCAGAGAGAAATAGATTTCAAGATTGCTTTGATTCCGAATGCAAGGCCGGTAGTTCACGCTATTCGAAGAATGTCCTTGAAAGAGAAGGAGGAATTAGACAATCAAACACGACAACTAGTATGGAAAGGTCTGATAAGGCCTAGTTTCTCTGATTGGGGTGCAGCAGTGGTGTTTGTCCCAAAATCTGACCGTACTCTACGTCTATGCGTGGATTATCGTGATCTGAACAAGCAAACAATAAAGAACAAATATCCATTGCCGCGGATTGATGATTTGTTGGATCGATTAAATGGAGCACAAGTATTCTCACGAATGGACCTAGCTACAGGATTCCATCAACTTCGAATTGCCGAAGAATGTGTTCCAATGACAGCGTTCAGAGGTCCCGACTTATTCTACGAGTGGTTAGTAATGCCATTCGGCTTATGTAACGCTCCAGCCTATTTCGTCGATCTGATGAACAGAGTATTCAGAGGAGTATTGAATAAATTTGTTCTGGTTTTTATTGACGATATTCTAATCTTCTCTAAATCAAAGGCCGAACATGAAAAGCATCTGGAACAGGTTTAGGAAATTCTCAGACGGAATGTATTGAAAGCCAAATTTTCCAAATGTATATTCTGGCAAGATGAAGTAAAATTTCTAGGCCATGTTGTATCGAAAGAAGGGATCGCTGTGGATCCGAGTAAAATCACAGCTATTCAAAATTGGAAACAGCCCAGTACTCCCACTGAAGTCCGCAGTTTTCTCGGATTGGCTAGTTATTACCGGAAATTCGTTAAAGACTTTTCGAAGATATCTGGCCACTTAACGAAGCTTACAAAGAAGCATTCTAAGTTCAAATGGACTCAAGAGAGTGAGGAGGCTTTTGAGGAGCTAAAGTTAAGGCTAACAACAGCTCCAGTGTTAACCATCATCGATGGCAACCAAGATCTGAAAGTCTGGACTGATGTGTCTAGAGAAGGCCTTGGAGCAGTGTTAATGCAAAGAGGCCAAGTAATTGCTTATGCTAGCCGTCAACTGAAGCCACACGAGAAAAACTATGTAACTCATGATCTTGAGTTATTGGCTATCATATTCTCTTTGAAAATCTGGAGACACTATCTTCTGGGCGAGAGATTTGAACTGTTTACAGATCACCAGTCATTAAAGTATCTGTTCACTCAGAAGGACTTGAACTTGAGGCAGCAACGTTGGCTGGAGTTCCTTGCAGCATACGACTTTGAAATTATATATACTCCAGGTAAAGCCAATGTCGTGGCCGATGCGTTAAGCAGAAAGAATGTAATGATCGCCAGTTTTATTATCACGACTTCATTGCTAGATAAGATATCTGCTCTTCAGGAGGATGATCACTTCATTCAGAAGATCAGAGGGATAATACAACAAGGCGAACCCTCGAGTTTTCAAGTAGACAATGATGGGATTTTAAGGCTCAAAGGTCGAATCTGTGTCCCTAATATTCCTGAACTTCGAAAGGAAGTTCTGGATGAATGCCACAAGTCAAAACTCAGTATCCATCCGGGAGTAAGCAAAATGTATAATGACATCAAACGCACTTTCTGGTGGAAGTCGATGAAAAGGGACATTTCTTTATATGTCAGCCGATGCCCTACTTGCCAGCTAGTCAAGAGTGACCAACAGAAATTGGCTGGATTATTACAACCGCTAGAAGTTCCTGGCTGGAAGTGGGAACATATTTCTATGGATTTCATTGATGGTCTGCCTAGAACGAGAAAAGGAAATGACAGTATTTGGGTGATCGTAGATCGTTTCACGAAGACCGCCCATTTCATACCTGTCAGATCAAACAGAACTGCTCAGAGTCTGGCGCAGTTATACTTCAGGGAAATAGTTAGACTACATGGAGTGCCGCTCAGTATAGTAAGTGATAGAGATACAATTTTCACTAGTAAATTCTGGGAAGCATTTCAAGTCGAGCTGGGAACGAAGTTAAACTTGAGCACCGCTTATCATCCTCAGACAGACGGTCAGACTGAGAGGGTGAATCGCATTTTAGAAGATCTATTGCGGGCTTGTGTTATAGAATTCGGTGGATCATGGGAAGACAATCTGCATTTGGCTGAATTCTCTTATAACAACAGCTACCAGGCGAGTCTGACAATGTCGCCATTCGAAGCATTGTACGGTAGACCGTGCCGATCCCCTGCTTGTTGGGTCGAGCCTGGAAATAGACTTGTGTTGGGTCCTGATATGATTCGAGAAGCTGCCGACAAAGTCGATTTTATTAAGAAGCGATTACTCGCCGCTCAAAGCCGACAAAAGAGCTATGCCGATAAAAGAAGAAGAGATATATTCTTCGAAGTTGGCGACTATGTATATTTGAAAGTATCGCCGATGAGAGGAGTTATCCGGTTCGGTAAAACTGGAAAGTTAGCGCCTAAATTTATTGGTCCGTTTCCTATTCTGGAACGGATTGGGACTCTCGCATATAAAGTTAAATTGCCAGACTGGTTGCCTGGAGTTCATGATGTATTTCATATATCTCAACTTCGAAAGCACGTTCATGATCCAGACTTGATCGTGGAAGAAGCAGCTCAGCAAGATATTGAAATTACTCCAGAACTAGCTGTGAGAAGAGAGCCGCTGAAGATCATCGGCAAAGAAACCAAAGAGCTGAGAAACAAGAAGGTTCACTTAGTCAAAGTGCAATGGAGTGGAGATCCGCGAGATTGTACTTGGGAAACTGAGGAGAGCATTCAGAAAGCTTATCCTAGATGCCGAGTAGATATCTCTGATTGACTCCGGTGCAAGGTACATTTACCCTACTTTGCACTACCATTCAATTCTCTACTCTATTGTTATTTTCTTTTCATAGATGTGCACTTTTAATTATATAGTCTGAATGATTTTTAAGGGGCATAGGATTTGATTAGTATATTTTTGAAAGTTAAAAACAATTGGATTGGTTGTTGTGTTGTGTGATTGTACATTTATCAAACCACTTTCGACTTTATTCCTTTTCGGGGACGAAAATTTTTAAGTGGGGGAGATTGTAACGACCCAGAAAATCTGAACCAATTTAAAATTTTTAAATTGGCTAAAATAATGGATTTTAAATATTTAAAATAAATATTTTAAATAATGGCGATGAAAACTGAGTTTGAATCGACATTTGAAAACGAATATAATTAATTATAATTATATATAGAATTGAAAATGGTGCGGTAGTTCGATAATTCGATTTCAAACTTCAATTGAATATACCGGGTGCAAAACAATCCGGATTTTAGTGAAACCAAAAGTATTTAAATCTGTTAGTGAATATCTTTCTAACGAATCCGACCAATCGAAATTTGATAGCGGGAATCAAAAGATAGGTCCAGTTGAAAATTCTGAATAGTCGCTATGGAATTCAGGCCCTTAAAAATGGACATTTTGCAAATGACCTCGGATTTCGACGAAACCACTTTTGTTGGATCCGCAGTGTCAAGTTATTGTTAGGTTTCAAATTTCATAATTTTTCGAATCAATATGTGAACGTGGCAAAGGAAAACGCGTTTGACCAGTTTCTGTTGAATTTAATCGACTGGAAATTGGCCATTTTTCAAACGGTCTCAGAATTCGACGAAACTAGTTTTGTTAGGACCGTATCGTCAATACGGAGCTAGAAAATATTTTTTTAGAATTTTTCTAGTTAGTATGTGACCCAGGTAATTTGAAATGTGCGTTTAAAATTCAATATAATGATTTAAATGAAAATTCAAAAGGAAACCGATTGTAACGATCAAACCAGCTTGCGATACATATCCCATTGTGTTCGGAATGGGGGTTAAACGCTATGGACGACAGGTGGTGGGCCTCGTTTCGAGGTCGTATGTAAAAGTCAACCCTTTTTACCAAAATTAAATAATTAATTAATAAAAAAAAATATATATTTTAGTTTTCTCTCCCTCCTTTTCTTCATTGCCCCCCCGATTCATTATTCAGAAAAAAAAAAACCTAAATCAATCGAGCCGCCGCCCCCCCCCCCTCGAGACGCCGACGAACCCCTCGACGCCGCCCTCACTATCGAAGACCCTGAAGCCCTCGAACACCCTGCCGCCTCGTCTCGAAGTCGCGACGCCCCCCTGAAGCCTGCCGCCGACGAACGCCATCGAGCAACCGCGACACCACCGAACACCACATCGACGCCTCCTCCTTCTTCCCTCCCTCTTCGCAGCCTGAGGTGAGCGATTAGGGTTATTTTATTTTTATTTTAATTTTGTTTTGCAAAAACTAATTACTGTTTTTTTTAGAATTTATAAACTGTTTTTTTATTTATAAACTGAATTTTTTTTTTATAAACTGATTTCGAAAAGCAAAATAAAACCTGATTTTGTTTTAAAAATAAAAAACCTGATTTTGTTTTAAAAGTAAATAAAAACTGATTTTGTTTTAAAAATAAAAACTGATTTTGTTTTAAAAGTAAAAACTTTAAATAGGAAAAAGGTTTAATCTTTAAAGAGAAAAAGGATTTGAACTTTAAGAAGTAAAAATCAGATTTTATATATTGAAAGAAGAAGTAAAAATCAGATTTTTAGATATTGAAAGTCGAAGTAAAAATCATATTTTTATATATTGAATAGCGTGGTAAAAATTCGATTTTTATATATTGAATAACATAGTAAAAATTCGATTTTTACATATGTAGAGAATACAGGCAACAAAGCGACAAAAAGAGAGATTGGCGAAGATTTTATGCAAAGAAGAGTCGTGGGATTGAAATAGCTATTGGTGAGATTTCTGATTTAAAAATATATACATATGTGTTGAAATAAAAGTGAATTGCTATATATAATATATATATATATATATATATATATATATATATATATATATACGCCCCTCGTCCACAAACCATGGACGATATTTATTGGTTGAAATTGTTGTGGAAATTAATTGATAGCGAATGATTGTTTGGGATTGTTTGTGATTGATATTGGTTGATTGTGGTTGAAAAATACCCATTTGTGGTTGAGAAATATTTAGTTGAAACCACGTAGGATTAGTTTGTGGAAATGAAATAAATATATACATGCCGCCTGCGTGCGAACTAGATGCATGATCCCCATTGTCAAAAACCGCGAGGTTTTAAGGTAGAGCGAGGAGCCGTACTAGGGACGGTGCCGGTTTAACTACCCTGCCGTTATGCTGCCGAAATTTTGAATAATATTCGTGTGTTTGAATTATTTTCATATGCTTAAACTATATTTATTCATTGAATAGAAAACCTTCATGTGTTGAATTGATATTCATTCGTTGATTAGAAATTCATGTGTTGAATGGTATTCATATTTTGAAATAAATTGTTCGATAATAAAAATCACATTTTTATCTATATATAAAAACCATAGAAAACATTCATGTGTTGAATTGATATTCATTCGTTGATTAGAAATTCATGTGTTGAATGGTATTCATATTTTGAAATAAATCGTTCGATAATAAAAATCACATTTTTATCTATATATAGAAACTATAGAAAACATTCATGTGTTGAATTGATATTCATTCGTTGATTAGAAATTCATGTGTTGAATGGTATTCATATTTTGAAATAAATCGTTCGATAATAAAAATCACATTTTTATCTATATATAGAAACTATAGAAAACATTCATGTGTTGAATTGATATTCATTCGTTGTTTAGAAATTCATGTGTTGAATGGTATTCATATTTTGAAATAAATTGTTTGATAATAAAAATCACCTTTTATCGACTATATGAACTATATAGAAAAGTAGTGTTTTGAAATGAATTGTTTTACAATAAAAATCACATTTTTTATTGTATGCATAAATCGTTGAAATGTGAAGTGTTAAAAATAGCCACTTGTTCAAAATAAACATATATGAGTTGAAATATTCATTAATTAGCTAATGAAATGATTTGCACCTATTTATGTAACATTAGAATGAATGGTGTTTTTTAAACCAAATAGAAATCAGATATGAAGTCGAATAGAAATTGATAAATGTTAAGAACTGTGTATATATGTACATGCATATTCATTGAACAGGTTATAGCAAAGGGGCTAGAGAAGAGGAATAAAATTTTGTGCCCGACAAATAGGTACACATTTACTGCTTTGTTTGGGTGATGATTTTATGAGCCTGTTGGCTAGCCGCTTGGCTTTTTCTTTTTCTTTTTGAGATTAGAAGGACCGGGAAAGCTATTTGCGATTTCCCGATGCTCCCGGTGCAGGGGAGGTTATGGCGAAATTTTTCAAAAATTTAAGGCGTTAGAAAAATATTTGAAGTGAAAACGATATGGAAATCATTGAATGAACTATATTTATATAAATATATAAATATAAATAAAATTAAAACGAAACGAAGCCGTGCAGTTCGTGTTTTGAAACCGTGTTTTCAAACAACTAGTACAGGAAATCCGACCATTGGATTTTCCCGAAACCTCAACCGTCGGGTTCGCCTTGGAATAATCTTTCCAACGACACCAACCTTGTAAAAATCCAACGGTTGGATTGTCTGGAATGTTTAAATCAAATCTGATGAAAAACAGCGCCAGAAGCGATTATATTTATATATTTATAAATATAATTATATATTTAATCGAATAACGACGCTGCAGTTCGTATTTTGAAATCGAAACTTCAAACGATTGTACCGGGAGATCCGACCGTCGGATTTTCCCGAAACTGGAACCGTTGGATTCGTTTTGAAAAGACCTTTCTAATGATGTAAATTTTGTGAAGATCCAACGGTTAGATTTTCAGATATGTGTAAATCAAATATGAAGAAAAACAGCGCCACGGCCGCCTTATGGCCCGAAGCGTCGTTTTGAATAAAATGGCTATTTTAAAATAAATAAAAATAGCGATAAATAGTTATAAAATACCATAAACGATATGGAATGGAAATAAACTGAATTTGCTTGATTTGTGTGGCCTTTGATGGTTGAATGTGTTTGGTGTGAAAATTACATTAAAGAACACAATTGGTGTTATCGAATAATTTAACCATTGAAATAAATCGATTTGAAATTCTAAATATACGTGAATTATTTGGAAAGGACGAGTTAATTCTCATTTCGAATAATCGACCGACGATTGAAATTCGAAGATGAAGACGATGGTCGAAGACCGGAGATCTTCACCTCGTTTGGATGGTAACCGAGGTCCTGATTGGGAGGCATCCCGAAATATGGATAATGAGTGGTGATCGTCCAGACGTACGTGGTGGTCGAAGGGTTTGCGAGGTATTTAGTGCCTCCGGTTTCGTTCAGACCCAGAACGGATTTGTAAATGGACTGTGTGTTTGACATTGGAGTTTATTCTGTGCTGATTGATTTCTGTTAAATATACATCTGTTTGGCGGCGGAGAATTTATTCTTTTGCTTAACGCCCTTCTCTGAGACGTACGAGCTCAGAGGTTGTATATCGATGGACATCAATCGCATGGCGTGAATTGCCTGTGTGGCATGCTAAGATGCAGTGATCAGGGCTTCTGTTGAAAAGCAAAGTCTTGTGGTGATGATCAAAGCACCGCCTGTGTGGCGTAGCTTTGTGTATAACGTGAATTCGCGAGCCTCACATCCCGGTATGAACCTAAAACGGGAGAAGGACCTCAGGGAGGGCATGCGTTTCTTTCTAGCTAGGGTGGTGTCAGTGACCTACCAGCCCTGACATTTATATACTTTTCACCTATGTGGTTGTTGCTGTTGCGAGGCGCCTCGGTTTGATCGGACGATCCGGGTCCGATGGAGTCATTCGTTGGCTCGTTTACGCCCCAAAGGGCGGAGAAACGTAGTGTTCAGGCATAATAATCCACATCGGTGGACCGGCCCTGACGATCTAAAGGGTTGATGCGTTCTGATCCTGAGACATGGGCTAGATTGTCTCGAATTCGGTAAGGACTATCTTTTGCCTTGGTTCATGACGGAAATCCAATTTCCAAATACGTGATCGTGCGGTTTTGATTGTATATATATATGGCGACATGATATATGGTACCCATGCCATCTATGATTGATAGTTATGATTTGAAATTGTTTTCAAAACATATTAACACTAGCAATAATATCAAATGCCTTTGTTTTATTCGTATCAATCATATTTTGGCCATTATAAGGTAAAACTCTATCCTCCGGTTTGCGTTGCATTGTGTGATGGGAACTGAGTCTTATAACGGCTTCATTTTTATAAAAAGCATAGCGATGTTTAAAAGAAAGATTTGTTTTAAAGCACTGGCAATCCAATGGAGTAAACCCGTTCCACGAAAGTGGCGTGGTCCTGTGATTAGCCAAAATATATGTGTTGAGTAGATTTCTCATACCAGTCCCATGACTGACTCGTAGTTTGTTTCACTTTCAAACTCGGGTGCCCCTTTTTCTACACGGGCAGCCTTGTATTCAGGTTTAGCTGGTTCTTTCTGGATAGCTGGAGCTGAAGATGGATTCTATCATTTATTTCCTTTTATGCTGTTCAGCTCCTATTGTACATATTTTGTTTATTTCCGCTGTAGACATTTATGTATAGCTGAACTGTATTTGTACTAAGTAAGATCCTGTATACTGTGTAACTCTGATGATTACTTTTATCCAGTATATTTTGTTGTTCGTTATCTGGTGTATTTATTTAATTCTGTTCTGCTATTATCTGTTTCTGTGTTATATTCCAAAAGATAACCTTGTTTCCGTGAGAACGGGAATTCGGGTCGTCTCAACTTGTAAATGGATTGTGTGTATGACATTGGATTTTATTCTGTGTTGATTGATTTCTATTAAATATACATCTATTTGGCGGCGGAGAATTTATTCTTTTGCTTAACGCCCTTCTCTGAGACGTACGAGCTCAGAGGTTGTATATCGATGGACATCAGTCGCATGGCATGAATTGCCTGTGTGGCACGCTAAGATGCAATTATCAAGGCTTCTGTTGAAAAGCAAAGTCTTGTGGTTGATGATCAAAGCACGACCTACGTGGCAGCTTTGTGTATAACGTGAATTCGCGAGCCTCACACCTCGGTATGAGTTAAAAACGGGATACAGACCGCTGGGAGAGCACGACGTTTCTTTCTAGCTTTGGTGGTGTCAGTGACTTACCAGCCCTGACATTTATATACTTTTCACCTTTGTGGTTGTTGGAATGAGGCGCCTCGATTATAGGTCTGTAAGGACCGGGAAACGTGTGTTCAGGCATAATTAATCCTCTAACGTAAGTGAGGACCGGCCCAGCCAAATCCAGGGTTGCCCAGAGTGCGTAACCCTGAGGCATTTGCTAGAGTGTCTCGAACGCGGAGAGGAGCTTGCCCCTTGCCTTGACTCATGACGGAAATCCAATTTCCAATACGAGATATTTCGGCTTTATTTGTAGAGCCTAGTATGGCGACATAGTAGTATGGGATACTATGCCGTCTATGATTTATATTTATGATTGAAATTGTTTTGACACTATACACTTATTAAAGTATCAAATGATTTGTTTTAAACGTATCAAGCATGTTTGGCTGTTATAAGGTAAAACCCTATCCTCCGGCTTGCGTTGCATTGTGTGATGGGACCTGGGTCTTATAATAGCTTCATTTTTTCGAAAAAGCATTGCGTTGTTTATTCTATGCACTGGTATTCTTGGGAGGAAACCCGTTCCGCGTTATACGGCGTGGTCCCTTGAATTACTTGCCTTTAAAGTAAAGTTTTAATAACTGTTTTAGTTCTCACACCAGTCACATGACTGACCTGGAGTTTATTGTTTTAACCTAAACTCTGGGTGCCCCTATTTTCCGCACGGGCAGCTAGTAGTTTTGGTTTTGCAGATTTATATTCACAGGATCCTGATTTACAGCTGGAATGATATCCGGAAAGCTCTGTATCCGTATATCACCTTCAGTTGTGCTTTGTATTATTTTCCGCTGCTATGTAATTTATTGTAATCTCTGATATTTATCGAATGTAATTTATTCATTTATACTCTGTGTATTCTTGTATCTGATGGAATTGTTGAAATAGCAATGAAATGTTCTTCCGTATGCGTTCTGATTTGTCCTGTTCTCAACGTTCAGGGGTTTCGAACGGTCTAGATCGGTTTAACGACTGATTCGGATCGAGCGAAATTCTCGGCCGTCACAGTACTATTCCTTCTATATTATTATCTATTTAGTAAATGGCCTCATCCTATATGTACAGTTAAGCCACCTCCAAATTTCCGCTAACTACACCACCCATGCCCCATTCTTCCCATCAGAACGAGACAGACCTCCCCATAAGCTTCCTGCTTCTTCAAATACTTTGCACCTGTACAGTGATGAACGACTACCTGAAAGCCATCCAACTCTTCACACATCAGTGCAAGCATGACCCTTGAACCATGCTGCGCCCCTCCATATTCAACCTCAAGTCCAGGAACCCACCATCATCGTCACTTGCTTTCCTTCACTACCCATCTCAGACCATATATACACATCACCACAACAGACGGCTCACTCGACCATGATCAATACTACGCTTCGCACTCTTTATTTGCAAACCATTTTCTCTATTTTCCTATAGTAACTTCACTCATTTCTTAGCTTATACACCCAACGTTCCCTTGCATTCTATTGTTCACGTTTTCATGCTCCTTCTAATCATAACGAACCACTTCTCATTCCTCACTTTACTTCCAAGAGTACCCCCACTTTTTGTTGTATTCTCAACCGTACTTGCTCTTTCTCCTTTCAGCCAACATCCGATACCCATTTCCCCCCCGACTTCCCCAACAAACTAGATCCCTGCTCTTGTTAACGTTGTGTCCGTGGCCGCATTTTTGAATCACTACACTCCCTCCATATACAACTTCCATCTCCAGTGGTTTCCCACTTCCATGCATTTCCTTTGCCATAAATTCGGCTCAAAGTGTTTCTGCGTGTCCCAAATGGCTGAACAGGGAACGCGACGTCCTAAGCATGCAGCAATCAACTTTTAAAGATTTCGCTCCTCCTGTTTCTAACAACCGTAACCTCTCGTGCATGAGAAATCCACCTTACTACACCTATGCACCCATCCGCCTTCCTTGTGTTGTGCCAGTACTATGCACGAGAACTGCACCCCACACTCACATGCATGTATGCAACACGCATGTAGAGGAGTGACCAGATCTGAGTACTGACGATGCGTCTCACGGCCTCTTTTGTTTTGCTTTTGGTTTTAAATTTCCAGTGAAGTTTGTGGTTTGGCTTTACTGAAGAGAGAAGTGAAGATGAGTATTGTATTTATAAAGTGGAAGCCTTAGATGTTAAGCAATAGGGATGTGGGATGGCTAAAAGTACATATTATAGGGTATGGTTTATAGGGTATGGTTTCTAATATAGATGGGAAACATAGGTTGGCTGTTTCTTACTTCAGCATGAATAAATAGCACGACGTGCTTGACAACATAGGGTATAGGAAGAACAAATATTTTATGTAAATACTGTAGAGTTTTTCTCTCATAGGTTGCACTATACACATATCGGTAGGCTGCACTGTTTAGTAATGTGAAGTGAAAAATAATCTTGACTACTTGTTGGATTAGCATGTGCGAGACTAGATTTGATCTCTGCGTGATTTAAGGAGTAGGTCAGCAGGTTCCAATACTTAGCATGTGCAGTAGAAATTTCTTAGGGTTTAAGGCTTATATAAAATTTTAAGGGTACCCCATTATATGAAGCTCCGTTCACTTACAAACCCCTATGGACAGAAATAAGATTACCGTCGTGTTCAGCGAGGTGCCACGGTCCCAAAAATATAATAATACTGGTAGATTGACTCATATTTTGAAACCCCGAAATATCGATACAGGGTGCGAAATACTCCAAATAAAAAGTTGCATATTTAATTAATAAAAAATTACAGTAAAATTCTAAAAATTAAATTATCACTATGTCTCAAAAGAACCTTGTTCAAATTCGAATCCGATATCTAGTTATTTCAAATAAACCGTTATGGTCGATATACGATTTCATAGTGACTTTCTGAATATTTGATTTGGACGTATCTTGCAATCTATACGACGAAATCTTGGTTTTTCCCTTCTGTTAGAAAGATACAATTCAATAGATTCCAACGTTTCTTTTTTCGCAGAAATCTGATTTAAAATGGGTTCTGTATACTCAGTTGAAGTTCAGAACGTTAAATTACGAACTACCGCGATATTACGGGCTCGATATATATTTTTATACGTTCAAATTCGTTTTTAATTAATATATAAATCCATTTATATTACGTATTTAATATTTAAACTGATTTAAATATTCAAATATAAATCGATAAAAATGCGGGACATTACATATTTACAAATAAATATTATCGTATATATTCACAACAGAATATCACACAGCTTTAGAATATTCCTATATGAATTTCTAACTCGATATTTCAAATCCCGATATAAATTGATATTCGATTTATAATGAAATTCCTTTTTAAACTATAAATAAATCGTTATAAATTATAAAGGAATTCCACAGCGACTTTTCTAAAATTTGATTTGGACATAACTCAAAATCTACACGACGAAATCCCGATTTTTCACTTCCACTAGAAAAATATACTTCACTAGCTCCTAACATTTCTTGTTTCATAGAAATCCGATTTAAAATGGCTTCTGTATTTCATTTAAAGTTCGAATCACCAATTTACGAACTGCAACGCCATTTCGAGCTCGATTTTAATTATAATATATATTATACATTCAGACTTTGTTTAAATAATATATTTTTCAATATAATTCAATATAAACTGAATTATATATTTTATATCGTCCAATTCACACCATGCCATGGATTCTGTTATTTTCGATTATTCCAGAAATATATTATTTTATTATTTATATTAATTAAATATAAATATTATTTAATTCTGGTTATCGATATCGTTAACTCGATATTAAACAATAAAATTAATTAATTATTCGACAGCTAAAAATGCGGATCATTACAATCTTTCCCCCTTAAAA
The DNA here is from genome assembly GCA_030737875.1 of Allium sativum. Lineage (NCBI taxonomy): Eukaryota > Viridiplantae > Streptophyta > Magnoliopsida > Asparagales > Amaryllidaceae > Allium > Allium sativum. The sequence continues at coordinate 579,491,077 of CM060915.1, read as the reverse complement.
TAATTTCGTCCTCGAAATTGCTAAGGTAGGGGACGACCCTGCCTACTGGGTAAAAATTTATCTGTTTACCGCTTAACTTCAATTTAAACTGAACCAATTAATATCGACTAAAATATTAATTTATTACGACTAACTAAAATTTTCAAAAATCCTGAAAATTTTCTAACACCTTAAATTTTCGGAAAATTTCGCCATAACCTCCTTTGTACAGTCTTATCGGTAAAACCACAACTCGCCTCTCTAGGCCTTCTCCAATCCAAAAGAAAATTAAATAGCCAAGCGGCTTGCCAAATCGGCTCATAAATCTCATACCCAATATAAATATAAACTTGTACCTTTTTGTCGGACATATCATTATATCCTTTGCATCTGTTACCAATTTAACATATACCAATATCATCTTAATCAAACTCCTCAACTCAAACATTTGGTTCTATCCAAGCTAAATTCCATTCAAACTCCAATATCAAATTTCAAACTCTTAACTCATCAACTCAATTCCATTCCACATTATCCTCCAATCCATTTCAGTTTTTCTTAACTTATCATCTCAAGTTAAATTCTGGTTTATTATTTACTTTCATCATCCCATTCGAATTAACTTCACAAGTTAAATTTAAATTCTAGAATTTAATTTCCTGGGTTTTTATTTCAAATCAATTTGAAATCACAATAACAATTCAAAACCCTTGAATTTATGAATAACTTGTCTTTGCAAAACAATTTAAAAACAAAATCCTTGGTAGTAATTCGTCACTTACAACTCGAAAATGAACACTGATGATGTCGCGATTCATCATCAGAATCTATTTTCCAGCAGTTTGAAGTGAGTTCAATACTATATCACTTTCAAAGCCATTTCTAACACTTCTCATTTTGAAATCAATTTCAAAACACCATTCACAATGCTGTAAACAATTTAAAATCTCCCAAGATTTTAAAATCCACATATATTTAATCCATGTTCATCTATAAACACTTATTCAAATTTCCAGGTTTTAATTCCAATTCTGATTTAAATTCAGATTTAATTCTATTCATTATGCTTATCTGAATTCTGATCGGTTATTTACATAACCATTTCACATTTTTATAATCTTATTCGATTATAATAACAACTAATATATCCAATATATATATTCATTCAAATATATATATCTTCTCTATATCAAAATATAATTTGGGTAAAATTATTCTGTTTACCCTCTTTTCAAAACATATCGTGTCGACCCATCATATTCGAGTGCTTAGAAACTCCTACCGATACAGTGGATCAAACTGATCGACCAGAACCCATAAACAACTCAACCAATAATTCTCCACAATATAAAACAATTTTTTTTTATTAAATAACATATACGTTCACTCGTATATATACACTCAACTCAATCTAGGGTATTACTAACGCCATCTCTACTGAGTCATGCCACAGAGCCAAGGTAATAACTTAACTTTAAGCTCTGATACCAACTATAACGACCCAGAAAAAGGCGATCTTGGTTATCCGATATACAACACATATCGAACGTCCAAGGATCGAAAATAACCGGAAAGTTAATGAAATAAATGAGAGGGTGAGGATAGATAAGATAGAAAATTAGAAAAGAAGAAGAAGAACAACATCAGAGTGACACGAATCTCACAGCGGAACGAACAACATATAATAGATAACATATCCTTGAAATAAAAACAATATATGTATACAATAACATTATCAGAGTACAACACTTACAACACAGCGGAAATAACTATAGCTATATAATCCTGAAGCCTCCTACTCCAAGCGCTTCCAATGTATCTATAAATCCCGACTACTTGACTGCCCGTACAAAATTGGGCACCCAAGAGTTTAGGGAAAACAAAACAAGATAAACTCTCGGTCAGTCATGGGACTGGTATGAGTAAAATAATTTATAACAGTTTGAGCAATAAAACGATATCTCATAAGACCACGCCGTATAACGGAAACGGGATTTTCCCTTATGAGAATCCAAATTAATCCTTATATCAAAAATCATTGATATTATAATAGTGTCTATCAACCACAATATAATAATCATCTAGCAGAAACGCTTTCATCTCACGTTCTACATATATAGTATACAATCAAAACCACAAGCACGTATTGGGTAATGGATTTCCAACTATGACAAGGTATGGAACCACCTTTCGCTAGTGTACCTCTAGAGAGGAATACACTGGGTTCAACAAGAACATCTTGCAACCCGGCCACACATGACCGACCACTCATTTTGCTTGAGTGTATCGAATGTATATCACCAACGGTTGGGATCAGCAACCATTTCCCGAATGGGACAACATCGACAATAGATTTTGAGAAGTAAATGAAAACTCTAGATTAGGTGATTATACACCCTAATAAGTGCGACCTACATAGCCATGCTGCCTGCCCGATTTTTGTAATTTCCCGGTTGTGAGGCTAGAGGTCACGCTTATCTCTGACAGATCATACATTTATTTACTTTGAATTTCGCATCGTCATACCCGCCAAATCACAAATTGATTTTCCCAAAAATACCATGGGTCAGCTAAGAGAAACGAATTCCTCCGCCACCAAACATAAATACCTTTGAAGAGATCAATTTAGCGATCCTTTAGATATACTCTGTCAGATATTCGTCCATACAAGTTGTCCTGGGACTGGGCAAACTGAAGACACTATTCAGTACAACCATCTTAAGAAATCTTTACCTAAGATTTATATAACAGCCCTTTCACTTTACTCCGTCTTCAGTTATCTTTGGCACATATGATTCGCAACACTAATGCCAATACAGAGTGGTTCTTCGGATAATGATCCAACCGGTCTCTCCATACTAACAACGTTAAAATGGTCAAAACTTTGATGTCTGTGATTTAGCTATCAAAGAAAAACACGTGTGCAAACAACGATATTATTTCCAGACGGAAATTATATCGATCGATCAACATTCATCTTTTTGTCTCTTTAGTTCATTAATTTACTTATCTCCCGTTTCCATATATTCAACATTTCTTATTTTCTAATTTTAGAAAACATACGTTACAACAATGGAAAACATTCCCATTTCTTGTTTTCTATATTAGAAAACATTTCTGATCCTTATTCGGAAAACATTTCCAAAACTCTTACATTGGACTTAGACATATGTTTAAACAAATCATCGCTATGCCAACTCAAACCATTACACTTATTAACTAAATTTACTTAACCATCCTTTCACTATCAAACCGTACCATTCCATAGTTAAGAAGGAAGTCAATCAAGTTGGGGTATAATTACCTCTCAGACCTTAACTGAACAACGTTTTAACTTCGAAATAGTCAAAAGTTCTTTTATACTTTTAACAAACTTCCTTACGCAACTCTCGGATTCTATTTACGAATCCACTTCTTTTATAAAAACATTGGTTATAACGATAACGTTATAATCCCTACTTTCGAAGTACGTAACTTCAAATATAACTTTTATTCTTTAATTTAAATAATTAGCCTACTCTAATTTATTTATAAGTAAATAAATCCTGATTTAAAAACCGGAAAGTAAATAATACTTTCCCGAATTCGATATAATCGAATTCGACATATAACTCCCTTTCGAGTAATCTCTATTTGATTAACTCTTCTACGAATAACTTATATTCGATTATCTCTCTTTGAATAACTTATATTCGATTATCTCTGTTCGAATAACTTATATTCGATCTCTTTCTTTCGATTATGATATATTCGATAATCTCCTTTCTTTCGAATAACTAAATTCGATTAACTCCTTTCGATTAAACTAAAATCGATAACTCCTTTCGATTAAACTAAAATCGATAACTCCTTTCCTTAAACTTTATTCAAATAAACTATATTTGATACTCCTTTAACTCTATTCGAATAAACTATATTCGATACTCCTTTAACTCTATTCAAATAGCCAATATTCGACTAACTACTTTGGATTAACTCATTTGGATTAACTCGGTTTGATTAACTCATCTTAATTAACTCGACTTGATTAACTCCATTTGAATAACTCTAACTGGTTAACTCTAACTGGACTACTCTAAATGATTAACTCTAACTGGTTAACTCTAACTGGTTAACTCTAACTCTAATCGATTAACTCTAACTGGTTAACTCTAACTGGTTAACTCTAACTGGTTAACTCTAACTGGTTAACTCTAACTGGTTAACTCTAACTGATTAACTCTAACTGATTAACTCTAACTAGTTAACTCTAACCGGTTACCTCTAACCGGTTAGCTCTAACTGGTTAGCTCTAACTGGTTAGCTCTAACTGGTTAACTCTAACTCTAATCGATTAACTCTAATCGAACAACTAATATTCGATTAACTAATATTCGATTAACTCATTTCGATTTACACTTTTGAATTAACTCCTTTGAATTATCTCCTTTTGAATTATCTCCTTTGGATTATCTCCTTTGGATTATCTCCTTTGAATTATTTCCTTTGAATTGTCTCCTTTTCTATTTGTTTACTTAACAAATAACTATTCCCTTTTCAATTCTATTTATTCAACAAATAAATATTTCTTTTATATTTTCTATTTATTTAACAAATAAATATTTCTTTTATCTTTTCTATTTATTTAACAAATATCTCGTTTATAACATTTCTATTTATTTCCTATAAATAAATATTTCCATTTAATCAATTTGTAAATGTTTTACAAATATTTCCTTTTAAATTCTATTTATAAACGTTTTACAAATATTCCTTTTTTCTATTTGTTTTTGTGAATATCTTCCTTTGTATTTGTCTTACAAATATATTTCCTTTATATTTTTTTACAAATAATTCCTTTATATTTGTTTTACAAATATATTTCCCTTATATTTATTTTACAAATATATTTCCTTTTAAATTCTGTTGATTTTATAATTATTTCCTTATATAAAATCCTGTTTCCTTTTATATATAAAATCCATTGATTTTATATAAATAGTTTATTTTCAAAATATACGTTGAAAATTCCCTTTTTTACATCCCAGTATTTCTTACGGTACTTAAAATACCAAATAACATTTATTGATATTATTCAAACACACATAATCAAGAACAGATTATATATTACATCATATATCGCAATATAGGAAACAAAACAGTATTATATATATTGAGGAACCCAGTTGGGTCCCTCCAATCTGTTTCCCTACATCACGGATGTTAAAACAATATAATAACATCTATTTCATTTCGATATGAAATATTATGATAAACAGAATAAATATTTAATTAACGATTCATATATATATCGTTATCTATAATTTCAACCAATACACAAGCGGTTCGACCAAACAGTTGACATACAGCAATCAACAGATAATTATTAGTTCTAAGAATACATTATAAAAATATAACTATTCAGAGTTGGTGAGTTTTACTCACATTGGACGATCATCGTTAATAACGATAACCATCGCTTTATTCAGACAATTTATTTTGCTATAAATTGTGACAAGCTCCAATCCACTCCCAGTCAGTTCCATTGTGGAGCTCTCGTCCATACGATCCTAAAGGATCTTGTTTCATCAAATTCTGATCACGTTTGACCAAGTTATGACATTTCGAAGTTTATAGACATTTATTTTAAAACAAAACTAATTGAATTCCTCGCGGGCCTTACCCCTTCATACAAAACTAGCCCATCAACCATACAAAAGCCCGCCCGCCTCTAATCTCTTCTTCCACAACCCAGGTTGCTCCTTCGAACTCAATTCAACGCAAATGGCCGGACTTTGACCGCCATTTCCTCCTCCCGCTCACCGCCGTTCTATCTAAATCCAACACCCTTCGAATCTCCTTCGAAATCCCCATCCATCCATACCCCCAAGTAACAAACTCGAGCTCGCCCACTGGTTTCCGTCCTTAGCTCGACGCCGTGAAATCCAGTGAAGACATCGACCCTATTTCAACCGAATATCACCAAATTTTGAACGCAAGAACCATTTTCAAACCCCGAATTCAAAAACAACTTTGAATTCATACAATATGGCTTCGATCTTCAAGTTTCCTTAACCCTAGTTGCTCACAGGCTTGCACTGGAAAAAAATCAACGTGAACCAAACCAAATCGCGCCACTAAAAACCCGTACGAGGTTGTAGAGAAATCAACGAGCAATTCAAGGATAATTATAGAATGCTTTTTGGGATTTGTTTGCATTTTCTTTTGATTTTATTTGCTCTCGTTTTGGTTGAGGAAGAGGATATCGGCGGTTGGAAAAAAGATTTTACAACAAGGGTAAGAATTTCGTGTGGCTGAAACAATGAGTGGGTGGCTCGTTTTGGTTCACCAATACCAAGGATATTTTAGATTTTATATTTATTTCGCCTTCTAAAAATCCGTGTGATCACACACGATACCCAAAAATCACGAAACTGGACATACAACTACAGTTCGACATTACGGTCCCAAAGAAACTGGTTTCGTCGAATTCCGACTTCGTTTGCTCACACAGCATATTTTTAACCGTCAAAATATCGATTGTATTTTACATTAAAAATCCGTACGGCCGCATACTGACTTCAAAAATCACGGAAATTTAAATCTAGCAATAATTTAATATTGCGGATCCAACAAAAGTAGTTTCGTCGAATTTTGACTACGTTTGCAAAACTGGCCATTTTTAAAGCTCTAAATAACCCTTTTAAATATATAAATATATTTAAAAATAATTATATTAAATATTTACAAATAAATATTATCGTATATATTCACAACAGAATATCATACAGCTTTGGAATATTCTTATATGAATTTCTAACTCGATATTTCAAATCCCGATATAAATCGATATTCGATTTATAATGAAATTCCTTTCTAAAATATAAATAAATCGTTATAAATTATAAAGGAATTCCACATCGACTTTTCTAAAATTTGATTTGGGCATAACTCAAAATCTACACGACGAAATCCCGATTTTTCTCTTCCACTAGAAAAATATACTTCACCCGCTCCTAACGTTTCTTGTTTCAAAGAAATCCGATTTAAAACGGCTTCTGTATATTCGTTTAAAGTTCGAATCACCAATTTATGAACTGCAGCGCCATTTCGAGCTCGATTTTAATTATAATATATATTATATGTTCAGAGTTCGTTTAAATAATATATTCGTCAATATAATTCAATATAAACTGAATTATATATTTTATATCGTCCAATTCACACCATATCATGGATTCTGTTATTTCCGATTATTCCGGAAATATATTAATTTATTATTTATATTAATTAAATTTAAATATTATTTAATTCTGGTTATCGATATCGCCAACTCGATATTAAATAATTAAATTAATTAATTATTCGACAGCTAAAAATGCGGGTCATTACATCCTATCTTTACTAGTGAGTTTTGGAAAGGGAGGTCAAGAAGCTTCACAATCGTGAAGTTAAATTAAGTCAAGGTACAGTGGAGTGAAGGTCAAGAAGATGTGAGGTGAGAGACTGAAGATAAGACATGCGCATCATACCCTTTTTCTTGAGGGTATATCCTTGATCTCTTTTTCTAGGAATTTTATGCATGCTTGTTTCTATCTTTTTAGGTACATCCTCTTGGTTATATCTTCGATCCTTAGGTAGAAGCCAATGTATGTAAACATGGGTTTGAAACATGTTATGATTGATGGTTGCAAGAGGTTGCTAGTGGTTTCTCATGGATGCATACACACACATATTAGGCACTAGATCGGCTTAGTCACTTTCATATTGAATATGCATATGAATATATATTTTATTCAATACATGAATTTTCTTTTATTCAACACATGGATATATATTTTATTCAACACGTGAATTTTCTTTATTGGAATGAGACCCGCTCAATTACCATATAATGTTATTTATATGGGTTCTATACAACACATGTATATAATAGCATTGATAAATAATCAACCACCATCCAAATTGCACTACACAACTGCATAAGCATTAAATATAAATAATTAACGCTTACACAGTCTATCAACCCATCGATTAACATACAACTAAACAATCGGGATTAGTGTACGTTAAATATCATCCCAATACCCGTGTGGGGTTTCAAATCAACAAACACAGATCTTTATTTATGCAGTTGGGCGATGTGTAAAATTTTATCGTTCCAATCAATATCAGTCCAATGGGTGTACATAAACAAATCGTCCGATTTATTTATAAATATTTATTTTATATACACATTAAAAATTATATTTTTAACTATAAAATATTTTATTCATTCCACATCACACGATTAATTTTCATAACACATCAATCAAACAAACAAGTCATCCATGGTCTGTGGACGACGGGTGTCGGGTGCTGCTAAGCACCGTCTGCATCCTAGTGTATATTTCAACTAGAAAATAAATTAAAAGTGAGAAGTTCTCACCTATTATCTAAACCAAACACTACGACTCTTCATATGTAGAAATCTTCGCCGTGTTTCCTTTTGTCACTTTCGTTGTCCGTATTCACTACGTATATAAAAATCGCATTTTTATATTGTTGCTATGTATATAAAAATCACATTTTTATAACTACGCTATATGAATAAAATCCACATTTTTATACTACTATATATATATAAATTCTATTTTCTCTTCGCTATATGAATATATAAAAATCGAATTTTTCTTCGCTATATGAATATATAAAAATCCGATTTTTCCATTCGCTAATTTCTTAATAAAAATCGAATTTTTATTCTACTTCTATATAAATAAAAATCGAATTTTTATTATATTACAAATCATATTTTGATCGCTACTATCATATATATGAAAATCATATTTTTAATCTTCACATATAATAAAAAACATATTTTTAATCTTCACATATAATAAAAATCATATTTTTAATCTCGCCTTCTAGAAAATAAAAATCATGCTATTTATATTTTTAAAATCAATGCAATTTGTATTCTTTGAAAACAATTATATTTTATATTTTTAAAAATTCTATTTTTAATACAATGGTACTACTATATATAAAAATGACATTTTTATATCAAAGCTATATATTGAAAAATCAGATTACCATACTATCTAAATTAAAAATCATATTTTTATATATTCGCTATTCATATATAAAAATTACATTTTTAAAACAAAGTATATAATTTTAAAAACAATGATATTCTTAAAAAAAACTAATTTTTTTAAACAACGTATTAATATATATATAAACTGATTTTTAAAACTAACGCTTATTATATAAAAAAAAACTAAAACTCACTGTTAACCTTCTCTGGACCATCATTCACATGTGCTCGCAACCTAGGGTTGCAATTTTCTGCCGCCAGGATCGCTGGGGGTCCGATCAGAGGTTGTCGCGTTGAAGGCCTTCGCGACTGTAACGTCCCAGAAATTTCGTCTACTGAAATATGGAATTAATTAAAGTTTAACGATTAATAATCAACTTTATGTTGATATTTGGGTTAATTGAATATATGATTTGGTGTATGACTTGAACCAAATATTTAATTCAAAACCGTCGATTTAAGTCAAATATCTATTTGTTGGATATTTGAATTGAATTTGATTGGATATTTGAATTAGATTGAAATACGATTGAAATTCGACGAGAAAATATAAATTGTTGAATTATAAAAATAAACGTTATTCATGTTAAATAAATTAAGGATTTTATATATATGGAAAATTAGTTTGGATATATGTGTATTGGAATTAACGTTCAAAACGAACAAAGTTGTTGTTCAGATAAATGAAGTGAAATCGGTGAACCGTTAAATAATCTAAAAATTTAAAAGAACGTCGTATACAAACGGAGTTGGATTCCAATTTAAATAATTTTATTGGATTCAGAATGCAGAGACGAAGAGATGCGTATAATTTTTGTTGCATTTGGAGTGTGTTTGCAGCAATAAAAACATTAACATCTTTTACGATAGGAAATTTAAGGATTCGTAAATAACTAAATAAAATAAAATAAAACATTGGGTTGCTTCGCACACACACTATCAATTCCTTGACTCCCACGAAAACGTGATACCCACGGTTTTTTTTTCTTCTATAAAAATCGCACCATTCCCCCAATTTCACTGAGAAAAGAAAAATCTTTTCTTTTCTTTCTCCCTTTTTGTTAATGTCCAATGCCTCCTGATTTACTTCTTCCCTAAATCAAATAAAAAAAATGTCCACCGTGATTGCCTTGCTTCCCCTTCCCAAGTCGCTGCCTTTTCTTTTTCGAAGTCCCAAATCGTTAAAACCCTAGCAGAGCCAGTCCTCCCTTCATCGCCGGTAAGCACCACGTATCCACCATCGCCATCTCGAACGGAAATCCCTCCCAGAAGTCAAAGTAAAAGCCTTTGGCTTTCAAAATCAAATGTGCGCTGCTCCGCTAGGAAATAAAGCTGCCTTGTTAGCCACCAAACCCATCGCCTGCATCGTCACTCGAAGGTAAGCATTCACTCACGATTAACATTTGACCCAAGTTAATTAATTTCAGTAATTTAACTAAATATAACAGTTAATGTTTGGTTGTGGATACGTTGATTTTATACTTGTTGGATTTTGGGCTGTTAGTTTGGGACTTTTCTCTGCACAATTAAGGCTAGATAGTTTCCTAAGAAAAACATATTGCAAAACACTGTAATATATGTTTACCTCTTTACCCGGTTTCCATATCTATAAATATATTCGAAAGTAAATAGTCAAAGGTTAATGAATGATTTTGGATTGTGATTTTTGCTGCTACTGTTGTTACACTGGAAATACCCTGTTGTTTTTCCCTATCATTTCTAGTAAAGATTGCCAGTCATTCTTCAACAGTAATTCATTTGTTTCAACTCCAGTATTAACTAAATGGTAATTAAGATTACCTACCATATTATTTTCCTAAAAAATTAACGTGTACGTAAGTCCTGATCAAAAGATTGTTCAGTAATGTAAACATAAGACCAGACTCTGGAATAAAACTTTTTGAAATAACAATCATTAATCTAAGTTAGACCTCTCTTTGCTAGAACATTCTTAGACACCCGTTTTCTCAAGTCCTGTCTACATCCAGATTTATAAACCTGAAACTTGTAGTGAAATATTGTGAACACCTCCTTGTATGTATGCATCACTCTATAAAAAAAAGTATCATTTCTGGCTTGTAGTGGAAATTGATTACCTGTTTTTATCCTGTATTTCCATTTCAGGTTTTAAAGCCTCAAAACAGATTTCTAATTATTTGCATATACATATATATATATATATATATATATATATTAATTCTTCAACAAATCATCAATTTTTGAATGAAGTATGATGGAAGTATATCAGCATCCACATAGTTTCGAATTCACTGAATATCTATGTAACAGTGGGGTTTATGTGACGGTAGGATGATTAAGTGATTACCATTCTAGTTAATCTTGGCTCTGGACTCTATTTGTAACCTGAATATATTTATATATATACACACACTCTGATATATGTCTACTATGGACATGTTAAAAAGAGAAATAAAATTGGGACAGTATTGTTTTAATTAGTTTATGTGCTATGTGATGGCATGAGATGGTTTTTACATACAATGTTTTGCTTAAAACCTCTTATCTGCTACTCGCATATACAACGCCAGGAGTAAGAACTGGATAATCCCACCCTCAACCTTAGTATTTAATAGTGAAAGTCACCTGGGTATGAAATGTGGTTTTGAATCAAGGAGGAACGTAGTTTCAGAACAACTGTTACTGTTTTTTTTACTATGCATGTTCATACATCAACTTGGACTGTGCATTGGTGCAAATCACTTATAAATTTGGTAATTAATAAGCTATTTAATTAGTTTTAGTCCTACTGTGTTTTTCTAAGAACATTTGACTTGAATTCTAGTTGTTCTTACATATTGCGAACCTATTGTTTGCTGTAAGGTTTCTACTGTTAGTGTCAGATGTATTCCCTCTTATGAACCCAAAGATATCCCTATATCTTGTATAATGTTGTGCCCTTCTCCTATGGTTTAGTATTGCATGGGTATATCAATGGACATGGTATTATATGCGAATAAAGGACTGCATATATTGTTGTGTTCTGTAACCAGAAATACATAATAGTGCAAATATTTGGAGCTCATACAAAATGCCTGTAACATTTCTTGCCTCCTAACCATGTCCAAGTTCTAACGGCCTGCATACATTCATGTAGCTAGAAGTTCTTAGTTGCATGCATGAAAATTGGATTGCCTGCTATAAACTACATATGATCACTTAAAAACTGCATATGTTGATCACCAATTCACTGCACCGAGGATCACTTATTAATAGCATATGTTGGTCACTTATTTACTGCTCATTTGAGCACTTATTCACTGCATATGTACATGCGCAGGCTCCTATGACGGATCATCCCTGCAAATATTTTAGACCACAACGTATAGATTGTGATTTACAGTTTTAAGATTAGTGTACTTATTTCATGATTTTATAAAAGTTGGAGTATTTTTGTAGCATTTTCTTTTCATACTTTCACTATATAGACTGTATTTACTATATATGTTGGAGAAAAACCCTGAACATTTAAGGCTACTAAACTATATCTATTAGCAGACAAAACACTGAACTATGTATGTTGGTAAACACTACCCTTTTGATTGGTATACATATGCCTGGGAAGTATATTCACTGTGTTTTGTTTAATAACATAACCTTACCTATACTGTCATGCTGCATGCCTTTGCCGGGCATGAAATTTGAGTCACTCATATGGTTCCTTTTGAAGTTGTGCCACCCTATTTTGCACATATTTTGGGTACACCCTATGAATTCATTTCATTGGTTACTTTCTTGTTTCTAGGACGCTGAGGCAATACACATGCGTATGTGAAAGCTCCCAAAATCACACATTATTGATTTTTATTCAGTTCAGAACGTTGAGGCGGTGTTCACGTGTATATTATATGCACGTGAATACTTGCAAACGCCCGAAAGCGTTTGTCCCTAAAAATATATAGAATTGATATGAACAGAGACATCGATGTTAGGATTGACTGTTATATTTCAGTTTACATTGAAATTAATTTACTTGAACAAAGGATTAATCCTGACTGGAGTGTTTTATGTTTTTGAATGGAATGCTCGAGTCAGACCCGAGCAGTACAGATTGTAAAGATTGCAGCTTAGATTCGAAGATCGACGAAGCTGGGGATTCCGAAGACGCGCACTCTGAAGATTTAAAAACAATAAATATTTTCTATTGTATCCAGCTATGTTTTAAATTCCAATGTATCATAAAAATCTTGTATTAAATTTTTTTGGTAAATAAATAAAAGTCCATTTCGTTGTTCAATACTGTTTTATCTATTGTTATGTGTTTTCTATGTGGATTCTGTTTTAAACCCGGTAAGCTAAATAACGATCCATCGATTTGGACGTTTTAAGTTGGTTTAATTACCAATTTAAAGTGGTCAAATTGTCAGGCCATTACATGTGGTATCAGAGCTTTGGTTTATTCAAAGCATAGCTTATTGAGTTTAAAAACAGATCTAAAGGTAAAAAGAGTTTTGGAAAATAATTTTTTGAAAAGGGAAATTATTTTGGTTATATTAAGTTATTTTGAAAATTAATGTTTTGAAATTAATACAGAGAGAACAAAAGATTTATTTTGAGATTTAAATTTTTTCCGAAATCCCCAGTCTTTGGAAGTCTTCGGGTCCAGGCTTGCAAGAGCTATTCTTTAATAGAATCCCCTTTAGACTTGAATCTCGAGTCCATCAATGAATGGTATCAAAAAAAGTAAGTATGAGAGAATCAACGAATCGATTTCTCTAATCGTATGTTTTAGCAATCAAAAATAACTGGAAGTTATTGGAATAAGAATGTAGATGGGAATTTGAATGGAAAAGGGAAATTGAAATCATTTCAAAGGTGAAATGGTGAATATTATCCGATATTCGAAATATAAATAAATAAATAAATAAAATTGAAAAGGGTTATAATTGGAAATCGATTGGGTCAAAATTGTATTATTAAGAACTTGGCAAGATAAATTAAAATTGGTTTTCAAACCAATAATGTATAATCAAATATTCGAATAGAATAATTAGTTATAAACTTGTTAACAAGATATGAATGGTAAATGAGAGTTATAAATGAAGGGAATCGTAAACAGGATGAAGTGAAATATGAGTGAAGATGTTAGAGAAATGGGAACCTATGAAATCAAAATTTATTGGATGCGACGAGTTCAAGCTTCGATGAAAGGAATAATATTCACCGGATAGAAGTGGATAACAGTGGAAAACAAAAATGTTGCAAATGGAATTGGAATAAAGGAAGCAGAGTTGACCAACATGTTGAAATTATTTTGAAGTTCAGAATATAAATCTGATGAGATTCTTCCGAAGTTCGAAATATATATTATCGAGTAAGAAATTATTCGGGAGAAAGTTATTCATGGAAGTTAATTAAGTTGAGTATTAGGAAGATACTATTTGCATTTTGTTTTTAATCAATATTTAACAAATTATTAATTAATTGTCTATGTATTCAGATTAATGGAAGAATACTAAAAAAAACATTCTAAAGCGTAAATTATCGTTATAATCCACAGTTTCCATAAAAGAAATGAATTCTTACTTGGAATTCAGAAGCTACAAGAATGGATGTTTGTTTGGTATCTGAAATTTTATCTATTTTGAAGTCAATAATGTTGTTCAGTTAAGATCTGAGAGGTAAATATATTCTAACTTGATCGACTTCATTGTTGACTAAGGAATGGTTAAGGTTCGAGAGCAAGGGTGGTTAAAGTAAGTAAATGGGCATCGACAGTTAAGTGAAAATAGCGGTGTTTTATTTAATATCTGTTTGAACCAAATAGCGAATTTAGAAATATTCCCCATGATGAATAAAATATATTTTCTATAGAAAATAATGATTTGTAACTATATGGAAATATTTTCCATCAATAATAAATGATTCCAAGAATGAGAAAATGAATATGATAATTGGAAATGTTTTCAAAGAACCGTGAGTGGCTAGCGGGTTGTGATAAATGGCAAGAATTGAAAAACAAAAGTTGTACGCCGAGAACGAAGGGCGACATAATGTAAAAGGAGTAGAATTGTAAACTGAATCCGAGAATTACGCAGGAAATGTTTTGATAGACATTAAGAAATGGAGTTAAGGAATTTAGAAACTGACTGGAGGATAGTTAAGTGAATAATTTCCTAACTGTTGATCTAATGTTGGTTTCGGCCTTCGAGATACATACTTAGGGAGTTGTTCGCTTGCTAATTTACGGTCGAGGGATGTGAATGTGAAGAAGCGATAATACGTGAAGGAAAATTTGTGATAAGAAGATTTTTTTTGGAGTTTTGAGAGAATAAAGTTGTGAATGAAGTGATGAATTTAATAATTAGAGATTTGGAAGAAAAATTGATTTGTAACCAGTAGATTTATAAATTTGAGTTTAAAAAGGATATGAAATATCTGAATTGATTTAGAAGTCAATACTAAAATTTTAAAATTTAAATGGAATTTGAGGATTTTGAATTTTAAATATTTGATATAAAAGTTTTGAAGCTTGTATGGAAAATATATATAAGAATATAGCGTATTTGAAAACTATTATTTGGAAGGTAGTCGATTGAAATTAAATTTGATATAACAAAATTTATAAGAATGAGATAATTAGGAATGTGATGTGGAAAGAAAATCATAAATGTAATTTATGTGGAGTATGAATTGGAGTACTATACATATAATATTATATGTTTTCAAAGAAAAATAAGTAAAGTACCTTCCTTCTCCTTTGAATTTCGAGCTTAGCTGAAATGTGCTGCTGGTGGCTGTAGGTTGTCCGGACATAAAACTCATGAGTTGCCGTTGAGCACGACTGCTAGTGTAATTTGCAGGGCTGCAAATAGCCTACACCGGTCGGATGTTTCCTGAGGGAATCAGGCGTAACCATTGTGATCGCTGCGATCTAGAGTTGTTGGAATTTGACCGTGTAGCGAAATTCGCAGGGATGCAGATAGCCTATGACCGACGGATGTTACTTGGGGGGAACCAAACGTAACCATTGTGACTGCTGCGATCTACAGTCGAATTGTAAGGGCGTAATCCGCAGAGCTGTGAAAGCTTATGAGTATGGATGTTTCCTGGGGGACCCAGGCCTAACCATTGTGTACCTGCGGTCCAGTGATATATTTTAGTGAGTGAGCCACCTGTTTAATGTAGTAGTTTGTCTTCGTAACTTGATTTGTCTTCATGACAGGATTAGTCCTCGCGACTTGATTTATTTTCATCCTTCCATGATTTGATTTCGTGATCCAGAGAGAGAGCAACCAACGCTCATTGACCTCAGATCGTTTTTTTATTCTTAAGTATCTTCCATTGACCTGCCCATGACGAAATTCGCAGGGAAGCAGTTTCCTACGGATACAGATGTTTTCTGGGGGATCCAGACGGAACCATTGTGTATCTGCGATTCATGAACAATCAACATATCAATATCACATTGGTACTTTCCGTATCTGTTTTCTTTTAAAAAGAATTTCTGAAACATTTTCACTAGAAGTTGAAGCAAGGAAATGTAGTACTTGGAGGTTTTAGGCGTGCGCCTGGCCAACGTATGTCTAACATCTGTGGGAACGAAAATTGACTTTTTAAACTTCGAGTTATCAAATATTTTCAATTAAATTATACCTAACTTAATAAGTTAAAAAAGAGGATTTCGAAGTATTTTCAATTTCAAAGCTTTGTAATAATAATACGAGTGGTTTCTGCACGGATTCCGTGTTAAGTATAAAAGTTATAAAAGATTTTGGATTTTAAAAAATTTCAAGTTGACAATTTGTGATTTAAAGAGGATATGTTATTTACACTCTTCAATGAGTGATTAAATGGATTGTAAGGTGATTGAGTTGAACTTTGGTTTGGAATGACTTGAGATGCATAATTATAACTTATGCAGAATTGAAATTAAAAAGGAAATTTGTGAAGAAAAGAAATTATATGATTGAGTTTCTGGGAAGAATTGATAAAATGAGAAATTGGAAGATATCTCTAATAATTTGAGGAAAAAATTGGATTAAGAAAAGGTAAAAAAGTAAAAACCGATTCGGAAGTTAAAGAAAATCGTGATCTCCTACTATAAGGAAATTTAATCTTTCAAGTAAATTGATCGATAGCTTAAAAATCAATATTTAAATTAGTTGTGGGAAAATTACACACATATGTGAAGATTTGAAGTATACATTGGTATAACTCTAGCGATCTCTTCTTTTCGAGGACGAAAAGTATTAAAAGGGGGAAGAATGCAACGTCCCAGAAATTTCGTCTACTGAAATATGGAATTAATTAAAGTTCAACGATTAGTAATCAACTTTATGTTGATATTTGGATTAATTGAATATATGATTTGGTGTATGACTTGAACCAAATATTTAATTCAAAACCGTCGATTTAAGTCAAATATTTATTTGTTGGATATTTGAATTGAATTTGATTGGATATTTAAATTAGATTGAAATACAAATGAAATCCGACTGGAAAATATAAACTATTGAATCTAAAAATAAATGTTATTATCGATAAATAAATTTGGGATTTTATTTATATGGAAAATTAGTTTGGATATATGTGTATTGGAATTAACATTCAAAACGAACAAAGTTGTTGTTCGGATAAATGAAGTGAAATCAGTGAACCGTTAAATAATCTAAAAATTTAAAAGAACGTCTTATACAAATGGAGTTGGGTTCCAATTTAAATAATTTTATTGGATTCAGAATGCAGAGACAAAGAGATACGTATAGTTTTTGTTGCATTTGGAGTGTGTTTGCAGCAATAAAAACGTTAACATCTTTAACAGTAGGAAATTTAAGGATCCGTAAATAACTAAATAAAATAAAAAAAACACATTGGGTTGCTTCACACGCACACTATCAGTTCCTTGGCTCCCACGAAAACGTGATACCGACGGTTTTTGTTTCTTCTATAAAAATTGCACCATTCCCCCAATTTCATTGAGAAAAGAAAAATCTGTTATTTTCTTTCTCCCTTTTTGTTAATGTTCAATGCCTCTTGATTTATTTCTTCCCTAAATCAAATCAAAAAAAAATGTCCACCATGATTCCCATGTTCCCCCTTTCCCAAGTCGCTGCCTTTCCTTTTTCGAAGTCCCAAATCGTCAAAACCCTAGCAGAGCCAGTCCTCCCTTCATCGCCGGTAAGCACCACGTGTCCACCATCGCCATCAAATCGAACGGAAATCCCTCCCAGAAGTCAAAGCCTTTGGCTCTCAAAATCAAATGTGCGCTACTCCGCTAGGAAATAAAGTTGCCTTATCGGCCACCAAACCCGTCGCCAACATTGTCATTCGAAGGTGAGCATTCACTCACGATTAACGTTTGACCCAAGTTAATTAATTTCAGTAATTTAACTAAATATAATAGTTAATGTTTGGTTGTGGATACGTTGATCTTATACTTGTTGGATTTTGGGTTGTTAGTTTGGGACTTGTCTCTGCACAATTAAGGCTAGATAGTTTTAACAACCTAAGGAAAACATATTGCAAAACACTGTAATATATGTTTGCCTCTTTACCCAATTTCCAGATCTATAAATATATTCGGAAGTAGATAGTCAACGGTTAATGAATGATTTGGATCGTGATTTTTGCTGCTACTGTTGTTACACTGGAAATACCCTGTTGTTTTTCCCAGTCAATTCTAGTAAAGATTCCAGTCATTCTTCAACAGTAATTCATTTGTTTCAACTCCAGTATTAACTAAATGGTAATTATGATTACCTAACCATATTATTTTCCTGAAAAATTAACGTGCACGTAAGTCCTGATCAAAAGATTGTTCAGCAATGTAAACATAAGACCAGACTCTGGAATTAAACTTTTTGAAATACCAGTCATTAATCTAAGTTAGACCTCTCTTTGCTAGAACATTCTTAGACACCCGTTTTCTCATGTCCTGTGTACGTCCAGATTTATAAACTTGAAACTTGTAGTGAAATATTGTGAACACCTCTTGGTATGTATGCATCACTGTATAAAAAAAGTATCATTTCAGGCTTGTAGTGGAAATTGATTACCTGCTTTTATCCTGTATTTCCATTTCAGGTTTTAAAGCCTCAAAACAAATTTCTAATTATTTGCATATATATTAATTCTTCAACAAATCATCAATATTTGAATGAAGTATGATGGAAGTATATCAACATCCACATAGTTTCGATTTCACTGAATATCTATGTAACAGTGGGGTTTATGTAACAGTAGGATGATTAAGTGATTACCATTCTAGTTAATCTTGGCTCTGGACTCCATTTGTAACCTGAATATATATATATATATATATATATATACACACACTCTGATATATGTGTACTATGGACATGTTAAAAAGAGAAGAAAAAAAACTTGGGACCATATTGTTTTAATTAGTTTATGTGCTCTGTGATGGCATGATATGGCTTTTACATACAATGTTTTGCTTAAAACCTCTTATCTACTACTCGCATATACAACGCCAGGAGTAAGAACTGGATAATCCCACCCTCAACCTTAGTATTTAATAGAGAAAGTCACCTAGGTATGAAATGCGGTTTTGAATCAAGAAGGAACGTAGTTTCAGAACAACAATTATTGTTTTTTTAGTATGCATGTTCATACATCAACTTGGACTGTGCATTGGTGCAAATCACTTATAAATTTGGTAATAAATAAGTTATTTAATTAGTTTTAGTCCTACTGTGTTTTTCTAAGAACATTTGACTTGAATTCTAGTTGTTCTTACATATTGCGAACCTGTTATTTGCTGTAAGATTTCTACTGTTAGTGTTGGATGTATTCCCTCTTATGAACCCAAACATATCCCTATATCTTGTATAATGTTGTGCCCTTCTCCTACGGTTTAGTATTGCATGGGTATATCGATGGACATGGTGTTATATGCGTATAAAGGACTGCATATATTGTTGTGTTCTGTAACCAGAAATACATAATAGTGCAGATATTTGGAGCCCATACAAAATGCCTGTAACATTTCTTGCCTCCTAACCATGTCCAAGTTCTAACGGCCTGCATACATTCATGTAGCTAGAAGTTATTAGTTGCATGCATGAAAATTGGATTGCCTGCTATAAACTACATATGATCACTTAAAAACTGCATATGTTGATCACCAATTCACTACACCGAGGATCACTTATTAATAGCATATGTAGATCATTTATTTACTGCTCATTTGAGCACTTATTCAGTGCATATGTACATGCGCAGGCTCCTATGACGGATCATCCCTGCAAATATTTTAGACCACAACGTATAGATTGTGATTTACAGTTTTAAGATCAGTGTACTTATATCATGATTTTATAAAAGTTGGAGTATTTTGTAGCATTTTCTTTTCATACTTTCACTATATAGCTTGTATTTACTATATATATTGGAGTAAAATCCCTGAACATTTAAGGCTACTAAACTATATCTATTACTAGACAAAACCCTGAACTATGTATGTTGGTAAACACTACCCTTTTGATTGGTATACATATGCCTGGGAAGTATATTCACTGTGTTTTGTTTAAGAACATAACCTTGCCTATACTGTCATGCTGCATGCCTTTGCTGGGCATGAAATTTGAGTCACTCATATGGTTCCTTTTTAAGTTGTGCCACCATATTTTGCACATATTTTTGGTACACCCTATGAATTCATTTCATTGGTTACTTTCTAGTTTCTAGGACGTTGAGGCAATACACATGCGTATGTGCAAGCTCCCAAAATCACACATTAATGATTTGTATTCAGTTCAGGACGTTGAGGCGGTGTTCACGTGTATATTATATACACGTGAATACTTGCAAACACCCGAAAGCGTTTGTCCCTAAAAATATATAGAATTGATATGAACAGATACATCAATGTTAGGCTTGACTGTTATATTTCAGTTTAGATTGAAATTAATTTACTTGAACAAATGATTAATCCTGACTCGAGTGTTTTATGTTTGTACATGGAATGCTCGAGTTAGACCCGAGCAGTACAGATTGTAAAGATTGCAGCTTAGATTCGAAGATCGACGAAGCTGGGGATTCCGAAGTTGCGCACTCTTAAGATTTAAAAACAATAAATATTTTCTATTGTATCCAATCATGTTTTAAATTCCGCTGTATCATAAAAATCTTGTATTAAACATTTTTGGTAAATAAATAAAAGTCCATTACGTTGTTCAATACTGTTTTATTTATTGTTATGTGTTTTCTGTGTGGATTCTATTTTAAACCCTGTAAGCTAAATAAAGATCCAATGATTTGGACATTTTAAGTTGGTTTAATTACCAATTTAAAGCAGTCAGATTGTCGGTCCGTTACTGCGACGCCAGTCTACTCCCCCAGCACCGCTGACTTCGGTGCCCCCTACCTCGTCTGACACGGCTTCGAACGGGACAAATTGGAGAGGGGAATTCTCACGAGATACCGCGCCATACATAATCGCACTCATATGGAATTAGAGAGCGCAGAAATCTCTTTGATTTTGTCTTTGGAATATTTGAAATTTATTGTTTAGATTTAAAGAAAAATCGAGGAGAGATTTGGAGTGAATCGACTGTTCCTTGAAGGTGAAGGCGGCTTCTCTCGTTTAACTGCAGATGGAAGAAAAAGAGGGTTTGACCCTCTTTGACCCAACATATACTATATATATATATATGTATTTTATTATTATTTTAATTTCAAAAAATTTGTTTTTGCATACGAGCTCCAAATCAAACCCAACGAATGTCGTCCCTAGCTAATTACCCCCATTCCGAATGCAATGGGATATTTTTCGTAAGCCAATTCGGCTGTTACGACCCGTTTCTCTTTAAATTTAAAATATAAATCATTATATTTTAAATTCAAACGTAGATTTTAATTTACCAGGGCCACATACTAACTCTGAAAATTCCCGAAAAATATTTTCTAGCATTGTATTGACGAGACTGAAACTGTCAAAACACGTTTTATTTCGCCACGCTCACATATTGATTCTGAAAATTATGAATTTTGATACCTAGCAATAATTTGACATCCCGGATCAAACAAAAGTGGTTTTGTCGAAAACAGAGGTCGTTTGCAAAATGACTATTTTTAAGGGCCAGAATTCCATAGCGACTATTCTGAATTTTCAACTGGGCATATCTTTTTATTCCCGCTATGAAATTTCAATTTTTTGGATCCGTTGGAAATATATTCTCAAATAGATTCTAATATTTTAGATTTCGCTAAAATCCGGTTTATTTTGAATCCTGTACATTCATTTGAAATTTGAAATCGAATTTTCAAACTACCGCGCCATTTTCAATTCCTTTTATAATTAAAAATAAATATTTATTTTCTAACGTCGATTCAAATAAATATATACGTTCTAATTTTATTCAAAATAAATTTCTCGTCGTAATTATTTAAAATAATTCATTTTAAATATCCAAAATTCATTAAAATAGCCAAAATAAAAATTTTAAATTGTCTAAGATTTCCTTGTTATTACATGTTGTGTCAGTGGTATTTTATTTCTACTCCGCTTTATACTACCCAACCTTATCAATAGCGAGGTATAGTCTTGCTTTGCCGCAATATGAATCAATCTTATTGGCTTACTTTGACTTCAGTCAGCATTGATTTTTCCAACTAAAGTTCAAACCAAAACAAAAATTAACCAGCTTTTGTGTTTCCTTAATATGTTTTTCTAATTCTAATCTTATTATAGAATCAGTTATTTTGCTTCACACATATGTTCTTATTATAAAATGACAAAGGAAGATACAATCAAGCAAATCGTAACAATAATTCAAAGGTAATTAAATATGAAAAAGCAGTGTTTAGAGCATAAATCAAATACGCTATGCCTACTCTTAAGGTTGTCCTATATACTATATATATACAAATTGACGGTAGGTCAGATTTCTCACAGGCCTACTCAACCTCATCTTTTATACAACAATTCGGGTTTCCTGTCTAATATTCTCAAGCCCAAGATCTTTTTACCTTTTTATCCTTTATTTGGTGTTGATTTTTCATGGATTGCCTAACTTTAGGAAATACGACTTTAGCCACCATATGAAGACAGAATAAAAAAAGTTCTCCGTACGACAAAGGAACAAACGAAACAGAGAATTTACAACTTAATTCCACACACCTTTTCAAAAGAAATCAAGTTCTGCTCAAATGCCTTTATAATTGTCGTTTATTTGAATCTTGGACTACAATTTATTAACAAAAAAAATGAATTTGTTCGCCTAAAGAACATTAATCATTTTGGAATTTATGCTACTTTTCTAATCTAAATGGATAAATATCCTCAAGTTGTCATGCTTAATTAAATCCGATACCAATCATAGAAAATGATATGTGAATAATCTAGGAAGCAAATGTAGCTTTATTGACCAAAAGTATCATTAAAGGACTAATAATAATTCAATGATAGAGGAGATAAATGGAAATGGAGGTTTATATTTAAAATAATACTATTGATGAATATATGAAAATTTTGAAATATAAAATAAAATATCTAATATTCAAAAAAATGAAGTAAGAAATAGACACGTCTACATATGAAAATTATGTTTTTTTCCTTTCAAGACTATAATTTAGGTTATGTGTATGTTAATATAATATTTTTTTATTAAGTTGGAAGTTTATAATATACATGTCAAGTTTATAATGAAAACCTGATGAGGTAAATCAAGCGCATAAAAGAATGTTTAGACATATGATCTGTTGACACATTAGACTGAGGCGCTTGGACCAGTCTGTGCGCTTGAGGGTGAACAACCCAATGTTGTAGATCAATGTGGTGTCATGAGGCACGAAAGGAACGTATGTTCGTCTGATTATTCCGTCGGCTTCAAAGGACTGGACGGGGAAGCTCGCAGCTTCTTGAGATACGTAAGGTGCTCTTGATAGTCCTCTGTGTGGTGGTAGATGTTTAGGCTGTGCTCGCAGGGATTGGGTCTACGCGTAACTACCAAGTGGGTGGTCCTTGAATGCAAAAGTAGCTTTGTAGTCATAATGTTGTGACGTGGTGACACTAGGGTGATTCGGCGGTCTCCTCAACGGGGAGGCAGAGGTCAGGACCAACATAGATAGTAGATCGTCGGGTACCCGTCTTCGACAGCCAGTGGGACACGAAAATACTAGAGCTAAACCCAATAGACTATTCACGTTTCACTATCGGGGTATGGTGGTTGAGGGGAGACGGCGACTGGATGTTTAGATTGGTCGTTAGGGGCAAGTCGCTTGGCTCTTGTAGTCTTTACAAGTTGAGGGAGGGGCCGAGGTGGGGCCATAGCCACTATGAAAAAAAAACTAGACCCGAGGGATATCTGAATTTTGAGGCCCCTAAGGGCGGGCCTGTACAGATATGGAAAAACTCCCGACCAAGTTCCGTGCTTCTTGTACAGCCCTGCCACGGAACTCGGGGCACATTATGTGCAGTTAAGGTATCGAATACGGTTGATACATATGTGGGAAAGTCTAGATACACGCATATTGGCTCTGGGTGGTGTATCGTAGACCTGAGGGCATTACTCTGGTATGGAATCTGATTCAATCGATGGTGGCAGTCCGTACGCTTTCGTAACATAGTAATAAAAGATGTATGCGGAACGTAACAATGTTATGTAGAGATCTGTACGTCACTCCAGCATAGGATGAGGGACTGCGTTTATCGGTGGAAACATGATAACTTTAAATAGTGGTTAGACAGTATTATTAATACGGTAAGGCTATACTTTGATTATATTAAATTTTATCCTTTCCGCTGTAAGATATTTTCTGAGCTTTGACATATTTTATGTCTCTGTCTTTTCGGCAGGATACCAGAGCAAACCAACACGAGTTTCAATAGAATAGGATTAAAAAAAATCTGTCTGTCAGAATTCGGGTTATTACAATATTTTTGATGACATGCGTAAGCAAAAGATATAGTCATAGGTGAAAATTTAAGAAATGACAAGGTGAAGTAAAGAATTAAATAGGTAAAATAACAACCCATTTGGATTGACATATACAAATGTTCTTCTTTTATGAAACTAAAAAAGAATTGGTTTCGGCTTCCTAGATGTAATATAAAATTGCTTGCTTGAGTTATCAAAATGTAACAGATGAATTAAAAAAATATCATTCAAAATTCGCAAAGCATAAATTTATCTAAGAATAATCTTTACTTCTTTCATGAATCAAACTATCATATCATAATATTTATCTATATGTGTGCATATCTATAGACATATATACATATATTTGTGTATACAATCACATGTGCATGCAAGCCTAAGCATGCACCCCAACTCCAAAGATTGAATTTATGAAATAAGTTGTGGCCAGTTTTCAAAAATAAGATTATTAACAAAATTTATTGTTCCATAACAAAAAAGACCCTTTAAGACTATTTTCAGTAGATATATATTCTCTAAACTAAGCAAATTGAAATTCCAACTGAATTCTACAATTTTTTTATTTTATAGGAAAAGTGGGTGGGAAGGTAAAGATAGGTGTAACAGCTTCACGAATCAGAGGATCGTAAAATATTTTTATTCAATTTCCTAAGGGTTAGATCATTCTCATATTCTAATATTTTGTTTATAGGGATGTGAGACATGTCCGTAATTTTTACCAATTTTGTTTGTGACCATTTTACCCTTGTTAGTTTTTTACAGGGCATAACTCTCTACTCGGATCAAATCAGGTGTCGAGATCGGTCTCATTGGAAAGGAAACGATGATTCCCATTTCGTAGAGTAGCCACATTAAAATTTTAGCTCAGCGATTTGGGAAGAATCGTTGTTTTAAGGTTTTACAGTTGGTCGTTCAGGCTTTTAAAGCCATAATAGACTGATTTGGAGAGGCCCATTAGTGGGCTGGTGGAAGGCTATAAATAGTGGGTCGGAGGCATGGAGAATAGTTTTCTTTCTCCATTCCCTCATTTGGAAGAGCTAGAGGTCCTCCATTACTTCAACTTCTCCACCATTAGAATCTAGATCTAAGTAAGAGAATCGAAGATCTATATCGTTTGAAGCTAGATCTACATCAATCAAAGAGAGAGTTCATCGAATCGAACAATTTGTAGCAAATTCTTCACTTACTAGATTTAGATCTAAATGTTTTTGAGTTGTTCTAGAGAATCACTACTACAAAACAGCCCAGTTGCATCGGCTTATTTACATGCAACTGACATTAGTTGAGTTAGTTTCCCCTTAGATTTCAAAGCAATTGACGTTATGGTTAATATTACTATCTTTTCCTTAGTAAACTCTGTACAATGCCGATGTATTGCACGGCCAAAAGTACAGAGCACATTTCCAAACACATTATCTTAGTGTGGTTGAATGAAGGAGATCATAGATCACCCATATCTAAATTCCATGAAACTTAGTCATTTCAAGTAAAAGTCAAAATGTCTATATGAAAGCAGCAAAATAGATAAATCTGTGCAAACTGTTATTGCTGATAGGACATTAGTGTTTTGTGTAGCAACAAAGGTTCAATTATGTTATTTTCTTGAGTAGATAATCAATAATGAAATAAAACATATATACGATATGCTTACATATTCTAGGCACGTGTAATATAAGATGGAGTAATGAAGCACAATATTCTACACCTCTATTCACTCTAGGTCCAACCCAACATAATCAATTGGCTCCAAACTGCCTCTCAAAACTAATTTCCATCACATAATTATGAGTTTATGGGTGATGCTCCATGCTCCGTGCAATGCTCTGTGCTTCAAAATTCACATTTCTTGGTGATGCAGAAATATGAAATATTAAAAATAGACATACCCACTTATGCATGTATTATGTTCCTTCATGCACTATAGGTTATCCCTGGACCTTTACTCATAATTGCCTACGTATTCTTACATCTACAGTCCAAATACTGGCATATACTTGTCTCTTTTGCAATTGTGAACATCTAACTGTCGGAAATTAATAGTCAAAATATCCTTAAAAATCCACAACCTAAGAACAACATAAAAAATATTTAAAGTAATATACAATAGAATTCTAAGCATTAACAATTAAAAGTAGAAAATGAAATCCCATATAATGTAGATGAATACCTTGTTGCTTGCTGCTATAAGTGGCGATAAATTGACGTGAGTTATCCCATCGTTTAGCTAATTACAATAGCTTCTCACTGAGGTCGTTGCACAATTCAGCATAGCAGGTTCTATATATTTTTTAAATATACAGCTATGGGCTGCTTGCTAGGTCTTATAGCAACACCCAACTTCCTACTATTTCCTTGTATTTCCAATAACTCCTTAAACACAAACATCAACTCCCCCTGAAACTACCCTTCTACAATATAAGCATTAACCTCTTTTATTTCCAAAACACAACACTAAATCCCCTCAAAATTAGGGATGGCAATGGGATGGATTTAGGGTCCAAACCCGCTTGACCTGCCCCTGTTTTGACCCATTTAGACCCGCCCCATAGGGTCTTTGGGGCGGGGAGACCCGTTGCCCGCTTTTGGAGGTCCGGGTCTATGGTCAGGTCGGGGCACGACTAACCCGTCCCAATCCGACCCGCATGATTGAAACATCATTAATTAAAACACTTTATAACTATAGTGATTATTTGATATTCTTCTTAGGTATACATGTTATAACTTGAATATTATATATTCTTTCATTCAACAAACTATAAAATTTTCATAGTATTAAGTTGCATCAATGATAATTATGCAATAACAAATGCATACATTTTGAACGATTATCATACAACTCGTTTTATTATATTCTCTTATCATTGTAAACACATTATAATATGTATATAATTAGTCATTTAGTGATAAAAAATTATATGTATATAAATTTGTGTATATTAGAACACAGTATCACTGGGTCGTGGGGGTGGGTCGGGTCTACCCTGACCCGTATAGGTTTCGGGTATGAGGCGAAATTCTAGACTCACACCGGGTCTACGGAGCGGGTCAGGGCGGGATTTAAAAAGTCCGGGTCTACGGCACGAGATACCTGCCCTATTGCCATTCCTACTCAAAACCAAATGCAATCTTTTAACTATCTCTGCCACAACAATCATTCTCCCTTCCACCAAAATAACAAGTATCCATTCTCTACCATATACGTTCTTTTCCACTATCACCCTGTAATCTCCACCACAATCGATCAATTAACCTTCCTTCCACCTTATACCAAAAGAACTCCTGAATCCTCCACTACCTTCATTGACCACATTCACTACACTACATCCCTTCTTCAACATCGACTTATACATACTATGCATCATAACCACAATTCAACAAACTCACTTTCACTTCAAATCACAACTATCAACGGTCCATCGATACATCTTAAATAAATGAATCGGTGAAATGATAAGTGTCTGATGTAAATAATGTAGAGGGGTTATTTTTATGTGAATATTAGCATGACGTCCCTATTATGTTTTGAAATGCAATCGGCATCCAGTCCAAGTTTCTTCTATAAAGCGGGTTCTTCTTTTTGGTAGTTACGTGTTTTCCAAAAAACATATGTGTGAAACTTTAAAAAAAATTCAAAAAATCGGAAATATTCCCAGAAGCATTCGTAAAAAAGAAGTTGCATACTTCTGTGCAACTATTACCAATAGTAGCATACATACATGTATATATTCATTCAGTGTTTTCTGTTGAAAATCTAGATCAATATACGCATATTCGTATGCAATTATTACCAATAGTTGATACATGTATGCATATAAAGTTGAACTGAGGTGCATGTGTTACGAACAGTAACATACATGTATGCAACTATTGTGTGTATATGCATGAATGTGTGCAACAAATTCAAAAGAGAGGAAGGCTTCTGAATATGTGCATGAATGCTTGCGCATATTTTGTATAAATGCATACTTGTATGCAACAATGTTTGAAAACCGTGAATTGTTGAAAAAACAGCCCAGGAATGAATATATGCATAAAACGATGCATGTATTGCAGTTTAACTACATATACGTATGCATATATAGTGCAGCTTGGTGCAAAACTGAAATATAAGCATGAAACTATGCAACTATGTACAAATAGGTGCATCTTTTGATGCATAAACTTGTTGTTTCACTGTTTTTTTTTTGTATTTTTGGGTTTTGATGTGGTTTTCGATTGTTTTAACACCTGAATTTATTGGCGTGTACGTGTTTTATTTAATAATGATTTTTCATGATTTTTTTTATATTTTTTTGGTTTAACGAAAAATAGGGACCTAATTTACAATAGGTTTAGCACCGGATGTGAGCCTAATTTTGAAACTTAATAGGGACTTGTGACAAATGGGCCCTATTTTTATTTCATTATGTAATAAGTATTTGGGCCTGTCCCATTTACATCGATATCCTATTTAACATTATAAATAGGCTTACCCACTTGTGAAATACAATCATCCAAATACAGTTCATTCTGCATTCATTTCTGCAATCATATCTCCATTCAATCAATACACAAAACATTCTAACAATATCAGTTTCACTTTTGTTGAATCTTCAACTTGGTATTAGAGCAATCTTGCTTAACAACACATAGATCTTCAGTTCTTTAATCCATCAGAGTTTAACTCTTCATTTAGATTATTTGATTTTCTCTACCTTGGAGTAATTTCATCATCGGAGAAAAAGAAGCCATACAAAATCATACTATGCGTCACAAACAATCCCATACACAGCTGCAATTGAAATTTATCCGGTTGTACATAAGAAGTGGCTGCATCAGCCAATTCAAGTTTATGCCTTCCGAGATTTATCAAGAAATCAAGAAATAGCTAATAAATCTCACAAAGCTATACCAAAAACACAATCAGGATATTGAATTCATCATATCGGTTACCTGATTGCTGCAGTGAGTTCTTAAACCATTCTTGATTACCTGATCAATCCTCTTGATTGCCCACTATTGTAGTTTTATTCATCAATCATGGCCAATGATAGTACTTCATCAACATTATTAAATGTTTCAGCACCTCAAGATGGAGCCATAACTACAGATAGATTAATCAAGACAATTGTAAGTCCTCAGTCTCAACTTATTACAATTAAATTAGATGATAATAATTATTTATCGTGGAAGTAACAAAATGAAACTGCAATAAAAGGATATAGTTTAGAAGGTTATGTGCTTTATGTACCATCTAAATTCATAACTTATTAGAATAACAAGGTTGTACATAATGAGGAATACATAAAATTCCATAGACAGGATGGAATGATCAGTTCATGTGTTCTTTCATCAATAAGTCCAAGTAATCTACCTCAAGTATTTGGATGTAAATCATCAAATGATATTTGGCAAACTTTAGAAAAAGGTTCTAATAATCAATCTTATGCCAAAGTTATGCAATACAAGAGACAATTGCAGAAAATTAGAAAAGATGGTATTACCATGAGAGAATGCTTGAGCAAGATCAAATCATTATGTGATATGTTAGCAGCTACTAGTAATAAAATTTCTGAGTAAGAAAAAATTTAGATTATACTTAATGGGTTAGGTGAAGAATATGAAGCAACTGAAGCAATAATAGAATCTCAGAAACAATTTTCATCCATGGATGATGTTCACTCAATTTTACTATCTCATAAGGCAATAATTGATAGTAAAAAGTCTCAAGGAAGTGAACTCAGTATAAACTATGCTGCTAATAAAAACAAGATTCAGAGTTACAATACCAGATCAGATAAGACCTTTCAAAAAGGAGGTCCATCATCTTGTGGCAGAGGAAAAGGAAGATGGAACAATAATGACAAACCAAAATGTTAGATATGTGAAAGAATTGGCGATACTGCAACAAGGAGTTATTTCAGTTATAATCCAGATTACGCCAATAATCAAAAAATACCAATTAGAGGGGACAAAATCAAAGTGCAAATGTTGCACAGGTTCAAACTGAGGCTAGCATTCAGTTAGACAATGCAAGAAATCAGAATGAAACAACAAGGTTGGATCACATTCAAGTTGATAGCTGGTACCCTGACTTAGGAGCTCCTAACCACATCATAAATAATTTGCATAATCTCAATCTTGGAAGTAGAGAATACAAAGGTAATAAAACTATTTGCATGGGGAATGGTAAGTGCATAAATATCTCTCTTATTGTTAATGGCAACATCAATGGTAAGAGACAATTATTTTTACATAATTTATTAAGGGTACCCAAAATCAAGAAAAATATGATTAGTGTATCAATGGTACCCTGACCCGAACTTCCCCATGAAGGAAAGAACGAATTGCTTTGAGGACAAGATGAACCAGAACACAAACAGAAGAACATTTCATTGGTTATTACAACAATTTACATCAGAGTACAAGAGTATGCAGAGTATGAATAAATATTACATATCAGAGATTAAAATTACATTACATAACAGCGGAAAATAATACAAAACACAATTGAAAGAGATAAATGGATATAGAGCTTTATGAATATTGTTCCAGCTGTAAACCAGGATCCTGTGAATATAAATCTGCAAAACCAAAACTACTAGCTGCTCGTGTGGAAAATAGGGGCACCCAGAGTTTAGGTTAAAACAATAAACTCCTGGTCAGTCATGTGATTGGTGTGAGAACTAAAACAATTATATAAAAATTTACTTTAAAAGAGAGTAAATCAAGGCACCACGCTGTATAACACGGAACGAGTTTCCACCCAAGAATTCCAGTGCATAAAACATACAGCGTAATGCTAATTAAAGAAAATGAAGCTATTATAAGACCCAGGTTCCATCACACAATGCGACGAAAGACGAAGGATAGGGTTTTACCATATAATAGCCAAATATTGCTTGATATGTGAATTTTCATCTTTTATTATTACTATAAGTAAAGAAATCAACTTCAAATATAAATGTATCAACCATAGACGGCATAGCATCCCATGCTACTATGTCGCCAATACTAGGCTCTACAATCAAAACTGAAATGTCACGTATTGGAAATTGGATTTCCGACATGAGTCGAGGCCAGGAGCTTCGAGACACTCTAGCAAATGTCTCAGGACTACACACTCTGGGTAACCCTTGGATCTTTAGGGACGGTCCTTTGTTGCATTTGAGGATTAATTATTCCTGAACACACGTTTCTCGGTCCTATCGGACTCATCCATCGGCTCTATAGAGACCGATATATCCGAGGCGCCTCGCATTCCAACAACCATAGGTAAAAATAATATAAATGTTAGGGCTTGTAAAGCACTGACACTACCATAACTAGACAGAAACATCGTGCACTCCCTGCAGTAACGATCCCGTTTTGACTCATACCGAGGTGTGAGTCTCGCGAATCAACACTATACACAAAGCTACGCTATGTTAAAGCCGTGCTTTGATCATCAACCACAAGACTCTGCTTTTCAACAGAAGCCTTGATCACTGCATCTCAGCATACCACACAGGCAATTCATGTCATGCGACTGATATCTATCGATATATAACCTCTGAGCTCGTATATCTCAGAGAAGGGCGTTAAGCAAGGGAATAAATTCTCCGCCGCCAAATAGATATATATTTAATAGAAATCAATTAACATAGAATAAAATCCATTGTCAGAGACAAAATCCATTTACAAGTTCGTTTTGGGTCTGAACGAAACCGGAGGCACCTTATTCCTCGTCCTGTATGTCCAATACAGGAGAGAGGCCCTTGCATATCCGTCGATCTCCAAGTACGTCTAGACGATCACCACTTATTACCTCGTCTTGGATGTATAGCCAATCAAGACATCAGTAATCATCCAAACAATGTGAAGACCTCTGGTCTTCAACCACCGTCTTCATCGTCGGCTTATCGTCGAATCAGTTATTCAGAATGGGTAAAACCCGGCCTTTCTGAATAACTCGCGTATATAATAAACAAGTGCTATAAAAACACAACATAGCCTGATTCCAATTCTGAATATTCTTTTATTTAAATATTCATGAATTTAGGGATTTGTTCCCATTAATTTTATCAAAGATAAATTATTTAAAATTTATTCTTTGGTCATCCTTTGGATTCCAATTCAAACCATGTTATGGTTTTCCAAACTAATCGGGATTAGCGCACCTTACCGAAGTAATCATTTGTTTAATTTACCAATCCCAACCTATTCATCCCATGGAGCAAAACTAGTATTACCCTATAACTAACATCACAGTGTTACCGGTAAATTTAATTGTCGTTTCCCATTCAAATCTAATTAAAGATTTAACTATCGCTAGGAAAAAAACAGGCGATACTCCATTCTCGATCATTTCCCAAATTTGATAATTTGAATTATCAATTCCCTTTTCAATCTAATTAAATATTCATTAAAACTCCCGTTAGTTTTAATCTTTCCAAAAATCAATATTAACGATTATTTAACTTTGGAAACACAAACATGCCGCATTGACAGTCTACACCGTACTATTGATTTCTGCCGATATATAACCTCTGAGTTCGTACGTCTCAGAGAAGGGTGTTAAGCAAGAGAATAAATTCTCCACCACCAAACAGATATATATTTAGCAGAGATCAACCATACAGTTCGAAATACAATGACAGACATGTGATCTTGCCTTTAACTGGGTTAAAGAACTAATGTCATCTAAAACACAGTTCACGATAAACCCAAATCACATTCCATTAATTATGGAATTTTCACGGAAAAATTAATCCATATACAATCGATATCAATTTCCGTATCCGACTAATAATATAAACGGAATAACGGCAAAGCCTTTTAAATTCCATATGTATTAACAGTCTTCCTCCACAGAAGTTTACTTCGATTATTATCAATCGAATTCCATTCAATTCCAATTTGATATATTAAATGGGAAAAAGTTACTTTTGAAAATTCCCATTAAATCTTATTAAAAAGATTTATAAATTCCAAATCACA
Organism: Allium sativum; assembly: GCA_030737875.1. Taxonomy (NCBI): domain Eukaryota; kingdom Viridiplantae; phylum Streptophyta; class Magnoliopsida; order Asparagales; family Amaryllidaceae; genus Allium; species Allium sativum. The sequence continues at coordinate 579,457,219 of CM060915.1, read as the reverse complement.
TTTCACTGTAAATCGGATTAAAGAACGAAAGTCGTTAAAAACACGGTTCACAATAAACCCAATTCACATTCCATTTTCAGTTCTAATTAAATGTTAATTAATTGGTAATTCTTCTTTAAATCTTAATTAAAAGATTTATTCTATTCAAACGGGGTTCAAGAACATTGTTATTTAAGACACCATTCACGACAAACCCAAAATCACTTTCCATTGTTAATCGGGTTAAAGAACAAGCGTCATTTAAAACTTCACGAAAAACCCAAAAACGAACATCAATTCAATTCCAATTAAATATTAATTAATTGGTATACTTCCTTAAATCTCTATAAAAATATTTATTCTTTTCTTAATTGAGGTTAAGAACAGTGTCATTTAAAACACAGTTCACGACAAACCCAAAATCCAATTTGATATTAAATATAAGGCTCTGAATAGAAAATATATCGGCTTATATTCAATATAAAATTCTGAAACCAACAAATATTGTATTGGAATAACGATATATATATATATCTTCCAAATTCCTCTACAATATCCGTATAATCACGGAAACCAATATCGAAAAATTCCGAAGAATATTTCGATTCAAATCCATTCCAATTCATATATTGGAAATTCCAGTTATTTTTAGAACCCTTTCAAATCCAATTTAATTATTTAGAAACATTGGATTTTTAATTCCAGTTCATAACTAGTTCGTTTCGATAAAAATATATTTTTATCCTTTCAAATACGGAATTTTCATCCCAATTCTTTCCAAATCATTTATTATGATTTTACACAAATTATTGATATTTTAATAATTTTATCAAGGCCCATACAGTCAATTTCCATGAACGGCCATCGAACTGCACTTACAACAACCTTTTCCAAATCTAATATGGACATAATTCCAAATCCAACCGTTAGATTTCAAATTTATAATACTTTTGGAAAGCTCTTTTCGATACGAACCCATCGGTTCCGGTTTTAGGAGAATCCGACGGTCGGATCTCCCGTCATGTCCGTTCGAAGTCAATGGTCGAAATTCGCGAACTACCGCAGCGCGGCTCGTTCTATTCAGGCCATTATATGTAATATATATATATACACACACACATATATATATTATATATATTATATATATATATATATTTCATTGATTCCATTTAAAACGTATTTTATAAATTGTTTTAAATTCGTTTTCAAAACGATTTCAACTTCACATTCAATTTCAAATCAAAATTAAATATTCCATATCATCGATATATAAATGATAGTATTTTCAAAACATTATATTTTGAAATCACTTCCTTTTCTATATTCATTATAAAAATGAATAAAATCGATATAAATATCGTTCACTTCAAAATGGCGTTAATTAATCGACACGGCTTTATATATTTAAATATATTCGTGTCCATCCCAAATCGGACATCAAAATCATATTTTGATCTTTTACTGAATATTATTTTTAAAATATTCATTATTTTTAAATAATCATTACTTTAAATAATTCATTCTTTCTGAACTGGAATCAGACATAGTCAATTAACGTATAATGTTATTATATGGATTTCATACAACACATGTACACAACAAGAATCAAACACAGTCAAACATCATCCAGAGTGCATTCTACACTGCATAAGCATCAAATATAAATATTCAACGCTTACGATAGCCTGTCAATCAATCGATCGACGTACAACTAATTATTGGGGTTAGTGTATGTCAAATATCATCCCAATACCCGTGTGGGGTTTCGAACAATCAAACACAAGTTTTATTTGTGCAGTTGGGCGATGTGTAAAATTTATCGTCCCAATCAATATCAGTCAAATGGGTGTACCTAGACAAATCGTCTAATTAGTTTATGAATATTTATTTTATTCTATTCCACGTTAAAAATTATATTTTTAACTATAAACTATTTTATTCCATTCCACGTCGCACAATCAATTTTCACAACACAATCAAATAAACAAACAAGTCGTCCATGGCCTGTGGACGACAGGTGTCGGATCCTGCTAAGCACCATCTGCATCTTAGTATACATTTTAACTAGAAATAAAATTAAAGTGAGAAGTTCTCACCTTTGGGATCCACTCCGCCATTCTCTATTTCTGAACGGTTCAATAATCGTTTTGATTTCAGTTGATATCATCGCTATCTTTTCCCGCTGTTCATAGTAAAAATCACATTTTTAATATGATGTTTGTATAAAAAAATCACGTTTTTATATCGCTACTTCCTATGTATAAATCATATTTTTATAACGATGTTTATATAAAAATTATATTTTTACATCGCTATATATATATATATATATATATATATATAAGATCATATTTTTATTTAACCATTCAAACAATAAAAATCGTATTTTTATTTACCTTTCATACATATAAAAATCATATTTTTATTATGTGTATAATATAAAAATCATATTTTTATTATTTCTATAATATAAAAATCATATTTTTATTATCTCTATAATATAAAAATCATATTTTTATTATTCTAAAAAAAAATATCTTTCATGAATAAAAAAAATCAAGTCTTTACATTGTTAAAATCCATTTTTTTCCTATGATGTTCGTATAATAACCACATTTTTAAATAACACATATAAAAATGAAATAAAAAATATAAAACTTACTTTTCATTGAAGAAAATCAGATTTTTGCTAAAAGAGGTGTCCATGGCTGAGGGGGTCGCGGGGTAGGAGGCGGCAGGGGGTATGGTTGTCGGCGCAGGCGGGTTCAGGGCGTCAGGCGGCGGTTTTGGCTGTTGGAGGGAGCTAGGGCTCGCGCAGGGGCTAGGGGGGAGGCGCGAGGCGAGAGGGGCCATCTCCATAGGCGGTGGCGCGCGAGGGGGCCTGCGATGGTGGCGCGATTGCTCCATCGATAGTCCTCGCGCGAGCTTTCTTTTTTTTTCATTTCGTTTTGATTTTGAACCCGGGGGGGGGGGGGGGGTTGACTCTGAAGAGAGAAGGGGAGGGGGTTTATTTAATTTATATATTTTATTATCTTTAAATTTCAAAAAGCAACTTTTTATTTCAAACTCGAAATCGAACCCACCGGTTGTCGCCTTTAGCTAATTACCCCCATCCCGAACGCAAAGGGATATGTTTCATAACCCAGTTCTAACGTTTCGAACAGTTTCCGTCAAAATCAAAATATACATCTATATATTGAATTTGAACGCACATTTCAATTTACCGGGGCCACATACGGACCCCAAAAATTCCAGAAAAATAAGTCTGGCTACATTTTGACGATACGGTCATAACAAAACTAATTTTTCAAATTTCGAAACCGTTTGAAAAATGGTCATTTTTTTGGTCAATTCAAATTGGCTAAAACTGTCAAAATACGTTTTCTTATGCCACGATCACATATAGATCCCAAAAATTATGAATTTTGGAATCTAGTAATAACTTGACATCCCGCATCCAACAAAAGTGGTTTTGTCGAAAACAGAGGTTATTTGCAAAATTTCCATTTTTAAGGGCCAAAATTCCATAGCGACTGTTCTAAATTTTCAACTGTGTTACGAAAATTCAATTTTTCGTATTCGTTGGAAAGATATTTTCAAATAGATTCTAATATTTTTGGTTTCGCTCAAATCTGGTTTATTTTGAATCCTGTACATTCATTTGAAATTTGAAATCGAATTTTCAAACTACCGCGCCATTTCAGGCTCGTTATGTAATTAAAATATTTTTTTTATATTCTAATGCCGATTCGAATCAATATATACGTTCTAATTCTATTCAAAATAAATTTCTAGTCGTTATTATTTAAAATAATTCATTTTAAATGTTCAAAATTCATTAAAATTTCCAAAATAAAAATTTATAATTTGGTTCGGATTTTTCGGGTTGTTACAATCTCCCGCACTTAAAATCTTTTCATCATCGAAAAGGAAAGGTGCTGAAAGTTGTTTTACAAACCAACCCAACTTTCATTTTGGCTTTCATTCTTCAACTTTTATGTTTCTAAGAATTTTCCAATTCTTCAAAAATTTGGCTAACACCCTAAATTTTTGAAAAATTTCGCCATAACCTCCTTTGTACGGGAGCACCGAGAAAATCCCCAAACCGCCATACAGGCCCTCTCATCTCAAAAAGAAAAAGAAAAAGTCAAGCGGCTAGCCAATCGGCTCATAAAATCATCCAAACCCAAGAAATTAGTAAACATGCACCTATTTGTCGGGCGTACAATTTTATTCCTCTTCTCTAGCCTCCTTGCTGTGACCTGTTCAATGTATGTACATGTATATGCATGTAATCCCAAATAATTTTCAATTCAGTTCAAAATTTGATACAATTGGCCCAAATTTACCATTCGTTCACATAATGGTTTTATTAGTTAACAAATAATCATACAACACAACCATCAATTAATTAGTGAATTAACGTTTCAAATTCATATTTTTGATATATATACAGGAAATCATGTTTTTGATGCAAATTCACAACAAATAACCCTATCTAGTCTTGGTTATCACACCAGTCAATTGGAAATATATAGACATCCTACTTTCGAAACTAGAACACAAATGCTGATGATGTCTAGACTATCATCGGAATCGTCTCCGGGCAACTAGAGTGTAATTTTATATCTATCCAATATATTTGGGACTTCGTATACACGCTAGCTAGGCATATATGCAAAATCTTCATATACTAGATTTTTCAAATTCAATATAAAATAAATATTCAAATACATATAATACGATTTAAATTTTCAAAACAAACTTTAGTTTCATTTTCAATTTTAAAATAACTCTCTTTCGACTCGTTCTAGGATACTACTGATCCTATCTCTAATGAGTAATTTTCATTGGATATTACTAATCCAATCTCTGATGAATTCTTTCGTTTGGTTCTAAAGTGTCTTGTTCTGGTGCTCTGTAAACCAAAGCTCTGATACCAAATGTGGCGATCTGAACTTCCTCGTGAAGGAAAGAATGTATTGCTTTGAGGAAAAGACGAATCAAAACACAAACAAAAGAAAATTTCATTGCTTATTACAATAATTTACATCAGAGTACAAGAATATACAGAGTATAAATAAATATTACACATTAGAGATTAAAATTACATTACATAGTAGTGGAAAATAATACAAAACATAACTGAAAGAGATAAACGGATACAGAGCTTTTCGAATATCGTTCCAGCTGTAAACCAGGATCCTATGAATATAAATCTGCAAAACCAAAACTACTAGCTGCCCATGTGGAAAATAGAGGCACCCAGAGTTTAGGTTGTGTGAGAACTAAAACGGTTATTTAAAACTTTACTTTAAAAGAGAATAAATCAAGGGACCACACCGTACAACACGTAGCTGGTTTCCTCCCAAGAATACCAGTGCATAAAACAAACAACGCAATGCTAATTAAAGAAAATGAAGCTATTATAAGACCCAGATCCTGTCACACAATGCAACGCAAGCCGGAGGATAGGGTTTTACCTTATAATAGCCAAATAATGCTTGATACGTGAATTTTCATCTTTTATTATTATTATAAGTGAATAAATCAACTTCAAACATAAATGTATCAATCATAGACGGCACAGCATCCCATGCTACTATGTCGCCAATATTAGGCTCTACTATCAAAACTGAAATGTCACGTATTGGAAATTGGATTTCCATCATGAGTTAAGGCCAGGGATGGCTCCTCACCGCTTTGGGACACTCTAGCAAATGTATCAGGACTACACCCTCTGGGTAAACCCTTGGATCTTAAGGGCTAGTCCTCCGTTATGTTTGAGGATTAGTTATTCCTGAACACACGTTTCTCGGTCCGATCGGACCCATCCATCGGCTCCGTAGTGACCGATATATCCGAGGCACCTTACATTCCGACAACCACATAGGTAAAAATAATATAAATGTCAGAGCTTGTAAAACGCTGACACCACCCATAATTAGACAGAAATGTTGTGCACTCCCTGCAGTCACGATCCCGTTTTTGACTCATACCGAGGTGTGAGGCTCACAAATCAACGCTATACACAAAGCTATGTTGTATTAAAGCCGTGCTTTGATTATCAACCACAAGGCTCTGCTTTTCAGCAGAAGCCTTGATCACTGCATCTCAGCATGTCACACAGGCAATTCATGCCATGCGACTAATATCGATCGATATATAACCTCTGAGCTCGTACGTTTCAGAGAAGGGCGTTAAGCAAGAGAATAAATTCTCCGCCGCCAAACAGATATATATTTAATAGAAATCAATCGACACAGAATAAAATCCATTATCAGACACACAATCCATTTACAAGTTCGTTCTAGGTCCAAACGAAACCGGAGGCACCTTATCCCTCGTCTCGTATGTCCAATACACGAGAGAGGCCCTCGCATATCCGTCGATCTCCAAGTATGTCTGGACGATCACCACTTATTACCTCATCTTGGGTGTATAGCCTAATCAAGTCATCAGTAATCATCCAAAGGATGTGAAGACCACCGATCTTCAACCGCCGTCTTCATCGTCGACTTAACGTCGAATCAGTTATTCAGAATGGGTATAAAACCACCCTTTCCGAATAACTCGCGTATATAATAAACAAGTGCTATAAAAACACAACATACACCTCATTCCAATTCTGAATATTCTTTTATTAAATATTCACAACTTTAGGGATTTGTTCCCATTAATTTTATCAAAGATAAATTCTTTAAAATTTATTTTTTGGTCTTCTTTTGGATTTCAATTCAAACCATGTTATGGTTTTCCAAACAAGTCAAGATTAGCGCACCTTACCGAAGTAATCATTTGTTTAATTTCCCAATCACAACCTATTCATCCCATGGAGAAAAAGTGGTATTACCCCATAACTAACACCACGGTGTTATCAGTAAATTTAGTTACCATTTCCAGTTCAAATCTAATTAAAGATTTAACTTTCGCTAGGAGAAAAATTGGCGATACTCCATTCTCGTTCATTTCCCAAATTCGATAATTTGAATTATCAATTCCCATTTTAATCTAATTAAAGTTTCATTAAAACACCCCTTAGTTTAAATCTTTCCAAAAATCAATATTGATGATTATTTAACATTGGAAACACAAATATGCCGCATCGACAATCTACCTCGTACTATTAATTTCTGCCGATATATAACCTCTAAGCTCGTACGTCTTAGAGAAGGGTGTTAACCAAGAGAATAAATTCTCCGCCACCAAACATATATATATTTAGTAGAGATCAACTATGCAGTTCGAAATACAATGACAGACATGTAATCCTGCCTTTAACTGGGTTAAAGAACTAATGTCATTTAAAACAAAGTTCACGATAAACCCAAATCACATACCATCAATTATTGAATCTTCACAGAAAAATTAATCCATATATAATCGATATCAATTTCTGTATCCGACTAATAATATAAATGGAATAACGGCAAAGCCTTTTAAATTTCATATTTATTAACAGTCTCGCTCCACAGAAGTTCACTTCGATTATTATCAATCGAATTCCATTTAATTCCAAATTAATATATTAAATTGGAAAATGTTACTTTCGAAAATTCCCGTTAAATCTTATTAAAAAGATTCATAAATTCGAAATCACATTCACTGTAAATCGGGTTAAAGTACGAATGCCGTTAAAAACACAGTTCACAATAAACCCAGTTCACATTCCATTTTCAGTTCTAATTAAATGTTAATTAATTGGTAATTCTTCTTTAAATCTTAATTAAAAGATTTATTCTATTCAAACTGGGTTTAAGAACAGTGTCATTTAAAACACAGTTCACGACAAACCCAAAATCCAATTTGATATTAAATACAAGGCTCTGAATAGAAAATATATCGGCTTATATTCAATATCAAATTCTGAAACCAACAAATATCGTATTCGAATAACGATATATATATATCTTCCAAATTCCTCCACAATATCTGTATAATCACGGAATCCAATATCGAAATATTTCGAACATAATTGTAACAACCCGAAAATCTGGGCCAGTTTAAAATTCTTATTTCGGCAATTTTAGCGAATTTTGAACATTTAAAATGAATTATTTTAAATAAGATCGACGAGAAATTTATTTTGAATATAATTAGAACGCATATAGTTATATATATCGTCGTTAGAATATAAATAATTATATATATTTATAAAAGGAATTGAAAATGGCGCGGTAGTTCGATAGTTCGATTTCAAACTTCAATTGAATGTACCGGGTGCAAAATAATCCGGATTTTAGTGAAACCAAAAACATTAGGATCTAATTGTGAATATCTTTCCAACGAATCCGAGAAATCGAAATTTCATAGCGGGAATCAAAAGATATGTCCAGTTGAAAATTCTGAATAGTCGCTATGGAATTCAAGCCCTTAAAAATGGAAATTTTGCAAACGACCTCGGATTTCGACGAAACCACTTTTGTTGGGTCCGGAATGTAAAGTTATTGCTAGGTTTCAAATTTCATAATTTTTCGAATCAATATGTGAGCGTGGCAAAGGAAAACGCGTTTGACTAGTTTCAATTGATTTTAATCGACTGGAAAATGGACATTTTTCCAACGGTCTCGGAATTCGACGAAACTAGTTTTATTAGGACCGTATCGTTAATACGAAGCTAGAAAATATTTTTCTGGAATTTTTCGAGTTAGTATGTGACCCCAGTAAATTGAAATGCGCGTTCAAATTCAATATATAGAGTTATATGTAGGTTTTAACGGAAACTGATCAAAACAGTCGAATCAGCTTATGGTACATATCCCATTGTGTTCAGAATGGGGGTGAAACGCTATGGACGACAGGCGGTGGGCCTCGTTTAGAGGTCGTATGTAAAAGTCAACTGTTTGAAAATAAATTAATTAAATAAATGAAAAAAAAATATCTCTCTCCTCTCCCCTTAAACTCCTCTGGCCCCTCCCCTTCGCCCCCGATTTCATTTCACAGAAGAGAAAAAAAAACCGCTCGTGCCTGGACTCCGTCGCCGCGCCACCGCAGGTGGACCTCGCCGCCGCGCCTCCCTGTCAGGCCCCCCTCTCCTCCGTCCTTCCTATCTCCGGCGACCCCAACCCCCAGCTCCAATCGAAAACCCCCAATCCCCAGCCAGAATCGAACGCAACCCCAAACCCGAGAAGACCACCGCCGCACCCGCCATCCCCGGCCTCGCCTCCAACCACCAGTAGCCTCGCGCCGCTCCTCCAACAATCCTCCACCCTTCTACGACTGTAAAACAGTGAGTTTGTTTTATTTTATTCTACATTTATTTTTAGCTTTGATTTTAATGAAAAGTGAGTTATTTAGGTTTATAAAAATATAATCTTTGGTTATAGAAAAATATAATTTTCAGTTTTAACGTAGGTTAGTGATTAAAAATCTGATTTTTATTTGTTTAAAATTATGGTTTTTATTCCTATATAGTTATGACCTTTCATGACATTAAGAAATGAGTTTTAGTTCTATAAAGGAGGAATTTTTAAAATATGAAAGAAGTGTTTTTCATATGAACGGTATTAGAATAAAAATTCATTTTTATATATTGAATAGCATAGTAAAAATTCGATTTTTATATATTGAATAGCGAAGTAAAAATTCGATTTTTCTATATTGAATAGCAGCGTAAAAATTCGATTTTTATATATTGAATAGCAAAGTAAAAATTCGATTTTTATATATTGAATGGCAAAGTGAAAATTCGATTTTTATGTATTGAATAGCAAAGTAAAAATGGGATTTTTACATATGTAGAGGATACGGGCAGAGAAAGTGACAAGAGGCAAGAACGACGAAGATTTCTACCTAAGAAGAGTCGAGGCGTTGGATTAGCTAATCTGTGAGAACTTCTCACCTTTCAATTTAATTTTTCTAGTAATATATATATACTAGGATGCAGACGGTGTTTAGTAGCACCCGACACCCGTCGTCCACAGACCATGGACGGCTTGTATGCTTGTTTGTTTGATTTTGCTGTGTAGTGGATTGTGTGATGTGATGTGAAATGAAATAAAATATTTTATAGTGGAGAATATTTTTTAGTTAAAATTAGATTTTTTAACGTGTATAAGAAATGAAATAAAAATAAACAGATCGAACGATTTGTTTATATACACACATTTGACTGATATTGATTGGGACGATAAATTTTACACATCGCCCAACTGCACAAATAAAATCTGTGTTTGATTGTTTGAAACCCCACACGAGTATTGGGATGATATTTGACGTACACTAATCCCAATAATTAGTTGTATGTCGATCGATTGATTGACAGGTTGCTATAAGCGTTGAATATTTATATTCGATGCTTGTACAGTGTAGAATGCACTTTGGACGATGGTTGATTATTCATCGTTGTTATTGTATACATGTGTTGTAGAAAATCCATATAATTAACATTATATGGTAATTGATTGGGCCTCATTCCAGTTTAGAAAAAGGAAATATTTAAAATAGAGATATTGGAAAAAGGAAATATTTGAAATAGAATATTTAAAATAGAGATATTTGAAAAAGGAAATATTTAAATAGAAATATTTGAAATAGAAATATTCGAAATGTAATATTTGAAAATATGAATATATGAAGCCGTGTTGATTAGATTGACGCCATTTTGACGTGAACGATATTTATATCGATTTTATTCATTTTATAATGAATATCGAAAGTGATTTCAAAATCTGATATTTTGAATAGAAATGAATTCAAATCGAAATTGAATAGAAATGAATTCGAGTTGAAATCGAAATTGAATAGAAATGAATTCAAATTGAAATTGAATAGAAATGAATTCAAATCGAAATTGAATAGAAACGAATTCGAGTTGAAATCAAAATTGAATAGAAATGAATTCGAATTGAAATTGAAATTGAATTGAATTGAAAATGAACAGAAATTGAATTAGAAATCAATTTGAATTAAATCAATTCGTAATGAAAAGAAAACGAATTTATATTGGAATATTCAATTTTGATTTGAAATTGAATATGAAGTTGAAACCGTTTTGAAAATGAATTTAAAACGATTTATACAGCACGTTTTGAATTGAAATCGACGAAGTATATATTATATATATAATATAATGGCCTGAATAGAACGCGCCGCGCCACGGCAGTTCGCGAATTTCGACCATTGACTTCGAACGGATGTTACGGGAGATCCGACCGTCGGATACTCCTAAAACCGGAACCGTTGGGTTCGTATCGAAAAGAGCTTTCTAACGAATGTGAGAAATTAGAAATCTAATGGTTGGATTTGGAATTATGTCCAAATCAAATTTGAAAAAGGTCGCTGTAAGTGCAGTTCGATGGCCATTGATGGAAATCGACTGTACAGGCCTTGATAAAATTATTAAAAATAGTAATAACTTGTGTAACATCATAAGAAATGATTTGGGAAAAATTGGGATGAAAAACTCCATATTTGTAAAGATAAAAATAGATCTTTATCGAAATGAACTAGTTTTGAACTAGAATTATAATTCTATTTATTCTTAAATAAATAAATTGAATTTGAAATGGTTTTTGAAAATAACCAGAATTACCAATGATTGCATTGGAATGGATTTGAATCGAAATTGTCTTCGGAATATTTCGATGTTGGATTTCGTGATTATACAGATGTTGTTATGGAAATTTGGAAGATATAGATATATATATATATCGTTATTTCCAATACGATATCTGTTGGTCATAGAATTTGATATTGAATATAAGCCGGGATATTTTCTATTCAGAGCCTTGTATTTAATATCAAATGTGATTTGGGTTTGTCGTGGATGGTGTCTTCATTAACACTGTTCTTAAGCCCAGTTAAGGAAAAGATCAAATCTTTTTATTTAGATTTAATGAAGTGCACCAATTAAATAATATTTAATTGGAATTGAATTGATATTGATTTTTGGGTTTATCGTGAACAGTGTTTTAAATAACACTTGTTCTTTAACCCGATAATTAATGAATGTGATTTTGGGGTTTATCGTGAACAGTGTTTTTAAATGACACTGATTCTTTAACCCCGTTAAAGATTAAAACTAAGTGGAGTTTTAATGAATATTTAATTAGATTGAAATGATCGAGGATGGAGTATCACCAGTTTTGCTCCAGGCGATAGTTAAATCTTTAATTAGATTTGAACGTGAAATGGTAATTGAATTTACCGATAACACCGTAGTGTTAGATATGAAGTATAACCAGTTTTACTTCATGGGATGAATAGGTTGTGTGACGGCAAGGAATTTCGCTCGATCCGAATCAGTCGTTAAACCGATCTAGACCGTTCGAAATCCCTGATCGTTTTGGGAACACGGCAAATCAGAACACAGACAGAAGAACATTTCATTGTTATTACAACAATTCCATTAGAATACAAGAATATACAGAGTATAAATGAATAAATATTATACAACAAAGAATATCAGAGATTTATAATAAATTACATAGCAACGGAAAATAATACAAAGCACAACTGAAGGTGATATACGGATACAGAGCTTCCCGGATATCATTCCAGCTGTAAACCAGGATCCTGTGAATATAAATCTGCAAAACCAAAACTACTAGCTGCCCGTGTCGAAAATAAGGGCACCCAGAGTTTAGGTTAAAATAATAAACTCCAGGTCAGTCATGTGACTGGTGTGAGAACTAAAACAGTTATTTAAAACTTTACTTTAAAAGAGAGTAATTAAAGGGACCACGCCATATAACACGGAACGGGTTTCCTCCCAAGAATACCAGTGCATAGAAAAGACAACGCAATGCTTTTCCGAAAAATGAAGCTATTATAAGACCCAGGTCCCATCATACAATGCAACGCAAGCCGGAGGATAGGGTTTTACCTTATAACAGCCAAACATGTTTGGTACGTTTAAAACAAATCATTTGATACTATAATAGGTGTATAGTGTCAAAACAATTTCAATCATAAATATAAATCATAGACGGCATAACATCCCATGCTACTATGTCGCCATACTAGGCTCTACAAATAAAGCCGTAATACACGTATTGGAAACTGGATTCCATCATGAGTCGAGGCAAGGGGCAAGCTCCTCTCCGCTTCGAGACACTCTAGCAAATGCTCAGGACTACACACTCTGGGCAGCCACTTGGATCGGTTGGGCCGGTCCTCACTTACGTTAGAGGATTAGTTATGCCTGAACACACGTTTCCCGGTCCTTACAGACCTATAATCGAGGCGCCTCATTCCAACAACCACAAAGGTGAAAAGTATATGAATGTCAGGGCTGGTAAGTCACTGACACCATCAAAGCTAGAAAGAAACGTCGTGCTCTCCCAGCGGTCCGTATCCCGTTTTTAACTCATACCGAGGTGTGAGGCTCGCGAATCCACGCTATACACAAAGCTGCCACGTAGGCCGTGCTTTGATCATCAACCACAAGACTTTGCTTTTCAACAGAAGCCTTGATCCATGCAACTCAGCGTGCCACACAGGCAATTCATGCCATGCGATTGATATCTATCGATATATAACCTCTAAGCTCGTACGTCTCAGAGAAGGGCGTTAAGCAAGAGAATAAATTCTCCGCCGCCAAACAGATATATATTTAACAGAAATCAATCAACACAGAATAAAATCCAATGTCAGACACACAATCCATTTACAAGTTCGTTCTGGGTCTGAACGAAACCGGAGGCACTTTCCTCGCATATCCATCCATCTCCAAGTACGTCTGGACGACAACCAACTGATTCCCTCATCTTGGGTGCACAGCCCAATCAAGATCATCAGTAATCACCCAAACGATGTGAAGACTTCCAGTCTTCGACCACCGTCTTCATCTTCGACATATCGTCGAATCAGTTATTCAGAATGGGCATAAACCCGGACTTTCCGAACAACCCGCGTATATTAAAAACAAATGTTACACAAACACAACATACGCCTCATTCCAATTCATATTCTCAGGGAAAGGTTCCCATTAATTTTATCCAAGATAAATTCTTTAAAAATTATCCTTTAATCTTCCTTTGGATGTCGTTTCAAACCAAGTTATGGTTTTCCAAACTAGTCGAGATTAGCGAACCACACCGAAGTAATTATTTATTTTATTTCCCAATCCCAACCTATTCATCCCATGAAGCAAAACGGGTAATACTCCATATCTAACACCACGGTGTTATCGGTAAAATTAATTACCAATTCACGTTCAAATCTAATTAAAGATTTAACTATCGCTTTGGAGCAAAACTGGTAATACTCCATCCTTGCTCACTTTCTAAATTTGATAATTTAAATTATCAATTCACATTTCAATTTAATTGCAGATTCATTAAAACTCCTTTTATTGGGTTAAAGAACTAATGTCTTTTAAAAACACAGTTCACGACAAACCCAAATCACATTCTATTTATTATCGGGTTAAAGAACTGGAGATATTTAAAACACTGTTCACGATAAACCCACATCAATTCTATTTAAAACCCGTTTCAAATCCAATTTATTTATTTAAAAATAAATGGGTTTTAATATTAGTTCAAAAATAGTTCATTTCGATAAAAATCTATTTTTATCTTTTCAAATGTGGATTTTTTCATCCCAATTTTTTCCAAACCATTTCTTATGATTTTACACAAATTATTACTATTTTTAATAATTTTATCGAGGCCCGTACAGTCGATTTCCATCAACGGCCATCGAACTGCACTTACAGCGACCTTTTCTGAATTTGATTTGGACGTACTTCCAAATCCAACCGTTAGATTTCAAATTTCTAATATTCGTTAGAAAGCTCTTTTCGATACGAACCCAACGGTTCCGGTTTTAGGAGAATCCGACGGTCGGATCTCCCGTAATGTCCGTTTGAAATAAATGGTCGAAATTCACGAACTACCGCGGCGCGGCGCGTTCTATTCAGGCCATTATATTTTATATATATATAATATATATAATATATATTTCTTAGATTTCTATTTAAAACGAATTTCATAAATAGTTTTGAACTCGTTTCAAAAACAATTTTAATCTTTATTTCAAATTCAAATCAACATTGAATTTCCTATTATAAACCCTTTTTACTTTCCTTACTATTTGATTTCAATTCAAATCGATTTTAATTTGATTCGAATTCATTTCGTTTTCTATTCAATTTAAATTCAATTTGTTTTTTATTCAATTTGAATTCAATTCGAATTCAATTTGGTTTTCTATTCAATTCAAATCAAATTCGTTATATATCCAATTGAAATCAAATTTGCTTTATATTCAATTCATTTCGAAATCGCTTTATATTCAATTCATTTCGGAATCGCTTTATATTCAATTCATTTCAACATCGCTTTATATTCAATTCATTTCGAAATCGCTTTATATTCAATTCATTTCAAAATCGCTTTATATTCAATTCATTTCGAAATCGCTTTATATCCAATTCATTTCGAAATCGCTTTATATTCAATTCATTTCAACATCGCTTTATATTCAATTCATTTCGAAATCGTTTTAAAATATTCATTTTAAAATGAATAAAATTGATGTAAATATCGTTCACGTCAAAATGGCGTCAATCTAATCAACAAGGCTTCATATATTTCTATTTCCAAATATTTCTATTTCATATATTTCTCTTTCAAATATTTCTATTTCAAATATTTCTATTTCAAATATTTCTTTTTCAAATATTTCTATTTCAAATATTTCGTTCAACACATGACTAATCTCAACGGATGAGTACAGTCAACACATGAACCTTTATTTTATATTGATGAAGATGTAAATTTTATTATTAAAATATTTCGTTCAACACATGACTAATCTCAACGGATGAGTACGGTCAACACATGAACCTTTATTTTATATTATTCTTTATTTTCTAAATTGGAATGAGGCCCAATCAATCACCATATAATGTTGATTATATGGATTTTCCTACATCACACGTATATGATAGCATTGAAAAATAATCAACCATCAACCAAAGTGCACTACACTGTATAAGCATCAAATATAGATATCTAACGCTTACAACAGCCTGTCAATCAATCGATCGACATATTTAATCAATCAGGATGAGTGAACTTCAAATTTCATCCCAACACCCGTGTGGGGTTTCAAACAATCAAACACAGATTTTAGTTGTGCAGTTGGGCGATGTGTAAAATTTATCGACCCAATTAATATCAGTCAAATCAGTGTATATAAACAAATCGTCTGGTTTGTAAATGAATATTTTATTTTATTCACTTCCACGTTAAAAATTATATTTTTAACGATAAAATATTTTATTTTAACACATGAATTTCTATTTAGTTCATTCTTTAAATAAAATGATATTTTTATTTTTCTAACTTATTTTAGAAAATTCGGCGGCATAACGGCACGATACTAGAAACGGGACGAGGCCTAGCCTTATCCCCGGTCTAGTGAAGGCCCACGCCATTCACATATCAATCAAATCCATTCCATTTCACCAAACAATTCCATTCAAACCAAATAAACTAACCAACTACACATCCAAACAATTTAACAAACAAGCCATCCATGGTCTATGGATGACGGGTGTCGGGTGCTACTAAACACCGTCTGCATCCTAGTATATATATATAACTAGAAAAAAAAGAAATTGAAAAGTGAGAAATTCTCACCAATAGCTATCCCAACTTCACGACACTTCCTTTATAGAAATCTTCGTCGTCATCGCATCTTTTTGTCATATTCGTTGCCCGTATTCTCTACATATTAAAAATCGAATTTTTACTTCGCTATTCAATATATAAAAATCGAATTTTTACTTCGCTATTCAATATATAAAAATCGAATTTTTACTTTGCTATTCAATATAGAAAAATCGAATTTTTACTTCACTATTCAATATATAAAAATCGAATTTTTACTATCACGCTATATGGATAAAAATTCTATTTTTACATTGCTACTATATAGATAAAAATTATATTTTTACCTCGCTATTCTCTATATAAAGATTTCGCCTTTTCAAATATATCATTTCGCCTTTCCAAATATAAAGATGATATTTCTAATATTCCTATCATGTAAAAATTATATTTTTAATTCTCTACATAAACAAAAATCATATTTTTACATCATCTATATAGTAAAGACCATATTTTTAATACTTTAAAAATATAAAAATCATATTTTTAATTGAATAAAAATCTTTTCTACCTCTTCCTTATATAAAAATCATATTTTTAATTGAATAAAAATCTTTTCTACCTCTTCCTTATATAAAAATCATATTTTTATAAATAAAAATATAATCTTTTCAATTCTAAAAATCAAATCTTTATATATACTTTATTTTCAGCTTTTATAAATGCCAATTCATATATAAAAAAACTGATTTTATAAATAAAAATATAATTAAAAACTTACAGTGATTTGCAGAGAGATGGGGGGAATTTTGCAGCGTCACCGAAGTTTGGGGGGGGGGGGGGGGTATCTGCGACGCGTCGATCAGGAGGGGGGAGGGGGTCTTCGGTCGGTGGCGCATATGGCGGGGGGTGCTGCGGTCAACTCGATCGAGGGGGGGTTTAGGGCGATGCGTCGATCAGAAAAAGGGGGGGTTTACGGCGGTTGCGCGCAGGCAATGGGGGGTTTTGACGTAGAAGATGGAGGGAGGGGGGTAGCTGCGGTGCGACATCGATCGGAGGGGGCGGCGATCCTCTCCGCTTCGACCATTTTTTTTCTTCTGTTGAAAATGAATTATAACCGGGAGGGGGGGGGGCAGAGAGGATGTAGGAGAGAAAGGGGGTTTTAATTTTTAATTTATTTAATTATTTAATTTTCACCAAAAAGCAACTTTTATTTTCGACCTCAAAACGAGGCCCACCGCCTGTCGTCCATAGCGTTTTACCCTCATTCCGAACACAATGGGATATGTATCGCAAGCTGATTCGAACGTTTCGATCAGTTTCCGTTAAAATCAACATATAACTCTATATATTGATTTTGAACGCGCATTTCATTTTACCGAGGTCACATACTAACTCGACGATACGGTCCTAACAAAACTAGTTTCGTCGAATTCTGAGACCGTTGGAAAAATGGCCATTTTCCAGTCGATTAAAATCAACTGAAACTGGTCAAACGCGTTTTCCTTTGCCACGCTCACATATTGATTCAAAAAATTATGAAATTTGGAATCTAGCAATAATTTGACACTACGGATCCAACAAAAGTGGTTTCGTCGAAATCCGAGGTCGTTTGCAAAATGTCCATTTCTAAGGGTCTGAATTCCATAGCGACTATTCAAAATTTTCAACTGGACATATCTTTTGATTCCCGCTATGAAATCTCAATTTTTCGGATTCGTTGGAAAGATATTCTAAAATAGATCCTAATGTTTTTGGTTTCACTAAAATCCGGATTGTTTTACACCCAGTATATTCAATTGAAGTTTGAAATCGAATTATCGAACTACCGCGCCATTTTCGATTCTATCTATAATTATATATAATTATTTATATTCTAACGATGGCATATATAATATATACGTTCGAATTATATTCAAAATAAATTTCTCGTCGATATTATTTTAAAATAATTCATTTTAAATATTCAAAATTCGCAAAAATTGCCAAAACAGAAAATTTTAAACTGGCCCAGATTTCCGGGTTATTACAGGTTAGGATTGGGAAATTAAAACAAATGATTACTTCGGTAAGATTCGTTAATACCGACTAGTCGGATCGAAATTCAGAAGGAGATTAGAGAATAAATTCAAGGAATTTATCTTGGACAAAATTAATGGGAACCTTTCCCTTTGAATGTGAAATTTAGAAACTAACTGTCGGTTAGCCAAGCAGAATGGTTTTTTGGATATTGATCTGATGTTGGTTTCGGCCTTCGGGGTTAATATTTGGGAAATTATTCTCTTGATTAAATTACGGTTAGTGACTGATGAATTGGAATGAGGTGTATGTTGTGTTTGTGTAACACCTATTTAAAATATACGCGAGTTATTCGGAAAGACCGGGTTGATCCCATTCTGAATAACTGATACGACGATAATTCGAAGATGAAGACGGTGGTCGAAGACCGGAAGTCTTCATGTAGTTTGGGTGATTACTGATGATCTTGATTGGGCTGTACACCCAAGAAGATGGAAACAGTTGGTGATCGTCCAGATGTGCTTGGAGATCGATGGATATGCGAGGAAAATGCCTCCGGTTTCGTTCAGACCCAGAACGGACTTGTAAATGGACTGTGTGTCTGACATTGGATTTCATTCTGTGTGACTGATATCAGTTGCATAGAGTGAATTGCCTGTGTGGCATGCTAAGATGCAAATGATCAAGCCTTCTATTGAAAAGCAAAGTCTTGTGGCGATGATCAAAGCACAGCCTGTGTGGCACAGCTTTGTGTAACGTGAATTCGCGAGCCTCACACCCCGGTTGTGAACCAAAAACGGGAGACGGACCTCAGGGAGGGCATGCGTTTCCTTCTAGCTAGGGTGGTGTCAGTGACCTACCAGCCCTGACATTTATATACTTTTCACATGTGTGGTTGTTTCTGTTGCGAGGCGCCTCGGTTTGATCGGACGATCCGGGTTCGATGGAGTCATTCGTTGGCTCATTGACACCCCAAAGGGTGGGGAAACGCAGTGTTCAGGAATTTTAATCCACATCGGTGGACCGGCCCTGACGATCCAAGGGTCACTCGAGCTCTGATCCTGAGACACGGGCTAGAGCGTCTCGAATCGGTTGAGGACTATCTTTTGCCTCGGTTCATAGATGGAAATCCAATTTCCAAATACGTGCCATTTGCGGTTTTATTTGTAGAGCCTAGTATGGCGACATAGTGGGATGGGGCGCTTATGCCGTCTATGATTGATACTTATGATTTGAAGTTGTTTTATACACTATGCACTTATAATAGTATCAAATGATTTGTTTTAAACGTATCAAGCATTCTTGGCTATTATAAGGTAAAAACCCTATCCTCCGGCTTGCGTTGCATTGTGTGATGGGAACTGGGTCTTATAATAGCTTCATTTTTTTTTATTTAGCATTGCGCTGTTGTTTTATGCACTGGTGTTCTTGGGAGGAAACCCATTCCGTGTTATACGGCGTGGTCCCTTGATTTACTTTACTTTGAAAATAAAGATAAATAATTGTTTTAGTTCTCACACCAGTCACATGACTGACCTTGTATCGATATATCTACTTCTAGTTGTGTATTGTATTATTTTCCGCTGCAATGTAATTTAAATCTCTGATATTTTTGTGTAATATTTATTCATTTATACTCTGTATATTCTTGTATTCTGATGCATTGTTGTAATATACACTGAAATGTTCTTTTGTATGAGTTCTGTTTTGTCGTGTTTCTCAAAACAATCCGCTCTTTCTCTTCTCTTCGAAGACCGGGGGAGTTCGGGTCATTTCATCGTGGTATCAGAGCTTTGGTTTACAAAGCAGAGAACATGACACATTAGAACCATACGAAAGAATTCATCAGATATTGGATTAGTAATATCCAGTGGGAATGACTCGTTAGAGATGGGATCAGTAGTATCCTAGAACGAGTGTGAAGAGTATATTTTTAGAATAAAAACAATTTTTGTTTTGAAAATTTAAAATCAATTATTTGTATTTGATTATTTATTCTATATTGATCGGGACAGTCCAGTATATAAAGATTTTGCATACACGCCTTGCAAACGTGTATTTGTAGTTTTAATATACTAGATAGATATAGAATCACACTCTAGTCGGCCGGAAATGGTTCTGATGATTGAAGCTTCATCATCAGAATTAGTGTTCGAGTGTCGAAGGTGTGATATTTATATATTTCCTATTGATTGGTGTGAGAACCAAAAACTAGATAGGGACTATTGTTGTGATTTGGCATCAAAAATTTGATTTTTGACTATATATCAAAGTTATGCATTTGAAAAGCTAATCAACTAATTGATTGATGGTTGCGTTGTTTGATTATTGTTTGTTAATTGAAATTTTGAACCATTACGCCTAAGTGTATCAAGTATTGAATTGTATTGAAAAATTGTCGCATTTTCGTACATATACATGTATTTACATTGAACAGGTCATAGTAAGGAGGCTAGAGCAGAGAATAAAATTTGTTTGCCCGACAAATAGGTACATGTTTACTATTATTTACTGTTTTGTTTGGGTGATGATGATTTTATGAGCCTATTGGCTTTTTCTTTTTTTTTTTGAGATCAGAAGGCCTATATGGCAATTTCGGGATTTTCCCGTGGCTCCCGGTGCAGGGGAGGTTATGGCGAAATTTTTCAAAAATTTAGGGTGTTAGCCAAATTTTTGAAGAATTTGAAAATTCTCAGAAACTGAAAAGTTGGAGAATGGAAGCCAGATCGAACGTAGAGTTGATTAATCAAACCACTTTCGACTTTGTTCCTTTTCGGGGACGAAAAGTTTTAAGTGGGGAGATTGTAACAACCCGAAAATCTGGGCCAGTTTAAAATTTTTATTTCGGCAATTTTAGCGAATTTTGAACATTTAAAATGAATTATTTTAAATAAGATCGACGATAAATTTAATTTGAATATAATTAGAACGCATATAGTTATATAGATCATCATTAGAATATAAATAATTATATATATTTATAAAAGGAATTGAAAATGGCGCGGTAGTTCGATTATTCGATTTCAAACTTCAATAGAATGTACCGGGTGCAAAATAATCCGGATTTTAGTGAAACCAAAAACATTAGGATCTAATTGTGAATATTTTTCCAACGAATCCGAGAAATCGAAATTTCATAGCGGGAATCAAAAGATATGTCCAGTTGAAAATTCTGAATAGTCGCTATGGAATTCAAGCCCTTAAAAATGGAAATTTTGCAAATGACCTCGAATTTCGACGAAACCACTTTTGTTGGGTCTGGGATGTAAAGTTATTGCTAGGTTTCAAATTTCATAATTTTTCGAATCAATATGTGAGCGTGGCAAAGGAAAACGCATTTGACCAGTTTCAGTTGATTTTAATCGACTGGAAAATGGCCATTTTTCCAACGGTCTCGGAATTCGACGAAACCAGTTTTGTTAGGACCGTATCGTCATTACGAAGCTAGAAAATATTTTTCTGGAATTTTTCGAGTTAGTATGTGACCCCAGTAAATTGAAATGCGCGTTCAAATTCAATATATAGAGTTATATTTTGGTTTTAACGGAAACTGATCGAAATAGTCGAATCAACTTATGGTACATATCCCGTTGTGTTCGGAATGGGGGTGAAACGCTATGGACGACAGGCGGTGGGCCTCGTTTAGAGGTCGTATGTAAAAGTCAACTGTTTGAAAATAAATTAATTAAATAAAAAAAATATCTCTCTCCTCTCCCCTTAAACTCCTCTGCGCCCCCCTGATTTCATTTCACAGAAGGGAAAAAAAAACCCCGCTCGTGCCTGGACTCCGTCGCCACGCCACCGCAGATGGACCCCGCCGCCGCGCCTCCCTGTCAGGCCCCCCTCTCCTCCGTCCTTCCTATCTCCGGCGACCCAACCCCCAGCTCCAATCGAAAACCCCCAATCCCCAGCCAGAACCGAACGCAACCCCAAACCCGAGAAGACAACCGCCGCACCCGCCATCCCCGGCCTCGCCTCCGACCACCAGTAGCCTCACGCCGCTCCTCCAACAATCCTCCACCCTTCTACGACTGTAAAACAGTGAGTTTGTTTTATTTTATTCTACATTTATTTTTAGCTTTGATTTTAATGAAAAGTGAGTTATTTAGGTTTATAAAAATATAATCTTTGGTTATAGAAAAATATAATTTTCAGTTTTAACGTAGGTTAGTGATTAAAAATATGATTTTTATTTGTTTAAAATTATGGTTTTTATTCCTATATAGTTATGACCTTTCATGACATTAAGAAATTATTTTTAGTTCTATAAAGGAGGAATTTTTAAAACATGAAAGAAGTGATTTTCATATGAACGATATTAGAATAAAAATTCGATTTTTTTATATTGAATAGCATAGTAAAAATTAGATTTTTATATATCGAATAGCGAAGTAAAAATTTGATTTTTCTATATTGAATAGCAAAGTAAAAATTCGATTTTTATATATTAAATAGCAAAGTAAAAATTCGATTTTTATATATTGAATGGCAAAGTGAAAATTCGATTTTTATGTATTGAATAGCAAAGTAAAAATGGGATTTTTACATATGTAGAGGATACGAGCAGAGAAAGTGACAAGAGGCAAGAACGACGAAGATTTCTACCTAAGAAGAGTCGAGGCGTTGGATTAGCTAATCTGTGAGAACTTCTCACCTTTCAATTTAATTTTTCTAGTTATATATATACTAGGATGCAGACGGTGTTTAGTAGCACCCGACACCCGTCGTCCACAGACCATGGACGGCTTGTATGCTTGTTTGTTTGATTTTGCTGTGTAGTTGATTGTGTGATGTGATGTGAAATAAAATAAAATATTTTATAGTGGAGAATATTTTATAGTTAAAAATAGAATTTTTAACGTGTATAAGAAATGAAATAAAAATAAACAGACCGGACGATTTGTTTATATACACACATTTGACTGATATTGATTGGGACGATAAATTTTACACATCGCCCAACTGCACAAATAAAATCTGTGTTTGATTGTTTGAAACCCCACACGGGTATTGGGATGATATTTGACGTACACTAATCCCAATAATTAGTTGTATGTCGATCGATTGATTGCCAGGCTGCTATAAGCGTTGAATATTTATATTCGATGCTTATACAGTGTAGAATGCACTTTGGATGATGGTTGATTATTCATCGTTGTTATTGTATACATGTGTTGTAGAAAATCCATATAATTAACATTATATGGTAATTGATTGGGCCTCATTCCAGTTTAGAAAAAGGAAATATTTAAAATAGAGATATTGGAAAAAGGAAATATTTGAAATAGAATATTTAAAATAGAGATATTTGAAACAGGAAATATTTAAATAGAAATATTTGAAATAGAAATATTCGAAATGGAATATTTGAAAATATGAATATATGAAGCCGTGTTGATTAGATTGACGCCATTTTGACGTGAACGGTATTTATATCGATTTTATTCATTTTATAATGAATATCGAAAGTGATTTCAAAATCTGATATTTTAAATAGAAATGAATTCAAATCGAAATTGAGTAGAAATGAATTCGAGTTGAATCGAAATTGAATAGAAATGAATTCAAATTGAAATTGAATAGAAATGAATTCAAATCGAAATTGAATAGAAATGAATTCGAGTTGAAATCGAAATTGAATAGAAATGAATTCGAATTGAAATTGAAATTGAATTGAATTGAAAACGAACAGAAATTGAATTAGAAATCAATTTGAATTAAATCAATTCGAAATGAAAAGAAAACGAATTTATATTGGAATATTCAATTTTGATTTGAAATTGAATATGAAGTTGAAACCGTTTTGAAAATGAATTTAAAACGATTTATACAGCACGTTTTGAATTGAAATCGACGAAGTATATATTATATATATAATATAATGGCCTGAATAGAACGCGCCGCGCCGCGGCAGTTCGCGAATTTCGACCATTGACTTCGAATGGATATTACGGGAGATCCGACCGTCGGATACTCCTAAAACCGGAACCGTTGAGTTCATATCGAAAAGAGCTTTCTAACGAATGTGAGAAATTAGAAATCTAACGGTTGGATTTGGAATTATGTCCAAATCAAATTTGAAAAAGGTCGCTGTAAGTGCAGTTCGATGGCCATTGATGGAAATCGACTGTACAGGCCTTGATAAAATTATTAAAAATAGTAATAATTTGTGTAACATCATAAGAAATGATTTGGGAAAAATTGGGATGAAAAACTCCATATTTGAAAAGATAAAAATAGATTTTTATCGAAATGAACTAGTTTTGAACTAGAATTATAATTCTATTTATTTTTAAATAAATAAATTGAATTTGAAATGGTTTTTGAAAATAACTAGAATTACCAATGATTGCATTGGAATGGATTTGAATCGAAATTGTCTTTGGAATATTTCGATGTTGGATTTCGTGATTATACAGATGTTGTTATGGAAATTTGGAAGATATAGATATATATATCGTTATTTCCAATACGATATCTGTTGGTCATAGAATTTGATATTGAATATAAGCCGGGATATTTTCTATTCAGAGCCTTGTATTTAATATCAAATGTGATTTGGGTTTGTCGTGAATGGTGTCTTCATTAACATTGTTCTTAAGCCCAGTTAAGGAAAAGATCAAATCTTTTTATTTAGATTTAATGAAGTGCACCAATTAAATAATATTTAGTTGGAATTGAATTGATATTGATTTTTGGGTTTATCGTGAACAGTGTTTTAAATAACACTTGTTCTTTAACCCTATAATTAATGAATGTGATTTTGGGGTTTATCGTGAACAGTGTTTTTAAATGACACTAATTCTTTAACCCCGTTAAAGATTAAAACTAAGTGGAGTTTTAATGAATCTTTAATTAGATTGAAATGATCGAGGATGGAGTATC
The DNA here is from genome assembly GCA_030737875.1 of Allium sativum. NCBI lineage: Eukaryota > Viridiplantae > Streptophyta > Magnoliopsida > Asparagales > Amaryllidaceae > Allium > Allium sativum. Next base: position 579,431,774 of record CM060915.1, on the reverse strand, counting down.
ACCAGTTTTGCTCCAGGCGATAGTTAAATCTTTAATTAGATTTGAACGTGAAATGGTAATTGAATTTACCGATAACACCGTGGTGTTAGATATGAAGTATAACCAGTTTTACTTCCTGGGATGAATAGGTTGGGATTGGGAAATTAAAACAAATGATTACTTCGGTAAGATTCGTTAATCCTGACTAGTTGGATCGAAATTCAAAAGGAGATTAGAGAATAAATTCAAGGAATTTATCTTGGACAAAATTAATGGGAACCTTTCCCTATGAATGTGAAATTTAGAAACTAACTGTCGGTTAGCCAAGAAGAACGGTTTTTTGGATATTGATCTGATGTTGGTTTCGGCCTTCGGGGTTAATATTTGGGAAATTATTCTCTTGATTAATTTATGGTTAGTGACTGATGAATTGGAATGAGGCGTATGTTGTGTTTGTGTAACACCTATTTAAAATATACGCGAGTTATTCAGAAAGACCGTGTTGATCCCATTCTGAATAACTGATACGACGATAAGTCGAAGATGAAGACGGTGGTCGAAGAACGGAAGTCTTCATGTAGTTTGGGTGATTACTGATGATCTTCATTGGGCCGTACACCCAAGAAGATGGAAACAGTTGGTGATCATCCGGATGTGCTTGGAGATCGATGGATATGTGAGGAAAGTGCCTCCGGTTTCGTTCAGACCCAGAACGGACTTGTAAATGGATTGTGTGTCTGACATTGGATTTCATTCTGTGTGACTGATATCAGTTGCATAGAGTGAATTGCCTGTGTGGCATGCTAAGATGCAAATGATCATGGCTTCTGTTGAAAAGCAAAGTCTTGTGGTGATGATCAAAGCACAGCCTGTGTGGCACAGCTTTGTGTAAAGTGGATTCGCGAGCCTCACACCTCGGTTGTGAACCAAAAACGGGAGACGGACCTCAGGGAGGGCATGCGTTTCCTTCTAGCTAGGGTGGTGTCAGTGACCTACCAGCCCTGACATTTATATACTTTTCACCTGTGTGGTTGTTGCTGTTACGAGGCGCCTCGGTTTGATTGGACGATCCGGGTCCGATGGAGTCATTCGTTGGCTCATTGACACCCCAAAGGGTGGGGAAACGCAGTGTTCAGAAATTTTAATCCACATCGGTGGACCGGCCCTGACGATCCAAGGGTCACTCGAGCTCTGGTCCTGAGACACGGGCTAGAGCGTCTCGAATCGGTTGAGGACTATCTTTTGCCTCGGTTCATAGATGGAAATCCAATTTCCAAATACGTGTCATTTGCGGTTTTATTTGTAGAGCCTAGTATGGCGACATAGTGGGATGGGGCGCTTATGCCGTCTATGATTGATACTTATGATTTGAAGTTGTTTTATACACTATGCACTTATAATAGTATCAAATGATTTGTTTTAAACATATCAAGCATTCTTGGCTATTATAAGGTAAAAACCCTATCCTCCGGCTTGCGTTGCATTGTGTGATGGGAACTGGGTCTTATAATAGCTTCATTTTTCTTTATTTAGCATTGCGCTGTTATTTTATGCACTGGTGTTCTTGGGAGGAAACCCGTTCCGTGTTATACGGCGTGGTCCCTTGATTTACCTTACTTTGAAAATAAAGATAAATAACTGTTTTAGTTCTCACACCAGTCACATGACTGACCTGGAGTTTATTGTTTTAACCTAAACTCTGGGTGCCCTTATTTTGACATGGGCAGCTAGTAGTTTTGGTTTTGCAGATTTATATTCACAGGATCCTGGTTTAAGCTGGAATGATATCCGGAAAGCTTTATATCCGTATATCTACTTCTAGTTGTGTATTGTATTATTTTCCGCTACAATGTAATTTAAATCTCTGATATTTCTGTGTAATATTTATTCATTTATACTCTATATATTCTTGTATTCTGATGCATTGTTGTAATATACAATGAAATGTTCTTCTGTATGAGTTCTGTTTTGTCGTGTTCTCAAAACAATCCGTTCTTTCTCTTCTCTTCGGAGACCGGGGGAGTTCGGGTCGTTTCATCGTGGTATCAGAGCTTTGGTTTACAAAGCAGAGGACATGACACATTAGAACCATACGAAAGAATTCATCAGATATTGGATTAGTAATATCCAGTGGGAATGACTCGTTAGAGATGGGATCAGCAGTATCCTAGAACGAGTGTGAAGAGTATATTTTTAGAATAAAAACAAATTTTGTTTTGAAAATTTAAAATCAATTATTCGTATTTGATTATTTATTCAATATTGATCGGGACATTCCAGTATATAAAGATTTTGCATACACGCCTTGCAAACGTGTATTTGTAGTTTTAATATACTGGATAGATACAGAATCACACTCTAGTCGCCCGGAAATGGTTCTGATGATTGAAGCTTCATCATCAGAATTAGTGTTCGAGTGTCGAAGGTGTGATATTTATATATTTCCTATTGACTGGTGTGAGAACCAAAAACTTGATAGGGACTATTGTTGTGATTTGGCATCAAAAATTTGATTTTTGACTATATATCAAAGTTATGCATTTGAAAAGCTAATCAACTAATTGATTGATGGTTGCGTTGTTTGATTATTGTTTTTCAATTGAAATTTTGAACCATTACGTCTAATTGTATCAAGTATTGAATTGTATTGAAAAATTGTCGCATTTTCGTACATATACATGTACTTACATTGAACAGGTCATAGCAAGGAGGCTAGAGCAGAGAATAAAATTTGTTTGCCCGACAAATAGGTACATGTTTACTATAATTTACTGTTTTGTTTGGGTGATGATGATTTTATGAGCCTATTGGCTTTTTTTTTTTTTGAGATCAGAAGGCCTATATGGCAATTTCGGGATTTTCCCGTGTCTCCCGGTGCAGGGGAGGTTATGGCGAAATTTTTCAAAAATTTAGGGTATTAGCCAAATTTTTGAAGAAATTGAAAATTCTCACAAACTGAAAAATTGGAGAATGGAAGCCAGATCGAACGTAGAGTTGATTAATCAAACCACTTTCGACTTTGTTCCTTTTCGGGGACGAAAAGTTTTAAGTGGGGGAGATTGTAACAACCCGAAAATCTGGGCCAGTTTAAAATTTTTATTTCGGCAATTTTAGCGAATTTTGAATATTTAAAATGAATTATTTTAAATAAGATCGACGAGAAATTTATTTTGAATATAATTAGAACGCATATAGTTATATAGATCATCGTTAGAATATAAATAATTATATATATTTATAAAAGGAATTGAAAATGGCGCGGTAGTTCGATAATTCGATTTCAAACTTCAATTGAATGTACCGGGTGCAAAATAATCCGGATTTTAGTGAAACAAAAAACATTAGGATCTAATTGTGAATATCTTTCCAACGAATCCGAGAAATCGAAATTTCATAGCGGGAATCAAAAGATATGTCCAGTTGAAAATTCTGAATAGTCGCTATGGAATTCAAGCCCTTAAAAATGAAAATTTTGCAAATGACATCGGATTTTGACGAAACCACTTTTGTTCGGTCCGGGATGTGAAGTTATTGCTAGGTTTCAAATTTCATAATTTTTCGAATCAATATGTGAGTGTGGCAAAGGAAAACGCGTTTGACCAGTTTAAGTTGATTTTAATCGACTGGAAAATGGCCATTTTTCCAACGGTCTCGGAATTCGATGAAACCAGTATTGTTAGGACCGTATCGTCAATACGAAGCTAGAAAATATTTTTCTGGAATTTTTCGAGTTAGTATGTGACCCCAGTAAATTGAAATGCGCGTTCAAATTCAATATATAGAGTTATATGTTGGTTTTAACATGAACTAATCGAAACAGTCGAATCAGCTTATGGTACATATCCCATTGTGTTCGGAATGGGGGTGAAACACTATGGACGATAGGCGGTGGGCCTCGTTTAGAGGTCATATGTAAAAGTCAACTGTTTGAAAATAAATTAATTAAATAAAAAAATATCTCTCTCCTCTCCCCTTAAACTTCTCTGCCCTCCCCTCCCCCCCCCCCCCGATTTCATTTCACAGAAGAGAAAAAAAAACCGCTCGTGCCTGGACTCCGTCGCCACGCCACCGCAGGTGGACCCCGCCGCCGCGCCTCCCTGTCAGGCCCCCGTCTCCTCCGTCCTTCCTATCTCCGGCGACCCCAACCCCCAGCTCCAATCGAAAACCCCCAATCCCCAGCCAGAACCGAACGCAACCCCAAACCCGAGAAGACCACCGCCGCACCCACCATCCCCGGCCTCGCCTCCGACCACCAGTAGCCTCGCGCCGCTCCTCCAACAATCCTCCACCCTTCTACGACTGTAAAACAGTGAGTTTGTTTTATTTTATTCTACATTTATTTTTAGCTTTGATTTTAATGAAAAGTGAATTATTTAGGTTTATAAAAATATAATCTTTGGTTATAGAAAAATATAATTTTCAGTTTTAACGTAGGTTAGTGATTAAAAATCTGATTTTTATTTGTTTAAAATTATGGTTTTTATTCCTATATAGTTATGACCTTTCATGACATTAAGAAATGATTTTTAGTTCTATAAAGGAGGAATTTTTAAAACATGAAAGAAGTGATTTTCATATGAACGGTATTAGAATAAAAATTCGATTTTTATATATTTAATAGCATCGATTTTTATATATTGAATAGCGAAGTAAAAATTCGATTTTTCTATATTGAATAGCAAAGTAATAATTCAATTTTTATATATTGAATAGCAAAGTAAAAATTCGATTTTTATATATTGAATGGCAAAGTGAAAATACGATTTTTATGTATTGAATAGCAAAGTAAAAATGGGATTTTTACATATGTAGAGGATACGGGCAGAGAAAGTGACAAGAGGCAAGAACGACGAAGATTTCTACCTAAGAAGAGTCGAGGCATTGGATTAGCTAATCTGTGAGAACTTCTCACCTTTCAATTTAATTTTTCTAGTTATATATATGTACTAGGATGCAGACGGTGTTTAGTAGCACCCGACACCCGTCGTCCACAGAGCATGGACGGCTTGTATGCTTGTTTGTTTGATTTTGCTGTGTAGTTGATTGTGTGATGTGATGTGAAATGAAATAAAATATTTTATAGTGGAGAATATTTTATAGTTAAAAATACAATTTTTAACGTGTATAAGAAATGAAATAAAAATAAACAGATCGGACGATTTGTTTATATACACACATTTGACTGATATTGATTGGGACGATAAATTTTACACATCGCCCAACTGCACAAATAAAATCTGTGTTTGATTGTTTGAAACCCCACACGGGTATTGGGATGATATTTGACGTACACTAATCCCAATAATTAGTCGTATGTCGATCGATTGATTGACAGGCTGCTATAAGCGTTGAATATTTATATTCGATGCTTATACAGTGTAGAATGCACTTTGGATGATGGTTGATTATTCATCGTTGTTATTGTATACATGTGTTGTAGAAAATCCATATAATTAACATTATATGGTAATTGATTGGGCCTCATTCCAGTTTAGAAAAAGGAAATATTTAAAATAGAGATATTGGAAAAAGGAAATATTTGAAATAGAATATTTAAAATAGAGATATTTGAAAAAGGAAATATTTAAATAGAAATATTTGAAATAGAAATATTCGAAATGGAATATTTGAAAATATGAATATATGAAGCCGTGTTGATTAGATTGATGCCATTTTGACGTGAACGATACTTATATCGATTTTATTCATTTTATAATGAATATCGAAAGTGATTTGAAAATCTGATATTTTGAATAGAAATGAATTCAAATCGAAATTGAATAGAAATGAATTCGAGTTGAAATCGAAATTGAATAGAAATGAATTCAAATTGAAATTGAATAGAAATGAATTCAAATCGAAATTGAATAGAAATGAATTCGAGTTGAAATCGAAATTGAATAGAAATGAATTCGAATTGAAATTGAAATTGAATTGAATTGAATTGAAAACGAACAGAAATTGAATTAGAATCAATTTGAATTAAATCAATTCGAAATGAAAATAAAACGAATTTATATTGGAATATTCAATTTTGATTTGAAATTGAATATGAAGTTGAAACCGTTTTGAAAATGGATTTAAAACGATTTATACAGCACGTTTTGAATTGAAATCGACAAAGTATATATTATATATATAATATAATGGCCTGAATAGAACGCGCCGCGCCACGGCAGTTCGTGAATTTCGACCATTGACTTCGAACGGATATTACGGGAGATCCGACCGTCGGATACTCCTAAAACTGGAACCGTTGGGTTCGTATCGAAAAGAGCTTTCTAACGAATGTGAGAAATTAGAAATCTAACGTTGGATTTGGAATTATGTCCAAATCAAATTTGAAAAAGGTCGCTGTAAGTGCAGTTCGATGGCCATTGATGGAAATCTACTGTACAGGCCTTGATAAAATTATTAAAAATAGTAATAATTTGTGTAATATCATAAGAAATGATTTGGGAAAAATTGGGATGAAAAACTCCATATTTGAAAAGATAAAAATAGATTTTTATCGAAATGAACTAGTTTTGAACTAGAATTATAATTTTATTTATTTTTAAATAAATAAATTGAATTTGAAATGGTTTTTGAAAATAACCAGAATTACCAATGATTGCATTGGAATGGATTTGAATCGAAATTGTCTTCGGAATATTTCGATGTTGGATTTCGTGATTATACAGATGTTGTTATGGAAATTTGGAAGATATAGATATATATATCGTTATTTCAAATACGATATCTGTTGGTCATAGAATTTGATATTGAACATAAGCCGGGATATTTTCTATTCAGAGCCTTGTATTTAATATCAAATGTGATTTGGGTTTGTCGTGAATGGTGTCTTCATTAACACTGTTCTTAAGCCCAATTAAGGAAAAGATCAAATCTTTTTATTTAGATTTAATGAAGTGCACCAATTAAATAATATTTAATTGGAATTGAATTGATATTGATTTTTGGGTTTATCGTGAACATTGTTTTAAATAACACTTGTTCTTTAACCCGATAATTAATGAATGTGATTTTGGGGTTTATCGTGAACAGTGTTTTTAAATGACACTGATTCTTTAACCCCCTTAAAGATTAAAACTAAGTGGAGTTTTAATGAATCTTTAATGAGATTGAAATGATCGAGGATGGAGTATCACCAGTTTTGCTCTAGGCGATAGTTAAATCTTTAATTAGATTAGAACGTGAAATGGTAATTGAATTTACCGATAACACCGTGGAGTTAGACATAAAGTGTAACCAGTTTTACTTCATGGGATGAATAGGTTGGGATTGGGAAATTAAAACAAATGATTACTTCGGTAAGATTCGTTAATCCCGACTAGTTGGATCGAAATTCAAAAGGAGATTAGAGAATAAATTCAAGGAATTTATCTTGGACAAAATTAATGGGAACCTTTCCCTATGAATGTGAAATTTAGAAACTAACTGTCGGTTAGCCAAGCAGAATGGTTTTTTGGATATTGATCTGATGTTGGTTTCGGCCTTCGGGGTTAATATTTGGTAAATTATTCTCTTGATTAATTTACGGTTAGTGACTGATGAATTGGAATGAGGCGTATGTTGTGTTTGTGTAACACCTATTTAAAATATACGCGAGTTATTCGGAAAGACCGGGTTGATCCCATTCTGAATAACTGATACGACGATAAGTCGAAGATGAAGACGGTGGTCGAAGACCGGAAGTCTTCATGTAGTTTGGGTGATTACTGATGATCTTGATTGGGCTGTACACCCAAGAAGATGGAAACAGTTGGTGATCGTCCAGATGTGCTTGGAGATCGATGGATATGCGAGGAAAGTGCCTCCGGTTTCATTCAGACCCAGAACGGACTTGTAAATGGACTGTGTGTCTGACATTGGATTTCATTCTGTGTGACTGATATCAGTTGCATAGAGTGAATTGCCTGTGTGGCATGCTAAGATGCAAATGATCAAGGCTTCTGTTGAAAAGCAAAGTCTTGTGGTGATGACCAAAGCACAACCTGTGTGGCACAGCTTTGTGTAACGTGAATTCGGGAGCCTCACACCCCGGTTGTGAACCAAAAACGGGAGACGGACCTCAGGGAGGGCATGCGTTTCCTTCTAGCTAGGGTGGTGTCAGTGACCTACCAGCCCTGACATTTATATACTTTTCACCTGTGTGGTTGTTGCTGTTGCGAGGCGCCTTGGTTTGATCGGACGATCCGGGTCCGATGGAGTCATTCGTTGGCTCATTGACACCCCAAAGGGTGGGGAAACGCAGTGTTCAGGAATTTTAATCCACATCGGTGGACCGGCCCTGACGATCCAAGGGTCACTCGAGCTCTGATCCTGAGACACGGGCTAGAGCGTCTCGAATCAGTTGAGGACTATCTTTTGCCTCGGTTCATAGATGGAAATCCAATTTCCAAATACGTGCCATTTATGGTTTTATTTGTAGAGCCTAGTATGGCGACATAGTGGGATGTGGCGCTTATGCCGTCTATGATTGATACTTATGATTTGAAGTTGTTTTATACACTATGCACTTATAATAGTATCAAATGATTTGTTTTAAACGTATCAGGCATTCTTGGCTATTATAAGGTAAAAACCCTATCCTCCGGCTTGCGTTGCATTGTGTGATGGGAACTGGGTCTTATAATAGCTTCATTTTTCTTTATTTAGCATTGCGCTGTTGTTTTATGCACTGGTGTTCTTGGGAGGAAACCCGTTCCGTGTTATACGGCGTGGTCCCTTGATTTACCTTACTTTGAAAATAAAGATAAATAACTGTTTTAGTTCTCACACCAGTCACATGACTGACCTGGAGTTTATTGTTTTAACCTAAACTCTGGGTGCCATTATTTTGACACGGGCAGCTAGTAGTTTTGGTTATGTAGATTTATATTCACAAGATCCTGGTTTACAGCTGGAATGATATCCGGAAAGCTTTGTATCCGTATATCTACTTCTAGTTGTGTATTGTATTATTTTCCGCTGCAATGTAATTTAAATCTCTGATATTTCTGTGTAATATTTGTTCATTTATACGCTGTATATTCTTGTATTCTGATGCATTGTTGTAATATACAATGAAATGTTCTTTTGTATGAGTTCTGTTTTGTCGTGTTCTCAAAACAATCCGTTCTTTCTCTTCTCTTCGGAGACCGGGGGAGTTCGGGTCGTTTCAATAATTTCGATTCAAATTCATTCCAATTCATATATTGGAAATTCCGGTTATTTTTAAAACCATTTCAAATCCAATATAATTATTTAAAAACATTGGATTTTTAATTCCAGTTAATAACTAGTTCATTTCGATAAAAATATATTTTTATCCTTTCAAATACGGAATTTTTCATCCTAATTCTTTCCAAATTATTTATTATGATTTTACACCAATTATTAATATTTTTAATAATTTTATCAAGGCCCGAACAGTCTATTTCCATGAACGGCCATCGAACTGCACTCACAATGACCTTTTCCAAATCTAATTTGGACATAATTCCAAATCCAACTGTTAGATTTCAAATCTCTAATACTCGTTTGAAAGCTCTTTTCAATACGAAGCCAACGATTCTGGTTTTAGGAGAATCCGACTGTCGAATCTCAGGTAATGTCCATTTGAAATCAGTGGTCGAAATTCGCGAACTACCACAGCATGGCGCGTCCTATTTAGACCATTATATATATATATAATATATATATAATATTATATATATAATATTATATATTTCATCTATTTCCATTTAAAACATATTTTATAAATCGTTTAAAATTCGTTTTCAAAACGATTTCAACTTCATATTCAATTTCAAATCAAAATTAAATATTCCATATCATCGATATATAAATGATAGTATTTTCAAAACATTATATTTTGAAATCACTTCCTTTTAAATATTCATTATAGAAATGAATAAAATCGATATATATCATTCACGTCAAAATGGTGTTAATCTAATCAACACAGCTTTATATATTTAAACATATTCGTGTCCATCCCAAATCGGACATCAAAGTCAAGTTTTGATCTTTTACTGAATATTATTTTAAAAATGTTCATTATTTTAATGCAATCGTTATTTTAAATAATTCATTCTTTCTGAAATGGAATCAGACACAGTCAATTACCATATAATGTTATTATATGGATTTCATACAACACATGTACACAACAACAATCAAACACAGTCAACCATCATCCAGAGTGCATTCTACACTGCATAAGCATCAAATATAAATATTCAACGCTTACGACAGCCTGTCAATCAATCGATCGACATGCAGCTAATTATTGGGGTTAGTGCATGTCAAATATCTTCCCAATACCTGTGTGGCATTTCGAACAATCAAATACAGGTTTTATTTGTGCAGTTGGACGATGTGTAAAATTTATCGTCCCAATCAATATCAGTCAAATAGGTGCACATAAAAAAATCGTCCGATTTGTTTATGAATATTTATTTTATTTTATTCCACGTTACAAATTATATCTTTAACTATAAAATATTTTATTCCATTCCACATCGCATAATCAATTTTCACAACACAATCAAACAAACAAACAAGTCGTCCGTGGTCTGTGGACGACGTCTGTCGAATGCTGCTAAGCACCGTTTGCATCCTAGTATATATTTTAACTAGAAATAAAATTAAAGTGAGAAGTTCCCAGCTTTGGGATCCACTCCACCATTCTCTATTTCTGAACGGTTCGGGTTTCGTTTTAATTTTAGTCGATACCATCGCTATCTTTTCCCGCTGTTCATAGTAAAAATCACATTTTTAATATGATGTTTATATAAAAAAATCACGTTTTTATATCGCTACTTCCAATGTAAAAATAATATTTTTATAACGATGTTTACATAAAAAGTATATTTTTACATCGCCACATATATATATATATATATAAGATCATATTTTTATTTAACCGTTCAAACAATAAAAATCGTATTTATTACTTCACTAACTTCATAATAAAAATTGTATTTTTATTTACCTTTCATACATATAAAAATCATATTTTTATTATGTCTATAATAGAAAAATCATTTTTTATTATTTCTATAATTTAAAAATCATATTTTTATTATCTCTATAATATAAAAATCATATTTTTATTACTCTAAAAAAAACTAATCTTTCTTGAATAAAAAAATAAATCTTTACTTTGTTAAAAATCCAATTTTTCCTACGATGTTTGTAACGACCTGGCTTTTGTCGACTTTGGTTATCGCCATAAACTCAATGATGACTAACCAAACATCGAAAAATACCATAAAGTTAATAGAAAGAAGTTAGAGGGTGAGAATTGATAAGGTAGAAACTTAAAATAGAAGAAGAAGAAGATACAACATCAGAGTAACACGAATCTCACAGCGGAACGAATGACATATAATAGATAACATATCCTTGAAATAAAATCAGTATATGTATATAGTAACATTATCAGAGTACAACACTTACAACACAATAGAAATAACTATAGCTATATAATCCTGAAGCCTCTTGCTCCAAGATCTTCAAGTCTATCGGTAAAATCCTGACTACTTGACTGCCCGTACAAAATTGGGCACCCAAGAGTTTAGGGAAAACAAAACAAGATAAACTCTGGGTCAGTCATGGGACTGGTATGAGTAAAACAGTTTAAAACAGTTTGAACAAGTGAACGATATCTCTAGATCAGGTGATTATATACCCTAATAGGTGCGACCTACATAGCCATGCTGCCTGCCCGATTTCTGTCATTTCCCGGTTGTGAGGCTAGAGTCCACGCTTACCTCTGACAGATCACACGTTATTCACTTTGAATGTCACATCGTCATACCCGCCAAATCACAAATTGATTTCCCAAAAAATACCGCGGGTATATAGCTAAGAGAAACGAATTCCTCCACCACCAAACATAAATATGTTTGAAGAGATCAACTTACATATATGATTCGCAATGCTTATGCCAATATGGAGCGGTTCTTCGAATAATAATCCAACCGGTCTCTCCATTTAAAACGGTCGAAAACTTCGATAGTCGATGAGTTAACTATCAAAGAAAAATACGTGTGCAAACAATGATCTTATTTCCAGATGGAAATTACATCGATCTATCACCAATCAACTTTTATTCTTTAAATTAATTTATCATTAATTTATTTCATTTATCCTTTCCTGTTTCCATATATTCAACATTTCTTATTTTCTCAATTTAAAAAATATATGTTATTAACACTGGAAAAACATTTCCATTTCTTGTTTTCTATATCAGTAAACATTTCTGTTTCTTACTTGGAAAACATTTCCAAAACTTTTACATTGGACTTAGACAGATGTTTAAACAAACCATCGCTATGCCAACTCAAACCATTACACTTATTAACTAAATTTACTTAACCATCCTTTACTATCAAACCTTAGCCCTTTCCTTAGTTAAGAAGGAAGTCAATCAATTTAGGGTATAATTACCTCTCAGATCTTAACTGAACAACGTTTTAACTTCGGAATAGATAAAGTTTATCTTTTAAACTTTTAACGAACTTTCTTACGTAACTCTCTTTCGAATAATCTCTATTCGATAAATCCTCCCTTCGAATAACTATATTCAATAATCTCTCTTACGAGTTACTAGATTCGGTAACCTTTCTTCGAATAAACTATATTCGATTAACTATATTCAATTAACTCTATTGGATTAACTCTATTTGATTAATTCTTTTTGATTAACTCTTTTCGAATAAACTATATTCGATAACTCCTTTAATTCTATTCGATTAACTCCTTTAATTCTATTCGAATAAACTATATTCGATTAACTCCTTTAATCTATTCGAATAAACTATATTCGATTTACTCCTTTCGAATAACTAGATTCGATAACTCTTTTCGAATAACTAGATTCGATAACTCCTTTCGAATAATAAATATTCGATAACCCTTCTCGAATGAACTATATTCGATTACTCTTCTCGAATAAACTATATTCGATTACTCTTCTCGAATAAACTATATTCGATTACTCTTCTCGAATAACTATATTCGATTACTCTTCTCAAATAACTATATTCGATAACTCTACTTCAAATAAGCGAAATTCGATAACTCTACTCGATTTACTCCATTTGAATAACTCTAACTGGTCAACTCTAACTGGTTAACTCTAACTCTAACTGGTTAACTCTAACTCTAACTCTGACTGGTTAACTCTAACTCTAACTGGTTAACTCTAACTCTAACTGGTTAACTCTAACCGACTAATTCTAACTGATTAACTCTGACTGGTTAACTCTAACTGATTAACTCTAACTGGTTAACTCTGACTGATTAATTCTAACTGATTAACTCTAACTATGATCGATTAACTCCTCTAACTCATTTTGATTAATACATTTTGATTAACTCCTTTGAATAACTCTACGTCCATATTCAGTTTCAAATATCGATGTTGAAATCGATTCTTACTTCTCTATGTAAGCCCTGACTTATATATCCTGTTTACCCAATGATAAATATTTTATTTAGTTTATAAAATATTATTTATAAATTAATCTTCTCAATCTATTTGTTAACAACAGATTCTATTTAAAATATTGTCTTTAAATCTATACCGTGTTATACCCGTGTGTGAAGCACAGGTCTAAACTTTCCTGATGTAAAATTCTGTTCATTTTCCAAATATTTCCTTATATGACATTCTTTTCATTTTACAATAAATTCCTTTAATAACTCTATTTATTATCTACATAAATATCTCCTTTTATAACTCTATTTATTTAACAAATAAATCTTTTCTTTTCAACTCCATTTGTAAATGTTTTACAAATATTCTCTTTCCAAATCTATTTGTAAATGGTTTACGAATATATCCTTTTCATTCCTATTTGTTTTACAAATATTTCCCTTTATATTTGTTTTACAAATATTTCCTTTTATATTTGTTTTACAAATATTTCCTTTATAAAATCTCTTGATTTTATAAATATTCCTTTATATAAAATCCTTTGATTTTATACAAATTATTTTTCAATATACAGTTTGAAATCTTCCTTCCATATAAAATCTTTCGATTTTATAAAATATTTTATTTCAATATAGTTATTGAAATTTTCCTTTTTCATCCCAGGGTCAATGATCGATATCATTCCAACACACCTAATCAACACAGATTATATATCACATCATATATTACAATATATGGAAAACAGTAAAATAAATGTTGAGGAATCAAGTTGGATTCCTCCAACCTATTTCCCTGCATCACGGATGTTAAACAATATAATTAACATCGATTTCATTTCAATATGAAATATTCTGCTAAACAGAATCAACATTTGATTAACGATATATATATATATATATCGTTATCTATGATTTCAACCAATACACAAGCAATTCAATCAAACAGTTAACACACATCAATCAACAGATAATTATCAGTTCTAAGCATATGTTATAAAAATATAACTGTTCAGAGTTGGTGAGTTTTACTCACATTGGACGATATTCGTTAATAACGATAACCATCGCTTAATTCAGACGGACAATTTAATTTGCAATAAATTGTAACGAGCTTCGATTTGCTCCCCGTCAGTTCCATGGTGTAGCCACCGTCCACACGATACCAACGCAACATACGGTTCGTAAATCCGACCTCATACGAAATAGTTACGACATTTCGAAGTTAATAAACATTTAAATTAAATTTAAACTGTAATAACCCGAAAATGCGAGCCAGTTTGAAATTTTTATTTTGGCAATTCTAGCGAATTTTGAATATTTAAAATGAATTATTTTAAATAAAATCAACGAAAATTTATTTTGAATATAAATTAGAACGTATATATTATACGCGTCGTCGTTAGAATATAAATAATTATATATAATTATAAAAGGAATTGAAAATGGCGCGGTAGTTCGATAATTCGATTTCAAACTTCAATTGAACATACCGGGTGCAAAACAATCCGGATTTTAATGAAACCAAAAACATTAGGATCTAATTGATAATATCTTTCTAACGGATGTAAGAAACCGAGATTTCACTTTAAAAATTGAGAGATATGTCCAGTTGAAAATTCTGAATAGTCGCTATGGAATTCAGGCCCTTAAAAATGGACATTTTGCAAATGACCTCGGATTTCGACGAAACCAGTTTTGTTGGGTCCGGGATGTGAAGTTATTGCTAGGTTTCAAATTTCATAATTTTTCGAAGCAATATGTGAGCGTGGCAAAGGAAAACGCGTTTGACCATTTCAGTTGATTTTAATCGACTGGAAATTGGCCATTTTTCATACGGTCTCAGAATTCGACGAAACTAGTTTTGTTAGGACCGTAACGTCAATACGAAGCTAGAAAATATTTTTCTGCAATTTATAGAGTTAGTATGTGACCCCAGTAATTTGAAATGTACGTTTAAAATTCAATATAGTGATTTAAATGTAAATTTAACGGAAACTGATTGTAACAGCCGAATCAGCTGACGATACATATCCCATTGTGTTCGGAATGGGGGTTAAAAGCTATGGACGGCAGGTGGTGGACCTCGTTTAGAGGTCGTTTGAAAAAGTTGACTTTTTGAATTAAAATAAAATAATTAAATAATTAAATAAAAAAATATATATATATATAATCCCTCTTCCCTCCCTATACCTCCAGGCCCCCCCCGATAATTCAGAATCGAAAAAGAAAAAAAAAAGAAAAAAAAGGGAGATCGAAATCGCGTCGAAGCCCCCCCACGCCGCCGCCGGTGGCAGAGCCACCACCACCTCGAATCGCCTCCCGCCTGGCCTCGCCGCTCTTCCCTCCTCCACGCGACGTTCTCTCTCTTCTCCCTGTAGCCGCCACCACCCACAAACCCTCGTCGGACCCTCCCCTTGCCACCCACGACCACCTCCGAGCCCCTTTGCCCTCCTTCCCCTTCTCCGAACCTCCACAGCCTAAATCGAGCCAAACCCTTCACCGCCAAACGAAGTGGACCCCGCCGCGCCACTACACAGCCATCGACGCCTCAGGAACCCCCCCCTCCGCCTTCGATTTTTTTTCTGTAAGTGTTTCTTTATTTTCATTCTTATTTTTATTTTTATTTTCAATTCTGATTTTTTTTTTTAGTATATTATAAACTGATTTTTTTGAAAGAAAATAAAAACTGTTTTATTTTATTTTATTTTACTTATGTTAAACTGATTTTTAAGTATATTTTAAACTGAATTCTTAAATTTTAAAAACTGATTTTATTTATTTTAAAACTGATTTTTTATTTATTTTAAGACGAGATTTTTAAAACAGAAAAGATTTGATTTTTAAAAGTAATATAATAGGATCTTTGTATTTTTAAAGTGATAAAAATATAGTTTTTATATTTTTAAAGTATTAAAAATATAGTCTTTACTATATAGAAATATTAAAAATATGATCTTTATAT
This sequence comes from Allium sativum, assembly GCA_030737875.1. Classification (NCBI taxonomy): domain Eukaryota; kingdom Viridiplantae; phylum Streptophyta; class Magnoliopsida; order Asparagales; family Amaryllidaceae; genus Allium; species Allium sativum. Next base: position 579,415,402 of record CM060915.1, on the reverse strand, counting down.
TTTTAAAGTATTAAAAATATAGTCTTTACTATATAGAAATATTAAAAATATGATCTTTATATTTTTAAAGTATTAAAAATATAGTCTTTACTATATAGAAATATTAAAAATATGATCTTTATATTTTTAAAGTATTAAAAATATAATCTTTATAGGATAGAGAACATAAAAATATCATCTTTGTATATGTAACGAAATAAAAATCTGATTTTTATTTTATATACGTTGAAACCAAGTGATGAAATTTAAAAAGGTGAAATCTTTAAATTTAAAAAGGCGAAATCTTTATATAGAAAATAGCGTAATAAAAATATAATTTTTATCTATATAGTAGGGTAATAAAAACTCGATTTTTATATGTTGAACTTTGAAATAAAAACTCGATTTTTATATGTTGAACTTTGAAATAAAAACTCGATTTTTATATGTTGAACTTTGAAATAAAAATTCGATTTTTATATATTGAATAGCGAAATAAAAATTCGATTTTTATATATATAGTGGCTACGGGCGACGAAGATGCGAAAACGGCGAAGACTTCTGCAAATGAAGTGCCGTGGAGCTTGGATAGCTTTCGGTGAGAACCTCTCACTCAAATTCTATTTTTCTAGATATATATATATATATACTAGGATGCAGACGGTGCTTATTAGAAGCACCCGACACCCGTCCACATACCATGGACTTGTTTGTTTGGATGTTTGGTGATTGATTGAGATATTGGTTTGAATGTGGTTTGTGGTGTGAAAAATCGAATCGATAAATTGGTTAGGATTAGACGTGCGCCGTTATAAGGCGAAGGAGTAAGACTAGGTTAGACTCTTACTCCAAATTTTGTGGTTTGCATAACGAAAGTGATTTGATTGATGTGTGAATGGCGTGGGCCTTCACTAGACCGGGGATAAGGCTAGGCCTTGTCCCGTTTCTAGTATCGTGCCGTTATGCCGCCGAAATTTTCTAAAATATGTTAGAAAAATAAAAATATCATTTTTATTGTGTAAATGAAATGAATAGAAATTCAAGTGTTGAAATAGAATATTTTATCGTTAAAAATATAATTTTTAACGTGAAAGTGAATAAATAAAATATTTATAAACAAATCGGCCGATTTGTTTATATACACTGATTTGACTGATATTGATTGGGTTGATAAATTTTACACATCGCCCAACTGCACAAATAAAATCTGTGTTTGATTGTTTGAAACCCCACACGGGTGTTGGGATGAAATTTGAAGTTCACTCATCCTGATTGATTGAATATGTCGATCGATTGATTGACAGGCTGTTGTAAGCGTCAGATATCTATATTTGATGCTTATACAGTGTAGTGCACTTTGGTTGATGATTGATTATTTTTCCATGCTATTATATACATGTGTTGTATGGAATCCATATAATTAACATTATATGGTGATTGATTGGGCCTCATTCCAATCGGGAAAACAACGAATATTATAAAAGAAAATTCATGTGTTGAATATAGAAATAGTCATGTGTTGACGATGTTCATGTGTTGAAAATATTCGTGTGTTGAGTAAAATATTTTATATAATAAAAATTTACATCTTTATCATATTTAAAATTAGAACTACTTCCTAGTAGAAGTCTAATTAAAATCAAACGATAGATACCTTAGTTTTATAAAATATTTTACATAACAAAAATAGTGATGTGTTGACAGTACTCATGTGTTGAGAATAGTCATGTGTTGACGATGTTCATGTGTTGAATGGGATAAATATTCATTTGTTGAATAGAATAAAGGAGTTGTGAAAATATAAAGCCGTGTTGATTAGTTTTGCGCCATTTTGACGAGAACGATATTTATATCGATTTTATTCATTGTATAACGAGTATTGAATTGAAAACGATTTCGAAATGAATTGAATTGAAAACGATTTCGAAATGAATTGAATTGAAAACGATTTCGAAATGAATTGAATTGAAAACGATTTCGAAATGAATTGAATTGAAAACGATTTCGAAATGAATTGAATTGAAAACGATTTCGAAATGAATTGAATTGAAAACGATTTCGAAATGAATTGAATTGAAAACGATTTCGAAATGAATTGAATTGAAAACGATTTCGAAATGAATTGAATTGAAAACGATTTCGAAATGAATTGGAAGTGAATTGAAATGAATTCAAGTTGAATTAAAATTTGAATTGAAAAGAAAGTTGAAATGGTTTTTGAAACGAAGTTAAAACGATTTATAAAATTCGTTTTAAAAGGAAATCGACGAAATAAATATATAATATATATATTATATATATAATGGCCTGAATAGAACGCGCCGCGCCGCGGTAGTTCGTGAATTTCGACCATTTATTTCAAACGGACATTGCGGGAGATCCGACCGTCGGATTCTCCTAAAACCGGAACCGTTGGGTTCGTATCGAAAAGAGCTTTCCAATGAATATTAGAAATTTGAAATCTAACGGTTGGATTTGGAATTATGTCCAAATCAAATTCGAAAAAGGTCGCTGTAAGTGCAGTTCGATGGCCGTTGTTGGAAATCGACTGTACGGGCCTTGATAAAATTATTAAAAATATTTATAATTTGGGTAAAATTATAATATGTGAATTGGAAAGAACTGGGGTAAGAAAATTCCACATTTGAAAAGATAAAAAATAGATTTTTATCGAAATGAACTAGTTTTGAACTAGAATTGAAATCAATTTATTTTTAAAATAAATAAATTGAATTTGAAAGTGATTTTGAAAATAATCGATAATTTCCAATACGTGGATTGGACTGGAGCTGAATCGAAATTATCTTCGGGATATTTCGATGTTGGATTTCGTGACTATACAAATATTGTTATGGGGATTTGAAAGATATTTTATATCGTTATTTCCAATACGATATTTGTTGGTTTCAGAATTTGATATTGAATATAAGCCGATATATTTTCTATTCAGAGCCTTGTATTTAATATCAAATGTGATTTGGTTTGTCGTGAATCGTGTTTTTGATGACATTGGTTCTTTAACCCAGTTAAAGGCAGAATATTGATTTTTGAAAAGATTAAAAGTAAGTGGAGTTTTAATGAATCTTTAATTAGATTGAAAAGTGAATTGATAATTTAAATTATCCAATCTGAAAAGTGATCGAGAGTGGAGTATCACCAGTTTTGCTCCAAAGCGATAGTTAAATCTTTAATTAGATTTGAACGTGAAATGGTAATTAATTTTACCGATAACACCGTGGTGTTAGATGTGGAGTATTACCAGTTTTCTCCATGGGATATATAGGTTGGGATTGGGAAATAAAATAAATAATTACTTCGGTGTGGTTCGTTAATCCCGACTAGTTGAAATGATATCCAAAGGAGGATTAAAGAATAAATTTAGAAGAATTTATCTTGGATAAAATTAATGGGAACCTTTCCCTAAGAATGTGATTCGGTGAATAAAGGAATATTCTGAATTGGAATGAGGCGTTTGTTGTGTTTGTGTAACATTTGTTTATTATATACGTGGGTTATTCAGAAAGGCCGGGTTATACCCATTCTGAATAACCGATTCGACGAGATGTCGAAGATGAAGACGGTGGTTGAAGACCGGAAGTCTTCACATCGTTTGGGTGATTACTGATGATCTTGATTGGGCTGTACACCCAGGATGAGGGAAACAGTCGGTGATCGTCCAGACGTACTTGGAGATCGATGGATATGCGAGGAAAGTGCCTCCGGTTTCGTTCAGACCCAGAACGGACTTGTAAATGGACTGTGTGTCTGACATTGGATTTTAGTCCGTGTGATTGATCTCTATTAAATATATATCTGTTTGGCGGCGGAGAATTTATTCTCTTGCTTAACGCCCTTCTCTGAGACGTACGAGCTCAGGGGTTATATATTGATGGATATCAAACGCATGGAGTGAATTGCCTGTGTGGCATGCGTAAGTGGCAATTGATCAAGGCTTCTGTTGAAAAGCAAAGTCTTGTGGTTGATGATCAAAGCACGGCCTGTGTGGCATAGCTTTGTGTGTAACGTGGATTCGCGAGCCTCACACCTCGGTATGAGTCAAAAACGGGAGATGGACCGCTGGGAGAGCATGACGTTTCTTTCTAGCTAGGGTGGTGTCAGTGACCTACCAGCCCTGACATTTATATACTTTTCACCTGTGTGGTTGTTGGAATGCGAGGCGCCTCGGATATAGGTCTGTAAGGACCGGGAAACGTGTGTTCAGGAATTGCCAATCCTCAAAAGTAAGAGAGGACCGGCCCAGCCGATTCCAAGGATCAAAGTGGGGTCCTGGGACATTTGCTAGAGTGTCTCGAACGCGGAGAGGAGCTTGCCCCTTGCCTCGACTCATGATGGAATCCAATTTCCAATACGTGTATTGCGGTTTTAATTGTAGAACTAGTATGGCGACATGATATATGGTACCCATGCCGTCTATGATTGATATTTATGATTGAAATTGTTTTGACACTATACACTTATTATAGTATCAAATAATGTGTTTTAAACGTATCAAGCATGCTTTGGCTGTTATAAGGGAAAACCCTATCCTCCGGCTTGCGTTGCATTGTGTGATGGGACCTGGGTCTTATAACAGCTTCATTTTTGTTTATTTAGCATTGCGCTGTTTGTTTTATGCACTGGTATTCTTGGGAGGAAACCCGTTCCGTGTTATACGGCGTGGTCCCTTGATTTACCGAACTTTAAAAATAAAGAATTATAACTGTTTTAGTTCTCACACCAGTCACATGACTGACCTGGAGTTTATTGTTTTAACCTAAACTCTGGGTGCCCCTATTTTCCGCACGGGCAGCTAGTAGTTTTGGTTTTGCAGATTTATATTCACAGGGTCCTGATTTACAGCTGGAACGATGCTCGGAAAGCTCTGTATCCGTGTATCACTTCTAGTTGTGCTTTTGTATTATTTTCCGCTGCTATGTAATTTATTGTAATCTCTGACATTTATCGAATGTAATTTATTCATTTATACTCTGTATATTCTTGTATTCTGATGGAATTGTTGTAATAACAATGAAATGTTCTTCTGTCTGTGTTCCGATGTGTGTTGTTCTCAAAAGTATCCGCTCTTTCCTTCACGGGGAAGTTATGGGTTCTTACAGTGGTATCAGAGCTTTGGTTTACAGAGCTCGAGAAAAAGACACATTAGAACCATACGAAAGAATTCATCAGATATTGGATTAGTAATATCTAATTAAAATGACTCGTTAGAGATAGGATCAGTAGTATCCTAGAACGAGTGTGAAGAGTATATTTTTCAAATGAAAACAATTTTGTTTTGAAAATTTAAATCTCTTTATACGTATTTGAATATTTATTTATTTTGAATATGGACAATCGAGTATATATAGATTTCGCGTATACGCGTCATGAACGTATATTCGAAGTTTTAATATACTGGATAGATATAGAATCACATTCTAGACACCCGGGGATAATTCTGGTGATGTGGCCACATCATCAGTATTTATATTCGTGTTTCGAAGGTGTGATATCTATATATTTCCATTAGGCTGGTGTGAGAACCAAAACTTATATAGTTAGAACACTTTGTTGTGAATTGGCATCAAAACATGATTTTTTTTTTTTTTTTGTTGTATATATATCAAATTATGAATTTGAAACTCTAATTCACTAATTGATTGATGTTTGTGTTGGTTGTTTATTAGTTTGCTAATTTTTAACCATTTATGCCTAATATAATCAAATATTGAATTGTATTGAAATTGGTTACATTTGCTTGCATATACATACTTACGTTGAACAGGTCATAGCAAGGAGGCTAGAGCCGAAGAAAAAAATTTGTTTGCCCGACAAATAGGTACATGTTTACTACATAATTTCCTGTTTTGTTTGGGTGATGATGATTTTGTGAGCCTATTGGCTAGCCGCTTGGCTTTTTCTTTTTCTTTTTGAGATCTGAAGGACCGGGGAAGCTATTTGAAATTCCCCGATGCTCCCATTGCAGGGGAGGTTATGGCGAAATTTTTCGAAAATTTAGGGTGTTAGCCAAATTTTTGAAAATTTGAAATTCTCAGAAACTGAAAAGTTGGAGAATGAAAGCCAGATCGAATGTAGAGCTTATTAATCAAACCACTTCCGACTTTGTTCCTTTTCGGGGACGAAAAGTTTTAAGTGGGGGAGATTGTAATAACCCGAAAATGCGAGCCAGTTTGAAATTTTTATTTTGGCAATTCTAGCGAATTTTGAATATTTAAAATGAATTATTTTAAATAAAATCAACGGAAATTTATTTTGAATATAAATTAGAACGTATATATTATACGCGTCGTCGTTAGAATATAAATAATTATATATAATTATAAAAGGAATTGAAAATGGCGCGGTAGTTCGATAATTCGATTTCAAACTTCAATTGAACATACCGGGTGCAAAACAATCCGGATTTTAATGAAACCAAAAACATTAGGATCTAATTGATAATATCTTTCTAACGGATGTAAGAAACTGAGATTTCACTTTAAAAATTGAGAGATATGTCCAGTTGAAAATTCTGAATAGTCGCTATGGAATTCAGGCCCTTAAAAATGGACATTTTGCAAATGACCTCGGATTTCGACGAAACCAGTTTTGTTGGGTCCGGGATGTGAAGTTATTGCTAGGTTTCAAATTTCATAATTTTTCGAAGCAATATGTGAGCGTGGCAAAGGAAAACGCGTTTGACCATTTCAGTTGATTTTAATCGACTGGAAATTGGCCATTTTTCATACGGTCTCAGAATTCGACGAAACTAGTTTTGTTAGGATCGTAACGTCAATACGAAGCTAGAAAATATTTTTCTGCAATTTATAGAGTTAGTATGTGACCCCAGTAATTTGAAATGTACGTTTAAAATTCAATATAGTGATTTAAATGTAAATTTAACGGAAACTGATTGTAACAGCCGAATCAGCTGACGATACATATCCCATTGTGTTCGGAATGGGGGTTAAAAGCTATGGACGGCAGGTGGTGGACCTCGTTTAGAGGTCGTTTGAAAAAGTTGACTTTTTGAATTAAAATAAAATAATTAAATAATTAAATAGAAAAAAATATATATATATAATCCCTCTTCCCTCCCTATACCTCCAGGCCCCCCCCGATAATTCAGAATCGAAAAAGAAAAAAAAAAAAAAAAAAAAAAAGGGAGATCGAAATCGCGTCGAAGCCCCCCCACGCCGCCGCCGGTGGCAGAGCCACCACCACCTCGAATCGCCTCCCGCCTGGCCTCGCCGCTCTTCCCTCCTCCACGCGACGTTCTCTCTCTTCTCCCTGTAGCCGCCACCACCCACAAACCCTCGTCGGACCCTCCCCTTGCCACCCACGACCACCTCCGAGCCCCTTTGCCCTCCTTCCCCTTCTCCGAACCTCCACAGCCTAAATCGAGCCAAACCCTTCACCGCCAAACGAAGTGGACCCCGCCGCGCCACTACACAGCCATCGACGCCTCAGGAACCCCCCCCTCCGCCTTCGATTTTTTTTCTGTAAGTGTTTCTTTATTTTCATTCTTATTTTTATTTTTATTTTCAATTCTGATTTTTTTTTTTTTTAGTATATTATAAACTGATTTTTTTGAAAGAAAATAAAAACTGTTTTATTTTATTTTATTTTACTTATGTTAAACTGATTTTTAAGTATATTTTAAACTGAATTCTTAAATTTTAAAAACTGATTTTATTTATTTTAAAACTGATTTTTTATTTATTTTAAGACGTGATTTTTAAAACAGAAAAGATTTGATTTTTAAAAGTAATATAATAGGATCTTTGTATTTTTAAAGTGATAAAAATATAGTTTTTATATTTTTAAAGTATTAAAAATATAGTCTTTACTATATAGAAATATTAAAAATATGATCTTTATATTTTTAAAGTATTAAAAATATAGTCTTTACTATATAGAAATATTAAAAATATGATCTTTATATTTTTAAAGTATTAAAAATATAGTCTTTACTATATAGAAATATTAAAAATATGATCTTTATATTTTTAAAGTATTAAAAATATAATCTTTATAGGATAGAGAACATAAAAATATCATCTTTGTATATGTAACGAAATAAAAATCTGATTTTTATTTTATATACGTTGAAACCAAGTGATGAAATTTAAAAAGGTGAAATCTTTAAATTTAAAAAGGCGAAATCTTTATATAGAAAATAGCGTAATAAAAATATAATTTTTATCTATATAGTAGGGTAATAAAAACTCGATTTTTATATGTTGAACTTTGAAATAAAAACTCGATTTTTTATATGTTGAACTTTGAAATAAAAACTCGATTTTTATATGTTGAACTTTGAAATAAAAATTCGATTTTTATATATTGAATAGCGAAATAAAAATTCGATTTTTATATATATAGTGGCTACGGGCGACGAAGCTGACGAAGATGCGAAAACGGCGAAGACTTCTGCAAATGAAGTGCCGTGGAGCTTGGATAGCTTTCGGTGAGAACCTCTCACTCAAATTCTATTTTTCTAGATATATATATATACTAGGATGCAGACGGTGCTTATTAGAAGCACCCGACACCCGTCCACATACCATGGACTTGTTTGTTTGGATGTTTGGTGATTGATTGAGATATTGGTTTGAATGTGGTTTGTGGTGTGAAAAATCGAATCGATAAATTGGTTAGGATTAGACGTGCGCCGTTATAAGGCGAAGGAGTAAGACTAGGTTAGACTCTTACTCCAAATTTTGTGGTTTGCATAACGAAAGTGATTTGATTGATGTGTGAATGGCGTGGGCCTTCACTAGACCGGGGATAAGGCTAGGCCTTGTCCCGTTTCTAGTATCGTGCCGTTATGCCGCCGAAATTTTCTAAAATATGTTAGAAAAATAAAAATATCATTTTTATTGTGTAAATGAAATGAATAGAAATTCAAGTGTTGAAATAGAATATTTTATCGTTAAAAATATAATTTTTAACGTGAAAGTGAATAAATAAAATATTTATAAACAAATCGGCCGATTTGTTTATATACACTGATTTGACTGATATTGATTGGGTTGATAAATTTTACACATCGCCCAACTGCACAAATAAAATCTGTGTTTGATTGTTTGAAACCCCACACGGGTGTTGGGATGAAATTTGAAGTTCACTCATCCTGATTGATTGAATATGTCGATCGATTGATTGACAGGCTGTTGTAAGCGTCAGATATCTATATTTGATGCTTATACAGTGTAGTGCACTTTGGTTGATGATTGATTATTTTTCCATGCTATTATATACATGTGTTGTATGGAATCCATATAATTAACATTATATGGTGATTGATTGGGCCTCATTCCAATCGGGAAAACAACGAATATTATAAAAGAAAATTCATGTGTTGAATATAGAAATAGTCATGTGTTGACGATGTTCATGTGTTGAAAATATTCGTGTGTTGAGTAAAATATTTTATATAATAAAAATTTACATCTTTATCATATTTAAAATTAGAACTACTTCCTAGTAGAAGTCTAATTAAAATCAAACGATAGATACCTTAGTTTTATAAAATATTTTACATAACAAAAATAGTGATGTGTTGACAGTACTCATGTGTTGAGAATAGTCATGTGTTGACGATGTTCATGTGTTGAATGGGATAAATATTCATTTGTTGAATAGAATAAAGGAGTTGTGAAAATATAAAGCCGTGTTGATTAGTTTTGCGCCATTTTGACGAGAACGATATTTATATCGATTTTATTCATTGTATAACGAGTATTGAATTGAAAACGATTTCGAAATGAATTGAATTGAAAACGATTTCGAAATGAATTGAATTGAAAACGATTTCGAAAAGAATTGAATTGAAAACGATTTCGAAATGAATTGAATTGAAAACGATTTCGAAATGAATTGAATTGAAAACGATTTCGAAATGAATTGAATTGAAAACGATTTCGAAATGAATTGAATTGAAAACGATTTCGAAATGAATTGGAAGTGAATTGAAATGAATTCAAGTTGAATTAAAATTTGAATTGAAAAGAAAGTTGAAATGGTTTTTGAAACGAAGTTAAAACGATTTATAAAATTCGTTTTAAAAGGAAATCGACGAAATAAATATATAATATATATATTATATATATAATGGCCTGAATAGAACGCGCCGCGCCGCGGTAGTTCGTGAATTTCGACCATTTATTTCAAACGGACATTGCGGGAGATCCGACCGTCGGATTCTCCTAAAACCGGAACCGTTGGGTTCGTATCGAAAAGAGCTTTCCAATGAATATTAGAAATTTGAAATCTAACGGTTGGATTTGGAATTATGTCCAAATCAAATTCGAAAAAGGTCGCTGTAAGTGCAGTTCGATGGCCGTTGTTGGAAATCGACTGTACGGGCCTTGATAAAATTATTAAAAATATTTATAATTTGGGTAAAATTATAATATGTGAATTGGAAAGAACTGGGGTAAGAAAATTCCACATTTGAAAAGATAAAAAATAGATTTTTATCGAAATGAACTAGTTTTGAACTAGAATTGAAATCAATTTATTTTTAAAATAAATAAATTGAATTTGAAAGTGATTTTGAAAATAATCGATAATTTCCAATACGTGGATTGGACTGGAGCTGAATCGAAATTATCTTCGGGATATTTCGATGTTGGATTTCGTGACTATACAAATATTGTTATGGGGATTTGAAAGATATTTTATATCGTTATTTCCAATACGATATTTGTTGGTTTCAGAATTTGATATTGAATATAAGCCGATATATTTTCTATTCAGAGCCTTGTATTTAATATCAAATGTGATTTGGTTTGTCGTGAATCGTGTTTTTGATGACATTGGTTCTTTAACCCAGTTAAAGGCAGAATATTGATTTTTGAAAAGATTAAAACTAAGTGGAGTTTTAATGAATCTTTAATTAGATTGAAAAGTGAATTGATAATTTAAATTATCCAATCTGAAAAGTGATCGAGAGTGGAGTATCACCAGTTTTGCTCCAAAGCGATAGTTAAATCTTTAATTAGATTTGAACGTGAAATGGTAATTAATTTTACCGATAACACCGTGGTGTTAGATGTGGAGTATTACCAGTTTTCTCCATGGGATATATAGGTTGGGATTGGGAAATAAAATAAATAATTACTTCGGTGTGGTTCGTTAATCCCGACTAGTTGAAATGATATCCAAAGGAGGATTAAAGAATAAATTTAGAAGAATTTATCTTGGATAAAATTAATGGGAACCTTTCCCTAAGAATGTGATTCGGTGAATAAAGGAATATTCTGAATTGGAATGAGGCGTTTGTTGTGTTTGTGTAACATTTGTTTATTATATACGTGGGTTATTCAGAAAGGCCGGGTTATACCCATTCTGAATAACCGATTCGACGAGATGTCGAAGATGAAGACGGTGGTTGAAGACCGGAAGTCTTCACATCGTTTGGGTGATTACTGATGATCTTGATTGGGCTGTACACCCAGGATGAGGGAAACAGTCGGTGATCGTCCAGACGTACTTGGAGATCGATGGATATGCGAGGAAAGTGCCTCCGGTTTCGTTCAGACCCAGAACGGACTTGTAAATGGACTGTGTGTCTGACATTGGATTTTAGTCCGTGTGATTGATCTCTATTAAATATATATCTGTTTGGCGGCGGAGAATTTATTCTCTTGCTTAACGCCCTTCTCTGAGACGTACGAGCTCAGGGGTTATATATTGATGGATATCAAACGCATGGAGTGAATTGCCTGTGTGGCATGCGTAAGTGGCAATTGATCAAGGCTTCTGTTGAAAAGCAAAGTCTTGTGGTTGATGATCAAAGCACGGCCTGTGTGGCATAGCTTTGTGTGTAACGTGGATTCGCGAGCCTCACACCTCGGTATGAGTCAAAAACGGGAGATGGACCGCTGGGAGAGCATGACGTTTCTTTCTAGCTAGGGTGGTGTCAGTGACCTACCAGCCCTGACATTTATATACTTTTCACCTGTGTGGTTGTTGGAATGCGAGGCGCCTCGGATATAGGTCTGTAAGGACCGGGAAACGTGTGTTCAGGAATTGCCAATCCTCAAAAGTAAGAGAGGACCGGCCCAGCCGATTCCAAGGATCAAAGTGGGGTCCTGGGACATTTGCTAGAGTGTCTCGAACGCGGAGAGGAGCTTGCCCCTTGCCTCGACTCATGATGGAATCCAATTTCCAATACGTGTATTGCGGTTTTAATTGTAGAACTAGTATGGCGACATGATATATGGTACCCATGCCGTCTATGATTGATATTTATGATTGAAATTGTTTTGACACTATACACTTATTATAGTATCAAATAATGTGTTTTAAACGTATCAAGCATGCTTTGGCTGTTATAAGGGAAAACCCTATCCTCCGGCTTGCGTTGCATTGTGTGATGGGACCTGGGTCTTATAACAGCTTCATTTTTGTTTATTTAGCATTGCGCTGTTTGTTTTATGCACTGGTATTCTTGGGAGGAAACCCGTTCCGTGTTATACGGCGTGGTCCCTTGATTTACCGAACTTTAAAAATAAAGAATTATAACTGTTTTAGTTCTCACACCAGTCACATGACTGACCTGGAGTTTATTGTTTTAACCTAAACTCTGGGTGCCCCTATTTTCCGCACGGGCAGCTAGTAGTTTTGGTTTTGCAGATTTATATTCACAGGGTCCTGATTTACAGCTGGAACGATGCTCGGAAAGCTCTGTATCCGTGTATCACTTCTAGTTGTGCTTTTGTATTATTTTCCGCTGCTATGTAATTTATTGTAATCTCTGACATTTATCGAATGTAATTTATTCATTTATACTCTGTATATTCTTGTATTCTGATGGAATTGTTGTAATAACAATGAAATGTTCTTCTGTCTGTGTTCCGATGTGTGTTGTTCTCAAAAGTATCCGCTCTTTCCTTCACGGGGAAGTTATGGGTTCTTACATAAACCCTCAACAATTTAAATCGGGCCTCACTTACTTTATTCTCAGCCCAACACCCATGGTTAAGACCCAGGCCTGCACGTTTCCATCTCCTTCACCACATCAATTCCATCTTCTTCCAGTATTAATCGTGGTTCCTCCTCTTCACCATTATGGTGACTTTATACCCAAACCGCACCTTCTACCTTCAACAAAAATTCAAACTAATTTTACCATAAATCATCTATTTGAATTCTCTTTCCACTAACACTACTTTCGTACATCTCACATCACCCACCACACAACGTCGAACAACCCTTTTCCGTCGATACACAACAAAGTATTGACAAATTTATTTTTTCTAAAATCCCAAAAATTCACAACTGATGCTATTCTTCTCACTCAAACCAAAAACGACATTGAATTGAGCCAATGCTTCTCGTTTTGACCCAAAACTTGAACCCTAACGTTAGCTGTACAAAACGCAGTGAATGAGAGCAGTTTTGATTTCAATGAAATGCATACCAGTTTAAAAAGAATTGCTCTAGGAGTTCAGAAATATTTATGTGATGATTTATAGGATTTTATATGGTTTTATAGTGATTTTTGAAGATTGCATTTAGGTCTTTTTTTGAAGAAATGGATTTCGGCTGAGGGCTTTGATTTTATTACGGGGACGGGGTTTATGTGTGGCTGAAAAGGATGTGTACATAGCCTCTTCTAGGCTATAGAAAGGGTTTTAGATATTTATTTTTATATTCATTTATTTGTTTATGCACTCTAAAAATTCCTACGAACACATAAGATACTTAAAAATCATGAATACGTACAGCTACAGTTATTACGGTCCCAACGAAACTGATTTCGTCGAATTCCGACTCCGTATGCTCACACAGCGTATTTTTAACCGTCAAAATACTCACTGTTTTTCACATTAAAATCCCATACTGACTTCAAAAATCACGGAACTGGACATCTAACAATAATTTAACATTGAGGATCCAACAAAATTAGTTTCGTCGAATTCTGAGGTCGTTTGTAAAAATGGCTATTTTTAAATCTCTAAATAACCCTTTTAAATATTAAATATATTTAAAAAAATCAAATTAAATATTTATAAATAAATATTATCGTATATATTTATATACAATATCATGCTGCTTCACACTATTCCAATATTAATTTCTAACTCGATATTTCAAATCCCGATTAAATCGATATTCGATTTATGATGAAATTCCTTTTATAAATATAAATAAATCGTTATAAATTATAAAGGAATTCCATAGAGACTTTTATAAAATTTGATTTGGTTATAAATCAAAATCAACACGATGAAATCTTGATTTTTCTCTTCCACTAGAAAAATATACTTCACCTGCTCCATACATTTCTTATTTTACATAAATCTGATTTAAAACGGACCCTGTATATTCAATTGAAGTTCGAATCGTCTAATAGCGAACTGTAGCGCCATTTCGAGCTCGATTTTAATTATAATATATATTATACATTTAGACTTCGTTTAAATAATATATTCGTCAATATAATTCAATATAAATTGAATTATATATTTTATATCGTCCAATTCACACCATATCATGAATTTTGTTATTTTCGATTATTCCAAAAATATATTTTTCCTATTATTTATATTAATTAAATATAAATATTATTTAATTTCAGTTATTGATATCGTTAAATTGATAATTAATAATTAAATAAATAAATTATTAGACTGCTAAAAATGCGGGTCATTACAATCCTTCCCCCTTAAAATAATTTCGTCCTCGAAATTGCTAAGCTAGAAGACGACCCTATCTACTGGGTAAATATTCATCGGTTTACCCCTTAACTTTAGTTTCAACTGAACCAATTAATATCGACTAAAATATTAATTTATTCCGATTAACTAAAATTTTCAAAAATTCTGAAAATTTTCTAACACCTAAATTTTTTGGAAAATTTCGCCATAACCTTCTTTGTACAACCTTATCGGTAAAACCACAACTCGCCTCTCTAGGCCTTCTCCAACCCAAAAGAAAATCAAACAGCCAAGCGGCTTGCCAATTCGGCTCATAAATCTCATATCCATATAAAATACAAACTGGTACCTTTTTGTCGGGCATATCGTTATATCCTTTACACCTGCTACCAATTTAGCATATACCAAAGTCCTTCCGGTCAAACTCCAATCACTTTTATCTCAATACAACCATTTGCTTTTAACTAAGCCAAATTCCATTTTCAATTCAATCGTTTGGTTTTATCCGAGCTAAACTTCATTTCAAATTCAAGTATTATCCTTGATTCCAAATTCCTATCAATCCAACTTACTTGATATCATTCTAATCCAATTCAGTTACCACTTAACTGGCTTTATTTTTAATTCCAATTTGCTTTCACAAATTTCTATATGTTCTGGTTTTTAATTCGAACAATCTCTTCCTAGGAATTTTAAACAGCTTTGCTTTCAAAAATCAAATATCTCCTTTTTGAAATTCAACACAACTTGTTTTCCCAAAACAAATTCAAAACAGTATCTCTGGTAGTAATCCATCACTTACAAACTTGAAAATGAACACTGATGATGTGGCCAGCATCATCAGGTTTATTTCCCAGCTACTGAAGTGAGTTCAATACTATATCACTTTTCAAATCATTTATAAACACTTCTATTTTGAAATACATTTCAAAATATCATTCACAATGCTGTAAAACAATTTAAAATCGCCCAGGATTTTAAAATTCTCATATATTCAATTCAAATCCGTTTACAATTGCTTTTCCACGTTTTGTGAATTTCAATTCCAATTCTGATTAAAATTTCAAATTTAACTCATCTGATTTCACATATTTCACTTATATGAAATCTGGTTGGTTAATTACATAACTGTTTAATTTATAATCTTACTTGATTATAATAACAACCAATATATCCAATACATTATAATTCCAATATATATATATATATCTTCTTTATATCAAGATATTCTTTGGGTAAACTTATTTTAATTTACCCTCTTTTCAAAACATATCGCGTCGACCCATCGTATTCGAGTGTTTAAAAACTCCTACCGATACAGTGGATCAAACTGATCGACCCGAAGGCATAAGCCACTCAACCAATAGATCTCCACAATATAAAACTATTTTTATATCAAATAAAAAATACGTTCACTTGTATATATGCACTCAAACTCAATCTAGGGTATTACTACTCCATCTCTACTGAGTCACGCCACAAAGCCAAGGTAATTACTTAACTTAAGCTCTGATACCAACTGTAACGACCTGGTTTTTGTCGACTTTGGTTATCGCCATAAACTCAATGATGACTAACCAAACATTGAAAAATACTGGAAAGTTAATAGAAAGAAGTTAGAGGGTGAGAATAAATAAGGTAGAAACTTAGAATAGAAGAAGAAGAAGATACAACATCAGAGTAACACGAATCTCACAGCGGAACAACATATAATAGATAACATATCCTTGAAATAAAATCAGTATATGTATACAGTAACATTATCAGAGTACAACACTTACAATACAGCAGAAAAAACTATAGCTATATAATCCTGAAGCCTCCTGCTCCAAGCTCTTCAAGTATATCTGTAAATCCTGACTACTTGACTGCCCGTACAAAATTGGGTACCCAAGAGTTTAGGGAAAACAAAACAAGATAAACTCCGGGTCAGTCATGGGACTGGTATGAGTAAAACAGTTTAAAACAGTTTGAACAAGTAAACGATATCTCATAAGACCACGCCGTATAACGGAACGGGTTTTTCCCTTATGAGAATCCAAATTACCTTTATATAAAAAACCTTTTGATATTATAATAATGTCTATCAACCAAAATATAATAATAATCTAGCAGAAATGCTTTCATATCACATTCTACATATATAGTATACAATCAAAACCGCAAGCACGTATTGGGTAATGGATTTCCAACTATGACAAGATATGGAACCACCTTCTGCTAGTGTACCTCTAGAGAGGAATACACTAGGTTCAACAAGAACATCTTGCAACCTGGCCACACATGACCGACCACTCATTTCGCTTGAGTGTATTGAATGTATATCACCAACGGCTGGGATCAGCAACCGTTTCCCAAATGGGACAGCATCGACAATAGATTTTTAAAAGTAAATGAAACTCTAGATCAGGTGATTATACACCCTAATAGGTGCGACCTACATAGCCATGTTGCCTGCCCGATTTCTGTCATTTCCCGGTTGTGAGGCTAGAGGCCACGCTTATCTCTGACAGATCACACGTTATTCACTTTGAATGTCACATCGCCATACCCGCCAAATCACAAATTGATTTCCCCAAAAATACCATGGGTATACAGCTAAGAGAAACGAATTCCTCCGCCACCAAACATAAATAAGTTTGAAGAGATCAACTTACGCGATCTATTAAATATACTCTGTCAGACATTCTTCCATACAGGTCTCTTGGGACTGGACAAACCGAAGGTACTATTCAGTACAACCATCTTAGGAAATCTTTACCTAAGATTTATACAACAACCCTTGCACTTTACTCCGTCTTCAATTATCTTTGGCATTTATGATTCGCAACGCTTATGCCAATATGGAGTGGTTCTTCGGATAATAATCCAATCTGTCTCTCCATATTAACAACGTTAAAATGGTCGAAAACTTCGATAGTCGATGAGTTAACTATCAAAGAAAAACACGTGTGCAAACAACGATCTTATTTCCAGATGGAAATTACATCAATCAATCACCAATCAACTTTTTATCCTTTAAATTAATTTATTATTAATTTATTTCATTTGTCCTTTCCTATTTCCATATATTCAACATTTTTTATTTTCTCAATTTAGAAAATATATGTTATTAACACTGGAAAAACATTTCCATTTCTTGTTTTCTATATTAGCAAACATTTCTGATTCTTACTTGGAAAACATTTCCAAAACTCTTACATTGGACTTAGACAGATGTTTAAACAAACCATCGCTATGCCTACTCAAACCATTACACTTATTAACTAAATTTACTTAACCATCCGTTACTATCAAACCTTAGCCCTTTCCTTAGTTAAGAAGGAAGTCAATCAAGTTGGGGTATAATTACCTCTCAGACCTTAACTGAACAACGTTTTAACTTCGAAATAGACAAAGTTTATCTTTTACACCTTTAACAAACTTCCTTACGTAACTCTCTTTCGAATAATCTCTATTCGATAACTCCTCCCTTCGAATAACTATATTCGATAATCTCTCTTACGAATAACTAGATTCGATAAACTTTCTTCGAATAAACTATATTCGATTAACTCTATTCAATTAACTCTATTGGATTAACTCTATTTGATTAACTCTTTTTTATTAACTCTTTTCGAATAAACTATATTCGATAACTCCTTTAATTCTATTCGAATAAACTATATTCGATTAACTCCTTTAATTCTATTCGAATAAACTATATTCGATTAACTCGTTTAATCTATTCGAATAAACTATATTCGATTTACTCCTTTCGAATAACTAGATTCGATAACTCTTTTCGAATAACTAGATTCGATAACTCCTTTCAAATAACAAATATTCGATAACCCTTCTCGAATGAACTATATTCGATTACTCTTCTCGAATAAACTATATTCGATTACTCTTCTCGAATAAACTATATTCGATTACTCTTCTCAAATAACTATATTCGATTACTCTTCTCGAATAACTATATTTGATAACTCTACTTCGAATAAGCGATATTCGATAACTCTACTCGATTTACCCCATTTGAATAACTCTAACTGGTTAACTCTAACTCTAATTTGTTAACTCTAACCGATTAATTCTAACCGATTAACTCAAACTAGTTAACTCTAACTGATGAACTCTAACTGTTTAACTCTGACTGATTAATTCTAACTGATTAACTCTAACTGATTAACTCTAACTCTAATCGATTAACTCCTCTAACTCATTTTGATTAACACATTTTGATTAACTCCTTTGGATAACTCTACGTCCATATTCAGTTTCAAATATCGATGTTGAAACCGATTCTTACTTATCTATATAAGCCCTGACTTATATATCCTGTTTATCCAATGATAAATATTTTATTTAATTTATAAAATATTATTTATAAATTAATCTTCTCAATTTATTTGTTTACGACAGATTCTATTTAAAATCTTTGCTCTAAATCTATACCTTGTTTTACCCGTGTGTGAAGCACGGGTCTAAACTTTCCTACGGTAAAATTTTATTCATTTGCCAAATATTTCCTTATGTGACATTCTTTTCATTTTACAAAAAATTCCTTTAATAACTTCATTTATTATCTACATAAATATCTCCTTTTATAACTCTATTTATTTAACAAATAAATATTTTCTTTTCAACTCTATTTGTAAATGTTTTACAAATATTCTCTTTCCAAATCTATTTGTAAATGGTTTAGAAATATATCCTTTCCATTTCTATTTGTTTTACAAATATTTCCCTTTATATTTGTTTTACAAATATTTCATTTTATATTTGTTTTACAAATATTTCCTTTATAAAATCTCTTGATTTTATAAATATTCCTTTACATAAAATCCTTTGATTTTATACAAATTCAATTTCAACATACAGTTTGAAATCTTCCTTCTATATAAAATCTTTCGATTTGATAAAATATTTTATTTCAATATAGTTATTGAAATTTTCCTTTTTCATCCTAGGGTTTCTTACGGTATTTAAAACACCAAATAACAATGATCGATATCATTCAAACACACCTGATCAACATAGATTATACGTCACATCATATATTACAATATATGAAAAACAGTAAAATGAATGTTGAGGAATCCAATTGGATTCCTCCAACCTGTTTCCCTGCATCACAGATGTTAAACAATATAATTAACATCGATTTCATTTCAATATGAAATATTCCGCTAAACAGAATCAACATTTGATTAACGATTTATATATATATCGTTATCTATTATTTCAACCAATACACAAGCAATTCAACCAAACAGTTAACACACATCAGTCAACAGATAATTATCAGTTCTAATAATACGTTATAAAAATATAACTGTTCAAAGTTGGGGAGTTTTACTCACATTGGGCGATCATCGTTAATAACGATAACCATCGGTTAATTCAGACGGACAAATTAATTTGCAATAAATTGTAATGAGCTTTGATTCGCTCCCCATCATTTCCATGGTGTAGCCACCGTCCATGCAATACCAACGCAACAGACGGTTCGTAAATCCGACCTCGTACAAAATAGTTATGACATTTCGAATTTAATAAACATTTAAATTAAATTTAAACCCTCAACAATTTAAATCAAGCCTCACTTACTTTATTCTCGGCCCAACACCCATGGTTAAGACCCAGGCCTGCACGTTTCCATCTCCTTCACCACATCAATTCCATCTTCTTCCAGTATTAATCGCGGTTCCTTCTCTTCACCATTATGGTGACTTTATCCCCAAACCGCACCTTCTACCTTCAACAAAAATTCAAACTAATTTCACCATAAATCATCTCTTTGAATTCTCTTTCCACTAACACTACTTTCGTACATCTCGCATCACCCACCACACAGCGTCGAACTGCCCTTTTTCGTCGATACACAGCAAACTATCGACAAATTTATTTTTTTATAATCCCAAAAATTCACAACTGATGCTATTCTTCTCACTCAAACCAAAAACGACATTGAATCGAGCCAATGCTTCTCGTTTTGATCCAAAACTTGAACCCTTACATTAGCTGTACAAAACGCAGTGAACAAGAGCAGTTTCGATTTCAATGAAATGCATACTAGTTTGAAAAGAATTGCTTTAGGAGTTAAGAAATATTTATGTGATGATTTATAGGATTTTCTATGGTTTTATAGTGATTTTTGAAGATTGCATTTGGGCCTTTTTTTGAAGAAATGGATTTTGGCTGAGAGTTTTGATTTTGTAATAGGGAAGGGGTTTATGCGTGGTTGAAATGGATGTGTACGTGGCCTCTTCTAGGATATAGAAAGGGTTTTAGATATTTATTTTTATATTCATTTATTTGTTTCTACACTCTAAAAATTCGTACGAACACACACGATACTTAAAAGTCATGAAAATTGACATACAGCTACAGTTTGACATTACGGTCCCAACGAAACTGATTTCGTCGAATTTCGACTCCGTATGCTCACACAGAGTATTTTTAACTGTCAAAATACTGATTGTTTTTCATATTAAAATCCCGTACAATCACATACTGACTTCAAAAATCACGGAACTGGACATCTAACAATAATTTAACATTGCGGATCGAACAAAATTAGTTTCGTCGAATTCTAAGGTCGTTTGTAAAAACGGCTATTTTTAAAGCTCTAAATAACCCTTTTAATTATTAAATATATTTAAAAGCAATCAAATTAAATATTTATAAATAAATATTATCGTATATATTTACATACGATATCATATAGCATCAGATTATTCCTATATGAATTTCTAACTCGATATTTCAAATCCTTATTAAATCGATATTCGATTTGTGTTCAAATTCCTTTTATAAATATAAATAAATCGTTATAAATTATAAAGGAATTCCATTGCGACTTTTCTAAAATTTGATTTGGACATAAATCAAAATCTACATGACGAAATCCGGATTTTTCTCTTCCACTAGAAAAATATACTTCACCAGCTCCATATGTTTCTTGTTTTACAGAAATCTGATTTAAAACGGACCCTGTATATTCAGCTTAAGTTCGAATTGCCAAATAGCGAACTACAACGCCATTTCGAGCTCGATTTTAATTATAATATATATTATACGTTCAGACTTCGTTTAAATAATATATTCGTCAATATAATTCAATATAAAATGTTATTTTATATCGTCCAATTCACACCATATCATGAATTCTGTTATTTCCGATTATTCCGAAAATAATTTTTTCTATTATTTATATTAATTAAATATAAATATTATTTAATTTCAGCTATCAATATCGTTAAATTGATAATTAATAATTAAATAAATAAATTATTCGACTGCTAAATATGCGGGTCATTACAATGTTCATATAATAACCACATTAATAACACATATAAAAATGAAATATAAAATATACGACTTACTTTTCATAAAAGAAATCAGATTTTTGCTGAAAGGGGGTTCCATGGCTGAGGGGGTCGCGGGGCAGGAGGTGGTAGGGGGTAGGGTGGTCGGCGCAGGCAGGTTCAGGGCGTCAGGCGGTGGTTTTGGCTGTTGGAGGGAGCTAGGGCTCGCGCATGGGCTAGGGGGAGGCACGAGGCGAGAGGGGGCCATCGCCGCAGGTGGCGGCGCGCGAGGTGGCCCGTGATGGTGGCGTGGTGGCTCCGTCGATGGTCCTCGCGCGAGCCTTTTTTCATTTTGTTTTGATTTTGAACGGGGGTGGGGGGTGACTCTAAAGAGAGAAGGGGAGGGGGTTTATTTAATTTATATATTTCATTATATTTAAATTTCAAAAAGCAACTTTTTATTTCAAACTCAAAATCGAACCCACCGACTTTCGCCCCTAGCTAATTACCCCCATCCCGAACACAATGGGGTATGTTTCGTAACCCAGTTCCCAGTTCTAATGTTTCGATCAGTTTCTGTCAAAATGAAAATATACATCTATATATTGAAATTGGAACGCATATTTCAATTTACCGGGGCCACATACGGACCCCAAAAATTCCAGAAAAATAAATCTGGCTATGTTTTAACGGTACGGTCCTAACAATACTAATTTCATCGAATTTGGAGACCGTTTGAAAAATGGTCATTTTCTGGTCGATCCAAATTGACTGAAACTGTGAAAAAACGTTTTCTTATGCCACGCTCACATATAGATTCCGAAAAATTATGAATTTTGGAATCTAGCAATAACTTGACATCTCGGATCCAACAGAATGGTTTCGTCGAAAATGGAGGTCGTTTGCAAAATTTCCATTTTTAAGGACCAAAATTCCATAGTGACTATTCTGAATTTTCAACTGCGCATAACATTTATTCCCGCTATGAAATTACAAATTTTCGAATTCGTTGGAAAGATATTTTCAAATAGATTCTAATATTTTTGGTTTCGCTAAAATCCAGTTTATTTTGAATCCTGTACATTCATTTGAAATTTGAAATCGAATTTTCAAACTACCGCGCCATTTCAGGGTCGTTATATAATTAAAATATTTTTTTATATTCTAACTCCGATTCAAATAAATATATACGTTCTAATTCTATTCAAAATAAATTTCTAGTCATTATTATTTAAAATAATTCATTTTAAATATTCTAAATTCATTAAAATTGCCAATTTTTTTTTTAAATTTGGTTTGGATTTTCTAAGTTGTTACAGAAGCCATACACAATCATACTATGCCTCGCCAACAATCCTATACACAACCGCAATTGAAAATTATCTGGTTGTACATAAGAAGTGGCTACATCAGCCAATTCAAGTTTATGTCTTCTGAGTTTTATCAAGAATTCAAGAAATAGCTAATAAATCTCACAAAGTTATACCTGAAACACAATCAGGATATTGAATTCATCATATCGGTTATCTGATTGCTGCAGTGAGTTCTTAAACCCTTCTTGATTACCTGATTAATCCTCTTGATTGCCCACTGTTGTAGTTTTATTCATCAATCATGGCCAATGATAGTACTTCATCAACATTAGTAAACGTTTCAGCACCTCAAGATGGAGCCATAACTATTGATAGATTAATCAAGACATTTGTAAGTCCTCAATCTCAACCTATTACAATTAACTTAGATGATAATAACTATTTACCGTGGAAGTAACAAAATGAAACTGCAATAAAAGGATATAGTTTAGAGGGTTATGTGCTTGGCACTATTGATGCACCATCTAAATTCATAACTTATCAGAATAACAGGGTTGTAAGTAATGAGTAATACATAAAATTCCATAGACAGGATGGACTGATCAGTTCATGGGTTCTTTCATCAATAAGTCAAAGTAGTCTACCTCAAGTAATTGGATGTAAATCGTCAAATGATATTCGACAAACTTTACAAAAAGGTTCTAATAATCAATCATATGACAAAGTTATGCACTACAAGAGATAATTGCAGAAAATTAGAAACGATGGTATTACCATGAGAGAATGCTTGAGCAAGATCAAATCATTATGTGATATGCCAGCAGCTGCCGGTAATAAAATTTCTGAATCTGAACAAATTCAGATTATACTTAATGGGTTAAGTGAAGTATATGAAGCAACTGGAGCAATAATAGCATCTCAGAAACAATTTTCATCCATGGATGATGTTCACTCAATTTTATTATCTCATAAGGCAATAATTGATAGTAAAATGTCTCAAGGGAGTGAACTCGGTATAAACTATCCTGCTAATAAAAACAAGATTTAGAGTTACAATGCCAGATAAGATCAGACCTTTCAAAGTGGTGGTCCATCATCTTGTGGTAGAGGAAAAGGAAGATGGAACAATAATAACAAACCAAAATTCAGAAATGTGAAAGAATTGGCCATACTGCAACAAGATGTTATTTCAGATATAACCCAAATTATGCCAATAATAAAAACATACCAATTAGAGGGGACAAAATCCAAGTGCAAATGTTTCACAGTTCAAACTGATGCTTGCATTCAGTTAGACAATGCAATAAATCAGAATGAAACAACAAGGTTGGATCACATTTAAGTTGATAGCTGGTACCCTGACTCAGGAGCTCCTAACCACATCATAAATAATTTGCATAATCTCAATCTTGGAAATAGAGAATACAAAGGTAATAAAACTATTTTCATGGGGAATGGTAAGTGCATAAATATCTCTCTTATTGGTAATGGCAGCATCAATGGTAAGAGACAATTATTTTTACATAATTTATTAAGGGTACCCAAAATCAAGAAAAATATGATTAGTGTATCACAATTTGCTAATGATAATAGTGTTAATTTTTAATTTTATCCTAAATATTTTTTAGTTAGAAACATTCTAACTAGTGAAATACTTTTGCACGGTGATGTAGTGAAGGGGTTATAATAATTTAACCTTGGCAATTGCAATAATTCTATCCAAATAAAACCATGTTGGAATTTATCTGATAGTAGTACAAACTATGATAATAATACTTTTAATGTTTCTGATTTGTGTAGTGCTAGTAATAGAAAAACTACATTTGATGTTTGGCACTATAAACTCGAACATCCCAGCGCTAGAATTGTTAGAAAAAAATTTCTTGATAATAAAGTACCCATTAATGATGTGAATTTACCATATGTAGGTACATATTGTAAAATGGGAAAAAGCCACAAACTACCATTTGCTAATTCAAACACACACTATGCCAAACCTTTTGATCTTATTACTGCCGACCTGTGGGGTCCAACACCAATAAGTACAGATTTTGGATACAAATACTAGGTATCCCTAGTTGATGCATGCACTAGGTATAGATGGTTATATTTATTGAAGTAAAAATTCTGAAACTCATAATACTATTATGAATTTCATAAGGATGATTGAAAACCAGTTCAGTTGCACCATTAAAACTTTTCAAACTGATGTTGGTTTAGAGTTCAAATCATTATATAAATTTTTTGAAAATAAAGGGATAATTCATCGAATTACATGTACATATACTTTTAAACAAAACGGTATAATTGAGAAAATACATAGACATATTGCAGAGTTTAGATTAACCTTACTGGCACAAGCATCTTTACCACTAAAATTTTGGCCTGAATCATTCAATTCAGCTATTTACTTAATAAAAAGAATTCCAACTAAGATACTAAATTATTAGCCCACTTGAAAAATTGTATAATGTTAAACCAAACTATAATGAGTTAAACAACTTTGGATGTCTATGCTTTCCTCATTCAAAACCATACAACTCAAATAAACTAGATTATAGATCTAGGCATGTACTTTTTTAGGTTATTATACCAACCAACAAGGGTACAAATGTATTGACACTCATGGCAGAATATTTATTAGTAGGAATGTTTTTATTGATGAAAACATATTCCCATATATAGAGAGAAACATGAAAACATCAAAGAAAGTATATAATCAGAAGATATATGTATACCCGAGCTACCAACTATAGCTGATGTGTGTGTGATAAAGATGAAAGAGGCTATTGATGCTCAAACTAATAACCAGAATGTAGTTGATCAACTACATTCTGATCATGATGAACCACCCACCCAGGCTCTGAAGCATCCTAAAACAAGTCATGATAACAACAAAGTATCAAAGAACATCAATAATCCAAATAATAACATAAATCAAACATCATCAGTGGTGACACTTCTCAACCAGATCAAGGGAATTTACCATCAAATCAACCACACAATCAGACAGGCCACCATATGATTACTAGAAGCAAAAGAGGAATTTTTAAACCAAAGATTTATACTGCAACAGTAAATATGGATGAGCCAGAAAGCTACAGTGAGGCTGCAAAAGATCAAAAGTGGATAGATGCTATGACTAATGAGTGCAATGCTCTTATGAGAAATAAAACCCGGGAACTAACTTATCCACCAAATAAATCTTATTGGTTGCTGGTGGACATACAAGATAAACAAGGACTCAGACGGTTCAATTAACAAATATAACGCCAGATTAGTGGAAAAAGGATTCTCACAACAATATGGATTCAATTTTAATTAAACTTTCTCTCCAGTTGCAAAGCCATCCACTATTGGACTTATATTCACTATTGCATTAAGCAATAGATGCAAAATAAGTCATTTGGATGTTAATAATGCATTTCTTAATGAAAGGTCGTAAAATATTTTTATTTTATTTCCTGAGGGTTGGATCATTCTCATATTTTAATATGTTGTTTATGGGGATGTGAGACATGTCCATAATTTTTATCAATTTTGTTTTGACCATTTTGCCCCTTTCAGTCTTGTACAGGGCATAACTTCTGACTCAGGATGAATCAGGTGCTGAAACCTATGCTATTAGAAAGGAAATGATGTTTGCCTTTCCATAGAGTGGTCACATTAAAGTTTTGGCTCAGTGTTTTAGGAGGAATTGTTGTTTTCAGTTTTAACAGTTAGTTATTTTGGTTTAGTAAGCCAAAATGGGATGATTTGGAGAGGCCCATTAGTGTGCCAGTGGAGGCTATATGTAACGACCCGGATTTTTCGATATTTATTTTGAAACATTTTAATTGGTTTTAAAATATTGTATTGGTAATATAAAATAATTTTTATAAGAATTTATGAATCAAAACGACATTTGAACGTATAATTTATATAATATAGTTTATATAAAATAATTTAATTTATAGAATTTTTATGTAATTTTTATTTTGAAAATCAATCAACTTTTTATTTGAAGTATTTTACACCGTATATCAGCGTTTGGAGCATCACAATATAATTTAACATGTTTATATTATTATATTTTCGAGATCATGACACATCACTTAACACGATAGTATTTTATTTTATTTTTGTCTATAGCGATCCATAGTGAATGAAATCTGTATAGCGGGGTAAGCTAATCTTTAATACTAAATAAAATAAATATGAAGCTTCTATTGGAAGCCACACGATTCCTTCACTGTGAAGCCATCTAAGGCTTTTATCAGAAACCAAATTTTCTATTTATAAATTCGTTCCGCTTTCAATTTCAGGAAGTTCTTCCATTTATTATAACAACCCGGAATTTCAGAAGCAATTAAAAAAAATTTATTTTAGCGATTTTAATGGTTTTTAATATTTAAAATGGTTTATTTTAAATAACAATCACTAAAAATTTACTTAAATCGAAGTTAGAACGAATTAATTTATTTTAATTATATAACGAGCCTGAAATGGTGAAGCGAACCGAACTTCCCCAGTCTTCGAAGAGAATAGAAAGAACGAATTACTTTGAGGACAAGATGAATCGGAACGCAAACAGAAGAACATTTCATTGTATATTACAACAGTTCCATCAGATTACAAGAATATACAGAGTATGAATAAATATTACACAGAAATACCAGAGATTTAAATTATATTTAAATACATCGCAGCGGAAAATAATACAAAACACAACTAGAAGTAATACACGGATACAGAGCTTTCCGAGTATAATTCCAGCTGTAAATCAGGATCCTGTGAATATAAATCTGCAAAACCAAAACTACTAGACACTCTAGCCCGTGTCTCAGGCAAGTACTCAGTCAAGCCTTTGGATCGTTAGGGCCGGTCCACCGATGTGGATTAAAATGCCTGAACACTGCGTTTCCCCGCCCTTTGGGGCGTAAATGAGCCAACGAATGATTCCATCGGCTTCACATAGTCACCGATATATCCAAGGTGCCTCACAACAGCAACAATCACATAAGTCAAACTCGTCAGGGCATGTAAAACCACTGACGCCACTACTAGCAAGAAAGAAACGCATGTCCTTCCTGAGGTCCTCTCCCATTTCTGGTTCACAATCGGGGTGTGAGGCTCGCAAATCAGCGTTACACAAAGCTATGCCACACAGGTCGTGCTTTGATCAACAACCACAAGACTTTGCTTTTCAACAGAAGCCTTGATCATTTGCATCTTAGCATGCCACACAGGCAATTCACGCTATGCAACCGATATCAATCACACATAATGAAATCCGATGTCAGACACACATCCATTTACAAGTTCGTTCTAGGTCTGAACAAAACCGGAGGAACCTTTTTCCTTGCATATCCATCGATCTCCAAGTACGTCTGGACGATCACCAATTAATTCCCTCCTCTTGGGTGTACGGCCCAATCAAGATCATCAGTAGTCACCCAAACGACGTGAAGACCTCCGGTCTTCAACCACCGTCTTCACCTTCGACTTATCGTCGTATCAGTTATTCAGAATGGGATAAACCCGGTCTTTCCGAATAACTAGCATATATAATATACAAGTGTTACACAAACACAACATATGCCTCATTCCAATTCATCAGTCACTAACCGTAAATTAGTAAGGGAACAATTCCCAAATATTAACCCCGAAGGTCGAAACCAACATCAGATTAATACCCAGGAAACCATTCTTCTTAACTAATCTTCAGTTAGTTGCTAAATTTCACATTCTTAGGGAAAGGTTCCCATTAATTTTATCAAAGATAAATTATTTAAATTTATACTTTAATCTTCTTTTGAATATTAATTCAAACCAAATTATGGTTTTTCCAAACTAGCCGGGATTAACGAACCTTACCGAAGTAATCAATTGTTAAATTTCTCAACCCCAGCCGATTCATCCCATGAAGTAAAACTGGTAATACTTCATATCTAACACCACAGTGTTATCGGTAAATTCAATTACCATTTCACGTTCAAATCTAATTGGAGATTTAACTATCGTCTGGAGTAAAACTGGTGGTACTCCATTCTTGATCATTTCTTGAATTTGATAATTTTAATTAACAAATCCACTTTTTAATCTAATCAAAGATCCATTAAAACTCTAATTCAGTTTTAATTTCCAAAAATCATTACTTAATGATAATTCAAATCCAGGAAATAAATCCTATCTTTAACTAGGTCTAAGAACCAATGTCATTTAAAACACGGTTCTCGATAAACCCAAAATCACATTTCATTTCCATCAATTAGTAACCGTTAATTAGCAAGTGAAAAAATCCTTAAATAATAACCCCGAAGGCCGAAACCAACATCGTATCAATACCCAGGAAACCATTCAACTTAACTAATCTCCAGTTAGTTTCTAATTTCCTTAACTCCATTGGGTCTAGGAACAGTATTATTAAAGATACCATTCACGAAAAAACCAAATCCCATTTGATATTAAATACAAGGTTCTGAATAGAAAATATATCGGCTTATATTCAATATCAAATTCTACGACTAACAAATATCGTATTGGAAACAATGATATAAATATTTTTCAAATTTCCATAACAATATCTGCATAATCATGAAATCCAACATCGAAATATTCCAAAGAGTATTTCGATTCAGATCCATTCCAATTTAATTATTGGAAATTCTGGTTACTTTTTAAAACCCTTTCAAATCCAATTTATTTATTTTAAAAATAAATAAATTATTATTCTAGTACAAAACTATTTCATTTCGATAAAAATCTACTTTTATCTTTTCAAATATGAAGTTATTCATCCCAATTCTTCCCAAATCATTTCTTATGATTTTACACAAATTATTACTATTTTTAATAATTTTATCAAGGCACGTACAGTCGATTTCCATTAACGGCCATCGAACTACACTTACAGTGACCTTTTCCAAATTTGATTTGGACATAATTCCAAATCCAAACGTTAGATTTCAAATCTCCAAAATTCATTAGAAAGCCCTTTCCGATACGAACCCAACGGTTCCGGTTTTAGGAGAATCCGACGGTCGGATCTCCCGTAATATCCATTCGAAATCAATGGTTGAAATTCGCGAACTGCCGCGGTGCGGCGCGTTCTATTCAGGCCATTATATACATATTATATATATATATATTATATATATTTTGTCGATTTCCTTTTAAAACATATTTTATAAATCGTTTTAAATTCGTTTTCAAAACGATTTCAACTTCCATCTCAAATTCAAATCAATATTGAATTTTACAATATAAATTCATTTTAAATTCATTTCAAATCGATTTCAATTCAAATCGATTTCAATTCAATTCAAAATTCTAATCATTTCAATTTAATTCGAATTTCAAATCATTTCAATTTAATTCGAATTTCAATTTTTTTCAATTTAATTCGAATTTCAATTCATTTCAAAATATCAGATTTTGAAATCACTTTCGACATTCATTGTAAAATGAATAAAATCGAAAAAATTCCCGTTCGTGTTAAAATGGCATTTAACTACTTAACACGGCTTTACATTTCAATATTCACTGAATATTATTTTAAATTATTCGATAATTCTGAACTGGAATCAGACACAGTCGATTACCATATAATGTTGATTATATGGATTTTACACAACAAATGTGTATAACAATAGTGAAAATAGCAATCCATCATCCAAAGTGCATTCTACACTATATAAACATCAAATATAAATATTTAACGCTTACACAGGTTGTCAATCAATCGATCGACATACACCTAATTATTGGGATTAGTGTATGTCCAATTTCATCCTGATACCCTTATGGGGTTTCAAATCAAAAACACAGATTTTATTTGTGCGGTTGGGCGATGTGTAAAATTTATCGTCCCAATCAATATCAGTCAAATGTATGTATATAAACAAATCGTCCGATTTGTTTATAAATATTTTATTTTATATACACGTTAAAAATTATATTTTTAACTATAAAATATTTATTCAATCCACATCACACAATCAATTTTCAAAACACATCAATCAAACAAACAAGCCATCCATGGTCTGTGGACGACGGGTGTCGGGTGCTGCTAAACACCGTCTGCATCCTAGTATATATTTCAAACTAGAAATTAAATAAAAGTGAGGAGTTCTCACCGATTCGCTAAACCAAATGCCACGGCTCTTCATTTGTAGAAAATCTACATCATGCTTCCAACGCAGTCTATTTCACGAAGTTTACATTAAAAATCACATTTTTTATATTCTCTATTATATAAAAATTCTATTTTTAATCCGCTACTCATATGAAAATCGAATTTTTATATCGCGACAACATATATAAAAATCGTATTTTTATACTCTCTATCTTATAAAAATCATATTTTTATAATCCCTACTATATAAAAATCATATTTTTATAATCTCTACTTCCAATAAAGAATATATTTTTCCTTCGATAATATATATGAGAATCATATTTTTCTTTTCTTTTTTTCTTCGCTATAATCATGCTATTTTTATCGTAAAAGCAAAGCTGTTTTTATTTTCAAAACAAAGTTATTTTTCTATTCTAAAATACTATATATCTTCTATTCTAAAAACAATATCTTTATATTTTCTATTCTAAAAACAAAATCTTTGTATTTTAAAAACAATATATTTTCTATCCTAAAATACTGCATATTTCCTACTCTAAAATACTGTATATTTTCTATTCTAAAACACTGTATATTTTCTATTCTAAAAACAATATCTTTATATTTTCTATTCTAAAAACAATATCTTTATATTTTAAAAACTATATCTTTATATTTTAAAAACAATATCTTTTCTATCCTAAAATACTGCATATTGAATAAAAGAAGGTAATTTATAGATTAATTACTAATGTAATAAAAAGAAAAATAACCTTGTTCCTTTCTTTATCTTCCTCCTCTTGTAATCTCATTTTCCAATTTAACCCTCTAGCTGTCTTCCACATCACGGTTAACTCCAGGTGATAACCGAACTAATGCTCTCCCATAGGGTTGAAAATCGCGACCACTACACTGCCTTGGACGATGATACAATGCCACTCTGTTGAAGAGCTTCGAAGCCCCCTCCTATGCCAGGAGTTAGGCGCAGCTCGAAACCCCAGATCGTCGGAAAAAGGGGTGCGACGGCGGCGGTTTTGCAAGCGGATTCTGATCACCTGGCACCCCCATATGTCATCAAACCCGTATCACCCCAAAGCCCCCTCCCTCTTCATTAATTTCCTCTTCACATGCCTCGCGATTTGATTAGAGGACTTGGAGAATTTAGGGTTTTTAATTTCAAAGGATTTGGCCCTTTCGTTCGAACTAGCGGCGAGTGTATTCTGAGCGGGTTAGGGTTTGGTTTAAGGGCTTTATAGAAATTATATTAATATTTTAATTATTTTAGTTTCAAATATACATGTTTATCCATACGAACTCCAAATCAAACCCAACGACTGTCACCCCTAGCCAAATACCCCCATTCCGGACGCAATGGGATATGTTTCGCAAGCCAATCTGGCTGTTACGATCAGTTTTCGTCGAAATTAAAGTATAAATCATTATACATTCAATTTAAACGCACATTTTAAATTACCGGAGACACATACTGATTTTAAAATTCCAGAAAAATATTTTCTAGCTTCGTATTGACGATACGTTCCTAAAAAAACTAATTTCGTCAAATTCTGAGACCGTTTGAAAAATGGCCATATTCTGGTCGATCCAAATTGACTGAAACTGACAAAACACATTTAACTTCTCCACGCTCACATATTGATTTAGAAAATAATGAATTTTGGAATCTTGCAATAATTTGACATCCCAGATCCAACAAAAGTGGTTTCATCAAAAACAGAGGTCATTTGCAAAATTTCCATTTTTAAGGGCCTTTATATAAATTGAAATATATATAAATTCCACAGCGATTTTTCTGAATTTTAAACTGGACATATCTTTCAACTTCTAAAGTGAAATCTCAGTTTCTCAACTTCGTTAGAAAGATATCATCAAACATATTCAAATATTTCTTGTTTCGTTCAATTCTGACTTATATTGAATTCTGTATATTCATTTGAAATTCGAAATCGAATTTTCGAACAACCGCGCCATTTCAGGCTTGTTATGTAATTATAATAAATTTATTCATTTTAACTTCGTCGAAAATAAATTTTCCATCGTTATTATTTAAAATAATTTATTTTAAATATTCAAAATCCATGAAAATTGCCAAAATAAATTTTTTAAATTGGTTCAGATATTCCGGGTTGTTACAATCTCCCCCACTAAAAATTGTTTCGTCCTCGAAAAGGAACGAAGGTGAAAGTTGTTTTCTAATCAACTCAACTTCCATTATTTTCATCACGGCTTAAGTTCTTCAACTTTTCATTTTCTAAGGACCTTTCAAATTCTTCAAAAATTTGGCTAACACCCTAAATTTTCGAAAAATTTCGCCATAACCTCCCCTGCACTGAGGACTTCGGGATATTTCAAATAGCCTCACATGGCCCTTACCAATCCAAAAAGAAACAGGCAATCGGCTAGCCAATCGGCTCATTAAATCATCCAAACCCAAAGAAATACAATAAACATGTACCTGTTTGTCGGGCAAATTTTTTTATTCTTCTGCTCTGGCATCCTTGCTATGACCTGTTCAATGTAAGTACATGTATGCAAATGCGACTAATTTTCAATACAACTCAATATTTGGTACAATTTGGCTAAAGGTTCAAAATATAATTAATCCAAACAATAATCAAATAACACAACCAGCAATCAATTAGTTGATTATCTTTTCAAATTCATAATTTTGATATATTGTCTAAAAATCAGATTTTTGATGCCAAATCACAACAATAAGCCCTATCTAGCTTTGGTTCTCACACCAGTCTAATGGAAATATATAGATATCTCACTTTCGAATCTCGAACATAAATGCTGATGACGTTTCGAACCACCATCAGAACATCTTCGGGCTACTAAAGTGTGATTTTATATCTATCCATTATATTTGGGACTTCATATACACGTTAGCTAGGCGTATATGCAAAATCTTCTTATACTAGATTGTCCAAATCAATTTAAAATAAATTATTCAAATACGTATAATACGATTTAAATTTCAAAACAATATTTGTTTTTCTTTTTATATTTCAGAAATATACTCTTCACACTCGTTCTAGGATACTACTGATCCTATCTCTAACGAGTCACCCTTATTGGATATTACTAATCCAATCTCAGATTGATTCTTTCGTTTGGTTCTAACGTGTCTTGTTCTCCGAGCTCTGTAAACCAAAGCTCTGATACCAAATGAAGCGACCCGAACTTCCCCGGTCTCCGAAGAGAAGAGAAAGAACGAATTACTTTGAGGACAAGACGAATTGGGACGCAAACAGAAGAATATTTCATTGTATATTACAACAATTCCATCAGATTACAAGAATATACAGAGTATGAATAAATATTACACGGAAATACCAGAGATTTGAATTACATTTAAATACATCGCAGCGGAAAATAATACAAAACACAACTAGAAGTAATACACGAATACAGAGCTTTCCGAGTATCGTTCCAGCTGTAAATCAGGATCTTGTGAATATAAACCTGCAAAACCAAAACTACTAGCTGCCCATGTCAAAATAAGGGCACGCAGAGTTTAGGTTAAAACAATAAACTCCAGGTCAGTGATGGGACTGGTGTGAGAACTAAAACAGTTATTAATCTTTATTTTAAAGTCATGTAAATCAAGTGACCATGCCGTATAACACGGAACAGGTTTCCTCCCAAGAACACCAGTGCATAAAACAACAGCGCAATGCTAAATAAAGAAAAATGAAGCTATTATAAGACACAGGTCCTATCACACAATGCAACACAAGCCGGAGGATAGAGTTTTACCTTATAATAGCCAAAGCATGCTTGATATGGCAAAAACAAATCATTTGATACTATTATAAGTGTATAGTGTCGAAACAATTTCAATCATAAATATCAATCATAGACAGCATGGGTACCATATATCATGTCTCCATACTAGGCTCTACAATCAAAACCGCAAATGACACATATTGGAAGTTGGGTTTCCATCTGTGAACCGAGGCAAAAGATAGCCCTCTACTGATTCGAGACTATCTAGCTCGAGTCTCAGGCAAGTACTCAGTCAAGCCTTTGGATCATCAGGCCCAGTCCACCGATGCAGATTAAAATGCCTGAACACTGCATTTCCCAGCCCTTTGGGGGCGTAAATGAGCCAACAAATGACTTCATCGGCTTCACATAGTCACCGATATATCTGAGGCGCCTCGCAACAGCAACAACCACATAAGTCAAACTCTTCAGGGCATGTAAAACCACTGACGCCACTTCTAGCTAGAAAGAAACGCATGCCCTCCCTCAGGTCCTCTCCCGTTTCTGGTTCACAACCGGGGTGTGATGCTCGCGAATCAGCGTTACACAAAGCTATGCCACACATGCCATGCTTTGATCATTAACCACAAGACTCTGCTTTTCAACAGAAGCCTTGATCATTTGCGTCTTAGCATGCCACATGGGCAGTTCACGCTATGCAACCGATATCAATCACAAAGAATGAAATCCGATGTCAGACACACATCCATTTACAAGTCTGTTCTGGGTCTGAATGAAACCGGAGGAACCTTATTCCTCGCATATCCATTGATCTCCAAGTTGAAACGACCCGAACTTCCCCGGTCTCCGAAGAGAAGAGAAAGAACGAATTGTTTTGAGAACACGACAAAACAGAACGCATACAAAAGAACATTTCATTGTATATTACAACAATGCATCAGAATACAAGAATATACAGAGTATAAACAAATAAATATTACACAGAAATATCAGAGATTCAAATTACATTTAAATACATCGCAGCGGAAAATAATACAATACACAACTAGAAGAGATATACGGATACAAAGCTTTCCGTATATTATTCCAGCTGTAAACCAGGATCCTGTGAATATAAATCTGCAAAACCAAAACTACTAGCTGCCCGTGTCGAAAATAAGGGCACCCAGAGTTTAGGTTAAAACAATAAACTCCAGGTCAGTCATGTGACTGGTGTGAGAACTAAAACAGTTAATCTTTATTTTAAAGTTAGGTAAATCAAGGGACCACGCCGTATAACACGGAACGGGTTTCCTCCCAAGAATACCAGTGCATAAAACAAACAGCGCAATGCTAAATAAGGAAAAATGAAGCTATTATAAGACCCAGTTCCCATCACACAATGCAACGCAAGCCGGAGGATAGGGTTTTTACCTTATAATAGCCAAGAATGCTTGATACGTTTAAAACAAATCATTTGATACTATTGTAAGTGCATAGTGTATAAAACAACTTCAAATCATAAGTATCAATCATAGGCGGCATGAATGCCCCATACCACTATGTCGCCATATATAGGTTATACAATCTAAATCGCAAAGTCGCGTACTTGGAAGTTGGATTTCCGTCTATGAACTGAGGCAAAAGATAGTCCTCAACCGATTCGAGACGCTCTAGCCCGTGTCTCAGGCAAGTACTCTGTCAAGCCTTTGGATCGTCAGGGCCGGTCCACCGATGTGGATTAAAATGCCTGAACACTACGTTTCCCCGCCCTTTGGGGCGTAAATGAGCCAACTAAATGACTCCATCGGTTCGAGAACGACCGATCAATCCGAGGCGCCTCGCAACAGCAACAACCACATAAGTCAAACTCGTCAGGGCGTGTAAAACCACTGACGCCACTTCTAACTAGAAAGAAACGCATGCCCTCCCTGAGGTCCTCTCCCGTTTTTGATTCATACCGGGTGTGAAACACGCGAACTAAACGTTACACAAAGCTACGCCACAAAGGCCTTGCTTTGATCATCACCACAAGACTTTGCTTTTCAACAGAAGCCTCGATCAATTGCCACTTAGGCATGCCACACAAGCAATTCACTCCATGCGTTTGATATCCATCAATATATAACCCCTGAGCTCGTACGTCTCAGAGAAGGGCGTTAAGCAAGAGAATAAATTCTCCGCCGCCAAACAGATATATATTTAATAGAGATCAATCACACGGACTAAAATCCAATGTCAGACACACAGTCCATTTACAAGTCCGTTCTGGGGCTGAACGAAACCGGAGGCACCTAGTACCCCGCATATCCATCGATCTCCAAGTACGTCTGGACGATCACCAACTGTTTCCATCTTCTTGGGTGTACAGCCCAATCAAGATCATCAGTAATCCCCCAAACAACGTGAAGACTTCTGGTCTTCGACCACCGTCTTCATCTTCGACTTATCGTCGTATCAGTTATTCGAAATGGGATAAACCCGGTCTTTCCGAATAACTCGCGTATATTTTAAATAAGTGTTACACAAACACAACATACGCCTCATTCCAATTCATCAGTCACTAACCGTAAATTAATCAAGAGAATAATTCCCCAAATATTAACCCCGAAGGCCGAAACCAACATCAGATCAATATCCAGAAAACCATTCTGCTTAGCTAACCGACAGTTAGTTTCTAAATTTCACATTCATAGGGAAAGGTTCCCATTAATTTTATCCAAGATAAATTCCTTGAATTTATTCTCTAATCTTCTTTTGAATTTCGATTCAACTAGTCGGGATTGACGAACCTTACCGATGTAATCATTTGTTTTAATATCCCAATCCCAACCTATTCATCCCATGAAGTAAAACTGGTAATACTTCATATCTAACACCACGGTGTTATCGGTAAATTCAATTACCATTTCACGTTCAAATCTAATTAAAGATTTAACTATCGCCTGGAGTAAAACTGGTGATACTCCATTCTCGATTATTTCAATATAATTAAAGATTCATTAAAACTCCACTTAGTTTTAATCTGTGACTGGGTTAAAGAATCAGTGTCATTTAAAACACGGTTCACGATAAACCCAAAATCACATTTCCATTAATTATCGGGTTAAAGAACGAGTGTTATTTAAAAACACCATTCACGATAAACCCAAGAATCAATATCAATTCAATTCCAATTAAATATTATTTAATTGGTACACTTCATTAAATCTAAATAAAAAGATTTAATCTTTTCTCAACTGGGTTCAAGAACAGTGTTAGTCAAGACACCATTCACGACAAACCCAAATCA
The DNA here is from genome assembly GCA_030737875.1 of Allium sativum. NCBI lineage: Eukaryota > Viridiplantae > Streptophyta > Magnoliopsida > Asparagales > Amaryllidaceae > Allium > Allium sativum. Next base: position 579,377,027 of record CM060915.1, on the reverse strand, counting down.
CATTTGAGATTAAATACAAGGCTTTGAATAGAATATATACCGGCTTATATTCAATATCAAATTCTACGACTAACAAATATCGTATTGGAAATAACGATATATATATCTTTCAAATTCCCATAACAAAATCTGTATCATCACGAAATCCAACATCGAAATAATCCAAAGGCAAGTTCGATTCAAATCCATTCCAATGCAATCATTGGAAACTCTGGTTATTTTCAAAACCATTTCAAATTCAATTTATTTATTTAAAAATAAATAGAATTATATTTCTAGTTCAAAACTAGTTCATTTCAATAAAAATCTATTTTTATCTTTTCAAATATGGAGTTTTTCATCCCAATTCTTTCTAAATCATTTCTTATGATTTTACATAAATTACTACTATTTTTAATAATTTTATCAAGGCCCGTACAGTCGATTTCCATCAACAGCCATCGAACTGCACTTACAGCGACCTTTTTCAAATTTGATTTGGACATAATTCCAAATCGTTAGATTTCTAATTTCTAATATTCGTTAGAAAGCTCTTTTCGATACGAACCCAACGGTTCCGTTTTCAGGAGAATCCGACAGTCAGATCTCCCGTAATGTCCGTTTGAAATAAATGGTCGAAATTCACGAACTGCCGCGGCGCGGCGCGTTCTATTCAGGCCATTATATCATATATATAATATATATAATATATATTTCATCGATTTCAATTCAAAACGCTCTTTTTAAATCGTTTTAAATTCATTTTCAAAACGGTTTCAACTTCATATTCAATTTCAAATCAAAATTGAATATTCCAATATAAATTCGTTTTAACTTCTTTTCAAATCGATTTCAAATTCATTTCAATTCAATTTCAATTCGAATTCATTTATATTCAATTTCAATTCGAATTCATTTATATTCAATTTCAATTCGAATTCATTTATATTCCATTTCAATTTGAATTTCAATTCTATTCAGTTTCAATTCGAATTTCAATTCTATTCAGTTTCAATTCGAATTTCTATTCTTTTCAAAATATTAGATTTTGAAATCACTTTCGATATTCATTATAAAATGAATAAAACCGATATAAGTATCGTTCACGTCAAAATGGCGTCAATCTAACCAACACGGCTTCATATATTTCTATTTTCAAATATCTATTCAAAAAATGAATATTTATTTTTGTCAACACACGACTAATCTCAACGAATGAGTACTGTCCACGTGTGACTATTTTTGTTAAATTATTTCGTTCAACACATGACTAATCTCAACGGATGAGTACAATCAACACATGAACCTTTATTTTATATTGATAAAGATGTAAATTTTATTATTAAAATATTTCGTTCAACACATGACTAATCTCAACGGATGAGTACAGTCAACACATGAACCTTTATTTTATATTGATAAAGATGTAAATTTTATTATTAAAATATTTCGTTCAACACATGACTAATCTCAACGGATGAGTACAGTCAACACATGAACCTTTATTTTATAATATTCTTTATTTTATTTTTCAAATTGGAATGAGGCCCAATCAATTACCATATAAAGTTAATTATATGGATTTTCATACAACACATGTATAATAGCATTGAAAAATAATCAACAATCAACCAAAGTGCACTACACTGTATAAGCATCAAATATAGATATCTAACACTTATAACAACCTATCAATCAATCGATCGACATATTTAATCAATCAGGATGAGTGAACTTCAAATTTCATCCCAACACCCGTGTGGGGTTTCAAATCAACAAACATTTATTTTTATTTGTGCAGTTGGGCGATGTGTAAAATTCATCGTCCCAATCAATGTCCTTCAAATAGGTGTACATAAACAAACCGTCCAGTTTGTAAATGAATATTTTATTTTATTCACTTCACGTTAAAAATTATATTTTTAATGACAAAACATTTTAGTTTAACTTATGAATTTCTATTCAGTTCATTCTTTAAATAAAATGATATTTTTATTTTTCTAATTGATTTTAGAAAATTTCGGCGGCATAACGGCACGATACTAGAAACGGGATGAGGCCTAGCCTTATCCCCGGTCTAGTGAAGGCCCACGCCATTCACACATCAATCAAATCCATTCATTTCACCACACAGTTCAATTTCAATCAAATGATCTAACTAATTTTTGCAATCAAACAAACAAGTCCATGGTCTGTGGACGATTGTGTCGGGTGCTACTAAGCACCGTCTGCATCCTAGTATATATATATATAACTAGAAAATGAAATTGAAAGGTGAGAAATTCTCACAGATAGCTATCCAATATCACAACTCTTCATTTGATAGAAATCTTCCTCGTTATCTCATCTTCGCCATCTTCGTTGCCCGTATTCTCTACATATTTAAAAATCGAATTTTCACTTCGCTATTCAATATATAAAAAATCATATTTTTACTTCGATGTCATATAGATTTCGCCTTTTCAAAAAATATAGATTTTCGTCTTTTCAAAAAATATAGATTTCGTCTTTTCAAAAATATAGATTTCGTCTTTTCAAAAATATAGATTTCGTCTTTTCAAAAATATAGATTTCGTCTTTTCAAAAATATAGATTTCGCCTTTTCAAAAAATATAGATTTCGTTTTTATAACGCTTCATATATTGTAAAGATCATGTTTTTAATCTCTTACATTAATAAAAATCATATTTTTCTTATGAATAGAAATGAACAAAAGTCATATCTTTATATTTTCTCAAATCAAACTGTAAACCTTCCATAAGTAAAAATATAAACTTTTTCTCTCTACAAAAATCATTTATTTCTTCGTATTAAAAATCCAAACCCTTCCTCTTTTACAAATTCAATTTTTTTTTCGTTTCTATGTATAAAAATATGAACTTTACTATAATAAAAAGATAAACTTCCCTAAGCTAAACCACCATGCTACTCCATTCTATAAAATTCAATTCTTTATATATATATATATATAAATTAGGGCTTTATACAAACTGAAAATAAAAAAAGAAATTAATTTAAATTTACTTACAGGGGGCGGCCAAGGGCGGAGAGTGGTCGAAGGATAGGCGCAGGCGGTTGGAGCAGCTCCTGCGGGTTGCGGTGGGTTGGACGAGGTCGATGGATGGGGGGGGGGGCTGCGTCGTCGATGGTTCGCTGGGGGGGGCTGTCGAATCGGACGTGGAGGGAGGGAGGGGGTTCGGGGAAGAAGAAGAGGGGGCGGCGGTGGGCGAGGCATGCGCCTCAGGTGGCGGTGCGTCGCGGTCTTCCGCGATTAAATGTTTTTTTCCTTTCTTTTTGATTTCTGCTGAAACGTGATAAAAAGGGGAGGGGGCCAGCGTATAAAAGGGAAGAGGGTTTTCCTTTTTTTTATTTTTTTATTTTTTTTCAATATTTTATTCACATAAAGTAACTTTTTCTATCGACCTCGAAACGAAGCCCACCGCCTGTCGTCCATAGCGTTTTACCCCCATTCCGAACACAATGGGATATGTATCGCAAGCTGATTCGATTGTTACAATCAGTTTCCCTTGAATTTACATTTAAATCGCTATATTGAATTTTAAACGTACATTTCAAATTACCGAGGTCACATACGAACTTTAAAAATTCCAGAAAAATATTTTCTAGCTTTGTATTGGCGATACGGTCTTAACAAAACTAGTTTCGTTGAATTCTGAGACCGTTTGAAAAATGGCCAAATTCCAGTCGATTAAAATCGATTGAAACTGGTCAAACGCGTTTTCCTTTACCACGCTCACATATTAATTCGAAAAATTATGAAATTTGGAATCTAGCAATAATATGACAACACGGACCCAACAAAACTGGTTTCGTCGAAATCCGAGGTCGTTTGCAAAATGCCCATTTTTAAGGGCCTAAATTCCATAGCGACTATTCAGAATTTTCAACTGGACATAACTTTTGATTCCCGCTATGGAATCTTGATTTATCGGATTCGTTGGAAAGATATCATTAAATAGATCCTATTGTTTTTGGTTTCGCTAAAATTCGGATTGTTTTGCACCCGGTACATTCAATTGAAGTTTGAAATCGAATTATCGAACTACCGCGCCATTTTCTATTCTATTTATGATTATATATAAATATTTATATTCTAACGACGACGTATATAATATATACATCGAATTTCAATTCCAAAATAAATTTTCCTTCGTTTTTATTTAAAATGATCTATTTTAAATATTCAAAATTCATTAAAATTGCCAAAATAAAAATTTTAAACTGGTCAGAATTTCCGGGTTATTACAATCTCCCCCACTTAAAACTTTTCGTCCCCGAAAAGGAACAAAGTCGAAAGTGGTTTGATTAATCAACTATACTTTCGATTTGGCTTCCATTCCCCAACTTTTCAGTTTCTGAGAATTTTCAAATTTTCAAAAATTTGGCTAACACCCTAAATTTTCGAAAAATTTCGCCATAACCTCCCCTGCACCGGGAGCATCGGGAAATCTCAAATAGCTTCCCCGGTCCTTCAGATCTCAAAAAGAAAAAGAAAAAGCCAATAGGCTCATAAAATCATCATCACCCAAACAAAACAGTAAATTATGTAGTAAACATGTACCTATTTGTCGGGCAAACAAATTTTATTCTCTGCTCTAGCCTCCTTGCTATGACCTGTTCAATGTAAGTACATGTATATGCAAGCAAATGCGACCAAATTTCAATACAATTCATTATTCGATCAAATTAGGCATAATGGTTCGAAATTATCAAACAATTAAACAAACAACACAAACATCAATCAATTAGTGAATTAGAGTTTCAAATTCATAATTTGATATATATACAAAAATCATGTTTTTGATTCCAATTCACAACAATGTATTCTAGCTATATTTTGGTTCTCACACCAGTCTAATGGAAATATATAGAAATCACACCTTCGAAACACGAATATAAATACTGATGATGTGGCCACATCATCAGAATTATCCCCGGGTGTCTAGAACGTGACTCTATATCTATCCAGTATATTAAAACTTCGAATATACGTTTGCAAGGCGTATATGCAAATTCTTTATATACTGAACTGTCCAAATCAATACAAATAAATAATCAAATACGAATATTTGATTTAGATTTTCAAAACTAAATTTGTTTTCACTTTAAAAATATACTCTTCACACTCGTTCTAGGATACTACTGATCCCATCTCTAACGAGTCATTCCCATTGGATATTACTAATCCAATATCTGATGAATTCTTTCGTATGGTTCTAATGTGTCTCGTTCTCTAAGCTTTGTAAACCAAAGCTCTGATACCACGATGAAACGACCCGAACTTCCCTGGTCTCCGAAGAGAAGAGAAAGAACGAATTGTTTTGAGAACACGACAAAACAGAACGAATACAAAAGAACATTTCATTGTATATTACAACAATGCATCAGAATACAAGAATATACAGGGTATAAACAAATAAATATTACATAGAAATATCAGAGATTCAAATTACATTTAAATACATCGCAGCGGAAAATAATACAATACACAACTAGAAGAGATATACGGATACAAAGCTTTCCGGATATCATTCCAGCTGTAAACCAGGATCCTGTGAATATAAATCTGCAAAACCAAAACTACTAGCTGCCCGTGTCGAAAATAAGGGCACCCAAAGTTTAGGTTAAAACAATAAACTCCAGGTCAGTCATGTGACTGGTGTGATAACTAAAACAGTTAATCTTTATTTTAAAGTTAGGTAAATCAAGGGACCACGCCGTATAACACGGAACGGGTTTCCTCCCAAGAATACCAGTGCATAAAACAAACAGCGCAATGCTAAATAAGGAAAAATGAAGCTATTATAAGACCCAGTTCCCATCACACAATGCAACGCAAGCCGGAGGATAGGGTTTTTACCTTATAATAGCCAAGAATGCTTGATACGTTTAAAACAAATCATTTGATACTATTGTAAGTGCATAGTGTATAAAACAACTTCAAATCATAAGTATCAATCATAAGCGGCATGAATGCCCCATACCACTATGTCGCCATATATAGGTTATACAATCAAAATCGCAAAGTCGCGTACTTGGAAGTTGGATTTCCTTCTATGAACCGAGGCAAAAGATAGTCCTCAACCGATTCGAGACGCTCTAGCCCGTGTCTCAGGCAAGTACTCTGTCAAGCCTTTGGATCGTCAGGGTCGGTCCACCGATGTGGATTAAAATGCCTGAACACTACGTTTCCCCGCCCTTTGGGGCGTAAATGAGCCAACTAAATGACTCCATCGGTTCGAGAACGACCGATCAATCCGAGGCGCCTCGCAACAGCAACAACCACATAAGTCAAACTCGTCAGGGCGTGTAAAACCACTGACGCCACTTCTAACTAGAAAGAAACGCATGCCCTCCCTGAGGTCCTCTCCCGTTTTTGGTTCATACCGGGTGTGAAACACGCGAAGTAAACGTTACACAAAGCTACGCCACAAAGGCCTTGCTTTGATCATCACCACAAGACTTTGCTTTTCAACAGAAGCCTCGATCAATTGCCACTTAGGCATGCCACACAGGCAATTCACTCCATGCGTTTGATATCCATCAATATATAACCCCTGAGCTCGTACGTCTCAGAGAAGGGCGTTAAGCAAGAGAATAAATTCTCCGCCGCCAAACAGATATATATTTAATAGAGATCAATCACACGGACTAAAATCCAATGTCAGACACACAGTCCATTTACAAGTCCGTTCTGGGGCTGAACGAAACCGGAGGCACCTAGTACCCCGCATATCCATCGATCTCCAAGTACGTCTGGACGATCACCAACTGTTTCCATCTTCTTGGGTGTACAGCCCAATCAAGATCATCAGTAATCCCCCAAACAACGTGAAGACTTCTGGTCTTCGACCACCGTCTTCATCTTCGACTTATCGTCGTATTAGTTATTCGAAATGGGATAAACCCGGTCTTTCCGAATAACTCGCGTATATTTTAAATAAGTGTTACACAAACACAACATACGCCTCATTCCAATTCATCAGTCACTAACCGTAAATTAATCAAGAGAATAATTCCCCAAATATTAACCCTGAAGGCCGAAACCAACATCAGATCAATATCCAGAAAACCATTCTGCTTAGCTAACCGACAGTTAGTTTCTAAATTTCACATTCATAGGGAAAGGTTCCCATTAATTTTATCCAAGATAAATTCCTTGAATTTATTCTCTAATCTTCTTTTGAATTTCGATTCAACTAGTCGGGATTGACGAACCTTACCGATGTAATCATTTGTTTTAATATCCCAATCCCAACCTATTCATCCCATGAAGTAAAACTGGTAATACTTCATATCTAACACCACGGTGTTATCGGTAAATTCAATTACCATTTCACGTTCAAATCTAATTAAAGATTTAACTATCGCCTGGAGTAAAACTGGTGATACTCCATTCTCGATTATTTCAATCTAATTAAAGATTCATTAAAACTCCACTTAGTTTTAATCTGTGACTGGGTTAAAGAATCAGTGTCATTTAAAACACGGTTCACGATAAACCCAAAATCACATTTCCATTAATTATCGGGTTAAAGAATGAGTGTTATTTAAAAAAACCATTCACGATAAACCCAAGAATCAATATCAATTCAATTCCAATTAAATATTATTTAATTGGTACACTTCATTAAATCTAAATAAAAAGATTTAATCTTTTCTCAACTGGGTTCAAGAACAGTGTTAGTCAAAACACCATTCACGACAAACCCAAATCACATTTGATATTAAATACAAGGCTTTGAATAGAATATATACCGGCTTATATTCAATATCAAATTCTACGACTAACAAATATCGTATTGGAAATAACGATATATATATATATATATATATATATATATATATATCTTTCAAATTCCCATAACAAAATCTGTATCATCACGAAATCCAACATCGAAATAATCCAAAGGCAATTTCGATTCAAATCCATTCCAATGCAATCATTGGAAACTCTGGTTATTTTCAAAACCATTTCAAATTCAATTTATTTATTTAAAAATAAATAGAATTATATTTCTAGTTCAAAACTAGTTCATTTCGATAAAAATCTATTTTTATCTTTTCAAATATGGAGTTTTTCATCCCAATTCTTTCTAAATCATTTCTTATGATTTTACATAAATTATTACTATTTTTAATAATTTTATCAAGGCCCGTACAGTCGATTTCCATCAACGGCCATCGAACTGCACTTACAGCGACCTTTTTCAAATTTGATTTGGACATAATTCCAAATCCAATCGTTAGATTTCTAATTTCTAATATTCGTTAGAAAGCTCTTTTCGATACGAACCCAACGGTTCCATTTTCAAGAGAATCCGACGGTCGGATCTCCCGTAATGTCCGTTTGAAATAAATGGTCGAAATTCACGAACTGCCGCGGCGCGGCGCGTTCTATTCAGGCCATTATATTATATATATAATATATATAATATATATTTCATCGATCTCAATTCAAAACGCTCTTTATAAATCATTTTAAATTCTTTTCAAATCGATTTCAAATTCATTTCAATTCAATTTCAATTCGAATTCATTTATATTCAATTTCAATTCGAATTCATTTATATTCAATTTCAATTCGAATTCATTTCTATTCCATTTCAATTCGAATTTCAATTCTATTCAGTTTCAATTCGAATTTCAATTCTATTCAGTTTCAATTCGAATTTCAATTCTTTTCAAAATATTAGATTTTGAAATCACTTTCGATATTCATTATAAAATGAATAAAACCGATATAAGTATCGTTCACGTCAAAATGGCGTCAATCTAACCAACACGGCTTCATATATTTCTATTTTCAAATATTCTATTCAAAAAATGAATATTTATTTTTGTCAACACACGACTAATCTCAACGAATGAGTACTGTCCACGTGTGACTATTTTTGTTAAATTATTTCGTTCAACACATGACAAATCTCAACGGATGAGTACAATCAACACATGAACCTTTATTCTATATTGATAAAGATGTAAATTTTATTATTAAAATATTTCGTTCAACACATGACTAATCTCAACGGATGAGTACAGTCAACACATGAACCTTTATTTTATATTGATAAAGATGTAAATTTTATTATTAAAATATTTCGTTCAACACATGACTAATCTCAACGGATGAGTACAGTCAACACATGAACCTTTATTTTATAATATTCTTTATTTTATTTTTCAAATTGGAATGAGGCCCAATCAATTACCATATAAAGTTAATTACATGGATTTTCATACAACACATGTATAATAGCATTGAAAAATAATCAACCATCAACCAAAGTGCACTACACTGTATAAGCATCAAATATAGATATCTAACGCTTATAACAGCCTGTCAATCAATCGATCGACATATTTAATCAATCAGGATGAGTGAACTTCAAATTTCATCCCAACACCAAAGTGGGGTTTCAAATCAACAAACATTTATTTTTATTTGTGCAGTTGGGCGATGTGTAAAATTCATCGTCCCAATCAATGTCCTTCAAATAGGTGTACATAAACAAACCGTCCGGTTTGTAAATGAATATTTTATTTTATTCACTTCACGTTAAAAATTATATTTTTAATGACAAAACATTTTATTTTAACTTATGAATTTCTATTCAGTTCATTCTTTAAATAAAATGATATTTTTATTTTTCTAATTGATTTTAGAAAATTTCGGCGGCATAACGGCACGATACTAGAAACGGGATGAGGCCTAGCCTTATCCCCGGTCTAGTGAAGGCCCACGCCATTCACACATCAATCAAATCCATTCATTTCACCACACAGTTCAATTTCAATCAAATGATCTAACTAATTTTTGCAATCAAACAAACAAGTCCATGGTCTGTGGACGATTGTGTCGGGTGCTACTAAGCACCATCTGCATCCTAGTATATATATATATAACTAGAAAATGAAATTGAAAGGTGAGAAATTCTCACAGATAGCTATCCAATATCACGACTCTTCATTTGATAGAAATCTTCCTCGTTATCTCATCTTCGCCATCTTCGTTGCCCGTATTCTCTACATATTTAAAAATCGAATTTTCACTTCGCTATTCAATATATAAAAAATCATATTTTTACTTCGATGTCATATAGATTTCGCCTTTTCAAAAAATATAGATTTCGTCTTTTCAAAAAATATAGATTTCGTCTTTTCAAAAATATAGATTTCGTCTTTTCAAAAATATAGATTTCATCTTTTCAAAAATATATATTTCGCCTTTTCAAAAAATATAGATTTCGTTTTTATAACGCTTCATATATTGTAAAGATCATATTTTTAATCTCTTACATTAATAAAAATCATATTTTTCTTATGAATAGAAATGAACAAAAGTCATATCTTTATATTTTCTCAAATCAAACTGTAAACCTTCCATAAGTAAAAATATAAACTTTTTCTCGCTATAAAAATCATTTATTTCTTCGTATTAAAAATCCAAACCCTTCCTCTTTTACAAATTCAATTTTTTTTTCGTTTCTATGTATAAAAATATGAACTTTACTATAATAAAAAGATAAACTTCCCTAAGCTAAACCACCATGCTACTCCATTCTATAAAATTCAATTCTTTATATATATATATATATATATAAATTAGGGCTTTATACAAACTGAAAATAAAAATAGAAATTAATTTAAATTTACTTACAGGGGGCGGCCAAGGGCGGAGAGTGGTCGAAGGATAGGCGCAGGCGGTTGGAGCAGCTCCTGCGGGTTGCGGTGGGTTGGACGAGGTCGATGGATGGGGGGTGGGGCGACTGCGTCGTCGATGGTTCGCTGGGGGGGGGGGGGCTGTCGAATCGGACGTGGAGGGAGGGAGGGGTTTCGGGGAAGAAGAAGAGGGGGCGGCGGTGGGCGAGGCATGCGCCTCAGGCGGCGGCGCGTCGCGGTCTTCCGCGATTAAATGTTTTTTTCCTTTCTTTTTGATTTCTGCTGAAACGAGATAAAAAGGGGAGAGGGCCAGCGTATAAAAGGGAAGAGGGTTTTCCTTTTTTTTATTTTTTTATTTTTTTTCAATATTTTATTCACATAAAGTAACTTTTTCTATCGACCTCGAAACGAAGCCCACCGCCTGTCGTCCTTAGCGTTTTACCCCCATTCCGAACACAATGGGATATGTATCGCAAGCTGATTCGATTGTTACAATCAGTTTCCCTTGAATTTACATTTAAATCGCTATATTGAATTTTAAACATACATTTCAAATTACCGAGGTCACATACGAACTTTAAAAATTCCAGAAAAATATTTTCTAGCTTCGTATTGGCGATACGGTCTTAACAAAACTAGTTTCGTTGAATTCTGAGACCGTTTGAAAAATGGCCAATTTCCAGTCGATTAAAATCAACTGAAACTGGTCAAACGCGTTTTCCTTTACCACGCTCACATATTGATTCGAAAAATTATGAAATTTGGAATCTAGCAATAATATGACAACACGGACCCAACAAAAGTGGTTTCGTCGAAATCCGAGGTCGTTTGCAAAATGCCCATTTTTAAGGGCCTGAATTCCATAGCGACTATTCAGAATTTTCAACTGGACATATCTTTTGATTCCCGCTATGGAATCCTGATTTATCGGATTCGTTGGAAAGATATCATTAAATAGATCCTATTGTTTTTGGTTTCCCTAAAATCCGGATTGTTTTGCACCCGGTACATTCAATTGAAGTTTGAAATCGAATTATTGAACTACCGCGCCATTTTCTATTCTATTTATGATTATATATAAATATTTATATTCTAACGATGACGTATATAATATATACGTCGAATTTCAATTCCAAAATAAATTTTCCTTCGTTTTTATTTAAAATGATCTATTTTAAATATTCAAAATTCATTAAAATTGCCAAAATAAAAATTTTAAACTGGATCAGAATTTCCGGGTTATTACACAAGTACATCTGGACGATCACCAACTAATTCCCTCCTCTTGGGTGTACGGCCCAATCAAGATCATCAGTAGTCACCCAAATGACGTGAAGACCTCCGGTCTTCAACCACCGTCTTCACCTTTAACTTATCGTCGTATTAGTTATTCAGAATGGGATAAACCCGGTCTTTCCGAATAATTCGCGTATATAAAAAACAAGTGTTACACAAACACAACATACGCCTCATTCCAATTCATTAGTCACTAACCGTAAATTAGTAAGGGAACAATTCCCCAAATATTAACCCCGAAGGCCGAAACTAACATCAGATCGATACCCAGGAAACCATTCTTCTTAACTAATCTTCAGTTAGTTGCTAAATTTCACATTCTTAGGGAAAGGTTCCCATTAATTTTATCAAAGATAAATTATTTAAATTTATTCTTTAATCTTCTTTTGAATATCAATTCAAACCAAATTATGGTTTGTCCAAACTAGCCGGGATTAACGAACCTTACCGAAGTAATCAATTGTTAAATTTCCCAACCCCAACCTATTCATCCCATGAAGTAAAACTGGTAATACTTCATATCTAACACCACGGTGTTATCGGTAAATTCAATTACCATTTCACGTTCAAATCTAATTAAAGATTTAACTACCGTCTAGAGTAAAACTGGTGGTACTCCATTCTCGATCATTTCTTGAATTTGATAATTTTAATTATCAAATTCACTTTTTAATCTAATTAAAGATTCATTAAAACTCAAATTCAGTTTTAATTTCCAAAAATCATTACTTAATGATTATTCAAATCTAGGAAAAAAATCCTATCTTTAACTGGGTTAAAGAACCAATGTCATTTAAAACACGGTTCACGATAAACCCAAAATCACATTTCATTTCCATCAATTATTAACCATAAATTAGCAAGTGAACAATTCCTTAAGTAAGAACCCTGAAGGCCAACATCTTTCAAATTTCCATAACAATATCTGCATAATTACGAAATCCAACATTGAAATATTCCAAAGACAATTTCGATTCAAATCCATTCCAATACAATTATTGGAAATTCTGGTTACTTTTAAAACCCTTTCAAATCCAATTTATTTATTTTAAAAATAAATAAATTATTATTCTAGTACAAATCTAGTTCATTTCAATAAAAATCTACTTTTATCTTTTCAAATATGGAGTTTTTCATCCCAATTCTTCCCAAATCATTTCTTATGATTTTACACAAATTATTACTATTTTTAATAATTTTATCAAGGCCCGTGCAGTCGATTTCCATTAACGGCCATCGAACTGCACTTACAGCGACCTTTTCCAAATTTGATTTGGACATAATTCCAAATCCAACCGTTAGATTTCAAATCTCTAATATTCATTAGAAAGCCCTTTTCGATACAAACCCAACGGTTCTAGTTTTAGGAGAATCCGATGGTCGGATCTCCCGTAATATCCATTCGAAGTCAATGGTCGAAATTCGCGAACTGCCGCGGCGCGGCGCGTTCTATTCAGGCCATTATATAATATATATATATATACATATATACATATATATTATATATATTTTGTCGATTTCCTTTTAAAACGTATTTTATAAATCGTTTTAAATTCGTTTTCAAAACGATTTCAACTTCCATCTCAAATTCAAATCAAAATTGAACTTTCCAATATAAATTCGTTTTAAATTCATTCCAAATCGATTTCAATTCAAATCGATTTCAATTCGAATTTCAAATCGTTTCAATTTAACTCGAATTTCAAATCATTTCAATTTTATTCGAATTTCAATTCTTTTCAATTTAATTCGAATTTCAATTCATTTCAAAATAATTCGAATTTCAAATCGTTTCAATTAATTCGAATTTCAAATCGTTTCAATTTAATTCGAATTTCAATTCATTTCAAATATCAGATTTTGAAATCACTTTCGACATTCATTGTAAAATGAATAAAATCGACAAAATTCCCGTTCGTGTTAAAATGGCGTTTAACTACTTAACATGGTTTTACATTTCAATATTCACTGAATATTATTTTAAAATATCCGATAATTCTCAACTGGAATCAGACACAGTCGATTACCATATAATGTTGATTATATGGATTTCACACAACAAATGTGTATAACAACAATGAAAACAGCAATCCATCATCCAAAGTGCATTCCACACTGTATAAGCATCAAATATAAATATTTAACGCTTACATAGTCTGTAAATCAATCGATCGACATACAGCTAATTATTGGGATTAGTGTATGTCCAATTTCATCCCAATACCCTTGTGGGGTTTCAAATCAACAAACACAGATTTTATATGTGCGGTTGGGCGATGTGCAAAATTTATCGTCCCAATCAATATCAGTCAAATGTGTGTATATAAACAAATCGTCCGATTTGTTTATAAATATTTTATTTTATATACACGTTAAAAATTATATTTTTAACTATAAAATATTTATTCAATCCACATCACACAATCAATTTTCAAAACACATCAATCAAACAAACAAGCCATCCATGGTCTATGGACGACGGGTGTCGGGTGCTGCTAAACACCGTCTGCATCCTAATATATATTTTGTAACGGCCCACCCCACACCAACCGACATTTACTCCAAAGGTGCGCTGTACACATGTCCAGTTAGCACGGAACGGTTCGTCAGAAGAAAAGGGAAGAAGGAAATGAACTAACAAGGAACCTGTAGAATGTCTCACAGCGCATGGAGCAAAATATAATAATAATATACTTGACATAAAACAGGTGAGACAGTACATAAGCTGATAACTAAAACCAACATCAACATCAGAGCAGCGGAAATCCAAGTACAGCTTATTACAACTTCCCAAAATTTACTGTCTCTAAAACAAAAGAAAGCTAAAGTAGAAGGTGCACGACTAATGCCCAAGCAGTGATCTTCAACAATACAGGGAGAATACTATATATATATATCATACGTGGAAGCCTACTGCTCGTCTTCGGATCATCTACCCGTGCATCACCAACTAACCTGTCTCTAGTCTGCTCGTGTGAGCACCCAGAGTAATAAGAGGAGACATAAAACTCTGGGTCAGACATAAAGCCTGGTATGAGCGACAAGCATCTAAACAGAACAATAACAAGTATACTAAACCATACCTGAACCTGGACCTGCAACCAAAGAGTTAGTACCACATACCATACAATACTCTAAGGTGCCATAACAAATAGTGTAAAGAATACGGGGGTGGGGTGTGCATGTCATGATGGTGGCAAACAAGTCAAGAATAACAACCATCCTCACATCTCTCACTCAGTGCGTAAAGCATACGATGTCCACCACTGTCAATCACTAGACTCATCGAAGTAGTGACAGAGTTCAACTTGTACAACTATTGCTACTACCAAGCTTACCACATGGGGTCATGACCAAATCTTTACAAATGACCCCACTTCATTGGTCTATAGCCCTTTAGTCATACCTAGGCCACTGTGGCCCTGAATCCATTCACATACCTCCCATACATTGTGATCCAAAGTCATAGACATCGATAGCCCCTTGGCACAGTCCCGCAGCAAAGCCCAATCATGAAGCCCACTCATTGGTTCCCAACTGGATCCTGAGTCAAAGCTCCTCATTTGGACTTCCTTTGCATCTCGGGTTTTGATCGAATTGGAGTTGATCTTCAAAAGAGTCGTCGCGTAGAAGATATGGAAGTCTAATTCGGTTCGGTCCAATTTGCTTCAGTCGGTTCGGTTCGGGCGCCATGCTTCTTAGTATGCTCCTGAGTACGGTTCGGTTCGGTGCTTCCATTCTAGCTCTGTCCGGTTCGGATGCCTTCTGCCTGGACTTGGTTCGGTAGTTACTCTCTCGCTTCGGTTCGGGTCGAGATGCCCTGGCTCCGGTCCGATCCTCCTCCCTACCTCCGATCCGATCCCCTGCCTTTATTTAACTCATGTGATCTTTCCATCCGATCCCACGCCTTCCTGCCGTTCCGATCCGATCCCCTCTAGTCCCTCCGATCCGATCCCTCACCAACTCTATGCGAATGGCCTTCCTTCTTGCCAAGTCTCCTTTGTGCCAGATTTCAGTCCGGTTCGGATTTCCCAGCCCAGCTCTCCTATCCGATCCGAGCCCATACCCGATCCGAAACCCTGCACAACTTTCTGCAACTTTTTCCAGCAACCTGTTTACACCATTTGACGATGTTTTCGACCAATATAACTATTCTAATTAATCACAAAACATGTCATACAGTCGTAGTAACAAATAGAAGTGACCATAAACACCAAACCATCAACCATAACATGTAAAACGGATCAAATATAGCCAAAACCCCATATTTTCCCTTAAGCATGTTTAAGCAAAACTAATCATAGGGTTAACAAAACTTAACCAAACTAAACCAAATTTATTCCAGAGGCATAAAATATTATTTTCGAATTTATAGATATTTTTCCAGAATTTATTAGTGTATAAATTCGCTAATCTTCACTAATTACCCTTAATTAACCGTAATTAGTGCAAAACTATGCAAATCACTCACCATGGCCACAAATAAAATTCTCAGAACTGAAACCTCGCTGATTTGGGTGAATACTGGTGTCTAACAGCAGCTCTAACCTTACTTTCGTGTTTTCTCTCCTTAATTTGATGTAGAATAAGCCAAAACTTGATTAGAAAGCGATTTGGGGATGTTTCTAGATGTTGGCAGCCATTGTTAGGGTTCAAGAATGATAGTGGCGGCTGGAAAATGAGGATAAGATCGTTCTCTAACTGATTTTAGCCTTCTCATAACCCTAATCCCGAAATCCCCCAGTGGGCCTAGCTGTTAATCACCCGGTTAAGCCCAATTAAGTTGTTTTTCACTATCTGAAACTTGTTTCAGCCAAATCTCCCAAACGGTGAGTCCGTTTGGCTAAGTGACCACTCTACGGAATTGTAAACCATCATTCGGAGCCAATGGAAGTGGTTTCAGGCCAAAATTCCTTTCCAGTCAAAAGTTATGGCCAAAACAATACCAACTAGGGGTAAAATGGTCATTTAAAAATCAACAAAAATCATGAACATGGGAAATGACCCCAATAGTCGTCTCCAAAAGTTACATGACCATACGACTTCATATGTGAAAGAAATAAATATCCTATGATCCTATGATGCGTAGAATGCGGGTCGTTACACTCTCCGCCCCTTAAGAAATTTCGTCCCCGAAATTCCTTAACCTAAAACAAACAAAGGATCCCGCATGCCTAACAACCACATACAACAATCAAACATGTAAAACAAGCAAACAAGCCTACCCTAGCACGCGGAAAACTAAATCGAAGTTAAAATCTTAATAGGCAAAGAGTTCTGGATATGTCTTCCTAATGTTCTCCTCTGTCTCCCAAGTGCAATCATTCTCGTCCTCGCCCCACTGAACCTTGACTAGCCTCACCTCCTTCCTTCGAAGTTGCTTCGTATCGTGCTCGACAATACGGGTCGGCTTGCGGTTCCCAACCGCCTCGGGTTCTACTTCGAAGTCCTCTAACTGATCAGGTGAAATAGTCATATCTGAGTCGTGAACGAACTTCCTTAGTTGGGAAACATGAAATACATTGTGAACTCCTGCCATCTTTTCTGGTAAGCCAACTCTATACGCCAAATTCCTGAGTAGTTCAAGAACAGGGAATGGGCCAACAAATCTTGGTGCTAACTTGCCTCTCCTGCCAAATCGTATCACGCTCTTCAACGGAGAAATCTTGACAAACACCAAGTCACCAACGGAGAATTTTAAGTCTCTTCTCCTCTTATCAGCATAACTCTTCTGCCTATCTTGGGCAGCCTTCATTCGTTGTTGAATGGTCTTAATCTTATCCGAAGTTTCCCTCACCACATCTGGTCCAAGCATAAACTTCTCGCCAGTCTCTACCCAACATGATGGTGAGTTGCACGGTCTTCCGTACAAAGCTTCATCTGGAGCCATACCGATACTGGATTGGTAGCTATTATTATATGCAAACTCTACTAGATGCAAATGGTCATCCCATGATCCACCAAAATCCAGTACACAAGCTCTCAAGAGGTCTTCCAATATACGATTCACCCTCTCTGTTTGACCATCGGTTTGAGCATGATACGCGGTACTGAGATGTAATTCTGATCCTAACGCCTCTTGTAAGCTCTTCCAAAATCCACTAGTGAACAACGGATCTCGGTCACTCACAATGCTCTTGGGTATTCCATGAAACCTCACTACCCACTTTATATACAGTTCCGCTAACTTAGCTGCCGTTCTGTTTGACTTGACGGGTATAAACCTCGCACTGTTAGTCAATCGGTCCACAATCACCCAAATGCTATCATTACCCGCTCTAGTCCTTGGTAACCCATCAATGAAATCCATTGACACCTGTACCCATTTCCATTCTGGAATTTCTAATGGTTGCATCAAACCACTAGGTTTCTTTTGCTCAGCTTTAACTAGCTGGCAATTCATGCATTTGGATATAAACTTCCCAATGTCTCTTTTCATTCCTTCCCAGTAGTAGGTCTGCTTCATGTCTCGATACATCTTGTTACCACCGGGGTGTATAGTCAGTTTTGAGTGATGACATTCTCTAAGCACTTCATCTCTCAATCCATTGACATTGGGTACAACTAGTCTTCCATTATTTCTAAGCCATCCATCTCGATCAAGCCCATACTTGTTCATCTCCTCTTCGATACCCATCTCTAACTTGGAGATGATTTCCAATAGGGTAGGATCGTCCCTCTGACTAGAGATGATCCGCTCAATCAAAGTGGGTCTGATCGTCAAACTTGCTAACATTTCTGGATCCAATTCGCACTTTGGTCTGAAATCATACCCAGCGATGTACTCCAGTTGCTTCCATTCAAGAAACATAGCCCCCAAACTGGCATGTCTTCTACTCAATGCATCGGCTACCGCATTGCCCTATCCTGGTGTATATGCGATGTCAAAATCATAGGAAGCCAAGAATTCTAACCACCTTTGTTGCCGGAGATTTAGATCCTTCTGGGAGAAGAGATACTTTAACGATTTATGATCGGTAAACAACTCGAATCTTTCTCCCAAGAGATAATATCTCCAAATCTTCAACGCGAATACGATCGCTGCCAATTCCAAATCATGGGTAGGGTATCTTCTCTCGTGCGGTTTCAATTGCCGACTTGCATAAGCTACAACCCTACCGCCTTGCATCAATACAACACCCAGTCCGGTACCACAGGCATCCGTGTATACCGTCATCTCTTCATTCCCCTTAGGAATGACTAACACTGGTGCGCATGTCAACTTGTCCTTTAGAACCTTGTATGCATTCTTGCACCTTTCATCCTAGACAAAAGCTTGATTCTTCTTGGTCATCTGGGTCAATGGTGCTGCTATCTTGGAGAAACCTTGGATAAACTTACGATAATATCCAGCTAATCCCAAGAAACTTCTTATGTCCTTGCATTCTTGGGCGTAGACCAATCTTGTACCGCAACCACCTTTGCAGGATCCACGGCGATACCATGCTCTGAAACAACATGGCCCAAGAACCTTACTTCCCTCCTCCAGAAGTGACACTTAGAAAACTTTGATTTCAATTGGTGTTTTCTCAACACCTCCATCACTATTATTAAATGTTCCTTGTGTTCTTCCTCTGTCCTCGAATAGACCAAAATATCATCCACGAACACAAGGACAAACTTATTCAACTAATCTCTGAATACCCTATTCATAAGATCCACAAAATATGCTGGGGCATTGGTCAGCCCGAATGGCATGACCAACCACTCATAAAATCCAGACGGCGTCCGAAATGCCGTTTTATCTATACTCTCAGCTTCCACTCTAAGCTGATGAAAACCTGTCGCGAGATCCAACTGAGAAAATACTCTCGCGCCGCTCAACTGATCGAACAAATCATCTATCCGCGGTAGAGGATACTTGTTCTTCCTCGTCACTTTATTCAACTCGTGGTAGTCTACACACAAACGAAGGGAACCATCCGCCTTGGTAGCAAACACAACTGGTGCTCCCCATTCGGAAACACTCCTTCTGATAAATCCCTTCTTCAAAAGATCGTTGACTTGCACCCCGAGCTCTCGCTACTCCCTTGGTGCCATACGACGAAGTGGCATCACTATAGGTCTGGCATCTTTCACTAAATCAATACGGAACTCAATCTCTCTATGTGGTGGAAGCCCGGTCACTTCCTCGAAGAATCCGGATACTGGCCAACCATGGGCAAATCTGACAACTCACTATGCGGAATGTCGAGGGAGTTTAGAAAACTAGCCAATACCCCCTCACTGGGTAGACCACCAAACACTATCCTCCGCCCATCATCCGCTCTAGCTGTCACCAAAAAGCTCTCACAGTCTACCACCACCTCGTATCTTTGGAGTCAATCTACTCCCAAAATAATGCCAAACCCAGTAAAGCCCAAAACAAAGCAATCACAAACAAACATGCATCCATGACTCGATAAGACCACATTACGACAAATCATGCTAAGGCTAGTCGAACCACTAGTCGGGTCCGTCACTACTAAAGGTCTATCGACAATCTCGGGCTCCAATCGCAACCTATCTATCAGGTCACTAGATATGAAAGAACTGGAAGCTCCGGTATCAAACAAAACTCTAACAGGAACATCATAAACATAAAGCATACCTTGGATGACGACATTCTTTCCCTTCTCCGCCGCGGTTGGGGCATTCGACGAAGAAGGAATAGCATTAAGGGCATATGCTTTCACCATTTGCTTTTCTCTAGGGGTTTGCGGACACTTGTCATTGTGATGTACCATTTGGCAACAGTTGAAGCACTTCCTATCCGCTGGCTGGGCCCGACAATTACTAGCATAATGGCCCTTCTTACCACAGCTAAAGCACTCAACATCTTGCTTATTCTTTTTCTTCTGACCACCCTTAGTCTGATTATGCTTCCTCTTATTCTGGGAACCACCCTTGCCTCCACCACTTGCTTGTGGCTTTGGCTCCTCTACAGATGCAACCTCAGTCTTCAGCTTAGGGTAGAGACTTTCTGACCTCAATGCTTTCCCCACAATTGATTCAAACGTCTCATCGATGTGGTTAATAAGCCTTTCCCCCAAGTACTGATCCAAACCGGTTATGAATTTCTCATTTTTCTTCTCGGCAGTATCAATAAGAGATAACCCATACTTCGACAAAGTGTCGAATTCAGCAAAATACTCCGAGACAGCCCTACCATTCTTCTTGAGCTCTAAGAATTTATTAAACAGCACTGACTTTTGAGCAGCTGGAATGAACTTCTCACTAAAGCGAACCTAAAAACTGCTCCCAAGTAATCTGATCTTCGGGAGTAGCTGTCTTTATAGCATTCCACTAATTCATCGCCCGCCCTTGCAGCTGGCGGGACGCTAGCTTTCTCTTTATTGCATCCTCAATACCCAAATCCTCGAAGATACATTCGCAACTATCCAACCAATCCTGAACATCCGTGGCCGACTCCGTTCCGTGGAACAGCTTCCCACCAAGACTAGTATAATCCTTATTCAGCTTGGCGAAATCGGCCCTAGGCGCCTTCACTATTGGACCACCACCATTACCACAATTGGAAGCTGCCCCTTGCACCTCCCTAAGCATGTCTCTCATGAGGTCAGTAAACATCGCCCTCATCTCAGCAGCATTCCCATTATTGGCTCCCCTACCAGCACCTCTAGCATATCGACTCATCGTCAATCTGTAAAAGGAAACGATTAACGACCCCATAGTGGTGCTAGTGTAGTACGACTTCATTCTTATACTACTAATAGTATATACATATATAGCTTTTGAAAACCAAAGTAATCACAAATACGCTCTCTCATATACGTACTATCTCTCCTTAGTGCCTTTCACTAGGTTAACTATGCAACCTAGAGCTCTAATACCAAGTGTGACGGCCCGCCCCGCACCAACCGATATTTACTCCAAAGGTGCGCTGTACACATGTCTAGTTAGCACGGAACGGGTCGTCAGAAGAAAAGGGAAGAAGGAAATGAACTAACAAGGAACCTGTAGAATGTCTCACAGCACATGGAGCAAAATATAATAATAATATACTTGACATAAAACAGGTGAGACAGTACATAAGCTGATAACTAAAACCAACATCAACATCAAAGCAGCGGAAATCCAAGTACTGCTTATTACAACTTCCCAAAATTTACTGTCTCTAAAACAAAAGAAAGCTAAAGTAGAAGATGCATGACTAATGCCCAAGTAGTGATCTTCAACAACACAGGGAGAATACTATATATATCATACGTGTAAGCCTCCTGCTCGTCTCCGGATCATCTACCCATGCATCACCAACTAACCTGTCTCTAGTCTGCTCGTGTGAGCACCCAGAGTAATAAGAGGAGACATAAAACTCTGGGTCAGACATAAAGCCTGGTATGAGCGATAAGCATCTAAACAGAACAATAACAAGTATACTAAACCATACCTGAACCTGGACCTACAACCAAAGAGTTAGTACCACATACCATACAATACTCTAAAGTGCCATAACAAATAGTGTAAAGAATACGGGGGTGGGGTGTGCATGTCATGATTGTAACACCCCACCTCCGCTAGGGTGGCTCTTGCAAGCACTCTGACTTTGGAGGGGCGTTTGTACCGGGTAAACATGCATAATGATATATCAAGGCAGAACAAGAACATATGTATATATGTAAACAGAGTAAATAAGATAAGTAAAACAGCGGAAGATTTCAAACCATTTCAAAACAAGTCTGGTACAACATAATTTCAACTTTCCAAATACACAAGTCTAGATAAAAACAACATCACTGAAAAACTGAAATACATAAGTACTATCCCCAAAATAAGTGATAACCATAGCTAGCTTCGTGTCAAGACCGTACATGAGCTAAAATCCCACAAGCAAGCGATCAGAAATCCAAGCTAGGCTCCAATATTCCCACCCTGAGAACCTGGGGGGGGGAACGGAAGAAAAGAGGCGAAAGAAAACAGGTCAGTCAAAAAGACTGAGTAAGCCCTACTACAATCAATGTAAACTGATAAAGTTAACTGGCATAAGAAGCAGGGATGATCATAAGGATAACAACATACTAGCATGATGATTAACTAACAAGGTAGATAAAGGTGTCATCGCATAATCAGGTTTAAGGTTTTGCACCACAGGTGTACTAGCAAACTAACATGACTTGAATAAACAAGTATTGATCCCTTGGCCCAAGCTTTGGCCCAATAACATGAAGTGACCCTAATACGAGGTCCAACCAAACGGTCTAATCTATCGGCTCCCTAAGCCTAACTCGTCACGTGTTGGTGTCAATACGGCCCAAACATAATTGTAGTCAGACTGTGCCGGGTCTCCCGTCGGGTGTATCAAGCCCTAGGGTGTCAACCCCTGGACACCATAAACATAAGTGCACAGTCTCGATCTACTGGTACCCGTGCATGTTTTCCCCGGCTTCGGACTATGTGCACGACCATAGTCCGCCCGGAACTACACCGGCGTACCACTCTGCCGTCGTTTTTGGTCACTTACCTCAAGTCCAGTAATCGTGCCCCCACCCTAGCCTAGTCCCTAGGGTCATGATGATACAAACTTGGGATTACTGCTGGAGTGGACCCCCGTTGCTAGGATTTTCTAGTGGGTTAAGTACGGTTTAACCCTCTTGCTAATCATGGATTAACTTGGTTAAGTGTAACGATGAGTTCACGACTTAACCCTGATTAATCTACCAAGCCCAAATTGGTTAAGTATCAAGTGGACCATGACTTAACCCTAATCATGAGGCATTAATTAATTAATGTGCCTTAACCTCTCACATTAGACTTTGTTGCAGTTACTAGTTAAGCCGGGCGGGTCCGGGTAGCTTTACACCACAACTTGGTCTAACCTCGGGTTCAAGGTACAACATGACCAGCTTCTCACATTGGGTCCTATTGTTTGTAGCAACTAGTTAAGCCGGTCGGTTCCGGGTAGGTTTACGCTACAAACTCAACCTAACCTCGAGTTGGTCACACTTATCTTTTCTAAGTGTCATGTCCATCATGTTTCCAAAACATATTACAAATTTTCAAGCAATTGGGTAGACCTAACTTAATAGGTAAATTCCCAATCTTATGTTTTTATGTCTTTTAAGTTTACCCAACCCCAAACGCAATCCCATCGCTTACATATCGCAATAGCGCATAAAGGATAGAAAGAGGGAACTTGGCATAATCATGACATAAAGGTGTTGAAGCCACAAGTTTAACATGGTGGCATATGAAATGTACATATGTTCATATACTTGCATATTACATTTTTAGGCCTCAAAAGCATGCATAAAACCAAACTTAGCATATTGGTGATACATGGTGATAAATGACATGTAGAAATGGCCATAAGTTCGCATTTAGCCTCATATGCAAGTTATCATAAGAGATATGATAACTTACATGTTGCCAAAATGCAACCTTTAGCATAAAGCTTTATGTTCACATACTCAAGATAAGCTTGCATAACATGATAACATGAACAAAATGATCATCCCAAACTTGCATAACATAACTTGCATATCATATGGCAAACTTGCATATCATAACATAGCAAACTTGCATAACATAACATGATAAACTTGCATATCATAACATGGCAAACTTGCATAACATGATAAACTTGCATATCATATCATAATGATCAAACACAACTTGCATCATTCATTAACTTTAGAGTTTAAATATGAAAGTAGAAAAGGGCTTACAATGGTTATGAAGGCTCAAAAAATATGACAAAGCCCTTATGCAATCAAATAGACCCAAAATTCAAGCTCCAATAGAAAAACCCTTGAGCCAAAATGATCAAAACTCTTTCTTTATGATGCAAATATAGAAACTTGACTTGAATGCAAGCTAATGATGCTCATACAAGCTTGAAAACACTTGTATGCATGGAAAATCTCTCATAGAAATGACTTAGGAAATTTATGAAGAGAGTGGAGGCCATGAGAGGAATGATTTTGCCATAATTTAGTTGTATGAATGAATAATGATGATTTAGGGTTAGGTTAGGGCCTTATTTATAGAGATTAGGACTAGTTTTAGCCTTAGGATTAAACCCTAGTTCCAATCTCAGCCCTTAAAACCGAATCTGGCCCCCAAACTCAACACAAACCCAAAATGGTGCACCAGGCAAAACTGCCCGGCTGGACCAAGTCGACAGCCAAGTCGACAGGGCTGTCGACTTGGGTCCAACCAAGTCGACTCCCAAGTCGACAGGGCTGTCGACTTGGGTGCTCTGGCGGGAATTTTACCGCCTAGCCCAATCTGACCTAATTTCCAAATTCAAACTTGAATTTGAAATCTGTTTTTACTTTGAAATTTTCTGAAAACTTCGTTGGGCCTAAATCGGGTCATACGGACTCCGATTTTCGAAAACTCGGACTCTATTTCGCGTATTTTTCCGAGACGAACGCAATGGCATAGCCCGTTTCCCTTGATTCAGATTTTAGAATTAAATTCTGCCTCGATTTACGTTATAACAGGTTATTGAAAATACGGGTTGTTACATTCTCCCCTCCTTAAAGGATTTCGTCCCCGAAATCTTCAAGTTAGGAGAATGTATCCTACCATCCAATCATCCATCTACTCAAAACATCATCCACGAGCAATCATTGTCCTTACAAGATTCTAAATGTTGTATGAACATATGCAAAGGTGTGTGTATATGTCCTTATCTAATGCAAATATCATCAATGCAAATTATGTTAGTGAAATGAATCCATATGTATGCAATTCCTAACATAATGTATAACATCTATATGTGTGCACATAACATACATCCATATGCAACATCCATGTGATAACACAAAAATTTTCATCCATGAATAAGCATAAACACTCATGCATATGCCATATGAGGAGTGTGTGAGCCGATCTAGTGCCTAACGTGTATAATGCATCCACGAGTAACCACTTACAAACACTTGCAACCACTTGCAACCATTAAGCATAACATGTTTCAAACACATGTTTCATCCAAAGGGTTTCTACCTAAGGTTCTCATGACAAGATTAACACGATAAACTAGATAAACATGGATAGCAAAGAGAAAGATATGCTAACAAAGAAAAGATATTGAGAGTGTACCCTAAAAAAGGAATGGATAAAGCCCACACATCTTCTCCTCGGTTTCCCAAGTTGTGTCTTCTTCGGCTTCACCCCATTGAACCTTCACCAACTTGACCTCTCGATTCCTTAGCTTCTTGGTCTCCGTCCCCAAGATACGAATCGGAGCTCTCCTCAAGGTAGCCTCTTTCTACACTTCCACATCTTTCAGAACACTTGGCTCAACAACCTCTGCTGATTCATGTAAACACTTCCGGAGATGCGAGACATGAAAAACATCGTGTACTCCGGCAAGCTTCTCGGGCAACTCCACTCTATAAGCCATCTGCCCGATCCTCTCTATAATAGGGAATGATCCAACAAACCTCGGTGCTAACTTCCCAATGCCTCCAAATCGGACCGCATTCCGCAAAGGAGAAACCTTTACGAAAACCATATCCCCAACATCAAACTCCAAATCAGTTCTTCGCTTATCAGCATAGGATTTCTGTCGGTCTTGGGCCGCTTTCATCCGTCTCCGAATCAACTCGACCTTCTCGGATGTATCTCTGATCATATCAGGCCCAAGTATAAGCTCATCTGTAGTCTCCCACCAACATGTAGGCGACTTGCACGGCCTCCCATATAAAGCTTCAAATGGTGCCATCCCTATGCTTGCCTGATAACTGTTATTATATGCAAACTCAACAAGAGGAAGATGGTCTTCCCAAGTACCACCAAAATCCAGAATACAAAGCCTCAACAGATCCTCGAGTAACCTATTCACCCTTTCGGTTTGACCGTCCGTCTGTGGGTGATAAGCCGTACTTAGATTCAACCTCGTGCCCATAGCTTCTTGCAAGCTATTCCAGAATTGACTTGTAAAGATTGGGTCACAGTCACTGACTATACTAGAAGGGACTCCATGTAGTCTCACAATCTCATGAAGATATACAGACACTAGCCAAGATGCGGTCCTTTTGCTCTTCACCGGAATGAAATGAGCACTCTTCGTAAGTCTATCCACAATAACCCAAATGCTCGTATTCCCATTCCTTGACCTTGGTAGCCCATCGATAAAATCCATGGAAATACTCTCCCACTTCCATAGTGGAACATCTAGAGGATGCAATAGCCCACCGGGCTTCTTCGACTCGACCTTAACTTGCTGGCAAATGATACATCTAGAGACAAACTCTACCACATCCTTCTTCATCCCAGGCCAAAATAAAATGCGCTTCATATCTTTATACATCTTATCTCCGCCCGGATGTATAGTCAACTTAGAGTGATGCGCTTCCTCAAGAACTTTTCTTACTAAATCTTCTACCATTGGAACACATAACCTTCCGTCTCTCCTCAGCCAACCCTTGTCATCAATAGAATATCGAGCGAGATGACTAGACGCCTCTCCTCGAATCAGCTTATCCATAATCTCAACTATCTGAGGGTCTTCTCTCTGCGAAGCCCGAACTTGATCAAGAAGGGTAGGTCTGAGTTCCAGAGATGCTAAAGAACCGGTCATCGGCTCAACCGCCAAAGAGAAATCAAAGGTTGCCACATACTCTAAATTCTTCATCTCAACGAATAGAGGACTCAGAGTCAACCTTTTTCTACTCAATGCATCAGCTACCACATTCCCCTTGCCAGGGGTATAAGCTATCTCAAAATCGTAAGATGCCAAGAATTCCATCCATCTTTGTTGCCTCAGATTCAGATCCTTCTGAGAAAAGAGATACTTCAATGACTTGTGATCGGTATAAAGCTCAAGTCTTTCTCCCAGAAGATAATGGCGCCAAGCCTTGAGTGCATATACTATTGCTGCCAACTCTAAGTCATGAGTGGGATAATTCTTCTCATGCACTTTGAGTTGTCTACCGCCAAAGCATATCACCCTTCCTTCTTGCATCAGAACAGCTCCTAACCCCATGCCACATGCATCGGTGTATACTGTAAATAACTTCCCTCCATCGGGCAAAGCTAGAACAGGTGCTGATGTGAGAGCTCTCTTGAGCTTCTTAAAAGCAAGCTCGCATTCTATGCTCCAAGCAAAAACTAAATTCTTCTTCGTCAATTTAGTGAGAGGAGCGGAAATCTTCGCGAAGTCCTTGATGAACTTCCGGTAAAAGCCTGCAAGACCTAGAAAACTTCTCACTTCGGTTGCATTCCTTGGAGTCTTCCAATCCTGAACTGCAACTACCTTAGCGGGATCCACCGCTAAGCCTTGCTTAGATACTATATGCCCAAGGAATCTAACTTCCCTTCTCCAAAAGTGACACTTGGAGAACTTGGCCTTCAACTGATGCGCTCTAAGCGTATCCATCACCTCCACGAGATGCCTTGCGTGCTCTTCCTCATCCTTAGAGAAGATCAGAATATCATCTACGAAGACCACGACAAACTTGTTCAAGAACTCCCTGAACACCCTACTCATCAAGTCCACGAAATATGTGGGTGCATTAGTCAAGCCGAACGGCATGACAAGCCATTCGAAGAATCCATCTGGAGTTCTGAACGCAGTCTTGTCTATACTATCTTCAGCTACCCTGAGCTGATGGAATCCAGTAGCAAGATCAAGCTGAGAGAAAACAGAAGCACCGACAAGCTGGTCAAAGAGATCATCAATCCTCGGTAACGGGTGTCTGTTCTTCTTAGTCAGCTTATTCAATTCTCGATAGTCAACACAAAGTCGGAGAGAACCATCTGCCTTGGTAGCAAATACCACAGGCGCTCCCCATTCAGATATACTTCGTCTAATGAAGTTCTTCTCAAGCAACTCCTTCACTTGCTTACTTAGCTCCCGCCTTTCACGCGGAGCCATGTGCCGAACGGGCAAAGAAACCGGCTTTGCATTATCCACCAGATAAATGCGGAAATCAATATCTCGCTTAGGGGGCAACCCCTTAACTTCATCGAAAACATCCGGATACTCTCGAACCACTCTCACAGACTGAAGAGTTTCCATTGACGAGTCGAGTGATTCAAGATAGCACAACATGACGGGACCTCTCGGATTACAAGAAATCTCTAGGGTGTTTCCGAGGCGAGTCACGAGCCTCACAACCCTATGCTCACAATCAAGGATGGCTCCATATCTGGACAACCAATCCATGCCCAATATCAATCTGTATCCCCTAAAACCAAGAACATAAGCACTACACAAGAACTCTACACTCAGTATAGAGATCCTCAAATCCCCACATATCATAGACAGATGGGCGGAACCCCCAATAGGATTTGAGACACAGACGGGATCCTCTACCAAGCTAGTACTAAGGTGCAAACTATCAACAAGATCAGATGAGATAAAGCTATGCGATGCACCAGAATCAAACAAGGTACGAACTGGAAAATCCGAAATATATACAAGGCTCTCAACAGAAATACTACCTCGATCGGGAACTGGAGCGGCATTGAGAGCATGAACTTGCCCTCCTGAAGGTCCAGCACGCTGAGTCTGACCCTGGCCTTGCCCTTCCTTCTTCGGGCAATCCTTACTGAAATGTCCAGTCTCACCGCAGAAAAAGCATTCACCATTCTTCCTTTTCCTCTTCTTACAATCCTTAATAAGATGCCCAACTGAACCGCAATAATGGCACTTAACCTTGTTGTTCTTGCCCTTGTTGTTGTTTCCCTTGTTGCCTTGACTCTTGTTCTTGTTCTTGTTCTGATTGCCTTGACTGCTCTGACCACTTGGATTACCCTGATTTCCTTTCCACTGGGAATCAGTCTTCTTGGCTTGAGTATCATTCACCTTGATCTCTTTCTTGACATCTCCCTGAAGTAACGCCATATCAACCAAGCTCTCAAACGTGGCCCCATGGGGAATATGTGACATAGCCAATCCCTGCAACGGCTCATTCAATCCTCTAGCAAAACGAAGAGCCTTCTTCTGAGGAGTATTCACCATATCCAAGCCAAAACGAGCTAACTGATTGAACTTGTTCACATATTCTTTGACAGACATATCTCCTTGTTTCAAAGTTATGAACCTCTCCATTTGCAGATTCTCCTCAGCAGAAGATAGAAACTTAAGCACGAACCTTGCCCTGAAATCGGCCCAAGTCTCAACAGGCCTAGTACCATTGGTGACTTCCCACCAATAAGCGGCTTCATCCTTCATAAGCCAAACCGCCAACAAGATCTTACTCTGATCGTCTAACCCAAAGATAGCAAATAAATCCTCGGTCTCTTTCAACCAATTTCTGGCCTCAACAAAAGTCTCAGTGCCTTGAAAGTTCTTGCCACCCATTGCTTTGAAATCTTTGCAAGTCTTTGCGAAGTCAGCTTGAGGATGCTGAGGGGGAGGAGGAAAAGGAACCTCAGCGACAGGAGGAGGAGGAACATTAGCGATAGGAGGAGGAACATTAACTACTGGAGGAGGAGGAGGAGGAGGAACATCTGCGGGGCCGGCTTCGGTCGCCCTAGCCTCCAAAAGTCTCCTATACCAAACAGGTACGTGTACTCCCTCCGGAATAGCAAAGTTATCGGCCATACTGAAAACGAAGAAAAAAACAGATTCAGAATAGAGAAAAATGAAGGAA
The DNA here is from genome assembly GCA_030737875.1 of Allium sativum. Lineage (NCBI taxonomy): Eukaryota > Viridiplantae > Streptophyta > Magnoliopsida > Asparagales > Amaryllidaceae > Allium > Allium sativum. Next base: position 579,346,518 of record CM060915.1, on the reverse strand, counting down.
TTTTGCTAATGGCTTTTTGGGGAATAGCCTTTAAAATAAACTAGACTTTTCTTTGGAAAATACTTTATACTTGGTTTTGAAAATAGTTTTCCAAAAGTTTTAAAAACCTTTTTGTTCCTTCTCGTAAACCATATGCTCTGATACCAAATGTAACACCCCACCTCCGCCAGGGTGGCTCTTGCAAGCACTCTGACTTTGGAGGGGCGTTTGTACCGGGTAAACATGCATAATGATATATCAAGGCAGAACAAGAACATATGTATATATGTAAACAGAGTAAATAAGATAAGTAAAACAGCGGAAGATTTCAAACCATTTCAAAACAAGTCTTGTACAACATAATGTCAACTTTCCAAATACACAAGTCTAGATAAAACCAACATCACTGAAAAACTGAAATACATAAGTACTATCCCCAAAATAAGTGATAACCATAGCTAGCTTCGTGTCAAGACCGTACATGAGCTAAAATCCCACAAGCAAGCGATCAGAAATCCAAGCTAGGCTCCAATATTCCCACCCTGAGAACCTGGGGGGGGGGGAACGGAAGAAAAGAGGCGAAAGAAAACAGGTCAGTCAAAAAGACTGAGTAAGCCCTACTACAATCAATGTAAACAGATAAAGTTAACTGGCATGAGAAGCAGGGATGATCATAAGGATAACAACATACTAGCATGATGATTAACTAACAAGGTAGATAAAGGTGTCATCGCATAATCAGGTTTAAGGTTTTGCACCACAGGTGTACTAGCAAACTAACATGACTTGAATAAACAAGTATTGATCCCTTGGCCCAAGCTTTGGCCCAATAACATGAAGTGACCCTAATACGAGGTCCAACCAAACGGTCTAATCGATCGGCTCCCTAAGCCTAACTCGTCACGTGTTGGTGTCAATACGACCCAAACATAATTGTAGTCAGACTGTGCTGGGTCTCCCGTCGGGTGTATCAAGCCCTAGGGTGTCAACCCCTGGACACCATAAACATAAGTGCACAGTCTCGATCTACTGGTACCCGTGCATGTTTTCCCCGGCTTCGGACTATGTGCACGACCATAGTCCGCCCGGAACTACACCGGCGTACCACATTGCCGTCGTTTTTGGTCACTTACCTCAAGTCCAGTAATCGTGCCCCCACCCTAGCCTAGTCCCTAGGGTCATGATGATACAAACTTGGGATTACTGCTGGAGTGGACCCCCGTTGCTAGGATTTTCTAGTGGGTTAAGTACGGTTTAACCCTCTTGCTAATCATGGATTAACTTGGTTAAGTGTAACGATGAGTTCACAACTTAACCCTGATTAATCTACCAAGCCCAAATTGGTTAAGTATTAAGTGGACCATGACTTAACCCTAATCATGAGGCATTAATTAATTAATGTGCCTTAACCTCTCACATTAGACTTTGTTGCGGTTACTAGTTAAGCCGGGCGGGTCCGGGTAGCTTTACACCACAACTTGGTCTAACCTCGGGTTCAAGGTACAACATGACCAACTTCTCACATTGGGTCCTATTGTTTGTAGCAACTAGTTAAGCCGGTCGGTTCCGGGTAGGTTTACGCTACAAACTTAACCCAACCTCGAGTTGGTCACACTTATCTTTTCTAAGTGTCATGTCCATCATGTTTCCAAAACATATTACAAATTTTCAAGCAATTGGGTAGACCTAACTTAATAGGTAGATTCCCAATGGGTAGACCTAACTTAATTGGTAAATTCCCAATCTTATGTTTATGTCTTTTAAGTTTACCCAACCCCAAACGCAATCCCATCGCTTACATATCGCAATAGCGCATAAAGGATAGAAAGAGGGAACTTGGCATAATCATGACATAAAGGTGTTGAAGCCACAAGTTTAACATGGTGGCATATGAAATGTACATATGTTCATATACTTGCATATTACATTTTTAGGCCTCAAAAGCATGCATAAAACCAAACTTAGCATATTGGTGATGCATGGTGATAAATGACATGTAGAAATGGCCATAAGTTCGCATTTAGCCTCACATGCAAGTTATCATAAGAGATATGATAACTTACACGTTGCCAAAATGCAATCTTTAGCATAAAGCTTGAAGCTTTATGTTCACATACTCAAGATAAGCTTGCATAACATGATAACATGAACAAAATGATCATCCCAAACTTGCATAACATAACTTGCATATCATATGGCAAACTTGCATATCATAACATAGCAAACTTGCATAACATAACATGATAAACTTGCATATCATAACATGGCAAACTTGCATAACATGATAAACTTGCATATCATATCATAATGATCAAACACAACTTGCATCATTCATTAACTTTAGAGTTTAAATATGAAAGTAGAAAAGGGCTTACAATGCTTATGAAGGCACAAAAAATATGACAAAGCCCTTATGCAATCAAATAGACCCAAAATGCAAGCTCCAATAGAAAAACCCTTGAGCCAAAATGATCAAAACTCTTTCTTTATGATGCAAATATAGAAACTTGACTTGAATGCAAGCTAATGATGCTCATACAAGCTTGAAAACACTTGTATGCATGGAAAATCTCTCATAGAAATGACTTAGGAAATTTATGAAGAGAGTGGAGGCCATGAGAGGAATGATTTTGCCATAGTTTAGTTGTATGAATGAATAATGATGATTTAGGGTTAGGTTAGGGCCTTATTTATAGAGATTAGGACTAGTTTTAGCCTTAGGATTAAACCCTAGTTCCAATCTCAGCCCTTAAAACCGAATCTGGCCCCCAAACTCAACACAAACCCAAAATGGTGCACCAGGCAAAACTGCCCGGCTGGACCAAGTCGACAGCCAAGTCGACAAGGCTGTCGACTTGGGTCCAACCAAGTCGACTCCCAAGTCGACAGGGTTGTCGACTTGGGTGCTCTTGCGGGAATTTTCCCGCCTAGCCCAATCTGACCTAATTTCCAAATTCAAACTTGAATTTGAAATCTGTTTTTACTTTGAAATTTTCTGAAAACTTCGTTGGGCCTTAATCGGGTCATACGGACTCCGATTTTCGAAAACTCGGACTCTATTTCGCGTATTTTTCCGAGACGAACGAAATGGCATAGCCCGTTTCCCTTGATTCAGATTTTAGAATTAAATTCTGCCTCGATTTACGTTATAACAGGTTATTGAAAATACGGGTTGTTACAATGATGGTGGCAAACAAGTCAAGCATAACAACCATCCTCACATCTCTCGCTCAGTGCGTAAAGCATACGATGTCCACCACTGTCAATCATTAGACTCATCGAAGTAGTGACGGAGTTCAACTTGTACAACTATTGCTACTACCAAGCTTACCACATGGAGTCATGACCAAATCTTTACAAATGACCCCACTTCATTGGTCTATAGCCCTTTAGTCGTACCTAGGCCACTGTGGCCTTGAATCCGTTCACGTACCTCCCATACATAGTGATCCAAAGTCATAGACATCGATAGCCCCTTGGCACAGTCCCGCAGCAAAGCCCAATCATGAAGCCCACTCATTGGTTCCCAACTGGATCCTAAGTCAAAGCTCCTCATTTGGACTTTCTTTGCATCTCGGGTTTTGATCGAATTGGAGTTGATCTTCAAAAGAGTCGTCGCGTAGAAGAGATGGAAGTCTAATTCGGTTCGGTCCAATTTGCTTCAGTCGGTTCGGGCGCCATGCTTCCTAGTATGCTCCTGAGTACGGTTCGGTTCGGTGCTTCCCTTCTAGCTCTGTCCGGTTCGGATGCCTTTTGCCTGGACTTGGTTCGGTAGTTACTCTCTCGCTTCGGTTCAGGTCGAGATGCCCTGGCTCCGGTCCGATCCTCCTCCCTACCTCCGATCCGATCCCCTGCCTTTATTTAACTCATGTGATCTTTCCATCCGATCCCACGCCTTCCTGCCGTTCCGATCCGATCCCCTCTAGTCCCTCCGATCCGATCCCTTCACCAACTCTATGCGAATGGCCTTCCTTCTTGCCAAGTCTCCTTTGTGCCAGATTTCAGTCCGGTTCGGATTTCCCTGCCCAGCTCTCCTATCCGATCCAAGCCCATACCCGATCCGAAACCCTGCACAACTTTCTGCAACTTTTTCCAGCAACCTGTTTATGCCATTCGACGACGTTTTCGACCAATCTAACTATTCTAATTAATCACAAAACATGTCATACAGTCGTAGTTACAAATAGAAGTGACCGTAAACACCAAACCATCAACCATAACATGTAAAACGGATCAAATATAGCCAAAACCTCATATTTTCCCTTAAGCATGTTTAAGCAAAACTAATCATAGGGTTAACAAAACTTAACCAAACTAAACCAAATTTCTTCCAGAGGCATAAAATATTATTTTCGAATTTATAGATATTTTTCCAGAATTTATTAGTGTATAAATTCGCTAATCTTCACTAATTACCCTTAATTAACCGTAATTAGTGCAAAACTATGCAAATCACTCACCTTGGCCACAAATAAAATTCTTAGAACTGAAACCTCGTTGATTTGGGTGAATACTGGTGTCTAACAGCAGCTCTAACCTTGCTTTCGTGTTTTCTCTCCTTAATTTGATGTAGAATAAGCCAAAACTTGATTAGAAAGTGATTTGGGGATGTTTCTAGATGTTGGCAGCCATTGTTAGGGTTCAAGAATGAAAGTGGCGGCTGGAAAATGAGGATAAGATTGTTCTCTAACTGATTTCAGCCTCCTCATAACCCTAATCCCGAAATCCCCCATTGGGCCTAGCTGTTAATCACCCGGTTAAGCCCAATTAAGCTGTTTTTCACTATCTGAAACTTATTTCAGCCAAATCTCCCAAACGGTCAGTCCGTTTGGCTAATGTGACCGCTCTACGGAATTGTAAACCATCATCCGGAGCCAATGGAAGTGGTTTCAGGTCAAAATTCCTTTCCAGTCAAAAGTTATGGCCAAAACAGTACCAACTAGGGGTAAAATGGTCATTTAAAAATCGACAAAAATCATGAACATGAGAAATGACCCCAATAGTCGTCTCCAAAAGTTACATGACCATACGACTTCATATGTGAAAGAAATAAATATCCTACTATCCTATGATGCGTAGAATGCGAGTCGTTACATATTTCAAACTAGAAATTAAATAAAAGTGAGGAGTTCTCACCGATTCGCTAAACCAAACGCCATGGCTCTTCATTTGTAGAAAATCTTCATCGTGCTTCCAACGCAGTCTGTTTCACGAAGTTTACATTAAAAATCACATTGTTATATTCTCTATTATATAAAAATTCTATTTTTAATCCGCTACTCATATGAATATCGAATTTTTATATCGCAACAACATATATAAAAATCATATTTTTATACTCTCTATCTTATAAAAATCACATTTTTATAATCCCTACTATATAAAAATCGTATTTTTATAATCTCTACTTCCAATAAAGATTATATTTTTCCTTCGCTAATATATATGAGAATCATATTTTTCTTTTTTTTTCTATGCTATAATCATGCTATTTTTATCGTAAAAGCAAATTTGTTTTTATTTTCAAAACAAAGTTATTTTTCTATTCTAAAATACTGTATATCTTCTATTCTAAAAACAATATCTTTATATTTTCTATTCTAAAAATAATATCTTTCTATTATAAAACAATATATTTTCTATCCTAAAATACTGCATATTTTCTACTCTAAAATACTGTATATTTTCTATTCTAAAATACTGTATATTTTCTATTCTAAAAACAATATCTTTATATTTTCTATTCTAAAAACAATATCTTTATATTTTAAAAACAATATCTTTATATTTTAAAAACAATATCTTTTCTATCCTTAAATACTTCATATTGAATAAAAGAAAGTAATTTATAGATTAATTACTAATGTAATAAAAAGAAAAATAACCTTGTTCCTTTCTTTATCTTCCTCCTCTTGTAATCTAATTTTCCAATTTAACCCTCTAGCTTTCTTCCACATCACGGTTAACTCCAGGTGATAACCGAACTAATGCTCTCCCCTAGGCTTGAAAATCGCGACCACTACACTGCCTTGGACGATGATCCAACGCCACTCTGTTGAAGAGCTTCGAAGCCTCCTCCTGCGACAGGAGTTAGGCGCAGCTCGAAACCCCAGATCGTCAGAAAAAGGGGTGCGACGGCGGCGGTTTTGCAAGCGGATTCTGATCACCTGGCACCCCCATATGTCATCAAACCCGTATTACCCCAAAGCCCTCTCACTCTTCTTCAATTTCCCCTTCACATGCATCGCGATTTGATTAGAGGACTTGGAGAATTTAGGGTTTTTAATTTCAAAGGATTTGGGCCTTTCGTTCGAACTGGCGGCAGGTGTATTCTGAGCGGGTTAGGGTTTGGTTTAAGGGCTTTATAGAAATTATATTACTATTTTAATTATTTTAGTTTCAAATATACATGTTTATCCATACGAACTCCAAATCAAACCCAACGACTGTTGCCCCTAGCCAAATACCCCCACTCCGGACACAATGGGATATGTTTCGCAAGCCAATTCGGCTGTTACAATCAGTTTTCGTCGAAATTAAAGTATAAATCATTATACATTCAATTTAAACGCACATTTTAAATTACCGGGGCGACGTACTGACTTTAAAAATTCCAAAAAAATATTTTCTAGCTTCGTATTGACGATCCGGTCCTAACAAAACTAATTTCATCAAATTCTGAGACCGTTTGAAAAATGGCCATTTTCTGGTCGATCCAAATTGACTGAAACTGACAAAACACATTTAACTTCGCCACGCTCACATATTGATTCAGATAATTATGAATTTTGGAATCTAGCAATAATTTGACATCCTGGATCCAACAAAACTGGTTTCGTCAAAAACAGAGGTCGTTTGCAAAATTTCCATTTTTAAGGGCCTTTATATATATTAAAAAAAAAAAATTCAACAGCGACTTTCCTGAATTTTAAACTGGACATATCTTTCAAATTCTAAAGTGAAATCTCAGTTTCTCAACTTCGTTAGAAAGATATCATCAAACAGATTCAAATATTTCTTGTTTCGTTCAATTCCGACTTATATTGAATTCTGTATATTCATTTGAAATTCGAAATCGAATTTTCGAACTACCGCGCCATTTCAGGCTCGTTATATAATTAAAATAAATTTATTCGTTTTAACTTCGTCGAAAATAAATTTTTCGTCATTATTATTTAAAATAATTCATTTTAAATATTCAAAATCCCTGAAATCGCCCAAATAAATTTTTTAATTTGGTTCAGATTTTCCGGGTTGTTACAAATGGGGCGGTAGTTTGGAAATTTGATTTCAAATTTCAATTGAATGTACATGATTAAAAATAAACCGAATTTCAGTAAAACCAGAAATATTTCAATCTGTTTGAAAATATCTTTCCAAGAATGTGAAAAATCCAGATTTCATAAAGGGAATAAAAAGTTATGTCCAGTTGAAAATTCAGAATAGTCGCTATGGAATTTATATAATATATAGCCCTTAAGAATAGCGATTTTGCAAACAACCTCCGTTTTCGACAAGACCATTTTTGTTGGATCTGGAATGTCAAGTTATTGCTAGATTCCAATTTTCATAATTTTTGGAATTAATATGTGAGCGTGGTAAATTTAAACGTGTTTTGTCAATTCAAGTTGAATTTGATCTACTGAAAAATGACCGTTTTTCAAACGATCTCCAAATTCGATGAAATTAGTTTTGTTAGGACTGTATCATCAAAACATAGCTAAATTATTTTTCTATAATTTTAGGAGTTAGTATGTGGCCCCGATAAATTAAAATGTAAGTTAAATCAATTTTGAATGGTAAATTAATTTATATTTTATTTTTAATGAAAACTGATCGAAACAGTCGAATTGGCTTACCGGACATATCCCATTGTGTTCGGAATGGGGGTAATTAGCTAGGGGCGATAGTCGTTGGGTTCGAATTGGAGTTGAAATAAAAATTTACTTTTTGGAATTTAAATTAAATAATATATATATTATTACAAAGTCCCCCCTCTAATTTCTCTCTCCCCGTCGATCAGTTAAAAAAAGGAAGGGGTGACGGAACACTAGCCGCTACCCATCGTCGCCCCTCCTCTCGCGCCGCCACCATGTTCAACTCCCCCTCCCTCATCGCCTCGTCACGCTCCAGTACCAACTAAAACGACCCAAACTTCCCCGTAAAGGAAAGCCCGGATTGAGTTGAGAACACGACAAATCAGAACATAAATAGAATAACATTTCATTGCTATTACAACAATTTACGTAAGAGTACAAGAATATAACAGAGTATGAGTAAATATATACATTTGATAAATATCAGAGATTTAAAATTACAATGCAGCGGAAAATTAATACATAGCACCACTGTAAGAAATATACGGATATAGAGCGTTTCGAATATAGCTCTAGCTGTAAACCAGGATCCTGTGAATATAATATCTGCAAAAAACCCAACTACTAGCTTCCCCCTATTTTCTACACGGGCAGCTAGTAGTTTGGTTTTTTGCAGATATTATATTCACAGGATCCTGGTTTATAGCTGCAGCTACATTTGGAACGCTCTGTATCTATGTATTTCTTACAGTTGTGTTATGTATTAATTTTCTGCTGCATTGTAATTTTAAATCTCTGATATTTATCAAATGTATATATTTATTCATACTCTGTTATATTCTTATGATCTGAAGTTAATTGTTGTAATAGCAATGAAATGTTCTTCTGTTTGTATTCTGATTCGTCATGATCTCAATTCAATTCGGGCTTTCCTTTACGGGGAAGTTTGGGTCGTTCCATTTATCGAAGATCGCAAGCCTCTAAATTTGATCAAAAAATTAAAAACAAATTCTACAGTCAATTTAAAGTTGTCCGGTGGCTCTTCGATGGCCTCCTCTTCATTCGAATTCTCCACAATCCAAAACAAAACCGTCCACTTCCCAAACATATTAAAAAAAATACATAAGCAAATCAAAAAACCCTTTGATTCTGTAACGACCGGGGGTTTTTGACCCAGAAAATCGACACAACATCCCACATCGACTGTTCAAGCATACCAGATAGTTAACGAAAGAAGTTAGAGGGTGAGAATAGATAAGATAGAAAATTAGAATATAAGAAGAAGAGCATACAACAGATTCAGAGTAACACGAATCTCATAGCGGAACGAATAAAGTATACTATATAACATAGCTTTGAAATTTAAATCTGTACTTGAATATACATATCATTATCAAAGTACAACACTTGAAACACTGCGGAAATAAACAATTGCTATAAAATCCTGAAGCCTCCTGCTCCAAGCTCTCCAAATACACCTGTAAGATCCTGACTACATGAATTCCTGTATAAAATTGGGCACCCAAGAGTTTAGGGAAATCAAAATAAACTCTGGGTCAGTCATGTGACTGGTGTGAGTAAACTCCAACCATTTGTTTAACTTTTCAAATCCTTTTAAAGGAAAGAATAATCATAAGACCGATCCACACATAAACACGAATGGTTTTTACCTTACGATAATCCAAAACATTCTTTTAAAATCAATAGTCTTCTGATATTATAATAATGTATAATATAAGTGAATATCAATTAGCAGAACGCTTTCATCTCACGCTCCACATATATAATATAAAATCAAAAACCGTGGACTATTATTGGGTAATGGATTTTCAACTATGACAAGGTATGGAACCACCTTCCAATCAGTGTACTCTAGAAGCGATACACTGGAGTTCAACAAGAACATCTTGTAACTTAGCCACACATAACCGGCCATTCATTTCGCTTGAATGTTCCAAATGTATTGTCACCTTATGGTTGGTATACCAACATAACTGTTCCCGAGAGATACAGAATTGAAAAAAGTAACAAATATGAATATTCTCTAGATGGTGACAATATACCCTACTTGGGTGTGACCCACTTAGCCATGCTGCCTGCCCGATTTCTATCATTTCCCAGTTGATGAGGCTTGAGGTCATAACGTATCTTTTAACAGATCACTCATTTATTTACTTTGAATGCCAAATTGTCATACCCGTCAAATCACAAATTGATTTCCTTAAAATTCCCATAGGTATAAGCTAAGAGAAATGAATTCCTCTGCCACCAACGTAAATACATTTGAAACGATCAACTTAAGCGATCTACCAGATATACTCTGTCAGGCATTCGTCCATTCAAGTTGTCCTGGGACTGGACAACCTAAAGGAATTATTCTTTAAATCCATCTTAGGCAATTTCTACCTAGGATCGGCAGAATAAACCTTGCATAAACTCCGTCTTCAATTGTCTTCGATATATTTGATTCGGAACGATAATGCCCATACGGAGTGGTTTTCAGTTAATAAATCGGATCCCGATCTCTCCGTATTGACAATGGAAATGGTCAAAAATTTGATAGTCGGTTATTTAATTATCAAAGGAAAACATGTGTACAAACAACGGTCGAATTCCCAAATGGAAATTTTACAGATCAATCATCGTTTCATTTCCCAATTTCCCATTTATCGTTTCCGTATATTCATAAATTCCTTATTTTCTAAAATTAGAAAATATACGTTATTAACTTTGGAAAAACATTTGCATTTCTGATTCACACATCAATATCTTCCCACTTCTATCAGTATCTAACTGTAAACTAGTAAGAGAACAACTTCCCAAGTATAAACCCCGAAGGCAGAAACCAACATCCGATCGATACCCAGAAAGCCATTCAACTCAACTAATTTTCTGTCAGTTTCTAATTTTAGTAATTTGATTTAAATTCCTAATTCAAACCCCGAATTCCTTTATAATATTTTATTTGCAAAATATTTACTTTAGTCTAATTTTTCACATAGAATGTGAATAATATTTCTTTATATAATCAGAATAGTTTTATTTCGTATTTAAAACAATATCTCAAACCCAAATTCTATTTATATTTTTATTGGCAGAATTATTCATACAAATCTTATTTCATTTCCAACATTTGAAATTTCATTGCAAATTTCCTTTATAACTACTACGTTTACATTCCTTTTCAATTATCGGTGTTAAAACCGATTTTACTTCTCTATATAAATCCAAATTTATATATTCAATTTATCAAATGATAAATATTTCCTTAATTTATAAACATCATTTGTAAATTATTCTCCTTAATTTATCTGTTAAAACATATTTCTATTAAATATTTACTTTAAATCAATATCATGTTACACTCGTGTGCGAAGCACAAGTCTAAACCTTCCTAATGTAAAATTCTCTATTTTTTTATAAAATTCTATTCATTTTCCAAATATTTTCCTTTTACAATTCTATTTACTTTCCAAATAAATATTCCTTTTATAATTCTATTTATTTTCCAAAGAAATGTTCCTTTTTTAATTATATTTATTTTCCAAATAAATATTCCTTTTATAAGTATATTTATATTCCAAATAAATATCCCATGTATAATATCCTATTTATTTCCTATAAATATTTCCTTTTATAATATCATATTTATTTCCAATAAATATTTCATTTTCAAAATACACTTTGAAAATTCCCCTTTTACATTCTAGAATTTCTTATGGTATTTAATATACCAATTAAACCGACCAGTGTCATCATAATCAATCACAGGTTTTATATCACATCATATATCACAATATATGAAAACAAAAAGTATTATAAATATTGAGGAATCCAGTTGGATCCCTTCAACCTGTTTCCCTGCATCCACAGATGTTAAATAATACAAATGTTAGACCAAAAAATGGTCCTAACACCCAAATCGTCGTATTTTGAGAATAGGATATAAAGAAATAACTGAAAAATATAGAAAAAGCGAGACAACAAGATTTTTATAGTGGTTCGGCGTTAACGAGCCTACGTCCACTTCATATTTTCTCATTTCATTCATGGATTACAATTACAACAGGTGTTGTCTCTCTCTCACTCGAATTCAATGAATAATTCCCTCTGAATTCATTGATTTTATTGAGGAAGATTGTGGTTGTTCATGGATTAGTGTCGGCCATGGCTGCCATAGATGTTGATATGCCAAAAGGTCCAAAGGAATCCTTCAAAATACCTTCAAATAGTGTATTTATAGCTGTAGGAGAGCTCCTGGGAGGACCGGTTCGTGATGGGGTACGTGGCAGGCGATCCAGAAAAATAGGAGAGCCAGTAGCCTTGAGAATAGGTCAAAACAAGCTGCGTGTGAGCAGGTCCGAAGATCGGATCCCGGTCATAGGTCGGATCGCGGTCATAGGTTGGATCGCGGTCATGGTCGGATCGCGGTCCGATGTCTTGTTCTTAGTCTTTGATGCTAGTTTACACCCGTTCACGGAAATGGGCATAACTTTCAAACCGTAAGTCCGATTGAGCCAAACCAAAGCTCAAACTGAAGCTAATTCAAAGGGCTACAAGTATTTGATGTGAATAGATCCAATTGAGGTCGTTTGATAGTTGTTTTGGGCCAGTTTACACTGATGTTGCGATTTTGACCAAACTACCTTGTGTCTTCTGACGATGCTTCCAATGTCGGAGAGTGATGTTATCCAGAGATTCCATATCAACATGATCTTTGCTTTGGGTAGCCTGGTCACAAAGCAGGCTAACATTTTGCCCCCCCAAAGTACATCTTGTCGAAGATGAGATGTGCTTTGAGATATTGAGCTAATTCTTTATCGAATGTCATTTGTCCTTGAGAAGGCTTTATCCAATTGTTGCATTGCTTCCATTGGAGCTAGTCAGGCCAAGTCCAAAAGTCATGCTAAACCGTTGGCTCCCGAGCGTGATTCTATACGCACAGATCGTTGCCAAACAACGTCATCATTCCACACAAGTCATGCGCATGGTAGGGTCGGACTTTCTTTTACATATGAGTCAACGTATGGAATAGCCACCCCAATAATGGAGTGTTTCAAGAATCTTCGGGCTTTGAGCTAACATCTGGACCATTGGGATGGGGCATGCAAGAATCATCATACGAATTTGTCATTTGTACTCAGGTTTAGACTAGCCTGATATCTTGATATTGATTCAGGATCTTAAAATCGCGTTGGATCGTAACAGTAAGGGATCTGAAAGCCACGATCACTCCGGGTCATGCCAATAAATATAAAAAAATCAACGGTCGTATCGGACAATATTTTAAGGAATCCCCAATCGCTGTGGATCGCTTCATAATTCAATAATCACATGCAAGTCAGTAAGAGACAAATCATGTGAACCAGTGCTCGTATGATCATCGCCATTGTAAGGCAGTAGATAAGTTGGTCATACCTTCCATCTGGTGTAGCTTGAGTCTTTAAGTTCATGTTTGATCTGTAAGCTAGCTCCCTTGCCGGGAAATATGAGTAAGGTCGTACTCCGGAGGCATAACGTACATGTTTTGAATCCGTTCCACGCCAGCTTGTCTTCAAAGTTAGTCTATGAATCGACACTTGTGCTCTCAGTGCCATCGGGGGACGAGCGAAATCAGGGCTTATGCCCCCAGCATCGATGGGGGTTGAGTTAAGTCAATAGGGCATCTAATCTTGAAGATTTTATACTTCCCGTCATTGCATCTGGTAAGAATTGCAGGTTCAGCAATCTTAGTCGACCCAGATCATTATGTACTGTTTCTCTTCTTGAGTCAGCAAGAGTTCGAGTTGTACATGCGAATGGTCGAATCACATTTTCTTTGATATCATCCCTTCCCTTTAGTCAGAAGGCGGGAATTTACTCATTTGGTGTTAGCTAACATTAGCACTCTTATCGAATCAATCACGGGGATAAATAGGCTCGTTAAAGATGTAAGCGGATTAGTCGAGCCCCTCTGTTCATACTTCAAGATAATCCAAAATGGTCTTCATAGTCTTGTTGAATCCCTTTGTCATGATCGGTTCAATTGAGCTTGACAAACAATATCGTGGGCCCGATAAGTGATATAGATTCTCTTTAGAACTGCACATTCTAATCATTCGTTTCCAAGGTTTTTTTCTCTATCCTTATCAGTTCGGGAGTCGGATGGTGCTCCATCCTTTATCATAAAAGCATTGAGATTTTCTATCTTGACATTAACACATTCTTGTCATAGAAGTATGTCCACCTCAGGGTTGAATTCATCAAAGCTTCTAAGCAACTCTCGTTAGAGAGAAAATCTAAAGTCTGGGGGAATAACAGGGGATCTTGACGTCCCACGTGTAAGGGCTGACTGTCGTTATCCATATCGTCTTGAGAAGTGCTGCCTCTCGAGAGGCGCTGAATCAAACTGGCGAGCAGGTTGCCATCAAAGAATTGCTGCATATCGTCAATATCATGACTGGTGCCCCCAGCATTGAATCTGAAGTTACAAAGGGGGTCTTTGTTGATTTCTTACTTTCGCTTCGATATCTCCCCCGGGAAGTGGTTCGAGTCATTTGACCCGACTGGGTTCCTGTTCTTCGAATTATTGCGTTCTTGCTTGGAGCTGAGTATGGAATATCGCTTGAATATACATTCGAGTTAGAGATAAAGCTGGTTGTGCATAACCTGAGTCTGTTACAATTCTTGCATTCTCATCTAGGATGTTGCAGGTAGCTGTTCCATTGTCCATGTTTCCATCCATGATGTTCTGAATCGAAGCCGCATGCCGCACACATGCTGATTGGTTCATGTTCATCCCGAGTTGATGGTGACTATCTGACTGTGCCAAGTTAGTCACTGCTTGAACTTCGATTTTATCATTTTCAAAGAATGGATGATTGTTGCTCGACCTTCTGATTCAGAGCTGGTGTCCTCAGCGTGAAGTCTTGAAACAGGTGAAGGTCGGCTTCGGGCTTCTTGGTTCCACATGAGCAATAGCCGTCAATCAAGATTTTGTCATTCAATTCTAAATATAGGCATCGGGTAATTGAACTATGCTACTTGAGGCTCGTATTCCATGCCCCCATCCTCGGGGGTTTGGTCTGAGTAGTAGACTTCGAATCCGTATCTTTCATACTCCCTCTTCGCATCATGAGTCAGAGTTGGGTGAAAATCGATTTGTTGGTACGTAGCCCATGCCAATCTCTTGTCTCTTATCCAGATTCCGAGGATTGGTATCAAATGTCAAAAGGTCAGACTTTGATAGTCTCGAGTGTTGTCGCTTGCCCCTTGCATCAAGGGAAAGGTCGGAGACAGGGTGGATGTGTCACACCTAGTCGTTGCATGGGATATGTCCAGCCTCATCTGAACTTTCCAGTTTGGAAATAGGTTAGGACTAGCAAATGGACGTTCTCGCTGCTTCCGCTCCATGGTCCTCAAACAGCCTGTCAAGATCACAAAATAAGTTAAGTATAAGCAAATAAACTATGCCATTTGTAAGTAATTTTAATAGTCATGCCCCCTGTCCGGGGTAACGGCATAGGACAGGTGGAGGTCAAATCACATCCTTTTCGAATTTAGATGAAGGAAGGTGTGTTCTGGATAGCCCGAGAAATCTTCAATTCATAAAATCCTGATTGTCACAATCGAATCGGATCGTATTAAGGCCAAGTATAAATCCAAGAATCCTAAGGCTTCGCTGGGTCCTTCCCAGCCATGAGTATTAAGTCGCATGATATGTCATTGAATAATTCACTCTCAAGGCCACTTTTGGGATGCTGCCTTAATTCACGTAGGAATCTTATCATTGGGCATCAATCCCATCGTTCTGGACGTTCCCCTTAGTTTCTTTTCCACTGGCCAGCCGTCTTTGCTGCGATTTCGATCTTCGCGTTCATGACCAGTTACCCTTTATAAATTGTTTTGCCCCCATGTCCGGACATGGAGGATCTGGGCTCAGCTTTCAGTCTGGCCCCTGACACTCCGGCGAGGTAAGAGCCCTTGATTGGTATTTCAACCTATGCCTTTATACTCTCTCTGGAGTTCGAACTCGGCTTTCAGTCTGCTCCCCGATCCTTCAGCGGGGTAGGAGTTCCTTGTGGCGCTAAGTCTCTAGTGCCTTTATACTCTCCCAATCCTTCAGCGGGTTAGAGTTCGAGCTCGGTTTTCATTCTGCTCCCTGATCCTTTAGTGGGGAGGGAGTTCTGGGGGTGCTGAGTCTCCAGCACCTTTCTCAGCGCTTAATCATGGACGCTTTTATACTCTCCTGGCGGTCGCCAAGGTTAGAGTTCGAGCTCAGCTGTTCTGTCGCTTCCCGATCCTTCAGCGGGGTAAGAGCTCTTTCTCAGCGCTTAATCATAGACGCTTTTATACTCTCCTGGCGGTCGCTAAGGTTAGAGTGGTGTCAAGGTGGTTCTTATCATGGTGCATCGCCACGCCTTGCGGACGTCGTCTTCGCGTCCTTTATACTCTCTCTCGAATCTTAAGAGTTAGAGTTACGGATCGAGTGGTCTTCAATCATGGCGTGCCCATCACACTCATCCTAGATTTATACTCCTATCCAAGCCTCGAGGATTAGAGTTTATCGGAAAATATTCGCCAAGGCTTTGGGTTCCTCCGATCCATCTGTGGGAGGATTGGTTGGCACCAAACTTTGGGTACCTGCATCATTCATATTGCTTGAGTTAGTCATGTCATTGACTCAGGAAATATGTAAAAGAAAATTGCATTATTGAGGAATATGCATATCAAGGGGCAATGCTGCCTCCTTTATTTGAATTCATGTAATCTGGTGGCATCGAGGATAGGATCGAGCCATATAGACGGTCACACCGCGTCCATCTGGCGTAGGACTCCGACTTAGCAACTCAATGATTTATGTACGATTGTCTTGTGGTCTGCCATGTGTGAGCCAAGAATTGGACAGTCATCTCAAATACATCTTGAGCTATGCAGCTTTCTTTAGATGGAGGGCATGGCTTTATAGACGAGCAGTTCGGTCGAGCTCGTTTTAGTTTTGTTCCATAATTCCATATGCGTGTGTTAGAAATTTGATCGGCATAAAATCCGGGGTACCTATACCATCCACATATTAATTCATCTGAGTTAATTACATCAATAACTCATAAAGCATGCAAATATAAGAGTCATGGTTAGAGAATAGTCCTGTTAAAGGAATGAGTATCATTCTGAGCGAAAAATGGCGTTGCATGTTCATTGCAAGTCCATTTTTCTTCGCCCTATCTCTGCCAATAAAGGGCTGCCAAAGTCCTTTAGTTGATGAGGGGTATCTTTTCAAACTATCATGGGGGCGGCAGTCCCAAAAAAATGAATAGACCTTGATCGGGGTCTTGAGATGGCAAAGGCGGCTAGGTAGGTACTATAACCGAGTGATGAGGTCGCATCTCTTTTTGAATCGCCTCTTTGCCCCAAATTTGCTGATACGCCTTCGATTCCATATTGGGGACAAGAATTGGAGTGTAGACAATCAATTAGCATTCGGGCGTAAGCGTTTTAAATACTCAATTTGCAACTCTTCAGGCAAGAATAAGGCAATCGGCCGTGCAAACTCCTGTTGTGTCAGCTTTGAATTGGATGATTTAATCTCGAGCGATTCATGCTCAAATCTCTAGTTGCCCCCAACGTCCGGGGAATGAGTTACTTAGCAGATAGTCGATGAGGGGAGTGGAAATGTGAATCTTCACTTTCTTACACCAAAATGTTGTTCATCAGAAGTTTCATTCATGGACATCTCCCATCTAGCGGGAAGCCGACTAGTAATTTCGACAAATCATTCAGGGCAATGAATTTAGCAATGGGATTCATTGATTTCTATCTCGGGACAACTTTCCAAGGGAAATAAGCCATGTCACCTTGCCCGTTATTTATTGAGGCATAACGAACGATGGTACGACATTCATTCTCGTTGCCGAAAGCACTCTGTGCTGCAGGAAGTTTCTTACGAGGGTTATCGATGATTCTCATTCGGGTGTAGCATCCATCCAACATTGGATCAACTTCCGTCTAATCAATGGTTGTATTTCATAGTGTCTTGATGGGGATCATCTCTATCTTTTCTAGATTGTCAGACCCTTCTAACTTGGTCAGATTATCCACCTTCTGATCTTCTGCTCGTAGGACATGAGATATGTTGTAATGTTCTAATACATCCAACAACCATTCTCCCGGTTCTAGGTAAGCTGCGAGTGGTGGTTCCTTCGTCTGGAATTCCTTTCAAGCCTGGCGAACAACAATGTGAAAGTCGGAAAATATGTTCAATGCCACTATTCCCAACTCCTTAGCGAGTTTCAATTCGATAATCAGGGTGTCGTCTTCGGAGCCGTTGCTACTAGCGGAGAATTTCAACCGTAAGGCATAGTAAATTGACCGTCCTTTAGGGGTTATTAATAAGACACCGGCGTCGGACAGTCAATCATTCTTTGCACCGTCTGATTACATCTTCCAGGTGATCTTCTACATCTGCCACATCCTCTTCGGGAGTGGTACATTTAGCGATGAAGTTGGCTAATGCTTTTCCTCGTATGGACTTCTTTAGGATGAAACTGAGATCAAACTGGTTCAGCTCTATGTCCCATTCGAGTTGTCTTCCAAAAGAATCAGGTTGCTGTAGGACCTTTCGTAGTATCTAATCAATGTGTATCACAATCAAGTGAATGTCAATAGTGGCGGAGTTTTGTAGAAACAATAAACGAGCTTTAAGCCAGCTTTTCCAACTTTGGGCAGTTGCTACATTAGATGTCGCACTCTTGCATCCTGAATCTTCATCCTCTATGGGATCTATTTCTTCGGGCAGATCATCGGGCAATTCCTTTTGCGATGCTCCCTTTATTCACAACATTAACACCTCCTTCACACCTCCTTCGGTGTTAGTAGGGAGGTTGGCTCAGCCTATGTGGCAACGCCATCTGTTGGAGGATCTCGAAACTTAGCCGAGGCCTAGTGATGGAAAACCCTACACCTGAGAGGTGGCAAAGTAGGGACAATATCGGTGTTAGTACGACATTAACACCTCCTTCACACTCCATTTCATCTGGAGAGGAAGCGTCTTCGGGTTTCATGCCATCTCTGTTGCGTAGCTTATTCCATCCAGCCAAATAGTCACCTTCTCCAATAAGTTGGCCACCGTAGACAATTTCCACTCCATCTTCAGTTGGGATATTTAGAAATAGGCACTAGGGTGCAATGCAGGCTCTGAATTCCGTTGGAGCTGGTCTGTCTGGACCTTGATTAGATAAGCTTGAATATGAAAGCATTGCTTGTGAGGCTTCAAGTAATGTTCACGTGTTCTGTCACAATGAAAGGAAGAAGTAGAGAGTTAATGTTGATTCATATTTACTTTGATCTCGAACTCTCATCTCTTGACCAAGGTCATATGATGGCTGGTGAGTAGTCAAGTTGCTATCATCCGAGCAAGGATCTATATGCCCAATCATGGCCTAGGTGGTTCAATTGGTACCTAACTCTGGGCACCAAAGTACATTGATCTACCCTTTATTCTATGGAAATCAGTCTTCCTCGATGCGGTTGACGACAAATAGGCATTGCAAATGTTAGCTAAGCTTTTCAAGGAATGAACCGTGGGACATATATTTTTCACCATGCCATTCAAGCGAAGGGTAACTTTGTAGTGCTAGGATCCGTACTTGTTGTCGGGTATCCCATTATTGAGAATCATGGTCATTGGGATCTTCTGAGTCATCCTCAGAATAGTATCCGGATTGTTCTATGTCAATGTCATCTGGGATTTCGCCTATAGGACAGGTTTAAGTCACATAAACTAGGTGATCACTACCCGTTCATGAAAAACATCAGTTGCATTGGCCAAATCAATACACCATCAGAACTCTAGAAGAGGAGGCTGTTATGAGACCATCATTATTTAGTATACTTCCATAGCCAGCATGTCGAATCTTTTCAACAACTCCTCACATTCAATAACACTGGTAGATAGAGGTCATGGCTTCTGGAGGAATTCCAGTTGTCGCCATTCCGTTGTCAAATTCTTTGACAATCCGTTTATTCTTCATTGACAAGCTTTGATGAATGCTGTTGGCCAACATATATGTTGAGCTGAAGATGAGCCATGCTCTGAGCCGAAGGCGAGGCCGTGCTCCGAGCCGAAGGCGAGGCCGTCAGCGGTTCCGAGCGCAGCGCCGACGGGGGTCCGGGGCCCTGCAGTCCCGGCGGCGATCGACCTAACCTGTTAGGTCGAAAATGTGGGCACCGCATGATTTTTTCGATTTTGGACGATGGAGCCCTTTCTGAAATGATCCGAAAATTGCATTTTTTATGAAAACCGTCACTTTTTTAGGTCGGGTCGCGACCCTTGTTCGTCACCACATTTCTGGGTCGCGGATCATGCATATCCCTTTGGATCGGGCTTCGCAAATCACTTCAAGTCGTGGCTCGGTAATTCATCCGGTTCGTGGTCCAGCTTGGCGATCGGGACCCTCCAACCTTCCAGCTTTAGATTAGTTCGTGGATATATCCCCGGGTTGGATCGTGATTTCCTTGCTCGGTCGGGTCGTGAAGGCTCTTTGGGACCGGATCGTGGAGATCATATCAGGTCAGATCGTGAACCAGACATCTCTCCGGGTCGCTGTCGCCTTAAGGGTCGTGGCTGCTCCATGGGTCGTTTCGTGGCCTCCCCAGTGATCCGTGAGCCAACCACCTACTCCTACGCGTTATCTATTCATTCTTCATTCGATCACGAAGCTGGTGATTCCTTTGCTTTCTTCGATGGCATGAGGCTATGATTTTCTGAAATCACCAAAAATCTTCAAAAATGGTAGGAAGGCGGACTGTTTTCTTCAAACTTGAATATCCAAACAACGGAGCAACAATCCAATATGATGAGAAATTGTTTCTCAGTGAAAGCACCAAAACGTTAGACCAAAAAATGGTCCTAACACCCAAATCGTCGTATTTTGAGCATAGGATATGAAGAAATAACTGAAAAATATAGAAAAAGCGAGACAACAAGATTTTTGTAGTGGTTCGGCGTTAACGAGCCTACGTCCACTTCATATTTTCTCATTTCATTCATGGATTACAATTACAACGAGTGTTGTCTCTCTCTCACTCAAATTCAATGAATAATTCCCTCTGAAATCATTGATTTTATTGAGGAAGATTGTGGTTGTTCATGGATTAGTGTCGGCCATGGCTGCCATGGATGTTGAGATGCCAAAAGATCCAAAGGAATCCTTCAAATTACCTTAAAATGGTGTATTTATAGCTGTATGAGAGCTCCTGGGAGGACCGGTTCGTGATGGGGTACATGGCAGGCGATCCAAAAAATAGGAGAGCCAGTAGCCTTGAGAATAGGTCAAAACAAGCTACGTGTGAGCAGGTCCGAAGATCGGATCGCGGTCATAGGTCAGATCAAGGTCATGGTCAGATCGCGGTCATGGTCGGATCGCGGTCATGGGTCGGATCGGTCTGATGTCTTGTTCTTAGTCTTTGATGCTAGTTTACACCCGTTCACGGAAATGGGCATAACTTTCAAACCGTAAGTCCGATTGAGCCAAACCAAAGCTCAAACTGAAGCTAATTCAAAGGGCTACAAGTATTTGATGTGAATAGATCCAAATAAGGTCATTTGATAGGGGTTTTGGGCTAGTTTACACTGATGTTGCGATTTTGACCAAACTACCTTGTGTCTTCTGACGATGCTTCCAATGTCGGAGAGTGATGTTATCCAGAGATTCCATATCAACATAATCTTTGCTTTGGGTAGCCTGGTCACAAAGCAGGCTAACAACAAATAACATCGATTTCATTTCAATATGAAATATTCTGATAAACAGAATAAATATTTGAATAATGATTTATATATATATCGTTATATATAGTTTCAACCAATAAATCAGCAATTCAACCAAACAATCAACACACAACAATCATCATCATTTATCAATACTAGATTATATTTATAAAAATATAAACTGTGCAGAGTTAATGAGATTTACTCACATTGGTCGGTTATCATTAAATAACGATAAGTGATCGTCGGTTTGATTCAGGCATTTTATTTTGCAATAAATTGGGATGAGCTCTAAATCATTCCAAATCACTTCCAATGTGTAGCACTCGTCCATACGATCCTGGCGGATCTTGTTTTGCTAAATTTGGATAACGTATGAATAAGTTATTCAATTTACAAGCTATACAGGTATTTTAAAATAGATTAAACTTTATTTTAATTTGGTTTGGGCTTAACAAAATAACCTGGCCAAACTTCCGTTTTCAGACCCAACCGCATGAAAAGTAACTCATCTTCCTCTTGTATCACTTCATGCTGCTCCTCATGAAAGCAAATAGCAAGCCACATCTTTCCCTTGATTCATTCCCCATTTATACTCCACTAAATTTCAAACGAAAATCACCATCTTCATCTCCATGAAAATCTCTATCTTCCTATATCAAAACCGTACAACTCGGATTTCCCCAAAGAAAAACGACACTGCATCTCATCCGCCCAGCACAGTTCTAATCGCGACATTGTATCTCCCATACTCCAGCAATACTCCATAAAAATTGAAACAAAATATACCAAAACTCTCCTCATCAAATTCTCTTTAACTCCATACCAATTTTGCAAAACTCGAAACAAGATTTGGACACTCGACCTGGAGGTTCCACCGTAGTTCATGCGACATACTTTTTAATGGAAATCCACCAGAACTAGCCTTAACGTGTTAAACTTCTCCACGAATACAAATATACCAATGAAAACTCGAATCGATGATTCAATGTCCTGCATACCCTAAACCAAGCTGGCATTGAGAAATCCAGCGGACCAAAACATCATTCGATCCCCCCAAAACTCATACCAAAGTGGAGATAAACTCCCCAGCAACTCAGAAATATTATCACTTGATTTATAGAATTTTATTTAGATTTATTTCGGATTTCTGAAGTAGGAAGATCCACGTGAAAAACAATCTGGTGGCTGTGCAATTCGTTTGACCAACAAACAAAGTAGTTTTAGGGTTAGTGAGATGGTAGGGTATCTATAGCATAGAGGAAATAATTTCATTATTTTATCCAATTTTAATCAATTGTTATGTGTATTCATCTTTTAAAAATCCGTGTAGTCACATAACATATCCAAATTCGTCGAAAATGGACATAAAACTATATTTTGACATTACGGACCCAATGTAACTAGTTTCGTTGAATTCCGAGTCCGTTTGCTCACACAACATATTTTTAAAGTCAAACTATCGATTGTATTTCACATTAAAATCCTACACGGCTACATACTGACAACAAAAATCACAAAAATTGAAATCTAATAATAATTTAATATTTCGGATCCAACAAAATTAGTTTCGTCGAAAACGAAGGTCATTTGCAAAATTGGCTACTTTTAAAGCTCTAAATAAACCCATTTAAATATTAATATATTTAAAAATAATTAAATTTAATATTAATAAATTAATATTATCATATATATTCACAATAGAATATTATCCGGCTTCAAAATATACATATCTGGATTTACAACTCCATATCTCAAATCCAGTGTTAAATCAATACCCAATTTATATTAAAAATCCTTTTATAATATAAACAAATCGTTATAATTTATAAAGGATTCCATAGCGACTTTTTGAAAATTTGATTTGGACATAACTCACAATCTACACGATGAAATCTAGAATTTTCTCTTCCACTAGAAAAATATAATTCACCAGCTCCGAACGTTTCTTGTTTCACAGAAATCCGACTTAAAACAGATTCTGCATATTCGTTTAAAGTTATGAATTGCCAAATTACGAACTCTTGTGCCATTTCGAGCTCGATTATAATTATAATATAAATTATACGTTCAAGTGACATTTATAAATAATTCGTTAATATAATTCAATTCTAAACTAAATATATATTTTGAATTGTCCAATTCACACAATATTGTCAATTCAACTTAATTCCGATTATTTCAGAATTGAATATATTATTCTACTATTTATATTAATTAAATATTCAATATTATTTAATTTTGGTCATCATAAATTACCAAACCGTTATTTAAATAATTAAATAAATAATTTATTATCTGTTAAAAATACGGGTCGTTACAGATTCGAAGCTCCTGCAATGCTGTTTATTACGATGGTCCAGTGAAATAACTGATCATTTCTAGAGTTCGACGCCTAAAGAAACATCCCAGGGCATCGGAGAATCATCGAGAGAGGCGGAGCTGTGTCGTATCTTGACCGGCATGGGGCTCGTGAGGAGGAGGCACGAGTTTTGGTGGCAGTTAGGGGAAGTCCAGTGATCTGAAGTGGACGGGATATGCTGTTAAACAGAACTGGTTCAGCATGAGTTTTTGTTGAGTGAAAGAGAGATTATAGGCCAGCGTTGCTGGCGTTGACGCGCCTCGGTGGTGGCTTCATAGTGGTGAAGTTGCGGTGGGTCCCAGGTGTCAGAGTTGACGGTAACGATGGGTTTGAGGAGGTAAGATTTTTGTTAGAACTGGAGTGGAAGACACAAAAGAGTTCGATGTTACTATAGGGAGTGCATGGTATATGGCCAGATCATGACTACTAGGAGGAGCGTGCAGTTCTTCCAATGGTGATGAAGTGATGTATTTTTGGGACAAAGATATTCCTGGTAGTTGTAGGAAGCATTTTTGTGAAGGATGGCAGTCTATATTTCGTGAACTGGTATCATGTTTAGTCTGTAGGGGATGCATTGGCATGGGAAGTTTAATAACATGGTGAAGGATGTTTAAGAGAAAATTTCCCGATCTGGTGAGGAAGTTCAATAACGTTGGTATATCGGACGATCCAATGATTGGTAGCAGCTGCTAGTGTCATTAGTCACTTACTGGTGACTCCTCCACAATCAAGTGCAAGCGATTTATAAGATCGTCCCATCCACCAAAACCCTATTTGCACAAAAATATTGATTTCTGGTTTGTTAAGAAAGTTTTAATCCAAATTCCCAAATATACAATACCATAAAAAATCAATTAGAAAAGAGAAAGAAGACTTGGGTATGTTACATTGGGGATGGCTGAGAGGGTGAGGTAGCATGGTAGATGTATTTAAAATGAGGGATGATGAAGTTTTGGACGTGGTTAAAGTTGGACTGTCTTTGGGGGAATATTGTTGTTGGAGGAGAAAAATAGGCCAGTTAATATAACAGCGAATATTGTTGTTTGTTATTATTGTGGTTTAAAGATGACGAGAAAAAGGGGTTGCCGAAAGTTAATGGTCATGGAGAATTAAGGAGGAAACGGGCTTCGAACTTGTTTCAAAAGGAAAGAAATTGCTTCAGCAGGTTGCGGTAGGAAGAAGGTTTGAAAAAAATATTAACGGTATAATGAATATTCATAAATTCTAAATTAAAATTTAATCGTGAATTAATTAGAAAACTTGTAATATTTATATATTGTTCATATGTTACCAGAGTATAGTGAAACAAGAAGAGAATGGTGATGAACCGAAGACTGAAGCTGATGAAAATTTGAAACGGTGAAATACGGGGTTAGTGCTGGAGATTAATCACCATTTGAAATTAATCAAGCTGGATAGACAAGGTGTAAGGGTATCGCTGGTTTGCAAAGATGTATGGCCTTCTAAACACTGTAAAAAAGGAAATTTATTTTGAAAAAAAATATCGAAATGTAATCTCGAATAGAGTTGAAATTAAAAACATGTTAATGGAGAAAACAAGAAGTTGTTTGTAAACGAGATTATAAATTAAGTGAATTATTTATCATTGGATAAATTGTAATATAAGTTCAAATTTGAATTTATATGAAAAAGTGGAAATCAGTTTTGAAACCAATATTTGAAATGAGATTTGAACTTAGCAAATTATAAAGGAAATTATAAATGAAATTATAAATGGTTGCAATACAAATGAGGTTGGTATGGAAAAATCTGAATAGAAGTTATAAATAGGATTTGGGTTTAAGATATTAATTACAAGTATGAAATCAAACTGATTTGGTTGTATATAAAAGAAATATATTCACGATTAAAGTGAATAATGGTTTAAAGTAAATATTTTTCAGATGAAATATCTATAAAGGAAAATTTGATTTTGAAAAATGAATCCAGATTAGAAATTGAATGAAAAGGGAAACGGGTAATCGTTTTAAAAGGAAACGATGAGTTTTAGTTCAAAACTCAGAATTTAAAATAAAGTGTGGTAACATTTTATAGATTGGGATGGTTATAAAGGAACTGATTTAAAAAGGGGCCAGTGTTGTTTGACGGTTGATCGATAGAATTTCCATTTGGAAATAGGATCGTTAGTAGTATGGTATTTTCTTTGATAGTTAAACCACCGACTATCAAAGTCTTAATTTATTTTATACCTCCGTTGTCAATATGGAGAGACTGGGATCAGAATTAATATATGAAAACCACTCCGTATTGGCATAAGTGTTCTGAATCAACTTATGCTGAAGATAATTGAAGACGGAGTAAAGTGCAAGAGCTGTTCTGTTAACCCTAGGTAGAAATTACCCAAGATGGATTAATAGAATAGTGCTTTTGGTTTGTCTAGTCTCAGAACAACGTATATGGAAGGATCTGATGGTGTGGCATTCAAAGTAAATGGTGGCAATATGTTCTTGAAAGATAATTGTCACCTCAAGCCTCATCAACCGGGAAATGACAAAAATCGGGCAGACAACATGGCCAAGTGGGTCATTCCCATTAGGGGTATTATCAACTGATCTAGAGAAATCCTATTTGCTTCTTATTCTATTCGATGTTATAAGCTTTCGGTAACAGTTGCTGATCACAACCGTTGGTGATAATATGCTCGATACACTCAAGTTAAATGAGCGGTCAGCCATGTGTGGCCGGGTTGCAAGATTCTCTTGTTAAACCCCAATGTATCCCCTCTAGAGTACACTGATCGGAAGGTGGTTCCATACCTTGTCATGTTGGAAATCCAATTTCTAATAAGCGCCCTGCGGTTTTTGATTTTGTATTACATATGGAGCGTGCGATGCAAGCGTTCTGATAGATTCTATTTATTTGTTGTAGAAACTATTGTAATATCTTTGGATTTGATAAGAAATATATTTTTGGCTATCGTAAGGTAAAAACCATCCATGTTTACATGTGGATCGGTCTTACGATTATCATTTCTTTTAAAAGGATTTTGAAAGTTAAACAGATGGTTGGAGTTTACTCACACCAGTTCCATGACTGGCCTAGAGTTTTTTTTGTTTTTTGTTTACCCTACATTATTGGGTGCCCAGATTTGTACAGGCAGTCAAGTTGTCAGGATTTTATAGATTCACCTGGAGGAGTTTGAAGCAAGAGGCTTCAACAATTATCTATGGACTATCATAATTTTCGTTGTGTACTATGTTGTATTTGGAAACATGTATATATAACTGTTCCAGAAATGGCTGTTGTGCTCTGAGGATGGTATGTATATGTAATTACTGATTTGTATTTCCAAAGTTATATTAAATAATATATTTTATTCGTTCCCCTGTGAGTTTTGTATTCTTTGTTTTCTTCTATTCTAAATTTTCTTCTCACCCTCTAACTTCTTTCTATTAATAGTTCGTTTTTCTATGCATATTGGGTTGGACGTGTGGTGTAATTAGTCAACTCAAAGGGTACGGAAATTCGAGTCGTCACATTTGGTATCTGAGCTGAAGGTTGAGTAGAGACCTTGGCTCTGTGGCGTAACTCAATAGAGATGGGGTTTGTAATACCCTAAATTGAGTTTGATGTATATTTATGAGCGCGCATTTGTGGATTTGATATTAAAATGTTTTATATTGTGTTGACTGGTTTATGAATTTTGGTCGATACAGGATGTACAACTCTATCAATAGGTGTTTCTAAACTTTCGAACAAAGCAGTTCGATACAGTATTGTTTTAAAAATGGGTAAATGGTTATATATAACCAAATCGAATTTGTATAAATATGGAATACAAAAATAAGATGAACTGAAATTTGATTCAGATCAGAATTCAGAATTTAAATTTTGGTTGTTTAGAAATATTTTCTGAAGTATTTATAAAATAATATGAAATTACTTTTAAGATTTTTTGTTAAAAATGGATTTAAATGAATTTTGAAAAGTGATTAAGCACTAAATGTACTTTAGTGGCAAGAAAATAATTCTGATAATGGATCGCGACATTACCGTATTCATTTTCAAGTTTCTGAGTGATGGATTGCTACCATTATAATTTGTTGATGGATTTTTTTTTTTGAAAAGAACAAGTTATTTTAAAAATTCATAGACTTTGGATTTGTAAATTATTATGGATATATCTAAATATATTTATTATTTTAAACAAGTTTCAAATAAAAGCCGGGAATTTGAATTCTGAATTGAAATTTAAATTGTAAATTTAAATAGATTGAAATAGTTAATCAAATGGGTTGAAATTTAACTTAAGTCAAGTTAAATTAAAATTGAATTGGATTAGGATAAATTCCAAATTAAATTAAATAAAGGGAAATGTTGAGATTGGAATTATTAACATGAATTTAACTTATGAACATGCAAGTTGAATATATATTGGATGTTGTTAATTTAAATTGAATTGCGATAAATTTGGATTCAAGTATAATAAGTGGATTGACTTGAATAGAAATTGGATTTGAATTGATAGAATGGAAGTGAACTAATCAGAAGTTGATTAGAATTTTAAAAAAAGGAAGTTAGATTGATTTGAAACCAGCTGGAAATGGATATATGTATGCTGAGCAGATAATGAATGGAAGTAAATGCAAAAGATAGAATTTATGTCCAATAAAATGGTACATGTTTACAATATTACTTGGGTTTGATGGTTTCATAAGCCTATGGGTAAGCCGTTTGGCCTTTTTATTTTCTTGTGGATTGGTGAAGGCCAAGAAAGGCGAGTTGTGGTCATACCGATTGAGCCGCACAAAGGAGATGCCGGCGAAATTTTTCCAAAATTTAAAGAGTTAGAAAATTTTCAAGAATTTTTTTTGAAAATTTAAAATCGAGTTGTTAATTGTAATTGAAATAAGAAAACCAAAATTGGTTAATAAAATTTCAAGTGGAATATTAAAATTGATAAATGGATTTAAAATCAATTGGAATGGGTATGGGTATGCACAAAATCATATGGATGGAAGACAAGAAAGTGATGATGGATTGTCCAAAAATGGTGGACAGATCATTTGGAAAGAATTATGAATGGTCGAGTATTGCATGAGAATTCGAAGGTCGGGTAAGAACTGGGTTATGAGGATATGGAATATAAGATTTCAACTAAGTAGGTTATGAGGAGTAAGAGTTATAGAATTTTTTCTACCTTAGTAATTTCGGGGAAGAAATTCTTTTAAGGGGGAAGGAATGTAACGACCCGGATTTTTCGATATTTATTTTAAAACATTTTAATTGGTTCTAAAATGTTGTATTGGTAATATAAAATAATTTTTATAAGAATTTATTAATTAAAACGACATACGAACGTATAGTTTATA
This sequence comes from Allium sativum, assembly GCA_030737875.1. NCBI lineage: Eukaryota > Viridiplantae > Streptophyta > Magnoliopsida > Asparagales > Amaryllidaceae > Allium > Allium sativum. Next base: position 579,317,280 of record CM060915.1, on the reverse strand, counting down.
TAATATAATTTAAAACAAGCATATAATGTCGTGGTAGTTCGTAATTTAACGTTTTGAACTTTAATTGCAAATACAGAGTCCAATATAAGTCGAAATTCTTTGAAACAAGAAACGTCCGAATCTATTGGATAATAATTTTCCAATGGAAGTGAAAAATCTAAATTTCGTTTTATAGATTATAAGTCATGTTCAAATCAAATTTTCAGAAAGTCGTAGTGGAGCCGTGTATAAGCCATAACAGTTTATTTAATATAATTAAATATTAGTTCCGAATTTGGACATGTTTTTTGAGATGTAGTTAATATTTAATTTATAGAATTTTTCTGTAATTTTTATTTTGAAAAATAAGCAACTTTTAATTTGAAGCATTTTACACATTATATCAACATTTTAAGGTATCACATTATAATTTAACCTATTTATTTTCTTATATTTTCGAGATCATGACACATCTCTTAACATGATAGTATTTTTTTAATTTTTGTCTATAGCAGTCCGTAGTGAACGAAATTCTGTATAGCGAGGTACGTAAGCTAATTTTAATACTAAATAAAATAAATATGAAGCTTCCGCTGGAAGCCACACGATTCCTTCACTGTGAAGCCATCTAAAACTTATATTAGAAGCCAAATTTTCTATTTATAAAATCATGCTGCTTTCAATTTCTGGAAGTTCTTCTTCCATTTATCGAAGATCGCAAGCCTCTAAATTTAATCAAAAAATTAAAATCAAATTCTGCAGTAAATTTAAAGCTGTTAGGCGGTTCTTCGATGGCCTCCTCTTCATTCTAATTCTCCACAATCCAAAACAAAACTGTCTACTTCCCAAACATATTAAAAACCAAATACATAAGCAAAACAAAAAAAAACCCTTTGATTCGAAGCTCTGCAGAGCTATTTATCACGATGGTTTGGTGAACTAAACCGAACATTTCTAGAGTTCGATGCCTACAGCAACATCCTAGAGCATCGAAGAATCATCGAGAGAGGCGGAGCTAGTTTATATCGAGACCGGCGTCGAGCTCGTGAGGAGGAGGCACGAGTTTTAGTGGCAGTTAGGGGTAGTCTGGTGATCTAAAGAGGATGGGATACGCTGTTAAATGGAACTGGTTCAGCGTGAGATTCTAGCGATTGGAAGAGAGTGTATGGGCCAGTGCTGCTGGCTATGACGTGCCTCGGTGGTGGCTTCACAGTGGTGAAGTTATGGTGGGTCCTAAGTGTTAGAGTTGGCTGTAACGATGGGTTTGAGGCGGTAAGCTTTTTGTTCGAACTAGAGTGGAAGACATAAAAGAGTTCGATGTAACTGTAGGGAGTGCGTGGTAGATGGCTAGATTGCGACTACGAGGAGGAGCATGCAGTTCTTTCGGTGGTGATGAAGTGATGTATTTTTGGGACAAAGGCGTACCTGGTAGTTGTAGGAGGCATTTTTGTGAAGGATGCATATGGATTTCGTGAACTGGTATCATGTTTAGTTTGTACGGGATGTATTGGCATGGGAAGTTTAATAACATGGTGAAGGATGTTTAAGAGAAAATTTCCCAATCTGGTGAAGAAGTTCAATAACATTGGTATATCCGAGGATCCAATGATTGGTAGCAGCTACTAGTGTCATTAGTCACTTACTGGTGGCTCCTCCACAATCAAGTGCAAGCGATTTATAAGATCGTCCCTTTTGCAATAACCTTGTTTGCACAAAAATGTTGATTTCTGGTTTGTTAAGGAAGTTTTAATCCAAATTCCCAAATATACAATACCACAAAAAATCAATTAGAAAAGAGAAAGAAGATTTGGGTGTGTTACATTGGGGATGACCTAGAGGGTGAGGTAGCATGGCAGATGTATTTGAAATGAGGGATGATGAAGTTTTGGACATGGTTAAAGTTGGACTATGTTTGAGGGAATATTGTCGTTGGAGGAGCAAAATAGGCTAGCTAATATAACAGTGAATATTGTTGTTTGTTATGATTGTGGTTTAAAGATGACGAGAAAAAGTGGTAGCCGAAAGTTAATGGTAGTGGAGAATTAAGGAGGAAACATGCTTCGAATTTGTTTCAACAGGAAAGAAATTGCTTCAGCAGGTTGCGGTAGGAAGAAGGTTTGAAAACATTTTCAAAGGTATAATCACTATTCATAAATTTTAAATTAAAAGTTAATCATGTTAAATTAATTTGAAAACATGTAATATTTATGTATTGTTCATATGTTACCATAGTTTAGTGAAACAAGCAGAGATTGGTGATGAACCGAAGACTGAAGCTCATGAAAATTTGAAACAGTGAAATACGGGGTTAGTGCCGGAGATTAATCACCATTTGAAATTAATCAAGCTAATTAAACAAGGTTTAAGGGTATCGTTGGTTTGCAAAGATGTATGGCCTGCTACTCACGGTTATAAAGAGAGGTTAAGAACTAAATCACTGTAATTAATTGGGTAATGGTCGTTAAGGAATTTAAAACATTTTAATAGGATTTGTATTGATCGTATATTATTCATTCGTGTAAACAATTTTCACGAAACTTGTTACATTGAAATAGTAGCGATAGGAGCTATGGTGTGGAACAAAAAGAAGGATCGTCAGATGCGAACAATGTGAGTAAACTCACTAACTTTGATTCATTTATATTTTTATGTAAACGAGTTTTAAATTTATTCACAGTAATTTTATACTGTGTGATGGTTGTTTGGATGAATAGTTTACAAAATTGGTTGAAATGGTTGATATAGTTATAGCATTGATCGATGGTTAATTTTGTTTACTATGATATTTCATATTGATGTGAAACTAATATTATTGATGTTGATTAACATCTGTGGATGTAGAAAAACAGGTTGGAGGAATCCAACTGGATCCATCAACATTTATATTATTGTTTGTTATTTATTGTGAAATGTACTGCGATTGATTATGCTGTGTTGAATTAACTGGCCCTAGAATTTTGGTATTCGAATACCGTAAAATATTTTTGAATGTAGAAAATGAAATTTGAGTTTTAAAAAGGAATTTTTTTTTTTTAAAAAATATAGAAATGTAATCTCGAATAGAGTTGAAATTAAAAACATATTAATGGAGAAAACAAGAAGTTGTTTATAAACAAGAGTATAAATTAAGTGAATTATTTATCATTAGATAAATTGAAATATAAGTTCAAATTTGAATTTATATGAAAAAGTGGAAATCAGTTTTGAAACCAATATTTGAAATGAGATTTGAACTTAGCAAATTATAAAGGAAATTAAAAATGAAATCTTAAATGATTGCAATACAAATGAGATTGGTATGGAAAAAATTGAATAGAAGTTATAAATTGGATTTGGGTTTAAGATATTAATTATAAGTACGAAATCAAACTGATTTGATTGTATATAAAAGAAATATATTCATGATTAAAGTGAATAATGGTTTAAATGAAACATTTTGCAAATGAAATGTGTCTAAAGGAAATTAGATTTTCAAAAATGAATCCAGATTAGAAATTGAATGAAAAGGGAAATGGGTAATCGTTTTAAAAGAAAACGATGAGTATTAGTTCAAAACTCGGAATATAAAATAAAGTGTGATAACATTTTATAGACCGGGATGGTTATAAAGGAATTGATTTAAAAAGGGGCCAGTGTTGTTTGATGGTTGATCGATAAAATTTCCATTTGGAAATAGGATCATTGGTTGTATGGATGTTTTCTTTGATAGTTATACCACCGATATCAAAGTATTAGTTTATTTTATATCGTTGTCAATATGGAGAGACCGGGATCAAATTAAATATCTGAAAACCACTCCGTATTAGCATAAGCGTTACGAATCAACTTATGCTGAAGATATTTGAAGATGGAGTAAAGTGCAAGGGATATTATGTTAACCCTAGGTAGAAATTGCCCAAGATGGATTAATAGAATAGTGCTTTCAGTTTGTCTAGTCTCAGGGCAATGTATATGGAAGGATCAGATGATGTGACATTCAAAGTAAATGGTGGCCAGATGTTCCTGAAAGATAATCGTGACCTCAAGCCTCATCAACTGGGAAATGACAAAAATCGGACAGGCAGCATGGCCAAGTGGGTCATTCCCATTAGGGGTATTATCACTTGATATAGAGGGATCCCAATTGTTGTTGTATTCTTTCTAACGGTTGCTGATCACAACCATTGGTGATAATATGCTCGATACGCTCATGTTAAATGAGTGGTCAGCCACGTGTTGCCGGGTTGCAAGATGTTCTTGCTGAACCCCAGTGTATCCCCTCTAAATTACACGGATCAGAAGGTGGTTCCATACCTTGTCATGTTGGAAATCAAATCTCCAATAAGCGCCCTATAGTTTTTGATTTTATATTATATATGGAGCGAGAGATGCAAGCATTCCGCTAGATTCTGTTTATTTGTTGTAGACACTATTATAATATTATCGGATTTGATAAAAAAATATTTTTGGTTATCATAAGGTAAAAACCATCCGTGTTTATGTTTGGATCGGTCTTATAATTATTATTTCTTTTGAAAGGATTTTGAAAGTTAAACAAATGGTTGTATTTTACTCACAACAACCCTTTGACTAACCCAGAGTTTATTTTATTTTGTTTTACCCTAAACTTTTTGGTGCCCAAATTTGTATAGGCAGTCAAGTTGTTGGGATTTTACAGATTCACCTGGAGGAGTTTGAAGAAGGAGGCTTTAACAATTATCTATGGACCATCATAATTTCCGCTGTGTACTATGTTGTATCTGGAAACAGGTGTACATAGCTGTTCCAGAAATGGCTGTTGTGCTCTGAGGATGGTACGTATATGCAATTGATGATTTGTATTTCAAATGTTATGTTAAATAATATATTTTATTCGTTCCGCTGTGATTTTTGAATTCGTCGTTTTCTTTTATTATAGATTTTCTTTCTTTCTATTCTCACTCTCTAACTTCTTTCTATTAATAGTTCAGTTTTCTGTGCATTTTGGGTTGGACGTGTAGTGTAATTAGTCAACTCAAAGGGTACGGAAATTCGGGTTGTTACACTATAAATAGGGGGTAGGAGGCATGGAGAATAGTTTACTTTCTCCATTCCCTCATTTGGAGGAGCTTGTGATCCTCCATTCTCCTACACCTTTCCATTATTAAAATTCGAGATCTACATTAGAGAATCGAAGATCTACAACATTTGGAGGTAGATCTAAACCATTCCAAGTGAGAGTTCATCGAATCGAAGAGTTTGGATCAAATTCTTCACTGTTCGGAACCATATTCAACTTGGGTTGTTTTGGAGAATTTGTGACTGATATGCATCTCTCACACGGATTCAATCAAATATATAAGTGTTTGATGTTGTTTTCCATCAAATTCAAGTGTTTACTCTTAGATCTACATTATGGTAAGTCTATTTCATATGAATCGCCATAAGATCTAATTTAGCAACTTAAAATTGGTAATTTCAATATATTTTCATATGTTTATGCAAGTTAGATCCATAATTTAGTTCATATGTTCATTTATCATGATTTTGGTGAAATTGCATAATTTTGGTGAAAATCGTCACATTCATGTTGTTAGTGATTTCATAATGTGTTTATGGTTGTATGTGATGAATTGGATGGATAGATTACATCGAGATAGTCGATTGGCAATGTTTTGGTCAAAAGTGAGTCTTGGGGAGTAAGAAATGATGGTCAGTCAGCTTGGAGCTGGTCGGTCGATCTGAAGCTGGTCGATCGGTTTGAAGCTGGTCGGTCTCTCGTTGGTTGGAAGCTGGTCAGTCGAGCATATGGGACAGGGTCGGTCAAGATAAATATGGTCGGGTCGGTTCGAAGTGGTCTGGTCGGTCGGGTAAGCATGGATTCGGTCGATCCAAGATGGGGCCGGTCACGATATTAGGTCGATCGTACTTCTGAAGAAGGTTTGGGTCGGTCGGCTCCAAGAGGATGAGTCGGTCGCATTGGGTCATTTCTGGAAAATTATATTTTCGGGTACGACCCAGATTTGAACATAAAGTCCTTCAAAGAAAATTCGAGGGAAATCCCCGAACCCATGCCGCAACGCATTGATGTTATTTGGCTTAGTGATGTTGGAAGTAAGTGCAAGTGGGAATATTTGAAGTGTTTAATGTGTTCGTTGATCGGTGTAGAACAACGAATGAGATGAAAACTCAATGGTCGTGAGTTGGTGGATAATGGTTGCTCGAGAAGGTTGCTTGTGCTATGAAAAGTCATCGGGTTGGATGACTGGAGATGTGAAGGCCGAGAGATTATCGTTGTCATAAGTTCTAGCAGGCTCGAAGCAGAGGTACGATAGGGGCACCTAAGAGATCGGAAGGTTGTTAGTCGAGTACCCTGCGTATCGTTGAAAGGCCTAGTTGTCAAGGTTGGAAAAGCAGGTGTATCATTGAAAGGCGTATAAAGTTTGAAATGAAATGAAATGATGACTTTAGTTATATATACTCTCTGTTTCTGAGCTCTATTATCTTCTTACATCTTCTTTCCTTTTCGAGGACAAAAAGATTTTGAAGTAGGGTAGAATGTAATGATCTGAAATTTGGGAAACAATTTAAAGTTTTGAAAATACGAGTTTTTGGGAATTTAAAATAATCGCGCATGGTTCTAGACACATACACATTTTTAAATAATATTTTAAAAGTATAACGGTTAGATAAGTTATTTAAACCAGTTTTATCAACTTATCAGTTCAAACAATTTTCTGCAGAAATGAAAATTTGATGATATTCATCGATTTTGAAAATTTTGAGATTTCAGATAATATACGACCAGTATAATAGTTAAAATAAGGTTGTTTGATTTTGAAAATGACAAGTAAGAATAATAGTTTGAATCCAATAATTTAATACCATTTTAGAAAAGCTAGGAAAATGGATATTTTGTAAATAGCCTGAAAATTTGACGAAAGCAATTTTATCGAATCCGTAATTATAAATAAGGATAAGATTCCAAATTTCAACTTAATTAGAGTTAATGTGTGAGCATGCGTAATATAAACGCAAGTTAGAAAAAGCCGCTAAAATCGAATAATAAGATATTGAAGGACCTTTTTGCAGACGGTCTCTGAATCTGACGAGACCAGGACCATTAAAACTGTATTTGAAAAATATAAGAGAGTTTCGAATTTCATAATTTTTTAGGTTAGTATGTGGTTATGCGAGTAATAAACGCATAGGTAAATTTCAAAGAAGATTATTTTAAACAAGTTATTTAATTGGTTTTAAGCTAATAGATAACATTTAAAAGTATAATAATAATATAATATAATTGTCTAATGATATGAAAATGTTTTTAGAACATAAACTAACTTTCGTAAGCTTCAATAGGTCGTTATACAACGTTTAACAATGTAAATATTATATAAGGAAAAATAATCAATTAGAGCTCATTTTAAATAATAAAAATGATAAATAAAATATATTTAAAATTTTGTTTACATATTATCGAGAAGCATGAAAAATTGATGAATGTGACCGGAAAATATATTTGATATGCATAGATATGTCAACAAGTTGAACAAAACATCGTAAGCTAGTTAGCTTATATGTTAATTAGCCAACGCTATTTATGTAGGAAGGTGAATGTGTGTTTGTTTTGAAGTGTCACTTCCTAAGACACCATGGTGTGTTTGGTATGAGGTGTACATCCATCTTCCTAGGTATGCAACACCTCACCAATCCAAACCAACATCTGAATCCTATAAAAGGAGGTGCCTACTTCTCATTTTCTTCCATTTTTCTTCACTTCCTTCTTCGTCCATTCCTCCTTCCTCCTCCTCATACCACGTCAGCCCTTACCCTAGCCACTACTAGCAACAGCCCCCCTCCCCCACGTCAAGCGCGGAATCCCCCCTTTGGTTGTTCCCACTCCGTCTAAAAGCACCTTTTTCCTCCATAAAACACAAAAAACACCATTTTATTCCTCCTACACCCTTTTTCCACCCCTTCAACCTATTTAAATCCCACGCCTCCTCCTTCCGAGCACTCCCTGAACGCAATCTGCCCCCACCCAGCCCATGGGTCCCACTCTCCAAAATCCAAACTCCGTTCACTTTAAAACCCTTTCCATTAGCTCTTCGAATCCAAAATATACATCCATATTTTTCCATTAATTTTATAAACCAAAACGCGTCGAGCCCTTACCCAATTTTTCTTAGAAAATATTTGTGATGCCAGAAGGGTTCCATATTTATCATATGTTGTTTAGACGCAAAGATCCTACCTTTTTAAAAGATGCAGAGTGGAAACAAATATTGAGTAATACATTGCTCACGTTTGAATTATTTATATTTTTTGTGATCGTTAATGTTGGATGAAAATTATATGCAAGTAAAAATGTATGCTATGTTGCATAAGTATGATGTGTGGACTTGAATTGTTGAAGTTGGCTAAGAATTAATACGGTATCGTAAGTGATTAAGTAGTTGAAATCTTAAACAAAACATTTGGTTGAAATGGTTTAGTTGAATGTTGCATGTATGTTGACATGAAAAATAAATATTTACAAGTTAGCATTGGATTGTTAAATGATTAAATGTTAACAATGAGATTTGAATAGTTTACCGTATCAAAAATGACATGCATTTGTAGTGTTTTGTGGTAAGTGAAAACATATATTTGAACAAACAAGTCTACGTGATGAATAGTAACTTTAACTTGTATTGACGCAACTTTGTCAATATAAACCTAACACATGTACACATTCTTATATGTTGTACGTTGATGTGTTTGGATATGGATTGGCTAAAAACAATAATAGTCAATCGATTATTAATGTCAGTTGATAAATTGTTTGAAAATTAGTTGGAAAACAATGTTTAAGCATTGAAAATATTAACACTTAGGCCATCGACGCCGTATTATGGCATATAATGATTGATTGATTCTATTTGAACATAGTTATTATGCTGGATCCATATAATTTAAATTATATGGAAATTTATTAAGCCTTATTCCAATTTGGGAAATTTGCCAATATTTTAGTAATTTAATATTAGTCGAAAAATAAAAGTAAAAATATGACGTACAATTTGGATGGACGTAAAGTATAATTCATTACGATGAACATTTGCAAAAGAAATAAATTGGTTTGAAATAATCTTCAAATAGTTATGGAATGTCGAACTTTTTATTTTAAAATAAATAGTAATCAAGGAAAAGGGAAGTTTGGTTAGGGTATCTAGAAGACATTTTAACAAAAGTTTCTTTTCAAAACTTCTTTTTTTATTTTTTTTAGGGCTTCAGGAAATTTTGGGCCCAAAAGAACAAGTTTGGAAAAATAATATTATTTTATAATAACATAATATTATAATATCAGTTTAGTGAAAATATTTTAATTGGATGTGAAATATTGAAAATATTGTTTACAGTAGTTATTAGGAAATTAATAACTATTTTAGAAGCAATTAGATTTTATTTTAATATAAAATTAATGTTTTGTTTGAATAGAACCGGTCGCGCAGCGACAGTTCTCGAATTTCAACCGCTGGCTTAAAACTAACATACCGGGAGATCCGACTATTGGATTCTCCTGAAATAAAAATCAACAGGTATAAATTGGAAAGAGCTTTCAAACGAGTATAAGAATTTTAAAATCCAACGGTAAGATCTCAAGATAAATCCAAATCAAAATTTAATAAAAACAGCGCCGGTATCGTTAATGATCTAAAATTGGTTTTTTAATGAAATAGGCTATTTTTAAATTATTAAAAATAGAGAAAAATTATGATAAATCATGATTAATGATTCCAAAGTGGCTTGAAAAATTAATACTAAGTTTGAATTATATTTTAACTATTTTGCATTTTCAGCCTAGTTGACTAAAAACGGTAAAAACATGTTTTGTAAATTTAAGTTAAATAAATTTAAAATTGTTTGGTATATCAAATATAACCAAGATTTGAAAGGTGTCGTTTAGATAAATCTTTTGATTTAGAAAAGATTCTCAATTCAAATAAAAAATTGATTTGTATAGGAGTAATCTTCGGATAATAGGTATTGGTTATCGTTGGTAGAAGTTTACTACCTGTGGAATTTGGAAGATGTTAACATCGTTATTCCATTTGTAGTATTCATTGTTTTCAAGAATTTTATTGAATATAATATTGATATAACACTATAAAAATTCTTATATTTTATATCAATCGGTTTGAGTTTGTGGTGAAGGATGTTTTAAATAACACTGTTCTTTAACCTGGTTAAAAGAGAAAACGATTTCTCAAGATTGGTTGATAGCAAATCGTTATTTAAACTGATTATAAAGAATTGGCTGAAAGACTTAAAAGAAATGTTTAAGTAAGTAAATATTTGATAATATTTGTAGGAGTAATTCGGAAATGTATAAAACGATTTGAGTAAAATTATATTCCTAAAATTGGAATAAGGCTTAGGTTATCTAGTATATCTTAATTTATCTGAAAGATGCGATAGTTATTCAGAACGACCGGGTTTCGACCCATTATGAATAACTAAGCGACGTAATAAAAACAGCATTGACGGTGACTCGGAGACCTTCATATCGAAAGGATTGCTCGTTGATGCGTCAGGCTGATCCCTCATTATGAGGTTATAGTGACAGTGATTCAAGCGTACTTGAAGTAATTCAGGTTGTAAGGGCTTTCTTACCCAGGTGGGGTTGTGGAATAAAGCGCCTTCGGTTTCATTCAAAACGAAGAATGAACTTGTAAATGGATGTATGTCTGACGTTGTATTTCACAACATAATCGATTGATTTCTATTAATGTTATATCAGTTGGTGGTGGAGAATTTATTCTTTTTGCTTAACCCCTCCTCTAATACTTTTGGTATTCATAGGGATATGTATTAGTAGACAACCATCATTTGTCATGAATAGACGATGTGACATGCTGTGTGCTGAGCAGATCAAAGTTTTGATGCAAAGCAGAATTTTGTGGATGAAGATCAAAGCATGGCTAATATAGCATTGCTTTATGTTGAGACTTAGCCTTAGAACCTCACAATACATGAATGGCCGAAAACAGGATAATGGACGACTAAGATATGTTCTAGCGTTCCCTTCTAGCTGAAAAGTGATGCCATGGTATAGAGCCCAAGCAAGTTTACTTATATAGATGATAGTTGAGGCGCCTCCTGTATGGTCAAATACGACCAGGGGAACGTTATGTTTAGGAAAGATCCTAATCAACCGTGTTTAGTGCTGACTAGCACAATCGCTTCGAAGGACTCAATGCTTGATCCTAGGACATTTATTAGAATGTTCTGAATGCGGTCAAGGAAGATCCTTTGTCTTGGTTATTGTTGGAATCCAACTTCAAATACAAGGTTACAATTTTTGTTTATACGTTAGTAGCCAACATAATGGGATGAGGAATTATACGAGCTAAGATTGATACATTTATTTTCGAAATTGTTTTACACACCTAGACATTAATAATAATATAAATGTTTTGTTCTAAACAATATCAAGCATATTCAGCAATTATAAGGTAAAATTCGTTCCTCCAGTTTGCGCTTGCATTGTGTTATGCGACTTGAGTTTTATAATAGCTTCGTTTTTCAAAAGCATGAATTTCGAAAACTTTTAACAATTGGTTGATGGATGTATGATACAAGTTATGGTTTGTTATCTAGTTTTTAGTTTTAAACTAGTTAATCCAAGGTTGACCCAAGTGTTTAACGCTTGGGTCAGATCCAAGTGTATGTTTCAGGTTAAACAGGTTGATGAGAAGTTTCGGTTGATTTGAGAAGCTAGAGTTCTTCGTCATATAGCAAAACGTACTATACTATCTATACTTGAATGGATATGGATTGAGAATGTAAAATTGTGTTTTTAGATGATGTAAAAGTTTCCACTGTATGATATATATTGAAATGGTATATTTGGTTTTGTTCCGTTGTGTTGCGCCCTATTGAAATCCCAATGAATCGAGTTTGCAACATTTGATTTTGCGGTACACGGACACCGTAGATGTGTTAAGTATCGATTATCAAAGGTTGGAAGTTTGGTTTATTGCAGGACCTTCCAAGGATGCTTGCCTTTCGAACCAGACTTATGTGGTTTATGGTTGGTTCAGAGGGCGAGGATCTATGGGTCGTCTAACGTTGTCAATTACATGGTTGAAAATAGCGCCAAGTTTACGGCCTCGATAAAGAACGATGTCGAGATAATAAGAGTAAGAGAGACAACCCAAAAACTGGAGAATGACTCGATCAACGATATACTGCTAGGGTTCATAAGCTTAGCGGGAATGAAACAGCTCTTCAAAGAATTAATCGACTGCCCCGAATACCATTCGTAAGGATAAAGAAAAGATAGGAGCCGACTAATGGATCACCGATTCTAGTTAGAGAAGATAATGATGTCATCAGCAAAAGACAAAGAAGAAATGATGGGGTAACCACTTGGAATACAAAGCATGAATTTTCCCAATAATGGTAAGAGAGTGAACCCCTCGAATGAGATCCTTAGCAGCGATGACAAACAACTTAGGGAGTGGGGGCTGCCTTGACGAAGACCTCTTTCCAACCGAAAATATCCTTTGGCCACCTTGTTGATAAGAATAGAGAACCAGCAGTTTGAAATGAGTCCCCAAGAAACATCAATAAGAGGCTCAGGAAACCTAAAAGATCAGAGAACCCGATGATAAAGAACCAGGGCAAGCAGTCTTAAGCTTTTGATATATCAAGCTTAATCACAACATTGGAACCTCGGATCTCCCTATCGATCTAAGAAATAAGTTCTTGAGCCAGAAGAACATTGTTAGTAATCATACAGCCTTAGAAAATACCATCCAAAGACTTGGAAATAACATGGTCTAGGATAGAAGTGAGCCGAGAAGCCATTATCTCGCAGACGACTTTGTTCGAGAAGTTACGAAGACTAATCGGTTTGAAAGTAGAGCAAGAGCGACGGTTCTCACAATTATGGACGAGCAAGATTGGTGGACGTCCAACCCTTGGGGAACGTAGCACCTCAGAAGAAAGATTTGATCGCCAGGGAGAAGTCTTGAAAAATGATTGCAATGGCATAATAGTACACTACAACAAAATACCATTTTACAACACAAATTCTGCAATAGTTTACTTAAATGTTGTAAAAGTGTTAGATTTTTCATGACATATGTTAAGAGTATATTGTAGTAGATTATTTAGAATAACATTCTCGGCATGAATGTTGTAAATAATAAATATATACAATGTTACTTAAAATGTTGCAATTTTTTTTTAACAATGACTTTTTTACATTGTATTATATTTTTGTTTTCATAACACATACATAAGGTTATCGAAATTTGAAACTAAGACTACGGTAGTATTCAACAATAGTTAGTAAATGTTTAAAAAAAAAGTATTTTATAACAAACAAAAGTTGTATATTCTATTTATTTTTCAATTTACAATATTTGCATAATTTTATTTTAATTCATTTTAGGACAATGCTTATTTAACATTACATTTAACATCTTTTGATTGATATTGTTAATATTCATATTTCAGCAGTAGATTAGTAACATTGTCATAAGTACATTGTATGACTTTTGTATGTTAATGTCTAAAATTGCAATGATGAGATCAAACTACGAATATTATAGAAAACAAAGTTTTTAACAACTTCTACTTGATGATGTAATCTTGTACTAAATAAAAAAGTTTTATTAATATTTTATATTACGGTGATGTTAGTTGATTGTGTAATATTACGTAGTATTTATTGAAATTAATCGGTATTGTAAAGTATTTTGTTAATTGATTTGTTGTTAGTTTGAATAGTTCTTTATGCAATTCCATGTTTAAGTGACCTTTTAACATCATTCATCCAAATAATAAATTTTATAAGATGTGTATCGTTTATATAATAATCATGCTTTTAAATTGATATAGGGTCACACCAACTATAATTATGTATTTGTTGCTAGATAAGATATGTGGAATACATTTTTGTTGATCATCATATGCACAGTATTAAAAGATTGTGCGAATGTGCACATTGCTGTAGGAATTGTACGTGCCATCTTTTTTTGTTTCCAACCCCACATCTTGATGATGCATATGTAATTAATCTTACCATCAACCAAAAGCACGATTTGTCTTATTGTTGATGGTCAGTCACCTAGAGTTCTAAAAAAAAAAAAAAGCTCGTCTATTAATTGAAATTTAAAACAAATGGAAAAACCTAATGTGTAAATAGATGATCAATCAAAATGTAACGACCCGGGAAAAGACGACCTTGATTATCCGATATACAACACATATCGAACATCAAGGGTCGACAATTACCGAATAGTTAATGAAAGAATTTAGAGGGTGAGGATAGATAAGATAGAAAATTAGAATAGAAGAAGAAAAAGAAGAACACAACATCAGAGTAACACGAATCTCACAGCGGAACGAATAAAATATAATATATCACATAACTTGAAATCAAAAGCAGTATATGCATACAATACCATTATCAGAGTACAACCCTTGCATCACAGCGGAAATAAACAATAGCTATATAAGTCCTGAAGCCTCCTGCTCCAAGCTCTCCAAGTCTATCTGTAAAATCCTGACTACTTGACTGCCCGTACAAATTTGGGCACCCAAGAGTTTAGGGAAAACAAAACAAAATAAAACTCTGGGTCAGTCATGGGACTGGTGTGAGTAAACTCAAATCATTTGGTTTAACTTTCAAAATCCTTTCGAAAGAAAAGATAATCGTAAGACCAATCCACACATGAACACGGACGGTTTTTACCTTACGATAACCCAAAACACTTTGGAAATCATATATTATCTGATATTATAATAATGTCTAATCACAAGTAATTAAAATCTAGTAGAACGCTTGCATCTCACGCTCTACATATATAGTATACAAATCAAACTCGCGGGCATTTATTGGAGATTGGATTCCGACTTTGACAAGGTATGGGACCACCTGCCGATAGTGTATCTCTAGAGGCGAATACACTGGGTTCAACAAGAACATCTTGCAACCCGGCTCACACATGACCGACCACTCATTTCGCTTGAGTGTATCGAATGTATATCACCAACGGTTGGGATCAGCAACCGTCTCCCGATAAGGGACAGCATCGATAGATTTAAGAACAAAAGGAATTTCTCTAGATAGGTGATCATACATCTTAATGGGTGCGACCCACATAGCCATGTTGCTTGCCCGATTTTTGTCATTTCCCGGTTGATGAGGCTTGAGGTCATAACGTTTCTTTTGATAGATCACACCTCCATTACTTTGAATGCCACATCGTCATACCCGCCAAATCACAAATTGATTTCACCAAAAATACCACGGGTATACAGCTAAGAGAAACGAATTCCTCCGCCACCAAACGTAAGTACGTTTGAAGAGATCAACTTACGTAATTTATTGGATATACTCTGTCAGACACTCGTCCATTTACGTTTGTCCTGGGACTGGACAAACCGAAGGCACTATTCAGTACATCCATCTTAGGCACTGTTATCTAAGACTTATACAATAGCCCTTGCATAACTCCGTCTTCAATATATTCAGCATACTTGATTCGCAACGCTTATGCCAATACGGAGTGGTTCTTCGGATAATAATCCAACCGGTCACTCCATATTAACAACGTTAAAATGGTCAAAACTTTGATAGTCGGTGATTTAACTATCAAATGAAAACATGTCGGTGTGCAAACAACGATATTATTTCCAGAAGGAAATACTATCGATCAATCATCATGTAACGCTTATCTTTAATTCATTCATTTATTCATTTCCCTTTCCCTGTTATTTAACATTTCTTATTTACTATATTTAGAAAATATACGTTATTAACCTTGGAAAACATTTCCATTCCTTGTGTTTTTTCTATATTCAGAAAACATTTCTGATCTTCTTTGGAAAACCTTTCCAAATCCCCTTCACTGGTTTTAAACAGATGTTTGAATAAACATCACTCTGCCAAATCTCCTTCATTTGGTTTCCACTTAACCACTTTCCACTATCGAATCTTAACCATTTCTTAGTTAAAAACGAAGTCAATCAAGTTGGGGTATAATTACCTCTCAGACCTTAACTGAACGACCTTTCTAACTTCAAAATGGACAAAGTTCATCTCTTCAAAACATTAACACTTCTTTACGACATTCTCAGATTCTATTTACGAGTCCGCTTCTCGTACAGTAAGCACTTGATTATACAATAGTGTTATAATTCCCTGCATCCGAATATAATAACTTTATTACGACTTTGATTCTCTATCTCGAATGAATAATCGAACAACGAACTTATCAACTCCTATTGGGTTAATGCTAATCTATAATCCTTATTCTATTAACTCTTACTGGGTTAACTCTTATTCTATTAACTTAGTTTGATTAACTCAACTTGACCAACTTACTTGATCAGCTCAACTTGGCTTAATTAACTCGACTTATCTAACTCCACTTATTTAACTCGACTTATCTGACTCAATTTTCCTAACTCTTATCGAATAACTAATGTCCGATTAACTTATATTCGACTAACTATGTTTGTTCTAACTTTATTTTCGAATATCTAATATTCGATTTAACTCCATTCGCTCGACTCTAGATCGCAGCGATCACAATGGTTACGCCTGATTCCCTCAGGAAACATCCGTCCGCCTTAGGCTATCTGCAGCCCTGCGAATTACGCTAGCAGTCGTGCTCACTGGTAGCTTATCTTAAATGACTACTTCTGTTTAACTCTATCTCGAATAACTAAATTCGAACAAATCTAATTGAATAACTAATATTCCATCATCCCTCATTCGATTACTATATTTGGATAACTCTAGTTCGATTAGACTCTAATCGATTAACTCTAACTGATTAACTCTAATTGGTTAACTCTAACTAACTAACTCTAAATGTTTACTCCAACGGTTTAACTCTACGGTTTAACCCTAACGGTTTAACTCTAACAGTTCAACTCTAATAGTTTAACTCTAACGGTTGATCTCAATCAATTTGTTCTATTGGATTAACTCCCTTGGATCAACCCATTTCGAATAACAAATATTCAATAAACTCCCTTTCGAATAAACTGATATTCGATAGCTTTACTTCGAATAACTCTTATTCGATAAATTCTCTTCATACATATTCAGTTTCAAATATCGATGTGGAAATCGATTTTTACTTCTCTATATAAGTCTTGACTTATATACTCTATTTACCCAAAGATAAATAACTAAATTAATTTATAAAACTTTATTTATAAATTAACCTTCTCACTTTATCTGTTAAAACAGATCTCTCTTAAATTCTCACTTTGAATTCATATTCTGTTTACCCGTGTGCGAAGCACGGGCCTAAATTCTTCCTAGTGTAAAATTCTCCTTTATTACACTTTTATCCATTTTCAAGTACTTCAATATTCTATTTATTTTCTAAATAAATAATTCCTTTTTATAACTCAGTTTAATTCTCTAGATAAATATTTCCTTTTAATCTATTTGTAAATGTTTTACAATTTTTTTTTCTAATTCCATTTGTAAATGTTCTACAAATGTTTTCTTTTTATCTCTATTTGCAATGGTTTTACAAATATTTTCTTTTCTATTTTATTTGTAAATGTTTTACAAACAATTTCCCTTCTCTATTTGTTTTACAAATATTTTTCCTTTATTGCTTTGATTTTATAAAATGATTTCTTTTATAAAACCGTTTTTCCTTTCATGTATAAAATCTGCTAATTTTATATAAATAATCTATTTTCAAAATTTACTTTGAAAATTTCCCTTTTCCCTTTCTCGTATCACTTATGGTGTAAAAATATCAAATCAACTGATCAGTCATCATCCAAACACACAGAATCAATAACGCATGATATAACACATCATATATCAAAATATATGAAAAGCGGTAAATAAATGTTGAGGAACCCAGTTGGGTCCCTCCGACCTATTTCCCTGCATCCACAGATGTCAGTCAACATAAATAACATGAGTATAAAATATTCTGATAAACAAAATCAATATTTCGATACGATTTATATATATCGTTATCGATAAATCCAATCAACTGACTAGCAGTTCAACCAAACAGCCAACACATAGCAATTCAATCAATATTTATCACTTCTAAAAATGCATTATAAAAATATAAATTGTTCAGAGTTAGTGAGATTTACTCACCTTGGACGGTTTATCGTTGAATAACGATAATCGGTCATTGATTTGGTTCAGACGTTAAATTTCACCATAAATCCAAACGAGCTCCAATCCACTTGCGGTCAGTTCCCTTGCGTAGTGCTCGTCCATACGATCCCAACGGATCCTGTTTCGTTAAATTTCGTTAATGTATGCAAAAGTTATGCTATTTACAATATTTACCTAATTTAAATGAATATATATTTAATTAAATTAATTAAATTATTTTTATCTTAATTAATTTCTAATCGCGTTATTAGCCAAATTACCTTCCCTGCCCTTCTAAAAAATCCTACTTTCCCATCTCTAGCCATATCCATTTTTTTTTTAAAATTGAAAAAAAACATTTTAATATTAATTAAATTTAATCTTCAAATAAAATATTTAAAAATATTCATTTAATTATAACTTAAAATTTTTAACCCGGATCAAAAATCTGCTTCCACTCATTTTAAAGTATTTTTCGATAAGAATCCAACGGTCCTTGTTTCGTGGAAATCCGACTTGTTTTGAAAAAGTTATAAGCTTTTAAAGTTTATGGTTAAAAATTACGAAAATGTCCCTGGTCTGTTTTAAATTCAAATTAAATTCAAATTAAATTTTAAATTTAAATTTAAATTAATCATCCCATCCGTCGGATCAGTTAGGGATAGCCAGGGAGAGCAGGAAACTATATTTTCCAAACTCAAGCCTTAGACACTATCCTCTCTGTCACCCTTAGAATGTTCTGATATTTATTTTTACAAATTCTATTTTAGTTATAATATATATATATATATATATATATATATATTACAAAAATAAATAAATAAATAAATATTATTTAAAAACTTACCCCGCGAAGCCCAAGCCTCTGCCTAAGAGTCCCTAGCTCCCCGTCTTGCCTTCCTTTCTCCCTTCCTTCCCTTTTCCCTATTTCCTAATATTTTATTATTATTTCTGCCATTGCCAAAGCTTGAAAGAGGAGGAGGAGGAGTGAGTTTAAAATGAAGGGGGGGCTATTTATAGCCGAAGGAGTCACATGGATTGCTGAGGTGGCGCGAATCCAACGGTCGAAAATGGATGGCTAGGATTAATCCTTAAATTAATTAAATTATAAATAAATTTAATAATTTATGAATAGTAAAGTGTGTTTTCTCAACCCTATTCGGACGTTAATTTGACTTACTCATTGATACCTTATCCGAAATCTTTTTCAATCATATTGTTCAATTTTTCTTGCTCTTCAATACTATATAAAAATATATCAATTTTGAATTTTTTTTGAACTTTCAAATAATTTAAATTCAAATTCAAAATAGTGTTTTGTGTTAGTTTCAACACCTTCCGGTCTCATGTTGGAGTATCAAACGATAATTGTTTTCAGAAATTCTTCCACCATCTGGTCCGGTTTTTAACGTACTTCAATCCTATGTATTCAAATCAAAAATCGGAGTTCGTTTAGATTTTCAAATAATTTATTTAAATTTTGTTTCCTTAATAACTTTCTATATCCGTTATAGGATTTTCCCAGATTTCATATATAGCTAATATCCTATGTTTAGAATTTTCCTGGATAGGTCTCAGGTTCTAGTTTTGCCGTTAGCATTAGCAAATTCCAATTACCGTCAAAATTTAGTTCAAATTTTGCCCTTTTATTTTTTGTTTTCCACATACGGATGCCATTTTTGACGTAACTTGGTTGATTATTTAATTTCATCATTTCGGATTTAATGAAACCGATTTCATCGAAATCCGAGTTCGTTAGCTACTACATCCTTTGTAAACGTACTATTTTAAATTAAAAATTATCCTTTTATACTGCCAGTTCACATTATATTGCAGTTCCCCTAAATTTCTACCATTTCGGAATAAAATAAAATATTCAAAAATTTTGAAATTAAACCATTTAGAATTCCAAAATAATAAAAAAAAACATTTTTAAATAATAACTAAATGGTCAAAAAATCTGGGCCGTTACACAAAAATACTAAAATTTTCCTGAATATTAGGTAACATTTACTAATAGAAAATTACCTTATTTACATAATAAAATTGTTAGTGGAAACAACATAGATACCCTATTGCGCAAGAAAGGTATTATGAGCAACAATTGCATTCTCAATGACCAATTGTTCGTATGGATGGATGAGGCAGGGAGTAATAAATTAGAAGTGTATTTTTAGGGAACTAATGTGATGTCAAAATGACTGTTTGCTAATTTGTCCATATACATTCATATCCTGATTGTTCTTGAGTGCATCAATACTTTATAATGGGATTCTTGATGAGTATATAAAAAAGAACATAATAAATTCATAACATAGTTCATATGACAATTAAATGAGTTGAAAGACAATTATAATGCCTACGTTGGATTTGGAAAGCTAAACAATGCAGCTTGGCATGAGCGTCAAAACCATTTCATTTAATAACCATAGAAAAATTGAAATTTGTACTTGTATGTACATAAATATCCCCAGCTGCATAATATATATATATATATATATATATATATATATATATATTAATAACACCAATTTACAGTGACTATTTAATGGAAATAAAACTCCTTTTTAACAAATAAAATTAAATCTGCAAGTATTATGAAGACAACCTTCAATCTTTTCCACGTAAAACTTAAAGTGTGGACACTTCATCCATTTGTTACTCATCACAGGTTCTACCAATCTAAAATCCTCAACATATGTATCTTTAACTCTTAAGCTTTGGACCTCCGCATAAGTCAAGCCAATATGTTAGACAACCTCACAATTTGTACAAAATATCCTTCTAAAATGAGACATTCAGACTGAGCTATAATACTTCTATCACAATCATTTAAAAGCAAAGAACATTCCTTGAAAGGGGAGTAAATATACCACTTATTACCAAGAATCATAACCTTACATAAAGCATTGCTCCACAAATTAGCACCATTGAAGGAATTGTACGTGTAATATTTTTTTTCTTCAAAATAATGTATGTTAATTAGTTAATTTGTTCTCAATAACTAAAACATCAACTTTCTTTAGAAATAGCATATACCTAAATTATAAATTTGTATGATATGTTAGCAAAGCAAGCAACACTAGTTGTAATTGTATTGATGAACCTCACATTAGTATCAACAACTATTGAAAATTTACAACCTAAAAAACCAATCCTGGAAAGGTTATGGAAGATGTCAGAAAAGTAAGTAAAAGTATATTACATTGGTACATCAAAAAATGGAATAATTGAGAGTGAGTAAACCTGAACATACCTTTTTAACAAATTGTCGAAACAGTACCTTGTTAATGTTATGTAATTAGGTTTGTCAGTTTCTAACACGACCCAAAACATGACTCGTAACCCGCATGAAAAAAACCCGACCCGACCCGACCCATTTATAAATGGGTCAATATCGGGTCAACCCGCTTTGACCTGTTTAATAAATGGGTGGGTTTCGGGTTGACCCATGAATCCGGTTTTGATCCGCCATGACCCATTTAATATAAAATATATTAGTTCAAAAATCAATAATTGCACAAACATATCAATAGTTGTGATAATTTAATGGTGAGAATTGAGTTATTTGAATACCATTACTACTATAATCAAAATTTGCATTTTCATATACAACTAATGATTTGTTTGTTTTCAATCCATGCAGGCAGTAGGAATGTTCCATTTGATGTGAAGTTTGTAATGCTTGCAAGTTGCCAGATTGTTTGTTGCCTTTTAAGTGTATTGTATTGCATTGTATTTGTAATTTGTATGACCCATTTGATTATCTTCTGTCGCTAGTTTGTATTAATGATTGTATCATGTATGTTGCCTTTTTAATTATTTTATTATTCTATTTTAGCATGCTTTTATTTTGTAAGGTGTAGGTGATAAGAAGGTTTGTACAAAAAAAGGTCAAAACGGGTTAAACGAGTCAACCCGACCTGACCCGACTAGGTAAACGGATAACGTGGGTCGGGTCGGGTCAACCCATTTATAAACGGGTTGGGTTCGGGTTAGCATTATTTAACCTGTTTATTAAACAGATTGACCGAACTTATTTAAAATTGACTCGAACCCAACTTGACCCGACCCAGACCCAAACCAACACGACCCATTGACAGCCCTATCTAAAATTACATGCTCTAACTTAAACAATGGTAAATATTTGACCAAGAAGAAGGTGGGAGAGGATGTTGGGTTAACTCCAAACCTAAAATTGATGAAAGGTACAAACATGGTCGGCCAACACTAGAGGCTTCCCTAGGCGAAGATGGAGGGTAGGAGTGCAAAATAATAATAATTGAAGAGTGAAACTATGGAGCAAAAAATTGCAGTCAGTAGGCACGTACATGCCAAGGATAGAACCTCGTCGCTGGAGCGCTAATGAGATGACTTACCACTTGGCCATTCACAACTCTAAAAACTGATGCTCTATGTTATATATAGATCAAATTTTCAAAGGCATACAGCGACTTTGTTGCCCCCGCCACCGCCTCAGGCGGTGCTTCCCTGGGCGATAGCCTTGCCCGCCTACCCCTTCGGCCGGGCCTGGGTACAAATGAGGTAAGTGGTTTCGTCTAAGAATACATGTTTGGAAGCAATTATTAGTGTGTTAGCAAAAAAGTAGAGGACATGGTATTATTTTAAGATGAAACATACTGGCATGTCCACAACAACCGCGGAGAGATCGTCCTTTAAGTTTTGTCATGGTGGAAGAGATTTAACAACTTAGTGGATGAAAAAACCATATATCCTTCAAACCTTCATAACGCGGTGAAGTCCGGAGCACGAGATGTATAAAATAAGGGAGATAGAATTACCAAAAAATTGGAATAATGTAAATTTGGGTATGCAGTACTTCAAACCAATAATGAAAATGCTACGTGGACATAACTTAACAAATATGTAGATATTTTAAAAAAAATTCATTATAGGAGTTTTTATGTACGAAATATGCACATACATCACCTTAAACATAGGAAGGCAAGTAAAATTAGTTATGTACAAAGGCTATATTTTTTATAAGGCTCATTAATGTAATCAAGATAACTGATGGTTGAAATATTAAAAAAAACACTTTACATCCTTGGTCTTGTTTTCTTTAAAACAACGAATGATAAATCCTCAAAAGCCACACCAGTTATGAGATGTTTTGAAAATACTTCTTTAAACTTGCCTTCAAACTACCCAAATATCAAAAATACATTTGAAATCTTCGATTTAGCTCCCTAGTTAAATTCAACTACCTCATTTCTGTATAATCTTAGTTACCTTACTAAGATTTAATAATACATTTGAAATCTTCGATCTTCCTCCCTTCTTTTGGATTCTTAGAGAGCCTTTAACATAAATCAATAGGTCAAACGATTTCATAATGTGTTATATGTCAAATTTTCCATTGTGTGATCCATGTCTATCGTCGGATGGAGAGGGAATACAATTAATGTTGTTGGTCTTCTTATTTGATGTAAGCCTTTTTCTTATTTAAAAGATGCTAACTTTGAAGGTAAAGTTATTGCATTTCCTACTTTTGTAGTTGTTTGTTAAATCTCTGAACATGATACAAAGTCTGCATAGTTGATAGCTTAAGTTTCAAAAATTTCAAAAAACTAAAATAAAAATTGTTAATATCGACGTATGTTTAAAATTATGTAATACAAAATGGAAAAAAAATTCAAAATTATTACGTTATGTTCAATCCAAATTAAAATAAAATCAAGTTGCTAAATTGAGCCAAAAGGGACAAAATAGATTTAAAATTATTGGGAAAAAAATTAACAATTGATAGATTTTTACTCTGACATAAATGTAGATAAATGTCAACTTTATCAAGACTGAAAAGAAAGCGATATCATGAAAGAATGGAAAAGTTGAAACAAAACCATGAATGGACATTAATAAATTTTCTAAAAAGAGAGGAAATTTATTTAAAGGCAAGATGTTTTATTTGAAAGTTAATACACACGATTGAACCTTAAGGAGACTTCCAGGCCAAGTTCATCATCATATATTACCATTAAAGTTTCAAAACAGCTATAGAACACTTAAAAGGTAACAAATATAATTCTATGGAAACTTAGTTAAAAATGTTGCCTAACCAACATAGTGATATAGAGATATCTTAGGGATCAAATTTATTATTCAAATAATTGTCTTTGCATTATTAAGTAAAAGCCAAAATATGGTGTATACCATTTATGTGTATGTACGCGTATGCACAAGAACAACCCATTAAGTAGTTACACCGGAATAGGTAGCTCAAAATAGCTTGGCATACATTTGGCCATTGCTATAGACAATTATATTAACATACTTCAATAAATAATATGTTTGTGTTAAGAAACATTAGTTTAAATGCATATGTAGGACATATCTATAACAAATAGGTCAGCATAGTGTGTAACTGTTAACAATAATATACTGCAAATGCAGTTGCAATAACTACAATATTGTAGATGACATGCATATGAAAAAGAGATGGCCATAGGGGAGAATTTAGTAAATGACAAGGTGAAGTAATGAATTAAATAGGTAAATTAATAACCCATTTGGATTGACAGATACAAGTGTTCTTCTTTTATGAAGGAAAAAAAATTGGTTTCGGCTTCCCAAAAATAATATAAAATTGGTTGCTTGAGTTATCAAAATGTAACAAATGAATTAAAAAAAAATTGTTCGAAATTCATAGAACATACATTTATCCAAGAATAATCTTTGCTTCTTTCATGAATAAAACTATCATATTATAATATTTATCTATATGTGTGCATATCTATAGACGTATATACATATATTTATGTATACAATCACATGCAAATGCAAGCCTAAGCTTGCGCCCCAACTCCAAAGAGTGAATTTATGAAATAATTTCTGGTCGGGTTCCAAAAATAAGATTTTTGTCATAATTTATTGTTCCATAACGAAAAAAGACCCTTTAAGCCTATTTCAGTAGATACATATTCCTTGAATTATGCAAATTGAAATTCTAACCGAATTCTACAATTTTTTATTTTATAGGAAAAGTGGGTAGGTAGGTAAAGATAGGTACACTTATTTTTAGGTGTTACTTCATAGGAAAAAATAAGTACGATGAGATGTAGATTAGTTTAAAACAAATCAAGCATGTGCATATAAAATGAACAAAATGAACCGATTCTGTAGAATAGAGGTAATAGTTTCATCTGGCGGAAAAAATGTGACTAGTTGAATAAACTCTTCCTTTATGATACATATAAGCATTGGGTTCATAGAAAAAAAAATTATCCACTAGAAATTATTATTATTTTGAATTTTTATCAGTAGGAAAACCGATCGAAGTTGTAAAACCCTCCCTGTTGCACCAAGCCCAGTCCACGAGCACCACATAAGTGGTTGATCTTAGTGTATGAACATAGTAATCTCTTAGCATGCCATTCTGGGTTAAAGTGCCAGGTGATCACTATTACCATGGTTTAATGAAACATCCTGTTATATAATATTGCACTGAGTAATTCTATTTTTAATGCGGGAAAATAGATATTTAAGTGTGACGAAAAGGAATTTCGCTCGATCCGAATCAGTCGCTAAACCGATCTAGACCGTTCGAAACGCCTGATCGTTTTAAGAACACGACAAAATAGAACGCAGACGGAAGAACATTTCATTGTATATAACAACAATTCCATCAGATTACAAGAATATACAGAGTATAAATGAATATTACACAGAAATATCAGAGATTTAAATTACATTTAAATACATAGCAGCGGAAAATAATACAAAATACAACTGAAGGAGATATACGGATACAAAGCTTTCCGGATATCGTTCCAGCAGTAAACCAGGATCCTTTGAATATAAATCGGCAAAACGAAAACTACTAGCTGCCCGTGTCAAAATAGGGGCACCCAGAGTTTAGGTCAAAACAATAAACTCCAAGTCAGTCATGGGACTGGTGTGAGAACTAAAACAGTTATTAATATTTATTTTTGAAGTTAGGTACATCAAGGGACCACGCCGTATAACACGGAACGGGTTTCCTCCCAAGAACACCAGTGCATAAAACAAACAGCGCAATGCTAAATAAAGAAAAATGAAGCTATTATAAGACCTAGTTCCCATCACACAATGCAACGCAAGCCGGAGGATAGGGTTTTTACCTTATAATAGCCAAGAATGCTTGATACGTTTAAAACAAATCATTTGATACTATTATAAGTGCATAGTGTATAAAACAACTTCAAATCATAAGTATCAATCATAGACGGCATAAGCGCCCTATCCCACTATGTCGCCATACTAGGCTCTACAAATAAAACCGCAAATGTCACGTATTTGGAAATTGGATTTCCGTCTATGAACCGAGGCAAAAGATAGTCCTCACCGACTTCGAGACTGTCTAGCCCGAGCCTCAGGGTCAGAGCGCATCGACCCTTGGATCCTCAGGGCCGGTCCACCGATTTGGATTAAACTTAAATCCTGAACATGCGTTTCCTCGCCCTATGGGGCGTAAATGAGCCAACGAATGACTCCACCGGACCCGGATAGTCCGATCAAACCGAGACGCCTCGCAACAGCAACAACCACATAAGTCAAACTCGTCAGGGCGTGTAAAACCACTGACGCCATTTCTAGCAAGAAAGAAACGCATGCCCTCCCTGACGTCCTCTCCCGTTTTTGGTTCATACCGGGTGTGAAACTCGCGAAGTAAACGTTACACAAAGCTATGCCACACAGGCTGTGCTTTGATCATCAACCACAAGACTTTGCTTTTCAATAGAAGCCTTGATCATACAGCCTCTTAGGCATGCCACACAGGCAATTCACTCCATGTGTTTGATATCCATCGATATATAACCCCTGAGCTCGTACGTCTCAGAGAAGGGCGTTAAGAGAGAATAAATTCTCCGCCGCCAAATAGATATATATTTAATAGAAATCAATCACACAGACTAAAATCCAATGTCAGACACACAGTCCATTTACAAGTTCGTTCTGGGTCTGAACGAAACCGGAGGCACCTAGTACCCCGCATATCCATCGATCTCCAAGTACGTCTGGACGATCACCAACTGTTTCCATCTTCTTGGGTGTACATCCCAATCAAGATCATCAGTAATCACCCAAACGACGTGAAGACTTCCGGTCTTCAACCACCGTCTTCATCTTCGACACCACGTCGAATCAGTTATTCAGAATGGGATAAGCCCGGTCTTCCCGAATAACTCGCGTATATTTTAAATAAGTGTTACACAAACACAACATACGCCTCATTCCAATTCAGAATATTCTTTTATTTAAATACTCATATACTTTGGGAAAGGTTCCCATTAATTTTATCAAAGATAAATTCTTTAAATTTATTCTTTAATCTCCTTTTTGAATATCAATTCAAACTAGTTGGGATTAGCGAACCACACCGGAGTAATCATTTATTTTATTCCCCAATCCCAACCTATTCATCCCATGAAGTAAAATTGGTAATACTTCATATCTAACACCACGGTGTTATCGGTATATTCAATTACCATTTCACATTCAAATCTAATTAAAGATTTAACTATCGCCTGGAGCAAAACTGGTGATACTCCATTCTCGATCATTTCAATCTAATTAAAGATTCAATAAAACTCCACTTAGTTTTAATCGTTAACTGGGTTAAAGAACCAGTGTCATTTAAAACACGGTTCACGATAAACCCAAAGTCACATTCCATTAATTATCGGGTTAAAGAACGAGTGTTATTTAAAACACTATCCACGATAAACCCAAAAATCAATATCAATTCAATTCCAATTAAATATTATTTAATTGGTACACTTCATTAAATCTAAATAAAAAGATTTAATCTTTTCTCAACTGGGTTCAAGAACAGTGTTAGTCAAGACACCATTCACGACAAACCCAAATCACATTTGATATTAAATACAAGGCTCTGAATAGAAATTATATCGGCTTATATTCAATATCAAATTCTACGACCAACAGATATCGTATTGGAAATAACGACATACATATCTATATCTTTCAAATTTCCATAACAACATCTGTATAATCACAAAATCCAACATCGAAATATTCCGAAGACAATTTCGATTGAAATCCATTCCAATGCAATCATTGGAAATTCTGGTTATTTTTAAAACCATTTCAAACTCACTTTATTTATTTTAAAAATAAATAAATTACTGTTCTAGTTCAAAACTAGTTCCTTTCGATAAAAATCTATTTTTATCTTTTCAAATATGGAGTTTTTCATCCCAATTCTTCACAAATCATTTCTTATGAATTTGCACAAATTATTACTATTTTTAATAATTTTATTAAGGCCTGTACAGTCGATTTCCATCAATGACCATCGAACTGCACTTACAGCGACCTTTTCCAAATTTGATTTGGACGTAACTCCAAATCCAACCGTTAGATTTCAAATTTCTAATATTCATCAGAAAACTCTTTTCTATACGAACCCAACGGTTCCTGTTTTAGGAGAATCCGACGGTCGGATCTCCCGCAATATCCGTTCGAAGTCAATGGTCGAAATTCGCGAACTGCCGCGGCGCGGCGCGTTCTATTCAGGCCATTATATTATATATATAATATATATAATATATACTTCGTCGATTTCAATTTAAAACGTGCTTTATAAATCGTTTTAAATTGATTTTCAAAACGGTTTCAACTTCATATTCAATTTCAAATCAAAATTGAATATTCCAATATAATTTCGTTTTAAATTCATTTCAAATCGATTTCAATTCGGATTCAATTCTATTCAATTTAATTCGAATTTCAATTCTATTCGAATTTCAAATCTATTCAATTTAATTCGAATTTCAATTCTATTTCGATTTAATTCGAATTTCAATTCTACTTCAATATTCATTGAAGAATGAATAAAATCGATATAAATATCGTTCACGTCAAAATGGCGTCAATCTAATCAACACAGCTTCATATATTTCTATTTTCAAATATTCTATTTCAAATATTTCTTTTTTCAAAACTGGAATGAGGCCCAATCAATTACCGTATAATGTTAATTATATGGATTTTCTACAACACATGTATACAATAACAACAATGAATAATCAACCATCATCCAAAGTGCATTCTACACTGTATAAGCATCGAATATAAATATTTAACGCTCATAACAGTCTGTCCATCAATCGATCGACATACAGCTAATTATTGGGACTAGTGTATGTTATATATCATCTCAATACCCGTGTGGAGTTTTCAAACAATCAAACACAGATTTTATTTGTGCAGTTGGGCGATGTGTAAAATTTATCGTCCCAATCAATATCAGTCAAATGTGTGTATATAAACAAATCGTCCGATTTGTTTATTTTTATTTCATTTCATATACACGATAAAAAGTCTATTTTTAACTATAAAATATTTTCAAATATATAAATATTTTATTTCATTTCACATCACATCACACAATCAACTACACATCAAAATCAAACAAACAAGCATACAAGCCGTCCATGGTCTGTGGACGACGGGTGTCGGGTGCTACTAAACACCGTCTTCATCCTAGTATATATATTTCAACTAGAAAATTAAATTAAAGGTGAGAAATTCTCACTGATTAGCTAATCCAAACGCCACGACTCTTCTTATGTAGAAAACCTCCGCCGTTTCTTCTTTCGTCACTTTCTTTTGCCCGTATTCTCTACATATGTAAAAATCGAATTCTTACTTGGCTATTCAATATATAAAAATCACATTTTTACTTTTCGCTATTCAATATAAAAATCGAATTTTTACTTCGCTATTCAATATATAAAAATCAAATTTTTACTATGCTATTCAATATATAAAAATCGAATTTTTACTATGCTATTCAATATATAAAAATCGAATTTTTTACTTCGCTATTCAATATATAAAAATCGAATTTTTACTATGCTATTCAATATATAAAAATCGAATTTTTACTTCGCTATTCAATATATAAAAATCGAATTTTTATTATGCTATTCAATATATAAAAATCAAATTTTTACTTCGCTATTCAGTATATAAAAATCGAATTTTTACTTCGCTATTGAATATATAAAAATCCAAATTTTACTTCGCTATTCAATATATAAAAATAACAACTGCTATCATTCTCCCTTCCACCAAAATAACAGCTATCCATTCTCTACCATATACGTTCTTTTCCACTATTACCCTGTAATCTCCACCACACTTGACCGATTAACCTTCCTTCCACCTTATACGAGAAGAACTCCTGAATCCTCCACTACCTTCATTGACCACATTGACTACACCACATCCCTTCTTCAACATCGACTTATATATACTATGCATCATAACCACAATTCAACAAACTCCCTTTCACTTCAAATCAAAGCTATTAGCGGTCCATCGATACACCTTAAATAAATGAATCGGTGAAATGATAAGTGTCTGATGTAAATAATGTAGAGGGGTTATTTTTATGTGAATAATTGCAGACGTCCCTATTATATTTTGAAATGCAATCGGCATCCAGTCCAAGTTTCTTCTCTTAAGCGGGTTCTTCTTTTGGGTAGTTACTCCAAAAAACATATGCGTTGAAACTTAAAAAAAAAATTCAAAAAATCGGAAATATTCCTAGAAGCATTCGTAAAAAAACAAAGTTTCATAGTTCTGTGCAACTATTACCAAAAGTAGCATACATACATTCATATATTCATTCAGTGTTTTCCGTTGAAAATCTAGACCAATATACCCATACATGTATGCATATAAAGTTGAATTGAGGCGCATGTATTACGAATATTAACATACATGTTTGCAACTATTGTGTATATATGCATGAATGTGTGCAACAAATTCAAAAGGAAGGAAGGTTTCTGAATATGTGCATGAATGCATGCGCGTATTTAGTATAAATGCATACTTGTATGCAACAATGTCTGAAAACCGTGAATTGTTGAAAAAACAGCTTAGGAATGAATATATGCATAAAACGAGGCATGTATTGCTGTTTAACTACATATACGTATGCATATATGGTGTAGTTTGGTGCAAAACTGAAATATAAGCATGAAAGTATGCAACTATGTACGAATAGGTGCATCTTTTGGTGCATGAATTTGCTGATTCGCTGTTTTTTTGTATTTTTGGGTTTTGATGCGGTTTTCGATTGTTTTAACACCTGAATTTTTTGGTGTGTATGTGTTTTATTTAATAATGATTTTTCAAGATTTTTTTATGTCTTTTTGGTTAATTTTTATGGTTTTGCAAAAATAAGGGACCTAATTTACAATAAGTTTAGGACCAGATGTGAGCCTAATTTTGAAATTTAACAGGGACCTATGCAAACGAACCCTATTTTTATTTCGTTATGTAGTAAGTATTTGGGCCTGTCCCATTTACATCGATATCCTATTTAACATTATAAATAGGCTTACCCAATTGTGAAATAGAATCATCCAAATACAGTTCATTCTACAGTCATTTCTGCAATCATAACTCCATTCAATCAATACACAAAACATTCTAACAATGTCAGATTCACTTTTATTGAATCTTCAACTTGGTATTAGAGCAATCTTGCTTAACAACACATAGATCTTCAGTTCTGTAATCCATCAGAGTTTAACTCTTCATTTAGATTGTTATATTTTCTTCTCCTCAGAGTAATTTCATCATCAGAGAAGAAGAAGCCTTACACGATCATACTATGCCTCGCCAACAATCCCATACACAGCTGCAATTGAAATTTATTTGCTTGTACATATGAAGTGGCTGCATCAGCCAATTCAAGTTTATATCTTTTGAGTTTTATCAAGAAATCGAGAAATAGCTAATAAATCTCACAAAGCAGTACCAGAAACACAATCAGGATATTGAATTCATCATATCGGTTATCTGATTGCTGCAGTGAGTTCTTAAACCATTCTTGATTACCTGATCAATCCTCTTGAATGCCCACTGTTGTAGTTTTGTTCATCAATCATGGCCAATGATAGTACTTCATCAACATTAGTAAATGTTTCAGCACCTCAAGATGGAGCTATAACTACGGATAGATTAATCAAAATAGTTGTAAGTCCTTAATCTTAACTTAATACTGTTCAATTAGATGATAATAACTATTTACCGTGGAAGTAACAAATTGATATTGCAATACAAGGATATGGTTTAGAGGTTTATGTGCTTGGCACTGGTGATGTACCATCTAAATTCATAACTTATCAGAATAACAGGGTTGTAAGTAATGAGGAATATATAAAATTCCATAGACAGGATGGACTGATCAGTTCATGGGTTCTTTCATCAATAAGTCAAAGTAATCTACGTCAAGTAATTGGATGTAAATCATCAAATGATATTTGGAAAACTTCAGAAAAAGGTTCTAATAATCAATCATAAGCTAAAGTTATGCACTACAAGAGACAATTGCAGAAAATTAGAAAAGATGGTATTACCATGAGAGAATGCTTGAGCAAGATCAAATCATTATGTGATATGTTAGCAGCTGCTGGTAATAAAATTTCTGAATCTGAACGAATTCAGATTATACTTAATGGGTTAAGTATAGAATATGATGCAATTGAAGCAATAGTAGCATCTCAGAAACAATTTTCATCCATGGATGATGTTCACTCAATTTTACTATCTCATAAGGCAATAATTGATAGTAAAAAGTCTCAAGGGAGTGAACTCGGTGTATACTATGCTGCTAATAAAAACAAGATTTAGAGTTACAATACCATATCAGATCAGACCTTTCAAAGAGGTGGTCCATCATCTTGTGGTAGAGGAAGAGGAAGATGGAACAATAATAACAAACCAAAATTTCAGACATGTGAAAGAATTGGCCATACCGCAACAAGGTGTTATTTCAGATATAATCCAAACTATGCCAATAACCAAAATAATACCAGTTAGAGGGGACAAAATCCAAGTGCAAATGTTGCACAGGTTCATACTGATGCTAGCATTCAGTTAGACAATGCCAGAAATCAGAATGAAAAAACAAGGTTGGATCACATTCAAGTTGATAGTTGGTACCCTGACTCAGGAGCTCCTAACCATATCATAAATAATTTGCATAATCTCAATCTTAGAAATAGAGAATACAAAGGTAATAAAATTATTTGCAAGGGGAATGGTAAGTGCATAAATATCTCTCTTATTGGTAATGGAAGCATCAATGGTAAGAGACAATTATTTTTACATAATTTGTTAAGGGTACCCAAAATCAAGAAAAATATGATTAGTGTATCATAGTTTGCTAATGATAATAGCGTTAATTTTAAATTTTATCCTAAATATTGTTTAGTTAGAAACATTCTAGCTAGTGAAATACTTTTGCACGGTGATGTAGTGAAGGGGTTATACAAATTTAATGTGACGGCCCGCCCCGCACCAGCCTGCATTTCCTCCAAAAGTGCGCTGTACACATGCCCGACTAGCACGGGACGGTCGCCAAAGAAAGGAAAGAAGGGAATGAACTAATCAAGGAACCTGTAGAATGTCTCACAGCGCATGGAATAAAATATAATAATAACATACTTGACATAAAACAGGTGAGACAGTGCATAAGCTGATAACTAAAATCAACATCAATCATCAGAGCAGCGGAAATCCAAATACAGCTTATTACAATTTTCCAAATTTACTGTCTCTAAACAAAAGAAAGCTAAAGTAGAAGATACACCACCAATGCCCAAGCAGTGATCTTCAACAACACAGGGAGAATATTTTATATGATACGTGGAAGCCTCCTGCTCGTCTCCGGATCATCTACCCGTGCATCACCAGCTAACCTGTCTCTAGTCTGCTCGTGTGAGCACCCAGAGTAATAAGAGGAGACATAAAACTCTGGGTCAGACATAAAGCCTGGTATGAGCGATAAGCATCTAAACAGAATAATAACAGGTATACTAAACCATACCTGAACCTGGACCTGCAACCAAAGAGTTAGTACCACATACCGTACAATACTCCAAGGTGCCATAATAAATAGTGTAAGAATACGGGGGTGGGGTGTGCATGTCACAATGATAGCAAACAAATCATCCATAGCAACCATCCTCACATCTCTCACTCAGTGCCTAAAGCGTACGATATCTACCACTTTGGAACACTAGACAAACTGAGGTAACGACGAATCCCGACTTGTAGAAACCCTGCTATGACCAAGCTAAACATATGGAGTCATGACCAAACATTTCAATGACCCACTTCATTGGTTGTAGCCCTTGGTTCTACCGATGCCATAATGGCCCTGAATCCGTCTTCGTACCTCCTACCATAGTGATCCAAAGCTATAGACGTCGATAACTCCTTGGCACGCGTCCCGCAGCAAAGCCCAACCATGAAGCGAACCCATTGACTCCCATATGAATCTTGAGCTCTAACTTCTCATTTGGACTTCCTTTGCATCTCGGGTTTGGTCGAATTGGAGTGGGTCTTCAGAAAAGTTGTCGTGCAGTAACAGTCCTAGAACTCGGTTCGGTTCGGTAGCGTCGGTTCGGGTCGGTCCTCCATCCTTGTCATCTTCCATTCGGTTCGGGTCGGGTACTTCACTCCGGGTCGGGTCGGTGTCCTCCTCCGGGTCGGGTCGGGGTGCTGTCCTCCTCCAGCTCATGCTCCTTCTCCAATCAGCTCCCTCGTTTCCATCTACTCCGATCCGATCCGATCACTTCGCCTTACTCTAGTCGTAGCCTTCCATTCTTGAGCCGATCCGATCTGGCCTCCATTACCCTTCCGATCCGATCCCCTTGTCCACTCCAACTCTAAGGAAACGGCCTTCCTTTTTGCCAAGTCTTCTATGTGCCAAACTCCGGTTCGGGTCGGATTTCCTTGCCCAATTCACATATCCGATCCGAGCCCTCATCCGATCCGATCCGAAGCTCTGCACAGCTTTCTGCAACTTTTTCCAGCAACTTGTTTACGCCATTCGACGACGTTTTTGACAAATCTAACTATTCTAATCAATCACAATTCATGTCAAACTGTCATAGCAACATATAACATCAATTGCAAACACCATAACAACAATTTGATAGATTAAAATGGATCAAACATAGCTAGAACCCCTCATTTTCCCTTAATCCCTCTTAATCCTGTTTAAGCATACAATTAGCAAAACACATCGAAATTAACCCAAATTTCTAACAGAGCCTTAAAACATTATTTTAGAATTTTAGGAATTTTTCCAAAACTCATTTACATATAAATTCGCTAATCTCCACTAATTACCCTTAATTAACCGTAATTAGTGTAAAAGCAAGCTAATCACTCACCTTTGCCACAACTAAAACCCCAAAACTGAAGTATTCTCTGATTTGGCGCTGTTCCCAATCTTACACAGCAGCTCTACCTCGGTTCTTGTGCTAATACTCCTTGATTTGGTGTTGCTAAGCCTAATCTTCAATTAGAAAGTGATTTGGGGTGTTTTAGATGTAGGAAGCCATTGTTAGAGTGTCTAAGGATGAAAGTGGCGGCTGGAAAATGTCTAAAGAAATGTTTTCTTACCCTAATCAGCCCCTATATACCCCTAAACCCGAAATTCCCCTTGGGCCTAGCTGCTAATCACCCGGTTAAGCCCAATTAAGCTGTTTTTCGTCATCTGAAACTTGTTTCAGCCATATCTCCCAAACGGTAAGTCCGTTTGGCTAATGTGACCACTCTACGGAAAGAGAAACCATCATCCGAAGCCAATGGAAGTGGTTTCAGGTCAAAATTCCTTTCCAGTCAAAAGTTATGGCCAAAACAGTGCCAACTAGGGGTAAAATGGTCAATTAAAAATTGGGAAAAATCATGAACATGGGAAATGACCCCAATAGTCGTCTCCCAAAGTTACATGACCATACGACTTCGTATGTGAAAGAAATAAATATCCTACGATCCTATGATGCGTAGAATACGGGTCGTTACATTTAACCTTGGCAATTGCAATAATTCTATCAAAATAAAACCATCTTGGAATTTATCTGATAGTAGTACAAACTATGATAATAATACTAGTAATATTTCTAATTTGTGTAGTGCTAGTAATAGAAAAACTACATTTGATGTTTGGCACTATAAACTCGAACACCCCAGCGCTAGAATTGTTAGAAAAATTCTGCTTGATAATAAAGTACCCATTAATGATGTGAATTTACCATATGTACGTACATATTGTCAAATGGGAAAAAGATACAAACTACCATTTGCTAATTCAGACACACACTATGCAAAACCTTTTGATCTTATTACTACCGACCTGTGGGCTCCAACACTGATAAGTACTGATTTTGGATACAAATACTAGGTATCCCTAGTTGATGCATGCACTAGGTATATATGGTTATATTTATTGAAGTCAAAATTCTGAAACTCATAATATCATTATGAATTTCATAAGGATGTTTGAAAACTAGTTCTGTAATGACCCGCAAATCCGTAACATCCGAGTTGACTATATACATCATACGTCCAACCTAAATATCACGAAAATACGAAACATTTTTTCTTAGAAGAAAATGGTAGAGGAAGAACAGAAACAACAACATAGAATCTCACATCGCAGCGGAACAAAATATAATATATCATATCTTTTGAAATACAAAATTCGTACTGTATACACATACACTTATCAAAGTACAACACTTACAACACAGCGGAACAAAACTCTATATAACTAACGCTGAAGCCTCCTGCTCCAAGCTCCTTTAGATAGATCTGTAAAATCCTGAACTACTTGACTGCTCGTACAAATTTAGGCACCCAAGAGTTTAGGTAAAACAAAACAAATAAAC
Source organism: Allium sativum (assembly GCA_030737875.1). Classification (NCBI taxonomy): domain Eukaryota; kingdom Viridiplantae; phylum Streptophyta; class Magnoliopsida; order Asparagales; family Amaryllidaceae; genus Allium; species Allium sativum. The sequence continues at coordinate 579,280,467 of CM060915.1, read as the reverse complement.
TTTGGGTCAGTCATGGGACTGTATGAGTAAGCAGTTCAAAAACAGTTTCAGAAAACTAAATGATATCTCATAAGACCACGCCGTATAACACGGAATGGGTTTTTGCCTTATGAGAATCCAAACACTTGATTTAACTTTCAAAATCCCTTTGAAAGGAACGATAATCTTTATATCAAAACTCTTTTGATATTATAATAATGTCTAAATCAAGTAAATAACAATCTAGTGGAACGTTTGCATCTCACGTTCCATATATATAATATACAATCAAAACCGCAAGCACGTATTGGGTAATGGATTTCCAACTATGACAAGGTATGGAACCACCTTCCGCTGGTATATCTCTAGAGGAGAATACAACGAGTTCAACAAGAACATCTTGCAACTCAGCCACACATGACCGACCACTCATTTTGCTTGAGTGTATCGAATGTATATCACCAACGGTCGGGATCAACAACCTTTTCCCGAATGGGACAGCATCAACAATAGATTTTTAGAAGTAAATGAAACTCTAGATCAGGTGATTATACACCCTAATAGGTGCGACCTACATAGCCATGCTGCCTGCCCGATTTCTGTCATTTACCGGTTGACGAGGCTTGAGATTATGCTTTATCATCACATCAGATTCACTTTGAATGCCACATTGCCTGATCCATCGACAATCACTAATTGACGTCTACAACAGTACATTACGTGTTAACTAAAGAAGTTTCCTTCTCCGCTTCCACTCTTGGTACGGTTGAAGAAATCAATGTACGTTACCTTTCTGGAAATACTCAGTCAGACATTCATCCATACGAGTCACCCAGGAACAGGATGAACCGAAGGCACAATTTCTATTAATAGAAAAAATTCTTGCACTCTACTCCATCTTCGATTATCTTCATATAATCTGATTCGCAACGCTACTGCCAATACGGAGTGGTTCTTCAGATAATAATCTGTAACACCCCGTGATTCTGTAATGCTAAGATTCACAAATCAAGGCAGAATTAAAAGTTAAATTCAAAATCAAGGGAAACGGGCTACGCAACTGCATTCGTCTCGGAATTCTACATGAAAACGAGTCCGAGTTTGCGTAAATCGGAGTCCGTATGAGGGAGATATGGCCTCCGGAAGTTTCAGAATTAAAATTCAAACAGACAGAAAACAAATTCAAATTTCAAAATCGGGCCGGATTGACCAGGGCGGGAATTTTCCCGCCCAAGACACCCAGGTCGACTGGGTAGTCGACCTGGGCTACCCAGGTCGACTGGGTAGTCGACCTGGGGTGCCCAGGTCGACTACATAGTCGACCTGGGGGTCGACTGGGTAGTCGACCTGGGGTGCCTAGGTCGACTACATAGTCGACCTGGGGGTCGACCCCCCCTGTTTTTCCAGCTTTCTGCACCTTGTTCGTTCTGATGTATTTGGTCGCGTTTTCTGACCAGGTTCGTCCACCTAACACTATATAAACAGCCCTAGTCTTCTTCTCTATTCACAATTCTTTTCTACCCTTATGCTGCAAAGATTATTGGCGAACATGGCTTCTTCTCCTCCTCATAATTAAATAATAAATATAAAATAAATCAAGACAAAGAGGTGCAGCTCAAAGACTTTCAAAGAGGAGATTCAAGCTAGAATTCAAGTGAAGATTCGAACGACTGCAACGACTGTTTTTCTACGAATCATAGCAACGCCATCTTTCTATTCTAATCTAATCTCTGTAAGTCAGTTATTTCTAGATTTGAACGTTTCTCTTTTCGTGACATGAAATTAAAGGAATAAAAGAGTATGCCAATTCTTTCTATTTGAATCAGTGCCTATTTCTTTGGACCAAATTAAGAACTGTTATGATTCGAGGACAAATAAGACTGTGACTATGAAACTATGGACCTTAGAACCATATGCCTCTTTGACTATGAACATTGCCTATAGACATTGCATATGACTGTGACTGTGACTATGATAATTATTTCCATGACTATGAACACAAGCCTATACCTTTGATTAGGAAGCAAAACAATTGTCTATGACATAAATGGGACAACTGTGATTAAGCACCTATGGTTCATGACTAGGAAAGTGTTTAAGTTTTGTGACTGTGAACCCGATTATCTATCCTGTCTGTTCTTTGTTTTCTTTGGTTTTAGACCTTGGGAATTTACCTATTAAGTTAGGTCTACCCATGTTCTTGAACCTACGCCTTTATTCTGTCTATTCCTGGTTTTAGACCTTGGGAATTTACCTATTAAGTTAGGTCTACCCATGTTCTTGAACCGACGTCATTATTCAACCCTTTTTATGCCAGTTAGTATGTCTATCTTTTGCATAGCATCTTTGGTTCATTCCCTATTTTCTACGAACCTAGCTTTATTTATAATCTAGACTGAATCACGATTATACGAACGGTGGGAATGCGGTTTGGGCAAAATATGAAATTTACTAAAAACGTAGTTTAACTTGGAAATTGGCATAAATTGGGAACATGTATTATGGCATGTTCATAGAAATGCAAATTGGATAAATTTGACATGAATTATAAGATGTGTAATTTGAATCTAGTATTGACATGTAAATCTAGCATTTACATGAATAGTGAACTAAAGTAATAAGTCTAGTTTGACGTGAATTAGAATGTTGAATCGGAATTGGTTTAGCTAATTTGGCACGGTAAGTATATTGGCATAAAATGTGAAATTGGCCATAATTGAGAATAACTGTCAGGTTTAGAAAAATCATGGTTAGTGACACTTAATTTGGTATAGTTTACATACCAAAAAGCATAAATATGATTTAGGAAGGGAAATGGGCCATAGAAATAAATGTAGACGATTTACATTAAAAGAGAAACTGGGAAATAAGTAAATTAGGAATAATTTACCTATAGAATCTGGCCTAAATGAGGAAATGTGAATTTAGACAAATTGAAGGGTTATTAACGACATCTCCTTTAATAATAAGCCAGAAAGTTCTAGGGTGACAGAGAGGATAGTGTCTAGGCTTGAGTTTGGAAAATACAAGTTTCCTGCTCTCCCTGGCTATCCCTAACTGATCCGACGGACGGGATGGTTACTTTCAAAACCTGATTTGAAAACTAATCAAAACCCCTTTTGAACTTAGAAAACACGAATATGCCTAACCCGAGGTTAGACTGAGTTGCAATGTAAACCTGCCCGGAACCAACCGGCACATCCAGTAGTCGCAACAATACCTGTCTAATGTGAGTGGTAGCGACTTTAATTCATTTAATTAAAGCTAGAGAAAGAATGGTAGGGTTAAGTTCACTAAGACACTTAACCAATTCAACATGATAACCAGACTGGTGGGTGGGGTTAGGGCCATACAGTTAAGCTAGAATGGGAGGGTTAAGTCCATAGGAACACTTAACCACTTTAAACACGGTTAAGCTAGAATGGGAGGGCTAAGTCCATAGAGACACTTAACCAAACTCAAGGTAGCAAAACGAGACTTGTAGGGGTTAAGTAAAGTTAATACACTTAGCCAAATTAATATGTTAACTGGACTAGAGGTTGGGGTTAAGTAAAATCTAACACACTTAACCAATTTGATATGTTAGCTGGGCTATACCGTAGGGTTAAGCAAACCTGAACACTTAACCATCAGGTTGTGATAAAGGAATGGGGTTAAGTCTAAAACATGAAGGGATAATACTTAACCATTAATAACATGTTAGTTAAAACAGACGGGCAGGGTTAAGTTAAAAAGGAACACTTAACCAACAAAGGATGAACGGGTAGGGTTAAGTAATAAGAAATACTTAACAAATATAACTTGGTTTGTGGTAGGCTTAAGTCAACATGAATTACTGATAACACTTAACCACTATAACAGGATGAATGAAGAGGGTTAAGTTGGCTTGAATTGACTAATGACACTTAACCAATCCAAATTGACGGGGAGGGGAACTAAGTAGTAAACCTTAGTTAAGAAAACAACGATTCTGGAAACTAAGTGGTAAATCTTAGTTAGAAAAACTAAGTAGTAATTCTTAGTATAACACGGGAAGGAGCGAATGTCCGTCTGAGTAGAAAGAAGGCTCCAACGAATGGGGTTACGAAGCCTGAGGCTTCGAGGGGACGTGAGGGTACTCTTGGTATCCCTCTGTGAGAATGCAGATGATCCTCCTGGGCCCACAGAGGTTAAGGTCTGCGTAGAAGAACCAGGGGTATGCCTTGGTTGCAATACATGGCAACCTAAAGACTAGGATGGACCGGCGTGATTCGGCGAGCAAACGGTAGCCCTGTGATAGCGACTCGTCATCTACCATCCATCTTCAATCAATCGAGATACGTGAAGCGGAAAGGCGGAGAACTCCAAAAGACCATATACTTGCTATCTAGTTATGGGTGAGGATGGCCATAGGATAGTGGGGCACCGGGGGCCGGCGTATAGTTCTCATTTTACAAGGTGTGCCTTTCATTAGTTGAGGGAGGGGTCAAGTGGGACCATAGCCACTGAAATAAAAACAGACCTTAGCATCTACATCGGCAGATATCTGAAAAGCTCCCGACTGAGTTCTGTATTCCTTGATTTGCCCTGACATAGGACTCGGGTCGCACATTACGGGACATGTGCATCTAGACAAGCGACAACGATTCGCGATACATGCGTGGGGAAGTATAGGAACATATACCACTCTAGGTAGTGTGTCCTAGACTTGGGGGCATCGTTCCACAGGTAGCATAATTCCCAGTTGAGCTAGGTGGCACAAATCCTGAATCCGAGAAGCATTCAGCAGACAACGTAAACTCTAGTTAAATATAGAAAGCACTTGATAAGAAAAACCTAGATTAAGATCTAGGTAATAAATAATAAATGGATGCCCGAAGGCAATGGAAAATACAGGGATTGGGATCACGTTATCGTTACTAGTTGGGACACTAGTTAGGCGGTGCAGAGATATAGAAACCAGTATAATAAGGAAATAGCGAAGCGGCGAAAGTATTAGAGCGTATCCAGTTTATCTTATCTTAGCATATCTTGTGACTACCTTATCTAATCTTGTTGACCCTATCGTCTTGGTATAATCTTGTATTCAGTTAATTCATGTCGTTTTGTTTTTCCATGTTCACATGCTAGAAGTTACTAAACTTACTCAGGCTTTATGTCTGACTCTATTTTTCTTTCGTCTTCTTTTCTTCCGTTCTCCCCCCACCCCCAACCCCCCAGGTAGTAAAGGAGGGAATAGTTTAGCTCAAGGTAAGTTGGACTGCCACTCTCTCCCAGCCTGAAGATTTGTCGAAGTTTGCTTGGATTCTCTTTTCAGATGGTATGGCTGGCTCTTGCTAAAATCGGGGAATATAAATGTTATTTTTATGCTTCTTTATTTTGTAAGGCAGATGATACTCTGATACTATAAAGAAACCATTGTACAAACTATTTTATCAATAAAGCAAAGTTTTATTTTCCGCTGTTTAATTTCTGTCTGTCTTGTAATTTATCTGCATCTTTTACCCAAAATGCTCCACAGAACTTAGTGCATTCCCTTTGTGAGTGACACTAACGGACGTGGAGTGTTACACGTGGTATCAGAGCTGAAGGTTACCAGATCAGATAAAGGATTTGAAAAATTATTTTCAAAACGGTTTTAAAAGAAGCATTTTCAAAAGAAAAGTTTTGTTTTAAAGGCATATTCCCCAAAGCCATACGCACTATTTTCTCTTCCTCTGTTTTCTTATCTCCTTCTTTCTTGAGTCTCTGAGGCTCCTGGCTTTCTGGGAGGTAACCTCATCGAAGGGCAAAGTATTGCCCGGCTTCCATCCATAGTCGTAGTTGTTTCATCTACGGGCAGTTTTCTTTCGAAGCTTATAGGGTTTTCCGGATGATGGAGGCAGTTTTCAAGAGATTTGTCAACATGACCACACACGGAAGGGGATGAGGAGTTTGGCTAAGGAGCATAACCCTAAGATGAGGAATTCATGGATGTAGACTTAGCACACGAAGGAGGAAGAAATTATAAAACCTAAGACAAGAGGAAGTATCTTTACTATGGTATGATAGGACAAGGGCAAGAACAAGGACGAGATTTTCAGAAGGACAAGTACATGCTTTCGCCACCAAGCGTACCTATGAGGAAGGTAGTCCGGTTGGAAGAGTCTAGCTTTCTGTTCGTACTATTTCCTTAGGTTCTAGCGCTTCTCATTTGTTCATATCTACTTCCATAGTTGGGTCTCTGCACCATAGTGCTTGTATAGTAGAAAGATCCCACTAGAGTCTCAAATCCAATTGATGGTCCGACCAGTTTATTTTTGGTTAGTAGGGATTTGAGAATAGCAATCGAGTTTGCTTATATCATCTCACGTAGATCGTCTAAATTCGAGGGAGATATTCCTTGGGTGCTTGTCTGATATTGGTTTAGGCCTTTGGGGCTTGTACTTGAGGAATGTCGAGTTCGGTTTGGATGGTTTGCGTGAGAGATGAATAGTTGTGGCAGGAACTCCAAAGAGCACGTTGTGACCTTTTGACTCTTATAGTTATGGCATGGCGGATAAAAGGGAAACCTCTAATCATCTTAGTACGTATACCTGGTACCGTGATTGAAATCTGTTTATTTTGGAAATGGAGATCCGGAACTTCACAATCGTGAAGTTAAATTAGTTAAGATACAGTGGAGTAAAGCTCAAGAAGGCTAGATACTAGCATCATACCCTTTTCCTTAAGGGTGCATCCTTGATTTCTTTGTTTAGGAGCTTTGCGCATGATTGTTTCCCTCTTTCCAAAGTATATCACCTAGGTCGTATCTTCGATCCTTAGGTAGAAGCCAATGGATGTAAACATGTGTTTGAAACATGTTATGGTTGATGGTTGCAAATGGTTGCTCGTGAATGCATATGCATACGTATTAGGCACTAGATCAGTTCAGACGCTTTCATATTGCATTTACAGATATGTATTTGTTTGTAAATTGAACTTGATATATTATCATATGGGTGTTGCATATGGATGAATGGCCGTGCACGCATATAGTATTTACATAACTAGGGATGCTTGCATACATGGTTGGACGCATGGCACTGACATAACTCGCATTAAGGAGGTCGACTGAATCAGTAGACCACATGATTTTATAGTAAATAAAGACATATACACACACTATGCATATGAACATGAAAGCATTAGAAATCTTTTAAGGACAATGGATGCCTGTGAGTGAATGGTCAAGTAGATGGGTGATTGGATGGTAGGACACATTCTTCCTAACTTGAAGATTTCGGGGACGAAATTCTTTTAAGTGGGGGAGAATGTAACACCACGTGATTCTGTAACGCTAAGATTCACAAATCAAGGCAGAATTAAAAGTTAAATTCAAAATCAAGGGAAACGGGCTGCACCACTGCGTTCGTCTCGGAATTCTACATGAAAACGAGTCCGAGTTTGCGTAAATCGGAGTCCGTATGAGGGAGATATGGCCTCCGGAAGTTTCAGAATTAAAATTCGAACAGACAGAAAACAAATTCAAAATTCAAAATCGGGCCGGATTGGCCAGGGCGGGAATTTTCCTGCCCAAGACACCCAGGTCGACTGGGTAGTCGATTTGGGCTACCCAGGTCGACTGGGTAGTCGACCTGGGGCGCCCAGGTCGACTACATAGTCGACCTGGGGGTCGACTGCACCCCTGTTTTTCCAGCTTTCTGCACCTTGTTCGTTCTGATGTATTTTGTCGCGTTTTCTGACCAGGTTCGTCCACCTAACACTATATAAACAGCCCTAGTCTTCTTCTTTATTCACAATTCTTTTCTACCCTTATGCTGCAAAGATTATTGGCGAACATGGATTCTTCTCCTCCTCTTAATTAAATAATAAATATAAAATAAATCAAGATGAAGAGGTGCCGCTCAAAGACTTTCAAAGAGGAGATTCAAGCTAGAATTCAAGTGAAGATTCGAACGACTGCAACGACTGTTTTTCTACGAATCATAGCAACGCCATCTTTCTATTCTATTCTAATCTCTGTAAGTCAGTTATTTCTAGATTTGAACGTTTCTCTTTTCGTGACATGAAATTAAAGGAATAAAAGAGTATGCCAATTCTTTCTATTTGAATCAGTGCCTATTTCTTTGGACCAAATTAAGAACTTTTATGATTCGAGGACAAATAAGACTGTGACTATGAAACTATGGACCTTAGAACCATATGCCTCTTTGACTATGAACATTGCCTATAGACATTGCCTATGACTGTGACTGTGACTAAGAATTATTTCCATGACGATGAACACAAGCCTATACCTTTGATTAGGAAGCAAAACTATTGTCTATGACATAAATGGGACAACTATGATTAAGCACCTATGGTTCATGACTAGGAAAGCGTTTAAGTTTTGTGATTGTGAACCCGATTATCTATCATGTCTGTTCTTTGTTTTCTTTGGTTTTAGACCTTGGGAATTTACCTATTAAGTTAGGTCTACCCATGCTCTTGAACCTACGCCTTTATTCTGTCTATTCCTGGTTTTAGACCTTGGGAATTTATCTATTAAGTTAGGTCTACCCATGTTTTTGAACCGATGTCGTTATTCAACCCTTTTTGTGCCAGTTAGTATGTCTATCTTTTGCATAGCATCTTTGGTTCATTCCCTATTTTCTACGAACCTAGCTTTATTTTTAATCTAGACTGAATCACGATTATACGAACGGTGGGAATGCGGTTTGGGCAAAATATGAAATTTACTAAAAACGTAGTTTAACTTGGAAATTGGCATAAATTGGGAACATGTATTATGGCATGTTCATAGAAATGCAAATTGGATAAATTTGACATGAATTATAAGATGTGTAATTTGAATCTAGTATTGACATGTAAATCTAGCATTTACATGAATAGTAAACTAGAGTAATAAGTCTAGTTTGACGTGAATTAGAATGTTGAATCGGAATTGGATTAGCTAATTTGGCACGGTAAGTATATTGGCATAAAATGTGAAATTGGCCATAATTGAGAATAACTGTCAGGTTTAGAAAAATCATGGTTAGTGACACTTAATTTGGTATAGTTTACATACCAAAAAGCATAAATATGATTTAGGAAGGGAAATGGGCCATAGAAATAAATGTAGACAATTTACATTAAAAGAGAAACTGGGAAATAAGTAAATTAGGAATAGTTTACCTATAGAATCTGGCCTAAATGAGGAAATGTGAATTTAGACAAATTAAAGGGTTATTAACGACATCTCCTTTAATAATAAGCCAGAAAGTTCTAGGGTGACAGAGAGGATAGTGTCTAGGCTTGAGTTTGGAAAATACAAGTTTCCTGCTCTCCCTGGCTATCCCTAACTAATCCGACGGACGTGATGGTTACTTTCAAAACCTGATTTGAAAACTAATCAAAACCCTTTTTGAACTTAGAAAACATGAATATGCCTAACCCGAGGTTAGACTGAGTTGCGATGTAAACCTGCCCGGAACCAACCGGCACATCCAGTAGTCGCAACAATACCTGTCTAATGTGAGTGGTAGCGGCTTTAATTCATTTAATTAAAGCTAGAGCAAGAATGGTAGGGTTAAGTTCACTAAGACACTTAACCAATTCAACATGATAACCAGACTGGTGGGTGGGGTTAGGGCCATACAGTTAAGCTAGAATTGGAGGGTTAAGTCCATAGGAACACTTAACCACTTTAAACACAGTTAAGCTAGAATGGGAGGGCTAAGTCCATAGAGACACTTGACCAAACTCAAGGTAGCAAAACGAGACGTGTAGGGGTTAAGTAAAGTTAATACACGTAGCTAAATTAATATGTTAACTGGAATAGAGGTTGGGGTTAAGTAAAATCTAATACACTTAGCCAATTTGATATGTTAGCTGGGCTATACCGTAGGGTTAAGCAAACCTGAACACTTAACCATCAAGTTGTGATAAAGGAATGAGGTTAAGTCTAAAACATGAAGGGATAATACATAACCATTAATAACATGTTAGTTAAAAGGGACATGCAGGGTTAAGTTAAAAAGGAACACTTAACCAACAAAGGATGAACGGGTAGGGTTAAGTAATAAGAAAAACTTAACAAATATAACTTGGTTTGTGGTAGGGTTAAGTCAACGTGAATTACTGATAACACTTAACCACTATAACAGGATGAATGAAGAGGGTTAAGTTGGCTTGAATTGACTAATGACACTTAACCAATCCAAATTGACGGGGAAGGGAACTAAGTAGTAAACCTTAGTTAAGAAAACAACGATTCTGGAAACTAAGCGGTAAATCTTAGTTAGAAAAACTAAGTAGTAATTCTTAGTATAACACGGGAAGGATTGAATGTCTGTCTGAGTAGAAAGAAGGCTCCAACGAATGGGGTTACGAAGACCGAGGCTTCGAGGGGACGTGAGGGTGCTCTTGGTATCCCTCTATGAGGCTGTAGATGATCCGCCCTGGCCCACAGAGGTTAAGGTCTGCGTAGAAGAACCAGGGGTATGCCTTGGTTGCAATACATGGCAACCTAAAGACTAGGATGGACCGGTGTGATTCGGCGAGCAAACGGTAGCCCTGTGATAGCGACTCGTCGTCTACCATCCATCTTCAATCAATCGAGATACGTGAAGCGGAAAGGCGGAGAACTCCAAAAGACTATATACTTGCTATCTACTTATGGTTGAGGATGGCCATAGGATAGTGGGGCACCGGGGGCCAGCGTATAGTTCTCATTTTACAAGGTGTGCCTTTCATTAGTTGAGGGAGGGGTCAAGTGGGACCATAGCCACTGAAATAAAAACAGACCTTAGCATCTGCATCGGCAGATATCTGAAAAGCTCCCGACTGAGTTCTGTATTCCTTGATTTTCCCTGACACATGACTCGGGTCGCACATTACGGGACATGTGCATCTAGAAAAGCGACAACGATTCGCGATACATGCGTGGGGAAGTATAGGAACATATACCACTCTAGGTAGTGTGTCCTAGACTTGGGGGCATCGTTCCACAGGTAGCATAATTCCTAGTTGAACTAGGTGGCATAAATCCTGAATCCGAGAAGCATTCAGCAGACAGCGTAAACTCTAGTTAAATATAGAAAGCACTTGATAAGAAAAACCTAGATTAAGATCTAGGTAATAAATAATAAATGGATGCCCGAAGGCAATGGAAAATACAGGGATTGGGATCACGTTATCGTTACTAGTTGGGACACTAGTTAGGCGGTGCAGAGATATAGAAACCAGTATAATAAGGAAATAGCGAAGCGGCGAAAGTATTAGAGCGTATCTTGTTTATCTTATCTTAGCATATCTTGTGACTACCTTGTCTAATCTTGTTGACCCTATCGTCATGGTGTAATCTTGTATTCAGTTAATTCATGTCGTTTTGTTTTTCCATGTTCACATGCTAGAAGTTATTGAACTTACTCAGTCTTTATGTCTGACTCTATTTTTCTTTCGTCTTCTTTTCTTCCGTTCTCCCCCCCCCCCAAGGTAGTAAAGGAGGGATTAGTTTAGCTCAGGGTAAGTTGGACTGCCACTCTCTCCCAGTCTGAAGCTTTGTCGAAGTTTGCTTGGATTCTCTTTTCAGATGCTATGGCTGGCTCTTGCTAAAATCGGGGAATATAAATGTTGTTTTTATGCTTCTTTATTTTGTAAGACAGATGATACTCTGATACTGTAAAGAAACCATTGTACAAACTATTTTATCAATAAAGCAAAGTTTTATTTTCCGCTGTTTAATTTCTGTCTGTCTTGTAATTTATCTGCATCTTTTACCCAAAATGCTCCACAGAACTTAATGCATTCCCTTTGTGAGTGACACTAACGGACGTGGGGTGTTACATAATCCAACCGGTCTCTCCATATTGACAACGATGGTCAAAAATTTCGATAGTCTGTGATGTAACTATCAAATAAAAACAAGTGTTTCGATAGTCGATGATTTAACTATCGAAGAAAACAAGTGTTCATTCAACATATCAAACAATCACTGAGCCCTTAATTAATATTCCATTAATTAAATCACTTTTCCATTCCTTTACCAATATTTTTTAACCAAATATTTTCAATAACCATACTGGCCTTTTTCGCTATTTGGAAAACATTTCCGAATATCGCCTTCCTTTATTTTCTAAACTTAGAAAATATATGCTAGTTATAATCGGAAAATATTCCAATTACTTATCTCTTTTCCGATCTCATTTATTTTTATACTTAGGAAATATTCTTTATTATATTTCCAAGCTTACACTTATTTGGGTTAAAATGGATGTTGTGTAAAACATCGTTACGACAACCCAAATACTACATTCAATTAACTCTTATTCAACATTGATCTTCAAGCCTGAAATCTTACTATTTATTTGTTAATAATGAAATCAATCAAGTTGGGGTATAACTACCTCTCAGACCTTGACTGAATAACATTTATAACGTCAAAACAGATATGACTACTTATTCGAATAGTCAATACCATACAACTACTTATTCACTTTTAAACACTTGTACACTTTCTCTTTCTATGCTTACAGGATTGTATTCTTAGACTTCCTTTTTTATTTTTACTATTCTATTTTTAATTTCGTTTCTTTATCGACTTCTATACATATCGATACGTTGATTTCTAACTATCAAATTATCTTAAAAATATTCTAACTCCTTAAATTTCCGGAAAAATTCGCCATAACCTCCTTTGTACCGGGAGCATCAGGATATTTCAAATAGCCTCCCATGGCCCTCACCAATCCAAAAGAAAAAGGAAAAGCCAAGCGGCTAACCGATACGGCGCATAAAATCTCATATATGAATTAAATACATACCTTTTTGTCGAGCATTCTATTTATATACCTTCATTAACCTTATCCCATACATGTTTAACATATATCTAAATATTTCCAATTCATTTTAATTCAATCTAGTCATTCTTAACTCAATTTGTTAATCTATTTGTTAACTGGCACTTTTGCTTATTTCATTTAATAATTGAACATAACATGTTCAATATATTTTTAAACTTGGTTATAACTCTTTGAATCTCAGTTTCAATCTAAGTTTCATATTCGATTTCGAATATGAATTTACAATCTCTTTCCTTGTTTAAAGCCCAATTTCGATTCAAACTCCATTTAAGTTTCTATATTCAAATCTATTTTCAAACTCCATTTGAATTATATGTTCCAATTCCCATTTCAATTCTGTTTGAATTCCATATTCAAATTCCCATTTCAAATTCTATTTTGAAATTCCATTTCAATCTATTTGAATTCTATACTCAAATTTCATTTCAAACTTTTTGAATTCTATATTCAAATTCCATATTTAAATTTCTTCATTTTAAATTCCATATTTAAATCTCCATTTGAATTTCTATATTCAAATCTATTTGAATTCTCTATTCAAATTCCATAGTTTAAATTCCATTTTAAATCTCCATTTGAATTTCTGTATTCAAATCTATTTTCAAACTTCATTTATTCATTCTTTAAACAAGTCTCGATTTCAATTCCTTTTGAAATCGATGTTTCTACTTTTGGAAAATAGATTTCCCTTTTCAATTTCACACTTGTATTTTTATTTCTGAATTATCAAATGAAAATTCTTTTCACTTCATTTATAAACTTCTTTTATAAAAGAACTATTTATAAACTTCGTTTATAAAGAAACCACTTGTTTTATTTTTCGAAACAAGTTTATATTTCAAAACTATTTAAAAATTCAAATTCTATATTCGAAAAATAGAATTTCTCTTTTAAATCTTAAATACCCCATTCAGGGTATTTTTATAAATTATCACTTAGGCCCAGTGATATTCTAACAACCAATTATTTATTTCAGGTTTACTAACACATCATATATGATAGTATATATGCAAACAAATAAACAAATAGATAATATATTTTTGAGGAATCCAGTCGGATTCTTCCAACCTGTTTTCCTGCATCTACAGACGTTAGTCAACATAGTAATACCCATCCTGCTTCGAGGCAGGATATCGCGGTATGAAGGTCATCCACTAATATATATTTGTGGGGCGCATAGGGAAATCATCCGCTATGAAACAGCGGGCATCCGCTAATGAGACTGCGGGAATCCAACCAATCACCAAACCAATATATATATATATATATATATATAATAGCAAGCCTATATAACTATATATATTTTTAACAGGCACAGTAATATTTTCAATGCATCTAACAAGCAACACACAATTATTTTTAACTAATAAAAATAATTCTAAATGAAGGTGAGGGAGATTTACTCACCGTTTATTTTATTTGTCGGAATAAATCAAAGACGTATGATTTAAATTCCATCTAACTGTGGGAAAATCCAAATCCATTTTCCTGCTATGATTCCAACTCGACTTTGCGTTCACATTTTGCACCTAAATTCCAAACTCTTTCCAAATGAATCCCATCATGTAGTCTAGGTCCTTATATGACCAAAGCAAATGGACAGTACCCCGAACGGATCTAAAAACGAATAAGATATCACATTTCATTTTACTAACCAATTTCCTTTATATAACTAATTATATAAATTAATCTATTTATTTTTATATAAACTAATTTTCCTAAATAGTTTAAATAAATAAAATTACCTTAATCCCTTTACTAAATGTAAATTTGTTTGATCTTCCAATTTGCATACACCATCATAGATTGGTGTCCACCACCACTTGATTGAAAACAACACCGGACGCACCTCGGAAACCTTCTTACCAACACTGTTACCACTCAAACTTCCTTCTCCAGTCACACTAGTAGCTCCCAGCATCATTCACGTCTCCACTACTGTCGACCTTTGCATTTGACTGTCGATCCTCCCAAGAAGACCTCGCAGCTCCAACTCGAGGCACCACAAAGAATCGCGGCTTCCTCCAGAACACTTAGCCCTACTGCCCAACGCTGCCACAAACTTTCGAACACCCAGAATCCGATCCCTAATGTCGATCCCTCCCTAAATCACCACAGTTCAAAACTCGCACCATCCCAAATCGCTTGGCACCTCTGACTTCATCCATTAGCCCCACCGAATGCGCGCACCTCCTTCCCCCATGACGTCGAGTTCTAGAGAGCATCGCGAGTTCTACAGTTCACGATTTATATAAGGCGGCTTTTGATTTTCGAATAAGTGGAGGAAATTCCGTTCGATTTCAGTTTTGGGGGAAATAATGGAAATAGAAACGAACTGGAATGGATTAGAGGAGAACTCGAATTTTAATTCTGAGGTTTTAGGAGTTAGAACGTGGTTCGGTTTTTTGAGGGATGAACGAATGGGAGAAAAAGGCCACCACAATTTATACAGAAGGATTTCATGGTTGGGTGGGAAAAAGGAAGGCCGCGTTTCCTTTCTTCTTGGGGTTTTGAAATGAACAACACGCCCTATTTAGTTCTCCTTCTTGTTTTGTTTCAGACCACAAATTAGGATATTTGTTTTAATTTTAATTAGTTTTGAATCAGTTGTCCTTTATTAAAATCCCCGTGATTCCGAACCCCTTTCTAAGCCCAACCACTGAAAATTCTAAGGTAATACCACTATTCCGGACACACTGAGATAGGTCAAGAAGTCCGATTCGATCATCTGGAGAAGATATTAATTTAAATCGATATAAATTGAATTTCAAACCATTTAAATTCTTCGATAATAATTTTTATTCGAATTCAAAAAGAAGTCTGAACTGTATTCAATTCGGTTGTAAATCTCGAACTGAATTATATTTTCGCATTACGATGATATAATATATTCGATATTTACATCGAAATTGATTATTAGATTAACAACTTAATAAAAAATACCATTTATATTATACACCCAATATTTAAATCTGTATTAAATATTTAAAGTTAACCCATAGGAATCCGGGTCATTACAAGTTTATTGCACCATTAAAACTTTTCAAACTGATGTTGGTTTAGAGTTCAAATCATTATATAATTTCTTTGAAAATAAAGGGATAATTCATTGAATTACATGTCCTTATACTTTTAAACAAAATGGTAAAGTTGAGAAAAAACATAGACATATTGTAGAGTTTAGATTAACCCTATTGGCACAAGCATCTTAACCACTAAATTTTGGCCTGAATCATTCAATTCAGTTATTTACTTAATAAACAGAATGCCAACTAATATACTAAATGGTATTAGCCCACTTGAAAATTTGTATAATGCCAAACCAAACTATAATGAATTAAACACCTTTGGATGTCTATGCTTTCCTCATTTAAAACCATACAACTCAAATAAATTAGATTATAGATCTAGGCATGTACTTTTTTAGGTTATTATACCAAACAATAAGGGTACAAATGTACTGAAACTTATGGCAGAATATTTATTAGTAGGAATGTTTTTTTTTTTGATGAAAACATATTCCCGTATAAAGAGAGAAACATGAAAACATCAAAGAAAGTATACAATCAGAAGATATATGTATACGTGAGTGTGACAACAAGGAATTTCGCTCGATCCGAATCAGTCGCTAAACCGACCCAGACCGTTCGAAACGCCGGATTGTTTCGAGAACACGACAAAATAGAACGCAGACCGAAGAACATTTCATTGTATATTCCAACAATTCCATCAGAATGTAAGAATATACAGAGTATAAATCAATATTGCACATTTATCAAATATCAGAGATTACAATAAATTACATAGCAGCGGAAATAATACAATACACAACTAGAATGAGATATACAGATACAAAGCTTTCCGGATATCGTTCCAGCTGTAAACCAGGATCCTGTGAATATAAATCTGCAAAACAAAAACTACTAGCTGCCCGTGTCGAAATAAGGGCACCCAGAGTTTAGGTTAAAACAATATACTCCAGGTCAGTCATGGGACTGTTGTGAGAACTAAAACAGTTATTTAAAACTTTACTTTAAATCAGATATATAGAGGGACCACGCCGTATAACACGGAACGGGTTTCCTCCCAAGAATACCAGTGCATATAACAAAACAACGCAATTCTTTTTGGAAAAATGAAGCTATTATAAGACCCAGGTCCTATCACACAATGCAACGCAAGACGGGGGATAGGGTTTTCCCTTATAATAGCCAAACATGCTTAATACATTTAAAACAAATAGTTTGATACTATAATAAGTGCATAGTGCATGAACAATTTCAAATCATAAGTATCAATCATAGACGGCATGAGTACCATATATCATGTCGCCATACTAGGCTCTACAATTGAAACCGCAAAATCACGTATTTGGAAGTTGGATTTCCATCTATGAACCGAGGCAAAAGATAGTCCTCAACCGATTCGAGACTGTCTAGCCCGAGCCTCAGGACCCAGACAAAGGTGAGCCCTTGGAGCGATAGGGCCGGTCCACCGATGTGGATTAAAATGCCTGAACACTTCGTTTTCCCACACTTTGGGGCGTAAATGAGCCAACGAATGACTCCATCAGACCCGGATCGTCCGATCAAACCGAGGCGCCTCGCAACAGCAACAACCACATAAGTCCAACTCGTCAGGGCGTGTAAAACCACTAACGCCACTTCTAGCAAGAAAGAAACGCATGTCCTCCCTGAGGTCCTCTCCCGTTTTTGGTTCACCACCGGGGTGTGAGGCTCGCGAATCCACGTTACACAAAGCTACGCCACACAGGCCGTGCTTTGATCATCAACCACAAGACTTTGCTTTTCAACTGAAGCCTTGATCAATTGCCACTTAGGCATGCCACACAGGCAATTCACTCCATGCGATGGATATCCATCAATATATAACCCCTGGGCTCGTATGTCTAAGAGAAGGGCGTTAAGCAAAAGAATAAATTCTCCGCCGCCAAACAGATATATATTTAATAGAAATCAATCACACAGAATGAAATCCAATGTCAGACACGCAATCCATTTACGAGTTCGTTCTGGGTCTGAACGAAACCGGAGGCACATAGTACCCCGCGTATCCATCGATCTCCAAGTACGTCTGGACGATCACCACTGATTCCCTCCTCTTGGGTGTACGACCCAATCAAGATCATCAGCAATCACCCAAACGACGTGAAGACCTCCAGTCTTCAACCACCGTCTTCATCTTCGACACCACGTCGAATTAGTTATTCAGAATGGGATAAACCCGGTCTTTCTGAATAACTCGCGTATATAATCATCAAGTGTTACACAAACACGACATACGCCTCATTCCAATTCAGAATATCCGTTTATTCAAATATTCTTCTACTTTGGGAAAGGTTCCCATTAATTTTATCAAAGATAAATTCTTTAAATTTATTCTTTAATCTTCTTTGAATATCAATTCAAACTAGTCGGGATTAGCGAATCACACCGAAATAATCATTTATTTTATTTCCCAATCCCCACCTATTCATCCCATGAAGTAAATTTGGTAATACTTCATATCTAATACCACGGTGTTATCGGTAAATTCAATTACCATTTCACGTTCAAATCTAATTAAAGATTTAACTACCGCCGGGAGTAAAACTGGTGATACTCCATTCTCGATCATTTCAATCTAATTAAAGATTCATTAAAACTCCACTTAGTTTTAATTTTCACAGAAATCAATATCCTGTCTTTAGCTGGGTTAAAGAACCAATGTCATTTTAAAACATGGCCCACAATAAACCCAAAATCACATTCATTAATTATCGGGTTAAAGAACAAGTGTTATTTAAAACACTGTTCACGATAAACCCAAAAATCAATACCAGTTCAATTTCAATTAAATATTATTTAATTGGTACATTTCATTAAATCTAAATAAAAAGATTTATTCTTTTTCTCAATTAGGCTTAAGAACAGTGTTAATGAAGACACCATTCATGACAAACCCGAATCACATTTGATATTCAATACAAGGCTATGAATAGAAAATATATCGGCTTACATTCAATATCAAATTCTACGACCAACAAATATCGTATTGGAAAATACGATATAAATATATCTTTCAAATTTCCATAACAACATATGTATAATCACGAAATCCAACATCGAAATATTCCAAAGACAATTTCGATTCAAATCCATTCCATTTCAATTATTGGAAATTCTGGTTACCTTTAAAACCCTTTTTAAATTCAATTTATTTATTTAAAAAATAAATAGAATTATAATTCTAGTTCAAAACTAGTTCATTTCGATAAAAATCCATTTTTACCTTTTCAAATATGGAGTTTTTCATCCCAATTCATCCCAAATCATTTCTTATGATTTTTACACAAATTATGGATATTTTTAATAATTTTATCCAGGCCCGTACAGTCGATTTCCATCAACGGCCATCGAACTGCACTTACAACGACCTTTTCCAAATTTGATTTGGACATAATTCCAAATCCAACCGTTAGATTTCAGATCTCTAATATTGATTAGAAAGCTCTTTTCGATACGAACCCAACGGTTCCAGTTTTAGGAGAATCTGACGGTCGGATCTCCCGTAATATCCGTTCGAAGTCAATGGTCGAAATTCGCGAACTACTGCGGCGTGGCGTGTTCTATTCAGGCCATTATATTATATATATAATATACTTCGTCGATTTCAATTCGAAACGTGCTTTATAAATCGTTTTAAATTCATTTTCAAAACGGTTTCAACTTCATATTCAATTTCAAATCAAAATTGAATATTCCAATATAAATTCGTTTTAAATTCATTTCAAATCGATTTCAATTCAATTTCAATTTAATTCGAATTTCTTTTCAATTTCAATTTGAATTCAATTCCTTTCGATTTCAATTCGGATTCAATTCTATTCAATTTAATTCAAATTTCAATTCTATTCGAATTTCAAATTATTTCAGTGTATTTCGAATTTCAAATCAATTCGGTTTGATTCGAATTTCAATTCACTTTAAATATAATTCGAATTTCAATTCATTTCAATATAATTCGAATTTCAAATCTATTCGATTTCAAATCTATTCAATTTAATTCGGATTTCAATTCTATTCGAATTTCAAATCATTTCAGTGTATTTCGAATTTCAAATCAATTCGGTCTAATTCGAATTTCAATCCACTTTAAATATAATTCGAATTTCAATTCATTTCAATATAATTCGAATTTCAAATATATTCGATTTCAAATCTATTCAATTTAATTCGGATTTCAATTCTATTTCAATATTCATTGAAAAATGAATAAAATCGATATAAATATCATTCACGTCAAAATGGCGTCAATCTAATCAACACGGCTTCATATATTTCTATTTTCAAATATTCTATTTCAAATATTTCTTTTTTTCCAAACTGGAATGAGGCCCAATCAATTACCATATAATGTTAATTATATGGATTTTCTACAACACATGTATACAATAACAACGATGAATAATCAACCATCATCCAAAGTGCATTCTACACTGTATAATCATCAAATACAAATATTCAACGCTTATAACAGTTTGTCAATCAATCGATTGACATACAACTAAACAATTGGGATTAGTGTACGTCAAATATCATCCCAATACCCGTGTGGGGTTTAAAACAATCAAACATAGATTTTATTTGTGCAGTTGGTCGATGTGTAAAATTTATCGTCCCTATCAATATCAGTCAAATGTGTGTATATAAACAAATCGTCCGATTTGTTTATTTTTATTTCCTTTCATATACGCGTTAAAAGTTCTATTTTTAACTATAAAATATTTTTAACTATATAAATATTTTATTTCATTTCACATCACATCACACAATCAACTACACATCAGAATCAAACAACCAAGCATACAAGCCGTCCATGGTCTGTGGACGACGGGTGTCGGGTGCTACTAAACACCGTCTGCATATCAGTATATATTTTAACTAGAAAACAAAATTAAAAGCTGAGAAGTTCTCACCGACTAGCTAATCCAAACATCTCGACTCATCGAATGTAGAAGTCTTCGCCGTTTCTTCTTTCATCACCTTCGTCATCCGTATTCACTACATATATAAAAATCACATTTTTACTTCACTATTCAATATATAAAAATCGAATTTTTACTTTGCTATTCAATATATAAAAATCAAATTTTTATTTTGCTATTCAATATATAAAAATCGAATTTTTATTTTGCTATTCAATATATAAAAATTGAATTTTTATTTTGCTATTCAATATATAAAAATCGAATTTTTATTCTTTCTATAATATAAAATTTATAATTTTCTAATGAATAAAAATCAAATCTTTCTAATGAATAAAAATCGAACCTTTCCAAATGAATAAAAAACTAATTTTTACATACCGTTCATATGAATAAAAATCTAATCTTTTCTTCTATAAAAATGTAATCTTTTCATACAGAAAAATATAATCTTTCCCTTATAAAAATCAAATCTTTTTATTCAATAAAAATCAAACCTTTTCTTATGATAAAAATTAAATCTTTTCTCATATGAAAAATTATATTTTTACTTACATTCAAAAATAAAAAATAAAACTGTTTTTTAATAAATAAATGAAGATAAAATAAATGGAAGAACTTACAGCGTTTTCTTTTCAGACCGGGGGGGGGGGGGGGTTCACTGCGTCTCGTTGGAGGTTGGATGGCTGGAGCGTGGGGCGACGCGGTGGCAGGCCGCGGTGGTCTTGGTGGCTCGGTTTGGATGGGTTTCAGGGGGGCGTCGAGTTTGTAGCAGCGGAGGGGAGGAGTGGTGGAGGACCGAGGCGGCGCTGGAGGAGGGCGGAGGCTGGAGGTGCGGCGCCTGTGATGGGCGGCGGCGCTGAATCGAGGGGGGGCGACGATGTTTCCCCCCTTTCTTGTTTTTTTTAATTCTGTAATGAATTGAATCGGTCAAGGGGGGGGGGGAGACTTAAGAGGAAAAGGAGGTGAAGGGGAATATATTTAATTATTATTTTAATTTTAAAAAGCAACTTTTTCATTCGAACTCGAAACGAGACCCACCGCCTATCATCCATAGCTAAGTACCCCCATTCCGAACACAATGGGATATATATCCTATGCTGATTCGATCGTTTCGATCAGTTTTCGTCAAAATCAACATATAACTCTATATATTGAATTTGAACGCGCATTTCAATTTACCGGGGTCACATACTAACTCGAAAAATTCCAGAAAAATATTTCTAGCTTCGTATCGACGATACGGTCCTAACAAAACAAGTTTCGTCGAATTCTGAGACCATTTGAAAAATGGTCATTTTCCAGTCGATTAAAATCAACTGAAACTGATCAAATGTGTTTTCCTTTTCCACGCTCACGCATTGATTCGAAAAATTTCGAAAATTGGAATCTAGCAATAATTTGACATCGCGGATCCAATAAAAGTGGTTTCGTCGAAATCTGAGGTCTTTTGCAAAATTTCCATTTTTAAGGGCCTGAATTCCATAGCGACTATTCTGAAATTTCAACTGGACATATCTTTTTATTCCCGCTATGAAATTTTGATTTTTCGGATTCGTTGGAAAGATATTATCAATTAGATTCAAATATTTTTGGTTTTGCTAAAATCCGGTTTATTTTACACCCGGTACATTCATTTGAATTTTTAAATCGAATTATCGAACTACCACGCCATTTTCAATTCCTTTTATAATTTAAAATAAATATTATATTCCAACGACGATCTATATAAATATATACGTTCGAATTCTATTCAAAATAAATTTTTCGTCGTTATTATTTAAAATAATTCATTTTAAATAATCAAAATTTGCTAAAATTGCAGAAATAATTTTTTTAAATTGGCTCGGATTTCCGGGTTATTACAATCTCCCCCACTTAAAACTTTTCGTCCCCGAAAAGGAACGAAGCCGAAAGTTGTTTAACAAATCAACTCAACTTCCAGTATTTTGACTACGGCTTAAGTTCTTCAACTTTTCGGTTTCTAAGAACCTTTCAAAATTTTCAAAAATTTGGCTAACACCCTAAATTTTCGAAAAATTTCGCCATAACCTCCCCTGCACCGGAGCACGGGAAAATCCCGAAATTACCATACAGGCCCTCTGATCTCAAAAAGAAAAAGCCAAGCGGCTCATAAAATCATCATCACCCAAACAAAACAGTAAATTATGGTAAACATGTACCTATTTTTCGGGCAAACAAATTTTATTCTTCTGCTCTAGCCTTCTTGCTATGACCTGTTCAATGTAAGTACATGTATATGCAAGCAAATGCGACCAAATTTCAATACAATTCATTTTTTGGTCAATTTGGCTAAAGGTTCAACATTTAATTAATCAAACTATAATCAACCAACACAATCAACAATCAATTAGTTGATTAGCATTTCAAATTCATAACTTTGATATATAGTCAAAAATGACATTTTTGGTGCCAAATCATAACAATAAACCCTATCTAATTTTGGTTCTCACACCAGTCAATAGGAAATATATAAATATCACACCTTCGAAACTCGAACACAAATACAGATGATGTCGTGACATCACCAGAATTATCCCCGAGCGGTTACAGTGCGATTTTATATCTACCCACTATATTAAAACATTGAATACCCGTGGATCAGACGTATATGCAAAATCTTTATATACTGGATTGTCCAAATCAATATAAATAAATAATCAAATACGAATAATTGATTTAAATTTCAAAAACAAAAATTGTTTTCATTTTTAAAAATATACTCTTCACACTCGTTCTAGGATACTACTGATCCCACTCTAACGAGTCATTCCCATTGGATATTACTAATCCAATTTCTGATGAATTCTTTCGTATGGTTCTAATGTGTCTTGTTCTCTGAGCTTTATAAACCAAAGCTCTGATACCAACTGTGACAACAAGGAATTTCCCTCGATCCGAATCAGTCGCTAAACCGACCCAGACCATTTGAAACGCCGAATTGTTTCGAGAACACGACAAAATAGAACGCAGACCGAAGAACATTTCATTGTATATTCCAACAATTCCATCAGATTATAAGAATATACAGAGTATAAATCAATACTACACATTTATCAAATATCAGAGATTACAATAAATTACATAGCAGCGGAAATAATACAATACAAAACTAGAATGAGATATACAGATACAAAGCTTTCCAGATATCGTTCCAGCTGTAAACCAGGATCCTGTGAATATAAATCTGCAAAACCAAAACTATTAGCTGCCCGTGTCAAAATAAGGGCACCCAGAGTTTAGGTTAAAACAATAAACTCCAGGTCAGTCATGGGAGTGGTGTGAGAACTAAAACTGTTATTTAAAACTTTACTTTAAATCAGATATATCAAGGGACCATGCCGTATAACACGGAACGGGTTTCCTCCCAAGAATACCAGTGCATATAACAAAACAACGCAATGCTTTTTGGAAAAATGAAGCTATTATAAGACCCAGGTCCTATCACGCAATGCAACGCAAGCCGGGGGATAGGGTTTTCCCTTATAATAGCCAAACATGCTTAATACGTTTAAAACAAATCGTTTGATACTATAATAGGTGCATAGTGCATAAACAATTTCAAATCATAAGTATCAATCATAGACGGCATGGGTACCATATATCATGTCTCCATACTAGGCTCTACAATTGAAACCGCAAAATCAAGTATTTGGAAGTTGGACCGAGGCAAAAGATAGTCCTCAACCGATTCGAGACTGTCTAGCCCGAGCCTCAGGACCCAGACACAGGTGAGCCCTTGGAGCGACAGGGCCGGTCCACCAATGTGGATTAAAATTCCTGGACACTGCGTTTCCCCATCCTTTGGGGCGTAAATGAGCCAACGAATGACTCCATCGGACCCGGATCGTCCGATCAAACCGAGGCGCCTCGCAACAGCAACAACCACATAATTCCAACTCGTCAGGGCGTGTAAAACCACTGACGCCACTTCTAGCTTGAAAGAAATGCATGTCCTCCCTGAGGTCCTCTCCCATTTTTGGTTCACCACCGGGGTGTGAGGCTCGCGAATCAACGTTACACAAAGCTACGCCACACAGGTCGTGCTTTGATCATCAACCACAAGACTTTGCTTTTCAACAGAAGCCTTGATCAATTTCCACTTAGGCATGCCACACAGGCAATTCACTCCATGCAATGGATATCCATCAATATAAAACCCCTGGGCTCGTACGTCTCAGAGAAGGTCGTTAAGAAAAAGAATAAATTCTCCGCCGCCAAACAGATATATATTTAACAGAAATCAATCACACAGACTGAAATCCAATGTCAGACACACAGTCCATTTACAAGTTCGTTCTGGGTCTGAACGAAACCGGAGGCACCTAGTACCCCGCGTATCCATCGATCTCCAAATATGTCTGGACGATCACTACTGATTCCCTCCTCTTGGGTGTACGGCTGTAACACCCGTGAATTCTATAACGTTAAGCTTCACGGATTAAAGTATAATTAATTATAAATGATGAAATCAAGGGAAATGGGTCACGCCATTGTGTTCGTCTCGAAATTCTGCTTGTGATAGAGTTCAAGTTTGCCTAAAACGGATATCATATGAAGAAGATATGGACGAACGAAGTTAGGCGAAAAAACAGAAAACGGGTCAGAATGCACTGGCGCACTTGGGAAGTGCGCCAGAACAGAAATGAACTGGCGCACTTGGGAAGTGCGCCAATACATTTTTAGCCTAGCGCACCTGCCAAGTGCGCCCAGGTTAGATTGACCTGCTGGTCAGGTCCTGGCTGGCCTGATCAGGGTCTGGTCGAATTCTGATGCTTGGCTGAGTCACTAGGGCTTACGTGTCACCTTTTGAGTGGATCTTTGTACTTTGTATGGTCTAGATTCCTCCTATCTTCATCCGACGGCTCAAAACAATTTAAAATTCTATAAATACAACTCAAGTCTAACCCTAAATTCACACAAATAATAGAATACAAAAGCCGTCATGCTGCTGGAGACGAACTAGGAATGGCCGTCAATTAGAAAGCCTAGAGACAAGCCAACAAGCCTAAGAGACGAATCAAATTAAAAGAAGATCAAAGCTTAATCAAATCATTCATCACAACTTTGCTGCCAAAAGGAGAGCATCTCCAAATCAAAATAACAGAAATCAGAAAACAAGAATTCATCACACGTTGTAAGTATAGTGACCTTTCAAAATTTGAATAAAAACTGTGATGTGATTCGATGTAAATGAAAATAGAATCGTGTTGTTATAATCTTTGTATATTGTGATGGTTCTATCATGACTTGTGTATTGCTGTTTGTGGCATAAATTAATCGATGCAAGCCTATTGAACAATTGTGTATGAAAAACAATGGCACTTGCAAGCTTGTGGAAAAAACTAGAAATTTATCCCTTTTTGCATATGTCGATGGCATGGACTATGTATATTTCCTTAGTCTATATTAGAATTTATGTAAACATGTTATAGACCTTTTATGCCTACATGACCCAAAACCTATGATATTATCCTTATGTTTATTGGCAAGTATAATTAGATCTATGTTTGCAAGCATAATTGGATATATGTTTCATAAACTATGTAAGTTCATGTTTATTTGCAAAATATAATTGGTTCTATGTCAAACATAGTTTGGGTTTCATAAACTATGCAAGTTCATGTTGAAATAGGCTATATGATTAGATGTAAAAATTGTACATTTTTTTTTGATGGATATATATGACGTGCTAGTTTTGTGATCGATATTATGCCAAGTTAACATGTTTAAACACAAGTTTGTATTTGCCTAAAACTATGCCATTTCATATGTCACCTACTTAGTCATACTTTGATTCGAATGCAAGTTCACATGACCCATGTTATATGTTAGTTGAATCACCAAATTGCAAGTTCATGCGCCACACACCTTTATGTATTACATGTTCATGATTTCCCCTTTTCCTCACGTTTATAAAGTTAGGCTGAATTGTGACAAGCCCAACACATGTTATAACGTTGCGAACAAACGGGAGTAATAGCGTTGGGTGTAAAATCTGAAAATATATGTTGGCATGTTTGGCACATGCCAATGATTATGACACATAAGTGGTATGAATTGAAATACAAAGATATGACATTTACATATAGTTGAAAAGTAATAAAATATGTAAAATTTAGAAAACACGATATGCTTAACCTGATGTTGGATTGAGTTGTGATGTAAACCTGCCCGGACCCGCCCGGCTGTCCAGTAGTCACAACAATACCTATCCAATGTTGGTGGTTAAGCATTGAGCCCAATAAGGACCCGAGGTTAGACTGAGCTACGGTGTAAACCTGCCCGGAACTGGCCGGCATATCCAGTAACCATAGCAATACCTGTCTAATGTGAGTGGTCTGGTGCTCCTAAGAGACTAAGGACAGATGGTAGGGTTAAGTCAACTATAACACTTAACCAAATTCAACATTTCAACAAGAATTGATGGGTGGGGTTAGGTAAATACAGACACTTAACCACTTAACATGTTTGACTAGAAAATCCTGGTAATGAGGGACCCGTTTCAGCAGTAACCCAAAGTTAGGTATCAACGGTACCCTGAAACTTGGCAGGGTGGGGCACGATTACTGGGCTGATTGTAAGCGGTCAAACGACGGCGGTGGGTGCACAGTGCAGGTCTAACGGGGTGCGGACGTGCACACACTCCGGAGCAGACAACCAGGGTACTGGGGACACCAGTAGTATAACCTATGTCTTCTAGTTTTGTGTCGGGGCCGCCACCATGGGTCTTGATACACCCCATGGTGGGACCAGCATAGGTATCTACAACTCTTGGGGGCCGTATGACACATGTTAACGCGAGTAGGAGCCGATCTTTAATAAGAATGGGGACCACTTCACCCTCACCATGGGGTGCCAGTTAGAATAAACTCGAGTAGGTGCAGAGATATATTATGGGTGTGATAGTACATTCGACACTTCCTTAGCCTTTGACACTTTCCTATTTTTAGTTTATATCCGTCATATCCTTTTCTTATTCACATGTTGAAGAGTTACTAGATTTACTCAGGCTTTATTTCTGACCCTCTTTTCTTTTCGTCTCCTTTTCTTTCGTTCCCCCATTGGTCCACGGGGAGGAAACAGCTCAGCTCAGTCAGGCTCTTTACAAGCACCAAGAACGTAGATGTATGATTTGCATCTTTCTTGTTCGGATAATGGCTTTGGATGTCACTATGGGAATTTTTGTCACTTTATTTATGTTTTCATGCTTCTTTAATAATCAAGGCAGTTATGAGGTTGTAATGTTGAAATTATTTTGAGACAATTATGGAAATCTTTGTTTGATGCACGTATTGATGAAATAAAAGTTTTTTCGGTTTCCGCTGTTTAAAATACGTGTATTTATATCTGTCTTGAGTTCATCTGTGGCTTCTACTTGTAAACCTCCACCAAAGTTAAGGCATTCCCTTTGTGAGTGACCTTAATGGAGGTGGGGTGTTTCACTTGGTATCAGAGCATAGGTTTGCCAGACAAGATAAAAGTTTTTGAAAATTGTTTTCAAAAAGAAAGTTTAAAGAAGCATTTTTTTATAGAAAAAGTGTTATATTTATAAAAAGACAAAATCCCCCAAAGCCATGTGCCCTATCTATCCTTCTCTATCCTTCGTTTTGAAATTTTCCTTTTCTGTTCCAGCATGTCTAGGGACCTTACTCCCCAGCTACAGATGCTGTTACTCCTCCTCCTCTACGTGAACCAGCAAACGGAAGAATCTTCAAACAAGAAGACGGATAATAGTCAAGGAGGAAAGGACCACAACAATAATAACAAGACACGTGAGAAAAGGAAATGTTATTTATGTGGCATTGTTGGACATGTGGTGAACGACTGCAGAAAGAAGAAGAGGAAGATGAGTGCTATTTGCTTTCATTGCGGTGAGGCGAGACACATGGTTAGGAACTGCCCTAAGAAGCAAGGGCAAGGCCCGCAAGCAGGACCTTCTGGGGATACCTCTTTAACTTCTTCTCCTAGATGCTTTGTTTTATCCTGCTTATCTTCTCAATCCTATCTTGAGAACTTTAGGTAGTAATATTTCAGTAGAAAGTGTAGTTTATCTTTATGATCATCCAGTTCGTACACATTTTGACTCTGGCGCATAACACTCTTTTATTTCATCTGCCTTAGTCTAATCTCTGCATCTAGACACTAGTATGGTAGAAGATCCCTTATTAGTTTCAAATCCAATTGGGGGCTCAGCTTACTTGTCAATGGTTTGTTTGGGTTTGAAAATCTCTATTCTTAGCGTGGAGTTTAGTTGTAGTGCCTTTGTTTTGGGCTTCTCGGGATATGGTTTGATCTTAGGCATGGACTGCTTATCCAGTAATAGTGCCATTCTTGACTGTGAGAAAAGAGTAGTTAGACTCTTGACTCGGCTTGGTAACACTCTAAAAATTTCTTGTGATCCCTTGAATGCTGTTATGCTTAGTTATCTAGAGTCGCTTGATACTTCTGATGAGTTTTTGCAATCAGCTAGAGTAGTCCAGGAATATCCGGGTGTCTTTGAGGAAGTGAAAGTGTAACAACCCGGAAAATCTGGGCCAGTTTAAAATTTTTATTTTGGCAATTTTAGCGAATTTAGATTATTTAAAATGAATTATTTTAAATAATATCGACGAGAAATTTATTTTGAATATAATTCGAACGTATATATTTATACGCGTCGTCGTTAGAATATAAATATTTATATATAATTATAAATAGAATTGAAAATGGCGCGGTAGTTCGATAATTCGATTTCATACTTCAATTGAATATACCGGGTGCAAAACAATCCGGATTTTAGTGAAACCAAAAATGATAGGATCTAATTGATAATATCTTTCTATCGAATCCGAAAAATCAAGATTTCATAGCGGGAATCAAAAGATATGTCCAGTTGAAAAATTCTGAATAGTCGCTATAGAATTCAGGCCCTTAAAAATGGACATTTTGCAAACGACCTCGGATTTCGACGAAACCAGTTTTGTTGGGTCCGTGATGTTAAGTTATTGCTAGATTCCAAATTTCATAATTTTTCGAATCAATATGTGAGCGTGGCGAAAGAAAACGCGTTTAACCAGTTTCAGTTGATTTTAATCGACTGGAAATTGGCCATTTTTCCAACGGTCTCAGAATTTGACGAAACTAGTTTTGTTAGGACCGTATCGTTGATACGAAGCTAGAAAATATTTTTCTAGAATTTTTCTAGTTAGTATGTGACCCCGGTAATTTGAAATGTGCGTTTAAAATTCAATATAGTGACTTAAATGTAAATTCAACTGAAACTAATCGAAACGATCAAATCAGCTTGCGATACATATCCCATTGTGTTCGGAATGGGGGTAAAACGCTATGGACGATAGGCGGTGGGCCTCGTTTCGAGGTCATGGGTAAAAGTCAACTTTATGCAATTAATTTAATAAAAAAAAAAAAAAAAATATTTCCCTCCTTTATTTTCCCTCTGCCCCCCCCCCCCCCCCGATTTCATTCTGCAATAAAAAAAAAAAAAAAGAAAAGGGCCCGATCTCTAAATCGCCGCCGCCTCCCTCGAAATCGCCACCACGTCCCGACGAGCGCACCCCACCGCCGGCTGACCCCCCCTACCCCCTCCTCTCCACCGCTACTTCTCTCTCTCCAGAACCGAGACCCCCCAAAAAACAGTCGAGCCCTCAGGCCAACGTAGCCTCCACCGCCGACCACACCCGAGCCACCCTCCTCCGCGCCTGCTCCCCCCCCCCCCCCCCCATGAGCGACTGCGGCATCTCCCCCCCCCCCTTCCAGATTAAA
Source organism: Allium sativum (assembly GCA_030737875.1). NCBI lineage: Eukaryota > Viridiplantae > Streptophyta > Magnoliopsida > Asparagales > Amaryllidaceae > Allium > Allium sativum. The sequence continues at coordinate 579,249,909 of CM060915.1, read as the reverse complement.
AACTGTAAGTTTTATCTTTTTTTTTTATTATTATTTTATTTTATTTTAATTTAAATGTCGGTTGCTATATATACATAGTTAAAACTGATTTTTAAACATAGTTAAAACTGATTTTTATATACATAGTTAAAACTGATTTTTAAACATAGTTAAAACTGATTTTTATATACATAGTTAAAACTGATTTTTATTAATAGTTAAAACTGAATTTTTATATGGATAAAACTGAATTTATATAGTTTAGAAACTGAGGTTTATATTGTTTAGAAACTGAAATAGAACTGATTTTGAAGAATAGAAATATAATTTTTATATCATGTAAATAATAAAAATATGATTTTTATATAGTGAAGATAATAAAAATATGATTTTTATATAGTGAAAATAATAAAAATATGATTTTTATATAGTGAAGATAATAAAAATATGATTTTTATATAGTGAAGATAATAAAAATATGATTTTTATATAGTGAAGATAATAAAAATTTGATTTTTATATATTGAACTTCGATAGAAAAATAGAATTTTTATATATTGAACTTCGATAGAAAAATAGAATTTTTATATATTGAACTTCGATAGAAAAATAGAATTTTTATATATTGAACTTTGAACTATAAATTCGATTTTTATATATTGAACTTTGAAATAAAAATTCGATTTTTATATATGGAATAGCGAAGTAAAAATTCAATTTTTACATATGTAGTGGCTACGGGCGACGAAGCTGACGAAGATGCGAAAACAATGAAGACTTCTGCAAATGAAGAGCCGTGGAGCTAGGATAGCTATAGGTGAGAACTTCTCACTCAAATTCTATTTTTCTAGTTATATATATATACATACTAGGATGCAGACGGTGCTTATTAGAAGCACCCGACACCCGTCCACATACCATGGACTTGTTTGTTTGGTTGTGTAGTTGGTTAGATTATTTGATTTGGATTTGATTGATTGGTTGAATTGGAAATTGATTAAAATTGATATGTGAATGGCGTGGGCCTTCACTAGACCGGGGATTAGGCTAGGCCTTGTCCCGTTTCTAGTATCGTGCCGTTATGCCGCCGAAATTTTCTAAAATATGTTAGAAAAATAAAAATATCATTTTATTGAGTAAATGAATTGAATAGAAATTCATAGGTTGAAATAAAATGCTTTATCGTTAAAAATATAATTTTTAACGTGAATATGAAAATAGTGAAGTGAATAAATAAATATTCATTTACAAACCAGATGGTTTGTTTATGTACACTTATTTGAATGACATTGATTGGGACGATAAATTTTACACATCGCCCAACTGCACGAATAAAAATCTGTGTTTGATTGTTTGAAACCCCACACGGGTGTTGGGATGAAATATGAATTTCACTCATCCTGATTGATTAAATATGTCGATCGATTGATTGACAGGCTGTTATGAGCGTTGAATATCTATATTTGATGCTTATACAGTGTAGTGCACTTTGGTTGATGGTTGATTATTTTCAATGTTATTATATACATGTGTTGTATGAAAATCCATATAATTAATTTTATATGGTAATTGATTGGGCCTCATTCCAATCGTGAAAATAAAGAATATTTTGATAATAACAAATATTTTGATAATAGGAAATATTTGAAATAGAATATTTGAAATAGAATATTTGAAAATAGAAATTTATGAAGCCGTGTTAATTAGATTGACGCCATTTTGACGTAAACGATATTTATATCGATTTTATTCATTTTGAAATGAATATTGAAAAGTAATCTCGAATTGAATTGAAAACGATTTCGAAATGAATTGAATTGAAAACGATTTCGAAATGAATTGAATTGAAAACGATTTCGAAATGAATTGAATTGAAAACGATTTCGAAATGAATTGAATTGAAAACGATTTCGAAATGAATTGAATTGAAAACGATTTCGAAATGAATTGAATTGAAAACGATTTCGAAATGAATTGAATTGAAAACGATTTCGAAATGAATTGAATTGAAAACGATTTCGAAATGAATTGAATTGAAAACGATTTCGAAATGAATTGAATTGAAAACGATTTCGAAATGAATTGAATTGAAAACGATTTCGAAATGAATTGAATTGAAAACGATTTCGAAATGAATTGAATTGAAAACGATTTCGAAATGAATTGAATTGAAAACGATTTCGAAATGAATTGAATTGAAAACGATTTCGAAATGAATTGAATTGAAAACGATTTCGAAATGGAATTGAAAGCGAATTGAAATGAATTCAATTTGAATTAAAATTTGAATTGAATAGAATGAATTTTAAAACGAATTTATAAAGAAGAATTCAATTTTGATTTGAATTAAAAAGGAAGTTGAAATTTCTTTTGAAACGAATTCAAAACTATATATATATAATTCGTTTTAAATAGAAATTGACGAAATATATATTATATATATTATATATATAATATAATGGCCTAAATAGAACGCGCCGCGCCGCGGCAGTTCGCGAATTTCGACCATTTATTTCAAACGGACATTGCGGGAGATCCGACCGTCGGATTCTCCTAAAACCGGAACCGTTGGGTTCGCATCGAAAAGAGCTTTCTAATGAATGTTAGAAATTTGAAATCTAACGGTTGGATTTGGAGATACGTCCAAATCAAATTCGAAAAAGGTCGCTATAAGTGCAGTTCGATGGCCGTTGATGGAAATCGACTGTACGGGCCTTGATAAAATTATTAAAAATAGTAATAATTTGTGTAAAATCATAAGAAATGATTTGTGAAGATTTGGGATGAAAAACTCCATATTTGAAAAGATAAAAATAGATTTTTATCGAAATGAACTAGTTTTGAACTAGAAATATAATTCTATTTATTTTTAAATAAATAAATTGAATTTGAAAGGGGTTTTAAAAATAACCAAAATTTCCAATGATTGCATTGGAGTGGATTTGAATCGAAATTGTCTTCGGAATATTTCGATGTTGGAATTCGTGATTATACAGGTGTTGTTATGGAAATTTGAAAGATATATATATTTATATCGTTATTTCCAATACGACATTTGTTAGTCGTAGAATTTGATATTGAATATAAGCCGATATATTTTCTATTCAGAGCCTTGTATTGAATATCGAATGTGATTTGGGTTTGTCGTGAATGGTGTCTTCACTAACACTGTTCTTGAACCCAGTTGAGAAAAGATTAAATCTTTTTATTTAGATTTAATGAAGTGTACCAATTAAATAATATTTAGTTGGAATTGAATTGATATTGATTTTTGGGTTTATCGTGAACAGTGTTTTAAATAACATTTGTTCTTTAACCCGATAATTAATGAATGTGATTTGGGTTTGTCGTGAATGGTGTCTTCACTAACACTGTTCTTGAACCCAGCTGAGAAAAGATTAAATCTTTTTATTTAGATTTAATGAAGTGTACCAATTAAATAATATTTAGTTGGAATTGAATTGATATTGATTTTTGGGTTTATCGTGAACAGTGTTTTAAATAACATTTGTTCTTTAACCCGATAATTAATGAATGTGATTTGGGTTTGTCGTGAATGGTGTCTTCACTAACACTGTTCTTGAACCCAGCTGAGAAAAGATTAAATCTTTTGATTTAGATTTAATGAAGTGTACCAATTAAATGATATTTAATTGGAATTGAATGGATATTGATTTTTGGGTTTATCGTGAACAGTGTTTTAAATAACACTTGTTCTTTAACCCGATAATTAATGGGATGTGACTTTGGGTTTATCGTGAATCGTGTTTTAAATGACACTGATTCTTTAACCCAGTCACAGATTAAAACTAAGTGGAGTTTTAATGAATCTTTAATTAGATTGAAAAGATCGAGAATGGAGTATCACCAGTTTTGCTCCAGGCGATAGTTAAATCTTTAATTAGATTTGAATGTGAAATTTAGAAACTAACTGGCGGTTAGCCAAGCAGAATGGTTTTCTGGATATTGATCTGATGTTGGTTTCGGCCTTCGGGGTTAATATTTGGGGAATTATTCTCTTGATTAATTTACGGTTAGTGACTAATGAATTGGAATGAGGCGTATGTTGTGTTTGTGTAACACTTATTTAAAATATACGCGAGTTATTCGGAAAGACCGGGTTTATCCCATTCTGAGTAACTGATACGACGATAAGTCGAAGATGAAGACGATGGTCGAAGACCGGAGGTCTTCACGTCGTTTGGGTAATTACTGATGATCTTGATTGGGCTGTACACCCAAGAAGATGGAAACAGTTAGTGATCGTCCAGACGTACTTGGAGATCGATGGATATGCGGGGTACTAGGTGCCTCCGGTTTCGTTCAGACCCAGAACGGACTTGTAAATGGACTGTGTGTCTGACATCGGATTACATTCTGTGTGACTGATATCGGTTGCATAGGATGGTTTGCCTGTGTGGCATGCTAAGATGCAAATGATCAAGGCTTCTGTTGAAAAGCAAAGTCTTGTGGTGATGATCAAAGCACGGCCTTTGTGGCGTAGCTTTGTGTAACGTTTACCTCGCGTGTTTCACACCAGGTATGAACCAAAAACGGGAGACGGACCTCAGGGAGGACTTGCGTTTCTTTCTAGCTAGAAGTGGCGTCAGTGGTTTTACACGCCCTGACGAGTTTGACTTATGTGGTTGTTGCTGTTGCGAGGCGCCTCGGATTGATCGGTCGTTCTCGAACCGATGGAGTCATTTAGTTGGCTCGTTTACGCCCCAAAGGGCGGAGAGACGTATTGTTCAGGCACTATAATCCACATCGGTGGACCGGCCCTGACGATCCAAGGGGCAGTTGCGGCTGTTCCGGAGACATGGGCTAGATTGTCTCGAATCGGTTGAGGACTATCTTTTGCCTCGGTTCATAGATGGAAGTCCAATTTCCAAATACGAGACTTTGCGATTTCGATTGTATAACCTATATATGGCGACATAGTGGGATGGGGCGCTCATGCCGCCTATGATTGATACTTATGATTTGAAGTGTTTTATACACTATGCACTTATATTAGTATCAAATGATTTGTTTTAAACGTATCAAGCATTCTTTGGCTGTTATAAGGGAAAACCCTATCCTCGACTGCGTTGCATTGTGTGATGGGACCTGGGTCTTATAACAGCTTCATTTTTCTTTATTTAGCATTGCGCTGTTTGTTTTATGCACTGGTATTCTTGGGAGGAAACCCGTTCCGTGTTATACGGCGTGGTCCCTTGATTTACCTAATGATTTAAAATAAAGATTAATAACTGTTTTAGTTCTCACACCAGTCACATGACTGACCTGGGGTTTATTGTTTTAACCTAAACTCTGGGTGCCCTTATTTTGACACGGGCAGCTAGTAGTTTTGGGTTTTGCAGATTTATATTCACAGGATCCTGGTTTACAGCTGGAACGATATCCGGAAAGCTTTGTATCCGTATATCTCTTCTAGTTGTGTATTGTATTATTTTCCGCTGCTATGTATTTAAATGTAATTTAAATCTCTGATGTTTCTGTGTAATATTCATTTTTACTCTGTATATTCTTGTATTCTGATGCGTTGTTGTAATATACAATGAAACGTTCTTCTGTATGCGTTCTATTTTGTCGTGTTCTCAACGATAGGGCGTTTCGAACGGTCTGGGTCGGTTTAGCGACTGGTTCGGACCGAGCGAGATTCTTTGCCGTCACAGTTGGTATCAGAGCTTTGGTTTACAAAGCAGAGAACAAGGCACATTAGAACCATATGAAAGAATTCATCAGATATTGGGTTAGTAAAATCCAATTAGAATGACTCGTTAGAGATAGGATCAGTAGTATCCTAGAACGAGTGTGAAGAGTATATTTTTAAAGTGAAAACAAATTTTGTTTTGAAAATTAAATCAATTATTCGTATTTGATTATCTATTTACATTGAGTTGGACAGTCCAGTATATAAAGATTTTGCGTATGCGTCTGATCCACGTGTATTTGAAATTTTAATATACTGGATAGATATAGAGTCACATTCTAGACACCCGGGGATAATTCTGATGATGTGGCCACATTATCAGTATTTATATTCGTGTTTCGAAGGTGTGATTTTCTATATATTTCCATTAGACTGGTGTGAGAACCAAAATTAGATAGGGCTAATTGTGTGATTTGGCATCAAAAACATGATTTTTGTATGTGTATCAAAATTATGAATTTGAAACTCTAATTCACTAATTGATTGATGTTTGTGTTGTTTGTTTAGTTGTTTGCTAATTTTTAGCCATTTAGCCTAATTGAATCAAACATTGACTTGTATTGAAATTTGGTCGCATTTGCTTGCATATACATGTATATCATTGAACAGGTCATAGCAAGGAGGTTAGAGCCGAGAATAAAATTTGTTTGCCCGACAAATAGGTACATGTTTACTACATAATTTCCTGTTTTGTTTGGGTGATGATGATTTTGTGAGCCTATTGGCTAGCCGCTTGGCTTTTTCTTTTTCTTTTTGAGATCTGAAGGACCGGGGAAGCTATTTGAAATTCCCCGATGCTCCCATTGCAGGGGAGGTTATGGCGAAATTTTTCAAAAATTTAGGGAGTTAGCCAAATTTTTGAAAATTTGAAAATTCTCAGAAACTGAAGAGTTGGAGAATGGAAGCCAGGCCGATCGTAGAGTTGATTAATCAAACCACTTTCGACTTTGTTCCTTTTCGGGGACGAAAAGTTTTAAGTGGGGGAGATTGTAACAACCCGGAAAATCTGGGCCAGTTTAAAATTTTTATTTTGGCAATTTTAGCGAATTTAGATTATTTAAAATGAATTATTTTAAATAATATCGACGAGAAATTTATTTTGAATATAATTCGAACGTATATATTTATACGCGTCGTCGTTAGAATATAAATATTTATATATAATTATAAATAGAATTGAAAATGGCGCGGTAGTTCGATAATTCGATTTCAAACTTCAATTGAATATACCGGGTGCAAAACAATCCGGATTTTAGTGAAACCAAAAATGATAGGATCTAATTGATAATATCTTTCTATCGAATCCGAAAAATCAAGATTTCATAGCGGGAATCAAAAGATATGTCCAGTTGAAAAATTCTGAATAGTCGCTATAGAATTCAGGCCCTTAAAAATGGACATTTTGCAAACGACCTCGGATTTCGACGAAACCAGTTTTGTTGGGTCCGTGATGTTAAGTTATTGCTAGATTCCAAATTTCATAATTTTTCGAATCAATATGTGAGCGTGGCGAAAGAAAACGCGTTTAACCAGTTTCAGTTGATTTTAATCGACTGGAAATTGGCCATTTTTCCAACGGTCTCAGAATTTGACGAAACTAGTTTTGTTAGGACCGTATCGTTGATACGAAGCTAGAAAATATTTTTCTAGAATTTTTCTAGTTAGTATGTGACCCCGGTAATTTGAAATGTGCGTTTAAAATTCAATATAGTGACTTAAATGTAAATTCAACTGAAACTAATCGAAACGATCAAATCAGCTTGCGATACATATCCCATTGTGTTCGGAATGGGGGTAAAACGCTATGGACGACAGGCGGTGGGCCTCGTTTCGAGGTCATGGGTAAAAGTCAACTTTATGCAATTAATTTAATAAAAAAAAAAAAAATATATATATATTTCCCTCCTTTATTTTCCCTCTGGCCCCCCCACCGATTTCATTCTGCAATAAAAAAAAAAAGAAAAGGGCCCGATCTCTAAATCGCCGCCGCCTCCCTCGAAATCGCCACCACGTCCCGACGAGCGCACCCCACCGCCGGCTGACCCCCCCTACCCCCTCCTCTCCACCGCTACTTCTCTCTCTCCAGAACCGAGACCCCCCAAAAAACAGTCGAGCCCTCAGGCCAACGTAGCCTCCACCGCCGACCACACCCGAGCCACCCTCCTCCGCGCCTGCTCCCCCCCCCCCCCATGAGCGACTGCGGCATCTCCCCCCCCCCCCTTCCAGATTAAAAACTGTAAGTTTTATCTTTTTTTTTATTATTATTTTATTTTATTTTAATTTAAATGTCGGTTGCTATATATACATAGTTAAAACTGATTTTTAAACATAGTTAAAACTGATTTTTATATACATAGTTAAAACTGATTTTTAAACATAGTTAAAACTGATTTTTATATACATAGTTAAAACTGATTTTTATTAATAGTTAAAACTGAATTTTTATATGGATAAAACTGAATTTATATAGTTTAGAAACTGAGGTTTATATTGTTTAGAAACTGAAATAGAACTGATTTTGAAGAATAGAAATATAATTTTTATATCATGTAAATAATAAAAATATGATTTTTATATAGTGAAGATAATAAAAATATGATTTTTATATAGTGAAAATAATAAAAATATGATTTTTATATAGTGAAGATAATAAAAATATGATTTTTATATAGTGAAGATAATAAAAATATGATTTTTATATAGTGAAGATAATAAAAATTTGATTTTTATATATTGAACTTCGATAGAAAAATAGAATTTTTATATATTGAACTTCGATAGAAAAATAGAATTTTTATATATTGAACTTCGATAGAAAAATAGAATTTTTATATATTGAACTTTGAACTATAAATTCGATTTTTATATATTGAACTTTGAAATAAAAATTCGATTTTTATATATGGAATAGCGAAGTAAAAATTCAATTTTTACATATGTAGTGGCTACGGGCGACGAAGCTGACGAAGATGCGAAAACAATGAAGACTTCTGCAAATGAAGAGCCGTGGAGCTAGGATAGCTATAGGTGAGAACTTCTCACTCAAATTCTATTTTTCTAGTTATATATATATATATACTAGGATGCAGACGGTGCTTATTAGAAGCACCCGACACCCGTCCACATACCATGGACTTGTTTGTTTGGTTGTGTAGTTGGTTAGATTATTTGATTTGGATTTGATTGATTGGTTGAATTGGAAATTGATTAAAATTGATATGTGAATGGCGTGGGCCTTCACTAGACCGGGGATTAGGCTAGGCCTTGTCCCGTTTCTAGTATCGTGCCGTTATGCCGCCGAAATTTTCTAAAATATGTTAGAAAAATAAAAATATCATTTTATTGAGTAAATGAATTGAATAGAAATTCATAGGTTGAAATAAAATGCTTTATCGTTAAAAATATAATTTTTAACGTGAATATGAAAATAGTGAAGTGAATAAATAAATATTCATTTACAAACCAGATGGTTTGTTTATGTACACTTATTTGAATGACATTGATTGGGACGATAAATTTTACACATCGCCCAACTGCACGAATAAAAATCTGTGTTTGATTGTTTGAAACCCCACACGGGTGTTGGGATGAAATATGAATTTCACTCATCCTGATTGATTAAATATGTCGATCGATTGATTGACAGGCTGTTATGAGCGTTGAATATCTATATTTGATGCTTATACAGTGTAGTGCACTTTGGTTGATGGTTGATTATTTTCAATGTTATTATATACATGTGTTGTATGAAAATCCATATAATTAATTTTATATGGTAATTGATTGGGCCTCATTCCAATCGTGAAAATAAAGAATATTTTGATAATAACAAATATTTTGATAATAGGAAATATTTGAAATAGAATATTTGAAAATAGAAATTTATGAAGCCGTGTTAATTAGATTGACGCCATTTTGACGTAAACGATATTTATATCGATTTTATTCATTTTGAAATGAATATTGAAAAGTAATCTCGAATTGAATTGAAAACGATTTCGAAATGAATTGAATTGAAAACGATTTCGAAATGAATTGAATTGAAAACGATTTCGAAATGAATTGAATTGAAAACGATTTCGAAATGAATTGAATTGAAAACGATTTCGAAATGAATTGAATTGAAAACGATTTCGAAATGAATTGAATTGAAAACGATTTCGAAATGAATTGAATTGAAAACGATTTCGAAATGAATTGAATTGAAAACGATTTCGAAATGAATTGAATTGAAAACGATTTCGAAATGAATTGAATTGAAAACGATTTCGAAATGAATTGAATTGAAAACGATTTCGAAATGAATTGAATTGAAAACGATTTCGAAATGAATTGAATTGAAAACGATTTCGAAATGAATTGAATTGAAAACGATTTCGAAATGAATTGAATTGAAAACGATTTCGAAATGAATTGAATTGAAAACGATTTCGAAATGGAATTGAAAGCGAATTGAAATGAATTCAATTTGAATTAAAATTTGAATTGAATAGAATGAATTTTAAAACGAATTTATAAAGAAGAATTCAATTTTGATTTGAATTAAAAAGGAAGTTGAAATTTCTTTTGAAACGAATTCAAAACTATATATATATAATTCGTTTTAAATAGAAATCGACGAAATATATATTATATATATTATATATATAATATAATGGCCTGAATAGAACGCGCCGCGCCGCGGCAGTTCGCGAATTTCGACCATTTATTTCAAACGGACATTGCGGGAGATCCGACCGTCGGATTCTCCTAAAACCGGAACCGTTGGGTTCGCATCGAAAAGAGCTTTCTAATGAATGTTAGAAATTTGAAATCTAACGGTTGGATTTGGAGATACGTCCAAATCAAATTCGAAAAAGGTCGCTATAAGTGCAGTTCGATGGCCGTTGATGGAAATCGACTGTACGGGCCTTGATAAAATTATTAAAAATAGTAATAATTTGTGTAAAATCATAAGAAATGATTTGTGAAGATTTGGGATGAAAAACTCCATATTTGAAAAGATAAAAATAGATTTTTATCGAAATGAACTAGTTTTGAACTAGAAATATAATTCTATTTATTTTTAAATAAATAAATTGAATTTGAAAGGGGTTTTAAAAATAACCAAAATTTCCAATGATTGCATTGGAGTGGATTTGAATCGAAATTGTCTTCGGAATATTTCGATGTTGGAATTCGTGATTATACAGGTGTTGTTATGGAAATTTGAAAGATATATATATTTATATCGTTATTTCCAATACGACATTTGTTAGTCGTAGAATTTGATATTGAATATAAGCCGATATATTTTCTATTCAGAGCCTTGTATTGAATATCGAATGTGATTTGGGTTTGTCGTGAATGGTGTCTTCACTAACACTGTTCTTGAACCCAGTTGAGAAAAGATTAAATCTTTTTATTTAGATTTAATGAAGTGTACCAATTAAATAATATTTAGTTGGAATTGAATTGATATTGATTTTTGGGTTTATCGTGAACAGTGTTTTAAATAACATTTGTTCTTTAACCCGATAATTAATGAATGTGATTTGGGTTTGTCGTGAATGGTGTCTTCACTAACACTGTTCTTGAACCCAGCTGAGAAAAGATTAAATCTTTTTATTTAGATTTAATGAAGTGTACCAATTAAATAATATTTAGTTGGAATTGAATTGATATTGATTTTTGGGTTTATCGTGAACAGTGTTTTAAATAACATTTGTTCTTTAACCCGATAATTAATGAATGTGATTTGGGTTTGTCGTGAATGGTGTCTTCACTAACACTGTTCTTGAACCCAGCTGAGAAAAGATTAAATCTTTTGATTTAGATTTAATGAAGTGTACCAATTAAATGATATTTAATTGGAATTGAATGGATATTGATTTTTGGGTTTATCGTGAACAGTGTTTTAAATAACACTTGTTCTTTAACCCGATAATTAATGGGATGTGACTTTGGGTTTATCGTGAATCGTGTTTTAAATGACACTGATTCTTTAACCCAGTCACAGATTAAAACTAAGTGGAGTTTTAATGAATCTTTAATTAGATTGAAAAGATCGAGAATGGAGTATCACCAGTTTTGCTCCAGGCGATAGTTAAATCTTTAATTAGATTTGAATGTGAAATTTAGAAACTAACTGGCGGTTAGCCAAGCAGAATGGTTTTCTGGATATTGATCTGATGTTGGTTTCGGCCTTCGGGGTTAATATCTGGGGAATTATTCTCTTGATTAATTTACGGTTAGTGACTAATGAATTGGAATGAGGCGTATGTTGTGTTTGTGTAACACTTATTTAAAATATACGCGAGTTATTCGGAAAGACCGGGTTTATCCCATTCTGAGTAACTGATACGACGATAAGTCGAAGATGAAGACGATGGTCGAAGACCGGAGGTCTTCACGTCGTTTGGGTAATTACTGATGATCTTGATTGGGCTGTACACCCAAGAAGATGGAAACAGTTAGTGATCGTCCAGACGTACTTGGAGATCGATGGATATGCGGGGTACTAGGTGCCTCCGGTTTCGTTCAGACCCAGAACGGACTTGTAAATGGACTGTGTGTCTGACATCGGATTACATTCTGTGTGACTGATATCGGTTGCATAGGATGGTTTGCCTGTGTGGCATGCTAAGATGCAAATGATCAAGGCTTCTGTTGAAAAGCAAAGTCTTGTGGTGATGATCAAAGCACGGCCTTTGTGGCGTAGCTTTGTGTAACGTTTACCTCGCGTGTTTCACACCAGGTATGAACCAAAAACGGGAGACGGACCTCAGGGAGGACTTGCGTTTCTTTCTAGCTAGAAGTGGCGTCAGTGGTTTTACACGCCCTGACGAGTTTGACTTATGTGGTTGTTGCTGTTGCGAGGCGCCTCGGATTGATCGGTCGTTCTCGAACCGATGGAGTCATTTAGTTGGCTCGTTTACGCCCCAAAGGGCGGAGAGACGTATTGTTCAGGCACTATAATCCACATCGGTGGACCGGCCCTGACGATCCAAGGGGCAGTTGCGGCTGTTCCGGAGACATGGGCTAGATTGTCTCGAATCGGTTGAGGACTATCTTTTGCCTCGGTTCATAGATGGAAGTCCAATTTCCAAATACGAGACTTTGCGATTTCGATTGTATAACCTATATATGGCGACATAGTGGGATGGGGCGCTCATGCCGCCTATGATTGATACTTATGATTTGAAGTGTTTTATACACTATGCACTTATATTAGTATCAAATGATTTGTTTTAAACGTATCAAGCATTCTTTGGCTGTTATAAGGGAAAACCCTACCCTCGACTGCGTTGCATTGTGTGATGGGACCTGGGTCTTATAACAGCTTCATTTTTCTTTATTTAGCATTGCGCTGTTTGTTTTATGCACTGGTATTCTTGGGAGGAAACCCGTTCCGTGTTATACGGCGTGGTCCCTTGATTTACCTAATGATTTAAAATAAAGATTAATAACTGTTTTAGTTCTCACACCAGTCACATGACTGACCTGGGGTTTATTGTTTTAACCTAAACTCTGGGTGCCCTTATTTTGACACGGGCAGCTAGTAGTTTTGGGTTTTGCAGATTTATATTCACAGGATCCTGGTTTACAGCTGGAACGATATCCGGAAAGCTTTGTATCCGTATATCTCTTCTAGTTGTGTATTGTATTATTTTCCGCTGCTATGTATTTAAATGTAATTTAAATCTCTGATGTTTCTGTGTAATATTCATTTTTACTCTGTATATTCTTGTATTCTGATGCATTGTTGTAATATACAATGAAACGTTCTTCTGTATGCGTTCTATTTTGTCGTGTTCTCAACGATAGGGCGTTTCGAACTGTCTGGGTCGGTTTAGCGACTGGTTCGGACCGAGCGAGATTTTTTGCCGTCACAGAAAGGCTTACCTCCGAGGCGGGAAATAGACTTCCGCATATATCTTGTGGATAACGCAAAGCCTGTAGCTTTACCTGTCAGACACATGGCTCCAAGGGAGAGAAAGGAGCTCAGTAAGTAGGTTAAAGAACTTCTCGAAAAGGGGTTCATTAGACGGAGCATTTCAGAATGGGGTGCTCCAGTGGTGTTCGCAACCAAAGCAGACGGTTCGCTTCGCCTTTGCGTCGACTATAGGGAGTTAAATAAATTGACTATGAAAAATAGGCTCCCTCTTCCCCGAATCGACGATTTGTTTGATCAGCTTGTAGGTGCGACGGTCTTCTCCCAACTTGATCTGGCAACTGGGTTCCATCAGCTAAGAATAGCTGAAGACAACATTGATAAGACAGCGTTCAGAACCCCAGAAGGTTTCTTCGAGTGGCTTGTCATGCCTTTCGGCTTGACAAATGCACCCGCTTATTTCGTAGACCTAATGAGCAGGGTGTTCAGAGAATTCCTCAACAATTTTGTGGTTGTCTTCGTAGATGATATCTTAATCTTCTCAAAGAGTGAGGAAGAACATGCTCAGCATCTGAAAGAAATCATGGATACTCTCCGTGCACATCAAATAAAAGCCAAATTCTCCAAGTGTCACTTCTGGATAAAAGAAGTAAGGTTTCTTGGGCATATAGTGTCCAAAAAGGGTTGGTTGTGGACCCCGTGAAAGTGGTGGCAGTGCAAGATTGGAAGACACCAAGAAATGCAACCGAAGTTCGAAGCTTTCTTGGGCTAGCCGGTTTTTATCGAAAGTTTATTAGGGATTTCGCAAAAATCTCAGCCCCACTCATAAGGCTAACAAAGAAGAATCTGGCGTTCGCTTGGGATTTGGACTGTGACATTGCTTTCCAGCGATTAAAAAGGGCTCTCACAACAACCCCAGTTCTGACCTTGCCAGATGGAAGAAAAATGTTCACAGTATACACGGATGCATGTGGAACGGGACTAGGCGCTGTTCTAATGCAAGAAGGAAGGGTAGTAGCTTATGGCGGAAGACAGTTGAAAGTTCATGAAAAGAACTACCTAACCCACGATCTTAAGTTGGCCGCCATCGTCTTTGCACTTAAGTCTTGGCGCCATTATCTCCTAGGTGAGAAGTTTGAATTATACACTGACCATAAATCGTTGAAATATCTCTTCTCCCAGAAGGATCTTAACTTGAGGCAGCAAAGGTGGATGGAGTTTCTTGCCTCATATGATTTTGAAATTTCCTATACTCCCGGAAAAGGCAATGTGGTAGCAGACGCGTTGAGTCGAAAGAAACTGACCCTAAGCCCTCTCTTTGTGGAAAGGCAAAACTTGGAGTATATAGCCAGTTTTAACTTTAGGCCCTCCTCGGATTTTGTACCGGGTTTGTTAGCATCTCTCAAAGTACGCCCCACTCTCATAGACTCAATAGGGGCAGCACAACGTGAAGACCCTCAGCTTGTTGATGTGATTGATAAACTTATTAGGGGTGAGACTTCTAGTCACCTCAGTAGATACGCCATCGATGATAAGGGTTGGTTGAGAAGAGATAGAAGATTATGCGTCCCACAAGCAAGGGAGTTAACAAAGAAGGTTCTTGAGGAAGCGCATCATTCCAAGATAACTATACACCCTGGCGGTGATAAGATGTACAAGGATATAAAAAGGACTTTCTTTTGGAGCGGCATGAAGCAAGACGTGGTAGATTTCATTTCTAAGTGCATGACCTGCCAACGGGTCAAGGCAGAACAAAAGAAGCCTGGAGGACTACTTCACCCTCTAGATGTCCCACAGTGGAAGTGGGATAACATTTCAATGGACTTCATTGATGGACTGCCTAGGTCGAGGAGAGGCAACACTAGCATTTGGGTAATAGTGGATAGGCTTACTAAAAGCGCCCACTTTATACCTATCAAGAGTAGAAGGACTGCCTCATCTCTAACATCTCTTTATCTCAAGGAAATAGTTCGACTCCATGGGATACCCTCCAGCATTGTTAGTGACCGAGACCCTATCTTCATGAGTGAGTTTTGGCGGAGTCTGCAAGAAGCTGTAGGACACAGCTGTGTTTGGGCACGGCCTATCACCCCCAAATAGATGGCCAGACGGAAAGGGTGAATAGAGTTTTAGAGGATCTTTTAAGACTTTGCGTTCTTGACTTTGGAGGGACGTGGGAGGATCACCTTCCTTTAGTGGAATTTGCAGAAGACCGAGCAAATCACCAACTTGATGTGGGAGTCTACAGATAAGCTTATACTTGGGCCAGACATGATTCGGGAAACTTCAGAGAAAGTGGACCTGATACGTAGGAGAATGAAGACAGCCCAAGACAGACAGAAATCCTACGCCGACAAAAGAAGGACCGACCTTGAGTTTTAGGTTGGGGACAAGGTTTTCCTTAAGGTGTCCCCTTTAAGGAACGTCGTTCGCTTTGGATCCGCAGGAAAGCCAGCACCAAGATTTGTAGGACCGTTCCCTATCATCAAGAAGATTGGGAAAATGGCTTATAGAGTAGATCTGCCTGAAAGATTGGCTGGAATTCACAACGTCTTTCACGTTTCTCATCTACAAAAATGTCTACATGAATCAGCGGAAGTGGTGGAGCCAAGCATTCTAGAAGAAGCCGAAGTGGAACGCGAAGCAACTGTAAGGAGAGTTCCAACTCGAATCGTAGGAACTGAAATCAAAAAGCTACGCAACCGCGAAGTGAAGCTCGTTAAGGTTCAGTGGAGCGACGCCGAGGAAGACGCGACATGGGAAACTGAGGATAGAATATGCGCGGCATACCCTTTTATTTTTTAGGGTACATCTTTGACCTCTCTTTTTCTTAAGTTGTGCTTGTATCTATCTTTTTAGGTATATCTCCTCGATATTATCCTTTATCCTTAGGTAGAAACCCCTTTAGATGTAAACATGTATTTGAAACATGTTATGGTTGATGGCTGCAAGTGGTTGCAAGTGGTTGCTAGTGGTTGCTCGCGCATGCATATACACACACAACCTAGGTCTTAGATCGGCTCAATCACTTCATACTGCATATGCATATATGTATTCTTATTTGTATTTGTAAACTTGATATGCTATCATATGGTCGTTGCATTCGTATGAATAGTTGTGCACTCATGTAGAATTATGAGTAGGAAAAATTTGCATACATAATGGATTCATGACACTTACATGATTCACATTAAGGAGGTCAACTGAATCATTAGACCGCCTGATTTCTGCATTAGATAAGGACATGTACACACACTATGCATGTAACACCCCGTAATTTTATAACATTAAAATTCACAAATTAAAGTATACTTAATTTTTAGAAAAGAATTAAGTGAAATGGGTTGCGCAGAGAAATATATATATATATATATATATATATTGATATATATATATAAATTAAAAAAAAATATGCGAAAAAGTTCAAAACAGCGAATTGGGAGGGGAAATAACCGAACCAGCCCATTTTTGAGGTCGACCCGAGCCTCGTTGGGTCGATTAGGGGTTAATCCAGGGTGTTTGGCTGTCAACCCTTGGGCCGATTCGCTCAAATGCAGATTTTGCATTT
The DNA here is from genome assembly GCA_030737875.1 of Allium sativum. Taxonomy (NCBI): domain Eukaryota; kingdom Viridiplantae; phylum Streptophyta; class Magnoliopsida; order Asparagales; family Amaryllidaceae; genus Allium; species Allium sativum. Next base: position 579,232,773 of record CM060915.1, on the reverse strand, counting down.
GATTGGTTCTCATGGTTCAGGGTTAATCTAATGGTCCTAAATAACTTCCTACACCTATAAATACATCCTAATGCTAACCCTAAACTTAATTAAAATAGAATAGTTACCGTCATACCGTCGCCATGGAAATCAATGGAGCCGTCGCCAACTAAGAAAGAAGAAAAGCAAATTCAATTCTAATTCTCTCAACCCTAAAGCAAAGCAAAACTCTCTCTTTTCTTCTCTAAATTGTGAGTATTATGATCTTAACAAGATTATTATCATTTTAATTAGGTTGAGTTATGAATGGATTATGAGTAGATGATGTGAATTATTATATATGTTGTTGTAAACCCCTTTTGCTATCATGTATATTGTAAATCCAATGTTATGTGATGATGATATCTTATATGTTGTAAATCATGCTATGATGATGTTATGTATGTTGAAAGTTTCTATGCTAAGTTGTGATGAATCATACATGTTAAAAAGGCCATGATGTTACCATCTATGCTAGTTAGTTCATATTAATTAAATCATCATGTTTGGGTTATGTTGATCTATATGACAAGTCACATATGCAAGTTAGATTGATTAGAAAAGTTATGAACATATGCCAAGACATCTATTATGACATCTAGAATTATGCTATGACATATGTGATATCCTATGCTAGTTCACACCATCATTATGTTTCCTAAAAACCCCATATGCAAGTTTATGTATAGATTTGTGCTATGATCATATCATGTAAATTGAGACATTTAACAAGTTGACACCTTTTGATCCTTAACATGTGTAGTTTATGCAAGTTTCACCCCTATTATGATTAGATTTATTTTAATTGTCTATATGTTGTGATAATTTATCTTTGTGCTAGGTGTTAGACTATACAAGTCTAGCCTATATTATGCGTTGAATAAGCGAATGTATAAACGTGGGGTAGGGGTAATATTAAGGATTTAATATTAAAAAGTTGGGGTGCAATTGATATGATTTTGCATGCCATAAGTGGATGGCCATAATTGAGTCAATTATGTACATCATTAAAAGTTGACTTAATTAATAATTTGAATAGGGAATTATTAAAACTGGGGTAAAAGATTTTAAGTGTTAATCAATGCTTAGGACACGAAGTTGGACTCGTTTGTGACGTAAACCTGCCCGGACCCGCCCGGCAAATCCAGTGGTCACAAATGTCAGCCCAATGTGAGAGGTCCTAGGCCTAAACTAAAGCATAACGGTTGTAAAGACACGAGGTTAGACTCTTTTATGGTGTAAGACTGCCCGGACCCGCCCGGCAAATCCAGCTGCCATAAATGCCAGTCTAATGTGAGAGGTCTTTATGGGGTTATGGTCTGAATGAATTAAGAAGTACTTAACCAGATAAACATGTAAGGTGGTACATGGGGGTTAAGTAGGTGCCTTGGGTGGCACGAGGAATCTAAGGGGTGCCCTTAGTGGCATGTGAAATACGACTAGTAAGACTTAACCAAACACACATGTAAATGAACATGACTAACAGGGTTAAGTGGGATATACTAGTGACAAGCTTAGGTGGGTAGCTTGTGGGGGCCCATTTCGACCAGTATCCCAAACGTATCTTTGTGGGCTCGACCCAAGTCGAGGACGGGACACGCATGCTGGGTTTGACTGTAAGAGGCCAAAACGGGGAGCGGTGGCAACGCAAGTCCAACGGGTTTCGTATGCGTGTATGGACCCGGGCTGGTAGGTAAGACGTTGTTGCATCGTGTAGGTATAATCCGTGCATTCTCAAGTTGTATTCGGTTGCCACTTTAGGGGAGTGATACACCCCACTGTGGGGCCAGCACGGGTATCTACGAGTATGGAGCGGATCGAAAGTGGGTATTGGGGTACACCTAGTGGAGATAGGGGCAGACGACACCTATGTAGTCAGCTAGGGGTACGCAAGGCTATTTATAAAGTTTCTGTGTGATGCAAGTGGGATCAACCTTTAGGGTGACTGGTGTGGTGCAGTGTAGTAATGTGCGGTGCAGTGTAGTAATGTGCGGTGCAGTGTAGTAATCATTCGTTAGTAATTAGGTGTGCCTTTACCGTTATCTTTAACGTTATCTTAAACGCTATCTTTATCTTCCTAAGAGTTCATAGACATTTACTTGTCTTCCAGCTTATGCCTTAGTCTAGTTATTTTGATAATAGTATTGTTAGAATTATCATACTTGCCAGACTTTATGTCTGACCCCCACTATTTCTATCCTTTTTCCCCCTCTAGGTCCTCAGGTTGGGCCCAGCTCTAGTGGAGTTTGATTGAATTGCTTCATCTCTCTTTGGAAAGCTTGGACCGTTGAAGTAAAGTCCAGCTTGTTATCTTTTAATGGCTATTTATGTAATGGGATTATGTATTTTGTTTTTATGAAGATGGATATTGTACTTGGTTATGATCTATGGTTTTATGATGTAACAAACATGTTTAATTTCCGCTGCAATAAAATGAAGTTTTAGATTTCCAAGTACTATTTACTATCTGTCTTGTTGTAATTTTTCTGTTCTATATTCACTTATAACCTCCATGGAAGTTAATGCATTCCCTTCGTGAGTGACATTAATGGACGTGGGGTGGTACAATGCATATGATATGAAGCATTAGAAGTCTTTTAAGGAGAGTGGATGCACGTGTTTGTTGGTTGAGTAGATGGACTGTTGGATGGTAGGATATACATTCTTCCTAACTTGAAGATTTCGAGGACGAAATCCTTTTAAGTGGGGGAGAATGTAACACCCCGTGAATTCTATAACGTTAAGCTTCACGAATTAAAGTATAATTAATTATAAATGATGAAATTAAGGGAAATGGGTTATGCCATTGCGTTCGTCTCGAAATTCTGCTTGAGATAGAGTTCAAGTTTGTGTAAAACATATATTATATGAAGAAGATATGGACGAACGAAGTTGGGCGAAAAACCAGTAAACGGGTCAGAATGCACTGGCGCACTTGGGAAGTGCGCCAGAACAGAAATGAACTGGCGCACTTGGGAAGTGCGCCAGTACATTTTTAGCCTGGCGCACCTGCCAAGTGCACCCAGGTCAGATTGACCTGCTGGTCAGGTCCTGGCTGGCCTGATCAGGGTCTGGTCGAATTCTGATGCTTGGCTGAATCACTAGGGCTTACGTGTCACCTTTTGAGTGGCTCTTTGAACTTTGTATGGTCTAGATTCCTCCTATCTTCATCCGACGGCTCAAAACAATTTAAAATTCTATAAATACAACTCAAGTCTAACCCTAAATTCACAAAAATAATATAATACAAAAGCCGTCATGCTGCTGGAGAGGAACTAGGAATGGCCGTCAATTAGAAAGCCTAGAGACAAGCCAACAAGCCTAAGAGACGAATCAAATTAAAAGAAGATCAAAGCTTAATCAAATCATTCAACACAACTTTGCTACCCAAAGGAGAGCATCTCCAAATCAGAATAACAGAAATCAGAAAACAAGAATTCATCACACGTTGTAAGTATAGTGACCTTTCAAAATATGAATAAAAACTGTGATGTGATTCGATGTAAATGAAAATAGAATCATGTTGTTATAATCTGTGTGTATTGTGATGGTTCTATCATGACTTGCGTGCTGTTTGTGGCATAAATTAATTGATGCAAGCCTATTGAACAATTGTGTATGAAAAACAATGGCACTTGCAAGCTTGTGGCAAAAACTAGAAATTTATCCCTTTTTGTATATGTGATGGCATGGACTATGTATATTTCCTTAGTCTAAATTAGAATTTATGTAAACATGTTATAGACCTTTTATGCCTACATGACCCAAAACCTATGATATTATCCTTATGTTTATTGGCAAGTATAATTAGATCTATGTTTGCAAGCATAATTGGATCTATGTTTCATAAACTATGTAAGTTCATGTTTATTTGCAAAATATAATTGGTTCTATGTCAAACATCGTTTGGGTTTCATAAACTATGCAAGTTCATGTTGAAATAGGCTATATGATTAGATGTAAAAATTGTACATTTTTTTTGATGAATATATATAACGTGCTAGTTTTGTGATTGATATTATGCCAAGTTAACATGTTTAAACACAAGTTTGTGTTTGCCTAAAACTATGCCATTTCATATGTCACCTACTTAGTTATACTTTGATTCGAATGCAAGTTCACATGACCCATGTTATATGTTAGTTGAATCGCCAAATTGCAAGTTCATGCGCCACACACCTTTATGTATTACATGTTCATGATTTCCCCTTTTCCTCACGTTTATAAAGTTGGGCAGAATTGTGACAAGCCCAACACATGTTATAACGTTGCGAACAAACGGGGGTAATAACGTTGTGTTTAAAATATGAAAATATATGTTGCCATGTTTGGCACATGCCAATGATTATGACACATAAGCGGTATGAATTGAAATACCCAAAAAATAAAGGATATGACATTTACATATAGTTGAAAAGTAATAAAATATGTAAAATTTAGAAAACACGATATGCTTAACCCGAGGTTGGATTGAGTTGTGATGTATACCTGCCCGGACCCGCCCGACTGTCCAGTAGTCACAACAATACCTATCCAATGTGGGTGGTTAAGCATTGAGCCCAATAAGGACCCGAGGTTAGACTGAGCTACGGTGTAAACCTGCCCGGAACCGACCGGCATATCCAGTAACTGTAGCAATACCTGTCTAATGTGAGTGGTCTGGTGCTCCTAAGCGGCTAAGGACAGATGGTAGGGTTAAGTCAACTATAACACTTAACCAAATTCAACATGTTAACAAGAATTGATGGGTGGGGTTAGGTAAATACAGACACTTAACCACTTAACATGTTTGACTAGAAAATCCTGGTAACGAGGGACCCGTTTCAGCAGTAACCCAAAGTTAGGTATCAACGGTACCCTGAAACTAGGCAGGCTGGGGCACTATTACTGGGCTGATTGTAAGCGGTCAAACGATGGCGGTGGGTGCACAGTGCAGGTCTAACGGGGTGCGGGCGTGCACACACTCCGGAGCAGACAACCAGGGCACTGGGGACACCAGTAGTATAACCTATGTCTTCTAGTTTTGTGTCGGGGCCGCCGCCATGGGTCTTGATACACCCCATGGTGGGACCAGCATAGGTATCTACAATTCTTGGGGGCCGTATGACACATGTTAACGCGAGTAGGAGCCGATCTTTAATAAGAATGGGGATCACTTCACCCTCACCATAGGGTGCCAGTTAGAATAAACTCGAGTAGGTGCAGAGATATAGTATGGGTGTGATAGTACATTCAACACTTCCTTAGCCTGTGACACTTTCCTATTTTTAGTTTATATCCATCATATCCTTTTCTTATTCACATATTGAAGAGTTACTAGATTTACTCAGGCTTTATGTCTGACCCTATTTTCTTTTCGTCTCCTTTTCTTTCGTTCCCCCCCCCGCTAGGTCCACGGGGAGGAAACAGCTCAACACAGTCAGGCTCTTTACGAGCACCAAGAACGTAGATGTATGATTTGGATCTTTCTTGCTCGGATAATGGCTTTGGATGTCACTATTGGGATTTTTGTTACTTTATTTATGTTTTCATGCTTCTTTAAAAATCAAGGCAGTTATGAGGTTGTAATGTTGAAAGTATTTTGAGACAATTATGGAAATCTTTGTTTGATACACGTATTGATGAAATAAAAGTTTGTTCGGTTTCCGCTGTTTAAAATATGTGTATTTATATCTGTCTTGAGTTCATCTTTGGCTTTTACTTATGAACCTCCACCAAAGTTAAGGCATTCCCTTTGTGAGTGACCTTAATGGAGGTGGGGTGTTTCAACGGCCCAATCAAGATCATCAGCAATCACCCAAACGACGAGAAGACCTCCGGTCTTCAACCACCGTCTTCATCTTCGACACCACGTCGAATCAGTTATTTAGAATGGGATAAACCTGGTCTTTCTGAATAACTCGCGTATATAATCATCAAGTGTTACAAAAACACGACATACGCCTCATTCCACTTCAGAGTATTCGTTTATTCAAATATTCTTCTACTTTGGTAAAGGTTCCCATTAATTTTATCAAAGATAAATTCTTTAAATTTATTCTTTAATCTTCTTTGAATATCAATTCAAACTAGTCGGGATTAGCAAATCACACCGGAATAATCATTTATTTTATTTCCCAATCCCCACATATTCATCCCTTGAAGTTAAACTGGTAATACTTCATATCTAACACCACGGTGTTATCGGTAAATTCAATTACCATTTAACATTCAAATCTAATTAAAGATTTAACTACCGCCTGGAGTAAAACTGGTGATACTCCATTCTCGATCATTTCAATCTAATTAAAGATTCATTAAAACTCCACTTAGTTTTAATCTTCACAGAAATCAATATCCTGTCTTTAACTGGGTTAAAGAACCAATGTCATTTTAAAACACGACCCACAATAAACCCAAAATCACATTCATTAATTATCGGGTTAAAGAACAAGTGTTATTTAAAACACTATTCACGATAAACCCAAAAATCAATACCAGTTCAATTTCAATTAAATATTATTTAATTGGTACATTTCATTAAATCTAAATAAAAAGAATTAATCTTTTTCTCAATTGGGCTTAAGAACAGTGTTAATGAAGACACCATTCACGACAAACCCAAATCACATTTGATATTCAATACAAGGCTCTGAATAGATATCGGCTTATATTCAATATCAAATTCTACAACCAACAAATATCATATTGGAAATAACGATATAAATATATCTTCCAAATTTACATAACAATATATGTATAATCACGAAATCCAACATCGAAATATTCCAAAGACAATTTCGATTCAAATCCATTCCAATTCAATTATTGGAAATTCTGGTTACCTTTAAAACCCTTTTTAAATTCAATTTATTTATTTAAAAAATAAATAGAATTATAATTCTAGTTCAAAACTAGTTCATTTCGATAAAAATCCATTTTTATCTTTTCAAATATGGAGTTTTTCATCCCAATTCTTCCCAAATCATTTCTTATGATTCTACACAAATTATGGATATTTTTAATAATTTTGTCCAAGCCCGTACAGTCGATTTCCATCAACGGCCATCGAACTGCACTTACAGCGACCTCTTCCAAATTTTATTTGGACATAATTCCAAATCCAACCGTTAGATTTCAAATCTCTAATATTCATTAGAAAGCTCTTTTTGATACGAACCCAACAGTTCCGGTTTTAGGAGAATCCGACGGTCGGATCTCCCGTAATATCCGTTCGAAGTCAATGGTCGAAATTCGCGAACTGCCGCGGCGCGGCGCGTTCTATTCAGGCCATTATATTATATATATAATATATATATAATATATACTTCGTCGATTTCAATTCAAAACGTGCTTTATAAATCGTTTTAAATTCATTTTCAAAACAGTTTCAACTTCATATTCAATTTCAAATCAAAATTGAATATTCCAATATAAATTCGTTTTAAATTCATTTCAAATCGATTTCAATTAAATTTCAATTTAATTCGAATTTCTTTTCAATTTCAATTTGAATTCAATTCCTTTTGATTTCAATTCGGATTCAATTCTATTCAATTTAATTCGGATTTCAATTCTATTCGAATTTCAAATCATTTTAGTGTATTTCGAATTTCAAATCAATTCGGTTTAATTCGAATTTCAATTCATTTTAAATATAATTCGAATTTCAATTCATTTCAATATAATTCGAATTACAAATCTATTCGATTTCAAATCAATTAAATCTAATTCGGATTTCAATTCTATTCGAATTTCAAATCATTTCGGTGTATTTCGAATTTCAAATCAATTCGGTTTAATTCGAATTTCAATTCACTTTAAATATAGTCCGAATTTCAATTCATTTCAATATAATTCGAATTTCAAATCTATCCAATTTCAAATCTATTCAATTTAATTCGGATTTCAATTCTATTTCAATATTCATTGAAAAATGAATAAAATCGATATAAATATCGTTTACGTCAAAATGGCGTCAATCTAATCAACACATCTTCATATATTTCTATTTTCAAATATTCTATTTCAAATATTTCTTTTTTTCCAAACTGGATTTTCTACAACTCATGTATACAATAACAACGATGAATAATCAACCATCATCCAAAGTGCATTCTACACTGTATAAGCATCAAATATAAATATTCAACGCTTATAACAGTCTGTCAATCAATCGATCGACATACAACTAAACAATCGGGATTAGTGTATGTCAAATATCATCCCAATACCTGTGTGGGGTTTCAAACAATCAAACACAGATTTTATTTGTGCAGTTGGCCGATGTGTAAAATTTATCGTCCCTATCAATATCAGTCAAATGTGTGTATATAAACAAATCGTCCGATTTGTTTATTTTTATTTCCTTTCATATACGCGTTAAAAGTTCTATTTTTAACTATAAAATATTTTTAACTATATAAATATTTTATTTCATTTCACATCACATCACACAATCAACTACACATCAGAATCAAACAACCAAGCATACAAGCCGTCCATGGTCTGTGGACGACAGGTGTCGGGTGCTACTAAACACCGTCTGCATCCTAGTATATATTTTAACTAGAAAACAAAATTAAAAGCTGAGAAGTTCTCACCGACTAGCTAATCCAAACATCTCGACTCTTCGAATGTAGAAGTCTTCGCCGTTTCTTCTTTCTTCACCTTCATCATCCATATTCACTACATATATAAAAATCACATTTTTACTTCACTATTCAATATATAAAAATCGAATTTTTACTTTGCTATTCAATATATAAAAATCGAATTTTTATTTTGCTATTTAATATATAAAAATCGAATTTTTATTTTGCTATTCAATATATAAAAATCAAATTTTTATTTTGCTATTCAATATATAAAAATCGAATTTTTATTCTTTCTATAATATAAAAATTATATTTTTCTAATGAATAAAAATCAAATCTTTCTAATGAATAAAAATCGAACCTTTCCACATGAATAAAAATCTAATTTTTACATACCGTTCATATGAATAAAAATCTAATCTTTTCTTCTATAAAAATGTAATCTTTTCTTATAGAAAAATATAATTTTTCCCTTATAAAAATCAAATCTTTTTATTCAATAAAAATCAAACCTTTTCTTATGATAAAAATTAAATCTTTTCTCATATGAAAAATTATATTTTTACTTACATTCAAAAATAAAAAATAAAACTGATTTTTAATAGATAAATGAAGATAAAATAAATGGAAGAACTTACAACGTTTTGTTTTCAGACGGCCGAGGGGAGGGGGGTTCATTGCGTCTCGTCGGAGGTGGGATGGCTGGAGCGTGGGGCGACACGGTGGCAGGCCACGGTGGTCTTGGTGGCTCGGTTTGGGGGGGGGGGGGTTCAGGGGGGGCGTCAGTGTAACACCCCACATCCGTTAGTGTCACTCACAAAGGGAATGCACTAAGGTCTGTGGAGCATTTAGGGTAAAAGATGCAGATAAATTACAAGACAGACAGAAATTAAACAGCGGAAGATAAAACTTTGCTTTATTGATAAAATAATTTGTACAATGATTTCTTTACAATATCAGAGTATCATCTGTCTTACAAAATAAAGAAGCATAAAACAACATTTATATTCCCCAATTTTTGCATGAGCCAGCCATAGCATCTGATAAGAGAATCCAAGCAGACTTCGATAAATCTTCAAGCTGGGAAAGAGTGACAGTCCAACTTAACCTGAGCTATACTACTCCCTCCTCTACTACCTGGGGGGGGGGGGGGGGGGGGGAACGGAAGAAAAGAAGATGAAAGAAAAACAGAGTCAGACATAAAGCCTGAGTAAGTTCAGTAACTTCTAGCATGTGAACATGGAAAACAAAACGACATGAATTAATTGAATACAAGATTACACCATGACGATAGGGTCAACAAGATTGGACAAGGTAATCACAAGATATGCTAAGATAAGATAAACTGGATACGCTCTAATACTTTCGCCGCTTCGCTCTAATACTTCGTCGCTTCGCTATTTCCTTGTTATACTGATTTCTATATCTCTGCACCACCTACCTAGTGTCCCAACTAGTAATGATAACGTGATCCCAATCCCTGTATTTTCCATTGCATTCCGGCATACATTCATTATTTATTACCTAGATCAAATCTAGGGTTTTCTATCAAGTGCTTTCTAGATTTAACTAGAGTTTACGCTATCTGCTGAACGCTTCTCGGATTTATGCCACCTAGTCCAACTAGGGATTACGCTACCTGTCGAACGATGCCCCCAAGTCTAGGACACACTACCTAGAGTGGTATATGTTCCTATACTTCCCCACGCATGTATCGCGAATCGTTATCGCTTCTCTAGATGCACATGTCCTGTAATGTGCGGTCCGAGTCCTGTGACAGGGCAAATCAAGGAATACAGAACTCGGTCGGGAGCTTTCAGATATCTGCCGATGCAGATGCTAAGGTCTGTTTTTATTCCAGTGGCTATGGTCCCACTTGACCCCTCCCTCAACTAATGAAAGGCACCCTTTGTAAAATGAGAACTATACGCCGACCCCCGATGCCCCCACTATCCTATGGCCATCCTCACCCATAACTAGATAGCAATTATGGTCTTTTGGAGTTCTCCGCCTTTCCGCTTCACGTATCTCGACTGACTCAAGATGGATGGTAGACGACGAGTTGCTATCACAGGGCTACCGTTTTCTCGCCGAATCACGCCGGTCCATCCTAGTCTTTAGGTTGCCATATATATTGCAACCAAGGCATACCCCTGGTTCTTCTACGCAGACCTTAACCTCTGTGGGCCCAGGCGGATCATCTGCAGCCTCACAGAGGGATACCAAGAGTACCCTCACGTCCCCTCGAAGCCTCGGGCTTCGTAACCCAATTCGTTGGAGCCTTCTCGGACGGGCATTCGCTCCTTCCCGTGTTATACTAAGAATTACTACTTAGTTCTCTTTCCCGTCAATTTGGGTTGGTTAAGTGTCATTAGTCAATTCAAGCTAACTTAACCCTCTTCATTTATCCTGATAAACTGGTTAAGTGTTATCCCTTTATGCTTTTTACTTAACCCTATTCATTTATCATATTCTGATGGTTAAGCGTTCAAGTTTACTTAACCCTATGGTCTAGTCCAGCTAACATATTAAATTGGCTAAGTGTATTACTTAACCCCGACCTCTAGTCTAATTAACATGTTAAATTGGCTAAGTGTATTAACTTTACTTAACCCCACCTTCTAGTCTAGTCAACATGTTAATTTGGCTAAGTATTCCCATGGACTTAACCCTCCCATTCTAGCTTTAACTGTGCTAAGTTGGTTAAGTGTTCCCTAACCTTCCCATTCTAGCTTAACTGTGTTAAGTTGGTTAAGTGTTCCTATGGACTTAACCTTCCCATTCTAGCTTAACTGTGTTAAGTTGGTTAAGTGTTTCTATGGACTTAACTCTCCCTTTCTTGTTCTAGCTTTAATTGATAAATTAAAGCCGCAACCTCTCACATTAGACAGATATTGCTGCGGTTACTGGATGTGCCGGTCGGTTCCGGGCAGGTTTACACCGCAACTCAGTCTAACCTCGGGTTAGGCATATTCATGTTTTCTAAGTTCAAAGGGTTTTTGATTAATTTCCAAATCTGGTTTTGAAAACAACCATCCCGTCCTTCGGATCAGTTAGGGATAGCCAGGGAGGGCAGGAAACTTGTATTTTCCAAACCCAAGCCTAGACACTATCCTCTCTGTCACCCTAGAACTTTCAGGTGTATGTGTTATTCAAAGAGAAAACCTTTCTTTTGTCCATATATAAATTGTCAACAATTTATCTTCAAAGTCCATTTTCCCTTTTTAAATAAACTTGGCCTATACCATTTTCATTTTGTCCTGCCCACTAGTATACTTATATTCTAGGCCCAAGTCCTAACCCAACTTGCAGTTCAGGCCATTTCCTATTTCATTGCCAAAACTAGATTAAATATCCTAGTTTATAATTTATGGCCAAAACTTTACCTACATGCAAGTTACATATTTTGTGGTAAATGAACAATTTATCATTTATGACAAATTCTATAAGTAAATTTACTCCTAATTTACTTATTTCATTATTACACTTTTAATGTACATTGTCACATTTATTATTATGGCCCGTTCCCTCTTATTTATCATATTTATACTTTTTGGTATGTAAATTATACCAAATTAAGTGTCACTAACCATAATTTATTCTAAACATGACAATTTCTCACAATTATGGCTAAATTCAAAATTGTGCTAATATACTTATTCCAAATCTTTAATTAACACAATTTTGATTTAACATTCCTAATTCACAGTTTATGGTAAGACTAGAATTATTATTCTAGTTTACATTTCATGCCTAAAATTTAGCTTACTTGCTAATACTAAATTTAATATGTCAAACTTATCCAATTTGCATTCCTATGAACATGCCATAATACATATTCCCAATTTATGCCAATTTCCAAGCTTATAACTACATTTATGTTCATTTTCATATTTTCCCCAAATTGCATTCCCACCGTTCGTATAATCGTGATTTAACCTAGATTGTAAATAAATCTAGATTCGTAGAAAATAGGGAATGAACCAAAGATGCTATGAAAAAGGATAATAACTGGCATAAAAGGTTTGGATAACGACGTAGGTTCAAGAATATGGGTAGACCTAACTTAATAGGTAAATTCCCACGGTCTAAAACCAATAGATAGAATAGGTTCAAGAACATGGGTAGACCTAACTGAATAGGTAAATTCCCACAGTCTAAAACCAAAGAAAAACAAGGAACAGATAAAATAGATAATCGGGTTTAGACCCAATTTGATAGCCACAAAACTTAAGCAACAATTTTCCTAATTATGAATCATAGGCAAAGTTCATAGTTATAGGCAATGTTCATAGTCCAAAAGGGAAAATAATTCCAATAGTCATAAGTCATTGTCATAGGCAATGTCATAGTCATATGTTGTATGTCCCACATAAAGGTTCATGTTCGTAATTCAAAGGCAATAGGTTCATGGTCATAGTTCTCATAATCATGATCATAGGCATAGGCATATCCTCTTTGTTCAATAGTCATAGGCCGTCAATCAAAGTCATAGTATGTTCTGGGCCATAGTCAAGAATTAGATCCAAAAACTTAAATAAACACAGATCCAAGTGAAGAGATTAGGCATTTTTCTTATATCCTTTTAATTTCATGTCACAAATAAAAATAAAACGTTCAAGTCTAGAAATAACCAACTTACAGAAATTAGATCTAGAATAGAAGAACGGCGATGCTAAGATTCGTATGTCGTTGCTCGAGGTTTGTTGATTTAGCCTTTGAATTCTTCACTTTGATTTGAATCTTCTCTTGAACAGATTTGAGCAGCATCTCCATGTCTTAAATTTATATTTTATTTTAATTATTAAGAAAATTTAGAGGAGGGGAAGAAGCCATGAATCTTAGCAGCATAAGGATAGAAGAGAATTGGTGCAAAGAGAATGAAGACTAGGGCTGTTTATATAGCTGCTCAAGACCTTATCGTACACGCAGCGCTGAGTCAGCATTGAACCCAGTTAAGAAAATAGTCTAGGTACGTAGATGAATCTAGCCAAACCTTATCATACACGCAGTGCTGAGCCAGCATTGGGTCCCACAAGCTATTTTGGCGTAGAAATTTGAATTTCGAATGAATTGTTTTGGCGTAGAAGTTTGATTTTCGAACTTTTGAATTTCTGGAATTTATTTAACTGTTTTATTCACATGAAATATTCTTATATGTATATAATTCCTCTAACGACCATTTTACGCGTATATATATACGCACAACTTTCATTTTATTTTCAAAATTCAAATGATGTTGCCATATTTCATTGACTGTAGCCTTATCTTGAATTTTATCTTTCGTATACATATATTTTTGCATATATATATATATATATATATTTATATTCTCATATGTATATATATATTTTCTTTATTTCCTTATATGTACGTTCTTATCCTTTCAAATTTTGAATTTGTATACGTACATATATTTGCATGTTCAGTTGGCCCTCTCTAAAACAAAGATAAAAAATTATGCCGCCGCCGGGGTTCGAACCCCCGACCTCCATGCTACAAATCCAATGCCTTAACCAACTGAGCTACAGAGGCTTTTGTTAATAAGTCTTAGAACAATAATAATTATTATTCTCTCCTTACTTCTCTTTTTCATGTTAGTTACAATACTTAAATTAAACAACTGCATGGATCTTTTTCTTTTAAAAATTAATTATACTTTAATTTGAGAATCTTAATGTCACAGAATTACGGGGTGTTACAGTCAGGTTTGTAGCAGCGGAGGGGAGGAGTGGTGGAGGAACGAGGCGGCGCTGGAGGAGGGCGGAGGCTGGAGGCGCGGCGCCTCTGATGGGCGGCGGCACTTAATCGAGGGGGGGACGACGATGTTTCCCCCCTTTCTCGTTTTTTTTATTCTGTAATGAATTGAATCAGTCAACGGGGGGGGGGGGGAGGGAGACTTTAGAGGAAAAGGAGGTGAAGGGGAATATATTTAATTATTATTTTAATTTTAAAAAGCAACTTTTTCATTCGAACTCAAAACGAGACCCACCGCCTATCATCCATAGCTAAGTACTCCCATTCCGAACACAATGGGATATATATCCTAAGCTGATTCGATCGTTTCGATCAGTTTTCGTCAAAATCAACATATAACTCTATATATTGAATTTGAACGCGCATTTCAATTTACCGGGGTCACATACTAACTCGAAAAATTCCAGAAAAATATTTCTAGCTTCGTATCGACGATATGGTCCTAACAAAACTTGTTTCGTCGAATTCTGAGACCGTTTGAAAAATGGCCATTTTCCAGTCGATTAAATTCAACTTAAACTGGTCAAATGCGTTTTCCTTTGCCACGCTCACGCATTGATTCGAAAAATTACGAAAATTGGAATCTAGCAATAATTTGACATCGCGGATCCAACACAAGTGGTTTCGTCGAAATCCGAGGTCGTTTGCAAAATTTCCATTTTTAAGGGCCTGAATTCCATAGCGACTATTCTGAAATTTCAACTGGACATATCTTTCTATCCCCGCTATGAAATTTTGATTTTTTGGATTCGTTGGAAAGATATTATCAATTAGATTCAAATATTTTTGGTTTTGCTAAAATCCGGTTTATTTTGCACCCGGTACATTCATTTGAATTTTGAAATCGAATTATCGAACTACCGCACCATTTTCAATTCCTTTTATAATTTAAAATAAATATTTATATTCCAACGATGATCTATATAAATATATACGTTCGAATTCTATTCAAAATAAATTTTTCGTCATTATTATTTAAAATAATTTATTTTAAATAATCAAAATTCGCTAAAATTACATAAATAAAATTTTTAAATTGGCTCGGATTTCCGGGTTATTACAGTGAGCTTCCAACTATAGCTGATGTGTGTGTAATAAAGATGAAGGAGGCTGTTGATCCTCAAACTAATAACCAGAATGCAGCTGATCATCAACATTCTGATCATGATGAACCACCCACCCATGCTCTGAAGCATCCTAAAACAAGTCATGATAACAACAGAGTATCAAAGAACACCAATAATCCAAGTAATAACAGAAATCATACATCATCAAGTAGTGACACTTCTCAACCAGATCAAGGGAATTTACCATCAAATCAACCAAACAATCAGACAGACCACCATATGATTACTAGAAGTAAAAGAGGAATTTTTAACCAAAGATTTATACTACAACAGTAAATATGGACGAGCCAGAAAGCTACAGTGTGGCTGCAAAAGACCAAAAGTAGATAGATGCTATGACTGATGAGTGCAATGCTCTTATGAGAAATAATACTTGGGAACTAACTTATCCACCAAATAATAAGAACATAATTGGTTGCAGGTGGACATATAAGATAAACAAAAACTCAGTTGGTTCAATTAACAAATATAAAGCCAAATTAGTGGCAAAAGGATTTACACAACAACATGGCTTTAATTTTAATTAAAACTTTCTCTCCAGTTGTAAAGCCATCCATTATTAGACTCATATTCACTATTGCATTAAGTAATAAATGGAAAATAAGTCATTTGGATGTCAATAATGCATTTCTTATGAAACGACCCGAATTTCAGTACTCTTTGAGCCGACCAATAACACCACACGTCCAACCCAAATTGCAAATAAATATGAATCATTATTAGAAAGAAGTTAGAGGATGAGAAATAGAAAGAAAGAAATATTAGAATAGAAGAAAACAAAGATCACAAACTCACAGCGAAATGAATAAAATATATTAGTTAATATAACCTTTGAAATGCAAATCAGTAACTTTTTTATACATACCATCATCAGAGCACAACAGTTACTTCTGGAACAGTTATAAACACCTGTTTCCAGATACATAAACAATACACAGCGGAAGTATGATAGTCTATAGCTAATAGGTGAAGCCTCCTGCATCGAGTCCCTTCAAGTGAATCTGAAAAATCCCAACTACTTGACTACCCGTACAAATTTGGGCACCCAAGAGTTTAGGGAAAACAAAACAAAATAAACTCTGGGTCAGTCACGGGACTAGTGTGAGTAAACTCCAACCATTTGTTCAACTTTTAAAAATCCTTCCGAAAGAAATGATAATCGTAAGATCGATCCACACACGAACACGGATGGTTTTTATCTTACAATAACCCAAAATTTATTTTGATATCAAATCCAGTGATATTATAATAATGTCTATATCAAATAAATAAAATCCAGCGGAACGCTTGCATCTCACGCTCCATATAATAATATAAAATTGAAAACGCAGGGCGCTTATTGGAGATTGGATTTCCAACATGACAAGGTATGGGACCACCTGCCGATAGTGTATCTCTAGAGGCGAATACACTGGGTTCCACAAGAACGTCTTGCAACCCGACCCTCACATGACCGACCACTAATTTCACTTGAGTGTATCGAATGTATATCACCAACGGTTGGGATCAGCAACCGTTTCCCAAAAGGGACAACATCGATAGATTAAAGAACAAATGGAATTTTCTCTAGATAGGTGATTATACATCCTAATGGGTGAGACCCACATAGCCATGCTGCCTGTCCGATTTTTGTAAATTCCCGGTTGTGAGGCTTGAGGTTTGAATTATTTTCCAGAACATCTGGCCACCATTCACTTTGAATGCCACATCGTCATACCCGCCAAATCACAAATTGATTTCCCCAAAAATACCACGGGTATAAAGCTAAGAGAAACGAGTTCCTCCGCCACCATACGTAAGTACATTTGAAGAGATCAACTTACGCGATCCGTTAGATATACTTTGTCAGACATTCGTCCATTCATGTTGTCCTGGGACTGCACAAACCTAAGGAACTATTCTATAGACAGGATAGCGCTTGCATAACTCTGTCTTCAATTTTTTCATCATATTTGGTCGCTACGCTAACTCCCATACAGGGTGGTTTCCAGATAATGAATCTGATCCCGGTCTCTCCGTATTGACGATGGAAAAATGATCAAAAACTTCAATAGTCGGTGATTTAACTATCTTAATTCCAGGTAGGAATTCGATCGATCAATCATCAATCAATATTAGCCCCTTTAAATCAATTCCTTATTATATTATTATTTACAATTCCCATTTTCCATCTTTCGTATTCTTTTGAAACTCCATTTCCCCTCTCGATTCTTTGAACAACCTTTCCAATATATTATAATTCCTTTACTTGGGAAATATCTCTTATTCTAGTTAGAAAACATTTCTAAATATTCACGAATTCTTATTTTCTATATTCAGAAAATATACATTATTAATATTGGAGAATATTTCCGAATTCCCTTTCTTAATTCCTCATTGACCAATTCATTTCATTTTAACAACAGCATTACAAGCGTTTTTTCCAAATATTTGATTTATAAAACATTTCTTTTAACAACAGCGTTACAATCGCTGTTTAGAATTATAGAACACTTATTACAACAATAGCGTTAAGATCGTTGTTAAAACAGTTATTATATTGGTAGCGTTAAAATTCCTATTTAGATTTACCAAAACATATATTATAACGGCAGCGTTTAAAATTGCTATTTAAAATATTTGGTTTATCAAAATGCAACTTGTATTTATTTATTTAAATCAATAAGTAAATAAATAAAGAATGATTAAATTTGATTCAAATGGAAAGTAAACTAACTACTTCCCTAAATTCAAGATAATCCAATTTCAATAAATAACTCTCTTTCGAATAATTTATATTCAACTTATATACTGAACTGCACCATTTGAGGTAGATTCAAATTCCAAATTCACAATTGAATTCATCGTTTCCAAATCACTACCAAATTTCTTTATAACCCCTCCAGTCCACGAAACGTATCACACTTTATTTTATAAACTAAACTCGTCGTTTTCCATTTTTAAAAAGATTACCCATTTCCTTTTCATTTAATTTCAAATCTGGATTTCATACTTCTAATCTAAATTCCTTTATAGATATTTCATTCGCAAAATATTTCCTTTAGACCATTATATACCTAAATCGTGAATATATTTCTTTTATATATAATCAAATCAGTTTGATTTTCATACTAAAAATAATATTTTAAACCCAACTTCTATTTAATGTCTATTTGGAGTAATTCATATAAGTCTCATTTCCTTTTATTTAATCATCTAAAATCTCTTTCAACACTTCCTTAATAATTTCTAAGTTTACATCTCATTTCAAATATTGGCTTCAAAACCCATTTCCACTTCACTATATAAATCCAATGTATCCAATGATAAATAATTCAATTCATATATATATTCTCATTCATAAACAAATTCTTGATTCATTCATTCGAAAAGGTTTTCTATTTTCAACTCTATTCAAAATTTAAATTTCTATTTTCGAAAATAAAATTCTTTTTTAACACTCAAATTTCCTTTTCTATATTTGAAAATATTTTATGGTATTTAAATACCAAAATTCTAGATTAGGGTAGCTCAACCACAACAAAGTCAATCATTGACTATATACATCACACCACACATCAAAATCAAGGGAAAACAGTAATATAAATATTGAGGAACCCAGTTGGGTACCTCCAACCTTGTTTCCCTGCATCCACAGATGTTAATCAACATCAATAATATTATTTCACATCAATATGAAATATATCAGAACTAATAATCAATAAATGATGTAATTATATCAACCGATTTTACCAACTATTCAATCACGCATCCATCACATAGTATAAAATAAATTTGAAAACTCGTTTATATAAAAATATAAACGAGTCAGAGTTAATGAGTTTACTCATCTTGGTTTGTAGTCCGCTTTTGTTTCGTTTTAAAATCAAACAGACGTTTGATTTTTTTCCCCGAAATTCTAATAGCTTAGTTTTCAGTCGCACCATTGCTATGACGTAGATTTCGTCATTTGCGAATCCATTGGATTTGATTGCGTCCAATTCTGATAATATACACACAAAATACACTCATTATAGACTATTCGATTTTAATCTATAATTTAACCTTAATTATTTTCTTTTATAATTAACAAACCTATACGACGATGTCCAGAAAAGAAAACTAACGTTTGAAATAGTTATTTCATTACCGGTTAAACCATTTGAAATATGTCAATAGTATTATTTAATTTAATTAATTATTGCAAATCTTCATTACCGCATTATCCAAGTTCCAAAATCCATCTTCCTCGTGTGGTAGCTACTTGAACCCGCTCTGCCATTTCAGTTAATTCACGGTCCCCTGTCCCCCCTTCAACAACCAACCATTTTTCAAATTCCTGTTCCTTAATCTCACTTTTTTTTATAATCCCTTTCTTGAGTGTTAATACTTCTTCTCACGCCAGGTACACATCCATCCAGTCTCCTTAATCACTTTTCAAGCTTTAATCCATGGCTTATGGTTCTTCTTCCCTCTGCACACTACTACCAACGACCATCATCTCGCACAAACTCCTAGTCACCACCATCCCCCCCAGAACCACATTAATTCTAGGCACAACTTTCTTCAAATGCATGGCTTAGTTTCCAGCAACAGATAAATAAAAACACCACGTTTAAAATCCACAATATATGCAAACTCCAAATTGCTAACCGCGTCTGACACAAATGAATACTATCGGGAATTGTAGTTCAACAGGATATCACCCCAACACCCAGTTTAAACCCGCTACTTTCCCCCATACGCGAGTACATCCCCCTCATCACTACCACACACTGCTACAGTAGTAGTTTGGAACAAAACTCCTCCGAAAATTTTACTAAAATCTGCATGCAAAAACATACATACCTCCTGGAACACGAATCAACCTTACATCATCACCGTGACTGGCCCAAACTCCAACACCTTTGCCGGAAATGTAGCTCTTCACTATTGCCGAGATTGCTAGCCCACTTAACCACTTCACCATTCAACTAAACACCAGCCCTCAACATCTTAATCTTCTATTTTTTTCCACCTGTTTTAAAACAAATTAGCTGCTCATGTTATCCTTCTCAACAACTCCTAATTGTTGCTATAATACTTTACTTCCTCAATTCGATTTCCTACATCACTTCGAACTGATAAATGCATCCTTGCCTCAATACATCACGTGTTGTCCATCTACATGACCGGAAGGCCGTCGCCCGCCCTTAGAACCACCGCTGAGCTCGGCCAATCCCATGTTTGTAATCCCATACTTCGAATCCTTCCTAGATCTGCACCTAACCACCAATCGACCCATCATCGGCAACTCACAACTTTTCTTCCACCTTCGACTAGAGCACCACGACATCGAGGCCCACCCCTTCCTCGTATCGCGATGTCCAGACTTGCGCACCCCATAAAAGGGATATTAGATTAAAGCGCTCCTCTTTTCTAATTCAAGGAAGAAGATGTTACGATTTTAGGAATTTTATAAGATTTTATGTTGAATTTTGAAGGGCCAATTTTATTTTAAGGGAGCAGTTCGATTTTCTTTTGATGAAGAAAGAGAAGAGAAACGGGTCAGCTCATTATTTTATAGATTGGGTAGCTTGGCAGTCACGGATCTAAAACTTGGCTTGCATGGCACGGAAGCTGCTACCTTGGCTTACACGAAAATGTTTAGTTTGGTAGGCACAGTAACTATAGCTTGCAGAGCACGAAATTTAAACCAAAAGTCAACTTTTAGTTTGTTTTAATTAGTTTGTTGCTCGATAAAAGTAAAAGTGATTCATTATATATATATATATATTGCATAGAACTGTTATTCATATGGTACTCATTCATAGAGCCAAATTTAGGATAGAGTTACATAACGTTTTACTAGCTTTTAAAATGTTTAATCTTATCCAAGTTACAAGGCAAAAACCTACTTCAGATTAAATGTTCATTAAACAAAATTCTTTGGTTATGTTGAGTATATAAGGTTTTCGTTCATATCCGAACTGCTACGGACAGAAATAAGAGTACGGTCGTGTTCAGCGAGGTACCACGATCCCAAAAAAATAATAATATCGGTAGTATAACTTATATAATGAAACCCCAAAATATTGATACAGGGTGCAAAATACTCCAAATAAAAAGTTGCATATTTAATTAATTAAAAATTACAGTAAAATTCTAAAAATTAATTTATAACTACGCCTCAAAAGAACCCTGTCCAAATTCAAGACCGATATTTAAATATATTTAAATAACCATTATGGACTATATAAGATTCCACAGCGACTTTCTCAAAATTTGATTTGGATGTAATTCACAATATATTAGACGAAATCTTGAATTTTCTCTTCTATTAGAAAAATATAGTTAAACAAAATTGGAAGTTTCTTGTTTCAATGAAATCCAACTTATTTCGGATTCTGTATATTCAGTTGAAGTTTGAATCGTAAATTACGAACTACCGCGACTATTTCGAGCTCGTTTTAAATTATATTATAAATAATACGTTAAAACTTCAATTTTAAAAATAAATTCGTTATAAAATCCTTTTTAAATTATCAATACAACATTTAAAACCAATTTAAATGTTCAAAATAAAATGGCTAAAAATCCCGGTCTTTACATTCCTTCCCCCTTAAAATAATTTCGTCCTCGAAATTGCTAAAGTAGGAAAAGATGCTACATACCCTTTTAACTAGGTCCAAAAATCCTTTTTGTTCACTTCTTAACTTTATTTTAACTAGACCAACTTATTTCAAATAAAATTTTATTTTAATTTTACTAACGAAAATTTTCAAAAATTCTGAAAATTTTCTAACACTTTAAATTCTAAAAAATTTCGGTAGCATCTCCTCTGCACGGCTCAATTAGCACAACCACAACTTGCCTTTCTAGGCCTTCCCCAATCCAAAAGAAAATCAAAAAGCCAAGCGGCTTGCCCCATAGGCTCATAAAATCATCAAACCCAAGTAACATTGTAAACATGTACCTTTTTATCAAGCAAAATTTCTATCTCTTGCATTTGCTTCCATTCAACATCTGCTTAGCATACATACACCCATTTCCAGCTAGTTTTCAAATCAATCCAACTTCCTGGGTTTTTTTCCTCTAATTCTCTAATCAACGTCACTTCCATTCACTAATCCAAACCGAGTTCTATTTTCAAAAGTCAACCCTCTTATTCTGCTGGAGAATTCCATCACAATTTAATTCCAAACAACATCATCCAATATATATTCAACTAGCTTATTCATACGACGAATTCATATTAATATTTCGAATCTCAACATTCTCGTTAATTTAATTTCATTCGGAATTATTTTTAATCCAATCCAATTTTAACTTAAGTTAAATCCCAATTCACTTGACACATTTTGACCAATTTCAATCTATTCAACTTTTACAAGTTAAACAATTTCAGAATTCAAATTCCCAGGTTTTATTTCAAATTAGTTTGAAATCATATATTTTTATACACATATATTTATAATCAAATCAATTCAAAACATTTGAATTTCTAAATCATCATTTCCTTTTCAAACAAAATTTTTCATTCTTAAATTACTATAGTAGCAATCCATCACTCATAACTTGAAAATGAATACCGATAATGTTGCGACCCATTATCCATACTATTTTCCCGCCACTGAAGTGATTTCAGTGCTCAATCCCTTTTAAAATCCATTTAAAACATTTCTAATTCAAAAATCCCTTCAAAACAATGCTATATTACCTTTGAAATACTTCAAGAAATATTTTCTAAATAACCGGGATTTAAATTCCACAATTCTGATTTAAACTAAATCTTGGTTTATCTCCTTTATATATATTATCCATATACAAATTATATTACCATTTCAATATTTTAGAATTCCATTTGATTATATTAACAATCAACACCTTCTTATATAATAATCCAGAAATTATTCTTTTTATATCAAAATAATTTTGGGTAAAATTATTTCATCTACCCATTTTAAAACAATACTGTATCGAATTGCTTTGTTCGAGAGTTTGAAACACCTATCGATACAGTTGTACTTCCTGTATCGACTAGAATTCATAAACCACTCAATAAGCCAGCTAACACCATATAAAACAATTTTTGTATCAAATCTACAAATACATGCTCATATATATACACTCAAACTCAACATAAGGTGTTTCTAATCCTATCTCTGTTGAGTCATGCAACAGAGCCAAGGTTATCACTCAACCTTCAGCTTGGATATCAAATGAAACGACCCAAATTTCCGTACTCTTTTAGTCGACAATAACACCACACGTCCAACCCAAATTGCACAGAAATACGAATCGTTATTAGAAAGAAGTTAGAGGATGAGAAATAGAAAGAAAGAAATATTAGAATAGAAGAAAACGAAGATCACAAATTCACAGCGGAACGAATAAAATATATTAGATAATATAACCTTTGAAATGTAAATCAGTAACTTTATATACATACCATCATCAGAGCACAATAGTTACTTCTGGAACAGTTATAAACACCTATTTCCAGATACATAAACAGTACACAGCGGAAGTATGATAGTATATAGCTAACAGGTGAAGCCTCCTGCATCGAGCCCCTCCAAGTGAATCTGAAAAATCCCAACTACTTGACTACCCATACAAATTTGGGAACCCAAGAGTTTAAGGAAAACAAAACAAAATAAACTTTGGGTCAGTCATGGGACTGGTGTGAGTAAATTCCAACAATTTGTTTAACTTTAAAAAATCCTTCCGAAAGAAATGATAATTGTAAGACCGATCCACACACAAACACGGGTGGTTTTTATCTTACAATAAGCCAAAATTTATTTTGATATCAAATCCAGTGATATTATAATAATGTCTATATCAAATAAATAAAATCCAGCAGAACGCTTGCATCTCACGCTCCATATAATAATATAATATCGAAAACGCAGGGCGCTTATTGGAAATTGGATTTCCAACATGACAAGGTATGGGACCACCTGCCGATAGTGTATCTCTAGAGGCGAATACACTGGGTTCCACAAGAACGTCTTGCAACCCGGCCCTCACATGACCGACCACTCATTTCGCTTGAGTGTATCGAATGTATATCACCAACGGTTGGGATCAGCAACCGTTTCTCGAAACGGACTGTATCGATAGATTAAAGAAGCAAATGGAATTTTCTCTAGATAGGTGATTATACATCCTAATGGGTGCGACCCACATAGCCATGCTGCCGGCCTGATTTTTGTCAATTCCCGGTTGTGAGGCTTGAGGTTTGAATTATTTTCTAGAACATCTACCCACCATTCACTTTGAATGCCACATCGTCATACCCGCCAAATCACAAATTGATTTCCTCAAAAATACCACGGGTATAAAGCTAAGAGAAACGAGTTCCTCCGCCACCAAACGTAATTACGTTTGAAGAGATCAACTTATGCGATCCGTTAGATATACTTTGTCATAAATTCGTCCATTCACATTGTCCTGTGACTGGACAAACCGAAGGCACTATTCTATAAACAGGACAACCCTTGCATATCTCGGTCTTCAATTTTTTCATCATATTTGGTCGCTACGCTAACGCCCATACAGGGTGGTTTCCAGATAATGAATCTGATCCTGGTCTCTCCGTATTGACGACGGAAAAATGGTCAAAAACTTCGATAGTCAGTGATTTAACTATCAAAGAAAAATAAGTGTACAACCAACGATCTTAATTCCAGGTAGGAATTCGATCGATCAATCATCATTCAACATTGGCCCCTTTAAATCAATTCCTTATTATATTATTATTTACAGTTCCCATTTTCCATCTTTCGTATTCTTTTGAAACTCGATTTCCCCTCTCGATTCTTTGAAAAACCTTTTCAATATATTATAATTCCTTTACTCGAGAAATATCTCTTATTCTAGTTAGAAAACACATCTAAATATTCACGAATTCTTATTTTCTATATTCAGAAAATATACATTATTAATATTGGAGAATATTTCCGAATTCCCTTTCTTAATTTCTCATTGACCAATTCATTTCATTTTAACAACAGTTTACAAGTGCTGTTTCCAAATATTTGATTTATAAAACATTTCTTTTAACAACAGCATTACAATCGCTATTTAGAATTATAGAACAACTATTATAACAATAGCGTTAAGATCGCTGTTAAAACAGTTATTATAATGGTAGCGTTAAAAATTGCTATTTAAAATATTTGGTTTATCAAAACAAATATTTGCTAGTTAAAATATTTGCTAGTTAAAAATTGCTATTTAAAATATTTGGTAGCGTTAAAATTTCTATTTAGATTTACCAAAACAAATATTATAACGGCAGCGTTTAAAATTGCTATTTAAAATATTTGGTTTATCAAAATGCAACTTGTATTTATTTATTTAAATCCATAAGTAAATAAATAAAGAATTATTAAATTTGATTTGAATGGAAAGTAAACTAACTACTTCCCTAAATTCAAGATAATCCAATTTCAATAAATAACTCTCTTTCGAATAATCTATACTGAACTTTACCATTTGAGGTAGATTCAAATTCCAAATTCACATTTGAATTCATCGTTTCCAAATCACTACCAAATTCCTTTATAACCCCTCCAGTCCACGAAATGTATCACACTTTATTTTATAAACTAAATTCATCGTTTTCCCTTTTAAAACGATTACCCATTTTCTTTTCATTTAATTTGAAATCTGGATTTCATACTTCCAATCTAAATTCCTTTATAGATATTTCATTCGCAAAATATTTCCTTCAAACCATTATATACCTAAATCGTGAATATATTTCTTTCATATATAATCAGATCAGTTTGAGTCTATTTTAAACCCAACTTCTATTTAATGTCTATTCAGAGTAATTCATATAAGTCTCATTTCCTTTTATTTAATCATCTAAAATCTCTTTCAACACTTCCTTAATAATTTCTAAGTTTACATCTCATTTCAAATATTGGCTTCAAAACCCATTTCCACTTCGCTATATAAATTCAATGTATCCAATGATAAATAATTCAATTCATATATATTCTCATTTATAAACAAATTCTTGATTCATTCATTCGAACAGGTTTTCTATTTTCAACTCTATTCAAAATTTAAATTTCTATTTTTGAAAATAAAATTCATTTTTAACACTCAAATTTCCTTTCCTATATTTGAAAATATTTTATGGTATTTAAATACAAAAATTCTAGATCAGGTAGCTCAACAACAACAAAGTCAATCACTGACTATATATATCACACCACACATCAAAATCAAGGGAAAACTGTAATATAAATATTGAGGAACCCAGTTGGGTCCCTCCAACCTGGTTTCCCTGCATCCACAGATGTTAATCAACATCAATAATATTATTTCACATCAATATGAAATATATCAGAACTAATAATCGATCAACGATGTAATCATATCAACAAATTTTATAAACTATTCAATCACGCAACCATCACACAGTATAAAATAAATTTAAAAACTCGTTTATATAAAAATATAAACGAGTCAGAGTTAGTGAGTTTTCTCACCTTGGTTTGTAGTTGATGGTTCCACTTTTGTTTTGTTTTAAAATCAAACAGACATTTGATTTTTTTTCCCCAAAATTCTAATAGCTTATTTTTCAGTTGTGCCATTGCTATAACGTAGATTTCATCATTTGCGAATCCATTGGATTTGATTGCATCCAATTCTGATAATATACACACAAAATACACTCGTTATAGACAATTTATATTTAATCTATAATTTAACCTTAATTATTTTCTTTTATAATTAACCACGATGTCCAGAAAAGAAAACTAACATTTGAAATAGTTATTTAATTACCGGTTAAACCATTTGAAACAAGTCAATAGTATTATTTTATTTAATTAATTATTGCAAATCTTCATTACCGCATTATCCAAAATCCATCTTCCTCGTGTGGTAGCTACTTGAACCCGCTCTGCCATTTCAATGATTTAACGGTCCCCTGTTCCCCTTCAACAACCAACCATTTGTCAAATTCCAGTTCCTTAATCTCACTTTTTTTCTAATCCCTTTCTTGAGTGTTAATACTTCTTCTCATGCCAGGAACACGTCCATCCAATCTCCTTAATCACTTTTCAAGCTTTAATCCACAGCTTATGGTTCTTCTTCCCTCTGCACACTACTACCAACGACCATCATCTCGCACAAACTCCCAGTCACCACCATCCCCCTAGAACCCCATTAATTCTAGGCACAACTTTCTTCAATTGCATGGCTTAGTTTCCAGCAACAAATAAATAAAAACACCACATTTAAAATCTGAAATACACGCAAACTCTAAATTGCTAACAGCGTCTTACACAAATGAATACTATCGGGAATTGTAGTTCAACTTGATATCACCCCAACACCCAGTTTAAACCCGCTACTTTCTCCCATACGCAAGTGCATCCCCTCATCACTACACACGCTGCTACAGTAGCAGTTTGAAAAAAAAACTCCTCTGAAAACTTTACTAAAATCTGCACGTAAAATCATACATACCTCCTCGAACACGAATCAACCTTACACCATCACCATGACTGGCCCAAACTCCAACACCTTTGCCGGAAACGTAGCTCTTCACTATAGCCGAGATTGCTAGTCCACTTAACCACTTCACTATTCAACTAAACGCCAGCTCTCAACATCTTAATCTTCTTTTTCTTCTTCTTTTTTTTCACCAGTTTAAAACAAATTAGCTGCTCATGTTATCCTTCTCAACAACTCCTAATTGTTGCTATAATACTTTACTTCCTCAATTCGATTTCCTACATCACTTCGAACTGATGCATTCTTGCCTCAGTACATCATGGGTTGTCCATCTGCATGACCGGAAGGCCATCGCCTGCTCTCAAAACCACCGCTGAGCTCGGCCAATCCCACGTCTATAATCCTATACTTCGAATCCTTCCCAGATCTGCACCTAACCACCAATCGACTCACCATCGGCAGCTCGCACCTTTTCTTCCACCTTCGACTAGAGCACCATGACATCGAGGCCAACCCCTTCCTTATATCGCGATGTCCAGACTTGCGCACCCGATAAAAGGGATATTAGATTTAAGTGCTCCTCTTCTCTAATTCAAGGAAGATGATGATACGATTTTAGGAATTTTATATGATTTTATATTGAATTTTGAAGGGCCGATTTTATTTTAAGGAAGCAGTTCGATTTTCTTTTGCTAAAGAAAGAGAAGAGAAAAGGGTCAGCTCATTATTTTATAGATTGGGTAGCTTGGCAGTCACGGATCTAAAACTTGGCTTGCATGGCACGGAAGCTTCTACCTTGGCATACACGAAAATATTTAGTTTGGTAGGCACGGTAACTACAGCTTGTAGAGCACGAAATTGAAACCACAAGTCAACTTTTACTTTGTTTTAATTAGTTTGTTGCTCGATAAAAGTAAAAGCGATTCATTATATATATAGATTGCATAGAACTGTTATTCATATGGTACTCATTCATAGAGCCAAATTTTAGGATAGAGTTACATAATGTATTACTAGCTTTTAAAATGTTTAATCTTATCCAAGTTACAAGGCAAAAACCTACTTCAAATTCAAATGTTCATTAAACACAATTCTTTGGTTATGTTGAGTACATAAGGTTTTCGTTCATATCCGAACTGCTACGGACAAAAATAAGAGTACGGTCATGTTCAGCGAGGTACCACGATCCCAAAAATATAATAATATCGGTAGTATAACTAATATAATGAAACCCCAAAATATTGATACAGGGTGCAAAATACTCCAAATAAAAAGTTGCATATTTAATTAAGTAAAATTTACAGTAAAATTCTAAAAATTAAATTATAACTACGCCTCAAAAGAACCTGTCCAAATTCAAGATTGATATTTAAATATATTTAAATAACCATTATGGCCTATATGCGATTCCACAGCGACTTTCTCAAAATTTGATTTGGATGTAATTCACAATATATTAGACGAAATCTCGAATTTCCTCTCCTGTTAGAAAAATATAGTTAAACAGAATTGAAAGTTTCTTATTTCAAAGAAATCTGACTTATTTCGGATTCTGTATATTCAGTTGAAGTTTGAATCGTAAATTACAAACTACCGCAACTATTTCGAGCTCGTTTTAAATTATATTATAAATTATACGTTAAAACTTTGTTTTTAAAAATAAATTCATTATAAAATCCTTTTTAAATTGTCAATACAACATTTAAAATCGATTTAAATGTTCAAAATAAAATGGCTAAAAATCCGGGTCGTCACATCTTATTGAAAGATCGTAAAATATTTTTATTTTATTCCCTGAAGGTTGAATCATTCTCATATTTCAATATGTTGTTTATGGGGATGTGAGACATGTCCATAATTTTTTTGACCATTTTTCCCCTGTCAATTTTGTACAGGGCACAACTTTTGACTCAAGTTGAATCAAGTGTTTACACCTATGCCATTAGAAAGGAAATGATGTTTGCCTTTCCATAGAGTGGTTACATTAAAGTTTTCGCTTAGTAGTTTAGGAGGAATCGTTGTTTTAAGGATTAACAGTTGGCTATTTAGGTTTGGTAAGCCAAAATGGGTTGATTTGGAGAGGCCCATTAGTGTGCTAGTGGAGGCTATATGTAACGACTTGGATTTTTCGATATTTATTTTTGAACATTTTAATTGGTTTTAAAATGTTGTATTGGTAATATAAAATAATTTTTATAAGAATTTATTAATAAAAACGACATTTGAATGTATAATTCATATAATATAATTTAAAATGAGCACATAATGTCGCGGTAGTTCGTAATTTAATGTTTTGAACTTCATTTGGAAATGTAGAATCCAACATAAGTCAGAATTCTTCGAATGAAGAAACGTCCGAATCTATTGGATAATAATTTCTAATGAAAGTGAAAAACTGAAATTTCGTTTTGCAGATTGTAAGTCATGTTCAAATCAAATTTTCAGAAAGTCGTTGTGGAGCCGTGTATAAGCCATAATGGTTTATTTAATATAATTAAATATTGGTTTCGAATTTGGATAAGTTTTTTAAGACGTAGTTATAATTTAATTTATAGAATTTTTTGGTAATTTTTATTTTGAAAATTAATCAACTTTTTATTTGAAGTATTTTACACCTTGTATCAGCGTTTTAGGGTATCACAGTATAATTTAACCTGTTTATATTATTATATTTTCGAGATCATGACACATTGCTTAACACGATAGTATTTTATTTTTGTCTATAGCAATCCATAGTGAATGAAATTCTGTATAGCGGGGTAAGCTAATCTTTAATGCTAAATAAAATAAATATGAAGTTTCTGTTGGAAGCCACATGATTTGTAACAACCCGGAAAATCTGGGCCAGTTTAAATTTTTTATTTTTGCCATTTTAGCGAATTTAGTATATTTAAAATAGATTATTTTAAATAAAACGACGGGAAATTTATTTTGAATGTAATTCGAACGTATATATTATATACGTCGTCGTTAGAATATATAATAATTATATATAATTATAAAAGGAAATGAAAATGGCGCGGTAGTTCGAAAATTCGATTTCTAATTTCAAATGATTATGCAGAATTCAATATAAGTCAGAATTGAACGAGACAAGAAATATTTGAATTTGTATAACTATATCTTTGTAACGAAGTTAACAAACTGAGATTTCATCTAAGAAATGATAAGATATGTCCAGTTGAAAATTCAGAATAGTCGCTGTGAAATTTATATATATTTTAATATAATATATAGCCTTAAAAATAGTCATTTTGCAAACGACCTCGGTTTTCGACGAAACCAGTTTTGTTGGAACCGGAATGTCAAATTATTGCTAGATTCCAGTTTTCATAATTTTTGAAGTTAATATGTGAGAGTGGCACACTTAAACGCATTTGACCAGTTTTAGTTGAATTTAATCGACTAGAAATTGGCCATTTTTCAAACGGTCTCAGAATTCGACGAAATTAGTTTTGTTAGGACCGTATCGTCAATACGAAGTTAGAAATAATTTTTCTGGAATTTTCGGTGTCAGTATATGACCCCGGTAATTTGAAATGTGCGTTCAAATTGAATATATAAAGATTTATATTTTAATTTTAAGAAAAACCTATCGAAACAGTCGAATTGGCTTACCGGACATATTCCATTGTGTTCGGAATGGAGGTTATTAACTAGGGACGACACTCGTTGGGTTTGATTTGGAGTTCGTCGTGTTAAACTGATATTTAATTGAATTAACGAGATTAAATTAAATAGAAATACACTATAAATACTCATACACTATATACAGTGGCTCCTCATACCCTAATACATACGTTCAGCCGCCAGCCCCAATTTCAATGGCCGATATCTCTCCGACTTCGTTCCTCAAAAAACTCCTAATCCGCATCGAATCGAACCAAGCCACGAAACAAAAATCGAAGACATTTCTCTCCTCTTCTAAATCATATGGGGATGATGACCCCTAGTTGCTCGTGGCGGTGGAAATTGCTGCTCAAAGGAGCGACGTTCGGGCTTGATTCTCCGACCCTGGGGTGCGTCGAGTGGCACGAGATGGCGGAGGCTAGGTGGCAGCGCGAAGCTCTCTGATATGGTGGACTTGGATGATCGGCCGACAGCTCGGGGAGGTGGCGCAGGGAGGATTTTTGGTGCGAGGTTCAATTCGATCGATGGGGACCTGAACCAGTGAATCAACGAAGAAGACAACCAGTTTACTCCTTAAGCTAAGTACTTAAATTAGTTAATTAATTCATTAATTATTAAGGTGATTAAAATCAAATCATATTGTTTTATAAAGTAAATGATAAGAGAAATATTTTGTAAATGAAAATCCCAATGTTTTGTGAAAACAGAAAAGAAATTAACATTGTAGTTAATAAAAATATACTTTGTTTTGAAATATAAAAATATACTTTGTTTTGAAAAGATAAAAATATACTTTGTTTTGAAAAGGTAAAAATATACTTTGTTTTAAAAATGAAATTAACATATGGTTTTTATATCTTAGAAAGAAAAGAATTTGATTTTTAATATATAGAAGTGATTATAAAAATAAGATTTATATATTTTTAAAGTAGTAAAAAAAATATAATCTTTTATATTGAAGAAAGATAAAAATAAAAAGATGGAATTTTTAGAAATAAAAATAGCGTTGTTTTTAAAATGAACTTCGAAATAAAAATAGGATTTTTATATATTGAACTTCGAAATAAAAATAGAATTTTTATATATTGAACTTTGAAATAAAAATATGATTTTTATATATGGAATAGCGAAGTAAAAATTCGATTTTTACATAGGTAGTGAAAGCGGACAACGAAGATGCGATAGCAATGAAGATTTCTATCAATGAAGTGCCGTGGAGCTAGGATAGCTATATGTGAGAACTCCTCACTCTAAATTTCTTATTCTAGTTATACATATATAGATATATATACTAGGATGCAGACGGTGCTTAGTAGCACCCGACACCCGTCATCCACAGACCATGGATGGCTTGTTTGTTAAATTGTTTGGTTGTGTAGTTGGTTAGATTATTTGGATTGAACTGAATTGTTTGGTGAAATAAAAGTGATTTGATTGATGTGTGAATGGCGTGGG
Source organism: Allium sativum (assembly GCA_030737875.1). NCBI lineage: Eukaryota > Viridiplantae > Streptophyta > Magnoliopsida > Asparagales > Amaryllidaceae > Allium > Allium sativum. The sequence continues at coordinate 579,199,766 of CM060915.1, read as the reverse complement.
CCTTCACTAGACCGGGGATAAGGCTAGGCCTCGTCCCGTTTCTAGTATCGTGCCGTTATGCCGCCGAAATTTTCTAAAATATGTTAGAAAAATAAAAATGTCATTTATTGAATAAATGAACTGAAAAGAAAATTCATGTGTTGGAATAAATATTTTATCGTTAAAAATAGAATTTTTAACGTGAAAGTGAAAGTGAATAAATATTTATAAACAAATCGGCCGATTTGTTTATATACACTGATTTGACTGATATCGATTGGGTCGATAAATTTTACACATCGCCCAACTGCACAAATAAAATCTGTGTTTGATTGTTTGAAACCCCACACGGGTGTTGGGATGAAATTTGAAGTTCACTCATCCTGATTGATTAAATATGTCGATCGATTGATTGACAGACTGTTATAAGCGTAAGATATCTATATTTGATGCTTATACAGTGTAGTGCACTTTGGTTGATGTTCGATTGTTTATTATTGCTATTATATACATGTGTTGTATGGAATGCATATAATTAACGTCATATGGTGATTGATTGGGCCTCATTCCAATCGGGAAAGTAATGAATATTATAAAAGAAAATTCATGTGTTGAATATAAAAATAGTGATGTGTTGACAGTACTCATGTGTTGAGATTAGTCGTGTGTTGAAATAAATATAGATTCATGTGTTGAATGGGATAAATATTCATTTGTTGGATAGAATAAAGAAGTTTTGAAAATATAAAGCCGTGTTGATTAGATTGACGCCATTTTGACGTAAACGATATTTATATCGATTTTAACGATTTCGAAATGAATTGAATTGAAAACGATTTCGAAATGAATTGAATTGAAAACGATTTCGAAATGAATTGAATTGAAAACGATTTCGAAATGAATTGAATTGAAAACGATTTCGAAATGAATTGAATTGAAAACGATTTCGAAATGAATTGAATTGAAAACGATTTCGAAATGAATTGAATTGAAAACGATTTCGAAATGAATTGAATTGAAAACGATTTCGAAATGAATTGAATTGAAAACGATTTCGAAATGAATTGAATTGAAAACAATTTCGAAATGAATTGAATTGAAAACGAATTCGAATTGAATTGAAAGTGAATTGAAATGAATTCAAATTGAATTGGAATTTGAATTGAATAGAAATGAATTTTAAAACGAATTTATAAAGAAGAATTCAATTTTGATTTGAATTGAAATGGAAGTTGGAATTGTTTTGAAACGAATGTAGAACTATTTATAAGATTCGTTTTAAAAGGAAATCGACGAAATATATATAATATATATATATTATATATATAATGGCCTGAATAGAACGCGCCGCGCCGCGGCAGTTCGTGAATTTCGACCATTTATTTCAAACGGACATTGCGGGAGATCCGACCGCCGGATTCTCCTAAAACCGGAACCGTTGGGTTCGTATCGAAAAGAGCTTTCCAATGAATATTAGAAATTTGAAATCTAACGGTTGGATTTGGAATTATGTCCAAATCAAATTCGAAAAAGGTCGCTGTAAGTGCAGTTCGATAGCCGTTGATGGGAAATCGACTGTACGGGCCTTGATAAAATTATTAAAAATATTGATAATTTGTGTAAAATTATAATATGTGAATTGGAAAGAATTGGGCTGGAAAATTCCGCATTAGAAGGTAAAAATAGATTTTTATCGAAATGAACTAGTTTTGAACTAGAATTAAAATCAATTTATTTTTGAAATAAATAAATTGAATTTGAAAGTGATTTTGAAAATAATCGATAATTTCCAATACGTGGATTGGACTGGAGTTGAATCGAAATTATCTTCGGGATATTTCGATGTTGGATTTCGTGACTATACAGATATTGTTATGGGAATTTGAAAGATATATTTTATATCGTTATTTCCAATACGATATATGTTGGTTTCAGAATTTGATATTGAATATAAGCCGATATATTTTCTATTCAAAGCCTTGTATTTAATATCAAATGTGATTTGGGTTTACCGTGGATCGTGTTTTAGATGACTTTGGTGCTTTAACCCAGTTAAAGGCAAGATATTGATTTTTGAGAAGATTAAAACTAAGTGAAGTTTTAATGAATCTTTAATTAGATTAAAATGTGAATTGATAATTTTAATTATCAAAATCTGAAAAGTGATCGAGAGTGGAGTATCACCAGTTTTGCTCCAAAGCGATAGTTAAATCTTTAATTAGATTTGAACGTGAAATGGTAATTAATTTTACCGATAACACCGTGGTGTTAGATGTGGAGTATTACCAGTTTTCTCCATGGGATATATAGGTTGGGATTGGGAAATAAAATAAATAATTACTTCGGTGTGGTTCGTTAATCCCGACTAGTTTGAAATGATATCCATAGGAGGATTAAAGAATAAATTTAGAAGAATTTATCTTGGATAAAATTAATGGGAACCTTTCCCTAAGAATGTGATTTTGTGGATAAGATAATGATCTGAATTGGAATGAGCCGTTTGTTGTGTTTGTGTAACATTCGTTTATTATATACGTGGGTTATTCAGAAAGGCCGGGTTTATACCCATTCTGAATAACCGATTCGACGAGATGTCGAAGATGAAGACGGTGGTTGAAGACCGGAAGTCTTCACATCGTTTGGGTGATTACTGATGATCTTGATTGGGCTGTACACCCAGGATGAGGGAATCAGTTGGTGATCGTCCAGACGTACCTGGAGATGGATGGACATGCGAGGAAAGTGCCTCCGGTTTCGTTCAGACCCAGAACGAACTTGTAAATGGATTGTGTGTCTGACATTGGATTTTATTCTGTGTTGATTGATCTCTATTAAATATACTTCTGTTTGGCGGCGGAGAATTTATTCTCTTGCTTAACGCCCTTCTCTGAGACGTACGAGCTCAGAGGTTGTATATCGATGGACATCAGTTGCATGGAGTGAATTGCCAGTGTGGCATGCGTAAGTGGCAATTGATCAAGGCTTCTGTTGAAAAGCAAAGTCTTGTGGTTGATGATCAAAGCACGGCCTGTGTGGCGTAGCTTTGTGTATAACGTGAATCCGCGAGCCTCACAGCCCGGGATGGTGGTAAACTGATGGTTTGATCAGTATACATTTTTAGTGTAGTGGATTCGGTCGACCGATATTGAGCTTTGTGCTCGGAGGGATAGAGTAAGCGGTGTTTTCTCTTGCTGGGACGTAAGCCGCGGTGATACTTGAGTCCCAAAAGTGCGGATGTGCATAGCGGTGTTTTCTCTCGCTGAGACGTAAGCCGCGGTGATTTGTACTACGCGATAGATCTTTCGAATCAGGAGCCACCATGATGGAAATCCAATTTCCAATACGTGTATTTCGGCTTTATTTGTAGCGCCTAGTATGGCGACATAGTGGGATGGGGCACTCATGCCGTCTATGATTTATATTTATGATTGAAATTGTTTTTGACACTATACACTTATTATAGTATCAAATGATTTGTTTTAACCGTATCAAGCATTCTTTGGCTGTTATAAGGGAAAACCCTATCCTCGGCTGCGTTGCATTGTGTGATGGGACCTGGGTCTTATAACAGCTTCATTTTTCTTTATTTAGCATTGCGCTGTTTGTTTCATGCACTGGTATTCTTGGGAGGAAACCCGTTCCGTGTTATGCGGCGTGGTCCCTTGTTTTACCTAGCTTTAAAATAAAGATTAATAACTGTTTTAGTTCTCACACCAGTCACATGACTGACCTGGAGTTTATTGTTTTAACCTAAACTCTGGGTGCCCTTATTTTGACACGGGCAGCTAGTAGTTTTGGGTTTTGCAGATTTATATTCACAGGATCCTGGTTTACAGCTGGAACGATATCCGGAAAGCTTTGTATCCGTATATCTCATTCTAGTTGTGTATTGTATTATTTTTCCGCTGCTATGTATCTAAATGTAATTTAAATCTCTGATATTTCTGTGTAATATTTATTCTTACTCTGTATATTCTTGTAATCTGATGCATTGTTGTAATATACAATGAAATGTTCTTCTGTATGCGTTCTGTTTTGTCGTGTTCTCGAACGATAGGGCGTTTCGAACGGTCTGGGTCGGTTTAGCGACTGGTTCGGACCGAGCGAAATTGCCTGTTCGTCACAGTTGGTATCAGAGCTTTGGTTTACAAAGCTCGAGAACAAGGCACATTAGAACCCTACAAAAGAATTCATCAGATAATTGGATTAGTAATATCCAATAGGAATGACTCGTTAGAGATGGGATCAGTAGTATCCTAGAACGAGTGTGAAGAGTAAATTTTTAAAGTGAAAACAAATTTTGTTTTGAAAATTTAAATCAACTATTCGTATTTAGTTATTTATTTATATTGATTTTGGACAGTCCAGTATATAAAGAATTTGCATATACGCCTTGCAAACGTATATTCAAAGTTTTAATATATTGGATAGATATAGCATCGCACTCTAGTCGCCCGAAGATGATATTGATGATAGCGATCGCATCATCAACATTTATGTTCGAGTTTCGAAGGTGTGATTTTCTATATATTTCCATTAGACTGGTGTGAGAACCAAAACTAATATAGCTAGAATTCATTGTTGTGATTTGGCATCAAAACATGATTTTCTTTATATGTATCAAAAGTTAGGAATTTGAAACTCTAATTCACTAATTGATTGATGTTTGTGTTGTTTGTTTATTTGTTTGATAATTTTGAACCATTTAGCCTAATTAAACCAAATATTGAATTTTATTGAAAATTGGTTGCATTTGCTTGCATATACATATATATCATTGAACATGTCATAGCAAGGAGGCTAGAGCCAGAGAATAAAATTTGTTTGCCCGACAAATAGGTACATGTTTACTACATAATTTCCTGTTTTGTTTGGGTGATGATGATTTTGTGAGCCTATTGGCTAGCCGCTTGGCTTTTTCTCTTTCTTTTTGAGATCTGAAGGACCGGGGAAGCTATTTGAAATTCCCCGATGCTCCCGGTGCAGGGGAGGTTATGGCGAAATTTTTCGAAAATTTAGGGTGTTAGCCAAATTTTTGAAATTTTGAAAATTCTCAGAAACTGAAAAGTTGGAGAATGGAAGCCAGATCGAACGTAGAGTTGATAAATCAAACCACTTTCGACTTTGTTCCTTTTCGGGGACGAAAAGTTTTAAGTGGGGGAGATTGTAACAACCCGGAAAATCTGGGCCAGTTTAAAATTTTTATTTTTGCCATTTTAGCGAATTTAGTATATTTAAAATAGATTATTTTAAATAAAACGACGGGAAATTTATTTTGAATGTAATTCGAACGTATATATTATATACGTCGTCGTTAGAATATATAATAATTATATATAATTATAAAAGGAAATGAAAATGGCGCGGTAGTTCGAAAATTCGATTTCTAATTTCAAATGATTATGCAGAATTCAATATAAGTCAGAATTGAACGAGACAAGAAATATTTGAATCTGTATAACTATATCTTTGTAACGAAGTTAACAAACTGAGATTTCATCTAAGAAATGATAAGATATGTCCAGTTGAAAATTCAGAATAGTCGCTGTGAAATTTATATATATTTTAATATAATATATAGCCTTAAAAATAGTCATTTTGCAAACGACCTCGGTTTTCGACGAAACCAGTTTTGTTGGAACCGGAATGTCAAATTATTGCTAGATTCCAGTTTTCATAATTTTTGAAGTTAATATGTGAGAGTGGCACACTTAAACGCATTTGACCAGTTTTAGTTGAATTTAATCGACTAGAAATTGGCCATTTTTCAAACGGTCTCAGAATTCGACGAAATTAGTTTTGTTAGGACCGTATCGTCAATACGAAGTTAGAAATAATTTTTCTGGAATTTTCGGTGTCAGTATATGACCCCGGTAATTTGAAATGTGCGTTCAAATTGAATATATAAAGATTTATATTTTAATTTTAAGAAAAACCTATCGAAACAGTCGAATTGGCTTACCGGACATATTCCATTGTGTTCGGAATGGAGGTTATTAACTAGGGACGACACTCGTTGGGTTTGATTTGGAGTTCGTCGTGTTAAACTGATATTTAATTGAATTAACGAGATTAAATTAAATAGAAATACACTATAAATACTCATACACTATATACAGTGGCTCCTCATACCCTAATACATACGTTCAGCCGCCAGCCCCAATTTCAATGGCCGATATCTCTCCGACTTCGTTCCTCAAAAAACTCCTAATCCGCATCGAATCGAACCAAGCCACGAAACAAAAATCGAAGACATTTCTCTCCTCTTCTAAATCATATGGGGATGATGACCCCTAGTTGCTCGTGGCGGTGGAAATTGCTGCTCAAAGGAGCGACGTTCGGGCTTGATTCTCCGACCCTGGGGTGCGTCGAGTGGCACGAGATGGCGGAGGCTAGGTGGCAGCGCGAAGCTCTCTGATGTGGTGGACTTGGATGATCGGCCGACAGCTCGGGGAGGTGGCGCAGGGAGGATTTTTGGTGCGAGGTTCAATTCGATCGATGGGGACCTGAACCAGTGAATCAACGAAGAAGACAACCAGTTTACTCCTTAAGCTAAGTACTTAAATTAGTTAATTAATTCATTAATTATTAAGGTGATTAAAATCAAATCATATTGTTTTATAAAGTAAATGATAAGAGAAATATTTTGTAAATGAAAATCCCAATGTTTTGTGAAAACAGAAAAGAAATTAACATTGTAGTTAATAAAAATATACTTTGTTTTGAAATATAAAAATATACTTTGTTTTGAAAAGATAAAAATATACTTTGTTTTGAAAAGGTAAAAATATACTTTGTTTTAAAAATGAAATTAACATATGGTTTTTATATCTTAGAAAGAAAAGAATTTGATTTTTAATATATAGAAGTGATTATAAAAATATGATTTATATATTTTTAAAGTAGTAAAAAAAATATAATCTTTTATATTGAAGAAAGATAAAAATAAAAAGATGGAATTTTTAGAAATAAAAATAGCGTTGTTTTTAAAATGAACTTCGAAATAAAAATAGGATTTTTATATATTGAACTTCGAAATAAAAATAGAATTTTTATATATTGAACTTTGAAATAAAAATATGATTTTTATATATGGAATAGCGAAGTAAAAATTCGATTTTTACATAGGTAGTGAAAGCGGACAACGAAGATGCGATAGCAATGAAGATTTCTATCAATGAAGTGCCGTGGAGCTAGGATAGCTATATGTGAGAACTCCTCACTCTAAATTTCTTATTCTAGTTATACATATATAGATATATATACTAGGATGCAGACGGTGCTTAGTAGCACCCGACACCCGTCATCCACAGACCATGGATGGCTTGTTTGTTAAATTGTTTGGTTGTGTAGTTGGTTAGATTATTTGGATTGAACTGAATTGTTTGGTGAAATAAAAGTGATTTGATTGATGTGTGAATGGCGTGGGCCTTCACTAGACCGGGGATAAGGCCAGGCCTCGTCCCGTTTCTAGTATCGTGCCGTTATGCCGCCGAAATTTTCTAAAATATGTTAGAAAAATAAAAATGTCATTTATTGAATAAATGAACTGAAAAGAAAATTCATGTGTTGGAATAAATATTTTATCGTTAAAAATAGAATTTTTAACGTGAAAGTGAAAGTGAATAAATATTTATAAACAAATCGGCCGATTTGTTTATATACACTGATTTGACTGATATCGATTGGGTCGATAAATTTTACACATCGCCCAACTGCACAAATAAAATCTGTGTTTGATTGTTTGAAACCCCACACGGGTGTTGGGATGAAATTTGAAGTTCACTCATCCTGATTGATTAAATATGTCGATCGATTGATTGACAGACTGTTATAAGCGTAAGATATCTATATTTGATGCTTATACAGTGTAGTGCACTTTGGTTGATGTTCGATTGTTTATTATTGCTATTATATACATGTGTTGTATGGAATGCATATAATTAACGTCATATGGTGATTGATTGGGCCTCATTCCAATCGGGAAAGTAATGAATATTATAAAAGAAAATTCATGTGTTGAATATAAAAATAGTGATGTGTTGACAGTACTCATGTGTTGAGATTAGTCGTGTGTTGAAATAAATATAGATTCATGTGTTGAATGGGATAAATATTCATTTGTTGGATAGAATAAAGAAGTTTTGAAAATATAAAGCCGTGTTGATTAGATTGACGCCATTTTGACGTAAACGATATTTATATCGATTTTAACGATTTCGAAATGAATTGAATTGAAAACGATTTCGAAATGAATTGAATTGAAAACGATTTCGAAATGAATTGAATTGAAAACGATTTCGAAATGAATTGAATTGAAAACGATTTCGAAATGAATTGAATTGAAAACGATTTCGAAATGAATTGAATTGAAAACGATTTCGAAATGAATTGAATTGAAAACGATTTCGAAATGAATTGAATTGAAAACAATTTCGAAATGAATTGAATTGAAAACGAATTCGAATTGAATTGAAAGTGAATTGAAATGAATTCAAATTGAATTGAAATTTGAATTGAATAGAAATGAATTTTAAAACGAATTTATAAAGAAGAATTCAATTTTGATTTGAATTGAAATGGAAGTTGGAATTGTTTTGAAACGAATGTAGAACTATTTATAAGATTCGTTTTAAAAGGAAATCGACGAAATATATATAATATATATATTATATATATAATGGCCTGAATAGAACGCGCCGCGCCGCGGCAGTTCGTGAATTTCGACCATTTATTTCAAACGGACATTGCGGGAGATCCGACCGCCGGATTCTCCTAAAACCGGAACCGTTGGGTTCGTATCGAAAAGAGCTTTCCAATGAATATTAGAAATTTGAAATCTAACGGTTGGATTTGGAATTATGTCCAAATCAAATTCGAAAAAGGTCGCTGTAAGTGCAGTTCGATAGCCGTTGATGGGAAATCGACTGTACGGGCCTTGATAAAATTATTAAAAATATTGATAATTTGTGTAAAATTATAATATGTGAATTGGAAAGAATTGGGCTGGAAAATTCCGCATTAGAAGGTAAAAATAGATTTTTATCGAAATGAACTAGTTTTGAACTAGAATTAAAATCAATTTATTTTTGAAATAAATAAATTGAATTTGAAAGTGATTTTGAAAATAATCGATAATTTCCAATACGTGGATTGGACTGGAGTTGAATCGAAATTATCTTCGGGATATTTCGATGTTGGATTTCGTGACTATACAGATATTGTTATGGGAATTTGAAAGATATATTTTATATCGTTATTTCCAATACGATATATGTTGGTTTCAGAATTTGATATTGAATATAAGCCGATATATTTTCTATTCAAAGCCTTGTATTTAATATCAAATGTGATTTGGGTTTACCGTGGATCGTGTTTTAGATGACATTGGTGCTTTAACCCAGTTAAAGGCAAGATATTGATTTTTGAGAAGATTAAAACTAAGTGAAGTTTTAATGAATCTTTAATTAGATTAAAATGTGAATTGATAATTTTAATTATCAAAATCTGAAAAGTGATCGAGAGTGGAGTATCACCAGTTTTGCTCCAAAGCGATAGTTAAATCTTTAATTAGATTTGAACGTGAAATGGTAATTAATTTTACCGATAACACCGTGGTGTTAGATGTGGAGTATTACCAGTTTTCTCCATGGGATATATAGGTTGGGATTGGGAAATAAAATAAATAATTACTTCGGTGTGGTTCGTTAATCCCGACTAGTTTGAAATGATATCCATAGGAGGATTAAAGAATAAATTTAGAAGAATTTATCTTGGATAAAATTAATGGGAACCTTTCCCTAAGAATGTGATTTTGTGGATAAGATAATATTCTGAATTGGAATGAGCCGTTTGTTGTGTTTGTGTAACATTCGTTTATTATATACGTGGGTTATTCAGAAAGGCCGGGTTTATACCCATTCTGAATAACCGATTCGACGAGATGTCGAAGATGAAGACGGTGGTTGAAGACCGGAAGTCTTCACATCGTTTGGGTGATTACTGATGATCTTGATTGGGCTGTACACCCAGGATGAGGGAATCAGTTGGTGATCGTCCAGACGTACCTGGAGATGGATGGACATGCGAGGAAAGTGCCTCCGGTTTCGTTCAGACCCAGAACGAACTTGTAAATGGATTGTGTGTCTGACATTGGATTTTATTCTGTGTTGATTGATCTCTATTAAATATACATCTGTTTGGCGGCGGAGAATTTATTCTCTTGCTTAACGCCCTTCTCTGAGACGTACGAGCTCAGAGGTTGTATATCGATGGACATCAGTTGCATGGAGTGAATTGCCAGTGTGGCATGCGTAAGTGGCAATTGATCAAGGCTTCTGTTGAAAAGCAAAGTCTTGTGGTTGATGATCAAAGCACGGCCTGTGTGGCGTAGTGTAACGACCCGTATTTTTCTGCCAAATTAATTGGATTATTTTAAATATTTTAATAATTTAAATTATTGGTTTGAGGTTGGATAATCGAATTTAACGATTATATTGTGAATATATTATTTAAAATAAATAATAAATATTATTTTAATTTCCAAAATATGGGAAATTGTCGAATTTGAAATATATTGTGATGAGACAGTTTAAAGTGGTCAAGTATTGTTTATGGTGGAATTTTAGTGACAATTCGTTTTGAAAACGACGACGAATATATATAGTTTATAATTTAATTAAATAACGAGCTGCAGCGGCGCGGCAGTTCGCGATTTGGCGTTTTGAACTTCAATTGGTTGTACCGGGTTCAAAATAAGTCGGATTTCCTCGAAACAAGAAACGTTGGGACCAGTTTAACAATATCTTCCCAACGGCAGAGAAAAATCCAGTTTTCGTCGAGTAGATTTTGTTTTATGTCCAAATCAAATTTTGGGAAAAGCAGCGCCAGAATTCCTTTTATATATATAGCGCTGCAGTTATATAAAATAATGGTTTTTAAATATTTTAAACATCGAATTGGCTTGGAATTCAACCCGGGTTATTTTTCCTTGGTAATATATCAAATTCTGGTCGTGTATGGCCAATTGCAATATTTTAATAATATTATATTGAAGTACTTTAAAATTGGGTTATTTTATTCAAAATTGGCCAGTTCAAAAGGGACATTTTTCAAACGACCTCTGTTTTCGACGAAACAAATTTTGTTGTGACCGTAACAGTAAATTATTGCCAGATTTTCTAACGGCGCGTCAATCGGGGTTATTCTGTGAGCGTGGCAAAATAAAATGTAAAATAAATCGATCTATTTGGACGTGTACAAGCGCTATTTAAGCATACGAGCACGAAATTCGACGAAACAAGTTTCGTTAGGACCGTATCGTCAAAATATACTATGCCGTCCAGTGGCGTCTCGAACGGGGTTTGTATGTGAACGCAGCAGCGAATAAACGATATTCGAAATAGCGATAGGTACGAAATAAAAATCGCTAGTCAACATCAGTCGTCAAATCAACATAAATAAATATTTTTCCACTCTATATAAACCCTTTCCCCTCCATTTTTCCAGCCCACCTCATTTCTAGCTTGGTAATTTTGCAAATAAGTCCACTTTTACAAAATCAATTATATTTTCCAATCCGTGATGAATTCATGGGAGGTACCAAAGCAAAAGTCGTAGATCGGGAGGTTGTCTACCTATAGCAGAAAGTTGGGGTGGTTTCGACAAGTGTGGTGGTCGGAATCGGGGTTACAAGCCAGAAAACCACTTTCGGTTTTGGCAGAAATTGGAGAGATTCGCTTGATTTCAGGTGACGGGACTTTGGGGCTTTCGAAGAGGGGAGAGAGGGCTTTCGTTTGGCGGTGGTTTGAGGTCAAACGATGAACTGAGGTGGAAGTAATCAAAGTTGAACTGAAGAGGTCGATTTTTGGGTTCAGTTTTGAAGCATGGTCGGATTTTTACATTTTCCGGCGTCGATGGTCATGGGTGGCGTCGCGGTCCAGGGTCAGTCGAAGGGGGGAGGTCTGGCGGTCAGAGCAGTGGTGGTGCGGCGGCCTATAGTCCAGCGTGGCGGTGGAATTTGGCACCCAAAGCCGTTTCCGTCGAACTCAATTTCAGGGCGGTCGGGGATGATCTGGGGCGTGGCGCTTCAGGCGAAGGGAGTGGTCGGAGGCACGGTCACGGTGGTGGGGTCTTGTCGGTTTCAGGTGCCAGAAATTGATCGGCGATGGGGTTTGAAAGGATGGTGTTTGGGTTGGTAGGAGGAACGAAGAAGAAGCATCGGGGGTGGAAAATTTGAACAGGAGATAACGCGTTTTTGACTGGGTACGAGGCTGACGTGGCGAAGCTATTAAAAGGGTAATTAAAGTTTTATTTAATTAATGAGTTAGTTAATAATCCGTATATTTATTCCATCTTTAAACGAGTGTAACTCTTTCGTACGTTAACGAAATTTAACGAAACAAGATGCGTTGGGATCGCAGGGACGAGACCTTTCCGATGGCACTGACTAGGAGTCAATCCGACACCGTTGAAAATTTAGCTAAAATTGGATGGACGGTTCAAATTAAAAGCGACAAACGCGTCAACCATCGACCAGAACCAACTCTGGTGAGTTAATTCTCACACCTTCTGGAGTACTGTGATGTGGTAAAGTCACGGTAAATTATATTTTGCGGTTAACAGTTTAAATTGGCTGATTGGATGTGATGGATGCAAGTTGCTTGTTGTTGGTTGATGGTTGCAGTTATTTATATTCTGCAAATTGTTTAATTCGCATATTGTTATCAACTGACATCTGTGATGCAGAGAAGGACAGGTTGGAGGGATCCGACCGGATTCCTCAAATAAACTGTATATTTATTTGTCGTGCATATATCTGGATTGTTCACATCGACTGACACTAAAACCGTTTTGAATGTTGATAGTGGGATATATACCACCGTTGTTGTGGTTAAAATCAACTGTTTGTGTTGACTAAGGAAATGGGCAGTAATGGTCCAGTCATAGGGTTTTAACGATGTTCTACCGTCAGAGAAATTAACGGGTTTCAAGGTTATAATTTATTTATAACCGAATTAAAGTTATTTAATTATTGTATACGTGTATTTAAATTGGAAATTTAAAATTTAATACATTAAAGCGAGCTATTAAGAATATTGAGATAAATGGACTAGATCAGTTGAGAAATGGAAAGTCAAGAATTTTCCATAGATTAGTAAAAAGGGAAAATGAATGTTTCAACAAATAAAAAAAAAAGAGTGACTTTAATTAATTAAGTTAATTAATTAAGAAAAGGGGAAATGACAATTGGAATTTCAGTTAATAGTTAACTAATGTGTATGGTTGGTAAATCCACCAGTGCAAGTAGAATGGTCAAAGGAAATAAATGTTGGATAAATATTTATTAAAGTTATCAAATAGTGTTGGATATTAGTTAATCTTCGATTAACTATAGTCTAAAGAGATAGTTGAATTGGTTATTGTTAATAACCTGGATTATTATCGAGTAAGCACGTAAACATGATAATAATGCTATTTTGGGTTAAGATTAAAGTTAACTATATTTTGATATAGTAGATGTGAAAGCAAGTTATTCTTTAAATTTCAAATAATTTAAAGTGGTGAATTCAATTTAATGCCAAGTAAGAATTTATTAAAGGGATTTGTAAAATCCAAGTTTCAACAAGATTTAATATATGGAATTCATTTAACCAGTGATCAAATGACGATGAGGTTTAGCCAAAGAGGCGATAAAGGTTTATTATAAAATGTCCAAGTAGATTTACGCAACGAGGGATTTATGTTATAAATCAAAAGGTTTTTAAGTGGAAGAACATTTGAAGTTAAAGTGATGTTTTAATGGATATTAATTTAGATAAGGGAATTAAGTAAAAGACTTCAAAAGAAGATTTCAAATGTAAGAAACAATTTATGGTATCGATTTGAAATCGATAAGGTAAATAAGATTTGGGAAAATGGTTAAGTGATAAACTGATGTTATTCCGAGATAAGAACGGGTTGACCAAGGTCTGAGAGGTAACTAAAATACCCCAACTCGGTTGGCTTCGCGATTATCGAGGAACAATATTAGTTTGAAGTAAGTGAAGTTGTTGAAATTGTTTTACCCTATACGAGGTACATCGAACTCTAATGCAAGATTTTGGGAATTAAATAATATTGCAATGATGGTTCCAAAGGAAATAAGGATAAGTGGTTTAAAATTATATTAAACATTTGTTATCCAATTAGAGTTGATCGAATATAGTTAGAGTTAGTCAAACAAAGTTATCTAGGAAAAAGTTTCCATTGCGTACGACTGCTAGCGTAATTCGCAGGGCTGCAGATAGCCTATGGCGGTCGGATGTTTCCTGAGGGAATCAGGCGTAACCATTGTGATCGCTGCGATCTAGAGTCGAGCGAATGGAGTTAAATCGAGTATTAGTTAATAGTAGTAATCAAGTCAAGTTTGTCGAGTTAAATAAGTCAAGTTAGCCAAGTTAGAGTAATCAATCAAAGTAAATTTGTTAAAGTTAGTAAAAAGGGAATTTGGTTAAATATATTTTAAAAGAGGTCGAGTTGTGCCAAGTACTGAATCAGAAAACTCATTGTGTTCACACTATTGTTAATTGATAGTTAAAACACCGACTATCAAACCAGACCAATACGATTGTTGGTTCGGAAAGTCCGGGATCGAATTATATTCGAAAACCATTCCGACCATCAAATACGTGAAGACGTCGATTGAAGACGGAGCAAGTGAAGACCGTGGATCTTCATAAGCGGAAGGACTACTTGTGGAATTTCTCTGGCCTGCAGCCAGAGTTATTTTGATTTGTGATTCTGTCGTGGTTGAAATCCACGGGTTGCAAGGACTTCTCGCTACTGATTCATGGGGTGATTCCTATATGAGATGCAGTAGGAGAGTACCTTCGGTTCATCCTGTTCCTGGATGGCTTGTATGGACGGATGTCTGACAGAGTATTTCCAAAAGGGTTTACATGCGTTGATTTCTCCAAACGTACGATAGTTGACGGCGGAGAAATGGTTATTCTCTAGCCAGATAGCTAGAGTATGTTTGTGGACGTCAATCAAGTGTGATCTGGCGGATCTGACGATGTGGCATTCAAAGTGAATGATGACCAGATGTTCTAGAGATAAAGTTCTAGCCTCAAGCCTCATCAACCGGGAAATGACAAAAATCGGGCAGGCAACATGGCTATGTGGGTCGCTCCCATTAGGATGTATGATCACCTATCTAGAGAAATTCCTTTTGCTTCTTTAATCTATGTTTCGATGCTGACCCTATTCGGGTGGCGGTTGCTGATCCCAACCGTCGGTGATATACATTCGATACACTCAAGCGAAATGAGTGGTCGGTCATGTGTGGGCCGGGTTGCAAGACGTTCTTGTTGAACCCAGTGTATTCGCCTCTAGAGATACACGTGCGGAAGGTGGACCCATACCTTGTCAAGTTGGAATCCAATACCCAATAAGCGCCCACGGTTTTTCGATTGTATACTATGTATGGGGAGCGGGAGATGCAAGCGTTCCTCTAGATTATTATTTACTTGTAATTAGACATTATGATAATATCAGAGAAAGATATTGATTTCAAAAATGGTTTGGGTTATAGTAAGGTAAAAACCGTCCGTGTTTATGTGTGGGCTGGTCTTACTATCATCCTTTTGTTTCGAGAAGGATTTCCAAAGTTAAACAGGTGTGTGTGTAAACAAGTGTGTGTTATGTGAATTTATCACTGATAGTATTCCAGACTGACCCGGTGTATTTTGTTTTAAATCAAATGTGCTCGGGTCAGACCGAGTATGTTCCAGGTTAGGCTTCGCTTGAAGTTCAGGAGCTGGAAGCAGGCGGCTTCACCACTAGTTATTCAAAGTTATTATTCCGCTGTGACTAATGTATGTGTACTCTGATGATTGGTATGTTTTATATAGTTCTTTGTATAAAGAGATTTGATATTATATTTTATTCGTTCCGCTGTGAGATTCTGATGTGTTCTTCTTCTTTCTTCTATTCTAATACTTCTTTCTTTCTATCCTCACCCTCTAAATTCTTTCTCATGACAATCTGGGGGTTCGATACTTGGGTTTTTGGCAAGTGATACGAGTTTATGTATTGTTGTCGAGAACCTGATTGTCGTTTTTTTCCCCAGGTCGTTACAGTGGTATCAGAGCTATTGGTTTTATGATTAACCTTGGCTCTGTGGTGACTCAATAGAGATGGGGTTAGCAGTACCCTAGATTGAGTTTGAGTAGATATACGAGAGAGCGTATTTGTGATTTGATATAAAATTATTTTTAATGATTATTTTTGCCCAATTTTATTTTATAATAAAATAAAAGTAAAAGTTGTTATAGTATGGGAAATCATCTTGATTGGTTAATGTTGGTTGTATAATATGTTTGTGGTGCATGGTTGATTGCTTGTATATAACCTGAACTTGAAATAGATAGACTTGGTTGAAAAACCAAAGATGAAATAAACAAGTTGGGTAATCAATCCAAATTTAACAGATCTGAATGGATAATTTAAGAAATAAGCGAAGTGATATAATTAATTATAATCTCGTGTGGGTTGAACTGTGTATATAATTGGTTGGTGTGGAATGATATGGATGTATCGAACATAATTGACATTTGTTGATAACTGATGAGTTTGTTTGAGTTGAGAACAGGTGTAAAGTGCCAGTTCAGCTTTAAACCCAACCAAAGGAGAAAATTTGGAGTTATTTGAATCCAGTTGAGTAGAGTTGCAAAATCAATTAAGCAGGCTCGAATAAATATATCGCTTATTGCATAATAACGCTCGCCAAAAGGTACGCTTACAAAAATATGAAATTTTGGATTTTGTTTGGAATTTGGGATTTGATTTTGAATTTTCCGACCATGAGAGTCGATGTATACATATTTCTTGAACCTGCGATATTGCAGATGGTCCTCCGTACAGGGGAGACTCTGCCGAAATTTTTCTAAAATTTAAGGAGTTAGAAAATTTTTGAAAATTTTTGGGAAATTCTTCTGCTTGAAATAAATTGGATTTAAAACCAGTTGGGTCGGTTTGAAATTAAATTCGAATTTTTGAATTAATTCCTTTTTGGAAAGACAATAATAGACGACATTTCTTCTACCTTAGCAATTTCGAGGACGAAATTATTTTAAGGGGGAAGGAATGTAACGACCCGTATTTTTCTGCCAAATTAATTGGATTATTTTAAATATTTTAATAATTTAAATTATTGGTTTGAGGTTGGATAATCGAATTTAACGATTATATTGTGAATATATTATTTAAAATAAATAATAAATATTATTTTAATTTCCAAAATATGGGAAATTGTCGAATTTGAAATATATTGTGATGAGACAGTTTAAAGTGGTCAAGTATTGTTTATGGTGGAATTTTAGTGACAATTCGTTTTGAAAACGACGACGAATATATATAGTTTATAATTTAATTAAATAACGAGCTGCAGCGGCGCGGCAGTTCGCGATTTGGCGTTTTGAACTTCAATTGGTTGTACCGGGTTCAAAATAAGTCGGATTTCCTCGAAACAAGAAACGTTGGGACCAGTTTAACAATATCTTCCCAACGGCAGAGAAAAATCCAGTTTTCGTCGAGTAGATTTTGTTTTATGTCCAAATCAAATTTTGGGAAAAGCAGCGCCAGAATTCCTTTTATATATATAGCGCTGCAGTTATATAAAATAATGGTTTTTAAATATTTTAAACATCGAATTGGCTTGGAATTCAACCCGGGTTATTTTTCCTTGGTAATATATCAAATTCTGGTCGTGTATGGCCAATTGCAATATTTTAATAATATTATATTGAAGTACTTTAAAATTGGGTTATTTTATTCAAAATTGGCCAGTTCAAAAGGGACATTTTTCAAACGACCTCTGTTTTCGACGAAACAAATTTTGTTGTGACCGTAACAGTAAATTATTGCCAGATTTTCTAACGGCGCGTCAATCGGGGTTATTCTGTGAGCGTGGCAAAATAAAATGTAAAATAAATCGATCTATTTGGACGTGTACAAGCGCTATTTAAGCATACGAGCACGAAATTCGACGAAACAAGTTTCGTTAGGACCGTATCGTCAAAATATACTATGCCGTCCAGTGGCGTCTCGAACGGGGTTTGTATGTGAACGCAGCAGCGAATAAACGATATTCGAAATAGCGATAGGTACGAAATAAAAATCGCTAGTCAACATCAGTCGTCAAATCAACATAAATAAATATTTTTCCACTCTATATAAACCCTTTCCCCTCCATTTTTCCAGCCCACCTCATTTCTAGCTTGGTAATTTTGCAAATAAGTCCACTTTTACAAAATCAATTATATTTTCCAATCCGTGATGAATTCATGGGAGGTACCAAAGCAAAAGTCGTAGATCGGGAGGTTGTCTACCTATAGCAGAAAGTTGGGGTGGTTTCGACAAGTGTGGTGGTCGGAATCGGGGTTACAAGCCAGAAAACCACTTTCGGTTTTGGCAGAAATTGGAGAGATTCGCTTGATTTCAGGTGACGGGACTTTGGGGCTTTCGAAGAGGGGAGAGAGGGCTTTCGTTTGGCGGTGGTTTGAGGTCAAACGATGAACTGAGGTGGAAGTAATCAAAGTTGAACTGAAGAGGTCGATTTTTGGGTTCAGTTTTGAAGCATGGTCGGATTTTTACATTTTCCGGCGTCGATGGTCATGGGTGGCGTCGCGGTCCAGGGTCAGTCGAAGGGGGGAGGTCTGGCGGTCAGAGCAGTGGTGGTGCGGCGGCCTATAGTCCAGCGTGGCGGTGGAATTTGGCACCCAAAGCCGTTTCCGTCGAACTCAATTTCAGGGCGGTCGGGGATGATCTGGGGCGTGGCGCTTCAGGCGAAGGGAGTGGTCGGAGGCACGGTCACGGTGGTGGGGTCTTGTCGGTTTCAGGTGCCAGAAATTGATCGGCGATGGGGTTTGAAAGGATGGTGTTTGGGTTGGTAGGAGGAACGAAGAAGAAGCATCGGGGGTGGAAAATTTGAACAGGAGATAACGCGTTTTTGACTGGGTACGAGGCTGACGTGGCGAAGCTATTAAAAGGGTAATTAAAGTTTTATTTAATTAATGAGTTAGTTAATAATCCGTATATTTATTCCATCTTTAAACGAGTGTAACTCTTTCGTACGTTAACGAAATTTAACGAAACAAGATGCGTTGGGATCGCAGGGACGAGACCTTTCCGATGGCACTGACTAGGAGTCAATCCGACACCGTTGAAAATTTAGCTAAAATTGGACGGACGGTTCAAATTAAAAGCGACAAACGCGTCAACCATCGACCAGAACCAACTCTGGTGAGTTAATTCTCACACCTTCTGGAGTACTGTGATGTGGTAAAGTCACGGTAAATTATATTTTGCGGTTAACAGTTTAAATTGGCTGATTGGATGTGATGGATGCAAGTTGCTTGTTGTTGGTTGATGGTTGCAGTTATTTATATTCTGCAAATTGTTTAATTCGCATATTGTTATCAACTGACATCTGTGATGCAGAGAAGGACAGGTTGGAGGGATCCGACCGGATTCCTCAAATAAACTGTATATTTATTTGTCGTGCATATATCTGGATTGTTCACATCGACTGACACTAAAACCGTTTTGAATGTTGATAGTGGGATATATACCACCGTTGTTGTGGTTAAAATCAACTGTTTGTGTTGACTAAGGAAATGGGCAGTAATGGTCCAGTCATAGGGTTTTAACGATGTTCTACCGTCAGAGAAATTAACGGGTTTCAAGGTTATAATTTATTTATAACCGAATTAAAGTTATTTAATTATTGTATACGTGTATTTAAATTGGAAATTTAAAATTTAATACATTAAAGCGAGCTATTAAGAATATTGAGATAAATGGACTAGATCAGTTGAGAAATGGAAAGTCAAGAATTTTCCATAGATTAGTAAAAAGGGAAAATGAATGTTTCAACAAATAAAAAAAAAAGAGTGACTTTAATTAATTAAGTTAATTAATTAAGAAAAGGGGAAATGACAATTGGAATTTCAGTTAATAGTTAACTAATGTGTATGGTTGGTAAATCCACCAGTGCAAGTAGAATGGTCAAAGGAAATAAATGTTGGATAAATATTTATTAAAGTTATCAAATAGTGTTGGATATTAGTTAATCTTCGATTAACTATAGTCTAAAGAGATAGTTGAATTGGTTATTGTTAATAACCTGGATTATTATCGAGTAAGCACGTAAACATGATAATAATGCTATTTTGGGTTAAGATTAAAGTTAACTATATTTTGATATAGTAGATGTGAAAGCAAGTTATTCTTTAAATTTCAAATAATTTAAAGTGGTGAATTCAATTTAATGCCAAGTAAGAATTTATTAAAGGGATTTGTAAAATCCAAGTTTCAACAAGATTTAATATATGGAATTCATTTAACCAGTGATCAAATGACGATGAGGTTTAGCCAAAGAGGCGATAAAGGTTTATTATAAAATGTCCAAGTAGATTTACGCAACGAGGGATTTATGTTATAAATCAAAAGGTTTTTAAGTGGAAGAACATTTGAAGTTAAAGTGATGTTTTAATGGATATTAATTTAGATAAGGGAATTAAGTAAAAGACTTCAAAAGAAGATTTCAAATGTAAGAAACAATTTATGGTATCGATTTGAAATCGATAAGGTAAATAAGATTTGGGAAAATGGTTAAGTGATAAACTGATGTTATTCCGAGATAAGAACGGGTTGACCAAGGTCTGAGAGGTAACTAAAATACCCCAACTCGGTTGGCTTCGCGATTATCGAGGAACAATATTAGTTTGAAGTAAGTGAAGTTGTTGAAATTGTTTTACCCTATACGAGGTACATCGAACTCTAATGCAAGATTTTGGGAATTAAATAATATTGCAATGATGGTTCCAAAGGAAATAAGGATAAGTGGTTTAAAATTATATTAAACATTTGTTATCCAATTAGAGTTGATCGAATATAGTTAGAGTTAGTCAAACAAAGTTATCTAGGAAAAAGTTTCCATTGCGTACGACTGCTAGTGTAATTCGCAGGGCTGCAGATAGCCTATGGCGGTCGGATGTTTCCTGAGGGAATCAGGCGTAACCATTGTGATCGCTGCGATCTAGAGTCGAGCGAATGGAGTTAAATCGAGTATTAGTTAATAGTAGTAATCAAGTCAAGTTTGTCGAGTTAAATAAGTCAAGTTAGCCAAGTTAGAGTAATCAATCAAAGTAAATTTGTTAAAGTTAGTAAAAAGGGA
Source organism: Allium sativum (assembly GCA_030737875.1). Lineage (NCBI taxonomy): Eukaryota > Viridiplantae > Streptophyta > Magnoliopsida > Asparagales > Amaryllidaceae > Allium > Allium sativum. Next base: position 579,178,567 of record CM060915.1, on the reverse strand, counting down.
ATTTGGTTAAATATATTTTAAAAGAGGTCGAGTTGTGCCAAGTACTGAATCAGAAAACTCATTGTGTTCACACTATTGTTAATTGATAGTTAAAACACCGACTATCAAACCAGACCAATACGATTGTTGGTTCGGAAAGTCCGGGATCGAATTATATTCGAAAACCATTCCGACCATCAAATACGTGAAGACGTCGATTGAAGACGGAGCAAGTGAAGACCGTGGATCTTCATAAGCGGAAGGACTACTTGTGGAATTTCTCTGGCCTGCAGCCAGAGTTATTTTGATTTGTGATTCTGTCGTGGTTGAAATCCACGGGTTGCAAGGACTTCTCGCTACTGATTCATGGGGTGATTCCTATATGAGATGCAGTAGGAGAGTACCTTCGGTTCATCCTGTTCCTGGATGGCTTGTATGGACGGATGTCTGACAGAGTATTTCCAAAAGGGTTTACATGCGTTGATTTCTCCAAACGTACGATAGTTGACGGCGGAGAAATGGTTATTCTCTAGCCAGATAGCTAGAGTATGTTTGTGGACGTCAATCAAGTGTGATCTGGCGGATCTGACGATGTGGCATTCAAAGTGAATGATGACCAGATGTTCTAGAGATAAAGTTCTAGCCTCAAGCCTCATCAACCGGGAAATGACAAAAATCGGGCAGGCAACATGGCTATGTGGGTCGCTCCCATTAGGATGTATGATCACCTATCTAGAGAAATTCCTTTTGCTTCTTTAATCTATGTTTCGATGCTGACCCTATTCGGGTGGCGGTTGCTGATCCCAACCGTCGGTGATATACATTCGATACACTCAAGCGAAATGAGTGGTCGGTCATGTGTGGGCCGGGTTGCAAGACGTTCTTGTTGAACCCAGTGTATTCGCCTCTAGAGATACACGTGCGGAAGGTGGACCCATACCTTGTCAAGTTGGAATCCAATACCCAATAAGCGCCCACGGTTTTTCGATTGTATACTATGTATGGGGAGCGGGAGATGCAAGCGTTCCTCTAGATTATTATTTACTTGTAATTAGACATTATGATAATATCAGAGAAAGATATTGATTTCAAAAATGGTTTGGGTTATAGTAAGGTAAAAACCATCCGTGTTTATGTGTGGGCTGGTCTTACTATCATCCTTTTGTTTCGAAAAGGATTTCCAAAGTTAAACAGGTGTGTGTGTAAACAAGTGTGTGTTATGTGAATTTATCACTGATAGTATTCCAGACTGACCCGGTGTATTTTGTTTTAAATCAAATGTGCTCGGGTCAGACCGAGTATGTTCCAGGTTAGGCTTCGCTTGAAGTTCAGGAGCTGGAAGCAGGCGGCTTCACCACTAGTTATTCAAAGTTATTATTCCGCTGTGACTAATGTATGTGTACTCTGATGATTGGTATGTTTTATATAGTTCTTTGTATAAAGAGATTTGATATTATATTTTATTTGTTCCGCTGTGAGATTCTGATGTGTTCTTCTTCTTTCTTCTATTCTAATACTTCTTTCTTTCTATCCTCACCCTCTAAATTCTTTCTCATGACAATCTGGGGGTTCGATACTTGGGTTTTTGGCAAGTGATACGAGTTTATGTATTGTTGTCGAGAACCTGATTGTCGTTTTTTTCCCCGGGTCGTTACACGTAGCTTTGTGTATAACGTGAATCCGCGAGCCTCACAGCCCGGGATGGTGGTAAACTGATGGTTTGATCAGTATACATTTTTAGTGTAGTGGATTCGGTCGACCGATATTGAGCTTTGTGCTCGGAGGGATAGAGTAAGCGGTGTTTTCTCTTGCTGGGACGTAAGCCGCGGTGATACTTGAGTCCCAAAAGTGCGGATGTGCATAGCGGTGTTTTCTCTCGCTGAGACGTAAGCCGCGGTGATTTGTACTACGCGATAGATCTTTCGAATCAGGAGCCACCATGATGGAAATCCAATTTCCAATACGTGTATTTCGGCTTTATTTGTAGCGCCTAGTATGGCGACATAGTGGGATGGGGCACTCATGCCGTCTATGATTTATATTTATGATTGAAATTGTTTTTGACACTATACACTTATTATAGTATCAAATGATTTGTTTTAACCGTATCAAGCATTCTTTGGCTGTTATAAGGGAAAACCCTATCCTCGGCTGCGTTGCATTGTGTGATGGGACCTGGGTCTTATAACAGCTTCATTTTTCTTTATTTAGCATTGCGCTGTTTGTTTCATGCACTGGTATTCTTGGGAGGAAACCCGTTCCGTGTTATGCGGCGTGGTCCCTTGTTTTACCTAGCTTTAAAATAAAGATTAATAACTGTTTTAGTTCTCACACCAGTCACATGACTGACCTGGAGTTTATTGTTTTAACCTAAACTCTGGGTGCCCTTATTTTGACACGGGCAGCTAGTAGTTTTGGGTTTTGCAGATTTATATTCACAGGATCCTGGTTTACAGCTGGAACGATATCCGGAAAGCTTTGTATCCGTATATCTCATTCTAGTTGTGTATTGTATTATTTTTCCGCTGCTATGTATCTAAATGTAATTTAAATCTCTGATATTTCTGTGTAATATTTATTCTTACTCTGTATATTCTTGTAATCTGATGCATTGTTGTAATATACAATGAAATGTTCTTCTGTATGCGTTCTGTTTTGTCGTGTTCTCGAACGATAGGGCGTTTCGAACGGTCTGGGTCGGTTTAGCGACTGGTTCGGACCGAGCGAAATTGCCTGTTCGTCACATGATTCCTTCACTGTGAAGCCATCTAAAGCTTTTATCAAAAGCCAATTTTTCTAGTTATAAATTCGTGCCGCTTTCAATTTCAGGAAGTTCTTCTTCCATTTATTGTAACAAGCCAGGATTTCAGAAACAATTTAAATTTTTTATTTTAGCGATTTTAATGGATTTTGAATATTTAAAATGATTTATTTTAAATAATAACGACTAGAAATTTATTCAAATCGAAGATAGAACGAATAAATTTATTTCAATTATATAACGAGCCTGAAATGGCGCGGTAGTTTGAAAATTCGATTTGAAATTTCAATTGGATGTACATGATTCAAAATAAACCGGATTTTAGTAAAACCAAAAATATTTGAATCTGTTTGGAAATATCTTTCCAACAAATGTGAAAAATCCAGATTTCATAATGGGAATAAAAAGTTATGTCCAGTTGAAAATTCAGAATAGTCACTATGGAATTTATATAATATTTAGCCCTTAAAAATAGCGATTTTGCAAATGACCTCTGTTTTCGATGAGACCACTTTTATCGGATCTGGAATGTCAAATTATTGCTATATTCCAATTTTCATAATTTTTGGAATTAATACGTGAGCATGGTAAATTTAAACGTGTTTTGTCAATTTAGTTTGAATTTAATCTACTGAAAAATGACCGTTTTTAAAACGATATCCAAATTCGACGAAATTAGTTTTGTTAGGACTGTATTGTCAAAACATAGCTAGAATTATTTTTCTAGAATTCTAGGAGTTAGTATGTGGCCTCGGTAAATTAAAATGTACGTTAAATCAATTTTGAATGTTAAATTAATTTATATTTTAATTTTAATGAAAATTGATTGAAACAGACGACCGTTGTAATCGAAATGGGGGTAATTAGCTAGGGGCGATAGTCGTTGTGTTCGAATTGGAGTTGAAATGAAATTTTACTTTTTGGAATTTAAATTAAAAAATATATATATTATTATAAATCCCCCCTCTAATTTCTCTCTCCCCGTCGATTAGTTTAAAAAAAAGGAAGGGGCGACAGAACCCTAGCCGCCACCCATCGTCGCGCCCCCCCTCTCGCGCCGCCACCGCGTTCTACTCCCCCTCCCACATCACCTCGTCACGCTCCGATGCCAACTGGAATGACACAAACTTCCCCATAAAGAAAAGCCTAGATTGAGAACTTGGCAAATCAGAACACAAGCAGAATAACATTTCATTGCTGTTACAACAATTTATGTAAGAGTACAAGAATATAACAGAGTATGAGTAAATATATACATTTGATAAATATCATAGATTAAAAATTACAATGCAGCGGAAAATTAATACATAACACAACTATAAGAAATACATGGATACAGAGCATTTCGAATATAGCTCTAGCTATAAACCAGGATCCTATGAATATAATATCTGCAAAAAACCCAACTACTAGCTGCCCCCTATTTTCCAAACGGGCAGCTAGTAGTTGGGTTTTTTGCAGATATTATATTCACAAGATCCTGATTTACAGCTGGAGCTATATTCCGAATGCTCTGTATCCATGTATTTCTTACAGTTGTGTTATGTATTAATTTTCCACTGCATTGTAATTTTAAATCTCTGATATTTATCAAATGTATATATTTATTCATACTCTATCATATTCTTGTACTCTGATGTAAATTGTTGTAATAGCAATGAAATGTTCTTCTGTTTGTGTTCTGATTTGTCGTGTTCTCAATTCAATCCGAGCTTTCCTTTACGGGGAAGTTTGGGTCGTTTCATTTACCGAAGATCGCAAGCCTCTAAATTTGTTCAAAAAATTAAAATCAAATTCTACAGTCAATTTAAAGCTGTCAGGTGGTTTTCGATGGCCTCCTCTTCATTCGAATTCTCCACAATCCAAAACAAAACCGTCCACTTCCCAAACATATTAAAAACTAAATACATAAGCAATTAAAAAAAACCTTTGATTCTGTAATGACCCAAGGATTTTCGACCCAGAAAATTTACATAACATACCATGTCGACTATTCAAGCATCAGAAATACCGGATAGTTAATGAAAGAAGTTAGAGGGTAAGAACAGATAAGATAGAAAATTATAATAGAAGAAGAAGAACATACAATAGAATCAGAGTTACACGAATCTCACAGCGGAACGAATAAAGTATACTATATAACATGGCTTTGAAATATAAATCTATACTTGAATATACATATCATTATCAAAGCATAACATGGCTTTGAAATATAAATCTGTACTTGAATATACATATCATTATCAAAGTACAACACTTGAAACATAGCAGAAATAAAAAATTGCTATAAAATCCTGAAGCCTCCTGCTCCAAGTTCTCCAAATACATTTGTAAAATCCCAACTAATTAACTGTCCGTACAAAATTGGGCACCCAAGTGTTTATGGAAAGCAAAATAAACTCTGGGTCAGTCATGTGACTGGTGTGAGTAAACTCCAACCATTTGTTTAACTTTTAAAATCCTTTTAAAGGAAAGAATAATCGTAAGACCGATCCACACATAAAAACGAATGGTTTTTACCTTACGATAATCCAAAACATTCTTTTAAAATCAATAGTCTTCTGATATTATAATCATGTAAAATATAAGTTAATATCAATCTAGCAGAACGTTTTCATCTCACGCTCCACATGTATAATATAAAAAATCATATTGGGTAATGGATTTCCAACTATGACAAGGTATGGAACCACCTTCCGATCAGTGTACTCTAAAAGCGATACAATGGAGTTCAACAGGAACATCTTGTAACTCGGCCACACATGACCGACCATTCATTTCGCTTGGATGTTATGAATATATTGTCACCTTACGGTTGGTATACCAACATAATTGCTCCTGGGAGATACAAAATTGAAAGAAATAACAAATATGAATATTCTCTAGATGGTGACAATATACCCTACTTGGGTGCGACCCACTTAGCCATGCTGCTTGCCCGATTTCTGTCATTTCCCTATTGATGAGGCTTGAGGTCATAATGTATCTTTTAACATATCACTCCTTTATTTATTTTGAGTGCCACATCGTCATACCTGTCAAATCACAAATTGATTTCCCAAAAAATAACACAGGTATAAGCTAAGAGAAACGAATTCCTCCGCCACCAACGTAAATACATTTGAAATGATCAACTTACGCGATCTACTAGATATACTCTATCAGGCATTCGTCCGTTCAAGTTGTCCTAGGACTAGACAACCCGAAGGAATTATTCTATAATCCATCTTAGGCAATTTCTACTTAGGATCGCCAGAATAAACCTTGCATAAATTTCGTCTACAGTTATCTTCGATATATTTGATTCAAAATGATAATGCCCATATGGAGTGGTTTTCAGATAATAAATCTGATCCCGATCTCTCCGTATTTACAATGGAAATGGTCAAAACTTTGATAATCGGTTATTTAACTATCAAAGGAAAACATGTGTACAAACAACGGTCGTATTCCCAAATGGAAATTTTACTGATCAATCATCATTTCATTTCCCAATTTCCCATTTATCATTTCCGTATATTCATAAATTCCTTATTTTCTAAAATTTGAAAATATACGTTATTAACTTTGGAAAAACATTTCAATTTCTGATTCACGCATTAATATCTTCCTACCTCTATCAGTCTCTAACTGTAAACTAGTGAGAGAACAACTTCCCAAGTACAAACCCCGAAGGCCGAAACCAACATCAGATCAATACCCAGAATGCCATTCGACTCAACTAATTTTCAGTCAGTTTCTAATTTCAATAATTACAATTAAATTCTTAATTCAAACCCCAAATTCCTTTATAATATTTTATTTGCAAAATATTTAGTTTAATCTAATTTTTCACATTGAATGTGAATAATATTTCTTTATACAATCAAAACAGTTTGATTTCGTATTTAAAACAATATCTCAAACCCAAATTCTATTTATATTTTTATTTGCAGAATTATTCATACAAATCTTATTTCATTTTCAACATTTAAAATCTCATTGCAAATTTCCTGTATAACTACTACGTTCACATTCCATTTCAATTATCGATGTTAAAACCGATTTTACATCTTTATGTAAATCCAAATTTATATATTCAATTTATCAAATAATAAATATTTCCTTAATTTATAAACATCTTTTATAAATTATTCTCCTCAATTTATCTGTTAAAATGGATTTCTATTAAAAATTTACTATAAATCAATATCATTTACACCCGTGTGCGAAGCACGAGTCTAAACCTTCCGAATGTAAAATTCTCTATTTTTTTATAAAATTCTATTCATTTTCCAAATATTTTCCTTTTACAATTTTATTTACTTTCCAAATAAATATTCCTTTTATAATTCTATTGATTTTCCAAATAAATATTCCTTTTATAATTATATTTATTTTCCTAATAAATATCCCACATATAATATCCTATTTATTTCCTATAAATATTTCCTTTTATAATATCATATTTATTTCCTATAAATATTTCATTTTCAAAATACACTTTGAAAATTCCCTTTTTACATTCCAGTATTTCTTATGGTATTTAATATACCAATTAAACCGACCAGTGTGATTATAATCAATCAAAGGTTTTATATCACATCATATATCACAATATTTGAAAACAAACAGTATTATAAATATTGAGGATTCCAATTGGATCCCTCCAACCTGTTTCCCTGCATTCACAGATGTTAAATAATATAAATAACATCGATTTCATTTCAATATGAAATATTCTGATAAACAGAATCAATATTTGATTAACGATATATATATATATATCGTTATCCATAATTTCAACCAATAAATCAGCAATTCAACTAAACAATCAACACACAACAGTTAATCATCATTTATCAATTCTATATTATATTTATAAAAATATAAACTGTAAAGAGTTAGTGAGATTTACTCACATTGGTCGGTTATAGTTAAATAACGATAAGTGATCGTCAGTTTGATTCAGGCATATTATTTTGCAATAAATTGGGACGAATTCCAAATCAGTTCCAATGTGTAGCACTCGTCCATACGATCCTAGCGGATCTTGTTTTGCTGAATTTGGATAACGTATGAATAAGTTATGAAATTTACAATCTATACGTGAATTTTAAATAGATTAAACTTGATTTTAATTTGGTTTGGGCTTTAACAAAATAACCTGGCCCAACTTCCGTTTTCAGACCCAACCGCATGAATAGTAACTCATCTTCCTCCTGTATCACTTCAAGCTGCTCCTTATGAAAACAAATACCAGGCCACATCTTTTCCATGATTTGTTCCTCATTTATACTCCACTAAATTTCAAATGAAAATTATCATCTTCATCTCCATGAAAATCTCTATCTTCCTATATCAAAACCATACAACTCGGACTTCCATAAAGAAAGGCGACATTGCATCTCGTCCGCCCATCACAGTGCTAACCGCGACATTATATCTCCCATACTTTAGCAATACTCCATAAAAATTGAAACAAAATATACCAAAACTCTCCTCGTTAAATTCTCTTTAACTCCATACCAATTTTGCAAAACTCGAAATAGGATTTGGACACTCGACCTGGAGGTTCCACCGTAGTTCATATGACATACTTTTGAACGGAAATCCACCAGAACTAGCCATAAGGTGTTAAACTTCTCCACGAATACAAATATACCAATGAAATCTTGAATCGATGATTCAATGTCTTGCAAACCCTAAACCTAGCTAGCATCGAGAAATCCAGCGGACCGAAACATCATTCGATTCTCCCAACACTCATACCAAAGTGGAGATAAAGCACCCAGCAACTCAGAAATATTATCACTTGATTTATAGAATTTTATTTAGATTTATTTTAGATTTTTGAAGTAGGTAGATCCATGTGAAAAACAAACTGGTGGCTGTGCAATTCGTTTGACCAATGAACAATGTAGTTTTAGGGTTAGTGAGATGGTAGGGTATTTAGAGGATAGAGAAGATAATTTTATATTCATTATTTTATCCAATTTTAATCGATTGTTATGCGTATTGATCTCTTAAAAATCCGTGTAGTCACATAACATATGCAAATTCGACGAAAATGGACATACAACTATATTTTGACATTACGTACACAATGAAACTGGTTTTGTCGAATTCCGAGTCTGTTTGCTCACACAGCATATTTTTAAAGTCAAATTGTCGATTGTATTTCGCAATTAAATCCCGCACGGCTACGTACTGACTCCAAAAATCACAAAAATTGAAATATAACAATAATTTAATATTTCAGATCCAACAAAATTAGTTTCGTCAAAAACGGAGGTCGTTTGCAAAATTGGCTATTTTTAAAGCTCTAAATAAACCCATTTAAATATTAATGTATTTAAAAATAATTAAATTTATTATTAGTAAATTAATATCATCGTATATATTCACAACAGAATATTATCTGGCTTTAGAATATACATATCTGGATTTACAACTCCATATTTCAAATCCAGTGTTAAATCGATACCCAGTTTATATTAAAAATCCTTTTATAATATAAACAAATTGTTATAAATTGTAAAGGAATTCCATAGCGGCTTTTTGAAAATTTGATTTGGACATAACTCACAATCTGCACGATGAAATCTCGATTTTTCTCTTCCATTAGAAAAATATACTTCACCAGCTCCGAACGTTTCTTGCTTCACAGAAATCCGACTTAAAATGGATTTTGTATATTCGTTCAAAGTTCAAATTGCCAAATTGCGAGCTGCCGCACCATTTTGAGCTTGATTATAATTATAATATAAATTATATGTTCAACTGACATTTATAAATAAATTCGCTAATATAATTCAATTCTAAACTGAATATATATATTTTGAATTGTCCAATTCACACAATATTGTCAATTCAACTTAATTCTGATTATTTCACAATTGAATATATTATTCTACTATTTATATTAATTAAATATTCAATATTATTTAATTTTGATCTTTTGAAATTACCAAACCGTTATTTAAATAATTAAATAATTTATTATCTGTTAAAAATACGTGTTGTTACAGATTCAAAGCTCCTGCAACGCTATTTATCACGATGGTCCAGTGAACTAAACCGAACATTTCTAGAGTTCGATGCCTACAGCAAAATCCTAGGGCATCGAAGAATCATCGATAAAGGTGGAGCTGGGTCGTATCGAGACTGGTGTGGGGCTCGTGAGGTGGAGGCGCGAGTTTTGGTGGCAGTAAGGGGAAGTCCAGTGATCTGAAGAGGATGGGATATGCTGTTAAAAGGAATTGGTTCAGCGTGAGTTTTTGGCGACTGGAAGAGAGAGTACGGGCCAGCGCTGTTGGCGTTGACGTGCCTCGGTAGTGGATTCACAGTGGTGAATTTGCGGTGTGTCCTAGGTGTTAGAGTTGGTTGTAATGATGGGTTTGAGGAGGTAAGCTTTTTGTTCGAACTGGAGGGGAAGACACAAAAGAGTTCGATGTTACTGTAGGGAGTGCATGGTATATGGCCAGATCGCGACTACGAGGAGGAGCATGCAGCTCTTATAGTGGTGATGAAGTGATGTATTTTTGGGACAAAGACGTTCCTGGTAGTTGTAGGAGGCATTTTTGTGAAGGATGGAAGTCTAGATTTCGTGAACTGGTATCATGTTTAGTCTGTAGGGAATGTATTAGCATGGGAAGTTTAATAACATGGTGAAGGTTGTTTAAGAGAAAATTTCCTAATCTGGTAAAGAAGTTCAATAACGTTGGTATATACGAGGATCCAATGATTGGTAACAGCTACTACTGTCATTAGTCACTTACTGGTGACTCCTCCACAATCAAGTGCAAGCGATTTATAAGATCATCCCATTCACAAAAACCTTGTTTGCAAAAAATATTGATTTCTGGTTTGTAAAGGAAGTTTTAATCCAAATTTCCAAATATACAATACCACAAAAATCAATTAGAAAAGAGAAAGAAGAATTGGATGTGTTACATTGGGGATGACCGAGAGGGTGAGGTAACATGGCAGATGTATTTTAAACAAGGGATGATGAAGTTTTGGACGTGGTTAAAGTTGGACTGTGTTTGGGGGAATATTGTTGTTGGCAGAGCAAAATAGGCCAGTTAATATAACATTGAATATTGTTTTTGTTATGATTGTGGTTTAAAGATGATGAGAAAAAGGGGTAGCCAAAAGTTAATGGTAGTGGAGAATTGAGGAAACAGGCTTCGAACTTGTTTCAACAGGAAAGAAATTGCATCAGCAGGTTGCGGCGGGAAGAAGGTTTGAATTTTTTTTAATGGTATAATGAATATTCATAAATTTTAAATTAAAAGTTAATCGTGTTATTAATTTGAAAACTTGTAATATTTATGTATTGTTCATATGTTACCAGAGTTTAGTGAAACAAGCAGAGAATGGTGATGAACCAAAGACTGAAGCTCATGAAAATTTGAAACAGTGAAATACGGGGTTAGTGCTGGAGATTAATCACCATTTTAAATTAATCAAGCTGGTTAAACAAGGTTTAAGGGTATCGTTAGTTTGCAAAGATGTATAGCCTTCTAAACACGGTTAAAAAGAGAGGTTAAGAACTAAATCTCAGTAACTAATGGGGTAATTGTCGTTAAGGAATTTAAAACATTTTAATAGGATTTGAAATGATCGTATATTGTTCATTCGTACACATAATTTCACGAAACTTGTTATGTTGAAATCGTAGCGATAGGAGCTATGGTGTGGAACTAATTCCGCTGGAAGACAGGGCTATTGGAGTTTCGTGAAAAAAATAAATCAAACACATGTTTGATTTCAAAACAAAAAAACAAAAAGAAGATTCATCAGCTGCGAACAATGTGAGTAAACTCACTAACTCTAATTCATTTATATTTTTATGTAAATGAGTTTTAAATTTATTTACAGTAATTTCATACTGTGTGATGGTTGTTTGGATGAACGGCTGATAAATTGGTTGAAATGGTTGATATAGTTATATCGTGGATCGATTATTAGTTCTGTTTACTATGATAATTCATATTGATGTGAAATTAATATTATTGATGTTGATTATTTGGATGCAGGAAAATAGGTTGGAGGAATCCAAATGGATCCCTCAATATTTATATTATTGTTTGTTATTTACTGTGATATATACTGTGATTGATTATGCTGTGTCGAATTACCTTGGCCTTTGAATTTTGTTATTCGAATACCGTAAAATATTTTCAAATGTAGAAAATGAAATTTGAGTTTTAAAAAGGAAGTTTATTTTGAAAAGAAATATAAAAATGTAATCTCGAATAGAGTTGAAATTAAAAACATGTTAATGGAGGAAACAAGAAGTTGTTTATAAACGAGAGTATAAATTAAGGGAATTATTTGTAACGACCCAGATTTTTGACCTTTCAAATCGGCAATAAACCACACATGTTGACCCAAACAAATCTCAAATTTAGGTAGTTATTGGGAAAAGAAAAAAAGAAGGAAGAAGAGAAAGATAAAACAGAGTTCTCACAGCAGAAGGACAACATATAATAATTAAATAACAGTTTAAAGCCGTTGAAAGATATATTTATGACTATAGCATACAACAATGATCAGAGTTATACATATTCAGGTATACATACATGACAGTGGAAACAAAGTGCAGCGGAAATACATATGTATAATAGATGGATACCAAATCTTCGTCTTCGATCTCCAAGGTAAAGTAATCTTCGCTAACTGCAAACTTTTGCTGACCCGAGCGTATTGCATAAAATAAAAACACAACAAACACTCGGATCAACACTAAATCATTCTCATATTAGTCAAATTAAAATACGAAATAACTTTAGGGTCATGGGTGTAGTAACTCAAGAGATGTTACGGGATTTTTCCATCTCTCGAGGATCCGTTAAACTAATACATACATAGTCTAACACGCTATTATGATAGTGTCTATCCAGTAAAGTAAATAACATAAAAATAGCGTAAGCGCGATTACCATATTACCCTTACGCCGTTTACAGGCATCAACAATCTATACAATATCGTAAATTCACCGTACTGGTGTTATCAGAGGGCACTCCATAGAAGGTAATGCTAAATCAAAAACGTATGGGGCTCGATATGGATAAATATGACAAGGCACTCGAGGCAATGCCCAGGGTAGGATTCTACCAATTGCACTCTCGGACCAGTGGTAACGCATAGCAACCACTACCGCCCACCTCGGATCACACTCCCAATTCAAATGGGCCCAAATCATCATTATCATCATCATCATAGTTATAGAAATAGTATCGAAGAAGTGTGTCCGATCAAAGGTGCTACCTCAATTAGTCACGTTATAGCTCCTGTTTTAGTCATTTCAATTCGGATCCGAAGGTCAGGGCTATTTCGTCATCGTTCATCTCCTTTTTATTCAATAATCGCCTCCAAGTCATCATACTCATTCTGGATACGTTATAACGTTCACAGTTGTCAAAGTGGTATCGACACTGACAGAGAGTATGCCTTATGTCGACTCCGGTCTCCTTAACAACCAACGCTTACATCTTTCACATCGGTTGGTTCTTTTATATTTCATAAAGGTTCGGTTTCATATCAAAATATCATATTCTGTTTCGAACCAAATTTATATTCAAATAGAATATAATTTCATATCAAAGTATCATAAATCATACCAAGCCGATTATATTCTAAATTAGAATATATTTCCATATCCTTATATTATAACCATATAATATTTAAAAACCGACTTATATTCAAATAGAATATATCTCATCTCAAGGATTTCAAATTATTCCAAATCACTTAATGTTTGAAATCCATTCATATTCAAACAGAATATATATACTTCATAATTCATTTCAATCCCTTAGGAGAAAATTTTATATTCGAGTAGAAACCCACATTTCCAAATTTAAAGATCGGTTAAGAAATCGATTCATATTCAAAGAGGTTATAACTTATCTCAACTCCATTTGAACAACGGTTTAGATCCAAACACTTTCCATTCAGAAGAAATTTACAATTCATAAAGGTAATGTCCCGCAAATCTGTACTATCTGTGTTGGCTAATAACACCATGCGTCCAACCCAAATTGCATAGAAATATGAATCATTATTAGGAAGAAGTTAGAGGATGAGAAATAGAAAGAAAGAAATATTAGAATAGAAGAAAATGAAGATCACAATCTCACAGCGGAACGGATAAAATATATTATATAACATAACTTTTGTAGTATAATCAGTAACTTTATATAAATACCATCATCAGAGCACAACCGTTATTCCTGGAACAGTTATAAACACCTGTTTCCAGATACAACATAGTACACAGCGGAAATATGATAGTCTATAGCTAACTGGTGAAGCCTCCTGCTTCCAGCTCCTCCAAATGAATCTGTAAAATCCCAACTACTTGCCTGCCCGTACAAATTTGGGCACCCAAGAGTTTAGGGAAAACAAACAAAATAAACTTTGGGTCAGTCATGGGATTGGTGTGAGTAAACTCCAACCATTTGTTTAACTTTCAAAATCTTTCAAAAGAAAAGATAATAGTAAGACCAGCCCACACATAAACATGGACGGTTGTTACCTTACTATAACCCAAAACACTTTGATATGAAAATTCAATGATATTATAATAATGTCTAATCAATAAATAACCAAGTAGCAGAACGCTTGCATCTCACGCTCCGCATACATAGTATAAAATCAAAATTTGCATGGCGCTTATTGGAGATTGGATTTCCAACTATGACAAGGTATGGAACCACCTTTCGATCAGTGTAATCTAGAGGCGATACACTAGGGTTCAACAAGAACATATTGTAACCCGGCCCACACATGACCGATCACTAATTTCGCTTGAGTGTATCGAATGTATATCACCAACGGTTGGGATCAGCAACCGTTTCCCGAATGGGACAGCATCGAATAGAATAAGTAATTAAATGGATCTCTAGATAGGTGATAATACACCCTAATGGGAGCGACCCACATAGCCATGCTGCCTGCCCGATTTTTTTCATTTCCCAGTTGTTGAGGCCTAAGGCTACGATTATTTTCTTTTCATTGATAGCACAATCACTTTGAATGCCACATTGTCAGATCCGTTAATCAGTAATTGATTTGCACAAATATTCTAGATATTATGTTAAGGGAATAAATCCATTGCAACCATATATATTTGTACAGATCAACATATTCGATCATTGGAAATAATTTGTCAGACATCCGTCCATATACGTTCGTTCTGGTACTGAACGAAACCGAAGGCACAATTTCTATTAATAGAAAATCCCTTGCACTTCACTCCATCTTCGATTATCTTCATATAATCTGATTCGCAACGCTACTGCCAATACAGAGTGGTTCACGGATAATAATCCAACCGGTCTCTCCATATTGACAACGATATTGGCAAACACTTCGATAGTCGGTTATTTAACTATTGAAGAAAAACAAATATCCATTCAAAACAATCAAACAATCACTGGGCCTCTTGATTACTATTCATTAATTACATCACCCTTTCCATTTCCTTGTCAATATTTGTTAAACAAATATTTTCAATTATCATCTCGGTCTCTTACATTCTTTGGGAAAGATTTCTATATCTCGCCTTCTTTTATTTTCTACACATAGAAAATATATTCTATTTGAAATTGAAACAATTTCAATCACTTATCTCTTTCCCGACTACTTTAATTATACTAGGAAATATTTACTTTTATATTTCCGAAATTCCATCACTTGGGTTAAAATGAATGTTGTATAAAACATCGTTATAACAACCCAAAATATTTTATTCGACTAACTCTTTTTCAAACACTTCTCTTCGAGACTGGATCCTGCTATTTATCAATTAAAAATGAAGTCAATAAGGCTGGGGTAAAATTACCTCTCAGACCTTGACTGAAAACATCCTCAACTTCAAAACGGCAAAACCACTAACCTCAAATAAACACACTATAAAACCCAATTATTCATTTTTAAAACATGTATATGGTTCGCTTTTTATTTCTAATGTATAGATTTCCCTTTTTGTTTAAAATATTCTATTTTTAATTCGTTTCCTTATCAAATTCAATATATATTGATATATTGATTTCTAACTATCAAAATTTCTTAAAAATATTCTAACTCCTTAAATTCCTAGAAAAATTCGCTATAACCTCCTTTTTACTGGGATCATCGGGATATTTCAAATAGACTCCCATGGCCCTCACCAATCCAAAAGAAAAAGAAAAAGCCAAGCGGCTTGCCGATACGGCGCATAAAATCTCATATATGAATTTAAACATGTACCTTTTTGTTGGGCACATAAATTAAAATCTTCATATACTTCATCCCACACCTGTCTAACATATGCTCACCTGTTTTCAATTCAATTCAACTCAATACAATTATTCGAATTCAGTTTCGCTCATTTATTCTTTAATTAGCTATTTTGCATATTTCACTTCTTTGTTTGAACATAACACGTTCAAACAAAATATTTAACTTGCTCATAACCAAATTGAATTTCAATTTCAATTCTAGTTTTCTTTTCAATTTCGAATATAAATTTTCAAATCGAATTCACTTATTCAAAGCCCAATATCAATTCAAAATCTCAATTAACTAATTACTATTCAAATTAGTTAATTCTATTCAATAATAAAAAATCTGTTTTCTGTTTTAAAAATCAATTCATTACCCCACCTGAGTTCACATATAATTTACAACTCAAATCTAAAATTTTCTAAATAGAAATTCGGATTTTATTCGCTTAAAATCCTTTTATAAAATTAAATAAACCGTTATGGTTTTTAAATGTTATGGCGCGGTTATTCTGGAAATTGGATTTTGATATAACTCAAAATCTATACGACGAAATCCAGATTTTTTTTTCTATCATTAGAAAACTATTATCAAATCGGTCCTGACATTTCTTGTTTCAAAGAATTCAGACTTTGATTGAGTTCTGTATACTCAATTGAAGTTCGAAACGCCAATTTACGAACTACCGCGCTGTGGCGAGCTTGTTTTAATTATATTTATATATATACACTTTTAAACTTCGTTTAAATAATTTCAACTCTATTCTGATATATTTTAATATATATCAAATCCATTTTTCCCATTCAACATAATATTTTCGATCTTCTAAATTCAAATTTCATTTCAATCCTATTTGGATTTCCTATATTTAAACTCCATTTGAATTCTATTTTCAAATTTTATAGTTAAACTTCATTTGAAACCTATTTTCAAATTCTATAGTTAAACTTCATTTGAATCCTATACTCAAATCTCTATTTGACTTTTCTTTATTCATATCCGTTTGAATTCCTTTGAATTCAAATTCTATTTCAATTCCTTTTAATTCAAATTCTATGTCAATGCCTTTGAATTCAAATTTTATTTCATTTCAAATTGAATTTCCTATATTCAAATTCCATTTTTCAATCTCCATTTGAATCTCTATATTCAATCTATTTTCAAACTTCATTTGAATTTCTATATTCAAATCTATTTTCAAACTCTATTTTGAAATTCTATTTTCCATTTCCACTTTAATCTATTTGAATTCTATATTCAAATTCCATATTTAAATTTCTTTATTCAAATTCCATTTCACTTTCGATATTCAAATTCTATATTTGAATTACCTTTATATTTTCTATATTCAAATTCTATAATTGAATTCCATTGAATTTCTCATATTCAAAATTCTATTTGAATTTCTATATTCAATTTCTATTTGAATTTTCTTTATTCAAATTCTATTTCAAACTTTCTTTATTCATTCTTTAAACAAGTCTCGATTTCAATTCCTTTTGAAATCGATATTTCTACTTTTCGAAAATAGATTTCCCTTTTCAATTTCACACTTGTATTTTTATTTCTGAATTATCCAATGATAATTCTTTTCACTTCATTTATAAACTTCGTTTATAAAAGAACTATTTATAAACTTCGTTTATAAAGGAACTACTTGTATTATTATTTTTAAAACAAGTTAATACTTCAAATCTATTTAAAAATTCAAATTCTATTTTAGAAAAATAGAATTTCCCTTTTAAATCTCAAATACCACTTTCAAAGTATTTTTTTATAAATTAACACTTAGGCCCAGTGATATTTAAACACCAAACAACCAATTATTTATTTTAGGTTTTTTACGATATCACATATGATAGTATATATTCAAACAAGTATACAAACAGATAATATATTTTTGAGGAATCCAGTTGGATCCCTCCAACCTGTTTTTCCTACATCCACAGACGTTAATCGACAAAAATAATACCCATCCTGCTTCGAGGCAGGATATCGCGGTATGAAGGTCATGCACTAATATATTTGTGGGGCGCATAGGGAAATCATCCGCTATGAAACTGCGGGCATCCGCTAATGAGACTGCGGGAATCCAACCAATCATGAACCCAATATATATATAATAGTCAACCCTAAATAACTAATATATTTAGAGCAGCCAAAAAAATCCAAACAAGCAACAATAATTATTTTTATCGAAATAAAAATAATTAAGGTGAGTGAGATTTACTCACCATGATTCATTGCAGCTCGCACCAATTTTAAATTAAATCGAACAACGTTCGATCTAATTTAAAATTCATCGCTGATCTTGAAAAATCCCTAACCCATATCAGCTCCATAATTTGGCATTTGATTCTGATGTTGTGTGTTTCGTTAAAGTCAAGCCTCGTACCAATGATATATAAATTATAAAGTTTTTAATTATAATATAATTACCTTAAATTAAATTACTAGCCTTTAAAAATAAATTAATTACCCAATTTCATACCTGTCAGCGACTTGCTTCCCATCGTTCTCCCCCTTACATCCTTGAAAACAAACCAGCGAGCTTACTGACATCTCACCCTCATTGATAATCTTCCTTATCCCCCAAACAGTACTGTGTTCAGGCCACATCCATGCTCCGGTCCGTGAAAGCAGCAACCCGGTCAATTGCTCCAACACCGCATCCTCTATTTCAGACCTTACCACTCTGTCCCTCAATCGCATATTGCCTCTTTCAAATCACATCCCAACCCATTCCAGATCGTTCCTTCCTTCACTGCTGAGTCGAACTCCACTTCACAACTCAGCTCGCCCCTTTTTTCCTCTAACCAAAATCACGTCACCCTCCATCTCGTTCAACTGCAGGAACCGCACCATCAAGTTCATCTACAGCCCGCAACTGTTCCGCCCCTTTCCCCTTCACGCGAGCGCTTCCTTCCCCCTGACCAAACCTCTCGTGGACTTCAGGGATGATGCGCACCCTTCTCGATCGAGCTTCATAATTTCATCATCCCCCATCGCGATTTCATTAGCGCGATTTCCCCTTTTTGCTTTTCCGAGCGATTTCGATTGAATTTTGAAGGAAAGGGGAATTCCAGTTATTTTTTGAAGCTTTGAAATTAATGGTGGCTTTTGTTTTTTCGAGGATCGAAAAAGTGGAAAGAAGAGAGGGGGTGTATCGCGATTATATAAGGGAGAAGGAAACAGAACATACACAACGAATCTTTGTGTTAATTTTAAAAAGATTTTCTAATTAATTTGTTTTGATTCTGATTCGATATAAAGAGATCTTTTATTCTTTTTAAATAGATATCGACTTGATTTTCGATTCCATTTCGATCTTATCCATTATAAATATCTCGGGGTTCAAAGTTAAAATCGTGAACCGCTATTTTAGCATACCGACCGTCGTTCCAATGTTATAGCGTTATACTGAACTCAACAGAATATTTTCAGAAATTCATTTTGAAAGTGTATATAAAATAACCATATTAAATCGATATAATATACTTTAAATTCAAAAACAAATAAATTCTCTCATAATAAAATATTTTTATTATCATCTATATTCAAATACAATTAATACTGATCATTTGAATTGTTTTGATTAAATTCTAACTTCGAATTGAATTATTTTAAATTCTTGTATTACGATAATCAAAATAAATTGTATTTCGATTATTTAATCGATAACCCAATAAAATATCATTTATATTATAAATTCAGTATTTTAAAACCATACTAAATATTTAAAATAAACTGTTCAAAAATTTAGGTCGTTACATTCTTCCCCCATTAAAATAATTTCATCCTCGAAATTGCTAAGGTAGGAAAAACGGTACAAATCCATTACTTTTCAAATTCTCACTTATGTTGAAACTCAACTCCTCATATTTCAATGAATTTAGTTCGACCAAAATTTTTGGTCTTTCTTCATTTAATTCGAATGATCTACAATCAATCCATTTATATCCAATCTATGTTCTATTAAACCAATTCAAATTGATTCTAGTCGATTGATTCACTTCAATCCGTCTAACTAGCTTAAATTAAATTCCAATTCCAAAATCCAAATCCCAGGGGTTTTCATTTCAAATCCTTTTGAAATCACTTAAACATGTACATATATTTATAATCTTTTAAATTCAAAATATTTGAATTTTTCAACTAAACTAGTTTGCTTTCAAACAATTTCCCATCAAAAAATTTCTGAGGTAGCAATCCATCACTTATAAACTCGAAAATGAACACTGGTGATGTCGCGACCATCATCAGAATTATTTCCTAGCCACCGAAGTGAGTTCAGTTCATAAACAATTTCAAAATCCATTCAAAATCCTTTTAAAACAAAGCTATATTGTTCTAATATACTTCCAAAAATATTTCAAACTTCCCAGGATTTTAAATTCTTAATTCTGATTCTGAATCCAATTTTAATGCATCTTATTTGTATATTTCATTCATATACAAATTCTATTTTGGTTATATTTAACCATTCCCTGTTATAATCTCATTTGATTATAATACTAACAACCAACACATCTATGTATTATAATAATTTCAGAAAATTATTCTTTATACATCAAAATAGAATTTTGGGTAAAATTATATCGTTTACCAACTTTAAAACATTATTATGTTGAATTTCTCTGTTCAAGTGTTTAGAAATTCCTATCGACTTTGTGTCGTCCCACAATTCGACCAAAATTTATAAACCACTCAACAGACTAGCCAACACAATATAAAACAACTTTTATATCAAATAACAAATACGCTCTCTCGTACATATATACATTCAACTCATTCTAGGGTACTGCTGACCCTATGTCTAATGAGCACATGCCACACAAGCCTAGGTATTCACTCAACCTAAGCTTTGATACCAACTGTAATGGCCCGCAAATCCGTACTATCTGAGTTGACTTATAACACCACACGTCCAACCCAAATTGCACAGAAATACGAATCATTATTAGAAAGAAGTTAGAGGATGAGAAATAGAAAGAAAGAAATATAAGAATAGAAGAAAACGAAGATCACAAACTCATAGCTGAACGGATAAAATATATTATATAACATAACTTTTGAAGTACAATCAGTAACTTTATATAAATACCATCATCAGAGCACAACCGTTATTCCTGGAACATTTATAAACACCTGTTTCCAGATACAACATAGTACACAGTGGAAATATGATAGTCTATAGCTAACTGGTGAAGCCTCCTACTTCTAGCTCCTCCAAATGAATCTGTAAAATCCCGACTACTTGCCTGCCCATACGAATTTGGGCACCCAAGAGTTTAGGGAAAACAAACAAAATAAACTTTGGGTCAATCATGGGACTGGTGTGAGTAAAGTCCAACCATTTGTTTAACTTTCAAAATCTTTCGAAAGAAAAGATAATAGTAAGACCAGCCCACACATAAACATGGAAGGTTTTTACCTTACTATAACCCAAAACGCTTTGATATGAAAATTCAGTGATATTATAATAATGTCTAATCAAATAAATAATCAAGTAGCAGAACGCTTGCATCTCACGCCCCACATACATAGTATAAAATCAAAAACCGCATGGCACTTATTGGAGAATGGATTTCCAACTATGACAAGGTATGAAACCGCCTTCCGATCAGTGTACACTAGAGGCGATACACTGGGGTTCAACAAGAACATCTTGCAACCCGGCCCATACATGACCGACCAATCATTTCGCTTGAGTGTATTGAATGTATATCACCAACGGTTGGGATTAGCAACTGTTTCCCGAATGGGACAGCATCGAATAGAATAAGGAATTAAATGGATCTCTAGATAGGTGATAATACACCCTAATGGGAGCGACCCACATAGCCATGTTGCCTGCCCGATTTTTGTCATTTCCCGGTTGTTGAGGCCTGAGGCTACGATTACTTTCTATTCATTGATAGCACAATCAATTTGAATGCCACATTGTCAGATCCGTTAATCACTAATTGATTTGCACAAATATTCTGGATATTATGCTAAGGGAATAAATCCGTTGCAGCCATATATATTTGTACAGATTAACATATTCGATCATTGGAAATACTTTGTCAGACATCTGTCTATATACGTTCGTTCTGGGACTGAACGAAACCAAGGCACAATTTCTATTAATAGAAAAGCCCTTGCACTTCACTCCGTCTTCTATTATCTTCATATAATCTGATTCACAACGCTACTGCCAATACAAAGTGGTTCACGGATAATAATCCAACCGATCTCTCCATATTGACAACGATATTGGCAAACACTTCGATAGTCGGTTATTTAACTATCGAAGAAAAACAAACATCCATTCAAAACAATCATTGGGCCCCTTGATTACTATTCATTAATTAAATCACCCTTTCCATTTCCTTGTCAATATTTGTTAAACAAATATTTTCAACTATCATCTCGGTCTCTTACATTCTTTAGGAAAGATTTCTATATCTCGCCTTCTTTTATTTTTCTACATTTAGAAAATATATTCTATTTGAAATTGAAACAATTTCAATCACTTATCTCTTTCCCGATTACTTTAATTATACTCAGGAAATATTTACTTTTATATTTCCGAAATTCCATCACTTGGGTTAAAACGAATGTTGTATAAAACATCGTTATAACAACCCAAAATATTTTATTCAACTGACTCTTTTTCAAACACTTCTCTTTGAGACTGGATCCTATTATTTATCAATTAAAAATGAAATCAATCAAGTTGGGGTAAAATTACCTCTCAGACCTTGATTGAAAACATCCCCAACTTCAAAACGGCAAAACCACTAACCTCGAATAAACACACTATAAAACCCAATTATTCATTTTTAAAACATGTATATGGTTCGCTTTCTATTTCTAATTTATAGATTTCCCTTTTTGTTTACAATATTCTATTTTTAATTCATTTCCTTATCGAATTCACTATATATATATATATTGATATATTGATTTCTAACTACAAAAATTTCTTAAAAATATTCTAACTCCTTAAATTCCCGGAAAAATTCGCCATAACCTCCTTTGTACCGGGAGCATCGGGATATTTCAAATAGCCACCCGTGGCCCTTACCAATCCAAAAGAAAAAGAAAAAGCCAAGCGGCTTGCCGATACGGCGCATAAAATCTCATATATGAATTTAAACATGTACCTTTTTGTCGAGCACATAAATTAAAATCTTCATATACTTCATCCCATACCTGTCTAACACATGCTCACCTATTTTCAATTCAATTCAACTCAATACAATCGTTTGAATTCAGTTTCGCTCATTTATTCTTTAATTAGCTATTTTGCCTATTTCACTTCTTTGTTTGAACATAACACGTTCAAACAAAATATTTAACTTTCTCATAACCAAATTGAATTTCAATTTCAATTCTAGTTTCCTTTTCGATTTCGAATATAAATTCTCAAATCAAATTCACTTATTCAAAGCCCAATATCAATTCAAAATCTCATTAACTAATTACTATTCAAATTAGTTAATTCTATTCAATAATCAAAAATCTGATTTCTGTTTCGAATATCAATTCATTACTCCACCAGAGTTCACATATAATTTACAACTCAAATCTGAAATTTTCTAAATAGAAATTCGGATTTTATTCGCTTAAAATCCTTTTATAAAATTAAATAAACCGTTATCATTTATAAATGGTTATGGCGTTGTTTTTCTGAAAATTTAATTTTGATATAACTCAAAATCTATACGACGAAATCCAGATTTTTTTCTTTCATTAGAGAACTATTATCAAGTCGGTCCTGACGTTTCTTATTTCAAAGAATTCCGACTTCAATTGAGTTCTGTATACTCAATTGAAGTTCAAAACACCAATTTACGAATTGCCGCACTGTGGCGAGCTCGTTTTAATTATATTTATATATATATAAACTTTTAAACTTCATTTAAATAATTTCAACTCTATTCTGATATATTTTAATATATATCAAATCCGTTTTTCCAATTCAACATAATATTTCCGATCTTCTAAATTCAAATTTCATTTCAATCCTATTTGGATTTCCTATATTTAAACTCTATTTGAATTCTATTTTCAAATTTTATAGTTAAACTTCATTTGAATCTTATTTTCAAATTCTATAGTTAAACTTCATTTGAATCCTACACTTAAATCTCTATTTGACTTTTCTTTATTCAAATCCATTTGAATTCCTTTGAATTCAAATTCTATTTTAATTCCTTTTAATTCAAATTCTATTCAATGCCTTTGAATTCAAATTCTATTTCAATTCAAAATGAATTTCCTATATTCAAATTCCATTTTTCAATCTCCATTTGAATTTCTATATTCAATCTATTTTCAAACTTCATTTGAATTTCTATATTCAAATCTATTTTTAAACTCTATTTTGAAATTCTATTTTCCAATTCCATTTCAATCTATTTGAATTCCATATTTAAATTCCATATTTAAATTTCTTTATTCAAATTCCATTTCACTTTCGATATTCAAATTTTATATTTGAATTTCCTTTATATTTTCTATATTCAAATTCTATTATTGAATTCCATTGAATTTCTCATATTCAAAATTCTATTTGAATTTCTATATTCAATTTCTATTTGAATTTTCTTTATTCAAATTCTATTTCAAACTTTCTTTATTCATTCTTTAAACAAGTCTCGATTTCAATTCCTTTTGAAATCGATATTTCTACTTTTGGAAAATAGATTTCCCTTTTCAATTTCACAATTGTATTTTTATTTCTGAATTATCCAATGATAATTCTTTTCACTTCATTTATAAACTTCGTTTATAAAATAACTATTTATAAACTTCGTTTATAAAGGAACTACTTGTTTTATTTCTTTTATAACAAGTTAATATTTCTAATCTATTTAAAAATTCAAATTCTATTTTAGCAAAATAGAATTTCCCTTGTAAATCTCAAATACCACTTTCAGGGTATTTTTTTATAAATTAACACTTAGGCCCAGTGATATTTAAACACCAAACAGCCAATTATTTATTTTAGGTTTTCTACGATATCATATATGACAGTATATATGCAAACAAGTATACATATAGATAATATATTTTTGAGGAATCCAGTTGGATCCCTCCAACCTATTTTTCCTACATCTACAGACGTTAGTCAACAGAAATAATACCCATCCTGCTTCGAGGCAGGATATCGCGGTATGAAGGTCATCCACTAATATATTTGTGGGGCGCATAGGGAAATCATCCGCTATGAAACTGCGGGCATCCGCTAATGAGACTGCGGGAATCCAACCAATCATGAACCCAATATATATATATAATAGTCAACACTAAATAACTAATATATTTAGAGCAACCAGAAAAATCCAAACAAGCAACAACAATTATTTTTAACGAAATAAAAATAATTTAGGTGAGTGAGATTTACACACCATGATTCATTGCAGCTCGCACAAATTTTAAATTAAATCGAACAACGTTCGATCTAATTTAAAATTCATCGATGATCTTGAAAAATCCCTAACCCATTTCAGCTCAAATCATTTGGCATTTGATCCTGATGTTGTATGTTTCGTTAAAGTCGAGCCTCGTATCAATGATATATAAATTATATAAGTTTTTAATTATAATATAATTACCTTAAATTAATTTACCAGCCTTTAAAAATAAATAAATTACCCAATTTCCTGCCTGTCAGTGACTTGCTTCCCATCGTTCTCCCCCTTACATCCTTGAAAACAAACCAGCGAGCTTACTGACATTTCACCCTCATTGATAATCTTCCTTATCCCCCAAACAGTACTGTGTTCAGGTCACATCCATGCTCTGGTCCATGAAAGCAGCAACCCGGTCAACAGCTCCAACACTGCTTCCGCTATTTCAGACCTTACCACTCTATCCCTCAATCGCATCTTGCCCCTTTCAAATCACACCCCAACCCATTCCAGATCGTTCCTTCCTTCACTGTTGAGTCGAACTCCACTTCACAACTCAGTTCGCCCCTTTTTTCCTCTACCCAAAATCTCATCAACCTCCATCTCGTTCAACTGCAGGAACCGCACCATCAAGTTCATCTACAGCCCGCAGCTGTTCCGCCACTTTCCCCTTCACGCGAGCGCTTCCTTCCCCCTGACCGAACCTCGCATTGACTTCACGGATGATGCGCACCCTTCTCGATCGAGCTTCAGAATTTCATCGTCCCCATCGCGATTTCATTAGCGCGATTTCCCCTTTTTGTTTTGCAGAGCGATTTCGATTGAATTTTAAAGGAAAGGGGAATTCCAGATTTATTTTTTAAGCTTTGAAATTAATGATGGCTTTTGTTTTTCGGAGGATCGAAAAAGTGGAAAGACGAGAGGGGTGTATCGCGATTATATAAGGGAGAAGGAAATAGAACGTACACAACGAATCTTTGTATTAGTTTTAAAAAGATTTTCAAATTAATTTGATTTGATTTTGATTCGATATAAAGTGTTCTTTTATTCTTTTTAAACAAATATCGATTTGATTTTCGATTCGATTTCGATCTTATCCATTATAAATATCTAGGGGTTCAAAATTAAAAATTGTGAACCGCTATTTTAGCGTAACAACCGTCGTACCAATGTTATAGCGTTATACTGAATTCAACAGAATATTTTCAGAAATTTATTTTGAACGTATATATAAAATAACCATATTAAATCGATATAATATACTTTAAATTCAAAAATAAATAAATTCTCTGATAATAAAATATTTTTATTATCATCTATATTCAAATCCAATTAATACTGATCATCTGAATTGTTTTGATTAAATTCTAACTTCGAATTGAATTATTTTAAATTCTCGTATTACGATGATAATCAAAATAAATCGTATTTCGATTATTTAATCGATAACCCAATAAAATACCATTTATATTATAAATTCAATATTTTAAAACCATAATAAATATTTAAAATAAATTGTTCAAAAATCTGGGTCGTTACAAAAAAATACAGTGAAAATTATGTTTCTAAGCAAATATTTATAATATAAAAATAATATATATATATATATATAATATATAATGATTAAAAACAATAAGATAATTTAAAATATCATGTATTTACATAATTTTAAAAATTACTAGATAGTTTTGAAAATATAAAATATAAAGGAAAATAGTTTTTATAATAGAATGGTTTATAGCTTAAAGTTTGAATAAATAATCTTGAAGGAAATGAATAGTTTGTTTTGAAATCAAGCAAGGCATGTATATATATAATCTTTGAAAATAAAAAATTTAAACTAAAATTGTTCCTTCCTTCTGAATTTCAAAAACTTGAATCTAAACTCAAGTCTCAATAGAGTTCATTTAATTCCATATCTCATTTCAACCTTGATCAAACAAACCGTTCAATTTAACGGGTTCAAATTCATATTCATGCCAAATTCGAAGAAATTTCAAGTATCTTCAAATAGCTTACATTTCAAAACTCAATTATATGGAAATTCTCAATTCAACACCTTACCATAAATTTGGAAACTCCAAGGTATAAAAAATCCCCCTTTTTTCAAATCTCAATTTGTTTGGAAAATTTATCTTGCTCGTTTCATTAACATTTGAGTCATGCATAAAATTTATCAACATCGGCTCATTTCCTTTAAATAAAATTCCTTGTTAATAGAATTTCAAATATTTAAATCATTTAACCAACGGATGCCCATATATAATTTGCTACCCTATGGCCAAGTGATTAAAAATTTATTTTCTCGATATTCAGGGATGGATCTATCATTTCAATCCAAATCAGGGTCACAGAGATTTATCATTTCACTCTGTGTTCTTAATTTATTTAAATCGATAAATCCCGGGTTTATTCGATGCCCGTAACATCAAGGGTAAATGGGATAAATCGTCGCAATAAACATGCAATACAATACGCTGAATATGGAACCTTAGCAATGTTAATATTAATTCAGTCATAAATTCCAACAAAACATCCATCACAAATCACTTCATCCAATTGATCAATATTGAACTGTTTCACCGGTTAAGAAGGATCAAAATTTCTAACTAGAAATTTAATTTAAATTAAATAACTAGTTATCGACCAATTTTTGCATGTTCACACTTGTATATCTATTTAAGCAACCAATTCAACTGCCAATCACAACCGTGCAACCAAACTTATTTCATAATTTAATTTAATAAATATGGGAAAAATTCAGTTCATCATGAGCGATAAAATCACTCACGTTTGCATCCTCAGTTAATCAAACATCCAACTAAGGGATAAAAATTTACAGTCTTCCAATGCGGCCAGGTTTGTGCCAAAAATCCGAAATTCGACCATGACCCGTGTAACACCCCGTACCTTCTATGAACGTACAAGTAACAAATCGGAGGATAATTAATTTTTAAATTAATAATCAAGGGAAGCGGGTTGCTCCATTGCGTTCGTCTCGGAATTTTGCTTGGAAACGAGTCCGAGTTTGCAAGAATCGGAGTCCGTATGAGGGAGATATGACCCTCAGAAGTTTCAGGAATTTTCAGAATCGAAAACAGCTCGAAATTCGAATTCAAACCCAGAAGCGGGCTGGGCGGGAAATTTCCCGCCCAGGACCCAGGTCGACTGGGCAGTCGACCCCCAGGACCCAGGTGGACTGGGGAGTCGACTGGGCAGTCGACTGGGCAGTCGACCCCCCAGACCAGGTCGACTGGGCAGTCGACCTGGGGGTCGACCTCCTTGGTCGAACCTGGTGCGTGTGTGTGTGCGATTTTGAGGGTTGTGACGTGTTTGGACGGACCTGATGAGTTCTAGGGTTAATCTGAGGGCCTAAATGAGTTCCTACACCTATAAATACATCCTAAGATCTAGCCTTCTCTACACACAATTCTATTCTGCTTCTACTCTACCTCTGTTCTAATAAAAAAATAAAAATGGCGTTGCTACTCTTCTGGAATCAAAACTAGAAGCTAACCAACATCAACCTAAGCAACTCAATTCAAATTAGAGATTAAAGCTTCTGCAACGATTCTACAACAATTAAAGTTCTTTCTTTAATCCAGTCAAGGCAAGTACAGTTATTTTCCGATATAAACGTTAATTCTGATTGTGACATGAATTGTAAATCTGAATCTGAGGTTATATCTGTTATGTTCTGTTTAGATCTTATTTTGTATCTCTTTCCTCTTTCTGTTTTATAGCCAGGCTACCACGAGCCTGAGCCAATCTCATAAGAGATTAACATAAGATAAAATGTTTGGGATAGTAAAATGAATGATGCATAAATTGGGCATGACCAATAGGTGACTGATTTGAGGAAAGGACATGGACTGTAGCTAGAATGTAAATCTGAGACATATGACCGGACATGTTATATTTATAACATAAAGGGTATTGAACATATGATTTGGGGACACGACATAGAAAGGCATATAATTGGACATAAGTACAGACTGTATTGAACATATGACTTGAGATAAAGAGAATATGGCTTAGGTATAAAGATTTACATTAAAGTAGAATATCTATCAAATGTGAATACCACCTAAGTAGGAGATTTTTGAATATATGACATGCATTGAAATCGATGGCTATATTTGGTATAATTTATATGTGAATCTTTTGTACTAGGCAAGTTGAACTAAATTGGGACATGTAAATTATGACCATAATCTGTGACATGTAAATTCAATGCAAACGTGGGGTATATGATCATAGTGTGAATCATGACAACTATTTAGGCATGCAAACTTAGGCCCAATTTATAATTAGGCAAGATATGTTTGTGAAGCTTTAAGGAATGATTAAATCTGTTATATTTGCCTAATTTGCTAGTTCTGCTATATTGGCCTAATCTGCTAGTTCTGTTATATTGCTTAATCTGCTAGTTCTGCTCTACTGCCTAGTTCTGTTATATTGCCAAATCTGCTAAACTAAATCTGTTGAGATGCCTAATCTGTCATCTGCGACATCTGTTGAGTTGATATAATTAGTCCGCTATAGACATAATATGAATTGGCTATAGTTATGAATAATTGACATGTGTGTTAGGCGTGGGCATAAATGGTAAATTATTAATTAATTGGCCGCAAAGATAAACATGGCTAACTCGAGGTTAGAATGAGTTTGCGGCGTAATTCTACCCGGAACCGCCCGACATATTCCAGTGGCCGCAAAAAATAGGTTCCAATGTGAGAAGTTAGTCATAACGTGCTTGAAACCCGAGGTTAGACTTAGTTTGTGACAGAAACCTGCCCGAAACCAACCGGCCTAACCAGTAGCCACAAACTGTCAGTCTAATGTGAGAGGTCTGGGCATTAATATTCAATTAATGAAAATCTGAGATAAATATGACGTCTAAAATGTGTTGGGCGGATAGGGTTAAACCCACTAGACTGTTGAATTTAATAAATCTGTTCCGTGAATCTGTAGGCCCAATTACAAAGTTAGACAAATTTGTAAGTCCGTTAATCTGTAACCAGTTAATCTGTAAGTCTGTTAATCTGTATATCTGATCCGTTAGTCTGAAAACTTGTCTGTGAACTAGTTGATCTGAATTCTGTATGTCTGAACTTGTAAACAAGATAATCTGAAATCTGTTAGCCTGGGGACACAAGGATAGGAAGGGAATTACTTGTGTCATCTGTTTTTTGGGACCCATATTAGTCAGTAACCCTTTCTGGTATCAAAACTTTGACCAAACAGTAGGTAGGGTCCGGGCACGCTTACTGAACTAATTATAAGCGGTTCATTCTGATAATGGCGAGGGGTGTTGATGGTGCGTTCCAACCGGGTCATGTGCGTGCATGGATCCCGGTCTGCCTCTGAGGATGTAAGACGCCGTGACATCTGTAAATAGGTCTGTGCCAATTGGTTGTCACTTTAGGGAGTGATACACCCTACTGTGGGGCCGACACAGGGTATTTATGTATTAGGGAGCCGATCGCTTGGGGTAGGGTTTTAGGGTACACTTAGTTCTGTCTAATTCTGTTGGTACCGTCTGTTTCTGTTGGGTGGTAACACCTGTCTGTTTCTGTGTGGTACCGTCTGTTCGGGTGGTAAAGGGCCATTACTAGTGTACACCTAATCTTACATTCTGTTTCCGTAGGGATAAATCTCTTCTGCTTCTGTCTGTTTCTGTTCGGGTGGTAAAGGCCCATTACTAGCACTCTCTTCTGTGGAAATTATTCTGTACCCGTTTCTATTTCAGTTTAGACATTAGGGTGTCACATAATCCTGTTATATTAGTATCAGTGCAGAGAAGTGTAAAGAAATAGCTTATGTTATTCTGTTCTTCTGTAATATCCGCTACACCTGTTACTGTTATCTCTCATCCGGTTTTATTTTCAAGTCATGTTATTATTATCTGTTCATAACTGAAAATCACTGGACTTGCCAGACTTTTTGTCTGACCCTTGTTGTTTCGCCTCCTTTCTTGCGTCCCCCACCCAGGTTTTGTTGAAGGGAGTACTCTAGCTTGATTCAGATTTCTTCCGCTTGAAGTGCTTAAAGTATGAATTGTCTTCTTCTGTGGGGATTATGATTTTAAACTATGCATTTTGAAGGCTTTTGTACAAGACTGATATTTTGTACTTGAATTCTGATAATGTGATTTGAAAGAATGTAACCAAGCTTATTTCGGTTTCTATTGAAATAAAGTTATAAATTTTTCAAATACTGTTTTATCTGTCTTGTAAGTTTCTGTTCTGTTTATTAAAATGCTCCACCAAAGTTAAGGCATTCCCTTTGTGAGTGACCTTAACGAAGGTGGGGTGTTACAATCCGAACGCAACAAACCGCGTCCAAATCCGAGTTGATATGTAAAAGTTATCAGCGTTTTTCTGTTAGAAGCTAAAAATATATAAAATGAATAAATAATTTCTCCCACCAATCAGAAACTGACACCTCAGCATCCCCTATTCTCATTTCCCCGCTCCAAATCTCAATACAGTAATTCGACGTGAGAAACCCAACAACCGCCTACTTTGACCGCTCTTAGCTCTCGATTCTGATCACCGTACACCACGGGACCACCCCCGTCCTTCTCGTCTGACCGAGACGCACGCAGCATAGGTGGCGCCACCGCCGACGAGCCCCAAATTCACAAATTCATGCCTTTAATCACCAAATTATGCCACCTCCGACACTTCCAGATGCTGCCATTACCATCGTTGAACTCGTATCATCTTCTAGTACGAAACCCATATGCTAATTTCTTCGATTAACACCAAAATCGAAAATCCCCAATTCTAGCTTTAGGGTTTCGGTTCCAGCTAACTTTGACCGTGAATTCCGTCAACTACGAGCACTGCATGTCGAAACTAACGACACTCGTAGCTTCCTTACGTCAAGAGCTTCGATTTGATAGGTAATATGCTATGGTTTGAGAAGATTTAAATATCAGCTTGGATTTTATTTTAGATCTAGGACTTTGGATTTAAATTCAACCATTAAAGAAAAATTCTGGTTGAGGTAAATAATACGTATGGGTTAAATGGCTAATGGGGGAAGGAACTTAAGTTTCCATATATATATATAAGGCCCAATTATGATAACAAACAATTATCTTATTACACAGATTCCCTTTCATCTTTTTTCCCCATACGATCAAACGGTAAGTCGGATTGTAACGCAAATTGAAATCCTACCATAATTCACCGTTCCGGTTCCATTGAGACTGGTTTCGTCGGATTCCGAGACAGTTGCCAAAACAGTTAAATTTCACAGTTAAATAAATTAATAGAATATTCAAATATTCATTTAACTTTTTAATTAAATTTAATTTTCATTAAATTCAAATGTAAACTAAAATATAACTTAAATAAATTCTATAAATTTATTTCATAAATTTTAAGTTCCCACATTTGATTGTTTACAAATCGAAATTTGAATTTCAAATTTAACTTAAACAACTTAAATCCGTCGTTTAACAAATCAAATTTGAATTCCTTTTTAACTTAAATAACTTTAATTTAGTTATTCATTAAAATATTAAATTCCATATTGCGACATTTTCTAAATAACTAAATTAAAAATTTATTTATACTCAATCCAAACAATCATCATCATTATAATCAACAAATTTTGATTTTTATTTGATTTTTATCCAATTATTTATTTTAAATCTAGATTTAAATATACCGAAAGTTATGGGTTTCTCCCCCACTTAAAAATCTTTTCGTCCTCGAAAAGAGAACGAAATTGACCATATTCATACTTCCAAATCCATATTTGTAAAATAGCATTTATAAAATAAGTATATAATTGAAAAATCTCAAAAAATTTCTAACTCCCGAAATCACGGAAAATTTCGGCAGCATCTCCTTTTTACGGAGAGGTTCGGAAAAACTCAAGACATATATAAATCCAAATATTCATCTCATCACACGATGAGGCACCCCAAAATGGGGAAAACACATATATATTTAACCACAAAACTATATAACCCAAATGCGTACCTTCTTTAGCGTTTATTTGCAATTTATTTACCTTTGTATTTTTGTATTTAGCGCAAGCGAGCTCCAAATCGCAGTGCGACTTCCTTACACCTGCTACATACTCACATACACATAAGAATCAAACATATATACAATATATAGCAATTGTATACAACTTACACAACAAATATTGAACATTTCAACAACAAAACCAACATGTTAACAACAGGCCAGCAAATAAATCAACGATTATCACCCTATAAATGATGTAATTTAACTAAAACAAGGCAAAAGTTGTAGCATTTGTTTCAGGCTTTTCGAATTGTCCGGATTCGTCGAATTCTGATAATTAGTTCAAAAGTTATGGCAGTTTTAGTGGAAGTGAACGCTTCAGCCTATACACACAAAATTGCAGGTCTGAGTTGTTCAACCCAGTTTTTAACCTTATAAACAGCAAAATTTTACCTAGAAAATTAAGGAAAAGTTTTAGTTCAGACTCCGACCTTTCCGAATTGTACTCGGACGTTAAAATCCGACGTTCCATTAGGAAGTTATAATCAAAACAAAATTGATATATGCTTCAGTTTTTAAATTTCTACACATTGTACTACGACTAAAATTAGAAATTCGGCTTAGTAAACATGAAAATTTCGACGTGGTTCTATTTACAAGAGTTTTAGCTCATTTTCTAAGGTTTCCAGAAAGTCCAGAATCGCCGAATTCCAACCAGCCCATCTAAAGTTATGGTCATTTTAGTTTCAACTTATCAATATTTCATATTTTTGCATAAATGCCTATTTATTTTATTTAGAGTTTCAAATTTTTCGTTTTCAAAACTTTGCAAATCCTTAACACTTCAATTTGTTTTTACTTCATCATTCGAGAAGCGGATTCACATTCAATTGCTTATTTTATTTCGATATTCTTTCTATTTAATTTCCGGTTCCATTTCAAGTGTTAAATTCCGATTAAAACTTGAATTCACTTTAAAATTTCCAACGAACTTGATTACTCTAGACCTTTTAATTCATTAACCAGAATCAATTTTTCCAAAATTTTAAAAGTTCATTCTTTCCTAAGTACTAAATTCTCAATCGATTTCTTTTTGATCTTCTAACTTCTCTTATTGGTTCAATTCACTTGACTCGACTAAATTTGGCTTCATTCCATATTCGATTAGTCGTTTATCTGAATTAATCTCGATTTTATTTTTTTTCTAATTATTCAAGTTCATCCTCACCTCGCCTTCATTTATACTTGGTTCTAAATCGATTAATTTAAATTCTCGAGCTTACTTCCATTCTCACTAATTCGTTCGACTTAATTGAATCCACTTAGTTCCCAATTTCTTTGGATATTCTAATTTAATGATTGAGGCTTTGGTTTTACATTTTCAATACCTTATTCCGAATAAGCCACATTTTTATATTTACATCGTATTTCTTTAACTCAACTTAATTATTTGACGCCCAACTTATGAATTTCATTAAGGATGGTTCATAATTGGAATTTTACACTTAGTTATTGTAATAACCCGGAAAATGTGAACCAGTTTAAATTTTTTAAAGTTAGGTTATTAACAAGAAATTTGAATGATTAAAATAGCCTATTTCCATAAAATATAGAATTGTGTATAATATGGCAGTTTGAAATTTTGAATACAAACTTAGTCTGACTGCACCGGGTGGAAAATATAACAGATTTTAACGAAACTGAAAATATTTAAATCTGTTTATCAATACCTTTCTAACGAATCTGAAAAATCGAAATTTCATAACGGAAATCAAAAGTTATGGCCAAATGAATTTTCAAAAAGGTCGCTACATAGTATATATAGCCCTTGAAAATTGAGATTTTGCATACGACCTCGGAATTCGACGAAACCACTTTTGTTGGGTCCGGGATGTCAAAATATTGCTAAGTTTCAAATTTCATAATTTTCAAAGCTAGTATGTGAGCGGGGCAAAAGATAACGTGTTTGGTCAAATTCTGTTAAAAAGGGTCGACCTAAAAAAGGGCCGTTTTTCAAACGAGCTCAGAATTCGACGAAACTGGTTTTGTTAGGACCGTATCGTCAAAACAAAGCTAGATTTATTTTTCTGGAATTTTTCGATTCAGTTTGTGGCCCTGGCAAATTGAAATGTACGTTTAAATTAAATATCGAATGTTTTATATTTTAAATTGAAAAATAACTGACTGTAACAGTCGAAATGGCCTACGAAACATATCCCATTGTGTCCGGAATGGGGGTATTTAGCTAGGGGCGACAGTCGTTGGGTTTAAAAAGGAGTCCGTTTGCAAAAACACTATTTAAAAATTTTTCTATAAATACCAGCCAATAGGAAATTTTATTTAAAAAAAAAAAAAAAAACCTAAAAACCCTAAGCCGCCAGAACTATCGACGACTACAATCGTTCGCCCCTTCCTGACGAAAATCCCGCCGCCACAGGCGACGCCAGCCAACGCCACCACCCTTAATCGACGCCGCCCACCTCCCTCTTCAAATCCGACCAACCCCCTCTCTTCCTCCCTTCGCCAGCGTCGAGAACGACGCCCAGGAAGCCGCCGACTTCACGTCGACGCCACGATCGCCAGATGCGATCGCACCTGCTCCTCCGACCACCGATAG
This sequence comes from Allium sativum, assembly GCA_030737875.1. Taxonomy (NCBI): domain Eukaryota; kingdom Viridiplantae; phylum Streptophyta; class Magnoliopsida; order Asparagales; family Amaryllidaceae; genus Allium; species Allium sativum. The sequence continues at coordinate 579,142,558 of CM060915.1, read as the reverse complement.
GACTGCCTCGCTTCCCTCTTTCAAGTCCCACTCTCTGATCGGAGCATAGATTCACGGATTTTCTGAAAATCTGAACCCTAGTTTCGAAATCAAAAAGGGGTATACGGCTAAACTGATTTTTACACTTTAAAGCGTTGCAAATTTGTAAAAATCATATCTTTTTGCTGTGTTAACGAAATTCGATGAAACAGGAGACACCGTGACCGCAAGGAGGCTCTCTACATTTTAGAAGAAGCCGCGGATTTTTCTGACCTTCCGTCGATTTTTAGCACCGCAAGAACCAATGTGAGGAATCTAAATTATCTGTGTGAATGAAATCGCGTTGTATAAATTATATAAGCGAAGTGTAAATTATATACGCATTGTATACCTCATGTATATGTGTTGTATAAGTTATATTAGCGATGTATAAATTATACAAGCGTTGTTTGAAACATATATGCTTTGAATTGTGATGAAATGCAAGTGAATTATTATATTATATATATATATATATACATATATATATATATATACTCCCCTCGTCCACAGACCATGGACGATATTTATTGCTTGTGTTTGACGTGATATTATATGATATGACGAATGGTTGGAAATAATTGTTTGTGGTTGATATTATGGTTGAAAAATACCTTTATGGTTGAAAAATACCTTTATGGTTGAAAAATACCCTCTTGTGGTTGAAACAAAATAGAATAGGATTGTGGAATTGAAAATAAAACATGCCGCCTGCGTGCGAACTAGATGCATGATCCCCATTGTCAAAAACCGCGAGGTTTTAAGGTAGAGCGAGGAGCCGTACTAGGGACGGTCCCGGTTTTAACTACCCTGCCGTTATGCTGCCGAAATATTCTGAAATATTTATGTGTTAGAATAATTTCCATTCATTGAAACTATTTACATATGCTATATCGAATATTCATGTGTTGAGTTGCAATTCATTCGTTGAGTTGAAATTCATGTGTTGAATATTATTTGAATTTAAACAAATGGCTTTAGCAATAAAAATCACATTTTTATATATATACAAACGATATGGAATATTCATGTGTTGAGTTGCAATTCATTCGTTGAGTTGAAATTCATGTGTTGAATATTATTTGAATTTAAACAAATGGGTTTAGCAATAAAAAATCACATTTTTTATATATATACAAACGATATGGAATATTCATGTGTTGAGTTGCAATTCATTCGTTGAGTTGAAATTCATGTGTTGAATATTATTTGAATTTAAACAAATGGCTTTAGCAATAAAAATCACATTTTTATATATATACAAACGATATGGAATATTCATGTGTTGAGTTGCAATTCATTCGTTGAGTTGAAATTCATGTGTTGAATATTATTTGAATTTAAACAAATGGCTTTAGCAATAAAAAATCACATTTTTTATATATATACAAACGATATTGAATATTCATGTGTTGAGTTGCAATTCATTCGTTGAGTTGAAATTCATGTGTTGAATATTATTGGAATTTAAACAAATGGCTTTAGCAATAAAAATCACATTTTTATATATATACAAACGATATTGAATATTCATGTGTTGAGTTGCAATTCATTCGTTGAGTTGAAATTCATGTGTTGAATATTATTGGAATTTAAACAAATGGCTTTAGCAATAAAAATCACATTTTTATATATATATACAAACGTTATAGAACATTCATGTGTTGAATTTCAATTTATTCGTTGAGTTGAAGTTCATGTGTTGAATGTTATCGTCTTTTAAAAATAAAATGAATAGACAATGAAAACTATATTTTTATAGTGAATATGAAGAGTTAAAAATACACATGTGTCGAATAAATATTTTTTTTTTGATGATAAAAATATTCCTTTTATCATGTATACGCTTAGTTAAAAATACACATGTGTCGAATAAATATTTTTGATGATAAAAATATTCCTTTTATCATGTATACGCTTAGTTAAAAATACACACGTGTTGAAATAAATAATAGTTTGCTAGAAATATTATTATTAGCTTTGTTCTGCATATATATACATGTGTTGAACAGGAAAAATGGATTAGCTGTAGAGTAAAGAAATTATTTGCGTGCCCGACAAATAGGTAAACCTTGATGAGTTGGCTGCGCAATTTTATTTATATATCAACTCCTGTGAATGTCATTGGATGCGGAGTGCTGGTTTTTCTGTGTGAAATAATAAACAACGCCATAGGATAGTAACAATTAATTTTGAACTACACTACATGGCATACTTCTTGATGATAGGCATACTTCATCATATTCCACATAAGCAATTGGAGCTTGTGTGACGAGGTGGAAGATTTACCATACGAGCAAGAGGCTTGTATGGCGATGACTATACACTACAGGTTGAACTGATGACTGATATGGACTATATAAATTATAATGATAAATTGCCAGATTAATAAAAACCCCACACGGGTCTAGAGTTGACAATAATCACGTCGCTCTAGTTATTAGATACGGCACATGGACTATTTATTTCCACACGGAAACGGGGTGACGGGAATTTATTCTCTGGAGTGATTATCAGTACATGCTCCCCCGTAAACACCAAAATATATCACTAAAAATATGTGAATGCTTTTTAGGATTTATTGGCTACCTAATACGGCCCAATAAATTTCCAAACCCCTCCCCGTACAAAGGAAGTTATGGAGAAATTTTTCGAAATATTAAGGCGTTAGTGAAATATTTGAAGTGAAAACGAAGTTGAAATATAAAATGAACTATAGTGGAAACTATGGAATGAACTATATTTATATATATAAATATAAATATAATTAAAGGGAATAGAGGCCGTGCAGTTCGCGTTTCGGAATCGTAATTTGAAACGATTAGTACGAGAAATCCGACCATCGGATTTTCCCGAAACCGCAACCGCTGGGTTCGCCTTGGAAATACCTTTCCAACGGCACCAACCTTGTAAAAATCCAACGGTTGGATTGTCCGGAATGTTTAATTCAAATCTGAAGAAAAACAGCGCCAGAATCGATTATATTTATATATAAATATAAATATAATTAAATTAAATCGAATAACGACGCTGCAGTTCGAATTTTGAAACCGTAACTTCAAACGACTAGTGTGGAAGATCCGACCGTCGGATTCTCACGAAACTGGAACCGTTGGGTTCACTTTGGGAATGTCTTCCCACTGATATAGACTTTGTGGAAATCCAACGGTTAGATTTTCCGATATGTGTAAAACAAATTAAGGGAAAAACAGCGCCAGTGACACGAAATGACCTGAAACGTCGTTTAATTAAATATGGCCATTTTTAAATAAATAAAAATGGCGAAAAATCGTTATAAAATATTATAAGAAACATAGGTTGTAAATAAACCAATTGGGCTTGAATTGTTTGATATTTGATGGTTGTATGTGTATGACATGAAAATAACACTAAATAACTGAAAGATGGATGTCGAATAACACAACCATAAAATGAATCGATTTAAATTCTAATGACGTGAATTATTTGAAAAGGCCGAGCTAACCCTCATTTCAAATAATTTATCGAGCGATTCGAATTGGAAAATACAAAGACGATTCAAGACCGACGATCTTCGTATCGGTTGGATGGGCGCTACTGAGGTTCCTAACCGGAGTAGCTACCGGAAGGGGACGGAAGTAGTAGCCGTCTGAACGTATGTGTTGATTGTACGGATTTGCGGGGAATTTGACGCCTCCGGTTTCGTTCAGACCCAGGACGGACTTGTAAATGGACTGTGTGTCTGACATTGGATTTTGTTCTATACTGATTGATCTCTGTTAAATATATATCTGTTTGGCGGCGGAGAATTTATTCTCTTGCTTAACGCCCTTCTCTGAGACGTACGAGCTCAGAGGTTATATATCGATGGAAATCAATCGTATGGAGTGGACTGCCTATGTGGCATGCCAAGATGCTATGATCAAGGCTTCTGTTGCAAAGCAAAGTCTTGTGGATGATGATCAAAGCAAGGTCTACGTGGCCTAGCTTTGTGTATTTCGTAGATTCGCGAACCTCACACCCCGGTATGAGTTAAAAACGGGATACAGGCCGCTGGGAGAGCACGACGTTTCTTTCTAGCTATAGTGGTGTCAGTGACTTACCAGCCCTGACATATATATCTACTTTTCACCTTTGTGGTTGTTGGAATGCGAGGCGCCTCGATTATAGGTCTGTAAGGACCGGGAAACGTGTGTTCAGGAATTGCCAATCCTCAAACGTAAGAGAGGACCGGCCCAGCCGATCCAGGGGTTACCCAGAGTGCGTAGTCCCGAGGCATTTGCTATAGTGTCTTGAAGCGGAGAGGAGCTTGCCCCTTGCCTCGACTCATGACGGAAATCCAATTTCCAATACGAGATGACGGATTTGGTTGTAGAACTAGTAGGGAGACATAGTAGATGGTAGCTATGCCGCCTATGATTGATATTTATGATGCTATTCGTTTTTGAAACATATATGCACTAGTAATAATATCAAATGACTTTGCTTTATACGTATCAAGCATATTTGGCTATTATAAGGTAAAACTCTATCCTCCGGCTTGCGTTGCATTGTGTGATGGGACCTGAGTCTTATAATGGCTTCATTCTTTCTAAAAAGCATTGCGTTGTTTTAAAAAGAATTTACTTTGTTTTAATGCACTAGCAATCACTGGAGTAAACCCGTTCCGCGAAAGTGGCGTGGTCCTATGATTTGCTATTACTGTTGTTTAACTGTTAAATAGATTCCTCATACCAGTCCCCATGACTGACTCGTTGTTTGTTTCACTTTGCAAACGCGGGTGCCCTTATTTTCGCACGGGCAGCCTAGTACACAGGTGACAGGTGGTTTTTGGTTCTGCACTGCTGCATAGCGTGCATTTTTGGCTCATGGCGAGGCTGACTTCACGAGATGACTTTGACATTTTCCGCCATTACTATACTTACATTATGATTCCGCCACTGGCGATGCAGACTGATTTACTTTCCGTATTTCTTATTATATGTATATGTATTCCGCCTTCGGCGATGTAGACTGATACTCTTATTATGTCTTACTGCATGTATGTATTCCGCCTCTGGCGATGGTGACTGATCACTTTCCTTTTTTTACTAAGTATATCCCACGTTATGCTACTCTGACATTCCTACATGCTGTGATTCCGCTGTCATATCCATGTAAAATTATTTTACTTATTGTTTCTGCTATTATCTGTACTCTGCTATGATGATTAATGTGTTATTTCCTAATGATTATCCTTAATACCGCCCCTCGGATTTTGGGATCGTCACAGTTCTCAACCATTTTTATTTGATTTCTTAGGTTAAACTTTATTGAACTCGATTTCTCTACTCAAATGGAATTATGTTTCATTCAACACCATGTTTACGTTCCATTTATTTCATCATTCATACTTAGATTTACCTTCGGCAAATTTGTCTTAATTAAGTCCTTCCCAATTTGTATTTTCTATGTCTTCATTTCACATGTACACGAATTAACCATTTTATTCCTCAATTCTAAATTTGTCGGCCCTTCATACTTTATCAACAACATCCATTCCTTTTAACGCTCCCTTGACTAACTTAATATACCTATTAATTAGTCAAATCATGGGTTAACACTTTTATTACACCCTAAATGTTTCAATTCATTTAAGTTAACTTTTATTTCACGATTAATTTCAATTTCCTCTAACACTTTTACCGACCAAATTTGGGATTTGTTAAACTTTATTATCGCTCATGCTTAAGTATTTCAACAACCATTCCTCTTTCTCTTTAATAGTTGAGTCCATTTTATGGTTTTCAAAGTATAAAATTCCAGTGAATCAAGTCATCTTAGTGCCTAAATCGATATTCTTAGGTAAGATGAGCTTAAATGTTTTGATTTCAGGTTTATAACCCAAGGTTTAAAATAACATATGTTTATACGATTTATAGAAAACCATACCATATAAATCAAAACCTTTAAATCAACTAAGAACATAGAAATTTTCAATTTTGGTTAAATTTTAAATTCAACTATAAGTAACATATACCAATATCCTTATATACACATTTTTTTATCATAGGGAACAAAAATCAAAATTCCTTTCGTTCAAACAAGTTATGGGAGTACGGAGTGGTCTCCCCACTTAGACGCTTTAGAAATAACGTCAGTAATGCGTGCACTCATTATTGAAGTTATTTTCGATGTTCTGAGATGGGATTTCGCACTTATTCCTTTAAAAACCCTTTAAAACGATTTCCCTTTCGAAAACACTTACCTAAAATACCATATTCCAAAATCCTGGTAAATCTATTTTCAAAGTGTACCAGAATCAAGTTCTCAAGTTCACTTCTATTTTTCTTCTATTTTATTTTCAAGATATATTCTCCCAATTGTATTTTATACATTCATATTCATATCCTTTTAAACCATTTAAACTTGTCTTTGCCATTGAATTTATTATTTAATCAACCCTAATATATAGTAACTTAATATTATCGCCTACTAATAATGAATGCATATGCACTTAAAACCAACAATAATATATTTGATATATTTAAAATATAATCGAAAACCATATTATATCGATCTATTCTGTTTGATTATTTAGAAATTCTTATCGATTCTATGGCATCCCATATATCGACCAGAATCCGTAAATATTCAACAGAACAAGTTAACATAATATACAAAACCATTTTATGTCAAAAATACAAGTACGCTCTCTCATATGCACTCTCAAACTCATTCTAGGGCATTATGAACCCCACCTCTAATGAGTTTATTCCCTAACAGAGCCAAGGTTGTCCCCAACCATACGTTCTGATACCAACTGTAATTAGCCAGATTTTTGACCGTTCAAATCGATAATAAACCACACATGTCGACCCAAACACATCTCAAATTCAAGTAGTTATTGGGAAAAGAAAAAAAGAAAGAAGAGAAAGATAAAATAGAGTTCTCACAGCGGAAGGACAAAATATAATAATTAAATAACAGTTTAAAGCAGTTAAAGATATATATGACTATAGCATACAACAATGATCAGAGTTAAACATATACAGGTATACATACATGACAGCGGAAACAAAGTGCAGCGGAAATATATATGTATAATAGAAAGATACCAAATCTTTGTCTTCGATCTCCAAGGCAAAGTAATCTTCTCTAACTGCAAACTTCTGTTGACCCAAGCGTATTACATAAAATAAAAACACAACAAACACTCGGATCAGCACTAAATCGTTCTCATATTAGTTAAATTAAAATACGAAATAACTTTAGTGTCATGGGTGTAGTAAATCAAGAGATACGGGATTTTTCCATCTTTCGAGGATCCGTTAAACTAATACATACATAGTATAATACGCTATTATGATAGTGTCTATTAGCAAAGTAAATATCATAAAAATAGCGTAAGCGGGATTACCATATTACCCTTACGCCGTTTACAGGCATCAACAGTCTATACAGTACTGTAAATTCACCGTACTGGTGTTATCAGAGGGCACTACATAGAAGGCAATGCTAAATCAAAATCGTATGGGGCTCGAATTTGATAAATATGACAAGGCACTCGAGGCAATGCCCAGGATAGGATTCTACCGATTGCACTCCACAGCCGGTGGTAATGCATAGCAGCCACTACCACCAACCTCGGATCACACTCCCAATTCAAATAGGCCCAAATCATCATCATCATCATAGTCATAGAAATAGTATCGAAGAAGTGTGTCCGATCAAAGGTGCTACCTCAAATAGTCACGGTATAGCTCTTATTTTAGTCATTTCAATTGATCCGAAGGTCATGGCTATTTCTTCATCGTTCAACTCCTTCGATTCAATAATCGCCTCCAAGTCATCATACTCATTCCGGATATGTCATAACATTCACAGTTGTCAAAGTGGTATCGACACTGACAGAGAGTATGCCTTATGTCGACTCTGGTCTCCTTAACAACCAGCGCTTACATCTTTCACATCGGTTGGTTCTTTTATATTTCATAAAGGTTCGGTTTCATATCAAAATATCATATTCTGTTTCGAACCAAATTTATATTCAAATAGAATATAATTTCATATCAAAATATCATAAATCATACCAAGCCGATTATATTCTAAATTAGAATATATTTTCATATCCTTATATTATAACCATATAATATTTAAAAACCGACTTATATTCAAATAGAATATATCTCATCTCAAGGATTTCAAATTATTCCAAATCACTTAATGTTTGAAATCCATTCATATTCAAATATAATATATATACTTCATAACTCATTTCAATCCCTTAGGAGAAAATTTTATATTCGAGTAGAAACCTACATTTCCATATTTAAAGATCGGTTTAGAAACCGATTCATATTCAAAGAGGCTATAACTTATCTCAACTCCATATGTATAACGGTTTAGATCAAAACACTTTCCATTCGGAAGAAATTTACAATTCATAAAAAACAGTGAAAATTATGTTTCTAAGAAAATATTTATATTATAAAAATAGTGTATATATAATATAATGATTAAAAACAATAAGATAATTTAAAATATCATGTATTTACATGAATTTAAAAGTTACTAGATACTTTTGAAAATATAAAATATAAAGGAAAATAGTTTTTATAATAGAATGGTTTATAGGTTAAAGTTTGAACAAATAATTTTGAAGGAAATGAATAGGTTATTTTGAAATCAAGCAAGGTATGTATATATAATCTTTGAAAATAAAAAATTTAAACTAAAATTGTTCCTTCATTCCGAATTTCAAAAACTTGAATCTAAATTCAAGTCTCAACGGAGTTCATTCAATTCCATATCTCATTTCAACCTTGATCAAACAAACCGTCCAATTTAACGGATTCAAATTCATATTCATGCCAAATTCGAAGAAATTTCAAGTATCTTCAAATAACTTACATTTCAAAACTCAATTATATGAAAATTCTCAATTCAACACTTTACCATAAATTTTGAAACTCCAAGGCATATAAAAATCCCCCTTTTTTCATATCTCAATTTGTTTGGACAACTTCTCTTGCCCGATTCATTAACATTCAAGTCATGTTTAAAGGAAACATAAAATTTATCAACATTGTCTCATTTCCTTTAAATAAAATTCCTTGTCAATAGAATTTCAAATATTTAAATTATTTATCCAACAGATATCCATATATAATTTGCTACCTTATGGCCAAGTGATTTTAAATTTATTTTCTCGATATTTAGGGATGGATCTATCATTTCAATCCAAATCAGGGACACAGAGATTTATTATTTTACTCTGTGTTCTTAATTTATTTAAATCGATAAATCCTGGGTTTATTCGATGCTCATAACATCAAGGGTAAATGGGATAAATCGTCACAATAAACATGCAATACAATACGCTGAATATGGAGCCTTAACAATGTCAATATTAATTCTGTCATAAATTCCAACCAAACATCCATCACAAATCAATTTATCCAATTGATCGGTATGATCTGTTTCACAGGTTAAGAAGGATCAAAATTTCTGACTAGAAATTTAATTTAAATTAAATAACTAGTTATCGATCAATTTACACATGTTCACACTAGTATATCAATTTAAGCAACCAATTCAACAGCCAATCACAACCATGCAACCAAACTTATTTCATAATTTAATTTAATAAATATGGGGAAAAATCAATTCATCGTGAGCGATAAAATCACTCACCTTTGCGTCCTTAGTTGATCGAAGGTCCAACTAAGGGCCAAAAATTTATAGTCTCCCAACATAGCTAGGTTAGTGCCAAAATGTCCGCAATTCCGCCATGATCCGAACGCAACAAACCGCATCCAAATCCGAGTTGATATGTAAAAGTTATCAGCGTTTTACTGTTTGAAGCTAAAAATATATAAAATTAATAAATAATTTCTCTCACCAATCAGAAACTGACACCTCAGCATCCCCTATTCTCGTTTCCCCGCTCCAAATCTCACTATAGTAATTCGACGTGAGAAACCCAACAACCGCTGTAACGACTCGGTTTTTAGCGACTTTGGTTATCGACATAAACTCAATGATGACTAGCCAAACATCAAAAAATACCAGTAGTTAATGAAAGAAATTAGAGGGTGATGAAAAATAAGATAGAAACTTAGAATAGAAGAAGAAGAAGAAGAACATACAACATCAGAGTAAACACGAATCTCACAGCGGAACGAATAAATATATTTCATAGAAATACAAATATGTACTTGAATATACATATCATTTCCAAAGTACAGTACTTACAACACAGCGGAAATAAACAATAGCTATATGATCCTGAAGCCTCCTGCTCCAGCTCTTCAAGTATCTGTAAATCCCGACTACTTGACTACCCGTACAAAATTGGGCACCCAAGAGTTTAGGAAAAAAAATAAACTCTGGGTTAGTCATGGGACTGGTATGAGTAAAACAGTTTAAAACAGTTTGAGCCATTAAACAATATCTCATAAAACCACGCCGTATAATGGAACGGGTTTTTCCCTTATGAGAATCCAAAATATATTTATATCAAAAACCTTTTGGTATTATAATAATGTCTACTAACCACAATATAATAATCATCTAGCAGAACGCTTTCGTCTCACGTTCTACATATATAGCATACAATCAAAACCGCAAGCACGTATTGGGTAATGGATTTCCAACTATTACAAGGTATGGAACCACCTTTCGCTAGTGTACCTCTAGAGAGGAATACACTAGATTCAACAAGAACATCTTGCAACCCGGCCACACATGACCGACCACTCATTTCGCTTGAGTGTATCGAATGTATATCACCAACAGTTGGGATCAGCAACCATTTCCCGAATGGGACAGTATCAACAATAGATTTTTAGAAGTAAATGAAACTCTAGATCAGGTGATTATACAGCCTAATAGGTGCGACCTACATAGCCATGCTACCTGCCCGATTTTTGTCATTTCCCGGTCATGATGCTAGAGGCCACGCTTATCTCTGACAGATCACACATATATTCACTTTGAATGTCACATCGTCATACCCGCCAAATCACAAATTGATTTCCCCAGAAATACCATGGGTATACAGCTAAGAGAACTGAATTCCTCCACCACCAAACGTAAATACGTTTGAAGCTTACGCGATCTATTAAATATACTCTGTCAGACCTTCTTCCATATAGGTTGTCCTGGGACTGGACAAACCGAAGGCACCATTCAGTACAACCATCTTAGGCAATCTTTACCTACAACAGCCCTTGCACTTTACTCCGTCTTCAATTATCTTTGGCATATTTGATTCGCAACGCCTATGCCAATATGGAGTGGTTCTTCGGATAATAATCCAACCGGTCTCTCCATATTAACAACGTTAAAATGGTCGAAAACTTCGATAGTTGGTGAGTTAACTATCAAAGATAAATAGGTGTGCAAACAACGATATTATTTCCAAATGGATATTTTATCGATCAATCATCATTGAACATTCATCTCTCTATTTAACTTATTCGTTTTTTCGTCTCCTGTTTCCATATATTCAACATTTCTTATTTTCTAAATTTAGAAAATATACGTTATTAACAACGGAAAACATTCCCATTTCTTGTTTTCTATATTAGAAAACATTTATGATTCTTATTTGGAAAACATTTCCAAACTCCTTCTTTGGATTTAAACAGACGTTTAAATAAAACATCGCTATGCCAACTCAAACCATTTACTAAATTCACTTAACCATCATTCACTATCAAACCTTACCATTCCTTAGTTAAGAAGGAAATCAATCATGTTGGGGTATAATTACCTCTCGAACCTTAACTGAATAACGTTTTAACTTCGAAATAGGCAAAGTTTATCTTTTAAAACTTTAACAAACTTCCTTACGTAAATCTCGGATTCTATTTACGAATCCACTTCTTTATTGAAAACATTGTTTATAACGCTAACGTTATAAACCCTACTTCTGAAATATCTAACTTAACGTCTAACTTTTTACTTCTTACTTTGAATATTTACCCTACTCTAATTTATTTATAAATAAATAAATCTTGATTTAAAAACCGAAAGTAAATAATACTTTCTCGAATTCGATAAAATAGAATTCGACGATTTACTCTCTGCGAGTAATCTCTATTTGATTAACTCTTCTTTGAATAACCTATATTCGATTTTTTCTCTTCGAATAACTTATATTCGATTAACTAACTCTTCGAGTAACTTATTCGATTAACTCACTTCGAATAAATTATATTCGATTAACTCACTCTTTCGAATAAACTATATTCGATTTCTTTCTTTCGAATACGCTATATTCGGTAATCTTCTTTCTTTCGAATACACTATATTCGATAACCTCTTTCGAATAACTCATATTCGATAATCTCACTTTCGAATAACTCAAATTCGATTAACTCCTTTCGGTTAAACTATCATCGATAACTCCTTTAACTCAACTTGATTAACTCTATCGATATAACTCTAACCGATTAACTCTATTTGATTAACTCTTATCAATTAACTCTATTGGATTACTCTTTTCACTTAACTCCTTTCGAATAAACTATATTCGATAACTCCTTTAATTATACTTGAATAAACTATATTCGAATAACTCCTTTAAATTCTATTCGAATAAACTATATTCAATTAACTCCTTTAATTCTATTCGAATAAACTATATTCGATTAACTCCTTTCGAATAACTAGATTTAATAACTACTTTCGCATAACTAAATTCGATAACTCCTTTTGAATAACTAAATTCGATAACTCCTTTCGAATAAATTATATTTGATAACTCCTTTCGAATAAATTATATTCGATTACTCTTCTCTCGAATGCACTATATTTGATAACTCTACTTCGAATAAGTGATATTCGATAACTCTACTTCGATTTACTCCATTTGAATAACTCTACTGGTTAACTCTAGCTGATTAATTCAAACTGATTAATTCTAACTGATTAACTCTAACTGGTTAACTCTAATCGATTAACTCTAACTGATTAACTCTAACTAATTAACTCTAACTAGTTAACTCTAACGGATTAACTCTAACTGATTAACTCTAACTAATTAACTCTAACTAATTAACTCTATCTGGTTAACTCTAACTGATTAACTCTAACTAATTAACTATAACTATTTAACTCTAACTGGTTAACTCTATTCGATTAACTCTAACCGAATAACTAATATTCGATTAACTCATTTCGATTAACTCTTTTGAATTAACTCCTTTGATTTATTCCTTTGAATTACTTCTTTTCTATTTGTTTACTTAACAAATAACTATTCCTTTTTCAAATTCTATTTATTTAAGAAATAAATATTTCTTTTATCTTTCCTATTTATTTAACAAATAAATATCTCATTTATCTTTCCTATTTATTTAACTAATAAATATTTCCTTTATCTTTCCTGTTTATTTAACCAATAAATATTTCCTCTTCACTTCAATTTATTTAACAAATAAATATTTCCTTTTCAGCACTATTGTAAATGGTTTACAATATTTCCTTTCCTATTCTATTTGTAAATGGTTTCCAAATATTTCTCTTTCTATTTGTTTTGCAAATATTTTCCTTTATATTTGTTTTCACAAATATTTTCCTTTATATTTGTTTTACAAATAATTTCCTTTATATTTGTTTTTCACAAATATTTCCTTTATAAAATCCCATGTTTTTTTAAAGATTACAATTTCAATATAACCTTGAAAATTCCCTTTCCATATTCCAGTATTTGTTATGGTATTTAACATACCATATATTACTAATCAATATTACCCAAACACAGACAATCAACAACTGATTGTATATCACATCATTTATCATAATATATGAAAAACAGTAAAATAAATGTTGAGGAATCCAGTTGGATTCCTCCGACCTATTTCCTTGCATCCACAGATGTTAAACAATATAATTAACATCAACTTCATTTCAATATGAAATATTCTGATAAACAGAATCAATATTTGACTAATGATATATATATAAATATCGTTATCTATAATTTCAACCTATACATAAGCAATCCAACCAAACAGTTAACACACAACAATTAATAGATAATTATCAGTTCTAAATATGCGTTAGAAAAATATAACTGTTCAGCGTTGGTGAGTTTTACTCACATTTCGCGTTAACCATTAAATAAAGATTTGCGTCTATTGATTCAGATGGACAATTATTTTCACTATAAATTGTAATGAGCTCTAATGGACTTCCAGTCAGTTCCATTGTGTTGCACTCGTCCATACGATCCCAACGGATCCAACCGTTCGAAATTCTGATACAGTATGATCAAGATATTTAGTTTACAAGTTTATAAACAATTTAAATAAAACAAAACTAAATTCCCTTTAAAATAATTGGGCTTAGCTTTATTTCCCAGCACACCCTTTTCTTCCCTCAACTCAATAACCCCTTTAAAGCCCAAAGCCTCTCACCGCATACTTCTTCCCTGATTCCAAACTACACGCTGCTCCACCTTATTCCTCCAACACCATTTCCGACCGTTCCCATGATCACCGCTCCCATTTTACTCATTCATTTCGAAAGCTAAAAACTCCAACATCATTCTCTTCAAAAAACCCATCTACTCATACCCATTGCGTTCAACTCGAGCTCAAGAACAAGGAGGCGATGTCGCCCTTCAAAGCCTCGACAGCAGTCCAGGTACCGACGCCTATTGATGCCAAACTTCACCGAAAATTATCTCGAGATGCTAATCATTGTGATAAACCCAGATCCGAACCCCATTTTGTAAATATGTGCTTCGATTTCAAGATTTCCTCAACCATAGCATACGCTGGGTGATTTCCTACGAGCAAAATTGCTCTCGAACTCATCGCGACTCACATAGAACTGATGAGAGACACTTGTGGATCTCTAATATATATATATATATATATATTAGGATTTATGGATTTTTGTTTGAATTTATCTTGATTTTAGAACTTGAGGATTTCTCACGTTGGAAACAAAACTGATGGAGGCGGATGATTTGATTTTATAACGGGGATGAAAATCTTGTGTGGCTGAGAAGGGGGGAAGACATGGTCTGTTTTTATGCTCAGAAATAAAGTAGATATTTTTTATTATTTTATTTTATTTATTTTTATATTCATTTTTCCTTCTAAAAATCCGTATGATCATACACGATATTCAAAAATCAGGAAAATTGACATGCAGCTAGAGTTTGATCCTACGGACCCAACAAAACTGGTTTCGTCGAATTCTGACTCCGTTTGCTCACACAACATATTTTTTATGGTCAAAATATCGACTTTTTATCACATTAAAAATCGGTACGGCCACATACTGACTTCAAAAATCACGGTAATTGAAATCTAGCAATAATTTAACATTGAAGATCCAACAAAATTAGTTTCGTCGAATTCCGAGGTCATTGGAAAAACTGGATATTTTTAAAGCTCTAAACAACCCTTTTAAATATATAAATATATTTAAAAATAATTAAATTTAATATTTATAAATAAATATTATCGTATATATTCACCGTGGAATACCATACAGCTTCAGAATATTCCTATATGAATTTCTAATTTGACATTTCAAATCTCGATTAAATCGATATTCGATTTATAATGAAATCCCATTTTTAAAATATAAATAAATCGTTATAAATTATAAAGGAATTCCACAGTGACTTTTCTAAAATTTGATTTGGACATAAATCAACATCTACACGACGAAATCCAGATTTTTCTCTTCCACTAGAAAAATATACTTCACCAGCTCCTAACGTTTCTTGTTTCACAGAAATCCGATTTAAAACGAACCCTTTGTACATTCAGTTGAAGTCCAAATCGCCAAATTACGAACTGCAGCGCCATTTCGAGCTCGATTTTAATTTTAATATAATTATACGTTCAAACTGACGTTATTTAAATATATACATTATTCTAATTCAATTGTAAGATGAATTAAATACTTTGAATTGTCCAGTTCACATTGTATTATCAATTCACTATTTTTGATTATTTCAGAAATTAAATATATTATTCTATTATTTATATTAACTAAATATAAATATTATTTAATTCTGGTTATCGATATCGCAACTCGATATTAAATAATTAAATTAATTAATTATTTGACAGCTAAAAATGCGGGTCATTACAATCTTTCCCCCTTAAAATAATTTCGTCCTCGAAATTGCTAAGGTAGGGGACGACCCTATCTACTGGGTAAAAATTTATCTGTTTACCACTTAACTTCAGTTTAAACTGAACCAATTAATATCGACTAAAATATTAATTTATTCCGACCAACTAAAATTTTCAAAAATCCTGAAAATTTTCTAACACCTTAACTTTTCGAACAATTTCGCCAGCACCTCCTTTGTACTGGTCAATAGGTCAAACTCCAACTCGCTTCTCTGGGCCATCTCCAACCCAAAAGAAAATCAAACAGCCAAGCGGCTTGCCAATCAGGCTCATAAATCATCAAACTCATATGAAATATAAACTTGTACCTTTTAGTTGGGCATATTATTATATCCCTTCCACCCGTTACCCATTTCAGCATATACCAATATCAATCCAATCAAACTCTGATCAATTTATCCTCAACACAACCATTCGCTTATCCAAGCCAAATTCAATTTCAAATCAAAGTTCTATTCCCGATTTTCAAATTCTTAACTCATCAATCGTATACCATTTCAAATCCTATCTCACAATTCAAAATTTGTTTCTACTTAATATATCGTATCCAATTCAATTTCCAGTTAATTGGTTTCAATTCCGTTCCAGCTCGGTTTCACAAATTTCTATTTAAATTTGTTTTTAATTCAAATGGTCTCTTCCTGGGAGTTTTTAAACAGCTTTGCTTTTCTAAAACCAAATATTCCTTTTTGGATTTCAAACAACTTGTTTCTCTCAAAACAATTCAAAAACAAAATCTTTTCGGTAGTAATCCGTCACTTACAACTCGGAACGAACACTAATGATGTGTGATTCATCATCAGGGTTATTTCCCAGCCATCGAAGTGAATTCAATACTATATCACTTTCAAAATCACTTTTAAACTATTCCAATTTGAAATACATTTCAAAATACAATTCACAATGCTTGAACCACAATTTAAAATCTCTCAGGATTTTAAATTTTTCTTATATTTAATCCAAGTCCATTTACAAACACCTTTCCAATTTCTAGGGTTTTAATTTCAATTTTGATTTAATTTCAAATTTAATTCATTTCGTAACACTTATACAAATATTATTTGGTTATATACGTAACCATTTCGCATTTTTATAATCTTACTTGATTATCATAACAACCAATATATCCAATATATTATAATCACTTCAATATAAATCCTTTATATCAAAAATATAATTTGGGTAAAATAATTTCGTTTACCCTCTTTTCAAGACATACCATGTCGATTCATCGTATACAAGTGTTTAGTAACTCCTATCGATGCAGTGGATCAAACTGATCGACCAGAAATTCATAAGCCACTTAATTAATAAATGTCCACAATATAATACCATTTTATATTGAATAACAAATACGTTCTCGTATATATACACTCAAACTCAATCTAAGGTACTACTAACCCTATCTCTACCGAGTCACGCCACAGAGCCAAGGTAATTACTTAACCTTAAGCTCTGATACCAACTGTAACGACCCGGAAAAAGGTTGAGTAGGCTTTGCAACCATCCTCTCCAATCCCCAAAGCAGCAAGGTAATACACCATTGTGGCTTACATTGGTACCCCAGTCCATATTTTATGGCCAGCCTTTTGACTTCCCAACCAACCCTCATTTTCATGACATGTAGGGGTAAGAATCTCCCGTTCGCCACCTAACAAAAAGAGAGAACCCCCTATCATGCGCACATGCACTAAGCACGCAAAATGGACTGGTATGAGTAAAACAGTTTAAAACAGTTTGAGCCATTAAACGATATCTCATAAGACCACGCCGTATAACGGAACGGGTTTTTCCCTTATGAGAATCCAAAATATCTTTATATCAAAAACCTTTTGATATTATAATAATGTCTATCAACCACAATATAATAATCGTGTAGCAGAACGCTTTCATCTCACGTTCTACATATATAGTATACAATCAAAACCGTAAGCACGTATTGGTTAATGGATTTCCAACTATAACAAGGTATGGAACCACCTTTCGCTAGTGTACCTCTAGAGAGGAATATACTGGGTTCAAGAAGAACATCTTGCAACCCGGCCACACATGACCGACGACTCATTTCACTTGAGTGTATCGAATGTATATCACCAACGGCTGGGATCAGCAACCGTTTCCCGAATGGGACAGCATCAACAATAGATTTTTAGAAGTAAATGAAACTCTAGATCAGGTGATTATACACCCTACTACATAGCCATGCTGCCTGCCCGATTTTTGTCATTTCCCAGTTGTGAGGCTAGAGGCCACGCTTATCTCTGATAGATCACACATTTATTCACTTTGAATGTCATATCGTCATACCTGCCAAATCACAAATTGATTTCCCCAAAAATACCACGAGTATACAGCTAAGAGAAACGAATTCCTCTGCCACAAACGTAAATACGTTTGAAGAGATCAACTTACGTGATCTATTAAATATACTCTGTCAGACCTTCTTCCATACAGGTCGTCCTGGGACTGGACAAACCGAAGGCACTATTCAGTACAACCATCCTAGGAAATCTTTACCTAAGATTTATACAACAGCCCTTGCACTTTACTCCATCTTCAATTATCTTTGGCATATATGATTCGCAATGCTTATGCCAATACGGAGTGGTTCTTTAGATAATAATCCAACCGGTCTCTCCATATTAATAACGTTAAAATGGTCGAAAACTTCGATAGTCGGTGAGTTAACTATCAAAGAAAAATAGGTGTGCAAACAACGATATTATTTCCAAATGGAAATTTTATCGATCAATCATCATTGGACATTTATCTCTCTATTTATGTTATTCATTTTTTCATTTCCTGTTTCGATATATTCAACATTTCTTATTTTCTAAATTTAGAAAATATACGTTATTAACAATGGAAAACATTTCCATTTCTTGTTTTCCATATTTGAAAACATTTCTGATTCTTATTTGGAAAACTTTCCAAAGCTCCTTCATTGGATTTAAACAGATGTTTAAATAAAACATCGCTATGCCAACTCAAACCATTTACTAAATTCACTTAACCATCATTCACTATCAAACCTTACCATATATTCCTTAGTTAAGAAGGAAATCAATCAAGTTGGGGTATAATTACCTCTCAGACCTTAACTGAACAACGTTTTAACTTCGAAATAGACAAAGTTTATCTTTTAAACCTTTAACAAACTTCCTTACGTAACTCTCAGATTCTATTTAGGAATCCACTTCTTTATTGAAAACATTGGTTATAACGCTAACGTTATAAACCCTACTTCTGAAATATCTAACTTAACATCTAACTTTTTACTTCTTACTTTGAATAATTTACCTACTCTAATTTATTTATAAATAAATAAATCTTGATTTAAAAACCGAAAGTAAATAATACTTTCTCGAATTCGATAAAATCGAATTTGACAATTTACTCTCTTCCGAGTAGTCTCTATTTGATTAACTCTTCTTCGAATAACCTATATTCAATTTTCTCTCTTCGAATAACTTATATTCGATTAATTCACTCTTCGAATAACTTATTCGATTAACTCACTTCGAATAAGTTACACTCGATTAACTCACTCTTTCGAATAAACTATACTCGATCTCTTTCTTTCAAATACACTATATTCTATAATCTTCTTTCTTTCGAATACACTATATTCGATAACCTCCTTTCGAATAACTCATATTCGATAATCTCACTTTCGAATAACTCAAATTCGATTAACTCCTTTCGATTAAACTAACATCGATAACTCCTTTAACTTTATTTGATTAACTCTATCGATTTAACTCTAACCGATTAACTCTATTTGATTAACTCTTTTAATTAACTCTATTGGATTACTCTTTTCACTTAACTCCTTTCGAATAAATTATATTCGATAACTCCTTTAATTCTACTGGAATAAACTATATTCGATTAACTCCTTTAAATTCTATTTGAATAAACTATATTCGATTAACTCCTTTAATTTTATTCGAATAAACTATATTCGACTAACTCCTTTCGAATAACTAAATTCGATAACTCCTTTCGAATAACTAGATTCGATAACTCCTTTCGAATAAATTATATTCGATAACTCCTTTCGAATAAATTATATTCGATTACTCTTCTCTCGAATGCACTATATTCGATAACTCTACTTCGAATAAGTGATAATCGATAACTCTACTTCGATTTACTCCATTTGAATAAATCTACTGGTTAACTCTAACTGATTAATTCTAACTAATTAACTCTAACTGATTAACTCTAACTGATTAACTCTAACTGATTAACTCTAACTGATTAACTCTAACTAGTTAACTCTAACTAATTAACTCTAACCAGTTAACTCTAACTAATTAACTCTAACTGGTTAACTCTAACTGATTAACTTTAACTGATTACCTCTAACTAATTAACTCTAACTAGTTAACTCTAACTGGTTAACTCTATTCGATTAACTCTAACCGAATAACTAATATTCAATTAACTCACTTCGATTAACTCTTTTGAGTTAACTCCTTTGATTTATTCCTTTGAATTATTTCTTTTCTATTTGTTTACTTAACAAATAACTATTACCTTTTCAAATTTTATTTATTTAACAAATAAATATTTCTTTTATCTTTCCTATTTATTTAACAAATAAATATCTCATTTACCTTTCCTATTTATTTAACCGATAAATATTTCCTTTATCTTTCCTATTTATTTAACCAATAAATATTTCCTCTTCACTTCTATTTATTTAACAAATAAATATTTCCTTTTCTACACTATTGTAAATGGTTTACAATATTTCCTTTCCTATTCTATTTGTAAATGGTTTACAAATATTTCTCTTTCTATTTGTTTCACAAATATTTTTCTTTATATTTGTTTTCACAAATATTTTCCTTTATATTTGTTTTACAAATAATTTCCTTTATATTTGTTTTTCACAAATATTTCCATTATAAAATCCCTTGATTTTATAAAGATTTCAATTTCAATATAACATTAAAAATTCCCATTCCACATTCCAGTATTTGTTATGGTATTTAACATACCATATATTACTGATCAATATTACCCAAACACACACAATCAACAACAGATTGTATATCACATCATATATCACAATATATGAAAAACAGTAAAATAAATGTTTAGGAATCCAGTTGGATTCCTCCGACCTGTTTCCTTGCATCCACAGATGTTAAGCAATATAATTAACATCAACTTCATTTCAATATGAAATATTCTGATCAATAGAATCAATATTTGACTAACGATATATATAAATATCGTTATTGTAACACCCCGTGTATTTTATAATAGTGAAATCCACAAATTAAAGTATAGTAAATTATAGTTAAAGTATTAAGGGAAACGGGATATGCCATTGCGTTCGTCTTGGAAAAATACGTGAAATAGAGTCCGAGTTTTCGAAAAACGGAGTCTGTATGACCAAGTTATGGCCTGATGAAGTTTCAGAAAATTCGAATTTCAAAAACAGATTTAAAATTCAGCCCAATCAGAGTAGGCGGGGAAATTCCCGCCCAAACCCACCAGGTCGACCTGGGGGTCGACCCTAGGGTCGACCTGCCAGGCCAGGTGACCTGGGAGTCGACCTAGGTGTCGACCTGCCCAGGCAGGTCGACTCTAGAGTCGACCTAGGGGTCGACTGGGGAGTCGACCTGGCCCCTGAGCCAGGTCGAACCCAGCCCACCCTGGCTAGCCTGGTCTATGTTTGGTCGATTTTTTGAGCCTTGCCTTGTCACTAAGGCTAGGTGTCAGCTCCTGATTGGCCTCTCCTTCGAACGAACGGCTATTATTAAACCAAGCTTCATCGACGGTCTAAATTAACTCAAAAACTCTATAAAAAGGACCTAAGACTAACCCTAATTCACATAAACTAAAATGGAGATGAAACCGTCATGCTGCTGAGGAGAGACTGAGGATAGCCGTCAGAAGATGAGAGACAATTAGGAGATAAATCAAAAGCTTAAAGCAACGTCAAATCAATCAAAACAACGCCTACAACAAAGGATAGCATCTCCAAATCCAGAATTCAGATTCCTGAATTGAAGATTCGTCACACGTTGTAAGTAGAGTGTTATTCCGATGTGAATTAAATAATTGTGTTGATTTGTGTAAAGTAAGAAATGGAATTGTGGTGATAATAATCTATATTTGTATGTTGCTTTGATGCTAAACGATTTGGGAATATTACGGTATACGATTGGATATTTGCAAGTACGCGGCTTGCGTTGAAAGTTAACAACGAAATGGAATTGTGGCGATAATAACTTATGTTTGTATGATATTTTGATTTGGCAATGCTATGGTGTACGATTTGATTCATACAAGATAATGGTTTATGTTGACAACCAGATGTTGTGGAATTTTAATTGAAATTCATGCAAGTCTATGATTTATTGTTATGCCAACATGATGTAAAATTCTATGGTCATCTTTAGTGTAATTTGATTCACCTAAGTATTATGATTCATATGAAGGTTATGTTGAAATTGGTATCATAGTTCAAGTATAAAAATCATGATTTTGTAATAGTGACATAAGCAAGCGTCTTTGTAAGCTTGTATTAATTTTATGAACATGACCAAACTATGTTTGTTATTATGCCTAGTTGAAAACATGTTTCTAGGCTTATGTTGTTATCATAATCATATGATAATATATTGGGCACATAAGTTACATTAGAAATTACACTAGAATTACATCCCACTTACAAGTTACATAGATAGGATAAAAACCATGATTATATGAATAGTAGGATTCATGTTCAATAATGTTTATGCCATGACTATATGAATAGACGGACTCATGTTCAATTATGATTATGCCATAATTATATGATTAGAATGGTTCATGTTTAAGTATCATTTATGCCATGACTACACGAATAGAATGATTCATGTTTTCTTTATACCATGATTATGTGAATAGAATGATTCAAGTTTAAGTATTGCTTATATTATATGTTGTTACAATTGCAAGTTCACATGTGCCTACCTTATGTTAATTGAATCGTTATGTTGCAAGTTCATGCGTTCACACTCCCCTTTTTATGTTACCTTATAAACACCATATTATAAGCCTCCCCTTTTCATATGGCTAAATTGGGTTTAAGTATTAAACCCAACGCACCTTACATTTGAACGAACGTGTAAAACGGAGGTATTGACGTTTGGGCTAAAATATAGAACATATGTGTTGGCATGTTTGACGCATGCCAACAACCTTAAAAAACAATTAAGTGGCATAAATAAATCTTAATCAATAAAGATGAATTTGAATAATGGGCCGCAAATATTTACATATAAAAAGAAAAGAGACAGAATATGTAAATGTAGAAAATACGATGTGTTTAACCCGAGGTTGGATTGAGTTGTGATGTAAACCTGCCCGGAACCGCCCGGCTGTCCAGTAGTCACAACAATACCTATCCAATGTGGGTGGTTAAACACGGAGCCCAATAAGGACCCGAGGTTAGACTGAGTTGTGGCGTAAGACTGCTCGGACCCAACCGGCAACAGGCAGCCACAACAATACCTGTCTAATATGAGAGGTCAAGGCTTTAATAAGACAATTAAGGCTGAGTCAGGATTCATTGGATTAAGTGAATTAAGACTTAATCAAAATGGAACATGCTAAACTAAACAGACTGATTGGGGGTTAGGTTTATAAAACACTTAACCAACTTAGCATGTTGGCTAGAAAAAGAAAACCTAGTAGCGGGGGACCCTTTTCAGCAGTAACCCTACAAGGCGTATCACGATACCCTGAAACTAGGCAGGGTGGGACACGATTACTGGGCTGACTGTAAGAGGTCAAATCGACGGCGGTGGTTTAACAGTGTAGGTTCTAACGGGGTGCGGGCGTGCACACACTCCGGCGCAGAAAAATAAGGCACTGGGCACCAGTAGCATACCTGTGCATTCTAGGGTTGTGTCGGGCCGCCACCATGGGACTTGATACACCCCATGGTGGGACCAGCATAGGTAACTACAACATCGGGGGCCGTAAGACACATGTAACTATGCGAGTAGGAGCCGATCATCATAAAATGGATCACTTCTCCCTAATTATGGGGTGCCTGTTGGGAACTAGTTTATATGGGTACAGAGATTAATATGGGGTGTGATAGTATATTCGACCCTAGACAACTTAACTTGGTTTATGGTGCTTTCCCATTTCTAGTTTATACTTATCAAACCCAGTTCTTTATTCATAGACTGAATAGTCCTAGACTTACTCAGGCTTTATGTCTGACTCTACTTTTCTTTCATCTTCTTTTCTTCCGTTCCCCCCCCCCCAGGTCCACAGGGAGGGAATACCACAGCTTGACCAGCCTTCATATCCAGCTTGAAGAGAAAGAATGTATTGCTTGGATCTTTTCGTTTTGGACTATGGCTTTGGACAGCAACTATGGGACTTTTGCAGTTTATTTATGTTTTCTTTATGCTTCTTTAAAATAATGTAATCAAGACAGTTATGAAGATGTTATGTTTTTCGAAGTGTTGTAAGACAATTATGGTATGGTTGGTGTAACACGTATTTTAATGAAATAAAAGTTGTTGTTTTCCGCTGTTCAAAAATATGTGTTATTATATCTGTTTTGTATATCTGCGATTTATACTTATAAACCTCCACCAAAATTAGGGCATTCCCTTTGAGAGTGACCCTAACGGAGGTGGGGTGTTTCACTTGGTATCAGAGCATAGGTTTACCAGATAAGATAAAAAGTTTTGAAAATTTATTTTTCAAAAAGAAATTTAAAGAAGCATTTTTAAAAGATAAAATATTATTTTATTTTAAAAGGCAAAGTCCCCCCCCAAAGCCATAGGAACTATCTCTTATCCTTCGTTTTGTATCTATCCTTTTTGTTTCAGCATGTCCGAAGAACTTAACTTGCCAGAGGGTGTACCAATACCTGGTTGGTTTAGACGGTTCTTAGAAGCAAGGGCCACTCAGCCAGGTCCTACCGTTCCTCCTCCCCCAGCTGCAGGAAATCATCCAGCTGCAGCAGCACCTCTTCCTCCACCTCCTCCGCGGGGAAACATCTTTGCTAAGATATGTAAAGATTTTAAAGCTATGGGAGGAAAGGATTTTCATGGAACTGAGTCCTTCGTGGCAGCTAGAAATTGGCTAAAAGAAACCGAGGACTTATTCATCATCTTTGAGGTAGAAGATAGACA
This sequence comes from Allium sativum, assembly GCA_030737875.1. Classification (NCBI taxonomy): domain Eukaryota; kingdom Viridiplantae; phylum Streptophyta; class Magnoliopsida; order Asparagales; family Amaryllidaceae; genus Allium; species Allium sativum. Next base: position 579,117,246 of record CM060915.1, on the reverse strand, counting down.
GAAAGTACAACTGGCAGTATGGCTACTTAAATGCGAGGCTTCCTACTGGTGGGAAGTCACTAATGCAGAAAGACCAGTAGAAACATGGGAGGACTTTAGGGAAAGGTTTGAGGCTAAATTTCTCTCAGACGCGGAAAGGAGTTTGCAGTTGGAAAAATTCTTATTTCTTAAGCAAGGGAACAAGACAGTCAAAGAGTATGTTAATCAGTTTGATGAGCTGGCTAGGTTCGGACTGGACCTAGTCAACACCCCGCACAAGAAGGCTCTCCGTTTTGTCAAAGGATTGAATGAGCCATTACACAGTTTGGCCATGACCCATATACCCATGGGAGCTACGTATGAAAGGTTGGTACAGATGGCGTTGCTGAACGAAGAGGATAAGGGCAAGAAGGAGACAAAGGCAGAAAACTCTCAAGGGAAGAAAGAAGGTTTGCAGCCTAAGAAGACAGACTTTAAGAAGGGCGGGAAAGGCAACAAAGAGAAGAGGAAGTGTAATTTCTGTGGCAAAGTGGGGCACTTAGTGAAAGATTGCCGAAAAAAGAAGGCCAAGATGAATGGTGGGTGTTTTTCTTGCGGTGAGACAGGCCACATGGCAAAGGACTACCCAAAGAAACGAGGACAGGGGCAGAGGGCTGGATCCACCTCAGGGGCACAAGTTCATGTGCTAGAGGCGCCACCACTGCAACATCGAGGTACAAATACTTCTGTAGAAAGTGTAGTTTATCTTTATGATCACCCCGTTCGCACTTTGTTTGATTCTGGCGCATCACACTCTTTTATCTCGTCTGCTTTAGTAGAATCTCTGCACCTAAAAACTAGTATGGTAGAGGACCGCTTAATTGTTTCAAACCCAATTGGGGGCCCAGCTCATTTGTCTATGATCTGTTTGGGATTGAAAATTTATATTCTAAGCGTAGAATTTAAATGTAGTGCCTTTGTTTTGGGCTTTTCGGGATATGGTTTGATTTTGGGCATGGATTGGCTATCCAGTAATGGGGCCATCCTTGATTGTGAGAAAAGGGTTGTTAGGCTCTTAACCCAGCTCGGTAATACTTTGGAAATTTCTTGTAATCCCTCGTATGCGGTTATGCTCAGTTACCTTGAATCGCTAGATGCCTCCGTTGAAAATTTGCAATCGGTTAGAGTGGTCCGGGAATATCCGGATGTCTTCGAAGAGGTGAAGGGCTTGCCTCCGAAGCGGGAGATAGACTTCCGCATATATCTTGTAGATAATGCAAAGCCCGTTGCGTTGCCCGTTAGACACATGGCTCCACGGGAAAGGAAAGAGCTCAGTAAACAGATTAAATAGCTTCTAGAAAAGGGGTTCATTAGGAGGAGCATTTAAGAATGGGGCGCTCCAGTGGTGTTCGCTACAAAGGCGGATGGTTCACTCAGTCTATGTGTTGAATATAGGGAGCTCAACAAGCTAACGAAAAAGAATAGGCGCCCTCTCCCCAGAATTGATGATTTGTTTGATCAGCTTGTAGGAGCGTCTGTTTTCTCCCAACTCGATTTAGCGACCGGTTTTCATCAGCTAAGGGTGGCTGAAGATAGTATCGATAAAACGGCATTCAGAACCCCAGACGGCTTCTTTGAATGGCTTGTCATGCCTTTCGGCTTGACAAATGCACCTGCTTACTTCGTGGACCAGATGAGTAGGGTATTCAGAGATTTCCTCAATAAGTTCGTAGTGGTCTTCGTAGACGATATCCTTATCTTCTCAAAGAGTGAAGAGGAACATGCTCAGCACTTAAGGGCAATCATGGAAACTCTACTAGTCCATCAGCTAAAAGCCAAATTCTCCAAATGCCACTTTTGGAGAGAAGAAGTGAGGTTCCTTGGGCACATAGTATCCAAACAAGGGTTAGCAGTGGACCCTGCTAAGGTAGTGGTGGTACAGGATTGGAAGACACCAAGGAATGCAATTGAGGTCCGAAGTTTTCTAGGACTAGCAGGTTTCTATCGAAAGTTCATAAGGGATTTTGCGAAAATCTCAACTCCGCTCACAAAGTTGACCAAGAAGAATCTAGTGTTCAATTGGGACTTGGATTGCGAGTTTGCTTTCCAGCGACTGAAAAGGGCTCTTACAACAGCCCCAGTTTTGAGGTTGCCAGATGGAAGCAAGATGTTCACTGTTTATACAGATGCATGTAGGACAGGGCTAGGCGCCGTCTTAATGCAAGAAGGAAGGGTAGTAGCTTATGGAGGGAGACAATTGAAAGTGCACGAAAAGAACTACCCGACCCACGATCTTGAGTTAGCTGCCATCGTCTTTGCACTCAAGTCTTGGCGACACTATCTCCTAGGTGAGATGTTTGAACTTTACACTGACCATAAATCGTTGAAATATCTTTTCTCGTAGAAAGATCTTAACTTGAGGCAACAGAGATGGATGGAGTTTCATGCCTCGTATGATTTCGAGATCTCCTATACTCCGGGCAAAGGCAACGTAGTGGCAGACGCATTGAGCCGAAAGAAACTGACCCTAAGCCCGCTGTTTATTGAAAGACAAAGCCTAGATTTTATAGCCAGCTTCGACTTTAGGCCTTCCTCCGATTTTGTACCAGGCTTGCTAGCATCTCTCGAAGTACGCCCGACTTTACTGGACTCGATAGGGACAACACAACGCGAGGACCCTCAACTTGTGGGGACGATTGATAGGCTGATTAGGGGTGAGACTTCAAGTCACCTCAACAGATACTCCATCGACGATAAGGGTTGGCTAAGGCGAGAAGGAAGGCTATGCGTCCCACAGACGAGGGATTTAGTAAAGAAGGTTCTCGAGGAAGCACATCACTCCAAGATGACGATACACCCAGGCGGCGATAAAATGTACAAGGACATAAAAAGAACTTTCTTTTGGAACGGCATGAAGAAGGACGTGGCAGAATTCGTCTCTAAGTGTATGGTGTGCCAACAGGTTAAGGCGGAACAGAAAAAGCCTGGCGGTCTGCTACATCCTCTAGAGGTCCCGCAGTGGAAGTGGGATAACATCTCAATGGACTTCATTGATGGGCTGCCTAGGTCTAGGAGAGGCAACACTAGCATTTGGGTAATAGTGGATAGGCTTACTAAAAGCGCCCACTTTTTACCTGTCAAAAGCAGAAGAACTGCCTCATCTCTAGCATCTCTTTACCTCAAGGAAATCGTTCGACTCCATGGAATACCATCCAGCATTGTTAGCGACCGAGACCCTATCTTCACCAGTGAGTTTTGGCGGAGTCTGCAAGAAGCGGTAGGCACAAAGTTATGCTTGAGCACAGCCTATCATCCCCAAACCGACGGCCAAACAGAAAGAGTGAATAGAGTTTTGGAGGACCTTCTAAGACTGTGCGTCCTTGACTTCGGAGGGACGTGGGAAGACCATCTTCCTTTGGTGGAATTTGCCTACAACAACAGCTATCAAGCAACCATCGGAATGGCGCCCTTCGAAGCTTTATATGGAAGACCGTGCCGATCACCCACTTGTTGGTGGGAGTCTACTGATAAGCTCATACTTGGACCAGATATGATCCGAGAGACTTCAGAAAAAGTAGACTTAATACGAAGAAGGATGAAGACGGCCCAAGACAGACAAAAGTCCTACACCGACAAGAGGAGGACCGACCTTGAATTTGAGGTTGGGGACAGAGTTTTTCTTAAGGTATCTCCGCTAAGGAATGTTGTTCGTTTTGGAACCACAGGAAAGCTAGCACCAAGGTTCGTAGGGCCATTCCCTATCATTGAGAAAATTGGGAAAATGGCCTATAGATTGGAGCTACCTGAAAAATTGGCCGGAGTTCACAATGTCTTTCACGTTTCACATCTCCGAAAATGTCTACATGAGTCTGCTGAAGTGGTAGAGCCAAATATCCTAGAAGAAGTTGAAGTGGAACGCGAAGCAACCTTAAGGAAAGTTCCAACCCGCATATTAGGAACGGAAGTGAAGAAGCTACGCAACCGTGGAGTCAAGCTCGTCAAAGTTCAGTGGAGCGACGCCGAGGGAGACGCAACTTGGGAAACTGAAGCTAGAATACGTGCTGCCTACCCTTTTCTTTTCGAGGGTACATCTTTGATCTTTCTTTTTTCCTTAAGTTGCGCTTTTATCTATCTTTTTAGGTATATCCCCTCGACCCTATCTTTTAGGTAGAAGCCCTTTGGATGAAAACATGTAATTGAAACATGTTATGGATGATGATTGCAAGTGGTTGCAAGTGATTGCTAGTGGTTGCTCGTGGTTGCATATACACACACAATCTAGGTTTTAGATCGGCTCAATCACTTCATATTGCATATGCATATATGTTTGCATTCGTATATGGTTGAACTTTAATGTGTTGTCATATGGATGTTGCATTTGTACGAATGATTGTGCACTCATGTAGAATCGTGAATAGGAGGATTTGCATACATAATGGATTCATGGCACTTACATAATTCGCATTAAGGAGGTCAACTGAATCAGTAGACCGCCTGATTTTGCATTAGATAAGTACATGTACACACACTTCGCATATTATCATGAAGCATTAGAAGTCTTTTAAGGACAATGGATGCTCGTGTTTGATGGATGAGTAGATGGATGTTTGGATGTTAGGACGTACATTCTTCCTGAACATGAAGATTTCGGGACGAAATCCTTTTAAGTGGGGGAGAATGTAACACCCCGTGTATTTTATAACAGTGAAATCCACAAATTAAAGTATAGAAAATTCTAGTTAAAGTATTAAGGGAAACGGGATATGCCATTGCGTTCGTCTCGGAAAAATACGCGAAATATAGTCCGAGTTTTCGAAAAACGGAGTCCGTATGACCAAGTTATGGCCCGATGAAGTTTCATAAAATTTGAATTTCGAAAACAGATTTAAAATTCAGCCTAATCAGAGTAGGCGGGGAAATTCCCGCCCAAACCCACCAGGTCGACCTGGGGGTCGACCTGCCAGGCCAGGTCGACCTGGGAGTCGACCTAGGTGTCGACCTGCCCAGGCAGGTCGACTCTAGAGTCGACCTGGGGGTCGACTGGAGAGTCGACCTGGCCCCTGAGCCAGGTCGAACCCAGCCCACCCTGGCTGGCCTGGTCTATGTTTGGTCGATTTTCTGAGCCTTGCCTTGTCACTAGGGCTAGGTGTCAGCTCCTGATTGGCCTCTCCTTCGAACGAACGGCTATTATTAAACCAAGCTTCATCGACGGTCTAAATTAACTCAAAAACTCTATAAAAAGGACCTAAGACTAACCCTAATTCACATAAACTAAAATGGAGATGAGACCGTCATGCTGCTGAGGAGAGACTGAGGATAGCCGTTAGAAGAAGAGAGACAATTAGGAGATAAATCAAAAGCTTAAAGCAACGTCAAATCAATCAAAACAACGCCTACAACAAAGGATAGCATCTCCAAATCCAGAATTCAGACTCCTTAATTGAAGATTCGTCACACGTTGTAAGTAGAGTGCTATTCCGATGTGAATTAAATAATTGTGTTGATTGAAATGGAATTGTGGCGATAATAATCTATATTTGTATGTTGCTTTGATGCTAAACGATTTGGGAATATTATGGTATACGATTGGATATTTGCAAGTACGCGACTTGCGTTGAAAGTTAACAACGAAATGGAATTGTGGCGATAATAACTTATGTTTGTATGATATTTTGATTTGGAAATGCTATGGTGTACGATTTGATTCATACAAGATAATGGTTTATGTTGACAACCACATGTTGTGGAATTTTAATTGAAATTCATTCAAGTCTATGATTTATTGTTATGCCAACATGATGTAAAATTCTATGGTCATCTTTAGTGTAATTTGATTCACCTAAGTATTATGATTCATATGAAGGTTATGTTGAAATTGGTATCATAGTTCAAGTATAAAAATCATGATTTTGTAATAGTGACAAAAGCAAGCGTCTTTGTAAGCTTGTATTAATTTTATGAACATGACCAAACTATGTTTGTTATTATGCCTAGTTGAAAACATGTTTCTAGGCTTATGTTGTTATCATAATCATATGATAATATATTGGGCACATAAGTTACATTAGAAATTACACTAGAATTACATCCCACTTACAAGTTACATAGATAGGATAAAAACCATGATTATATGAATAGTAGGATTCATGTTCAATAATGTTTATGCCATGACTATATGAATAGAAGGACTCATGTTCAATTATGATTATGCCATAATTATATGATTAGAATGGTTCATGTTTAAGTATCATTTATGCCATGACTACACGAATAGAATGATTCATGTTTTGTTTATACCATGATTATGTGAATAGAATGATTCAAGTTTAAGTATTGCTTATATTATATGTTGTTACAATTGCAAGTTCACATGTGCCTACCTTATGTTAATTGAATCGTTATGTTGTAAGTTCATGCGTTCACACTCCCCTTTTTATGTTACCTTATAAACACCATGTTATAAGCCTCCCCTTTTCATATGGCTAAATTGGGTTTAAGTATTAAACCCAACACACCTTACATTTGAACGAACGTGTAAAACGGGGGTATTGACGTTTGGGCTAAAATATAGAACATATGTGTTGGCATGTTTGACGCATGCCAACAACCTTGAAAAACAATTAAGTGGCATAAATAAATCTTAATCAATAAAGATGAATTTGAATAATGGGCCACAAATATTTACATATAAAAAGAAAAGAGACAGAATATGTAAATGTAGAAAATACGATGTATTTAACCCGAGGTTGGATTGAGTTGTGATGTAAACCTGCCCGGAACCGCCCGGCTGTCCAGTAGTCACAACAATACCTATCCAATGTGGGTGGTTAAACACGGAGCCCAATAAGAACCCGAGGTTAGACTGAGTTGTGACGTAAGACTGCCCGGACCCAACCGGCAACAGGCAGCCACAACAATACCTGTCTAATGTGAGAGGTCAAGGCTTTAATAAGACAATTAAGGCTGAGTCAGGATTGATAGGATTAAGTGAATTAAGACTTAATCAAAATGGAACATGCTAAACTAAATAGACTGATTGGGGGGTTAGGTTTATAAAACACTTAACCAACTTAGCATGTTGGCTAGAAATAGAAAACCTAGTAGCGGGGGACCCTTTTCAGCAGTAACCCTACAAGGCGTATCACGATACCCTGAAACTTTGCAGGGTGGGGCACGATTACTGGGCTGACTGTAAAAGGTCAAATCGACGGCGGTGGTGTAGCAGTGTAGGTTACAACGGGGTGCGGGCGTGCACACACTCCGGCGCAGAAAAATAAGGCACTGGGCACCAGTAGCATACCTGTGCATTCTAGGGTTGTGTCGGGCCGCCACCATGGGACTTGACACACCCCATGGTGGGACCAGCATAGGTAACTACAACATCGGGGGCCGTAAGACACATGTAACTATGCGAGTAAGAGCCGATCATCATAAAATGGATCACTTCACCCGATTATGGGGTGCCTGTTGGGAACTAGTTTATATGGGTACAGAGATTAATATGGGGTGTGATAGTATATTCGACCCTAAACAACTTAACTTGGTTTATGGTGCTTTCCCATTTCTAGTTTATACTTATCATACCCAGTTCTTTATTCATAGACTGAAGAGTCCTAGACTTACTCAGGCTTTATGTCTGACTCTACTTTTCTTTCGTCTTCTTTTCTTCCGTTTCCCCCCCCCCCCAGGTCCACAGGGAGGGAATACCACAGCTTGACCGGCCTTCATATCCAGCTTGAAGAGAAAGAATGTATTGCTTGGATCTTTTCGTTTTGGACTATGGCTTTGGACAGCAACTATGGGACTTTTGCAGTTTATTTATGTTTTCTTTATGCTTCTTTAAAATAATGTAATCAAGACAGTTATGAAGATGTTATGTTTTTGGAAGTGTTGTAAGACAATTATGGCATGGTTGGTGTAACACGTATTTTAATGAAATAAAAGTTGTTGTTTTCCGCTGTTCAAAAATATGTGTTATTATATCTATCTTGTATATCTGTGATTTATACTTATAAACCTCCACCAAAATTAGGGTATTCCCTTTGAGAGTGACCCTAACGGAGGTGGGGTGTTTCAGTTATCTATAATTTCAACCAATACATAAGCAATCCAACCAAACAGTTAACACACAACAATTAACAAATAATTATCAGTTCTAAATATACGTTAGAAAAATATAACTATTCAGAGTTGGTGAGTTTTACTCACATTTCGCGTTAACCGTTAAATAACGATTTTCGTCTGTTGATTCTGAAGGACAATTTATTTCACTATAAATTGTAACGAGCTCCGATTGACTTCCTGTCAGTTCCATTGTGTTGAGCTCGTCCATACGATCCCAACAGATCCAACCGTTCGAAATTCTGATACAGTATGATCAAGATATTTAATTTACAAGTTTATAAACAATTTAAATAAAACAAAACTAAATTCCCTTTTAAAATAATTGGGCTTAGCTTTATTTCCCAGCCCACCCTTTTCTGCCCTCAACTCAATAACCCCTTTAAAGCCCGAAGCCTCTCACCGCATACTTCTTCCCTGATTCCAAACTACACGCTGCTCCACCGTATTCCTCCAACACCATTTCCGACCGTTCCCATGATCACCGCTCCCATTTTACTCCATCATTTCAAAAGCTGAAAACTCCAGCATCATTCTCTTCAAAAACTGAAAACTGCAACACCATTTTCGACCGTTTCCATATACTCATACCCATTGCATTCAACTCGAGCTCAAGAACAAGGAGGCGATGTCGCCCTCCAAAGCCTCGTCAGCAGTCCAGGTACCGATGCCTATTGATGCCAAACTTCACCAAAAATTATCTCTAGATGCTAATCATTGTGCTAAACCCAGATCCGAACTCCATTTTGTAAATATGTGCTTCGATTTCAAGATTTCCTCAACCCTAACCTATGCTGGGTGATTTCCTCAACCCTAACCTATGCTGGGTGATTTCCTACGAGTAAAATTGCTCTCGAACTCATCGCGACTCATATAGAACTGATGAGAGACACTTGTGGATCTCTAATATATATATATATATATATATATATATATTAGGATTTGTGGATTTTTTTTTGAATTTATCTTGATTTTAGAACTTGAGGATTTCTCACGTTGGAAACAAAACTAATGGAGGCGGATAATTTGATTTTATAACGGGGATGAAAATCTTGTGTGGCTAAGAAGGGGGGAAGATGTGGTCTGTTTTTATGCTCAGAAATAAAGTAGATATTTTTTCTTATTTTTATATTCCTTTCGCCTTCTAAAAATCCGTGTGATCACACACGATATTCAAAAATCATGAAAATTGACATGCAGCTAGAGTTTAATCCTATGGACCCAACAAAACTGGTTTCGTCAAATTCCGACTCCGTTTGCTCACACAGTTGCTAAGAGAGCGATGCTACCTGGGAGACGGAAGCGAAGATGCGTTCGAGGTACCCTTTTTCTTTCGGAGGGTATGTCCTTTTGCTTCTCCTTCATCGCATATCTTGTGCTTATCTTATCCTTAGTATGTCCTCTCGTTAGTACCTTTGACCTTCGGATAGGATAGTCCTATAGTTGAAACATGTGTTTGAGACATGTTATGTATGATGGATGCAAGTGGATGCAAGTGTTTGCTAGTGGTTGCTCGTGGATGCATATACACACACTCTAGGCACTAGATCGGCTCAATCACTTCATATTGCATATTGCATAAAATTGTGTGTAGAAAGCTATATTTATGGATGTCTAATGATTGTGTTATCATATGGATGATGCATTTTGGTGAATGATTGTGCACTCATGTAGATATTGTATGTGTCGATAGGGTTCTTTCGCATACATAATGGATGCATGGTACTATCATGGTTTGCATATGTTCATACATTAGATAGGGAACATATACACACACTCTTTGCATATGCTCATACATCATTAGAAATTGTTCTAAGGACAATGGATGCCCGTGTTTGATGGATTGAGTAGATGGCTGTTTGGATGGTAGGATATGCATTCTCCTTAGCTTAGAGATTTCGGGGACGAAATCCTTTAAGGAGGGGAGAATGTAACACCCCGAATTTCGGTTAATGCTAAAATTCACTAATTACAGAATGAATAATCTCAGATGTGGGAATTAGGGGAAACGAGCTGCGTCATTGCGTTCGTCTCAGAAAAATACGCAAAATAGAGTCTGAGTTTTCGAAAATCGGAGTCCGTATGGCCCAGTTATGGCCCGATGAAGTTTGCAGAAAATTCAAAACTAAAAACAGATTTAATAATTTAAAACCAGATTTTAAAATAGAGCAAGCGGGGCCAGGCGGGAAGATTCCCGCCCTAGGGCTGTCGACAGGCCTGTCGACAGGGGTGTCGACTTGCCTGTCGACAGGGGGGCGACGCCCAGTAAAACTGGGTGCACCAGTTTAGGTTCTTGGGCTGGCTTGGAGGGCTGGTTCTGGAAGCTTCTTGGATCTGACGGGTCTAAACCAATCTAGGGTTAATCTAAGGGTCTAAAATGCAACCTAATCCTATAAATAAGACCCTAACCCTATCCTAATTCATTCATAATGAGATCTTGTAACTAAACTATGGCAAAATGGAACTTGATCATGGCTACCACAAATCAATGAAGAGGAAAGCAAGCTAATCAACCTCTCTAATCAACCTCTAATCCATTCTAAGCATCTTAATCTTCTTCATTTGGAGTGCAAATTGCTAGTAGTGAGTTTCTATCACTTTAACATCAATTGTTAAAGCAAGTAGATTAGGTGTAATGAGACTTATGGTCTTGAATGCGGATTAGTGAGTTTGAATCATTTGTAATGATATGTTACTCTATGTTTTCCTATGTTTATGCATATTGAATAAGTTGGTTTATGCATATTTAATAAGTTGGTTTATGCATACTTGACAAGTGGATTTATGCATGATTAATAAGTTGGTTTATGCATATTTGATAAGTGGATTTATGCATGATTAATAAGTTGGTTTATGCATGTTTAACAAGTGGGTTTATGCATGTTGAGTATGTAAGTTTATGCAAGTTTAGTATGATATATGTTATGTTTACATGATGCTAAATATGCAAGTTGTGGGCTATGTGATCATATGCATGTTATGCAAGTTCATGATGATATGCTATGCAAGTTACATGTATGTTAATATGCAAGATATGCTATGCAAGTTACATGTATGTTAATATGCAAGATATGCTATGCAAGTTACATGTATGTTAATATGCAAGATATGCTATGCAAGTTACATGTATGTTAATATGCAAGATATGCTATGCAAGTTACACGTTTGTTAATATGCAAGTTCATGATGACACATTATGCAAGTTTGTAAGTTAATATGCAAGTATGTGAATGCTTATGCAAGAATGTGAATGCTTATGCAAGTTATGTGTATGCTTAAATGCATGTTTAACATGTTATGCAAGTTGTGTGAATGCTTATATGCAAGTTCAACATGTTATGCAAGTTGTGTGAATACTTATATGCAAGTTCATATGCAACATGTTATGCAAGTCATGTGTATGATAATATGCAAGTTTGGGGTTAAATGTAGTTGGGTTAATATATGCTCATATATGCAAGTTGACATCCTCTTAACCCATGACAAAGTATATGCTAATATTTGGTTTAACCCATGATGTTTGAGATGGATCTTCCCTTTTATTATGTCGTGAAATGAGAACGATTTGCGTGGGGAACGATGGGGTTAATAAATATGTTAATAAAAGTATGATTGGGTATGATTAAGCATACCATAAAAATAAATTAACATAAGTGGGAATTTACCTATTGAGTTAGGTCTACCCCATGGGAATTTACCTATTGAGTTAGGTCTACCCATGTTATGAGAAACTTGATATTAATTAGGGACAATTAATATGGGGGTGATTAATTAGATGTAATTAATCGACTAAGACACGAGGTTGGACTCATTTGTAGTGTAAAACTGCCCGGACCCAACCGGCTTAACCAGTTGCTACAAATGTTAGCCCAATGTGAGAGGTCTTAGGCACAAACTAAATACGTGATTAATGTAAAGACACGAGGTTAGACTCGGTTATGACATAAGGCTGCCCGGACCCAACCGGCTTAACCAGCAGTCATAAAAGATAGTCTAATGTGAGAGGTCTTTATGAGGATCACGGTCTTAATTAACTAAGAAACACTTAACCAAATTAGCATGTAGTGGGACATGAGGGTTAAGTGGGTGCCTTGGGTGGCATGAGGAAACTAGGGGGTTGCCTTGGGTGGCAATAGAAAAATACGATTAGAATACTTAACCAAAGTGGAACATGTAATTAAACATGATTAAAGGGTTAAGTAAGAGCCATGGGTGGCATGTGAAAATATGATTAGAATACTTAACCAAAGTAGGACATGTAAGTAGACATGATTAAAGGGTTAAGTAAGTGCCATGGGTGGTATGTAGAAATCTAGTGGGTGCCTTAAGGGGCAATTGAAATATGATTAGATGACTTAACCAAAACTTAACATGTAAGTGGGCATGAGTATAAAAAGGGGTTAAGTGGGATGCACTAGATAAATTTGCAAGCTTAGGTGGTAGCTTGTGGGGGGCCCATTTCAACCAATATCCCAAACGTATCTTTGTGGGCTCGACTCAAGTCGAGTGACGGGACACGCATATTGGGCTTGACTATAAGTGGCCAAAACGGGTTAGCGGTGGCAACGCAGGACCAACGGGTTTCATATGCGTGTGTGGACCCGGGCTGGTTGGTAAGTCGTTGTTGCATCGTGTAGATATAAAGCCGTGCACAGTTGATATTATCTGGTAGCCACTTTGGGGAATGATACACCCCCTTTTTGTGGGACCAGCACGGGTATCTACGGTAGGGAGCCGATCGCTTGGGAGTAGTGGGTACACCTAGTAAAGATAGGGGCAGACGGCACCTATGTAGGGGTACACGAAACTACTGGGTGAAATTGCTAGGTACACCTAGTGGGGATAGGGGCAGACGGCACCTATGTAGTGGGCTAGGAGTACATGAAACTTCTGGGGAAATTTTCTAAGTCCTTGAGAGTGAACAACCTTTAAGTAGGAATGACTGGTGTGGTGCAGTGTAAGAATTATCCTTGGGTGGATAGGTCTGGGGCGGTGTAATCTGGTAATTATCCTTGGGTGGATAAATGCGTCTTTACGGTTATCTTAGTTTATCCTAAGTTTGCCAAGCTGCTTAGTGTAGCCATTCATCCCCAGGCGTTACCGTATATCAACTTATGTCTTCTCTGGTTACTTTAATAATTGTATTGTTAAAGTTATAGGACTCACTCAGACTTATGTCTGACCCCGTTGTTTTTATTTTTTCCCCTAACCCCAGGTTATCAGAGTGGGCCTAGTGCTAGTGGGCCTTGATCGAATTGCTGTATCTATCCTTTGGAGCTTGGACCGTTGAAGTAAAGCTCAGTTCATCTTTCCTTTTATGGCTATTGTTTACTTAGTGGGATTATGTACTTATTTTTATCAAGACGGATATTTTGTACTTGACTCTTGAATGGTTTTGTGATGTAACCAAACATGTTTTACTTTCCGCTGCAATGAAATGATGATTTAAATTTTCGAGTATTACTTATATCTGTCTTGTTGTAATTTTCTGTTCTATATTCACTTAAAATACTCCACCAATGTTATGGCATTCCCTTAGTGAGTGACCATAGCGGGTGTGGGGTGTTACACGTGGTATCAGAGCAAAGGTTACCCGAACAGATAAAATTTTTAGAAAAACTATTTTCTAAGAAAATTTTTGGAAGAAGTATTTTCAAAAACATGTCTTAAAAGAGAAAGGTTTTTGAAAGCAAAGCATAATCCCCGATAGCCATAACTTTATCTTTCGAATTCTCCGTTTGAATCTCTTCCTCTCTCTCATTTTGAGTTTCCCCTCCACGTATAGATGATCTTTCTAAGATAGATAAGAGTGGAAAACCACTTCAAGGGACTTAGACGTTAGTCGGATTGGAAGTTGGTACAAGAAGGAGGAGGACTTGTAGTTACTTATTAGATGGACGATGGGAGGAAGGTTCAAATAGTTGTTTGGTTAAGGAAGGACGGAACCTCATTGATGGGAGGTTACGAGTGGAGAATGGGAAGGAGAAGGCTAGTAGTTATCCTTTTGGGAAGGAATGGGACATCTTATTAGGATTGTCCAAAGGGGCATAGGCAAGCTATGGAATCTCCTGGAGGGTAGTTGTATTCCCTCGCGACTAGGGTACCTGATGGGGATAGGACCGTCTAGGTTGGAATTTGGATTTCTTCATTATCCGATTCGAACTTTAATTGATATTGACGCATCGAGTTCGTTTATCTCATCATGTTAGTTGAGTCACTGCACCTAGACACCAGTTTAGTAGATGATCCCCTAGTTGTTTCAAACCCAATTGGGCTCCATGATGTGTTTGGGTTTGAAAGTTTCTATACTTAGCGTTGAGTTTAGAAGTGATGCTTGTTGGGCTTTACGGGCTATGGGTTAGTTTTGGGCATGGACTGGTTATCCAGTAGGGGTGCCGTTCTTGATTGTGGAAGGAGAGTTGTTAGGCTTATGACCCGCTAGGGTAACACTCTCGAGATCTCTTATAATCCCATAGAATCTGTTATGCTAAGTTATCTAGAATCGCTTGACACGATGGTCTAGAGTTTGCGATCTGTTAGAGCAGTCCAGGAATACTCGGATGTGTGTGAGGAGGGAAAGGGCTTACCTCCGGAGCGGGAGATTGACTTCCGAAAATATCTGGTAGATAATGCCAAACCAGTATCTTGGCCAGTGTGCCACACGGCTCCTCGTGAGAGGAGGGAACTCGATAAGCAAGTAGGTGGTTTGCTTAAGAAGGGGTTCATAAGACGAAGTATATCGGAGTAGGGTGCTCCAGTAGTTTTTGCTGCGAAGGCGGATGGGTCCCTCAGACTTTGTGTAGGCTAAAGAGAACTGAATAAACTCACAAAGAAGAATCGACATCCATTGCCGAGGATTTATGATCTCTTTGATCAGTGAGTGGGCGCCTCAGTATTTTCGCAGTTGGACTTAACCACGAGGTTTCGTCTGTTGAGAGTGACTGAGGATAGTATAGAGAAGACTACCTTTAGGACTCCGGATGGTTTTTATGAGTGACTGGAGATGCCATTTGGTTTGACGAACGCCCCCGCATATGATAAGAAGGGTGTTCAGGGAGTACCTAAATAAGTTCGTGATGGTCTTTGTGGATGACATCTTGGTCTTTTCTAGGAGCAAAATAAGTTTTCGTATGTGCTCAATAGGGTGAGCAAAGCCAGTTATGGGAAAACGGTGGTTTTAGAGCGAGACTGGCAAGGACATCCAAAGTTGGTTAAAGGCTAAATTGATTAGCCATTTTTACTAGTATCATCTCACGTAGGTCGCCTGAACTCGAAGGAGATATCCCTTGGGTGTTTGTCTGAAATTGGTTTAGGCCTTTGGGGCTTGCATTTGGGGGATGTCGAGTTCGACTAAGGTGGTCTGCGTGAGAGATGGATAGTTGTGATGATTTTGCATGGGAGAATATCCTGATTTTCTCTAGGAGTGGAGAAGAATCTGCCCTGCATCTTAGGGAAGTATTAGAGACTCTCCAGGCGCATAGTCTTAAGACAGCAAAAGTGAATAGGATTCTTAGCATCCTATGAGTTTGAGATAGCGTATACCCATGGCAAGGGTAACATGGTAGCGGACGCCTTAAGTAGAAAAAAAAAGTTGTCCTTGAGTTCATTTTTCGTTGAACGACGGAGCTTAGAGTTTATCTCTATGTTTGACTTTAGACCTTCCGTTGACTTTGTACCCGGTTTCTAGCCTCCTTGGAGGTTAGACCTACTCTTTTGGGGCGTATTGGCGGAGCACTGCAGGACGACCCACAATTGGTTGAGTTAGTAAAGAAGCTCATGAGGGGGGGAGTCGTCCAGACATTTGAGTAGGTACACCCTAGATGGTAAGGGGTGGTTGCGTAGAGACGGTAGACTTTGTGTACCGCAAGACGAGGGTTTGAAGAAGGCTATATTTGATAATGCACATCGGTCGAAGATGACCATTCATCCCGGTGGGGACAAGATGTACCAAGACGTAAAGCGAGTTTTCTTTTGGGCCGGTATAAAGAAAGACGCGGCCGAGTATGTCGCTAGATGCTTGGTGAGCTAGCAAATGGAAGCGGAGTAGAAGAAACCCAGTGGGTTGCTTCACCCATTAGAAGTTCCGCTATGGAAGTGGGATAGTATCTCGATGGGTTTTGTCGATGGATTACCGAGATCGAGGGAGGGTAATACGGGAATTTGGGTTGTGGTAGATAGACTTACTAAGTGTGCCCATTTCGTACCTGTGAAGAGCAAGAGGACTATTCCATGTCTAGCTTCAGTTTATATTCGAAAGATTATTAGATTTCATGGTGTACCCTCCAGTATGGTGAGCGATCGAGATCCTATCTTCACTAGAGAGTTTTGGAAGAGTTTCCAAGAGGCGGTAGGGACTCAGTTGTAATTGAGTACCGCATATCATCCTCAGATAGACGGCCAGACCGAGAGGGTGAATCATATTTTAGAAGACCTTTTGAGGCTATGTATCTTGGATTTTGGAGGTACACGGGAGGAGCATCTTCCATTGGTGGGGTTACCCGACAGACTTAGTAGTGTACATGATGTATTTCATAGGAGGAAGTGCCTACATGAGACCGCAGAGGTGGTAGAGCCGAGTTTGCTTAGAGAAGTGGAAGTAGAGTGTGATGCGACGATTCGACGAGCTCCTACTTGCATCCTTGGGTCAGAGATTTGGAAGCTGAGAAAACAGAGAGGTTCAACTAGTCAAAGTACAAAAAGGGAGATGAAGAGAGCGATGCTACCTGGGAGACGGAAGCGAAGATGCGTTCGAGGTACCCTTTTTCTTTCGGAGGGTATGTCCTTTTGCTTCTCCTTCATCGCATATCTTGTGCTTATCTTATCCTTAGTATGTCCTCTCGTTAGTACCTTTGACCTTCGGATAGGATAGTCCTATAGTTGAAACATGTGTTTGAGACATGTTATGTATGATGGATGCAAGTGGATGCAAGTGTTTGCTAGTGGTTGCTCGTGGATGCATATACACACACTCTAGGCACTAGATCGGCTCAATCACTTCATATTGCATATTGCATAAAATTGTGTGTAGAAAGCTATATTTATGGATGTCTAATGATTGTGTTATCATATGGATGATGCATTTTGGTGAATGATTGTGCACTCATGTAGATATTGTATGTGTCGATAGGGTTCTTTCGCATACATAATGGATGCATGGTACTATCATGGTTTGCATATGTTCATACATTAGATAGGGAACATATACACACACTCTTTGCATATGCTCATACATCATTAGAAATTGTTCTAAGGACAATGGATGCCCGTGTTTGATGGATTGAGTAGATGGCTGTTTGGATGGTAGGATATGCATTCTCCTTAGCTTAGAGATTTCGGGGACGAAATCCTTTAAGGAGGGGAGAATGTAACACCCCGAATTTCGGTTAATGCTAAAATTCACTAATTACAGAATGAATAATCTCAGATGTGGGAATTAGGGGAAACGAGCTGCGTCATTGCGTTCGTCTCAGAAAAATACGCAAAATAGAGTCCGAGTTTTCGAAAATCGGAGTCCGTATGGCCCAGTTATGGCCCGATGAAGTTTGCAGAAAATTCAAAACTAAAAACAGATTTAATAATTTAAAACCAGATTTTAAAATAGAGCAAGCGGGGCCAGGCTGGAAGATTCCCGCCCTACCCATGTCGACAGGGCTGTCGACAGGCCTGTCGACAGGGGTGTCGACTTGCCTGTCGACTTGCCTGTCGACAGGGGGGCGACGCCCAGTAAAACTGGGTGCACCAGTTTAGGTTCTTGGGCTGGCTTGGAGGGCTGGTTCTGGAAGCTTCTTGGATCTGACGGGTCTAAACCAATCTAGGGTTAATCTAAGGGTCTAAAATGCAACCTAATCCTATAAATAAGACCCTAACCCTATCCTAATTCATTCATAATGAGATCTTGTAACTAAACTATGGCAAAATGGAACTTGATCATGGCTACCACAAATCAATGAAGAGGAAAGCAAGCTAATCAACCTCTCTAATCAACCTCTAATCCATTCTAAGCATCTTAATCTTCTTCATTTGGAGTGCAAATTGCTAGTAGTGAGTTTCTATCACTTTAACATCAATTGTTAAAGCAAGTAGATTAGGTGTAATGAGACTTATGGTCTTGAATGCGGATTAGTGAGTTTGAATCATTTGTAATGATATGTTACTCTATGTTTTCCTATGTTTATGCATATTGAATAAGTTGGTTTATGCATATTTAATAAGTTGGTTTATGCATACTTGACAAGTGGATTTATGCATGATTAATAAGTTGGTTTATGCATATTTGATAAGTGGATTTATGCATGATTAATAAGTTGGTTTATGCATGTTTAACAAGTGGGTTTATGCATGTTGAGTATGTAAGTTTATGCAAGTTTAGTATGATATATGTTATGTTTACATGATGCTAAATATGCAAGTTGTGGGCTATGTGATCATATGCATGTTATGCAAGTTCATGATGATATGCTATGCAAGTTACATGTATGTTAATATGCAAGATATGCTATGCAAGTTACATGTATGTTAATATGCAAGATATGCTATGCAAGTTACATGTATGTTAATATGCAAGATATGCTATGCAAGTTACATGTATGTTAATATGCAAGATACGCTATGCAAGTTACATGTATGTTAATATGCAAGATATGCTATGCAAGTTACACGTTTGTTAATATGCAAGTTCATGATGACACATTATGCAAGTTTGTGAGTTAATATGCAAGTATGTGAATGCTTATGCAAGAATGTGAATGCTTATGCAAGTTATGTGTATGCTTAAATGCATGTTTAACATGTTATGCAAGTTGTGTGAATGCTTATATGCAAGTTCAACATGTTATGCAAGTTGTGTGAATACTTATATGCAAGTTCATATGCCACATGTTATGCAAGTCATGTGTATGATAATATGCAAGTTTGGGGTTAAATGTAGTTGGGTTAATATATGCTCATATATGCAAGTTGACATCCTCTTAACCCATGACAAAGTATATGCTAATATTTGGTTTAACCCATGATGTTTGAGATGGATCTTCCCTTTTATTATGTCGTGAAATGAGAACGATTTGCGTGGGGAACGATGGGGTTAATAAATATGTTAATAAAAGTATGATTGGGTATGATTAAGCATACCATAAAAATAAATTAACATAAGTGGGAATTTACCTATTGAGTTAGGTCTACCCCATGGGAATTTACCTATTGAGTTAGGTCTACCCATGTTATGAGAAACTTGATATTAATTAGGGACAATTAATATGGGGGTGATTAATTAGATGTAATTAATCGACTAAGACACGAGGTTGGACTCATTTGTAGTGTAAAACTGCCCGGACCCAACCGGCTTAACCAGTTGCTACAAATGTTAGCCCAATGTGAGAGGTCTTAGGCACAAACTAAATACGTGATTAATGTAAAGACACGAGGTTAGACTCGGTTATGACATAAGGCTGCCCGGACCCAACCGGCTTAACCAGCAGTCATAAAAGATAGTCTAATGTGAGAGGTCTTTATGAGGATCACGGTCTTAATTAACTAAGAAACACTTAACCAAATTAGCATGTAGTGGGACATGAGGGTTAAGTGGGTGCCTTGGGTGGCATGAGGAAACTAGGGGGTTGCCTTGGGTGGCAATAGAAAAATACGATTAGAATACTTAACCAAAGTGGAACATGTAATTAAACATGATTAAAGGGTTAAGTAAGAGCCATGGGTGGCATGTGAAAATATGATTAGAATACTTAACCAAAGTAGGACATGTAAGTAGACATGATTAAAGGGTTAAGTAAGTGCCATGGGTGGTATGTAGAAATCTAGTGGGTGCCTTAAGGGGCAATTGAAATATGATTAGATGACTTAACCAAAACTTAACATGTAAGTGGGCATGAGTATAAAAAGGGGTTAAGTGGGATGCACTAGATAAATTTGCAAGCTTAGGTGGTAGCTTGTGGGGGGGCCATTTCAACCAATATCCCAAACGTATCTTTGTGGGCTCGACTCAAGTCGAGTGACGGGACACGCATATTGGGCTTGACTATAAGTGGCCAAAACGGGTTAGCGGTGGCAACGCAGGACCAACGGGTTTCATATGCGTGTGTGGACCCGGGCTGGTTGGTAAGTCGTTGTTGCATCGTGTAGATATAAAGCCGTGCACAGTTGATATTATCTGGTAGCCACTTTGGGGAATGATACACCCCCTTTTTGTGGGACCAGCACGGGTATCTACGGTAGGGAGCCGATCGCTTGGGAGTAGTGGGTACACCTAGTAAAGATAGGGGCAGACGGCACCTATGTAGGGGTACACGAAACTACTGGGTGAAATTGCTAGGTACACCTAGTGGGGATAGGGGCAGACGGCACCTATGTAGTGGGCTAGGAGTACATGAAACTTCTGGGGAAATTTTCTAAGTCCTTGAGAGGGAACAACCTTTAAGTAGGAATGACTGGTGTGGTGCAGTGTAAGAATTATCCTTGGGTGGATAGGTCTGGGGCGGTGTAATCTGGTAATTATCCTTGGGTGGATAAATGCGTCTTTACGGTTATCTTAGTTTATCCTAAGTTTGCCAAGCTGCTTAGTGTAGCCATTCATCCCCAGGCGTTACCGTATATCAACTTATGTCTTCTCTGGTTACTTTAATAATTGTATTGTTAAAGTTATAGGACTCACTCAGACTTATGTCTGACCCCGTTGTTTTTATTTTTTCCCCTAACCCCAGGTTATCAGAGTGGGCCTAGTGCTAGTGGGCCTTGATCGAATTGCTGTATCTATCCTTTGGAGCTTGGACCGTTGAAGTAAAGCTCAGTTCATCTTTCCTTTTATGGCTATTGTTTACTTAGTGGGATTATGTACTTATTTTTATCAAGACGGATATTTTGTACTTGACTCTTGAATGGTTTTGTGATGTAACCAAACATGTTTTACTTTCCGCTGCAATGAAATGATGATTTAAATTTTCGAGTATTACTTATATCTGTCTTGTTGTAATTTTCTGTTCTATATTCACTTAAAATACTCCACCAATGTTATGGCATTCCCTTAGTGAGTGACCATAGCGGGTGTGGGGTGTTACAATGTTTCTCACATTAAAAATTGGTACGGCCACATACTGACTTCTAAAATCACGGTAATTGAAATCTAGCAATAATTTAACATTGCGGATCCAACAAAATTAGTTTCGTCAAATTCCGAGGTCGTTGGCAAAACTGGCTATTTTTAAAGCTCTAAATAACCCTTTTAAATATATAAATATATTTAAAAACAATTTAATTTAATATTTTTAAATAAATATTATCGTATATATTCACCATGGAATACCATACAGCTTCAGAATATTCCTATATGAATTTCTAACTTGACATTTCAAATCTCTATTAAATCGATATTCGATTTATAATGAAATCCCTTTTTTAAAATATAAATAAATCGTTATAAATTACAAGGGAATTCCACAGCGACTTTTCTAAAATTTTATTTGGACATAAATCAAAATCTACATGACGAATTCCTGAGTTTTCTCTTCCACTAGAAAAATATAATTCACCAGCTCCTAACGTTTCTTGTTTCATAGAAATCTGATTTAAATTGAACCCTGTACATTCCTTTGAAGTTCAAATCACCAAATTACAAAATGTCGTGCCATTTCGAGCTCGATTTTAATTATAATATAATTATACGTTCAAACTGACATTATTTAAATATATACGTTATTCTAATTCAATTCTAAGCTGAATTAAATACTTTGAATTGTCTAGTTCACATTATATTGTCGATTCACTATTTTGGATTATTTCAGAAATTAAATATATTATTCTATTATTTATATTAACTAAATATAATATTATTTAATTCTGGTTATCGATATCGCCAACTCGATATTAAATAACTAAATTAATTAATTATTCAGCAGCTAAAAATGCGGGTCATTACAACTGCCTACTTTGACCGCTCCTAGCGCTTGACTCCGATCACCGTACACCACGGGACCACCCCCGTCCTTCTCGTCTGACCGAGACGCACGCAGCACAGGTGGCGTCACCACCTCTAGTGGTCCAAAGAGCCATCGCCGACGAGCCCCAAATCCGCAAATTCATGCCTTTAATCACCAAATTCTAGCACCTCCGGCACTTCCAGACGCTGCCATCACCATCGTTGAACTCGTATCATCCTCTATGCCAATTTCTTCGATTAGCACCAAAATCGAAAATCCCCAATTCTAGCTTTAGGGTTTCGGTTCCAGCTAGCTTTGACCGTGAATTCCGTCAACTACGAGCACTGCATGTCGAAACTAACGACACCCATAGCTTCCTTATGTCAAGAGCTTCGATTTGATAGGTAATATGCTATGGTTTGAGAAGATTTAAATATAAGCTTGGATTTTATTTTAGATCTAGGATTTTGGATTTAAATTCAACGATCAAAGAAAAATTCTGCTTGACGTAAATGATACATATGGGTTAAATGCCTAATGGGTGGGAAGGAACTTAAGTTTCCATATATATATAAGGCCCAATTATGATAACAAACAATAATCTTATTACACATATTCCCTTCCACCTTTTTTTCCCATACGATCAAACGGTAAGTCGGATCGTAACGCAAATTGAAATCCTACCATAATTCACCGTTCCGGTTCCGATGAGATTGGTTTCGTCGGATTCCGAGACAGTTACCAAAACAGTTAAATTTCATAGTTAAATAAATTAATAGAATATTCAAATATTCATTTAACTGTTTTAATTAAATTTAATTTTCATTAAATTCAAATGTAAACTAAAATATAACTTAAATAAATTCTATAAATTTATTTCGTAAATTCTAAGTTCCCACATTTGATTGTTTACAAATCGAAATTTGAATTTCAAATTTAACTTAAACAACTTAAATCCGCCGTTTAACAAATCAAATTTGAATTCCTTTTTAAATTAAATAACTTTAATTTAGTTATTCATTAAAATATTAAATTCCATATTGCGACATTTTCTAAATAACTAAATTAAAAATTTATTTACACTCAATCCAAACAATCATCATCATTATAATCAACAAATTTTGATATTTATTTGATTTTTATCCAATTATTTATTTTAAATCTAGATTTAAATATACTAAAAATTATGGGTTGTTACATTATTTGTCATTGGATAAATTGAAATATAAGTTCAAATTTGAATTTATATGAAAAACTGGAAATCAGTTTTGTAATCAATTTTTGAAATGAGATTCGAACTTAGCAAATTATAAGGGAAATTGTAAACGAAATCTTAAATGGTTGCAATATAAATGATGTTGGTATGGAAAAAACTGAATAGAAGTTATAAGTAGGATTTGTGTTTAAGATATTAATTATAAGTATGAAATCAAACTGATTTGATTGTATATAAAAGGAATATATTCACAATTAAAGTGCATAATGGTTTAAAGGAAATATTTTGCAGATGAAATATCTCTAAAGGAAATTTAGATTTTGAAAAATGAATCCAGATTAGAAATTGAATGAAAAGGGAAATGGGTAATCGTTTTAAAATAAAACGATGAGTTTTAGTTCAAAACTCGGAATATAAAATAAAGTGTGATAACATTTTATAGACCGGGATGGTTATAAAGGAATTGATTTAAAAAGGGGCCAGTGTTGTTTGATGCTTGATCGATAAATTTTCCATTTTGGAAATAGGATCATTGGTTGTATGGATGTTTTCTTTGATAGTTAAACCACCGATATCAAAGTCTTAATTAATTTTATACCTCCGTTGTCAATATGGAGAGACCGAGATCAGATTTAATATCATAAAATCACCCCGTATTGGCATAAGCATTATAAATCAACTTATGCTGAAGATAATTGAAGAAGGAGTAAAGTGCAAGGGCTGTTCTATTAACCCTATGTTGAAATTGCCCAAGATGGATTAATAGAATAGTTCTTTCGGTTTGTCTAGTCCCAGGACAACGTATATGGAAGGATCTGATGGTGTGGCATTCAAAGTAAATGGTGGCAAGATGTTCTTGAAAGATAATCGTGACCTCAAGCCTCATCAACCGGGAAATGACAAAAATCGGGCAGGCAACATGGCCAAGTGGGTCATTCCCATTAGGGGTATTATCAACTGATCTAGAGAAATCCGATTTGCTTCTTATTCTATTCGATGTTGTATGCTTTCGATAATGGTTGCTGATCACAATCGTTGGTGATAATATGCTCGATACACTCAAGTTAAATGAGTGGTCAATCATGTATGGCCGGGTTGCAAGATCTCTTATTGAACCTCAGTGTATCCCCTCTAGAGTACACTAATCGGATGGTGGTTCCATACCTTATCATGTTGGAAATCCAATCTCCAATAAGCGCCCTACGGTTTTTGATTTTATATTATATATGGAGCATGAGATGCAAGGGTTTTGCTACAATCTATTTATTTATTGTAGACACTATTATAATATCTTCAGATTTGATAAAAAAATATTTTTGGTTATCGTAAGGTAAAAACCATCCGTGTTTATGTGTGGATCGGTCTTACGATTATCATTTCTTTTGAAAGGATTTTGAAAGCTAAACAGATGGTTGGAGTTTACTCACACCAGTCCCATGACTGACCTAGAGTTTTTTTTTACCCTAAATTATTGGGTGCCTAAATTTGTACAGGTAGTCAAGTTGCTGAGATTTTACAGATTCACCTGGAGGAGTTTGAAGCAGGAGGATTCAACAATTATCTATGGACTATCATAATTTCCGCAGTGTACTATGTTGTATTTGGAAACATGTGTATATAACTGTTCTAGCAACGGTTGTTATGATCTGAGGATGGTATGTATATGCAATTACTGATTTGTATTTCAAAAGTTATACTAAATAATATGTTTTATTCGTTCCGTTGTGAGTTTTGTATTCTTCGTTTTCTTCTATTCTAGATTTTCTTTCTTTCATTTTCACCCTCTAACTTCTTTCTATTAATAGTTTGTTTTTCTATGCATTTTGGGTTGGACGTGTGGTGTAATTAGTCAACTCAAAGGGTACGAAAATTCGGGTTGTTACATTTGGTATTAGAGCTGAAGGTTAAGTAGTGACCTTGGCTCTGTGGCGCATTTGTGGATTTGAGATAAAAATGTTTTATATTGTGTTGACTGGTTTGTTGAGTGGTTTATGAATTCTGGTCAATACAAGATGTACAACTATATCAATAGGTGTTTCTAAATTTCGAACAAAACAGTTCGATACAGTAATGTTTTATAAATGGGTAAATGATATAATTTTGCCCAAAAATTATTTTGATATGAAAGGAATAATTTTTGATTATTATAATATATGAGTGTGTTGATTGTTATTACAATCAAATAAAATTGTAAAATATTAAAATGGTTATATATAACCAAATCGAATTTGTATAAAAATGGAATACACAAATAAGATTAATTAAAATTTGATTCAGATCAAAATTCGAAATTTACATCTCGGTTGTTTAGAAATATTTTCTAAAGTATTTATAAAATTATTTGAGATTACTTTTAAGAATTTTTGTTAAAAATGGATTTAAATGAATTTTTTACAAGTGAGTAAGCACTAAATGTACTTCAGTGGAAAGAAAATAATTCTGATAATGGATCGCGACATTATCGGTATTCATTTTCAAGTTTCTGAGTGACGGATTGCTACCATTATAATTTGTTGATGGAAAATTTGTTTGAAAATAACAAGTTATTTTAAAAATTCATAAATTTTGGATTTGTAAATGATTATGGATATATCTATATATATTTATTATTTAAAGCAAGTTTCAAATGAAAGCCGGGAATTTGAATCCTGAATTGAAATTTAACTTGTAAATTTAAATATATTGAATTAGTGAATCAAATCGGTTGAAATTTAACTTAAGTCAAGTTAAATTAAAATTGAATTGGATTAGGATAAATTCCGAATGAAATTAGATAAAGAGAAATGTTGAGATTCGAATTATTAATATGAATTTGACTTATGAATAGGCAAGTTGAATATATATTGGATGTTGTTAATTTAAATTGAACTGTGAAAAATTTGGATTCAAGTATAATAAGTGGATTGACTTGAATAGAAATCGAATTTGAATTGATAGAATGGAAGTGGACTAATCAGAAGTTGATTAGAGTGTTAAAAACAGGAAGTTGGATTGATTTGAAACCAACTGGAAATAGATATATGTATGCTGAGCAGATATTGAATGGAAGAAAATGCAAGAGATAAATTTACGCCCGTTAAAAAGGTACATGTTTACAATATTACTTGGGTTTGATGGTTTTATTAGCCTATGGGTAAGCCGTTTGGCTTTTTGATTTTCTTTTGGATTGGAAAAGGCCAAGAAAGGCGAGTTGTGGTCGTACCGATTGAGCTGCACAAAGGAGATGCTGGCGAAATTTTTCGAAAATTTAAAGAGTTAGAAAACTTTTAAGAAATTTTTTGACAATTTAAATCGAGTTGTTAATTGTAATTGAAATAAGAAAACCAGAATTGGTTAATATATTTCAAGTGGAATATTGAAATTGATAAATGAATTTAAAATCAATTGGAATGGGTATGGGTATGCAGAAGTGCATATGGATGGAAGGCAAGAAAGTGATGATGGATTGTCCAAAAATGGTGGATAGATCATTTGGAAAGAATTATGAATAGTCGAGTATTGATATGAGAATTCGAAGGTCGGGTAAGAACTGGGTTATGAAGTTATGGAATATAAGATTTCAATTAAGTAGGTTATGAGGAGTTAGAGTTATAGCATTTTTTCTACCTCAGTAATTTCGAGGAAGAAATTCTTTTAAGGGGGAAGGAATGTAACGACCAGATTTTTTGATATTTATTTTAAAACATTTTAATTGGTTTTAAAATGTTTTATTGGTAATATAAGATAATTTTTATAAGAATTTATTAATTAAAACTACATATGAACATATAATTTATACAATATAATTCAAAACAAGCACATAATGCCGTGGTAGTTCGTAATTTAACATTTTGAACTTCAATTGCAAATACAGAATCCAATATAAGTCGGGATTCTTTGAAACAAAAAATGTCTGAATCTATTGGAAAATAGTTTTCTAATGGAAGTGAAAAATCAAAATTTCTTTTTATAGATTATAAGTCATGTTCATATCAAATTTTCAGAAAGTCGCTGTGGAGCCGTGTATAAGCCATAACAGTTTATTTAATATAATTAAATATTGGTTTTGAATTTGGACATGTTTTTTGAGTCGTAGTTATAATTTAATTTACAGAATTTTTCTGTAATTTTTATTTTTAAAAATAAGGAACTTTTTATTTGAAGTATTTTACACCTTATATCAGCATTTTGGGGTATCACAGTATAATTTAACATATTTATATTATTATATTTTCGAGATCATGACACATCGCTTAACATGATAGTATTTTTATTTTTGTCTATAGCAGTCCGTAGTGAATGAAATTCTATATAGCGTGGTACGTAAGCTAATCTTTAATACTAAATAAAATAAATATGAAGCTTCTGTTGGAAGCCACACGATTCCTTCACTGTGAAGCCATTAAAGCTTTTATTAGAAGCCAAATTTTCTATTTATAAATTCGTGTTGCTTTCAATTTCAGGAAGTTCTTCTACCATTTATCAAAGATCGCAAGCCTTTAAATTTGATCAAAAAATTAAAATCAAATTCTACAGTCAATTTAAAGCTGTCAGGTGGCTCTTCGATGGCCTCCTCTTCATTCGAATACTCCACAATCCAAAACAAAATCGTCCACTTCCCAAACAGATTAAAAACCAAATACATAAGCAAATAAAAAAAACCTTTGATTCGAAGCTCCTGCAACGTTATTTATCATGATGGTTTGGTGAACTAAACCGAACATTTCTAGAGTTCGACGCCTACAGCAACATCCTAGAGCATCGGAGAATCATCGCGAGAGGCGAAGATGGGTCGTATCGAGACCGGCGTGGGGCTCGTGAGGAGGAGGCGTGAGTTTTGGTGGCAGTTAGGGGAAGTCCGGTGATCTGAAGAGGACGGGGTATGCTATTAAACGGAACTGGTTCAGCGTGAGCTTCTGGTGATTAGAAGAGAGTGTATGGGCCAGCGCTGCTGGCGTTGACGTGCTTCGGTGGTGGCTTCACAGTGGTGAAGTTGCGTTGGGTCCTAGGTGTAAGAGTTGGATGTAACGATGGGTTTGAGGAGGTAAGCTTTTTGTTCAAACTGGAGTAGAAGACACAAAAGAGTTCGATGTTACTATAGGGAGTGCGTGGTAGATGGCCAGATCGCGACTACAAGGAGGAGCGTGCAGTTCTCTCGGTGGTGATGAAGTGATGTATTTTTGGGACAAAGACGTTCCTGGTAGTTGTAGGAGGCATTATTGTGAAGGATGCAGTCTGGATTTCATGAACTGGTATCGTTTTTAGTCTATAGGGGATGTATTGGCGTGGCAAGTTTAATAACATAGTGAAGGATGTTTAAGAGAAATTTTCCCAAACTGGTTAAGAAGTTAAATAACGTTGGTATATCCGAGGATCCAATGATTGGTAGCTACTACTAGTGTCATTAGTCACTTACTGGTGACTCCTCCACAATCAAGTGCAAGCGATTTATAAGATCGTCCAATTCGCAAAAACCTTGTTTGCACAAAAATATTGATTTCTGGTTTGTTAAGGTAGTTTTAATCCAAATTCCCAAATATACAATACCATAAAAAATCAATTAGAAAAGAGAAATAAGACATGGGTGTGTTACATTGGGGATGACCGAGAGGGTGAGGTAGCATGGAAGATGTATTTGAAATGAGGGATGATGAAGTTTTGGAGTGGTTAAAGTTGGACTATGTTTGGGGGAATATTGTTGTTGGAGGAGCAAAATAGGCCAGTTAATAAAACTGTGAATATTGTTGTTTGTTATGATTGTGGTTTAAAGATGACGAGAAAAAGGGGTAGCCGAGAGTTAATGGTAGTGGAGAATTAAGGAGGAAACAGGCTTCGAATTTGTTTCAACAGGAAAGAAATTGCTTCAGTAGGTAGTGGTAGGAAGAAGGTTTGAAAATATTTTTAATGGTATAATCACTATTCATAAATTTTAAATTAAAAGTTAATCGTGTTAAATTAATTAGAAAACTTGTAATATTTATGTATTTTCATATGTTACCAGAGTTAAGTGAAACAAGCAGAGAATGGTGATGAACCGAAGACTGAAACTCATGAAAATTTGATACAGTGAAATACGGGGTTAATGCTGCAGATTAATCACCATCTGAAATTAATCAAGCTGGTTAAACAAGGTTTAAGGGTATCGTTGGTTTGCAAAGATGAATGGCCTGCCAAGCACGGTTAAAAAAAGCGGTTAAGAACTAAATCACCGTAATTAATTGGGTAACGGTCGTTAAGGAATTTAAAACATTTTAATAGGATTTGTAATGATCGTATATTATTCATTCGATTACACAATTTCACGAAGCTTGATACGTTGAAATCGTAGCGATAGGAGCTATGGTGTGGAACTAATTTCGCTGGAAGACAGGGCTACTGGAGTTTCATGGAAAAAATAAATCAAACACATGTTTGATTTCAAAACGAAAACAAAAGGTAGAATCGTCAGCTACGAACAATGTGAGTAAACTCACTAACTCTGATTCATTTATTTTTTTATGTAAACAAGTTTTAAATTTATTTAAAGTAATTTTATATTGTGTGATGGTTGTTTGGATGAATGGTTGATAAAATTGGTTGAAATGGTTGATATAGTTATATCGTTGATCGATTGTTAATTCTATTTACTATGATATTTCATATTGATGTGAAATTAATATTATTAATGTTGATTAACATCTGTGGATGTTGGAAAACAGGTTGGAGGAATCCAACTAGATCCCTCAACATTTATATTATTGTTTGTTATTTATTGTGAAATATACTGTGATTGATTATGCTGTGTTGAATTAAACTGGCCCTAGAATTTTGGTATTCGAATACCGTAAAATATTTTGAATGTAGAAAATGAAATTTGAGTTTTAAAAAGGAAATTCATTTTGAAAAATAATAATATAGAAATGTAATCTCGAATAGAGTTGAAATTAAAAACATGTTAATGGAGAAAACAAGAAGTTGTTTATAAATAGGAGTATAAATTAAGTGAATTATTTATCATTGGGTAAATTGAAATATAAGTTCAAATTTGAATTTATATGAAAAAGTGGAAATCAGTTTTGAAACCATTATTTGAAATGAGATTTGAACTTAGCAAATAATAAAGGAAATTATAAACGAAATCTTAAATGATTATAATATAAATGTGATTGGCATGGAAAAATATGAATAGAAGTTATAAATAGGATTTGGGTTTAAGATATTAATTATAAGTACGAAATCAAACTGATTTGATTGTATATAAAAGAAATATATTCATGATTAAAGTGAATAATGGTTTAAAGGAAATGTTTTGCAAATGAAATATGTCTAAAGGAAATATAGATTTTGAAAAATGAATCCAGATTAGAAATTGAATGAAAAGGGAAATGGGTGATCGTTTTAAAAGAAAACGATGAGTTTTAGTTCAAAACTCGGAACATAAAATAAAGTGTGATAACATTTTATAGACTGGGATGGTTATAAAGGAATTGATTTAAAAAGGGGCCAGTGTTGTTTGATGCTTGATCGATAAATTTTCCATTTGGAAATAGGATCATTGGTTGTATGGATGTTTTCTTTGATAGTTAAACCACCGATATCTAAGTCTTAATTTATTTTATACCACTGTTGTCAATATGTAGAGACCGAGATCAGATTTAATATCTGAAAACCACTCCGTATTGGCATAACCATTACGAATCAACTTATGCTGAAGATAATTGAAGACGGAGTAAAGTGCAAGGGCTGTTCTATTAACCCTAGGTAGAAATTTCCCAAGATGGATTAATAGAATAGTGCTTTCGGTTTGTCTAGTCCCAGACAACGTATATGGAAGCATCTGATGATGTGGCAATCAAAGTAAATGGTGGCAAGAAGTTCTTGAAAGATAATCGTGACCTCAAGCCTCATCAACCAAGAAATGACAAAAATCGGGCAGGCAGCATGGCCAAGTGAGTCATTCCCATTAGGTGTATTATCACCTGATCTAGAGAAATCCCATTTTCTTATTATTCTATTTGATGTTGTATGCTTTCGGTAATGGTTTTTGATCACAACCATTGGTGATAATATGCTAGACACACTCAGGTTAAAAGAGTGGTCAGCCATGTGTTGCCATGTTGCAAGATGTTCTTGTTGAACCCCAGTGTATCCCCTCTAGAGTACACTGATCGGAAGGTGGTTCCATACCTTGTCATGTTGGAAATCCAATATTCAATAAGCGCCCTGTAGTTTTTGATTTCATATTACATATGGAGCGTGAGATGCAAGCGTTCTGCTAGATTCTATTTATTTGTTGTAGACACTATTATAATATCATCAGATTTTATTAAAAAATATTTTTGGTTATCATAAGGTAAAAACCATCCGTGTTTATGTGTGGATCGGTCTTACGATTAACATTTCTTTTGAAAGGATTTTGAAAGTTAAATAGATGGTTGTAATTTACTCCCACTAATCCTATGACTGACCCAGAGTTTATTTTGTTTTGTTTTACCCTAAACTCTTGGGTGCCCAAATTTGTACGGGAAGTCAAGCTATTGGGATTTTACAAATTCACCTGAAGGATTTTGAAGTAAGAGGCCTCAACAATTATCTATGGACTATCATAATTTCCGCTGTGTAATATATTGTATCTGGAAACAGGTGTATATAACTGTTCCAGAAATGGCTGTTGTGCTTTGAGGATGGTATGTATATGCAGTTACTGATTTGTATTTCAAAAGTTTTGTTAAATAATATATTTTATTCGTTCTGTTGTGAGTTTTTTATTCTTCGTTTTCTTTTATTCTAGGTTTTATTTCTTTCTATTCTCACCCTCTAATTTCTTTCTATTAATAGTTCGTTTTTCTATGCATTTTGGGATGGACTTGTGGTGTAATTAGTCAACTCAAAGGTTATGGAAATTCGGGTTGTTACACTATAAATAGGGGGTAGGAGGCATGGAGAATAGTTTACTTTATCCATTCCCTAATTTGGAGGAGCTTGTGATCCTCCATTCTCCCACACCTTTCCACCATCAAAATTCTAGATCTACATTAGAGAGTCGAAGATCTACAACATTTGGAGGTAGATCTACACCATTCCAAGTGATAGTTCATCGAATCGAAGAGTTTGGATCAAATTCTTCGCTGTTTGGAACCATATTCAACTTGGGTTGTTTTGGAGAATTGGTGAGTGATATGCATCTCTCACATGGATTCAATCAAATGTATGAGTGTTTGATCTTGTTTTCCATCAAATTCAAGTGTTTTCTCTTAGATCTACATTATGGTAAGTCTATTTTCACATGAATCGCCGTAGGATCTAATTTAGCAACTTAAAACTGTAATTTCCATATATTTTCATATGTTTATGCAAGTTAGATTCATAATTTCGTTTATATGTTCATTTATCATAATTTTGGTGAAATTGCATAATTTTGGCGAAAATCGTCATATCCATGTTGTTAGTGATTTCATAACGTGTTTATGATTGAATGTGGTGAATTGGATAGATAGATTACATCGAGATAGTCAACTGGCGATGTTTTGGTCGAAAGTGAGTCTTGGGGAGTAAGAAACGATGGTCAGTCGGTTTGGAGCTGGTCGGTCGATTTGAAGTTGGTCAGTCGGTTTGAAGCTGACCAGTCTCTTATTGGTTGGAAACTGGTCGATCGAGCATATGGGACCGGGTCGGTCAGGAAGTGATTAGGTCGGTCAAGATAAAGGTGGTCGGGTCGATTTGAAGTGGTCCGGTTGGTCGGGTAAGCATGGATTCGAACGGTCCAAGATGGGGTCGGTCACGATATTAGGTCGGTTGTACTTCTGAAGAAGGTTTGGGTCGGTCGGCTCCAAGAGGATGGGTCGGTCGCATTGGGTCATTTCTGGAAAATTATATTCGGGTACGACCCAGATTTGAACAAGAGGTCCTGGAAAGAAAATCCTCCTGGAAAGAAAATCCAGGCGAAACCCCTGAACCCATGCCGCAACGCAGTGATGTTATTTGGCTCAGTGATCTTGTGAGTTTGAAGTAAGTTCAAGTGGGAATATTAGAAGTGTTTAATGTGTTCCTTGATCGGTGTAGAAAAACGAATGAGATGACAATTCAAAGGTCATGAGTTGGTGGATAATGGTTGCTCGAAAAGGTTGCTTGTGCTATGAAAAGTCATCGGGTTGGATGATTGGAGATGTGAAGGCCATGAGATTATCGTTGTCGTAAGTTCTAGCAGGCTCTAAGCAGAGGTACAATAGGGGCACCTAAAAGATCGGAAGGTTGTTGGTCGAGTAACCTGGGTATCATTGAAAGGCCTAGTTGTCAAGGTTGGAAAAATATGTGTATCGTTGAAAGGCGTATGGAGTTTGAAATGAAATGAAATGATGAATTTACTTATATATACTCTCTGTTTTTGAGCTTGATTATTTTCTTACGTCTTCTTTCCTTTTCGAGGATGAAAAGATTTTGAAGTAAGGTGGAATGTAATGATCCGAAATTTTAGAAACAATTTAAAGTTTTGAAAATACGAGTTTTTTGGAATTTAAAATAATTGCGCATGGTTCTAGACACATACACATTTTTAAATATGATTTTAAAAGTATAACGGTTCGATAAGTTATTTAAACCAGTTTTATCAACTTATCAGTCCAAAGAATTTTCATCAAAAATGAAAATTTGACGTTATTCATTGATTTTGAAAATTTTGAGATTTCAGATAATATACGACCAGTATATTAGTTAAAATACGGTTGTTTGATTTTGAAAATGATAAGTAAGAATAATAGTTTGAAATCGATAATTTAATACCATTTTAGAAAAGCTAGGAAAATGGATATTTTGCAAATAACCCGAAAATTCGACGAAAGCAATTTTATCGAATCCGTAATTATAAATAAAGATAAGATTCCAAATTTCAAGTTAATTAGAGTTAGTGTGTGAGCATGTGTAGTATAAACGCAAGTTAGAAAAAGCCGCTAAAATCGAATAATAAGATATTGAAGGACCATTTTGCAGATGGTCTCTGAATCTGACGAGACCAGGACCATTAAAACTGTATTTGAAAAATATAAGAGAGTTCCGAATTTCATAATTTTTGAGATTAGTATGTGGTTATGCGAGTAATAAACGCATAGGTAAATTTCAAAGAGGATTATTTTAAACAATTTATTTAATTGGTTTTAAGCTAATAGATAACATTTAAAAGTATAATAATAATATATTATAGTTGTCTAATGATATGAAAATGTTTTTAGAACATAAACTAATTTTCATAAGCATCTGTTAGATCAAAATTTGGACCTAACACCCAAATTGTTCTGAAGCTTGTAGAGTTTCAACTGAAGAATGAGAAAAAAAGGAAATAACACACAGAATTTATAGTGGTTCGGCGTTAACGAGCCTACGTCCACTTTATATATTATTGATTATGCTTTGAAAGCTAATACAATCAAGGATTTCTCTCAATATTTCAGTAGTTTGACAACAATGGCGGATTCAGTACTCAATATTGCCAAAAAGATCCCAAAAAATGCCAAGCTCCGGGCTATTTATAGCTGATTTTGTCAGGCGGGTCGTGGTAACACGTGGCATGAATCTCGAGAATATCGGATCGCATCGCCACCGTTGAGGAAATAGTCAAATAGCCGTTGTGGACAGGTGTCGCGATCTGCTTGAAAATCGGATCGTGCAGATGGGGAGAATCAGTCCAAGTGACGGTTAGGGACACGTGTCGCCAGATCCGTGCGATTCGGATCGCTGAAGACTAGCTCGCGCTTGAACGGGTCAGAGGGTTCGCCATGCACCAGGGGATCGGATCGGTTCGCTCTGGGCAACAATATAAGTTTGGATCGGATCGCCTGGATGCGTCGTTCGCTGATGAGATGGGGCGATCCATCGAGACGCGATCCTCCGGGGGCGATCCATCGAGACGCGATCCTCCGTGGGCGAGTCGATAGAGTGCGATCCGTTCCTTCATATTCTTGGAGAACGTGGTTTCGCGCTTTCCTCTTATGAATGATCCTGGGTGGCTTGGTCAAAAAGCTAGCCAACATTTTGCCCCCTCGAAGTATGTTTTATCGATGATGGAACATGCTTCGAAACTATAGAATCGTCTTTTCATAGCGAGTCGCGAATCAGTGAACGATCCTCTTTCTGGGATTTTTCAGAGTCCTCATTCCTGAACTTATCGATTCGTATCGCGGGCTCGAGTCGCGGTCCGTTAGCGAGACATTCGTTCCGTTCTTGGGCGTGCACTTGGGCCTCGGAACGAAACGGGCTCCTCCTCGAATCGTGGTGGGCTTTTGGTTCGCGACCCGCTGGTCTTTCATGGATCGAATAGGACAAAGAAGGGGAGACAAACGGTCGCCCTCTTTGCCTATATAAACCGACCCTCCCCTCTTCACTTTCTTTCTTCTTTCTTTCTGCCGTATCGTTTCGCCTGCACCATCGAAGAACGAACCCAAATTTTCCAACCTTCGAAAATCCGAGCATTTCCTCAATTTTTAGAAAGGTAACTCCACAAAAAGCATTCTTATTTGTGAACGTCGCTCTTTCATGAATTTTCTTGACTGATTTGAGGGAGAAACGATGGAAATTTGCGCTTTTCTGAAGAAAACATCAAAACGCCATGGCTGACTAACGTAGAGCTCGAAGTTCGAGGATGGAAGGGAGAGGAGGAAAACGAAGGAGGAAGAAGAAGAGGGAAGGCCAGTTCGGATCGTGGGCAAGGAGAGGAGAAGATGAAGGCGAGATGAAAGATCGCGGTGGCAGCAAAGGCGCGTATCGTGGGGGTTGCAACGATTCGTGAAGGAGCGAACCCTTTGGCCTGCGATCCGATAGGGGCGATCCCTCTGCCTTGCGATCCAAAAAGGGGCGATTCCTCTGCCTTGCGATCCAAAAAGGGGCGATCCCTCTTCCTTGCGATCCGACTCATAGCTGACGATGCAAAGAAATTTCAAACTTTAATCAACGCCTTGTCACCATAAAATTCTGAACAGTTAGGATAGAGTCTTGACGTTGGACTTTCTGGACTGAATGACCACACAATTTGACTGCATATGACGACTAATATTTTGATGATCTTGATTGCTTTCACGCTTTATTTTTAATGCGCACACTCAAGCACACACACCGGCACTTGCACACACGGGGGGACGGGTAGTGTTAATCTTATTGTTCATATTTTATCGTCCTAGCAGCAATGTCGAATGATCACTCTTCTTCAAGATCCGCAGCAGTAGCGGAATCCGAGATTCCTGAGCAATACAACCCGGAAATTCCTCCCACTAATCCTGGAGGTGAAGATACTGGATCTGAGTACGAGGCCACGGAATCAGACTCGTCCGAAAGCACTCGATCTAGCGAAGAGTCAGAGATAGACGAACGAGCTCCCGACGAGATTCCTGGCGCTCTCGGGATAGATAAATTTTCCGATTCTCTAGCATCTAAGCTTGATGATATAAAGCTTAAACGAATCTGCTTGAGGCACGGAATTCCTTGGGATGATGTTTTGACGCCCGGAAGCGAAGATATACCCCACCTAGCTCCAGAAGGATATATGGCGATTAGCCGAACCATGTGTTTGGTAGGGGCCATCCCTCCGTTCCCTCCGATTGCCATCGAAACTTTAAGACGACTGGGAATTGCTCTGATGCAACTCCATCTGAACGCCTACGCATCGCTATATACCTTATACATTGCATACGCGGAGATCTTACATGCCGAGCTTAAATTCAAAGATTTGACGTTCTTCTTTCTTTTCAAGCACCGTTCTTCAGCAACTCCAAATTTTTCCTTCTTCGAATCGGTGGCAAATAGGAAGGTCCTGTACGATGGGTATAGCAATATAGGGGATCCTAAGTCTGATTGGTTTTACATAAGGAAACAGACCGGATGCTCACAAAGATGGCTCAAATCAAGTAAACTTTTAAGCCTCTAATCGAATATCTTGTTCAAGAAGTTTAGGCATTAACATTCTCCCTTTATCTCAAACGGATCATGCCTTCCCGAAAATGGAGGGTCCACTATACAACAATCGATTGTCCATTCTTTTACAAAGCAGATCCGACTTTTTAAGGATCAAAAAATGCATTACTGATGACAATCTTCATAAGCATCGTCTTCTGGATAGAAGATTTGGACTTGGCACTGGCGGCAAACCTTATAAGTATGTGCCCCCAACAGAGGGAGAGGGAACTTCACAGGCGATAGAAACGACTAAATTTCGCAAGGGTCCTTCTCCGATAGTCATCCAAGACGATGAAGACCTGAACATATACAGAGGAGATGAGGTCTGCGGTGACGTGTCCAAGGAAATTCCTATTTCTGCTCCAATTGAAACCGTCGCTCCCGGTGATTTGACAGAAGAGCAGTTATTTGACGAACTGAATAAAATCCCTCTACCCGATGATGTATATACGGAGAAGGACATTGGAGAGGGGCCTTTCTTCCCTGCTTCTGAAGAGACCATCGCTCCAACTAGAGGACGAGAAACTGGTCAGATGAGCCTGTCTTCAGGCCCGGGTCTGTTAGGGGGAATTACATGGGATGCACATATCACACACACTATCTGACCCTGCACTCTTATATTATGGGTATTCAAAGTTTTAATATGCTCTTCTCTTTTTTGCAGGAATGATGTCCCGCAGGAAATCTTACTCGTTTCGTTCTCTTCGTGAGGGCATACCCAGCCTTCGTCCGGATACTGAGCGCCCTCGTGGTCCTTCTCACAGGCCGACTTCCTCGCAACCTCGGTCTCCACCAAAGTCGACCTCTACCAGGCCTTCCAATTATCCGGCAGTTCCTACAGGGGGAAAGAAACTTCCTAAAGAGTTAACTCCTCCAAAGAGTGCACCTTCCCACAGCCGGTCGTCCAAAAAGCGTCACGAATCTAAAGATAGGGACAAAGATTCATCCAGAGAGACTGAGAAGGAGAGAAGTGATATTGTCCCCACCAGTCAACCAGAGTTGGCTGCCCCCGGATCACGGGATTACGTCCATGGTCCCGAGATCCAAGGCAGGCTGGAAAAGCTGCGGGAACAATTTCCAGGCATATTCTTTGACAGGATGGTGTTTGTTCCTGCCTTGGAACCGGTCCCTAAAAATTGGGATAATGAAGTTATCGGGAACATCCGCCACGCAGCCAGGCAATCTGAGATGATGAAAAAGCATGCAGTTAACCTTTCGGAAGTCATCCGAACGCTCGAAATAGAAGCACACAGATCTAAAGCGAAACTTGAAAATAACGAAAGGGCTAGGAAAAAATTGGAGAAGGACCTGGAAGATGCTCAGTCCCAGCTTGCTTTAGCACGGAGGGACGCTGAAAATTATAAGACTGAAATAGAGAATGCCAAGCAGCGCTTTCATTCAGAACTAGACTCTAATAG
The DNA here is from genome assembly GCA_030737875.1 of Allium sativum. Classification (NCBI taxonomy): domain Eukaryota; kingdom Viridiplantae; phylum Streptophyta; class Magnoliopsida; order Asparagales; family Amaryllidaceae; genus Allium; species Allium sativum. The sequence continues at coordinate 579,078,715 of CM060915.1, read as the reverse complement.
CCAAGAGAAAATGGCCTTAAAGAAGGAGGTTGAAGATCTAAAAATGGCCAACATCGAATTGAAAACAGCACAAGGCCACTTTGAAGCTGAGAAGGCTGCTTGGGAGGCAGAAAAAGCGAGTTTAAAAGAAAGTTTGGCCCTGGCTAAAGCAGAAAAGGTGATTTTGAATGACCAGGTCTCGGATGCGGAGAGAAGGGCAGCCCTCGCCAAAAAGAACGTTGAAAGTGCCATTGAATTGGCCACTGCTTCTAACAACAAGCTCCTCGAAAGAGAGAAAGAGATCGAGGGGTTTGAAGAGATGATTTTCGATTTCCTTGGCCAGGTTCTCAAGACTCGCAACATCTCGTGGATCCCAGATTACCATGTTACTTTGGCCAACTTATGGGATGCCATTGTTGAGGGTGAAAAGCATAGATTGGGGGTCGAAGAAGTCGATGATGATGAGTTGATGAAGAGCATCTTAAGAGACAATGAGCCTGAGGACCTGGCAGAGGGTCGCCGCCTGATCCTGGCGGAGATGGAAAAGGAGAGGGCCCTAGCTAAGGGTAAAGGCAAAGCCGATGAGGGCTCGAGTTCGGCTGTGGAGCCCAAGACCTCCGGGGTTGAGGAATACCACCCCGATGATCCATTAATCCCTTTGGGTCGAACTCCCATGGTCATTGGAGCCTCTGCAACTACTCAAGAAGGAGCATCTGCTGAAGGTATTTCTCTCTTTTCCCCACAATTTGTTAAAGCAATTGTGAATTGTCGTCGTCTGGCAGAACAACCAATTGAATTAGTAATGTGTGTTCCTCGTAATACAGGTGGCGAGCCCTTCGACAAGGGTGCTGAAAAAGAGAAAGAAGTGGAGAAGGAGGCTGTCTTGCCAGGTGCTGGTACTGATGTATCAAAGCAGGCCGAGGTCACAACAGCAGAAAGAAACATCCCGGCACCTAGCACCGATGTACCCAAAGATGCTGAGACTATCGAAGCTTTGAAAGACATGGATGGGCGCCATGTAGATGACGAAGAAGACATTATCGGCGCCAAAAAGGCCGATGATGATGACGAGGAAACCTTGGCCAGCCGAAAAGCCAGACAGGAGAAAGAGTTGGCTTCAAAGAAGGTGGGAGATGAGGCTTTGGACGTAGTCCCTCTTGCAGAATTCGATCCCAAAACTGGGATGATTGTGAAGATCCAGCCCAAATCCATCAGCCGACAGCTTCACTTTGCAAACCCCGATGACTTTCCGGCTTCCCTTTCTGATAGGAGGAAGAGAAAAGAGGTGGAAGAGGAATCTTCAGAGGAGTCGGATGTTCCTCTTATTGACAAAAGGAAGAGGAAGAAAGGGGATCCGTCTGATACCGACAAGGCGAAGCTGGAGAGGCAGAAGCAAGAGAAGAGGCCAAAGCGTAAATAGGATATTTGTTGTTTGTTGTTATTTTGTCCTTAGGCTTTCCACTGGTCAGGAAATGTAATTGTGAGACTGGCCCTCACTTTCTTTTCTAGGTTATTTTTCACTTTGTTGGTTCGCAGTACATAAATAAAAGTTTATCTCTTTTTGCATCCTTATGTACCTGTATTCAAATAAACTTTCCATGGTTAGTTACAGACCGTCTAGTTGTAATTACAAGTCAATCAAATAACAGAGAAAACTTTCATGCGGCATTAAAATTCATGTGTATATGCATATGGCCCATAGTCAGTCATTGGCATAACGCTTAACTAGGGCTTGTTAAAAATCGATTAACATTATTCGCATGTTGCCCCCTATTTCTGAATTTGGGGGACTCAGACAATTTCATAAGATAACTGTTCTTATGGGACCGAATTCCTGACACCTTTCTCAGTGCTTAATTATAGACTTCTTTGTACTCTCCTGACGGTTGTCAAGGTTAGAGTTTGAATTCAGTAGTTCAGTCGGTCCCCGATCCTTCAGCGGGGAAGGAGATCTTTCTCAGCATTTAATCGGAGACGCTTTTATACTCTCTCTCTCTCTCTCTGGAGAGTTAGAGTTCGAGCTCAGCGATTCATTCGCTCCCCGATCCTTCAGCGGGGAAGGAGCTCTTTCTCAGCGCTCAATCGGAGACTCTTTTATACTCTCTCTCTCTCTCTCTGGAGAGTTAGAGTTCGAGCTCAGCGATTCATTCGCTCCCCGATCCTTCAGCGGGGAAGGAGCTCTTTCTCAGTGCTCAATCGGAGACGCTTTTATACTATCTCTCTCTCTCTGGAGAGTTAGAGTTCGAGCTCAGCGATTCATTCGCTCCCCGATCCTTCAACGGGGAAGGAGCTCTTTCTCAGCGCTCAATCAGAGACGCTTTTATACTCTCTCTCTCTCTCTCTCTGGAGAGTTAGAGTTCGAGCTCAGCGATTCATTCGCTCCCCGATCCTTCAGCGGGGAAGGAGCTCTTTCTCAGCGCTCAATCGGAGACGCTTTTATACTCTCTCTCTCTGGAGAGTTAGAGTTGCGGATCAAGCGGTCTGCAATCATGCACGCTCATCAAACTCGTTCTAGGTTTACATTTTAACCCAAGCTCCGAGGATTAAAACTAGTCGGACAATCAGTTGGAGCATTTGCCAAGGCTTTGTGTTCCCCCAAACAGTCTACGGGAGGAACAGTTGGCAACAGACTTCGGGTACCTACATCATTCTATTGATTTTCACAAAAATAAATAGGTAGATAAGCAAAGATGCAATAAAGGTAAATGACACACAATATTTTATAGTGGTTCGGTCGAATCATGACCTACGTCCACTTTATAATCTCTTGCTTTAAGGAATCAGACTATTCTAGGCAAGTCATGCCCTGTACATAGTATTTTAACAAAGCAAAAGAATAAATTTGAAACTTTCATGTTAAATATGGCCGTAAATGTTGGGCATTCCACACTCTGGGGATTTCCTTTCCATCTACGGTTGCTAGCTTGAAGGTTCCATTATCAAGCTTGCTCTGAATGGAGTACGATCCTTCCCACTTCGCTCCCATATGAGTTGGGGGTGGGAAGACACGTTTCAGAACCAAGTCTCCGGGTTCCCATGTTCGGGCTCGAACCTTTTTGTTGTAATATCGGGCGACCTGTTGTTTGCATCTCAAGGCGCGCAGGTCTGCTTCATCCCTCTTTTCTTCGATCATATCCAGGGACTCAAGGAGCAATTCATTATTGGTCATTGGATCATAATAAGTCACCCGATGAGAAGGTACCTTTATCTCAACCGGGATGACTGCTTCCGTTCCAAAAGCAAGGGAGAACGGGGTGTGTCCTGTTGCCGATTTATAGGTTGTCCTGTAGGCCCATAGTGCCAAGGGCAATTCATCAGCCTACATGGCTCTAGCCCGCTTCATTCTTCTTTTCAGAATGGACTTAATTACTTTATTTGCCGCTTCGACTTGTCCGTTCGATTGTGGGTGCACCACAGAGGTCTATCGATTCTCGATGTGGTATTTTTGGCAGAAGTTTCTGAATTCAGCACTATCGAACTGAGTTCCGTTGTCTATTATTACAATCTTTGGAATCCCAAATCGATAGATGATGTTTCTCACGATAAAGTTGATCACTCGTTTGGTTGTGATTGTAGTTAGTGGTTCAGCCTCGACCCACTTAGTGAAATAATCTACGGCCACAATAGCGAACTTTGCTCCACCCCTTGCTATGGGGAGACTCCCAATGATATCAATTCCCCACATAGCGAAAGGCCATGGACTCATCATTGTTTTTAACTGACTAGGAGGCGCTCTAGGTATCTTTGAAAATCTCTGGCACGCATCACACCGTCGTGCATATCTTGCTGCATCCTTGTTTATGGTAGGCCAGAAATAACCATGCCGCAACACCTTTTTTTCCAAAGTTTGCCCTCCAGTGTGGTCGCCACACTCGCCTTCGTGGACTTCTTGCAGCACACGTTTGATGTCATCGTGGGCTATACACCGAAGGAGGGGCATTGAAAACCCTTGTCTGTAAAGAACTCCGCCTTGCATAACGTATCGGGCGGCTTTACGAATTACTTTACGCCTCTCGCTTTTCTTGGTCGGAAGCGTTCCATCTATCAGGAAATTCTTTAGAGGGGTCATCCAGGACTCCCTTTCTGGTTCCGTCTCTAGTACCAGGTCGATTTCCATTTGATCTATGTTAGGGGACCGAAGTACTTCAACGGGGGCTAGCCCAGTCACTTCAGGATCGTCAGAACTAGCCATCTTTGCCAACTTGTCTGCCTGCTGATTCTCTGACCGCGGAATATGAGATATGCTGTAGTGATCAAAATCATTCAGCGGTTCTTTCACTTTCTTTAAGTATAAAATCAATCTTGCACTTTTAGCTTGGAATCTTCCAGTGACTTGATTCACAACTAACTTGGAGTCGCAGAAGATGTTCAGCTTTGTGACTTCTAGTTTCTTTGCAATCTTTAATCCGGCTATCAGAGCTTCATATTCGGAATCGTTGTTAGTGGCATGAAACTCCAATCGGATTGCATAGGTTATCAATCGTTTCTCGGGGGTTTCAAGCACTATTCCAGCGCCGGATCTTTCGTCATTCCTAGCGCCATCAGTATGCAATCTCCAGGCAGTGGGATCGAAAAGTAATTTTGAAGGATCAATTTCTTCGTTTGCTATATCTTCCTCAGGGACAGTGAACTCTGCTATGAAGTCGGCTATCACTTGCCCCCGAATTGACCGTCTGGGCTGAAAGTTCAAATCAAATTGACTTAGCTCAATATTCCATTTGAGTAACCTTCCAGATGCCTCCGATCTCTGTAGAACTTGCTTGAGTGGGTGATCGGTGTATACGGTGATAGGGTGTGCCTGAAAATAATGCCGAAGTTTTCTAGAGGCGATCAGTAAACTATACGCCAACTTTTCTATCCGTGGATAATTACGCTCTGCTGCTGTCAATTTTTTGCTCACATAATACACAGGTCTTTGGACCTTATCCTCTTCCCTTACCAATGCTGAGCTGATCGCATGGGATGACACTGCTAAATACACGAATAAATCCTCGTGATCTATTGGCTTAGATAAAATCGGAGGTTTCTCCAAGTGCCTGAGCAAATTCTGAAATGCTTCTATGCAGTCAGGTGTCCATTTGAAGTGGCGTTTTCCTCGCTTTATTAATTCGAAGAATGGGATGCACTTATCCGTAGCCCTGGAGATAAATCTGCTCAATGCGGCCACTTTTCCGGCAAGGCTTTGCACATCCCTAATTTGCCTAGGTTCCTGAATGTCTCTGATTGCCGCGATCTGATCTGGATTAATCTCAATACCGCGGGAACTGACAACGAATCCCAAGAATTTTCCAGAGGCAACACCGAACGAATATTTGGTTGGATTGAGTTTCATTCCATACTTTCGAAGAATGCCGAACATCTCTGCCAAGTCAGTAGTGTGTTGAGAAGATTGCTTGGACTTAACCAACATATCGTCGACGTATACTTCCATTGTTCTCCCGATCTGGTTATAAAACATTCTGTTGACTAAGAGTTGATATGTAGCGCCCGCATTCTTCAAGCCAAAGGGCATCACCACATAACAATATAATCCCAAATCAGTGATAAAACTAGTGTGCTCTTGATCTGGAACATGCATCGGAATCTGGTTGTATCCTGGATAAGCATCCATAAATGAGAGAAGCTCATGACCTGCCGTTGAATCCACCAGCTGGTCAATCCGGGGCAACGGGAAATTATCATTTGGACAGGCTTTGTTCAAATCTGAGAAGTCGATACACGTTCGCCACTTCCCGTTGGCCTTCTTTACCAGGACTGGATTCGAAATCCAATCTGGGTAGGTCGAGTCTCTGATAAATCCATTACTCTTTATCTTTCCAACTTCTTCTTTCAAGGCAGCGGACCTCTCTGGGCCCAGCATTCGCCTTTTTTGCTTCACTGGAGGATGTTTAGGGTCAATGCTCAAGGAATGGCTCACGATTGATGGGGATATCCCACACATGTCCGCGTGGGTCCAAGCAAATACATCCAAATTGTTTTTTAAGAAATCCGTCAATTCTTTAGCAAGATTCGGACTTAACTGGGATCCAATCTTAAGGACCTTCTCCGGGTCACTGTCATCGATCGGAATATCCACAGTTGTCTCGTTGGGAGTCGCCATTCTGCCCCCGGGTTCTTGATCCTCTCTGGGATCTATATCCTCGGGCATCTCTCTGGGCGACTCCCCAACGGCTATCCTCTTTGGTTGCTATAAGGTCTCTGCCCCCGAAGGGGGAGAGGTGCATTTAGTTTCGATATCCCCTCCATTACGAAGTAACTTTAGTTCGGCAACATAACATGCTCGCGCAGCAACTTGATCCCCTCTGACGATACCAATGCCAGCCTCTGTGGGGAATTTCAATAACAAGCACCAGGGGGCTATACAGGCTCTGAACTTTGCGAGGGCCGGTCGGCCCAAGAAGGCATTGTAGGGCGATTCAACATCCAAAACCACAAAGGGAAGGATTCTCACTCTCTGGCGTTCTCCTTCTCCAAGTGTAACTGGTAACTCTACATAACCCATTGGAGCGGTGGATGCTCCGTTGAATCCACGGATCCATCCTTGGTAGGGCTTCAAGTCTTTTATTTCGAGATTCATCTGGTGAAAGGTCTTTTTGAAAAGAATATTGACAGAACTCCCGTTGTCCACTAAAACCTTATGAACGGTGGCTGGTCCAATGGGTACTGTAATTACAAGTGGATCTTCAGTTGGAGCATGGACTCCGATGCTTTCTCGTTCTCGGAAAACAACATCATCGGTCATCATCTTCTGCTGCTTCACCGGGGTACTGTCCTTGGGGTTGCTACATTCCTCTACCTCGAGGTGTTGTTTGGCCGCATTGACGTATTGATCTAATGCTTTGGAACTGTGCCCGGCGAGATAAAGTCCTCCGATCACGGTATTAATAACAATATTCTTTCCTTTTTGCTGGGCAGTCGGCCTAGCAGCAAGTTGATTCTGGTTCTGGTTCGGGGCCTGCACTGCTTGCCCCCTGTCCCTGGGCGTCACTCTGTATTCATCTAACTTTCCTTCTCGAAACATCCTTTCGACTACTTCCCTTAGGTGACGACATTCATTCGTCGAATGGCCGTGAATCTGATGAAAGAGACAAAACTTCCCTGTTTCACGCTCTTTATCTGTCGACTCTCTGGGAGGTGGCCTCTTATTCTGGAGGACTTCGTACGCATCCATGAAGATATTTTCCAGAGTATCACATATTGGTGTATAACTTTCAAAGGCCCTGGGACGAGTCCTTCTCTGGGAGTCGTTCCCTCGGTTCCTCTTCCGGTTGTTGCCGTTACTATTATTATTGTTGTTACCTGGCTGACGACCACCCAGATTCTGGTTTCCGACGTTAACTTCAACTTTCCCCGAGCTGTCTCCCGTCTGTTTGATGGCTACATTGCTCTGAATTTCCTCCTTATCAGTTGTTTTAGCCTTTCGATTAGCATATACCTCTTCCCGGCGTAAATGTACGTTGGCTTTCTGGTAGAATAACTCTCTAGTGTGGGGCGGTTTGCCTGCCAGGTATCTCCCAAATTCAGTATCCTTATCCACTCCGTCAATCAGTGCTGCGACAACGGTCGGCTCATGAGGATCTTTAACCTCAGTAGCGGCCAAATTGAAACGATCCAGGTACACCCTTAAACTCTCGCCTGGTCGCTGCTTGACAAGGAATAAATCGATCACACTTTTTGTCTTCTGTGCGTAGATACGGAATTGTTCCACGAACTTCTCACTCAACTCCCTGAAGCTAGAAATTGATCTCGCCGGCAAACGGGTAAACCATAACAAAGCCACATCCTCCAGGAATATGGGAAACGCTTTGCACTTAACAGCATCAGATGCTGCGGCAGCGGTCATTGACCAAGAGTATCTCATCAGATGCTGGACAGGATCAGATCTTCCCGCGTATCGGTTCATTTGTGGCATGTTGAAACGTCTTGGAAAAGTCGCATCCAAAATATCATCAGTGAAAGGGGTGTGACTTCGGTCGATCCCCCAATCTTCATTTCGTTGTCCACGGCTATCTACCAGAATCTGGTGGACCATGGCTGCAACATTTGCACTGGTCAAAGGAGGTTCAGGGTCAGTGCCTCTGGCCCGGCGGGGTTCTCTGATCTCTCTTCGAGGAGCGGTCGCAAAATCCGGGGCTCGGATAGGACTTCGTTGCCCCCTATTATCATGAGTATGTGCGCGGCGACGGGGCTGAGGTAGTCTGTTATGCACAGGACTGTCCATATATCGAGCCCTGGGAGCTGTAGCTTGGTCATTCACATTACGGTTTGAGGGCCCCGCCCCCAGCGCTTCTTCTTCCTGTGATGGCAGCGTTCCGAACCGAAGTTGCTCTATGTTCTCGGCTCTCTCATACGGTCGTCGCAGAGGTCTTGGCGATTCCTCAGACGAAGAAGAATATCCCGGAGTGGGTGAACGAACCGGCGGCGTTCTTTGCCTTGCGAGTTCGTCAAGCCTTCTATCCATAGCTGTCAAATTTTGCCGCAGGATGGAACTTTCCTGCCTTTGGGCAGCCAACTCATCAAACAATCTATCCCACATTTCGGCGAAGCGAGAGAGATCCCCCTCGGTGACAGGAGCAGCAGGATCATATTGGTCATCATCACTCTCTCTTATGCGCAAAGAGCTCGAGCCGGGTCGAGCAGAGGGGCCAGGACGATAGGAGCGGGTCATAGGTTCCTTTCCAGGCCGAGTTGTAGTCTGATCATCAATCCGGATAGCTGCGGTTCGTGGATGGCGTCTCGCTGCGCCCCCCTGAGGTCGACTCGTGGTCGTGGTACGCGGAGGCTGCGAGGCGTTACCTCGGGATCGAGTAACAACCCCTTCAGCGGCCCGTATCGTCTCGTTCTCATCGACTCGGAGCGTGGTGTCTTCATCGGATCGGTTTGCCCCCCGCGCTCCGCGATCCAGAGTTCCCTCATTGCCCAGCTCGTGCACACTCTCTTCAATCGTTTCGTTGGTCTGCGAAGCTTTAGATCTTTTTCCAGCCATGATATCTGAATCGCTGGAATCTTCAAAGAAGTGAATAATGAAACTTTAGGAGTGTTTTCTCAGTGAAAGCACCAAAATGTTAGATCAAAATTTGGACCTAACACCCAAATTGTTCTGAAGCTTGTAGAGTTTCAACTGAAGAATGAGAAAAAAAGGAAATAACACACAGAATTTATAGTGGTTCGGCGTTAACGAGCCTACGTCCACTTTATATGTTATTGATTATGCTTTGAAAGCTAATACAATCAAGGATTTCTCTCAATATTTCAGTAGTTTGACAACAATGGCGGATTCAGTACTCAATATTGCCAAAAAGATCCCAAAAAAGCCAAGCTCCGGGCTATTTATAGCTGATTTTGTCAGGCGGGTCGTGGTAACACGTGGCACGAATCTCGAGAATATCGGATCGCATCGCCACCGTTGAGGAAATAGTCAAATTAGCCGTTGTGGACAGGTGTCGCGATCTGCTTGAAAATCGGATCGTGCAGATGGGGAGAATCAGTCCAAGTGACGGTTAGGGACACGTGTCGCCAGATCCGTGCGATTCGGATCGCTGAAGACTAGCTCGCGCTTGAACGGGTCAGAGGGTTCGCCATGCACCAGGGGATCGGATCGGTTCGCTCTGGGCAACAATATAAGTTTGGATCGGATCGCCTGGATGCGTCGTTCGCTGATGAGATGGGGCGATCCGTCGAGACGCGATCCTCCGGGGGCGATCCATCGAGACGTGATCCTCCGTGGGCGAGTCGATAGAGTGCGATCCGTTCGTTCATATTCTTGGAGAACGTGGTTTCGCGCTTTCCTCTTACGAATGATCCTGGGTGGCTTGGTCAAAAAGCTAGCCAACAGCATCAATATGTCGTTATACAACATTTAAAAATGTAAATGTTATATAAGGAAAAATAATCAATTAGAGCTCATTTTAAATAATAAAAATGATAAATAAAACGTATTTTAAATTTTGTTTACATATTATCGAGATGCATGAAAATTGATGAATGTGACCAGAAAATATATTAGATATGCATAGTTATGTCAACAAGTTGAACGAAACGTCGTAAGCTAGTTAGCTTTTATGTTAATTAGCCAATGCTATTTATGTAGGAAGGTGAATGTGTGTTTGTTTTGAGGTGTCACCTTCCTAAGACACAATGGTGTGTTTGTTATGAGGTGTACATCCATCTTCTTAGGTGTGCAACACCTCACCAATCCAAACCAACATCTGAATCCTATAAAAGGAGGTGCCTCCTTCTCATTTTTCTTCACTTCCTTCTTCATCCATTCCTCCTTCTTCCTCCCCATACCACTTCAGCCCTTACCCTAGCCACCACTGGCAACAGCCCCCTCCCCCACGTCAAGCGTAGAATTCCCCCATGGGTTGACCCCACTCCGCCTAAAAACATCTTCTCCCCCCATAAAACACAAAAAACACCATTTATTCCTCATACACCCCTTTTCCACCCCATTTAACCTGTTTAAATCCCATGCCTCCTCCATCCGAGCCCTCCCAAAACGCAACCTGCCCCCCCCCCCCCCCCCAGCCCCATGGGTCCCACTCTCCAAAATCCAAACTCCATTCACTTTAAAACCCTTTCCGTTAGCTCTTTGAATCCAAAATATACATCCATATTTTTTCGTTAATTTTATAAACCAAAACGCGTCGAACCCCTACCCAATTTTTCTTATAAAATATTTGTGATGCTAGAAGGGTGCCATATTTTATCCTAGGTTGTTTAGACGTAAAGATCCTACCTTTTTAAAAGATGCGGAGTGGAAACAAATGGTGAGTAATACATTGCTCATGTCTGAATTATTTATATGGTTTGCGATTGTTGATGTTGCTTGAAAATTATACGCAAGTAAATATGTATGCTATGTTGCATAAGTATGATGTGTGGACTTGAATTGTTGAAGTTGATTAAGAATTAATACGGTATCGTAAGTGATTTAGTAGTTGAAATCATAAACAAAACATTTGGTTGAAATGGATGATAACTTGGTTCAATGTTGCATGTATGTTGACATGAAAAATAAATATTTACAAGTTAGCGTTGGATTGTTAAATAATTAAAAGTTAACAATGATATTTGGATAGTTTACCATATCAAAAATGACATGTATTTGTAGTGTTTTGTGGTAGTTGAAAACATATGTTTGAACAAACAAGTCTATGTGATGAATAGTAACTTTAACTTGTATTGACGCAACTTTGTCAATATAAACCTAACATATGTACACAATCTTATATGTTGTATGTTGATGTGTTTGGATATGGATTGGCTAAAAACAATAATAGTCAATCGATTATTAACATCAGTTAATAAATTTTTTGAAAATTAGTTGGAAAATAATGTTTAAGCGTTGACAGTATTAACACTTAGCCATCGACACCGTATTATGGCATATAATGATTGATTGATCCTATTTGAACACAGTTGTTATGCTGGATCCATATAATTTAAATTATATGGAAATTTATTAAGCCTTATTCCAATTTGGGAAATTTACCAATATTTTAGTAATTTAATGTTAGTTGAAAAATAAAAGTCAAAATATGACGTTCAATTTTGGATGGATGTAAAGTATAATTCATTACGACGAACATTCGCAAAAGAAATAAATTGATCTGAAATAATCTTCAAATAGTTATGGAACGTCGAACTTTTTATTTTAAAATTAATAGTAACCAAGGAAAAGTGAAGTTCGGTCAGCATATCTAGAAAATGTTTTAACAAAAGTTTCTTTTCAAAACTTATTTTTTTATTTTTATAAGGGCTTCAGGAAATTTTGGGCCCAAAAGAACAAGTTTGGAAAAATAATATTATTTTATAATAACATAATATTATAATATCAGTTTAATGAAAATATTTTAATTGGATGTGAAATATTGAAAATATTGTTTACAGTAATTATTAGGAAATTAATAACTATTTTAGAAGCAATCAGATTTTATTTTAATATAAAATCAAAGTTTTATTTGAATAGAACCCGTTGCGCAGCGACAGTTCTCGATTTCAACGACTGGCTTAAAACTAACATACCGGGAGATCAAACTGTTGGATTCTCCTAAAATAAAAATCATTAGGTATAAATTGGAAAGAGCTTTGAAATGAGTATAAGAATTTTTAAATCCAACGGTTAGATCTCAAGATAAATCCAAATCAAAATTGAATAAAAACAACGCTAGCATCGTCAATGATCTGAAATTGGTTTTTAATGAAATGGGCTATTTTTAAATTATTAAAAATAGAGAAAAATTACGATAAATCATGATTAATGATTCCAAAGTGGCTTGAAAAAGTAATACTAAGTTTTGAATTATGTTTCAACTATTTTGCATTTTCAGCCTAATTGACTAAAAAGGGTAAAAAGATGTTTTGTAAATTTAAGTTAAATAATCTTAAAATTGTTTGGTTTATCAAATATAAACAAGTTTTGAAAGGTTTTGTTTAGATAAATCTTTTTATTTAGAAAAGATTCTCAATTTAAATAAAAATTGGATTTGGATAGGAGTAATCTTCGGATGTTAGGTATTAGTTATCGTTGGTAGAAGTTTACTACCTGTGGAATTTGGAAGATATTAACATTTTTATTCCATTTATAGTATTCATTGATTTCAAGAATTTTATTGAATATAAGATTGATACAAAACCTATTTAAATTCTTATATTTTATATAAATTGGTTTGAGTTTGTCATGAATGATGTTTTAAATAACACTGTTCTTTAACCCAGTTAAAAGAGAAAACGATTTCTCAAGATTGTTTGATAGCAAATCTTTATTTAAATTGATTATGAAGATTTGGCTGAAATACTTAAAAGAAATGCTTAAGTAAGTAAATATTTGATAATATATGTAGGTGTAATTCTGAAATTTATAAAATGATTTGAGTAAAATTATATTCCTAAAATTGGAATAAGGCTTAGGTTATCTTGTATGTCTTAATTTATCTAAAAGATGCAATAGTTATTCAGAACGACCGGGTTTCAACCCATTGTGAATAACTAAACGACGTAATAAAAACAGCATTGACGATGACTCGGAGGCCTTCACATCGAAAGGATTGCTCGTTGATGCATCAGGTTGATCCCTCATTATGAGATTATAGTGACGGTGATTCAATCGTACTTGAAGTAATTCGGGTTGTAAGGGCTTTCTCACCCAGGTGGGTGGTGGAATGAAGCACCTTCAGTTTCATTCAAAACGAAGAATGAACTTGTAAATGGATGTATGTCTGACGTTGTATTTCACAACATAATCGATTGATTTCTATTAATGTTATATCAGTTGGTGGCGGAGAATTTATTCTTTTTGCTTAACCCCTCCTCTAATACTTCTAGTATTCATAGGGATATGTATTAGTAGACAACCATCATATTTCATGAATTGACGATGTGACATGCTGTGTGCTGAGTAGATCGAAGTTTTGTTGCAAAGGAGAATTTTGTGGATGATGTTCAAAGCATGGCTGATATAGCATAGCTTTGTGTTGAGACGTAGCCTTAGAACCTCACAACACATGAATGGCCGAAAATAGGATAATGGATGGCTAAGATATGTTCTAGCGTTCCTTTCTAACTGAAAAGTGATGCCATGGTATAGAGCTCAAGCAAGTTTACTTAGTAGCATTCGTATGGAATTCAACTTCAAATACAAGGTTACAATTTTCATTTGTACCTTAGTAGCTAACATAATGGGTTGAGGAATTATACGAGATAAGATTGATACATTTATTTTCGAAATTGTTTTACACACCTAGACATTAATAATAATATAAATGTTTTGTTCTAAACAATATCAAGCATATTCAACAATTATAAGGTAAAGTCTTTCCTCTGGTTTGCGCATGCATTGTGTTATGGGACTTGAGTTTTATAATAGCTTCGTTTTTCAAAAGCATGAATTTCAAAAACTTTTAACAATTGGTTGATGGATGTATGATATGGGTTATGGTTTGTTAATTAGGTGGTTGAAAATAGCGCCAAGTTTACGGCCTCGATAAAGAACGATGTCGAGATAGGAAGAGTAAGAGAGACAACCCAAAAATTGGAGGATGACTCGATCAACGATACCCTACAAGGGTTCATAAGCTTAGTGGGAACGAAACAGCTCTTCAAAGCATTAATCGACTGCCCCGAATACTATTCGTAAAGATAAAGAAAAGATAAGAGCCGACTGATGGATCGTCGATTCTGATTAGAGAAGATAATGATGTCATCAGCAAAAGACAAAGAAGAAATCATGGGGTAACCACTTGGAATACAAAAGCGTGAATTTTCTCAATAATGGTAAGAGAGTGAACCCCTCGGATGAGATCCTTAGCACCGATGACAAACAACTTAGGAAGAGGGGGCTGCCTTGACGAAGACCCCTTTCCAACGGAAAATAACCTTTGGCCACCTTGTTGATAAGAATAAAGAACCAGCAGTTTGAAACAAGTCCCCAAATAACATCAATAAAAGGCTTAGGAAACCTGAAAGATTGGAGAACCCGATGATAAAGAACCAGGACAAGTGGTCTTAAGCTTTTGATATATCAAGCTTAATCACAACATTGGAACCTCAGATCTCCCTGTCGATCTTAGAAATAAGTTCTTGAGCGAGAAGAACATTGTTAGTAATCATACGACCTTAGACAATACCATCCAAAGACGAAGAAATAACATAGTCTAGGATAGAAGCGAGCTGAGAAGCCAATTTCTTGCAGATGACTTTGTTCGAGAAGTTAAAAAGACTAATTGGTTTGAAAATAGAGCAAGAGCAAGGATTCTCACAATTAGGGACGAGCACAAGAATGGTGAACGTCCAACCCTTGGGGAACATAGCACCTCAGAAGAAAGATTTGATCGCCATGGAGAAGTCTTGACAAATGATCGCCATGGCATTACAGTACACTACAACAAAATACCATTTTACAACATAAATTCTGCAATAGTTTATTTAAATGTTGTAAAAGTGTTAGATTTTTCATGACATATGTTAAGAGTATGTTGTAATAGATTTTTTAGAACAACATCCCCGGCATGAAGGTTGTAAATAATAAATATTTACAATGTTACTAAAAATGTTGCAAAATTTTTTTTAACAATGACTTTTTTACATTATATTATATTTGTGTTTTCATAACATATACATAAGGTTATTGAAATTTGAAACTAAGACTACGGTTTTTGAACACTGTAAATTAGTACTATTCAACAATAGTTACTAAACGTTTTAAAAAAAAGTATTTTATAACAAAAAAACTTGCATATTCTATTTATTTTTCAATTTACAATATTTGCATAACGTTATCTTAATTCATTTTAGGACAATGTTTATTTAACATTACATTTAACAACTTTCGATTGATATTGTTAATATTCATATTTAAACAGTAGATTAGTAACATTGTCATAAGTACATTGTATGACTTTTATATGTTATTGTTTAAAATTGTAATGATGAGATCAAACTATGAATATTATAGAAAACAAAGTTTTTAACAACTTCTACTTGATGATGTAATCTTGTACTAAACAAAAATGTTTTATTAATATTTTATATTATGATGATGTTTGTTGATAGTGTAATATTACGCAGTATTTAATGAAATTAATCGGTATTGTAAAATATTTTGTTAACTGATTTGTTACTAGTTTGAATAGTTCTTTATGCAATTCCATGTTTAAGCAATCTTTTAACATCATTCATCCAAATCATAAATTTTACAAGATATGCATCGTTTACATAATAATCATGCTTTTAAATTGACATAGGGTCACACCGACTATAATTATGTATTTGTTGCTAGATAAAATATGTGGAATACATTTTTGTTGATAATCATATGCACAGTATTAAAAGATTGTGCGAATATGCACATTGCTGTAGGAATTGTACATGTAATCTTTTATTGTTTCCAACCCCACATCTTGATGATGCATATGTAATTAAATCTTACCATCAACGAAAAGCATTATTTGTCTTATTGTTGATAGTCAGTCACCTAGAGTTCTAAAAAAAATATGCATCATCTATTAATTTAAATTTAAAATAAATGGAAAAACCTAATGTGTAAATAGATGATCAATCAAAAATACTAAAATTTTCCTAAATATTATGTAACATTTACCAATATAAAATTACCTTATTTACATAATAAAATAGTTAGTGGAAACAACATAGATACCCTATTACGCAAGAAAGGTACTGTGAGCAACAATTGCATTCTCAGTGACCTATTGTTTGTATGGATGGATGAGGCTGGGAGTAATAAATTAGAAGTGCATTTTTAGGGAACTAATCTGATGTCAAAATGACCGCTTGCCAATCTGCCCATATACATTCATATCTTGATTGTTCTTAAGTGCATCGATAATTATAACGGGATTCTTGATGTGACGACCCCAAACCCCGTACTGACAGTGGCAAGGGTAATCTTTGGAATATAACACATAAACAGATAATAGCAGAATAGAAACAAAAAAATACACCAGATAATGTACAAATAATACACTGGATAAACATAATCATCAGAGTTACACAGTATACAGGATCATACTTAGTACAAATACAGTTCAGCTATACATAAATGTCTACAGCGGAAAACAAACATAATATGTACAATAGGAGTTGAACAGCATAAAATAGATAAATGATAGAATCCATCTTCAGCTCCAGCTATCCAGAAAGAGCCTGCTAAAACCTGAATACAAGGCTGCCCGTGTAGAAAGAGGGGCACCCGAGTATGCAAGTGAAACAAACTACGAGTCAGTCATGGGACTGGTATGAGAAATCTACTTAACACAATATATAATATGGCTAATCAAAGGACCATGCCACTTTCGTGGAATAGGTTTACTCCATTGGATTGCCAGTGCTTTAAAACAGATAATTCTTTTAAAACATCGCAATGCTTTTTATAAAAATGAAACCATTATAAGACTCAGTTCCTATCACACAATGCAATGCAAACCGGAGGATAGAGTTTTTACCTTATAATGGCAAAAATATGCATGATACGAATAAAACAAAAGCACCTGATATTACTAGTGTTTATATGTTTCAAAAACAATTTCAATCATAACTATCAATCATAGACGACATGAGCGTCCCATGTCACTATGTCGCCAAATATAGGTATACAATTGAAACCACACAGTCACGTATTTGGAAATTTGATTTCCGTCATGAACCAAGGCAAAAGATAGTCCTTACCCAATTCGAGACTGCCTAGCCCGAGCCTTAGGACCCAGACACAGGTGGGCCCTTGGAGCGACAGGGTCGGTCCATCGATGTGGATTAAAATGCCTGAACACTGCGTTTCCCCGCCCTTTGGGGCGTAAATGAGTCAACGAATGACTCCATCGGTCTAGGATCGACCGATATAATCGAGGCGCCTCGCAACAGCAACAACCACATAGGTGAAAATAATATAAATGTCAGCCAGTTTAAGCACTGACACCACCTCTAGCTAGGAAGAAACGCATGTCCTCTTTGAGGTCCTCTCCCGTTTCCGGTTCATACTGGGGTGTGAGGTTCGCGAATTCACGTTATACACAAAGCTACGCCACACAGGCGGTGCTTTGATCATCACCACAAGACTTTGCTTTTCAACAGAAGCCCTAATCACTGCATCTTAGCATGCCACACAGGCAATTCACACCATGCAATTGATGGCTATCAATCACACAGAATGAATTCCAATGTCAGACACACAGTCCATTTGCAAGTCCGTTCTGGGTCTGAACGAAACCGGAGGCACTATATACCTCACATACCCATCGATCTCCACGTACGTCTGGACAATCACCACTCATTATCCATATTTCGGGATGCCTTCCAATCAGGACATCAGTTACCATCCAAACGAGGTGAAGATCACCGGTCTTCGACCACTGTCTTCATCTTCAATTTCTTATCGTCTATATAGTTATTCAGAATGGGATAAACCCGGTCTTTCTGAGCAACTCGCATATATAAATAACTAGTGCTACACAAACACAACATACGCCTCATTCCAATTCATTAGTCACTAACCGTCAATCAGTAAGGGAATGATCTCCCAAATATAAACCCCGAAGGCCGAAACCAACATCAGATCAAAACCCAGGAAACCATTCGACTTAGCTAACCTTCAGTAAATTTCTAAATTTCACATTCCATATCGTTTATAATATTTTATAATGATTTATCACTATTTTTATTTATTTTAAAATAGCCAATTTATTCAAACGACGCTTCGGGCCATAATGCGGCCGTGGCGCTGTTTTTCTTCAGATTTGATTTATACATATATGAAAATCTAACCGTTGGATCTTCACAAATTTTATATCATTAGAAAGATCTTTTCAAAATGAATCCAACGGTTCCAGTTTTGGGAAAATCCAACGTCGGATCTCCCGATACAATTGTTTGAAGTTTCGATTTCAAAATACGAACCGCAGCGTCGTTATTCGATTTAATTTAATTATATATATATATATATAAATATAATCGATTCTGGCGTTGTTTTTCTTCAGATTTGAATTAAACATTCCAGACAATCCAACTGTTGGATCTTTACAAAGTTGGTGTCGTTGGAAAGATATTTCCAAAGCGAACCCAACGGTTTCAGTTTCGAGAAAATCTGATGGTCGGATCTCCCGCACTAATCGTTTGAAATCACAGTTTCAAAATACGAACTGCAGCTTCGTTATTCGATTTATTTTAATTATATATATATATATATATATATATATATATATATATAATCGATTCTTCGATTTCAAAACCATATTCTTTTCATACCTTTGATAAAAATGATATTTTTATCAAATTGACTTCTATTTCAACACTTCACTATTTTTAACAATTCATATATAGGACAAAAATGTGATTTTCATTGTGAAACTATTTATTTCAAAACACGACTATTTTATATAGTTCATATAGATGATAAAAATATGATTTTTATTATAAAACAATTTATTTCAAAACACGAATACCATTCAACACAAGAATTTCTATTCAACGAATGAGTTTCTATTCAACACATGAAGGTTTTCTATAGTTTGTATATATATAGTAAAAATGTGATTTTTTTATTGCAAAACAATTTATTTCAAAACAAGACTATTTTATATAGTTCATATAGATGATAAAAATATGATTTTTATTATAAATAATTTATTTTAAAACACGAATACCATTCAACACATGAATTTCTGTTCAACGAATGAATTTCTATTCAACACATGAAAGTTTTCTATTGTTTGTATATATAAAGAAAAAAGGTGATTTTTATTGTAAAACAATTTATTTCAAAACACGACTATTTTACATAGTTCATATAGATGTTAAAAAATGATTTTATTATAAAACAATTTATTTTAAAACACGAATACCATTCAACACATGAATTTCTATTCAACGAATGAATATCTATTCAACACGTGAAGGTTTTCTATTCAACACACGAATATAGTTTCAACACATGAAAACAATTCTAACACATGAATATTATTCAAAATTTCGGCAGCATAACGGCAGGGTAGTTAAAACCAGGGCCGTCCCAAGTACGGCTCCTTACTCTACCTTAAAGCCTCGCAGCTTTTGACAATGGGGATTTCATGCATCTAGTTCGCACGCAGGCGGCATGTATATTTTTTTCATTTCCCCAAACTAATCCTATGTGGTTTCAACCAAATAATTCTCAACCACAAACGGGTATTTTTCAACCACAATCAATCAATTTCAACCACAAACAATTCTAATCGACCATTCGCTATCAACCAATTTTCACACCAATCACAACCAATAAATATCGTCCATGGTTTGTGGACGAGGGGCGTGTGTATATATATATATATAAGTATATTTCACTTCCATTCAACACATGTATAATTTTTACAATGCATATATAACTTATACATCGAACGTACAACTTATACAACGCTTATACATAAGGCGTACAACGCTTATATAACTCATACTTCGACTATATAATTTATACATCGTCGTTTTCCATATCGTTTATAATTCAGAAATCTCACTTTGGGTTCCACTCCACCAAAAATAGAAGAAGGCTCAGAAAAATATGCGGTCTCTTCTAGAATGTAGAAGACGTCCACACGAGTCCATTGTCTCTTGTTTCACTGAATTTCGTCAAGAAACGAAAAGGATATGACTTTTACAATGAAATCAAAAACCGTAACGCTTTAAACTGCTATAATATAGTTTTAAATAAAACAGCCGTATGTTTTTCAAACCTGTTCAAAACTAGGTTTTAAATTTTTGCTCGATCCGTGAAGCTATTCGTCGATCGGCCTTTGCAGCGTCGAAGGGGAGCGAAAGCCGCTCCAGGGGATGGTAGCCGCGGCGAACTCGAACCAGGGAGGAGGGCACGGCGGCGCTCGAAAGTCGCAGACTTTCTGGGCTTGGATCTCGCTCCACACGACACGATAGAGGGCAAGGATTTTATGGATTTGAAGCTTGGAGGACCCTCTTCAAAAACCTTAACTAGGGCGCTCGATATTAGAGCGTGGATCGAGAGGAAAAGAGGAGAGAAGGTTTTGAGGAATTCCGCCGTTCGTTTTGGTCGGGGAGAGAGAATGTCGGGGGGGGAGCTGATGTGGACCAATCCCTTTTTTATTTATAAAGTTTAAAAATCCAAAAATACCCCTTGCCTCCTGCGAACTCCAACAACGACTGTCATCCCTAGCATTTTACCCCATTCCGAACACAATGGGATATGTTTTGTAGGCTCATTCGACGGTTTCAGTCAGTTTTCCTTCAAATTAAAATATAAAACATTCAATATTCGATTTGAACGTACATTTCAAATTTCTAGGGCCACAAACTGATTCTAAAAATTCCAGAAAAATAAATCTAGCTATGTTTTGACGATACGGTCCCAACAAAACTAGTTTCGTCAGTTTGAAAAATAGCCCATTTCTAGTCGATCTAATTTAACTATAATTGACCACGCTCACATATTAACTTCAAAAATTATGAAATTTGAAATTTAGCAATAATTTGATATCCCGGATCCAACAAAAGTGGTTTCATCAAATTCTGAGGTCGTTTGCAAAAGGGCCATTTTCACGGGCTATGTAAACTCTATAGCGATCTTTCTGAAAATTCATTTAGCCATAACTTTTGCTTCCCGCTATGAAACTTCAATTTTTCAGATTCTCTAGAAAGATATTCACTAACAGATTTAAATATTTTGGTTTCACTTAAATCCGTTTTGTTTTGCACCCGGTACAATCAGTCAAAGTTTGAATTCAAATTTTGAAACTACCGCGCCATTTCAGGCCTTGTTTATAATTAGAAATAATTATATTCATTTCCAATGTTGATTCAAACTTACTTTTCATCGTTATTATTTAAAATATTTACTTAAAATATTTAAAATCCACAAAAATAGCCAATTTAAAAAATTTAAATTGGTTCAGATTTTCCGGGTCGTTACAATCTCCCCCACTTAAAACTTTTCGTCCCCGAAAAGGAACAAAGTCGAAAGTGGTTTGATTAATCAACTCTAAGTTCAATCTGGCTTCCATTCTCCAACTTTTCAATTTCTGAGAATTTTCAAATTCTTCAAAAATTTGGCTAACACCCGGAATTTTCGAAAAATTTCACCATAACCTCCTTTGTACGGGGAGGGGTTTGGAAATTTATTGGGCCGTATTAGGTACCCAATAAATCCTATAAAGCATATACATATTTATAGTGATATATTCTGGTGTTTACAGGGAAGCGTGTATAAATAATAACTCCAGAGAATAAATTCTCGTTGTAAGGACCCGTGATTTCCCCGGTAAGGAAATACCGGATACTTTGAGAACAACACACAAAAGAACGCAGACGGAAGAACATTTCATTGTTTGTTGCAACAATTCCATCAGATACAAGAATATACAGAGTATGAATAAATTTACATTCGATAAATATCAGAGATTTAAATTACATTGCAGCGGAAAATAATACAATACACAACTAGAAGTAATACACGAATACAAAGCTTTCCTAGTATCATTCCAGATGTAAATCAGGATCCTGTGAATATAAATCTACAAAACCAAAATTATTAGCTTCCCATGTCAAAATAAGGGCACCCAGAGTTTAGGTTAACACAATAAACTCCAGGTCAGTCATGGGACTGGTGTGTGTAGGATCTAAATTAACCCTAGAGGGGGGTGAATAGGGTTTATTGCAAATTAAATAAAATAAAAACGTCACAGAAAAAATTGCAGAAAGAAAAATCACACACAGAAAATACCCAGCTTCGGCAAAACTATGCCTACTGCTGCATTCAAGGTTTCTACTAGGAATTTTAAACAATCTCTTCGCTTACAGACTCTTGTAAACTTGCGACCTTCGCTCCCGACTGTTTAAACCCTACGCTCAAGACCCAGACACAACTTGATCCGTTAAGTTGTGATTTTTCCAACTAAAACACTAGTAGTTATTGATTTTAAGGAATGAAATTTGAATTTTTAAAACAAAAAAAAAATAAAACCCTAGGAGTTTAAAAGTTTAGGATTATCCCCTTTTTATCATAAAAAAAGCGGCTCCCTTATTGCTCCACCACTTTACTTTGTTTAGCCCGATCTTCCTTTTTCTCTTTCTGGAAATAGAAATGGCGGCTTAAGAAAAAACTAGGGTTTCTATGAAATCAACAAATCGAGATCGCTGGTTGATCAAAATCAGTTTTCTGTTGTTCGATTCTTCTTGGCTTCAATCTCTGGCGGCTTGTATCTTCTTCGATCGAATTCGTAGACTCTGATTCGGATTCTAGCTTTTCTCGATTTCTGGTATTTTTTTTTTTACTATTCGATTTTATGCTTTAGTTGTACTTGATCTTCGATGATTTGAAACCAGTGATGAATTAGTGTATTTATAGGATTAAAATCCTGAATATTCTCTGATTTCCCATATTACTTGGTCTTTTTTTCGATACCTTTTGCCTATGATGAATTGGTAATTATATACGGTGTTATGAACACTCTAGAAGAAGAATCAATCTCTGATTTCAGTGTAGACTTGGTCTTGAGTATATTCGTGGATTTTGGGCTCGATTCTAGCTGATATTTTGCTTTGTTTTCGTCATGATATATACGAGAATTTTCACTTGAATTTTGGGGCTTTGAAATCTTCTGATTCTGGAGTCTTCGTGGATGGATTTGTGGTAATTTTCGTCGGTTTTAAAACGAGAATATTTGCTAGCCATATTTGACTAACTGATTTTTGAGTTAGTCCTACCTGAGAATAGATTTGAAATCTTCAACCTTTATTTGCGTGTGATCTTGATTTAATCTTGTGCTTGCGAGATTTCTGGAACCTTTACTTTTTCAATTATCTCTAGAGTCCAAACTTTTGCGTGACTTTGAATAAGTTAATCCGTGATTCTTGAAATCTTGAACTTGATCAATTTTGAACTGATAAGAACAGATATTAGATTGCTGGCCTGTAGTACTTGCTCCTTGCTTGACCCCCTACATGTACCTTAATGTGCTCATGTACACTTATATTGGCTTGACACTGTATACACTATGCTGTTGCATTGAATCTTGATCATGTGTGCACTGCCTTTTTGTACACACTTGAACCTTGTTTTTGCTGTCTTGCTAGTGTACTTTTATTTGTGGATCTGGAGCACTTTGTCACGTTTGCTTGTGAATCTATTTCCACATGTACTCCTCTCTCATTTGCTGTCTGAATTGATTCATGTTCATGTAGGCTCGACCATTGTTGCATTCACCACTGTTTTAAGTTTGACCAGTTGTACCTTGTTGATAGTACACCATGTATCAGTTTGTTTTGACATGATCCTTGCCATTTCTGGTTTGAACACTACTGACTAGTGTTAGGCTTTGTATTTGCACCTGCTTATATCATTTCAGCATACTTGTCCATGTTATTTGACCTGTTTCACTTGAACTTGAGCTTTGCATATTTCCATGACTATGTGATCATCATGCATTCATATTGGCTGAACCCTCATCTATGCACCATATCTTGTGCACTTTTATCCTTCACCATGCACATTTGTTCCCTTTTGTTTTTGCTGCTGACTCGACTTGGCTTGGTGCATCATATTTGAATTTTGAGTTGTTTTGTCTTACATGAACTGTTGTACTCCTTAGCTGCGGCATCATTGTTGTTTCACCTATTGCATGGGACTGTGCTTGCTGACCTACTGCTGGTGCACTCTATCCTTGTTCTTTGAGACATGCTTTCACTTGTTCACTGTTATGCGCTCTCCACCTGACTTTTAGTAATGCTTTTCACTTCATATTCATGAGTATATTGCGCTGAGTCGAGATGGTCCAAGTGGCTACTCCTCAGTCGCGACACTGGATTGGCGTGGCAATGCACACGTGTGTATATGCAGCCATCCAGACGAGTTTTTCTGTTCCTACATATCAGACCAAGTCTAGAAAAATGATGAGAAACACACCGTAATTCTGAGGCAAATAAAATTTAAAAAATAAATTTTTATTTGTTTGTATTGAATTTTGTTTTTGTTGCAGTCTACTGTGTGTTTTCTTCTGTATGTGACAGGTGAGAAGATGGTGACTGGACTGAAGGCTGTATAGACTGAAGATAGAAGACAAAAGTCAGTGGAAAAATACCGGTGTCAATGTATAACAAAGTCTGCAAATATAGTTGTATAGAGTGACAGATTTGTATGAATGAAATATAGTATGTCAAATAGTGAAGTTGTAAAAGATGTACCTTTTGATATTGAAATAAAATATTTTTATCTAAAAAATACCGTGTGATTGTTTAAATTTCTGCACAGTTATATTTTATAGAAATATTATATTACTGTCTGTTGTGTAGTATATCAGTGCATTTACAAACACATTCAATAATAAAATATATTTGGTTGTTATCATCAAACAAAAATCATATAATTGTGTATACAACACTGTTATATACAACAATCTCCCCCTTTTGATGATGACAAACAAATAAAAGATTTTGAATGTGTGAATGTGTTTGAAACGTGAAGTATGTTACTCCCCCTATTTGTATGCTCCCCCTACAACTAAGCTTCCCTTATTGATGCATAGATTTGAAAATTTTGAAATGAATTAATCAAACCCAAATTTCAAAATATTCTATAAATGTTTACTCATCCATCAAAATCTTGACCATTCTCCCCCTTTTGTTATCATCAAAAAAATAGCAGAAATTAAAACCGTGATGAATATAAACTAGAAATATAAGTTCAGATCAAGAGGATAATATATCGTAAATCTCATTGAATCAAACAAAAATCATAATATTCTTGGAATCAAAGACAAATTTCACTTTCAGAATGAATGGATCTACTATGGATTTTATAGAATTAGGAGAGTTCAATAAAAATTGAATATTTGGATATAAAATTTAAAGATTTTAAATATGCTTAAAAATGTGTTAAGCACTTCCTAACCACGCATAGCCCAACGGTCTTTTAAATGGGGTTAGTAGTAACTTAACTTTATCCTCTCTGATGCGTTCCATCCATGCACAGCCCGAAGGTCTTTTAAGTGAGAATGGAAGCACATAGAGATTAAGGTAATTCACCCACGCATAACCGCGAGGACTTTTAAATGGGAGTGAGTACCAAGGATAAATTATTATTTATTTATTTATTTATTTCTAAATTCCAAGAATAATTAGAACTCCCCAAATTAAATAAAACCATGATGAGTGATAGAAGTATGGTAGATATAGAAGATGGTCGTGAAATAATCTTTAATTCAAAAATATTATAAAATCTGTCCAATCATCATGAGATTAAAAATATTTCCTCATGATAAAAAATATTATAGTCAATACTCATCACAATTCCAAGATCTGTCATAATTTCAACGAGTTTCAAAATAGTTCAAATGATCAATCATTTAACTCTCGAATAATCATTTATGAATTTTTTTTAAAAAAATGGATAATGATCAATCAATTTCTATAATTCCCAAATCTAAGCGTAACCGTGAAAATCTATCTTCGGGAAGAGGTTTTGTAAAGATATCAGCAAGTTGACAGTCAGTTGAAATGAACTCAATACAAATATCTTCTCGTGAAATGTGATCTCTAATAAAATGATGTCTCACATCTATGTGTTTAGTGCATGAATGGTGAACAGGATTATTAGACAAGTCTATAGCACTTTTACTATCACATTTTAGTGGTACTTTTTTATAAATTAGACCAAAGTCTGAAAGAGTTTGCATCATCCATAGTATTTGTGCACAACAACTTCCCAAAGTAATGTATTCAGCCTCAGTTGTGGATAAAGCAACACAATTTTGTTTTCGACTTGACCACGAGACTAACGAGTGTCCTAGCATAAAACAAGTCCCACTAGTGCTTTTTCTATCAACAAGGGATCCAGCATAATCAGCATCAGAATATCCAAATAATTCGAAATTATTGCATGCGGGGTACCATAGACCAAATTTGTGTGTGTGCAAAAGATGTCTTAATATTCTTTTTGTGTCTTTTAAGTGAGATTCTTTTGGATTGGATTGAAAGCGTGCACATAAACAAACAACAAACATAATATCAGGCCTAGATGCAGTGAGATAAAGAAGTGAACCAATTATTCCACGATATTTTTTCTGATCAACTGCAACTCCTTTCTCGTCTTTGTCAAGCTTGGTTGAAGGACTCATCGGTGTTCTGAGTGGTTTTGCATTTTCTAGTCCAAATCTTTTCAACAATTCAGCAATGCATTTTGTTTGTGATATGAAAATACCCTTGGAGCTTTGTTTGATTTGAAATCCAAGGAAGTATTTTAATTCACCTACTAAGCTCATTTCGAATTTATCCTGCATGACTTTTTCAAATTTCTCACACAAATAATCATTAGTAGCACCATATATAATATCATCAACATAAATTTGGACTATTAAAAAGTCATCACCTTCATGTAATAGAAACAATGTAGTGTTAGCACTGCCCTTTTTAAAACCGTTTTCCAAAAGATATGCACTTAAACAATCGTACCAAGCTCTAGGAGCTTGTTTAAGACCATATAATGCTTTTTCAAGTTTGAATACATGATTTGGAAATTCATGATTTTCAAAACCGGGGGGTTGTTCCACAAAAACTTCTTCTTTTAATTCTCCATTTAAAAACGCACTTTTTACGTCCATTTGTTTAAGTTTGAAACCTTTATAACACGCAAAACTGAGTAAAATTCTAATGGCTTCTAACCTAGCTACTGGTGCAAATGTCTTATCAAAATCAATGCCTTCAATTTGATTATATCCTTTTGCAACCAACCTAGCTTTGTTTCTAATTACATTTCCGGATTCATCAAGTTTATTTTTGAACACCATTTAGTTCCTACTACTGGATAGTCATTCGGTCTAGGAACTAATTTCCAAACTTTATTCCGCTCAAATTGATTAAGTTCTTCTTGCATCGCTAAAATCCAACTTTCATCATTAAGTGCAATTTCAACATTTTTAGGTTCGATTTCAGAGATAAAACAACTGTGAATACAAAAAGTACAGATATCTTTATTAAATGATGAACGAGTTTGTATACCTGCCGTTGGATTTCCTATTACCAATTCTGGAGGATGATTGGCTTTGAATTTCAACTTCTCAACTTCAAATGTTTGTTTTGTTGGATCATCACTGCCATTCTTCTCTTTGCTATTTTCTTTTTCACCTTCATATGTACTTCCCTCATTGTTTTTCTCTTTGTCCACCGTATCCAGATCTGATTCATCAAATTTCACGTTTATGGTTTCAACAATAGTTTTTGATCGTTTGTTGAAGATTCGGTAAGCCTTGCTTCTTGAAGAGTAACCCATGAAAATTCCCTCGTCGGCCTTTGATTCAAACTTACCAAGATAATCACCTGTATTAAGAAGATAACAAGGGCATCCAAAAACTCTAAAATATGAAATGTTAGGCTTTCTGTTAAACCACAATTCATAGGATGTTTTGTTAAGTATTGGTCTAATCATTACTCTATTTATTACATGGCAAGATGTATTAACTGCCTCTGCCCAAAAAGTCAAAGGCAAATTATATTCACTTAACATAGATCTAGCCAATTCCTGTAATGTACGATTTTTCCTTTCGACTACCCCATTTTGTTGGGGTGTTCGAGGAGCAGAAAATTCATGTTTAAAACCATTTTCTTCACAAAAATTTTCAAAATCCAAATTTTCAAATTCACCACCATGATCACTTCTTAAAGTTTTTATTGAAACACCTTTTTCATTTTGAACGAGTTTTGCAAACTTTGAAAAGTAATCAAAAGTTTCGGATTTTTTGGCTAGAAAATAAACCCATGTAAATCTAGAATAATCATCAACCAGCACATAACAATACCGTTTTCCATTCAAGCTAGCGATTTCATTTGGTCCAAATAAATCCATGTGAATCAATTCAAGTACCCTATTAGTATTAACAACATTTTTGGGACGAAATGATGAACGACTGAATTTTCCCATAGCACATGATTTACACACTTTATTATTTTTATATTTCTGATGTGGTAGTCCTCTTACCAACTCTTATGATTCAAGTTTTACTAAGAGACTCATACTAGCGTGACCCAATCTCCTATGCCATAAGAACACTTCCTCATCCGTAGCTACTAAACATCGTGAGAGAGTCAAATCATCAAAAGAAATCGTATAAACATTTCCTTTTCTTTTTCCTGTGAACACAATACTGTTTGTGGATTTTTCAATAATTTTGCAAGATTCATTATCAAATATCACACTCATTCCTTTGTCACATAGTTGGCTTATGGAAATGAGATTATGATGCAAGTTTTCAACATATAAAACATCAGTTAAGGAGAAAGTACTATTACCTACTTTACCTTTACCGATAATTTTACATTTTCTGTTATCGCCCATTATCACACTTCCTCCTTTATATTTTTCAAGGCTAAGGAACTTTGATTCATCTCCTGTCATATGTTTGGAACAACCTGAATCCAAGTACCATTCTTGTTGCTCCTTAGCTCGCCAACATACCTAAATACGAGAAAAAGAGATTGACCTAGAGAGACTCATAGGTCTAACAAAATTAGTAACTGAAAATTTTTGATTCTGAAAAACAGATCCTTTTGGAATCCAAATTTGTTTGTTTTTACCAAATCCAAATTTATAACAATTGCTTGTCGATCCTTTTGGAACCCAAATTTGTATGAATTTTTTATTGTTGTTCCTACTTTCACATTTTTCATAGCTATGTCTAATTTTTCCACATTTTGTACATTTAGGAAAAACACTTCCACCCTTAGCATTATCATTCATATTAATGTGTGTTTTCCCAAATCCTAATCCTTTTCTATTATTAGCATATAATTGGTTTCCAAGCAGCATTCTAAATGATTTTTCCCCTTTTGAAAACTTACTCAATGTTATTTCAAGATTTTTTACTTTGGTTTTAAGTGCTTCATTTTCATTTACAAGAGAAGTGCATCTGTTAATGAAGTTCTTTCTTTTTGTGTCATCACTTTCTTTTAAAGCCAAGTGTTCTTGTTTCAATTTTTCAAAATTTGCCTTAAATTCTGTTTGCTCTTGTTTTAATAACTTGTAGTTTTCACAATCAAGGTTTGTCACTGTTTCAAGCTCAGTTTCTAACCTATTGTTTTCATGGACCAATTTTAACCTATCAGATTTTAATTTCTTGATTTTTAGTTCAAGTGAATCAACGGTTTTGGTAAGATCATGACACATTAAAATTAAATCTTTATAAGAGTAATTTGGTACCTCAGTGGAAT
This sequence comes from Allium sativum, assembly GCA_030737875.1. NCBI lineage: Eukaryota > Viridiplantae > Streptophyta > Magnoliopsida > Asparagales > Amaryllidaceae > Allium > Allium sativum. Next base: position 579,049,030 of record CM060915.1, on the reverse strand, counting down.
CATCTTCGCTACTTTCTGAATCTGACTGTGCCATAAGACACAAATTGGCTTCCTCTTTATTACTGTCAGAGTCTTCTTCTTCTCCTTCTTCATCGTCCCATGTAGCTGCAAAAGCTTTCTTTTTCTTCTTCTTCTTTCTGTCTTTCTGAAGTAATGGACAATTTGGTTTGATATGGTCTGGTTTATTGCAGTTGTAGCATATGACTTCATCGTCTGAATTGTCTGAATTCTTGGATTTGTTGGATTTTGAACTCTTCTTTCGTGACTTGTATTTTTTGTTAGACCACTTTTTAAGAACCATGGCCAATTCTTCGATAGGATTCTCGGCTTCATCGTTACTTTCAACAGTGTTGCTTAGAGCAATTGTCTTTTTCTTTGATTCTGAATCATCGCGTCCTTCTTTGGCTTTTAACTCCATTTCATAAGCAATCAAGTTTCCAATCAATTCTTCTATTTTCAACTTATTTAGATCTTTTGATTCTTGAATGGCAGTTACTTTGGCTTCAAAATTCATTGGCAGTACTCTCAGTATCTTGCGTATTAATTCTACTTCAGTGTAGTCTTTACCAAGAGCCCTTGCATTATAAATCAGTGTGGAGAATCGACCATACATCTCTTTTATATCTTCGTCTTTCCGCATCGTGAAATTTTCATATTCGTTGCAGAGTAGTGCGAGACGAGATTCCTTGACTTGAGATGTTCTTTCATGTGTAACTTCCAAAGTATGCCAAATTTCCTGCGCAGTTGAACAGTGAGATATATGGTTAAATTCAGTTTTATCAAGAGCACAAATTAAAGCATTCATTGCTTTGGCATCAGTTGAGAATAATTTTTTATCATTAGCATCCCACTTATCTTTTGGTTTAGGAATTTCAATATCATTGATAATCGTAACAGGACGTTTGTAGCCTGTTTCAACGATATCCCATACATCATAATCAACTGAACTTAAGTAAAATTTCATCCTAGCTTTCCAATAGGCATAATCAGTTCCATTAAACATTGGTGGCCTAGCTATGGACTGGCCTTCAGAAAAAGCGTTGTTAGACAAATTCATGACTCTAGAGTTAAAAATACCCGCTCTGATACCACTTGTAGGATCTAAATTAACCCTAGAGGGGGGGTGAATAGGGTTTATTGCAAATTAAATAAAATAAAAACGTCACAGAAAAAATTGCAGAAAGAAAAATCACACACAGAAAATACCCAGCTTCGGCAAAACTATGCCTACTGCTGCATTCAAGGTTTCTACTAGGAATTTTAAACAATCTCTTCGCTTACAGACTCTTGTAAACTTGCGACCTTCGCTCCCGACTGTTTAAACTCTACGCTCAAGACCCTGACACAACTTGATCCGTTAAGTTGTGATTTTTCCAAATACAAACACTAGTAGTTATTGACTTTAAGGAATGAAATTTGAATTTTTAAAACAAAAAAAAAACCCTAGGAGTTTAAAAGTTTAGGGTTATCCCCTTTTTATCATAAAAAAAAGCGGCTCCCTTATTGCTCCACCACTTTACTTTGTTTAGCCCGATCTTCCTTTTTCTCTTTCTGGAAATAGAAATGGCGGCTTAATAAAAAACTAGGGTTTCTATGAAATCAACAAATTGAGATCGCTGGTTGATCAAAATCAGTTGTCTGTTGTTCGATTCTTCTTGGCTTCAATCTCTGGCGGCTTGTATCTTCTTCGATCGAATTCGTATACTCTGATTCGGATTCTAGCTTTTCTCGATTTCTGGTATGGTTTTTTTTACTATTCGATTTTATGCTTTAGTTGTACTTGATCTTTGATGATTTGAAACCAGTGATGAATTGGTGTATTTATAGGATTAAAATCCTGAATATTCTCTGATTTCCCATATTACTTTGTCTTTTTTTCGATACCTTTTGCCTATGATGAATTGGTAATTATATATGGTGTTATGAACACTCTAGAAGAAGAATCAATCTCTGATTTCAGTGTAGACTTGGTCTTGAATATATTCGTGGATTTTGGGCTCGATTCTAGCTGATATTTTGCTTTGTTTTCGTCATGATATATACGAGAATTTTCACTTGAATTTTGGGGCTTTGAAATCTTCTGATTCTGGAGTCTTCGTGGATGGATTTGTGGTAATTTTCGTCGGTTTTAAAACGAGAATATTTGCTTGCCATATTTGACTAACTGATTTTTGAGTTAGTCCTACCTGGGAATAGATTTGAAATCTTCAACCTTTATTTGCATGTGATCTTGATTTAATCTTGTGCTTGCGAGAATTCTGGAACCTTTACTTTTTCAATTATCTCTGGAGTCCAAACTTTTGCATGACTTTGAATAAGTTAATCTGTGATTCTTGAAATCTTGAACTTGATCAATTTTGAACTGATAAGAACAGATATTAGATTTCTGGCCTGTAGTACTTGCTCCTTGCTTGACCCCCTGCATGTACCTTAATGTGCTCATGTACACTTATATTGGCTTGACACTATGTATACACTATGCTGTTGCATTGAATCTTGATCATGTGTGCACTGCCTTTTTGTACACACTTGAACCTTGTTTTTGCTGTCTTGCTAGTGTACTTTTATTTGTGGATCTGGAGCACTTTGTCACGCTTGCTTGTGAATCTATTTCCACATGTACACCTCTCTCATTTGCTGTCTGAATTGATTCATGTTCATGTAGGCTCGACCATTGTTGCATTCACCACTGTTTTGAGTTTGACCAGTTGTACCTTGTTGATAGTACACCATGTATCAGTTTGTTTTGCCATGACCCTTGCCATTTCTGGTTTGAACACTACTGACCAGTGTTAGGCTTTGTATTTGCACCTGCTTATATCATTTCAGCATACTTGTGCATGTCCATGTTATTTGACATGTTTCACTTGAACTTGAGCTTTGCATATTTCCATGACTATGTGATCATCATGCATTCATATTGGCTGAACCATCATCTATGCACCATATCTTGTGCACTTTTATCCTTCACCATGCACATTTGTTCCCTTTTGTTTTTGCTGCTGACTCGACTTGGCTTGGTGCATCATATTTGAATTTTGAGCTGTTTTGTCTTACATGAACTGTTGTACTCCTTAGCTGCGGCATCATTGTTGTTTCACCTTTTGCATGGGACTGTGCTTGTTGACCTACTGCTGGTGCACTCTATCCTTGTTCTTTGAGACATGCTTTCACTTGTTCACTGTTATGCGCTCTCCACCTGACTTTGAGTAATGCTTTTCACTTCATATTCATGAGTATATTGCGCTGAGTCGAGATGGTCCAAGTGGCTACTCCTCAGTCGCGACACTGGATTGGCGTGGCAATGCACACGTGTGTATATGCAGCCATCCAGACGAGTTTTTCTGTTCCTACATATCAGACCAAGTCTAGAAAAATGATGAGAAACACACCGTAATTCTGAGGCAAATAAAATTTAAAAAATAAATTTTTATTTGTTTGTATTGAATTTTGTTTTTGTTGCAGTCTACTGTGTGTTTTCTTCTGTATGTGACAGGTGAGAAGATGGTGACTGGACTGAAGGCTGTATAGACTGAAGATAGAAGACAAAAGTCAGTGGAAAAATACCGGTGTCAATGTATAACAAAGTCTGCAAATATAGTTGTATAGAGTGACAGATTTGTATGAATGAAATATAGTATGTCAAATAGTGAAGTTGTAAAAGATGTACCTTTTGATATTGAAATAAAATATTTTTATCTAAAAATTACCGTGTGATTGTTTAAATTTCTGCACAGTTATATTTTATAGAAATATTATATTCCTGTCTGTTGTGTAGTATATTAGTGCATTTACAAACACATTCAATAATAAAATATATTTGGTTGTTATCATCAAACAAAAATCATATAATTGTGTATACAACACTGATATATACAACAGTGTGAGAACTAAAACAGTCATTAATCTTTATTTTAAAATTTGGTAAATCAAGGGACTACGTCGTATAACACGGAGCTGGTTTCCTCCCAAGAATACCAGTGCATAAAACAAACAGCGCAATGCTAAATAAAGAAAAATGAAGCTATTATAAGACCCAGGTCCCATCACACAATGCAACGCAAGCCGGAGGACAGGGTTTTTACCTTATAATAGCCAAGAATGCTTGATACGTTTAAAACAAATCATTGGATACTATTATAAGTGCATAGTGTATAAAACAACTTCAAATCATAAGTACCAGTCATAGACGGCATAAGCGCCCCATCCCACTATGTCGCCAAACTAGGCTCTACAAATAAAACCGCAAAGTCACGTATTGGAAGTTGGATTTCCATCTGTGAACCGAGGCAAAAGATAGTCCTCTACCGATTCGAAACTGTCTAGCCCGAGTCTCAGGTCAAAGCTCGAGTGACCTTTGGATCGTTAAGGCCGGTCCACCGATGTGGATTAAAATGCCTGAACACTACGTTTCCCCGCCCTTTAGGGCGTAAATGAGCCAACGAGTGACTCCATCGGACCCGGATCGTCCGATCAAACCGAGGCGCCTTGCAACAGCAACAACCACATAAGTCAAACTCGTCAGGGTGTGTAAAACCACTGACGCCACTTCTAGCTAGAAGGAAACACATGCCCTACCTGAGGTTCTCTCCCGTTTTAGGTTCACCACCGATCTGTGAGGCTCGCGAATCAACGCTACACAAAGCTATGCGATACATACTGTGCTTTGATCATCAACCACAAGACTTTGCTTTTCAACAGAAGCCTTGATCATTTGCCACTTAGGCATGCCACACAGGCAATTCACTCCATGCGTTTGATATCCATCAATATATAACCCCTGAGCTCGTACGTCTCAGAGAAGGGCGTTAAGCAAGAGAATAAATTCTCCACCGCCAAACAGATATATATTTAATAGAAATCAATCACACAGACTGAAATCCAATGTCAGACACACAGTCCATCTACAAGTCCGTTCTGGGTCTGAACGAAACCGGAGGCACCTTGTACCTCGCATATCCATCGATCTCCAAGCACATCTGGATGATCACCAATTGATTCCCTCCTCTTGGGTGTACGGCCCAATCAAGATCATCAGTAATTATCCAAACGACGTGAAGATCTCCGGTCCTCGTCCACCGTCTTCATCTTCGACACCACGTCGAATCAGTTATTCAGAATGGGAGAAACCCGGTCTTTCTGAATAACTCGCGTATATAATAAACAAGTGTTACACAAACACAACATACACTTCATTCCAATTCAGAATATTCTTTTATTCAAATATTCTTATATTTTGGGAAATGTTTCCATTAATTTTATCAAAGATAAATTCTTTAAATTTATTCTTTAATCTCCTTTTTGAATATCAATTCAAACTAGTCGGGATTAGCGAACCACACCGAAGTAATCATTTATTTTATTTCCCAATCCCAACCTAATCACCTCATGGAGTAAAACTGGTAATACTTCATATCTAGCACCATGGTGTTATCGGTAAATTTAATTACCATTTCACGTTCAAATCTAATTAAAGATTTAACTATCGCCTGGAGTAAAACTGGTGATACTCCATTCTCGATCTTTTCAATCTAATTAAAGATTCATTAAAACTCCACTTAGTTTTAATCTTTAACTGGGTTAAAGAATCAGTGTCATTTAAAACACGGTTCACGATAAACCCAAAATCATACACCATTAATTATCGGGTTAAAGAACAAGTGTTATTTAAAACATTGTTCACGATAAACGGAAAAATCAACACCAATTCAATTCCAATTAAATATTATTTAATTGGTACACTTCATTAAATCTAAACAAAAAGATTTTATCTTTTTCTCAACTGGGCTTAAGAATAGTGTTAATGAAGACACCATTCACAATAAACCAAAATCACATTTGATATTAAATAAAAGGCTCTGAATAGAAAATATATCGGCTTATATTCAACATCAAATTCTACGACCAATAAATATCGAATTGGAAATAACGATATAAATATATCTTTCAAATTCCCATAACAATATCTGTATCATCACGAAATCCAACATCGAAATATTCCGAAGACAATTTCGATTCAAATCCATTCCAATTTAATTATTGGAATTTTTGGTTATTTTCAAACCATTTCAAATCCAATTTATTTATTTAAAAATAAATAGAATTATAATTCTACTTCAAAACTAGTTCATTTTGATAAAAATCTATTTTTATCTTTTCAAATATGGAGTTTTTCATCCCAATTCTTCACACATAATTTCTTATGATTTTACACAAATTATTGATATTTTTAATAATTTTATCAATACCCGTACAGTCGATTTCCATCAACGGCCATCGAACTGCACTTATAGCGACCTTTCCCAAATTTGATTTGATTCCAAATCCAACCATTAGATTTCAAATCTTTAATATTTATTAGAAAGCTCTTTTCGATACTAACCCAACGGTTCCGGTTTTAGGAGAATTCGATGGTCGGATCTCCCGCAATATCCATTCGAAGTCAATGGTCGAAATTCACGAACTACCGCTGTGATAGCCCGTAACTTCGCCGGTGAGGAAAGCCCGGATTACCTTGAGAACATGACAAAATAGAACACAAACATAAGAACATTTCATGGTATATTACAACAATTCCATCAAATACAAGAATATACAGAGTATAATTGAATAAATTACATTCGATAAATATCAGAGATTCCAATAAATTACATAGCAGCGGAAAATAATACAAAGCACAACTGAAGGTGATACACGGATACAGAGCTTTTCGGATATCATTCCAACTGTAAACCAGGATCCTGTGAATATAAATCTACAAAACCAAAACTACTAGCTGCCCGTGTCAAAATAAGGGCACCCAGAGTTTAGGTTAAAACAATAAACTCCAGGTCAGTCATGTGACTTGTGTGAGAACTAAAACAGTTATTTAAAAATTTACTTTAAAAGAGAGTAATTCAAGGGACCACGCCGTATAACACGGAACGGGTTTCCTCTCAAGAATACCAGTGCATAGGATAAACAACGCAATGCTTTTTCGAAAAATGAAGCTTTTATAAGACCCAGGTCCCATCACACAATGCAACGCAAGCCAGAGGATAGGGTTTTACCTTATAACAGCCAAACATGCTTGGTACATTTTAAAACAAATCATTTGATACTATAATAAGTGTATAGTGTCAAAACAATTTCAATCATAAATATCAATCATAGACGGCATAGCATCCCAAGCTACTATGTCGCCATATTAGGTTCTACAAATAAAACCGAAATATCTCGTATTGGAAATTGGATTTCCGTCATGAGTCGAGGCAAGGGGCAAGCTCCTCTCCGTTTCGAGACACTCTAGCAGATGTCCCAGGACTACACACTCTGGGCAATCCTTGGATCTTCAGGGCCGGTCCTTAATTATTCCTGAACACACGTTTCCCGGTCCTTACAGACCTAAAATCGAGGCGCCTCGCATCCAACAACCACAGAGGTGAAAAGTATATAAATGTCAGGACTGGTAAGTCACTGACACCACCAAAGCTAGAAAGAAACGTCGTGCTCTCCCCACAGTCACTATCCCGTTTTTGACTCATACCAAGGTGTGAGGCTTGCGAATTCACGTTATACACAAAGCTGCCACGTAGGTCGTGCTTTGATCATCAACCACAAGACTTTGCTTTTCAACAGAAGCCTTGATCAATTGCAACTCAGCGTGCCATATAGGCAATTCATGTCATGCGATTGATATCTATCGATATATAACCTCTAAGCTCGTACATCTCAGAGAAGGGCGTTAAGCAAGAGAATAAATTCTCCGCCGCCAAACAGATGTATATTTAATAGAGATCAATCAACACAGAATAAAATCCAATGTCAGACACACAGTCCATTTACAAGTTCGTTCTGGGTCTGAACGAAACCGGAGGCACTTTCCTCGCATATCCATCGATCTCCAAGTACGTCTGGACGACCACCAACTATTTCCATCCTCTTGGGTGTACAGCCCAATCAAGATCATCAGTAATCACCCAAACGATGTGAAGACTTCTGGTCTTCAATCACCGTCTTCATCTTCGACATATCGTCGAATCGATTATTCAGAATGGGTATAAACCCGGCCTTTCTGAATGACCCGCGTATATAATAAACAAATTTTACACAAACACAACATACGCCTCATTCTAATTTAGCAGTCGCTAATCGTAAATTAGCAAGAGAACAATTCCCCAAATATTAACCCCGAAGGCCGAAACCAACATCAGATCAATACCCAGGAAACCACTTTTCTTGGCTAACCTACAGTTAGTTTCTAAATTTCACATTCTTAGGGAAAGATTCACATTAATTTTACCAAAGATAAATTCTTTAAAATTTATTCTTTAATCATCCTTTGGATATCATTTCAAACCAAATTATGGTTTTCCAAACTAGTCGGGATTAGCGAACCACACCGAAGTAATTATTTATTTTATTTCCCAATCCCAACCTATTCATCCCATGAAGCAAAACTGGTAATACTCCATATCTAACACCACGGTGTTATCGGTAAAATTAATTATCATTTCACGTTCAAATCTAATTAAAGATGTAACTATCGCCTGGAGCAAAACTGGTGACACTCCAGTCTCGCTCATTTTCCAAATTTGATAATTTAAATTATCAATTCACATTTCAATCTAATTGTAGATTCATTAAAACTCCCTTTTCTGGGTTAAAGAACTAATGTCATTTTAAACACAATTCACGATAAACCCAAATCACATTCTATTTAGTATCGGGTTAAAGAACAAGTGTTATTTAAAACACCCTTCACGATAAACCCACAAATCAATTCTATTTAAAACCCATTTCAAATCCAATTTATTTATTTAAAAATAAATGGGTTTTAATTTTAGTTCAAAACTAGTTCATTTCGATAAAAATATATTTTATCTTTTCAAATATGGAGTTTTTCATCCCAATTTTTCCCAAATCATTTCTTATGATTTTACACAAATTATTACTATTTTTAATAATTTTATCAAGGCCCGTACAGTCGATTTCCAACAACGGCCATCGAACTGCACTTACAGCGACCATTTCCAAATTTGATTTGGACATAATTCCAAATCCAACCGTTAGATTTCAAATTTCTAATATTCTCTTTTCGATACGAACCCAACGGTTCCGGTTTTAGGAGAATTCGACGGTCGGATCTCCCGTAATGTCCGTTCAGAATCAATGGTCGAAATTCACGAACTACCGCGGCGCGGCGCGGCGCGTTCTATTCAGGCCATTATATTATATATATAATATATATAATATATATTTCGTCGATTTCTATTTAAAACGGATTTTATAAATAATTTTAAATTCGTTTCAAAAACATTTCAACTTCCATTTCCAATTCAAATCAAAATTGAAATTTTCCTTATAAATTCGTTTTAAAATTCATTTCAATTCAATTTGAATTCGTTTTATACTCAATTCATTTTTAAAAATGAATATAATCGATATAAATATCGTTCGCGTCAAAATAACGCATCTCTAATCAACACGGTTTTATATATTTCAATAATTCCGTTATTCTATTCAACAAATGAATATTTATTCTTTTCAATACGTGAATCTATATTTTTGTCAACACATGACTAATCTCAACGAATGAGTACTGTCCACGTGTGACTATTTTTGTTATTTAATATGTTTTATAAAAATTATGGTATCTATCGTTTGATTTCAAATCAGACTCCAACCATAAATTAGTAAGAGAACGATTCCCTAAATATTAACCCTGAAGGCCGAAACCAACATCAGATCAATATCCAGGAGACCACTCATCTCATCTATTTTCCAGTTAATTTCTAATTTTATATATGATAAAGATGTAAATTTTATTGTTAAAATATTTCGTTCAACACATGACTAATCTCAACGGATGAGTACTGTCAATACATGAACCTTTATTTTATAAAGAAGTTAGTTTCTAATTCTATATATAATAAAGATGTAAATTTTATTGTTAAAATATTTCGTTCAACACATGAATAATCTCAACGGATGAGTACTATCAACACATGAACCTTTATTTTATAATATTCTTTATTTTCTAAATTGGAATGAGGCCCAATCAATTACCATATAAAGTTAATTATATGGATTCCATACAACACATGTATATAATAACAACGATAAATAATCAACCATCATCCAAAGTGCACTACACTGTATAAGCATCAAATATAGATATCTAACGCTTATAACAGCCTGTCGATCCATCGATCGACATACAACTAATTATTGGGATTAGTGTATGTTGTATTTTATCCCAATACCCATGTGAGGTTTCAAGCAATCAAACACAGATTTTATTTGTGCAGTTGGGTGATGTGTAAAATTTATCGTCCCAATCAATGTCCTTCAAATAAGTGTACATAAACAAACCGTCCGGTTTGTAAATGAATATTTTATTTTATTCACACCCACGTTAAAAATTATATTTTTAACGATAAAATATTTTATTTCAACACATGAATTTCTATTCAATTCATTTACACAATAAAAATGATATTTTTATTTTCCTAACTTATTTTAGAAAATTTCGGCGGCATAACAGCACGATACTAGAAACGGGACAAGGCCTAGCCTTATCCCCGTTGTACTAATGGCCCACGCCATACACATATCAATCAAACCAATTTCAATTCACCAAACAACCAAATTTAGATCAAATAATCTAACCAACTACACAACCAATCAAACAAGTCCATGGTCTGTAGACAATGGTGTCGGGTGCTACTAAACACCGTCTGCATCCTAGTATATATTTATAACTAGAAAAGGAAATTTAGAGTGAGAAGTTCTCACCGACTAGCTAAACCAAACGCCACGACTCTTCTTATGTAGAAATCTTCATCGTGCTCCCCTTTTTGCCAATTTCACTGCCCGTAGTCACTACATATATAAAAATCACATTTTTATATTGTTGCTATGTATATAAAAATCATATTTTTATACTACTACTGTATAGATAAAAATTCTATTTTTATACCGCTGTTCATATAGTAAAGATCAAATCTTTACTATCTATATAATATAAAAATCGTATTTTTATTATCTCTACTATATAAAAATCATATTTTTATTTCTCTATACTATAAAAATCATATTTTTATTCTTTCTATAATATAAAAATCATATTTTTACATACTTCATTCTTCAAAAACCACAGAAGCTTTAAAGCGGAGAAAACTCACATTTTTCTAATGTCCGGATTCGCTGTTCTGGTTCCAAAATTTGCAAACGAGCTTCAATCTCCACACCATCTTTTTTTCTAGCTTAAACGCGCCATTCCGGACAACTTTTGCCTAATGGTCTTCCTCCCGAAAATGTGCCATTTCGACAGAAATCGCGAAAAGACAGCATTTTGACAGTGTTTGGACAGCAGAATTTTGACGCGTTTTCCCGACAACTCTGCAATGCAAAATAGGACTAGTATACCAAATCGAAGAGAAAATCGTGCTCTTCGACTTTGGTCTTAAGGAACTTTGGCTAGAAACGCACGGTTTGGGAGTTATTTGCGAAATAAGGACAGGGTGTTATTTGCAAAACGGGATTTTTGGTGAAAATGAGTTTTTGGGTGTAGCAGGGCCCACGGTCGGAGTTGGGCTGGGGGGTGGCGGCGCTGGACCTGATTGGAGGTGGGGAGGGTGCTGGTGGGCGGCGGCGGCGGTGGAGGGGCCCGTGGTGGTGGTGGTGGCTCCTAGGGTTTAGGTTTGTGAAGGGAGAGAGAGAAAGAGAAGAGGAGAGAGAAGAGGAGGAGGGTGGTCGGAGGGAGGTGGCGGTGCTGGTGGAGGCCGGCGGTGGCTGATGTAGGGGCGGCAGCGACGGGGAGGGTGGAGGTGCCCATTAAAGAGGAAAATGCAATAAGGAGGAAGGAGGAAATTATGAAGAAGGAATTGGAGGAAAAGTGATTATATGCTAGTTTTTCGCCTATCGTCCGAACGCTGACGATATCCAATTGTCACAAATTTCGGACACGACATAGTAGACATGAAGACGAGTCCAACGAAATAAGTTTCGTCGAATTCCGAGTTCGTTTGACTGTCCGTTAAAATTCTCAAAAATGCTCAGATAAGCTCTAAAAATGCGATTTTGGCGCACCATTTCTTCTTGCACGCTCACATGCTAGCTCAAAAAATCAAACCCTCTTGAATTTAACCATTATTAGACGATACGAATCCAAAAAAAAAGTAAAATCGAATTCTGAGGTCGTATCAATAATGTTCCTTTGTAAAATGACTGCATGTTTTACCCTGAACTGTTTTAGCTCGCACGGCCACATACTAACTCCGTTCGAGGCGCCCTTTGGAACTCAACAATAATTTGTCATTGTGAATCCATAAAAAATTATCTCGTCGAATTCTGAGCTCGTATGCAAAATTTTACTTTTTAAGGGCTATGTTTTGCTAACCGAAAAGCTCAAGCCCATTGCCACTATTCCGGATATCGGAATATATCGAAGCTTATACTTTTCGGAATTCTAAATGGCATTTTGAACTCAATGGAAGTGGTTTCGGGTCCAAATTCATCCATATGCAAAATTTGACTTTTTGGGCCATGTATAATTTACATAGCGACTATTCTAAATTTTCAACTGGGCATAACTTTTGATTCCCGCTATGAAATTTCTATTTTTCAGATTCGTTGGAAAGATATTCTCAACTAGATTCTAATATTTTTGGTTTCGCCAAAATCCGGTTTATTTTGCACCCGGTATGTTCAATTAAAATTTGAAATCGAATTATCGAACTACCACGCCATTTTCAATTCCTTTTATAATTATATATAATTATTTATATTCTAACGATGATGTATATAAATATATACGTTCGAATTATATTCAAAATAAATTTCTCGTCGTTATTATTTAAAATAATTCATTTCAAATATTCAAAATTCATTCAAATTGCCAAAATAAAAATTTAAAATTGGCTCAGAATTTCAGGGTTGTTACATTCTCCCCCACTTAAAACTTTTCGTCCTCGAAAAGGAACGAAGCCGAAATTTGTTTTAAAAACCAACTCAACGTTCATTCTGGCTTCCATTCTCCAACTTTTCAGTTTCTGAGAATTTTCAAATTCTTCAAAAATTTGGCTAACACCCGGAATTTTCGAAAAATTTCGCCATAACCTCCTTTGTACGGGGAGGGGTTTGGAAATTTATTGGGCCGTGTTAGGTACCCAATAAATCCTATAAAGCATACACATATTTATAGTGATATAATCTGGTGTTTACAGGGGAGCGTGTATAGATAATAACTCCAGAGAATAAATTCTCGTCACCCTGTCAAAGCCTGAGGGAGTGTGTATTTTAATTGCTCCAGAGAATAAATTCTCGTCACCTCGTCCCGTGTGGGAAATAAATAATCCATGTGCCGTATCTAATGACTAGAGACACATGATTATTGTCAACTCCAGACCCATGTGGGGTTTTTATTAATCTGGCAATTTTACCGTTACAATTTTATATTGCCCATATCAGTCATCGGTTCAACCTGTAATATATAGTCCATATCTGTTATCAATTCAACCTGTAATATATAGTCATCGCCATACAAGCCTCTCGCTCGTATGGTAAATCTTCCACCTCGTCACACAAACTCCAAATGCTTGTGTGGTATATTATGAAATATGTGATCTTCAAGAAGCATGCCATCTTCAGGAAGTATGCCATGCAGTGTAGTTCAAAATTAATTGTTACTATCCTATGGCGACATTTATTAATTACACACAGAATAACCAGCACTCCGCGTCCAATGGCACTCACAGGAGTTGATATAATAATAAAAGTGCGCATCCAACTCATTAAGGTTAACCTATTTGTCGGGCACGCAAATAAATTCTTTACTCAACAGCTAATCCATTTACCTGTTCAAACAAATATATGTATATGTATATGCATGCATTTGCAAATAATTTACAATACAATTCAATATTTGGTTCAATTAAGCCTAAATTCACCATTCATTCACACAATGGTTTAAATAAATAATCATACAACACAACCATCAATCAATTAGTCAATTAGCTTTTCAAATTCATAATTTGATATATATACAGAAAAACATGTTTTTGATGCCAAATCACAACAATAAACCTATCTAGTTTTGGTTCTCACACCAGTCTAATGGAAATATATAGATATCACACCTTCGTCACTCGAAAATAAATACTAGTGATGGTATACTTCATCATCAGGACCATGTCCGGGCGACTAGAGTGTGACTCTATATATATCTAATATATTAAAACTTCGAATATACGTTCATGACGCATATATGCAAAACCTTTATATACTAGATTGTCCAAATCAATATAAATAAATTATTCAAATACGTAAAAAACGATTTAAATTTCAAAACAAAATTGTTTTCATTTGAAAAATAAACTCTTCACACTCATTCTAGGATACAACTGATCCCATCTCTAACGAGTCATTCTAATTGGATATTACTAATCCAATATCTGATGAATTCTTTCGTATGGTTCTAATGCGTCTTGTTCCCGAGCTCTGTAAACCAAAGCTCTGATACCAACTGTGATAGCCCGTAACTTTCCCGATGAGGAAAGCCAGGATTACCTTGAGAACATGACAAAATAGAACACAAACAGAAGAACATTTCATGGTATATTACAACAATTCCATCAGATACAAGAATATACAGAGTATAATTGAATAAATTACATTCGATAAATATCAGAGATTCCAATAAATTACATAGCAGCGGAAAATAATACAAAGCAAAACTGAAGGTGATATACGGATACAGAGCTTTCCGGATATCATTCCAACTGTAAACCAGGATCCTGTGAATATAAATCTACAAAACCAAAACTACTAGCTGCCCGTGTCAAAATAAGGGCACCTAGAGTTTAGGTTAAAACAATAAACTCCAGGTCAGTCATGTGACTGGTGTGAGAACTAAAATAGTTATTTAAAACTTTACTTTAAAAGAGAGTAACTCAAGGGACCACGCCGTATAACACGGAACGGGTTTCCTCCCAAGAATACCAGTGCATAGGATAAACAACGCAATGCTTTTTCGAAAAATGAAGCTATTATAAGACCCAGGTCCCGTCACACAATGCAACGCAAGCCGGAGGATTGGGTTTTACCTTATAACAGCCAAACATGCTTGGTACATTTAAAAACAAATCATTTGATACTATAATAAGTGTATAGTGTCAAAACAATTTCAATCATAAATATCAATCATAGATGGCATAGCATCCCATGCTACTATGTCGCCATACTAGGTTCTACAAATAAAACCGAAATATCTCGTATTGGAAATTGGATTTCCGTCATGAGTCGAGGCAAGAGGCAAGCTCCTCTCCGCTTCGAGACACTCTAGCAAATGTCCCAGGACTACACACTCTGGGCAATCCTTGGATCTTTAGGGCCGGTCCTCTCTTACGTTTGAGGATTAATTATTCCTGAACACACGTTTCCCGGTCCTTACAGACCTGAAATCGAGGTGCCTCGCATCCAACAACCACATAGGTGAAAAGTGTATAAATGTCAGGGCTGGTAAGTCACTGACACCACCAAAGCTAGAAAGAAACGTTGTGCTCTCCCCACAGTCACTATCCCGTTTTTGACTCATACCGAGGTGTGAGGCTTGCGAATTCACGTTATACACAAAGCTGCCACGTAGGCCGTGCTTTGATCATCAACCACAAGACTTTGCTTTTCAACAGAAGCCTTGATCAATTGCAACTCAGTGTGCCACACAGGCAAGTCATGCCATGCGATTGATATCTATCGATATATAACCTCTAAGCTCGTACGTCTCAAATAAGGGCGTTAAGCAAGAGAATAAATTCTCCGCCGCCAAACAGATGTATATTTAATAGAGATCAATCAACACAGAATAAAATCCAATGTCAGACACACAGTCCATTTACAAGTTCTTTCTGAGTCTGAACGAAACCGGAGGCACTTTCCTCGCATATCCATCGATCTCCAAGTACGTCTGGACGACCACCAACTATTTCCATCCTCTTGGGTGTACAACCTAATCAAGATCATCAGTAATCACCCAAACGATGTGAAGACTTCTGGTCTTCAATCACCGTCTTCATCTTCGACATATCGTCGAATCGGTTATTCAGAATGGGTATAAACCCGGCCTTTTTGAATGACCCGCGTATATAATAAACAAATGTTACACAAACACAACATACACCTCATTCCAATTTAGCAGTCGCTAATCGTAAATTAGCAAGAGAACAATTCCCCAAATATTAACCCCGAAAGCCGAACCAACATCAGATCAATACCCAGGAAACCACTCTTCTTGGCTAACCTACAGTTAGTTTCTAAATTTCACATTCTTAGGGAAAGATTCGCATTAATTTTATCAAAGATAAATTCTTTAAAATTTATTCTTTAATCATCCTTTGGATATCATTTCAAACCAAATTATGGTTTTCCAAACTAGTCGGGATTAGCGAACCACACCGAAGTAATTATTTATTTTATTTCCCAATCCCAACATATTCATCCCATGAAGCAAAACTGGTAATACTCCATATCTAACACCACAGTGTTATCGGTATAATTAATTACCATTTCATGTTCAAATCTAATTAAAGATTTAACTATCGCCTGGATCAAAACTGGTGACACTCCATTTTCGCTCATTTTCCAAATTTGATAATTTAAATTATCAATTCACATTTCAATCTAATCGCAGATTCATTAAAACTCCCTTTTATGGGTTCAAGAACTAATGTCATTTTAAACACAGTTCACGATAAACCCAAATCACATTCTATTTAGTATCGGGTTAAAGAACAAGTGTTATTTAAAACACCCTTCACGATAAACCCACAAATCAATTCTATTTAAAATCCATTTCAAATCCAATTTATTTATTTAAAAATAAATGGGTTTTAATTTTAGTTCAAAACTAGTTCATGTCAATAAAAATCTATTTTATCTTTTCAAATATGGAGTTTTTCATCCCAATTTTTCCCAAATCATTTCTTATGATTTTACACAAATTATTACTATTTTTAATAATTTTATCAAGGCCCGTACAGTCGATTTCCAACAACGGCCATCGAACTGCACTTACAGCGACCTTTTCCAAATTTGATTTGGACATAATTCAAAATCCAACCGTTAGATTTCAAATTTCTAATATTCGTTAGAAAGCTCTTTTCGATATGAACCCAACGGTTCCGGTTTTAGGAGAATCTGACGGTCGGATCTCCCGTAATGTCCGTTCGAAATCAATGGTTGAAATTCACGAACTGCCGCGGCGCGGTGCGTTCTATTCATGCCATTATATTATATATATAATATATATTTCATCGATTTCTATTTAAAACGAATTTTATAAATAGTTTTAAATTCGTTTAAAAGACATTTCAACTTCTATTTCCAATTCAAATCAAAATTGATTTTTTCCTTATAAATTCGTTTTAAAATTCATTTCAATTCAATTTGAATTCGTTCTATACTCAATTCAATTCATTTATAAAAACGAATATAATCGATATAAATATCGTTCGCATCAAAATAGCGCACCACTAATCAACGCGGCTTTATATATTTCAATAATTCCGTTATTCTATTCAACAAATGAATATTTATTCTATTCAATACGTGAATCTATATTTTTGTCAACACATGACTAATCTCAACGAATGAGTACTGTCCACGTGTGACAATTTTTGTTATTTAATATATTTTATAAAAATTATGGTATCTATCGTTTGACTTCAAATCAGACTCCAACCGTAAATTAGTAAGAGAACGATTCCCTAAATATTAACCCCGAAGGCCGAAACCAACATCAGATCAATATCCAGGAGACCACTCATCTCATCTATTTTCCAGTTATTTTCTAATTTTATATATGATAAAGATGTAAATTTTATTGTTAAAATATTTCGTTCAACACATGACTAATCTCAACGGATGAGTACTGTCAACACATGAACCTTTATTTTATAAAGAAGTTAGTTTCTAATTCTATATATAATAGATGTAAATTTTATTGATAAAATATTTCGTTCAACACATGACTAATCTCAACGGATGAGTACTGTCAACACATGAACCTTTATTTTATAATATTCTTTATTTTCTAAATTGGAATGAGGCCCAAACAATTACCATATAAGTTAATTATATGGATTCCATACAATACATGTATATAATAGCAACGATAAATAATCAACCATCATCCAAAGTGCACTACGCTGTATAAGCATCAAATATAGATATCTAATGCTTATAACAGCCTGTCGATCCATCGATCGACATACAACTAATTATTGGGATTAGTGTATGCCGTATTTTAACCCAATATCCATGTGGGGTTTCAAACAATCAAACACATGTGCAGTTGGGCGATGTGTAAAATTTATCGTCCCAATCAATGTCCTTCAAATAGGTGTACATAAACAAACCGTCCGGTTTGTAAATGAATATATTATTTTATTCACACACACGTTAAAAATTATATTTTTAACGATAAAATATTTTATTTCAACACATGAATTTCTATTCAGTTCATTTACACAATAAAATGATATTTTTATTTTACTAACTTATTTTAGAAAATTTCGGCGGCATAACGGCACGATACTAGAAATGGGACAAGGCCTAGCCTTATCCCCGGTCTAGTAAAGGCCCACGCCATACGCATATCAATCAAACCAATTTCAATTCACCAAACAACCAAATTTAGATCAAATAATCTAACCAACTATACAACCAAACAAACAAGTCCATGGTCTGTGGACAATGGTGTCGGGTGCTACTAAACACCGTCTGCATCCTAGTATATATTTATAACTAGAAAAGGAAATTTAGAGTGAGAAGTTCTCACCGACTAGCTAAACCAAACGCCACGACTCTTCTTATGTAGAAATCTTCGTCGTGCTCGCCTTTTTGCCAATTTCACTGCCCGTAGCCACTACATATATAAAAATCACATTTTTATATTGTTGCTATGTATATAAAAATCATATTTTTATACTACTACTATATAGATAAAAATTCTATTTTTATACCGCTGTTCATATAGTAAAGATCAAATCTTTACTATCTATATAATATAAAAATCGTATTTTTATTATCTCTACTATATAAAAATCATATTTTTTTCTCTATACTATAAAAATCATATTTTTATTCTTTCTATAATATAAAAATCATATTTTTACATACTGCATTCTTCAAAAACCATAGAAGCTTTATAGCGGAGAAAACTCACATTTTTCTAACGCCCGGATTCGCTGTTCTGGTTCCAGAATTAGCAAACGAGCTTCAATCTTCACACCACGTGTTTTTTAGCTTAAACGCGCCATTCCGGACAACTTTCGCCTAGCGGTCTTCCTCCCAAAAATGTGTCATTTCGCCGGAAATCGCGAAAATACAGCATTTTGACAGTGTTTGGACAGCAGACTTTGGATGCGTTTTTCCGACAACTCCGAAAAGGAAAATAGGACTATCATATACCAAATCGAAGAGAAAATCGTGCTCTTTGACTTTGGTCTTGAGAAACTTTGGCTAGAAACGCACGGTTCGGGAGTTATTTGCGAAATAACGACAGGGGGTTATTTGCAAAACGGGATTTTTGGTGAAAATGTGTTTGGGTGTAGCGGGGCCCACGGTCGGAGTTGGGCTGGGGGATGGCGGCGCTGAACCTGATTAGAGGTGGGGAGGGTGCTGGTGGGCGGCGGCGGTGGTGGAGGGGCCCGTGGTGGTGGTGGTGGCTCTTAGGGTTAGGTTTGTGAAGGGAGAGAGAGAAAGAGAAGAGGAGAGAGAAGAGGAGGAGGAGGAGGGTGGTCGGAGGGAGGTGGCGGTGCTGGTGGAGGCCGGCGGTGGATGATGTAGAGGCGGCAGCGACGGGGAGGGTGGAGGTGCCCATTAAAGAGGAAAATGCAAAAAGGAGGAAGGAGGAAATTATGAAGAAGGAATTGGAGGAAAAGTGATTATATGCTAGTTTCTCACCTATCGTCCGAACGCCGACGATATCCAATTGCCGCGGATTTCGGACACGACATAGTAGACGTGAAGACGAGTCCAACGAAACAAGTTTCGTCGAATTCCGAGTTCGTTTGACCGTCCGTTAAAATTCTCAAAAATGCTCAGATAAGCTCTAAAAATACGATTTTGGCGCACCATTTCTTCTTGCACGCTCACATGCTAACTCAAAAAATCAAGCCCTCTTGGATTTAAACATTATTAGACGATACGAATCCAGAAAAAAAAAGTAGAATCGAATTCTGGGGTCGTATCAATAATGTTCTTTTGTAAAATGACTGCATGTTTTACCCTGAACTGTTTTAGCTCGCACGGCCACATACTAACTCCGTTCGACGCGCCCTATAGAACTCAACAATAATTTGTCATTGTGAATCCATAAAAATTTATCTTGTCGAATTTTGAGCTCGTATGCAAAATTTCACTTTTTAAGGGCTATGTTTTGCTAACCGAAAAGCTCAAGCCCATTGCCACTATTCCGGATATCGGAATATATCGAAGCTTATACTTTTCGGAGTTCTAAACGGCATTTTGAACTCAATGGAAGTGGTTTCGAGTCCAAATTCATCAGTATGCAAAATTTGACTTTTTGGGCCATGTATAATTTACATAGCGACTATTCTAAATTTTCAACTGGGCATAACTTTTGATTCCCGCTATGAAATTTCGATTTTTCAGATTCGTTGGAAAGATATTCTCAACTAGATTCTAATATTTTTTGTTTCGCCAAAATCCGGTTTATTTTGCACCCGGTATGTTCAATTGAAATTTGAAATTGAATTATCGAACTACCGCGCCATTTTCAATTCCTTTTATAATTATTTATATTCTAACGACGATGTATATAAATATATACGTTCGAATTATATTCAAAATAAATTTCTTGTCGTTATTATTTAAAATAATTCATTTTAAATATTCAAAATTCATTAAAATTGCCAAAATTAAAATTTTAAATTGGCTCAGAATTTCCGGGTTGTTACAACCGCAGCGCGGCGCGTTCTATTCAGGCCATTATATTATATATATAATATATATAATATATACTTCGTAGATTTCCCTTTTAAAACTTATATAAATCGTTTTAAATTCGTTTTGAAAACGATTTCAACTTCATTTCAAATTCAAATCAAGAATGAATTTTTTAATATAAATTCGTTTTAAATTCATCTCAAATTGATTTCAATTTAAATCGATTTTTAATTTAAATCGATTTTTAATTCAATTTCAGTTCATTTTCAATTTAATTCAATTTCAATTCATTTTTTGTTCGAATCCAATTTCAATTCGAATTCATTTCAAATTGATTTCCATTCAATTTCAATTCGATTCGAATTCATTTTCAAAATATTCGATTTTGAAATCACTTTTCAGTATTCATTATAAAAACGAATATAATCGATATAAATATCGTTTATGTTAAAATGGCGTCAAACTAATCAACACGGCTCCATATATTTCTATATTCAAATATTCTATTTCAAATATTTCTTTTTTAAATATTTCTATCCAAAACTGGAATGAGGCCCAATCAATTACCATAGATTTTATTTCTATGGATTTCCATACAATGCATGTATATATCAACAAGGACAAATAATCAACCATCATCCAAAGTGCATTCTACACTGTATAAGCATCAAATATAAATATTCAACGCTTATAACAGTATGTCAATCAATCGATCGACATATAACTAATTATTGGGAATAGCGTATGTCATATATCACCCCAATACCCGTGTGAGGTTTTCAAACAATCAAACACAGATTTTATTTATGCGGTTGGGCGATGTGTAAAATTTATCGTCCCAATCAATATCAGTCAAATGTGCATATATAAACAAATCGCCCATTTGTTTATTTTTATTTCATTTTAAATACACGTTAAAAATTCTATTTTCAACTATAAAATATTTTAACTATATAAATATTTTCTTTCCTTTCACATCATATCACACAATCAACTACACATCAAAATCAAACAAACAAGCAAACAAGCATACAAGCTGTCCATGGTCTGTGGACGACGGGTGTCGAGTGCTACTAAACACCGTCTGCATTCTAGTATATATTTTAACTAGAAAATTAAATTAAAAGTGAGAAGTTCTCACAGATTAGCTAATCCAAACACCACGACTCTTCATATGTAGAAATCTTCGTCGTGCTCACCTTTTGTCACTTTGGTTGCCCGTAGCCACTACATATATAAAAATCACATTTTTATATTGTTGTTATGTATATAAAAACCACATTTTTATACCGCCACTATATAGATAAAAATTCTATTTTCACAACGCTACTATATACATAAAAATTCTATTTTCACACCGGTGTTCCTATAATAAAGATTATTTTTTTATCACGCTATTCTCTATATATTAATTATATTTTTATATATATAAAGATCGTATTGTTATATCATGGCCTCATATGTAAAAATCACTCCTTTATAACGTTACTTCCATGATAAAAATTATATTTTTATCTTGCTAGCAATACAATAAAAAATATATTTTTATTACTCTACATGGATAAAAATCATATTTTTAATCTTTCTATAATATAAAAATTATATTTTTACCTGTATAAAAACAAAGTTGTGTATATTTTTATATCGATCTTTACCTTAGGAAAAATCGTATCTTTCACACGATAAAAATCTAATCTCTTCATAAATAAATATTTGATGTTTTCATAAATAAAGACATTCCTTTTACATTTTAAAAATCCCATCTTTACTTAATAAAAATCTCGTCTTTTTCAAATCAAAGATCATTTCTTTTTCTAGTTTAAAAATCAATCTTTATTATCTATAAAATCTAAACTTTATAAACAAACAAATATCATATTTTCTAAAGTAAGATAAAAAATCATTTTTTCCATGATAAAAATAGTTTTCCATCGAGGACAAGTAAATAAAACCATGAAAACAAAAATAAAAACTCACTGTGTTCATTTGACGTTGAGCTGGGAGGAGGGGAGGGATGCGCGGTGGCTGCTGGTGCCAGGCGGAGGCGGCGAGCTAGCTTGCGAGGTTGGGGGTGGGCTCGGCCAGAAAAGAAGAAGGGGAGGAGGAAGTCGCGGAGGGTGGGGGGCGAGGCTGGAGGAGGAGAAGCGGCGAGAGGAGGGAGAAGAAGAGCGGCGGCGGCGGCAGCAGAGGGAGGGCGACGCGATGGTGTTAGGTTTTTTTTTTCTTTTCGTTGAAATGAAATCGGGGGTGGGGGCAGAGTGGTTAAGGAAGAGCGGAGAGGTTTTATTTTTAATTATTTTAATTTCAAAAAGTTGACTTTTTTATTCGACCTCTAAGCGAGGCCCACCGCCAGTCGTCCATAGCTAATTACCCTCATTCCGAACACAATGGGATATGTATCGCAGGCTGATTCGATCGTTTCGATCAGTTTTCGTCAAATTCCACATATAACTCTATATATTGAATTTGAACGCACATTTCATTTTACTGGGGCCACATACGAACCCTAAAAATTCCAGAAAAATATTTTCTAGCTTCGTATTGACGATACGGTCCTAACAAAACTAATTTCGTTGAATTCTGAGACCGTTTGAAAAATGGCCATTTTCCAGTCGATTAAAATCAACTGAAACTGGTCAAACGTGTTTTCCATCGGCACGCTCACATATTGATTCGAAAAATTACAAATTTTGAAACCTAGCAATAACTTGACATCTCGGATCCAACAAAAGTGGTTTCGTCGAAATCCGAGGTCGTTTGCAAAATGGCTATTTTTAAGGGCCTGAATTCCATAGCGACTATTCTGAATTTTCAACTGGGCGTATCTTTTGATTCCCGCTATGAAATTTCAATTTTTCAGATTCGTTGGAAAAATATTCTCTATTAGATTCAAATATTTTTGATTTCGCCAAAATCCGGTTTATTTTGCACCCGGTAAGTTCAATTGAAATTTGAAATCGAATTATCGAACTACCGCGCCATTTTCAATTCCTTTTATATATATATATATATATAAATAAATATTTATATTCTAACGATGACGTATATAAATATATACGTTCAAATTTTATTCAAAATAAATTTCTCGTCGATATCATTTAAAATAATTCATTTTATGTATTCAAAATTCATTGAAATTGCCAAAATAAAAATTTTAAACTGCCTCGCATTTTCCGGGTTGTTACAATCTCCCCTACTTAAAACTTTTCGTCCCCGAAAAGGAACGAAGCCGAAAGTTGTTTAACAAACCAACTCAACTTCCATTATTTTCTTTACGGCTTAAGTTCTTCAACTTTTCAGTTTCTAAAAACTTTTCAAATTTTTCAAAAAATTTGGCTAACACCCAAAATTTCTCCATTACCTCCCCTGCACCGGGGACTTAAGGGTATTTCATATAGCCTCCCATGGCCTTCTTCAATCCAAAAGAAAAAGAAAAAGCCAAGCGGCTAGCCAATCGGCTCATAAAATCATCATCACCCAAACAAAATAGTAAATTATGGTAAACATGTACCTATTTGTTGGGCAAACAATTTTATTCTTCTGCTCTAGCCTCCTTGCTATGGCCTGTTCAATGCAAGTACATGTATATGCATGCAAATGCGACAAATTTCCAATACAACTCACTATTTGGTTCAAATTGGCTAAATGGTTCAAAATTTTAATTAATCAGACAGTAGTCAAACAACACAACCATCAATCAATTAGTTGATTAGTTTTTCAAATTCATAACTTTGATACATAGTCTAAAAATCACATTTTTGATGCCAAATCACAACAATAGGCCCTATCTAATTTTGGTTCTCACACCAGTCTAATGGAAATATATAGGCATCACACTTTCGTCACTCGAACATAAATTCTGATGATGTTTCGAACCACCATCAGAATATCTATGGGCAAATAGAGTGTGATTCTATATCTACCCAATATACTAAAACTTTGAATACACGCGGATCAGACATATACGCAAAATCTTTATATACTTGATAGTCCAAATCAATATAAATAAATATTCAAATACGAATAATTTATTTAAAATTTCAAAACAAAATTTGTTTTCACTTTAAAGATATACTCTTCACACTCGTTCTAGGATACTACTGATCCCATATCTAACAAGTCATTCTCATTGGATATTACTAATCCAATCTCTGATGAATTCTTTCGTTCGGTTCTAACGTGTCTTGTTCTCTAAGCTTTGTAAACCAAAGCTCTGATACCAAATGTAAGGACTCGTGACTTCCCCGGTAAGGAAAGACCAGATACTTTGAGAACAACACACAAAAGAACGCAGACGGAAAAACATTTCATTGTTTATTACAATAATTCCATCAGATACAAGAATATACAGAGTATGAACAAATATACATTCGATAAATATCAGAGATTTAAATTACATTGCAGCGGAAAATAATACAATACACAACTAGAAGTAATACGTGGATACAAAGCTTTCCGAGTATCGTTCCAGCTGTAAATCAGGATCCTGTGAATATAAATCTGCAGAACCAAAACTACTAGCTGGCCGTGTCAAAATAAGGGCACCCAGAGTTTAGGCTAAAACAATAAACTCCAGGTCAGTCATGGGACTGGTGTGAGAACTAAAACATCTATTAATCTTTATTTTAAAATTAGGTAAATCCAGGGACCACGCCGTATAACACGGAACGGGTTTCCTCCCAAGAATACCAGTGCATAAAACAAACAGCGCAATGATAAATAAAGAAAAATGAAGCTATTATAAGACCCAGGTCCCGTCACACAATGCAACGCAAGCCGGAGGATAGGGTTTTTACCTTATAATAGCCAAGAATGCTTGATACGTTTAAAACAAATCATTGGATACTATTATAAGTGCATAGTGTATAAAACAACTTCAAATCATAAGTACCAATCATAGACGGCATAAGCGCCCCATCCCACTATGTCGCCATACTAGGCTCTACAAATAAATCCGCAATGTCACGTATTGGAAGTTGGATTTCCATCTGTGAACCGAGGCAAAAGATAGTCCTCTACCGATTCGAGACTGTCTAGCCCGAGTCTCAGGTCAGAGCTCAAGTGACCTTTGGATCGTCAAGGCCGGTCCACCGATGTGGATTAAAATGCATGAACACTATGTTTCCCCTCCCTTTGGGGCGTAAATGAGCCAACGAATGACTCCATTGGACCCGGATCGTCCGATCAAACCGAGGTGCCTCGCAACAGCAACAACCACATAAGTCAAACTCATCAGGGCGTGTAAAACCACTGACGCCACTTCTAGCTTGAAGGAAACGCATGCCCTCCTTGAGGTCCTCTCCCGTTTTTGGTTCACCACCGATATGTGAGGCTCGTGAATCAATGCTACACAAAGCTACGCCACACAGACCGTCGGAGGCGGCGATGGCCTTGCGCCAGGGGCGGTGGGCTGATCGCGTCAGTCTGGAGGGAGGTGACATCGATTGAAATCAGGGGGGGTGCTCTGAATAACGGTTTGACTTATGGGGAGGAGTGAATAAGGGTTTGACTTATGGGGGGGTTATATATATATAAATATTTTATTTTATTATTCTTCAAAAAGTAATCTTTCCATTCGAACCCCGATTCAAACCCAACGACTGTCACCCCTAGCTAATTACCCCCATTCCGAACACAATGGGATATGTTTCACAAGCCAGTTCGATCGTTACGATCAGTTTTCGTAAGATTTAACATTTAAATCATTAAATTGAATTTTGAACGTACATTTCAATTTACTAGGGCCACATACAAACCTTAAAAATTCCCGAAAAATATTTTCTAGCTTCGTATTAACGATACAGTCCTAACAAAACTAGTTTCGTCAAATTCTGAGACCGTTGGAAAAATGGCCAATTTCCAGTCGATTAAAATCAACTAAAACTGGTCAATCGCATTTTCCTTTGCCACGCTCACATATTGATTCGAAAAATTATGAAAATTGGAATCTAGCAATAACTTGACATCACGGATCCAACAAAAGTGATTTCGTCGAAATCCGAGGTCGTTTGCAAAATTCCCATTTTTTAAGGGCCTGAATTCCATAGCGACTATACAGAATTTTCAACTGGACATATCTTTTGATTCCCGCTATGAAATTTCGATTTTTCGGATTCGTTGGAAAGATATTATCGATTAGATTCAAATATTTTTCATTTCGTTAAAATCCGGTTTATTTTGCACCTGGTACATTCATTTGAAGTTTGAAATCGAATTATCGAACTACCACGCCATTTTCAATTCCTTTTATAATTATATATAATTATTTATATTCTAACGACGACGTATATAAATATATACGTTCTCAATCTATTTAAAATTAATTTCTCGTCATTATCATTTAAAATAATTCATTTTAAATATTCAAAATTCGCTATAATTGCCAAAATAAAAATTTTAAATTGCCTCGCATTTCCGGGTTGTTAAAGATCGTGCTTTGATCATCAACCACAAGACTTTGCTTTTCAACAGAAGCCTTGATCATTTGCCACTTAGGCATGCCACACAGGCAATTCACTCCATGCGTTTGATATCTATCAATATATAACCCCTGATCTCGTACGTCTTAAAGAAGGGCGTTAAGCAAGAGAATAAATTATCCGTCGCCAAACAGATATATATTTAATAGAAATCAATCACACAGACTGAAATCCAATGTCAGACACATAGTCCATCTACAAGTCCGTTCTGGGTCTGAACGAAACCGGATGCACCTTGTACCTCGCATATCCATCGATCTCCAAGCACGTCTGGATGATCACCAACTGATTCCCTCCTCTTGGGTGTACGGCCCAATCAAGATCATCAGTAATTATCCAAGCGACGTGAAGACCTCCGGTCTTCGACCACCGTCTTCATCTTCGACACCACATCGAATTAGTTATTCAGAATGGGATAAACCCGGTCTTTCTGAATAACTCGCGTATATAATAAACAAGTGTTACACAAACACAACATACGCTTCACTCCAATTCAGAATATTCTTTTATTCAAATATTATTATATTTTGGGAAAGATTTCCATTAATTTTATCAAAGATAATTTCTTTAAATTTATTCTTTAATCTCCTTTTTGAATATCAATTCAAACTAGTTGGGATTAGTGAACCACACCGAAGTAATCATTTATTTTATTTCCCAATCCTAACCTAATCACCCCATGAAGTAAAACTAGTAATACTTCATATCTAACACCACGGTGTTATCGGTAAATTCAATTACCATTTCACGTTCAAATCTAATTAAAGATTTAACTATCGCATTGAGTAAAACTGGTGATACTCCATTCTCGATCTTTTCAATCTAATTAAAGATTCATTAAAACTCCACTTAGTTTTAATCTTTAACTGGGTTAAAGAATCAGTGTCACTTAAAACACGGTTCACGGATAAACCCAAAATCACATTCCATTAATTATCGGGTTAAAGAACAAGTGTTATTTAAAACACTGTTCACGATAAACCCAAAAATAACACCAATTCAATTCCAAATAAATATTATTTAATTGGTACACTTCATTAAATCTAAACAAAAAGATTTAATCTTTTTCTCAACTGGGCTTAAGAACAGTGTTAATGAAGACACCATTCTTGACAAACCCAAATCACATTTGATATTAAATATAAGGCTCTGAATAGAAAATATGTCGGCTTTTATTCAACATCAAATTCTACGACCAACAAATATCGTATTGGAAATAATGATATAAATATATCTTTCAAATTCGCATAACAATATCTGTATCATCACGAAATCCAACATCGAAATATTTCGAAGACAATTTCGATTCAAATCCATTCCAATTTAATTATTGGAAATTATGGTTATTTTCAAAACCATTTCAAATCCAATTTATTTATTTAAAAATAAATAGAATTATAATTCTTGTTCAAAACTAGTTCATTTCGATAAAAATCTATTTTTATCTTTTCAAATATGGAGTTTTTCATCCTAATTCTTCACACATCATTTCTTATGGTTTTACACAAATTATTGATATTTTTAATAATTTTATCAAGGCCCGTACAGACGATTTCCATCAACGGCCATCGAACTGCACTTAAAGCGACCTTTCCCAAATTTGATTTATACATAATTCCAAATCCAACGGTTAGATTTCAAATCTCTAATATTTATTAGAAAGCTCTTTTCGATACGAACCCAACGGTTCCAGTTTTAGGAGAATCCGACGGTCGGATCTCCTGCAATATCCATTCGAAGTCGGTCGAAATTCACGAACTATCGCAGCGCGGCGCGTTCTATTCAGGCCATTATATTATATATATATAATATATACTTCATCGATTTCCCTTTTAAAACTTATTATATAAAGCATTTTAAATTCGTTTTCAAAACGATTTCAACTTCATTACAAATTCAAATCAAGATTGAATTTTTGAATATAAATTCGTTTTAAATTCATCTCAAATTGATTTCAATTTAAATCGATTTTTAATTTAAATCGATTTTTAATTCAATTTCAGTTCATTTACAATTCAATTCAATTTCAATTTATTTTCAATTCGAATCCAATTTCAATTCGAATTCATTTCAAATCGATTTCCATTCAATTTCAATTCGATTCGAATTCATTTTCAAAATATTCGATTTTGAAATCACTTTTCAGTATTCATTATAAAAACGAATATAATCGATATAAATATCGTTACGTCAAAATGGCGTCAATCTAATCAACACGGCTTCATATATTTCTATATTCAAATATTCTATTTCAAATATTTCTTTTTCAAATATTTCTATTCAAAACTGGAATGAGGCCCAATCAGTTACCATAGATTTTATTTCTATGGATTTCCATACAACGCATGTATATATCAATAAGGACAAATAATCAACCATCATCCAAAGTGCATTCTACACTGTATAAGCATCAAATATAAATATTCAACGCTTATAACAGTCTGTCAATCAATCGATCGACATACAACTAATTATTGGGATTAGCGTAGGTCATATATCACCCCAATACCCGTGTGGGGTTTACAAACAATCAAACACAGATTTTATTTGTGTGGTTGGGCGATGGGTAAAATTTAACGTCCCAATCAATATCAGTCAAATGTGTGTATATAAACAAATCGCCCATTTGTTTATTTTTATTTCATTTTAAATACACGTTAAAAATTCTACTCTCAACTATAAAATATTTTAACTATATAAATATTTTATTTCCTTTCACATCACATCACACAATCAACTACACATCAAAATCAAACAAACAAGCATACAAGCCGTCCATGGTCTGTGGACGACGGATGTCAGGTGCTACTAAACACCGTCTGCATCCTAGTATATATTTTAACTAGAAAATTAAATTAAAAGTGAGAAGTTCTCACAGATTAGCTAATCCAAATGCCACGACTCTTCATATGTAGAAATCTTCGTCGTGCTCGCATTTTGTCACTTTCGTTGCCCGTAGCCACTACATATATAAAAATCACATTTTTATATTGTTGCTATATATATAAAAACCACATTTTTATACCGCTGCTATATAGATAAAATTCTATTTTCACAACGCTACTATATAGATAAAAATTCTATTTTTACACCGGTGTTCCTATAATAAAGATTACATTTTTATCACGTTATTCTCTATATAAAAATTATATTTTTATATATATAAAGATGGTATTTTAATATCACGGCCTCATATGTAAAAATCACTCCTTTATAACGTTACTTCCATGATAAAAATTATATTTTTATCTTGCTAGCAATACAATAAATTATATATTTATTACTCTACATGGGTAAAAATCATATTTTTAATCTTTTTATAATATAAAAATTATATTTTTACCTATTTAAAAACAAAGTTGTTTATATTTTTATATCGATCTTTACCTTAGAAAAAATCATATCTTTCACATGATAAAAATCTAATCTCTTCATAAATAAATATTTGATGTTTTCATAAATAAAGACATTCCTTTTACATTTTAAAAATCCCATCTTTACTTAATAAAAATCTCGTCTTTTTCAAATCAAAGATCATTTCGTTTTCTAGTTTAAAAATCAATCTTTATTATCTATAAAATTCTAAACTTTATAAACAAACAAAGATCATATTTTCTAAAGTAAGATAAAAAAAATTAGTTTTTCCATGATAAAAATCAGTTTTTCCATCGAAGACAAGTAAATAAAACCATGAAAACAAAAATAAAAACTCACTGTGTTCGTTTGACGTTGAGCTGGGAGGAGGGGAGGGATGCGCAGTGGCTGCTAGTGCTAGGCGGAGGCGGCGAGTTGGCTTGCGAGGCTAGGGAGTGGGCTCGGCCAGAAAAGAATAAGGGGAGAAGGAAGCGGCGGAGGGTAGGGGGCGAGGCTGGAGGAGGAGAAGCGGCGACAGGAGGAGGGAGATGAAGAGCGGTGGCGGCGGCATCAGAGGGGGGTGGGGGGACGACGCGATGGTGTTAGTTTTTTTTTCTTTTCGTTGAAATGAAATCGGGGGTGAGGGCTGAGTGGTTAAGGAAGAGGGGAGAGGTTTTATTTTTAATTAATTTAATTTCAAAAAATTGACTTTTTTATTCGACCTCTAAACGAGGCCCACCGCCTGTCATCCATAGCTAATTACCCCCATTCTGAACACAGTGGGATATGTATCACAGGCTGATTCGATCGTTTCGATCAGTTTTCGTCAAATTCAACATATAACTCTATATATTGAATTTGAACACACATTTCATTTTACTGGGGCCACATACGAACCCTAAAAATTCCAGAAAAATATTTTCTAGCTTCGTATTGATGATACGGCCTAACAAAACTAATTTCGTCGAATTCGGAGACCGTTTGAAAAATGGTCATTTTCCAGTCGATTAAAATCAACTAAAACTGGTCAAACGCGTTTTCCATCGCGACACTCACATAATGATTCGAAAAATTACGAAATTTGAAACCTAGCAATAACTTGACATTCCGGACCCAACAAAAATGGTTTCGTCGAAATCCGAGGTCGTTTGCAAAATGGCTATTTTTAAGGGCATGAATTCCATAGCGACTATTCTAAATTTTCAACTGGGCATATCTTTTGATTCCCGCTATGAAATTTCAATTTTTCAGATTCGTTGGAAAGATATTCTCTATTATATTCAAATATTTATGGTTTCGCCAAAATCCGGTTTATTTTGCACCCGGTAAGTTCAATTGAAATTTGAAATCGAATTATCGAACTACCGCGCCATTTTCAATTCCTTTTGTATATATAAATAAATATTTATATTCTAACGACGACGTATATAAATATATACGTTCAAATTTTATTCAAAATAAATTTCTCGTCGATATCATTTAAAATAATTCATTTTAAATATTCAAAATTCATTGAAATTGCCAAAATAAAAATTTTAAACTGGCTCGCATTTTCCGCATTGTTACACTCGTCACCCTGTCAAAGCCTGAGGGAGTGTGTATTTTTAATTGCTCCAGAGAATAAATTCTCGTCACCTCGTCCCGTGTGGGAAATAAATAATCCATGTGCCGTATCTAATGACTAGAGAGACGTGATTATTATCAACTCCAGACCCGTGTGGGGTTTTTATTAATATGGCAATTTATCATTACAATTTTATTTGGTCATATCAGTCATCAGTTCAACCTGTAAAATATAGTCATCGCCATACAAGCCTCTCGCTCGTATGGTAAATCTTCCACCTCGTCACACAAGCTCCAAATACTTATGTGGTATATGATGAAGTATGCCTATCTTCAAGAAGTATGCCATGTAGTGTAGTTCAAAATTAATTGTTACTATCCTATGGCGATATTTATTATTACACACAGAACAACCAGCACTCCGCATCCAATGGCTTTCACAGGAGTTGATATAGTAATAAAATTGCGCATCCAACTCATTAAGGTTAACCTATTTGTCGGGCACGCAAATAAAATCTTTACTCAACAGCTAATCCATTTACTTGTTGAAACATATATATGCACATGTATATATTTCTACCTATTTTTAAATCAGTTCAATGTGTGATTTAATTAAATATCATTCCAATAATTTAATTAAACAAATCCACTATCACACAACTCAAACAACGAGCAATTTGTTTTTAACTTTCCAAAAATATACTAATCAATTCCTATACTCTTTTACTTTTCAAATATATATCTTTTATATTTTCAAAAATTATGTTTCTAAAACCAGACTATATATATAATCACAAATACGTTATTTATAAACATATAACTCTCAACTCGTTCTGGGGCATTTCTGACCCCATCTCTAACGAGTTATTCTGATTCCGCTATACTCATACCAGGATATTGCTGATCCTGTCTGTAATGAGTTATTCGCCCTAGAACACTACTGGTTCTATCTCTGACGAGTTTGTTAATGTGTTATATACCAGAGCTAAGCTTAACCAAAGCTCTGATATCACGTTGTGATGACCCCAAACCCCGTACTGACGGTGGCAAGGGTAATCTTTGGAATATAACAAATAAACATATAATAGTAGAACAGAAATAAATAAATACACCAGATAATGCACAAATAATACACTGGATAAACATAATCATCAGAGTTACACAGTATACAGGATCATACTTAGTACAAATATAGTTCAGCTATACATAAATGTCTATAATGGAAAACAAACATAATATGTACAATAGGAGCTGAACAGCATAAAATAGATAAATGACAGAATCCATCTTCAGCTCCAGCTATCCTGAAAGAGCCTGCTAAAACCTGAATACAAGGCTGCCCGTGCAGAAAGAGGGGCACTCGAGTTTGCAAGTGAAACAAACTACGAGTCAGTCATGCGACTGGAATGAGAAATCTACTTAACACATTATATAATATGGCTAATCACAGGACCACGCCACTTTCACGGAACGGGTTTACTCCATTGGATTGCCAGTGCTTTAAAACAAATAATTCTTTTAAAACATCGCAATGCTTTTTATAAAAATGAAGCCATTATAAGACTCAATTCCTATCACACAATGCAACGCAAACCAGAGGATAGAGTTTTTACCTTATAATGGCCAAAATATGCTTGATACGAATAAAACAAAATCATTTTATATTACTAGTGTTTATATGTTTCAAAAACAATTTCAATCATAACTATCAATCATAGACGACATGAGTGTCCCATGCCACTATGTCGCCAAACATAGGTATACAATCAAAACCGCATAGTCACGTATTTGGAAATTGGATTTCCGTCATGAACCAAGGCAAAAGAAAGTCCTTACCGAATTCGAGACTGCCTAGCCCGAGCCTCAAGACCCAGACACAGGTGGGCCCTTGGAGCGACAGGGTCGGTACACCGATGTGGATTAAAATGCCTGAACACTGCGTTTCCCCGCCCTTTGGGGCGTAAAAGAGTCAACGAATGACTCCATCGGTCCCGGATCGACCGATATAACCGAGGCGCCTCGCAACAGCAACAACCACATAGGTGAAAATAATATAAATGTCAGCCAGTTTAAGCACTGACACCACCTCTAGCTAGGAAGAAACGCAT
Source organism: Allium sativum (assembly GCA_030737875.1). Taxonomy (NCBI): domain Eukaryota; kingdom Viridiplantae; phylum Streptophyta; class Magnoliopsida; order Asparagales; family Amaryllidaceae; genus Allium; species Allium sativum. Next base: position 579,014,577 of record CM060915.1, on the reverse strand, counting down.
GTCCTCCCTGAGGTCCTCTCCCATTTCTAGTTCATACCGGGGTGTGAGGTTCGCGAATTCACGTTATACACAAAGCTACGCCACACAGGCGGTGCTTTTATCATCACCACAAGACTTTGCTTTTCAACAGAAGCCCTGATCACTGCATCTTAGCATGCCACACAGGAAATTCACACCATGCAACTGATGGTTGTGAATCACACAAAATGAATTCCAATGTCAGAAACACAGTCCATTTGCAAGTCCGTTCTGGGTCTGAACGAAACCGGAGGCACTATATACCTCGCATACCCATCGATCTCCACATACGTCTGGACAATTACCACTCATTATCCATATTTCGGGATGCCTCCCAATCAGGACATCAGTTACCATCCAAACGAGGTGAAGATCTCCGGTTTTCGACCATCGTCTTCATCTTCGATTTCTTATTGTCGATTCAGCTATTCAGAATGGGATAAACCCGGTCTTTCTGAGCAACTCGCGTTTATAAATAACTAGTGCTACACAAATACAACATATGCCTCATTCCAATTCATTAGTCACTAACCATCAATCAGTAAGAGAACGATCTCCCAAATATTAACCCTGAAGGCCGAAACCAACATCAGATCAAAACCCAGGAAACCATTCGACTAAGCTAACCTTCAGTTAATTTCTAAATTTCACATTCCATATTGTTTATAATATTTTATAACGATTTATCGCTATTTTTATTTATTTTAAAATATCCAATTTATTCAACGACGCTTCGGGCCATAACGCGGCCGTGGCGCTGTTTTTCTTCAGATTTGATTTACACGTATCTGAAAATCTAGCCGTTGGATCTTCACAAATTTTATATCATTAGAAAGATCTTTTTAAAACAAATCCAACGATTCCAGTTTTGGGAAAATCCGACGGTCGGATCTCCCAGTACAATCGTTTGAAGTTTCAATTTCAAAATATGAACTACAGCGTCGTTATTCGATTTAATTTAATTATATATATTTATATATATAATCGATTCTGGCGTTGTTTTTCTTCAGATTTGAATTAAACATTCCAGATAATCCAATTGTTGGATCTTTACAAAGTTGGTGTCGTTGGAAAGATATTTCCAAAGCGAACTCAACGGTTTCGGTTTCGGGAAAATCTGATGGTCAGATCTCCCGCACTAATCGTTTGAAATCACGGTTTCAAAATACGAACTATAGCTTCGTTATTCGATTTATTTTAATTATATATATGTGTGTATATATATATATATATAACTGATTCTTCGATTTCAAAACCATATTCTTTTCATACCTTTGATAAAAATGATATTTTTATCAAACTGACTTCTATTTCAACACTTCACTATTTTTAACAATTCATATATAGGATAAAAATGTGATTTTCATTGTGAAACTATTTATTTCAAAACACGAATATTTTACATAGTTCATATAGATGATAAAAATATGATTTTTTATTATAAAACAATTTATTTCAAAACACGAATACCATTCAACACATGAATTTCTATTCAACGAATGAATTTCTATTCAACACATGAAGGTTTTCTGTAGTTTGTATATATATAGTAAAAATATGATTTTTTTTATTGCAAAACAATTTATTTCAAAACAAGACTATTTTATATAGTTTATATAGTTGATAAAAATATGATTTTTATTATAAAACAATTTATTTTAAAACACGAATACCATTCAGCACATGAATTTCTGTTCAACGAATGAATTTCTATTCAACACATGAAGGTTTTCTATTGTTTGTATTTATATATGTATAGAAAAAAGGTGATTTTTATTGTAAAACAATTTATTTCAAAACACGACTATTTTATATAGTTCATATAGATGTTAAAAATATGATTTTTATTATAAAACAATTTATTTTAAATCACGAATACCATTCAACACATGAATTTCTATTCAACGAATGAATTTCTATTCAACACATGAAGGTTTTCTATTCAACACATGAATATAGTTTCAACACATGAAAATAATTCTAACACATGAATATTATTCAAAATTTCGGCAGCATAACGGCAGGGTAGTTAAAACCGGGGCCGTCCCTAGTACGGCTTCCCGCTCTACCTTAAAGCCTCGCAACTTTTGACAATGGGGATTTCATGCATCTAGTTCGCACGCAGGCGGCATGTATATTTTTTTCATTTCCACAAACTAATCCTATGTGGTTTCAACCAAATAATTCTCAACCACAAACGGGTATTTTTCAACCACAATCAATCAATTTCAACCACAAACAATTCTAATCAACCATTCGCTATCAACCAATTTTCACACCAATCACAACCAATAAATATCGTTCATGGTTTGTGGACGAGGGGCGTATATATATATATATAAGTATATTTCACTTCCATTCAACACATATATAATTTTTACAACGCATATATAACTTATACATCGAACGTACAACTTATACAACGCTTATACATGAGGTGTGCAATGCTTATATAACTCATACTTCGACTATATAATTTATACATCGTCGTTTTCCATATCGTTTATAATTCAAAAATCTCACTTTGGGTTCCACTCCACCAAAAATAGCGGAAGGCTCAGAAAAATATGCGGTCTCTTCTAGAATGTAGAAGACGTCCACACGAGTCCATTGTCTCTTGTTTCACTGAATTTCGTCAAGAAACGAAAAAGATATAATTTTTACAATGAAATCAAAAACCGTAACGCTTTAAACTGCTATAATATAGTTTAAAATAAAACAGCAGTATGTTTTTCAAACCTGTTCAAAACTAGGTTTTAAATTTTTGTTCGATCCGTGAAGCTATTCGTCGATCGGCCTTTGCAGCGTCGAAGGGGGTCGAAAGCCACTCCAGGGGATGGTAGCCGCGGCAAACTCGAACCAGGGAGGAGGGCACGGCGGCGCTCGAAAGTCGCGGACTTTCTGGGCTTGGATCTCGCACCACACGACACGATAGAGGGTAAGGGTTATATGGATTTGAAGCTTGGAGGAACCTGTTCAAAAACCTTAACTGGGGCGCTCGATAATAGTGCGTGGATCGAGAGGAAAAGAGGAGGGAAGGTTTTGAGGAATTCCGCGGTTTGTTTTGGTTGGGGAGAGAGAATGTCCGGGGGGGGTGGGAAGCTGATGTGGACCAATCCCTTTTTTTATTTATAAAGTTTTAAAAATCCAAAAATACCCCTTGCCTCCTGCAAACTCCAATCCAAACCCAACGACTGTCGTCCCTAGCGTTTATCCCTATTCCGAACACAATGGGATATGTTTCGTAGGCTCATTCGACTGTTTCAGTCAGTTTCCTTCAAATTAAAATATAAAACATTCAATATTCGATTTGAACATACATTTCAATTTGCCAGGGCCACAAACTGATTCTAAAAATTTCAGAAAAATAAATATAGCTATGTTTTGACGATACGGTCCCAACAAAACTAGTTTCGTCGAATTCTGAGACCGTTTGAAAAATGGCCCATTTCTGGTCGATCTAATTTAACTATATTTGATCAAAACACGTTTTCTTTTGCAACGCTCACATATTAACTTCAAAAATTATGAAATTTGAAACTTAGCAATAATTTGACATCCCGTATCCAACAAAAGTGGTTTCGTCGAATTCTGAGGTCGTATGCAAAAGGGCCATTTTCACGGGCTATATAAACTCTATAGCGACCTTTCTGAAAATTCATTTGGCCATACCTTTTGCTTCCCGCTATGAAACTTCAATTTTTCAGATTCGTTAGAAAGATATTCACTAACAGATTTAAATATTTTGGTTACACTTAAATCCGTTTTGTTTTGCACCCGGTACAGTTAGTCAAAGTTTGAATTCAAATTTTGAAACTACCACGCCATTTCAAGCGTTGTTTATAATTAGAAATAATTATATTCATTTTCAATGTCAATTCAAACTTACTTTTCATCGTTATTTTTTAAAATATTTATTTTAAATATTTAAAATCCACTAAAATAGCCAATTTAAAATTTTTAAATTGGTTCAGATTTTCCGGGTCGTTACACTTGATGAGTATATAAAAAAGAACATAATAAATTCATAACATAGTTCATATGACAATTAAATGAGTCGAAAGACAATTATAATGCCTTTGTTGGATTTGGAAAGCTAAACAATGCAGCTTGGCATGAGCGTCAAACCCATTTCGTTTCATAACCATAGAAAAATTGAAATTTTCACTTGTATGTACATAAATATCCTCAACTGCATAATATATATTAATAGCACCAATTTACAGTGACTATTTAATGGAAATAAAACTCCTTTTTAACAAAGAAAATTAAATCTGCAAGTATTATGAAGACAACCTTCAATCTTTTCCACGTAAAACTTAAAGTGTGGACACTTCATCCATTTGTTACTCATCACAGGTTCTACCAATCTAAAATCCTCAACATCTGTATCTTTAACTCTTAAGCTTTGGACCTTCGCATAAGTCAAGCCAATATGCTAGACAACCTCACAATTTGCACAAAATATCCTTCTAAAATGAGACATTCAGACCAAGCTATAATACTTCTATCACAATTACTTAAAAGCAAAAGAACAATCCTTGAAAGGGGAGAAAATATACCACTTATTACCAAGAATCATAGCCTTACATGAAGCATTGCTCCACAAATTAGCACCATTGAAGGAATTGTACGTGTAATATATTTTTTCAAATAATGTACGTTAATTAGTTAGTTCGTTCTCAATAACTAAAACACCAACTTTCTTTAGAAATAGCATATACCTAAATTATAAATTTGTATGATATGTTAGCGAAGCAATCAACAACAGTTGTAATTTTATGGATGAACCTCACATTAGTATCTACAACTATTGAAAATTTACAACCTGTCCAATCCCGAAAAGGTTATGGAAGATGTAAGAAAAGTAAGTAAAAGTATATTACATTGGTACATCAGAAAATGGAATAATTGAGAGTGAGTAAACCTGACCATACCTTTTTAACAGATTGTTGGAACAGTACCTTGTTAATGTTCTGTAATTAGGGTTGTTAGTTCCTAACACGACCCGAAACACGACCCGTAACCCACACGAAAAAAACCCAACCCGACCTGACCTATTTATAAACGGGTCAATATTGGGTCAACTCGCTCTGACCTGTTTAATAAATGGGTAGGTTTTGAGTTGACCCGTGAATCTGGTTTTGATCCTCCACGACCCATTTAATATAAAATATATTAGTTCTGTTGGCTCGCTTTTTGACCAAGCCACCCAGGATCATTCGTAAGAGGAAAGCAGGAGACCACTATATCTAAGGACATGAAGAAATGGATCGCGCACCATCGTCTCGCCCAATATCGATTCGCGCACCCTCGTCTCGCCCAATATCGATTCGCGCACCCTCGTCTCGCCCAATATCGATTCATGCACCATCGTCTCGCCCAATATCGGATCGTGTCTCTACGGATCGCCCCATCTCATCAGCGAACGACGCAGCTGGGCGATCCGATCCGAACTTACATTGTTACCCCGAGCGAACCGATCCGATCCCCTGGTGTATGGCGAACCCTCTGACCTGTTCAGGCACGAGCTAGTCTTCAGCGATCCGAATCGCACGGATCTGGCGACGCGTGTCTCTAACCGTCACTTGGACCGATTCTCCCCATCTGCACGATCCGATTTTCAAGCAGACCACGACACCTGTCCACAACGGCTAATTTGACTGTTTCTCCAACGGTGGCGATGCGATCCGATGCTCTCGGGATCCGTGCCACGTGTCCACGATCCGCCTGACAAAATCAGCTATAAATAGCCCAGAGCTTGGCATTTTTCAGGATCCTTTTGGCAATATTGAGTACTGAATCCGCCATTGTTGTCAAACTACTGAAATATTGAGAGAAATCATTGTTGTATTAGCTTTTAAAGCATAATCAATAATATATAAAGTGGACGTAGGCTCGTTAACGCCGAACCACTATAAATTCTGAGTGTTATTTTCTTTTTCCTTGTTCTTCATTTGAAATTCTCTACTGTTCATAACAATTTGGGTGTCAGGTCCAAATTTCGATCTAACATTTTTGGTGCTTTCATTGAGAGACTCAGTCCTAAAGTTTCACTATTAGCTTCTTTGAGGATTCCAGCGATTCGGATATCATGGCTGGAAAAAGATCTAAAGCTTCGCAGACCAACGAAACGATTGAGGAGAGTGTGCACGAACTGGGCAACGAAGAAACTCTGGATCGCGGAGCGCAGGGGGCGAACCGATCCGACGAAGACACCACGTTCCGAGTCGATGAGAACGAGACGATCCGCGCCACTGAAGGGGTTGTTACTCGATCCCGAGGTAACACCTCGCAGCCTCCGCGTACCACGACCACGAGTCGATCTCAGGGGGGCGCAGCGAATCGCCCTCCACGAACCGCAGCTATCCGAACTGATGGTCAGACTACAACTCGACCTGGAAAAGAACCTATGACCCACTCCTATCGTCCTGGAACCTCTGCTCGACCCGGTTCGAGCTCTTTGCGCATAAGAGAGAGTGATGATGACCAATATGATCCCGCTGCTCCTGTCACTGAGGGGGATCTCTCTCGCTTCGCCGAAATGTGGGATAGGTTGTTTGATGAGTTGGCTGCCCAAAGGCAGGAAAGTTCCATCCTGCGGCAAAATTTGACGGCTATGGATAGAAGACTTGATGAACTAGCAAGGCAAAGAACATCGCCGGTTCGCTCACTCACCCCAGTATATTCTTCTTCGTCTGGAGAATCGCCGAGACCTCCGCGGCGACCATATGAGAGAGCCGAAAACATAGAACAGCTTCGGTTCGAAACCCTGCCCTCACAGGAAGAAGAAGCGCTAGGGGAGGGGCCCTCGAACCGTAATGTTAATAATCAAGCAACGACTCTCAGGACTCGAGATGTGAACAGTCCTGGGCATAACAGACCACCTCAGCCCCGTCGCCGCACGCATACTCATGATAACAGGGGGGCAGCGTAGCCCCATCCGAGCCCCAGATTTTGTGGCTGCTTCCCGAAGAGAGATCAGAGAATCTTGCCGGGTCAGAGACACTGACCCTGAACCTCCTTTGACCAGTGCAAATGTTGCAGCCATGGTCCACCAGATTCTGGCCGACAGCCGTGGACAGCGGAACGAAGATTGGGGGATCGACCGTAGTCATACTCCTTTTACTGACGATATTTTGGATGCGACTTTTCCAAGGCGTTTCAACATGCCACAAATGAACCGATATGCTGGAAAATCTGATCCTGTCCAGCACCTAATGAGATACTCTTGGTCGATGACCGCTGCCGCCGCTTCTGACGCGGTTAAGTGTAAAGCGTTTCCCATATTCCTGGAGGATGTGGCTTTGTTATGGTTTACTCGCCTGCCGGCGAGATCGATTTCTAGCTTCAGGGAGCTGAGCGAGAAGTTCGTAGAACAATTCCGTATCTATGCACAGAAGACGAAAAGCGTGATCGATTTATTCCTTGTCAAACAGCGACTAGGCGAGAGTCTAAAGATGTACCTGGATCGCTTCAATTTGGCCGCCACTGAGGTTAAAGATCCTCATGAACCGACCATTGTCGCAGCACTGATTGACGGAGTGGATAAGGACACTGAATTCGGGAGGTACTTGGCAGGCAAACCGCCCCACACTAGAGAGTTATTCTACGAGAAAGCCAACGTACATCTACGCCGGGAAGAGGTATACGCAAACCGAAAGGTTAAAATAGCTGATAAGGAGGAAATTCAGAGCAATGTCGCTATCAAACAGACTGGAGATAGCTCGGGGAAAGTTGAAGTTAACGTCGGAAATCAGAATCAGGGTGGTCGCCAACCAGGTAACAACAATAACAATGGTAACGACAACAACCGGAAGAGGGGCCGAGGGAACGACTCCCAGAGAAGGACTCGTCCCAGGGCCTTTGAAACTTATACACCCATAAGTGATACTCTGGAAAATATCTTCATGGATGTGTACGAAGTCCTCCAGAATAAGAGGCCACCTCCTAGAGAGTCGACAGAGAAAGAGCGTGAGACAGGGAAGTTTTGTCTCTTTCATCAAATCCACGGCCATTCGACGAATGAATGTCGTCACCTGAGGGATGTAGTCGAAAGGCTGCTTCGAGAGGGAAAGCTAGATGAATACAGAGTAACGCCCAGGGACAGGGGGCAAGCAGTGCAGGCCCCGAATCAGAATCAAAATCAACTGGCTACTAGGCCGACTGCTCAGCAAAAAGGAAAGAATATTGTTATCAATACCGTGATCGGAGGACTTTATCTTGCTGGGCACAGTTCCAAAGCATTAGATCAATACGTCAATGCGGCCAAACAACACCTCGAAGTGGGGGAATGTAGCAGCCCCGAGGACAGTATCCCGGTGAAGCAGCAGAAGATGATGACCGATGATGTTGTTTTCCGAGAACGAGAAAGCATCGGAGTCCATGCTCCAACTGAAGATCCACTTGTAATTACGATACCCATTGGACCAGCCACTGTTCATAAGGTTCTGGTGGACAACGGGAGTTCTGTTAATATTCTTTTCAAAAAGGCCTTTGACTAGATGAATCTTGAAATAAAAGACTTGAAGCCCTGCCAAGGATGGATCCGTGGATTCAACGGAGCATCCACCGCTCCAATGGGTTATGTAGAGTTGCCAGTTACACTTGGGGAAGGAGAACGCCAGAGAGTGAGAATTCTTCCCTTTGTGGTTTTGGATGTTGAATCGCCCTACAATGCCTTCTTGGGCCGACCGGCCCTCGCAAAGTTCAGAGCCTGTATAGCCCCCTGGTGCTTGTTATTGAAATTCCCCACAGAAGATGGCATTGGTATCGTCAGAGGGGATCAAGTTGCAGCGCGAGCATGTTATGTTGCCGAACTAAAGTTACTTCGCAATGGAGGGGATATCGAGACTAAAGGCACTTCTCCCCCTTCGGGGGCGGAGACCTTATAGCAACCAAAGAGGATAATCGTTGGAGAGTTGTCCAGAGAGATGCCCTAGGATATAGATCCCAGAGAGGATCAAGAAACTGGGGGCAGAATGGCGACTCCCAATGAGACAACTGTGGATGTACCAATCGATGACAGTGACCCGGAGAAGGTCCTTAAGATTGGATCCCAGTTAAGTCCGAATCTTGCTGAAGAATTGACGGATTTCTTAAAGAACAATTTGGATGTATTCGCTTGGACCCACGCGGACATGTGCGGGATATCCCCATCAATCATGAGCCATTCCTTGAGCATTGACCCCAAACATCCTCCAGTAAAGCAAAAAAGGCGAATGCTGGGCCCAGAGAGGTCTGCTGCCTTGAAAGAAGAGGTTGGAAAGCTAAAGAGTAATGGGTTTATCAGAGATTCAACCTACCCAGACTGGATTTCGAACCCAGTCCTGGTAAAGAAGGCCAACGGGAAGTGGCGAACGTGTATCGACTTCTCGGATTTGAACAAAGCCTGTCCAAAGGATAGTTTCCCATTACCTCGAATCGACCAGTTGGTAGACTCGACGGCAGGTCACGAGCTTCTCTCGTTTATGGATGCTTATTCAGGATACAACCAAATTCCGATGCATGTTCCAGATCAAGAGCATACTAGTTTTATCACTGATCTGGGATTATATTGTTATGTGGTAATGCCCTTTGGTTTGAAGAACGCAGGCGCTACATATCAACGTTTGGTCAACAGAATGTTTTATAACCAAATCGGGAAAACAATGGAAGTATACGTCGACGATATGTTGGTTAAGTCCAAGCAATCTTCTCAACACACTACTGACTTGGCGGAGATGTTCGGCATTCTTCGAAAGTATGGAATGAAACTCAATCCAACCAAATGTTCATTCGGTGTTGCTTCTGGAAAATTATTGGGATTCATTGTCAGTTCCCGCGGTATCGAGATTAATCCAGACCAGATCGCGGCAATCAGAAACATTCAGGAACCTAGGCAAATTAGGGATGTGCAAAGCCTTGCTGGAAAAGTGGCCGCACTAAGCAGATTTATCTCCAGGGCTACGGATAAGTGCATCCCATTCTTCGAATTAATAAAGCGAGGAAAACGCCACTTTAAATGGACACCTGACTGCGTAGAAGCGTTTCAGAATTTGCTCAGGCACTTGGAGAAACCCCCGATTCTATCTAAACCAATAGATCACGAGGATTTATTCGTGTATTTGGCAGTGTCATCCCATGCGATCAGCTCAGCGTTGGTAAGAGAAGAGGATAAGGTCCAAAGACCTGTGTATTATGTGAGCAAAAAATTGACAGCAGCAGAGCGTAATTATCCACGTATAGAGAAACTGGCGTATAGTTTACTGATTGCCTCCAGAAAACTTCAGCACTACTTTCAGGCACATCCTATCACCATATACACTGATCATCCACTCAAGCAAGTTTTACAGAGACCGGAGGCATCTGGAAGGTTACTCAAATGGAATATTGAGTTAAGTCAATTTGACTTGAACTTTCAGCCCAGACGGTCAATTCGGGGGCAAGTGATAGCCGACTTCATAGCAGAGTTCACTGTCCCTGAAGAAGACATAGCAAACGAAGAAGTGGATCCTTCAAAGTTACTTTTCGATCCAAATGCCTGGAGATTGTATACTGATGGAGCTAGGAACGACGAAAGATCCGGCGCTGGAATAGTGCTTGAAACCCCCGAGAAACGATTGATAACCTATGCAATCCGAATGGAGTTTCAGGCCACTAACAACGATTCCGAATATGAAGCTCTGATAGCCGGATTGAAGATTACAAAGGAACTAGAAGTCACAAAGCTGAGCATTTTCTGTGACTCCAAGTTAGTTGTGAATCAAGTCACTGGAAGATTCCAAGCTAAAAGTGCAAGATTGATTCTATACTTAAAGAAAGTGAAAGAACTGCTGAATGATTTTGATCACTACAGCATATCTCATATTCCGCGGTCAGAAAATCAGCAGGTAGACAAGTTGGCAAAGATGGAAAGTTCTAATGATCCTGAAGTGATTGGGCTAGCCCCCGTTGAAGTACTTCGGTCCCCCAGCATAGATCAGATGGAAATCGACCTAGTACTAGAAACGGAACCAGAAAGGGAGTCCTGGATGACCCCTATAAAGAATTTCCTAATGGATGGAACGCTTCCGACCAAGAAAAGCGAGAGGCATAAAGTGATTCGTAAAGCCGCCCGATACGTTCTGCAAGGCGGAGTTCTTTATAGGCAAGGGTTTTCAATGCCCCTCCTTCGGTGTATAGCCCACGATGACATCAAGCGTGTGCTGCAAGAAGTCCACGAAGGCGAATGTGGCGACCACACTGGAGGGCAAACTTTGGCGAAAAAGGTATTGCGGCATGGTTATTTCTGGCCTACCATAAACAAGGATGCAGTAAGATATGCACGACGGTGTGATGCGTGCCGGAGATTTTCAAAGATACCTAGAGCGCCTCCAAGTCAGTTAAAAACAATGATGAGTCCATGGCCTTTCTCTATGTGGGGAATTGATATCATAGGAAGCCTCCCCATAGCAAGGGGCGGAGTAAAGTTCGCTATTGTGGCCATAGATTATTTCACTAAGTGGGTCGAGGCTGAACCACTAACTACAATCACAACTAAACGAGTGATCAACTTCATCGTGAGAAACATCATCTGTCGATTTGGGATTCCAAAGATTGTGATAACAAACAACGGAACTCAGTTCGATAGTGCTGAATTCAGAAATTTCTGCCAAAGATACCACATCGAGAATCGGTACACCTCCGTGGCACACCCACAATCGAACGGGCAAGTTGAAGCGGCAAATAAAGTAATTAAGTCCATTCTGAAAAGAAGAATGAAGCGGGCTAGAGCCATTTGGGCTGATGAATTGCCCTTGGCACTATGGGCCTACAGGACAACATATAAATCAGCAACAGGGCATACCCCGTTCTCCCTTGCTTTTGGAACGGAAGCAGTCATCCCGGTTGAGATAAAGGTACCTTCTCATCGGGTGACCTATTATGATCCGATGACCAATAATGAATTGCTACTTGAGTCCCTGGATAAGATCGAAGAAAAGAGGGATGAAGCAGACCTGCGTGCCCTGAGATGCAAACAACAGGTCGCCCGATATTACAACAAAAAGGTCCGAGTCCGAACCTGGGAACCCGGAGACTTGGTTCTGAAACGTGTCTTCCCACCCCTAACTCATATGGGAGCGAAGTGGGAAGGACCGTTCTCTATTCTGAGCAAGCTTGATAATGGAACCTTCAAGCTGGCAACCGTAGATGGAAAGGAAATCCCTAGAGTGTGGAATGCCCAACATCTACGGCCATATTTAACATGAGAAGCTTCAAATTTATTCTTTTGCTTAAAAAAAAAACTATGTACAGGGCATGACTTGCCTAGAACAGTCTGATTCCTTAAAGCAAGAGATTATAAAGTGGACGTAGGTCATGATTCGACCGAACCACTATAAAAATACTGTGTGTCATTAGCCTTTATTGCATCTTTATTTATTTGCCTGTTTATTTTTATGAAAATCAATGTGAATAATGCAGGTACCTGAAGTCCGGTGCCAACCGTTCCTCCCGTAGACTAATCGGAGGAACTCAAAGCTTTGGCAAAGGCTCCAACTGCTTGTCCGACTAGCTTTAATCCACGGAGCATGGGTTAAAGTATACACCTAGGATGAGTTTGATGAGAATGCATGATTGCAGACTGCTTGATCCGTGACTCTAACTCTCCAGAGAAGAGAGAGAGTATAAAGGACACGAAAATCGACATCCACAAATAACGGCGGTGTACCATGATCGGAGCTGCCTAAGCTCGAACTCTAACTCTCCAGAGAGAGAGAGAGTATAAAAGCGTCTCCGATTGAGCCCTGAGAAAGAGCTCCTTTCCCGCTGAAGGATCGGGGAGCGAGTGAATCGCTGGGCTCGAACTCTAACTCTCCAGAGAGAGAGAGAGTATAAAAGCGTCTCCGATTGAGCGCTGAGAAAGAGCTCCTTTCCCGCTGAAGGATCGGGGAGCGAGTGAATCGCTGGGCTCGAACTCTAACTCTCCAGAGAGAGAGAGAGTATAAAAGCGTCTCCGATTGAGCGCTGAGAAAGAGCTCCTTTCCCGCTGAAGGATCGGGGAGCGAATGAATCGCCAAGCACAAAACTCTAACTCTCCAGAGAGAGAGAGAGAGAGACAGTATAAAAGCGCCTCCGATAGAGCGCTGAGAAAGAACTTATTCCCTGCTAAAGGAACAAGGGCTGACTGAACTACTGTTATTCCATGAAATCTCCTATGCCCCCATATTCAGAAATAGGGGGCAACTTGCCGACAATACTAATCAATCCCTAGTAAACCCCAGTCAGATGCTACAGTAACAACTGATTGGGGGGCACCATGCACTCGTATACATACACTGGATTTTGATACAGCAGTGTGACATAGCATGAAAATTCTTCTTCCTTTTGATTGACTGATTTGTAGTTATTATTAGTTACCTAATGACTAAACATGGAAAGTTTATTTGAATACAGGTACATGAGGATGCAAAAAGAGATAAACTTTTATTTACGTACTGAGAATCAACAAAGTGAAAAACAATCTAGAAACAAAAGTGAGGACCAGTCTCACAATTACACTTCCTGGCCAGTGGAAAACCTAAAGACAAAATGTCAACAAACAACAAACATCCTATTTACGCTTTGACCTCTTCTCTTGCTTCTGCCTCTCCAGCCTCTCCTTGTCGGCTTCAGATGGATCCCCTTTCTTCCTTTTCCGCTTGTCTACGAGGGGAACATCCGACTCCTCTGAAGTTTCCTCTTCCACCTCTTTTCTCTTGCTTCTACTAGAGAGGGAAGCCGGTAAGTCATCGGGGTTTGCGAAGTGAAGCTGCCGGCTGATGGACTTGGGCTGGATTTTCATAATCATCCCAGTTTTGGGATCGAATTCTGCAAGAGGGACTACATCCAAAGCCTCATCTCCCACCTTCTTTGAAGCCAACTCTTTCTCTTGTCTGGCTTTTCGGCTGGCCAGGGGTTCCTCATCATCATCATCATCATCATCGGCCCTTTTGGTGCCGGTAATGTCCTCTTCGTCATCCACGTGACGACCATCCATGTCTTTTAAAGCTTCGATAGTCTCAGCATCCTTGGGTACATCGGTGCTAGCTGCCGGGATGCTTCCTTCTACTGTTGTGACCTCGACCCGCTCTGAGACATCAATACCAGCACCCGGCAGGACAGCCTCCTTCTCCACTTCTCTCTCTTTTTTAGCACCCTTGTCAACGGGCTCACCACCTGCATTACGAGAGACACACATTACTATCTTAATTGGTTGTTCTGCCAAACGACGACAATTCGCAATTGCTTTAACAAATTGCGGGGAAAAGAGAGAGATACCTTCAGAAGATGCTCCCTCTTGAGTAGTTCCAGATGCTCCACCAACCACGGGAGTTAGGCCCAGAGGAATTAGCGGATCATCAGGATGGTACTCCTCAACTCCGGAGGTTTTAGGCTTCGCGGCGGAACTGGAACCTTCGTCAATTTTGCTTTTACCTTTAGCCAAGGTTCTCTCCTTTTCCATTTCCGCCAGGATTAGGCGACGACCCTCTGCCAGGTCCTCAGGCTCGTTATCTTTTAGGATGCTCTTCATCAATTCATCCTCATTGACCTCTTCGACCCCCAGTCTATGTTTTTCGCCCTCCACAATGGCATCCCATAAGTTGGCCAAAGTAACATGGTAATCCGGGATCCACGAGATGTTGCGAGTCTTGAGAACCTGGCCAAGGAAATCGAAAATCATCTCCTCAAACCCCTCGATTTCTTTCTCTCTTTCGAGGAGCTTGTTGTTAGAAGCAGTGGCCAACTCGAGGGCACTTTCAACGTTCTTTTCGGCTAGGGCTGCCCTCCTTTCCGCATCCGAGACCTGGTCGTTCAAAATCACCTTTTCCTCTTTTGCCAGAGCTAAACTTTCTTTTAAACTCGCTTTTTCCGCTTCCCAAGCAGCCTTCTCAGCTTCAAAATGACCTTGTGCTGTTTTCAACTCGATATTGGCCATTTTGAGATCTTCAACCTCCTTCTTTAAAGCCATTTTTTCTTGGCTATTGGAGTCCAGTTCTGAATGAAAGTGCTGATTGGCATTCTCTAATTCAGTCTTATAATTTTCAATGTCCCTCCGTGCTAAAGCAAGTTGGGACTGAGCATCTTCCAGGTCCTTTTCCAATTTTGTCCTAGCCCTTTCGTTATTTTCAAGTTTTGCTTTAGACCCGTGTGCTTCCACTTCGAGTTTTCGGATGACTTCCGAAAGGTTAACTGTGTGCTTTTTCATCATCTCATATTGCCTGGCTGCGTGCTGGATGTGCCCGATAACTTCATCATCCCAATTTTTAGGGACCGGTTCCAAGGCAGGGACAAAGACCATCCTGTCAAAGAACATGCCTGGAAATTGTTCCCGCAGCTTTTCCAGTCTACCTTGGATCTCGGGACCATGGACGTAATCCCGTGATCCGGGGGCAGCTAATTCTGGTTGGCTGGTGGGGACAATGTCACTTCTCTCCTTCTCAGCTTCTTTGGATGAATCTTTATCCCTATCTTTGGATTCGTGACACCTTTTGGACGACCGACTGTGGGAAGGTGCACTCTTTGGAGGAGTCAACTCTTTTGGAAGTTTCTTTCCCCCGGTCGGAATTGTCGGATGACTCGAAGGCCTGGTAGAGGTTGATTTGGGTGGAGATCGAGGTTGCGAGGAACTCGGCCTGTGAGGAGGACCGCGAGGGCGCTCAGTATCCGGGCGAAGGCTGGGTGTGCCCTCGCGAAGAGAACGATACGAATAAGATTTCCTGCGGGACATCGTTCCTGCAAAAAAGAAAAGAGTATATTAAAGACTTTGAATACCCACGATATAATAGTGCAGGGTCAGACAACGTGTGTGATGTGTGCATCCCATATAATTCCCCCTAACAGACCCGGGCCTGGAGACAGGCTCATCTGACCAGTTTCTCGTCCCCTAGTTGAAGCGATCGCCTCTTCGGAAGCAGAGAAGAAAGGCTCCTCTCCGAAGTCTTTTTCTGTATATACAATATCGGGTAGAGGGATTTTATTCAGCTCGTCAAATAATTGCTCTTCTGTTAAGTCATCGGGAGCAACGGTTTCAATTGGAGCAGAAATAGGAATTTCCTTGGACACGTCATCGCGAACCTCATCCCCTCTGTATATGTTCAAGTCCTCATCATCTTGGATGACTATCGGAGAAGGGCTCTTGCGAAACTTAGTTGTCTCTGCCGCTTGCGAAGTTCCCTCTCCTTCCGTTGGGGGCACATACTTATAAGGTTTGCCGCCAGTGCCAAGTCCAAATCTTCTGTCTAGAAGACGATGCTTGTGAAGATTGTCATCAGTGATGCATTTTTTGATCCTCAGAAAGTCAGATCTGCTCTGTGAAAGAATGGATAATCGATGGTTATATAACGGACCCTCCGTTTTCGGGAAGATATGATCTGTTTAAGACAAAGAAAAAGGCGAAAAAATGTTAATACTTGGACTCCTTGAGCAAAATGTTCGACTAGGAGATCGAAGTTTACTTGATTTGAGCCATCTTCATGAGCATCCGGCCTGTTTCCTTATATAAAACCAATCAGATTTAGGGTCCCCTATATTGCTATACCCGTCGTACAGAATCTTTCTGTTCGCCACTGATTCGAAGAAAGAAAAGTTTGGAGTTGCCGAAGAACGGTGCTTGAAAAGAAAGAAGAATACCAGATCTTTGAATTTAAGTTCGGCATGCAGGATCTCCGCATATGCAACATATAGTGAGTATAGAGATGCGTAAGCGTTTGGATGAAGCTGCATCGGAGCAATGCCTAGTCGTCTTAAAGTTTCGATGGCAATCGGGGGAAACGGAGGGATAGCTCCTACTAAACACATTGTTCGACTAATCGCCATATACCCTTCCGGTGCTAGTTGGGGTCTATCTTCGCTTCCAGGCGTCAAGACATCGTCCCAAGGAATGCCGTGTCTTAAGCAGATTCTTTTAAGTTTTATCTCGTCAAGCTTGGACGCTAAAGAATCAGAAAATTTATCTATCCCGAGTGCGCCTGGGATCTCGTCAGGAGCTCGCTCATCAGTCTCAGAGTTGTTGCTGGATGAAGTACTTTCTGTCGGATCTGATTCTGTAGCTTCGTACTCAGATCCAGAATCTTCACCTCCCGGATTGATCGGAGGAATTTCCGGGTTGTACTGTTCGGGAATCTTGGATTCCGCTTCTGTCACGGATCTTGAAGAAGAATGATCATTCGACATTGCTGCTAGGACGAGAAAATATGAACAATAATATTAACACTACCCGTCCCCCGTGTGTGCAAGTGCCGGTGTGTGTACTTGTGTGTGCGCATTAAAAATAAAGCATGAAAGCAATCAAGGTTATCAGAAGCATTAGTCGTCATATGCATTCAAGTTATGAGGTCATTTAGTCCAGAAAGTCCAACGTCAAGGCTCTATCCTAACTGTTCAGAGTTTTATAGTGACAAGGCGTTGATTAAAGTCTGAAATTTCTTCGTATCGTCAGCTATGAGTCGGATCGCGAAGCAGAGGGATCGCCCCTTTCGGATCGCGGGATGGGGGGATCGCCCCCATCGAATCGTCGGGCGAGGGGATTGCTCCTTCACGAACCGTTGCGACCCCCACGATACGTCCCTTTGCTGCCACCTCGATCTTTCGTCTCGCCACTCTCTTTCGTCTTCTATCCTTGACCACGAACCGAATCGGCTTTCCTTCTCCTTCTGCCTCCTTCGTTTTCCTCCTCTCCTTCCCATCCTCGAATTCCGAGCTCTACGCCCGATGGCCATGGCAACTTGGTGATTTCTTCAGAAAATTGCGGATTTCCACCGTTTCTCCCCCGAATCAGTCGTAAAAATTCAGGAAAGTGCTGCGTTTACAAATGAGAATGTTTTCTATGAAGTTACCTTTCTAAAAATTGAGAGAATGATCGGATTTTTGAAAGTTTGGAAAATTTGGGTTCGTTCCTCGATAACGCGAGACGATTCGGCAGAGAGAAGGAAGAAGGGGAATGAAGAGGAGAGGGTCGGCTTATATAGGCAAAGAGGGCGACCATTTGTCTCCCTTTCTTTGTCCTATTCGATCCACGAAACATCATGCAGGCCACGATCCAAAGCTCGTATCGCATAGAAGCCCACGGACCGCTTCGAACGATGGCCCACCAAACTCAAAGCCCGACACGACTCGAAGGAAAGTCCGCCTCGTTTCGCGCAAAGGCCTAGATACTCAGCTCGAGACGAGTACGTGACCACTCGGACCGCGGCGCTCTATGGCGATCCGATTCATGCATGCGTTGATTTGAACCAATGCGACGGTTGATTTACGTCTCTTCAAGAAAAGGTAGATTAGAATCTTCGAAGCATGTTCCATCATCGATAAAACACACTTCGAGGGGGCAAAATGTTGGCTCGCTTTTTGACCAAGCCATCCAGGATCATTCGTAAGAGGAAAGCAGGAGACCACTATATCTAAGGACATGAAGAAATGGATCGCGCACCATCGTCTCGCCCAATATCGATTCGTGCACCCTCGTCTCGCCCAATATCGATTCGCGCACCCTCGTCTCACCCAATATCGATTCATGCACCATCGTCTCGCCCAATATCGGATCGTGTCTCTACAGATCGCCCCATCTCATCAGCGAACGACGCAGCTGGGCGATCCGATCCGAACTTACATTGTTACCCCGAGCGAACCGATCCGATCCCCTGGTGTATGGCGAACCCTCTGACCTGTTCAGGCACGAGCTAGTCTTCAGCGATCCGAATCGCACGGATCTGGCGACGCATGTCTCTAACCGTCACTTGGACCGATTCTCCCCATCTGCACGATCCGATTTTCAAGCAGACCACGACACCTGTCCACAACGGCTAATTTGACTGTTTCTCCAACGGTGGCGATGCGATCCGACGCTCTCGAGATCCGAGCCACGTGTCCACGATCCGCCTGACAAAATCAGCTATAAATATCCCAGAACTTGGCATTTTTCGGGATCTTTTTGGCAATATTGAGTACTGAATCCGCCATTGTTGTCAAACTACTGAAATATTGAGAGAAATCATTGTTGTATTAGCTTTTAAAGCATAATCAATAATATATAAAGTGGACGTAGGCTCGTTAACGCCGAACCACTATAAATTCTGAGTGTTATTTTCTTTTTCCTTGTTCTTCATTTGAAATTCTCTACTGTTCATAACAATTTGGGTGTCAGGTCCAAATTTCGATCTAACAAGTTCAAAAATCAATAGTTGCACAAATATATCAATAGCTGTGATAATTTAATGGTGAGCATTGAGTTATTTGAATACCATTACTACTATAATCAAAATTTGCATTTTCATATACAACTAATGATTTGTTTGTTTTTAATCCATGCAGGTAGTAGGAATGTTCCATTTGATGTGAAGTTAGTAATGCTTGCAAGTTGCTAGATTGTTTGTTGCCTTTTAAGTGTATTGTATTGCATTGTATTTGTAATTTGTATGACCCATTTGATTATCTTCTGTTGCTAGTTTGTATTAATGATTGTATCATGTATGTGGCCTTTTTAATTATTGTATTTTTAATTATTTTATTATTCTATTTCAGCATGCTTTTATTTTGTAAGGTGTATGTGATAAAAAGGTTTGTGCAATAAAAAGGTCAAAATGGGTTAAACGAGTCAACCCGACCCAACTAGGTAAACGGATTACGCAAGTCGGGTCTACTCAGGTCGGATCAACACGTTTATAAACAGGTTGGGTTCGGGTTGGCATAATTTAACCCATTTATTAAACGGATTGACCAGACCCATTTAAAATTGATCCGAACCCGAATTGACCCGACCTAAACCCGAATCGACACGACCCATTGACAACCCTATCTGAAATTACATGCTCTAACTTGAACAGTGGTAAATATTTGACCAAGAAGAAGGTGGGAGAGGTGTTGGGTGTAACGACCCAGAAAATCTGAACCAATTTAAAATTTTTAAATTGGCTAAAATAATGGATTTTAAATATTTAAAATAAATATTTTAAATAATAGAGATGAAAAGTGAGTTGAATCGACAATTGAAAACAAATATAATTAATTCTGATTATAAACAAGGCCTGAAAAGGCGCTGTAGTTTCAAAAATTGAATTCAAACTTTGTCGGACTGTACCGGGTGCAAAACAAAACGGATTTGAGTGAAACCAAAAATATTTAAATCTGTTAGTGAATACATTTCTAATGAATCTGAAAAATCGAATTTTCATAGCGGAAAGCAAAAGTTATGGCCAAATGAATTTTCAGAAAGGTCGCTATGAAATTTATATAGCCCGTGAAATTGGCCATTTTGCATACGACCTCGGAATTCGACGAAACCACTTTTGTTGGATCCGGGATTTGAAGTTATTGCTAGGTTTCAAATTTCATAATTTTTGAAGCCAGTATGTGAGCGTGGCAAAGGAAAACGTGTTTTGATCAATTACAGTTAAATTGGATCGACCAGAAATGGGCCTTTTTGCAAACGGTCTCAGAATTCGACGAAACTAGTTTTGTTGGGATCGTATCGTCAAAACATAGCCAGATTTATTTTTCTGGAATTTTTCGAATCAGTTTGTGGCCCTGGCAAATTGAAATGTACGTTCAAATCAAATATTAAATGTTATATATTTTAATTTGAAGCAAAACTGACTGAAACAGTCGAATGGGCCTTCGAAACATATCCCACTGTGTTCGGAATGGGGGTAAAATGCTAGGGACGATAGTCATTGGGTTTGAATTGGTGTTCGTATGTGGCAAGGGGTATTTTCGAATTTTTAAAACTTTATAAAAAAAACTATTGGTCCACGTTAGAAGAAACCCCCCCCCCCCCGCTTTTCTCTCTCTCCCCCAAATCGAACGATGGAAACCCGATCCCACCTTCCCCCTCATTTTCCGATCAATCCACGCACCATTAGGCCTCGACCCAGTTGAGGATTTTGAAGCCCTTCCCTCGCTCTTCAAATCCATATAAGTTTGACCCCCGATAGTTGAGGGGTTCTCGAGTTCTGGGCCCACGAAGTGCCGCCTTCGCCATCGAATTGCTCTCTCTAGCCGCCGTCGAGTCCAACCTAGGTGGGTGGCGCGTGAAGCTTACTCGGAGGTCGACAGGGTGGTGAAGTCTGATCGGAGCGAAGCGGAGTAGTTTGATCGAAAAGATCAACCCTAGTTTTGAACGAAATCGTGAGGTACGACTGTTATATTATATAAACTATTTAATAGCAGTTCTAAGAGCTATGGTTTTTGATTTCACTGTAAAAATCATATCTTTTTCGTTTGTTGACGAAATTTAGTGAAAAAAGAGACAGTGGACTCGTGTGGACGTCTTCTACATTCTAGAAGAGACCACATACTTTTCTGAGCCTTCTGCTATTTTTGGTGGAGTGGAACCTAATGTGAGATTTCCAATTTATAAACGATATGTAAAACGACGATGTATAAATTATATAATCGATGTATGAGTTATATAAGCGTTGTACACCTCATGTATAAGCGTTGTATAAGTTGTACGTTCGATGTATAAGTTGTATATGCATTGTAAAAATTATATATGTGTTGGAATAGAAGTGAATTGCTATATATAAATAAATATATATATATATAAGCCCCTCGTCCACAAACCATGGACGATATTTATTGGTTGTGATTGGTGTGAAAATTGATTGATAGCGAATGGTTAATTGGAATTGCTTGTGGTTGATATTGATTGATTGTGGTTGAAAAATACCCATTTGTGGTTGAGAAATATTTGGTTGAAACCACATAGGATTAGTTTGTGGAAATGAAATAAATATATACATGCCGCCTGCGTGCGAACTAGATGCATGATCCCCATTGTCAAAAACCGCGAGGTTTTAAGATAGAGCGAGGAGCCGTACTAGGGACGGTCCCGGTTTTAACTACCCTGCCGTTATGCTGCCGAAATTTTGAATAATATTCATGTGTTTGAATTATTTTCATTTGTTGAAACTATATTTATTCGTTGAATAGAAAACCTTCATGTGTTGAGTCGATATTCATTCGTTCGATAGAAATTCATGTGTTAAATGGTGTTCGTGTTTTAAATATAAAAATCACATTTTTATCGATATATATAAACTATAGAGAACCTTCATGTGTTGAATCGATATTCATTCGTTGGATAGAAATTCATGTGTTGAATGGTATTCGTGTTTTGAATATAAAAATCACCTTTTTATCGATTTATATAAACTATAGAAAACCTTCATGTGTTGAATCGATATTCATTCATTGAATTGAAATTCATGTGTTGAATGGTATTCATATTTTGAAATAAATTGTTTTATAATAAAAATCACATTTTTATCATCCATATGAACTATATAAAATAATTTCGTTTTAAAATAAATTGTTTTATAATAAAAATCCTATTTTTATCACCTATATTAACTATACGAAATAATAGTGTTTTGAAATGAATTGTTTTACAATAAAAATCACATTTTTATTATATACATGAATTGCTAAATATAGTGAAGTGTTGAAATAGAAGACAGTTAGATAAAAATATCATTTTTATCAAATGTATGAAAAGAATATAGCTTTGAAATCGAAGAATCGATATATATATAAATAGAATTAAAATATATCGAATAATGACGCTGCAGTTCGTATTTTGAAACCGTGATTTCAAACGATTATACCGGGAAATCCGACCATCGGATTTTCCTAAAATCGCAACCATTGGGTTCGCTTTGGAAAAATCTTTCCAACGGCACCAACTTTGTTAAAATCCAACGGTTGGATTGTCTGGAATGTTTAATTCAAATCTGTAGAAAAACAGCGCCAGAAACGATTATATATATATATATATAATCGAATAACGACGCTGTAGTTCGTATTTTGAAATCGAAATTTCAAACGATTGTACCGGGAGATCCGACCGTCGGATTTTCCCGAAACTGGAACCGTTGGATTCATTTTGAAAAGATCTTTCTAATGATGTAAATTTTAGGAAGATCCAACGGTTATATTTTCAGATATGTGTAAATCAAATCTAAAGAAAAACAGCGCCACGGCCGCGTTATGGCCCGAAGCGTCGTTTTGAATAAATTGACTATTTTAAAATAAATAAAAATAGTGATAAATCGTTATAAAATATTATAAACGATATGGATGTGAAATTTAGAAATTAACTGAAGGTTGGCTAAGTCGAATGGTTTCTCGGGTATTGATCTGATGTTGGTTTCGGCCTTCGGGGTTAATATTTGGGAAATCGTTCTCTTACTGATTGACGGTTAGTGACTAATGAATTGAAATGATGCGTGTGTATGTTAGTGTTGCACTTGTTTATTATATACGCGAGTTGCTCAGAAAGACCGGGTTTATTCCATTCTAAATAACTGAATCGACGATAAGAAATCGAAGATGAAGACGATGGTCGAAGACCGGAGATCTTCACCTCGTTTGGATGGTAACCGAGGTCCTGATTGGGAGGCATCCCGAAATATGGATAACGAGTGGTGATCGTCCAGACGTACGTGGTGATCGATGGGTTTGCGAGGTATATAGTGCCTCCGGTTTCGTTCAGACCCAGAACGGACTTGTAAATGGACTGTGTGTCTGACATTAGATTTTATTCTGTGTTGATTGATCTCTGTTAAATATACATCTTTTTGGCGGCGGAGAATATATTCTTTTGCTTAACGCCTTTATCTGAAACGCACGAGCTCATAGGTTGTATATCGATGGACATCAGTCGCATGGCATGAATTGCTAGTGTGGCATGCCTAAGTGGCAAATGATCAGGGCTTATGTTGAGAAGCAAAGTCTTGTGGTGATGATCAAAGCACCACCTGTGTGGCGTAGCTTTGTGTATAGCGTGAAATCGCGAGCCTCACACCCGGTATGAACCAGAAACGGGAGGAAGGACCTTAGGGAGGACATGCGTTTCTTTCTAGTTAGAAGTGGCGTCAGTGGTTTTACACGCCCTGACGAATTTGACTTATGTGGTTGTTACTGTTGCAAGGCGCCTCGGTTAGATCGGACGATCCGGGTCCGATGGAGTCATTCGTTGGCTCATTTACGCCCCATAGGCGGGGAACGCATTGTTCAGGAATTTTAATCCACATCGGTGGACCGGCCCTGACGATCCAAGGGACACTCGAGCTCTTGTCCTGTGGCTCGGGCTAGAGAGTCACGAATTCGGTAAGGACTATCTTTTGCCTTGGTTCATGACAGAAATCCAATTTCCAAATACGTGACTGTGCGGTTTTGATTGTATACCTATATATGGCGACATAGTGGTATATGGCATTAATGCCGTCTATGATTGATAGTTATGATTTGAAATTGTTTTAAAAACATATAAACACTAGCAATAATATCAAATGCTTTTGTTTTATTCGTATCAAGCATACTTTGGCCGTTATAAGGTAAAACTCTATCCTCCGGTTTGCGTTGCATTGTGTGATGGGAACTGAGTCTTATAATGGCTTCAATTTTATAAAAAGCATAGCGATGTTTAAAAGAATGATTTATTTTAAAGCAACTGGCAATCCAATGGAGTAAACCCGTTCCACGAAAGTGGCGTGGTCCTGTGATTAGCCATATTTTAAATGTGTTGAGTAGATTTCTCATACCAGTCCCATGACTGACTCGTAGTTTGTTTCACTTTCAAACTCGGGTGCCCCTTTTCTACACGGGCAACCTTGTATTCAGGTTTAGCAGGCTTTATCCGGATAGCTGGAGCTGAAGATGGATTCTATCATTTATCTCTTTTTATGTTGTTCAGCTCCTATTGTACATATTTTGTTTGTTTTCCGCTGTAGACATTTATGTATAGCTGAACTGTATTTGTACTAAGTAAGATCCTGTATACTGTGTAACTCTGATGATTACTTTTATCCAGTAGATTCTATTGTTCATTATCTGGTGTATTTATTTAATTCTGTTCTGCTATTATCTGTTTCTGTGTTATATTCCAAAGATTACCCTTATCTCCGTCCGTACGGGAAATGGGGTCGTCACATTGGGTTAACTCCAAACCTTAAATTGATGAAAGGTTCAAACAGGGTCGGCTAGAACTTGAGGCTACCCTAGGCGAAGATGGAGGGTAGGAGTGCAAAAAATAATAATTGAAGAGTGAAACTGTGCAAAAATTTGTAGTAAGCAGGCACGTACATGCCAAGGATCGAACGTCGGTCGCTGGAGCGCTAATGAGATGACTTACCACTTGGCCGTTCACAACTCTGAAAATTGATGCTCTATGTTATATATAGATCAAAATTTCCAAAGGCATACAACCACTTTGCTGCCCCCGCCACCGCCTCAGGCGGTGCTTCCCTAGGCGATAGCCTTGCCCGCCTACCCCTTGGGCCGGGCCTGGGTACAAATGAGATAAGTGGTTTCGTCTAAGAATACATGTTTGGAAGCAATTATTAATGTGTTAGGGAAAAAGTAGAGGACATAGTGTTATTTTGATATGAAACATACTGGCATGTCCACAAAAACCGCGGAGAGATCATGCTTTAAGTTTTGTCATAGTGGAAGAGATTTAACAACTTAATGGTTGAAAAAACCATATACCCTTCAAACCTTCATAACGCGGTGAAGTCCGTAGCATGATATGTAAAAAATAAGGTAGATAGAATTACCAAAAAATTGGAACAATGTAAATTTGGGTATGTAGTACTTCAAACCAATAATGAAAACGGTACGTGGACATAGCGTAACAGTTATGTAGATATTTTGAAAAAATTCATTACAGGAGTTTTTATGTACAAAATGTGCACATACATCACCTTAATCATAGGAAGGTAAGTAAAATTAGTTATGTACAAAGACTATATATTTTATAAGGCTCATTAATGTAATCCAAATAACTGATGGTTGAAGTATAAAAAAAAACACCTTACATCCTTGGTCTTGTTTTCCTTGAAACGAATGATAAATCCTCAAAAGGTCACACCATTTATGAGATGTTTTGAAAATACTTCTTTAAACTTGGCTTCAAACTACCCAAATATTAAAAAATACATTTGAAATCTTCGATCTACCTCCCTAATAAAATTCAACTACCTCATTTCTGTATATTATTAGTTACCTTACTAAGATTTAATAAAAAAGCAGATTGCTTCACCAACATCATTATGTTAATATGCAATCATCTGAATAACACATTTTACCTAGCCTAACTGCAAAATCTGTGTTTAGTTTGTCATTTTCCCAAAAAAAAAGCACCAACCTTCAAATGCTTCCCTTCTTTTGGGTTATTGGAGATCCTTTAACATAAATCAATAGGTCAAACGATTTCATAGTGTGTTATATGTCAATTTTTCCATTGTGTGATCCATGTCTATCGTTGGATGGAGAGAGAATACAATTAGTGTTGTTGGTCTTCTTGTTTGAAGTAAGCCTTTTTCTTATTTAAAAGATGCTAACTTTAAAGGTAAAGCTGTTGCATTTTCTACTTTTGTAGTTGTCTGTTAAATCTCTGAACATGACTCAAAGTCTACATAGTTGATAGCTTAAGTTTCAAAAATTTCAAAACACTAAAATAAAAATTGTTAATATCGACGCATGTGTAAAATTATGTAATACAAAGTGGAAAAAATCAAAATTATTATGTTATGTTCAATCCAAATTAAACTAAGATTAATTTGCTAAATTGAACCAAAAGGGACAAAATAGATTTAAAATTATTGGGAAAAAAACTGACAATTGATAGAGTTTTACTCTGACATAAATGTAGATAAATGTCACCTTTATCAAGACTGAAAAGAAAGCGATATCATTAAAGAATGACAAAGTTGAAACAAAACCATGAATGGACATTAATAAATTATCTAAAAAGAGAGGAAATTTATTTAAAGGCAAGATGTTTTATTTGAAAGTTAATACACATGATTGAACCTTAAGGAGACTTCCAGGCCAAGTTCATCATCATATATTACCATCAAAGTTTCAAAACAACTATAGAACACTTAAAAGGTAACAAATATAATTCTATGGAAACTTAGTTAAAAATGCTGTCTAACCAACATAGTGATATAGAGATATCTTAGAGATCAAATTTATTATTCAAATAATCGTCTTTGTGTTATTAAGTAAAGCCAAAATAGGGTGTATACCATTTATGTGTATGTACGTGTATGCACAAGAACAACCCATTAAGTAGTTACACCGGAATAGGTAGCTCAAAATAGCTTGGCATATATTTGGCCATTGCTATAGATGATTATGTTAACATAATTCAATAAATAACATGTTTATGTTAAGAAACGTTAGTTTAAATGCATATAAGAGACAAATCTATAACAAATAGGTCAGCGTAGTGTGTAATTGTTAACAATAATATATTGTAAATGCAGTTGCAATAACTACAATATTGTAGATGACATGCATAAGAAAAAGAGATGGCCATAGGGGAGAAATTAATAAATGGCAAGGTGAAGAAAAGAATTAAATAGGTAAATTAACAGCCCATTTGGATTGACATATACAAATGTTCTTCTTTTATGAAAGCAAAAAAGAATTGGTTTCGGCTTGCGAAAAGTAATATAAAATTGGTTGCTTGAGTTATCAAAATGTAACTAATGAATTAAAAAAAATTGTTCGAAATTCACAGAACATACATTTATCTAAGAATATTCTTTACTTCTTTCATGAGTAAAACTACCATATTATAATATTTATCTATATGTGTGCATATCTATAGACGTATATACATATATTTATGTATACAATCACATGCGAATGCAAGCCTAAGCATGCGCCCCAACTCCAAAGAGTTAATTTATGAAATAAGTTGTGGTCGGGTTCCAAAAAATAAGTTTTTTGTCATAATTTATTGTTCCATAACGAAAAAAAGACCCTTTAAGCCTATTTTAGTAGATATATATTCTCTAAATTATGCAAACTGAAATTCCAACCGAATTCTACAATTTTTTATTTTATAGGAAAAGTGGGTGGGTAGGTAAAGATAGGTACACTTATTTTTAGGTGTTACTTCATAGAAAAAATAAGTACGATGAGATGTAGATTAGTTTAAAACAAATCGAGCCTGTGCATATAAAATGAACAAAATGAACCGAGTCTGTAGAATAGAGGTAATATTTTCATCTGGCGGAAAAAATGTGACTTATTGAATAAAACACTTCCTTTATGATACATATAAGCATCGGGTTAATAGAAAAAATGCATCCACTAGAAATTATTATTATTTTGAATTTTTTTCAGCAGGAAAACCGATTGGAATCGTAAAACCCTCCCTGGTGCATCTAGCTTAGTCCATGAGCACCACATAAATGGTTGATCTTTGTGTATGAAAATAGTAAGCTCTTAGCATGTCATTCCGGGTTACGGTGTCAGGTGATCACTATTACCATGGTTTAAAGAAACATCCTATTATATAATATTGCACTTAGTAATTCTATTTTTATTGTGGGAAAATAGATATTTAAGTTATTTATTTTGGTGTAGAAACAAAGGATTGCCTCCTCGTGGTAAATTCTTTAGTAAAGTTGGATTATGTAGCATCTTATCATACATTTCTGTAATAGATCTTATGACTATCTGTGCATTTACTCTACATTATGCATGGAAGCACATAATACATCTACTATAGCATTTACATTAGCCGAAGTTTTAAACTGTAAGCTCATAATTACAGTTCCTTGTTATTGTTCTGACAAAACGATTACCACAGTGTAATTCAATACTGCAACATTTGCATTGGGAAATGGTACAAGGAAACAATTTCAAGGAGGGCAATTCAGAGTATAATTTAGTCTATGGCTCATTCCTCATTCCTATTTCATTTATACGAGCAGGAGAAGGAAAATACTAACATCACAAACTGAAACTCCAGTCGATTGTAATCAAAATTGGGGAAAAAATTAAAATTTGGATAAACATTAGTAAAATAAAGTCGTAACTTTCAAAATAAATTTTAGATGACACACACCAAGTACTCCTCTTCTTATTGTTAGGTGTTTATATAGCATAATAGATCAGGTATTTACATAGCATAGACGGTTTTTTTCTCTGCCAAAATTGGTATAGGGTCATCATGTAATGATTCTGATAATGCAAAGTGAAGTGAAAATTAGAATCCTGCGAAGCTTTAGAAGCATGCTGAAAATTAAAGCAACATTGAAAACAACATAAAGAAGATCTTCTCATTGGAATGGTTATGTAATAAACAAGAAACAACTGTATTGTTTATATGTGCTTTTGGCATTAGTTAAAACCCATACTGGACTACACTTTATGAGGCACAAGTCAATGTTTTACACAATCTTTTGCCTCACGTTTTGTGCTTCTTCAACAGAGGAGCAATTTCTAGCATTCCCTACAAAAAATTCAGCATCATTCAATATTTGAACAAAGAAAACACAAAGTACTCTTTTAGTTAAAAATAAACTAAAATGAGAAAAGAAGTTAGAAAAGGATGGTAATTTTTCATATATCATGTTTTAATAATACCTACAAATAGGGGAGAAAAGCAACTTTCAAAACATAACCGTGGTTACATCTTAACCCAAACCCTTTGTAAATTACTTTTTCCAGTTGCTTATGATTAATATTACTATCTTTTCCGTAGTAAACTCTGTACAATGTCGATCTATTGCACGGCCTAAAGTATCAAACACATTTCCAAATACATTATCTTAGTGTGGCTGAATGAAGGAGATCATAGATCACCCATATCTAAATTCCATGGAACTTAGTCATTTCAAGTAAAAGTCAAAATGTCTATATGAAAGCAGCAAAATAGATGAATCTATGAAAACCGTTATTGCTGATAGGACAGTGGTGTTTTGTGTAGCAACAAAGGTTCTTTCTTTACAATGTGTTCAAGTCAATTATGTTATTTTCTTGAGTCGATAACCAATAATGAAATAAAACATATATACAGTATACTTACATAGTCTAGGCACATGTAATATAAGATGGAGTTATGAAGCACAATATTCTATACCTCTATTCACTCTAGGTCCAAGCCAACATAATTAGTTTTCTCCAAACTAACTCTCAAAACTAATGTCCATCACCAAATTATGAGTTTGTTACTCCATCTAATCTAAAATACTCTACCGTCAGATTAGATAGTGAAAACTCTAGCTAAACCTAAAAAAACATGTGTTGGGGTACACAAATGATTAACGCAGATTGACACTCCAGTACTAATCTATATTACCCAAAAAAAATGTCGCGTTTAAAGATTCTAATCATAACCAAGGACCGGATTATTAATAACATCCAATAAAAGTATAAGACGAAATGAGGAGATAGAATGCATATACATCCGTAATTCTTAAAATATCCATATTTATAATAATGGGGATATGAGTGCATAACCTGAGACTATCCTTTCTTAATATTAAATTACCTTCAAGGCTTCAATCAATGCATTTTGCAAACCAAACTAGAATGGTATATGCATGTAATAATTATTTTCACATTGCCTACAATGCTATGTGTTTCAATTCATGTTTCTTGGTGATGTAGAAATATGAAATATTAAAAATATACATACACACTTATGCATGTATTACGTTCCTTCATGCACTACAGGTTATCACTGGACCTTCACTCATAATTGCACACGTATTCCTACATCTGCAGTCTAAACACTGACATATACTTGTCTCTTTTGCATTTGTCAATATCTAATTGTCGGAAATTAATAGGCAAAATCTCCTTAAAAATCCGCAACCTAAGAACAACATAAAAAATATTTAATTTAATTTGAAAGGCAAGTGAAAGTTTTTATTCACCACTTCAAGAGTTACAAAATAACAATAGACATACTAATGCAATACAGACTCTTGATATTTCTAGCCTTGTACTTTCTAAAAGAAAATAGTAAAAATTTCTGATTTTATACTTGTCTAGATGAGAACACAAAAGTTCTTCTACCTAGCTTAACGACCAAATAGCTTGCTACCAAAATCAGGAGACAATTTCCCAATAGTAGTTCACTTTGACAACGACAGGTTAGTGTAGACAAGGATCGAACGTAGGACCAGGATTTTTCCTAGTATGTCTTTTAGAGGATTTCATCGTGTTGCGAGGTAGCACATCTTCTGGATTGTAGTTGATACCATCATCTAAATCAGTATCATCGCAGAACTTTCCTTTAAGCTTTTTGGATTTAGACGACAGTAGCGAACTAGCAGGGATGCTTACACAGCCAGAGCCTGGAGGTGGAAGAATAAAATTCTGAGGAGGCTTCAAGTGTGCATAAGGGGAGGTTGCCATTGCGGAGCGTGTCATGGGGTTATTATTTTCAACAGCAGAGGAAGGAGTAACAAGTCAACAACAGAGGAAGGAGTAGCAAGTCCAACAGACAGTGGACAAGGTCTAGAGATGTTTGGGCTTGATAAGTCAGGTGAAGACATACCTGAATGACTTGTCATATTTGTATCACTTTCGAAGAGATTGCCAAACAGTGCATCATCATCAAACTGCACTCCATTATTAACTTCAATATTTTGTGTTTCTCCTGTTTTTCCTATCACTTGCTCTTGAATGTCAACAACACTATCAAGTGCTCCACTATTAGTTTGCATTTGAGCGCTAGATCCCCCATCGTTGCCAAAGCTTTGCAAATCAGCTTGCGCTTCCTTGCGAACATCACTGTCAAGTGTTCCACTATTAATCTGCGCTTGAGTATTTGATCCCTCTTCATTGCCATTACTCTGCAAACCAGTTTCTAGTACACTAAAAGGATTAACATTAACCATTGGCACCTCAGAATCTTTATCGCCTTCCTATTATTTCGCACTTCTTTCATTTTCCAATTCTTCTTCCGCTTATTGAAGACATTATTCCACTGGTCCTGATTTGCATTTATTCGGGCGTTAATGTGAGGCCTGTGAATGTGCTCCTCTGAATGCTGAGGCCTTAAATTCTTATCAACTACAGTATCCATATTTTTATTAGCATGCAACTCACAATTGATTGAATCATGTCCAAATACTTTACAGTGTACACATATCCTTGGTTTCCAGTCATACCTAACCTTAACACTTGGACAATTTTCACCCAAACCGTCAAACTCAATAATATTAGGTAACTCATATTCGGCTGAAACTTCAACCAAAGCCTTCGCATATCTGAACCGATCAAGTCTTTCAGTACTGATATCATAACAAATTAGTCTCCCTATATGATTAACTAGCCAATTGATGCCTATTAAGGTCCACAACACCATGGGAATATTGTATAATTGGATCCAAACAGGGACCTTTTTAACCTGAGACTGGGCACAACCAATGGATGGATCCCAAACTGAGATTATAAACATCCTACCACGTATGAAGACTGGGTCTGATCTAAGGATTTTCTCCCTATCATAGGAATTGGAGAATTTAAAATAAAAATGAAACCCATCGGTTTTGATATCAACATCCCCAATAAGCTTCCAACGCGTTCGCAAATAATTTGAAACAGCGTGATAAGATAGCGTACCATCAAGGAAGAAACCAATCAAAAAATCATTCCAGTAGTTTAGGCCCTTCTGTTTAACGAGATCAGGAACCACTTGCTTCTTACCATTCCTCGGTATGTTGAAATCAATTGGTTTGTATAAACCTGCGTTCCTAGGTGGAGAATTGAAGAGGGTTGCATAATCATCCTTAGCAGATGGGAGATTCGAATCACTCAGATCGGGATCTGACGAGGAGAAAGGATTTGCTGAGGAAGTGGAGGGAATTGCTGAGGAAGGAGGTGGTGGGTCGGGGGGTTTTGGAGGAGCGCGAGATGGAAGAGGTGGGAAGGCATCGGAGGTGAAGGTGGAGGAGATAGGAGAAGAGCGGGATGTTGCTGCCGCCGCTATTTCTAGGTCGTGAAGTAATTTTTGCATCCGCTATTTCTGAAATGATTTTTTTTTTTAAATATTTAAAGTAATATAGCATTCTAAGCATTGACAATTACAAGTAGCAATGAAATCCCATATAATGTGGATGAATACCTTGTTGCTTGCTGCTATAAGTAGCGATAAATTAACATGAATTATCCCATCTTTTAGCAAATTACAACAGCTTCTCACTGAGGTCATTGCACAATTCAGCATGACAGGTTCTATATTTTTTTTTTAAATATATATGGGTATGGGCTGCTTGCTGGGTGTTGCAGCAGCACCCAACTTGCTGCAACTGCCTTGTATTTCCAATAACTCCTTGAACAAAAACATCAACTTGTGAAGGGTAAAGCCACCTTTTTGACTTGTCTTGGAATAAGGAAGCACCATTTTGAATGCATAAGTTTTTGTACCAAATCTTTTGAATGAAATGACACATGACAATTCAAGTGGAAATTGTCTTTTCACTATTTATAAATAGCATGCTTCTCTTCTCATTTGGTAGCAATAAAAACTATATAAAATTGTATCAAATTAGTAGTCTACTCTTAAACAAAAAAACTTGTTTTCTCCTATTATAAGAGAGAGTGAATGATAATTGTATTCTCCTTATTTTAGAGAGACTGTGTTGTAATTTCTTGCTGTGTTGAAATCCTCCACTTCTTGATTTTGTTTTCATCATTGAAAAGTTGCTAGCCGAACTCCTTAATCCCATAACAGTGGTATCAGAGCGCCAGTGAAAACAAGTCCAAATCCAAAAGAAAGTTCGTCATCATGGCAGCAAAGTACGAAATTGAGAAGTTCAATGGGAGTAATTTTTCATTGTGGAAAATGAAGATTAAGGCAATTTTAAGGAAGGATAATCGCTTGGAAGCTATTGGAGAAAGGCCAGCGGGAATCACCAATGAAAAGTGGAATGAGAAAGATGGTAATGCAATTGCCAACCTACATTTAGCACTTGCCGATGGAGTATTGTCCAGCATGGCGGAGAAGATGACAGCAAAAGAAATGTGGGACACTTTAACAAGACTGTATGAGGCTAAGTCACTTCATAATAAGATCTTCTTAAAGAGGAGACTCTATACCCTTCGAATGGCAGAATTCACATCGGTAACTGATCATGTTAGCACACTAAATACTCTATTTTTTCAACTTACTACGTCGGGGCATAAAATAGAAGAAGTTGAACGTGCTGAGATTCTACTTCAAAGTCTACCTGACTCATATGATCAACTCATCATCAATCTGATGAGCAACATCCTTTCGGATTCTCTAGTCTTCGACGATATTGCAGCCGCTGTTTTAGAAGAGGAAAATAGGCGCAAAAACAGGGAGAACAGACATGCAAGTTCACAGCAAGCAGATGCCTTGATGATGACATGAGGGAGATCAACAGAACGTGGTTTTAACAGGAGCCAAAATAATGGTAGATCGAAGTCAAGAAGTAAAAATAATTTCAAATGCCACAAGTGTGGAAAGAAGGGGCACTATAAGAAAGATTGTTGGTACAAGAAGAATAAAGGAGATCCTGAATCATCAAATGCTCAAGGGAATGCAACAAACATCTCAGAAAGTGGCGAGGTCCTATACTGCGAGGCAACAACAATGGCTAGAAGCAAAAGGCAGTTCAGTGATGTTTGATTAGTAGATTCAGGAGCAACATGGCATATGACATCACGGAGAGAGTGGTTCCAAAATTATGAACCAATCGTAGGAGGTTTTGTACACATGGGTGATGATCATGTTTTGAAGATAGTTGGTACTGGCACCATCAAAATAAAGATGTTTGACGGTACGATTTGCACTATGCAAGATGTACGACATGTAAAAGACTTTAAAAAGAAAATATTGTCTTTGGGGCAAATAGATAGACTTGGATGTAAGACCCAGGTCGAGAATGGGATCATGAAGATTGTGAGAGGTGCACTTGTGGTTATGAAAGCAAAAAAAATCACAGCAAATTTATTCATGCTTGAAGGAGAAACACTGCAAGAAGCCAATGTGTGTGTCGCGTCTACCAACAGAGGAGAAGAATCAACGATGATGTGGCATCTCAAACTAGGCCACATGTCGAAACGAGGTTTGAAGGTTCTCTCAGATAGAGAACTACTTCCAGGACTTAGGTCGATAAATTTACCTTTTTGTGAGCATTGTGTTACAAGTAAACAACATAGATTAGCATTTGGTAGATCTGTTAGTAGGAGCAAGCACATCCTAGAATTGATTCACTTTGATGTATGGGAATCACCGGAAATGTCTCTAGGAGGAGCAAAGTACTTTGTGTCTTTCATTGATGATTATTCCAGGAGATGTTGAGTGTATCCAATCAAGAAGAAGTCAGATGTGTTTCCTGTATTTAACGAATTCAAAGAGCATGTGGAATTTGATTCTAGGAAAAGAATCAAGTGTTTAAGGACAGACAATGGTGGAGAATACGTAGATGGCGAGTTTCTTGCTCTTTTTAAACGTGAGGGCATCAAACGACAGTTCACAGTCGCTTATACACCTCAGCAAAATGGAGTAGCAGAGCGGATGAACAGAACTATTGCAGAACAGATAAGAGCTATGTTAAGAAGTGCAGGACTACTCAACTCATTTTGGGCAGAAGCTGCTATCACCGCCTGTTATGTCATAAATCGGTCGCCATCAACTACAATTGATTCAAAAACACCGATGGAGATGTGGACTGGTAAGCCATCAAATTACTCTACATTACATGTTTTTGGAAGTCCCATGTATGTGATGTATAATGCTCATGAAAGAACAAAATTAGATCCTAAATCCAGGAAGTGCATATTCTTAGGGTATGCTGAAGGAGTAAAGGGGTATCACTTGTGGGATCCGATTACCCATAAGCTGATTACCAGTAGAGGTGTGATTTTTACAGAAACTCAACTACAATAGAAAGAAGGAAATGAAGGCATAGCAACGGGAAGTTCAGATACTACAACAGTACACATAGAAAATGTAGAAAGAGAAACTGCAAATTCTTCTGAGTCAAAATCAGATCACAAGACTCAAGAACCAATTGAGTTTGATATCCCAGAGGTTCGTCGGTCTTCTCATGAAAGAAGTTCGCCATCTTGGCATAAGGAGTATGCTACTGAGAGCAATATTGCATACTATCTTTTAACAGAGGATGGAGAGACCTTAACTTTTCATGAAGCTACTAGCAGCTCAGATGCATCTCTATGGATGACAGCAATGCAAGAAGAAATTGAAGTTTTACACAAGAACAAAATATGGTAACTTGTACCATTGCCACATGGAAGAAAAGCCATTGGTAACAAATGGTTTTACAAGATCAAGCGAGATAGCAATGATCAAGTGGAACAGTATCGTGCAAGATTGGTAGCAAAGGGATATGCTTAGAAAGAAGGTATTGATTTTAACGAGATCCTTTCTTCGGCTTACAACAGTCAGAATAGTCCTTGCTATGTGTGCTACGTTTGACTTACATTTGGAGCAGTTGGATGTGAAAACGACATTTCTCCATGGAAAACTTGAAGAAGAGATCTATATGCTCCAACCAGAGGGTTTTGCTGAAAAAGGGAAGGAGAATTTGGTTTGCAGATTGAACAAATCTCGATACGGTCTCAAGCAGGCACTAAGGTGCCGGTATAAGAGAATTGATTCCTTCATCATAAGCCTTGAATATAACAAACTTAGTTCGGGCCATTGTACATACTACAAAAGGTTTGAGGATGAAGACAACTTCATTGTTTTATTGTTGTATGTTGATGACATGTTGGTAGCAGGCTCCACCAAAAGTCGAGTTCAAGAATTGAAGACACAACTAGCTAGGGAATTTAACATGAAGGACTTGCGAGCAGCAAACAAAATTCTAGGGATGCAAATCTACCGAGGTAGAAATAACAGGAAGATTTGGCTTTCTCAGAAGAATTACTTGAAGAAGATATTGCAATGCTTCAACATGCAAGATTGTAAGCCAATCTATACCCCTATTCCTGTTAGTTTCAAGTTATCGTCATATATGTCTCCTTGCAATGAAGAAGAGAGAATGAAGATGTCTCGGGTGCCATATGCATCAGCAATGGGAAGTTTGATGTTCGCCATGGTATGTTCAAGATCAGATACTGCAGAAGCAGTGGGAGCAGTTAGTCGATATATGGCGAATCCTAGTGGAGAACATTGGAGTGCTGTGAAAAGGATTCTGAGGTACATCAGAGGAACACTAGATGCTACATTATGTTATGGAGGATCAGAATTTATTATCAGGGGCTATGTGGATTCAAATTTTGCAGGAGATCTCGATAAAAGCAAATCCACTACAGGTTATGTGTTTACTCTTGCAGGAGGAGTCGTAAGCTGGGTTTCTAAACCACAGACAGTTGTAGCTCTATCCACAACGGAAGTAGAATACATGGCAGCTACGCAAGCTTGCAAGGAAGCAGTTTGGATACAAAGGTTACTGGAGGAGCTTGGGCTCAAACAAGAAAAGATTGATCTATTTTGTGACAGTCAGAGTGCCTTGCACATTGCAAGGAATCCAGCCTTTCATTCATGGACAAAACATATAAGGATTCAATACCACTTTGTACGAGAAGTAGTGGAGGAAGGAAGTGTGGATATTTAGAAGATTCATACTAATGAGAACCTAGCAGATGTTATGACCAAGCCAATTAACACTACCAAATTTATACAGTGTCGATCATACATTGGTCTAGCAGACGGAAGCAGCACGGAATTGAAAAAAGATAAAGGATTGAAGAAATATAAAGGTGACTTTAAGTGGGAGAAATGTGAAGGGTAAAACCATCTTTTTGACTTGTCTTGGAATAAGGAAGCACCATTTTGAATTCATAAGTTTTTGTGCCAAACCTTTTGAATGAAATGGCACATGACAATTCAAGTGGAAATTGTCTTTTCACTGTCTATATATAGCATGCTTCTCTTCTCATTTGGTAGCATTAAAAAATTATATAAAATTGTATCAATTAGTAGTCTTCTCTTAAAGAAGAAAACTTGTTTTCTCCTATTATAAGAGAGAGTGAATGATAATTGTATTCTCCTTATTTTAGAGAGAATGTGTTGAAATTTCTTGCTGTGTTGAAATCCTCCTCTTCTTGATTTTGTTTTCTTCATTGAAAAGTTGCTAGCCGAACTCCTTGATCCTATAACACTACTCCCCCTAAAACTATCCTTCTACAATATAAGCATCAACCTCTTGTATTTCCAATCAGAACACTTAATCCCCTCAAAATCAAATGCAATCTTTTAACTATCTCCGCCACTGCTATCATTCCCTCTTCCACCAAAACAACAACTATCCCTTCTCTACCATTTACGTTCTTTTCCACTGTCACCCTGTAATCTCCACCACACTCGCATGTGTTAACCTTCCTTCTTCCTCGTACCAGAACTCCTGAATCCTCGACTACTTTCATTGACCATATCACATCCCTTTTTCAACATCGACTTATACATACTATGCACCATAACCAAAATCCAACAAACTCTCCTTCACTTTAAATCACAGCTATCAGCGGTCCATCGATCCACCTTAAATAAATGAATCGTTGAAATTATAAGTGTCTGATGTAAATAGCGTAGATGGGTTATTTTTGTTTCGTTATGTAATAAATATTTGGGCCTAGCCCATTTACATCAATAGCCTATTTAACATTATAAATAGGCTTACCCACATGTAAAATAGAATCATCCAAATACAGTTCCTTCTATATTCATTTATGCAATCATATCTCCATTCAATCAGTACAAAAAACATTCTAACAATCTCAGATTCATTTTTATTGAATCTTTAACTTGGTATTAGAGCAATCTTTCTTAGCAGCACATAGATCTTTAGTTCTGTAATCCATCAGAGTTTAACTCTTCATTTAGATTGTTAACTTTTTCTTCTCCTCGGAGTAATTTCATCATCGGAGAAGAAGAAGCCATAAACGATCATACTGTGCCTTGCCAACAGTCCCATACACAGCTGCATTTGAAATATATCTAGATGTACATAATAAGTGGTTGCATCAGCCAATTCATGTTTATGTCTTTTGAGTTTTATCAAGAAATCAAGAAATAGCCAAGAAATCTCATAGAGCTATACCAGAAACACAATCAGAATATTGAATTCATCATATCGGTTATCTGATTGTCGCAGCGAGTTCTTAAACCATTCTTGATTACCCAATCAGTCCTCTTGTTTTCCCACAGTTGGACAATGATAGTACTTCATCAGCATTAGTAAATGCTTCAGCACCTCAAGATGGAGCCACAGCTGTAGATAGATTAATTAAGGCAGTTGTAAGTCCTCAATCTCAACTTATTACAGTTCAATTAGATGATAACAATTATTTACTATGGAAGTAACAAATTGAAACCGCAATACAAGGATATGGTTTAGAGGGTTATGTGCTTGGCATTGTTCATGTACGATCTAGATTCATAACTTATCAGAATAACAGGGTTGTAAGTAATGAGGAATACATAAAATTCCATAGACAGGATGTACTGATCAGTTCATGGATTCTTTCATCAATAAGTCAAAGTAATCTACCTCAAGTAATTGGATGTAAATTATCAAATGATATTTGGCAAACTTTAGAAAAAGGTTCTAATAACCAATCATATGCCAAAGTTATGCACTACAAGAGACAACTGCAGAAAATTAGAAAAAATGGTATTACCATAGGAGAATACTTGAGTAAGATCAAATCATTATGTGATATGTTAGAGGCTGTTGGTAATAAAATTTCTGAATCTGAACGAATTCTGATTATGCTTAGTGGGTTAAGTGAAGAATATGAAGCAGTTAAAGTAATAATAGCATCTCAGAAACAATTTTCATCCACAGATGATGTTCACTCAATTTTACTATTTCATGAGGCAATAATAGATAGTAAAAAGTCTCAAGAGAGTGAACTCGGTATAAACTATGCTACTAATAAAAACAAGATTCAGAGTTACAATAGCAGATCATACCAGACCATTCAAAAAGGTGGTCCATTAGCTCGTGGTAGAGGAAGTGGATGATGGAACAATAGCAACAAACCAAAATGTCAGATATGTGAAAGAATTGGCCATACTGCAACAAAGTTTTATTTTAGATATAATCCAAATAAGCCAATAATCAAAATAATACCAATCAAAGGGGACAAAATCCAAGTGCAAATATTGCACATATTCAAACTGATGCTAGCATTCAGTCAGACAATGCAAGAAATTAGAATGAAACAACAAGTTTGTATCACATTCAAGATGATAGCTGGTACCCTGACTCAGGAGCTCTTACCTCATCATAAATAATATGCATAATCTCAATCTTGCAAATAGAGAATACAAAGGTAATAAAACTATTTGCATGGGGAATGGTAAGTGCATAAATATCTCTCATATTGGTAATGGCAGCATCAAAGGTAAGAGACAACTATTTTTACATAATTTATTAAGGATATCCAAAATCAAGAAAAATATTATTTGCCTAATGATAATAGTGTTAATTTTGAAATTTATCCTAAATATTTTTTTAGCTAGAGACATTCTAACTAGTGAAAAACTTTTGCACGGTGATGCAGTGAAGGGGTTATACAAATTTTACTATGGAAATTTCAACAATTCTATCAAAATAAAACCATATTAGAATTTATCTGATAGTAGTTCAAACTATGATAGTAATGTTTCTAATTTGTGTAGTGCTAGTAACAGAAAAACTACAATTGATGTCTAGCACTATAAACTTGGACACCTCAGCTGTGACACCCCATGTCCGTTAATGTCACTCTATATAGAATGCATTAAGTTTCGTGAAGCGTTATAGGTAAATAAGAACATAATATCACAAGAAAGGCATGTAAAATAGCAGTGGAATTAAAATATTTATTTAAATCAAAACATCATGGTCCCAAATACTGAGTTTACATCATAAGTTTGAAGTATCCAATTACATTAATAATCTGTCTTGCCAAAAATATCAGAGTACAAAAGCATAAAACCATATTTCCCATGCGATGCCATAAGATGTCAAAGCGGTACATCAATATCCAAAATCCAAGCTAAGCTGAAAGAATCCAAATCAACTCTAAGCACTTCCACCCTGAGAACCGGGGAGGGGGGAACGGAAGAGAGAGAAGAGGAAACAAAAAGGGTCAGAAATAAAGTCTGGTGAGTCCAGATACTTTTAAATATAAATAAATAAAAGTATCATGACATGTATATAAAAACTGGAAGAACAAGATAACAATAACTAGGAAAAGTGTGAACCGAGCAAGATAAGTCTGAACAAACTATACTACGCTTCTTAAATATGTTTCTCTGCACTGCACCATTACAAGTATCTGTAAAACAGAATGATCCCTACAAATACTGTTCCATTACATTTTCTTGATTTTTAGGTTACTTGGTTTAACAACACTCAATGCTTATACACACATCGTACACATTTAGTTCCTAGTGCATTAACCTAATATGGTATATATGTAGCTACCTCTCAATACTGAGGTACACCCCATGGTCTCCCTCGTAATACCACAGTAAAGTACGCAGTCCCTTATCCTACGCTGGAGTGGTGTACGGATCTCTATAAAACAATGTTACGCTCCACATATATTTGTCATTACTATGCTACGTAAACGTACGGACTGCCACCATCGATCGAATCAGATTTCATTCCGGAGTAATCCCCTCAAGTCTACGATACATCACCTAGAGTCGTCATGCATGTATCTAGACATATGTACTATAACTGTAGCTCGATGCCTCAATCGCACGTCCTCTAATGTGCACCGAGTTCCGTGGCAGGGCGATACAAGAAACACGGAACTCGGTCGGGAGCTTTTCCACATCTGTATAGCCTCATCTTTAAGAGCCTCTATAGATATTCCTTGGGTCTGTTTTCACGGTGGCTATAGCCCCGACCCCTCCCTCGGCTAGTAAAGACTACAAGAGCTAAATGACTGCCCCTAAAGAAAACAACCTAAACATCCATTTGGCATCTTACCTCAACCACCGCACCCAGATAGTGAAGAGTGAATGGTTTATTGATTTTAGCTTAAGTCTTTCCGCATCCCACTAGCTGCCGATGACAGATATCCGACGATCTACTATCCTTGTAGGTCGTGACCCTTTGCCTCCTCACTGAGGTAACCGCCAAATCCCCCCGGTGTCATTGCGTCACAGCATTCTGACTACATAGCTACTTATGCAGTCAAGGCCCACCCACCTAGCAA
The DNA here is from genome assembly GCA_030737875.1 of Allium sativum. Lineage (NCBI taxonomy): Eukaryota > Viridiplantae > Streptophyta > Magnoliopsida > Asparagales > Amaryllidaceae > Allium > Allium sativum. Next base: position 578,972,592 of record CM060915.1, on the reverse strand, counting down.
CGCGCAGACCTAACCTCTACAGGCACAACCTAAAACATCTGTCACCGCACAAAGGAACACTAGGAGCACCTTACATACCTTAGGAAGCCGCGTGCTTCCCTTTCTGGTCATTTGGAGCCGTCAGAACAATCAGATGAATGTGTGCTCCCCCTCGTGCCTTATAACACCACGATGATCTACCCGTTGGGTTATTCACCCTTAAGTGGACCAGTCCAAGTGCCTCACTTTAATATGTTTTTAGACTCTATTTCTAAACATTCTTTTACGTGCTTGCCTTACCTCATCAGGTTTTCATTTAACTTGGTTAATCTCATTCATATTGAATTCTTAATCAAGTTACCAAGTTCCTTTTGCTTATTAATTTTGGTTATAAAACTTAACCCATTTAAGCTCATTAATAAGCCCATAACGTGTTATTTTCTAGATTGTGGCCCAATGTCTGTAATCCACAGTCTATTTAGTATTTTTTCTTTACTACATCATTACAATAACATGTTCTACTTAATATGTTATTATGTATATCCCAATTCACATGTTCCCTAATTAACATGTCACTTACCATTTATGATTAAATACAACTTATTTCATTTTACACGTTTTCCTCATTCCTTATCATTTAATCATAATTCCATCTTATCATTGTCTACTTATTAACTTTGTTCTCTTAACTAAGGTTTACTAATAAGTTTCCTTTCCATAAATATAATTTATGTTGTCCCCATCCGTATATTTCAGATTCATGTTCTTGTAAATAACTTAATTTATAACTAAGTACAGCTTATCCCCTTAAATAAGTTAGTCTATTCTCTTTTTCATTTATTATAACCTAAGTTATAATTTCCACTTGTCCCAAGGATAAGCCTAACCATCTTATCTTTTCTGTTTATACATGTTAATTCCCCAGACCTCTCACATTAAGTCAACCACTTGTCGATGCTGGATATGTCGGGCGGCTCTAGGCAGACGTAAACCACAAATTTAGACTTAACATCGTGTCTTGGTGTTGTTATGCATTAGACCCCTCACATTAGATTAATCACTTGTGGTCACTGAATATGCCGGGCGGCTCCGGGCAGACTTATACCATAAGTGCAATCTAACCTCGTGTCTAGGCATTACTACATTTTAGGGATGGCGAAAAAATCCTTACCCGCGGTTATCCACGGGTAAAATCCGTCATGGATATGTAATAGATAGTTAAATGGTTATCCATAGGTAAAATAAACGGGTATTTTTAATATCCGTTAATTCATAGGGCGGGTACGGATAGTAAGATATCCATGTCCGTGGGTACCCGTGCCCGTATTGAATGTGATTTATTATCAGTAGTCAATACAAAAAATATTGTTGTTGGCTATTCGATATTTGTGTGCATGCTTTTACTCAACAATTTATAACTGGCTGTTGATATTTTGATGAATACTTTGTTGTTGTCTCTTCTTTTTTGGATGTTGGTTTAGATATGTATTCGTATTTTGAGGTTAGCATTTAAGAATTGGTCTAATTTTTTTTTAACCAAATGTACTTTTGAATAATTTAAACAAATGGCTAAAAATTAAATTGAATAAATATAATGGATACTCATGAATACCCGCCATAACCCGTAAGCTATTTAAAACCCGTTTAATGGATACCCGTGCAGGCATGGGGCAGGCACGGGGCAAAAAATCACCCAACGGGGCGGGTGATGGGATGGTACTACTCGCGCCCGCCCCACCCTATTGCCATCTCTACTACGGTTCCATTATTTTGGGCATATTCATATTAATAAATTTCCCTATTCCAAATATAGATTTTCATGCCCCTTTTTAATTTATATTTCACTATGAACAATACGCCCCTTTTCCCAAGTCATAAATCGAGATATGTATATATATAATGCCCATATTTGTTAATTTATGTCCCAAGTTCACATTCACATATTTCAGCACAAGTTATGCCCAAATTCATATTCACATATATTCCAATTTACGCCCAAATCATATGTTCCAACCTACGCCCAAATCATATGCCAAATCATATTTTACATGTGTTCCAATTTACGTCCAAATCCTATTTTACATATGTTCCAATTTACGCCCAAATTATATGCCAAATAATATTTTACATATTTTCCAATGTATGTCTAAGATTCATATTCATATTATCCAGTACGATATATGCCCTCAAACCCATATTCGTATATTTCCAAATTTTATACCCAAATTTAGATCCTTATTTTCCAATACCAATTATGCCCCAAATTATGTCTTTCCCAATCGTTCCCAATTTCTCACGTTCAAATATTTCGGTATTGTGCCTAGGCTCGAAGGTAGCCTGGCTATATACCAAAAAATGGGAAAAGAGGTAGAGAAGAGAATCAAGAATGGGCATAATAGCGAATCAATAATAAACTGATAGAAATGGGCATAAAACTGAATAGATATACTATGACAAGATTTAACATGGTGGCGGTATGAACATATAAAGGCAGTTCTGATAATATGTCATGATAGAACTTGTTTAGGCATAGATCCAATATCCAATTTCTATATACATTTTATGATTATCAATTAAATATTTAGATCTAAAAATAACATGAACTCACAGTGAATAGATCTAAGGAAATGGATCCAAATTACTGTGAAGAACACGTTGGATTTGTTGCTGTAGCAAACGTTGAATTTGTATAATCTTTGCTGAATTGGATTTGGAGAAGAATAGGCTATTTAAATTTCGTTACACCAGAGCTCCGCCATTGTCACCATTTTCATATGAATAAAAAACTAGGTTTAGGGTCCTTTATATAGCCTAGGATCAATGAATCTTGCTCAGAAAGGTGTCTAGATAAAAAACAAAGTATTTCTCCCAGATCTTCTTAGAGGGGTCGAACCCCCCTTGAAGGGTTCGACACCCCTAGGTGGGAAATCTGCCGCCTCCCCAAATTTTGAATTTTGAACCGATTTTTGAATTTCTGGACCTATATATACACACACACACACACACACACACACACACACATATATATATGTGTGTATATATATACCTCGCATGTGTACAAACATCAAACATTGATAACTTCTTCATACGAAGTCCGTTTGACGCAAACCAGGTGTCTAACTTGACCAGAATTTCGAGACAGACGCAATGGCGCAGTCCGTTTCCCTTAATTTTGAATATTAAATTGATTTTTTCTTAATTCATTGTTAATAGTGTATTTCACATTAATTATTATTTAATTCATCATCTTTAGTGTCGTTAAAATTTCAGGGTGTTACATTCTCCCCTACTTAAAGGATTTCATCCTCGAAATCTCTTAGTTATGAAGAACGTATATCCTAACATCCAAAAATCGTACATTCATCTAGAAGTCACAGGCATCCATTGTCCTTAAGGAATTTTTAATGCTTTTATGAACATATGTAATAGTGTGTGTATATGTCCGTAAACTAATGCGAAAGATCAGGCAGTCTACTAATTCCGTTAACCTCCTTAATGCAACGTATGTTTGTGCCATGTAACCAAAATGTATGCAAATCATCCTAATACATGTAAGTTCTATATGTGTGCACAATCATCCATCCAAATGCAACATCAATGTAATGATATACCCATTTTCATCCGTAAAAAATTAAAATGCACACACATCCATATGCACTATGTAAGTGATTGAGCCGATCTAGTGCCTACTGTGTGTATGCGCATCCACGAGGAATCACTAGCAAACACTTGCATCATCAAACATAACATGTCTCAAACACATTTTTACATTCATTATTTTTCTACCTAAAGACTTAATCGATAGGAGATATTCAAACGATAAATACAAGTATTAATTCGAAGCTTGGAAAAAGAAGTTAAGAACATATTCTCGAAATGGAAAGGATATGAAGCGCGAATCTTGTCTTCAGCCTCCCAAGTAGCGTTCTCGCGGCCCTTTTCCCATTACACTCTTGCTAGATTCACTTCTTTGTTGCACAATTTCTTAACCTCTGATCCAAGTATGCAAGTCGGAACTCATCCAATCATTGCTTCCTTCTCTACTTTCACTTCCTCTCGCAAGTTTTGGCTCCACTACCTCGAACTCTATACATTTTATCGCCTCTTGGATGAATAATCATCTTAGAATGATGGGCTTCCTCAAGGACTCTCTTCAATAGGTTTCACATTCTGATATAAGTCACTTATAAAACCTCTTCTCAAGTGGCTCCCCTACTTGCTTAAGTTCCCTCTTTTCTTTTAGGAGTCACATGTCGCACAGGAAATGCAACTGGCTTTGCATTATCCACCAAGTATATGCGGATTCCAATCTCGTGCCTCAGGGGTAATCCCCGAACTTCATCAACACATCAGGATACTCACAATTATTGGTACAAATCACAAATCTTCGATAGATATATCAAGAGATTCTAGGAGACTAAGCATGATAGAACCTTTTGGGGTCATAAGAAATCTCGAAAGTCTTTCCATGGCAAGTCAGAAGTCTAACGACCCTCCTCTCACAATGTAGAATGGCTCCATATATGGTTAACCAATCCATCCCTAGAATCAAACCGTGTCTTATGAAATCAATGACATACGCATCGCAATCAAACTCGACGCTTAACAAAGAGATTCTCAAACCCCGACAAACCATCGATAAATGAGCCGTACCTCCAATGGGGTTTGAGACAATAACGGGATCCAAAACCATACTAGTATGTAAGTGCAAAGACTCAACTAAAGGATCAGATATAAAAGAATGTGAAGTGCTAGAAAAAGAATCCCAACAGGATGATTAGAAATAGAAATCAAAACTTTGATGGAAACTTTCTGTAAGAACCCGTAACTTCCCCGTGAAGGAAAGAGCAGATACTTTGAGGACAACACACAAATGAACGCAGACGGAAGAACATTTCATTGTTATTACAATAATTCCATCAGAATACAAGAATATACAGAGTATAATTGAATAAATTACATTCGATAAATATCAGAGATTACAATAAATTACATAGCAGCGGAAAATAATACAAAGCACAACTGAAGGTGATATACGGATACAGAGCTTTCCGGATATCATTCCAGCTGTAAACCAGGATCCTGTGAATATAAATCTGTAAAACCAAAACTACTAGCTGCCCGTGCCGAAAATAGGGGCACCCAGAGTTTAGGTTAAAACAATAAACTCCAGGTCAGTCATGTGACTGGTGTGAGAACTAAAACAGTTATTAATATTGGTTTTAAAGTTAGGTAAATCAAGGGACCACGCCATATAACACGGAACGGGTTTCCTCCCAAGAATTCCAGTGCATAGAACAAACAGCGCAATGCTAAATAAAGAAAAATGAAGATGTTATAAGACCCAGGTCCCATCACACAATGCAACACAAGCCGGAGGATAGGGTTTTCCCTTATAACAGCCAAAGCATGCTTGATACGTTTAAAACACATTATTTGATAGTATTATATGTGTATAGTGTCAAAACAATTTCAATCATAAATATCAATCCTATGCGGCATGGGTACCATCTATCATGTCGCCATACTAGGCTCTACAAATAAAACCGAAATACACGTATTGGAAATTGGATTTCCGTCATGAGTCGAGGCAAGGGGCAAGCTCCTCTCCGCGCTCGAGACACTCTAGCAAATGTCTCAGGATTACACACTCTGGGCAATCCTGGATCGGTTGGGTCGGTCCTCACTTACGTTAGAGGATTAGTTATGCCTGAACACACGTTTCCCGGTCCTTACAGACCTATAATCTAGGCGCCTCATTCCAACAACCACAAAGGTGAAAAGTATATAAATGTCAGGGCTGGTAAGTCACTGACACCACCAAAGCTAGAAAGAAACGTCGTGTTCTCCCAACGGCCCGTATCCCGTTTTTGACTCATACCGAGGTGTGAGGCTCGCGAATTCACGTTATACACAAAGCTGCCACGTAGGTCGTGCTTTGATCATCTACCACAAGACTTTGCTTTTCAACAGAAGCCTTGATCATTGCATCTCAGCATGCCACACAGGCAATTCATGCCATGCGACTGATATCTATCAATATATAACCTCTAAGCTCGTACGTCTCAGAGAAGGGCGTTAAGCAAGAGAATAAATTCTCCGCCGCCAAACAGATATATATTTAACAGAAATCAATCAACACAGAATAAAATCCAATGTCAGACACACAATCCATTTACAAGTTCTTTCTGGGTCTGAACGAAACCGGAGGCACTTTCCTCGCATATCCATCCATCTCCAAGTACGTCTGGACGACCACCAACTATTTCCATCCTCTTGGGTGTACAGCCCAATCAGGATCGTCAGTAATTATCCAAACGATGTGAAGACTCCCGGTCTTCGACCACCGTCTTCATCTTCGACTTATCGTCGAATCGTTTATTCAGAATGGGTATAAACTCGGTCTTTCCGAACAACCCGCGTATATTAAAAACAAATGTTACACAGACACAACATACGCCTCATTCCAATGCAGAATATCCTTTTATTCACGAAATCACATTCTTAGGGAAAGGTTCCCATTAATTTTATCCAAGATAAATTCTTTAAAATTTATCCTTTAATCTTCCTTTGGATGTCGTTACAAACCAAATTATGGTTTTCTAAACTAGTCGAGATTAGCGAACCACACCGAAGTAATTATTTATTTTATTTCCCAATCCCAACCTATTCATCCCATGAAGCAAAACTGGTAATACTTCATATCTAACACCACAGTGTTGTCGGTAAAATTAATTACCATTTCACGTTCAAATCTAATTAAAGATTTGACTATCGCCTGGAGCAAAACTGGTGATACTCCATTCTCGCTCATTTCTAAATTTGATGATTTGGATTATCAATTCACATTTCAATTTGATTTTAGATTCATTAAACTCCTTTTACTGGGTTAAATAACTAATGTCATTTAAAACACAGTTCACGACCAACCCAAATCATATTCTATTTATTACCCGGTTCAAATCCAATTTATTTATTTAAAAATAAACGGATTTAATTTTAGTTCAAAACCAGTTCATTTCGATAAAAATGTATTTTTATCTTTTCAAATATGGAGTTTTTCATCCCAATTCTTCCCAAATCATTTCTTATGTTTTTACACAAATTATTGATATTTTTATTAATTTAATCAAGGCACGTACAGTCGATTTCCATCAACGGCCATCGAACTGCACTTACAGCGACCTTTTCCAAATTTGATTTGGACGTATCTCCAAATCCAACCGTTAGATTTTGAATTTCAAATATTCGTTAGAAAGCTCTTTTCAATACAAACCCAACGGTTCCGGTTTTAGGAGAATCCGACGGTCGGATCTCCCGTAATGTCCGTTTGAAATAAATGGTCGAAATTCACGAACTGTCGCGGCGCGGCGCGTTCTATTCAGGCCATTATATTATATATATAATATATATTTCATCGATTTCTATTTAAAACGAATTTTATAAATAGTTTTGAATTCGTTTCAAAAATATTTTCGACTTCCATTTCAATTCAAATCAAAATTGAATTTTTCCTTATAAATTTCTTTTAAAATTCATTTCAATTCAATTCAAATTTAAATTCAATTTGAATTCATTATATATTCAATTCAATTCAAATTCGTTTTATATTCAATTCATTTCGAAATCGTTTCATATTCAATTCATTTCGAAATCGTTTCATATTCAGTTCATTTCGAAATCATTTCATATTCAATTCATTTCGAAATCGTTTTATATTCAATTCGTTTTGAAATCGTTTCATATTCAATTCATTTCGAAATCATTTTATATTCAATTCATTTCGAAATCGTTTCATATTCAATTCATTTCGAAATCATTTCATATTCAATTCATTTCGAAATCGTTTCATACTCAATTCATTTCGAAATCGTTTCATATTCAATTCAAATTTGTTTTAAATTCAAAAACAAATATAATCGATATAAATATCGTTCACGTCAAAATAGCGCATCACTAATCAACACGGCTTTATATTCAACAAATGGTTCTATATTTCTTTCAATACACGACTCTATATCTTTGTCAACACACGACTAATCTCAGCGAATGAGTACTGTCCACGTGTGACTATTTTTGTTATTTAATATATTTTATGAAAATTAAGGTATCTATCGTTTGATATTAAATCAGACTCCAACCGTAAATTAGTAAGAGAACGATTTCCTGAATATTAACCCCGAAGGCCGAAACCAACATCAGATCAATACCTAGGAGACCACTCATCTTATCCATTTTCCAGTTAGTTTCAAATTTTATATATGATAAAGATGTAGATTTTATTGTTAAAATATTTCGTTCAACACATGACTAATCTCAACGGATGAGTACAATCAACACATGAACCTTTATTTAATAATATTCTTTATTTTCTAAATTGGAATGAGGCCCAATTAATCACCATATAATATTAATTATATGGATTTTCATACATCACACGTATATAATAGCATTGAAAAATAATCAACCATCAACCAAAGTGCACTACACTGTATAAGCATCAAATATAGATATCTAACGCTTATAACAGCCTGTCAATCAATCGATCGACATATTTAATCAATCAGGATGAGTGAACTTCAAATTTCATCCCAACACCCATGTGGGGTTTCAAACAATCAAACACAGATTTTATTTGTGCAGTTGGGCAATGTGTAAAATTTATCGACCCAATCAATGTCCTTCAAATAGGTGTACATAAACAAACCGTCCGGTTTGTAAATGGATATTTATTTATTCATATTCACTATATTCATATTCACGTTAAAAAATATATTTTTAACGATAAAACATTTTATTTTAACATATGAATTTCTATTCAGTTCATTTACACAATAAAAATGATATTTTTATTTTTATAACACATTTTAGAAAATTTCGACGGCATAACGGCACGATACTAGAAACGGGACAAGGCCTAGCCTTATCCCCGGTCTAGTGAAGGCCCACACCATTCACACATCAATCAAATCCATTCCATTTCACCAAACAATTCAATTCAGACAAATAATCTAACCAACTACACAACCAAACAATTGAACAAACAAGCCATCCATGGTCTGTGGATGACGGGTGTCGGGTGCTACTAAACACCGTCTGCATCCTAGTATGTATATATTACTAGAAAAAGAAATTGAAGAGTGAGAAGTTCTCACCAATAGCTAATCCAAACGCCACGACTCTTCATATGTAGGAAATCTTCATCGTGCTTGCCATTCATCACTTTCGTCCCCCGTATTCACTACATATATAAAAATTATATTTTTATTCCTCTTCCACATATATAAAAATCATATTTTTAATTCGCTACTTCACATATATAAAAATCGAATTTTTACTTCGCTATTCAATATATAAAAATCGAATTTTTACTTCGCTATTCAATATATAAAAATCGAATTTTTATTTCGCTATTCAATATATAAAAATCGAATTTTTATTTCACTATTCAATATATAAAAATCGAATCTTTATTTCGCTATTCAATATATAAAAATTGAATCTTTACTCCGCTATTCAATATATAAAAATTGAATTTTTACTTCGCTATTCAATATATAAAAATCGAATTTTTACTTCTCTATTCAATATATAAAAATCGAATTTTTATTTCGCTATTCTATAGATAAAAATTTCGCCTTTTCAAATATAAAGATTTCACATTTTCAAACATAAAGATTTCGCCTTTTCAAATATAAAGATTTCGACTTTTCAAATATAAAGATTTCGCCTTTTCAAATATAAAGATTTCACCTTTTCAAATATAAAGATTTCGCCTTTTCAAATATAAAGATTTCGCCTTTTCAAATATAAAGATTCCGCCTTTTCAAATATTAAGATTTCGCCTTCTCAAATTTATCATTATAAAAATCACATTTTTACTATAGATAAAAATCATATCTTTAATATTTCTACTTTATAAAAATTATATTTTTAACCTTCTACTATAATAAAAATCACGCCTTTCATTATATACAAATATCGTCTTTCATAGATTAAAAATCACTACTTTATATCATTAAGATCTGACCTTTATTATCTTAAAAATCCTATCTTTGAAAATTTTAAAAACCATATCCATCTCTTATGAAAAATCATATAAAAATCCCTTCTTTGTCTTCAAAAAAGTATAAATTCACATTCCTATATGCAGGGATAAATATAACTGAAATAAAAAAAAAAGCTTACTTTTTTTTATTGAAGAATCGGATAATCGGAGAGGGGAGGAGCAAGGTGGGGGCTGTGGCGGTTGTCTTCTTCAAAGGGAGGAGGGAGGAAATGTGGAGGGGAGGCAGGGAGGTCGGGTCGGGGTCCTGGTGTGGCGGTTATCGAAGTGGAAAAGGGGGAGGAAGCAGGCGTGGGGAGAAGGGGATGGAGGAATTCGAACTGACGAGGGGGGGTTCGAACTGTAGAGGAGAGGAGGAGAAGCAGGCGCGGGGAGGAGGGAATGGAGGGCGGTGGCCCTAGGCGGCGGAGAACACCAGGGGGGGAAGCGGCTGCGCGATTTCCTCTTCTTTTTTCTTTTTTTTTAATTTTTTATTTTTGATTCTGAGAAGATAAACACGGGGGGGGGGGTGCAGAGAGGATGTAGGAGAGAAAAGGGGTTTTTAATTTTTACTTTATTTAATTATTTTATTTTCACCAAAAAGCAACTTTTATTTTCGACCTGAAAACGAGGCCCGCCGCCTGTCGTCCATAGTGTTTTACCCCCATTCCGAACACAATGGGATATGTATCGCAAGCTGATTTGATCGTTACAATTAGTTTCCGTTGAATTTACATTTAAATCTATATATTCTATTTTAAACATACATTTCAATTTACCAGGGTCACATACGAACTCTATAAATTGCAGAAAAATATTTTCTAGCTTCGTATTGACGATACGGTCCTAACAAAACTAGTTTCGTCGAATTCCGAGACCGTTGGAAAAATGGCCATTTTCCAGTCGATTAAAATCAACTAAAACTGGTCAAACGCCTTTTCCTTTACCACTCTCACATATTGATTCGAAAAATTATGAAATTTGGAATCTAGCACTAATTTGACACTGCAGATCCAATAAAAGTGGTTTCGTCGAAATCCGAGGTCGTTTGCAAAATTCCCTTTTTTTAAGGGCCTGAATTCCATAGCGACTACTCAGAATTTTCAACTGGACATATCTTTTGATTCCCGCTATGAAATTTCAATTTTTCGGGTTCGTTGGAAAGATATTATCAATTAGATTCCATTATTTTTGGTTTCACTAAAATCCGGATTGTTTTGCACCCGGTACATTCAATTGAAGTTTGAAACCGAATTATCGAACTACCGCTCCATTTTCAATTCTATTATAATTATATATAATTATTTATATTCTAACGACGACGTATATGATATATACGTTCTAATTATATTCAAAATAAATTTCTCGTCGATATTATTTAAAATAATTCGTTTTAAATATAGAAAATTCGCCAAAATTGCCAAAATAAAAATATTAAACTGGTTCAGAATTTCCGGGTTATTACACTTTCATACCCCTATCCTGTCCTCCAGCTTTGAGAACATTAGCTTGCCCTCTAGAAGTTCCTACCGTATGGCCTTGTCCTTATCACTTTGGGCACTCCTTGATAAGGTGTCCCGCCTTACCAAAGTGGTAACAAACGTCTTTCCTCTTTCTGCAATCCTTTTTTAGATGACCCACCGTTCCGTAATTATGGTATTTCCTCTTTTCTTCTTTCATTTATATTCCCTTCTTAAGCTACAATTTTCTTTCATCTTTAGGTTGTGCTCCTTAGCCCCAACTCCCTTATTCTCCTTTTTACCATCCTTGTGCAACATGCTAACAAGTCTCTTGAAAGCTGCCTCCATCGCACGGAAATTCTTACGAGGCTTAAGAGAAAATAAGCCGCAATTGAAACTACTGCGGCTACAGATGGAGGTTGGGCACTTCTTTGACCTTCGACATGTATAATAGTTTTAACATGCCTACGTAACCGTGTCGAAATGGGGATACCCTTTTGGGAAGAAACGGTTTCCTGAACAAAAAGGAAAAGGAATCAAGCGGAGACTCGAGAAGAAATTTATGGCTTCAGTAAACATGCTTCTCAAAAATAGACTTTTCATTTTAAAATACTTTGTTTTTGAGACTTTTTGAAAATCATTTTCAAAATATTTTATCCGGTCTTATAACCATATGTTGTGATACCAAATGTGACACCTCACGTACGTTAATGTCACTCTATATAGAATGCATTAAGTTTTGTGAAGCGCTATAGGTAAATAAGAACATAATATCACAAGACATACATGTAAAATAGCAGCAGAATTAAAATCTTTATTTAAATCAAAACATCATGGTCCCAAATACTGAGTTTACATCATAAGTTTGAAGTATCCAATTACATCAATAATGTGCCTTGCCAAAATCAGAGTACAAAAGCGTAAAACCATATTTCCCATGCGAAGCCATAAGAAGTCAAAGCGGTACATCAGTATCCAAAATCCAAGCTAAGCTAAAAGAATCCAAATCAACTCTAAGATCCTCCACCATGAGAACTGGGGGGGGGGAGGGGAGAAAGGAGGGCAAACGGAAGAGGGAGAAGAGGAAACAAAAAGGGTCAGACACAAAGTCTGCCGAATCCAGTTACTTTTAAATATAAATAAATAAAATTATCATGGTAGGTTTATAAAAACTGGAAGAACAAGGTAACAATAACAAGGACAAGTGTGAATTGAGCAAGATAAGTTTGAATATACTATACTGCGCTTCTTAAATATGTTTCTCTGCACCGCACCAATACTAGTATCTCTAAAACAGAACGATCCCTACAAATACTGTTCCATTACATTTTCTTGAATTTTAGGTTACTTGGTTTAACGACACTCAATGCTTATACACACTCGTACCCATTTACTTCCTAGTGGATTAACCTAATACGGTATATACATAGCTACCTCTCAATATTGAGGTACACCCCATGATCTCCCTCGTAATACCACAGTAAAGTACGTAGTCCCTCATCCTATGCCGGAGTGACATACGGATCTCTATATAACAGTGTTACATTGCACATATATCTGTCGTTACTATGCTACATAAACGTACAGACTACCACTATCAATCGAATCAGATTTCATTCCGGAGTAATTCCCTACATCACCCAGAGTAGTCATGCATGTATCTAGACTGTCCCACGTATGTACTTAACTGCAGCTCGATGCCTCAATCACATATCCTCTAATGTGCACTGAGTTCCATGGCAGGGTGATACAAGAAACACGGAACTCGGTCGGGAGCTTTTCCATATCTGTACGGGCCCTCTTTAAGAGCCTCTACTTATATTTCTAGGGTCTGTTTTCACGGTGGCTATGGCTCCACCCCGGCCCCTACCTCAACTAGTAAAGACTACAGAACTAAACGACTACCCCTAAAGGAAACAATCTAAACATCCATTTGGCGTCTTCCCTCAACCACCGTACACTGATAGTGAAGGTTGAATGGTCTATTGGTTTTAGCTCTAGTCTTTATGCATCCCACTGGCTGCCGATGACGGGTATTCGATGATCTACTATCCTTGTTGGTCGTGACCCCTCGCCTCCTCGCTGAGGCGACCATCGAATCACCTTAGTGTCACCGTGTCATAGCATTATGACTGCATAGCTACTTCTGTAGTCAAGGCCCACCCACCTAATATTTACGCGCAGACCCAACCTCTACGAGCACAGCCTAAAACATCTGTCACCACACAGAAGACTACAAGGAGCATCTTACATACCTCAAGAAGTCGCGTGCTTCCCCTTTCAGTCCTTTAGAGCCGTTAGAACAATCAGATGAATGTGCGCTCCCCCTCATGCCATATAACACCACGATGATCTATCCCGTTGGGTCATTAACCCTCAGACGTGTCGATTGGTCCAAGCGCCTCACGTTAATATGTTGTTAGACCCTATGTCTAAACATTATTCTATGCGCTTGCCTTACCTCAACAGGTTTTCATTTAACTTGGTTAATCTCATTCATATAGAATTCTTACTCAAGTTACCAATTTCCTTTTGCTTATTAATTTTGGTTATTAAACTTAACCCAATTAAGCTCATTAATAAGCTCACAACATGTTATTCTCTAGATTGTGGCCCAAGGTCTGTAACTCTTTAGTATTCTTGCTTGGGTACATCAGTACAATAACATGTTCTATTTAATATGTTATTATGTATATCTCAATTCACATGTTCCCTAATTAACATGTCACTTACCATTTATGATTAAATACAACTTATTTCATTTTGTAAGTTTTCCTCATTCCTTCTCATTTAATCATAATTCCATCTTATCGTTGTCTACTTATTAACTTAGTTCTCTTAACTAAGTTTTACTAATAAGTTTCCTTTCATTAAATATATATATGTTGTCCCCATCTGTAGATTTCAGATTCTTGTTCTTGTAAATAACTTAATTTATAATTAAGTACAGCTTACCCCCTTACATGAGTTAGTTTATTCCCTTTTTCATTTATTATAACCTAAGTTGTAATTTCCACTTATCCCTAGGACAAGCCTAAGCATCTTATCTTTTATGTTCATACATGTTAATGCCCCAGACCTCTCACATTAAGTAAACCACTTGTGGATGCTGGATATGCCGGGCAACTCCGTTCAGACTTAAACCACAAGTTTAGACTTAACCTCGTGTCATGGTGTTGTTATGCATTAGACCCCTCACATTAGAGTAAACACTTATGGTCGCTGGATATATCGTGCGGCTCCGGGCAGACTTATGCCACAAGTGCAATCTAACCTCATGTCTAGGCGTTACTACAGTTCCATTTTTTAGGCATATTCATATTAATAAATTTCCCTATTCCAAATATAGATTTTCATGCCCCTTTTTAACTGATATTTCACTATGCACAATATGCCCCTTTTCCTATGTCATAAATCAAGATACATATATATATTATGCCCAAATCCGTATTCACATATTTGCTAATTTATGTACCTAGTTCACATTCACATATTCCAGCACAAGTTATGCCCAAATTCATATTCACATATATTCCAATTTACGACCAAATCATATGTTCCAACTTACGCACAAATCGTATGCCAAATCATATTTTACATATGTTCCAATTTACGCCCAAATCATATGCTAAGTCCTATTTTACATATGTTCCAATTTACGAATCATATGTCAAATTCTATTTTACATATTTTCCAATGTATGTCTAAAATTCATATTCATATTATCCAGTACGATATATTCCCCCAAACCCATATTCGTATATTTCCAAATTTTATTCCCAAATTTAGATCTATATTTTCCAGTACCAATCATGCCCCAAATTATGTCTTTCCCAATCTTTCCCAGTTTCTCATGTTCGCATATTTCGGCATTAGGCCCAGGCTCGAAGGTGCCTGGCTATATACAAAAAATAAATAAAAGGGAAAACAGGGAGAGAAGAGAATCAAGAATATGCATAATAGCGAATCAATAATAAACAGATAGAAATAGGCATAAAACTGAATAGATATATTATGACAAGATTTAACATGGTGGTGGTATGAACATATAAAGGCAGTTCTGATAATTATGTCATTATTGAACTTGTTTAGGCATAGATCCAATATCCATTTTCTATATACACTTTATGCTTATTAATTAAATATTTAGATCTAAAAATAGCCTGAACTCATAGTGAATAGATCTAAGGAAATGAATCCAAATTATTGCGAAGAACACGTTGGATTTGTTGTTGTTGTAATCGTTGAATTTGTATAATCTTTACTGAATTGGATTTGGAGAAGAATAGGCTATTTAACTTTCATTACAGCAGAGCTTCGCCATTGCCACCATTTTTCAGATGAATAAAAAACTAGGTTTAGGGTCCTTTATATAGCCTAGTATCAATGAATCTTGCTCAAAAAGGTGTTTAGACACAAAACGATGTACTTCGCCCAGATCTGCTCAGGGGGGTCGACCCTTCTTGAAGGGGTCTAAACCCCTGGGCGGGAAATCTGCCTCATTTCGAATTTTGAACCGATTTTTGAATTTCTGGAACATATATATATATACACACACATATTCTTCTTTCATGTTTACAAACTTCAAAGCTTGACAACTTCTTCATACGAAGTCCGTTTTATGCAAACCAGGTGTCTATCTTGACCAGAATTTCGAGACGGACGCAATGGCGCAGTCTTTTTCCTTAATTCTGAATATTAAATTAAGTTTTCCTTATTTCATTGTTAATAGTGTATTTCACAATAATTATTCTTTAATTAATCATCTTTAGTGTTGTTAAAATTTCGGGGTGTTACATCATCTCTAGAATTGTTATAAAAATCTGCTTGATAATAAAGTACCCTTTAATGATGTTGATTTGCCATATGTATGTACATATTGTCAAATGGAAAAAAGCCAAAAACTATCGTTTTCTAATTCAGACACACATTATGCAAAATCTTCTGATCTTATTGCTACTGACCTGCGGGGTCCAACACCAATAAGTACATATTTTGGGTACAAATACTATGTATCCCTACTCCCTAGTTGATGCATGCACTAGGTATACATGGTTATATTTGTTGAAGTCAAAAATCTAAAACTCATAATAATATTATGAATTTCATAAGGACGATTGAAAACCAATTCAATTGCACTATCTAAACTTTTCAAGCTAATGATAGTTCAAAGTTTAAACCATTATATAATTTCCTTGAAAATAAAGGGATATTTCATCAAATTACATGTCCTTATACTTCTGAACAAAATGGTATAGTTGCAAAAAAAAAAACATAGACGTATTGTAGAGTTTGGATTAACCTCATTGGCACAAGCATATTAACCACTAAAATTTTGGAATGAATCATTCAATTAAGCTATTTACTTAATAAACATAATGCCAACTAAGATACTAAATGATTTTAGCCCACTTGAAAAATTGTATAATGTTAAAACAAACTATAATGAATTAAAGACCTTTGGATGTTTATGATTTCCTCATTTAAGACCATACAACTAAAATAAACTAGATTATAGATCTAGGCATGTACTTTTTTAGTTTACTGTACTAACCAAAAAGGGTACAAATGTATTGACACTCATGGCAGAATATTTATTAGTAGGCATGTTATTTTTGATGAAAGCATATTACCATATAAAGAGAGCAACATGAAAACATCAAAGAAAGTATACAATCAGAAGATGTATATACCTGAGCTTCCAACTGTAGCTGACGTGTTTGATTAAGAAGAAGCTGAGGCTGCTGAAGCTCAAACTAATAACCATAATGCAGTTGGTCAACTACATTCTGAGCATGATGAACCACCCAGCCATGCTCTGCAGCATCCTGAAACAAGTCATGATAAAAACAAAGTATCAGAGAACAACAGTAATCCAAGTAATAACAGAAATCAAACATCATCAAACAATGATACTTCTCAACTAGATCAAGGGAATTTACCATCAAATCAACCACACAATAAGACATGCCACCATGTGATTAATAGAAGCAAAAGAGGAATTTTTAAACCAAATATTTATACTATAATAGTGGATAGATGCTATAACTGATGAACACGATGTTCTTAAGATAAATAATACTTTGAAACTAACTTATCCACCAAACAATAAGAACATAATTGGTTGCAGGTGGACATACAAGATAGACAAGAACTCAGAAGGTTCAATTAACAGATAGAAAGCTAGATTATTCACAAAATGATTTACACAACAATATGTCTCCGGTTTTAATTAAACCTTCTCTCCAGTTGTAAAGCCATCCATCGTTAGACTTATATTCACTATTGCATTAAGTAATAGATGGAAAATAAGCCATTTAGATGTCAATAATACATTTCTTAATGGAATATTAGAGGAAGATATATATATGTATATATATATATATGTGTGTGTGTGTGTATATGTATATATGTAACAACCACCGGGATTCATACAAAATACAAATCAAGTATACAAACTGAATAAGGGAATTTATGGTACAAAGCAAGCCCCACTTGTTTGGTTTGCAAGGTTGAAAGCTGCCTTATCATCATTGGGCTTCAATCCAACTAAATCTTGACCATCCTTATTTATTAAAATTAATAAGCCATCAACAATATACATACTAATATACATTGATGATTTGATCATTACATGTAGTGATGAAGATGAATCAGATAATTAACTAAAAGACTAGACAGACAATTTTCAGTCAAAGACCTTGGTGATATTTTATACTTTCTTGGAATAAAAGTAAAGAAAATATTAGCCTCTAAAATACACCTTTGTCAAAGAAAATATATTTCAGAGTTGCTGATTGAATCCAAGATTCATAAGGCTAAAGCTCAGTCTACCCCCATGATATCAAACCAACATCTATCTAAAAACAGGAGGGAAGGCATAAGTAATATTAAACAATATAGAAGTCTTATAGGAGCATTGCAGTATGCAACTATAACACGACCAGATATAGCATTCAGCGTTAACAAAGTGTCTCAATTTATGTAGGACCCCCTTGACGAGAACTGGAAGGCTGTAAAGTGGATCCTGAGATATCAAAAAGGAACAATCAGATGTGGTTTAGCACTGAAAGCAAGCAAACAACTAAATATAAAAGTTTATACAGATTCTGATTGGGCTGCAGATATGGACAATAGAAGATCAGTAACAGGCTACTACATATATATAGGAGAAAATATAATTTCCTGGTGTTCAAAGAAACAGCACACAATATCAAAATCAAGTGCCGAGGCTGAGTACATAAGTGTAGCTGGTGTAACATGTGACGACAACCCATAACTCCTACACTTAACAAGGGAAATAGTGCGTAGAAAGTTGTGCTAGTAAGCCATGGACGATAATCAAGGTAAGATAACACAAGCGGAACTTGTCGTATAACTCACAGTGCAAGGATAAATTATAATAGAACATATACAATAGGCAATAATAGTAAAGCATAATTGCACAAATTTTAAACTTCCATATCATTAATAAATATCCATGACATTGTTGGATTACATCATACAACTCTATACAAAAAGGCCTCATTACAAAACTTAGAGAATTCATCAAACAGCGGAAAACATCATAATATGTATAGTAGAAAACTGGTATGCAAGCCTCCAGCTAGTCGTTGATATGCAGCAATGTCCACTAAGATATACTATCTTTACCCTGCTACTCAGTCTGCCCATCCACACAATGGATGAACAACCCAAGGAAATAAGAGGGAAATATAAAAATTTGAGTCAGACAACAGTTTAGTGAGCGATAAAAAAACAAGCTAACATCATCAATAAAGTACATGAGAATAGGCAAATTATTTAACCAATCTACCAGCTCACCAGAGAAGAACCCAAACCTGTCTTCCCCACATCCGACAGTGATAGTCTTTACAACAAACAAGTTGAAACCATAGTACATTCGTGGTAATCCGTTATCAAGTGTAGACCATCCTGATCGATATCTCCCATGCACAAGCCCCGAAGGCTTAAACCAACATCAGATAAGCACCCAAGGGATATCTCGTTCAACATTGAATAATCTACACAAGACAATACTAACAAATAATCTTTCACCCATGACTCTGGCTATCATGGCCAATCCTGCTTCGAAACCTTCGTTAATCTTATGACCGACTAAACACCTTGACATCGACTGTCAAGGGCTAAGGGTAAACCCTGGTTCTATCAAAACTCCATGCGCCATACAATGAAACATATCTTGGCCGTCGAGCTCCCCGGTGTACTTGACCAGTCAATTCTAGTCTTTTAGGCATCCCTATTATACCCTTGCTTTGAGTCCTCTAGATCCTATGACAACGATGATCCCTCAGCCATCAATATCTCTAGCCATCCAACCCGATGATGGTTCATAAACTCAAGCCCCTTCTCGAGCTCACCACCTTGAATCATCTTTACTTCGTTGTATTACGACAGTCAACGAACACTTCACAACACTTCAAACATTCCTACTTGAATTCACTTGGAAGCCATAACCCACTTAGAGCCAAAAACATACATCATTTGGTCAATATTTTATCCATAGTATTTCAGCCTGACTCATCAGGTCACAAACGAATCGACTCCCTGGGTCACAAATGACCTGACTCCCTCTGAGGCACCAACGACCTGACTCCCTGGATCACCAACGACCTGACTCTCTGGGTCATCAATGACCTAACTCCCTAGGTCACAACTGACCCGTCTCTTTGGGTCACCAATGACCTGACTCCCTAGTTCACCAATGACCTAGCTCCCTGGGTCACTAATGGCCTGACTTATTGATCACATCACGACCTTATGCACCTCCGAACGACCCCAAGTGGCTCCTACGATCCGACCTACTTCTGGATGACCTGACACATTTCTTGAGTAACAAGCCACGACTCAAGATCCCTTCCACATCACCAACAACCTAAGAAAAACGACCTGACTCCAGATCTGATCGAAATAGCCCCAAACTTGACCAAACCATCACCAAATCGATTCAAATAACTCACCAGAGTCATCCAATTCAACAATCAACACTTTATGTAATCATCTAAAACATCAAAAGGATGACTATTCATCAATAATCAAATTAAATTCACCAAATCATGATAAATCAATGAAAAAACAAAAACAATGGATCTTAACTTGCATAAATCTATGAATTAACATAAGAATTACCGATTTAAGTTGTTGGATTAGATTCTATGGTGATTCATATGAAAATATACTTACCATGATGTAGATATAGGTGAAAACAAATTAAAAGGACGAAAATAAGATCAAACAACTTATATACCCTATTGAATCCATGTGAGAAATGCCTATCACTCACCAATTCTTCGAATTAACTTGAAATCGCTAAATTCTCAAATCGAACAGTAAATAACACTCTTCAAACCTCTCAATTTATGCAATCTCTCTTCACTTGACGTAGATATAGCTTTACTTGATGTAGATCTTCAATCTTCACATGTAGATCTAGAATTTTAATGGTGGAAAGGTGAATTTGATTGAACAAGGAGGAGGCTCAATCAAATGAGCAAATGAAGAAAAGCAACCCTTTCTCCATACCTCTAACCCCCCTATTTATAGCCTCCCACCAGCCCACTAATGGACCACTCCAAATCGGCCCATTATGGCTAACAAAACCTAAACAAATATTGTGGAACACAAAAACAATGATTACTCCCAAACCACTGAACCAAGTCTTTAATATGACCATTCTACGGAATTGACAACACCATTTCCTTTCCGATGAAAATAATCTCAACACCTGATTCGATCCCAGTCAAAAGTTATACCTTGTACAAAACTGACAAGGGCAAAATGGTCACAGATAAAATTGGAAAAAATTATGGCTATGTCTTGCATCCCTATAAACAACATATCAAAATATGATAATGATCCAACCCTAACAGAATTAAGTAAAAATATTTTACGATCCTCTGATACGTAAAATGCGGACTGCTACATTATTTCCCCCACCCTCTTATGAATTTCGCCCCTGAAATCCCAAGCAAACACAAGCAACCAAAACAATTACACATGCTTGTCATCCATGCACAGCCAATTTACCATCCAAACTAGCATCCATCAAGTAATGCATCCATAGCCTTATCCTAGAACGGGGAATTCTAACCGCATTATTACATGCTAAAATGATGTAAGGTGATATAACATTAATGGGTCATACCGACGAAGAGTTTTGGATGGGTCGTCTTCATACTCTCTTCCATCTCCCATGTATAATCCTCATCGTTCTCACTCCATTTCACCTTGATTAGCTTAACCGTCTTCCTTCTAAGTTGTTTTGTGTCATTCCCCACAACGTGAATCGGCTTACGAGGTTTCGTAACAA
Organism: Allium sativum; assembly: GCA_030737875.1. NCBI lineage: Eukaryota > Viridiplantae > Streptophyta > Magnoliopsida > Asparagales > Amaryllidaceae > Allium > Allium sativum. Next base: position 578,950,778 of record CM060915.1, on the reverse strand, counting down.
TGGTCTCGACTTCTAGGTCTTCATATTGTTTCAGAGATACTACCACATTCGAATCATGCTTACACTTTCGCAGAAATGACAAAACATTATGCACACTCAACATCTTCTCGAGTAAATCTAATCTATACGTGTGCTTTCCAATCCGCTTAACTATTGGAAATGACCCAACAAACCATGGAGCTAACTTTCTTGTGCTTCCGAATCGAACAACATGCTTAAATGGTGAAATCTTTACGAAAACCATATCGCCAACGTCGAATTCCAAATCCTTACGACGCTTATCGGCATAACTCTTCTAATGATCTTTGGCTGCCTTCATTCATTGCCGAACGATCTCGATACAATCCGAGGTCTCTCTAATCATCTTAGGCCCAAGTATCGGCTTATCTCCGATTTCCAACCAAATGCCGGAGAATTGCACGGTTTATCATGCAACGCCTCTTTTGGTGTCATCCCAATGCTCAATTGGTAGCAATTATTATATGGAAACTCAACCAGATGTATATGGTCTTCCTGCAATCCCCCAAAGTCCAGTATATAAGCTCTTAGGAGATCTTTCAAAACTCGGTTAAACCTCTCGATTTGACCATCAGTCTGGGAATGATAAGCCCTACTCTGTAACGACCCGCATTCTACGTATCGTAGGATATTTATTTCTTTCGCACACGAAGCTGTATAGTCATGTAACTTTGGGAGACGACTATTGGGGTCATTTCCCATGCTTATGATTTTTCCCGATTTTTAAATGACCGTTTTGCCCCTAACTAATACTGTTTTTGCCATAACTTTTGACTGGAAAGGAATTTTAACCTAAAACCACTTCCTTAGATTTGGTTGATGGTTTACAATTCTGTAGAGTGGTCACAGTAGCCAAACGGACTCACCGTTTGGGAGATATGGTTGAAACAAGTTACAAATAGTGAAAAACAGCTTAAGTGGGCTTAACCGGGTGATTAACAGCTAGAACCAATGGGGAATTTCGGGATTAGGGTTATGAGGAGGGTGAAACCAGTTAGAGGACGATCTTATCTTCATTTTTCAGTCGCCACTTTCATTCTTGAAACCCTAACAATGGCCCCCAACACTCAAATCAACTTCTAATCCCTTTCTAATCGAGTTTTGGCTTAATCAACATCAAATCAAGGAAGAACTTCCCCAAATAAGTATTTGAGCTACTGTTAGACCTTAGTATTCGCCCAAATCAAGCGAGGTTTCAGTTCTGAAAATTTTATTTGTGGCCAAGGTGAGTGATTTGCATAGTTTTGCACTAATTACGGTTAATTAAGGGTAATTAGTGAATATTAGCGAATTTATACATTAATAAATTCTGAAAAAATGTTTGTAAATTCTTAAATAATGTTTTAGACCTCTACTAGAAATTTGGTTTGATTCGATTAAGTTTTGCTAATCATATCATTAGTTTTGCCTAAACATGCTTAAGGGAAAATTGGGGTTTTAGGCTATGTTTGATCCATTTTACGTGTTATGGTTGTTGTTTTGATGTTTGAGGTCACTTCTCTATGTTGCTATGACTGTATGGTATATTTTGTGATTGATTAGAACTATTAGATTGGTCGAAAACGCCATCGTATGGCATAAAACAGTCACTGGAAAATCACAGGAAATATGCAGGGTTTCGAACCGGATCGGATCAGATAATTGTGCTCGGATCGGATAGGAGAATTGGGAAAGTGGACTCGATTCGGATTGGAACTTAGCATAAGGGGCTGGGCAAGAAGGAATGCCATTTGCTTAGAATTGGAGTTGGGCAGGGGATCAGATCGGAGAGAAACTAAAGGGGATCGGATCGGAGAGAAACCAAAGAGGATCGGATCGGAGAGACTAACAGGGATCAGATAGGAGGCAAGGGCATAGGGATCGGATTGGAGGACCTAGCTTGGAGCTGGAATTGGAGCGAAGCACCGGATCGTATCAGGACATCTAGGAGGGAGCAACCACCGAACCAGACACAGTGCATCCGAACCGAACCGATGGAGCAAGAGTACACTGAACCGAACCAGGCCAGAAGGGAACACCGAACCGAACTGAACCGTACATATGCTATTACTACTACGCGACGACTCTTCTGAAGACCCACTCCAATTCGACCAAAACCCGAGATGCAAAGGAAGTCCAAATGAGGAGCTTTGACTCAAGATCCAGTTGGGAACCAATGAGTGGGCTTCATGATTGGGCTTCGCTGCGGGACGTGTGCTAAGGGGTTGTCGATGTCTATAACTTTGAATCACTATGTGTAGGGAGTACGTGAACGGATTCAGGGCCACAGTGGCCTAGGTACGACTAAAGGGCTATAGACCAATGAAGTGGGGTCATTGGTAAAGATTGGTCATGACTCCATGTGGTAAGCTTGGTAGTAGCAGTAGTTGTACAAGTCGAACTCCGTCACTACTTCGATGGGTCTAGTGATTGACAGTGGTGGACATCGTATGCTTTACGCACTGAGTGAGAGATGTGGGGATGGTTGCTATGTTGATTTGTTGCCATCGTTATGACATGCACACCCCACCCCCGTATTCTTTACACCATTTGTTACGGCACCTTAGAGTATTGTATGGTATGTAGCGCTAACTCTTTTGTTGCAGGTCCTGGTTCAGGTATGGTTTAGTATACCTGTTATTGTTCTGTTTAGCTGCTTATCACTCATACCAGAATTTTTGTCTGACCCAGAGTTTAATGTCTCTTCTTATTACTCTGGGTGCTCTCACGAGCAGACTAGAGACAGGTTAGCTGGTGATGCACGAGTAGCTGATTCGGAGGCGAGCAGGAGGCTTCCACGTATGATATATATAGATATTCTCCCTGTATCGTTGGTGATCACTACTTGGGCATTAGTGGTGTACCTACCTTATCTTGCTTTTAATATTAGAGACAGTTTGAAAAGTTGTAATAATGATGATGTGGAACATAAGCTGTATTTGGATTTTCCACTGCTATGATAGTTTGTTTTCATCTTATGCACTGTCTCACCTGTTTTATGTCAAGTATATGTTATGATTATATTTTATTCCATGTGCTGTGAGACATATTACAGGTTTCTTTTTTAGTTCTTTCATCTTCTTTCCTTTCTTTGGCGACCGTTCCATGCTAGTCGGGCATGTGTACAGCGCACTGTCGGAGGAAATGTCGACTGGTGCGGGGCGGGCCGTCACATTTGGCATCAGAGCTCTAAGTTGTGTAGTTAACCTAGGGAAGTCATCTGGGAGAGATAGTATACGTATATGAGAGTGCGTATTTGTAATTATTTTGTTTTTTTAAAGCTATATATATATATATTATTAGTAGAGCTAAGGATGAAGTCGCACTGCACTAGCACCACCATGGAGATGGTTAATCGTTTTATCTTTACAGATTGAACGATGAGCCGATACGCAAGAGGTGCTAGTAGAGGAGCCAATAATAGGAATGCCGCTGACATGAGGACGATGTTTACTGATCTCATGAGGGAAGTGCTTAGGGATGTGCGGAGGGCAGCTCCCAATGGTGGTAATGGTGGTGGTCCAATAGTGCAAGCGCCTAGGGCCGATTTCGCCAAGCTAAACAAGGAATATACTAGTCTTGGTGGGAAGCCATTCCACGAAATGAAGTCGGCCACGGATGTTCAGGATTGGTTGGATAGTTGTGAGCGTATCTTCAAAGATTTGTGTATTGAGGATGCGATGAAGAGAAGGCTAGCATCGCGTCAGCTGCAAGGACGGGCAATGAATTGGTGGAATGCTATAAAGGCAGCCACTCCCGAGGATCAGATTACTTGGGAGCAGTTTAAGGTTCGCTTTAGTGAGAAGTTCATTTCAGCTGCTTAGAAGTCAGTGTTGTTTAAGAAATTTTTGGAGCTCAGCAGAATGGCAGAGCTGTCTCGGAGTATATTGCTGAATTCGACATTTTGTCGAAGTATGGGTTATCTCTTATTGATACTACCGAGAAGAAGAACGAGAAGTTCATAACAGATTTGGATCAGTACTTGGGGGAAAGGCTCATTAACCACATCGACGAGACGTTTGAATCAATTGTGGGGAAAGCATTGAGGTCAGAAAGTCTTTACCATAAGTCAAAGACTAAGGTTGCATCTGCAGAGGAGCCAAAACCACTAGCAAGTGGTAGAGGCAAGAGTGGTTCTTAGAATAAGAGGAAGTAGAACCAGAATAAGGATGGCAAGAAAAAGAATAAGAAATAGGTTGAGTGCTTCAGCTGTGGTAAGAAGGGCCATTATGCTAGTAATTGTCGGGCGAAGCCAGCGGATAGGAAGTGCTTCAACTGTGGCCAAGTGGGACATCACAAGGATAAGTGTCTGCAACCCCCTAAAGAAAAGAAGATGGTGAAAGCATATGCCCTTAATGCTATTCCTTCTTCGTCGAATTCCCTAACCGCGGCGGAGAAGGGAAAGAATGTCGTCATTCAAGGTATGCTTTCTGTTTATATGTTCCTGTTAGAGTTTTGTTTGATACCGAGGCTTCCAGTTCTTTCATATCTAGTGACCTGGTAGATAGGTTGGGATTGGAGCCCGAGATTGTCGATAGACCTTTAGTAGTGACGAACCCGATTGGTGGTTCAACTAACCTTAGCATGATTTGTCGTAATGTGATCTTATCGAGTCATGGATGCATGTTTGTTTGTGATTGCTTTTTTTTGGGCTTTACTGGGTTTGGCATTATTTTGGGAGTCGGTTGGCTCCAAAGATATGGGGTGGTGGTAGACTGTGAGGGCTTTTCGGTGACAGCTAGAGCGGATGATGGGCGGAGGGTAGTGTTTGGTGGTCTACCCGGTGATGGGGTAATGGCTAGTTTTCTAAATTCCCTCGACATCCCGCATAGTGAGTTGTCAGGTTTGCCTGTGGTTAGCCAATATCCGGACGTTTTCGAGGAAGTGACCAGGCTTCCACCACACCGAGAGATTGAGTTCCGTATTGATTTGGTGAAAGATGCCAGACCTATAATGATGCCACTTCGTCGTATGGCACCAAGGGAGCAGCGAGAGCTCGGGGTACAAGTCAGCGATCTTTTGAAGAAGGGTTTTATCAGAAGGAGTGTTTCTGAATGGGGAGCACCAGTTGTGTTTGCTACCAAGGCGGATGGTTCCCTTCGTTTGTGTGTAGACTACCGCGAGTTGAATAAAGTGACGAGGAAGAACAAGTATCCTCTACCGTGGATAAATGATTTGTTTGACCAGTTGAGTGGCGCGAGAGTATTCTCCCAGTTGGATCTCGCGACAGGGTTTCATCAGCTTAGAGTAGAAGCTGAGAGTATAGCTAAAACGGCCTTTTGGATGCAGTCTGGATTTCATGAGTGGTTGGTCATGCCATTCGGGCTGACCAATCCCCCAACATATTTTGTGGATCTTGTGAATAGAGTATTCAGAGATCAGTTGAATAAGTTTGTCCTTGTGTTCGTGGATGATATTTTGGTCTATTCGAGGACAGAGGAAGAACACAAGGAACATTTAAGAATAGTGATGGAGATATTGAGAAAACACCAATTGAAGGCAAAGTTTTCTAAGTGTCACTTCTGGAGGAGGGAAGTGAGATTCTTAGGCCATGTTGTTTTAGAGAATGGTATTGTTGTGGATCCTGCGAAGGTGGCTACGGTACAAGATTGGCCTACGCCCAAGAATGCAACGGACATAAGAAGTTTTTTTGGGATTAGCTGGATATTATCGTAAGTTTATCCAAGACTTCTCTAAGATAGCGGCACCGTTAACTCAATTGACTAAGAAGAATCAAGCCTTCGTCTGGGACAGAGTGTGTGAGAATGCATTCAAGAGTCTAAAGGACAAATTGACATGTGCACTAGTGTTAGTCATTCCTAAGGGGAATGAAGAGATGACGGTATACACAGATGCATGTGGTACCGGACTGGGTGCTGTATTGATGCAAGCAGGTAGGGTTGTAGCTTATGCAAGTCGGCAATTGAAACCGCACAAGAGAAGATACCCTACCCATGATTTGGAAATGACAGCGATCGTGTTCGCATTGAAGATGTGGAGACATTATCACTTGGGAGAAAGATTCGAGTTGTTTACCGATCATAAATCGTTAAAGTATCTTTTCTCTCAAAAGGATCTAAATCTTCGACAACAAAGATGGTTAGAATTTTTAGCTTCCTATGATTTCGACATCGCATATACACCAGGAAAGGGCAATGCGGTGGCTGATGCATTGAGTAGAAGACATGCCAGTTTAGGGGCCATGTTCCTAGAATGGAAACAACTGGAGTACATCGCTGGGTATGATTTCAGACCAAAGTGCGAATTGAATCCAGAAATATTAGCAAGTTTGACGATCAGACCCACTTTGATTGAGCGAATTGGTTCCAGTCAGAGGAACGATCCTAACCTATTGGAAATCATCTCCAAGCTAGAAATGGGTATCAATGGAGAGATGAACAAGTATGGGCTTGATCGAGATGGATGGTTTAGAAAGAATGGAAGACTAGTTGTACCCAATGTCAATTGATTGAGAGATGAAGTTCTTAGAGAATGTCATCACTCAAAATTGACTATACATCCCGGTGGTAACAAAATGTATCGAGACATGAAGCAGACCTACTACTAGGAAGGGATGAAAAGAGACATTGGGAAGTTTATATCTAAATGCATGAATTGCCAGCTAGTTAAAGCTGAGCAAAAGAAGCCTAGTGGTTTATTACAACCATTAGAAATTCCAGAATGGAAATGGTAATAAGTGTCAATGGATTTCATTGATGGGTTACCAACGACTAGATCAGGTCATGATAGCATTTGGGTGATTGTGGACCGATTGACTAAGAGTGCAAGGTTTATACCCGTCAAGTCGAACAGGACGACAGCTAAGTTAGCGAAACTATATAAAAAGTGGGTAGTCAGATTTCATGGAATACCTAAAAGCATAATGAGTGACCGAGACTCGTTGTTCACTAGTGGGTTTTGGAAGAGCTTACAACAGGCTCTAGGGTCAGAGCTATATCTCAGTACCGCATATCATCCTCAAACCGACGGACAGACAGAGAGGGTGAATCATATATTGGAAGATCTCTTGAGAGCTTGTATATTGGATTTTGGTGGATCATGAAATGACCATTTGCATCTAGTAGAGTTCGCATACAACAATAGCTATCAATCCAGTATCGGTATGGCTCCGTTTGAAGCTTTGTACGGAAGACCATGCAACTCACCATCATGTTGGTTAGAAACTGGTGAGAAGTTTGTGCTTGGACCAGATATGATAAGAGAAACATCAGACAAGATTAAGGTCATTCAACAACGGATGAAGGTTGCCCAAGATAGGCAGAAAAGTTATGCTGAAAAAGGATAAGAGAGTTGAAGTTCTCCGTTCGCGACTTGGTGTTTGTTAAGATTTCTCCGTTAAAGAGCGTGATACGATTTGACAGGAGAGGCAAGTTGACACCAAGATTTCTTGGTCCATTCCCAGTTCTTGAGCAAATTGGGAATTTGGCATACAAAGTTGAATTACCAGATAAGATGGCAGGAGTTCACAACGTATTTCATGTTTCCCAGTTAAGGAAATTCGTACACAACCCAGATGTGACTATTTCACCTGATCAGTTGGATGATGTCGAAGTTGAACCCGAGGCGGTTGGGAACCGCATGCCTATGCGTATTATTGGGAACGATACGAAGCAACTTCGAAGGAAGGCAGTGAAATTAGTCAAAATTCAGTGGGGCGAGAATGAGAATGACTGTACTTGGGAGACAGAGGAGAGCATTAGGAAGACGTGTCCAAAACTCTTCGTCTGGTAAGATTCCAGTTTCGATTTAGTCTTTCCGCATGCTAGGATAAGTTTGTTTTGTTTGTTTTGCATGTTTGATTGTTATATATGATTGGTAGGCATGCGGGATCCTTTGTATGTTTTGGATTAAGGAATTTCAGGGACGAAATTTCTTAAGGGTGGGAGAATGTAACGACCCGCATTCTACGTATCGAAGGATCGTAGGATATTTATTTCTTTCACACACGAAGCCGTATGGTCATGTAACTTTGGGAGACGACTATTGGGGTCATTTCCCATGCACATAATTTTTCCCGATTTTTAAATGACCATTTTGCCCCTAGCTAATACTGTTTCGGCCATAACTTTTGACTGGAAAGGAGTTTTGACCTAAAACCACTTCCATTAGATTTGTTTGATGGTTTACAATTCCGTGGAGTGGTCACATTAGCCAAACGGACTCACCGTTTGGGAGATATGGCTGAAACAAGTTTCAGATAGTGAAAAACAGCGTAATTGGGCTTAGCCGGGTGATTAGCAGCTAGGCCCAATGGGGAATTTCGGGATTAGGGTTATGAGGAGGCTGAAATCAGTTAGAGGACGATCTTATCTTCATTTTTCAGCCGCCACTTTCATTCTTGAAACCCTAACAATGGCCCCCAACACTCAAATCAACTTCTAATCACTTTCTAATCGAGTTTTGGCTTAATCAACATCAAATCAAGGAAGATCTTCACCAAATCAGTATTAGAGCTGCTGTTAGACCTCAGTACTCGCCCAAATCAGGGAAGTTTCAGGTTTGAAAATTTTATTTGTGGCCAAGGTGAGTGATTTGCATAGTTTTGCACTAATTACGGTTAATTAAGGGTAATTAGTGAAGATTAGCGAATCTATACATTAATAAATTCTGGAAAAATGTTTGTAAATTCTTAAATAATGTTTCGGACCTCTACTAGAAATTTGATTTGATTTGATTAAGTTTTGCTAATCATATCATTAGTTTTGCCTAAACATGCTTAAGGGAAAATTGGGGTTTTAGGCGATGTTTGATCCATTTTATGTGTTATCGTTGTTGTTTTGATGTTTGAGGTCACTTCTTTATGTTGCTATGACTGTATGGTATATTTTGTGATTGATTAGAACTGCTAGATTGGTCGAAAATGACTGAGAAGTCGAGTGTGCCGACTTGTGCAGGATCTATAATATGGCTATGCGGAAGTAAATGATAATCTAAATTATACAATAGCTACACAGGTAAAAATTCGCAAACAAGAAATATATCATTAACAAATATAAATGCAGTAAGTAGAGTAAAGTAAAGTAACGACACCAGAATTTTTATACTGGTTCGGACCTCCCGTCCTACGTCCAGTCCCGAAGCTCCTCTTCGGCTTTTCACTAAACAACGCCCTCTCTTCACCCGGAGGAACAGGTTCACAACACTACTTGATTTACGGGCTACAAGTTTACCCACTTGATTTCACGGGCTACAAGCTTACCCACTTGATTTCACGGGCTACAAGCTTACCCACTTGATTTCACGGGCTACAAGCTTACCCACTTGATTTCACGGGCTACAAGCTTACCCACACAGGACAATTACAAGAGTTTGACTTCTGACTGTGTTCTTCTTTCAACACTGATTAGCCAACGATTGAGTACACCCTTCCTATAATCTTATCCTCAAATGAAATTTGATGTTTAGAAAGATTAGGAAGTATAATATCGAATTGAATCACAAGTGTATGAAATATGCTTGGAGATTCAACCGATAAAATGAATGCTTTTTGAGTGCTTTTTGAACGAGAAGAATATTGCAAGATAGATCAGAAAATAGAGAGAAATTTCGGTAATTTGGATGATTGTAAAATCATGTATTTATAGAGATCGAGAGGTTGCAAATGTTGGTGAAAAGATGCATCTAAAAGGAGTGATTATTCATGAAGAAAAATGGATGCAACTCTTGAAGAAAGAAGATGACTTTTCAATATAACGGTCAAAATTCAAAAACCTGTTGACCTATAGAATTTTATAGGTCGACATGTTTTTAGCCGTTGGAATTCAAAAACCTGTTGACCTATAAAATTTTGTAGGTCGACCTATTTTTGACCGTTACAATTTAAAAACCTGTTGACCTATAAAAAATTGTAAGTCGACATGTTTTCGGTCATATGCATAAAAAAATGTCTTCATGAGTAGTATTTTCAAACAATTAGAAGTATGATTATTTGAGGATAGATTTTAACATTTTATAACTCTAAATAATCAACTTCTAACCTATGAAGTCATCTTGTCTTCTTTTTGTCGATGTAGAAGCTTCTTCTTGTCATAAATCAAAATAACCATCGACGCTTCGACTCAACATTCTCCCCCTTTTTGATTGATGACAACCTGGCATAATAAAGGTATTGTTCCTTGTATATTGCTCCCCCTGTATATATGCTCCCCCTGAATTATATAATCTGCATAGCACTTGTTAGTAACATTTTCTCCCCCTTTGTCATCGACAAAAAGGGTTTTCATAATAATGCATAAGAGAACAATAATTCACAATAGAAGTTCATAGATCAAAGCGTAAGAAATGATGCGTAGAGACTATTGTGGTGATTGTGGAAGCCAATCAGAATCACTATCTTCTCCTTCGTCCTTGTCACCTTCCTCCTCTCGTTCCTCATCATCACTGTTATTATCATCGTCATGAGTTCCCTCCTCAATGTGTGACATTCCACGACCTAGCATGTGTTGAGTACTTGCTCCCGAACTCGTACCTTCTTCAGAGGAAGACCATGTAAATGTAGGCGGCATTGGACGTTTACCTGGGTCTTGAGCAAGTGGTGCGGAGGTCGAAGCACAAGAGATGGCTTCCCAAATCGTCCCAAAGAGAGATTTCAATTTATTGAACCGCTTATCAAGTTTAGAATCTAAGCGGTCGAGTTTATTATCGGTTCTTTTAAGCCTAGCTTCAAGTAAGAACTGATTTCGGGCGATTTGCTCAAGTGTATCCTTAGTAGAAGAAGTAGGAGGCGGAATCACAACATCTTCAGGCCTATGAGTAGGAACTTGAGAAGTGGAAGTTTGTGGAGGTGGAGGTGGTCCTTGTTCGACATATTGTTCAAAAGGAATAATATTCAAATATGGAATTGGAAGCTTCATCCTCTTTTTAGAAGCTTTATCAATACATTTTGGTATTGATATTCTTAATGGAGGAGATCTTACGCCACATTCCATGAGGCAACGCATAATATACTCGTTATAAAACAAGTGAGGCCTTGAGCGTTTATTAACCATCAAAATCTCGTCAAATATCATCGCAACCCAATTCACTCTGATATTTGCATAAATGGCATATAGTGCCTTAAAGTTTTCTTTGTATACCGCATCAAAATTTCTGGTTCTAGGAAGAAGAGAATGTGTGATACAAAGGTGTAGAAGTCTAGCGGATGGTCTTAGATTAATACCTTTAGTACTTGACTTATGGTCTTCAATAAAAAGGTGACTATATTTATCACGAATATGAATAGGGCAGAACTCACTAGTAAATTGAATTCCAGCATTGTGGGTTCGAAGAATTTCTGCCATTCGATCTTTGGAGAGAAAGATGTGTTGGCCACACACCACTGACCATAAGCAATCATCAGAATTTTGAGGCTTAAATTTGTCTAAATTGAGATTAGCATAGAATAATTTTATCAAAATATGGCTAATCTCAACATGGTTATCTTCAAAATTGAGAAGAGACTCTATACCAACTCTTGCTGATAGTTCTCTAACATCGTAGATGATGAAATGAGAGAAATTGAGAAAAGATCCATGATGAATAGTATAGTCTCTCATCTTATTCCATCTTTCTACTGCAAGAAGATCCATAAGCCATTGTTTGATTTGGGTATCTATAGGTTGAATAGGGGCTTGAGAAGATGATGTTTTGGACTTCTTTTGCTTTGGGGCCATTGATTTTGTTGAAGAGAGATCAAAGAAATTTATGAAGTAGGGTTTTTAACAAGGAAGATATTGGAAAGAAGTGGCCTTTGGTGAAGAGATATAAGTTTTAAAGAAGGAAAGGACATGTCGATTGGAAGAATGGACAGAAATAAGCGAAACCGGTCGACAGTAAAAAATGGTCCGGTCGACAGCTTAAAGTTCTGGAACAAAATTTAGACAATTTTTGTTAAGGCCGGTCGACAGGTGTTTAGGATCGGTCGACCGTTTAAAGTTCTAGAGAAAATGGTATATAACAATTCTAATAGACCGGTCGACAGTATGGATCGGGGCGGTCGACCGATAAAATTTCTGGAAAATTGTTACTTAAATTTTTATGAAGACCGGTTGACAGGTTTTAACAGGGCGGTTGACCGTTAAAGTTTCTGGTTGGAAAATAAAGGAATAAAAATACTAGGTCGGTCGACAGATGGTTAAGGGGCGGTCGACAGGTAAATTCTCTGGAACAAAAATGGAGTTAAAATTATACTGTACCGGTCGACAGGTTATTTTTTTGCGGTCGACAAGTCTTGTATAATATTGTTTTTCTGGATTTGAGAAGAATAGAAACGAGATTTTATTCAAAACAAAAATGTTTTTAGAACAAACAAAATATTTGAATGACAAAATACAAAATTATTTTCAGAAAATTTTTAAACGATATAAATTATCTCCTTGGCTCCCTTGCATTCTTCGGTTCCCAAGGATTGAACCGTTCACTAGCTCCTTCATTGTTTTGATAATTTCTATCCCATGAGTTTGTAGTTCGTGAAGACGATGGTATTGGAACTGGCTCATGAACATTATGTCGGTCAGAGCCACAGAAGAGAGTAGCTAATCGTTCGAGGTAAGTCAAACGAGAAGTCGTCAGTTTCTGCTCGTAAAACATTTGTTGTTGATAGTAGTGCATCTCGTCTATCTTTTCTTTAGTACGGGGAGAACAGAACAACACCTTCTTGCTTCTCTTAGGAGTAGGCGTAGTTCCCGGAGTACGAGAAGGTGGATGATAACCAGGTGGATGCTCTGGTGTTTTTGGGGAGTTATATTCAGTCGGTTCAGAACTTGTAATCGAAATGTGTGAATTTTCAGCACATTTCTCACAAATATGAGCCATATTAAAAAAAAATATGAATGAATAAAATTGAGGTAATGTTTTCAGAAAGCACTCAAATATGATATATATAGAGAAATATTTCTATTTATAGAATATGAATTGTTGGTTTCATATTCATTTCACCGTAGAAATTTTCTCTACTATGTATAGTTAATATTAAAATATTTAAAATGTTAGTTTCTGTAGATGAACTCTTTTAAGTTATATATATATATCCTTTAATTTTCGAGTTCACTTTTAGATACTAAACCTAGCTCTCTACGCAACTTAATGAAACATGATTCTTGTAGAGGCTTTGTAAAAATATCTGCTAGTTGATTTTCCGTGTTGACATATTCAAGAGTTATATTTCCCTTTTCAATGTTATCTCGTAGAAAATGATGACGAATGTCAATGTGCTTAGTCCGAGAGTGATTAACTGGGTTTTTGGACAAATTTATCGCACTAGTGTTATCGCAATATATAATAGAATTCGATAAATTTATACCGAAGTCTTTAAGTGTTTGTTGCATATATATAACCTGTGTGCATGCCAAAGCTGCTGAAATATACTCTGCTTCGCATGTCGATAGTGAAACACAGTTTTGTTTCTTACTAAACCAAGAGACAAGTGATTTTCCGATGAAATGACACGTACCACTTGTACTCTTTCTATCCGTTCGTGATCCTCCGAAATCAGCATCACTATAGGATACTAATTCGAATGCACAATCTTTAGGATAGAAAAGACCGAAATCTTTGGTGTTATTAAGATATCTAATAATTCGTTTTACTGCTCGTAGATGTGATTCCTTAGGATTAGCTTGAAAACGTGCACACAAACAAACACTCATCATAATGTCAGGACGACTAGCTGTTAAATATAGGAGAGAACCTATCATACTTCGATATGTCTTTTGGTCTACACTTTTTCCATTTTCATCCTTTTCAATATGACTAGTTGTACTCATCGGAGTTGATTTTCCGGAAGTATTTTCAAGTCCAAATCTTTTAATAAGATTTTCACAATATTTTTCTTGATTCATAAAAATACCATTCGGAAGTTGTTTAATTTGAAGACCAAGAAAGTATGATAACTCTCCCATGTGTGACATTTCAAATTCTTTGGTCATGACATCTGCAAATTCTTTACAGAGTCTCTCGTTTGTTGAACCAAAGATTATGTCATCCACATATATCTGAACAATAAGTATATCTTTGTGCGATTGTTTAATAAATAATGTTTGATCAACCTTTCCTATTTGAAATCAAGATTTGATAAGATGACTTCGTAGTCGTTCATACCAGGCACGTGGTGCTTGTTTTAAACCGTACAAAGCCTTTTTGAGCTTGAAAACATGATCTGGATATTTTTCATGTTTAAATAATGGTGGTTGTTCAACATATACTTTTTCTTTTATAAACCCATTTAGGAACGCACTCTTGACATCCATTTGATATAATTTAAAATTATGGTGACAAGCAAAAGATAAAAGTATTCGAATTGCTTCTAGTCTAGCGACAGGTGCAAAAGTTTCTTCATAATCGATACCCTCTTCTTGATTATATCCTTGTGCTACTAACCGTGCTTTGTTACGAGTTATGTTTCCTTGTTCATCAGCCTTGTTTTTGTAAACCCATTTAGTTCCGATAACTGATTGATCGGTTGGCCTTGGAACAAGTTCCCATACATCATTGCGTTCGAACTGATTTAGTTCTTCTTGCATAGCAATGATCCAATATTCATCAGTAGCAGCTTCTTTAGGATTCTTAGGTTCGATATTTGAAATAAATGCAACATGTCCCATTTGGTTAAGTTGACTTCTAGTTCTTATTTGAGACGATATTTCTCCAATTATATTTTGAACTGGATGATCTCTTAAAATTCTTGTTGGAGAACGTATTCTTGGTGGAGATCTTGGCTCTTCTTGTTGAATATTGTTATCAATTATTTCTGATTCAGAATCTATATTTGTGACACTATTATTTTCTGAGATAATATTTTCGTCCTCATCATCAAAAGTATTTTGATGTTTATAATATTCATCGAATGATATATGAAGTGATTCTTCAATATTTTTAGTTCTTTTATTATATACACGATATGCCTTGCTTCGATCCGAATAACCAACAAATATTCCTTCATCAGCTTTTGAATCGAATTTACCAAGGTGATCTTTCGTGTTTAGAATAAAGCATTTTGAACCAAAAACTTTGAAGTATGAGATATTCGGTTTTCTTTGATTAAATAGCTCATATGATGTATTTTTAGTCAGAGGTCGAATAGACACACGATTCAAAACATAACATGCAGTTGCAACAGCTTCTGCCCAGAAATGTTTTGGTAATGTGCTTCCATTTAATAATGTTCTTGCACATTCTTGTAATGTTCGATTTTTCCGTTCTACAACTCCATTTTGTTGTGGAGTTCTAGGAAACAAAAAATTATGATTGATACCTTTTGTTGTACAAAAATGTTCAAAATCATTATTTTCGAATTCTCCGCCATGATCACTTCTTATATTCTTGACTTTAAGTCCCTTCGATTTCTGAATACGTTTGACGAAAGATTTGAATTTTTCAAAAGTCTCACTTTTATTTTTCAAGAAAATAGTCCAAGTGAATCGAGAGTAGTCATCAACAATTACAAACACATATCTACTATGATTTATGGATTGTATTTGAGTAGGTCCAAATAAATCCAAATGTAATAGTTCAAGTGGTTGTAATGTTGAGATAACCTTCTTAGATTTAAACGATGACTTGGTTAATTTTCCGATTTGGCATGCGTCACAAAGATTGTTAACTTTGAAACTAAGTTTCGGTAGACCTTTGACTAGATTATTTTTAGCTAGCTTGTCAATAGTTTTAAAGTTTATATGACAGAAACGTTTGTGCCATATCCATGGATCATTATCATTAGCGATAAGACACATATCTGAATTATGATTAATATTCATATTCAGAATATATATGTTTCTGTCTCTATATCCTTCAAAAACTAACTTTTGATCTTTGTCCAGTATACTACATTTATTGTTTGAGAATGAAATCGTAAACCCTTTGTCACATAATTGGCTTATCCTAAGTAAGTTATGTTTTAGATTTTTAACTAGCATGATATTTGTAATAAGAGGTAAATTAGATGTACCGTAATTGCTCGCATCGCCTTTTCCGATGATAAAGCCTTTTGAATTATCTCCAAATGTGACTGAGCCTCCATCAAAATATGTAATATTCGTCAATATGCTCTTGTCTCCAGCCATATGCTTTGAGCAACCACTGTCCAAAATCCATTTTCCTCTTTTCTTTAGTGGGACCTGCAAAAATAATATTAAGTTCATGGTACCCACTTTTTATAGGGTCCTAAGAGTTAGGTCTTAGGAGTCCAAACCCATACGGGTCCGGTATCCCCTTTATACAAATAATTTGAATTATGATGTACAGTACTTAAAATTTTTTGAATGTACTTGTTCCTAATCAAACTATTATTTGTTTTAGGAACCCATACTTTTATAGATTCGACATTCTTCTTTTGAAGTTTCACAATCGGTTTAGGTCTGGAATATAATAAACTAAGATTTTTCTTAGCTTCAGTTTCTTGTACTACCTTATTTTTCCTTTTTCTTTTACCAAGATTTTTCTTGATAACTTGTTTCTTATATCCCAATCCTTGTTTATTTGTAGTTGATTGTGAATTCTCAATAAGTTTTGTCAAATTTTCTCGACCTTTGTTAAAGTTAGAAACAATTTTTGTAATGTCATCTAATTTTGATTGTAGACTAGCTTTTTCAAGGTCTAGAATCTTGACTTTTGCTTTAAGCTCATGATTTTCAGTAATGAGAATATCATTCTTCTCTTTTTGAACTTCAATTTCTTGAGTCAAAAGAGATAGTTGAGAATTAGAATTAGAAGACGATTCTTGAGCCTTTTCAAGTTCTTCTTCTAATATTTTCTTCTCATCTTTTAACATATCTCGTTCTAATTCGGATCTATTCAACATTGTCTTGACTTCTTTTAACTGATATTTTGTATCTTTAAGTTTAATCATTACTTTATCATAAATATCAAGCATATCCTCAAGAGTAGGAATTCGTACCTCATCCTCTGATACCAAATGAGAAGTCGAGTGTGCCGACTTGTGCAGGATCTATAATATGGCTATGCGGAAGTAAATGATAATCTAAATTATACAATAGCTACACAGGTAAAAATTCGCAAACAAGAAATATATCACTAACAAATATAAATGCAGTAAGTAGAGTAAAGTAAAGTAACGACACCAGAATTTTTATACTGGTTCGGACCTCCCGTCCTACGTCCAGTCCCGAAGCTCCTCTTCGGCTTTTCACTAAACAACGCCCTCTCTTCACCCGGAGGAACAGGTTCACAACACTACTTGATTTACGGGCTACAAGTTTACCCACTTGATTTCACGGGCTATAAGCTTACCCACTTGATTTCACGGGCTACAAGCTTACCCACTTGATTTCACGGGCTACAAGCTTACCGACTTGATTTCACGGGCTACAAGCTTACCCACACAGGACAATTACAAGAGTTTGACTTCTGACTGTGTTCTTCTTTCAACACTGATTAGCCAACGATTGAGTACACCCTTCCTATAATCTTATCCTCAAATGAAATTTGATGTTTAGAAAGATTAGGAAGTATAATATCGAATTGAATCACAAGTGTATGAAATATGCTTGGAGATTCAACCGATAAAATGAATGCTTTTTGAGTGCTTTTTGAACGAGAAGAATATTGCAAGATAGATCAGAAAATAGAGAGAAATTTCGGTAATTTGGATGATTGTAAAATCATGTATTTATAGAGATCGAGAGGTTGCAAATGTTGGTGAAAAGATGCATCTAAAAGGAGTGATTATTCATGAAGAAAAATGGATGCAACTCTTGAAGAAAGAAGATGACTTTTCAATATAACGGTCAAAATTCAAAAACCTGTTGACCTATAGAATTTTATAGGTCGACATGTTTTTAGCCGTTGGAATTCAAAAACCTGTTGACCTATAAAATTTTGTAGGTCGACCTATTTTTGACCGTTACAATTTAAAAACCTGTTGACCTATAAAAAATTGTAGGTCGACATGTTTTCGGTCATATGCATAAAAAAATGTCTTCATGAGTAGTATTTTCAAACAATTAGAAGTATGATTATTTGAGGATAGATTTTAACATTTTATAACTCTAAATAATCAACTTCTAACCTATGAAGTCATCTTGTCTTCTTTTTGTCGATGTAGAAGCTTCTTCTTGTCATAAATCAAAATAACCATCGACGCTTCGACTCAACAATGACGTCGTATGGCGTAAAACAGTTGCTGGAAAGTCACAGGAAATATGCAGGGTTTCGAACCGGATCGGATAATTGGGCTCGGATCGGATAGGAGAACTGGGCAAGTGGACTCGATTCGGACTGGAACTTAGCATAAGGGGCTCGGCGAGAAGGAAGGCCATTTGCTTAGAATTGGAATTGGGCAGGGGATCGGATCGGAGAGAAACTAAAGGGGATCGGATTGGAGAGAAACCAAAGGGGATCGGATCAGAGAGACTAATAGGGACAGATCAGAGGCAAGGGCATAGGGATCAGATCGTAGGACCTAGCTTGGAGCTAGAATTGGAGCGAAGCACCGGATCGGATCGGGACATCTAGGAGGGAGCAACCACCGAACCAGACACATGGCATCTGAACCGAACCGATGGAGAAAGAGTACACTGAACCGAACCAGGCCAGAAGGGGAACACCGAACCGAACCGTACATATGCTATTACTACTACGCGACGACTCTTCTGAAGACCAACTCCAATTCGACCAAAACCCGAGATGCAGAGGAAGTGCAAATAAGGAGCTTTGACTCAGGATCCAGTTGGGAACCAATGAGTGGGCTTCATGATTGGGCTTCACTGCGGGACGTGTGCTAAGGGGTTGTCGATGTCTGTAACTTTGAATCACTATGTGTAGGGAGTACGTGAACGGATTCAGGGCCACAGTGGCCTAGGTATGACTAAAGGGCTATAGACCAATGAAGTGGGGTCATTTGTAAAGATTGGTCATGACTCCATGTGGTAAGCTTGGTAGTAGCAGTAGTTGTACAAGTCGAACTCCGTCACTACTTCGATGGGTCTAGTGATTGACAGTGGTGGACATCGTATGCTTTACGCACTGAGTGAGAGATGTGAGGATGGTTGCTATGTTGATTTGTTGCCATCGTTATGACATGCACACCCCCACCCCTGTATTCTTTACACCATTTGTTATGGCACCTTAGAGTATTGTACGGTATATAGTGCTAACTCTTTGGTTGCAGGTCCAGGTTCAGGTATGGTTTTGTATACCTGTTATTGTTCTGTTTAGCTGCTTATCGCTCATACCAAACTTTTTGTCTGACCCAGAGTTTTATGTCTCTTCTTATTACTCTGGGTGCTCTCACGAGCAGACTAGAGACAGGTTAGCTGGTGATGCACGAGTAGCTGATTCGGAGGCGAGCAGGAGGCTTCCACGTATGATATATATAGATATTCTCCCTGTGCCATTGGTGGTCACTACTTGGGAATTAGTGGTGTACCTCCCTTTTCTTGCTTTTAACATTAGAGACAGTTTGAAAAGTTGTAATAACGATGATGTGGAACATAAGCTGTATTTGGATTTTCCGCTGCTACGATAGTTTGTTTTTAGCTTATGCACTGTCTCACCTGTTTTATGTCAAGTATATGTTATGATTATATTTTATTCCATGCGCTGTGAGACATTCTACAGGTTTCTTTGTTAGTTCTTTCATCTTCTTTCCTTTCTTTGGCGACCGTTCCGTGCTAGTCGGGCATGTGTACAGCGCACTATCGGAGGAAATGTCAACTGGTGCGGGGCGGGCCGTCACATTCTCAAACACAACTCGATTCCCAAAGTCTCTTGCAAACTCTTCCAAAATCCACTCGTGAACAATGGATCTCAATCACTCACTATGCTCTTCGTGATACCATGGAATCGAACTATCCATTAAATATAAAGCTCAGCCGACTTTGATGTCATCCTGGTCAACTTAACAGGAATAAACCTTGCACTTTTGGTCAAGTGATCTATGATGACCCAAATTCCTTTATTTCCTGTCGTGGTTCTATGTAGTCCATCAGTAAAATCCATTGATATCTGCTCCCACTTCCATGTAGGAACTTCTAAATGCTGAAGAAATCCACTTGGCTTCTTCTATTCAGCTTTCATTTATTGACAGTTCATACACTTGGAAATGAACTTTCCAACATCCCCTTTCATACCTTCTCAGTAGTAGGCTCGCTTCATGTTCCGATACATCTTATTACCACTGGGATGAATCGTCAACTTTGAGTGATGACATTCCCTTAAAATCTCATCTCTCAAACCAATCATCCTTGCTTTTGAAGCCAACCTTCTCGATCGACCTCGAACTCTTTATCTTCTGGTTCTAACTTTTGGATAATCTCGACAAGCTTTAAATCACATTTTTGGCCCTTGCCAATCCTTTCAATGAGAGTAGGTCTTATCGATAAGCATGCCAATATTTCAGGTTCCAACTCACAGTGTGGTTTGAAATTAAATCCGACAAGTACTCGCGATGCTTCCATTCCGAAAACTTCGCTCCCAAACTTGTGTATCTTCGACTCAACACATCTGCCATTGTATTACCTTTACCAGGAGTATAGGCTATACCAAATTCATACGATGACAGAAATTCTAACCATCATTGTTGCCAAAAATTCAAATCCTTTTGGGAGAAAAGATAATTTAACAACTTGTGATTCGTAAACAGCTCGAATCGAACTCCCAACAGGTAATGTCTCCACATCTTCAATGCCAACACGATCACTGCCAACTCCAAATCATGAGTTGGGTAATTCCTTTCGTGCGACTTCAGCTGTCGGCTCGCGTAGGCCACAACCTTATCCTTCTGCATTAGCACTGCTTCAAGTCCAGTACCACATGCATCAGTATATACCACTATTTCTTCATTCCCACTTGGAATCATCAAAGCAGGAACGGTAATAAGTCTCTCTTTCATGATTCTGAAAGCTTTCTCACACTTTGCATCCCATGTTAACACTTGGTTCTTCTTTTTCAACCTTGTTAATGGTGTAGCTATCTTGGAGAAATCCTTTATAAAATGATGATAATATCCTGCCAAACCAAGGAAACTTCAAACATCCATCGCATTCTTAGATCTATCCCAGTCCTGGATTGCTGCCACTTTAGCGGGGTCAACCGGTGTCCCATTTCTAGAAACAACATAGCATAAGAACCTCACTTCACTCTTCCAGAAGTGACACTTTGAAAACTTAGCTCTCAGCTGATGCTTTCGCAAGATTTCCAAAACCACTCTCAAGTGCGTCTTGTGCTCTTCCTCTTTCCGGGAGAAAACCAGAATATCATCCATGAACATAAGCACTAACTTGTTTAACTGATCTCTGAAAATCATACTCATAAAATCCACAAAATACGCTGGCACGTTAGTCAACCCAAATGGCATCACCAACCATTCGAAGAATTGGATGGTGTCTTGAAAGCAGTCTTAGGCACACTATCCGTTGCCACCCTCAGTTGGTGGAATCCCGTTGCCAAATCAATCTGAGGAAACACCTTGGCCTCGTGAAGCTAATCGAACAAGTCGTCTATCCTCAGCAACGGATACTTTTTCTTTTTGGTCACCTTGTTTAGCTCACGATAGTCCGCACATAATCTTAAAGATCCATCTACTTTGGTTGCAAACACAACTGGTGCACCCCATTAGGAAATGCTTCTCCGAATGAATCCTTTTCCCAAATGGTCACATACTTTCACCTCTAACTCTCGCTGTTCCTTTAGAACCATCCACCTAATAGGCATTACGATAGGTCTAGCACCCTCGACCAAATCGATTCTGAACTCATTCTCGTGATGCAGCGATAGCCCTTTGACCTCTTCAAAGACATCATCAAACTCACTTGCAATATATACTGATGACAAGTCTTCCTATGGAATCACAAATGAATATAAATAGTTCACAAAGACACTGTCTTCAGGCTTAAATCGAATCACAACAATTTGCCCTTCCACATTCCCGACTGTCACTTCTATCTTCTCGCAATCCACTTTTGTTGCATACCTCTTGAGCCAATCCATGCTCAAGATGATCCCAAACCCAGCGAAGTTAAACAAAGCAATCACACACAAAGGAGCAACCATGAATCGACAACACTAGACCATGACAAATCATACACAAACCGGACGAACCCCCAACTGGATTAATCACAAGAAAAGGTCTATCACAAATCTTGGGTTTCAAACCCAAGTGACACACAAGATCATTACAAATGAATGAATGTGATTCTCTAGTATTAAACAATACACGAACTGAAACACCTCTAACAGAAAGAGTACCTTGAACGACTTCACTTTTCCCTTTTTCTTCTTCCGTAGGAGCCCTTGAACACGATGGAATTGGTTCCATAGCATATGCCTTCACAACTTGCTTACCCTTAGCTAGTTCAGGACAATCCTTCTTATCATGTCCAGGATTTCCACACTTAAAGCACTTCTTTTGAGCTTTTGGATTCTTACAATCCTTGGAATCATGGCCCTTCTGCTAGTAGTTAAAGCAAGCCACTTCAGCCTTCTGCTTTTTCTGGCCATCTTTTCATTTTTCCTGTTGTTGCTTCCTCTTCTTGTTATTACCACCCTGCTGTGGTTTTGGTTCTTCTTTAGCTACAACAATAGTCTCTTCCTTGGGAAACAAACTCTCGTGCCTCAGAGCTTTCTTGATGATCTTTTCATAGGTTTCATCTAGATGATCAACCAGCTGATTCCCAAGGTATTTGTCCAAGCCTATGACAAACTTCTCATTCTTCTGATAAGGAGTCTCGACATATAAACGAGAATACTTTGACAAAGCTTCGAAGTTAGAAATATACTCAAGCACCGGTCGACCATTCTGCTTAAGCTCGACAAACCTCTTAAATAGAGTCGAATTATGAATGGCAGAGATAAACTTCATCTCAAACTTCTTGGAATATCTCCCATGTAATATCATCTTCTAGAGTTTCTAAAGTGACAAAGTTGCACCAATGCATAGCTTTTCCCTGTAGTTGTCTTGATGCAAGCTTCCTCTTTGTCGCATCATCACTTCCCAAGTCTCCAAAGATCGGAATGAAAGTATTAAGCCACCCTTGAATATTTTCAATTGGTTGTGTCCCTTTATACTGCTTCCCTCATAGAGTAGTGAAATCTTTGCATAGCTTTGCGAAGTCCATGGCTCTAGGATCCTGCACTTGAACTCCTACATCTACCTCGGCTATCTCCTAAGCGGGTACTCTCCTCATGATCGTTCCCACCATGGCCTCGAACATAGTTGGTTAGTCTGGTATACCGCCATTACCCTCTACAGGAATAGTTTCCCCCCTAACAGTCTGTCTCGATGATCGATGAATAATTCTTAGTATGTAATATAGAATGATTAGTCCATGCACAAGAAAAACTGCAAATGGAATTCAAACGCAATTATACTATACACTACTATATAGTGTACGTCTATCATAAATCTACAAATATGTCTCTCATACGTAATTACATCCTTGAACTTTGGCTAAAATCGATAACCAGAGCTTTGATACCAAATGTGATGACCGTCCATATCTCCTACACTAAAACAAGGGATGTAATGCGCTGAAAGGTGTGCCAAGTAGCCGTGGATGATCATCAAGGCAAGATAACACAAGCAGAACCTGTCGTATAACTCACAATGCAAGGATAAATTGTAATAGAACATATACAACAGGCAATAATAGCAAAGCATAATAGAATTTTAAACTTCCATATCATCAAGGAATATCCATAACATTGTTGGATTACATAATCAAACTCTATGCAAAAGGCCTCACTACAACACTTAGAGAATACATCAAATAGCGGAAAACATCATAACATGTATAGTAGAAAACAGTTACGCAAGCCTCCAGTTCGTCATCAGTCTGCAGCATCATCCACTAAGATCTACTACCTGTTACCTGCTACTTAGTCTGTCCATCCTCACAATGGATAAATAACCCAAGGTAATAAGAGGGAAATATAAAACCTTGAGTCAGACAATTGTCCTAGTGAGCAATAAAACAACTATCTAACATCATCAAAAAGTATATGAGAATATGCATATTAATCGACCAATCTACCATCTCACAAGAGAGGAACCCAAACCTGTCTTCCCCACATCCGACAATGATAACCTTGACAAAAAACAGTTTGAAACCACAGTACATTCATGGCAATCAGTTGTCAAGCATAGACCATCCAAATTGATTTTGATATCTCCCAAGCACAAGCCTCGAAGGCCTAAACCAACATCATTCAAGCACCCAAGGGATATCTCCTTCGACGCCAACTAAACTACATAAGACGATACAAGCAAACATTAATTCATCCATGACTCTGGCTATCATTGCCAATCCTGCTATGAAACCATCGTTAATCGTATGACTGGCTAAACACCTTGCCATCAACTATCAAGGGCTAATGTGTTATGGAATGCGGAATGGATCTTAAGGCAACACTAACACTAGAGGGGGGAGTGAATAGTGTTTTCATGGAGTTTAAAAAAAACTAAAACTTATATGATCTACTATATGAATCACACACCACAGAGATGATCACAGACACAAAATCAATCACAAACACAGAAATAAACAAAAATAAAATGCAGAAAAGAAAGAACACTGAATTTTATACTAGTTCGGATTACTCCTACGTCGAGTCCTACGCGATGCTGGATTGCGCGGTTTTATTACTATATCAATACCTAAGTACAGACCCCTGATTTCATGACTACAAGACTCACACCGTTCACACCACCATTGTTTTCACGGGTACAAGGTTAACAATGTTCCTATTCCTTGATTTCACTGCTACAAGGAACACATCATTTCCAAGACTATCCCAAAACAATCCCAAGGAACATACCGTTTCCAAGACTATCCCAAAACAATTCCAAATGGTTACGACAGCCCTATAACTCTTCAATAGCACTTCGAGTTAGAGTGTAATGAGTAGAGAGTGAGAAGAGAAGAAGTTTTATATATTTAGAATTGAAATCGGTACAGTATAAGTGTACAAATCATAAAAATGTGAAATAATAATGGAGGAATGAAACGAAGAGAAGATAGAGAAGAAGAATGAATAAAAAAACTCGAAATCAACCCCTATTTATAAGATTTGAAAGGTTGCAACACTTCTGGAATGTTACAAATGGTGAAAAGACACTTCCTTTCAAAACTGAAAATATGACAATTGTATGTCGACAGATGGACAAATGTATGTCGATATAAGGGTTTTGAAAATTTGAATTTTGAATATTTTTCAAGTGTTTTACTATATATATAATTTTGGAAATTCTCGAATTAAAACATAGTGATATAAATAAGTATTATAAAGTAGAAAATCATATGAAATCATAAATATAAATTATATAAACATATTTATAAAATTATAAATTTTAAAACTATATAAATATAAAAGTATATAACAATATAAATATAAAAAATTATAAACTTTAAAAATCAAGCTTAAAAGTAAGATAGAAAAACTTAATTAAAATTTGAATTTAAAATTTGAAAATCAGAATTTGGAAATTAGAATTTGAATTTGAACCTGGAGTGCTATTCAGAGTCTTACATATAAACTAGACTCTATTACTATATTTTTCTTGAGCTCTTGATAATCTTGATAACTCATGAGTCTTGAATCTATCTTGAATTCTGAATCTCTTGAAACTCTAAAACTGTACAGTCTTCAGTATTTAAGTCATGTGTACAAATCCTGCATATATATATGTCTATATATTCTAGATAGAGATGTTAGTATATATTATAATCAATGATAATTGAGACAAGTT
This sequence comes from Allium sativum, assembly GCA_030737875.1. Classification (NCBI taxonomy): domain Eukaryota; kingdom Viridiplantae; phylum Streptophyta; class Magnoliopsida; order Asparagales; family Amaryllidaceae; genus Allium; species Allium sativum. The sequence continues at coordinate 578,925,082 of CM060915.1, read as the reverse complement.
TGTTGTCATCAAACCTCCATTCTCCAACAATCTCCCCCTTTTTGATAATGAAACCTTAGTTTAATAAATTTTAATACATGTTCATACTTGTTGATGCTGATCCTTCTAATATTAATATTAGTCATGTATTCTCTACTTAAACTATGCTTATATATTATAATTTCTCCCCCTTTGGCATTATCAAAAATAAATTCTAAAAATACTCCAACCTAAATCCTATATCTATCTATATATCATATGATTATTCTATGCTAAATTACTAGTTTAAATAACTTCCCCTAAATTTATTATATAAATGTTTCTAACATAACTATCCCTGATTCTATAATATCCTTATATCTCCCTCTAAATCTATGATTCTAAGCCTAAAAGATTATAACTCCCCCTAAAATAATGACTATACTAGTCTAATAAACTAAATAAAAGTTAATAAACTAAGAAAAACCAATCAAAGTTTATAATCAATTCAAACAAGCAAATCAATCCAAACGAGCAAATCAAACAAACAAGCGACTCAATCACACAAAAAATTCAAACAAACAATCCAAACAACCAAAGAAAAACTATATGACAATTCAAAAACAATTTGAAACTTCAACTATTTCTTAGAAACGATAAACTCCCCCTTAATCTAATACAAGACTAAACCTATCCTAAACTCTAATTCTCTTAAAACTACAATAGGACTTTAATCTAGACTAAGAATTAACTTTGATAAGATATCCTTAAAATTATGATATAAGTTAAGCAAAGCAATTTAATCCAAACAACCAATCAATTTAAGTTTTGTTGTCACAAAACATCAACTCAAAAAAATTCAAAAATAAAACCAAACATTTCTGTGACTTCTATTTATCCTAAAACCTAAAGAGCTTCTGTCAACTACAAATGCATAAGTATTTTTCTAACAAACCTATCAACCACTAATGAAATTTAACCATGTCAAGTAAGTCAATCAAGTTATTCAAGTCAAACAAACCAAAAAAAACCAAACAAGTCAATGAATCCAATCAATTTAATCAAGCCAATCAATTCCATCAAGCCAAATAAGTAAATCAAGTTAATCAAGACAAAATAAATATGTTATGTATTTGATTAATAATCCTATATTTCTAATTAGATTAAAAAATTCTCATATAATATACTTGTTATATGTGGAGTTAAAGTTAACATGTAATGCAATGTGTTGGTTATAACACAGTACGTCATATGAAAAACTAAATGAAGTGATGTAAAATGAAACTAGTGATGTGAATGATTTTAATTTGAGATGCACTATAATTTGTAATAATGACATATGCAGGGTCGGTTCTGAGTATTTATGGGCCTAGTGCAGGCTCAAAATTTTGGGCCCTTAATTTTTTTTTTATGAAATTGAACTTAAATGAAAATTTTCTTTTTCTACTGTGCATCTCCATTGAGAAAATTGCATGTTTCAGAAAATTCATAAAAAAATTGCCCACATTTTCAATCTGTCAACTAGAGGTCCGCATAAGCCACATCTCCATTTTAATATATTGATTGATGTCAATAAAACATATAATCATATCTACTTTTGCATAGATAAATTACTATCAAGTACACGTATCCTGACAAGAAAAAGCAGTTCAGGTAAAGGTAATACAGTTTTTTTTTGGGCCCCCCGACCTAATGGGCCCTGTTCGGTCGCACGGCTCGCACTAGGCCAGGGCCGGCCCTGGACATAGGATATGAAACAAGATGTGTAATGATATTATAATAATATATAAAATGATTTGATGATAATATGTATTTTTGTAAAAGATATTTAAAGTAATATCTAGATATATATATATATATGTATATATAATAAATTATTTGAATTAAACAAAGGTAATATATATTAATTTCTAGACTTAGGTTAATGGTACTTCTCAAAGAGATTGAAAGGATAGCGAAGATAAAAAAAATTAATGGTAAAAATATATTCATGATAGGTAGTAAAATATTCAGAATAATTCTATGAGAAATATTGAGTTACATAATCTTATTAGGGTGCTTCTTTATAATATAGTAAAAACTGAAGATCTTTAAAGCGAATATAGAATTTTATCATATAAAGTAAACTATTTTATATAAACATATAACCATAATTGTATATATAAACAAAATTTAAATAGGAATTAAAATTTAATTTATTCTAAAATATAAAATGATCTTTTGATATAGATCAATTTCAAATTTAAACTTTTAGAAATCAAAATATATTATTTGCTAAAGAACCATTTATATGTTATTTTTTAAAAAAAGAAATCTATAGTCATAACGAAATTACAAAATATGGATATAAATTAAACTATAACTACATATAAAATCATATATATATATATTATTTTTATAACAAAATATTAGACTAAATATTCAAGATTTTATAAATCTTAACAAGAAATCAAAATTATTATTAAGTTACGAATTGTATTTGTGATAATGTGACCAAAAATTGTTATGAAATCATATGAGCAATATATAAGTTAAACTATTTATGTTTAAACTATATATATATGTATGTATAAGATAAATAAATTTATATTTTATAACAATATCAAATGTTTGAAAATTTTATATTAATCCTTTATATCACATTAACATGTCTATATAATTTTATTAATTTACATATATTTTGAAACAAAATATAAGAGAATAAGTAGACAGACAAAGTTAATAACTAGAATTTGAACTGGCATTTTCCTATTTAAAAGATGGAGGGGAGTTTGGAAGTTTAAGCTTTTGAAACTCAAAATTTTATTTCATTCTACAGACCTTTGTGTCGACATACATGCATAAATTTCAAAGAACATATGGTTTCGTGACTTTGATTTAAATTATCGACTTATATTTCAGATTTAACTATTTCCTAAAATAATATTAATCCTAACAAACATCTAAAATTTATTTTATTATTATATTTATTATTTTATTGATATTTTTAATTTCAAAATTCAAATTCAAATTCAAATTTTAAATTTCAAGTTTGAATTTTGAAGTTTTAAATTTCAAATTCAAAGCAAAGCAAACAAGCAAGACAATCAAAGCATCCATTTGACCAAAAAAATTTAAACATTAATTAAAGCATACCTGGTTTTTAGATTCATTTCTTCGATATTTTATGAATTCTGAATTGTTGTGAAATACATATTTGAATTTTTGGTTTGTAGCTCTTCATTGCTTGATGATGAATCTGAATCATCTGGATAAGTACACATCCTTTTTACATGGCCTGGTCTATTGCAGATATAGCTTTTATCTTCATTTTTGACCTCAAAATTTTGAATTTGAATTTTCAATGAATGGTCACTTCAACTACTATAAGCCCAAAATTCATATCCCTTCATAAACTCTTCTTTTCTTGACTGATTAATGATCATCTTAATGTCTTTTGTCCAACAGTCATCAAATATAACTTCTTTTCCTATAAAACAACATAACTTTTCAAAGAGTCAAGTTAGTTTTCAAAATTACTGATTGTTAATTGAAATAATAACATCATGATGATTCTGTGATATATCCATTTAAACATTTCAAGAAATCATATCATGATAACTTGGTTTTTCAGTAAAGTTGAATGCATACTCATCTAATACTAACACAAGGCATGAATTTAAACTAGTATTTAAGCAATTTAATATTTTCAAAAATCAGATTATAAACTTTTTGAAAAACTTGCTCCGATACCAATTGTTAGGGAATGCATAATAGATGTTAAGGTAAAACTAATACTAGAGGGGGGTAAATAGTTTTCAAGGAATTAAAAAAAATCTAAAAATTATATGATCTACTATATGAATCACACACCACAGAGATGATCATAAACACAAAATCAATCACAAACATAGAAATAAACAAAAATAAAATTCAAAAAAAGGAAAGAACACACTGGATTTTATACTGGTTCCGGTTACTCCTACGTCCGGTCCCACGCAATGCTGGATTGCACGGAGTTTCATTACTACATCAATATTCAAGTACAATCCCCTTGAATTCACGGCTACAAGGTTCACACCATTTCCACACCACCCTTGACTACCTGGTTACAAGGTTAACACCATTTGCCTTCCTTGATTTCACGGCTACAAGGAACACATCATTTCCAAGACTATAACAAAACAATCCCAAATGATTACAGCAGCCCTATAACTCTTCAATTCAGAGAGTAATGACTAGAGAGTGAGAAGAGAAGAAATTTTATATATTTAGAATTGGAATCGGCAGAGTTTAAGTGTAGAAATCATAAAAACATGAAATAATAATGAAGGAATGAAAAAGGATGAAGATAGAGAAGAAGAATGAATAAAAAACTCGAAATCAACCCTTATTTATAAGATTTGAAAGGTCTGAAGATTTCTACAAAAAAAGTTAATTAATGAGGTCTGAAGATAGAGAAAAAGAACCCCCTATTTTTTATTTTTTATTTATGAGGTCTGAAGATTTATAAAGATAAAATAAGAGAGAACAAAGGGGGAGTAAAGAGAATGTTTTCATATCTAAAAAAAATGAATTTGAATGATAAATAAGAGAGGAGAGAGAGTACATAATAAATGCACAAGTTATTTTCCCCATATACCTCTTTTTATTTATAAACAAATTAAATGCTTGCTTTATTTTATCTAATTGTTTAAGTAGTGCAAACTTTTTTTTTAAATTTCAAAACACACAACATAACATAAAATAATTTTAGGAACCTATTTAGTTGCAAGAAACGATAAGTAGAAGAGAATATATGTACATATAGTTGATTTAAAGGAAAGGAAGAAAGAAAGAAGAAAGGAAGAAAGAAAGAAGAAAGAAAAAAAAACGTTGGAAAACAAACGAAGAGAGAAAAGAGAAAATGAGAATGTTAATTAATACATGAGGTAGAAATGGGAAAGAAAATAAGAGGAGAGAAGGAAGTATGGTAAATATAAAGACAAATAAAATGAATGCATTATTTATTGCTTGATAGGAAATTGCGAAACTTTTCAAATGTCAAAACATATAATATTAAAATGTTAGAGTTTAATTTAAATTAGACATACACATATAAGGTTAAAAAAAATTCTAGATATATGCATAGACAACGCTGATAGTTTTGTAGTTTTTTTGTCTCTCTTTGTTTCTTAAAATAAAAAGAAAAGGGAAACATAAATACATAGAGTTGGTTTATTTTTGAAGAAAAATAATGATGGATAAAAAAAAAGGGAAAGAGAAATAAAGGGATGTAATTTAAGAGATAAGAATACATATGTGAAAATAGAATGAAGAGAAATAGATTTATAGAATGAGGAATAATAAACTAATAAACAAAGGAAATAAATGAATGCGTAGGAAGGAAGGTAAAAGAAGCAGGTAACCATACATTCATGTTATGGCCTTTTATGTTTCATTATTTTAGTTTGACATAAAATTTCATTCCTTTATGAAAATTGACCGTCCTTACTGTTTGCCTTCATCATGGATATAATATATGGATATGTTTTAAAAATATATATTCGATTTGTGGTTTTATAGTGGATATGAATTTTTAATTAGCTATATCTACTAAATAAACTAAAAATCTTGTATTTTCAAAGATGACAAGTCGCAGTTCACACTTATATCTTTAAACCTTTTATTTTCTGTTTTTAATACACATAAATGGTTCGGGACCCTTTTCAATTTTTTTTTAAATTCGAATGTTTCACAAATTAAAGAAATAAAAGTGGCATAATGCATAAAACATAAATGGAAATGAATTTTATAATGAATGGACGCATACGATATATGGTCGAAGAAAATAAAGTGGAAGAAATATTATGTTCATAATTTATTTCTCTAAAAAGAGTTTAATAGGGAAAGTAGAAAAAGAATAGGAAAGAAAATAAACTTCATAAAATGTGAATGTGCAAAGAAATTTTGTGCAAGATTTATTTGATTATTAATGTCAACATTAATTAACGAACGTTACTTTGTCTATCACATTCGACATGAAATTTACTATATAAATAAAGTGAAACAAATAGATTTTATCATTTAATTTTTCAAATCAAACATATCTTATATATAGTTGATACTCAACTTTGTGACAATTTCTTATTGAAAATTATATTGAACCTTTAAAATAAAATCAAGGATTCAACTGCTATTATTATTATTTTAATTTAAAAATAAAATTTTAAAATTCTCCTGTATTTTCTAACAAAATTTTATGGAATAAATTTTTTAAATTTATCCTCAATTTCCGGGTTGTTACAGAAAATATTACAGTTGTATGTCGACACATAGACATATGTATGTCGACATAAGTGTTTTGAAAATTTGAAATTTGAAAATTTTTCAAGTGTTTTAAAATATATATAATTCTGGAAATTCTTGAATTAAAAATAGTGATATAAATAAGTATTATAAAGTAGAAAATCATACGAAATCTTAAATATAAATTATATAAACATATTTATAAAATTATAAAGTTTAAAACTATATAAATATAAAATTATATAACTATATAAATATAAAAACTTACAAAACTTTAAAACTCAAGTTAAAAAGTAAGATAGAAAAACTTAATTAAAATTAGAATTTGAATTTTGAAAATAGAATCTGAAAATCAAAATTTGAATTTAAACCTAAAGTGCTATTCAGAGTCTTACATATAAACTAGATTCTATTACTATGTTTTTCTTGAACTCTTGAACTCTTGATAATCTTGATAACTCAAGTGTCTTCAGTCTATCTTGAATTTTGAATCTCTTGAAACTCTAAAAACTGTGCCGTCATCAGTATTTAAGTCATGTATACAAAGCCTGCATATATAGGTCTATATATTCTAGATAGAGATGTTAGTGTATATATATTTTATAATCAATGATAATTGAGACAAGTTTGTTGTCATCAAAACTCCATTCAACAACATAATGGTAAACACCGGTTTTAGCAAATCTCCATATGCCATACGACGAAACGTATCTAGGCCCGTCGAGCTGCCTAGGGTACTCGACTAGTAACTTCCAGTCTTTTAGGCATCCCTATTATACCATTGCTTTGAGTCCACTAGAACCTATGACAATGACAATCCCTCAGCCTTCAATATCTCTAGCCATCTAACCCGATGACGGTTCATTAGCACAAGTCCCTTCTCGAGCAACCATTATCCACGAGCTCACAACCTTGAGTCCTCTTCACTTCGTTACATTAAGACAATCAATGAACACTTCATAGCACTTTGAACATTCCTACTTGTATTCACTTCGAAGCCACAACCACCATCGAGGCAAAAATATACATCATTTGGTCTATATTCGATCCATTGTGTTTCAACCTGACCCATCAGGTCACAAACATCCCAACTCCCTGGGTCACAAATGACCCGACTCCCTAGGTCACAAACAACCTGACTCCCTAGGTCACAAACAGCCCGACTCACTACGTCATCAACGACCTGACTCCCTGGATCACCAACGACCTAACTCCCTGGGTCACAACCGACCTGACTCCCTGGGTCACCAACGACCTGACTTAATGATCACATCACAAACCGATACACCTCCGAACGACCCGAAGCAGCTCCCACAACCCAACCTACTTCTGGATGACCTGACCCATTTCTTGAGTAACAAGCCACAACACAAGCCCCCTGCCACGTCACCAACGACATAAGAAAAACGGCTCAACTCCAAATCTGACCAAAATAGCTACAAACTTGACCAAATCATCACCAAACGACAACATCCATTCAAACAAATTATCCAAATCATCCAATTCAACAATCAATACTTTATGAAATCATCAACAACATCAAAATGACAACTATTCATCAATAATCATATTGAATTCACCAAATCATGATAAATCAATGGGTAAACAAAAACAATGGACCTAAACTTGCATAAACCTAAGAATTAACATAAGAATTACCGATTTAAGTTGCTAAATTAGATCCTATGGTGATTTAAATGAAAATATAATTACCATGATGTAGATCTAGGTGAAAACAACTTAAAATGATGAAAATAAGATCAAACAACCCATATGCTTGATTGAATCCATGTGAGATGCCTATCACTCACAAATTCTTTGAATTAATTTGAAATGGCTAAATTCTCAATCTGAACAACAAAGAACACACTTCAAACCATTCAATTTGATGTGATCTCTCTTCACTTGATGTACATCTAGCTTTGCTTGATATAGATCTTCAATCTTCACATGTAGATCTAGAATTTTAATGGTGGAAAGGCTTATTCGATTGAGCAAGGAGGATCACGAGCTCAATCAAATGAGAGAATAAGGAAAAGTAACCTTCTCTCCATACCTCTAACCCCCTATTTATAGCCTCCCATCAGCCTACTAACGGGCACTCTAAATCAGCCCATTATGGCTTACAAAACCTGAACAAAAATTATGAAACAAAACAATAGCGATTCCTTCCAAACCGCTAAATAAAATCTTTAACTTGACCACTCTACAGAATTGGAAACACCATTTTCTTTCCAATGAAATTTATCTCAACACCCAATTCAATCCCAATCATAAATTATCCCATGTACAAAATTGACAAGGGCAAAAACGGTCACAATTAAAATTGGTAAAAATTATGGATATGTCTCACATCCCCATAAACAACATATCAAAAAATGAGAATGATCCCACCCTTAGGGAATTAAATAAAAATATTTTATGATCCTCTGATACGTAAAATGCGGGCTATTACACAACATCAGAGATTCTATGGCTTCAATATATTCTAAGGGAACTAAAGCTTGACATCAATACAAAACCAGTGATATGGTGTGACAAACATAGTGGTATTTACATGACTGCTAACCATATACAACATGCAAGTACAGAGCATATAGAGATTGACATCTATTTCAAATGATAACAAGTTCAGAAAGGAAATCTTCGAGTCAATCACATACCATCATTTTATCAGAAAGATGACATCTTCACTAAATCTTTGTTAGCTAATAATTTGAGACGACCCCAAACCCCATACTGACGGTGGCAAGGGTAATCCGTGGAATATAACACAGAAACAGATAATAGTAGAACAGAAATAAATAAATACACCAGATAATGAACAGTAGAATATACTGGATAAGAGTAATCATCAGAGTTACACAGTATACAGGATCATACTTAGTACAAATACAGTTCAGATATACATAAATGTCTACAGTGGAAAACAAACATAATGTACAATAGGAGCTGAACAGCATAAAAAGAGATAAATGATAGAATCCATCTTCAGCTCCAGCTATCCAGAAAGAACCAGCTAAACCTGAATACAAGGCTGCTCGTGTAGAAAAAGGGGTACCCGAGTTTGAAAGTGAAATAAACTATGAGTCAGTCATGGGACTGGTATGAGAGATCTACTCAACACATTCAAAATATGGCTAATCACAGGACCACGCCACTTTCGTGGAACGGGTTTACTACATCGGATCACCAGTGCTTTAAAAACAAATCTTTCTTTTAAACATCGCAATGCTTTTTATAAAAATGAAGCCATTATAAGACTCAGTTCCCATCACACAATGCAACGCAAACCGGAGGATAGAATTTTACCTTATAATGGCCAAAATATGTTTGATACGAATAAAAAAAGCATTTGATATTATTACTAGTGTTTATATGTTTCAAAAACAATTTCAAATCATAACTATCAATCATAGACCGCATGGGTACCATATATCATGTCACCATATATATATACAATCAAAATCGCACGATTTCGTATTTTGAAATTGGATTTCCGTGATGAACCAAGGCAAAAGATAGTCCTTACCGAATTCGAGACAATCTAGCCTACCATGTCTCAGGAACAGCCGCAACTGCCCCCGGATCGTCAGGGCCGGTCCACCGATGTGGATTATTATGCCTGAACAATACGTCTCCCCGCCCTATGGGGCGCAAATGAGCCAACGAATGACTCTATCAGACCCGGATCGTCCGATCTAATCGAGGCGCCTCGCAACAGTAACAACCACATAAGTAAAATGTCAGGCCGTGTAAAAACACTGACACCACTCCTAGCTAGAAAGAAACGCATGCCCTCCCTGAGGTCCTTCTCCCGTTTCTGGTTCATACCGGGGTGTGAGGCTCGCGAATTCACGTTATACACAAAGCTACGCCACACAGGCGGTGCTTTGATCATCACCACAAGGCTTTGCTTTTCAACAGAAGCCCTGATCATTTGCCACTTAGGCATGCCACACTGGTAATTCATGCCATGCGACTGATCTCAAACGATATACAACCTCTGAGCTTGTGCGTTTCAGAGAAGGGCGTTAAGCAAAAGAATAAATTCTCCGCCGCCAAACAGATGTATATTTAATAGAGATTAATCAACATAGAATAAAATCCAATGTCAGACACACAGTCCATTTACAAGTCCGTTCTGGGTCCGAACGAAACCGGAGGCACTAAATACCTCGCAAACCCATCGACCACCACGTACGTCTGGACGATCACCACTCATTATCCATATTTCAGGATGCTTCCTAATCAGGACCTCGGTTACCATCCTAACGAGGTGAAGATCTCCGGTTTTCGACCACCGTCTTCATCTTCGACTTTCAATCGTCGGTCCATTATTTGAAATGAGAATTAACTCGGCTTTTTCAAATAATTCACGCATATTTAGAATTTCTAATAAATTTATTTCAATGGTTAAATCATTCGACAACACCAATTTTGTCCTTTAATGTACTTTTCACACCAAACACATTCAACCATCAAATACCACATAAATCGAGCAAATTCAATTTATTTCCATTCCATATCGTTTATGATATTTTATAACGATTTATCGCTATTTTATTTATTTTAAAATAGCCAATTTATTCAAAACGACGCTTCGGGCCATAACGCGGTCGTGGCGCTGTTTTTCTTCAAATTTGATTTACGCATATCTAAAAATCTAACCGTTGGATCTTCACAAAATTTACATCATTAGAAAGATCCTTTCAAAACGAATCCAATGGTTCCAATTTTGGGAAAATCCGACGGTCGGACCTCCCGGTATCATCGTTTGAAGTATCGATTTCAAACTACGAACTACAGCGTCGTTATTCGATTAAGTATAATTATATTTATATATATATATAAATATAATCGATTCAGGCACTGTTTTTCTTTAGATTTGAATTAAACATTCCAGACAATCCAACCGTTGGATTTTTACAAAGTTGGTGCCGTTGGAAAGATATTTCCAAAGCAAACCCAACGGTTGCGGTTTCGGGAAAATCCGATGGTCGGATCTCCCGGTATCATCGTTTGAAATCACGGTTTCAAAATACGAACTGCAGCGTCGTTTTTCGATATATTTCAATTCTATCTAAATATATATATCGATTCTTCGATTTCAAAACCATATGAATTTCATACCTTTGATAAAAATGATATTTTTATCAAACTGTCTTCTATTTCAGCACTTCACTATTTTTAACAATTCATTTATATAATAAAAATGTGATTTTTATAGTAAAACAATTCATTTCAAAACGAGATTATTTTATACATTTCATATAGATGATAAAAATGTGATTTTTATTATAAAACAATTTATTTCAAAATGAGATTATTTTATACATTTCATATAGATGATAAAAATGTGATTTTTATATTTAGAACACGAACACCATTCAACACATGAATTTCTATCCAATGAATGAATATCGACTCAACACATGAAGGCTTTCTATGCAACGAATAAATATAGTTTCAACAAATGAAAATAATTCAAACATATGAATATTATTCAAAATTTCGGCAACATAACGGCAGGGTAGTTAAAACCGGGACCGTCCCTAGTACGGCTTCTCGCTCTACCTTAAAACCTTGCGGTTTTTGACAATGGGGAATCATGCATCTAGTTCGCACGCAAGCGGCATATATATATTTTTCATTTCCACAAACTAATCCTATGTGGTTTCAACCAAATATTTCTCAACCACAAATAGGTATTTTTCAACCACAATCAATCAATATCAACCACAAACAATTTCAATCAACCATTCGCTGTCAATCAATTTTCACACCAATCACAACCAATAAATATCGTCCATGGTTTGTGGACGAGGGGCGTATATATATATTTATATTTATATATAGAAATTCACTTCTATTTCAACACATATATAATTTTTACAACGCATATATAATTTATACATCGAACGTACAACTTATACAAGAGGTATACAACGCTTATATAACTCATACATCAGCTATATAATTTATACATTGTCGTTTTCCATATCGTTTATAAATTAGAAATCTCACATTGGGTTCCATTCCACCAAAAATAGCAGAAGGCGCAGAAAAATATGCGGTCTCTTCTAGAAGGTTGAAGACGTCCACACGAGTCCACTGTCTCTTGTTTCACTGAATTTCGTCAACACATGAAAAAGATTTGATTTTTCAAAGTTTGCAATGGTTTAAAGGTGTTAAAACAGTTGAAAATAAAACATGCCGTACCTTTCAGAAATCGTTCAAAACTAGGTTTTGAATTTGCGATCAAACGGAGTAACGGTTTCACGATCGGGTTGCGCGAGGTCGAAGGGCTACGTGAGGCACACGTGCGCCGAGGAGGGGAGCCAGTTCGGTCAACTCTGGTGGCGGCGGCGGCGGTTGAAAGTCGTGGACTTTGAAGCGTTGGATCTCGACGATGGCGCAACTACAGGGGTCGAGTCAGGTATGGATGTGGAGAGGGGATCGAGATCTTCAAAAAGTTCAATTGGAGGGGGTGGCGAAAACGCCTGTGGCGGCGGCGATCGGGCTGGGAAGCTTCGACCGTGCTTCCGTCGTTCATCGGGGAGAGAGAAAGGATTTTCTTTCTTTTTTTATAAAAATTATGATTGGCCAGTGTGTTTTAAAGGGGTTTTCTGACACGACCAACAATCTAAACCCAACAACTATAGTCCCCAGCGTTTTACCCCCATTCCGAACACAATGGGGTATGTTTCGTAGGCCCATTCGACTGTTTCAGTCAGTTTTCCTACAAATTAAAGTATAAAACATTCAATATTCAATTTGAACGTGCATTTCAATTTGCCAGGGCCACAAACTGATTCGAAAAATTCCAGAAAAATAAATCTGGCTATGTTTTGACGATACGGTCCCAACAAAACTAGTTTCATCGAATTCTTAGACCGTTTGCAAAAAGGCCCATTTCTGGTCGGTCCAATTTAACTGTAATTGACCAAAACACGTTTTCCTTTGCCACGCTCACATACTAGCTTCAAAAATTATGAAATTTGAAACCTAGCAATAACTTCACATCCCGGATCCAACAAAAGTGGTTTCGTCGAATTCTGAGATCGTATGCAAAATGGCCAATTTCACGGGCTATATAAATTCCGTAGCGACCTTTCTGAAAATTCATTTGGCCATAACTTTTGCTTTCTGCTATGAAAATTCGATTTTTCAGATTTGTTAGAAAGGTATTCACTAACAGATTTAAATATTTTTGGTTTCACTCAAATTCGTTTTGTTTTGCACCCGGTACAGTCCGACAAAGTTTGAATTCAATTTTTGAAACTACCGCGCCATTTCAGGCCTTGTTTATAATTAGAATTAATTATATTCTTTTTCAATTGTCGATTCCAACTCACTTTTCATCGCTATTATTTAAAATATTTATTTTGAATATTCAAAATCCATTATTTTAGCCAATTAAAATTTTTTAAATTGGTTCAGATTTTCCAGGTCGTTACAATCTCCGCCACTTAAAATTTTTCATCCCCAAAAAGGAAAAAAGTCGAAAGTGGTTTGATTAATCAACTCTACGTTCAATCTGGCTTCCATTCTCCAGCTTTTCAGTTTCTGAGAATTTTCAAATTTTTCAAAAATTTGGCTAACACCCAGAATTTTCGGAGAATTTCGCCATAACCTCCTTTGTACGGAGAGAGATTTGGAAATTTATTGGGCCGTATTAGGTACCCAATAAATCCTAATAAGCACACACATATTTATAGTGATATATTCTGGTGTTTACAGGGAAGCGTGTATTTATAATAACTCCAGAGAATAAATTCTCGTCACCCTGTCAAAGCCTGAGAGAGTGCGTATTTTAAATGCTCCAGAGGATAAATCCTCGTCACCTCGTCCCGTGTGGGAAATAAATAGTCCATGTGCCGTATCTAATAACTAGAGAGACGTGGTTATTGTCAACTCCAGACCCGTGTGGGGTTTTTATTAATCTGGCAATTTAATCGTTACAATTTAAATAGTCCATATCAGTCATCAGTTCAACTTGTAAAATATAGTCCTCGCCATACAAGCCTCTCGCTCGTATGGTAAATCTTCCACCTCATCACACAAGCTCCAAATGCTTATGTGGTATATATTGAAGTATGCCTACCTTCAGAAGTGTGCCATGTAATGTAGTTCAAAATTAATTGTTACTATCCTATGGCGATATTTATTATTTCACGTAGAATAACCAGCACTCCGCATCCAATGGCACTCACAGGAGTTGATATAATAGTATTTCGCATCCAACTCATTAAGGTTTACCTATTTGTCGGGCACGCAAATAAAATCTTTACTCAACAGCTAATCCATTTACCTGTTCAAACATGTATAATGCACAAGTATATATTTCTTTCAATTTTCTAATCAGTTCAATGTGTGATTTAAATGAATAAATTCTACCATTATTCTATTTTTGATTAAATTAACTATTGTTTCAATAATTCAATTAATCAAATTTACTATCACACCACACAAACAACAATCAAATTGTTTTTAACTTTTCAAAATCATACAAATCAATTTCTATATTCTTTTTTAAAATCATTTAGACTGTAGAATTAAAAGTGAACATCCATGGAAAGAAAATAACAACAGAATAGAGAACTAATTGGTAATGCAAAGTATGGTAAATGTACCTTGCACCGGAATCAATCAGAGATATCCACTCGGCATCTAGGATAGGCTTTCTGAATGCTCTCCACAGTTTCCCAAGTACAATCTCGCAGATCTCCACTCCATTGCACTTTGACCAAGTGAACTTTCTTGTTCCTCAGCTCTTTGGTTTCTTTGCCGATAATCTTTAGCGGCTCTCTTCTCACAGCTAGTTCTGGAGTAATTTCAATATCCTGTTGAGCTGCTTCTTCCACGATCAAGTCTGGATCATGAACGTGCTTTCGAAGTTGAGATATATGAAATACATCATGAACTCCAGGCAACCAATCATGCAGTTTAACCTTGTAAGCGAGAGTTCCGATCCGTTCCAAAATAGGAAACGGACCAATGAATTTGGGCGCCAACTTCCTAGTTTTACTGAACCGGATAACTCCTCTCATCGACAATACTTTCAAATATACATAGTCGCCCACAGCAAACGATATATCTCTTCTTCTTCTATCAGCATAGCTCTTTTGTCGGCTTTGAGCGGCCAGTAATCGTTTCTTAATAAAATCGACTTTGTCTGCAGCTTCTCGAATCATATCTGGCCCCAACACAAGTCTATTACCAGGTTCGACCCAATAAGCAGGAGATCGGCACGGTCTACCATACAATGCTTCGAATGGTGACATTGTCAAGCTCGCCTGGTAGCTGTTGTTATAAGAGAATTCAGCCAAATGCAGATGGTCTTCCCATGATCCACCGAAATCTAGAACACAAGCCCGCAATAGATCTTCTAAAATACGATTCACCCTCTCAGTCTGACCATCTATCTGAGGATGATAAGCGGTGCTCAAGTTCAACTTTGTTCCCAGCTCTACTTGAAATGCCTCCCAGAATTTACTAGTAAATATTGTATCTCTATCACTAACTATACTGAGCGGCACTCCATGTAGTCCAACTATTTCCTTGAAATATATCTGCGTCAGACTCTGAGCAGTTCTGTTTGATCTGACAGGTATGAAATGGGCGGTCTTCATGAAGCAATCTACGATCACCCAAATATTGTCATTTCCTTTTTTGGTTCTGGGCAAACCATCAATGAAGTCCATGGAAATATGTTCCCACTTCCAACCTGGAACATCTAGCGGTTGCAATAATCCAGCCAGTTTCTGTTGGTCGCTTTTGACTAGCTGGCAAGTAGGGCATCGGCTAACATATAGAGAATTGTCCCTCTTCATCAACCTCCACCAGAAAGTGCGTTTGATGTCATTGTACATTTTGCTTACTCCCGGATGGATACTAAGTTTTGACTTGTGGCATTCATCCAGTACTTCGTTTTGGAGCTCAGGAATGTTAGGGACACAAATTCGACCTTTCAGCCTTAGGATCCCCTCATTATCAACATGGAAACTCGAGGGTTCGCCCTTTTGAATTATCTCCTTGATCTTCGGAATGAAGTGATCATCCTTCTGAAGAGCAGATATTTTATCTACCAATGAAGTCGTGATAATAAAACTGGCGATCATTTCATTTTTTCGGCTTAACGCATCGGCCACAACATTGGCTTTCCCTGGAGTGTATATAATCTCAAAATCGTATGCTGCAAGGAATCTAGCCAACGCTGCTGCCTCAGATTCAAGTCCTTCTGGGTGAACAGATACTTTAACGACTGGTGATCTGTAAACAGTTCAAATCTCTCACCCAGGAGATAGTGTCTCCAGATTTTCAAGGCGAATATTATAGCCAACAACTCAAGATCATGAGTGACGTAGTTTTTCTCGTGCGGCTTCAGCTGACGGCTAGCATAAGCAATCACTTGTCCCCTTTGCATTAACACTGCGCCAAGGCCTTCTCTAGAAGCATCTGTCTAGACTTTCAAATCCAGATTGCCATCAATGATGGTTAACACTGGAGCAGTTGTTAATCTTAACTTTAGCTCTTCAAAAGCCTCTTCACTCTCTGGAGTCCATTTGAATTTAGAGTGCTTCTTTATAAGCTTCATTAAGTGACCAGATATCTTCAAAAAGTTTTTAATGAACTTTCGGCAATAACTAGCCAATCCGAGAAAACTGCGGACTTCTGTAGGGGTACTGGGCTGTTCCAATTCTGAATAGCTGTGATTTTACTTGGATCCACAGTAATTCCTTCTTTCGATATGACGTGGCCCGAAAATTTCACTTCATCTTGCCTAAATATACATTTGGATAGTTTGGCTTTTAATACATTCCTTATGAGGATTTCCAAAACCTGTTGCAAATGCTTTTCATGTTCGGCCTTTGATTTAGAGAAGATTAGAATATCGTCAATAAAAACCAGAACAAATTTATTCAAAACCCCTTTGAACACTCTATTCATCAGATCGACAAAGTAAGCTGGAGCGTTACATAAGCCGAACGGCATTACTAACCACTCGTAGAATAAGTCGGGACCTCTGAATGCTGTCATAGGAACACATTCTTCGGTAATACGAAGCTGATGGAAGCCTGTAGCTAGGTCCATCCTTGAAAATACCTGTGCTCCATTTAATCGATCCAACAAATCATCAATCCGCGGCAATGGATATTTGTTCTTTATGGTCTGCTAGTTCAAATCACGATAATCCACACATAGCCATAGAGTACCGTCGGATTTTGGGACAAACACCACTGCTGCACCCCAATCAGAGAAACTAGGCCTGATCAGACCCTTCCATACTAGCTGTCGTGTTTGATTGTCTAATTCCTCTTTCTCTTTCAAGGACATTCTTCGAATAGCGTGAACTACATGCCTTGCTTTCAGAATCAAAGCAATCTTGAAATCTATTTCCCTCTGCGGAGGTAAGCGAACAACTTCTTCGAACACATCCGCGTAGTTCTTGACGACAGGAATTTCTTTCACTAGGTCGGGAATATTCTCTGTGATTTCAGGGATATTTTCTATTTGGGCTGGAGAAACATCCAAAGCTGCCCAGAAGTCTTTTCTATTAGCATTCTGACCTTCACAGGGAATGGTTATATAATCACCTGATTTATTCTTCGCCTTAACGACCCTGTCGGCGCATTTAACTTCTGCTTCATATTTGGTCAACTAGTCTAACCCCAAGATAAGATCAAACTCTTTAAAATTCATGACTACCGCGATGGTAGGAAACCGATAACGAGAAGAGGAAACCGGCACTCCACAAACCCAACTGAGATCAATGGAACCCCCAACCGGATTCTGGACAGTCATTGTTTCCTTGAGCTTTTTCAAATTCAAATCCAGCTTCCTAGCTGAATTCTTTGCAACAAAGCTTCGCGACGCGCCGGTGTCAAACAGTACTTTAACTGGGATATCTTTGACCGTGAGCGTGCCTTCTGAAACATCTGGCCTTTCCGGAGTAGACGAAGATGCAGGCCCTTCTGTCACTTCATTTACCTGAGCCTCTTTGGTCTTTTTCAGTAGCCAGCAATCCTGCTTTACATGACCAGCCTGTTGGCATTGACTGCACTTTCTATTCTCTTGAAAATTCGTCCCAGATTTAGACCCATCACCATTTCGTCTGTTCGAAGATCTACAGTTTCTCATCGAATGCCCTTGCTGATCGCATTTTAGACATACGACTGTGTTTACCTTTTTCTGATTGATCTTTGGCCTCTTTTTGACTTCAGCCTTCGTACTGGCCTCAGGCTGCACACTTGTTTCTGGGCTATCAGCTTCAAATTTTCTTTTGCTGCTAGAACTGATTTCTTCTTCGTCTCGCAACATAACTTTCTTGTCTAGATCTTCGTACTGATAAGCCATGTAAATCATTTCTGAAAAAGGAAGCTTCACACTCCTCATCACACTATTCTGATATTTTCTTTGCAGGCAATGAATAAATCTCAGATTCTTCCCCTTTGGGTCTTTAATCAGATGAGGGGCAAAATGAGCGAGTTCGTTGAATTTCTTATGATATTCAGGAATGGTCATATATCCTTGTATCAGATAAGAGAATTCATCACATAATCGCTCAGTTGCTTCTGGAGGAGTAAATCTTTCTAAGAAAATCATTTTGAATCTGTCCCAGGTGATATCACCTTCTGGATTATTCTCAATAACTGAATCCCACCAGAACAAAGCTTCATCTTTGAGTGCCCAGGATGCTAGTAATCTTTTCTGGTCATCCCTTAGCTTTAAACCCTCAAAGATTTTCTCAGCAGAACGAATCCAAGCCTGTGTCTTCATAATAGATTCTTCACCAGAGAACGGTATTCCACCCATATTTCGATATTTGATTAATAGGGCCTCAATATCCGGTTCTGCATTCCTTCTATTTCTGACACTCATTTTCTAGTACTTCTGCAAATAGCAGATCAAGTGTCAGGTCACAGAAAAGATATTTCAAAATATAGAGACAAATACTTCAAATGTAAATGTGTCTATCGAGGTGTAATTTTATTCTGCCTTACTCATACTAGGATATTACTGATCCTATCTGTATAGAGTTACCCGTCCTAGAACACTACTGGTTCTATTTCTGATGAGTTTGTTATATGTTATATCCCAGAACTAAGCTTAACCAAAGCTCTGATACCAAATGAGACGACCCCAAACCCCGTACTGACGGTGGCAAGGGTAATCCGTGGAATATAACACAGAAACAGATAATAGCAGAACATAAATAAATAAATACACCAGATAATGAACAGTAGAATATACTGGATAAGAGTAATCATCAGAGTTACACAGTATACAGGATCATACTTAGTACAAATATAGTTCAGACATACATAAATGTCTACAGCGGAAAACAAACATAATGTACAATAGGAGCTGAACAGCATAAAAAGAGATAAATGATAGATCCATCTTCAGCTCCAGCTATCCAGAAAGAACCAGCTAAACCTGAATACAAGGCTGCCCGTGTAGAAAAAGGGGCACCCGAGTTTGAAAGTGAAACAAACTACGAGTCAGTCATGGGACTGGTATGAGAGATCTACTCAACACATTCAAAATATGGCTAATCACAGGACCACACCACTTTCGTGGAACGGGTTTACTCCATCGGATCACCAGTGCTTTAAAAACAAATCTTTCTTTTAAACATCGCAATGCTTTTTATAAAAATGAAGTCATTATAAGCCTCAGTTCCCATCACACAATGCAATGCAAATCGGAGGATAGAGTTTTACCTTATAATAGCCAAAATATGCTTGATACGAGTAAAACAAAAGCATTTGATATTATTACTAGCGTTTATATGTTTCAAAAACAATTTCAAATCATAACTATCAATCATAGACGGCATTGGTACCATATATCATGTCGCGATATATATATACAATCAAAATCGCACGATTTCGTATTTGGAAATTGGATTTCCATCATGAACCAAGGCAAAAGATAGTCCTTACCGAATTCGAGACAATCTAGCCTACCATGTCTCAGGAACAGCCGCAACTACCCCCTGGATCGTCAGGGCCGGTCCACCGATGTGGATTATTATGCCTGAACAATACGTCTCTCCGCCCTATGGGGCATAAATGAGCCAACGGATGACTCCATCGGACCCGGATCATCCGATCTAATCAAGGCGCCTCGCAACAATAACAACCACATAAGTGAAATGTCAGGCCATGTAAAAACACTGACACCACTCCTAGCTTGAAAGAAACGCATGCCCTCCCTGAGGTCCTTCTCCCGTTTCTGGTTCATACCGGGGTGTGAGGCTCGCGAATTCACGTTATACACAAAGCTACGCCACACAGCCGGTGCTTTGATCATCACCACAAGACTTTGCTTTTCAACAGAAGCCCTGATCATTTGCCACTTAGGCATGCCACACTGGCAATTCATACTATGCGACTGATGTCCATCGATATACAACCTCTGAGCTCGTGCGTTTTAGAGAAGGGCGTTAAGCAAATAATAAATTCTCCGCCGCCAAATAGATGTATATTTAATAGAGATCAATCAACACAGAATAAAATCCAATGTCAGACACACAGTCCATTTACAAGTCCGTTCTGGGTCCGAACGAAACCGGAGGCACTAAATACCTCGCAAACCCATCGACCACCACGTACGTCTGGACAATCACCACTCATTATCCATATTTCGGGATGCCTCCCAATCAGGACCTCGGTTACCATCCAAACGAGGTGAAGATCTCCGGTCTTCGACCACCGTCTTCATCTTCGACTTTCAATCGTCGGTCCATTAATTGAAATGAGAATTAACTCAGCTTTTTCAAATAATTCACGCATATTTAGAATTTATAATCAATTTATTTCAATGGTTAAATCATTCGACAACACCAATTTTGTTCTTTAATGTACTTTTCACACCAAACACATTCAACCATCAAATACCACATAAATCGAGCAAATTCAATTTATTTCCATTCCTTATCGTTTATGATATTTTATAACGATTTATCGCTATTTTATTTATTTTAATATAGCCAATTTATTCAAAACGACGCTTCGGGCCATAACGCGGTCGTGGCGCTGTTTTTCTTCAGATTTGATTTACACATATCTAAAAATCTAACCGTTGGATCTTCACAAAATTTACATCACTAGAAAGATCCTTTCAAAAAGAATCCAACGGTTGCAGTTTCGGGAAAATCCGACGGTCGGATCTCCCGGTATCATCGTTTGAAGTGTCGATTTCAAAATACGAACTGCAGCGTCGTTATTCGATTGAATATAATTATATATATATATATATAATCGATTCTGGCACTATTTTTCTTCAGATTTGAATTAAACATTCCAGACAATCCAACCATTGGATTTTTACAAAGTTGGTGCCGTTAGAAAGATATTTCCAAAGCGAACCCAATGGTTGCGGTTTCGGGAAAATCCGATGGTCGGATCTCCCGGTATCATCGTTTGAAATCACGGTTTCGAAATATGAACTGCAGCGTCGTTTTTCGATATATTTCAATTCTATCTAAATATATATATCGATTCTTTGATTTCAAAACCATATGAATTTCATACCTTTGATAAAAATGATATTTTTATCAAACTGTCTTATATTTCAACACTTCACTATTTTTAACAATTCATTTATATAATAAAAATGTGATTTTTATAGTAAAACAATTCATTTCAAAACGAGATTATTTTATACATTTCATATAGATGATAAAAATCTGATTTTTTTTATAAAACAATTTATTTCAAAACGAGATTATTTTATACATTTCATATAGATGATAAAAATGTGACTTTTATATTTAGAACACGAACACCATTCAACACATGAATTTCTATCCAACGAATGAATATTGACTCAACACATGAAGGCTTTCTATTCAACGAATAAATATAGTTTCAACAAATGAAAATAATTCAAACACATGAATATTATTCAAAATTTCGGCAGCATAACGGCAGGGTAGCTAAAACCGGGACCATCCCTAGTACAGCTCCTCGCTCTACCTTATAACCTCGTTGTTTTTGACAATGGGGAATCATGCATCTAGTTCGCACGCAGGCGGCATGTATATATTTTTCATTTCCACAAACTAATCCTATGTGGTTTCAACCAAATATTTCTCAACCACAAATGGGTATTTTTCAAGCACAATCAATCAATATCAACCACAAACAATTTCAATCAACCATTCGCTATCAATCAATTTTCACACCAATCACAAACAATAAATATCGTCCATGGTTTGTGGACGAGGGGCATATATATATATATATATTTATATATATATATCAATTCACTTCTATTTCAACACATATATAAATTTTACAACGCATATATAACTTATACATCGAACATACAACTTATACAACACTTATACAAGAGGTATACAATGCTTATATAACTCATACATCGACTATATAATTTTTACATCGTCGTTTTCCATATCGTTTATAAATTAGAAATCTCACATTGGGTTCCACTCCACCAAAAATAGCAGAAGGCTCAGAAAAATATGCGGTCTCTTCTAGAAGGTAGAAGACGTCCACACGAGTCCACTGTCTCTTGTTTCACTGAATTTCGTCAAAACATGAAAAAGATATGATTTTTCAAAGTTTGCAACGGTTTAAAGGTGTTAAAACATTTGAAAATAAAACAATCCATACCTTTCAGAAATCGTTCAAAACTAGGTTTTGAATTTGCGATCAAACGGAGTAACGGTTTCACGATAGGGTTGTGCGAGGTCGAAGGGCTACGTGAGGCGCACGTGCGTCGAGGAGGGAAGCCAGTTCGGTCAACTTTGGTGGCGGCGGCAGCGGTTGAAAGTCGTGGACTTTGAAGCGTTGGATCTCGACGATGGCGCAGCTACAGGGGTCGAGTCAGGTATGGATGTGGAGAGGGGATCGAGATCTTCAAAAAGTTCAATTGGAGGGGGTGGCGAAAACGCCTGTGGCGGCGGCGATCGGGCTGGGAAGCTTCGACTGTGCTTCCGTCGTTCGTCGGGGAGAGAGAAAGGAATTTCTTTCTTTTTTTTATAAAAATTATGATTGGCCAGTGGGTTTGAAAGGGGTTTTCTGACACGACCACCAATCTAAACCCAACGACTATCGTCCTTAGCATTTTACCCCCATTCCGAACACAATAGGATATGTTTCGTAGGCCCATTCGACTGTTTCATTCAGTTTTCCTTCAAATTAAAATATAAAATATTCAATATTCAATTTGAACGTGCATTTCAATTTGCCAGGGCCATAAACTGATTCGAAAAATTCCAGAAAAATAAATCTGGCTATGTTTTGATGATACGGTCCCAAAAAACTAGTTTCGTCGAATTCTGAGACAGTTTTCCAAAAGGCCCATTTCTGGTCGATCCAATTTAATTGTAATTGACCAAAACACGTTTTCCTTTGCCACGCTCACATACTAGCTTCAAAAATTATGAAATTTGAAACCTAGCAATAACTTCACATCCCGGATCCAACAATAGTGGTTTCGTCGAATTCCGAGATCGTATGCAAAATGGCCAATTTCACGGGCTATATAAATTTCATAGCGACCTTTCTGAAAATTCATTTGGCCGTAACTTTTGCTTTCCGCTATGAAAATTCGATTTTTCAGATTCGTTAGAAAGGTATTCACTAACAGATTTAAATATTTTTGGTTTCACTCAAATCCGTTTTGTTTTGCACCCGGTACAGTCCGACAAAGTTTGAATTCAATTTTTGAAACTACCGCGCCATTTCAGGCCTTGTTTATAATTAGAATTAATTATATTCGTTTTCAATTGTCTATTCCAACTCACTTTTCATCGCTATTATTTAAAATATTTATTTTAAATATTCAAAATCCGTTATTTTAGCCAATTTAAAAAATTTAAATTGGTTCAGATTTTCCGGGTCGTTACAGAATTTCAATAGACTTATAGAATATTTAAATATAAAGGATTGATACAACCCGATTCGAGTCAGAAGACTTGAATTATCACTTCAGTAGGAAGATTCAGCTATAGCTTCATCTATACTATCAATCGTTGCTGAAAAACTTCTTAAATCTGCATCTAAAGTTGTTACAGCTAAAGACCTTCTAGATCTACTATTAAATTCATAAATATGATGAGTTATTTTCATCGATTTATGCAATTTAGGGTGTACGAGATGAAATCCTAAACCCAAATCGAGAGAGGCAAATAAAAGAATTGGTGAAATGATAAGTATCTAATGTAAATAGTGCAGAGGGGTAATTTTTATTTCATTATGTAATAAGTACTTGGGCCTGGCCCAATTACATCGAGATCCTATTTAACATTATAAATAGGCTTATGCACTTGTAAAACATAATCATCGAAATACAATTCATTCTGTTTTCATTTCTGCAATCATATCTCTATTCAATCAGTACACAAAACATTCTAACAATCTCAAACTCTCTTTTATTGAATCTTTAACTACCGTAGCGACTTAATCTCCTAAACACCACATCATCTCTACAATCAGTGTATTGAAGCATTCATCCACTCTTTGCTACTCGAATCACAGTGACGTCGCTGAATACATACGACAACAACTCCATAGCCTCAAATCCATAGCATGTACCTTCTCCACTAACCACTATATCAAAATAACTCAATAGTGCCGTTCACCAACTCTGACCATTACCCCCACCAATTTGAAATGAACAGAAACATGTAACCAGCCAGGTCCACCAAATTTCAACCACTACAACTGCCATCTCTACTCCAATACAAAGCCTAAATCCACAAAAATCTGTCTCTGCAATCAATTCAAAACCCACGATAGTTACATCACCATTATAAGAATATACCTAAACGAAAAAGACAACAAATATAAATTTATACATTATTAACTTAAAAAAAACGATCCATTTCGATTTTAAACATCAAAGATATTATAAGTTATCCCGCTTTCCAAGGATTTTGTCATTTCTAATCTAACCTAGAAGCTGTTTTAACTTCTCCTCCATATCAAAATGGACTGATGTATCAATAATCCAATGTGTGTTGACTGTTGGACTACTCCTTAGTTTCCTGTCAACACATGCACTTGTTATTCTAAAATACATTAAAAATGACGCATGTTGTAATAAATTACTTTCATGATATAACTACTTTCATCTTTCAGTATTTTAGGCTTATATCAAGTCAAGAATATATAAGGATCCCATCACAATTCCAGTATGTTGTCTAAACATTTGGATACATAAACAATGGGGATTGATGCTAATACAAAACCCCTTTACGAGAAGAATTGACTAATATAAAAAATCTATGGAAAAGTAATTGAAAGAACCTAGAACAAAATAATGAAAATAGTTGGTTGAACATCTAAAGCTTCAAAATGTTACACATTCAATAGTGAAGATACAAAATAAAACATCCTAATTTTAACTGCTTCTTAATAAAACTAAATTACTAGTTAATTATTAAGAAAGATCTAAACTAATGAACTCTTTACTCCAAGCAACTATTGATCGTACAACATCTCCAATAACTTTAAATTCATCTGTATTTTGATACAAATAAGCTTCTTCATCCTTAGCATAACAATAGAAATTTTCTAAGCATCAAGTTCAAGAGGTTTGAAGTGAACCAATTCACAAGGACTTGTGGATGAAATTACACCTTCAGCCACCAGTTCCCCTTTTTTGTACCAGCTCATCAGTTTGCACTTAGTTCCAATCACTAGCTCTTTTGAAATAGATGTTCCAAAATTTTCAAAGGTGGCATGGTTTTCGGTATCATTCGACCATTTTTGACTATAAATTTTTTAAGTCTGTTCACCAAATAGAAGTGATTTATGGTATAACGGAACATTTTTTGCACACTTACCATGGAGTTCTCGAACTGATAAGAGTGTGCATTATCATCTTGATTACTTAAATATTGTACACATGGTAATCATAATAAACTAGGCTACGGGATTATGCAAACCCGTGGAAAAAATAATTCTATTACTTGCTTGTGAAAGTAAACCCACTTTAGCCTCAAGTGCCCTCATATTTTCTTCTATTGCAAGCACTACTTTATTTGTATGCGCTTGATCATTTAATTTTGACGTTGTAACTCTGAATTTAAGCCCTTTTACTTTACCAAGTTCGTCTTTACCAAGAACATTTGAAAGAACATCAGTGGCTGTCTTGGATTTTTGGACTGTATGTTGCCAAATTACTGCATTTTCTTTCTTGAAAATATCAAAAGTTTGTTATTTATGATAAATATGAGGGGCTTTTAGGACAATATACTTAATACTACATCATTTCTTTTAGCCTATGACAAAAACATATTAACGTGCTATTTTGATATAATATTACTTACTATCGATTCTTTAACAACTTTATTTGTTGGACATCGATCTTTGGTTAAGCACTCTTTAGTCTATCAGAGGACCTTAGTTATTTCTTGATCTGGCTCTTTTTATTCTTCTATATCATTTAATTGATAAAATATAAAGATTTAGTGATTTATTGTCAAATAAATGTATCAATAAAAAGATGTTAACTACGAAAGTACAAAAATGCATATTTACCTATTTTTGCTATAGTCTTGCATAACCTTGACGACTCATCATGTGTGGCTGGATATGTTTTTCCGTTACTTTCATCATCAAAATGATTATAGCCAATACAAAAGAACCATTGTGAGAAAATTTCTCATTTCATTGCTAATATTGATACTCACTACTGATAATCGTATGTTCCTTTCTAACAAAAACATGTTTTAGTATTAAATTCGTTGATGGTTATAACTTACTTGAAATTTTATCAAAGTTTTATTTTTCATGATTTCAATCCACTCATGATCGGTCAAGTTCAAAGGCTTCTACTTAGCATATTTTTTTTTAGTTTTTTCTTTTTTGTCCAACTATTTAGGTTTTTCCATACCATTACCCACACGACACCTGTACTCTCTTAAAGAAGTTTACATTTTTTGCATTATGTAGTCCTTACTATTTCCTCCAAATTGTATCTTAGCTATAATAAACATCAATTATGAAACCAATAAAATATAGGATATTAAGCATATGCGCATACACATGCATATGTGTAGACACATATGTATATGTGTACACACACATACGTGAGCATGCATATATTTTATAATGTGGTTTGATCTTATACAAAATACACTTGTATATATCTAACATTTTAACTTGTAATTTAAATACAAGACCTAACACATCTACATATGCACCAGTCACAATATATAATGGCATATGTCATGCTAAGTATATTCTTTTTTGTTTAACGGTGCATCAGTAAATAACAATGAGATTGTAATGATGTAATCTAAGTTAATGGTTATATTGTATTCAACTTATTTGTTTTTGACTTGCATAAACTACCGAAATTAGGTATAATACAAGATACCAAAACTGGAAATGCATTCAAAAATGATGAGACATGTAAGATTAGCAACACAAGTGCCCAAAGATTAGTTTTATGATCCATAGGAACCTTTCTCCAATCATTATAAAGCATCAAAACTTTATCCCAAACTAGTGCACCTGTAACGACCCGGGGATATGCGATCTTAGTAATCGACATATACTCAATGTCGACTATCCAAGCATCGGAAGGTGAGAATAGATAAGATAGAAAATTAGAATAGAAGAAGAAGAACACAAAAAATAGCATCATCAGAGTAACACGAATCTCACAGCGGAATGAATAAAATATAGTATACAACATAACTTTGAAACACAAATCTGTATTTGTATATTAGAGTACAACACTTACATCACAGCGAAAATAAACAATAGCTATATGATCCTGAAACCTCCTACTCTAGCTCTCCAAGTATATCTGTAAAATCCCGACTACTTGACTGCCCGTAATAAATTTGGTACCCAAGAGTTTAGGGAAAACAAAAGAAAATAAACTCTGGGTCAGCCATGTGACTGGTGTGAGTAAACTCCAACCATTTGTTTAACTTTTAAAATACTTTTAAAAGAAAGAATAATCGTATGACCGATCCACACATAAACACAGATAGTTTTTACATTACGATAACCCAAAACATTCTTTTATATTGCATACTCTTCTGATATTATAATAATGCCTAAATCAAATAAATAGCAATCTAGTAGAACGCTTTCATCTCACGTTCTACATATATAATATACAATCAAAAATCGTGGGCTCTTATTGGGTAATAAATTCCGAACTATGACAAGGTATGGAACCACCTTCCGATCAGTGTACTCTAGAAGCGATACACTGAAGTTCAACAAGAACATCTTGTAACTCACCCACACATAACCGGCCATTCATTTGCTTGAATGTTCCAAATGTATTTTCACCTTACGGTTGGTATACCACGGGGAGATACAGAATTGAAAGAAGTAACAAATATGAGTATTCTCTAGATGGTGACAATATACCTAATTGGGTGCGACCCACTTAGCCATGCTGCCTGCCCGATTTCTGTCATTTCTCGGTTGATGAGGCTTGAGGTCATAACGTATCATTATACAGATCACATCTTTATTTCCTTTGAATGTCACATCGTCATACCCGCCAAATCACAAATTGATTTCTCCAAAAATACCATGGGTATATAGCTAAGAGAAACGAATTCTCTACCACCAAACGTAAATACATTTGAAGAGATCAACTTACGTGATCTATTAAATATACTCTGTCAGACATTCTTCCATACAGGTTGTCCTGGGACTGGACCAACCGAAGGCACTATTCTGTAAACCCATGTTAGGAAATTTCTACCTAGGATTGCTAGAACAGCCCCCTCATAAACTCCATCTTCAATTATCATCATCATATTTGATTCGCAACGCTAATGCCCATACATAGTGGTTTTCTGTAACACCCCGTGAATTCTATAACATTAGGCTTCACAAATTAAAGTGTAATTAATTCTAAATGAAAGAATTAAGGGAAATGGGTTACGCCATTGCGTTCGTCTCAAAATTTTGCTTGAGATAGAGTCCGAGTTTGTGTGAATCGGACTCCGTATGAAGGAGTTATGACCTTCGGAAGTTTCAAAATAAAATTTAAAATTCAAACAGCTCGGTTTCAAGTTCAAAATTCGAAAAACAGGTTCAAACTGGGCTGGGCGGGAAAATTCCCGCCCAAGGACCAGGTCGACCATGGTGTCGACCTGCTCACCCTAGGTCGACCATAGTGCCGACCTAGGTGTCGACCTGCCAGTCGACCTACCTGGTCGACCTGGCTGGCTGGGTCTGGCTCTGGCTCGAATTTCTTTGGCTCGGTGTGTCATTAGGGCTGACATGTCACCTCTTGATTGGCTCTTTGAACTTTGTATGGTCTAGATTTCTCCTGTCTTCATCTGACGGCTCAAAACAATTTAAAAATCTATATACACACCCTAAGTCTCAACTAAAATTCACATAAAAAAATAAGATGGGAGTCGTCATGCTGCCAGGAAGGAATTGAGCGTAGCCGTCAAGAGAGAGGAGATTAGAGATGAATCAAATTAAGAAGAAGACTAAAGCTTAATCAAATTAATCAACGCAACGTTAATCTACTCAAAGGAACGCATCTCAATTTCAGAATTTAGAATCCAAAATTCAAGATTCTGTATTCTTTGTAAGTATAGTGACCTTTCAGAATATGAATAAAAACTGTGACGTGATTCGATGTAAATGAAAATAGAATTGTGTTATTCTATGATAATGATATAAATTCTGTGTATTGTAATGATTCTGTCATGACTTGTATATTGATATTTGTGGCCTAAATTGATTGATGCAAGCCTATTGAACAATTGTATATGAAAACAATGGCACTTGCAAGTTTGTGGCAAAAACTAGAATTTGATCCCTTTATGTTTATGTCTATGGCATGGACTATATACATTCTCTAAGTCTAAATTAAGGCATATGTAAACATGTTCTAGATTTGAGACCTTTTATGCCTACATGACCCAAAACCTATGAACACATTCTTATGTTTATTTGCAAGTATAATTGGATCTATGTTAAGTGTCGTTTGGGTTACATAAACTATGCAAGTTCATGTTGAAATAGGCTATATGATTAGATGTTAAAATAGGACATTTTGGTGAATATACAACATGTTAGTTTTGTGGTTGACATTATGCCAAGTTAAACATGTATAAACCCAAGTTTGTTTAAGCCTAAACTATGCCATTTCATATGTCACCTACTTAGCTATACTTTGATTTGAATGCAAGTTCACATGGCCCATAATTTATGTTAGTATCGCTAAATTGCAAGTTCATGCGCCACACACCTTTAAGTATTGTAAAATATTACATGTTCTTGGTTTCTCCTTTTTCTCACGTTTATAAAGTTGGGCTGAATTGTGTTGAGCCCAACACTTGTTATAATGTTGCGAACGTACAAATGGGGGTAATAACGTTGGGTGTAAAACATGAAAAATATATGTTGGCATTGTTGGCACATGCCAAAGACAATGACATTTAAGCGGTATGAATTGTTATACCCAAGAATAAAGGACATGACATTTACATATAATTGAGAAGTGATAAAATATGTAAATTTAGTAAACACGGTATGCTTAACCCGAGGTTGGATTGAGTTGTGACGTAAACCTGCCCGGACCCGCTCGGTTGTCCAGTAGTCACAACAATACGTATCCAATGTGGGTGGTTGAGCGTTGAGCCCAATAAGGACCTGAAGTTAGACTGAGCCACGGTGTAAACCTGCCCGGAACCGACCGGCACATCCAGTAACCGCAATAATATCTGTCTAATGTGAGTGGTCAGGTGCTTTAAGAGGCTAAGGACAGATGGTAGGGTTAAGTCAACTATAAACACTTAACCAAATTCAACATGTTAACAAGAATTGATGGGTGAGGTTAGGTAAATACAGACACTTAACCACTTAACATGTTTGACTAGAAATCCCTAGTAACGAGGGACCTGTTTCAGCAGTAACCCAAGTTAGGTATCATGGTACCCTAAAACTAGGCAGGGTGGGGCACGATTACTGGGCTGATTGTAAGCGGTCAAAACGACGGCTGTGGGTGCACAGTGTAGGTTCTAATGGGGTGCGGGCATGCACACACTCCAAAGCAGACAAACAGGGCACTGGGGGCACCAGTAGTATAACCTATGCCTTCTAGAATTGTGTCGGGGCCGCCACCATGGGTCTTGATACATCCCATAGTGGGACCAGCATAGGTATCTACAATTCTTGGGGGCCGTGTGACACATGTTTATGCGAGTAGGATCCGATCTTTAGAAAATGGGGATCACTTCACCCACAACATGGTGTGCCAGTTAGAATAAGCTCAAGTAGGTGCAGAGATATAGTGTGGGTGCGATAGTACATTCGATTCTAAACTACACTTCCTTAGCTTGTGATACTTGCCTGTTTTCAATTTATATCTATCATGCCCTTTTTTCTTATTCACATACTGAAGAGTCACTAGATTTACTCAGGCTTTATGTCTGACTCAATTTTCTTTTCATCTTCTTTTCTTTCGTTCCCCCCTCCCCAGGTCCACAGGGAGGAAACAACTCAGCTCAGTCAGACTCTTTGCAAGCTCTAAGACTGTAGATGTATGGTTTGGATCTCTTTTGCTCGGATTATGACTTTGGATATCACTATGGGGATTTTTGTTACTTTATTTATGTTTTATGCTTCTTTAAAAATAAAGACAGTAATGAGGTTGTAATGTTGGAAGTATTTTGAGACACTTATGGAAATGTTTTGTTTGAACACGTATTGATGAAATAAAAGTCTGTTTGGTTTCTGCTGTTTAAAATATTTGTATTTATATCTGTCTTGTGTTTATCTGTGGCTTTTACTTATAAACCTCCACCAAAGTTAAGGCATTTCCTTTGTGAGTGACCTTAACGGAGGTGGGGTGTTTCACTTGGTATCAGAGCATAGGTTTACCAGACTAGATAAAAGATTTTGAAACTATTTTCAAAAAGGAAGTTTAAAGAAGCATTTTTCAAGAAAAAGTGTTATATTTTTAAAAAGACATAATCCCCCAAAGCCATGTGCACTATCTCTCTCTATCCTTCGTTTTGAATATTTCCTTTCTGTTTTAGCATGTCTGGAGACCTTAACCTTCCAGAAGGAGTACCGATACCCGGCTGTTTTAGTAGGTACTTAGAAGCAAGGGCTAATGGCGCGGGCCCAGCAGACATTTCTCCTCCAGTGGCCACGGTTCCTCCTCCTCCTCCTCGTGGAAATGCATTCACAAAAACTTGTAGAGACTTCAAGGCTATGGGTGGAAAAGACTTTTATGGGACATAATCCTTTGTAGGAGCAAGAAACTGGCTAAAGGAGACCGAGGATCTGTTTGTCATCTTCGGAGTTGATGACAGGCAAAAGATACAGCTAGCAGTGTGGTTGCTTAAAGATGAAGCTTTCTATTGGTGGGAAATTACCAATACTCGAAGGGCGGTGGAAACATGGGAAGATTTCAAGACAAGGTTTGAGATGAAATTCCTCTCCCAAGCTGAAAGAAGCCTGCAAATGGAGAAGTTTCTAACTCTGAAACAGGGAAGTATGACAATCAGGGAGTACGTTAATCAGTTTAATCTGCTGGCCAGATTTGGGCTGGACTTAGTAAACACCCAACACAAGAAGGCGCTTCGCTTCGTCAAAGGTTTGAATGAGCCTCTACACAACCTTGCTAGGACCCATGTATCCATGGGAGCGACTTATGAAAGCTTGGTGGACATGGCGTTGCTACACGAGGAAGACAACGGCAAGAAAGAGACTAAGGTGGAAGAAAAGAAAGAGGGTTTACAAGCTAAGAAAACAGACTTCAAGAAAGGAGGGAAGAACAATAAACCCTGTGAGAGGAGAAGGTGCAATTTCTGTGGCATTGTGGGACATATATCAAAAGACTGCCAAAAAAGGAAGGCGAAGATGGGTGGTTGCTTCCATTGTGGAGAGACTGGGCACCAAGCTAAGGACTGCCCAAAGAAGAGAGGGCAGGGACAGAAAGCCGGATCCAATTCAGAGGGTCAGGTTCATGCGCTAGTGGCACCTCCGCAGGAACGAGGTAGTAATATTTCTGTAGAAGTGTGGTTTATCTTTATGATCATCCAGTTCGCACACTTTTTGACTCTGGTGCATCACACTCCTTTGTTTCATCTGCCTTAGTAGAATCTCTGCATCTAGACACTAGTATGGTAGAGGATCCCTGGGTAGTTTCAAATCCAATTGGGGGCTCCGCTTATTTGTCAATGGTTTGTTTGGGTTTGAAAATCTCTATTCTCAGCGTTGAGTTTAGTTGTAATTCCTTTGTTTTGGGCTTCTCGGGATATAGTTTGATCTTAGGCATGGACTAGTTATCCAGTAATGGTGCCATTCTTGATTGTGAGAAAAGAGTAGCTAGACTCTTGACTCGGCTTGGTAACACTCTAGAATTTTCTTGTAATCCCTTGAATGCTGTTATGCTTAAGTATCTAGAGTCGCTTGATGATTCTGATGAGAATATGCAGTCAGTTAGAGTAGTCCAGGAAAATCCGGATGTCTTTGAGGAGGTGAAAGGATTACCCCCGAGGCGGGAAATAGACTTCCCCATATATCTTGCGGATAATGCAAAGCCTGTAGCTTTACCTGTCATACACATGGCTCCAAAGGAGAGAAAGGAGCTCAGTAAGCAGGTTAAAGAACTTCTCGAAAAGGGGTTCACTAGACGGAGCATTTCAGAATGGGGTGCTCCAGTGGTGTTCACAACCAAAGCGGAGGGTTCGCTTCTTCTTTGTGTCGACTATAGGGAGTTAAACAAATTGACCAAGAAAAATAGGCACCCTTTTCCCCGAATTGACGATTTATTTGATCAGCTTGTAGGTGCGTCGGTCTTCTCCCAACTTGATCTGGAAACTAGGTTCCATCAGCTAAGAGTAGCTGAAGACAACATTGATAAAACGGCGTTCAGAACCCCAGATAGTTTCTTCGAGTGGCTTGTCATGCCTTTCGGCTTGACAAACGCACCCGCTTATTTCATAGACCTATTAAGTAGGGTGTTAAGAGAATTCCTCAACAAATTTGTGGTTGTTTTCGTAGATGATATCTTAATCTTCTCAAAGAATGAGGAAGAACATGCTCAGCATCTGAAAGTAATCATGAATACTCTCCGTGCACATCAGCTAAAAGCCAAATTCTCCAAGTACCACTTTTGGAGAAAGGAGGTAAGATTTCTGGGGCATATAGTGTACAAAGAGGGGTTGGCTGTGGACCCCGTGAAAGTGGTGGCAGTGCAAGATTGGAAGACACCAAGAAATGCAACCGAAGTCCGAAGCTTTCTTGGGCTAGCCGGTTTTTACCGAAAGTTCATTAGGGATTTCGCAAAAATCTCAGCTCCACTCACAAGGCTTACAAAGAAGAATCTGGCGTTCAATTGGGATTTGGACTACGAGTTTGCTTTCCAATGATTAAAAAGGCTCTCACAACAGCCCCAGTTATGACTTTGCCAGATGGAAGCAAAATGTTCATAGTATATACGGATGCTTGTGGTACGGGGCTAGGCACTGTTTTGATGCAAGAAGGGAGGGTAGTAGCTTATGGTGGAAGGCAATTGAAAGTTCATGAAAAGAACTACCCAACCCACTATCTTGAGTTAGCCTCCATCGTCTTTGCGCTTAATTCTTAGCGCCATTATCTCCTAGGTGAGAAGTTCGAATTATACACTGACCATAAATCATTGAAATATCTCTTCTCGCAGAAGGATCTTAACTTGAGGCAGGAAAGATGAATGGATTTTCTTGCCTCGTATGACTTTGAAATTTCCTATGCTCCCGACAAAGGCAACGTAGTAGCAGATACGTTGAGCCGAAAGAAACTGACCTTAAGCCCTCTCTTTGTGGAAAGGCAAAGCTTGGAGTATATAGCCAGTTTTAACTTTAGGCCCTCCTCGGATTTTGTATCGGGTTTGTTAGCATCTCTCTAAGTACGCCCTACTCTCTTGGACTCAATAGGGCTGCACAACGTGAAGACCCTTAGCCTGTTGATGTGATTGATAAACTTATTAGGGGTGAGACTTCTAGTCACCTCAGTAGATACGCCATCGATGATAAGGGTTGGCTGAGGCGAGATGGAAGATTATGCGTCCCACAAGCAAGGGAGCTGACAAAGAAGGTTCTCGAGGAAGCGCATCATTCCAAGATGACTATACACCCTGGCGGTGATAAGATGTACAAGGATATAATAAGGACTTTCTTTTGGAGCGGCATGAAAAGGACGTGGCAAATTTCGTTTCTAAGTGCATGACCTGCCAACGGGTCAAGACGGAACAGAAGAAGCCTGGAGGACTACTTCATCCTTTAGAGGTCCCACAGTGGAAGTGGAATAGCATTTCAATGGACTTCATTGATGGACTACCTAGGTCGAGAAGAGGCAATACTAGCATTTGGGTAATAGTGGATAGGCTTACTAAAAGCGCCCACTTTACACCCATTAAAAGTAGAAGGAATGCCTCATCTCTAGCATCTCTTTATCTCAAGGAAATAGTTCGACTCCATGGGACACCCTCTAGAATTGTTAGTGACCAAGACCCTATCTTCACAAGCGAGTTTTGGCGGAGTCTGCAAGAAGCTGTAGGCACACAGTTATGTTTGAGCACGGCCTATCACCCCCAAACCGATGGCCAGACGGAAAGGGTGAATAGAGTTTTAGAGGATCTTTTAAGACTTTGCATTCTTAACTTTGGAGGGACATGGGAGGATCACCTTCCTTTAGTGGAATTTTCCTACAACAGCAGCTACCAAGCTACCGTAGGCATGGCACCCTTCGAAGCCTTGTATGGAAGACCATGCAAATCACCAACTTGTTGGTGGGAGTCTGCAGATAAACTTATACTTGGGCCGGACATGATTCGAGAGACTTCGGAGAAAGTGGACTTGATATGAAGGAGAATGAAGACTGCCCAAGACAGACAGAAATCCTAGGCCGACAAAAGAAGGACCGACCTTGAGTTTGAGGTTGGGGACAGGGTTTTCCATAAGGTATCTCCTTTAAGGAACGTCGTTCGCTTTGGATCCGTAGGAAAGCTAGCACCAAGATTTGTAGGACCGTTTGCTATCATCGAGAAGGTTAGGAATATGGCTTATAGATTAGAGCTACCCGAAGTTCACAACGTCTTTCATGTTTCTCACCTCCGGAAGTGTTTGCATGAGTCTGCGGAAGTGGTGGAACCTAGCATTCTAGAAGAAGCCGAAGTGGAACCTGAAGCAATTGTGAGGAGAGTTCCAACCCGCAACTTAGGAACTGAAGTGAAAAACTACGCAACCGCGAAGTCAAACTCGTTAAAGTTCAGTGGAGCGACACCGAGGAAGACGCGACTTGGGAAACTGAAGACAGAATACGCACTGCCTACCCTTTTCTTTTTGAGGGTACATCTTTGATCTCTCTTTTTCCTTAAGTTATGCCTTATCTATCTTTTTAGGTATATCTCCACGGTCCTTTTCCTAACCCCTTAGGTAGAAAACAAATGGATGCAAACATGTATTTGAAAACATGTTATGGATGATGGCTGCAAATGGTTGCTATTGATTGCTCGTGGATGCATATACACACACACCCTAGGTTTTAGATCGGCTTAGTCACTTCATATTGCATATGCATATATGTATTCTCATTTGTATATAGTTGAAACTTGATATGTTGTCATATGGTTGTCGCCTTTGTATGAATAAGTTGTGCACTCATGTAGAATTATGAGTAGGAAAAATTTGCATACATAATTGATTCATGACACTTACATGATTCGCATTTAGGAGGTCAACTGAATCAGTAGACAGCCTGATTTCTGCATTAGATAAGGACATGTACACACACCATGCATATGATCATGAAGCATTAGAAGTCTTTTAAGGACAGTGGACGCTTGTGTTTGTTGGTTGAGTAGATGGACGGATGGACGGTTGGATATACATTCTTCCTAACTTAAAGATGTCGAGGACGAAATCCTTTTAACGGGGGAGAATGTAACACCCCGTGAATTCTATAACATTAAGCTTCACAAATTAAAGTGTAATTAATTCTAAATGAAAGAATTAAGGGAAATGGGTTACCATTGCGTTCGTCTTGGAATTCTGCTTGAGATAAAGTCCGAGTTTGCATGAATCGGACTCCGTATGAAGGAGTTATGACATTCGGAAGTTTCAGAATAAAATTTAAAATTCAAACAGCTCGGTTTCAAGTTTAAAATTCAAAAAACAGGTTCAAACTGGGATGGGTAGAAAAATTCCCGCCCAGGGACTAGGTCGACCATAGGGTCGACCATGGTGTCGACCTGGTCACCCCAGGTTGACCATAGTGTCGACTTGGGTGTCGACCTGCCAGTCGATCTACCTGGTCGACCTGGCCGGTTGGGTCTGGCTCTGGCTTGAATTTTTGTGGCTCGGTGTGTCATTAGGGCTGAAATGTCACCTTTTGATTGGCTCTTTGAACTTTGTATGGTCTAGATTCCTCCTGTCTTCATCTGACGGCTCAAAACAATTTAAAAATCTATATATACACCCTAAGTCTCAAACTAAAATTCACACAAAAAAATAAGATGGGAGTCGTCATGCTGCCAGGAAGGAATTGAGCATAGCCGTCAAGAGATAGGAGCTTAGATACGAATCAAATTAAGAAGAAGACTAAAGCTTAATCGAATTAATCAACGCAACGTTAATCTACCCAAAGGAACACATCTCAATTTCAGAATTCAGAATCCAGAATTCAAGATTCTGCATTCGTTGTAAGTATAGTGACCTTTAAGAATATGAATAAAAACTGTGACGTGATTCGATGTAAATGAAAATAGAATTGTGTTATTGTATGATAATGATATAAATTCTGTGTATTGTAATGATTCTGTCATGACTTGTGTATTGATATTTGTGGCCTAAATTGATTGATGCAAGCCTATTGAAAAATTGTATATGAAAACAATGGCACTTGCAAGTTTGTGGCAAAAACTAGAATTTGATCCATTTATGTTTATGTCTATGGCATGGACTATATACATTCTCTAAGTCTAAATTAAGGCTTATGTAAATATGTTCTAGATTTGAGACCTTTTATGCCTACATGACCCAAAACCTATAAACACATTCTTATGTTTATTTGCAAGTATAATTGGATCTATGTTAAGTATCGTTTAGGTTACATAAACTATGCAAGTTTATGTTGAAATAGGCTATATGATTAGAAGTTTAAATTGGACAATTTGGTGAATATACAACATGTTAGTTTTATGGTTGACATTATGCCAAGTTAAACATGTTTAAACCCAAGTTTGTATAAGCCTAAACTATACCATTTCATATTTCACCTACTTAGTTATACTTTGATTTGAATGCAAGTTCACATGACCCATAATTTATGTTAGTATCGCTAAATTCCAAGTTCATGCACCACACACCTTTATGTATTGTAAAATATTACATGTTCTTGATTTACCCTTTTTCTCACGTTTATAAAGTTGGGCTGAATTGTGTTGAGTCCAACACTTGTTATAATGTTGCGAACGTACAAACGGGGGTAATAACGTTGGGTGTAAAACATGAAAAATATATGTTGGCATGGTTGTCACATGCCAACGACAGTGACATTTAAGCGGTATGAATTGTTATACCCAAGAATAAAGGACATGACATTTACATATAATTGAGAAGTGATAAAATATATAAATTTAGAAAACACAGTATGCTTAACTCGAGGTTGGACTGAGTTGTGACGTAAACCTGCCCGGACCCGCCCGGCTGTCCAGTAGTCACAACAATACCTATCCAATGTGGGTGTTTATGCATTGAGTCCAATAAGGACCCGAGGTTAGACTGAGCCATGGTGTAAACCTACCCGGAACCGTCCGACACATCCAGTAACTGTAGCAATATATGTCTAATGTGAGTGGTCAGGTGCTTTAATAGGCTAAGGACATATGGTAGGGTTAAGTCAACTATAAACACTTAACCTAATTCAACATGTTTACAAGAATTGATGGGTAAGGTTAGGTAAATACAGACACTTAACCACTTAACATGTTTGACTAGAAAACCCTAGTAACAAGGGACCCATTTCAGCAGTAACCCAAGTTAGGTATCATGGTACCCTGAAGCTAGGCAGGACGGGGCACGATTACTGGGCTAATTGTAAGCAGTCCAAACGATGGCGGTGGGTGCACAGTGTAGGTTCTAACGGGGTGTGGGCGTGCACACACTCCGGAGCAGACAAACAGGGCACTGGGGGCACCAGTAGTTTAACCTATGCCTTCTAGAATTGTGTCGGGGCCGCCACCATGGGTCTTGATACACTCCATGGTGGGACCAACATAGGTATCTACAATTCTTGGGGGCCATATGACACATGTTTACGTGAGTA
The DNA here is from genome assembly GCA_030737875.1 of Allium sativum. Lineage (NCBI taxonomy): Eukaryota > Viridiplantae > Streptophyta > Magnoliopsida > Asparagales > Amaryllidaceae > Allium > Allium sativum. The sequence continues at coordinate 578,885,558 of CM060915.1, read as the reverse complement.
GGAGCCGATCTTTAGAAAATGGGGATCACTTCACCCTCAGCATGGGGTGCCAGTTAGAATAAGCTCAAGTAGGTGCAGAGATATAGTGTGGGTGCGATAGTACATTTGATTCTAAATTACACTTCCTTAGCTTGTGATACTTGCCTGTTTTTAGTTTATATCTATCATGCCCTTTTTTCTTATTCACATACTGAAGAGTCACTAGATTTACTCAGGCTTTATGTCTGACTCTATTTTCTTTTCGTCTTCTTTTCTTTTGTCCCCCCGGTCCACAGGGAGGAAACAACTCAGCTCAGTCAGACTCTTTGCAAGCTCCAAGACCGTAAATGTATGGTTTGGATCTCTTTTGCTTGGATTATGGCTTTGGATATCACTATGGGAATTTTTGTTACTTTATTCATGCTTTATGCTTCTTTAAAAATCAAGACAGTAATGAGGTTGTAATGTTGGAAGTATTTTGAGACAATTATGGAAATGTTTTGTTTGAACACGTATTGATGAAATAAAAGTCTGTTTGGTTTCCGTTGTTTAAAATATGTGTATTTATATCTGTCTTGTGTTTATCTGTGGCTTTTACTTATAAACCTCCACCAAAGTTAAGGCATTCCCTTTCTGAGTGACCTTAACGGAGGTAGGGTGTTTCATTTTCAGATAATAAATTTGATCCCGGTTTCTCCGTAACGACGACAGAAATGGTCAAAATCTTTGATAGTCGGTTATTTAACTATCAAAGGAAAACATATGTACAAAAAACGGTCATATTTCCAAATGGAAATCTTACCGGGAAAATCATCAATCACCACTGATCCCCTTTAATTAAATTTGTCATTGAATTATCCATTTCCCTATTCCTGTTTCCATATATTCGTAAATTCTTATTTTCTAAATTTAAAAAATACACATTATTAATCATTGGAAAACATTTCCATATTATCTCTCATTTCTATTTTTTTATATTAGAAAACATTTCTGATTCTTATTTGGAAAACATTTCCAAAACTCCTTCATTGGATTTAAACAGATGTTTAGATAAAACATTACTATGCCAACCCTAACCAACACACTCATTAACTAAATTCACTTAACCAACCTTCACTATCGAACCTTTACCATTCCTTAGTTAAAAATGAAGTCAATCAAGTTGGGGTATAACTACCTTTCATACCTTAACTGAGCAACATTTCTAACCTCGTAATAGACAAAGTTCACCTTTTAAATCTATAACAAACTTCCTTACGTAACTCTTAGATTCTATTTACGAATCTACTTCTTTTACAGAAATCATTTGATTATAACAATATTGTTATAATCCCATGCTTCCGAAATATAATAACTTAAATATAACCTTTATTTATTAATTTGGATAAATAAACAAACAACTAATTTATTAATAAATAAATAAATCTTGATTTAAAACAGATTGCGAATAATACATTCTTGAATTCGATAAAATCAAATTTAACGTATAATTCTTTCTCGAATAAACTATATTTGATAACTCTTTTCTTTGACTAAACTATATTCGATAATTTACTTTCGAATAAACTATATTCGATAATCTCTCTTTCTTCGAATAAACTATATTCGATAATCTCTCTTTCGAATAAACTATTTTCAATAATCTCTCTTTCGAATAAACTATATTCGATAACTCCCACTACTACAAAAGTGAGCATATTCGAAACAAGTTTTATGTGGCCTTAGATCGAAAAAGTGTTGCATTTTCACCTTTTTTCAAATAGGCAACACCGATTGGGCGTGGCACCCCCGGCCGTTGCCTTAGCCCTCTAAGGCAATGCTTTAGCACATCTACTGCCATGGAAAGAAAGTGTTGCAGTATAGACGTAATGAAACACCACCTCTGTGAAGGTCACTCACAATGGGAATGCCTTAACTTTGGTGGAGGGTTATAAGTACAAGACACAGAAAACTTTACAAGACAGATAAATATAAGCAGTGAAATTCAATTATTTATTTCATGCGTGGTTCAATACAAAAGCATTACATCAAATTGTCTCAAATTAACTTCCAAAACATTACAACACAATTTCTGTCTTGATTAATGAATAAAGAAGCATAAACCATAAATAAAACTGCATAAATCCCCATGGATAATGTCCAAGATCCATAACCAAGGTGAGAGAGAGTCCAAATAATACATCTACTTTATTGAATCTTGCAAAGAGTCTGGCTAACCAGCAGTATTCCCTCCCTGTGGACCTGTGGGGGGGGGTGGAAGAAAAGAGGGCGAAAGAAAACAGGTCAGACAATAAGTCTGGTAAGTTCGGTGATTACTAGTGTTTAAACAAGAAAAGGGATCATGACAGTAATAACAGAACATAGGACAATACCCTAATATAAGATAAGAGGAACATGTGATCGCACCCATTAATGTAATCTCTGCACCTACTTAACCACTGGATCGACCAGCCCTACGTGCTTATAATAGACGATCCCCTTAATGATCGGCTCCTACTCGCATGCATTCATATCCTGTGTCATTCGGCCCCGCTTGACTGTAGATACCTGTGCTGGTCCCACCATGGGGTGTATCAGTCCCTCTGGTGGCAACCCGACACGATTCAAGATGCACAGTGAATACTATTGATGCCCAATGCCTGATTTTTACACTCCGGAGTATGTGCACGCCCAAACTCCGTCGGAACCTACACTGGCCCACCAACCGCCGACGTTTTGACCGCTTATAATCATCCTAGTAATCGTGCCCCACCCTGCCTAGTTCCAGGGTACAATGATACATCTATCTGGGTTACTGCTGAAATGGGTCCCCGATACTAGGGTTTTCTAATCAACATGTTTATTTGGTTAAGTGTCCAAGTTTACCTAACCCCACCCACTCGTTTAGTTAACATGTTGAATCGGTTAAGTGTTTCCCTAATTGACTTAACCCTACCAATCCTGACTTAGCTTTAATTTATTAAAGCGCCAACCACTCACATTAGACAGGTCTTGTTGTGGTTACTGGATGTGTCGGTCGGTTCAGGGCAGATTTACACCACAACTCAGTCTAACCTCGGGTTCTTTTTGGGCTTGATGCACTAACCACCCACATTAGAAAGGTCTTGTTGTGGTCACTGGATATGCCGGTCGGTTCTGATCTGGTTTACACCACAACTCAGTCTAACCTCGGGTTAGGCATATTCGTCTTTTCTAACTTCACAATTTTCTATATATGTCTAATTTCTTTATGTAAATTTAATTTAATTTAATCATGCCATAATTATCCTTTGATTATGCTCACCATAAATGGTATATCAAATATAACATTTCATGAACAAATCTATGCCATGAATTTTCATATTTTCCCATCGCTACCCCTGTGGAACGTACGCATGAATCACATAAAATGTTGGGCTAGTAAATTAGCCCAACCCATATACAAGAAAGGAGTAATGAACAAGGGTCATGAAATAAACATAAAATAGCATACATTTCAACTTGTCATGTATAACTTGGCATAGAAGTATCATTAACTTTAGTTAAATGGGTAAAGGTCAACTTGTGACTAAGTTGGGTCTAACGGTCATGTAAACTTGACAAAGGTCTAGCATGGAGGTTTAACATGTAATCATTGTTTCAAACCACAACTTAGCATATTAACTTAAAAGTGTTAAACATAAGAGGGCTGTTATAAACATATTCGAATCACAATTTAGCATGATACTTATGTGTTAAAAACATAAGAGGACTACAAATTCCAAATTTTACAACATAATTAGATTCAACCTAACATGAATATACATGAGTGTTGATCTAACATATAAGCATGTGTTTGAGATCATAAACTTGCAAATTACCACCAATTTATAACATGACATGTTTTTCCATTTAATTGGCAAAATTAATCCATTACCCAATCATAATAGATTCCAATAACATACAATATATTCATCACCACAATCATATAGACATGATTAATATACAATATGTTCATCACCACAAGCATGTAGATATGATTAATATACAACATGTTCATCGCCACAAGCATATAGACATGATTAATTACAACGATACTTTAAGATAAACGAGAATAAAATCTTATACATAAGCATCATTCTATATCCAAATTACAACATGTCATGATTCAATTGAAAGAATGTTTAAATCTGTGTAATAACCAACTTAAAACTAAAAAGGAATTCTTGCATTCTGAAATCCGAATTTTGAAATTGGTAAGCTCACCTTTGACGTAGATCGTTGAATTTGATAATCTTTTAATTTGATTTTTGATTCAGGTTCTTATCTTGTCTTTGAATTTGTGACGGCTACTCCATGTTTTCTATTGACAGCATGATAGTTCTAGGATTATTTTTGTGTGATTTTTAGGTTTGAGCATTGGGTTATTTATATAGAATTTCAACTCAATTTGAGCCGTCGGATGATCCTAGGGTTAACCACAACCATCTAGTGAAGATAGGGTGACACCTCAGCCCTAGTGACTCAACACTGAGTCACAAAATCATCACCTTTTAGACCTGGCGGGGGGGGGGGGGAGGGGTGGTCGACCTTTGGAGGGAGGTCGATACTAGGGTCGACCTGGCTCCTGGGCAAGAATTTTCCCGCCCAGCCCGCTTCTTACTTCTGATTTGAATTTGAATTTGTTTTCGATCTGTTTGAATTTATTTGAATTTCCTAGGAACTTCCAACAACCATAACTTCTTCATACAAAGTCCAATTTATGCAAACTCGGACTCTGTCTCAACCAGAATTCCGAGACGAACACAATGGCATAACCCGTTTCCCTTAATTCTCAATTTTAAATTAAGTATTGTTTAATTCGTTACTATACTGTTAGCAGAAAATACGGGGTGTTACATTCTCCCCGCCTTTTAGGATTTCGTCCCCGAAATCTTCAAGTCGAGAAGAACTGATCAAGTCGAGAGCTTATATCCTACCCTCCAATCACCCATCTACTCAACCATCAAACACAGGCATCCATTGTCCTTAAAAGATTTCTAATGCTTCATGATCATATGCATTGTATGTGTACATGTCCTTATCTAATGAAAATTCAGGCGGTCTACTGATTCAGTTGACCTCCTTAATGCAAATTATGCCAGTGCCATGAGTCCATTATGAATGCAATTTTTCCTTCTCAAATTTACTCAAAATTTTCTTACATTAGTGTACAATCATACATACAAATGCAACGTCCATATGATAACACATCAAGTTTTAATCCATAAACCAATACATATATGCATATGCAATATGGAAATGACTGAGCCGATCTAATACCTAATGTGTGTGTATATGCATCCACTAGCAACCACTTGCAACCATCAATCATAACATGTTTCAATTACATGTTTACATCCAATTGGGTTCCTACCTAAGGATAAAGGATAGGATCGAGGAGATATACCTAAAAATATAGATACGAGCATAAACTTAAGGAAAAAGAGATTAAAGACGTACCCTCAAAAAGAAAAGGGTAGGTTGCGCGTATTCTGTCCTCAGTTTCCCAAGTCGCGTCTTCCTCGGTTTCGCTCCATTGAACTTTGATGAGCTTAACTTCACGGTTGCATAGCTTTTTGACTTCTGTTCCCAAGATACGGGTTGGAACTCTCCTCACAGTTGCTTCTCGTTCAACTTCAACTTCCTCTAGCATAATTGGTTCTACCACTTCCGCAGACTCGTGTAAGCATTTCTGCAGGTGAGAGACATGAAAGACATTATGAACCCCGACCAACCTTTCGGGGAGCTGTACCCTATAAGCCATCTTCCCAATCTTCTTGATGATAGGGAACGTCCCTACAAATCTTGGTGCCAACTTTCCTGCGGATCCAAAGCAAACCACGTTCCTCAAAGGAGATACTTTAAGGAACACCTTGTCTCCAACTTCGAACTCAAGGTCAGTTCTTCTTTTGTCTACGTAGGACTTCTGTCTATCTTGGGCAGTTTTCATTCTTATTCGTATCAAGCCTACTTTCTCTGAAGTTTCCCTAATTGTGTTTGGTCCAAGTATGAGCTTGTCTGTGGACTACCACCAGCAAGTTGGTGACCTATACGGTCGTCCATATAAAGCTTTGAAATGCGCCATGCCTATGGTCGCTTGGTAGCTATTGTTGTAAGCGAATTCCACCAAAGGTAGATGATCCTCCCATGTACCTCTGAAGTCAATAATGCATAATCTCAAGAGGTCTTCTAATACTCTGGTGACTCTTTCGTTTGGCCATCAGTTTGAGGGTGATAGGTTGTGCCTAAGCATAACTGTGTGCCTACAGCCTCTTGTAAACTCTTCCAAAACTCGCTCATGAAGATAGGGTCTCGATCACTCACTATGCTGGAGGGTATCCCATGGATTCGAACTATCTCCTTAAGATATATGGATGCTAGAGATGAGGCAGTCCTTGTACTCTTGACAGGTATAAAGTGGGCGCCTTTTATGAGCCTGTCCACTATTACCCAAATGCTGGTATTTCCCCTTCTTGACCTAGGCAACCTATCTATAAAGTCCATCGAGATGCTATCCCATTTCCACTGTGGGACTTCTAGAGGATGGAGCAGACCACCAGGCTTCTTCTGCTCTGCCTTGACTTGTTGGCATATTAAACACTTAGAAACAAATTCAGCTACGTCTTTCTTCATGTCATTCCAAAAGAAAACTCATTTGATATCTTTATACATTTTGTCTCCGCCTGGGTGTATGGTCATCTTGGAATGGTGTGCCTCTTCTAGAACCGCCTTTACCAAATCCCTTACTTGTGGGACACATAAACTTCTATCTCGTCTCAACCAGCCCTTGGCATCAATGGAGCATCTATTGAGGTGACTGGAAGTGTCACCCCTAATTAACTTGTCCATCACATTGGCTAGCTGAGGGTCTTCTCTTTGCACGACTCCGACTAAGTCTAATAGAGTTGGCCGCACTTCTAATGTTGCTAGCAAGCCAGGTACAGCGTCAGAGGAGGATCTGAAGTTAAAGCTTGCTATAAACTCCAAGCTTTTCCTTTCCACAAAGAGAGGGCTTAAGGCCAGCTTCTTTCTACTTAAGGCATCTGCTACTGCATTTCTCTTGCCAGGAGTGTAGGAAATCTCAAAATCATACGAGGCAAGAAACTCCATCCATCTTTGCTGCCTCAAATTGAGATCTTTCTATGAGAAAAGGTATTTCAACGATTTATGGTCAGTATATAGTTCAAATTTCTCACCTAGGAGATAATGGCGCCAAGACTTAAGCGCAAAAACGATGGCTGCCAACTCTAGGTCATGGGTTGGGTAGTTTTTCTCGTGTACTTTCAACTATCTTCCACCATAAGACACTACCTTCCCTTCTTGCATCAGAACAACATGTAGTCCCGTTCCGCAAGCATCTGTGTATACTGTAAACATCTTGCTTCCATCAGGCAATGTCAGAACTGGGGCTGTTGTTAGAGCTCTTTTCAAATGTTGGAAAGCAATATCGCAATCCAAATCCTAATTGAAAGCTAGGTTCTTCTTTGTCAATCTTGTCGGTGGAGCTGAGATTTTTTTCAAAATCTTTGATAAATTTTCGATAAAATCCTGCTAGCCCAAGAAAGCTTCGGACTTCGGTTGCGTTTCGATGAACTTTCCAATCCTGCACAGCAACCACTTTCGCGAGGTCCAGAGCTATCCCCTCTTTGGACACCACGTGTCCAAGGAACCTAACTTCTTCTCTCCAGAAATGGCATTTGGAGAATTTAGCTTTCAACTGATGTGCAAGGAGAGTATCCATGACTTCCTTTAGATGCTGAGCATACTCTTCCTCATTTTTTGAGAAGATCAAAATATCGTCTACGAAGACCACCACAAACTTATTGAGGAACTCTCGGAACACCCTGCTCATTAAATCAACGAATTAGGCGGGTGCATTAGTCAGGCCGAAGGGCATGACAAGACACTCGAAGAAACCATCTGGGGTTCTGAATGCGGTCTTATCAATGTTGTCTTCAGCCACCCTTAGCTGATGAAACCCGGTAGCCAAATCTAATTGGGAGAAAACCGATGCACCTACAAGCAGATCGAACAAATCATCTATTCTCGGGAGTGGGTGCCTATTCTTCTTGGTCATCTTGTTTAGCTCCCTATAATCAATGCACAGGCAAAGCGAACCATCAGCTTTAGTCGCGAACACTACCGGAGCACCACATTCAGAAATACTCCGTCTTATTAACCCCTTTTCAAGCAGCTCTTTGATTTGCTTGCTGAGCTCCTTTCTCTCCCTTGGGGCCATGTGCCTAACAGGTAAAGCAACGGGCTTTGCATTATCAACAAGATATATATGGAAGTCTATCTCCCACCTTGGAGGTAAGCCCTTTACCTCTTCAAACACATCCGAGTATTCTCGGACTATCCTTACAGTCTACAAGTTCTCAACAGACGCATCAAGAGATTCTAGATAACTAAGCATAACGGAGTTCATGCGATCACAAGAAACTTCGAGAGTGTTATCGAGGCGAGTCATGAGTCTAACCACTCTCTTTTCACAATCGAGGACGGCACCATTACTGGATAGCCAGTCCATGCCTAGAATCAACCCGTAGTCCGTGAAGCCCAAAACAAAGGCATTACATCTAAACCCAACGCTTAGTATAGATATTTTCAAATCCAAACAAACCATTGACAAATAAGCTGAGCCCCCAATTGGATTTGAAACAACCAAGGGATCCTCTACTATACTGGTGTCTAGGTGCAGAGATTCCACTAAAGCAGTAGATATAAAAGAGTGCGATGCGCCAGAATCAAATAGTGTACATGCAGGATGATCAAAAAGAGAGACTAAACTTTCGACAGAAATATTTCTACCTCGTTCTTGCGGAGGTGCCGTGAGAGCGTGAACTTGTCCTCCAAAAGAAGGTACAGCTCCCTGCCCTTGCTTCCTTGGACATGCCTTAGCCATGTGTCTTGTCTCACCACAGTGGAAACGACCACCCATATTCCTTTTCTTCTTCTTGATGTCTTTGATCAGATGCTCGGGAATGCCACAGAAATTACACTTTCTCTTTTCATGGGGTTTGTTGTTCTTCCCGCCTTTCTTTGAATCAGCCTTCTTGTTCTACGACCCCTCCCCCTTCTTATCTTGAGGCACTTTCGCTTTTGCCTCATTCTTGCCCTTGTCTTCCTCATGTAAGAGTGCCATGTCTACTAACCTCTCGTAAGTAACCCCCATAGGTATATAGGTCATAGCCAAGCTGTGAAGTGGCTCATTCAATTCCTTGACAAAATGGAGAGCCTTCTGATGAGGAGTATTCACTAAGTCCAGTACAAATCGGGCCAGCTAATTGAATTGATTGACGTACTCCTTGGCCGTCATACTTCCTTGCTTAAGAGATAAAAACTATTCCAACTGTAGACTTCGTTCAGCCTGTGAGACGAATTTCATCTCAAACCTTGTCTTGAAATCCATCCATGTGTCAACTGGTCTTTTAGCGTTAGTGACTTCCCACCAATAGGAAGCTTCGTCTTTGAGCAACCATTTAACACCCCACATCTGTTAAGGTCACTCACAAAGGGAATGCCTTAACTTCAATGGAGTATTATGGGTACTGGAACATAAATATTACAAGACAGACATATATAAAACAACGGAAAAAAAAGTGGAAGTACTTCAAATCATTTATTAAATATAAGTGTTTACAAGAAAAGCCCATCAACTTCCAATACCCAATTTCATAGTTAAAATATCTGTCTTGCTCAAAAACAAAGAAGCATAAAAACAAACTGCAGTATTCCCCAATAAAGCAAAGCAAGCCATAGCCAAGAGAAATCCAAGCCATACATGAAAGAGCCTTGGAGCTTGGTAAGAACCGAACTAAGCTGTATTCCCACCCTGTGAACCTGGGGGGGGGGGGGGAACGGAAGAAAAAGTGGCAAAACAAAACGGGTCAGTCATAAAGACTGAGTAAGTCCTAGTGACTTTCAGCACAAAAATAGGTAAAGATAACACGGCATGAATAAACTGAAAGTAAACATAAGCATGATAACTAGGTAGGCAAGATAAACTAAGATATCAAGATAAACTATGATAACAAGATAAACTAAGGTAACAAGATAAACTTCGGGCACGATGAAACAAGTATAACATCCCATAATTCCTATCAAGTATCCCACCGCATGGTTTCCATCAAGAATAACATCACAAGGTTTCTAAGCTTTACCATTAAAACGATATCTATTTGCTCTGCACCACCTAACTAGCATCCTCATAAGTGTCTTACATTGAATGATCTGTATTCCTACTAGTGTCCCAACTAGTGTCCTGTGTAACAAGGATCCGTACCCCCTCCTTGTGTCCCAACTAGTAGCCCGTGTTATATAATAATTACAACGTGATCCCAATCCCCAAAATTATGGTAGCCTTCAGGTGTACATCGATTATGAGGATTCCACCTTGATCACGCCAATGGCCATATATATATATATTCGATGCACCCTTACTACCTTATTGATCGGCTCCCTACTTGACCTAGTTCTCGTTTGTGTCACGCGGCCCCCTACTTGTAGATACCTGTGCTGGTCTCACCATGGGGTGTATCAAGTCCCATGGTAGCAACCCTGACATAATCAAGATGCACAGCTTTATACCTACTGATGCCCAGTGGCTAAATTTTCTGCGCCGAAGTGTGTGCACGCCCGCACTCCGTTAGAACCTGCACTGCTGCACCAACCGCCGCTAATTTGACCTCTTATAATCAGCCTAGTAATCGTGCCCTACCTGCCTAGCTCAGGGTTCCGTTGATACCTAATGTGGGTTACTGCCGAAATGGGTCCCCGTTACTAGGTTTTTCTAATGGTTAAGTCTGTGGGCCTATATTCTCTGATATTGCCCACCAACCCTGATGTGTACTTAACCCCGCTACCGATTCAAGCATGTGTATTTAATGGTTAAGTGTATGTGGGCCTATATTTACTAATATTACCCACCAACCCGATATGTACTTAACCCTTCTACTCGTTATGTTACCATGGTTAAGTGTTTACCTTAGTTAACTTAACCTTTCTTGCTTATTATGTTTGATTGGTTAAGTGTGGTTTATTAACTTAACCTCGTTCGTCTATCTGGTTTCATTGGTTAAAAATTTTCTTGTTAACTTAACCCCATGTGTTACTTAACCCTACCACGCATCACATCAGATTGGTTAAGTGCATATTAACTTAACCCCATCCACTAGTCATATTATAATGGTTAAGTGTTATGAACTTATTCAGGTTAACTTAACCCACCCGCTTGTCCTGTTATGTTGGTTAAGTGTTACTACTTAACCGCAACCACTTGTCTAATTAACCCATTGTATTAGTTAAGTGTTCTCATTAACTTAACCTCACTCTATAGTCTAGTTTAATCATGTTATAATGGTTAAACATTTGCTTAACCTTACCCACTACCGTAGTCAACATATTAAATTGGTTAAGTGTCCAGATTAACCTAATCATATTACTTAACCCACCCACTTATATCATATTGGTTAAGTGTTCTTATTTACTTAACCCTACCCTCTGGTCTAATTACCATGTTACGTTGGTTAAGTATTACTATTCGTATTTCCACATGTCACCCACATGTCACCCACTTAACCCCCATGTCCCACCACATGTTTATCTGGTTAAGTATTTCTTAATCATTAAGGCCGTAACCTTATAAAGACCTCTCACATTAGACTGACATTTATGGCAGCTGGATTTAACGGGCGGGTCCGGGAAGTCTTACACCATAAAAGAGTCTAACCTCGTGTCTTTACAACTGTTACGCTTTTAATTTGGGCCTAGGACCTCTCACATTGGGCTGACATTTGTTACTACTGGATTCGTCGGGCGGTTCCGGGCAGGTTTACGTCACAAATGAGTCCAACCTCGTGTCCTAAGCATTGATTATTACTTATAATCTTTTACCCCAATTTGAATTTATTTCCCCTATTCAAATTATCAATTTATTCCTAATTTAACGATGTCCATAATTAACTCAATTATGTCCATCAATTAATGGTATGCAAAATCATACCAATTTTACCACAATTTATCTTAGGCCATTAAAGGCAACTTATCTCAATTTATATTTATCCCTCCTTTAAGGCTATTACATGCCAACTGCCCAAAACCTATTTAGGCGTGTTCATATTAGCCCCTTTTCAAGACATAAATTATCACATGTGTTTCAACCAAAAATTTCACCTATTTAACATATGCCCAAGTTATAGATTACATGTCCGTTTTACATATGCCTAATTCATACCAAATTTACATATGTTCAATTCATGCCTGTTTACATGTAAGCCAAATTTATATATGCCTAATCTTAGACAATTTTACATATATACCAAGTTTCATGCCTTTTTATACATATATCAAGATTCATAGTTTACATGTTTACAAAGCTATGCCCAATTCACATAGATCAATTTTTATCCAAATATATGTATCAATATTCTTGCCATATTTTACATAGGTCAAGTTTCATACCAGCTACATGTATTCCATGTTTACCCCAATTTACCCAAGCTAGCAAAACTTTAATTATAACGATAATACCCAAATTCAAATATCGTGTTAATGGAAATAATACCCAAGTATCCAGTTTTCATATTATGCCTTCGATTCTACCAAACACATATATCCAACAAGGCAATATCCCAATATTTCCCCCGTATTCAATTGCACGCAAATCGCATTTTAGGCCTAGGTCCGAAATTGACCAAGGTTCATCAAAAGAAAACAAATAGGGGAAAGGTAGAATTTTGCATAATAAAAAGATCAGAGAGAAAAACAACATCATGATAGGCATAAAGATTAGAACTTGATGATAACGACATTACGAATCAAGAAAACTGCTGAATAAATCACAAACTTGTCATGAGAATAAAGGTAGACAAGTCTCAAATCTAAAGATTCAAAAAGCAACATGAATAGATCATACTTAATCCAATTCCACTTTAATTCATGGCCACATTATAATTAAATATTTAAATCGGAAAGCAACTAGAACTTACAGAGAACGGCTAATGAATTAGGGAGTGAATTTGTCGTAGAAAGTTGCAGTGTCATTGATCTATCCTCTTGAATTTGTTGTAGAAGCATTGATCTTTGATTTGATTTGGGTTTGAACGCTTAAGCTTTAATTTGGAGACGGAGGCCATGGCTCAAGAGAGATTCCAGCAGCATTTAGGTGTAAGAATGATTTGTTATGAATTAGGTTAGGTCTAGGTGTTATTTTATAGGTGTAGCAATTCATTTCAGCCATCGGATTAACCCTAAAACCCATACGGACCATCAAAACTCGTCCCGGGCCTCAAAAATGGGTTCTGGGCCACCCCAGGCCGACCAGGTCGACCTGTATTGGGAGGGAGTCGACACTACAGTCGATACAGGGGGGGCAGGTCGACTTGGGTGTCGACACTACAGTCGACACGGGTAGTCTGCCAGAAAGTCTGCTGAAATCTTGTTTTGGCCATATCTTGGTCATACGGACTCCGATTTTCGAAAACTCGGACTCTATTTCGCGTATTTTTCCGAGAGGAACGCAATGGTGATGTCCATTTTACCTAATTCCTGATTCTTGAATTAGTTATCCTTATTTTTTTATCTTTTCCGTTACATACGCCGTTATCGAACTAATTTTTCTTCTCTTCCATGTATTAATTAATTCTCCTTATGCATCACCATTATTTACCTATCATAAGCATATTTTCATATATTTTATTTCATTTTTAATTATATTAAAAAAAATATGGGGTGTTACATTCTCCCCTCCTTAAAGGATTTCGTCCCCGAAATCTTCAAGTTAAGAAGAATGTGTCCTACCATCCATCATCCATCTACTCAATCATCAATCACAGGCATTCATTGTCCTTATGAGATTTCTAATGCTGTATGAACATATGCAAGAAGTGTGTGTATATGTTCCTTGTCTAATGCAAATGATCAGGCCTGATTGATCTTCTAAATGCAAAATATGTTAGTGCCATGAGTCCAACATGTATGCAAATAGTCCTAGTCACATAAACACTATATGTGTGCACAAACATCCATCCATATGCAGCATTCACATGATAACACATTCAATTTCATCCATAAACAAGTATAAACACTCATGCATATGCAATATGAAAGGTGACTGAGCCGATCTAGTGCCTAATGTGTGTAAATGCATCCACGAGCAACCACTAGCAACCACTTGCAGCCACTTGCAACCATCAATCATAACATGTCTGAAACACATGTTTACACCCAATTGTTCCTATCTAAAGGTATAGTCGAATGATAGAAGCAAGTAAAAACTTTGTGCCCATTAGGCAATGTCAAAATTGGAAATCTATTCCATATATATATTGATTAGGAGAGGAACTCTCTAAGCATCAGCCTCGAAGACCGAAATCAACATCAGACTGACACCCAAAGAATTACTCAACCCAACCACTATATATGATTCTAGGAAACTAAGCATGATGGACTCCTTTTAGGTCACAAGGAAATCCCTTCCTAAGACCAACTCGTATCCTATAACACCCAAAAAAAGTTTAGTCAAGCCAATGAACAACCTCAAGCCCCAACATGTGTTACTGACAGATGAGTCATACTCCCTATGGGGTTTGCAACAGAAATTGGATTGAGAATAGGACCGAGAGGATATACACGAAAGATAGCATGCAAGTAAGCTCTATAGGAAAAAGGAATCAAGGATATACCCTTAAAAAGAGATATGATGCACGAATATAGTCTTCAATCTTCTAAGCCACATTCCCTTGAGCTTAACTCCGTTGTGCTTTGACCATATTTAACTTCACAATTTCATAGCTTCTTAATTCTTGTTTCCAAAATATGAGTTGAACCCATTTCACTATTGCCTCTCGTTCCACTTTCACTTATTCTCCTTTTTGTATACTCGGCTTACACATAACAGCGTACTCATGGTTTCACACAAGCTCTCCAAAATTTACTAGAAAGTATTCCACATAGATGAATTATCTCTCGAAAATAAACAAATGTCGACCATGTTGCCCAATGTACTTACTTAGGTGACTCTCTATAACTCATGCATAAGCGAAATGACCCATCCGCCTTAGTGGCAAACACTACTCGAGCGGATCAACTAATGTATCAAGAGATTCTAGGTAACTAATCATAATAGAACCCTAAAGGTTACATGCGACTTCGAGGGTATTACCGAGGCAAGTCAAGAGTCTAACTACCCTCTTTTCAAAACCGAGAAGGTCACCCTTACTGTATAACCACTCCATCGCTAGAAACAACCCATAGCCCAAAACATAAACAATACTTCTGGACTCAACACTTAGCATAGACATTCTCAAATCCAAACAAGTCATGAATAAATGAGATGATTTCCCCAACAGGATTTGAGACAAAAATGGGATCCTCTACTATGCTAGTACTAAGGTGCAGAGACTTAACTATCGAAGCAGAATTAAAAGGATGCGATGTACAAAAACAAAGTTCTAGTGGGGTTATAGAAAGGAAAAGCTAAACTTTTAACAGAAACGTTACCACTCTCTTAGGTACGCTAGTAGTGGGAGCATTCAATTGCCCTCTCGACGATCTTGTCCCTTGCCCTTGTCCTATAATACTTAACTGCATGTCCCTTCTTACTAAAGATACTCTCTCTTGTCGTGGGTTTTACTATTCTTTCACTTAGGCCTCTTTCCTCTCACCTTTTTCCTCCTTCGTAGATTAAGCTATAACAACTAGTTCCTTGTTCTTACTGTCCTTGTATAGTTTGTTGACAAGTCTCTCGAAGCTACCTCCAACGCATGGCAACTCTACCCAACTTGAAATAAGATTAGACGCAGATGGAACTACCATGGCTACAGACGGAGGTTGGGAACTCCTTTGCCCTCCGACATGTGTCGGATGCCTACGAAACTATGGTGAAAAGAGAGAGAAGAGATTTCAAGAAAGAATCAAAAGATAGTGCATATGGCTTTGGGGAATATGCCTTTTAATTAAAACAAAAATTTCTTGAAAATTTGCTTCTTTGTAAATGTTTTGAAAATAATTTCAGAAGGTTTTTGAAAACTTTTGCCCAGTCTGGTAACCTTCTGCTCTGATACCAAATGTAACACCCCACATCTGTTAAGGTCACTCACAAAGGGAATGCCTTAACTTCAATGGAGTATTATGGGTACTGGAACAGAAATATTACAAGACAGACATATATAAAACAGCGGAAAATAAAGTGGAAGTACTTCAAATCATTTATTAAATATAAATGTTTACAAGAAAAGCCCATCAACTTCCAATACCCAATTTCATAGTTAAAATATCTGTCTTGCTCAAAGACAAAGAAGCATAAAAACAAACTGCAGTATTCCCCAATAAAGCAAAGCAAGCCATAGCCAAGAGAAATCCAAGCCATACATGAAAGAGCCTTGGAGCTTGGTAAGATCTGAACTAAGCTGTATTCCCACAATGTGAACCTGGGGGAGAGGGGAGGGAACGGAAGAAAAAGAGGCGAAACAAAACGGGTCAGTCATAAAGACTGAGTAAGTCCTAGTGACTTTCAGCATAAAAATAGGTAAAGATAACATGGCATAAATAAACTGAAAGTAAACATAAGCATGATAACAAGGTAGGCAAGATAAACTAAGATATCAAGATAAACTATGATAACAAGATAAACTAAGGTAACAAGATAAACTTCGGGAACGAGGAAACAAGTATAACATCCCATAATTCCTATCAAGTATCCCACCGCATGGTTTCTATCAAGAATAACATCCCAAGGTTTCTAAGCTTTACCATTAACAATATCTATTTGCTCTGCACCACCTAACTAGCATCCTCATAAGTGTCTTACATTGAATGATCCGTATTCCTACTAGTGTCCCAACTAGTGTCCTGTGTAACAAGGATCCATACCCTCGACTAGTGTCCCAACTAGTAGCCCATGTTATACAATAATTACAACGTGATCCCAATCCCCACAATTATGGTAGCCTTCAGGTGTACATCGATTATGAGGATTCCACCTCGATCACCCCAATGGCCATGTATATATTCGATGCACCCTTACTACCTTATTGATCGGCTCCCTACTTGACCTAGTTCTCGTTTGTGTCACGCGGCCCACTACTTGTAGATACCTGTGCTGGTCCCACCATGGGGTGTATCAAGTCCCATGGTGGCAACCCTGACACAATCAAGATGCACAGATTTATACCTACTGATGCCCAGTGGCTAAATTTTCTGCGCCTAAGTGTGTGCACGCTCGCACTCCGTTAGAACCTGCACTGCTGCGCCAACCACCGCTAATTTGACCTCTTATAATCAGCCCAGTAATCGTGCCCTACCTGCCTAGCTCAGGGTTCCGTCGATACCTAATGTGGGTTACTGCCGAAATGGGTCCCGGTTACTAGGTTTTTCTAATGGTTAAGTCTGTGGGCCTATATTCTCTGATATTACCCACCAACCCTGATGTGTACTTAACCCCGTTACCGATTCAAGCATGTGTATTTAATGGTTAAGTGTATGTGGGCCTATATATACTAATATTACCCACCAACCCGATATGTACTTAACCCTTCTACTCATTATGTTACCATGGTTAAGTGTTTACCTTAGTTAACTTAACCTTTCTTGCTTGTTATGTTTGATTGGTTAAGTGTGGTTTATTAACTTAACCTCGTTCGTCTATCTGGTTTCATTGGTTAAAAATTTTCTTGTTAACTTAACCCCATGTGTTACTTAACCCTACCACGCATCACATCAGATTGGTTAAGTGCATGTTAACTTAACCCCATCCACTAGTCATATTATAATGGTTAAGTGTTATCAACTTATTCAGGTTAACTTAACCCACCCGCTTGTCCTGTTATGTTGGTTAAGTCTTACTACCTAACCGCAACCACTTGTCTAATTAACCCATTATATTAGTTAAGTGTTCTCATTAACTTAACCTCTCTCTATAGTCTAGTTTAATCATGTTATAATGGTTAAACATTTGCTTAACCTTGCCCACTCCCGTAATCAACATATTAAATTGGTTAAGTGTCCAGATTAACCTAATCATATTACTTAACCCACCCATTTATATCATATTGGTTAAGTGTTCTTATTTAATTAACCCTACCCACTGGTCTAATTACCATGTTACGTTGGTTAAGTATTACTATTCGTATTTCCACATGTCACCCACATGTCACCCACTTAACCCCCATGTCCCACCACATGTTTATCTGGTTAAGTATTTCTTAATTCATTAAGGCCGTAACCTTATAAAGACCTCTCACATTAGACTGACATTTATGGCAGCTGGATTTGCCGGGCGGGTCCGGGCAGTCTTACACCATAAAAGAGTCTAACCTCGTGTCTTTACAACTGTTAGCTTTTAATTTGGGCATAGGACCTCTCACATTGGGCTGACATTTGTGACTACTGGATTCGCCGGGCAGTTCCGGGCAGGTTTACGTCACAAATGAGTCCAAACTCGTGTCCTAAGCATTGATTATTACTTATAATCTTTTACCCCAATTTGAATTTATTTCCCATATTCAAATTATCAATTTATTTCTAATTTAACGATGTCCATAACTGACTCAATTATGTCCATCAATTAATGGTATGCAAAATCATACCAATTTTACCACAATTTATCTTAGGCCATTAAAGGCAACTTATCTCAATTTATATTTATCCCTCCTTTAAGGCTATTACATGCCAACTACCCAAAACCTATTTAGGCGTGTTCATATTAGCCCCTTTTCAAGACATAAATTATCATATGTGTTTCAACCACAAATTTCACCTATTTAACATATTCCCAAGTTCTAGATTACATGTCTGTTTTATATATGCCTAATTCATACCAAATTTACATATGTTCAATTCATGCCTGTTTACATGTATGCCAAATTATATATGCCTAATCTTAGACAATTTTACACATATACCAAGTTTCATGCCTTTTTATACATATATCAAGATTCATAGTTTACATGTTTACAAAGCTATGCCCAATTCACATAGATCAATTTTTAGCCAAATATATGTATCAATATTCTTGCCATATTTTACATAGGTCAAGTTTCATACCAACTACATGTATTCCATGTTTACCCCAATTTACCCAAGCTAGCAAAACTTTAATTATTACGATAATACCCAAATTCAAATTTCGTGTTAATTGCAATAATACCCAAGTATCCAGTTTTCATATTATGCCTTCGATTCTACCAAACACACATATCCAACAAGGCAATATCCCAATATTTCCCCCGTATTCAATCGCACGGAAATCGCAGTTTAGGCCTAGGTCTGAAATTGACAAAGGTTCATCAAAAGAAAACAAATAGGGGAAAGGTAGAATTTTGCATAATAAATAGATCAGAGAGAAAAACAACATCATGATAGGCATAAAGATTAGAACTTGATGATAACATCATTATGAATCAAGAAAACTGCTGAATAAATCACAAACTTGTCATGAGAATAAAGGTAGACAAGTATCAAAACTAAAGATTCAAAAAGCAACAGGAATAGATCATACTTAATCCAATTCCACTTTAATTCATGGCCACATTATAATTAAATATTTAAATCGGAAAGCAACTAGAACTTACAGAGAACGGCTAATGAATTAGGGAGTGAATTTGTCGTAGAAAGTTGCAGTGTCATTGATCTATCCTCTTGAATTTGTTGTAGAAGCATTGATCTTTGATTTGATTTGGGTTTGAACGCTTAAGCTTTAATTTGGAGACGGCGGCCATGGCTCAAGAGAGATTCCAGCAGCATTTAGGTGTAAGAATGATTTGTTATGAATTAGGTTAGGTCTAGGTGTTATTTTATAGGTGTAGCAATTCATTTCAGCCATCAGATTAACCCTAAAACCCATACGGACCATCAAAACTCGTCCCGGGCCTCAAAAATGGGTTCTGGGCCACCCCAGGCCGACCAGGTCGACCTGTATTGGGAGGGAGTCGACACTACAGTCGATACAGGGGGGGGGCAGGTCGACTTGGGTGTCGACACTACAGTCGACACGGGTAGTCTGCCAGAAAGTCTGCTGAAATCTTGTTTTGGCCATATCTTGGTCATACGGACTCCGATTTTCGAAAACTCGGACTCTATTTTGCGTATTTTTCCGAGAGGAACGCAATGGTGATGTCCATTTTACCTAATTCCTGATTCTTGAATAAGTTATCCTTATTTTTCTATCTTTTCCGTTACATACGCCGTTATCAAACTAATTTTTCTTCTTTTCCATGTATTAATTAATTCTCCTTATGCATCACCATTATTTACCTATCATAAGCATATTTTCATATATTTTATTTCATTTTTAATTATATTAAAAAAATATGGGGTGTTACAAACCATACATCCAATTGTATCTTCTACCTATCGTCCACCTCGAAGATAATGAACAGATCCTCAGTTTCTTTGAGCTAGTTCCTTACTTCTACGAATGATTCAGTTCCCTTGAAATCCTTTCCACCCATGGCCCTAAAGTCTCTACAAATCTTTGAGAAAGTATTTGCACGAGGAGGAGGAGGAGGAACTACTGCAGTTGGAGGAGGAATATCTGCTGGGCCTGCGTCATTGGCCCTAGCCTCTAAGTACCTCCTGAACCAGCCAGGTATCGGTACACCCTCTGAAAGGTTAAGATTCCCAGACATGCTGAAACGAAAAAGAAAATATTCAAAACGAAGGATAGAAAAATAGTGCATATTACTTTGGGGATTATGCCTTTTTAAATTTAAAACAACACTTTTCCTTGTAAAATGCTTCTTTATATTTCTTTTTGAAAAATAGTTTTCAAAAACTCTTATCTGATCTGGTAAACCTTTGCTCTGATACCAAGTGAAACGCCCCGCCTCTATTAAGGTCACTCACAAAGGGAATGCCTTAACTTTGGTGGTGGGTTATAGGTACAAGACACAGAAAACTTTACAAGACAGATAAATATAAGTAGCGAAATTCAATTATTTATTACATACGTGGTTCAATACAAAAGCATTACATCAAATTGTCCCAAATTAACTTCCAAAACATTACAACATAATTTCTATCTTGATTATTGAATAAAGAATCATAAACCATAAATAAAACTGCATAAATCCCCATGGATAATGTCCAAGAGCCATAGCCAAGCTGAGAAAGTCCAAATCATATATCTACTTTCTTGAAGCTTGCAAAGAGTCTAGCTAAGCAGCAGTATTCCCTCCCTATGGAACTGGGGGGGGGGGAACGGAAGAAAAGAGGGTGAAAGAAAATGGGTTAGACAATAAGTCTGGTAAGTTTGGTGATTACTAGTGTTTAAACAAGAAAAGGGATCATGACAGTAATAACAGAACATAGGACAATACCCTAATATAAGAAAAGAGGAACATGTGATCGCACCCATTAATATAGTCTTTGCACCTACTTAACCACTGGATCGACCAACCCTACGTGTTTATAACAGACGATCCCCTTAATGATCGGCTCCTACTCGCATGCATTCATATCCTGTGTCATTCGGCCCCGCTTTACTGTAAATACCTATGCTGGTCCCACCATGGGGTGTATCAGTCCCTCTGGTGGCAACCCGACATGATTCAAGATGCACAGTGAATACTACTGATGCCCAATGCCTGATTTTTCCACTTCGGAGTACGTGCACGCCCAAACTCCATCGGAACCTACACTTGCCCACCAACTGTCGACGTTTTGACCGCTTATAATCAGCCCAGTAATCGTGCCCTACCCTGCCTAGTTCCAGGGTACCATGATACATCTATGTGGGTTACTGCCGAAATGGGTCCCCGCTACTAGGGTTTTCTAATCAACATGTTTATTTGGTTAAGTGTCCAAGTTTACCTAACCCCACCAATTCGTTTAGTTAACATGTTAAATCGGTTAAGTGTTTCCCTAATTGATTGAACCCTACCAATCCTGAATTAGCTTTAATTTATTAAAGCACCCACCACTCACATTAGATAGGTCTTGTTGTGGTTACTGGATGTGCCGGTCGGTTCCGGGTAGATTTACACCACAACTCAGTCTAACCTCGGGTTCTTTTTGGGCTTGATGCACTAACCACCCACATTTGACAGGTCTTGTTGTGGTCACTGGATATGCCGGTCGGTTCCGGGCAGGTTTACACCACAACTCAGTCTAACCTCGGGTTAGGCATATTCGTCTTTTCTAAATTAACATTTTTCTATATATGTCTAATTTCTTTATGTAGATTTAATTTAATTTAATCATGCCATAATTATCCTTTGATTATGCTCACCATAAATGTTATATTAGATATACCATTTCATGAACAAATCTATGCCATGAATTTTCATATTTTCCCATCGCTACCCCCATGGAACGTACGCATGAATCACATAAAATGTTGCGCTAGTAAATTAGCCCAAACCCATAAACAAGAAAGGGGGTAATAAATAAGGATCATGAAATAAACATAAAATAGCATACATTTCAACTTGTCATGTGTAACTTGGCATAGAAGTATCATTAACTTTAATTAAATGGGTAAAGGTGAACTTGTGACTAAGTTGGGTCTAATGGTCATGTAAACTTGACAAAGGTCTAGCATGGAGGTTTAACATATAATCACAGTTTCAACCCACAACTTAGCATATTAACTAATGTGTGTTAAACATAAGAGGGCTGTTATAAACATATTCGAATAACAATTTAGCATGATACTTATGTGTTAAAAACATAAGAGGACTACAAATTCCAAATTTTACAACATAATTAGATTCAACCTAACATGAATATAAATGAGTGTTGATCTAGCATATAAGCGTGTGTTTTAGATCATAAACTTGCAAATAACCACCAATTTATAACATGACATGTTTTTCCATTTAATTGGCAAAATAAATCCATTACCCAATCATAATAGATTCCAATAACATACAATATGTTCATCACCACAAGCATATAGACATGATTAATATACAGTATGTTCATCACCACAAGCATGTAGACATGATTAATATACAACATGTTCACCCGCCACAAACATATAGACATGATTAATTACAACGACACTTTAAGATAAACGAGAATCAAATCTTATACATAAGCATCATTCTATATCCAAATTACAACATGTCATGATTCAATTGAAAGAATGTTTAAATCTGTGTAATAACCAACTTACAAACTAAAATGGAATTCTTGTATTCTGAAATATGAATTCTGAAATTGCTAAGCTCGACCTGGATGTAGATCGTTGAATTTGATAATCTTTTAATTTGATTTTTGATTTAGGTTCTTATCTTGTCTTTGAATTGGTGACGGCTACTCCAAGTTTTCTATTGACAACATGATAGTTCTAGGATTATTTTTGTGTGATTTTTAAGTTTGAGCATTGGGTTGTTTATATAGAATTTCAACTCAATTTGAGTCGTCGGATGATCCTAGGGTTAACCACAACCATCCGGTGAAGATAGGGTGACACCTCAGCCCTAGTGACTCAGCACTGAGTCACAAAATCGTCACCTTTCAGATCTGCCCGGGGGGAGGGGGCAGGTCGACCCCCAGGTCGACCTGTAACGGGGAGGTCGACACTAGGGTCGACCTGGGTCCTGGGTGGGAATTTTCCCGCCCAGCCCACTTCTGACTTCTGATTTGAATTTGAATTTGAATTTGTTTTCGAGCTGTTTGAATTTATTTGAATTTTCTGGAAACTTCCGACAGCCATAACTTATTCATACGAAGTCCAATTTACGCAAACTCGGACTCTGTCTTAACCAGAATTCCGAGACGAACACAATGGCGTAACCTGTTTCCCTTAACTCTCACATTTTAAATTAAGTATTGTTTAATTTGCTATTATACCGTTAACCGAAAATACGGGGTGATACACGTAATGCAACACTATTTGTACGTAATGCAGCAATATTCAGTGTTGCTTGAAAATTAGTTAGATCGTGGGTACCAGGTCACGATAGCGGTGGCCATGTCATCTCTCCATGTCAGCTGCCTATGTGTCACACGACACGTCAGATCTCCACGTCAGCTGCACATGTGTCACATGCCACGTCAGCTGTGGCATTTACGTACCACGTGGACTTACTACTATTTTATGTAATGCAACTCCACTGTATTATGTAATGCGACACCATTATCTTGAAATACAGCATCAGGAAAAAAGAAAATGCAACAGTAAAAGAAGACAAATACAACGCTTTAATTATAAATTTTGCAATATCAGTTTTGTAGATAGAAGAAACACATTCGTTACATTTATCATCACATTCAAACCTTCAATACATACCACCTTCAGTACATTCGATCAAATACGTAATTCAAAGCTTTAAATATATAACACATACGATCAAATATATAATTTAAAAGTAGCAAAAGTGCCAACACATACCACCTTCAATACAAGTGCCAACAAATACAATCAGTGTGCACTCTACAAAAGTAGCAATGCCATGAACCAGAAACTGTATCTCTCTATTCCACTTCAGGTCCTCCACTTGCCGACTATATCTCTCCTCGCCCTTTCAGATCCTGCAATTTGAATTTACAAGTTATCTGATAAGTCCATATGTGCTGTGTGCATGCATCTGTGGATTTGGCCATCTAATTAACTTATAAATCTTAGTGAGTTACGCATACAATTATAATAGTTAACCAATCAGCATTGGTCACTATGTGCCACCTCATCAGAAATAGAATTGAGTATGCTTCGTATTCTGTGCAAGCATTTCCAGTTCACGTATCTGCCTGACACCATCCATTGGGTCCCTCGCACATCCTTTCAAGCGTCAGAACATCATCTCCTCCGTATCCCCTAAACACCAATCTTCGAAATTAAAAAAAAACAATGGACTCATCTCTATACATCACAACTACTGTTCTTAAGGGAGATTGAAATTTCGAAGATGTGTAATACATTCTTAAGGTGGCTCTCAATCATAATTCGTGGCCTATACGGGTAATACCCAATAACTCTTTTCTAGTATCATGCCCATCGTACAGAATGCATGATCATGCCCTAAGGTTGAAAGTTTTTACAAAACCAGGTGGTGCTATTTACCTGCAACCATGGTCTGATGAAGAATTTGAGCCCTCACCAGCGTCAGAATTGGAATCATGGGCTAAGGTTGATAGCTTTCCCGAGTTCCTAAAGAGTAATGTTCCTACTGTTGAAGAAGTAATGAAGCCAATGGGACATGTGCTTGCAATTGATGACTCCTACTAGTCTCAGTATGACCATACATCTTTCTACCTAAAAAAGAAATTTTATGAAGGAATTGGCAATATCAATACTTTTGCTGCTCAAATCAATAACAAGTTTTACTTCATTAAGATTCAGCACTGTACCCATACTCATCCTGAGACAAGGCCTGAACTTCTTTTTGTGAGCAATAGGGAGGAAGAGGTGGTTCCATGTTTGCATCATTATGGATGGGAATGGGAAATGAATTCATATGAAATATTTAATGCAATGATACAAGAAGCTGCTGAGCTACCCTCCCCCTTGCCAAGCTTATTTCTGGAAGCCGCCCATGACATTGATGTTGATAACCAAGCCCCAAGGAACCACAGGAATGATCAGTGGGTAGATATAGAAGTTGATCAGGAATTTGACTGGCCAAACTACCTCACCCCTTGTCCTTATGCTGTCGGTCCATCACATGCGGCTGCTCACTTCGGACCGGCTCTCCCACAGCCGCAAAGCCCTAATGAATCAGTTGGAAGTTCCACAACCATGCAACTCTGATCTGGTATGAATTGATGCTAGTATAATGTCATTTTTTGGATGTGTATGTATTAAGTTAACTTTATGATACTTTTGGATGTGGATGTGTATGTTACTTTTTGGATGTGTATGGTATGAACTGATCGATGTTGCCTTATGATACTTGTGCGTGTGTGTATACTTGTGCGTGTATTGTATGAACTGATCGATGCTGCCTTATGGTACTTGTGCGTGTGTGTGTACTTATGCGTGTATGGTATGAATTGATGTGTATTGTATGGAATGATGCTGCCTTATGATACTTGTGCGTGTATGGTATCACAAAACCACAGTTCTTACACACCGCAGTGCGACACATGTATTTTTATCACAAAACCTCAAATATACAGTTGTATGTCATTTTTTGGATGTGTATGGTATGAACTGATGCAAACCTAAGCGTATGTTTCCAAAATCGAAATATTGAAATTAGTAGTTTCTAAAATCAAATGGAAAATACCTATGCGTGTTAGATACGGGTGAATGACTCATCCGAATCGGGAAATTGGTAGCCTTATGCACACCGCAGTGCAAACACACCGCATTGCTACAGATGTATTTGTATCACAAAACCTCAAGCATACAATTATATGTCATTGTAAATGAACGCGAAGTGCAAATCAATTTCGGCGGTAAATTCCCCATTCCTTAACCTGCTCGACCTCTATAATAAACCAATGTCTTTTTCATGCCAATAGCCCGGTTCTCATGGCCCAAAAAGGTACCACTCAGTTAGGTGAAACCTAAATCCTGGTGGCAAACTCAAATCAATGGTCCAAGCAAATAATTACTCATAAGCGAATGGGTTTTCCAAAATGTAACAAATGAACTACTTACTAATTACTCATAATCCAATCTATAATAAGCGCAACTAATTCACAGTGCTATACAAACTAAACCTGAGGGGAAAAAACTGGCGACGTCAATGCCCTGATCAATAAATGCTAGAAAGCTTTTCAAAGCTTCAACCTTTTTAGAATAGAATTTGCTGTCGAG
The DNA here is from genome assembly GCA_030737875.1 of Allium sativum. Taxonomy (NCBI): domain Eukaryota; kingdom Viridiplantae; phylum Streptophyta; class Magnoliopsida; order Asparagales; family Amaryllidaceae; genus Allium; species Allium sativum. The sequence goes on along the minus strand of CM060915.1, from coordinate 578,858,872 downwards.
GAGAGGAGCTATACTGACGTGAATTTAGGTTTAAATTTTTTTCAATAGTAAAAAGGGGGAAAAACAATTAGATGATAGAGAAGAAAACGATTTCATGAAGGAAGAAGATCGTGCCAAAATTTTGTCAAAATAATGCAGTGACGTGGCTGTCAATGACTGGATGATGACTAACGTTAAGATCATCAGACTCACAGATGGTTTGAACCGTTGGATTAATCTTGCATCTACGGTTGGGGTTTTAATACATTGATAACACGGATCGCTAAGCTGGATTATATATATATGTAATGCTACGCTTTTAACTGGTGTTGCATGTCAAAACACTAGAATTCCCACCGCAACAGTGCATTCACATATAACGCAACAACATATGAATATTGTTGCAGAAGATCAAAGAAAGCATAGCTTTCACCACACTTTTCATGTAATGCACACAAATTAGTGTCGAATATGCCCACTTTTGTAGTAGTGTCCTTTCTTCGAATAAACTATATTCGATAATCTCCCTTTGAATAACTTATATTCGATTAACTCTATTCGAATAACTAATATTTGACTAACTCTATTCGATTAACTCTATTCAAATAACTAATATTCGATTAACTCTAATTCGATTAACTCTATTCGATTAACTCTTATTCGAATATCAAATATTCGACTAACTCTATTCGATTAACTCTATTCGGTTAACTCTTATTCGAATAACTAATATACAATTAACTTTGTGCGATTAACTCTATTCGATTAACTCTTATTCGAATAATTAATATTCGATTAACTAATTCGATTAACTCTACTCGATTAACTCTTACTCGAATAAATAATATTCGATTAACTCTATTTGATTAACTCTATTCGGTTAACACTTATTCAAATAACTAATATTCGACTAACTCTATTCGGTTAACTCTTATTCGAATAACTGATATTCGATTAACTCTAATTCAATTAACTCTATTCGATTAACTCTTATTTGAATAACTAATATTTGATTAAGTCTTATTTGAATAACTAATTTTATTTTAACTCTATTTCTTATCTCATTCAAATTCCCATTTGAATTCCTATTTGAAAACCCAATTTTCCTTATATAGGTTTTAATTTGTAAAAATATTCATTTTAATCCATTATTCACATCGAATGTGAAAAATATTTCTTTCATATAATCCATTAAGTTTGATTTCGTATTTCATAATAATATCCCATTTCCGAATTCTATTTTATACCTCTATTTATAGGATTATTCATACAAAATCTTATTTTCAATTCCAATCACCTATAGATCTCTTTTATAAATCCCTTTATAAATACTACGTTTACATTCCATAAAAATATCGGTGTTAAAACCGATTTCTACTTCTTCATATAATTTCAGACTATATATCCAGTTTATCCAATGATAAATAATTTACTTAATTTATAAAACATTATTTATAAATTAATCTTCTCAATTTATCTATTAAAAATTGATTTCTATTTAATATTCACTTTAAACAATCTTCTCATAGTTCTTTTATATCTCATCAATTTACTTTTATAATCCTATTTATTTTCCAAATAAATATTCTATTTATTTTCTAAATAAATATTCCTTTTATAATTCTATTTGCTTTATAAATATATCCTTTTATAAAATTGTATTCATTTTACAAATATTTTGTAACACCCCACCTCCGTTAAGGCACTCACAAAGGGAATGCCATAACTTTGATGGAGCGTTTTAGTAGACAGAATAAAAATATTACAAGACATATAAGTAGTACTTGAAAAATTATAACTTTATCACAGTAGAAGCAGAAATAAGTTTGGTTACATCTTTCTAAATCACAATACCAAAACTCAAGTACATAATTGTCAGACTTATACAAAATCCTTTAGAATGTAAAGTTTCAAAGCCATAATCCCCAACATAAACTGCCATGAAAAGATAGAGTCAAAGCCAACTAATACTCCAAGCACTTCAAGTAGAGAGAATCAGAATCAAGCTCCTATGTTTCCACCCTGAGCACATGGGGGGAAACGAAAAGAAAAGGGGCGAAAACAAACGAGGTCAGACATAAAGTCTGGCAAGCCCAGTGAATTCTAGCATATAAACAGATAATATTATCATGACATGTAAATAAAGCTGGATGAGAGGTTACATCAAAAGATATACTTTAAGTTAACAGAAGAAACAGAATGATGTAAACCAAGTTATGTTCCTTACTTACATCTTACTTCTGTGCACTAATACTAGTGTAACAGAGTTAGGGGTTACCCTAATGTCTAAACTGAAACAGAATCGAAACAGAATAATCTATACAGAAACAGAATGCTAGTAGTGGGCCTTCACCACCCCAACAGACAGAAGGTACAAAAGCAGAATACTAATAATGGGCCTTTACCACCCCAACGGACAAAAGGTACGAAAACAGAATACTAATAATGGGCCTTTACCACCCAACTAGTGGGCCTTTCCCACCCCAATAGACAGAAGGTACGGAAACAGAATTGGAAACGGCATGAGAGACGGAAACAGAGTAATACCTACGGAAACAGAATGTTAGAATTAGGTGTACACTAGTAATGGGCCTTTACCACCCAAACAGATGGTAACACGCAGAAACAGACAGGTGTTACCACCCAACAGAAATAGACGGTACCAACAGAAACAGACAGAACTAAGTGTATCCTAAGTCCCACCCCAAGCGATAGGCTCCCTAATACATAAATACTATGTGTTAGCCCCACAGTAGGGTGTACAACTCCCTAAAGTGGCAACCTATTAGCACAGACCTATGTACAGATGTCACGGTGTCTTAGATCCTCAGAGAAGACTGGATCCATGCATGCACATGACCCGGTTGGAACGCACCATCAACACCCCTCGCCATTATCAGAATGAACCACTTATAATTAGTTCAGTAAGCGTGCCCGGACCCCTACATAGCGTGGGGGTCAAAGTTTTTGATACCATAAAGGGTTACGGACTAATACGGGTCCCAAACAACGGATGACAAAAGTATTTCCCCTCCTAACCTTGTGTCCGCAGACTAACCAATTTCAAATTAACTAGTTTACAAGTTTCAAACATACAGAGTTCAGATTTACTAGTTCACAGATTAGACAATCAAGTAACAAGTTTTCAGACTAACAGATCAGATGTACAGTTTTAACAGACTTACAGATTGTCTAACTTTGTATTGGGCCTACAAATTCATGAAACGTGTTTGTTAAATTCATCAGTCCAGTTGGTTTAACCCTATCCACCCAACACGTTTTAGACATCATATTTATCTCAAATTTGCATTAATTAAATATTAATGCACAGACCTCTCACATTAGATCGGTAGCTTGAGGCCGCTGGATATGCCGGCTGTTCCGGGCAGACTTCTGCCACAAGCTAGACCTAACCTCGTGTCTAAGCAGATTTTAGTTATGCCTATGACCTCTCACATTAGACTGACAGTTTGTGGTCGCTGGTTAAGCCGGTTGGTTCCGGGCAGGCTTCTACCGTAAACGGAGTCTAACCTCGTGTCATAGCCATTTTATTCCATTATAGAAAATATCAGACTAATTATGTCCATTTAGCCGATTTAACTTCTTTACAAGTTAAGGCAGATTATCCAAAGTTCTATTAACATGTTTTTGCTCAATTTTAGATCGAGCCTCCAAATTACAATTATTCAGCTTTCAAAGATAAGCAATTCAACAGATTTAGCAGATAACAGATCTAGCAGATTAGGAAATTTAGCAGATTAGCAGAACAGGCAATTCAACAGATTTAGCAGATTAGCAAATTTAACATTTGTTAAAAATTCTATTTACATATCTTGCCTAATCATAAATTAAGCCTAAACTTACATGCTCAAATCATGGTCATAATTCATAATACAATATATGCCCCTAAATTTGCGTTAAACTTTGCACACTACAGAACACTCTCTAAAAGCCCCAAATCATGATACGAATTATGCCAAATTATAGCCTTTAATGCCAATATCCAAAAATCCATATTTAGGCGCATTCACATTAATACTTTCCTATTTTAATATAGGTCCTTACACCTAAGTTTCATATTCCTTTTTCAAGTCATGTATCGTTATATAAAATATACCCAAAAATCTAGATCTTTAATTTATATCCTCTCAAAATCAGATCTTAATTTTTATATGCATTATGCCCCCAAGTTTCAAGTCATATGTTATCGTTCAATGATTCTTCTTCTTCCAAATCACAGAGTATGCACAGATCTAGATCTAATTTACAACATATGTCCTTTTCTCAAATCAGTCACAGATCAGTCATGTCCAATTATGCATTATTCATTATTTACTCCAAAATTTAGCGTTTGTTTGTTAATCTCTTATGAGATTTGGCGTAGGCTCGTAGTAGCCTGGCTATAGAAAAGAAAAAAAGAGAATAGTCACAAAAAACATATCTGACAGATAAGAATATGCATAACCTCAGATTCAGATTTATAGCCATGTCATGATCATAATTAAAGTTCATATCTGAAAATAACTGTACTCACAAAAAGGGAACAATTCTTGTATTCTGGAATCTTTATTCTGACACTGAATAGCTCTCCTTTGGCGTAGACTATCGATTAGATTAGAAAATAGTTGTTCTCTTTTAATTCTATTCAGATTGGAAGAAGATGCACTTGTTCTAGCTTAGATTTCAGTAGAGTAGCGACACCATTATTTTATTTTAATTATAATAGAGGCAGAGTACAGGCAGAATGAAATTGTGTGGAGAGAAAGTGAGGATTGGGGGGTGTTTTTATAGGAGAATAGGGTGATCTAGAGCCTTTAGATCAGTCCAGAAGTCATCAGAACCACCCAGCTCAAAGACAGGTCATCCAACCACTCAGAAGAAGACACGTCATCACAGAACACTCCAAAATTCTATTCTAGATCGGTATGGGCGCATGGCAGGTGCGCCAGTGTATTTTTGTACTGGCGCACTTCACAAGTGCGCCAGTGTATTCTGGCCTGTTTGCGACTTTTCTACCTAACTTCGTTCGTCCATATCTTCTTCATACAGTATCCGTCTTACGCAAACTCGGACTCTATCTCAAGCAGAATTTCGAGATGAACGCAATGGCATAACCCGTGTCCCTTAATTCTTCTCCTAAAAACTAAGTATTCTTTAATTTGTTACTTATACGTTCATAGAAAATACGGGGTGTTACATTCTCCCCTCCTTAAAGGATTTCGTCCTCAAAATCTTCAAGTTAAGAAGAATGTGTCCTACCATCCAATCATCCATCTACTTAACCATCATCCACAAGCATCCATTGTCCTTAGAAAACTTCTAATGTTGTATGAACATATGCAAAAGTGTGTGTATATGTCTCTTATCTAATGCAAAGATCAGGCGGTCTACTGAGTCAGTTCACCTCCTCAATGCGAACCTTGTAGGTGCCATGAGTCCAATTTTGTATGCAAGAAATCCTATTTGATACACATCATTTATGTATGTTTGCATAACCATTCATCCAAATTCAACATCCATGCTATGAGTCAATCATTTTGCATCCACAAATATTGAAAAAAGCGCACATATTCATATGCAATATGAGAGTGTTTTTGAGTCGATCTAGTGCCTAGTGTGTGTATATGCATCCACGAGCAACCACTTGCATCCACTTGCAACCATCAAACATAACATGTCTTAAACACCTGTTTACACCCATTATTTTCTACCTAAAGGTCGAAGACTCGATCGATAGGATACAGCCGAGTGATAGAAGCAAGTACGATTAAAACAAGAGCTCTGTTCCTATTAGACATCGGTTAAGAAAATAATTCCCTAAGTATCAACACCGAAGACCGAAATCAACATCAGATTAACACCCAGTGAATTACTCCCATTAAACAATGCCAAACTAGAAATTTACTTCACGCTTCGAGTAAAAACCCCTAAACTTATCAGATATATTCAGAAACTTACAGACTACTGGTATAGATCATACTATCAAATGATTCTTAGGAAACCAAGCATGATAAAAACCCTACTATATCCCACAAAAACCAGAATGTATTCATCATACTCAACTTAACGCCTAACACAGATACCCTCAAACCCAAACCTATCACAAACAGATGAGTCGTAACCCTCATGGGGTTTGAGACTATACCGGGATCAGAAACAAGACTAGTATTAAAGTGCAGAGTCTCAATTACAGAATCAAAGAGAGTTTTAACTCAATAATCAGATAAGGAAATTAAACCTTCTATAGAAATTTTTCCTATCTCTATCCTATCCACCAGCCAGGAGAGCATTTTCTTGCCCTCCAGAAGTAGGTTCTGCCCTCTGCTCTTGCCTTCTAGGGCAATCCTTGATCAGATGTCATGTCTCACCGCACTAAAAACAACTTGTATTCTTACATGTTAACAAGTCTTTCTCTAAAGTTACCCCCATTGCGTGGAAAACCCTACGAAGCTCGAAAGAGGATTAGCCGTAGGTGAAATTACTGCGGCTACAGATGGAAGTTAGGCACTTCTTTGCCCTTCGACAGATGCCATAGTCTCATCATGCCTAAGGAACCATGTCGCGATGAGGTTACCTCCCAGAAAGCCAGGAGCGCCGGAGACTCAGAAAATAAGGAAACAAAGATTAAACAGAAAATCAAAAGATAGATATATGGCTTTGGGGACTATGTTTTTCAAAATAAACTCTACTTTTGAAAATACTTCCTTTTTAAAACCTTTTTGAAAATAGTTTTCAAAAACTTTTTATAAAATCTGCTAACCTTGAGCTCTGTTACCAAGTGTAACACGCCACCTCCGTATAGGTCACTCACAAAGGGAATGCCTTAACTTTGATGGAGCGTTTTAGTAGACAGAACAGAATATTACAAGACAGATAAGTAGTACTTGAAAAATTATAACTTTATCACAGCAGAAGAAATAAGTTTGGTTACACCTTTCTAAATCACAATACCAAAACTCAAGTACACAATTATTAGTCTTATACATAATCCTTCAGAATGTAAAGTTTCAAAGCCATAATCCCCAACATAAGCTGCCATGAAAAGATAGATTCAAAGCCAAGCAAAACTCCAAGCACTTCAAACAGAGAGAATCAGAATCAAGCTCCTATGTTTCCACCTTGAGCACCTGGGGGGGGGGAACGGAAAGAAAAGGGGCGAAAACAAACGAGGTCATACATAAAGTCTGGCGAGTCCAGTGACTTCCAGCATATAAACAGATAATATTATCATGACATGTAAATAAAGCTGGATGAGAGATTACATCAACAGGAATACCAGATATACTTTAAGTTAACAGAAGAAATAGAATGATGTAAACCAAGTTATGTTCCTTATTTACATCTTACTTCTCTGCACTAATACTAGTATAACAGGGTTAGGTGTTACCCTAATGTCTAAACTGAAACAGAATCGAAACAGAATAATCTATATAGAAACAGAATGCTAGTAGTGGGCCTTCACCACCCCAACAGATAGAAGGTACAGAAGCAGAATACTAATAATGGGCCTTTACCACCCCAACGGACAGAAGGTCCGGAAACAGAATACTAATAATGGGCCTTTACCACCCAACTAATGGACCTTTACCACCCCAACAGACAGAAGGTACGGAAACAGAATCGGAATCAGAGATGGAAACAGAGAAATACCTACGGAAATAGAATGTTAGAATTAAGTGTACACTAGTAATGGGCCTTTACCACCCCAACAGACGGTACCACGCAGAAACAGACAGGTGTTCCCACCCAACAATAACATACGGTACCAACAGAAACAGATAGAACTAAGTGTACCCTAAGTCCTACCCCAAGCGATCGGCTCCCTAATACATAAATACCCTGTGTCGGCCCCATAGTTGGGTGTATCACTCCCTAAAGTGGCAACCTATTGGCATAGACTTAGTTACCGATGTCACGGTGTCTTACATCCTCAGAGCAGACCAGATCCATGCACGCACATGACCCTGTTGGAATGCACCATCAACACCCCTCGCCATTATCAGAATGAACCGCTTATAATTAGTTCAGTAAGCATGCCCGGACCCCTACATAGCGTGGGGGTCAAAGTTTTTTATACCAAAAAGGGTTACTGACTAATATGGGTCCAAACAACAGATGACACAAGTATTGCCCCTCCTAACCTTGTGTCCCCAAACTAACAGATTTCAGATTTACTTGTTTACAAGTTTCAAACATGCAGAGTTCAGATTTACTAATTCACAGATCAGACAATCAAGTTAACAAGTTTTCAGACTAACGGATCAGATGTACAGTTTTAACAGACTTACAGATTGTCTAACTTTGTATTGGGCCTACAAATTTACGAAACAGCTTTGTTAAATTCATCAGTCCAGTTGGTTTAACCCTATCCACCCAACACGTTTTAGACATCATATTTATCTCAGATATGCATTAATTAAATATTAATGCACAGACCTCTCACATTAGGTTGGTAGCTTGTGGTCGCTGGATATACCGGCGGTTCCGGGCAGACTTCTGCCACAAGCCAGACCTAACCTCGTGCCTAAGCATATTTTAGTTATGCCTGTGACCTCTCACATTAGACTGACAGTTTGCGGTCGCTGGTTAAGCCGGTTTGTTCCGGGAAGGCTTCTACCGTAAACAGAGCCTAACCTCGTGTCATAACCACTTTATTCCATTACAGAAAATATCAAACTAATTATGTCCATTTAGCCGATTTAACTTCTTTACAAGTTAAGGCAAATTATCCAAAGTTCTATTAACATGTTTTGCTCAATTTTAGATTGAGCCTCCAAATTACAATTATTCAGCTTTCAACAGATAAGCAATTCAACAGATTTAGCAGATAACAGATCTAGCAGATTAGGAAATTTAGCAGAATAGGCAGTTCAACAGATTTAGCAGATTTGGCAATTCAGCAGATTAGCAAATTTAACATTTCTTGAAAATTCTATTTACATATCTTGCCTAATCATAAATTAAGCCTAAACTTACATGCTCAAATCATGGTAATAATTCATAATACAATATATGCCCCCAAATTTTCGTTAATTTTTGCACTGTACAGAACACTCGCTAAAAGCCCCAAATCATGATATGAATTATGCCAAATTATAACCTTTAATACCAATATCCGAAAATCCATATTTAGGCGCATTTACATTAATATTTATCCTATTTTAATATAGGTCCTTACGCCTAAGTTTCATATTCCTTTTTCAAGTCGTGAATCGTTATATAAAATATACCCAAAAATCTAGATCTTTAAATTGTATCCTCTCAAAATCAGATCTTAATTTTTATATGCATTATGTCCCCAAGTTTCAAGTCATATGCCATCATTCAATGATTCCTCTTCTTCCAAATCACAGAGTATGCACAGATCTAGATCTAATTTACAACATATGTCCTTTTCTCAAATCAGTCACTGATCAGTCATGTCCAATTATGCATTATTCAATATTTACTCCAAAATTTAGCATTCATGCATTAATCTCTTATGAGAATTGGCGCAGGCTCGTAGTAGCCTGGCTATAGAACAGAAAAAAGAATAGTCACAGAAAAATAGATCTGACAGATAAGAATACGCATAACCTCAGATTCAGATTTATAGCCATGTCAAGATCATAATTAAAGTTCATATCTGAAAATAACTGTACTCACAAAAAGGGAATGATTCTTGTATTCTGGAATCTGTATTCTGACACTGAATAACTCTCCTTTGGCGTAGACTATCGATTAGATTAGAAAATAGTTGTTCTCTTTTAATTCTATTCAGATTGGAAGAAGATGCACTAGTTCTAGCTTAGATTTCAGCAGAGTAGCGACGCCATTATTTTATTTTAATTAGAATAGAGGCAGAGTATAGGCAGAATGAAATTGTGTGGAGAGAAAGTGAGGTTTGGGGGGTGTTTTTATAGGAGAATAGGGTGATCTAGAGCCTTCAGATCAGTCCAGAAGTCATCAGAACCACCCAGCTCAAAGACAGGTCATCCAACCACTCAGAAGAAGACACGTCATCACAGAACACTCCAAAATTCTGTGCTAGATCGGTATGGGCGCATGGCAGGTGCGCCAGTGTATTTTTGTACTGGCGCACTTCACAAGTGCACCAGTGTATTCTGGCCTTTTTGCGACTTTTCTGCCTAACTTCGTTTGTCCATATCTTCTTCATACAGTATCCGTCTTACGCAAACTCGGACTCTATCTCAAGTAGAATTTCGAAACGAACGCAATAGCGCAACCCGTTTCCCTTAATTCTTCTCCTAAAAATTAAGTATACTTTAATTTGTTACTTATATATTCATAGAAAATACGGGGTGTTACATATTTCCTTTTATATAAATCCACTGATTTTATATAAACATTTTATTTTCAAAATACACTTTGAAAATCCCTTTTTACATTCCAGTATTTCTTATGGTATTTAAATTACCATGTAACCATGATCAATATCATCCAAACATTCATAATCAACAATAGATTTATATCACATCATATATCACAATATATAAAAAAAACAGTATTATAAACATTGAGGAATCCGGTTGGATCCCTGTTACCTGTTTCCTTGCATCCACAGATGTTAAACAATATAAATAACATCGATTTCATTTCAATATGAAGTATTCTAATAAACAGAATCAATATTTGATTAACGATATATATATATAACTAGATCTATAATTTAAACCAATCAATTAGCGGTTCATCCAAACAATCAGCACATAACAATCAACCATCATTTATCAATTTTGAAAATACGTTATAAAAATATAAATTGTGTAGAGTTAGTGAGATTTACTCAAATTGGTTGGTTTATCGTTAAATAATGATAACCGTCGTTGATTCAGACAGACGTTTAATTCTTCCATAATTTGTAATGAGCTCCAATTCCCTCCAAATTAGTTCCATTGTGTAGCCATCATCCATACGATCCTAACGGATCTTGTTTTGCTGAATTTCGATCATGTATGACAAAGATATTAATTTTACAAGTTTTAAACACAGTTAAAGGTCATTAACTTTAAACAAATTATTAACTAATCTCCCTAATTACACCATTAACTTTAACAACCCCTCCTTATTATCTTTATGCTTCGAACCAGCCTATAGTAAATGGAAAATGCCGATCCTCCACCTTCTTATCCTCCTTCCATCACTCGATAAAAATCCAAACCAACAATACCGTCATACACCTCGTCGAATTCTCCCCCAACCACTCACCATCCCTTTGTGTTCGAATCCTTCTCCCTCATTGCATCGATAACCCTGCAACGCTCTGCTATAGGGAGTTGTGACATTATTCACTCTCCATTTCCTTCACTAAACTCCAAACTCAAACTTCCATTATGCCTCTCATCAGTTTCTCCATAATCTGGTACCATCAATGCTCAGCTCGACATCTCTTTCGGGCTAGCGATCCCAAACCAAGCTCGCGCAAACATAGGAGTCACAACTTTTATTTTAGTGTCGAATCCCTTCTAAATCCACCACAAGGTGTAACTGCGACTCCTAAATCCAAAACCGCATCATTCTTTGAATCTAGGCTTGTATCTTGGAATACGTTGAAACCTAGGCTACTACTGAAACTCGGCTTCGAAAAAAACCCGTCGAGTATGATGAAACCTATGCGAGAATGAAGCGGATGATCTCGGTAAAACAAATAGATCACTCTCGATATTTATGGATTTTTATATTAATTTTCTATGAATTTATGAATATGAAAATCTTTGGTAGTAACAAAGAAATGTAGCGGTGCATTTATGTTGACCATAGGAAAACATTTAGGGTTATGAAGAGAGAGTTTGTATTTATAGGGGATTTACGTATTTTTATATTTAGTTATTTTATTGATTTATAGTCCATCGTTGTTTGTATTCATCAATTAAAAATTCGTGTAGTCCCATACGGTATTTAATTTCAATGAAAATGGACATACACCAATAGCTCGACATTACGGACCCAACGAAATTTGTTTCGTCAAATTCCGAATTCGTTTGCTCACATAAAGTGTTTTTAAGGTCAAATTATTGACTGTTTTTCACATTAAAATCCAGTACGACTACATACTGACTTCAAAAATCATGAAAATTGAAATCTAACAATAATTTAATATTCCAGGTCCAACAAAATTAGTTTTATCGAAAACAGAGGTCATTTGCAAAAACTGACTATTTTTAAGGCTCTAAATAAACCCATTTAAATGTTAGTATATTTAAAAATAATTACATTTAATGTTAATAAATTAATACTTCGTATATATTCACATAGAATATAATACCGTTCCAAAATATTCCTATCTTAATTTATAACTCGATATTTCAAATCCAGATTAAATCAGTATTCAATTTATATTGGAAATCCAATTATAATATAAATAAATCGTTATAAATTATAAACAAATTCCATTGTGAACTTTTTGAAAATTCGATTTGATCATAAATTAAAATCTACACGACAAAATCCTGATTTTTCTCTTCCATTAGAAAAATAGAGTTCACCAGATACGAACGTTTCTTGTTTCATAGAAATCCAACTTAAAACGGATTCTGTATATTTGTTTAAAGTTTGAACCGCCAAATTACGAACGGCTGCGCCATTTCGACCTCGATTATCATTATAATATAATTTATACGTTCAATAGATATTTATAAATAAATTCGTTAATATAATTAAATTTTAAACTGAATTATATATTTTAAATTGTCCAACTCACACAATATTGCCAGCTCTACTATTTTCAATAATTTCAGGATTAAATATATTATTCTATTATTTATATTAATTAAATATTCAATATTATTTAATTAAACAACCATTTAAATCTCTTAATAACTATTTAAATAATTAAATAAATTATTATACTGTAAAAACTACGGGACGTTATAACACCTATGAACGAGGCAAATTTTATATCGTTTTTCACTTATTGGTTGCCCATTTTCATTGAAATCGACATCTATGCCTATATGGTATGCATCTTGGATTCCTAAACCTTGTTCTTTGTTGGACCGCGTTTCTTCTTTTTGACTTCAAGGTTGTTATTTTTGTTATTAAGTTTACGTTCTCCCATTTTGTCTGTAGCGACCCGTAGCTTCCCCGGTAAGGAAAGCCCGGATTACCTTGAGAACACGACAAAATAGAACGCAAACAGAAGAACATTTCATTGCTTATTACAACAATTCCATCAGAATAAAAGAATATACAGAGTATGGATAAATAAAATACGTTCGATAAACATCAGAGATTACAATAAATTACATTGCAGCGGAAAATAATACAAACACAACTGAAAATAATACACGGATACAGAGCTTTCCGAGTATCACTCCAGCTATAAATCAGGATCCTGTGAATATAAATCTGCAAAACCAAAACTACTAGCTGCCCGTGTCAAAAATAAGGGCACCCAGAGTTTAGGTTAAAACAATAAACTCCAGGTCAGTCATGTGACTGGTGTGAGAACTAAAACAGTTATTCAAAACTTTACTTTAAAAATAAGGTAAATCAAGGGACCACGTCGTATAACACGGAACGGGTTTCCTCCCAAGAGTACCAGTGCATAGAACAAACAACGCAATGCTTTTTCGAAAAATGAAGCTATTATAAGACCCAGGTCCCATCACACAATGCAACGCAAGCCGGAGGATAGGGTTTTCCCTTATAATAGACAAACATGCTTGGTATGCTTAAAACAAATCATTTGATACTATTATAAGTGTATAGTGTCAAAACAATTTCAATCATAGACGGCATGGGTACCATATATCATGTCGCCATACTAGGCTCTACAAATAAAACTGAAATATCACGTATTGGAAATTGGATTCATGAGTCGAGGCTAGGGGCAAAATCCTCTCCGCTTCAAGAAACTCAAGCAAATGTCTCAGGACTACACAATCTGGGTAACCCTTGGAATCGGCTGGGCCGGTCCTCTCTTACGTTTGAGGATTGGCAATTCCTAAACACATGTTTCCCGGTCCTTACAGACCTATAATCGAGGCGCCTCGCAATCCAACAACCATAAAGGTGAAAATAATATAAATGTCAGCCAGTTTAAGCATTGACACCATCGTAGCTAGAAAGAAACGTCGAGCCCTCCCAGCGGTCACTATCCCGTTTTTGACTCATACCGAGGTGTGAGGCTCGCGAATTCACGTTATGCACAAAGCTATGCCACGTAGGCTGTGCTTTGATCATCAACCATAAGACTTTGCTTTTCAACAGAAGCCTTGATCATTTTCCACTTAGGCATGCCACACAGGCAATTCACTCCATGCGACTGATATCCATCGATATACAACCTCTGAGCTCGTACGTCTCAGAGAAGGGCGTTAAGCAAGAGAATAAATTTTCCATCGCCAAATAGATGTATATTTAATAGAGATCAATCAATATAGAATAAAATCCAATGTCAGACACACAATCCATTTACAAGTTCGTTCTGGGTTTGAACGAAACCGGAGGCACTTTCCACGCATATCCATCGATCTTTAGGTACGTCTGGACAATCACCAACTGATTCCCTCATATTGGGTGTACAGCCCAATCAAGATCATCAGTAATCAACCAAACGATGTGAAGACTTCCGGTCTTTAACCACCGTCTTCATCTTCGACTTATCGTCGAATCGGTTATTCAGAATGGGTATAAACCCGGCCTTTCTGAATGACCAGCGTATATAATAAACATACATTACACAAACATAACATACGCCTCATTCCAATTCATCAGTCACTAACTGTAAATTAGTAAGAGGACAATTCCCCAAATATTAACCCCGAAGGCCGAAACCAACATCATATCAATACCCAGGAAACCATTCTTCTTAGCTAACCTACAGTTAGTTTCTAAATTTCACATTCTTAGGGAAAGATTCCCATTAATTTTATCAAAGATAAATTCTTTTAAATTTATTCTTTAATCTTCCTTTGGATATCATTTCAAACCATGTTATGGTTTTCCAAACTAGTCGGGATTAGCGAACTACACCGAAGTAATTATTTTTTTTATTTCCTAATCCCAACCTATTCATCCCATGAAGCAAAACTGGTAATAGTCCATATATAACACCACGGTGTTATTGGTAAAATTAATTACCATTTCACGTTCAAATATAAATAAAGATTTAACTATCGCTTTGGAGCAAAACTGGTGATACTCCATCCTTGCTCACTTTCCAAATTTGATAATTTAAATTATCAATTCACATTTCAATCTAATTACAGATTCATTAAAACTCCTTTTACTGGGTTAAAGAACTAATGTCATTTAAAACACAATTCATGATAAACCCACAAATCAATTCTAATTCAATTCCAATTAAATATATTGATTAATTGGTATACTTCATTAAATCTAAATAAAAAGGTTTAATCTTTTCTCAACGGGGTTTAAGAACAGTGTTGATGAAGACACCATCCACGACATACCCAAATCCCATTTGATATTAAATACAAGGCTCTGAATAGAAAATATATCGGCTTATATTCAATATCAAATTCTGAAACCCACAAATATCGCTTTGGAAACAACGATATAAAATATATCTTCCAAATTTCCTCCAAAATATCTGTATAATCGCGGAATCTAATATTGAAATATTCCAAAGACAATTTCGATTCAAATCCATTCCAATTCATATATTGGAAATTCTGGTTATTTAAAACCCATTTCAATTCCAATTTATTTATTTAAAAATAATTAAATTATTATTTTAGTTAATAACTAGTTCGTTTCGATAAAAATCTATTTTTATCCTTTCAAATATGAGATATTTTAGACCAATTCTTTCCAAATCATTTCTTATGATTTAACACTAATTATTGATATTTTTAATAATTTTATCAAGGCCCATACAGTCGATTTCCATCAACGGCCATTGAACTGCACTTACAACGACCTTTTCTGAAATTGATTTGGACGTATCTCCAAATCCAACCGTCAGATTTCAAATCACTTGTATTCGTTAGAAAGCTCTTTTCGATACAAACCTAACGGTTCTGGTTTTAGGAGAATCCGACGGTCGGAGCTCCTGTAATGTCCGTTCGAACTCAATGGTCGAAATTCAAGAACTACAGCGGCGCAGCGCGTTCTATTCAGGCCATTATATATATAATATATATATATATATTATATTTATTTCATCGATTTCCTTTTAAAACAAATTTTATAGATCGTTTCAAATTTGTTTCAAAAACAATTTCAACTTTCGTTTCAAATCAAAATTGAATTTTCCATTATAAATTCTTTTTACATTCATTTCTATTTGATTTCAATTCAAATCGATTTCAATTCAATATCAGTTCGTTTTAAATTCGATTTGAATTCATTTCAAATCGATTTCACTTCGATTTCCAATTGCATTTCTATTTAATTCAATTTCAATTCGATTACAATTCGATTTGAATTCATTTCAATTCGAATTCATTTTATATTCAATTCAATTCGAACTCATTTTATATTCAATTCAATTCGAATTCATTTTAAATTCAATTCAATTCGAATTCATTTTATATTCAAGTCAATTCGAATTCATTTTATATTCAATTCAATTCGAATTCATTTTATATTCAATTCTATTCGAATTCATTTTATATTCAATTCAATTCGAATTCATTTTATATTCAATTCAATTTTTAAATCTCTTTTCAATATTCATTATAAGAACGAATATAATCGATATAAATGTCGTTCGCATCAAAATAGCGAATCTCTAATCAACACGGCTTTATATTTTTCAATAACTTCGTTATTCCATTCAACAATTGAATATTTATTCTATTCAACACATGAATCTATATTCCTGTCAACACATGACTTATCTCAACAAATGAGTACTGTCAACACATGACTATTTTTGTTATTTGATATATTTTATAAAAATTATCATTTCGATCGTTTAATTTTTAATCAAACTCTAACTGTAAATTAGTAAGAGAACGATTCCCTAAGCATTAACCCCGAAGGCCGAAACCAACATCAGATCAATACCCCAGAGACCACTCATCTTATCTATTTTCCTGTTAGTTTCTATTTATATATGATGAAGATGTAAATTTTATTGTTAAAATATTTCGTTCAACACATGAATCTATATTTCTTTCAACACATGACTAATCTTAACAAATGAGTATTGTCAACACATGAATCAATATTTTATAATATTCTTTATTTTCCCAATTGGAATGAGGCCCAATCAATCACCATATAATGTTAATTATATGGATTTCATACAACACATGTATATAATAGCAACGATAAATAACCAACCATCATCCGACGTGCACCACACAACTGCATAAACATCAAATATAAGTATTTAGTGCTCACACAGTCTGTCGACCAATCGATCAACATACCATTAAATAATTGGGATTAGTGTACGCCAAATATCATCCCAACACCCATGTGGGTTTCAATCCACAAACACTGAATATTATTTGTGCAGTTGGGCAATGTGTAAAATTTATCGTCCTAATCAATGTCCTTCAAATAGGTATACATAAACAAACCGTCCGATTTGTAAATGAATATTTTATTTGTTCACATTCACGTTAAAAATTATATTTTTAACGATAAAATATTTTTAACTATATAAATATTTTATTTTATTTCACATCACGTAATCAATTTTCATCACAACAAACAATCAAACATACAAGCCATCCATGGTCTGTGGACAACGGGTTTCGGGTGCTGCTAAGCACCTTCTTCATCGTAGTATATATTTTTAACTAGAAAAGGAAATTTTAAAGTGAGGAGTTCTCACAGAGGGTTTCACTCTGTCGTGCTTTGCTTTTGAACTGCTGAACCGTCTGGATCCACTTGAAATTCCAATGCAGTTCTTTTCACGTTGTTCAAATATAAAAATTATATTTTTAACTTCTACATTATATAAAAATTATATTTTTAACTTCTACTTCTTTATAAAAATTATATTTTTAACTTCTACTTCTTTATTAGCACTTCATATAAGGAGAAATCACATTTTTATTACAATGCTTACTGGATAAAGATCACTACTTAATCTCGTTATTATATATAAAAATACAAGTCAAATCTTCATATGGTATATATATTAATAAAAACCGAATCTTTTCGGTGATGTTCATATAATAAAAATCAAATATTTTCCTTTATAAAAATATAATCTTTTTATATTTCAAAATCTATTCTTCTTATATTTCAAAATCTCATCTTTACATCACTAAAGATCGCATTTCTATATTACCATTCCAACAATCAAAACCACATTTTTTTCTCTTTCTACATAAAATTTTAATCTAAATCTAACTTTTCATATAATCAAAAGTCTAATATTTTTCTCTATAACAAATCTATTCTTTTTCTATAAACAAAATCTGGGCTAGTTCATGTTAAAGTAATCTAAACTAGTTCACGAACAAATAAAGATCGTGTTTTTAAGCAAATAAAAATCAAACTTTTTAAAAGGAGAATAAAAATAAAAATAAAAACTTACTGCCTTATTTCTTCAGCGGAAGGGAGGGGTGTTTGTTGCCATCTTCTGAAAGAGGGTTCACGGTGCTCGTCAGAGCTGGCGGAGGTGGTCAGGGGTAAGGCGGTTCGGGCGGCGGCTGCTACTCGTGGTGGAGGGTTCGGGCATAGAAATAGAGAGGGAGAGAGAAGTGCGATAGGGGGATCTGGAAGGGAGATGGCGGAGGAAGTCGAGAAGGTGGGTGGCGGTTGTGAGGGCGGCGGCTGGGTCGAGATCGTCGGTCTCTTTATTTTTTCTTCTTTGGATTCGAAATGAACGCGGGGGGGGGGGGGGGGGGAGGGGGGCTGAGGGTATATGAGATAAAAAGGGTTTTTTTATTTAATTATTTTAATTTCAAAAAGCAACTTTCCATTTCGACCTCGAAATCGAACCCACTGACTATCATCCATAGCTAATTACCCACATTCTGAACACAATGGAATATGTATCGCATGCCAGTTCGGCCGTTTCGATTAGTTTTCGTCAAAATCAAAATATAACTCTATATATTGAATTTGAACTCGCATTTCAATTTACTGGGGCCACATACGGACTCTAAAAATCCCTGAAAAATATTTTCTAGCTTCGTATTGACGATACGGTCATAACAAAACTAATTTCGTCAAATTCCGAGATGGTTTGAAAAATGGTCATTTTCCAGTTGATTTAAATCAACTGAAACTGCTCAAATGCATTTTCCTTTGCCACGCTCACATATTGATTCGAAAAATTACGAATTTTGGAATCTAGCAATATCCTGACATCACGGATCCAACAAAAGTGGTTTCGTCGAAAACCGAGGTCGTTTGCAAAATTTCCATTTTTAAGGGCCTGAATTCCATAGCGACTATTCTGAATTTTCAACTAGACATATCTTTTGATTCCCACTATTAAATTTCAATTTTTCGGATTCGTTAGAAAGATACTGTCAAACGGATTTAAATATTTTTGGTTTCACTAAAATCCAGTTTATTTTGCACCCGGTACATTCATTTGAACTTTGAAATCGAATTATCGAACTACCGCATCATTTTCAATTCCTTTTATAATTATAAATAATATTTATATTCCAACGACGACGTATATAAATATATACGTTCTAATTCATTTCAAATTAAATTCCTTGTCGTTATTATTTAAAATAATTCATTTTAAACATTCAAAATTCATTACAATTGCCAAAATAAAAATTTTAAATTGGCTCGGATTTCCGAGTTATTACAATCTCCCCCACTTAAAACTTTTCGTCCCCGAAAAGGAACGAAGCTGAAAGTTGTTTAACAAATCAACTCAACTTTTGCTATTTCCATTACGGCTTAAGTTTTCAACTTTTCAGTTTCTAAAAACTTTTCAAATTTTTCAAAAATTTGGCTAACAACCTAAAATTTTGAAAAATTACGCCATAACCTCCCCTACACTGGGGACTTCGGGATTTTTCATATAGCCTCCCATGGCCTTCTTCAACTCAAAAGAAAAAGAAAAAGCCAATCGGCTCATAAAATCATCATCACCCAAACAAAACAGTAAATTATGGTAAACATGTACCTATTTCTCGGGCATACAATTTTATTCTTCTGCTCTAGCCTCCTTGCTATGACCTGTTCAGTAGATATACATGTACATGTATGCAATTTCAACCAATTTTGAATTCATTTCATTATTTGGTTCAATTTGGCCAAACGATTCATAATTTTAATTAATCAACCAAAAATCAAACAACACAATCAGCAATCAATTAGTTGATTAGCTTTTCAAATTTATAATTTTGATATATAGTCAAAAATCACATTTTTGATGCCAAATCACAACAATAAGCCCTATCTAATTTTGGTTCTCACACCAGCCTGATGGAAATATATAGGTATCACACCTTCGAAACACGAATATAAATATTGGTGATAGATCTCCATCATCAAAATCATCTCCGAGCGACTAGAGTGTGATCCTATATCTATCCAGTATATTAAAACATCGAATATACGTTCATGACGCGAATACACAAAATCTTTATATACTGGATTATCTAAAATCAATACAAATAAAATATTCAAATACGTATGTATGAGTTTAAATTTTCAAAACAAAGTTGGTTTTCAATTTTTTTTTTAATATACTCTTCACACTCGTTCTAGGATACTAATGATCCAGTCTCTAACGAGTCATTCTAACTGAATATTACTAATCCATTTTCTGATGAGTTATTTCGTTCGGTTCTAACGTGTCTTGTTGTCGAGCACTGTAAACCAAAGCTCTGATACCAAATGTAGCGACCCGTAGCTTCCCCGGTAAGGAAAGCCCAGATTACCTTGAGAACACGACAAAATAGAACGCAAACAGAAGAACATTTCATTGCTTATTACAACAATTCCATCAGAATACAAGAATATAAAGAGTATGAATAAATGAAATACATTCGATAACCATCAGAGATTACAATAAATTACATAGCAGCGGAAAATAATACAAACACAACTGAAAAAATACACGGATACAGAGCTTTCCGAGTATCGTTCCAGCTGTAAATCAGGATCCTGTGAATATAAATCTGCAAAACCAAAACTACTAGCTGCCCTTGTCGAAAATAATGGCACCCAGAGTTTAGGTTAAAACAATAAACTCCAGGTTAGTCATGTGACTGGTGTGAGAACTAAAACAGTTATTCAAAACTTCACTTTAAAAATAAGATAAATCAAGGGACCATGCCGTATACCATGGAACGGGTTTCCTCCCAAGAATACCAGTGCATAGAATAAACAACGCAATGCTTTTTCGAAAAATGAAGCTATTATAAGACCCAGGTACCATCACACAATGCAACGCAAGCCGGAGGATAGGGTTTTCCCTTATAATAGCCAAACATGCTTGGTACGTTTAAAACAAATCATTTGATACTATTATAAGTGTATAGTGTCAAAACAACTTCAATCATAAATATCAATCATAGACGGCATGGGTACCATATATCATGTCACCATACTAGGCTCTGCGAATAAAACTGAAATATCATGTATTGGAAATTGGATTTCCGTCATGAGTCGAGGCAAGGGGCAAGATCCTCTCCACTTCAAGACACTCTAGCAAATGTCTCAGGACTACACACTCTGGGTAACCCTTGGAATTGGCTGGGCCGGTCCTCTCTTACGTTTGAGGATTGACAATTCCTGAACACACGTTTCCCGGTCCTTACAGACCTATAATCGAGGCATCTCGCAATCCAACAACCACAAAGGTGAAAATAATATAAATGTCAGCCAGTTTAAGCACTAACGCCACCATAGCTAGAAAGAAACGTCGTGCCCTCCCAACGGTCACTATCCTGTTTTTGACTCATACCGAGGTGCGAGGCTCGCGAATTCACGTTATACACAAAGCTATGCCACATAGGTCGTGCTTTAATCATCAATCACAAGACTTTGCTTTTCAACAGAAGCCTTGATCATTTGCCACTTAGGCATGTTAAACAGGCAATTCACTCCATGCGACTGATGTCCATCGATATACAACCTCTGAACTCATACGTCTCAGAGAAGGGCGTTAAGCAAGAGAATAAATTCTCCACTGCCAAACAGATGTATATTTAATAGAGATCAATTAACACAGAATAAAATCCAATGTCAGACATACAGTCCATTTACAAGTTCATTTTGGGTCTGAACGAAACCGGAGGCACTTTCCTCGCATATCCATCGATCTCCAGGTACGTCTGGACGATCACCAACTAATTCCCTCATGTTGGGTGTACAGCCCAATCAAGATCATCAGTAATCACCCAAACGATGTGAATACTTCCAGTCTTCAACCACCGTCTTCATCTTCGACTTATCATTGAATCGGTTATTCAGAATGGGTATAAACCCGACCTTTCTGAATGACCCGCGTATATAATAAACAAACATTACACAAACACAACATACGCCTCATTCCAATTCATCAACCACTAACCGTAAATTAGCAAGAGGACAATTCCCCAAATATTAGCCCCGAAGGCCGAAACCAACATCAGATCAATACCCAGGAAACCATTCTTCTTAGCTAACCTACAGTTAGTTTCTAAATTTCACACTCTTAGGTAAAGATTCCCATTAATTTTATCAAAGATAAATTCTTTTAAATTTATTCTTTAATCTTCCTTTGGATATCATTTCAAACCATGTTATGGTTTTCCAAACTAGTCGGGATTAGCGAACTACACCGAAGTAATTATTTGTTTTATTTCCCAATCCCAACCTATTCATCCCATGAAGCAAAACTGGTAATACTCCATATCTAACACCACAGTGTTATTGGTAAAATTAATTACCATTTCACGTTCAAATCTAATTAAAGATTTAACTATCGCTCTGGAGCAAAACTGGTGATACTCCATCCTCGCTCACTTTCCAAATTTGAAAATTTAAATTATCAATTCACATTTCAAGCTAATTACAGATTCATTAAACTCCTTTTATTGGGTTAAAAAACTAATGTCATTTAAAAAACAGTTCACGATAAACCCACAAATCAATTCTAATTCAATTCCAATTAAATATATTGATTAATTGGTATACTTCATTAAATCTAAATAAAAAGGTTTAATCTTTTCTCAACGGGGTTTAAGAACAGTGTTGATGAAGACACCATCCACGACAAACCCAAATCCCATTTGATATTAAATACAAGGCTCTGAATAGAAAATATATCGGCTTATATTCAATATCAAATTTTGAAACCCACAAATATCGCTTTGGAAATAACGATATAAAATATATCTTCCAAATTTCCTCCAAAATATCTGTATAATCGCGGAATCTAACATCGAAATATTCCAAAGACAATTTCGATTCAAATCCATTCTAATTCATATATTGGAAATTCTGGTTATTTAAAACCCATTTCAAATCCAATTTATTTATTTAAAAAATAAATAAATTATTATTCTAGTTAATAACTAGTTCAATTCGATAAAAATCTATTTATATCCTTTCAAATATGAGATTTTTTAGCCCAATTCTTTCCAAATCATTTCTTATGATTCTACACTAATTATTGATATTTTTAATATTTTTATCAAGGCCCGTACAGTCGATTTCCATCAACGGCCATCGAACTGCACTTACAGCGACCTTTTTTGAAATTGATTTGGACGTATCTCCAAATCCAGCCGTCAGATTTCAAATCTCTTGTATTCGTTAGAAATCTCTTTTCGATACGAACCCATCGGTTCCAGTTTTAGGAGAATCCGACGGTCAGAACTCCTGTAATGTCCGTTCGAAGTTAATGGTCGAAATTCACGAACTACCGTGGCGTGGCGCGTTCTATTCAGGCCATTATATATATATGTATAATATATATTATATTTTTCGTCGATTTCCTTTTAAAACGAATTTAATAGATCGTTTCAAATTTGTTTCAAAAACAATTTCAACTTTCATTTCAAATTCAAATCAAAATTGAATTTTCCATTATAAATTCTTTTTACATTCATTTCTATTTGATTAAAATTCAAATCGATTTCAATTCCATATCAGTTCGTTTTATATACGATTTGAATTTATTTCAAATCGATTTCCAATTGCATTTCTATTTAATTCAATTTCAATTCGATTACAATACGATTTGAATTCATTTCAATTCGAATTCATTTTATATTCAATTCAATTCGAATTCATTTTATATTCAATTCGAATTCATTTTATATTTAATTCAATTCAAATTCATTTTATATTCAATTCAATTCGAATTCATTTTATATTCAATTCAATTCGAATTCATTTTATATTCAATTCAATTCGAATTCATTTTATATTCAATTCAATTCGAATTCATTTTATATTCAATTCAATTCGAATTCATTTTATATTCAATTCGAATTCATTTTATATCCAATTCAATTTTTAAATCTCTTTTCAATATTTGTTATAAAAACGAATATAATCGATATAAATGTCGTTCGCGTCAAAATAGCGAATCTCTAA
This sequence comes from Allium sativum, assembly GCA_030737875.1. Taxonomy (NCBI): domain Eukaryota; kingdom Viridiplantae; phylum Streptophyta; class Magnoliopsida; order Asparagales; family Amaryllidaceae; genus Allium; species Allium sativum. The sequence continues at coordinate 578,834,458 of CM060915.1, read as the reverse complement.
TCAACACGGCTTTATATTTTTCAATAGCTTCATTATTCCATTCAACAATTGAATATTTATTCTATTCAACACATGAATCTATGTTCTTGTCAACACATGACTAATCTCAACAAATGAGTATTGTCAACACGTGACTATTTATGTTATTTGATATATTTTATAAAAAATATGATTTCTATCGTTTAATTTTTAATCAAACTCTAACCGTAAATTAGTAAGAGAACGTTTCCCTAAGCATTAATCCCGAAGGCCGAAACCAACATCAGATCAATACCCGGAGACCACTCATCTTATCTATTTTTCAGTTAATTTCTAATTTTATATATGATAAAGATGTAAATTTTATTGTTAAAATATTTTGTTCTACACATGAATCTATATTTCTTTCAACACATGAATAAGCTCAACAAATGAGTACTGTCAACACATGAATCTATATTTTATAATATTCTTTATTTTCACAACTGGAATGAGTCCCAATCAATCACCATATAATGTTAATTATATGGATTTCATACAACACATGCATATAATAGCAACGATAAATAATCAACCATCATCCAAAGTGCACCACACAACTGCATAAGCATCAAATATAAGTAATTAACGCTCACACAGTCTGTCGACCAATCGATCGACATACCATTAAATAATTGGGATTAGTGTACGCCAAATATCATCCCAACACCCATGTGGGGTTTCAATCCACAAACACTGAATATTATTTGTGCAGTTGGGCGATGTGTAAAATGTATCGTCCCAATCAATGTCCCTCAAATAGGTGTACATAAACAAACCGTCCGGTTTGTAAATGAATATTTTATTTGTTCACATTCACGTTAAAAATTATATTTTTAACGATAAAATATTTTTAACTATATAAATATTTTATTTTATTTCACATCACACAATCAATTTTCATCACAACAAACAATCAAACATACAAGCCATCCATGTTCTGTGGACGACGGGCGTCGGGTGCTGCTAAGCACCGTCTGCATCCTAGCATATATTTTTAACTAGAAAAGGAAATTTTAAAGTGAGGAGTTCTCACAGAGGGTTACACTCCGCCGTGCTTTGCTTTTGGACTACTGAACCATCTAGATCCGCTTGAAATTCCAATGCAGTTCTTTTCACTCTGTTCAAATATAAAAATTATATTTTTAACTTCTACATTATATAAAAATTATATTTTTAACTTCCACTTCTTTATAAAAATTATATTTTTAACTTCTACTTCTTTATTAGCACTTCATATAAGGAAAAATCACATTTTTATTACAACGCTTTGTGGATAAAGATCACTACTTAATGTCGTTATTATATATAAAAATAAAAGTCAAATCTTCATATGGTATATATATAAATAAAAACCGAATCTTTTCGGTGATGTTCATATAATAAAAATCAAATATTTTCCTTTATAAAAATATAATCTTTTTATATTTCAAAATCTAATCTTATTATATTTCAAAATTTCATCTTTACATCACTAAAGATCGCATTTTTATATTACCATTCCAACAATCAAAACCATATTTTTTTCTCTTTCTACACAAAATTTTAATCTAAATCTAACTTTTCATATAATCAAAAGTCTAATTTTTTTTCTCTATAACAAATATTTTTTTTTCTATAAACAAAATTTACTCTAGTTCGTGGTAAAATAATATAAACTAGTTCACGAACAAATAAAGATCGTATTTTTAAGCAAATAAAAATCGAAATTTTTAAAAGGAGAATAAAAATAAAAATAAAAATAAAAACTTACTGCCTTATTTCTTCAGCGGAAGGGAGGGGTGTTTGTTACCATCTTCTGAAAGAGGGTTCACGGTGCTCGGCGGAGCTGGCGGAGGTGGTTAGGGGTATGGTGGTTCGGGCGGCGGCTGCTACTCGAGGTGGAGGGTTCGGGCATAGAAATCGAGAGGGGGAGAGAAGCGCGATAGGGGGATCTGGAAGGGAGATGGCGGCGGCAGTCGAGGAGGTGGGTGGCGGTTGTGAGGGAGGCGGCTGGGTCAAGCTCGAGATCATCAGTCTCTCTCTCTCTTTTTTTCTTCTTCTTTAGATTTGAAATGAACGGGAGGGGGGCCTGAGGGTACAGGAGATAAAAGGTTTTTTTTATTTAATTATTTTAATTTCAAAAAGCAACTTTCCATTTCGACCTCGAAATCGAACCCATCGACTGTCGTCCATAGTTAATTACCCCCATTCCAAACACAATGGAATATGTATCGCAAGCCAGTTCGGCCGTTTTGATCAGTTTTTGTCAAAATCAAAATATAACTCTATATATTGAATTTGAACTCGCATTTCAATTTACCGGGGCCACATACGGACTCTAAAAATCCCCAAAAAATATTTTCTAGCTTCGTATTGACGATACAGTCCTAACAAAACTAATTTCATCAAATTCCGAGACCGTTTGCAAAATGGTCGTTTTCTAGTCGATTAAAATCAACTAAAACTGGTCAAACACGTTGTCCTTTGTCACGCTCACATATTGATTCGAAAAATTACGAATTTTGGAATCTAGCAATATCTTGACATCATGGATCCAACAAAAGTGGTTTCGTCGAAAAGCGAGATCGTTTGCAAAATTTCCATTTTTAAGGGCCAGAATTCCATAGCGACTATTCTGAATTTTCAAATGGACGTATCTTTTGATTCCCGCTTTGAAATTTCAATTTTTCGGATCCATTAGAAAGATATTGTCAAATGGATTCAAATATTTTTGGTTTAACTAAAATCCGGTTTATTTTGCACCCGGTACATTCATTTGAACTTTGAAATCGAATTATCGAACTACCGCGCCATTTTCAATTCCTTTTATAATTATAAATAATATTTATATTCTAACGACGATGTATATAAATATATACGTTCTAATTCTATTCTAACGATGACGTATATAAATATATACGTTCTAATTCTATTCAAATTAAATTCCTCGTCGTTATTATTTAAAATAATTCATTTTAAACATTCAAAATTCATTACAATTGCCAAAATAAAAAATTTAAATTGGCTCGGATTTCCGGGTTATTACACTGTCATCTGCCATGGGTGAACCACTTAAATTAGACTCATGGATATTATCGTCATCATCATCCATAGTCGAATTTGAATGCAAAGGTTATGGTCTTTTTGTTCGCTTTTCGGTGTTTTTTGATTTCTACAAAAATACTTATTGAATAAAGTTTGCAGGCTAAAAAAACAAAACATTAACAAATTACATTGTACGGTTTTTACCTTGGGTGAAGCTTCTAAGCACAAATCTTGGTGGTCAACCTTCTGGACTTCAATGCTGTCTCCATCTAATGGTTGCAGTCTTTTTAATGAATGAGTTATATTTTTGGGTGCATAAAACATCATAATTTTCATATTATTAATAAGTACAAAAAATTAGCATTTTAAAACAAACTTATCTACATATGCTTTTGCATGGTAGATGTAGTCCTCGAGCCAAAATAAATGAGATCAGTCCTTGAAAATAGTTTTTTCCCATGTCAATAGAAGATTCCATAAGAGATTGTCAATCAATGACATATATCAAGAAATTAATAATAACTACAAAATTCTCAAAGACTTGAATAATAGATACAACAATTGAATAGTCTAACTGCTAACAGTTACCAGATACCTACATGCAACTTACAACAATATTAAAGCGAAGTGTGAGTTGTGTTTGTTGATACTTTTTTTGTTATTGTTATGTATTGTTACCTCATAAAAAAGATCTCTGACCACGAAGTACTAAACTCCAAAAAAAACTACTCAAACTTAAAATCTAGTCCCTTAGACCAAAATAAATTTGAAGTGCAAAAATACCAATATATATAAAACTGTTTAGAAGACTTAGTTAAATTTTAAAAATATATTCCAAATAATTCAAATATGAGTACATTATTTTAATTTCCAAACTTAAAATCTGAGGAAATTGCGATTGAAGACAACTAATTATCAAGGCAGGAATTGAATCAAATATGCATATATTTATCACAAAGTAAACATTGCAAATTTGTAGCTAGAAATGAACATCAAGACTAAAAACTCCATATGGAAAAAAAAATTAAAATCAAATTCATCTAATTTTTAGAGACCAAACAGACCTTGTAAGAATTCGCAGGTTTTAGTTTGGGGAAGCGAACTTTGTAGAGAAAGAAAGATTTGATTAATTGGTCGAATTATGTGTCATTTATGCATCAATAACGCGCCCAAATCTGCCGCTTGAATTGTAGTGGGCATGCTTTCTGCGAAATATTCTGTTTTAGCCGAAACATTTACCCGGAAATACAATAATTCATTAACCGTAGTAAACGAGCATGCCTCAAAATGTTGTCCGACTAGGCCTAAAATTCTTCTATATATATATATATATATTAAGATGTATATGCGTACATAATTATTGAATAATACTAAATGATTGTTTACTGATTATTAATTAAATATTTTTCCTTTCTCAGCTTTTTTTAGTTTTCAAGTTTATGATGTTTAAAATTTAAATTTCTATCAACTGTTAATTTTTTAAATATTCAAAATTTCATGTACCAAATTTTATATTTTCTGGATTTCACAATTTACGCTTTCAATTTTGAATATTTTTGTGCAATACTAAAGCTTCAAATTTTCAAAAATACACATATCGTTCGAAATCCTAATTATGGATTTTGAAATATGCAATCTGAAATTTTTAACTTCTCAATTTTTTCAAATTTAAGCTTTAAAATGCAAAAATCACATTTTATTATTTTCAAATGCAAAACTTTAAATTTTATAATTTTTAAAATTGAATATTTTAGATCTCGTGAATTTTTAACTCATCGGGTTTCACAACTTTAATTTTTAAAATTTAAGAATTAAATTTCCTAGTTTCCAAATTCAATCTTTATAAAATTTTGAATTTAAATCACAATTCGAAATTTTTTTGACCATTGTGACATCAATGGTCATGAGTAATTCATCTCTGCCATATGTGGTGGTTATGCACACTAGTCACTAGCAATACATCAATGTTATTTTTTTGATCCATCTTGAGTAAGAACTATTGAGGAGTAAGTATTTTGTATATTAACTTATTGTTACAAACACATTTGTAACCGTTACCAATAAACAAATAATCAGTAATGACTCCAATTTTAGCCATCAATTTTAAAACATTTAAATTGGTTTAAATGTTGTATTGGGAATATAAAATGATTTTATAGGGAATATATTTATTAAAAATGACATTTTAATGGATAATTTAGAACTAAATTTAAATCGAGCCCGTAATGTCGTGGTAGTTTGTAATATTTCGTTTTTAACTTCAAGTGGATATGCATAATCCAGTACAAGTCAGATTTTTTTGAAACAAGAAGATCTATTTGACTATAATTTTCCAATGGATTTGAAAAATCGAGATTTCGTCTTATAGATTGTGAGTTACGTCCAAATCAAAATTTCATATAGTCGGTATGGAATCGTTTACAAATTATAATGATTTATTATATAAATAAATCGATTTTAAATAATCCCAAACTTTAATTTAAATTTGGAATATTGAGTTATTAATCCAGATATGTTTATTTTGGAGCTATATGATGTACTACTCGGATATATACGATAATAACAATTTATTATCATTAAATTGAATTGTTTTGGAATTAATTAATATTTTAATCAATTTATTAGAACTAAATTTAAATCGAGCTCGCAATGTCGTGGTAATTTGTAATATTTCGATTTGAACTTCAAGTGGATATACATAATCCAATTCAAGTCAGATTCCTTTGAAACAAGAAACATTCGGATCTATTTGACTACAATTTTCCAATGGAAGTGAAAAATAAAGATTTCGTCTTACAGATTGTGAGTTATGTCCAAATCAAATTTTCATATAGTCGCTATGGAATCGTTTACAAATTATAACGATTTATTATATAAATAAATTGATTTTAAATAATCCCAAACATCATTTTAAATTTGAAATATCGAGTTATTAATCCAGAAATGTTTATTTTGGAGCTATATGATGTACTAGTCGGATATATATGATAATAACGATTTATTATCATTAAATTGAATTGTTTTGGAATTAATTAATATTTTAATCGATTTATTTGAGCCTTAAAAAAATCTTTTTGCAAACGACCTCCGTTTTTGACGAAATCTGTTTCATTGGATCCGTATCGTTAAATTATTGTATGAAAATAAATATGGCGGCAATCTGATATCACATGTGACCGCGGTAACCATAAACACCTAGATTTCTGTTTAATCATTTTATCGATTTAATATGAAACTTATGAATAATCAATTTTCGAACGATCTCCAATTTCAACGAAACCAATTTTATTAAATCCGTAATGATTAATTATTGTAATATTTCCAATTTGGGGTCAATTGGATTTATTTTGATTATCGTGCATGATAAATACACGTATTGATTTATGTTGTGAATTAAAGAGGGAGTTATATCAAACGATCTTGGAATTTGATGAAACCAATTCCATTGTGTCCAGAATATTATATTACTGTAAGATTTCAAGTTTCGAGCCATTTGGGAGTTGTTACGTGAGCATGGGAAAAATTATTGTGAAATAGTTAACGATTTTAATATTTAAAATATTGCTATTTTTTCAATTAGAGTCGGAATTCGGCGAAACAAGATTGGTTGGGTCTGGAATATCAAACTGTGGCTAGATGTTCATTGTTATCGCAAATGGACTTCGTATGGCACCGTATGAATTTATAAACATTGAATGAATTTGGCGATAGACACGAACTAGTATAATTTAATAAAATATTCATTATTAAAATAATAAATCCCTTTATAAATTAACAACTATATCCCCTTTTTTCCACTAAAAATCCCTAATCCCCAGTATTTCATTTCCGTTTCTTCAGCTTGAAATCTATCCTTCGAGTAAATGAATGCCCACCTCTAAAATTAATTTAAAACCCGATACTCAACTAAAAAACTTGAACCCAGATTCATTGAAATCGCATAGGGTTGAGCTTAGATCTGCTGTAAGTAACACATGGCTCGATCTCCTTTTCTTTTCCTTTCAAAATCGAAGTTTGAGCACGAACAATTAGTTCGATTTGGTGAAAAGGATGTAGTTTGGATCCGTTCTTGGTTGATTTGTGTACGAGGGTAGTAAGGAGGTTCAAGTATGGAATTTTTGGGGAAATTCCTGCTAAAAAGTTTCACACAGATACTGTATCCATTCGAAGAAGCATTTATTGTAGGTTGTTCGGGTTCGTCTGGGTAGGAAGGAGATGGAAGCGGGGTCGATGAGGGTTGTCACAATGGTGAACTTGTCGGCTCTGACGTGACGTAGTAACAACAATACTATGGTAAACGGAGGATTTTTCTTTGTTGTTCGGTGTAGCTGTTTTGAACGAATGTAAGATGGTTATGTTGGAATTGTTGTGAGTGGGTTGAGTGAATGGTGAATGATGGCGTCAGGATGTTTTCTGGAGAATAAGAAGGAAGTTTAAAAGTGCGGATTAAGGAAGCTGGCAAAGAGCTGTTGTGTTTTACTGGGAAGAGAAAGATGGTGATATCCATTGGCCAATTTGTGAAGATAACAAGAAGGAAACTATTGGGTTTAAATCTGGAGTAAGATTATATGATAACCAATGTACTTAAATGGGAAGACAATATGATAACATGAAGGAATTTTGTTGGGTGCATACTAGAACTCTTACTCAGTGTTGTTGGATTATATGTCAAGCAGGCGTTCGTGGAATTGAAAGCTAGAGGTCATACTTGGAAAAGTGGCAACTTTGTCTAGCTGGAGGTGGCAAGTGCAAGGATAGTGGTGTGAGTCTGGCGACGGTGGTAGGTGGTAGAAGTGATTAGGGCCATACGTTAACATTTGCAGCAAAGGAAGTCCAGTCTATTGTGTGTATTTTGGAGATGATAAAGTGTGAAGTGTTCTGATAGGGAAGAAGGGAAAGCACAGTTCGAGTTTTCCTAGAAAGGGAGAAATTATAGTTAACTGGTGATTAGAATACTTATTATTTAAACTATATAAAATTTAAAACATATAAGATTATAATAGTATAACTTGATTATATGATAACAGAATTGAATGCGATTGGATCCTTTGGAACCTTAACAACGAAGTCTACATTATAGAACTAATTTCACTAAGAATGGAGCTACTGAAATTTCGTGATAAAATCAAACACTCGTTTAAACGAAAACCAAAACAGAATTGTCAACTGCTAGCCAATGTGACTAAACTCACTAACTCTAGCTCGTTTATATTTTTATATAAATGAGTTTTAAATTTATATATAGCAATTTTATACTATATGATGGTTTTTTGGATGATTGGTTGATTAATTAGTTGAAAAGATTGATTAATTATAAATATTTAATCACTGATTCAATACTGATGCTATTTACCATGATATTTCAAATTGAAATGAAATTGATGTTATTTACGTTGATTAACATCTATGGATGCATGGATACATGTTGGAGGGATCCAACTAGATTCCACAACTTTTATATTACTGTTTTCGTTGATTGTGATATATGATTTGTTATGCATGAGGTGTTATATAATCTGTGATTGGATATGTTGTATTTGAACTAACCTGGCCTTGGAAATTTGGTACTTTAAATACCGTAAAATATTTTTGAATATAGAAAAGGAATTTGAGATTTAAAATAGAAATTTATTTCCAAAATAGAAATTAAATTTCAAATGGACAGAAAATAGAAATTTGTTCAATTGGATTAAATAAGAAGTTGATTATAACGATGTTTATAAATTAAATAAAATATCTATCATTGGATAAATTAAAATATAAATTCACGTTGAATTTATATAAGAAAAGTGGAAATCAGTGTTGACATCGATATTTGAAGTGGGATTTAAACCAAGTAGTATAAAAGAAATTTGAGCTGGGGAAAAATGAATTCAAATGGAAATTTGAATGAGAAGGGAAATAGGAGATCATTTTCAAAAGGAAACGATGGGTTTTATTCCGAAGTCTTGAATATAAAGTAAATTGAGATAAATCAAAATGATTTACATTTAGAATTTGACTATGTAGAATCTTATTAAAATGATTTTTTTCAGAAAAGATATTTAAACTCCATCTAATGTGAATCTATAAAACTATATGAAATATGTTAAGAAACAAATATTTCAATATTTATAACTATGTAAATAGGATTATATGTTTTGGAATAATAATATTTTAAACTTAAAGTTATTTAACAAGAAGGGAATTGTAGAAACCATATAGCATTGATTTTTGAAGTATGGAATGTATAGCTTGTAAATACACTTAAGAAGGCAAAAGTTGAATTGTTTTCATGTAAACATAAAGGGACAGTATTTATATAAATGGAGTTTTTTAAATATGTTGGAGATTTATAACTCAATTTGAATATGAATTGATATTTTCAAATAAAAATCAAGTTGAGTTGATAAACGAGTCTAGACTCTTATTAAGGAATGATAATTATATTTGGAAGTGAATAACGATTTAAAAGAAAACGTTTTGCAATGGGTATAGTTATAAGTGAAATTTGAGTTAAACTGAAATGATAAAATGTTGCGAAGTTCAGAATATTAATCGAACATAAAATATTCGAGAGAGAGTTATTTATTGAAATTCAATTATATAAAATTCAAGAAATTACTTTTTACTTTCCATTTTAAATCAAGATTTAATTATTATTTATCTATTAATTAAGATATTTATTTATTTAAATTTAATGAATAAAAGTTATATTCTAGAAATTTAATTTTAGAATAGCGATTATAATGCTATCATAATCAATATTTTTCATAAAAGAAGTGGATTCTTAAATTGAATCTGAGAGTTCGGTAAGCAATGTTTTTATTAGAAGTTGAAGTTGTGAGTTTTGACTGCTTCGACGTTGAGAATGTTTTAAGTTAAGGTCTGTGTGGTGATTATTCTCCAACTTGATTGATTTTATCATTGACGGAGGAATAATTAAGGTTCGTAATGAAGTTTGGTTAGTGATACGGTTAATTAATGAGTAATTAATGGTTTGAGTTACAATAACGATGTTTTATAACATCGGTTTAATTTAAAGGATTTTGAAACATTTCCCAAATGAAATGAGAGATATTTTCAAAACATAGAAAATGAAATGAATTGGCCAATAAGGAATTAAGAAATGGAATATGGAAATGTTTTTTGATATTAATAACGTATATTTTTTTAATATAGAAAATAAGGATTCGTGAACATATGGAAATGTTTTTCCAAATTGCGATAAGAGATATTTTCTGGAATATAGAAAGAAAAGAGTTTACAATATTGTAAATGTTATCCAAGAATCAGAAGAGATTAACGAATTTTGAGAAATATCTGGAACGATATGGGATGTTGGGAAATTAATAAATTAATTCAAAAAGAGCCTAGTGTTGTTGGATGGATGATCGGTAGAATTTCCATTGGGAAATAGGATCGTTGATTGTATGGATGTTCCTTTGGTAGTTAAATCACCGACCATCAATGTTTTGGTTTATTTTATACTTCTATTGTCAATACGGAGAGACCGGGATCTGGTCTATTATCTGAAAATCACTCTGTATGGGAATAAGCGTTACGAATCAACTTATGCTAAAGATGATTGAGGACGGAGTAGTATAGGGCTTTTCTGTTAATCTTAGGTAGAAATTTCCCAAGATGGATTGATAGAATGGTGCCTTCAGTTTTTCCAGTCCTAAAACAACTTGTATGGACGAATGTATGACAGAATATAATAATCATGTATGTTGATTTTTACAAATATATCAAGTTTGGTGGCAGAGAAGGCAACGTCTCAAGCTTAACACCCAGAGTGTATTTCTAGATTTCAATAAGTGATTTGATGGATCTTACATTGCGGCATTCAAAGCAAATGTTGGCAAGATGTTCTTGAAAGATAATCATCACCTCAAGCATCATCAACCAGGAAATCACAGGAATCAGGTAGGCAGTATGGCCAAGTGGGTCATTCCCATTAGGGGTTTTATCACCCGATCTAAAGAATTTCCATTTTTTCGTATTCTATTCACTGTTGTATGCTTTCGGTAACGGTTTCTGATCATAACTTTTGCTGATAATATGCCTGGTACACTCAAGTTAAATGAGTGGCAAGTCATGTGTGGCCGGGTTGCAAGATGTTTTTGTTAAACCCAGTGTATTCCTCTCTAGAGATACACTATCGGAAGGTGGTCCCATACCTTGTCATAGTTGGAAATCCATTTTCCAATAAGCGTCCTACGGTTTTTGATTTTGTACTATATATGTGGAGCATGAGATGCAAGCGTTCTCCTAGATTGCTATTTATTTTATTAGACACTATTATAATATCACTGAATTTTGATACAAAAAGTGTTTAGGTTATCGTAAGGTAAATCCATCCATGTTTATGTGTGGATCGATTTTACGATTATTTTTTCTTTTGAAAGGATTTTTGAAAGTTAAACCAATGGTTGGAGTTTACTTACACCAGTATCATGACTGACCCAGAGTTTATTTTGTTTTGTTTTATCCTAAACTCTCGGGTGCCTAATTTTGTACGGGCAGTCAAGTAGTCAGGATTTTTCAGATATACCTGGAAGAGCTTGGAGCAGGAGGCTTCAGAGTTAGATAACTATATATTATTTATTTCAGCTACAATAATCAAATTTCATACTCTTATAATGGTATGTATATATAGTTACTGATTTGTATTTCAAAAGTTATGTTATCTAATATATTTTAGTCGTTCCGATGTATGATATGTGTTCTTTATTTCCTTCTATTCTAATTTTTCTATCTATTTCTCACCCTCTAACTTCTTTCTATTAATGATTCGTATTGTGTGCAATTTGGGTTAGACATGTGGTGTGATTAGTTATAACGACCAGAACTTCCCCAGTGTCCGAGAGAAGAGGAAGAACGGATTGTCTGAGAACACGACAAAGCAAAAGAAAAACAGAAGAACATCTCATTGCTTATTACAACAATTTACATCAAAGTATAAGAATATACAGAGTATGAATAAATAATATACATTTGATAAATATCAGAGATAAAAATACATTACATAGCAGTGGAAAATAATTCAAACCACAACTGAAAGAGATAGACGGATACAGAGCTTTCTGAATATCGTTCCAGCTGTAAACCAGGATCCTGTGAATATAAATCTGCAAAACCAAAACTACTAGCTGCCCGTGTGGAAAATAGGGGCACCTAGAGTTTAGGTTAAAACAATAAACTCCAGGTCAGTCATGTGACTGGTGTGAGAAATAAAACAGTTATTTAATCTTTACTTCAAAAATAAAGTAAATCAAGGGACCATGCTGTATAACATGGAACGGGTTTCCTCCTAAGAATATCGGTGCATAAAACAAATAGCGCAATGCTTTTTGAAAAAATGCAGCTATTATAAGACTCAGGTACCATCACACAATGCAACGCAAGCCGGGGGATAAAGTTTTACCTTATAATAGCCAAACATGCTTGTTACATTTAAAACAAATCATTTTGATACTATTATAGTGTAAAGTGTATGAAAACAACTTCAAATATAAATGTATCAATCATAGACGACATAGTGCCCCATACCATTATGTCGCCATACTAGGCTCTACAATCAAAACTGAAATGTCACGTATTGGAAATTTGATTTCCGTCATGAGTCAAGGCAAGGGATGCACTCAAAGCCCGCTTCGAGACACTCTAGCAAGTGCCTCAGGATTACACACTCTAGGCAACCATGGAATCATGCAGTGTCGGTCCACTCAAAGGGCAAAAGTGGATTAGTTATACCTGAACACACGTTTTGCGGTCCTATAGGACCTATCCATTGGGTCCGCAAAGACCGATATATCCGAGGCGCCTCGCAATCCAACAATCACATAGGGAAAATCAAAACAATTTCAAGGCGTGCAAAACCATGACACCTCCCATAGCTAGAAAGAAACGTCATGCACTCACTGCGTTCCCTTATCTCGTTTTTGACTCATACCAAGGTGTGAGGCCCGCGAATTAACGCTATACACAAAGCTTTGCTATATTAAAGCCGTGCTTTGATCATCAACCACAAGACTCTACCTTTTAACAGAAGCCTTGATCATCTGCATCTCAGCATGCCACACTGGCAATTCACACCATGCAGCTGATGTATATCGATATATAACCTCTGAGCTCGTACGTCTTAGAGAAGGGCATTAAGCAAGAAAATAAATTCTCTGCCGCCAAACAGATATATATATTTAATAGAAATCAATCAACACAGAATAAAATCCCATGTCAGACACACTTCCATTTACAGGTTTGTTCTGGGTCTAAACGAAACCGGAGGCACCTTATTCCTCGTCCCGTATGTCCAATATAGGAGAGAGGTCCTCGCATATCCGATCGATCTCCAAGTACGTCTGGACGATCACCACTTATTACCACGTCTTGGGTGTACAACCCAATCAAGATATTTGTAATAAACAGGAATTCTGAGCCAATTTAAAATTTTCATTTTGGCAATTTTGATGAATTTTGAATATCTAAAATGAATTATTTTAAATAATAACGATAAGAAATTTATTTTGAATAGAATTAAAACATATATTTTTATATAGATCGTGGTTATAATATAGATATTTTATTTTTAATTATAAAAGGAATTGAAAATGGCGAGGTAGTTTGAAAATTCGATTTCAAAGTTCAAATGAATGTACAGGATTCAAAATAAACAGGATTTTAGCGAAACCTAAAATACTAGAATCTATTTGAAAATATCTTTCCAACGAATCCGAAAAATTGAAATTTCATAACGTGGATAAAAAGTTATGCCCAGTTGAAAATTCAGAATAGTCGTATAGAATTCCGGCCCTTAAAAATGGAAATTTTGCAAATGACCTCGCTTTTCGACGAAACCACTTTTGTTGGATCTGTGATCTCAAGTTATTGCTGGATCCCAAAATTCGTAATTTTTTGAATCAATATGTGAGCGCGGCAAAGGAAAACACGTTTGACCAGTTTCAGTTGAATTTAATCGACTGGAAAATGGCCATTTTTCAAACGGTCTCAGAATTTGACGAAATTGGTATTGTTAGGACCGTATCACCAATACGCAGCTAGAAAATATTTTTTGGGAATTTTTAGGGTTAGTATGTAGCCCCGGTAAATTGAAATGTACATTCAAATTAAATATATAGATTTATATTTAGATTTTAATGATAACTGATTGAAACGATCTAATTAGCTTGCGAAACATATCCCATTGTGTTCGGAATGGGGGTAATTAGCTATGGACGACAGTCGGTGGGCTTGATTTCGAGGTCGAAATAAAAAGTAACTTTATGGATTATAAAATTAAATAAATATATAAATTATTTAAATGACCCACCCCCTTTTTCTTTTACCCAGTCAAACCCGTTACCCCCTTCCCTTCTCTCTACAGTTCAAATCGATTTAAGGGAAAAAAAAGAGAAAACCCTAGACCCATCGCCGCCTCCACCAGGCGGACCTCTAGTCGCGCCGCCCTCCTCTGGCGGCCGCCGCAGGGCACCGCGCCTCCTCCTCCTTTCTCTTGAAGCCCCTCGGTGAAGCCCCAAGACACGAAGTCCCCCCTTTACTCCACTGCTCTAGCCGAAATGGCACTGCCGCTCACCACTGCGATCCCCCGACGCCACCAAGGAGCCACCTCCGCCTTCCTCCAGCACCCCTCTTGCGCAGTAAGTTTTTTTTTTTTTTTGATTTCTCCTTTGATTTTAATTTTTAGTTAATCAAAATATGATTTTTAAGCATATAAAAATACGATCTTTAGTATTTATAGTAGGAATAAAGAGTAGATTTTAAGTAGCGATAAAATTAGATTTTATTTTAAAGTAGTGGCATAAAAATGCGATTTTTATCCATGAAGTAATATCATGAAAACGCAATTTTTATTTACATAAAAATATGATTTTTATATTATATTAAGAATAAAAATATGATTTTTATATTATAGAAAGAATAAAAAATATGATTTTTATACTATAGAAAGAATAAAAATATGATTTTTATATTATAGAAAGAATAAAAATATGATTTTTATATTATAGAGATCATAAAAATATGATATTTATATATGTAGCGTTGAAATAAAAATGTGATTTTTAATATAAACTTCGTGTGAAACAGATTGCGATGGAACGAATTGAAATCAAAAAGGAATTCGAACAGTTCAGAAATTCAGAAATGAAATGGCGGAGTGGATCCCCAAGGTGAGAACTCATCACTTATATTTTAATTTCTAGTTGAAATATATACTAGGACGCAGACGGTGCTTAGCAGCACACGACACCCATCGTCCACAGACCATGGATGACTTGTTTGTTTGATTGTTTTGTTGTGAAATTTTATTGTGTGATGTGCAATGAAATAAAATATTTTACAGTGGAAAATATTTTATAGTTAAAATATAATTTTTAACATGTATATAAAATAAATAGTAATAAACAAATCAGATGATTTGTTTATATACACTGATTTGATTGATATTGATTGGGACGATAAATTTTACACATCACCCAACTGCACAAATAAAAATCTATGTTTGTTGATGTGAAACCCCACACGGGTGTTGGGATGAAATGGGCCATACACTAGTCCCGATAATTAGTTGTATGTCGATCGATAGATTGATAGGCTGTAATAAGCGTTAAATATTTATATTTGATGCTTATGTAGTGTAGAATGCACTTTGGGTGATGGTTGCCTGTGTTTGATTGTTGTAGTGTACGTGTGTGTATGAAATCCATATAATTAACATTATATGGTAATTGATTGGGCCTCATTCCAATTTCGAAAATAAGGAATATTATAATAAAATAAAAATTCATGTGTTGAATAGAAATTTAAATTCATGCGTTGAATAGAAATAAATATTCATGTGTTGAATAGAAATAGGTATTCATGTGTTGAATAGAAATATAAGTTCATGTGTTGAATGGAAATATAAATTCATGTGTTGAATAGAAATATAAATTATTCTGTTGAATAGAAATAAATATTCATGTGTTGAATAGAAATATAAGTTCATGTGTTGAAGAAAATGTTCATTTGTTGAATAGAATAACGAATTTATTGAAATATATAAAACCATGTTGGTTAGATATGCTCTATTTTGACGTGAACGATATTTATATCGATTTTATTCATTTTCATAATGAATATTGAAAAGGAAGTGATTTCAAAATATAACATTTTGAAAATATTATCATTTGTATACCGATGATGTTGAATGTTCAATTTTGATTTGAAATTGAATATGAAGTTGAAATCGTTTTGAAAACGAATTTAAAACGATTTATAAAATGAGTTTTAAAAGGGAATCGATGAAATATATAATATATATATATATATATACATATATAATGGCCCGAATAGAACGCGCCGCGCTGCGGCAGTTCGCGAATTTCAACCATTGACTTAGAATGGATATTACGGGAGATCCAACCGTCAGATTCTCCTAAAACTGGAACCGTTGGGTTCGTATCGAAAAGTGCTTTCTAACGAATATTCGAGATTTGAAATCTAACGGTTGAATTTGGAATTATGTCCAAATCAAATTTGGAAAAGGTCGTTGTAAGTGCAGTTTGATGGTCGTTGATGGAAATCGATTGTACGAGCCTTGATAAAATTATTAAAAATAGTAATAATTTGTGCAGAATCATAAGAAATGATTTGTGAAGAATTAGGATGAAAAATTCCATATTTGAAAAGATAAAAATATATTTTTATCGAAATGAACTAGTTTTGAACTAGAATTATAATCCTATTTATTTTTAAAATAAATAAAGTGGATTTGAAATGGTTTTGAAAATAACCTGAATTTCCAAAATATAAAGTGGAGATGGATTTGAATCGAAATTGTCTTTGGAATATTTCGATGTTAGATTTCGTGATTATACAGATATTGTTATGGGAATTTGAAAGATATATTGATATTGTTATTTCCAATACGATATTTGTTGGTCGTAGAATTTGATATTTAATATAAGCCGAGATATTTTCTATCCAGAGCCTCGTATTTAATATCAAATGGGATTTGGGTTCGTCGTGAATGGTGTCTTCATTAACACTGTTCTTAAAACCAGTGGAGAAAAAGAATAAATATTTTGTTTAGATTTAATGGTGTATACCAATTAAATGGTATTTAATTGGAATTGGAATAGAATGTGATTTTGGGTTTATCGTGAACCGTGTTTTAAACGACATTGGTTCTTTAACCCAGTTAAAGACATGATGTGATTTCCCGAGTTAAATAATCGCTGATAGTGATTATTGGGAAGATTAAAACCAAGTGAAGTTTTAATGAATCTTTAATTAGATTGAAATAATCAAGAATGGAGTATCACCAGTTTTGCTCCAGGCGATAGTTAAATCTTTAATTAGATTTGAACGTGAATGGTAATTGAATTTACTGATAACACTGTGGTGTTAGATATGAAGTATGACCAGTTTTACTTCATGGGATGAATAGGTTGGGATTGGAAAATAAAATAAATGATTATTTCGGTGTGGTTCGCTAATCCCGACTAGTTTGAATTGATATTCAAAGGAAGATTAAAGAATAAATTTAAAGAATTTATCTTTGATAAAATTAATGGGAACCTTTCCCAAAGTATAAGAATATTTGAATAAAAGAATATTCTGAAGTGGAATGAGGCGTATGTTGTGTTTGTGTAACACTTGTTTATTATATACGCGATTTCCGGGTTTATCCCATTCTGAATAACTGGTTCGACGTGGTGTCGAGGATGAAGATGGTGGTCGAAGACCGGAGGTCTTCACATCGTTTGGGCGGTTACTGATGATGTTGATTGGGCTGTACACCCAAGAGGAGGGAATCAGTTGGTGATCGTCCTGACGTACTTGGAGATCGATGGATATGCGAGGTACAAGGTGCCCCCGGTTTCGTTCAGACCCAGAACGAACTTGTAAATGGACTGTGTGTCTGACATTGGATTTTATTATGTGTGATTGATTTCTATTAAATATATAACTGTTTAGCGGTGGAGAATTTATTCTCTTGCTTAACGCCCTTCTCTGAGACGTACGAGCTCAGAGGTTATATATTGATGGATATCAATCGCATGGAGTGAATTACCTGTGTGGCTTGCCTAAGTGGCAATTGATCAAGGCTTCTGTTGAAAAGCAAAGTCTTTTGGTTGATGATCAAAGCACGGCCTGTGTGGCATAGCTTTGTGTACTGTTGATTCGCGAGCCTCACACCCCGGTTGTGAACCAGAAATGGGAGAGGACCTTAGGGAGGGCATGCATTTCCTTCTAGCTAGGGTGGTGTCAGTGACCTACCAACCCTGACATTTATATTATTTTCACCTGTGTGGTTGTTGCTTTTGCGAGGCGCCTTGGATATATCAGTGACTATGTGGATCCGATGGAGTCATTTGGCTCATTTATGCCCCAACGGGTGGGAAACGCAGTGTTCAGGCATTTTAATCCACATCGATGGACCTGCCTTATCACTTCAAGGGTCACGCGAGCTCTGATCCTGAGGCTCGAGCTAGAGAGTCTCGAATTCGATAGAGGCCGATCCCTTGCCTCGGTTCATAGATGGAAATCCAATTTCCAAATATTTGACTTTGCAGTTTTGATTGTAGAGCCTAGTATTGGCGACATGTTATATGGTACCCATGCCGTCTATGATTGATACTTATGATTTGAATTTGTTTTGACACTATGCACTTATTATAATATCAAATGATTTGCTTTTAACGTACCAAGCATGTTTGGCTATTATAAGGGAAAACCCAATCCCCCGGCTTGCGTTGCATTGTGTGATAGGGCCTGGGTCTTATAATAGCTTCATTTTTCCAAAAAGCATTGCACTGTTTTGTTATATGCACCGGTATTTTTGGGAGGAAACCTGTTCCATGTTATACGGCGTGGTCCCTTGATATATCTGATTTAAAGTAAAGTTTTAAATAACTATTTTAGCTCTCACACCAGTCACATGACTGACCTGGAGTTTATTGTTTTAACCTAAACTCTGGGTGCCCTTATTTTGACATGGGCAACTAGTAGTTTTGGGTTTGCAGATTTATATTCATAGGATCCTGTTTTATAGCTGGAACAATACTCGGAAAGCTCTGTATCCGTGTATTACTTTCAGTTGTGTTTTGTATTATCTTTCCGCTGCTATGTATTTAAATGTAATTTAAATCTCTGATATTTTCTGTGTAATATTTATTCTTACTCTGTATATTCTTGTATTCTGATGGGATTGTTGTAGTTAACAATGAAATGTTCTTCTGTTTGCGTTCCGATGTGTCTTGTCCTCAAAGTATCCGCTCTTTCCTTCACGGGGAAGTTACGGGTTCTTACAGTGGTATCAGAGCTTTGGTTCACAGAGATCGAAGAAAAATACACATTAGAACCATACGAAAGAATTCATCAGAGATTGGAATATTAATATCCAATAAAATTACTCGTCGGAGATGGGATCAGTAGTATCCTAGAACGAGTGTGAAGAGTATATTTTTAAAATGAAAAGAATTTTGTTTTGAAAATTTAAACTTTATTATTCGTATTTGAATATTTATTTATATTGATTTGGACAATCAAGTATATATAGATTTTGCATATACATCTAATCCACGTGTATTCGAAGTTTTAATATACTGGATAGATATAGAATCACACTCTAGTCGCCCAGAGATGGTTCTGATGATCACTATAGTACGTACATCATCAGGATTTATATTCGAGTTTCGAAAGTGGGATTTCTGTATATTTCCAATTGACTGGTTTGAGAACCAAAACTAGGTAGGGCTTATTGTTGTGATTTAGCACCAAAAATCTGATTTTTGGACTATGTATCAAAGTTATGAATGTGAAAAGCTAATCAACTCATCGATTGTTGGTTGTATTGTTTTATTATTGTTTTGATTAATTGAATGTTGAACCTTTAGCCAAATTGAACCAAATATTGGACTGTATTGAAAATTTGTCACATTTGCATGCATATACATGTACTTACATTGAACAGGTCATAGCAAGGAGGCTAGAGCAGAGGAATAAAATTGTTTGCCCGACAAATAGGTACATGTTTATTGTATTTGTTGGGTTTTAGATGATTTTATGGGCCGATTGGCTAGCCGCTTGGATGTTTCTTTTTCTTTTTGGATTGATGAGGGCCATGGGAGGCTATTTGAAATGTCCCAAAGCTTCCGGTGCAGGGGAAGTTATGGCGAAATTTTTCGAAAATTTAGGGTGTTAGCCAATTTTTTGAAAATTTTGAAAAGTTCTAGAAACTAAAAAGTTGAAGAACTTAAGCCGTAATGAAAATAACAAAAGTTGCATTGATTAGTTAAACAACTTTCACCTTCTTTCCTTTTCGGGGACGAAAAGTTTTAAGTGGGGGAGATTGCAATAACCCGGAATTCTGAGCCAATTTAAAATTTTTATTTTGGCAATTTTGATGAATTTTGAATTTTTAAAATGAATAATTTTAAATAATAACGACGAGAAATTTATTTCGAATAGAATTAGAACATATATATTTATATAGATCGTCGTTAGAATATAAATATTTTATTTTTAATTATAAAAGGAATTGAAAATGGAGCGGTAGTTTGAAAATTCGATTTCAAAGTTCAGATGAATGTATAGGATTCAAGATAAACCGGATTTTCGCGAAACCAAAAATATTAGAATCTATTTGAAAATATCTTTCCAACAAATTCGAAAAATTGAAATTCCATAGCGGGAATAAAAAGTTATGCTCAGTTGAACATTCAGAATAGTTGCTATGAAATTCTGGCCCTTAAAAATGGAAATTTTGCAAACAACCTCGGTTTTCGACGAAACCAATTTTGTTGGATCTGTGATGTTAAATTATTGCTGGATCCCAAAATTCGTAATTTTTCGAATCAATATGTGAGCATGGCAAAGGAAAACGCGGTTGATCAGTTTTAGTTGAATTTAATCGACTGGAAAATGGCCATTTTTCAAACAGTCTCAGAATTTGACGAAATTGATTTTGTTAGGACCGTATCGTCAATACAAAGCTAGAAAATATTTTTTGGGAATTTTATGTTTGGTATGCAGCCCCGGTAAATTGAAATGTGTGTTCAAATTAAATATATAGATTTATATTTAGATTTTAATGAAAACTGATTGAAACGATCGAATTGGCTTGCGAAACATATCCCATTGTGTTCGGAATAGGGGTAATTAGCTATGGACGACAGTCGGTGGGCTTGATTTCGAGGTCGAAATAAAAATTAACTTTATGGATTATAAAATTAAATAAATATATAAATTATTTAAATGGCCCACCCCCTTTTTCTTTTACCCATTCAAACCCATTACCCCCTCCCCTTCTCTCTACAGTTCAAATATATTTAAGGAAAAAAAAAAGAGAAAACCCTAGACCCGTCGCCGCCTCCACCAGGCGGACCTGCAGTCGCGCCGCCCGCCTCTAGCGGCCGCCGCAGGGCACCGGGCCCCCTCCTCCTTTCTCCTGAAGCCCCTCGATGAAGCCCCAAGACACGAAGTCCCCCCTTTACTCCACTGCTCTGGCCGAAGTGGCGCTGCCACTGGCCACTGCGATCCCCCGCCGCCACCAAGGAGCCACCTCCGCCTTCCTCCAGCCCCCCTTGCGCAGTAAGTTTTTTTTTTATTTCTCCTTTGATTCTAATTTTTAGTTAATAAAAATATAATCTTTAAGCGTATAAAAATATGATCTTTAGTATCTATAGTAGGAATAAAGACCGGATTTTTAGTAGCGATAAAATTAGATTTTATTTTAAAGTAGTGGCATAAAAATAAGATTTTTATCCATGAAGTAATATCACGAAAACACAATTTTTATTTACATAAAAATATGATTTTTATATTATAGTAAGAATAAAAATATGATTTTTATATTATAGAAAGAATAAAAATATGATTTTTATATTATAGAAAGAATGAAAATATGCTTTTTATATTATAGAAAGAATAAAAATATGATTTTTATTATATAGAGATAATAAAAATACAATTTTTATATATGTAGCTTTTAAATAAAAATGTGATTTTTAATATAAACATCATGTGAAATAGATTGCGATGGAACGAATTGAAATCAAAAAGGAATTCGAACAGTTCATAAATTCAGAAATGAAATGGCGGAGTGGATCCCCAAGGTGAGAACTCCTCACTTTTATTTTAATTTCTGGTTGAAATATATACTAGGATGCAGACGGTGCTTAGCAGCACACGACACCCGTCGTCCATAGACCATGGATGACTTGTTTGTTTGATTGCTGTGTTATGAAATTTTATTGTGTGATGTGCAGTGAAATAAAATATTTTATAGTGGAAAATATTTTATAGTTAAAATATAATTTTTAACGTGTATATAAAATAAATAGTAATAAACAAATCGGACGATTTGTTTATATACACTGATTTGCCTGATACTGATTGGGACGATAAATTTTACACATCGCCCAACTGCACAAATAAAAATCTATGTTTGTTGATGTGAAACCCCACACGGGTGTTGGGATGAAATGGGCCATACACTAGTCCCAATAATTAGTTGTATGTCGATCGATAGATTGACAGGCTGTTATAAGTGTTAAATATTTATATTTGATGCTTATGCAGTGTAGAATGCACTTTGGGTGATGGTTGCCTGTGTTTGATTGTTGTAGTGTACGTGTGTGTATGAAATCCATATAATTAACATTATATGGTAATTGATTGGGCATCATTCCAGTTTCGAAAATAAGGAATTTTATAATAGAATAAAAATTCATGTGTTGAATAGAAATATAAATAACATGTGTTAGAAATAAATATTCATGTGTTAAATAGAAATAAATACTCATGTGTTGAATAGAAATATAAATTCATGTGTTGAATAGAAATATTAATTCATGTTGAATAGAAATATAAATTCATGTGTTGAATAGAAATATAAATTCATGTGTTGAATAGAAATAAATATTCATGTGTTGAATAGAATTATAAGTTCATGTGTTGAAGAAAATATTCATTTGTTGAATAGAATAACGAAGTTATTGAAATATATAAAGCGGTGTTGGTAAGATATGCGCCATTTTAACGTGAATGATATTTATATTGATTTTATTCATTTTCATAATGAATATTGAAAAGGAAGTGATTTCAAAATATAACATTTTGAAAATATTATCAATTGTATATCGATGATGTGGAATATTCAATTTTGATTTGAAATTGAATATGAAGTTGAAATCATTTTGAAAACAAATTTAAAATGATTTATAAAATACGTTTTAAAAGAAAATCAATGAAATATTATATATATATATAATATAATGGCCTAAATAGAACGCGCCGCGCTGCAGTAGTTCGCGAATTTCGACCATTGAATTCGAATGGATATTACCGGAGATCCGACCGTCGGATTCTCCTAAAATCAGAACCATTGGGTTCGTATCGAAATGAGCTTTCTAATGAATATTAGAGATTTGAAATCTAACGGTTGGATTTGGAATTATGTCCAAATCAAATTTGGTAAAGGTCTTTGTAAGTGCAGTTCGATGGCCGTTGAGGGAAATCGAATGTACGAGCCTTGATATAATTATTAAAAAAAGTAATAATTTGTGTAAAATCATAAGAAATGATTTGTGAAGAATTGGGATGAAAAATTCCATATTTGAAAATATAAAAATAGAATTTTATCGAAATGAACTAGTTTTGAACTAGAATTATAATCCTATTTATTTTTAAAATAAATAAAGTGGATTTGAAATGGTTTTGAAAATAACCAGAATTTCCTATATATAAAGTGGAAATGGATTTGAATCGAAATTGTATTTGGAATATTTCGATGTTGGATTTCGTGGTTATACAGATATTGTTATGGGAATTTGAAAGATATATTGATATCATTATTTCTAATGGGATATTTGTTGGTCGTGGAATTTGATATTGAATATAAGCCGAGATATTTTCTATCTAGAGCCTCGTATTTAATATCAAATGGGATTTGGGTTTGTCGTGAAGGGTGTCTTCATTAACACTGTTCTTAAACCTAGTGGAGAAAAAGATTAAATCTTTTGTTTAGATTTAATGAAGTATACCAATTAAATGGTATTTAATTGGAATTGGAATAGAATGTGATTTTGGGTTTATCGTGAACTGTGTTTTAAATGACATTGGTTCTTTAAGCCAGTTAAAGACAGGATGAGATTTCTCGAGTTAAATAATCATTGATAGTGATTAGTGGGAAGATTAAAACCAAGTGAAGTTTTAATGAATCTTTAATTAGATTGAAATAATCGAGAATGGAGTATCACCAGTTTTGCTCAAGGTGATAGTTAAATCTTTAATTAGATTTGAACGTGAAATCGTAATCGAATTTACCGATAACACCGTGGTGTTAGATATGAAGTATGACTAGTTTTACTTCATGGGATGAATAGGTTGGGATTGGGAAATAAAATAAATGATTACTTCGGTGTGGTTAGCTAATCCCGACTAGTTTGAATTGATATTCAAAGGAAGATTGAAGAATAGATTTAAAGAATTTATCTTCGATAAAATTAATGGTAACCTTTCCCAAAGTAAAATAAAATTTGAATAAAAGAATATTCTGAGGTGGAATGAGGCATATGTTGTGTTTTTGTAACACTTGTTTATTATATACGCGAGTTATTCAGAAAGACCGGGTTTATCCCATTCTGAATAACTGATTCGACGTGGTGTCGAGGATGAAGATGGTGGTCAAAGACTGGAGCTCTTCACATCGTTCGGGTGGTTACTGATGATGTTGATTGGGCTGTACACCTAAGAGGAGGGAATCAGTTGGTGATCGTCTAGACGTACTTGGAGATCGATGGATATGCGAGGTACTAGGTGCCTCCGGTTTCGTTCAGACCCAGAACGAACTTGTAAATGGACTGTGTGTCTGACATTGGATTTTATTCTGTGTGATTGATTTCTATTAAATATATATCTGTTTGGCAGCGGAGAATTTATTTTCTTGCTTAACGCCCTTCTCTGAGACGTATGAGCTCGGAGGTTATATATTTATGGATATCAATCGCATGGAGTGAATTGCCTGTGTGGCATGCCTAAGTGGCAATTGATCAAGGCTTCTGTTATAAAGCAAAGTCTTGTGGTTGATGATCAAAGCACGGCCTGTGTGGCATAGCTTTGTGTAGCATTGATTCGCGAGCCTCACACCTCGGTTGTGAACCAGAAACGGGAGAGGACCTCATAGAGGGCATGCGTTTCCTTCTAGCTAGGGTGGTGTCAGTGACCTACCAACCCTGACATTTATATTATTTTCACCTGTGTGGTTGTTGCTGTTGCGAGGCGCCTTGGATATATCGATGACGGTGTGGAGCCGATGGAGTCATTTGGCTCACTTACGCCCCAAAGGGTGGGGAAACACAATGTTCAGGCATTTTAATCCACATCTGTGGACCAACCCTGTCGCTCCAAGGGTCACTCGAGCTCTGGTCCTGAGGCTCGGGCTAGAGAGTCTCGAATTCGGTTGAGGACGATCCCTTGCCTCGGTTCATAGATGGAAATCCAATTTCCAAATACGTGACTTTGCGGTTTTTATTGTAGAGCCTAGTATTGGCGACATGATATGTAGTACCCATGCCGTCTATGATTGATACTTATGATTTGAAATTGTTTTAACACTATGCACTTATTATAGTATCAAATGATTTGTTTTTAACGTACCAAGCATGTTTGGCTATTATAAGGGAAAACCCTATTCCCTGGCTTGCGTTGCATTGTGTGATAGGACATGGGTCTTATAATAGCTTCACTATTCCAAAAAGCATTGCGCTGTTTTGTTATATGCACTGGTATTCTTGGGAGGAAACCCATTCCGTGTTATACGGCATGGTCCCTTGATATATCTGATTTAAAGTAAAGTTTTAAATAACTGTTTTAGCTCTCACACCAGTCACATGACTGACCTGGAGTTTATTGTTTTAAACTAAACTCTGGGTGCCCTTATTTTGACATGGGCAACTAGTAGTTTTGGTTTTGCAGATTTATATTCACAGGATCCTGTTTTATAGCTGGAACAATACTAGGAAAGCTCTGTATCCGTGTATTACTTTCAGTTGTGTTTTGTATTATCTTTCCGCTGCTATGTATTTAAATGTAATTTAAATCTCTGATATTTTCTGTGTAATATTTATTCTTACTCTGTATATTCTTGTGTTTTGATGGAATTGTTGTAGTTAACAATGAAATGTTCTTCTGTTTGCGTTCCGATGTGTCTTTTCCTCAAAGTATCCGCTCTTTCCTTCACGGGGAAGTTACGGGTTCTTACAGTGGTATCAGAGCTTTGGTTCACAGAGATCAGAGAAAAAGACACATTAGAACCATATGAAAGAATTCATCAGAGATTGGAATGGTAATATCCAATAAAATTACTCGTCAGAGATGGGATCAGTAGTATCCTAGAACGAGTGTGAAGAGTATATTTTTAAAATGAAAACAAGTTTTATTTTGAAAATTTAAACTTTATTAATCTTATTTGAATATTTATTTATATTGATTTGGACAATCAATTATATATAGATTTTGCTTATACATCTGATCCACGTGTATTCGAAGTTTTAATATACTGGATAGATATAGAATCACACTCTAGTCGCCCGGAGATGGTTCTGATGATCACTATAGTACGTACATCATCAGGATTTATATTCAAGTTTCGAAAGTGGGATTTCTGTATATTTCCAATTGACTGGTTTGAGAACCAAAACTAGGTAGGGCTTATTGTTGTGATTTAGCACCAAAAATCTGATTTTTGGACTATGTATCAAAGTTATGAATGTGAAAAGCTAATCAACTCATCGATTGTTGGTTGTATTGTTTTATTATTGTTTTGATTAATTGAATGTTGAACCTTTAGCCAAATTGAACCAAATATTGGACTGTATTGAAAATTTGTCACATTTGCATGCATATACATGTACTTACATTGAACAGGTCATAGCAAGGAGGCTAGAGCAGAGGAATAAAATTGTTTGCCCGACAAATAGGTACATGTTTATTGTATTTGTTGGGTTCTAGATGATTTTTTGAGCCGATTGGCTTGCCGCTTGGATGTTTCTTTTTCTTTTTGGATTAATGAGGGCCATGGGAGGCTATTTGAAATGTCCCGAAGCTTCCGGTGTAGAGGAGGTTATGGCGAAATTTTTCGAAAATTTAGGGTGTTAGCCAATTTTTTGAAAATTTTGAAAAGTTCTAGAAACTGAAAAGTTGAAGAACTTAAGCCGTAATGAAAATAGCGAAAGTTGCATTGATTAGTTAAACAACTTTCACCTTCGTTCCTTTTCGGGGACGAAAAGTTTTAAGTGGGGGAGATTGCAATAACCCGGAATTCTGAGCCAATTTAAAATTTTTATTTTGGCAATTTTGTTGAATTTTGAATATTTAAAATGAATTATTTTAAATAATAACGATGAGAAATTTATTTCGAATAGAATTAGAATATATATATTTATATAGATCGTCGTTAGAATATAAATATTTTATTTTTAATTATAAAAGGAATTGAAAATGGAGAGGTAGTTTGAAAATTCGATTTCAAAGTTCAAATGAATGTATAGGATTCAAGATAAACCGGATTTTCGCGAAACCAAATATATTAGAATCTATTTGAAAATATCTTTCCAACAAATCCAAAAAATTGAAATTTCATAGCGGGAATAAAAAGTTATGCTCAGTTGAACATTCAGAATAGTCGCTTTGGAATTCTGGCCCTTAAAAATGGAAATTTTGCAAACAACCTCGGTTTTCGATGAAACCAATTTTGTTGGATCTGCGATGTTAAATTATTGCTGGATCCCAAAATTCGTAATTTTTCGAATCAATATGTGAGTGTGGCAAAGGAAAACGCGGTTGACCAGTTTTAGTTGAATTTAATCGACTGGAAAATGGCCATTTTTCAAACGGTCTCAGAATTTGACGAAATTGATTTTGTTAGGACCGTATCCTCAATACGAAGCTAGAAAATATTTTTTGGGAATTTTATGTTTGGTATGTAGCCCCGGTAAATTGAAATGTGCGTTCAAATTAAATATATAGATTTATATTTAGATTTTAATGAAAACTGATCGAAACGATCGAATTGGCTTGCGAAACATATCCCATTGTGTTCGGAATAGGGGTAATTAGCTATGGACGACAGTCGGTGGGCTTGATTTCGAGGTCGAAATAAAAAGTAACTTTACGGATTATAAAATTAAATAAATATATAAATTATTTAAATAGCCCACCCCCTTTTTCTTTTACCCAGTCAAACCCGTTACCCCCTCCCATTCCCTCTACAGTTCAAATTGATTTAAGGAAAAAAAAGAGAAAACCCTAGACCCGTCGCCGCCTCCACCAGGCGGACCTGCAGTCGCGCCGCCCGCCTCTAGCGGCCGCCGCAGGGCACCGGGCACCCTCCTCCTTTCTCCCGAAGCCCCTCAATGAAGCCCCAAGACACGAAGTCCCCCCTTTACTCCACTGCTCTGGCCGAAGTGGCGCTGCCACTGGCCACTGCGATCCCCCGCCGCCACCAAGGAGCCACCTCCGCCTTCCTCCAGCCCCCCTTGCGCAGTAAGTTTTTTTTTTTTGATTTCTCCTTTGATTTTAATTTTTAGTTAATAAAAATATAATCTTTAAGCGTATAAAAATATGATCTTTAGTATCTATAGTAGGAATAAAGACTGGATTTTTAGTAGCGATAAAATTAGATTTTATTTTAAAGTAGTGGCATAAAAATAAGATTTTTATCCATGAAGTAATATCACGAAAACACAATTTTTATTTACATAAAAATATGATTTTTATATTATAGTAAGAATAAAAATATGATTTTTATATTATAGAAAGAATAAAAATATGATTTTTATATTATAGAAAGAATAAAAATATGATTTTTATATTATAGAAAGAATAAAAATATGCTTTTTATATTATAGAAAGAATAAAAATATGATTTTTATATTATAGAGATAATAAAAATACAATTTTTATATATGTAGCGTTTAAATAAAAATGTGATTTTTAATATAAACATCATGTGAAACAGATTGCGATGGAACGAATTGAAATCAAAAAGGAATTCGAACAGTTCATAAATTCAGAAATGAAATGGCGGAGTGGATCCCCAAGGTGAGAACTCCTCACTTTTATTTTAATTTCTAGTTGAAATATATACTAGGATGCAGACGGTGCTTAGCAGCACCCGACACCCGTTGTCCATAGACCATGGATGACTTGTTTGTTTGATTGCTGTGTTGTGAAATTTTATTGTGTGATGTGCAGTGAAGTAAAATATTTTATAGTGGAAAATATTTTATAGTTAAAATATAATTTTTAACGTGTATATAAAATAAATAGTAATAAACAAATCGGACGATTTGTTTATATACACTGATTTGCCTGATATTGATTGGGACGATAAATTTTACACATCGCCCAACTGCACAAATAAAAATCTATGTTTGTTGATGTGAAACCCCACACGGGTGTTGGGATGAAATGGGCCATACACTAGTCCCAATAATTAGTTGTATGTTGATCGATAGATTGACAGGCTGTTATAAGTGTTAAATATTTATATTTGATGCTTATGCAGTGTAGAATGCACTTTGGGTGATGGTTGCCTGTGTTTGATTGTTGTAGTGTACGTGTGTGTATGAAATCCATATAATTAACATTATATGGTAATTGATTGGGCATCATTCCAATTTCGAAAATAGGGAATTTTATAATAGAATAAAAATTCATGTGTTGAATAGAAATATAAATAACATGTGTTAGAAATAAATATTCATGTGTTAAATAGAAATAAATACTCATGTGTTGAATAGAAATATAAATTCATGTGTTGAATAGAAATATAAATTGTGTTGAATAGAAATATAAATTCATGTTTTGAATAGAAATATAAATTCATGTGTTGAATAGAAATATTAATTCATGTATTGAATAGAAATATAATTTCATGTGTTGAATAGAAATATAAATTCATGTGTTGAATAGAAATAAATATTCATGTGTTGAATAGAATTATAAGTTCATGTGTTGAAGAAAATATTCATTTGTTGAATAGAATAACGAAGTTATTGAAATATATAAAGCGGTGTTGGTAAGATATGCGCCATTTTAACGTGAATGATATTTATATCGATTTTATTCATTTTCATAATGAATATTGAAAAGGAAGTGATTTCAAAATATAACATTTTGAAAATATTATCAATTGTATATCGATGATGTGGAATATTCAATTTTGATTTGAAATTGAATATGAAGTTGAAATCATTTTGAAAACAAATTTAAAATGATTTATAAAATACGTTTTAAAAGAAAATCGATGAAATATATAATATATATATATATAAATATATTATATATAATGGCCTAAATAGAACGCGCCGCGCTGCTGTAGTTCGCGAATTTCAACCATTGACTTCGAATGGATATTACCGGAGATCCGACCGTCGGATTCTCCTAAAATCGGAACCATTGGGTTCATATCGAAATGAGCTTTCTAATGAATATTAGAGATTTGAAATCTAACGGTTGGATTTGGAATTATGTCCAAATCAAATTTGGAAAAGGTCTTTGTAAGTGCAGTTCGATGGCCGTTGAGGGAAATCGAATGTACGAGCCTTGATATAATTATTAAATAAACTAATAATTTGTGTAAAATCATAAGAAATGATTTGTGAAGAATTGGGATGAAAAAATCCATATTTGAAAATATAAAAATAGATTTTTATCGAAATGAACTAGTTTTGAACTAGAATTATAATCCTATTTATTTTTAAAATAAATAAAGTGGATTTGAAATGGTTTTGAAAATAACCAGAATTTCTAATATATAAAGTGGAAATGGATTTGAATCGAAATTGTATTTGGAATATTTCAATGTCGGATTTCATGGTTATACAGATATTGTTATGGGAATTTGAAAGATATATTGATATCATTATTTCTAATGGGATATTTGTTGGTCGTGGAATTTGATATTGAATATAAGCCGAGATATTTTCTATCTAGAGCCTCGTATTTAATATCAAATGGGATTTGGGTTTGTCGTGAAGGGTGTCTTCATTAACACTGTTCTTAAACCTAGTGGAGAAAAAGATTAAATCTTTTGTTTAGATTTAATGAAGTATACCAATTAAATGGTATTTAATTGGAATTGGAATAGAATGTGATTTTGGGTTTATCGTGAACTGTGTTTTAAATGACATTGGTTCTTTAAGCCAGTTAAAGACAGGATGAGTTTTCTCGAGTTAAATAATCATTGATAGTGATTAGTGGGAAGATTAAAACCAAGTGAAGTTTTAATGAATCTTTAATTAGATTGAAATAATAGAGAATGGAGTATCACCAGTTTTGCTCCAGGTGATAGTTAAATCTTTAATTAGATTTGAACGTGAAATCGTAATCGAATTTACCGATAACACCGTGGTGTTAGATATGAAGTATGACTAGTTTTACTTCATGGGATGAATAGGTTGGGAATGGGAAATAAAATAAATGATTACTTCGGTGTTGTTAGCTAATCCCGACTAGTTTGAATTGATATTCAAAGGAAGATTGAAGAATAGATTTAAAGAATTTATCTTCGATAAAATTAATGTTAACCTTTCCCAAAGTATAAGAATATTTGAATAAAAGAATATTCTGAGGTGGAATGAGGCATATGTTGTGTTTTTGTAACACTTGTTTATTATATACGTGTGACGGTCCGCCTCGCACCAGCCTGCATTTCCTCCAAAAGTGCGCTGTACACATGCCCGACTAGCACAAGACGGTCGTCATAAGAAAGGAAAGAAGGGAATGAACTAATCAAAGAACCTGTAGAATGTCTCACAGCGCATGGAATAAAATATAATAATAATAATGTACTTGACATAAAACAGGCGAGACAGTGCATAAGCTGATAACTAAAACCAACATCAATCTCAAAGCAGCGGAAATCCAAATACAGCTTATTACAACTTTTCAAAATCTACTGTCTCTGAACAACAGAAAGCCAAAATAGAAGATACACCACCAATGCCCAGGCAGTGATCTTCAACAACACAGGGAGAATACTATATATGTATATTACGTGGAAGCCTCCTGCTCGTCTCCGGATCATCTACCCGTGCATCACCAGCTAACCTGTCTCTAGTCTGCCCGTGTGAGCACCCAGAGTAATAAGAGGAGACATAAAACTCTGGGTCAGACATAAAGCCTGGTATGAGCGATAAGCATCTAAACAGAACAATAACAGGTATACTAAACCATACCTGAACCTGGACCTGCAACCAAAGAGTTAGTACCACATACCGTACAATACTCTAAGGTGCCATAATAAATAGTGTAAGAATACGGGGTGGGGTGTGCATGTCACAATGATAGCAAACAAATCATCCATAGCAACCATCCTCACATCTCTCACTCAGTGCGTAAAGCGTACGACATCTACCACTTTGGAACACTAGACAAACTGAGGTAACGACGAATCCCGACTTGTAGAAACCCTGCTGTGACCAAGCCAAACACTTGGAGTCATGACCAAACATTTCAATGACCCACTTCATTGGTCGTAGCCCTCGGTTCTACCGATGCCATAATGGCCCTGAATCCGCCTTCGTACCTCCTACCATAGTGGTCCAAAGCTATAGACGTCGATAACTCCTTGGCACGCGTCCCGCAACAAACCCCAACCATGAAGCGAACTCGTTGATTCCCATCTGAATCTTGAGCTCTAACTTCTCATTTGGACTTCCTTTGTATCTCGGGTTTGGTCGAATTGGAGTGGGTCTTCAGAAGAGTTGTCGCGCAGTAACAGTCCTGGAATTCGGTTCGGTTCGGTAGTCATCACCTTCATCGGTTCGGGTCGGGAGTCATCACCTTCATCGGTTCGGGTCGGGTACTCCACTTCGGGTCGGGTCGGGTGTCCTTCCTTCCAGTGCTCCGATCCGCTCCCTCATTTCTTCACGTATTCTGATCCGATCCCTCCTTGCCATCTGATCCGCGTGGCCTTCCCTGTTGCTAGTTCTCCCAAATGTTTACTTCCGATCCGAGCCCTGCGTCTCCAAGTCGATCCGATCTGGCCTCCAATTATTCCTCCGATCCGATTCCCTTGTCCACTCCAACTCTAAGCAAATGGCCTTCCTCCTCGCCAAGCCTCCTATGTGCCAAACTCCTGTTCGGGTCGGGTTTCTCGCCCAGTTCACATATCCGATCCGAGCCCCCATCCGATCCGATCCGAAGCCCTGCACAACTTTCTGCAACTTTTTCCAGCAACTTGTTTACGCCGTTCGACGACGTTTTTGACAAATCTAACTATTCTAATCAATCACAATTCATGTCAAATAGTCAAAACAACATAGCAAACTAACCACAAACACCAAAACAATGAATTCATATGTCAAAATGGATCAAATGTGCCCAAAACCCCTTATTTTCCCTTAAGCATGTTTAAGTAAAACTAATCATAGGGTTAACAAAACTTAATCAAATCGAACCAAATTTCTAACAGAGGCATAAAATATTATTTAAGAATTTCTAAACATTTTTCCAGAATTTATTAGTGTATAAATCCGCTAATCTTCACTAATTACCCTTAATTAACCGTAATTAGTGTCAAAATGATGCTATCACTCACCTTGGCCACAAAATAAAACACCAAATCTGAAATATCCTCTGTTTGGGTCGAATTCCTATGTATAGCAGCAGCTCCAACCTTGCTTTGTTGCTATTTGGCCTTGTTTTGATGTAGTTTAGGCTTAATCTTCACTAAAAATGTGTTTTGGAGTGGTTTTAGAGGATGGAAGCCATTACTAAGGTCTCAAGAAGGTTTGTGGCGGCTCAAAACTGAAATGAAAGTGATAACCTAACCCTAATCAGTCCTTCTATACCTCTAAACCCGAAATTCCCCTTGGGTCTAACTGCTAATCACCCGGTTAAGCCCAATTAAGCTGTTTTTCACCATCTGAAACTTGTTTCAGCCATATCTCCCAAACGGTAAGTCCGTTTGGCTAATGTGACCACTCTACGGAAAGAGAAACCATCATCCGAAGCCAATGGAAGTGGTTTCAGGTCAAAATTCCTTTCCAGTCAAAAGTTATGGCCAAAACAGTGCCAACTAGGGGTAAAATGGTCATTTAAAAATCGAGAAAAATCACGAACATGGGAAATGACCCCAATAGTCGTCTCCCAAAGTTACATGACCATACGACTTCGTATGTGAAAGAAATAAATATCCTACGATCCTATGATGCGTAGAATACGGGTCGTTACACTCTCCCCCCCTTAAGAAATTTCGTCCCCGAAATTCCTTAACCCAAAACATACAAGGGATCCCGCATGCCTAACAACCATATACAACAATCAAATATGCAAAACAAGCAAACAAGCCTATCCTAGCATGCGGAAAACTAAATTGAAGTCAAAATCTTACCAGGCAAAGAGTTCTGGATACTTCTTCCTTATGTCCTCCTCTGTTTCCCAAGTACAATCATTCTCGTCCTCGCTCCACTGTACCTTGACTAGCTTCACCGCCTTCCTTCGAAGTTGCTTCATGTCGTGCGCGACAATACGGGCCGGCTTACGGTTCCCAACCGCCTCGGGTTCTACTTCGAAGTCCTCTAACTGATCAGGTGAAATGGTCATATTTGAGTCGTGAACGAACTTCCTTAGTTGGGAAACATGAAATACGTTATGAACTCCCGCCATCTTCTCTGGTAAGTCAATTCTATATGCCAAATTCCCGACTAGTTCAAGAACAGGGAATGGGCCAACAAACCTTGGTGCCAACTTGCCTCTCCTGCCAAATCGTATTACGCTCTTCAACGGAGAAATCTTGACAAACACCAAGTCACCAACGGAGAATTTTAGGTCTCTTCTCCTCTTATCAGCATAACTCTTCTGCCTATCTTGGGCTGCCTTCATTCGTTGCTGAATGATCTT
Organism: Allium sativum; assembly: GCA_030737875.1. Classification (NCBI taxonomy): domain Eukaryota; kingdom Viridiplantae; phylum Streptophyta; class Magnoliopsida; order Asparagales; family Amaryllidaceae; genus Allium; species Allium sativum. The sequence goes on along the minus strand of CM060915.1, from coordinate 578,799,511 downwards.
GATTTTATCTGAAGTTTCCCTCACCACATCTGGTCCAAGCATAAACTTCTCGCCAGTCTCTATCCAACATGATGGTGAGTTACACGGTCTTCCGTACAAAGCTTCATACGGAGCCATACCGATACTGGATTGGTAACTATTATTATATGCAAACTCTACTAGATGCAAATGGTCATCCCATGATCCACCAAAATCCAATATACATGCTCTCAAGAGATCTTCCAAAATACGATTCACCCTTTCCGTCTGACCGTCGGTCTGAGGATGATATGCGGTACTGAGATGTAACTCTGACCCTAGCGCCTCTTGCAAGCTCCTCCAAACCCCACTAGTGAACAACGGGTCTCGGTCGCTCACAATGCTTTTAGGTACTCCATGAAATCTCACTACCCACTTCATATACAATTCTGCTAACTTAGCTGCCGTTCTGGTCGATTTGACTGGTATAAACCTTGCACTTTTAGTCAGTCGATCTACAATTACCCAAATGCTGTCATATCCCGATCTAGTCCTTGGTAAACCATCGATGAAATCCATCGAGACTTGCTCCCATTTCCATTCGGGAATTTCTAAGGGCTGTAACAAACCACTAGGCTTCTTTTTCTCGGCTTTAACTAGCTGGCAATTCATGCATTTGGATATAAACTTCCCAACGTCTCTTTTCATCCCTTCCCAGTAGTAAGTCTGTTTCATGTCTCTAAACATTTTATTACCACCGGGATGTATAGTCAACTTTGAGTGATGACATTCTTTAAGCACTTCATCTCTCAATCCATTGACATTGGGTACAACCAGCTTTCCATTCTTTCTAAGCCATCCATCTCGATCAAGCCCATACTTGTTCATCTCCTCATCGATACCCATCTCTAACTTGGAGATGATTTCCAATAGGTTAGGATCGTCCCTCTGACTAGAGCCGATCCGCTCAATCAAAGTGGGTCTGATCGTCAAACTTGCTAACATTTCTGGATCCAATTCGCACTTTGGTCTGAAATCAAACCCCGCGATAAACTCCAGTTGCTTCCATTCAAGGAACATAGCCCCTAAGCTGGCATGTCTTCTACTCAATGCATCAGCCACCGCATTGCCCTTTCCCGGTGTGTATGCGATGTCAAAATCATAGGAAGCTAAGAACTCTAACCATCTCTGCTGACGGAGATTCAGATCTTTCTGAGAGAAGAGATACTTTAACGACTTATGATCAGTAAACAGCTCAAATCTTTCTCCCAAGAGGTAGTGTCTCCACATCTTTAACGCGAACACGATTGCTGCCAATTCTAAATCATGGGTAGGGTATCTTCTCTCGTGCGGTTTCAATTGCCGACTTGCATAAGCTACAACCCTACCGCCTTGCATCAATACAGCACCCAGTCTGGTACCACATGCATCCGTGTATACCGTCATCTCTTCATCCCCCTTAGGAATGACTAACACTGGTGCGCTTGTCAACTTGTCCTTTAGACTTCTGAATGCATTCTCGCACCTTTCATCCCAGACAAAAGCTTGATTCTTCTTGGTCAACTGGGTTAATGGTGCTGCTATCTTGGAGAAACTTTGGATAAACTTACGATAATATCCCGCTAATCCCAAGAAACTCCTTATATCTGTTGCATTCTTGGGCGTAGGCCAATCCTGTACCGTAGCCACCTTCGCCGGGTCCACGGCAATACCATTCTCTGATACAACATGGCCCAAGAACCTCACTTCCCTCTTCCAGAAGTGACACTTAGGAAACTTTGCTTTCAATTGGTGTTTTCTCAACACCTCCATCACTACTCTCAAATGTTCCTTGTGTTCTTCCTCTGTCCTCGAATAGACCAAAATATCATCAACGAACACAAGGACATACTTATTCAACTGATCTCTGAATACCCTATTCATAAGATCCACAAAATATGCTGGGGCATTGGTCAGCCCGAATGGCATGACCAACCACTCATAAAACCCAGACGGCGTCCGAAATCCCGTTTTAGCTATACTCTCAGCTTCCACTCTAAGCTGATGAAAACCTGTCGCGAGATCCAACTGAGAAAATACTCTCGCGCCACTCAACTGATCAAACAAATCATCTATCCGCGGTAGAGGATACTTGTTCTTCCTCGTCACTTTATTCAACTCGCGGTAGTCTACACACAAACGAAGGGAACCATCCGCCTTGGTAGCAAACACAACTGGTGCTCCCCATTCAGAAACACTCCTTCTGATAAATCCCTTCTTCAAAAGATCGCTGACTTGCACCTCGAGCTCTCGCTGCTCCCTTGGTGCCATACGACGAAGTGGCATCACTATAGGTCTGGCATCTTTTACCAAATCAATACGAAACTCGATCTCTCGGTGTGGTGGAAGTCCGGTCACTTCTTCGAAAACCTCCGGATACCGGCCAACCACGGGCAAACCTGACAACTCACTATGCGGAATGTCGAGGGAGTTTAGAAAACTAGCCAATACCCCCTTACTGGGTAGACCACCAAACACTATCCTCCGCCCATCATCCGCTCTAGCTGTCACCAACAAGCCCTCACAGTCTACCACCACTCCGTATCTTTGGAGCCAATCTACTCCCAAAATAATGCCAAACCCAGTAAAGCCCAAAACAAAGCAATCACAAACAAACATACATCCATGACTCGATAAGACCACATTACGACAAATCATGCTAAGGCTAGTCGAACCACCAATCGGGTTCGTCACTACTAAAGGTCTATCGACAATCTCGGGCTCCAATCCCAATCTATCTACCAGGTCACTAGATATGAAAGAACTGGAAGCTCCGGTATCAAACAAAACTCTAATAGGAACATCATAAACAGAAAGCATACCTTGAATGACGACATTCTTTCCCTTCTCCGCCGCAGTTGGGGCATTCGACGAAGAAGGAATAGCATTGAGAGCATATGCTTTCACCATTTGCTTTTCCTTAGGGGGCTGTGGACACTTGTCCTTGTGATGTCCCATTTGGCCATAGTTGAAGCACTTCCTATCCGCTGGCTTGGCCCGACAATTACTAGCATAATGGCCCTTCTTACCACAGCTGAAGCACTCCACATCTTGCTTATTCTTTTTCTTCTGGCCATCCTTAGCCTGATTCTGCTTTCTCTTATTCTGGGAACCACCTTTGCCTCCACCACTAGCTTGTGGCTTTGGCTCATCTGCGGATGCAACCTCAGTCTTCGGCTTAGGGTAGAGACTTTCTGACCTTAACGCTTTCCCCACAATCGATTCAAACGTCTCATCGATGTGGTTAATAAGTTTTCCCCCCAAGTACTGATCCAAACCAGTTATGAATTTCTCATTCTTTTTCTCGGCAGTATCAATAAGAGATAATCCATATTTTGACAAAGTGTCAAATTCAGCAATATACTCCGAGACAGCTCTGCCATTCTGCTTGAGCTCCAAGAATTTCTTAAACAACATTGACTTCTGAGCAGCTGGGATGAACTTCTCACTAAAGCGAGCCTTAAACTGCTCCCAAGTAATCTGATCTTCGGGAGTAGCTGCCTTTATAGCATTCCACCAATTCATTGCCCGCCCTTGCAGCTGACGGGACGCTAGCTTTCTCTTCATCGCATCCTCGATACCCAAATCCTCGAAGATACGTTCGCAACTATCCACCCAATCCTGAACATCCGTAGCCGACTCTATTCCGTGGAACGGCTTCCCACCAAGGCTAGTATAGTCCTTATTCAGCTTGGCGAAGTCGACTCTTGGCGCCTGCACTATTGGACCACCACCATTTCCACCATTGGGAGCTGCCCCCTGCACATCTCTAAGCATCTCTCTCATGAGGTCAGTAAACATCGTCCTCATGTCAGCAGCATTCCCATTATTGGCTCCCCTACCAGCACCTCTAGTATATCGGCTCATCGTCAATCTAAAAAGGGAAACGATTAACGACTCCATAGTGGTGCTAGTGCAGTACAACTTCATCCTTATACTAGTAATAGTATATATATATAGCTTTTAAAAACCAAAGTAATCACAAATACGCTCTCTCGTATACGTATATTATCTCTCCCTATTGACTTCCCTAGGTTAACTACGCAACCTAGAGCTTTGATACCACGTGTGACGGTCCGCCTCGCACCAGCCTGCATTTCCTCCAAAAGTGCGCTGTACACATGCCCGACTAGCACAAGACGGTCGTCATAAGAAAGGAAAGAAGGGAATGAACTAATCAAAGAACCTGTAGAATGTCTCACAGCGCATGGAATAAAATATAATAATAATAATGTACTTGACATAAAACAGGCGAGACAGTGCATAAGCTGATAACTAAAACCAACATCAATCTCAAAGCAGCGGAAATCCAAATACAGCTTATTACAACTTTTCAAAATCTACTGTCTCTGAACAACAGAAAGCCAAAATAGAAGATACACCACCAATGCCCAGGCAGTGATCTTCAACAACACAGGGAGAATACTATATATGTATATTACGTGGAAGCCTCCTGCTCGTCTCCGGATCATCTACCCGTGCATCACCAGCTAACCTGTCTCTAGTCTGCCCGTGTGAGCACCCAGAGTAATAAGAGGAGACATAAAACTCTGGGTCAGACATAAAGCCTGGTATGAGCGATAAGCATCTAAACAGAACAATAACAGGTATACTAAACCATACCTGAACCTGGACCTGCAACCAAAGAGTTAGTACCACATACCGTACAATACTCTAAGGTGCCATAATAAATAGTGTAAGAATACGGGGGTGGGGTGTGCATGTCACAATGATAGCAAACAAATCATCCATAGCAACCATCCTCACATCTCTCACTCAGTGCGTAAAGCGTACGACATCTACCACTTTGGAACACTAGACAAACTGAGGTAACGACGAATCCCGACTTGTAGAAACCCTGCTGTGACCAAGCCAAACACTTGGAGTCATGACCAAACATTAATGACCCACTTCATTGGTCGTAGCCCTCGGTTCTACCGATGCCATAATGGCCCTGAATCCGCCTTCGTACCTCCTACCATAGTGGTCCAAAGCTATAGACGTCGATAACTCCTTGGCACGCGTCCCGCAACAAAGCCCAACCATGAAGCGAACTCGTTGATTCCCATCTGAATCTTGAGCTCTAACTTCTCATTTGGACTTCCTTTGCATCTCGGGTTTGGTCGAATTGGAGTGGGTCTTCAGAAGAGTTGTCGCGCAGTAACAGTCCTGGAATTCGGTTCGGTTCGGTAGTCATCACCTTCATCGGTTCGGGTCGGGAGTCATCACCTTCATCGGTTCGGGTCGGGTACTCCACTTCGGGTCGGGTCGGGTGTCCTTCCTTCCAGTGCTCCGATCTGCTCCCTCATTTCTTCACGTATTCTGATCCGATCCCTCCTTGCCATCTGATCCGCGTGGCCTTCCCTGTTGCTAGTTCTCCCAAATGTTTACTTCCGATCCGAGCCCTGCGTCTCCAAGTCGATCCGATCTGGCCTCCAATTATTCCTCCGATCCGATTCCCTTGTCCACTCCAACTCTAAGCAAATGGCCTTCCTCCTCGCCAAGCCTCCTATGTGCCAAACTCCTATTCGGGTCGGGTTTCTCGCCCAGTTCACATATCCGATCCGAGCCCCCATCCGATCCGATCCGAAGCCCTGCACAACTTTCTGCAACTTTTTCCAGCAACTTGTTTACGCCGTTCGACGACGTTTTTGACAAATCTAACTATTCTAATCAATCACAATTCATGTCAAATAGTCAAAACAACATAGCAAACTAACCACAAACACCAAAACAATGAATTCATATGTCAAAATGGATCAAATGTGCCCAAAACCCCTTATTTTCCCTTAAGCATGTTTAAGTAAAACTAATCATAGGGTTAACAAAACTTAATCAAATCGAACCAAATTTCTAACAGAGGCATAAAATATTATTTAAGAATTTCTAAACATTTTTCCAGAATTTATTAGTGTATAAATCCGCTAATCTTCACTAATTACCCTTAATTAACCGTAATTAGTGTCAAAATGATGCTATCACTCACCTTGGCCACAAAATAAAACACCAAATCTGAAATATCCTCTGTTTGGGTCGAATTCCTATGTATAGCAGCAGCTCCAACCTTGCTTTGTTGCTATTTGGCCTTGTTTTGATGTAGTTTAGGCTTAATCTTCACTAAAAATGTGTTTTGGAGTGGTTTTAGAGGATGGAAGCCATTACTAAGGTCTCAAGAAGGTTTGTGGCGGCTCAAAACTGAAATGAAAGTGATAACCTAACCCTAATCAGTCCTCCTATACCTCTAAACCCGAAATTCCCCTTGGGCCTAACTGCTAATCACCCGGTTAAGCCCAATTAAGCTGTTTTTCACCATCTGAAACTTGTTTCAGCCATATCTCCCAAACGGTAAGTCCGTTTGGCTAATGTGACCACTCTACGGAAAGAGAAACCATCATCCGAAGCCAATGAAGTGGTTTCAGGTCAAAATTCCTTTCCAGTCAAAAGTTATGGCCAAAACAGTGCCAACTAGGGGTAAAATGGTCATTTAAAAATCGAGAAAAATCATGAACATGGGAAATGACCCCAATAGTCGTCTCCCAAAGTTACATGACCATACGACTTCGTATGTGAAAGAAATAAATATCCTACGATCCTATGATGCGTAGAATACGGGTCGTTACATACGCGAGTTATTCAGAAAGGCCGGGTTTATCCCATTCTGAATAACTGATTCGACGTGGTGTCGAGGATGAAGATGGTGGTCGAAGACTGGAGGTCTTCACATCGTTTGGGTGGTTACTGATGATGTTGATTGGGTTGTACACCTAAGAGGAGGGAATCAGTTGGTGATCGTCTAGACGTACTTGGAGATCGATGGATATGCGAGGTACAAGGTGCCTCCGGTTTCGTTCAGACCCAGAACGAACTTGTAAATGGACTGTGTGTCTGACATTGGATTTTATTCTGTGTGACTGATTTCTATTAAATATATATCTGTTTGGTGGCGGAGAATTTATTTTCTTGCTTAACGCCCTTCTCTGAGACGTACGAGCTCAGAGGTTATATATTGATGGATATCAATCACATGGAGTGAATTGCCTGTGTGGCATGCCTAAGTGGCAATTGATCAAGGCTTCTGTTAAAAAGCAAAGTCTTGTGGTTGATGATCAAAGCACGGCATGTGTGGCATAGATTTGTGTAGCATTGATTCGCGAGCCTCACACCTCGGTTGTGAACCAGAAACGGGAGAGGACCTCAGGGAGGGCATGCGTTTCCTTCTAGCTAGGGTGGTGTCAGTGACCTACCAACCCTGACATTTATATTATTTTCACCTGTTTGGTTGTTGCTGTTGCGAGGCGCCTTGGATATATCGATGACGGTGTGGAGCCGATGGAGTCATTTGGCTCACTTACGCCCCAAAGGGTGGGGAAACACAGTGTTCAGGCATTTTAATCCACATCTGTGGACCAACCCTGTCGCTCCAAGGGTCACTCGAGCTCTGGTCCTGAGGCTCGGGCTAGATAGTCTCGAATTCGGTAGAGGACGATCCCTTGCCTCGGTTCATAGATGGAAATCCAATTTCCAAATACGTGACTTTGCGGTTTTTATTGTAGAGCCTAGTATTGGCGACATGATATATAGTACCCATGCCGCCTATGATTGATACTTATGATTTGAAATTTTTTTAACACTATGCACTTATTATAGTATCAAATAATTTGTTTTTAACGTACCAAGCATGTTTGGCTATTATAAGGGAAAACCCTATCCCCCGGCTTGCGTTGCATTATGTGATAGGACATGGGTCTTATAATAGCTTCATTATTCCAAAAAGCATTGCGCTGTTTTGTTATATGCACTGGTATTCTTGGGAGGAAACCCATTCCGTGTTATACGGCATGGTCCCTTGATATATCTGATTTAAATTAAAGTTTTATATAACTGTTTTAGTTCTCATACCAGTCACATGACTGACCTGGAGTTTATTGTTTTAACCTAAACTCTAGGTGCCTTCATTTTGACAGGGGCAGCTAGTAGTTTTGGTTTTGTAGATTTATATTCATAGGATCCTGGTTTATAGCTGGAACAATACTCAGAAAGCTCTGTATCCATGTATTACTTTCAGTTATGTTTTGTATTATCTTTCCGCTGCTATGTATTTAAATGTAATTCAAATCTCGGATATTTTCTGTGTAATATTTATTCTTACACTGTATATTCTTGTATTCTGATGGAATTGTTGTAATTAACAATGAAATGTTCTTCTGTTTGCATTCCGATGCGTCATGTCCGCAATGTATCCGCTCTTTCCTTCACGGGGAAGTTACGGGTTCTTACAACATCAGTAATCATCCAAACGATGTGAAGACCTCCGGTCTTCAACCACTGTCTTCATTGTCGACATATCTTCGAATCAGTTATTTGGAATGGGTAAAAACCCGGCCTTTCTGAATAACTTTCGTATATAATAAACAAATGTTACAAAAACACAACATACGCCTCATTCCAATTCTGAATATTCTTTTATTTAAATATTCATATCCTTTGGGAAAGGTTGCCATTAATTTTTTCAAAGATAAATTATTTAAATTAATTCTTTAATCTTCCTTTGGATTCTCAATTCAAACCATATTAAGGTTTTCCAAACTAGTCGGGATTAACACACCTTACCGAAGTTATCATTTATTTAATTTCCCAATCCCAACCTATCCGTCCCGTGGAGAAAAACTGGTGTTACGCCATAACTAACACCACAACGTTATCGGTAATTTAATTACCATTTCACATTCAAATCTAATTAAAGATTTAACTATCGCTAGGAGCAAAATTGGTGATACTCCATTCTCGATCATTTCCCAAATTTGATAATTTAAGTTATCAATTCCCATTTCAATCTAATTAAAGATTCATTAAAACTCCACTTAGTTTTAATCTTCCCAAAAATCAATATTAATTATTATTCAACTTCTAGGAAAATAATTCATGTCTTTAATTGGGTTAAAGAACCAATGTCATTTAAAACGCAGTTCACGATAAACCCAAATCACATTCCATCAGTCTCTAACTGTAAATTAGTAAGAGAACAATTCCCTAAGTATTAAACCCAAAGGCCGAAGCCAACATCAGATCAATACCCAAGGAACCATTCAACTTAGCTAATCTCCAGCTAGTTTCTAATTTTCTGAAGCGACCCGAACTTCCCCGGTCTCCGTAAAGAAGAGAAAGAACGAATTACTATGAGAACAATACACATCGGAACACAAACAGAAGAACATTTCATTGTTAATTACAACAATTCCATCAGAATACACGAATATACAAAGTATGAATCAATATTACATGGAAAAAATCAGAGATTTAAATTACATTTAAATACATCACAGCGGAAAAATAATACAATACACAACTAGAAGTCATACACGGATACAGAGCTTTCCGAGTATCGTTCTAGCTGTAAACCACTTTCCTATGAGTATAAATCTGCAAAACCAAAACTACTAGCTTCCCGTGCGGAAAATAGGGGCACCCAGAGTTTAGGTTAAAACAATAAACTCAGATCAGTCATGTGACTGGTGTGAGGACTAAAACAGTTATTAATCTTTATTTTAAAGTTAGGTAAATCAAGGAACCACGCCGTATAACACGGAACGGGTTTCCTCCCAAGAATACCAGTGCATAAAACAACATCGCAATGCTAAATAAAGAAAAATGAAGCTATTATAAGACCCAGATCCCATCACACAATGCAACGCAAACTGGAGGATAGGGTTTTTACCTTATAATAGCCAAGAATTCTTGGTACGTTTAAAACAAATCATTTGATACTATTATAAGTGCATAGTGTATAAAACAACTTCAAATCATAAGTATCAATCATAGACGACATAAGTGCCCTATCCCACTATGTTGCCATACTAGGCTCTACAATCAAAACCGCAAAGTCACATATTTGGAAATTGGATTTCCATCTATGAACCGAGGCCAGGGATTGTCCTCTACCGATTCGAGACTGTCTAGCCCGAGTCTCAGGAAAGCGCATAGACAAGCCTTGGATTGTCACGGCCGGTCCCCCGATGTGGATTATTATTCCTGAACACTACTTTTCCCCGCCCTTTGGGGCATAGATGAGCCAACAAATGACTCCATCGAACCCGGATAGTCCGATCAAACCGAGGCGCCTCGCAACAGCAACAACCACATAAGTCAAACTCGTCAGGGCGTGTAAAACCACTGACGCCACTTCTAGCTAGAAAGAAACGCATGTCCTCCCTGAGGTCCTTCTCCCGTTTTTAGTCCACAACCGGGTGTGAGGCTCGCGAATTCACATTACACAAAGCTATGCCACACAGGCCGTGCTTTAATCATCAACCACAAGACTTTGCTTTTCAACAGAAGCCTCGATCAATTGCCACTTAGGCATGCCACACAGGAAATTCACTCCATGCGTTTGATATCCATCAATATATAACCTCTGAGCTCGTACGTCTCAGAGAAGGGCGTTAAACAAGAGAATAAATTCTCTGCTGCCAAACAGATATATATTTAATAGAAATCAATCACACAGACTGAAATCCAATGTTAGACACATAGTCCATTTACAAGTTCGTTCTGGGTCTGAACGAAACCGGAGGCACCTGGTACCCCGCATATCCATCGACCTCCAAGTACGTCTGGACGATCACTAACTGATTCCCTCCTCTTGATCATCAGTAATCACCTAAATGACGTGAAGACCTCCGGTCTTCGACCACCGTCTTCCTCTTCGACATCACGTCGAATCAGTTATTCAGAATGGGATAAACCCGGTCTTTCTGAATAACTCGCGAATATAATAAACCAGTGTTACACAAACACAACATACGCCTCATTCTAATTCAGAATATATTTTTATTCAAATATTCTTACACTTTGGGAAAGGTTCCCATTAATTTTATCAAAGATAAATTCTTTAAATTTATTATTTAATCTCCTTTGAATATCAATTCAAACTAGTCGGGATTTACGAACCGCACCGAAGTAATCATTTATTTTATTTCCCAATCCCAACCTATTCACCCCATGAAGTAAAACTGGTAATACTTCATATCTAACACCACGGTGTTATCGGTAAATTCAATTACCATTTCGCGTTCAAATCTAACTGAAGATTTAACTATCGCCTGGAGTAGAACTGGTGATACTCCATTCTCGATCTTTCCAATCTAACTCAAGAATTATTAAAACTCCACTTTGTTTTAATCTTTAACTGGGTTAAAGAATCAGTGTCATTTAAAACATGGTTCACTATAAACCCAAAATCACATTCCATTAATTATCAGGTTAAAGAACAAGTGTTATTTAAAACACCGTTCACGATAAACCCAAAAACCAATACCAATTCAATTTCAATTAAGTATTATTTAATTGGTACACTTCATTAAATCTAAATAAAAATATTTAATCTTTTTCTCAACTGGCTTAAGAACTGGGTTAATGAAGACACCATTCACGACAAACCCAAATCACATTTGATATTAAATACAAGGCTCTGAATAGAAAATATATCGGCTTATAGTCAATATCAAATTCTACGACCAACAAATATCGTATTGGAAATAACGATATAAATATATCTTTCAAATTTCCATTACGATATTTGTATAATCACGAAATCCAACATCGAAATATTCCAAAGACAATTTCGATTCAAATCCATTCCAATTCAATTATTGGAAATTCTGGTTACTTTTAGAACTCTTTTCAAATTCAATTTATTTATTTAAAAATATGTAGAATTATAATTCTAGTTCAAAACTAGTTCATTTCGATAAAAATCTATTTTTATCTTTTCAAATATGGAGTTTTCCACCCTAATTCTTCACAAATCATTTCTTATGATTTCACATGAATTATTATTGTTTTTAATAATTTTATCAAGGCCCGCACAGTCGATTTCCATAAACGGCCATCGAACTGCACTTACAACGACCTTTTCCAAATTTGATTTGGACATAATTCCAAATCCAACCATTAGATTTCAAATTTATAATATTCTTTAGAAAGCTCTTTTCGATACGAACCCAATGATTCTGGTTTTAGGAGAATCCGACGGTCGGATCTCCCGTAATATCAGTTCGAAGCCAATGGTCGAAATTCGCGAACTGCCGTGGCGCAACGCATTCTATTTAGGCCATTTTATTATATATATAATATATACTTCGTCGATTTCCTTTTAAAACGTATTATATAAATCATTTTAAATTCGTTTTCAAAACGATTTCAACTTCATTTCAAATTCAAATCAAAATTGAATTTTTCCTTATAATTTTGTTTTAAATTCATTTCAAATTGATTTCAATTCAAATCGATTTTTAATTCAATTTCAGTTCGTTTTCCATTCAATTTCAATTCGAATTCATTTCTATTCAATTTCAATTTGAATTTATTTCTATTCAAATTCAATTCGAATTTATTTCTATTCAATTTCAATTCGAATTCGTTTCTATTCAAAATATCAGATTTTGAAATCACTTTCGATATTCATTATAAAATGAATAAAATCGATATAAATATCGTTCACGTCAAAATGGCGTCAATCTAATCAACACGGCTTCATATATTTCTATTTTCAAATATTTTATTTCAAATATTTCTTTTTCAAATATTTCTATTCAAATATTTCTTTTTAAATATTTCTATTCAAAACTGGAATGAGACCCAATCAATTACCATAGATTTTATTTCTATGGATTTCCATACAACGCATGTATATCAACAACGACAAATAATCAACCATCATCCAAAGTGCATTCTACACTGTATAAGAATCAAATATAAATGTTCAACGCTTATAACAGTCTGTCGATCAATCGATCGACATACAACTAATTATTGGGATTAGTGTATGTCATATATCACCCCAATACCCGTGTGGGGTTTCAAATCAAACACCGATTTTATTTGTACAGTTGGGCGACGTGTAAAATTTTACCGTCCCAATCAATATCAGTCAAATCAGTGTACATAAACAAATTGTCTGATTTGTAAATGAATATTTTATTTTATTTACACACGTTAAAACTTATATTTTTAACGATAAAAATATTTTATTCAACCTATGAATATTCTATTCAATTCATTTATTTAATAAAATGATCTTTTTATTTTTCTATCTTATTTTTAGAAAATTTCAGCAGCATAACGACATGATACTAGAAACTAGACAAGGCCTAGCCTTATCCCCAGTCTAATAATGGCCCACGCCATACACATACCAATTTTTTTCAATTTCGTTATTCACAACACAAACCAAATTCAAACCAATATTCTCATCAACTCAACAAACAAATCAAACAAGCAAACAAGTCCATGGTCTGTGGACGATGGTGTCGGGTGCTTCTAAGCACCGTCTACATCCTAGTATATATTTTATAACTAGAAAAGAAGAGTTAAAGTGAGAAGTTCTCACAGATATGCTAAACCAAATGTCGTGACTCTTCCTATGTAGAAAATCTTCACCGATCTCGCCTTTCGTCAATTTCATCATCCGTAGCCACTACACAAATAAAAATCACATTTTTATATTGTTGCCATGTATATAAAAATCTCATTTTTATACTGCTACTACATACATAAAAATTATATTTTTACAGCGCTACTATATAGATAAAAATTATATTTTTACCACACTATTCTCTATATAAAATTATATTTTTACCACACTATTCTCTATATAAAATTATATTTTTATATATCTACTTTTAATATAAAAATCGAATTTTTATATCATCACTATAAAAATCACCTTTCTATTTCAACGTATATATAATAAAAATCGGATTTTTATTTCACTACATATATAAAGATCAAATTTTTATCATTATACCTATATAAAAATTATATTTTTAACTTTTCTATATTATAAAAATTATATTTTGAACCTTTCTATATTATAAAAATATCGCCTTTTCTATGGTAAAAATCTGATTTTTATATTCGCTGATATCCTATATAAAAATTATATTTTTATTTTCCTTTCAATAAATAAATAAAATAAATATAAAAAGGTATAAAGAAAAATCTTACAGTGGAAAAAAAGGGGGGCGATGGGCTCACGCGAGGCTGGAGGAGGTCTTCGGAGCAGGGGGGTTTGTGCGTGGTTCTTCACATCGAGGGGGCCATCGGAGGGGGGAAAGAGGAAGGGAAGCGTAGGGGTTCCCCTGAGGTGAAGGGGGAGGCCGCACGAGGTGCAGGAGGGGCGGGTCGAGGTGGTGCAGGCGGCGTTGGTGGTTAGGAGGCTAAGGTCGCGAATTTGGTTCGGGTTTAGGGCTTGAGGTTTGCTGCGTCGCTCGAGGAGAGGGGAGGATGGAGATCGGAGGTGGAGGAAGAAGAAGCGGCGGCGGCAGAGGGTGGAGGGCGACAGCTAGGGTAGATCGACGAGAGATTTTTTATATATTTTATTTCATTTTTCTGAAATGGAAACAGAAAGGAGAGGGTTAAGGAGGGAGGGACTAAATATTATTATATTTACTTATTTAATTTCCTTTCAAAAAGTAACTTTTTCGTTCGGACCCCAATCCGAACCCAACGACTGTCGTCCTGTAACACCCCACCTCCGCTAGGGTCACTCACAAAGAGAATGCCCTAGTTTTGGAGGGGTATTATCAAGATAACATCACAGAATTATCACAAGACAGAACATAAATAAATAATTGAGTAAGCAGCGGAAGAATTTCTGAGCAAAACAGAACTTCATTTGATTCCAAATTAAACCATGTCTTTTACAAACATTTGAAGTAACTTCATTACAACTGTCTTGTAATAATAGCCAAAGAAGCAGTAATTTAAAAACAGTAAAACAGCTTATTCCCCAAGTGCAGTCAAAAGAAGCTGCCCTAGCAAACCGTACATGCTGAGCCAAAGCAAGCGATATCCAGGCTAAGAGCTAGTGTTTCCTCCCTGAGAACCTAGGGGGGGAACGAAAGAAAAAGAGGCGAAAGGAAAAAGGGTCAGTCATAAAGACTGAGTAAGTTCTAGTGACTTTCAGTGTAAAAACGGTTAAAACAACCTGTCATGTATGAACTGGAACTAAACTTAAGAATAGTGTCAAGGTGGACAAGATAGACTAAGGTGATCAGGATAAGTCAAGACAAGTCAAGTAAAACATCACATGTTCGAGATTCGTTGCATCGACTTTACTAGTATACTAAGCCCATGTCACAAGTTAATCACGAAATAAATCCCACGGCCCAATATCATGAAATGACCCTGGAACGGGGTCTGACCCAAGTACGGGGTCCTACGGAGCGATTATCTAGTCGATCGGCTCCCTACAAGTTCTAGCTCGTCAAGTGTCCGTGTCATACGGCTAATCACGAATGTAGTCACCTGTGCTGGGTCCACCTTCGGGTGTATCAGCCCTAAGGTGTCAACCCCTGACACGATTCAAGATGCACAGATAAGTCTACGGATACCCAGTGTCTGCCCTGGATACGTGCACGATCGTAGTCCGCCGAACCTACACTGGCGTACCCTACTGCCGTCGTTCACCTCTTACAATCAGCCCAGTAATCGTGCCCCCACCCTTCCTAGCCCCAGGGTACCCTGATACTTCTAGAGGGTTACTGCTGAAAGGGGTCGTGTCTAGGGTTTCGCCTAATAGATTAGGTCATGTAATTCGTGACCTAACCCGCCTAACAGATTAAGTCATGTAATTCGTGACTTAACCCTTTTTCCAGTCTAGTCATGTCAAGATGGTTAAGTATGTCATTTCAGTTCGCGACTTAACCCGCCTACGTGTCATGTCAAGTTGGCTAAGTGTTGTCGTTTTCAAGTTCATGACTTAGCCCTACAAATCGTGTTCAAGTTGGTTAAGTTGTCTTTTCATGTTCATGACTTAACCCTAATTGGCATTAATTGATTCGTTAATGCACCGAACCACTCACATTGGATCCTGTTGTTCATAGCCACTGGATTTGCCGGGCGGTTCCGGGCAGGTTTACGCTACGAACTCAACCCAACCTCGGGTTTCAAGCGCGACGTGACCAACTACCCACATTGGATCCTATTGTTTGTAGCAACTGGATTTGCCGGGCGGTTCCGGGCAGATTTACACTACAAACTCAACCCAACCTCGAGTTGGCCACCTTCTTGTTTTCTAAAGTCATGCCCATGTTCTTATCAGATTTTGATATATGTCAACTTCGTGCCCCACTAAGGCATGTTTAAAGTCAAGTTATGGCATGTTCAAGTCAAGTTTTTCGTGCCATCTTTCATGTTCTACTTATGCCAAATTTCATAGTTTATGCTTATAATTAATTCAAGTTTTGCCTATTCTACCCAATCGTACCCCCAACGTATATAAACGTACTTCGTTCACAAGTATAAACAATTCAAGAGATAAAGGGGAATGACACCAAACATGTGATAGGCATATGTGACAGTTACAACATTACTTTCATAATAAACAGACTATAACATATCACATAGTTGCAATACTAGCATGATGATAACTTGGCATAGTAATGATTCCAACTTAATTTAACATGATGATTTCAACTTTGCATCATAGGCATAATAATCATTGCGGCATCATAATGAAAACATGAAACATTAAAGGCATAGTAATCCTAATAGGCATAGTGAATTCCAATTTAGCATTTTAACATAATAATTCTCATAGACATCATGATTCCAATTTATAATGATTCTCATCTAGCATTATAAACATAAGGGTTCTAACTTAGCATTTTTAACATAATGATCCTCAACTAACATTATAGACATAATGGTTCCAATTTAACATTTTTAACATAATGATCCTCAAATAACATTATAGACATAGTGATCCCAATTTAGCGTTTTTAACAATTCTAACATTATAAACATAAAAATTCCACCTTTTCATCATAACCTAGCAATATCCAATTTTTCATTAATCATGATGGGTATATTAACATCACAGGCATAATTCCATCAATAGTCATAGCCATGGTTTAATTAGCACCATAGGCATGGTTTAATCAACATAAAGATTTCATAGCGATTCTATGGTAATGAATTAGTCCAACTTGCCAAACAATTAAGACCAAATGATTCATAACAACATCAAAATTATGACAAGTTTAACTTGCAACGTTGCCATAGCAATATCCCCAAATTATAATTCAACGATAAATAATATAAACAATGGATTAGCAATAGTTCATAAATTCGGTTTCAATTCATCGCATGTCCATATTGTTTTAGCGTTTTTGCCTAAAAAGTAACATAGAACTTACAATATGAAGCAAATAACTCAAATAAAATAGTCCCAAATTCGTTGTCTAAAGCGTCGTAGTTGTAGCTTCTAGTTGTAGCCTTCAAGAATCGTCCTCCATCTTCTATAATCTTATTCTTTGTATTTTTAATTTAGAGCTCTAGGTTTAATGGCGGCGGCCTGAGGCTAAAATGAAATAGTATGATTTAGGCTAGGTCTTAGGTCCTTTTTATAATGTTTGCAAGTTGTTTTAGACCGTCGATGGAGCTTGATTCAACAATAGCCGTTCGTTTGAAGGAGAGGCCAATCCGGAGCTGCCACCTAGCCCTAGTGACAAAGCAGGGTTCAGAAAATCGACTAAACATAGATCAGGCCAGCCAGGGTGGGCTGGGTTCGACCTGGCTCTGGACCAGGTCGACAGCCCTGTCGACAGCCCTGTCGACCTGGCTAGCCAGGTCGACAGCCCAGTCGACCTGGGTGCCTTAGGCGGGAATTTTCCCGCCCTGGCCAATTGGGCCCGATTTTGAATTTGGAATTGTTTTTCTGAGTTGTTTTCTTCTGTTTGAATTTTAAACTGAATTCTGAAACTTCCGGAGGCCATATCTTCTTCATACGGACTCCGTTTTTCGAAAACTCGGACTCTATTTCGCGTATTTTTCCGAGACGAACACAATGGCGTATCCCGTTTCCCTTAATTCTTTGATTTGAAACTAATTATACTTTAATTTGTGAATTTCATGGTTATAGAATTCCCGGGGTGTTACATTCTCCCCCACTTAAAAGGATTTCGTCTCCGAAATCTTCAAGTTAGGAGGAATGTATATCCTAACATCCAAGCATCCATCTACTCATCCATCAAACACGAATATCCATTGTCCTTAAAAGACTTCTAATGCTTTATGATCATATGCGAAGTGTGTGTATATGTTCCTTAGCTAATGCTAATGATCAGGCCTGATTGATCTTCTAAATGCAAAATATGTTTAGTGAAATGAATCCAATATGTATGCAAATTTTTCCTACTATAATTCATAATTTCTACATGAGTGCTCAAACATTCAATCATATGCAACAACCAAATGATAGCACAACCAAGTTTCCAAAATAAACACTCATGCATATGCAACATGAAAATGTGTCTGAGCCGATCTAGTGCCTAATGTGTATTCATGCATCCACGAGCAACCACTTGCGACCACTTGCAACCATTTCGCAACCATAACATGTTTCAATTACATGTTTACATCCAAAAAGATTCTACCTATGGTTCTCAAGATAGGATCGAGGAGAGAAATAGGTTAAAACAAAGCATCTAGAATAAGTTAACGATGTACCGCCAGAAGGTCCGGTCTGCTTATCAGGGCAGTCTTTGCTGATGTGTCCAGTCTTCCCACAATGAAAACATTCACCTTGCTTTCTCTTCCTCTTTCTACAATCCTTGGCTATGTGCCCTTCCGTACCACAGTAATTGCATTTCCTTTTATCGCGTGAGTTGTTGTTCTTGCCTCCTTTCTCGGAGTCTACCTTCTTATTCTTAGAATCATTGGGCTTGACCTCTTTCTTCCCTTGAGAGTTTTCTGCCTCTGCCTCCTTCTTGCCCTTATCTTCCTCGTTCAGCAATGCCATCTGCACCAACCTTTCGTACGTAGCTCCCATGGGTATATGGGTCATGGCCAAACTGTGTAATGGCTCATTCAACCATTTGACAAAGCGGAGAGCCTTTTTGTGCGGGGTGTTGACTAGGTCTAGTCCGAACCTAGCCAGCTCGTCGAACTGATTAACGTACTCTTTAACTGTCATATTTCCTTGCTTAAGAAATAAAAATTTCTCCAACTGCAAACTCCTTTCGGCTTCTGAGAGAAATTTAGCCTCAAACCTTGCCCTAAAGTCCTCCCACGTTTCCACTGGTCTTTCTGCATTAGTGACTTCCCACCAGTAGGAAGCCTCGCCCTTTAGTAGCCACACCGCCAGTTGTATTTTCTGCCTATCTTCTACCTCAAAGATAACGAATAAGTCCTCGGTTTCTTTCAGCCAATTTCTAGCTGCCACGAAGGACTCCGTTCCATGAAAATCCTTTCCTCCCATAGCCTTAAAATCTTTACATATCTTAGCAAAAGTGTTTCCCCGCGGAGGAGGTGGAGGAAGAGGTGCTGCTGCAGCTGGATGATTTCCTGCAGCTGGGGGAGGAGGGACGGTAGGACCTGGCTGGGTGGCCCTTGCTTCTAAGAATCGTCTAAACCAACCAGGTATTGGTACACCCTCTGGCAAGTTAAGTTCTTCGGACAAGCTGAAACAAGAAGGATAGATTCAAAACGAAGGACAAGAGATTCAAACAAGGAAACAATGGATAGTGCTAATGGCTTTTGGGGAATAGCCTTAAAAAACTTTTTCTTGGAAAATGTTTCTTTGTAAATGGTTTTGAAAATAAATAAATTCAAAAGGTTTTCAAAACTTTTGCCCAGTCTTGGTAACCTTCTGCTCTGATACCAAGTGTAACACCCCACCTCCGCTAGGGTCACTCACAAAGAGAATGCCCTAGTTTTGGAGGGGTATTATCAAGATAACATCACAGAATTATCACAAGACAGAACATAAATAAATAATTGAGTAAGCAGCGGAAGAATTTCTGAGCAAAACAGAACTTCATTTGATTCCAAATTAAACCATGTCTTTTACAAACATTTGAAGTAACTTCATTACAACTGTCTTGTAATAATAGCCAAAGAAGCAGTAATTTAAAAACAGTAAAACAGCTTATTCCCCAAGTGCAGTCAAAAGAAGCAGCCCTAGCAAACCGTACATGCTGAGCCAAAGCAAGCGATATCCAGGCTAAGAGCTAGTGTTTCCTCCCTGAGAACCAGGGGGGAAACGAAAGAAAAAGAGGCGAAAGGAAAAAGGGTCAGTCATAAAGACTGAGTAAGTTCTAGTGACTTTCAGTGTAAAAACGGTTAAAACAACCTGTCATGTATGAACTGGAACTAAACTTAAGAATAGTGTCAAGGTGGACAAGATAGACTAAGGTGATCAGGATAAGTCAAGACAAGTCAAGTAAAACATCACATGTTCGAGATTCGTTGCATCGACTTTAATAGTACACAAAGCCCATGTCACAAGTTAATCACGAAATAAATCCCACGGCCCAATATCATGAAATGACCCTGGAACGGGGTCTGACCCAAGTACGGGGTCCTACGGAGCGATTATCTAGTCGATCGGCTCCCTACAAGTTCTAGCTCGTCAAGTGTCTGTGTCATACGGCTAATCACGAATGTAGTCACCTGTGCTGGGTCCACGTTCGGGTGTACCAGCCCTAGGGTGTCAACCCCTGACACGATTCAAGATGCACAGATAAGTCTACGGATACCCAGTGTCTGCCCCGGATACGTGCACGATCGTAGTCCGCCGAACCTACACTGGCGTACCCTACTGCCGTCGTTCACCTCTTACAATCAGCCCAGTAATCGTGCCCCCACCCGGCCTAGCCCCAGGGTACCCTGATACTTCTAGAGGGTTACTGCTGAAAGGGGTCGTGTCTAGGGTTTCGCCTAATAGATTAGGTCATGTAATTCGTGACCTAACCCGCCTAACAGATTAAGTCATGTAATTCGTGACTTAACCCTTTTTCCAGTCTAGTCATGTCAAGATGGTTAAGTATGTCATTTCAGTTCGCGACTTAACCCGCCTACGTGTCATGTCAAGTTGGCTAAGTGTTGTCGTTTTCAAGTTCATGACTTAGCCCTACAAATCGTGTTCAAGTTGGTTAAGTTGTCTTTTCATGTTCATGACTTAACCCTAATTGGCATTAATTGATTCGTTAATGCACCGAACCACTCACATTGGATCCTGTTGTTCGTAGCCACTTGATTTGCCGGGCGGTTCCGGGCAGGTTTACGCTACGAACTCAACCCAACCTCGGGTTTCAAGCGCGACGTGACCAACTACCCACATTGGATCCTATTGTTTGTAGCAACTGGATTTGCCGGGCGGTTCCGGGCAGATTTACACTACAAACTCAACCCAACCTCGAGTTGGCCACCTTCTTGTTTTCTAAAGTCATGCCCGTGTTCTTATCAGATTTTGATATATGTCAACTTCGTGCCCCACTAAGGCATGTTTAAAGTCAAGTTATGGCATGTTCAAGTCAAGTTTTTCGTGCCATCTTTCATGTTCTACTTATGCCAAATTTCATAGTTTATGCTTATAATTAATTCAAGTTTTGCCTATTCTACCCAATCGTACCCCCAACGTATATAAACGTACTTCGTTCACAAGTATAAACAATTCAAGAGATAAAGGGGAATGACACCAAACATGTGATAGGCATATGTGACAGTTACAACATTACTTGCATAATAAACAGACTATAACATATCACATAGTTGCAATACTAGCATGATGATAACTTGGAATAGTAATGATTCCAACTTAATTTAACATGATGATTTCAACTTTGCATCATAGGCATAATAATCATTGCGGCATCATAATGAAAACATGAAACATTAAAGGCATAGTAGTCCTAATAGGCATAGTGAATTCCAATTTAGCATTTTAACATAATAATTCTCATAGACATCATGATTCCAATTTATAATGATTCTCATCTAGCATTATAAACATAAGGGTTCTAACTTAGCATTTTTAACATAATGATCCTCAACTAACATTATAGACATAATGGTTCCAATTTAACATTTTTAACATAATGATCCTCAAATAACATTATAGACATAGTGATCCCAATTTAGCGTTTTTAACAATTCTAACATTATAAACATAAAAATTCCACCTTTTCATCATAACCTAGCAATATCCAATTTTTCATTAATCATGATGGGTATATTAACATCACAGGCATAATTCCATCAATAGTCATAGCCATGGTTTAATTAGCACCATAGGCATGGTTTAATCAACATAAAGATTTCATAGCGATTCTATGGTAATGAATTAGTCCAACTTGCCAAACAATTAAGACCAAATGATTCATAACAACATCAAAATTATGACAAGTTTAACTTGCAACGTTGCCATAGCAATATCCCCAAATTATAATTCAACGATAAATAATATAAACAATGGATTAGCAATAGTTCATAAATTCGGTTTCAATTCATCGCATGTCCATATTGTTTTAGCATTTTTGCCAAAAAAGTAACATAGAACTTACAATATGAAGCAAATAACTCAAATAAAATAGTCCCAAATTCGTTGTCTAAAGCGTCGTAGTTGTAGCTTTTAGTTGTAGCCTTCAAGAATCGTCCTCCATCTTCTATAATCTTATTCTTTGTATTTTTAATTTAGAGCTCTAGGTTTAATGGCGGCGGCCTGAGGCTAAAATGAAATAGTATGATTTAGGCTAGGTCTTAGGTCCTTTTTATAATGTTTGCAAGTTGTTTTAGACCGTCGATGGAGCTTGATTCAACAATAGCCGTTCGTTTGAAGGAGAGGCCAATCCGGAGCTGCCACCTAGCCCTAGTGACAAAGCAGGGTTCAGAAAATCGACTAAACATAGATCAGGCCAGCCAGGGTGGGCTGGGTTCGACCTGGCTTTGGACTAGGTCGACAGCCCTGTCGACAGCCCTGTCGACCTGGCTAGCCAGGTCGACAGCCCTGTCGACCTGGGTGCCTTAGGCGGGAATTTTCCCGCCCTGGCCAATTGGGCCCGATTTTGAATTTTGAATTGTTTTTCTGAGCTGTTTTCTTCTGTTTGAATTTTAAACTGAATTCTGAAACTTCCGGAGGCCATATCTTCTTCATGCGGACTCCGTTTTTCGAAAACTCGGACTCTATTTCGCGTATTTTTCCGAGACGAACACAATGGCCTATCCCGTTTCCCTTAATTCTTTGATTTGAAACTAATTATACTTTAATTTGTGAATTTCACGGTTATAGAATTCCCGGGGTGTTACACGTCCCTAGCTAATTACCCCATTCCGAACACAATGGGATATGTATCGCAGGCCAATTCGACCATTACGATCAGTTTTGATTGAAATTAAAATATAAATCTATATATTCAATTTTGAACGTACATTTCAATTTACAGGGGCCACATACGAACTCGAAAAATCCCAAAAAAATATTTTCTAGCTTCGTATCGATGATACGATCCTAAAAAAACTAGTTTCATCAGATTCTGAGACCGTTTGAAAATTGGCCATTTTCCAGTCGATTAAAATCAACTAAAACTGGTCAAACGCGTTTTCCTTTGCCACACTCACATATTGATTCGAAAAATTACAAATTTTGGAATCTAGCAATAACTTCACATCATAGATCCAACAAAAGTGGTTTTGTCGAAATCCGAGGTCGTTTACAAAATTCCCATTTTTAAGGGTTAGAATTCCATAGCGACTATTCTGAATTTTCAACTGGACATATCTTTTGATTCCCGCTATGAAATTTATTTTGATTTTTCGGATTCGTTGGAAAGATATTCTTGATTAGATTCTAATATCTTCAGTTTCGTTAAAATCCGGTTTATTTTGCACCCGGTACATTCATTTGAATTTTGAAATCGAATTATCGAACTACCGCGCCATTTACAATTCCTTTTATAATTAAAATAAAATATTTATATTCTAACGATGCTCTATATAATATATACGTTCGCATTCTATTAAAACTAAATTTCTCGTCGTTATTATTTAAAATAATCTATTTAAATATTCAAAATTCATTAAAATTGCCAAAATAAAAATTTTAAACCGGCTCGGATTTTCGGGTTGTTACATTTTCTTAATTCTATTGGGTTTAATAATAGTATTATTAAAGATACCATTCACGACAAACCCAAAATCTCATTCCATTGTTAATCGGGTCAAAGAACAAGCGTTATTTAAAACACCATTCACGATAAACCCAAATCACGTTCCATTAATTATGGAATCTTCACGGAAAAACAAATCAATATATAATGGATATCAATTTCCGTATCCGACTGATAATATAAATGGAATAACAGCGAAGCTTTTTAAATTCCATATGTATTAACAGTCTTCCTCCACAGAAGTTCACTTCGATTATTACCAAATGAATTCCATTAAATTCCAATTTAATATATTAAATTGGAAAACTTTATTTCGTAAAAATCCTGTTATATCTTAATTAAAGATTTATAAATTCCAAATCACATTTCATTGTAAATCGGGTTAAAGAAAGAATGTCGTTAAAAACACAGTCCACAATAAACCCAATTCACATTCCATTTTCAGTCCCAATTAAATGTTAATTAATTGGTAATTCTTCTTTAAATCTTAATTAAAAGATTTATTCTTTTCACACTGGGTTTAAGAACAGTGTTACTGAAAACCCCATCCCATCAGTCTCTAACCGTAAATTAGTAGGGGAACAATTCCCTAAGTATTAATCCCGTAGGCTGAAACCAACATCAGATCAATACCCAAGAAACCATTCAACTTAGCTATTCTCCAGTCAGTTTCTAATTTTCTTAACTCCATTGGGTTTAAGAACAGTATTATTAAAGATACCATTCACGAAAAACCCAAAATCCAATTTGATATTAAATACAAGGCTATGAATAGAAAACATATCGGCTTATATTCAATATCTAATTCTGAAACCAACAAATATCGGATTGGAATAACGATATATATATATATATCTTCCAAATTTCCACAATATCCGTATAATCATGGAATCCAATATCGAAATATTCGGAAGATAATTTCGATTCAAATCCATTCCAATTCATATATTGGAAATTCCGGTTATTTTCAAAACCAGTTCAAATCCAATTTATTTAATTATAAATAATTGGACTATAATTCTAGTCAATAACTAGTTCATTTTGATATAAAATATTTTTATCCTTTCAAATATGGAATTTTTCATCCCAATTATTTCCAAAGCATTTATTATGATTTTACACAAATTATTAATATTTTTAATAATTTTATCAAGGCCCATACAGTCGATTTCCATAAACGGTCATCGAACTGCACTTACAGCGACCTTTTCCAAATGTGATTTGGACATAATTCCAAATCCAATTGTTAGATTTCAAATTCCTTATATTCGTCGGAAAGCTCTTTTCGATACGAACCCAAGGTTCTGGTTTTAGGCGAATCCGGCGGTCGGGTCTCCCGTAACATCTGTTCAAAGTCAATGGTCGAAGTTCGCGAACTACTCGCAGCGCGTTCTATTCAGGCCATTATATATATATATATTATATTTAGTTGATTTCCATTTAAAACGTATTTTATAAATCATTTTAAATTCGTTTTTAAAACGATTTCAACTTCATATTCAATTTCATATCAAAATTGAATATTCCATATCATCGATATATAAATGATAGTATTTACAAAGCATTAGATTTTGAAATCACTTCCTTTTCGATATTCATTATAAAAATGTATAAAATCAATATAAATATCATTCACGTCAAAATGGCTTTATATATTTAAATATTTTTGTGTCCATCCCAAATCAGACATCAAAATCATATTTTGATCCACTACTGAATATTATTTTAAAATATTCCTTATTTTAAAATATTCGTTATTTTAAAGTTTTCATTCTTTCTAAACTGGAATCAGACACAGTCAATTACCATATAATGTTATTTTTATGGATTTCATACCAAACATGTATATAACACTAATCAAAATCAATCAACCATCATCCAGAGTGCATCACACAACTGCATAAGCGTTAAATATAAATAATTAACGCTTACAACAGCCTGTCAACCAATCAATTGATATACAACTAAACAATTGAGATTAGTGTGCGTCAAATATCATCCTAATACCCGTGTGGGGTTTCAATCAAGAAATAATGAATTTTATTTGTGCAGTTGGGCGATGTGTAAAATTTATTGTCCCAATCAATATCAGTCAAATCAGTGTACATAAACAAATCGTCCGATTTGTGAATGAATATTTATTTTATTCATATACACATTAAAATTTATATTTTTAATGATAAAATATTTTACTCGACACATGAATATTTTATACAGTCCATTTCACATCAATAACAATTTTCATAATACAATCAATTTTCACAACACAATCAAATCTTGCAAGTCGTCTATGGTTTGTGGACGACGGGTGTCGGGTGCTACTAAGCACCATCTGCTTCCTAGTATATATTTTAACTATATAACAAATAAAAAGTGAGAATTCTCACATTTAGGATCCACTCCTCCATTCTTTATTTCTGATCGGTTTCGATTCGGATTCGTTTCCCGCACGTTGTGTCCTTCACCGTGTTTTCAATGAAATCTGTTTCACACAGTTTATATTAAAAATCATATTTTTAATTCGCTACTTATATAAAAATAATATTTTTATATTCTTTATTATATAAAAGTCACATTTTTAATTTTCTACTTATATAAAAATAATATTTTTATATTCTCTATTATATAAAAATCATATTTTCAATTCGCAACTTATATAAAAATAATATTTTTATATTCCCTATTATATAAAAATCATATTTTTAATTTGCTACTTATATAAAAATAATATGTTTATATTTTGAAAAATCAAATCTTTTCCTTTTCAAAAATCTAATCTTTTCGTTATTTTAAAAATATCCTCTTTTCTATTTAAAAATATAATCTTTTTATAATTAAAAATATAATCTTTTCATGATTAAAAATATAATCTTTTCTCATATAAAAATCCTAGCTTTTTTTTAAAAAAATAAATAAAAATCATAACTTTTATATAAATAAAAATCATAACTTTAACGAAATAAAATCATGGTTTTCATTAACCAAATATCATATATTTCTATAGGATTAAAATCAGAAAAACTTATAGTATATTAGGGTTTCAATTTGGCGGAGAAAAGGGGGAAAGGCAGCTGTTGACTTTCGATCGGAGGTGGATGGTGGCGCGGCCTCACGGTGGTGGGTCTAGTGCGCGACTCCGACTGGTGGAGGAGGGGGGTACGATAGTGTTGTACGGGGCTGAGGCTCGCGTTTTTCAATTGGAGTGAGGAGAGTGAAGGGGGAGGGAAGAGAAGGCGGCACATCTGAGAGGAATGGGTTGCGGCTAGCGCCTTACGGCGACGGCGATGGGCTCCGGCGATCGTTGTTCGTGTTTCGTTTTTGTTTTTTTATTTGATTTCCAAATGAATGGGGTGGTTGACTTGGCATAAGAGAGGAAGGGAGGGGTGAGTATATAATATTATTTAAATTATTTATTTAATTCTCAAAAATGTCGACTTTTTATTTGAACTCCAAACGAGACCCAACGACTGTCATCCCTAACTAATTACCCCCATTCCGAACACATTGAGATATGTTTCGTAAGCTGATTCGGCTATTTCGACCAGTTTCTGTTAAAATTTACAATATAAATTAATATTTCATTCGATATTGAGTTTAACGTGCATTTCAACTTACTGGGGACACATACGGACTCCAAAAAATCCAGAAAAAATAAATCTGGCTATGTTTTGACAATACGGTCCTAACAAAACTAATTTCGTTGAATTTGGAGACCATTTGAAAAATGGTCATTTTCCAGTCGATTAAATTCAAACTGAAATTATCAAACACGTTTAAATTCGCCACCCTCCCAAATTGATTCCAAAAATTATGAAAATTGGAATCCAGCAATAATTTGACATTCTGAATCCAACAGTGGTCTCATCGAAAACGGAGGTCATTTGCAAAATCGCTATTTTTAAGGGTTGTATTTCCATAACGACTATTCTGAATTTTCAACTGGACATAACTATTTACTCCCGCTATGAAATTTGGATTTTTCATATTCTTTGGAAAGATATGTTCAAACAGATTCTAATATTTCTAGTTTCACTAAAATCCATTTTATTTTGATTCTTGTACATTCATTTGAAATTTGGAACCGAATTTTCAAACTACCATGCCATTTTCAATTCGTTTTATAATTAAAATAAATATTTATATTCTAACTTCGATTCAAATAAATATATACATTCTAATTCTATTCAAAATAAATTTCTAGTCGTTATTATTTAAAATAAATTATTTTGAATATTCAAAATTCATTAAAATTGCCAAAATAAAATTTTTAAATTGGTTCTAATTTTCCGGGTTGTTACAATCTCCCCCACTTAAAATCTTTTCTTCCTCGAAAAGGAACGGAGCTGAAAGTTGTTTTACTAACCAACTCAACTTTCAGTTTGGCTTTCACTCTTTAACTTTGCAGTTTCTACGAATTTTCCAATTCTTTACAAATTTGGCTAAC
Source organism: Allium sativum (assembly GCA_030737875.1). NCBI lineage: Eukaryota > Viridiplantae > Streptophyta > Magnoliopsida > Asparagales > Amaryllidaceae > Allium > Allium sativum. The sequence continues at coordinate 578,771,122 of CM060915.1, read as the reverse complement.
ACCCTAAATTTTCAAAAAAATTCTCCATAACCTCCTTTGTATGGAGAGCACCGGGAAAATTCCCAAACCGCCACACATGCCGTCTCATCTCAAAAAGAAAAAGAAAAAGAAAAAGAAAAGGACAAGCGGCTAGCCAAGTAGCTCATAAAATCATCCAAACCCAATAAATTTGTAAACTTGTACCTATTTGTCGGGCATACAATCTTATTCCTCTTCTTTAGCCTCCTTGCTATGACCTGTTCATATATATATATATATGTACATGCATGCATTTCCAATCCATTTTCAATTAAGTTCAATATTTAGTTAAATTTGGCCTATATTTACCTTTCTTTCACATGTTAGTTTAAATAAATAAGCACACAACACAATCATCAATCAATTAGTTGATTAGTTTTTTAAACACATAACTTTAATACAAAGTCAAAATTCATACTTTTGATGACAAGTCACAACAATATATTCTACGTAGTTTTGGTTCTCACACCAGTCAATTGGAAATATATAGATATCCCACTTTCGAAACTCAAAGGTAAACACTGATGATGATATATAAATCATCAGTATCATCTCCGGGCGACAAGAGTATGATTCTATATCTATCCAGTATATTAAAACTTCGAATATACGTTTGCAAGGCACATATGCAAAATCTTTATATATTGGATTGTCCAAATCAATATAAAATAATATAATCAAATACATACAAAATGGTTTAAATTTTCAAAACAAAATTGGTTTTCATTTTTATTTTTAAAATAACTCTCTTCCAACTCGTTCTAGGATGCTACTGATCCCATCTCTAACGAGTCATTCTCATTGGATATTGCTAATCCAATCTCCGATGAATTCTTTCGTTCAGTTCTAATGTGCCTTGTTCTCGAGCTCTGTAAACCAAAGCTCTGATACCAAACTATAACGACCCGAACTTCCCCGGTCTCTGGAGAGAAGAGGAAGAACGGATTGTCTGAGAACACGACAAATCAGAAGACAAACAGAAGAACATCTCATTGCTTACTACAACAATTTACATCAGAGTACAAGAATACATAGAGTATGAATAAATAATATACATTTGATAAATATCATAGATTAAAATACATTACATAGCAGCAAAAAATAATTCAAAACACAATTGGAGATACACGGATACAGAGCTTTTCAAATATCGTTCCAGCTGTAAACCAGGTTCCGGTGAATATAAATTTACAAAACCAAAACTACTAGCTTCCCGTGTGGAAAATAGGGGCACCCAGAGTTTAGGTTAAAACAATAAACTCCAGGTCAGTCATGTGATTGATGTGAGAACTAAAACAGTTATTTAATCTTTACTTCAAAAACAAAGTAAATCAAGGGACCATGCCGTATAACATGGAATGGGTTTCCTCCCAAGAATACCAGTGCATAAAACAAACAGCATAATGCTTTTTTGATAAAATGCAGCTATTATAAGACTCGGGTCCCATCACACAATGCAACATAAGCCAAAGGATAGAGTTTTACCTTATAAGAGCCAAACATGCTTGTTACATTAAAAAAAATCATTTTGACACTATTATATTGTAAAGTGTATGAAAACAACTTCAAATATAAATGTATCAATCATAGACGGCATAGTGGCCCATACCACTCTATCGTCATACTAGGCTCTACAATCAAAACCGAAACGTCACGTATTGTAAATTGGATTTCCATCACGAGTCAAGGCAAGGGATGTACCCTTAGCCCGTTTCAAGACACTCTAGCAAGTGCCTTAGGACTACACATTCTGGGCAACCCTGGAATCCTACAGTGTCGGTACACTCAAAGTGCAAAAGTGGAGTAATTATACCTGAACACACGTTTCCCAGTACTATAGGACCTATCCATCGACTCCATAGAGACCGATATATCCGAGGCGCCTCACAATCCAACAACCACATAGGTAAAAACATAACAATGTCAGGGCATGCAAAACCTTGACACCACCCACAGTGTAGTGTCCCGAATTTCCGGTACCATTTGAGCAGACCCAATAACACAAGTCCAACCCAAATTACACTCGTAACCAGAAAACTAATAGAAAGAAACAGAGGGTGAGAGTAGATAAGATAGAAACTTAGAATACAAGAAGAAGAAGAACATACAACATCAGAGTAAACACGAATTTCACAGCGGAACAAACAATATATAATAGATACATAACTTTGAAATAAAATCATTATATGTATACAGTAACATTATCAGAGTATAATACTTACAACCCAGCGGAAATAAAAATAGCTATATATTCTTGAAGCCTCCTGCTCCAAGTTCTCCAAGTATATCTGGTAAACCTGACTACTTGGCTGCCCGTACAGAATTGGGTACCTAGGAGTTTAGGGAAAACGAAATGGGTCAGTCATGTGACTGGTGTGAGTAAACAATTTAAAATGGTTTGAGCAATAAAGCGATATCTCATAAGACCACGCCGCATAATGGAATGGGTTTCTCCCTTATGAGAATCCAAAATAATCTTTATATTAAAATTCTTTTGATATTATATTAGTGTCTATCAATCACAATATAATAATCATCTAGCAGAAACGGTTTCATCTCACATTCTACATACATAGTATACAATCAAAATCACGAGCACTTATTGGATAATGGGTTCCCAACAATGACCAGGTATGGAACCACCTTCTGATAGTGTACCTCTAGAGAGGAATACACTGGGTTCAACAAGAACATCTTGCAACCCAGCCACACATGACCGATCACTCATTTCGCTTGAGTGTATCGAATGTATATCACTAACAGTTGGGATCAGCAACCGTTTCCCGAATGGGACAGCATCAAATAGATTAAAGAATTAAATGAAACTCTAAGTTAGGTGATAATAAACCCTAATTGGAAGCAACCCACTTAGCCATGCTGCCTTCCCGATTTTTGTCATTTCCCAGTTGTGAGGCTAGAGGTCGCGCTTATCTCTAACATATCACACAATTTTTCACTTTGAATGTCACATCGTCATACCCGCCAAATCACAAATTGATTTCCCCAAAAATACAACGGGTATACAGCTAAGAGAAACGAATTCCTCCGCCACCGAACGTATAAGAGATCAACTTGCGCGATCTATTAAATATATTATGTCAGACATTCTTCCATACAGGTCGTCTTGGGACTGGACAAACTGAAGGCACTATTTTAAATCCATCTTAGGCAATTTCTACCTAGGATCGCCAGAACAGCCCTTGCATAACTCTGTCTTCGATTATCTCCGTCAAATTTAATTCGCAACGCTAATGCCCATATATAGTGGTTTTCAAATAATGAATCTGATCCCGGTCTCTCCGTATTGACAATGGAAATGGTCAAAAAATTTCAATAGTCGGTGATTTAACTATCAAAGCAAAACATGTGTACAAACAACGGTAGTATTTCCAGATGGAAATCTTACCGACAAATCATCAATCAACACTGATCCACTTTAATTTATTTTTTCATTTCAATTACCCATTTCCCTATTCCTGTTTCCATATATTCAACATTTCTTATTTTCTAAATTTAGGAAATACACATTATTAACAATGGAAAACATTTCCATTTCTTATTTTCTATATTAGAAAACATTTCTGATTCTTATTTGGAAAACATTTCCAAAACTCCTACATTTGGATTTAAACAGATGTTTAAATAAAATATTACTGTGCCAACTCAAAACATTATACTCATTGAATAAATTCACTTAACCAACCTTCACTATCTAACCTTGACCATTCCTTAGTTAAAAACAAAGTCGATCAAGTTATGGTATAACTACCTCTCAGAACTTAACTGAACAACATTATTAACCTTGAAGTAGACAAGTTCACCTTTTAAATCTTTAACAACTTCCTTACGAAATTCTCGGATTCTATTTACGAGTCCACTTCTTTATTGTAAACACTGATTATAACTATAGCATTATAATCCCTACTTCTGAAATATCTAACTTCAATATATAACTTTTATTCCTTAATTTAACTAAATAACTAAATAGGAAATTTATAAATAAATCATTTATTCTTGATTAAAAATGGAAAGTGTGCTTTCCCGAATTCGATATAATTGAATTTCAACATATAACTCTCTTTCGAAAAATCTCTATTCGATAACTCCTTTTCGAATAAACTATATTCGATAACTCCTTTCAAATAAAATATATTCGATAACTCCTTTCGAATAAACTATATTCGATTAACTCCTTTCGAATAAACTATATTCGATTAACTCCTTTCGAACAAACTATATTCGATTAACTCCTTTCGAATAAACTATATTCGATAACTCCTTTTGAATAAACTATATTCGATTAACTCCTTTCAAATAAACTATATTTGATAACTCCTTTCAAATAAACTATATTCGATTAACTCCTTTCTTCGACTAACTACTACTCAACTAACTCTATACGATTAACTCTAATTAACTAACTCTATTCAATTAACTCTAATCAGCTAACTCTATTTGATTAACTCTAATCAATTAGCTCTATTCGATTAACTCTAATCAATTAACTCTATTTGATTAACTCTATTCAATTACTCTATTTGATTAACTCTATTTGATTAACTCTAATCAATTAACTCTATTCGATTACTCTATTTGATTAACTCTATTCAATAAACTCTAATCAATTAAATTATTCTATTAGATTAACTCTATTCGATTAACTCTATTGGATTAACTCTAATCAATTAACTCTAATCGGTTAACTCTTATATATAATCCATTATGTTTGATTTCGAATTTTAAAATAATATCCCATTTCCAAATTCTATATAAACTTCTATTTATAGAATTATTCATATGAAATCTCATTTCTATTTCTAACACTCAAATCTTATTTAAAATTCCCTTTTATAACTCTATTTATTTCATAAATAAATATTTCCTTTTATAACTCTATTTATTCCATAAATAAATATTTCCATTTATAATCTATTTGTAAATGTTTTACAATTATTTCCTTTTCAGTTCTATTTGTAAATGGTTTACAAATATTTCCCTTTCAAGTCTATTTGTAAATGGTTTACAAATATTTACTTTTCAATTCTATTTCACAAATATTTCCTTTTCTATTTGTTTCACAAATATTTTCCTTCTCTATTTGTTTCACAAATATTTTCCTTATATATTTGTTCTATTTATTTTCTAAATAAATATCCCTTTTGTCTTTCTATTTATTCAACAAATATTTCCTTTTCTAACTCTATTTATTTTAGAAATGTTTCTTTTTATAAAACCTTTTGATTTTATAAATATTTCTTTTTCAATATAACATTGAAAATTTCTTTTTAACATTCCAATATTCCTCAGGGTATTTAACGTACCATATAACAATGATCGGTATCATTCAAACATATAAAATTAGCAACAGATTTTGTAACAACCCAAAAATCAGGGCCAAATTTATTTTATTTTTTTAGAATTTTATAGGAAAATCTGCCAGAATTTGAAATTTCCATTTTTTAAATAACATTTTTATTATGGAAAATTGACATTTCGCAAACGAACCCCGTTTTCGATAAAACCACTTTTGTTGGAACCGGAATGTCGAATTATTGCTAGGTTTCAATTTTTAGAATTTTTCGACTTAATATGTGAGCGTGGCGAAAGAAACTGTGTTTGGGGCAATACAGTCAAAATTGAACGACTTAAAAATGGCCGTTTTTCGAACAGCCTCAGAATTCGACGAAAATAATTTTGTTGGGTTCGTATCGTCGAGACATAGCCAAAAATATTTTTTTGGGATTTTTCAGAGCCCGTATGTGGCTCCGGCGGATTTTTGATTGTGTCAGAATTAAAAATATAAAGGAATTTATTTTTAATTTCGAAAATTGGGGGTCAAGATTACCTTTTGGGCCTGCGAGACATGGTTAGATGGATCCGGAATGAGGGTTATTAGGTAGGGTAGCTTTCTGTTGGACTGGATTTTGAATAATATGAGAGAAATGGTTTTTTTTGTAAAAATTACAATAAAATAATATAAAAATGAGAAAACCTAATATCTAAAAAAACACTATTCCCTCTCTTCCTCACAGCCGCCATCCCCTACCCCAATGGCCGAAATTTCTTCTTCCAATTGCTCCCTCTCTTCTTCGAATTAAAACCCAATTCTCATCCCACATCAAAGATCATCTCCTCCTCTTCAATCTCATACGGTTGGATCTCGTCTGGAGCCACCAATTCGCCAAAACCCGTACCCAAACCGCCGCCGTTCGGGCCCATCGCCACCACCCTAGGCCGAACCGAGTTCAGCCATTCGGGTCCCCCTTCGAGCGCCTCTCCCCCCTCTCCCCCCTCTCCGCTCCGGTGTCTTCTGATCGGGTCCTAGTGCGGTGTAGCGAAGATTAGAGCCTACCCTAGTTTTGAACCCATTTGAAAACTAACGGCCGAACCTTGTTTGGGAAGAAGAAGCGACGTTGTGATCGTTTTGAGCAGATCTACGCAGCTGGACTGAAAATGAGCAATTTTGAACACTTTGATTTTCGGGGCACAAATCGCAACGACTGTGAGATTCTTTATTTAAATTTAATAATTAATTAAATTATTCAATTACGATGTAAATTAAATATGACTACGATTCCGATCTATTTATTTGGTCATGGTTTGTGATGATTGTTCTATGTTTGAATAATTCATATAGATCCATATGATTACCATTTCATGATATGTTATGTTATCACTTGTTATCTATGATTGTCACATGTTACCCCTTGTGTCAGTATTGGATTGATTTTATTTATCAATTTCGAATCAATAGAAATTTGATTTCCATATTATCACTTGTGTTCGAATTAAATTGAATTGATTTGATTATCCATTCAAATCAAAAGGAATTTGACTATCACCTCTATTTGAATTGATCTAGGATTATCAACTCAATATAGGAAATGTAAAAAAAAAAAAAAAAAAGAACAAAACATTGAAATCATTTTATTTGCAATTTCAATAAAAAGAAGCAAAATTTGTGAAGTACCTTTATTTATATTTTCTAATGTAACAGAAGAGAAAAAGAGAAAAAGTATGTGAATTGTTTTATTTTACATTTTATATGTAAATCAAAAGAGAACAAAATATGTACATCATTTTATTTTACATTTTATATGTAAATCAAAAGAGAACAAAATACGTACATCATTTTATTTTGCATTTTCTATGTAAAGCAAAAGAGAACAAGTTATGTGAACCATTTTATTTTTACATTTTTTTTATGTAAAACAAAGAGAACAAAACATGTTAATCACTTCATTTACATTTTTATGTAAAAGAAAAAGAACAAAATGTGTGAATTGATTTTATATACAATTTTCCTTGTATGTAAAAGCACAAAATATGAGAAGTGTTTTGATTTACATTTTTGTGTAAAAGAAAAAGAACAAAATGTGTGAATTGATTTTATGTACAATTTTCCTTGTATGTAAAAGCACAAAATATGAGAATTGTTTTGATTTACATTTTTGCGTAAAAGAAGAAGAACAAAATGTGTGAATTGATTTTATATACAATTTTCCTTGTATGTAAAAGCACAAAATATGAGAATTGTTTTGATTTACATTTTTGTGTAAAAGAAGAAGAACAAAATGTGTGAATTGATTTTATATACAATTTTCCTTGTATGCAAAAGGCACGAAATATGAGAATTGTTTGATTTACATTTTATATGTAAAACAAAAGAGAACATGATTTTGTAAATCATTTTGTCACATTTTATATGTAAGACAAAAGGGAACAAAGATTTGTGAAGTGTCTTTAATGATATTTTCTTATGTAAAGAAAAAGAACAAATATGTGAATTGTTTTTATTCACATTTTCTAGAATGAATAAAAAGTGTTAATTATGTGAACCTCTTGTATTTACATTTTTAGTGTAAATAAAAGATACAAACTAGGTGAGTCACTTTTATTTGTAAATTTCTATTGTAAATAAAAGATATAAGATTGGAAATGTACCTTTATTAATATTATGTTTATTAATAAAAGGACAAGATAAAAAATTTCATTTTTATTCACATTGTTTTGATGAAATGAAAAGATAAAGTTATGAAATACATTTTCATACATAAATAAATCGATAAAGTTATGAAATACAATTTCATACACAAATAAAGAGGTTTTGAACTGGAAATGTCATTTTATCAAAATCTACGTATGATAAGAGAGAAGACAAAACCATAAACAGAATCATGTTATGATTGACTGCACTTGCTTGTTTTGTATTGACTGACTTGTGTGAATCGCCGAATGGATGTATATTTATTTAAATATTAATTAGGACATCTATTGACCTGAAGCGTCATTAAGAAAATATAAAACTATTTTAACTAAATAGAAATAGTGGAAAGCATTTTAAAGCATCTCTAGCGATACAAATTGGTTTTGTAATTTATACAACTACGAAAATTATTTGGAAAACCGAGGTTAATCTCATTCCAATTAATTATACGGCGACATTAAATTGAAGAGTTGAAGACGACGGTTGAAGACCGACGATCTTCAAGGCGGATGGTTGTATTGCTATTGTTGGCCTTAATGGGAGTAGCTACCTTGATGGGTCAATGGTGGTGATCGTCCGGACGTTCTTGTTGATGGTTCGGATTTGCGAGTGTCTTTGTTTCCCACGAAATAAGACGACTCCGGTTTCGTTCAGACCCAGGACGGACTTGTAAATGGATCGCATGCCTGACATCGAAATTTATTTCATATAATAAAATTGGTTTTTATTTGATGTATAAAGGCTTGGTGGCGGAGGATTTATCCTCTTGCTTAACACCCCTTTTTATGTTAAATAATTTTCGATCGCGTGATATGAGTTGTCGATGTGACATGCCAAGTTGCACTCGAACAAGGCTTATTGTTGCAAAGCAGAGCCTTGTAGAATGATCAAAGCATGGTCCAGTATGGACACAGCTTTGTGTATACGTTACTTCGCGAGCCTCACACCCCAGTGGAGTCTAAAACGGAGCAAAGGAACGCAGGGAGTGCGCACGTTTCTTTCTAGCTAAAAGTGGTGTCAGTGACCTACCAACATTGATATTTACTAAGTGGTTGTTGGATTGAGGTACCTCGGTTATATTGGTCGCTACTGGCCAATTTAGAGATCCGTTAGGATCGGGAAACGTGTGTTCATGCATTTCTAATCCACAAAAGTAAGTGTGGACCGGCCCTGCAGGATCCAAGGGTTGGACAGAGTACCAATCCTGGGGCATTGCTAGAATGTCTCGAATCGGTAAGGATTTCGCTCCTAGCCTTGACTCGGTATGGAAACCCAACTTTCCAATACGAGATAACGGACTTGATTGTATATTTATTATGGCGACATAGTAGGATGGGGTACTATGCCGTCTAGGATTAATACATTTATTTTGAAGTATTTTAAATCATACTATACACTTATAATATTAAAATAGTATTTGACTCGGACTCTGCATTTTTGATCATTATAAGGTAAAACTCTATCCTCTAGTGTGCGTTGCATTGTGTGATAGGATCTGAGTCTTATAATGATTTCATTTTTACAAAAGCATTGCGTTACTCTTTTTATTAAATAAATATATGCACAGACAATCTATTGGAGTAAACCCGTTCCACGAAAGTGGCGTGGTCCTTAGATTTGTCATATTCAGTAGTTATTATAAGATTCTCACACCAGTCCCATGACTGACCTGTTGTTTGTTTCACCTTGCAAACTCGGGTGCCCTCTCTCTACACGGGCAGCCAATTGACAGGTTTCTATTTATCTTGCTTGGAGTTCTTGCTTGGAGTTCTTGTTTGAAGTACTTGATTGGAGATTTCTATTGTGGAGGTGACTTGGAGGATGAAGACTTGTTATCTTTCTTTTTCTTTATTTTATTTTCTCTTAGACAATTACTGAGTTCTTGAGACATTTAGACTTATCCAGTTTTAATCCTGTACTTTGGAATTTTGAGTCACGTTATATTCTATTTGGCTCTGATGTAATAATTAGAACTTATGTGACTGTGGGATTCTATATTTTGATGACATCTATTTTCGCTGCCATGATGTTGTTATGATGTAGTTTTCTTATATTTATGTTGTTATCTGTGTTATGTATTGCCATATTTATGTTGTATTCCTATGATCATCCTTGCTTTCGTTATGCGGAAGTTAGGGGTTATCACAGTTGGTATCAGAGCTTTGGTTTTAACCTTAGTTTTGGAATATAACATATTTATAGCAATACGCCTCATTAGAGATGGGATTATTTAGTCCTAGAATGAGTATGACAGTTTAGCGCATATTTTACAGTCATTTATCCATTTCCACCTTTTCTACCTTTTTCCTTTGAAATTTCATTTCGCTTGGTCTGACACCTTTTTCTTGGACGTACAGACTAAGTAAAATGGCAACTCGGGCCAGATTTAGAGCTAGAGGTGGAGCAGCTAGAGTGAGGGAAAATACCGCTTCAGTGGCCCCCAACCAACCAGATAGAGAGGAGGAAGTAAGACCACCACCTCCGCCTGCTTTCGATCTTGATAAAGTTAAGAAGAAAATAAATAATTTGGGGGGAGTCCATTTCACAGGCCATGAATCTGTTACGGAGGCCCAAGCTTGGTTAAAGACTATGGAGAGGATTCTGGATGGTTTGGAGCTAGAGGATCACCGCAAGCGATTCATGGCGGTATGGTTTTTGCAAGGTCAAGCCCAAATTTGGTGGGAGCTCAGTATGATAGGAGTTGTGGAAGCTGAAGTTACATGGGCCAAATTCAAGGAGTTATTTAATGCCAAGTATGTCCCATCTCATGAAGTGGAAAAATTACATGATGAGTTTGCCAACCTCCAACAAGGAGGAATGACTGTTCCTGAATATGTAAAGAAATTTGAAGAACTCTCAAGGTATGCTCCGGAGTTGGTGCAGGATGCAATTCAGAAGAATAAAAGGTTTATCAATGGCTTGGCAAGGAAGTATCACAACCGTGTCACTAACCATATAGAGCGTCCCTTTGCGAAGATTATAGAGATGGCTTGTCGCTTTGAGGAGATTGACCAGAAAGCAAACCAACAGGATAAGGAGAAGAAGCAATCCAATACCAAGAAGAAGGAGGCAGATAAAAAGCCAGAAACAGGAAGTTCCTCTTCAGCAAAGCCATATAGTCAGAAGAGAGATAGGGCGAAGATCAAGTGTTATAACTGTGGAAAAACTGGCCATTATGAAAAAGAGTGCCGAGCTCCTAAGAAGGTGAAAGGAAATGAGACTGGACCCAGTCAAAGCTCACATGACAAGAGGGAGTGTTTCAATTGTCACAAGCCTGGACATATTATCAGAGATTGCCCGTTGCTTAAGAAATCAGAGGTGGCTCATGTCTATGGTGAACCTGCTGCACCAGCTTCTAATTCTGAAGGTACAGGTAAACCTGATGTTCTCAGTGGTTTCATTAATGTTAAGAATATCCCCGTTACTGTTCTTTTTGACACGGGTGCTTCTAGAAGTTTTATTTCTGTCGACACAATTAAGAAGCTGAAATTAAAACCAAGAAAATTAAAAGAACCATTCAATGCACATAGTCCGATAGGTGGTACACTCTATCTAGATCAGTATTGTCGAGTACCCATTTCCTACTCCTATTTCCAATTCCCATTTAACTTAATTATCATGAGTTTTTCTGGGTATGATATTATTCTTGGACTCGATTGGCTTGAAAATTTTGAAGCTGAATTAATTTGCGCTGAAAGGGTGGTTAGAATCAAAACCAAATTTGGCGATATTATCACTATTCCTTGCCATGGTTCTGCCACCGACAGAAAAGAATTTTGGTCTTCTTTAGAAGTCACCCCGACTTCTATTGAAGATATTCCTATTGTAAGAGATTATGCTGATGTCTTTGAAGAGGTGGACAGCTTACCTCCTCGTCGGGAAATAGATTTCAAAATCGAATTAGTTCCTGATGCTAGACCCGTGGTTCATGCTATACGGAGAATGTCTCCGAAAGAGAAAGAAGAGCTGAGCAACCAAACCAAACAGCTTTTATGGAAGGGTCTAATCAGGCCAAGCTTTTCTAGTTGTGGCGCAGCAGTGGTGTTTGTGCCTAAATATGACGGAACCCTCAGGCTTTGCGTGGACTACCGTGATCTCAACAAACAGACACTAAAGAACAAATACCCTCTCCCCCGCATTGATGATCTTCTTGATAGATTGCATGGATCTCGTGTATTCTCTAAGATGGATCTAGCCACAGGTTTCCATCAACTGCGTATCGCAGAAGAGTGTATTCCTCTCACTGCTTTTAGAGGGCCTGACACATTTTATGAATGGCTAGTAATGCCTTTTGGACTGTGCAATGCTCCAGCTTATTTTGTTGACTTGATGAATCGCGTTTTTAGAAATGTCCTTAATAAATTTGTGCTTGTATTCATTGACGATATTCTTATCTTTTCAAAATCTATTGAGGAGCATGAAAAACATTTGAGGGAAGTCTTAGAAATTCTTCGCAGAAATGCACTGAAAGCCAAATTCTCTAAGTGTATGTTTTGGCAAGAAGAGGTGAAATTCCTCGGCCACGTAGTTTCCAAAGAAGGTATTTCAGTTGATCCTGGAAAGATCTCAGCCATCCAAGAATGGAAGCAGCCTACTACCCCCACTGAAGTACGAAGTTTCTTGGGTTTGGCTGGCTACTATCGTAAATTCGTAAGAGATTTCTCTAAATTATCTGGTCCATTGACTGAGCTGACTAAGAAGCATAAGAAGTTCATTTGGACACCGAAATGCGAGGCGTCCTTCCAAGAACTTAAGAAGAGGCTGACCACTGCTCCTGTCTTGACCATCATCGATGGCAATCAGGATTTGAAGGTTTGGACCGACGCTTCCAAAGAAGGTTGTCTCTATTTTATTTTAAATAAACATGGTTGAGGTGACCTTTTCCTTTTTGTCAAAACTCATTTTAACATGTTATGCTTCATCTTGAATTTTAAGGTATTGGCGCGGTGCTTATGCAAAGAGACAAAGTTGTCGCTTATGCTAGTCGCCAACTAAAAGTCCATGAGAAGAAGTACCCCACCCACGATCTTGAACTTATGGCTATTGTCTTCGCTCTGAAAATTTGGAGACATTATTTATTGGGGGAAAAATTCGAGCTTTACACCGACCATCAGTCTCTGAAATATCTCTTCACTCAAAAAGATCTAAATTTGAGACAGCAGAGGTGGGTGGAATTCCTTGCAGCTTATGACTTGGATATTCTATATACGCCTGGAAAGGCGAATGTTGTAGCAGATGCGCTGAGTCGAAAGAATGCCGCCAACACTAATCTCATCCTCGCCCACCTCATTATCACTCCTTCTCTGATAGACAAGATTGCCGATCTTCAGAAGGATGACAAATTTATTCAAATGATTACTGGGCGTGTTCATAAAGGTGAAGCATCAAGCTTTTCTATTGATGACAAAGGAATCCTCAGAATGCAAGGGCGTATTTGTGTGCCTAATATCCCAGAGCTAAAAAGGGAAGTCATGGATGAGAATCACAAGTCAAAAATCAGTGTTCACCCTGGTGTTAGCAAGATGTACAAGGATCTAAAGCGTACATTTTGGTGGAAATCTATGAAGCGGGATATTTCTATGTATATTGCTAGATGTCCCACCTGCCAGCTAGTAAAGAGTGATCATGAGAAGCTAGCAGGATTATTACAGCCACTAGAGATTCCAGGTTGGAAATGGGACCAGGTCTCCATGGACTTCATAGATGGCTTACCCCGCTCTAGGAAGGGGAATAACAGCATCTGGGTGATTGTTGACCGTCTTACAAAAACTGCTCATTTTATTCTGGTCAAATCCAACCGTACAGCTAGATGTTTGGCGCAGTTGTATGCGAAAGAGATTGTCAGACTGCATGGTGTCCCTAGTAGCATCGTCAGTGATCGAGACCCAATTTTCACTAGCAAATTTTGGGAAGCCTTTCAAGAAGAATTGGGAACCAAGCTGAATTTTAGTACGGCATATCACCCTCAGACAGAAGGGCAGACTGAGAGGGTAAACCGCATCCTAGAAGATCTGTTGCGGGCTTACATTTTGGATTTTGGTGGCTCGTGGGAGGATCATATACACTTGGTCGAGTTTTCTTATAACAACAATTACCAAGCAAGTATAGGGATGTCGCCTTTTGAAGCTCTTTATGGCAGACCATGCAGATCGCCCGCATGTTGGGTAGAATACGGTGATCGTCTAGTGTTGGGGCCTGACATGATTCGAGAGGCAGCGGAGAAGGTTAATTTTATTAAGAAGAAATTATTAGCTGCCCAAAGCCGACAGAAAAGTTATGCTGATACTAGGAGGAGAGACTTACAATTTTCTGTTGGTGATATGGTATATCTTAGAGTTTCCCCACTACGTGGTGTAATACGATTTGGGAAGACTGGCAAGCTGGCACCTAGATTCATTGGCCCATTCCCCATTACTGAAAGGATTGGCACACTTGCTTACAGATTACAGTTGCCTGATTGGCTTCCAGGCATACACGATGTTTTTCATGTATCCCAACTGCGTAGGCATGTCCATGATCCAGATATTGTTGTGGAGGAAGCTGCACAGCAGAATTTGGAAATTACACCGACCTTGCAAGTGAGAAGGGAACCAATTAAAATAGTGGGTAGAGAAACTCGTGAGCTAAGAAATAAAAGAATCAATCTGGTGAAGGTGCAATGGAGTGGAGACCCTAGAGACTGCACCTGGGAAACAGAGGAGAGTATTAAGCAAGCCTACCCCACGTGCAGAATAGATATCTCCGACTGATGGTTGTGTGAGGTACATTTTCAATACTTCACATTTTCCCCGTTTTGTTCCTACTTTACTTTTCCTTTTCGAGGACGAAAAGCTTTTAAGTGGGGGCGATTGTAACAACCCAAAAATCAGGGCCAAATTTAAAATTTTTATTTTTAGAATTTTATAGGAAAATCTGCCAGAATTTGAAATTTCCATTTTTTAAATAACATTTTTATTATGGAAAATTGACATTTCGCAAACGAACCCCGTTTTCGATAAAACCACTTTTGTTGGAACCGGAATGTCGAATTATTGCTAGGTTTCAATTTTTAGAATTTTTCGACTTTATATGTGAGCGTGGCGAAAGAAACTGTGTTTGGGGCAATACAGTCAAAATTGAACGACTTAAAAATGGCCGTTTTTCAAACAGCCTCATAATTCGACGAAAATAATTTTGTTGGGTTCGTATCGTCGAGACATAGCCAAAAATATTTTTTTTGGGATTTTTCAGAGCCCGTATGTGGCTCCGGCGGATTTTTGATTGTGTCAGAATTAAAAATATAAAGGAATTTATTTTTAATTTCGAAAATTGGGGGTCAAGATGACCTTTTGGGCCTGCAAGACATGGTTAGATGGATCCGGAATGAGGGTTATTGGGTAGGGTAGCTTTCTGTTGGACTGGATTTTGAATAATATGAGAGAAATGGTTTTTTTTGTAAAAATTACAATAAAATAATATAAAAAGGAGAAAACCTAATATCTAAAAAAACACTATTCCCTCCCTTCCTCACAGCCGCCGTCCCCTACCCCCAATGGTCGAAATTTCTTCTTCCAATTGCTCCCTCTCTTCTTCGAATTAAAACCCAATTCTCATCCCACATCAAAGATCATCTCCTCCTCTTCAATCTCATACGGTTGGATCTCGTCTGGAGCCACCAATTCGCCGAAACCCGTACCCAAACCGCCGCCGTTCGGGCCCGTCGCCACCACCCTAGGCCGAACCGAGTTCAGCCATTCGGGTCCCCCTTCGAGCGCCTCTCTCCCCTCTCCGCTCCGGTGTCTTCTGATCGGGTCCTAGTGCGGTGTAGCGAAGATTAGAGCCTACCCTAGTTTTGAACCCATTTGAAAACTAACGGCCGAACCTTGTTTGGGAAGAAGAAGCGACGTTGTGATCGTTTTGAGCAGATCTACGCAGCTGGACTGAAAAGGAGCAATTTTGAAAACTTTGAATTTCGGGGCACAAATCGCAACGACTGTGAGATTCTTTATTTAAATTTAATAATTAATTAAATTATTCAATTACGATGTAAATTAAATATGACTACGATTCCGATCTATTTATTTGGTCATGGTTTGTGATGATTGTTCTATGTTTGAATAATTCATATAGATCCATATGATTACCATTTCATGATATGTTATGTTATCACTTGTTATCTATGATTGTCACATGTTACCCCTTGTGTCAGTATTGGATTGATTTTATTTATCAATTTCGAATCAATAGAAATTTGATTTCCATATTATCACTTGTGTTCGAATTAAATTGAATTGATTTGATTATCCATTCAAATCAAAAGGAATTTGACTATCACCTCTATTTGAATTGATCTAGGATTATCAACTCAATATAGGAAATGTAAAAAAAAAAAAAAAAAAAAAAAAAAGAGAAAAAGAACAAAACATTGAAATCATTTTATTTGCAATTTCAATAAAAAGAAGCAAAATTTGTGAAGTACCTTTATTTATATTTTCTAATGTAACAGAAGAGAAAAAGAGAAAAAGTATGTGAATTGTTTTATTTTACATTTTATATGTAAATCAAAAGAGAACAAAATATGTACATCATTTTATTTTACATTTTATATGTAAATCAAAAGAGAACAAAATACATACATCATTTTATTTTGCATTTTCTATGTAAAGCAAAAGAGAACAAGTTATGTGAACCATTTTAATTTTACATTTTTTTTTATGTAAAACAAAGAGAACAAAACATGTTAATCACTTCATTTACATTTTTGTGTAAAAGAAAAAGAACAAAATGTGTGAATTGATTTTATATACAATTTTCCTTGTATGTAAAAGCACAAAATATGAGAATTGTTTTGATTTACATTTTTGTGTAAAAGAAAAAGAACAAAATGTGTGAATTGATTTTATGTACAATTTTCCTTGTATGTAAAAGCACAAAATATGAGAATTGTTTTGATTTACAATTTTCCTTGTATGTAAAAGCACAAAATATGAGAATTTCTTGCTTAACACTCCTTTTTATGTTAAATAATTTTCGATCGCGTGATATGAGTTGTCGATGTGACATGCCAAGTTGCACTCGAACAAGGCTTATTGTTGCAAAGCAGAGCCTTGTAGAATGATCAAAGCATGGTCCAGTATGGACACAACTTTGTGTATACGTTACTTCGCGAGCCTCACACCCCGGTGGAGTCTAAAACGGAGCAAGGGAACGCAGGGAGTGCGCACGTTTCTTTCTAGCTAAAAGTGGTGTCAGTGACCTACCAGCATTGATATTTACTAAGTGGTTGTTGGATTGAGGTACCTCGGTTATATTGGTCGCTACTGGCCAATTTAGAGATCCGTTAGGATCGGGAAACGTGTGTTCAGGCATTTCTAATCCACAAAAGTAAGTGTGGACCGGCCCTGCAGGATCCAAGGGTTGAACAGAGTACCAATCCTGGGGCATTGCTAGAATGTCTCGAATCGGTAAGGATTTCGCTCCTAGCCTTGACTCGGTATGGAAACCCAACTTTCCAATACGAGATAACGGACTTGATTGTATATTTATTATGGCGACATAGTAGGATGGGGTACTATGCCGTCTAGGATTAATACATTTATTTTGAAGTATTTTAAATCATACTATACACTTATAATATTAAAATAGTATTTGACTCGTACGCTGCATTTTTGATCATTATAAGGTAAAACTCTATCCTCTAGTGTGCGTTGCATTGTGTGATAGGATCTGAGTCTTATAATGATTTCATTTTTACAAAAGCATTGCGTTACTCTTTTTATTAAATAAATATATGCATAGACAATCTATTGGAGTAAACCCGTTCCACGAAAGTAGCGTGGTCCTTAGATTTGTCATATTCAGTAGTTATTATAAGATTCTCACACCAGTCCCATGACTGACCTGTTGTTTGTTTCACCTTGCAAACTCGGGTGCCCTCCCTCTACACGGGCAGCCAATTGACAGGTTTCTATTTATCTTGCTTGGAGTTCTTGCTTGGAGTTCTTGTTTGAAGTCCTTGATTGGAGATTTCTATTGTGGAGGTGACTTGGAGGATGAAGACTTGTTATCTTTCTTTTTCTTCATTTTATTTTCTCTTAGACAATTACTGAGTTCTTGAGACATTTAGACTTATCCAGTTTTAATCCTGTACTTTGGAATTTTGAGTCACGTTATATTCTATTTGGCTCTGATGTAATAATTAGAACTTATGTGGCTGTGGGATTCTATATTTTGATGACATCTATTTCCGCTGCCATGATGTTGTTATGATGTAGTTTTCTTATATTTATGTTGTTATCTGTGTTATGTATTGCCATATTTATGTTGTATTCCTATGATCATCCTTGCTTTCGTTATGCGGAAGTTAGGGGTTATCACAGTCAAATCTCATCATATAACACAATATATGAAAAATAGTAAAATAAATGTTAAGGAATCCAGTTGGATTCCTCTGACCTGTCTCCCTGCATCCACAAATGTTACACAATATAATTCACATCAAACTTCATTTAATATGAAATATTCTGATGAACAGAATTAATATTTGATTAACGATATATATATATATATATATATATATATATATCATTATCTATAATTTCAACCAATCAATTAGCAGTTCAACCAAATAGTCAACATACAACAATCAACCAATATTTATCTGTTCTAAATATACGTTATAAAAATATGAACTGGTAGAGTTGGTGAGTTTTACTCACATTGGTAATTTATCGTTTAATAACGAGAAATTATCATCGATTCAGATCGGAAAATTTATTTCGCTATAAATTGTAATGAGCTCCAATTCACTCCTAATTAGTTCCATTTTGTAGCCACCGTCCATACGATCCTGTCGGATCTTGTTTCGCTGAAAACCGATATCGTATGAGGAAGTTATGATTTTAACAAGTTTAGGTAATATTTTAAATTAAAAACAAACTAATTTCAACATTTATATTGGGCCTCACCCATATAAACCGGCCCATCTTCTTGTAAATACCCAACCCGCTACTTCCTCCTTCTCCAAAATTGTTGAACTCCTTCTCCAAAATTGTCGAACTCCAGGAACCCAAAAACTGGCCATTAACGAATCCTTTAACTCCCTACCGCTCCACATTTACTTCACCATTTTCAGAACCAACCCCAACCGCAGTCTCCTCATTCAAATCTCCTTCTTCCAACTCCCTCCACCTGAAGCTCGATGCTATCTCCTGGAACCTGTCGAATAGTTCTTCTCGCGGATGTACAGTGAACGACGGCACTAATTTCCACGAAAAGACCCAAAACCCTGCTGCTTGAACGCCTCAATCCCAGGAACTCGAAAACAAACTCCGTTTGCCTGATCGATGCTCATACATTACGAGTTTGGATACCCTAGACAACGTTGAAGCTCGTGTTGTTTATTCCACCGATAAAAATGAGGTTCGGACCATAGGAAAACCACATACAGGCGTAGAGGAATTCATCAGGAAACCCATTATACTCCATTCCGGATTTATGGATTTTTTCGTGTATTGTTTTGATTTTTACAACGATGGTTTTCTCACGATTTAACTTCCTGGGGGTGGAGGCGATTACTTGGTTGACCAGAGAATGAATTAGGTCTTAGGGAACGTAGCATGTGTATTTGTAGAAAGTAAATATAATATTTTATTCGATTTTTTATATATTCAATTTTGACCAATCATTATTTCTATTTGTCATATAAAATTATTATGGTCACACAAAATATCCAAAAATCACAGAAATGGACATACACCTTCAATTCGACATTACGGACCCAACAAAACTGGTTTCGTCGAATTCCGATTTCGTTTGCTCACACACGTATTTTTAATCATTAAAATACTAACTATTTTTCACATTAAAAATCGGTACGGCCACACACTGACTCCAAAAATCACGAAACTTGATATCTAATAATAATTTAATGTAACGGATCAAACAAAATAAGTTTCGTCGAAAACGGAGTTTGTTTGCAAAACTGGCTATCTTTAAGGCTCTAAATAGCCCATTTAAATATATAAATATATTTAAAACAATTAAATTAAATATTTATAAATAAATATTATCGTATATATTAACAATAGAATACCATATAGCTCCAGAATATTCCTACATGAATTTCTAACTCGATATTCAAATCCCGATTAAATCGATATTCGATTTATAATGAAATTCCTTTTATATATCATTATAAATTACAAAGGAATTCCATAGCGACCATTTGAAAATTTGATTTGGACATAACTCAAAATCTACACGATGAAATCTCGATTTTTCTCTTTCGCTAGAAAAATATACTTCACCAGCTCTGAACATTTCTTATTTCACAGAAATCCGACTTAAAACGGATTATGTATATTCGTTTAAAGTTCAAATCGCCAAATTACGAACTTCCATGCCATTTTGTAAGGACCCGTAACTTCCTAGGTAAGGAAAGAGCGGATACTTCGAGAACACGACAAATTAGAACGCAGACAGAAGAACATTTCATTGTCTATTACAACAATTTCATCAGAATACAAGAATATACAGAGTATGAATAAATATTACATAGAAATATCATAGATTTAAATTACATTTAAATACATCGCAGCGGAAAATAATACAAAACACAACTGAAGGGGATATACGGATACAAAGCTTTCCGAATATCGTTCCAGCTGTAAACCAGGATCCTGTGAATATAAATCTGCAAAACCAAAACTACTAGCTGCCCGTGTCAAAATAAGGGCACCTAAAGTTTAGGTTAAAACAATAAACTCCAGGTCAGTCATGGGACTGGTGTGAGAACTAAAACAGCTATAAATCTTTATTTTAAAGTTAGGTAAATCGAGGGGCCATACCATATAACACGGAATGGGTTTTCTCCTAAGAATACCAGTGCGTGAAACAAACAGCGCAATGCTAAATAAAGAACAACGAAACTATTATAAGACCCAGGTCCTATCACACAACGCAACGCAAGCCGGGGGATAGGGTTTTCCCTTATAATAGCCAAACATGCTTAGTACGTTTTAAACAAATCATTTGATACTATTATAAGTGCATAGCGTATAAAACAACTTCAAATCATAAGTATCAATCATAGGCGACATGGGTACCATATATCATGTCGTCAATACTAGGCTCTACAAATAAAACCGCAAATGTCACGTATTTGGAAGTTGGGTTTCCATCTGTGAACCGAGACAAAAGATAGTCCTCAACCGATTTTAGACAATCTAGCCCATGTCTCAGGAACAGCCGCAACTGCCCCTTGGATCGTCAGGGCCGGTCCACCGATGTGGATTATAATGCCTGAACACTACGTTTCTCCGCCCTATGGGGCGTAAATGAGCCAACAAATGACTCCATCGGACCCGGACCTTCCGATCAAACCGAGGCGCCTCGCAACAACAACAACCACATAGAAAGAAATCCATGTCCCCCCTGAGGTCCTCTCCCATTTTTGGTTCACCACCGGGGTGTGAGGCTCGCGAATTCACGCTACACAAAGCTACGCCACAAAGGCCGTGCTTTGATCATCAACCACAAGACTTTGCTTTTCAATAGAAGCCTTGATCATTTGCATCTTAGCATGCCACACCGGCAATTCACGCTATGCAATCGATATCAATCACACATAATGAAATCCGATGTCAGACACACAGTCCATCTACAAGTTCGTTCTGGGTCTGAACGAAACCGGAGGCACCTAGTACCCCGCATATCCATCGATCTCCAAGTACGTCTGGACGATCACTAACCGATTCCCTCCTCTTGGGTGTACGACCCAATCAAGATCATCAGTAATTATCCAAACGACGTGAAGACCTCCGGTCTTCAACCACCGTCTTCATCTTCGACTCATCGTTGAATCAGTTATTCAGAATGGGATAAACTCGGTCTTTCTTAATAACTCGCGTATATAATAAACAAGTGTTATACAAACACAACATACGCCTCATTCTAATTCAAAAGTCACTAACCGTAAATTTTCCAGAGAATAATTCCCTAAATATTAACCCCGAAGGCCGAAACCAACATCAGATCAATACCCAGGAAACCATTCATCTTTGCCAGCCTACAGTTAGTTTCTAAATTTCACATTCATAGGGAAAGGTTCCCATTAATTTTATCAAAGATAATTTCTCTTAAATTTATTCTTTAATCTTCCTTTGAATGTCACTTCAAACTAGTCGGGATTAGCGAACTACACCGAAGTAATCATTTATTTTAATTCCCCAATCCCAACCTATTCATCCCATGAAGTAAAACTGGTCATACTTCATATCTAACACCATGGTGTTATCGGTAAATTCAATTACCATTTCACGTTCAAATCTAATTAAAGATTCAACTATCGCCTGGTGCAAAACTATTGATACTCCATTCTCGGTCTTTTCAATCTAATTAAAGATTCATTAAAACTCCACTTAGTTTTAATCTTTAACTGGGTTAAAGAATCATTGTCATTTAAAACACGGTTCACGATAAACCCCAAAATCACATCACATTTCAATCAGTCCCTAACTGTAAATTAGCAAGCGAGTAATTCCCTAAGTATTAACCTCGAAGGCCGAAACCAACATCAGATCAATACACAGGAAACCATTCAACTTGACTAACCTCCAGTTAGTTTCTGATTTTCTTAATTGTGTTGGGTCTAAGAACAGTATTATTGAAGATACCGTTCACGACAACCCAAAATCACATTCTATTAATTATCGAGTTAAAGAACAAGTGTTATTTAAAACACTGTTCACGATAAACCCAAAAATCAATACCAATTCAATTCTAATTAAATCTTATTTAATTGGTACACTTCATTAAATCTAAATAAAAGATTTAATCTTTTTCTCAACTGGGGTTAAGAACAGCGTTAATGAAGACACCATTCACGAAAAACCCAAATCACATTTGATATTAAATACAAGGCTCTGAATAGAAAATATATCGGCTTATATTCAATATCAAATTCTACGACCAACAAATATCGTATTGGAAATAACGATATAAATATATCTTTCAAATTTCCATAACAATATCTGTATAATCACGAAATCCAACATCGAAATAATCCAAAGACAATTTCGATTCAAATCCATTCCAATTCAATTATTGGAAATTCTGGTTACTTTTAAAACCCTTTACAAATCCAATTTATTTATTTAAAAATAAATAGAATTTTAATTCTAGTTCAAAACTAGTTCATTTCGATAAAAATCTATTTTTATCTTTTCAAATATGGAGTTTTTCATCCCGATTCTTCCCAAATCATTTATTATGATTTTACACAAATTATTGATATTTTTAATAATTTTATCAAGGCCCGTACAGTCAATTTCCATCAATGGCCATCGAACTGCACTTACATCGAACTTTTCCAAATTTGATTTGGACATAATTCCAAATCCCTCCATTATATTTATAATTTCTAATATTCGTTAGAAAGCTCTTTTCGATACGAACCCAACGGTTCCGGTTTTAGGAGAATCCGACGGTCGGATCTCCCGTAATATTCATTCGAAGTCAATGGTCGAAATTCGCGAACTGCCGCGGCGCGTTCTGTTCAGGCCATTATATATATAATATATATTATATATATTTCGTCGATTTCCTTTCAAAACGTATTTTATAAATCGTTTTAAATTCGTTTTCAAAACGATTTCAACTTCTACTTCAAATTCGAATCAAAATTGAATCTTCACTTACAAATTCGTTTTAAATTCATTTCAAATTGATTTTAATTCAATTTCAGTTCGTTATCAATTCTTTTCAAAATATCAGATTTTGAAATCATTTTCGATATTCATTATAAAATGAATAAAATCGATATAAATATCGTTCACGTCAAAATGGCGTCAATCTAATCAACACGTCTTCATATATTTCCATTTTCAAATATTTCTTTTTCAAATATTTCTCTTTCAAATGTTTCTCTTTCAAATATTTCTTTTTAGAAACTGGAATGAGGCCCAATCAATTACCATAGATTTTATTTCTATGGATTTCCATACAACGCATGTATATATCAACAATGACAAATAATCAACCATCATCCAAAGTGCATTCTACACTGTATAAGCATCAAATATAAATATTCAACGCTCATAATAGTCTGTCAATCAATCGATCGACATACAACTAATTATTGGGATTAGTGTATGTCATATATCACCCCAATACCCGTGTGGGTTTTCAAACAATCAAACACAGATTTTATTTGTGCAGTTGGGCGATGTGTAAAATTTATCGTCCCAATCAATATCAGTCAAATGTGTGTATATAAACAAATTGTCCGATTTGTTTATTTTTATTTCATTTCATATACACGTTAAAAATTCTATTTTCAACTATAAAATATTTTAACTATATAAATATTTTATTTTCATTTCACATCACATCACACAATCAACTACACATCAAGATCAAACAAACAAGCATACAAGCCGTCCATGGTCTGTGGACGACGGGTGTCGGGTGCTACTAAACACCGTTTGCATCCTAGTATATATTTTAACTAGAAAAATAAATAAAAGGTGAGGAGTTCTCACAGAGGGTTCCACTCCGCCGTGCTTTGCTATTGAACTTCTGAACCATCTGGATCTACTTGAAGTTCCAATGTATTCCTTTACACGCTGTTCATAAAAAAAATTACATTTTTATTCTTCTCATTATATAAAAATTATATTTTTGATTCACTACTTATATAAAAATCATATTTTTATTACCTCTATAATATAAAAATTATATTTTTAATCCGCTACTCATATAAAAATTATATCTTTATTCTCACTACTTCATGATAAAAATAAAGTTCATATTTTTATTTCACTACATATACTGTAAAGATTATATTTTTATAACATCGCTACATAAATAAAAATCATATTTTTATCCTACTATAATATAAATAAAAAAAAATCATATTTTTATAATGCCTTCTCATATATGAAACTCATATTTTCCTTCCATGAAAAATCTGATCTTTTCTTACATAAAAAAATTCAAATCTTTTCTACTAATGTTCATATAAGAAAAATCTATTCTTTTCGCTTGTGTTTATATAAGAAAAATCAATTCTTTTTCTTTCTAAAAATCTATTCTTTTTCTTTACAAATTAAAAATGAAATCCTTTTAATGTTTTTTTTAAAAATCATTTCTATTCATTTTACAAAAAATCAGATCTTAATACAAGGTTTTGGTATACAAATAAAATGAAAATAATATAAAGGAAAAGGAATAAAATGAGTAAACAAACTTACAGCATTGAGAGAGGGGGGAAGTTGTCGAATTCGCTCACGGTGGGGGAGGGGGCTGCTGGTGCCGTCGAAGGTGGATCGTCGGCGTCAGGTGGGGGAGGTTGCGCTCTAGCTGCGGCTGTGGGCCATGGCATCCAACAACATCTGATTTTGGAAAAAAGGGGGGTTCGGGCTTCGACTGGGGTGGAAAAGGGGCACGCCATGTAACGACCAGGAAAATCTGAACCAATTTAAAAAATTTAAATTGGCTAAAATAGTGGATTTTAAATATTTAAAATAAATATTTTAAATAATAGCAATGAAAACTGAGTTTGAATCGACAATTGAAAAGGAATATAATTAATTCTAATTATAAACAAGGCCTGAAATGGCGTGGTAGTTTCAAAATTTGAATTCAAACTTCGACTGACTGTACTGGGTTCAAAACAAAGCAGATTTGAGTGAAACCAAAAATATTTAAATCTGTTAGTGAATATCTTTCTAACGAATCTGAAAAATCGAAGTTTCATAGCGGGAAGCAAAAGTTATGGCTAAATGAATTTTCAGAAAGGTAGCTGTAGAAATTATATAACCCGTGAAAATGGCCATTTTGCATACGACCTTGGAATTCGACGAAACCACATTCATTGGATCCGGGATGTTAAACTATTGCTAGGTTTCAAATTTCATAATTTTTGAAGCTAGTTTGTGAGCATGGCAAAGGAAAACGTGTTTCGATCAATTAAAGTTAAATTGGATCGACCAGAAATGGGCCTTTTTGCAAACGACCTCAGAATTCGACGAAACTGGTTTTGTTGGGACCGTATCATCAAAACATAGCTAGATTTATTTTTTTGAAATTTTACGTATCAGTATGTGGCCCCGGCAAATTGAAATGTACGTTCAAATCAAATATTAAATGTTTTAATTTGAAGGAAAACCGACTGAAACAGTTGAATGGACCTATGAAACATATCCCATTGTGTTCGGAATGGGGGTATTTAGCTAGAGGCGACAATCGTTGGTTTGGATTGGAGTTCGTATGTGAAGAGGGGTATTTTGGAATTTTGAAAATATATAAATAAAATAAAAAATATGATTGGCCCTCACTTTTCTCTCTCCCCGTCTTCTTCCCAGATCTGAAACGTGCGATCGTGGCTACCACTCTGAAACTTCTCTCTTCCTTTTCTCTTTCGTTTCTCAATGAAATCAAGGGAGGTTGGATCCATTTTGAAGCTCTAACTGTCCTCTTCAAATCCATGTGAAGTTTGGCAATTATCGTGCAGTATTCCTCGAGTTGCGAGCCCGGGAAGTGCTCGACTTTCGAGCTCCGCCACGGGTGACTGGAGCCACCGGAGTGGGTCCCCCTTCCGGCGTAGGTACTCCTCTCCGTCCTCTTCGACGCAGCGCCCTCCGATCCTCTTCATACTTCACGGATTTGGTGAAAATCTAGACCCTAGTTTTGAACACTATATGAAAGGTAACGGGTTTTATTTTCTGAAGTGATTTCAACATTTAAAAGTGTCGCAAAGTTTTCTTATCGAATAAAAATCATATCTTTTTCATATGTGATTGAAATTCAGTGAAACAAGAGACACCGGGACCATGAGGACGTCTTCTACATTCTAGATGAGACCGCATATTTTTCTGAGCCTTCTGCTATTTTTAATGGAGTGGAACCCAAGGTGAGATTTCTAAATTATAAACGAACTGGAAAACGACGATGTATAAATTATATAGTCGATGTATGAGTTATATAAGCGTTGTACACCTCTTGTATAAGCGTTGTATAAGTTGTACATTCGATGTATAAGTTGTGTATGCGTTGTAAAAAGTATATATGTGTTGAAATAGAAGTGAAATGCTATATATATATATATATATATACACGCCCCTCGTCCACAAATATGGACGATATTTATTGGTTGTGATTGGTGTGAAAATTGATTGATAGCGAATGGTTGATTGAAATTTTTTGTGGTTGAAATTGATTGATTGTGGTTGAAAAATACCCGTTTGTGGTTGAGAAATATTTGGTTGAAACCACATAGGATTAGTTTGTGGAAATGAAAAATATACATGATGCCTTCATGCGAACTAGATGCATGATTCCCCATTGTCAAAAGCTACGAGGCTTTAAGATAGAGCGAGGAGCCGTACTAGGGACAGTCTCGGTTTTAACTACCCTGCCGTTATGCTGCTGAAATTTTGAATAATATTCATGTGTTAGAATTATTTTCCTGTATTGAAACTATATTCTTCTGTTGAATAGAAAACCTTCATGTGTTGAATAGAAATTCATTCGTTGAATTGAAATTCATGTGTTGAATGGTATTCGTGTTTTAAATATAAAAATCACCTTTTTATCTATATATACAAACTATAGAAAACCTTCATGTGTTGAATCGATATTCATTCGTTGAATTGAAATTCATGTGTTGAATGGTATTTGTGTTTTAAATATAAAAATCACCTTTTTATCTATATATATAAACTATAGAAAAACCTTCATGTGTTGAATCGATATTCATTCATTGAATTGAAATTCAGTGTTGAATGGTATTCACATTTTGAAAGAAATTGTTTTATAATAAAAACCCAATTTTTATCAATGATATGAACTATATAAAATAATCTTGTTTTGAAAGAAATTGTTTTATAATAAAAATCCAATTTTTATCACCTATATTAACTATATAAAATAGTCGAGATTTGAAATAAATTGTTTTACATTAAAAATCACATTTTTATTATATACATGAATTTTAAAAATAGTGAAGTGTTGAAATAGAAGATAGTTAGATAAAGATATAATTTTTATCAAATGTATGAAAAGAACATAGCTTTGAAATCGAAGAATCGATATATATATAAATAGAATTAAAATATATCGAATAACGAAGCTGCAGTTCGTATTTTGAAATCGTGATTTCAAACGATTAGTGCGGGAGATCCGACCATCGGATTTTCCCGAAACCGCAACCGTTGGGTTCGCTTTGGAAATATCTTTCCAACGACACCAACTTTGTAAAGATCCAACGGTTGGATTGTCTGGAATGTTTAATTCAAATCTGAAGAAAAATAGCGCCAGAATCGATTATATATATATATAATTATATATAATCGAATAACGACGCTGCAGTTCGTATTTTGAAATTGAAACTTCAAACGATTATACCGGGAGATCCGACCGTCGGAATTTCCCGAAACTGGAACCGTTGGATTCGTTTTGATAAGATCTTTCTAATGATGTAAATTTTGTGAAGATCCAACTTTTAGATTTTCAAATTTGGGTAAATCAAATCTGAAGAAAAACAACGCCACGGCCGCGTTATGGCCCGAAGCGTCGTTTTGAACAAATTGGCTATTTTAAAATAAATAAAAATAGCGATAAATCGTTATAAAATATTATAAACGATATGGATGTGAAATTTAGAAACTAACTGATGGTTGGCTAAGTCGAATGGTTTCTTGGGTATTGATCT
Source organism: Allium sativum (assembly GCA_030737875.1). Classification (NCBI taxonomy): domain Eukaryota; kingdom Viridiplantae; phylum Streptophyta; class Magnoliopsida; order Asparagales; family Amaryllidaceae; genus Allium; species Allium sativum. The sequence continues at coordinate 578,742,425 of CM060915.1, read as the reverse complement.
AATGTTGGTTTCGGCATTCGAGGTTAATATTTGGGAAATCGTTCTCTTACTGATTCACGGTTAGTGACTAATAAATTGAAATGATGCATAGTAGTGTTTGTGTAGCACTTTTTTATTATATACGCGAGTTGCTCAGAAAGACCGGGTTTATCCCATTCTGAATAACTGAATCGACGATAAGTAATCGAAGATGAAGACGTTGGTCGAAGACCGGAGATCTTCACCTCGTTTGGATGGTAACCGAGGTCCTGATTGGGAAGCATCCCGAAATATGGATAATGAGTGGTGATCGTCCAGACGTACGTGGTGATCGATGGGTTTGCGAGGTATATAGTGCCTCTGGTTTCATTCAGACCCAAAACAGACTTGCAAATGGACAGTGTTTCTGACACTGGAATTTATTCTACGTGATTGATAGCCATCAGTTGCACGGTGTGAATTGCCTGTGTGGCATGCTAAGATGCAGTGATCAAGGCTTCTGTTGAAAAGCAAAGTCTTGTGGTGATGATCAAAGCACCACCTGCATGGCGTGGCTTTGTGTATAACGTGAAATCGCGGGCCTCACACCCCGGTATGAACCAGAATCGGGAGTAGGACCTCAGGGAGGGCATGCGTTTCTTTCTAGTTAGAAGTGGCATCAGTGGTTTTACACGCCCTGACGAGTTTGACTTATGTAGTTGTTACTGTTGCGAGGCGCCTCGGTTAGATCGGACGATCCAGGTACGATGGAGTCATTCGTTGGCTCATTTACGCCCCAAAGGGCGGGGAAACGCAGTGTTCAGGAATTTTAATCCACATCGGTGGACCTGCCCTGACAATCCAAAAGTCGATGCGCTCTGACCCTGAGGCTCGGGCTAGAGAGTCTCGAAGTCGATAAGGACTATCTTTTGCCTTGGTTCATGACGGAAATTCAATTTCCAAATACGTGACTATGCGGTTTTGATTGTATACTTATATTTGGCAACATAGTGGCATGGGACACTCATGTCGTCTATGATTGATAGTTGTGATTTGAAATTGTTTTTGAATCATTTAAACACTAGTAATAATATCAAATGCTTTTGTTTTATTCGTATCAAGCATATTTTGGCCATTATAAGGTAAAACTCTATCCTCCGGTTTGCGTTGCATTGTGTGATGGAAACTGAGTCTTATAATGGCTTCATTTTTATAAAAAGCATTGCGATGTTTAAAAGAATGATTTGTTTTAAAGCACTGGCAATCCAATGGAGTAAACCCATTCCACGAAAGTGGCGTGGTCCTGTGATCAGCCATATTATAAATATGTTGAGTAGATTTCTCATACCGTCCCATGACTGACTCGTAGTTTGTTTCACTTTCAGGTGCCCCTTTTTCTACACGGGCAGCCTTGTGTTCACGTTTTAGCTGGCTTTCTCTGGATAGCTAGAGCTGAAGATGGATTCTATCATTTATCTCTTCTTATGTTGTTCAGCTCCTATTGTACATATTATGTTTGTTTTCCGCTGTAGACATTTATGTATAGCTGAACTGTATTTGTACTAAGTAGGATCCTGTATACTGTGTAACTCTGATGTTTATGTTTATCCAGTATATTCTATTGTTCATTATCTGGTGTATTTATTTAATTATGTTCTACTATTATCTGTTTCTGTGTTATATTCCAAAGATTGCCCTTGCCACCATCAGTACGGGGTTTGGGGTCTTCACATCGTGGTATCAGAGCTTTGGTTAAGCTTAGTTCTGGAATATAACATATTAACGAACTCGTAAAAAATAGAACCAGTAGTGTTCTAGGACGAGTAACTCATTACAGATAGGATCAGTAATATCCTAGTATGAGTAAAGCAGAACGAAATACACCCAATAGACACATTTACATTTGAAGTATATGTTTCTATGTTTTAAAATACCTTTTCTGTGACCTGACACTTGATCTGCTATTTGCAGAAGCACTAGAAAAATGAGTGTCAGAAACAGGAGGAATGCAGAACTAGATCTAGAGGCTCTATTGAAGAGATATCGAAATCAGAACGGAGCACAGTTCTTGGGCAATGAATCTATAATTCAGACTCAAGCTTGGGTGAGCTCTGCAGAAAGAATATTTGAGCATATCCAATTGAGAGATGATCAGAAAAGATTAGTAGCATCTTGGGCGCTCAAAGAAGAAGCTTTAATTTGGAGGGAAACAATCATCAAAGATAATCCAGAAGGTAATATCACCTGGGACAGATTCAAAGAGATTTTCCTAGAAAGATTTACTCCTCTGGAAGCGACGGAGCGATTATGTGATGAATTTTCTTATCTGATACAAGATGATATGACCATCCCAGAATATTATAAGAAATTCAATGAACTTTCTCACTTTGCTCCTCATCTGATTCAAGATCCAAAGAGGAAGAATCTGAGATTTATCCATGGCCTGCAAAGAAAATATCAGAATAGTGTGATGAGGAATGTAAAGCTCCCTTTTTCAAAAATGATTTATATGGCTTATCAATATGAAGATCTCCATAAGAAAGGTATGTTGCGCGACGAAGAGGAAATCTGTTCTAGTAACAAAGAAGAGTTGGAAACTGATATTCCTGCAGCCAGTACGAGGTCTGAGGTCAGTGAGAAGCCCAGTGCCAAGAGAAAAAGGGCTAAATCTGGGAAAGAACCAATAACAACTGCTATTTGCTCTAACTGCAATAAGGAAGGACATTTGTCGATGAGTTGCAAATCTTTAAAGAAACAAAGAAAAGATGTATATAGAGCCAATCGAAAGCAAAAGAAGAAAAGGTTTAGAACTGATGGGGAGTTTCAAGAGAACGGGGAGTGCAAACAGTGCCATGAGGCTGGTCATCTTGTAAAGGATTGCCCGCTCTTAAACAAGCCCGAAGTAGTTCAAGTGAATGAAGTGGCATAAGTGCCTGCATCTTCGACTATTCAGGAAAGGGATGATGTTTTAGAAGGCACGCTTATTGTCAAAGACATTCCTATTAAAGTACTGTTTGACACTGGTGCGTCGCGAAGCTTTGTTGCAAAGAATGCAGCTAAGAAGCTGGATTTGAATTTGAAGAAGCTCAAGGAACCAATGACTATCTAGAATCCGGTTGGGGGTTCCATTGATCTCAGTTAGGTGTGTGGAGTGTCGGTTTCTTTTTCTCGTTATCGGTTCCCTACCATCGCAGTCGTCATGAATTTTACAGAGTTTGATCTTATCTTGGGGTTAGACTGGCTGACCAAGTATGAAGCTGAGGTTAAATGCGCCAACAGAGTCGTTAAGGCAAAGATAAAATTAGGTGATTATATAACCATTCCCTGTGAAGGTCAGAATGCTAATAGAAAAGACTTCTGGGCAGCTTTGGATGTTTCTCCTGTTCAAATTGAAAATATCCCTGAAGTCACAGAGAATATTCCTGACCTCATCAAAGACATTCCTATCGTCAAGAACTATGCGGATGTGTTTGAAGAAGTTGTTCGCTTACCTCCGTAGAGAGAGATTGATTTCAAAATTGCTTTAATTCCGAATGCAAGGCCGGTAGTTCACGCTATTCGAAGAATTTCCTTGAAAGAGAAAGAGGAATTAGACAATCAAACACGACAGCTAGTATGGAAGGGTCTGATCAGGCCTATTTCTCTGATTGGGGAGCAGCAGTGGTGTTTGTCACGAAATCTGACGGTACTCTGCGACTATGTGTGGATTATCGTGAATTGAACAAACAAACAATAAAGAATAAATATCCATTGCCGCATATTGATGATTTGTTGGATCGATTAAATGGCGCATAAGTATTTTCACGAATGGACCTAGCTACAGGTTTCCATCAGCTTCGTATCGCCGAGGAGTGTGTTCTTTTGACAGCATTCAGAGGTCCAGACTTATTCTACAAGTGGTTAGTAATGCCCTTTGGCTTATGTAACGCTCCAGCCTATTTCGTCGACCTAATGAACAGAGTATTCAGAGGAGTATTGAATAAATTTGTTCTGGTTTTCATTGATGATATACTTATCTTCTCTAAGTCAGAAAGCGAGCACGAAAAACATTTGGAACAAGTGTTAGAAATTCTTAGAAAGAATGTGTTGAAAGCAAAGTTTTCCAAATGTATATTCTGGCAAGAAGAAGTCAAATTTCTTGGCCACGTAGTGTCAAAGCAAGGAATTTCAGTGGATTCTTGTAAAATCACTGCTATTTAGAATTGGAAACAGCCTCGTACGCCAACAGAAGTTAGAAGTGTTCTCGGGTTAGCCAGTTATTATCGGAAATTCATTAAGGATTTCGCGAAGACATCTAGTTCTTTAACGAAACTGACGAAGAAACATTCGAGATTCAATTGGACTCCATATGTGAGGAAGCTTTCCAAGAACTGAAGCGGAAACTGACAACTGCCCCAGTGTTAACAATAATAGATGGCAATGAGGATTTGAAAGTCTGGACTGACGCTTCTAGAGAGGGCCTTGGTGCAGTGTTAATGCAAAAAGGTTAAGTGATTGCTTATGCTAGCCGTCAGCTGAAGCCACACGAGAAAAACTGTGTTACTCATGATCTTGAGTTGTTGGCTATCGTATTCTCTTTGAAAATCTGGAGACACTATCTTCTGGGTGAGAGATTCGAACTGTTTACAGATCACCAGTCGCTAAAGTATCTGTTCACCCAGAAAGACTTGAATCTGAGGCAGCAACGTTGGCTAGAGTTCCTGGAAGCATACGATTCTGAGATTATATACACTCTAGGGAAAGCCAATGTCGTGGCCGATGCGTTAAGTAGAAAGAATGTTATGATTGCCAGTTTTATCATTGCGACTTCTTTGATTGACAAGATATCGGCTCTCCAAAAAGATGACCAATTTATTAAAGGAATGAGTCAGCGAATTCGTGAAGGCAATGCTTCGGATTTCTAGCTCGACAGCGAAGGGATTCTGAGGTTACAAGGACGAATTTGTGTTCCAGAAATTCCAGAACTCAGAAGAGATGTGCTTGATGAATGCCACAAATCTAAGCTCAGTATCCATCCGGGTGTGAGTAAAATGTATAACGATATCAAGCGAACATTCTGGTGGAAGTCGTTAAAAAGAGACATCTCGACATATGTTAGTTGATGCCCTACTTGCCAGCTAGTCAAAAGCGACCAACAGAAACTGGCTGGATTGTTATAACCGCTAGAAGTTCCAGGCTGGAAGTGGGAACATATTTCCATGGACTTCATTGATGGTTTGCCCAGAAGCAGAAAAGGAAATGGCAGTATTTGGGTGATCGTAGATCGCTTCACGAAGACTGCCCATTTTATACCTGTCAGATCAAACAGAACTGCTCAGAGTCTGGCGCAGATATACTTCAGGGAAATTGTTAGGCTACATGGAGTGCCGCTCAATATAGTCAGTGATAGAGATACAATATTTACTAGCAAATTCAGGGAGGCATTTCAAGTAGAGCTGGGAACAAAGCTGAACCTAAGTACCGCCTATCATCCTCAGAGAGATGGTCAAACTGAGAGGATGAATCGTATACTAGAAGATCTATTGCGGGCTTGTGTTCTAGATTTCGGTGGATCATGGGAAGACCATCTGCATATGGCTAAATTCTCATATAATAACAGCTACTAGGCGAGCCTGACAATGTCGCCATTCGAAGCATTATATGGTAGACCGTGCCGATCTCCTGCTTGTTGGGTCGAACCCGGTAATAGACTTGTGTTGGGGCCAGATATGATTCGAGAAGCTGCCGACAAAGTCGATTTTATTAAGAAACGATTACTCGCCGCTCAAAGCCGACAAAAGAGCTATGCCGATAGGAGAAGAAGAGATATATCATTTGCTGTTGGCGACTATGTATATTTGAAAGTATCGCCGATGAGAGGAGTTATCCGGTTCGGTAAAACTGGGAAGTTGGCACCCAAATTTATTGGTCCGTTTGCTATTCTGGAACGGATCGGAACTCTCGCTTTTAAGATTAAATTGCCTGATTGGTTGCCTGGAGTGCATGATGTATTTCACATATCTCAACTTCGAAAGCACGTTCATGATCCAGACTTGATCGTGGAAGAAGCAGCTCAACAGGATATTGAAATTACTCCAGAATTAGCTGTGAGAAGAGAGCCGCTCAAGATCATTGGAAAAGAAACCAAAGAGCTGAGGAACAAGAAAGTTCACTTAGTCAAAGTGCAATGGAGTGGAGATCCGCGAGATTGTACTTGGGAAACTGAGGAGAGCATTCAGAAAGCCTATCCTAGATGCCGAGTAGATATCTCTGATTGACTCCGGTGCAAGGTACATTCACCATACTTTGCATTACCAATTAGTTCTCTACTTTGTTGTTATTTTCTTTCCATGGATGTTCATTTTTAATTCTATAGTCTGAATGATTTTAAAAGAATATAGAAATTGATTAGTATATTTTTGAAAAGTTAAAAACAATTTGATTGTTGTTTGTGTTGTGTGATTGAAAATTTGATTAATTGAATTATTAAAACGATAGTTAATTTAATCAATAAGAGAATAATGATAGAATTTATTCATTTAAATCACACATTGAACTGATTTAAAAATAGATAGAAATATATATACTTGTGCATTATATATGTTTGAACAGGTAAATGGATTAGCTGTTGAGTAAAGATTTTATTTGCGTGCCCGACAAATAGGTAAACCTTAATGAGTTGGATGCGAAATATTATTATATCAACTCCTGTGAATGCCATTGGATGCGGAGTGCTGGTTGTTCTGTGTGAAATAATAAATATCGCCATAGGATAGTAACAATTAATTTTGAACTACACTACATGGCATACTTCTAAAGATAGGCATACTTCATCATATACCACATAAGCGTTTGGAGCTTGTGTGACGAGGTGGAAGATTTACCATACGAGCGATAGGCTTGTATGGCGATGACTATATTTTACCGGTTGAACTGATGACTGATATGGACTATTTAAATTGTAACGATAAAATTGCCAGATTAATAAGAAAACCCACACAGGTCTGGAGTTGACAATAATCACGTCTATCTAGTTATTAGATACGACACATGGATTATTTATTTCCCACTCGGGACGAGGTGACGAGGATTTGTCCTCTGGAGCAATTAAAATACACACTCCCTCAGGCTTTGACAGAGTGACGAGAATTTATTCTCTGGAGTTATTATCTATACACGCTCCCCTGTAAACACCAGATTATATCACTATAAATATGTGTATGCTTATTAGGATTTATTGGGTACCTAATACGGCCCAATAAATTTCCAAACCTTTCCCCGTACAAAGGAGGTTATGGCGAAATTTTCCGAAAATTCCGGGTGTTAGCCAAATTTTTGAAGAATTTGAAAATTCGCAGAAACTGAAAAGTTGGAGAATGGAAGCCAGATTGAACGTAGGGTTGATTAATCAAACCACTTTCGACTTTGTTCCTTTTTGGGGACGAAAAGTTTTAAGTGGGCGAGATTGTAACGACCCGGAAAATCTGAACCAATTTAAAAATTTTAAACTGGCTGAAATAGTGGATTTTAAATATTTAAATTAAATATTTTAAATAATAGCAATGAAAACTGAGTTTGAATCGACAATTGAAAAGGAATATAATTAATTCTAATTATAAACAAGGCTTGAAATGGCGCGGTAGTTTCAAAATTTGAATTCAAACTTCGACTGCCAGTACCGGGTTCAAAACAAAGCAGATTTGAGCGAAACCAAAAATATTTAAATCTGTTAGTGAATATCTTTCTAACGAATCTGAAAAATTGAAGTTTCATAGCGGAAAGCAAAAGTTATGGCCAAACGAATTTTCAGAAAGGTCGTTGTAGAAATTATATAGCCCGTGAAAATGGCCATTTTGCATACGACCTCGGAATTCGACGAAACCACTTTCGTTGGATCCGGGATGTTAAACTATTGCTAGGTTTCAAATTTCATAATTTTTGAAGATAGTATGTGAGCGTGGCAAAGGAAAACGTGTTTCGGTCAATTATAGTTAAATTGGATCGACCAGAAATGGGCCTTTTGGCAAACAACCTCAGAATTCGACGAAACTAGTTTTGTTGGGACCGTATCGTCAAAACATAGCTAGATTTATTTTTCCGGAATTTTTCGAATTAGTATGTGGCCCGGGCAAATTGAAATGTACGTTCAAATCAAATATTGAATGTTTTATGTTTTAATTTGAAGGAAAACTGACTGAAACAGTTGAATGGGCCTATGAAACATATCCCATTGTGTTCGGAATGGGGGTATTTAGCTAGGGGCGACAGTCATTGGGTTTGGATTGGCGTTCGTATGTGAAGAGGGGTATTTTGGAATTTTGAAAATATATAAATAAAATAAAAAAATATGATTGGCCCTCACTTTTCTCTCTCCCCGTCTTCTTCCCAGATCTGAAACGAGCGACGGAGGCTACCACTCCGAAACTTCTCTCTTCCTTTTCTCTTTCGTTTCTCAATGAAATCAAGTGAGGTTGGATCCATTTTGAAGCTCTAACCGTCCTCTTCAAATCCATGTGAAGTTTGGCAATTATCGTGCCGTATTCCTCGAGTTGCGAGCCCGGGAAGTGCTCGACTTTCGAGCTCCGCCGCGGGTGACTGGAACCACTGGAGTGGGTCCCCCTTCCGGTGCATGTACTCCTCTTCGTCCTTTTTGACGCAGCGCCCTCCGATCCTCTTCATACTTTATGGATTTGGTGAAAATCTTGACCCTAGTTTTGAACACTAAACGAATGGTAACGGGTTTTATTTTCTGAAGTGATTTCAACATTTAAAAGTGTCGCAAAGTTTGCTTATCAAATAAAAAACATATCTTTTTCATGTTTGATCAAAATTCAGTGAAACAAGAGACACTGGGACCGTGAGAATGTCTTCTACATTCTAGAAGAGACCGCATATTTTTTTGAGCCTTCTGCTATTTTTGGTGGAGTGGAACCCAAGGTGAGATTTCTAAATTATAAACGAAATGGAAAATGACGATGTATAAATTATATAGTCGATGTATGAGTTATATAAGCGTTGTACACCTCTTGTATAAGCGTTGTATAACTTGTACGTTCGAGGTATAAGTTGTATATGTGTTGTAAAAAGTATATATGTGTTGAAATAGAAGTGAAATGCTATATATATATATATATATACGCCCCTCGTCCACAAACCATGGACGATATTTATTGGGTGTGATTGGTGTGAAAATTGATTGATAGCGAATGGTTGATTGAAATTGTTTGTAGTTGAAATTGATTGATTGTGGTTGAAAAATACCCGTTTGTTGTTGAGAAATATTTGGTTGAAACCACATAGGATTAGTTTGTGGAAATGAAAAAAATATACATGCCGCCTGCGTGCGAACTAGATGCATGATTCCCCATTGTCAAAAGTTGCGAGCCTTTAAGGTAGAGTGAGGAGCCGTACTAGGGACGGTCCCGGTTTTAACTACCCTGCCATTATGCTGCCAAAATTTTGAATAATATTCATGTGTTAGAATTATTTTCCTGTATTGAAACTATATTCTTCTGTTGAATAGAAAATCTTCATGTGTTAGAATTATTTTCCTGTATTGAAACTATATTCTTCTGTTGAATAGAAAACCTTCATGTGTTGAATAGAAATTCATTCGTTGAATTGAAATTCATATGTTGAATGGTATTCGTGTTTTAAATATAAAAATCACCTTTTTATCTATTTATACAAACAATAGAAAACCTTCATGTGTTGAATCGATATTCATTCGTTGAATTGAAATTCATGTGTTGAATGGTATTCGTGTTTTAAATATAAAAAACACCTTTTTATCTATATATATAAACTATAGAAAAACTTTCATGTGTTGAATCGATATTCATTCGTTGAATTGGAATTCATGTGTTGAATGGTATTCATATTTTAAAAGAAATTGTTTTATAATAAAAATCCAATTTTTATCATCGATATGAACTATATAAAATAATCTTGTTTTGAAAGAAATTGTTTTATAATAAAAATCCAATTTTTATCACCTATATTAACTATATAAAATAGTCGAGTTTTGAAATAAATTGTTTTACATTAAAAATCACATTTTTATTATATACATGAATTGTTAAAAATAGTAAAGTGTTGAAATAGAAGACAGTTAGACAAAAATTTAATTTTTATCAAATGTATGAAAAGAATATAGCTTTGAAATCGAAGAATCGATATATATATAAATAGAATTAAAATATATCGAATAACGAAGCTGCAGTTCGTATTTTGAAACTGAGATTTCAAACGATTAGTGCGGGAGATCCGATCATCGGATTTTCCCGAAACCACAACCGTTGGGTTCGCTTTGGAAATATCTTTCCAACGGCCCCAACTTTGTAAAGATCCAACGGTTGGATTGTCTGGAATGTTTAATTCAAATCTGAAGAAAAACAGCGCCAGAATCGATTATATATATATATATATATATATATATAATCGAATAACGACGCTGTAGTTCGTATTTTGAAATCGAAACTTCAAACGATTATACCGGGCGATCCGACCGTCGGAATTTCCCGAAACTAGAACCGTTGGATTCGTTTTGAAAAGATCTTTCTAATGATGTAAATTTTGCGAAGATCCAACGGTTAGATTTTCAAATATGGGTAAATCAAATCTGAAGAAAAACAACGCCACGACCGCGTTATGGCCCGTAGCGTCGTTTTGAATAAATTGGCTATTTTAAAATAAATAAAAATACCGATAAATCGTTATAAAATATTATAAACGATATGGATGTGAAATTTAGAAACTAACTGAACGTTGGCTAAGTCGAATGGTTTCTTGGGTATTGATCTGATGTTGGTTTCGGCCTTCGGGGTTAATATTTGGGAAATCGTTCTCTTACTGATTCACGGTTAGTGATTAATGAATTGAAATGATGCGTAGTAGTGTTTGTGTAGCACTTGTTTATTATATATGCGAGTTGCTCAGAAAGACCGGGTTTATCCCATTCTAAATAACTGAACTGACGATAAGTAATCGAAGATGAAGATGGTGGATGAAGACCGGAGATCTTCACCTCGTTTGGATGGTAACCGAGGTCCCGATTGGGAGGCATCCCGAAATATTGATAATGAGTAGTGATCGTCCAGACGTATGTGGTGATCGATGGGTTCGCGAGGTATATAGTGCCTCTGGTTTCGTTCAGACCCAGAACGGACTTGCAAATGGACAGTGTGTCTGACATTGGAATTTATTCTGTGTGATGATAGCCATCAGTTGCACGGTGTGAATTGCCTGTGTGGCATGCTAAGATGCAGTGATCAAGGCTTTTGTTGAAAAGCAAAGTCTTGTGGTGATGATCAAAGCACCGCCTGCGTGGCGTGGCTTTGTGTATAACGTGAAATCGCGGGCCTCACACCCCGGTATGAACCAGAAACGGGAGCAGGACCTCAGGGAGGGCATGCGTTTCTTTCTAGTTAGAAGTGGCGTCAGTGGTTTCACACGCTCTGACGAGTTTGACTTATGTGGTTGTTACTGTTGCGAGGTGCCTCGGTTAGATCGGACGATCCGGGTCCGATGGAGTCATTCGTTGGCTCATTTACGCCCCAAAGGGCGGGAAAACGCAGTGTTCAGGAATTTTAATCCACATCGGTGGACCGGCCCTGACGATCAAAGCGTCGATGCGCTCTGACCCTGAGGCTCGGGCTAGAGAGTCTCGAAGTCGGTAAGGACTATCTTTTGCCTTGGTTCATGACGGAAATCCAATTTCCAAATACGTGACTGTGCGGTTTTGATTGTATACCTATATTTGACGACATAGTGGCATGGGACGCTCATGTCGTCTATGATTGATAGTTACGATTTGAAATTGTTTTTGAAACATATAAACACTAGTAATAATATCAAATGCTTTTGTTTTATTCGTATCAAGCATATTTTGGCCATTATAAGGTAAAACTCTATCCTCCGGTTTGCGTTGCATTGTGTGATGGAAACTGAGTCTTATAATGGCTTCATTTTTATAAAAAGCATTGTGATGTTTAAAAGAATGATTTGTTTTAAAGCACTGGCAATCCAATGGAGTAAACCCGTTCCACGAAAGTGGCGTGGTCCTATGATCAACCATATTATAAATGTGTTGAGTAGATTTCTCATACCAGTCCCATGACTGACTCGTAGTTTGTTTCACTTTCAAACACGGGTGCCCCTTTTTCTACACGGGCAGCCTTGTGTTCAGGTTTTAGCTGGCTTTCTCTGGATAGCTGGAGCTGAAGATGGATTCTATCATTTATCTCTTTTTATGATGTTTAGCTCCTATTGTACATATTATGTTTGTTTTCCGTTATAGACATTTATGTATAGCTGAACTGTATTTGTACTAAGTATGATCATGTATATTGTGTAACTCTGATGTTTATGTTTATCCAGTATATTCTATTGTTCATTATCTGGTGTATTTATTTAATTCTGTTCTGCTATTATCTGTTTCTGTGTTATATTCCAAAGATTGCCCTTGCCACCGTCATTACGGGGTTTGGGGTCGTCACACGCCACCGTCGAGTAGGAGGGGGAGGAGAGTCGCTGACGATCGCCGGGGGGGGCAGCGGGGTCCGACGAGGTATGACGGTGGGTAATCGAAGGTGGCGACGAGAATTTGGGGCTAGCGGGTTTCTTTATTCTATTTTTTATTTGACCGTATAAAGAGAGAAGGGGGGAGGAAGGTCAACCCTTATATAAATATATATATATATATTAATTTAATTAATTTATTTTCGAAAAGTAACTTTAAATTTCGATCTCCAAATGAGACCTACCGCCTGTCGTCCCTAGCTAATTACTCCCATTCCGAACACAATGGGACATGTACCATAGGCCGATTCGATCGTTTTCGATCAGTTATCGTTAAAATCAAAATATAACTCTATATATTGAATTTGAACGCGCATTTCAATTTACCGGAGTCAGATACTAACTCGAAAAATTCCAGTAAAATATTTTCTAGCTTCGCATTGACGATACGGTCCCACCAAAACTAGTTTCGTCGAATTCTGAGACCGTTTGAAAAATGGCCATTTTCCAGTCGATTAAATTCAACTAAAACTGGTCAAACGCTTTTTCCTTTGCCATGCTCACATAATGATTCGAAAAATTACAAAATTTGAAACCTAGCAATAATTTGACATCACGGATCCAAAAAAAGTGGTTTCGTCGAAAACCGAGGTCGTTTGCAAAATTTCCATTTTTAAGGGCCTGAATTCCATAGCGACTATTCAGAATTTTCAACTGGACATATCTTTTGATTCCCACTATGAAATTTCAATTTTTCGGATTCGTTGGAAAGATATTCCCAATTAGATTCAAATATTTTTGGTTTCACTAAAATCTGGTTTATTTTACACCCGGTATATTCATTTGAATTTTGAAATCGAATTATCGAACTACCGCGCCATTTTCTATTCCTTTTATAAATATAAATAAATATTTATATTCTAACGACGATCTATATAAATATATACGTTCGAATTATATTCAAAGTAAATTTGTCGTTGATATTATTTAGAATAATTCATTTTAAATAATCAAAATTCGCTAAAATTGCCAAAATAAAAATTTTAAATTGGCCCAGATTTCTGGGTTATTACACATTTCGAGCTCGATTATATTTATAATATAATTCTATGTTCAAACTTCGCTTAAAGAATAAATTCGTTATTATAACTCAATTCTAAACTGAATTAAATCCCATATATTATTCAATTCACACAATATCGTGAATTCAGATATTTCCGACTATTTCGAAAATTAAATATATTATTCTAATTATTTATATTAATTAAATATTCAATATAATTTAATTAAACAAACCTTTAAATTTCTAAATCGCATTTTAAATAATTTGATAAATTAATTAAAATGCCGTCAAAATACGGGTCGTTACATTGTTCCCCCCCCCCCTTAAAATAATTTCGTCCTCGAAATTGCTAAGGTAGAAAACAAACCCTGTTGACTGGTTAGAACTTATTTGTTCACTTCTTAACTTCAGTTTCAACTAAACCAAATTAATTTCAATTAAATATTTATTCATTCCTACTGACTAAAATTTTCAAGAATCCTAAAAAATTTCTAACACCTTAACTTTTCAAAAAATTTCGCCAGCACCTCCTTTGTACTGGTCAATCGGTACAACTACAACTCGCCTATCTAGGCCTTCTCCAACTTAATAGAAAATAAAACAGCCAAATGGCTTGCCAATTCGGCTCATCAAAATCTCAAACCCATATGAAATATAAACTTGTACCTTTTTGTTGGATATATCATTATATCACTTCCACCTACTATCAAATCAACATATACCAGTGTCATTCCAATCAAACTACAATCAGTTCATCCCCAACACAATTATTTGTTTAAACCAAAGTCAAATTCCATCCAAACTCCAATCTAAAGTTCCAACTCTTAACTTATCAACTCAATTCCATTCCAAATTATTCTCTAAACAATTCCAGTTTTATTTAACTTGGTTCAAGTTAAATTCTAATTTACATATTTATCTTTACCATCTCTATTTATTTAACTTAATAAGTTAAATTTAAATTTCAAGATTTAAATTCCTGGGTTTTATTTCAATTCCTTTTTGAAATCATAATAACAATTCAAAACATTTGAATTTCTTGAACAACTTGTTTTCTCAAAACAATTTAAAAACAAAATCTTTGGTAGTAATCCGTCACTTAGCAACTCGAAAATGAACATTGATGATGCAGCTGTCATCATCAGAATTTATTTTCTAGCGATCAAAGTGAGTTCAATACTATATCACTTTCAAAACTCATATTCAAGTACTTCCATTTTGAAATCAGTTCAAAATATCCTTCACAATGTTTGAAAACATTTCCAAAATCTCCCCGGATTTTAAATTGCTATATACTTAATCCAAATCCATTTACAAACACTTTTTCCATATTTCAGGAATTTTAATTACAAATTTTGATTTAAATTCAGATTTAATTCATCTGCTTTTAAATTATATGAATTCTAATTGGTTATTTATATAACCATTTCAATTATAATCAACCAACACATCCAATATACTATATTTCTAATATATATATTTTCTTTATATCAAAATATATTTTGGGTAAAATTATTTCATTTTACCCTCTTTTCAAATCACACTACGTCGGTCCATCATATTCAAGTGTTTATAAACCCCTACCGATACAGTGTATCAAACTGATCGACCAGAACCCATAAACAACTCAACCAATAAATCTCCACAATATAAAACCATTATTATATCAAATAACAAATACACTCACCTGTCTATATTTTGGGTAAAATTATTTCATTTTACCCTCTTTTCAAACAACACTGTGTCGGTCCATCATATTCAAGTGTTTATAAACCCCTACCGACACTAAAACTCCCCACCTCTGTTAAGGTCACTCACAAAGGGAATGCCTTAACTTCGGTGGAGCATTATAGGTAAAAGATGCAGATAAATTACAAGATAGGCAAATAAAACAGTGGAAAATAAAGTCATTTTATTAACAGTGTGGTTCAGTCAAGCTTTTTCAGTAGCTGTCTCAATCATACTATAAGTTATACATAGAACTTCTATCTTGACTTAAAAACTTCCAAGTATAAAAGAAGCATAAAAATAACAATGATATTCCCAATGAAGAATGAACCAGCCATAACAGTGGAAGAGAGGGTTCAAAGCAAAACATCGACTATCATTGAGCTTGAAAAGAAAACTGAGCTAAGTGGTAACATTTCCTCCCTCAGAACCGGGGGGGGGGGGGGGGGAGGAAGAAAAGAGGCGAAACAAAACTAGGTCAGATATAAGTCTAGTAAGTCCTGTTACTTTCAGCATATGAACAAGCAAGAACAACATGACATGAATTAAACTGAATAAAGACATAAGCATGATGATAAGGAACATAAGATACACAGGATAAGCAATGGGCAAGATAAACTAAGTATAACATCGCATGTTAACTATTCTCTGCTTCGCTACTACCCTGTTATTCTGATTTCTATATCTCTGCACCACCTAACGAGTGTCCCAACTAGTAATCTGTATAAAGGATAATATTACAACGTGATCCCAATCCCCGCAATTGTGGTAGCCTTCAGGTGTACATCTATTATGAGGATTCCACCTCAATCAGCCTAATTGCCATAAAGATGTTAGATGTACCCTTACAACCCTATCGATTGGCTCCTTACTTGCATTAACGTTCCATGTGTCTGTGTCAGTCGGCCCTCTCTTGCGTCTAGATACCCTGTGCTAGTCCCACCATAAGGTGTATCAATCCTTATGATAGCAACCAGACACGATTCAAGATGCACAGTGTATAACTACTGGTACCCAGTGCCTGCTTTTTCCCACTCCGGAGTATGTGCACAACTGTAAACCGTCAGAACCTACACTGACGTACCCCCGCCGCTGTTTTGACCGCTTTTAATCAGTCCAGTAATCGTGCCCCACCCTGCCCAGTTTTAGGGTACCATGATACTTCTATATGGGTTACTTCTGAAATGGGTCCCCGTTACTAGGGTTTCCTGCTGGTTAAGTTTGTGGGCCTATATTTACTAATATTACCCATCAACCCGATATGTACTTAAACCTCCCACCGATTCAAGCATGTTTATTTAACGGTTAAGCTTTATGGGCCTATATGTACTAATATTACCCATCTACACGAGATTTACTTAACCCTTCCATCGATTCAAGAACATTTATTTAATGGATAAGTTTTGTGGGCACTAATATTACCTACCTACACGAGATGTACTTAACCCTCCCATCGATTCAAGCATATTTATTTAACGGTTAAGTTCTGTGGGCCTATATGTACTAATATTACCCACCAATCCGATATGTACTTTAACCTCCCGTATATTATGTCGTATTGGTTAAGTGTTGTCCATTCATGTTAACTTAACCCACACATTTATCATGTCATGTTGGTTAAGTGTTTCTTATTAACTTAACCTTTCTCACTTATCATGTTGGATTGGTTAAGTGTGATTTATTAACTTAACCCTGTTCATTCATCAGGTTATATTGGTTAAGTATTTCCCATTTAACTTAACCACATTCGTTCATCAAGTTATATTGGTCTAGTGTCATTAATCAATTCAAGTTAACTTAACCCACCCACTAGTCTTTTCATGTTGGTTAAGTGTTTCCTTCTGGTGTTAACTTGACCCTACCTCAAATCATGTTATATTGGTTAAGTGTTGTCGTCTCATGTTAACTTAACCCTTCGCATACAAAGTGTTATATAATTAGTTAAGTGTTTTCCTCTTGTATTACTTAACCTCCACCACACGTCATTATATATTGGTTAAGTGTATCTCTTATGCTACCTAACCTTACCACAAGTCATTATATATTTTGGTTAAGTGTTACTTTAGTTAACTTAAACCTATCATCTGCTTAATTAACATGTTATAACGGTTAAGTGTTCCCTTAGTTAACTTAACCCCTACCCTATACCATGTCTTGTTGGTTAGGTGTCCTTTATCCATTCATGTCAAACTTAACCCACCTATATGTCATATTGGTTAAGTATCAATTAACCTAACCCTCCCATACTTAGCACGTGTCAATAGCATTAATTCATTCATTAAAGCACCAACCACTCAAATTAGAAATGTATTGTTGCGGTCACTGGATGTGCCGGTCGGTTCCGGGCAGTTTTACACCGCAACTCAGTCTAACCTCGGGTTCTTATTGGGCTCAATGCCCTAACCTCCCACATTAGATATGTATTGTTGTGGTTACTGGACAGTTGGGCGGTTCCGGGCAGTTTTACACTACAACTCAATCTAACCTCAGGTTAGGCATATTCATCTTTCCTACAATTTACATATTTCTTATTTATGACAAATTCCATATGTAAATTATTCCCAATTTAATTATGCCATAATTATCCTTTTAATTATGATCACAATTAATGGTATACCAAATATACCATTTCATGAACCAATCTATGTCATGTAATTTTCAAGTTTATCCTTCATATTTATATGTAAATTATAAATCAATTATTGTCATGGCCCAGTTCCCTTCTAAAACATGTTCATAATTAATGGCATACCAATTATACCGTTTTCATGCTAATTACCCAAATCCACCCAAACTAGTCATGGTCCCGTTTCTCAAGTTATGCCCAACCAATTCCAATTTCAAGTTATTAATCATAATAGGCTATACCCCTTCTCCACGAACTTGCAATAATAGTCATTCCCAAAATCACTATGTCATATATTTGGCGTTCCAAATCAATAGTTAAGCCCAATCTAGTTTTAATATTCTAGTTTATAGTGTATGGCCAAAACTTGGTTTATAAGCCAACTAACCCAAACTTGCAGTTATAATGATAACAATGCCCCAATGTCAATAACAAGTTTTGCCCAACCATTTCACCAAATATGTTATGTTCAGTTACGTTCCCCAATTATGTTATGCCAATATTGTCAATTTCATGTTTATGCCCTAATAACCCAAACCTTCCCGTATTCCCATCGTACGTATATCGCGATTCAACCTAGATTATACGTCAATCTAGATTCACAAATAAAAAGGAACAAATAGGAATAATATGACAGTGATAGGGATAAGAACTGGCACAAGATGATAGTCCGAAAACACAAGAGTTAAAGATCTAATTGAATTACAGCATAACTGAATAAACTGATTTAGAATCATTGCAGGCATATAGATCTGATTATCAACAATATTATGGACATGAAAGGCTTGAATAATAAACTAGGTTCGACAACTTGTATAGGTTCGATTGGATCGATAAGAAGCAACCCAAAGTCATAAATTCACAAAGGCTAAGAATACTTCCAAATAGAAAATCAAGCATAGGTCCAAATTCATTTTATTCCATGTCTTGTCTAAATCTGAAAGTAATCGTTAACTTACAGCGTTTGGATTAGAAAAGATAATCGAATTGCTTGTAGCTGTTGAAGAACTCTAACTTGATATTGATTAATCATCTAGGTTAATGAAGAATTTTTTTTAATTTGATTTAGTTTTTAGTGGCGGCTAGGTTTAGGTGAGAGTGAATAATAGAATTAGGTTTTAGGTTTAGGGTCCTTATATAGTTGTAGAGAGTGTTTTGGGACCATTAGATTAACCCTGAACCATCAGAACCAATCAGATACCACATCTGGGTTAGAGCGAATCGGCCCACGGGTTGATAGCCAAACACCCTGAATCAACCCCTAGTCGACCCAGCGAGGCTCGCGTCGACCTCAAAAATTGGCCGGTTCGGTTATTCCCCCTCCCGATTCGCTGTTTTGAACTTTTTTTTTTGCATATTCATCTATTTAATTTATATATATATATTTCTCATATGCATACAAACTTCAAGCCTTAATAACTTCTTCATAAGGTATCCGTTTTATGCAAACCAAATGTCTATCTTGACCAAAAAATTTTAAACGAACGTAATAGCGCAACTCATTTCACTTAATTCTTCTTCTGAAAATTAAGTGTTCATGAATTTTTTATTTTAATATTCTTAGAAAATTCGGGGTGTTACATTCTCCCCTCCTTAAAGGATTTCATCCCAGAAATCTTCAAGTTAAGAAGAATGCATCCTAACATCCAATCATCCATCTACTCATCCATCATCCACAAGCGCCCGTTGTCCTTAAAAGACTTCTAATTCCATATGAATATATGCAGAGTGTGTGTATATGTCTCTTATCTAGTGCAAAATCAGGCGGTCTACTGATCCAGTTGAGCTCCTTAATGCGAACCATGAGAGTGTCATGCGTCCAATATGTATGCAAATATCCCTAATCATGTAAATACTATATGTATGCATATTCACTCATCCATATGATAACACATCAAGTTTTAATCCATATACAAATACATTTATATGCAAAAGCAATATGAAAGTGACTAAGCCGATCTAGTGCCTAATGTGTGTGTATGCGTCCACGAGAAACCACTAGAAAACACTTGCCACCACTTGCAACCATCAATCATAACATGTCTCAAACACATGTTTTCATCCATTGGCTTCTACCTAAGGATTGAGGATAGGACTGAGAGGATATACTTAAAAGATAAAGACTAGCATGGAAATAAATATTACAGAAAAAGGAGGAATCAAGGATATACCCTCAAAAAGGGTATGATGCGTGTATCTAGTCTTCAGTCTTCTAAGTCGCATCTTCTTTGAGCTTCACTCCACTGTACCTTAACTATTTTAACTTCACGATTGTGAAGCTTCATGACCTCCATTTCCAAAACCCACTAGTAAAGATAGGACCTCGATCATTTACTATGCTAGAGGGTATCCAGTGTTGTCGAACTATCTTTCCAAGATAAACAGAAGTTGACCATGATACCAAGTGTATATACTAAGATGATTAGAGGTCTCTCCTCTACTTAGCTTATCCATCATGTCAAAAATACGAGGGTCTAAAGCTAAAGGTTGCTATGTACTTTTTACCTCACTTAAGGTTAGTTTTTTTTTCTACTTAGGGCGCTTGCCACAACTATTTATCTCTCACGCAAACCATCCTAGTCGAACTCGACATCCCTCAAGTACAAGCCCCAAAGGCCTAAACCAATATCATACAAGCACCCAAGGAATACCTCCTCCGAATTTGGACGATCTATGTGAGGTGATACTAGCAAAACAACCAAACGATTGAGCACTTAACCGACTCTGGCTATCCTCGCCAATCTTGCTCCAAAACTATCATTGATCGCATAACTGGCTTTGTATTGTCAACTAGATATATACGGAAGTCTATCTTGAGTTTTTAGGGGGAAAACTCCTAACCTTAATCAAAAAACATATATGTACTCATGGACTACTCTAACAGATCGAAAATTGTCGATAAATACATAAAGTGATTCAAGGTAGCTAAGACAAACTGATCCTTTAGGATCATACGAAATTTTGAGTGTATTCTCGAGGCATGTCAAAAGTCTAACTACCCTCCTTTCACAATTACTAGCTAACTAATCCATGCCTAGAATCAACCCATAGCCCATGAAACCAAAAACATAAGTATCTCAAATCCTTACAAACCAAAGATAAATGAGCCTAACCACAAATTGGATTTAGACAGTAATGGGATCCTCTACTATACAAGCTCTAGGCTGTGGAGACTCAACTATGGAAGCATATATAAATGAATGTGAAGCGTAAAAATCAAAAAGAGTACTAGCAGGATGATCAAGAAGAAAAACTAAACTTTTCAACATAAAACTTACTACCTATCTCTCAGGTATGCTGGTGATGAGGGCATGCACTTGCCTTCCGGAAAATCCTGTCTTTTGTTCTTGCCCTTGCCCTTAATTATACGACCTGCTATACCAAAATAAAGATACTTCCTCTTGTTTTAGGTTTTACTATTCTTTCCTCCCGTCCTTTGTGAACCAAGTCCATATCCATGAGTTCTTCATCCTTGTGTTGTGCTCCTTAGCAAAACTCCCTCATTCTCATCTTTGCCATCCTTGTGTAACTTGTTGACAGGTCTCTTGAAAGCTGCCTCCATCGCACGAAGAATCCTACAAATCTCGAAAGAAAATTAGCCACAGGTGAAACTACTACGGCTATAGATGATAGTTGGGCACTTGTTTGCCCTTTGACAAGTGTTGTAGTCTTGTCGAGCCTATGGAACCATGCCGCGATGAGGTTACCCCATAGAAAGCCAAGAGCCTCGGAGACTCAGGAAAGAAGGAAACAAGGATTCAAACAGAGGATCAAAAGATAATGCATATGGCTTTGGGGAATATGCCTTTAAAAAAAACTTTTCTTTTGAAAATGCTTCTTTTAAAACCATTTTGAAAATAATTTTTCAAATCTTTTATCTGATCTGGTAACCTTTAGCTCTGATACCAAGTGAAACACCCCACCTCCGTTAAGGTCACTCACAAAAGGAATGCCTTAACTTTGGTGGAGTATATAGGTAAAAGATGTAGATAAATTACAAGACAGACAAATAAAACAGCGGAAAATAAAGTCATTTTATTAACAATATGGTTCAGTCAAGCTTTTACAATAGCTGTCTTAATCATACTAAAAGTAATACATAGAACTTCTATCTTGACTTAAAAACTTCCAAGTATAAAATAAGCATAAAAATAACAATGATGTTCCCAATGAAGCATGAACCAGCCATAGCAATGGAAGGGAGGGTTCAAAGCAAAACATCGACTATCTTCGTGATTGAAAAGAAAACTGAGTTAAGTGGTAACATTTCCTCCTTGAGAACCTGGGGGGGGGGGACGGAAGAAAAGTGGCGAAACAAAACTAGGTCTGACATAAGTCTGGTAAGTCCAGCTATTTTCAGCATATGAACAAGCAAGAACAACATGACATGAATTAAACTGAATAAAGACATAAGCATGATGATAAGGAACATAGGATACACATGATAAGCAATAGGCAAGATAAACTAAGTATAACATCGCATGTTAACTATTCTCTGCTCCGCTACTACCCTGTTGTTCTGATTTCTATATCTCTGCACCCCCTAACGAGTGTCCCAACTAGTAATCTGTATAAAGGATAATATTACAACGTGATCCCAATCCCCGCAATTGTGGTAGCCTTCAGGTGTACATCTATTATGAAGATTCCACCTCAGTCAGCCTAATTGCCATAAAGATGTTAGATGTACCCTTACTACCCTATCGATCGGCTCCTTACTTGCACTAACGTTCCAAGTGTCTGTGTCAATCGACCCTCTCTTGCATGTAGGTACCCTGTGCTAGTCCCACCTTAAGGTGTATCAATCCTTATGATAGCAACCCGACACGATTCAAGATGCACAATGTATAACTACTGGTACCCAGTGCCTTCTTTTTCCCACTCCGAAGTACGTGCACGCCCGTAAACCATCGGAACCTACACTGACGTACCCTTTTCGTTGTTTTGACCGTTTATAATCAGCCCAGTAATCGTGCCCCACTCTGCCTAGTTCCAGGGTACCATGATATATCTATGTGGGTTACTGCTGAAATGGGTCCCCGTTACTAGGATTTCCTGCTGGTTAAGTTTGTGGGCCTATATTTACAAATATTACCCATCAACCCGATATGTACTTAACCCTCCCATCGATTCAAGCATGTTTATTTAATGGTTAAGTTTTGTAGGCCTATATGTACTAATATTACCCACCTACACGAGATGTACTTAACCCTCCCATCGATTCAAGCATATTTATTTAACGGTTAAGTTTTGTGGGCCTATATGTACTAATATTACCCACCTACATGAGATGTACTTAACCCTCCCATCGATTCAAGCATATTTATTTAGCGGTTAAGTTTTGTGGGCCTATATGTACTAATATTACCCACTAACCCAATATGTACTTAACCCTCCCATACTGTAACAACCCGTATTTTCAATAACCTGTAATAATGTAAATCGAGGCAGAATTTAATTCTAAAATATGAATCAAGGGAAACGGGCTATGCCATTGCGTTCGTCTCGGAAAATACACGAAATAGAGTCCAAGTTTTCGAAAATCGGAGTCCGTATGACCCGATTAAGGCCCAACGAAGTTTTCAGAAAATTTCAAAGTAAAAACAGATTTCAAATTCAAGTTTGAATTTGAAAAATTAGGTCAGATTGGGCTAGGCGGGAAAATTCCCGCCAGAGCACCCAAGTCGACAGCCCTGTCGACTTGGGAGTCGACTTGGTTGGACCCAAGTCGACAGCCCTGTCGACTTGGCTGTCGACTTTGTCCAGCCGGGCTGTTTAGCCTGGTGCACCATTTTGAGATTGTGTTGAGTTTGGGGGCCAGATTCGGTTTTGAGGGCTGAGATTGGAACTAGGGTTTAATCCTAAGGTTGAAACTAGTCCTAATCTCTATAAATAAGGCCCTAACCTAACCCTAAATCATCATTATTCATTCATACAACTAAACTATGGCAAAATCAATCCTCTCATGGCCTCCACTCTCTTCATAAAATTCCTAAATAAATTTTTATGAGATTTTCCATGCATACAAGTGTTTTCAAGCTTGTATGAGCATCATTAGCTTGCATTCAAGGTCAAGTTTCCATATTTACATCATAAAGCAAGGGTTTTGATCATTTTGGCTCAAGGGATTTTCTATTAGAGCTTGCATTTTGGGTCTATTTGATTGCATAAGGGCTTTGTCATATTTTTGAGTCTTCATAAGCTTTGTAAGCCCTATTCTACCTTCATACTTAAACTCTAAATTTAAATGTATGATATGCAAGGTTGCCATGATATGCAAGTATACCATGTTATGTTATGCAAGTATGCCATGTTATGATATGCAAGTTTATCATGTTATGATATGCAAGTTTATCATGTTATGTTATGCAAGTATACCATGTTATGTTATGCAAGTTTGCCATGTTATGATATGCAAGTTTGTCATGTTATGTTATGCAAGTATACCATGTTATGTTATGCAAGTTTGCCATGTTATGATATGCAAGTTTATCATGTTATGTTATGCAAGTATGTCATGTCATGATATGCAAGTTTATCGTGTTATGTTATGCAAGTTTGATATGCAAGTTTGTCATATGATATGCAAGTTATGTTATGCAAGTTTGGGTTGAACATTTTGTTCATGCTATCATGTTATGCAAGCTTATCTTGGGTTTATGAACATAAAGCTTCAAGCTTTATGCCAAAGGTTGCATTTTGGCAACATGTAAGTTATCATGTCTCTTATGATAACTTGCATGTGAGGCTAGATGCGAACTTATGGCCATTTCTACATGTCATTTAGCACCATGTATCACCAATATTCCAAGTTTGGTTTTATGCATGCTTTTGAGGCCTAAAAATGTAATATGAAAGTATATGAACATATGTACATTTCATATGCCACCATGTTGAACTTGTGGCTTCAACACCTTTATGTCGTGATTATGCCAAGTTCCCTCTTTCTATCCTTTATGCGCTATGGCGATATGTAAGCGATGGGATTGCGTTTGGGGTTGGGTAAACTTAAAAGACATAAAAACATAAGCTTGGGAATTTACCTATTAAGTTAGGTCTACCCATTGGGAATTTACCTATTAAGTTAGGTCTACCCAATTGCTTGAAAACTTGTAATGTGTTTTGGAAATACGATGGACATGACACTTAGAAAATATAAGTGTGACCAACTCGAGGTTGGGTTGAGTTGTAGCGTAAAACTACCCGGAACCGACCGGCTTAACTAGTTGCTACAAACAATAGGACCCAATGTGAGAAGTTGGTCATGTGGTACCTTGAACCCGAGGTTAGACCAAGTTGTGGTGTAAAGCTACCCGGAACCGACCGGCTTAACTAGTAACCGCAACAAAGTCTAATGTGAGAGGTTAAGGCGCATTAATTAATTAATGCCTCATGATTAGGGTTAAGTCATGGTCCAGTTAATACTTAACCAATTTGGGCTTGGTAGATTAATCAGGGTTAAGTCGTGAACTCATAGTTACACTTAACCAAGTTAATCCATGATTAGCAAGAGGATTAAACCGTACTTAACCCACTAGAAAAATCCTAGCAATGGGGGCCCACTCCAGCAGTAATCCCAAGTTTGTATCATTAAGACCCTAGGGACTAGGCTAGGGAGGGGGCACGATTACTGGGCTGGAGGTAAGCGACCAAAAACGACGGCAGGGTGGTACGCCGGTGTAGTTCCGGGCGGACTCTGGTCGTGCACATAGTCCGTAGCCGGAGAAAACATGCACGGGTACCAGTAGATCGAGACTGTGCACTCATGTTTATGGTGTCCAGGGGTTGACACCCTAGGGCTTGATACACCCGAAGGGTGGACCCGGCACAGTTCGACTACAATTATGTTTGGGCCGTATGGACACCAACACGTGACGAGTTAGGCTTATAGGGAGCCGATCGACTAGACCGTTTGGTTGGACCTTGTGTTAGGGTCACTTCATGTTATTGGACCTTGTGTTAGGGTCACTTCATGTTATTGGACCTTGTGTTAGGGTCACTTCAAGTTATTGGACCTTGTGTTAGGGTCACTTCATGTTATTGGACCTTGTGTTAGGGTCACTTCATGTTATTGGACCTTGTGTTAGGGTCACTTCATGTTATTGGACCTTGTGTTAGGGTCACTTCATGTTATTGGACCTCGTATGAGGGTCACTTCATGTTATTGGGCCAAAGCTTGGGCCAAGGGATCAATACTTGTTTATTCAAGTCATGTTAGTTTGCTAGTACACCTGTGGTGCAAAACCTTAAACCTGATTATGCGATGACACATTTATCTACCTTGTTGGTTAATCATCATGCTAGTATGTTGTTATCCTTATGTTCATCCCTGCTGCTCATGATAGTTAACTTTATCAGTTTACATTGATTGTAGTAGGGCTTACTCAGTCTTTTTGAATGACCTATTTTCTTTCGCCTTTTTCTTCCGTTTCCCCCCCCCCCCCCTCCCCCAGGTTCTCAGGGAGGGAATAGTGGAGCTTAGCTTGGATTTCTGATCGCTTGCTTGTGGGATTTAGCTCATGTACGGTCTTGACATGAAGCTAGCTATGGTTATCACTTATTTTGGGGATAGTACTTATGTATTTCAGTTTTTCAGTAATGTTGTTTTATCTAGACTTGTGTATTTGGAAAGTAGACATTATGTTGTACCAGACTTGTTTTGGAAATAGTTTGAAATCTTCCGCTATTTTACTTATCTTATTTACTCTGTTTACATATATACATATGTTCTTATTCTGCCTTGACATATCATTATGCATGTTTACCTGATTCAAACGCCCCTCCAAAGTCAGAGTGCTTGCAAGAGCCACCCTGGCGGAGGTGGGGTGTTACATTTGGTATCAGAGCATATGGTTTACGAGAAGGAACAAAAGGGTTTTTAAAACTTTTGGAAAACTATTTTCAAAACCAAGTATAAAGTATTTTCCAAAGAAAAGTCTAGTTTATTTTAAAGGCTATTCCCCAAAAATCCATTAGCAAAATTCCTTCGTTTTTCTCTATTCTGAATCTGTCTTTTTCTTCGTTTTCAGTATGGCCGATAACTTTGCTATTCCGGAGGGCGTATACGTACCTGTTTGGTATAGGAGACTTTTGGAGACTAGGGCGACCGAAGCCGGCCCCGCCAATGTTCCTCCTCCTCCGGTTGTTAATGTTTCTCCTCCTCCTCCAATAGCTGATGTTCCTCCTCCCCCTCAGCCTCCATAAGCGGATTTTGCGGAAACTTGTAAGAACTTTAAGACGATGGGTGGCAAGAATTTCTTTGGAACCGAGACTTATGTAGAGGCAAGGAATTGGTTGAAAGAAACCGAAGACCTTTTTGCCTTCTTTGATATAGATGACCGTAGGAAGGTTTTATTAGCAGTGTGGTTGCTAAAGGAAGAAGCTGCACGTTGGTGGGTGGTCACCACCGCTACTAGGCCAATTGAGACTTGGGATGACATTCGGGGAAAGTTTGGACTAAGGTTCCTATCACTGAAGCAAGGGGACATGACTATTAGGGAATACATAGATAAGTTTAATCAACTGGCTCAGGTCGGTTTAGACTTGGTTAACACAGCTCAGAAGAAGGCCCTATACTTTGCTCTAGGATTAAATGAGCCATTACATGGTTTGGCCATGTCTCATATACCCTTGGGGGCAACTTTCGAGGGTTTGGTGAATATGGCCCTACTCAATGAAGAGAATAGGAGTGACAAGAAGGAGGAGAAGTCTAAAGATAAGAAGGAAAAGAAGTGCTTTACTTGTGGAAGCTCAACTCATCTAAACAAGGATTGCAGAAAGAGGAAGGGCACTTGCTTTAACTGTGGAGAAATGGGACACTTCACTAGGGATTGCCCGAAGAAGCAAGGGCAAGGCCAGGGTCAGACTCAGCGTGCTGGACCTTCGGGAGGGCAAGTCCATGCTCTCAATGCCGCTCCAGTTCCTGATCGAGGTAGTATTTCTGTTGAAAGCCTTGTTTACATTTCTGATTTTCCTGTTCGTACTTTGTTTGATTCTGGTGCATCGCATAGCTTTATTTCATCTGATCTAGTTGAAAGTTTGCACCTAAGTACTAGTCTAGTTAATGATCCCGTGTGTGTTTCAAAACCAATTGGGGGTTCCGCCCATTTGTCTATTATCTACGTGGATTTGAAAATCTCTATCTTTGGTGTAGAGTTCTCGTGTGATGCTTATATTCTCGGTTTCATGGGGTATGGGTTGGTTTTGGGCATGGATGGGTTGTCCAGTTTTGGAGCCATCCTTGATTTTTGAGCATAGGGTTGTAAGGCTCATGACTCGCCTCGGTAATACCCTAAAAATTTCTAGTAACCCTATGAGTCCCGTCATGTTGTGTTATGTTGAATCCCTCAACTCGTCTATCGATAGTTTGCAATCGGTGAGGGTGGTCCGAGAATATCCTGATTTCTTGGGTGAAGTGAAGGGGGTTACCCCTAAACAAGAGATAGATTTCCGCATCTATCTGGTTGATAATGCCAAGATAGTTTCGTGGTCGGTTAGGCACGTGGCCCCGCAAGATGAGAGTTATGAAAGCAAGTCAAGTAGTTGCTTGAGAAGAATTTCATTAGACGAAGTATATCTGAATGGGGAGCGCCTGTAGTATTTACTACCAAGGCAGATGGTTCTCTTCGACTTTGTGTCGATTATCGTGAGTTAAACAAAGAGAATAGACAACCATTGCCAAGGATCGATGATTTGTTCGATCAGCTTGTAGGAACATCCGTTCTCTCTTGATCTTGCTACTGGATTCCATCAGCTCAGAGTAGCTGAAGATAGTATAGACAAGACTGCGTTCAGAACTCCGGATGGATTCTTAGAATGGCTGGTCATGCCATTCGGTTTGACTAATGCACCCGCCTACTTCGTGGACTTGATAAGTAGGGTGTCTAGGGAGTTCCTGAATGAGTTTGTGGTAGTCTTTGTAGATGATATTCTGATCTTCTCAAAGGATGAGGAAGAGCACGCAAGACATCTCAAGGAGGTGATGGATACGCTTAGAGCACATCAGTTGAAAGACAAGTCCTCCAAATGTCATTTTGGAAGAAGGAGTTAGATTTCTTGGGCACATAGTTTCTAAGCAAGGCTTAGCGGTGGATCCCGCTAGAGTGGTCGCGGTTCAAGACCGGAAAAGCTCCGACGAGGACAATTGAAGTAAGAAGTTCTCTCAGTTTAATTAGTTAGTTAGCGTCCCTTGAGCTTAGACCTACCCTTCTGGATCAAGTAGGGACTTCGCAGAAGGAAGACCCGCAGTTAGTCGAGATCATGAACAAGTGATTCGAGGCGAGATGTTAAGTCACCTCGCTATAGATGACAAGGGATGGCTAAGACGCGATGAGAGAAAGAAGGTTCTTGACGATGCACATCACCCGAGGAGGTGGCCGAGTTTGTCCCAAGGTGCATGTTGTGCCAACAGATTAAGGCCGAGTCATAAAAAGCCCGGTGGGCTATTACATCCATTGGAGGTCCCCGCAATGGAAGTAGTAAAGCGTCACGAAGGATTTCGTGGATGGACTGCCTAGATCAAGGAAAGGGAATACGAGCATGTGGGTCATAGTAGGTAGACTCACGAAGAGTGCTCATTTCACTCCGGTAAAGAGCGAAAGGATTGCATCATAGCTAGCGACAGTTTATTTTCAAGAAATAAAGCGGTTGCACGGGGTTCCCTAAAGGATAGTTAGTAACCATGACTCAATCTTCACTAGCCAGTTTTTGGATAGTCTACGGGAAGTCATGGGCAAGCAACTGAATCTAAGTACGGTCTATCATTCGCAGGCGGATGGTTCATTTCGTTCAAGCATGAGTTATAGAAAATCACGTTGGTAAGAGCAAATGGCAACGTGGATTGGTATTTTCAAGAAAAGTTCTGCTGCGTGGAATAATTTATAGTAAGTAAATGAGATCCAGGATTCACTGATGAATTTTGGGAGAGCTTGCATGAAACCGTGAGGTCATAGTTATGTTTAATCCAAGAATGATGGAAGAGTAAGTGAAAAAGGAAGACGAGAGGCGACAGTGAAATGGGTTCCAACTCATATTTGGAAATAAGAGTTAAGAAGCCAAGGAATCATGAAGTAAAAGACGGCCAAAACACAGTGGAGTTAAACTCAAGGAAACGTGACTTAAAAGATTGAAGGCTAGATACGCGCATCATATCTCTTTTTAAGAGTATATTCTTGATCCTTGTTTTCCTGTGGAACTTACTCATATGTTATCTTTTACATATATCCTCTCGGTCCCGTTCTCGATCCCATTTCTGTTGTAAACTCCATAAGGGGTCCGTTAGGATGACTAAACCTTTTGGGCTTTTATAGGATTGGGTTGGGTTAGGAAGGGATTTCTTGTAATCCAAAAGGAGTATATCTTGCTTATCTTCCCGATCTCTTTGTAGCATATCTTCTGCTATCCATGTTTGTCTTGATTATCTAGTTTATCGTGTTAATCTTGCCATGAGAACCTTAGGTAGAAACCCTTTGGATGAAACATGTGTTTGAAACATGTTATGCTTGATGGTTGCAAGTGGTTGCAAGTGTTTGCAAGTGGTTACTCGTGGATGCATTATACACGTTAGGCACTAGATCGGCTCACACACTCTTCATAATGCATATGCATGAGTGTTTATGCTTATTCATGGATGAAAATTTCTGTGTTATCACATGGATGTTGCATATGGATGTATGTTATGTGCACACATATAGATGTTATACATTATGTTAGGAATTGCATACATATGGATTCATTTCACTAACATAATTTGCATTGATGATATTTGCATTAGATAAGTACATATACACACACCTTTGCATATGTTCATTCAACATTTAGAATCTTGTAAGGACAATGATTGCTCGTGGATGATGTTTTGAGTAGATGGATGTTGGATGGTAGGATACGTTCTTCCTAACTTGAAGATTTCGGGGACGAAATCCTTTAAGGAGGGGAGAATGTAACAACCCGTATTTTCAATAACCTGTAATAATGTAAATCGAGGCAGAATTTAATTCTAAAATCTGAATCAAGGGAAACGGGCTATGCCATTGCGTTCGTCTCGGAAAAATACGCGAAATAGAGTCCGAGTTTTCGAAAATCGGAGTCCGTATGACCCGATTAAGGCCCAACGAAGTTTTCAGAAAATTTCAAAGTAAAAACAGATTTCAAATTCAAGTTTGAATTTGAAAAATTAGGTCAGATTGGGCTAGGCGGGAAAATTCCCGCCAGAGCACCCAAGTCGACAGCCCTGTCGACTTGGGAGTCGACTTGGTTGGACCCAAGTCGACAGCCCTGTCGACTTGGCTGTCGACTTTGTCCAGCCGGGCTGTTTAGCCTGGTGCACCATTTTGAGATTGTGTTGAGTTTGGGGGCCAGATTCGGTTTTGAGGGCTGAGATTGGAACTAGGGTTTAATCCTAAGGTTGAAACTAGTCCTAATCTCTATAAATAAGGCCCTAACCTAACCCTAAATCATCATTATTCATTCATACAACTAAACTATGGCAAAATCAATCCTCTCATGGCCTCCACTCTCTTCATAAAATTCCTAAATAAATTTTTATGAGATTTTCCATGCATACAAGTGTTTTCAAGCTTGTATGAGCATCATTAGCTTGCATTCAAGGTCAAGTTTCCATATTTACATCATAAAGCAAGGGTTTTGATCATTTTGGCTCAAGGGATTTTCTATTAGAGCTTGCATTTTGGGTCTATTTGATTGCATAAGGGCTTTGTCATATTTTTGAGTCTTCATAAGCTTTGTAAGCCCTATTCTACCTTCATACTTAAACTCTAAAGTTAAATGTATGATATGCAAGGTTGCCATGATATGCAAGTATACCATGTTATGTTATGCAAGTATGCCATGTTATGATATGCAAGTTTATCATGTTATGATATGCAAGTTTATCATGTTATGTTATGCAAGTATACCATGTTATGTTATGCAAGTTTGCCATGTTATGATATGCAAGTTTATCATGTTATGTTATGCAAGTATACCATGTTATGTTATGCAAGTTTGTCATGTTATGATATGCAAGTTTATCATGTTATGTTATGAAAGTATGCCATGTTATGATATGCAAGTTCATCATGTTATGTTATGCAAGTTTGCCATGTCATGATATGCAAGTTTATCGTGTTATGTTATGCAAGTTTGATATGCAAGTTTGTCATATGATATGCAAGTTATGTTATGCAAGTTTGGGTTGAACATTTTGTTCATGCTATCATGTTATGCAAGCTTATCTTGGGCTTATGAACATAAAGCTTTATGCCAAAGGTTGCATTTTGGCAACATGTAAGTTATCATGTCTCTTATGATAACTTGCATGTGAGGCTAGATGCGAACTTATGGCCATTTCTACATGTCATTTAGCACCATGTATCACCAATATTCCAAGTTTGGTTTTATGCATGCTTTTGAGGCCTAAAAATGTAATATGCAAGTATATGAACATATGTACATTTCATATGCCACCATGTTGAACTTGTGGCTTCAACACCTTTATGTCGTGATTATGCCAAGTTCCCTCTTTCTATCCTTTATGCGCTATGGCGATATGTAAGCGATGGGATTGCGTTTGGGGTTGGGTAAACTTAAAAGACATAAAAACATAAGCTTGGGAATTTACCTATTAAGTTAGGTCTACCCATTGGGAATTTACCTATTAAGTTAGGTCTACCCAATTGCTTGAAAACTTGTAATGTGTTTTGGAAACACGATGGACATGACACTTAGAAAATATAAGTGTGACCAACTCGAGGTTGGGTTGAGTTGTAGCGTAAAACTACCCGGAACCGACCGGCTTAACTAGTTGCTACAAACAATAGGACCCAATGTGAGAAGTTGGTCATGTGGTACCTTGAACCCGAGGTTAGACCAAGTTGTGGTGTAAAGCTATCCTGAACCGACCGGCTTAACTAGTAACCGCAACAAAGTCTAATGTGAGAGGTTAAGGCGCATTAATTAATTAATGCCTCATGATTAGGGTTAAGTCATGGTCTAGTTAATACTTAACCAATTTGGGCTTGGTAGATTAATCAGGGTTAAGTCGTGAACTCATAGTTACACTTAACCAAGTTAATCCATGATTAGCAAGAGGGTTAAACCGTACTTAACCCACTATAAAAATCCTAGCAATGGGGGCCCACTCCAGCAGTAATCCCAAGTTTGTATCATTAAGACCCTAGGGACTAGGCTAGGGAGGGGGCACGATTACTGGGCTGGAGGTAAGCGACCAAAAACGACGGCAGGGTGGTACGCCGGTGTAGTTCCGGGCGGACTCTGGTCGTGCACATAGTCCGTAGCCGGAGAAAACATGCACGGGTACCAGTAGATCGAGACTGTGCACTCATGTTTATGGTGTCCAGGGGTTGACACCCTAGGGCTTGATACACCCGAAGGGTGGACCCGGCACAGTTCGACTACAATTATGTTTGGGCCGTATGGACACCAACACGTGACGAATTAGGCTTATAGGGAGCCGATCGACTAGACCGTTTGGTTGGACCTTGTGTTAGGGTCACTTCATGTTATTGGACCTTGTGTTAGGGTCACTTCATGTTATTGGACCTTGTGTTAGGGTCACTTCATGTTATTGGACCTTGTGTTAGGGTCACTTCATGTTATTGGACCTCGTATGAGGGTCACTTCATGTTATTGGGCCAAAGCTTGGGCCAAGGGATCAATACTTGTTTATTCAAGTCATGTTAGTTTGCTAGTACACCTGTGGTGCAAAACCTTAAACCTGATTATGCGATGACACCTTTATCTACCTTGTTGGTTAATCATCATGCTAGTATGTTGTTATCCTTATGTTCATCCCTGCTGCTCATGACAGTTAACTTTATCAGTTTACATTGATTGTAGTAGGGCTTACTCAGTCTTTTTGAGTGACCTGTTTTCTTTCGCCTCTTTTCTTCCGTTTCTCCCCCCCCCCCAAGGTTCTCAGGGAGCGATCAGTGGAGCTTAGCTTGGATTTCTGATTGCTTGCTTGTGGGATTTAGCTCATGTACGGTCTTGACATGAAGCTAGCTATGGTTATCACTTATTTTGGGGATAGTACTTATGTATTTCAGTTTTTCAGTAATGTTGTTTTATCTAGACTTGTGTATTTGGAAAGTAGACATTATGTTGTACCAGACTTGTTTTTGAAATAGTTTGAAATCTTCCGCTGTTTTACTTATCTTATTTACTCTGTTTACATATATACATATGTTCTTGTTCTGCCTTGACATATCATTATGCTTGTTTACCTGATTCAAACGCCCCTTCAAAGTCAGAGTGCTTGCAAGAGCCACCCTGGCGGAGGTGGGGTGTTACACATACATTATGTTGTATTGGTTAAGTGTTGTCCATTTATGTTAACGTAACCCACCCATTCATCATGTCATGTTGGTTAAGTGTTTCTTAGTAACTTAACCTTTCTCACTTATCATGTTGGATTGGTTAAGTGTGATTTATTAACTTAACCCTGTTCATTCATCAGGTTATATTGGTTAAGTATTTCCCATTTAACTTAACCTTATTCGTTCATCAAGTTATATTGGTCAAGTGTCATTAATCAATTCAAGTTAACTTAACCCACCCACTCGTCTTGTCATGTTGGTTAAGTGTTTCCTTCTGGTGTTAACTTGACCCTACCTCAAATCATGTTATATTGGTTAAGTGTTGCCCTCTCATGTTAACTTAACCCTTCCCATACATCGTGTTATATAATTGGTTAAGTTTTTCCTCTTGTATTACTTAACCCCACCACATGTCATTATATATTGGTTAAGTGTATCCTCTTGTGCTACCTAACTCTACCACAAGTCATTATATATTTTGGTTAAGTGTTACTTTTGTTAACTTCACCCTATCATCTGCTTAATTAACATGTTATAACGGTTAAGTGTTCCCTTAGTTAACTTAACCCTATCCTATATCATGTCTTGTTGGTTAGGTGTCCTTTGTCCATTCATGTTTAACTTAACCCACCCATATGTCATATTGGTTAAGTATCAATTAACCTAACCCTCCCATACTTAGCATGTGTCAATAGCATTAATTCATTCATTAAAGCACCAACCACTCACATTAGACAGGTATTGTTGCGGTCATTGGATGTGCCGTCAGTTCCGAGCAGTTTTACACCGCAACTCCGTCTAACTTCGGGTTCTTATTGGGCTCAATGCCCTAACCTCCCACATTAGATATGTATTGTTGTGGTTACTCGACAACCGAGCGGTTCCGGGCAGCTTTACACCACAACTCAATCTAACCTCGGGTTAGGCATATTCATCTTTCCTACAATTTACATATTTCTTATCTATGACAAATTCCATATGTAAATTATTTCCCATTTTAATTATGCCGTAATTATCCTTTTAATTATGCTCACTATTAATGGTATACTAAATATACAATTTCATGAACCAATCTATGCCATGTAATTTTCATGTTTATCCTTCATATTTATATGTAAATTATAAATCAATTATTGTCATGGCCCACTTCCCTTCTAAATCATGTTCATAATTAATGGCATACCAAATATACCGTTTTCATGCTAATTACCCAAATCCACCAAAACTAGTCATGATCCCGTTTCTCAAGTTATGCCCAACCAATTCCAATTTCAAGTTATTAATCAAAATAGGCTATACCCGGTCTCCCCAAACTTGCAATAATAGTCATTCCTAAAATCACTATGTCATATATTTGGCGTTCCAAATCAATAGTTAAGCCCAATCTACTTTTAATATTCTAGTTTACAGTGTGTGGCCAAAACTTGGTTTACAAGCCAACTAACCCAAACTTGCAGTTATAATGATAACAATGCCCCAATGTCAATTACAAGTTTTGCCCAACCATTTCACCAAATATGTTATGTTCAGTTACTTTCCCCAATTATGTTTTGCCTATATTGTCAATTTCATGTTTATGCCCCAATAACCCAAACCTTCCCCGTATTCCCATCGTACGTATATCGCGATTCAACCTAGATTATACGTCAATCTAGATTCACAAATAAAAAGGAACTAATAGGAATAATATGACAATGATAAGGATAAGAACTGGCACAAGATGATAGTCCCAAAACACAAGAATTGCAGATCTAATAGAATTATAGCATAACTGAATAAACTGATCTAGAATCATTACAGGCATATCGATCTGATTATGAACAATATTTTGGACATGAAAGGATTAAATAATAAACTAGGTTAGACAACATGCATAGGTTTGATTGGATCGATAAGAAGCAACCGAAAGTCATAAATTCACAAAGGCTAAGAATAGATCCAAATAGAAAATCAAGCATAGGTCCAAATTCATTTTATTCCATGTCCATACTATAATTGGTTGTCTAAATCTGAAAGTAATCGTGAACTTACAGCATTTGGATTAGAAAAGATAATCGAATTGCTTGTAGTTGTTGAAGAACTCTAACTTGATATTGATTAATCCTCTAGGTTGGTGAAGAACTTTTTTATTTGATTTAGGTTATAGTGGTGGCTAGGTTTAGATGAGAGTGAATAATAGGATTAGATTTTAGGTTTAGGGTCCTTATATAGTTGTAGAGAGTGTTTTAGGACCATTAAATTAACCCTGAACCATCAGAACCAATTAGATGCCACATTTGCCTTAGAACGAATCGGCCCACGGGTTGACAGCCAAACACCCTGAATCAATCCCTAGTCGACCCAGCGATGCTTGGGTCGACCTCAAATGGGCCTGTTCGGTTATTCCCCCTCCCGATTCGCTGTTTTGAACTTTTTTTTGCATATTTATTTATTTAATTTTTGTATATATCTATATATATATTTCTCATATGCATACAAACTTCAAGGCTTAATAACTTCTTCATAAGGTATCCGTTTTATGCAAACCAAATGTCTATCTTTACCAAAAATTTTGAGACGAACATAATAGCGCAACCCATTTCACTTAATTCTTCTTCTAAAAATAAAGTGTTCTTGAATTTGTTAATTTTAATATTCTCAGAAAATTCGGGGTGTTAAAGACACAATGTATCAAACTGATCGACCAGAACCCATAAACAACTCAACCAATAAATCTCCACAATATAAAACCATTTTTATATCAAATAACAAATATACTCACTCGTATATATACACTCAACTTAATTTAGGGTATTACTAACCCCATCTCTACTGAGTCACGCCACAGAGCCAAGGTAATAACTTAACCTTCAGCTCTGATACCAACTGTAGTGTCCCAAATTTCCGGTACCATTTGAGCTGACCTAATAACACAAGTCCAACCCAAATTACACTGGAAACCAGAAAACTAATAGAAAGAAAAAGAGGGTGAGCATAGATAAGGTAGAAACATAGAATAGAAGAAGAAGAAGAAGAAGAAGAACATACAACATCAGTGTAAACATGAATCTCACAACAGAACGAACAATATATAAAAGATACATAACTTTGAAATAAAATCAGCATATGTATACAGTAACATTACCAGAGTATAATACTTATAACACAGCAGAAATAACAATAGCTATATATTCTTAAAGCCTCTTGCTCCAAGCTCTCCAAATATATCTGTAAATTCGGACTACTTGACTGCCCGTACAAAATTGGGCACCCAAGAGTTTAGGGAAAACAAAACAAAATAAACTCTGGGTTAGTCATGTGACTGGTATGAGTAAACAAATTAAATTGGTTTGAGCAATAAAGCGATATCTCATAAGACCACGCCACATAATGGAACGGGTTTTTCCCTTATGAGAATCCAAAATAATCTTTATATCAAAATTATTTTGATATTATATTAGTGTCTATCAATCACAATATAATAATCGTCTAACAGAAACGCTTTCATCTCACGTTCTACATACATAGTATACAATCAAAATAGCGAGCACTTATTGGATAATGGGTTGCCAACTATGACAGGGTATGGAACAACCTTATGATGGTGTACCTCTAGAGAGGAATACACTGGGTTCAACAAGAACATCATGCAACCCAGCCACACATGACCGACCACTCATTTCGCTTGAGTGTATCGAATGTATATCACCAACAGTTGGGATCAACAACCGTTTCCCGAATGGGACAACATCGAATAGATTAAAGAAGTAAATGAAACTCTAGATCAAGTGACAATACACCCTAATTGGAAGCAACCCACTTAGTTATGCTGCCTGCCCGATTTTTGTCATTTCTCGGTTGTGAGACTAGAGGGCACGCTTATCTCTGACAGATCACACACACTTTGAATGTCACATCGTCAAACCTGCAAAATCATAAATTGATTTCCCAAAAAATACAATGGGTATACAACTAAGAGAAACTAATTCCTCTTCCACCAAACATATATACGTTTGAAGAGATCAACTTACGCGATCTATTAAATATACTATGTCAGACATTCTTCCATACAGGTCGTCCTGGGACTGGACAAACCGAAGGCACTATTCTTTAAATCCATCTTAGGCAATTTCTACCTAAGATCGCCAGAATATCCCTTGCATAACTCCGTCTTCAATTATCTCCATCATATTTAATTCGCAACGCTAATGCCCATACAGAGTGGTTTTCAGATAATGTCTGATCCCGGTCTCTCCGTATTGACAACGGAAATGGTCAAAATCTTCGATAGTCGGTGATTTAACTATCAAAGGAAAACATGTGTACAAACAACTGTCGTATTTCCAAATGGAAATCTTACTGAGCAAATCATCAATCAACACTGATCCACTTTAATTTAATTTGTCATTTCAATTATCCATTTCCCTATTCCTGTTTCCATATATTTAACATTTCTTATTTTCTAAATCTAGAAAATATATGTTATTAACAATGGAAAACATTTCCATTTGTTATTTTCTATATTAGAAAACATTTCTGATTCTTATTTGGAAAACATTTCCAAGACTCCTACATTTGGATTTAAGCAGATGTTTAAATAAAACATCGCTATGCTTACTCAAAACATTATATTCATTAACTAAATTCACTTAACCAACCTTCACTATCGAACCTTGACCATTTGTAACAACCCGAAATTTTTGAACCAATTTAAAAAAATTATTTCAGAAAATTTTATTAGAAAATACTTCAGAAAAAGGGAAAAAATATATTTAATAATAATAATATAAAGTTTTTAAATAAGATTTACAAGTTGTTAATGAGATTTTTAAATATATGTTGATAAGTTGATTTATTAATAATATGTTAATTATGCATTCATTTCATTCCTTTATACATATATGTTTATTTCCCTTACATTTTAAACCTTGCGCATGCAACCTACAAGGATCATTTCATTTTTTTTATGCATTGAATTCTAACGTTTCACTTATAGTTTATATTGCATTCGTCCATTTCTACTTAATTCATTTCATTTGCGTTATTTTCCAATACATGCATGCAAATCTCTTACCTTGTTTTCAATGCATACATTCATTTGCTCATTTATATCCATGTTAATGGATTAAATTATATCTTAAAGGTTTATTTGAACTTTATACACAATTAATAAAATGTTAGATTGTTAGTCCATGTTTTATCTTTCTTAATTAAGTGTAACTTTAGACTTGATGGTTTATATATATTTGTTATATATATATATATTAAATTGATTTGACATTAAACCTATTAAATGTTTGTATGATAAATAAATTGCCTAATTTATGTCTATTTTAAATTTAGTATTGAAATTAATTGTAATAGCAGTCACATTTTGTTTCGTTTAATTTATTGAGCGCTAATTTCATAGTGCATAAATTATTTCATAAAAAATTACATGCATACATAGACTCTCTCTCTATATATAGATATACATATATATATATATATTAGTTAACATATTTAGATAGCAAATGTACAAAAATATACCCTCATTAATTGGGAGCTATTGGAAATATTTAGATTATGTAAAGATGGAATGTAAAATTTTAGATTGTAATTTTTTTTCTTTCCCTTCGATTTGGCTTTCTATAAAAAGTTATTTTCAAATCTTAAACCATAAGGATATTCTAAGATTGTTGTGTCAAACTATATACTTAATTTGTGTCTCTAAAGACACTCTCATTTCTTAAGCATGAAGATAATCGTTTGGATGAAAACGCATGCACCCTATTTTTTTATAAAAATATCTTGAACACATAATTGAAGTTTTTTTTAAAGAAAAAATAATAGGCAATCAATTTCTTGGTTGTTTCCTAAACAATCCTTAATTGTGGGGAAAGAAGTACAAATTAGTTATGTCTATGATTCAATTTCTTAACTTGCATGCATGTAGGAATAATTTTAAATTGTAATCAAGCATAAAAATGGAATGCATTCATTGCTTTAATATAATTAAAATAAAATAAAAATATAGTATTGTCTTTATAGCCTCACATAAAACCATAAACTTCACCACTTATCTCATATTGTCCCTAATTCCCCTTATGAACCAGCCGCCTTCTCCTTCTATGAATGGCCGAAATCTCCCAGTCTTTTCTCCCTTCATTCTCAAAATCTGCGAATGAAATTCAAGTCCTTCAAATTACAAAAACGAAGAACATAGAGGGATGATTAAATCCAACAGTTAATATCTAGGTGAGAATTCTGATTTACATAGTTAATTTTAAATTAATCATTTTCTTGTTTGTGAAATCATGATATGTATGTGGTTGTGATTATTGTATTGTTATTTAGATGTATTAAGATGTCATGAACTACGAAGAAATCTTATTTCGCTACATTTCTAGTTGCGATAAATTCAGATCTGAAATCGTTTGGTTCATATGCATAGATGTCGATTAAAACCATTATATTTTGAATTAAAAATATAGACTCATGCTATCCCCTAGATGTATCTCCTGTCATTTAGATCTGCACTTTTATTTCAAGATCCATGTATACCCTTTTGATTGAAGTAAAGGTCTCAACTTTTATTTTAACCCATCAAAATTTGGATTTGACTCATTGTAGAAATTTGGCGTAAATAGAAGAAGACAATAATTTGATTAGTGAAAATTAGATTTTTATTTACATTTGTAAATAAGAAGAGGACAAAAATATTGAAAGTAGAATTTTGTTTACATTTACATTGGTTAAAAAAAAGACAAAACATGACATTGAATTTTCTTTACACCTCTTTGTAAAAAAAAATATAAAATAAAACTAGATTATTGAAAAAGGGATTTTATTTACATTTCATATGTAAATAAAATGAACCACTTAGCGATGAAACTTTCATTTATGAAATTGGTGAGATTTCTTACCTTTAAAAATAATTAAATTAATTTAATTATTGTTCGTGATGGTTTGAATCATTGTTATGCACGTAAATAGTATAGATCTGCGATGTGGTAATTTAGGATTTTTTGTTTATCTATTATTGTGAATGTTTGTTCATCCGTTGAAAATCTCATTTATTTGATATATGTATATATATATATATGCATTAGGTTTGTGAATTCAAAATGTATATTTGAGTTAATTTGAGATAATTAAAACCAAATCATCTCATTTGGTTATGTAACTTGTTGAGATCCACATCTTTATGTAAATTTAATATGTTAGGGAGAAAAACAAATATGAAAAGTGATT
Source organism: Allium sativum (assembly GCA_030737875.1). Lineage (NCBI taxonomy): Eukaryota > Viridiplantae > Streptophyta > Magnoliopsida > Asparagales > Amaryllidaceae > Allium > Allium sativum. Next base: position 578,701,003 of record CM060915.1, on the reverse strand, counting down.
TTATTTACACTTACCTTTGTAAATAAAAAGAGAACAAAATTTAAAAATAGATTTTATTTACACTTACCTTTGTAAATAAAAAGGGAACAATATTGAAAAGTAGATTTTATTTACATTTACATTTGTAAATAAAAGAGGGTAAAACTTGATTATAGAAAATGATAAACAAAAAGGACATTTCACTTTATTTACAATCAGTTGTAAATAAAATTTGGATTATAGAAATATGACAGAAAAAGGATACATTCTATTTACATTTTTATGTAGATAAAAGATTATATTTATAGTGAAAGTTCGTTTACATTTCATATGTAAATAAAATGAACAATTTAGCGATGAAACTTTATTTATATTTTCTATAAAATGAACAATTTAGCGATGAAACCTTATTTATATTTACTTTTGTAAATCAAAAGGGACACAACTTGATGATCTTTACTTACGTTCTCTCATGTAAAAAGGAATAAAAAGAACGAAATATGAGATGACATTTTATTTACGTTCCTTTTGTAGAGATAAAATAAACCAATTTAGCGATGGAACTTTATTCACATTTTCTTATATGAATAAAAAGGAATAGAATTTGATAACAACTTGATTTACACCCCCTTATGTAAATAAAAAGATTAGTGAACGGTATGGAAAAATTTAACTTTTTATTGAAAATGGGAAAAGAAAAGTTGTTGGTGGAAAAAGATAAGATTTTACTGTTGTAATGAAATTACATTTCTAAACGTAATTAAAGATATGATTTTGTACGGTAACAGAAATTTACATTTTTATTAATATGATTAAAGTAGAATGAAACTTATATTTTTATTATGGTAAATAAAGTAGAATAATCACTTACATTTTTATTAATGTAAAAAGAAAGGAAATGTAATAACTTACATTTTTATTAATGTAATTTAAAGTGAATGAAATTTACATTTTTATTAAGGTAATTTAAAATGAATAGATAATTACATTTTCAATGTAGAAAGAAAAGTTTACATTTTTAATGTAAATTAGATAAGAAAAAAAAAGTTTGCATTTTTAATGTAAATTAGATTAGATTTAAAAAAAGAAATGTTATATTTTTAATGTAAGAAGAAAGTTTACATTTCAATGTAAATAAGAATTAAATGAAAATTACATTTTTTTCTCTTTTTCGTAATTAAGTTAGAGAAACATAAAAATTACATTTTTATGTGATTAAGTTGATTTCCATGTAAATAAGACATTTTGAAATGAGAAACATTTTAAAATAATATTTTTAGTAGAACAATTATATGATTAATTAAAATTGTACTTGGACACGAGGTTGGGTCACATTTGTGGTGGAAGTCTGCCCGGACCCAACCGGCATATCCAGCAGCTACAAATGTTGGGCCTAATGTAAGAGGTTCAAGTGCACAAATACGAATTGGGCCAAGACACGAGATTAAGCCCAATAAGTGGAATAAGTCTGCCCGGAACCAACCAGCATATCCAGCATCCACAAGTTGTAGGCCTAATGTGAGGGGTCTGGCCCATTATAAAACATAAATGGGTGAGAAACAATTTAATATGAAGTTCATTTATAAAATAAAGATTTCATAGGAATTTACAGTTTCCTATGTAAATAAAGAATGAAATGGAAATTTGCATTTTTAATGAAATCAAGGATTGAAGTAAAATATTTCATTTTAAAATAGAAATAATGCATTGAAAGAAAAGAGTACATTTTTAATGCAAGTCATGAAACTAGAAAAATGATCATATTTTTGAAATAAAAATATGTTTGCATCAAACACCACATTTTTGACATAAGATAATAAAGGAAAGAGGAAAGTTATTTTTTTCTTAATCTAAATAAAAATTAGAAAAGTTTTACATTTTTATGTAATTAAGTTAGAGAACATAAAAAATTACATTTTTATGTAATTAAGTCAATTTCCATGTGAATTAGATTAAAGGTGAAAAATTTACATTTATCATGTAAATTAGGATAAAGGAGGAAAATTACATTTTTAATGTAATTTAAATTTAAAGAAAGGAAAGTACATTTTCTATTTAAAGGAAGAATTTCATTTTCATGTAATTAAGGTTTAAAATAAGAGTTATATTTTCATGTAATTAAGATTAAAGGTAAAAGTTACATTTTTCATGTAATTTATTAAAAGTAAAGATATATTTTTAGGAATAGGTTTTTTTTATTAAAAGGAATAAGGATTAGAAATGTACATTTTAATGAATGGATCTTCATTAAAAAGAATAAGAAACAAAATATACATTTTTTGTAATTTGAAAGATGGAAGAAAAATGTACATTGTTGTGTATGTGAATTATAATAAAATATTATTGTGTGTCATGTTATACCTTGATATTACATACACAAATAGGAGTATTTGTTGCTAGCAAAATATAATGGAATGAAAATGAACTATTTTTATCAAGATAAAAATAGTGATAAATAATAATGTTATGAAATGCTTTAAAATGATAATTATGCGAGGATTATTTGGAAAGATCGAGTTATACTCATTTCAAATAATCATACGACGTTTAAATGGAAGATATGAGAGACAATGTTGAAGACCGACGATCTTCACATCGGATGGGCGATGACTACTGAGACCCTGGACTGACTTCCTCCTAGGAAGGGGTTGAAGTGGAAATTGTCTGGACGTAGTGTTGATTTGTACGGATTTGGCTTTCGCTCAGACCCAGAGCATAAGCTTATAAATGGATTGTATGTCTGACATTGTATTCCTTTATACTGTATTCGTTGATCTCTGCTAAACATATATCTGTTTGGTGTTTTACACCCTTCTCTGAGACGTACGATCTTAGAGGTTATATGTTGGTAGAAATCAATGGTATGGTATGGATTGACGATGTGGCATGCTAAAATGCATATGATCAAGGCTTTGTTGAAAAGCAGGCCTTGTGGGATGATCAAAGCATAGCCTGTTTAGGCGTAGCTTTGTGTATAGCGTGACTTCGCGAGCCTCACACCCCGGTATAAGTCAAAAACGGGATTAGGACTACAGGGAGTGCACATGTTTCTTTCTAGCTAGGAGTAGTGTCAGTGCTTAAACTGGCTGGCATTTTACTTATGTGATGATGGATTTTGAGGCGCCTCGGATTTATAGGCCGTTAGTGGTCATACTATAGGTTAATAGGAACCGGGAAGCGTGTGTTCAGGCATAATTAATCCACTACCCTTAGGTAGGGACCGACACTGAAGATCCAAGGGTTGCCCATAGGTGTGATCCTGAGGCATTTGCTAGAGTGTCTCGAATCGGAGAGGAGCTTGCCCCTAGCCTCGACTCATGATGGAAATCCAATTCCCAATACGACCTTGCGGTTTTGATTATATAACTAGTATGGCGACATAGTAGGATGGGGTACTATGCCGTCTATGATTGATACATTATGATTGAAATGTTTTTGAAACATATATATGCCCATAGATTTACACACTAATATTAAATCCGTTTTATCGTATCAAGCAACTTTTGACCATTATAAGGTAAAACCCTATCCTCCGGTTTGTGTTGCATTGTGTGATGGGACTTGGGTCTTATAATGGTTTCATTTTTCTAAAAAGCATCGCGTCGTTTTGACGATTCACTTTAATTTATGGACGACAATCCATGGAAATAAACCCGTTCCGCATTAGCGGTGTGGTCTTTGGATTTGTCTTATTACTATTAGTCATATTAGTTAAGAATTCTCACACCAGTCCCATGACTGACCCATAGTTTGTTTCACTTTGCAAACCCGGGTGCCCTCTTTTCCACACAGACAGTCGAGTAGGTTTTTGCAGATATTTATCTATTTAGCAGGATCCTGGATTGAAGCTTAAAGCTGTATCCAGAGCATTGGAAGTCTTCCGCTGCACTAAGTCTATTTATTTTCGCTGCAATGTATTAAAATATTATAATTTATCTTCCACTGTAATTTTATCGATGTACTCTGATATTCTGTACTCTGATGTAACATTTATTATTGATGTTATAAAAGTCTTTTGTTATTTATTCTAATGTGTTGTATGCCCAAAGTTAAAGTATTCGAGGATTTCCAACCTTTGAATCAGACCTATGTAGTTTATGGTCGATTCAAAGAGCAGGAATTTTCGGGTCTTTACACCATTCCTCAGTTAAAAACGAAGTCAATCAAGTTGGGGTATGACTACCTCTCAGACCTTAACTGAACAACATTATTAACCTTGAAATAGACAAGTTCACCTTTTAAATATTTAACAAATTCCTTACGAAATTCTCGGATTCTATTTACGAGTCCACTTCTTTAATATAAACACTGATTATAACTATAGCGTTATAATCCCTACTTCTGAAATATCTAACTTCAATATATAAATTTTATTCCTTAATTTAACTAAATAACCAAATAGGCAATTTATAAATAAATCATTTATTCTTGATTAAAAACGGAAAGTGTACTTTCCCGAATTCGATATAATCGAATTTCAATGTATAACTCCCTTTCGAAAAATCACTATTCGATAACTCCTTTTCAAATAAACTATATTCGATAACTCCTTTCGAATAAACTATATTCGATAACTCCTTTCGAATAAACTATATTCGATTAACTCCTTTCGAATAAACTATATTCGATTAACTCCTTTTGAATAAACTATACTCGATTAAATCCTTTCGAATACACTATATTCAATACCTCCTTTCGAAGAAACTATATTCGATTAACTCCTTTCGAATAAACTATATTCGATTAACTCCTTTTGAATAAACTATATTCGATAAATCCTTTCGATTAACTATATTCGATTAACTCCATTCGAATAAACTATATTCGATTAACTCCTTTCTTTGAATAACTACTACTCAACTAACTCTATATGATTAACTCTAATCAACTAACTCTATTCGATTAACTCCAATCAACTAACTCTATTTGATTAACTCTAATCAATTAACTCTATTCGATTAACTCTAATCAATTAACTCTATTTGATTAACTCTATTCGATTACTCTATTTGATTAACTCTACTTGATTAACTCTAATCAGTTAACTCTATTCGATTACTTTATTTGATTATCTCTATTTGATTAACTCTAATCAAATAACTCTAATCGATTACTCTATTTGATTAACTCTATTCAATAAACTCTAATCAATTAACTCTATAACAACCCGTATTTCTGATAACCTGTTATAACGTAAATCGAGGCAGAATTTAATTTAAAAATCTGTATCAAGGGAAACGGGCTGTGCCATTGCGTTCGTCTCGGAAAAATACGCGAAATAGAATCCGAGTTTTCGAAAATTGGAGTCCGTATGACCTGATTAAGGCCCATTGAAATTCTCAGAATATTCCAAAGTAAAAAACAGATTTAAAATTCAGGTTTAAATTTCGAGATTAGGGCAACTGGGCGCGGGGGGGAAATTTCCCGCCAGACCACCCATGTCGACAGCCCTGTCGACTGGGCAGTCGACATGGTTAGGCCCAAGTCGACAGCCCTGACGACTTGGGTGTCGACATGGACAGCACGGGCAGTTTTGCCTGGTGCACCTGTTTTGAGTGTTGGCTTGGTCTTTGGGCCAGATTCGGTTTTTAAGGTTGATATTAGATCTAGGGATGATCATAAGGCTTAAAACTAATCCTAATCTCTATAAATAAGACCCTAACCTAACCCTAAATCATCATTATTCATTCATACAACTAAACTATGGCAAAATCATTCCTCTCATGGCCTCCACCCTCTTCATAAAATTCCTAAGTTATTTCTATGAGAGATTTTCAATGCATACAAGTGTTTTCAAGCTTGTATGAGCATCATTAGCTTGCATTCAAGTCAAGTTTCCATATTTACATCATAAAGCAAGGGTTTTGATCATTTTTGCTCAAGGGTTTTTCTGTTGGAGCTTGCATTTTGGGTTTAATTGATTGCATAAGGGCTTTGTCATATTTTTGTGTCTTCATAAGCATTGTAAGCCCTTTGCTACTTTCATATTTAAACTCTAAAGTTAATGAATGATGCAAGTTGTGTTTGATCATTATGATATGCAAGTTTATCATGTTATGTTATGCAAGTATGCCATGTTATGATATGCAAGTTTATCATGTTATGTTATGCATGTTTGCCATGTTATGATATGCAAGTTTATCATGTTATGTTATGCAAGTTTGCTATGTTATGATATGCAAGTTTGCCATATGATATGCAAGTTTGGGATGATCATTTGGTTCATGTTATCATGTTATGCAAGCTTATCTTGGGTTTATGAGCTTAAAGCTTCAAGCTTTATGCTAAAGGTTGCATTTTGGCAACATGTAAGTTATCATATCCCTTATGATAACTTGCATGTGAGGCTAAATGCGAACTTATGGCCATTTCTACATGTCATTTATCACCATGTATCACCAATATGCTAAGTTTGGTTTTATGCATGCTTTTGAGGCCTAGAAATGTAATATGCAAGTATATGAACATATGTACATTTCATATGCCACCATGTTAAACTTGTGGCTTCAACACCTTTATGTCATGATTATGCCAAGTTCCCTCTTTCTATCCTTTATGCGCTATTGCGATATGTAAGCGATGGGATTGCGTTTGGGGTTGGGTAAACTTAAAAGACATAAAAACATAAGATTGGGAATTTACCTATTAAGTTAGGTCTACCCATTGGGAATTTCCTATTAAGTTAGGTCTACCCAAATGCTTGAAAACTTGTAATATGTTTTGTAAACATAATGGACATGACACTTAGAAAATATAAGTGTGACCAACTCGAGGTTGGGTTGAGTTTGTAGCGTAAACCTACCCGGAACCGACCGGCTTAACTAGTTGCTACAAACAATAGGACCCAATGTGAGAAGTTGGTCATGTGGTACCTTGAACCCGAGGTTAGACCAAGTTGTGGTGTAAAGCTACCCGGAACCGACCGGCTTAACTAGTAACCGCAACAAAGTCTAATGTGAGAGGTTAAGGCACATTAATTAACTAATGCTACATGATAAGGTTAAGTAAATTTGACTTATGACACTTAACCAATCTGAACTCGGTAAATTAACGGGGTTAAGTTAACCTACACTTAACCAATCTGAACTCGGTAATTTAACGGGGTTAAGTTGAACTATACTTAACCAATCCAACTCAGTAATTTGATAAGGCTGAGAACCAATTTGATACCTGGTCTGGATAAACTAACTTGACTGATAAATTAAACGAACCTGTTTTGCGGATCTGTAGGACCCACACCAAGTTAGGCAAGTTTGTAAATCTGTTATCTGATCCGTTAGTCTGAAAACTAATCGTCTGAACTTTGTATGTCTGAACTCTGTTAATAAGTTAATCTGAATCTGATAGTCTGGGGACACAAGGGGGAATACTTGTGTCATTTGTTGTTTGGGACCCATTTTAGTCAGTAACCCTTTCTGGTATCAAAACTTTGACCCAACTGTAGGTAGGGTCCGGGCACGCTTACTGAACTAATTATAAGTGGTTCATTCTGATAATGGCGATGGGTGTTGATGGTGCGTTCCAACCGGGTCATGTGCGTGCATGGATCCCGGTCTGCCTCTGAGGATGTAAGACGCCGTGACATCTGTAAATATGCCTGTGCCAATTGGTTGCCACTTTAGGGAATGATACACCCTATCGTGGGGCCGACACAGGGTATTTATGTATTAGGGAGTCGATCGCTTGGGTAGGATTTAGGGTACACTTAGCTCTGTCTGATTATGTTGGTACTGTCTGTTTTGTTGGGTGGCAACACCCGTCTGTTTCTGCGTGGTACCGTCTGTTAGGGTGGTAAAGGCCCATTATTGTTAGCATTCCGTTTCTGTACTTTATCTGTTAGGGTGGTAAAAGCCCATTTTTTCCAAACTCTATCTCTGTATGGACCATTCTGTTCCGTCCTGTTTCGATGTGAACATTGGGGTAACACCTAATCCTGTTATACTAGAATTGGTACCAAGAAGTTGGATCTTGATTTAAGTCAAACACCTGATACTGGGCCAAGTTTAGGCCAAGGGATAAATTCTTGTTTATACATGACATGTTAGAATGCTGGTACACCTGTGGTGAAAAACCCTAAAACCTGATTATGCGATGACACTTTTATCTACCTTGTTAGTTAATCATCATGCTAGTATGTTGTTATCCTTATGTACATCCCTGCTTCTCATGCCAGTTAACTTTATCAGTTTACATTGATTGTAGTAGGGCTTACTCAGTCTTTTTGACTGACCTGTTTTTCTTTCGCCTCTTTTCTTCCGCTTCCCCCCCCCCCCCAGGTTCTCAGGGTGGGAACGTTGGAGCTTAGCTTGGATTTCTGATCGCTTGCTCGTGGGATTTTAGCTCATGTACGGTCTTGACATGAAGCTAGCTATGGTTATCACTTATTTTGGGGATAGTACTTATGTATTTCAGTTTTTCAGTGATGTTGTTTTTATCTAGACTTGTGTATTTGGAAAGTTGACATTATGTTGTACCAGACTTGTTTTGAAATAGTTTGAAATCTTCCGCTGTTTTACTTATCTTATTTACTCTGTTTACATATATACATATGTTCTTGTTCTGCCTTGATATATCATTATGCATGTTTACCTGATTCAAACGCCCCTCCAAAGTCAGAGTGCTTGCAAGAGCCACCCTGGCGGAGGCGGGGTGTTACATTTTGGTATCAGAGCATATGGTTTACGAGAAGGAACAAAAGATTTTGAAAAACTATTTTCAAAACCAAGTATAAAGTATTTTCCAAAGAAAAGTCTAGTTTATTTTAAAAGGCTATTCCCCAAAAGCCATTAGCACAATCCTTAGTTATCTATTCTTAGTTTCCTCGTTCTGAATCTATCTTTTCCTTCGTTTCAGTATGGCAGATAACTTTGTTATCCCAGAGGGAGTGCAAGTTCCTGTTTGGTATAGGAGACTTATGGAGGCTAGGGCGACCGAAGCCGGCCCCGCAAATGTTACTCCTCCTCCGGTGGTTAATGTTCCTCCTCCTCCTTTCGCTGAGGTTCCTCCTCCTCCTCCCCCTCAGCATCCTCCAGTAGAGTTCACGAAGATTTGCAAGGACTTCAAAGCAATGGGTGGCAAGAACTTTCTAGGTACCGAGACTTTTGTAGAGGCCCGGAATTGGTTGAAAGAGACCGAGGATTTATTCGCTATCTTTGGATTAGATGATCAGAGAAAGATCTTGTTGGCGGTTTGGCTTATGAAGGATGAAGCCGCTTATTGGTGGGAGATCACCACCGCGACTAGGCCCGTTGAGACTTGGGATGATTTCAGGACAAGATTCGGGCTTAAGTCTCTGTCTTCTGCTGAAGAGAATTTGCAAATGGAGAGGTTTATTGCTTTGAAGCAGGGAGACATGTCTATCAAAGAATATGTGAACAAGTTCAATCAGTTAGCTCGTTTTGGCTTGGATATGGTGAGTACTACTCAGAAGAAGGCTCTTCGTTTTGCTAGAGGATTGAATGAGCCGTTACAGGAGTTAGCTATGTCTCATGTGCCCATGGGGGCCACGTTTGAGAGTTTGGTAGATATGGCCCTACTCAATGAAGAGAACAAGAGTGCAAAGAAGGAGGTCAAGGTGAATGAGTCTCAAAACAAGAAAAAGGGGCCCAAAAAGGAAATACAAAAGAAGGAGGAGAAGTCTGAAGATAAGAAGGAAAAGAAGTGCTTTACTTGTGGAAGCTCAACTCATTTAACAAGGATTGCAGAAAGAGGAAGGGCACTTGCTTTAACTGTGGAGAGATGGGACACTTCACTAGGGACTGCCTGAAGAAGAAAGGGACTACATCGGAAGGAACGGTGAATACTCGCATGGCGAGTGAATAGATTAGGGCTAGAATAATTTGTCTGTAGGATGTTTAATTTTCCTTGTCTGATTTTCAGTTTGAAACTCTTTTTCTGGTATTTTGATTCTGTAATGGAAACTCAGTACTTTAATGCTAGTCTTGCTTCTGATCTGGTAATAGTCTCAAACTCCCTGAGAGTTATAACTCATCTGTTTGTGATAAATTGGGGTTTGAGAGTATCTGTGTTGGGCATGAGGGTGACTATGACGAATACATTCTGGGTTTCTACCATGCTTAGTTTCCTAAGAATCATTTGGGGAAATATGATCTGTACTAGTAGTCTGTAAGTATATGTACCAAGTTTTTGTTTTATCTGTACTCGCTTCCATCACTCGACTGTATCTTGTTGAGATAGGAATCCTATGGATGTAAACATGTGTTTGAGACATGTTATGTTTGATGGTTGCAAGTGGATGCAAGTGGTTGCTAGTGGTTGCTCGTGGATGCATAAACACACACTAGGCACTAGATCGGCTTGAAATACACTCTCATATTGCATATGGACGTGTGTACATTTTCAATTCTTATGGTTGCAAGATGGTTAATTCAGCACATGGATGTTGCATATGGACGAATGTTTGTGCACACATATAGTATTATATGATTAGGACTATTTGCATACATAATGGATTCATTTCACTAACATACTTTGCATTGATGATCTTTGCATTAGATAAGAACATATACACACACCTTTTGCATATGTTCATACCGCATTAGAATCTTTAAGGACAATGATTGCTCGTGAATGATGATTTGAGTAGATGGATGATGGATGGTAGGATGCGTTCTTCCTAACTTGAAGATTTCGAGGACGAAATCCTTTAAGGAGGGGAGAATGTAACAACCCGTATTTCTGATAACCTGTTATAACGTAAATCGAGGCAGAATTTAATTTAAAAATCTGAATCAAGGGAAACGGGCTGTGCCATTGCGTTCGTCTCGGAAAAATACACGAAATAGAATCCGAGTTTTCGAAAATCGGAGTCCGTATGACCTGATTAAGGCCCATTGAAGTTCTCAGAAAATTCCAAAGTAAAAACAGATTTAAAATTCAGGTTTAAATTTCGAGATTAGGGCAACTGGGCGCGGGGGGAAATTTCCCGCCAGACCACCCATGTCGACAGCCTTGTCGACTAGGCAGTTGACATGGTTAGGCCCAAGGCGACAGCCCTGTCGACTTGGGTGTCGACATGGACAGCACGGGCAGTTTTGCCTGGTGCACCTGTTTTGAGTGTTGGCTTGGTCTTTGGGCCAGATTCGGTTTTTAAGGTTGAGATTAGATCTAGGGATGATCCTAAGGCTTAAAACTAATCCTAATCTCTATAAATAAGACCCTAACCTAACCCTAAATCATCATTATTCATTCATACAACTAAACTATGGCAAAATCATTCCTCTCATGGCCTCCACTCTCTTCATAAAATTCCTAAGTTATTTCTATGAGAGATTTTCAATGCATACAAGTGTTTTCAAGCTTGTATGAGCATCATTAGCTTGCATTCAAGTCAAGTTTCCATATTTACATCATAAAGCAAGGGTTTTGATCATTTTTTCTCAAGGGTTTTTCTATTGGAGCTTGCATTTTGGGTTTAATTGATTGCATAAGGGCTTTGTCATATTTTTGTGTCTTCATAAGCATTGTAAGCCCTTTGCTACTTTCATATTTAAACTCTAAAGTTAATGAATGATGCAAGTTGTGTTTGATCATTATGATATGCAAGTTTATCATGTTATGTTATGCAAGTATGCCATGTTATGATATGCAAGTTTATCATGTTATGTTATGCAAGTTTGCCATGTTATGATATGCAAGTTTATCATGTTATGTTATGCAAGTTTGCTATGTTATGATATGCAAGTTTGCCATATGATATGCAAGTTATGTTATGCAAGTTTGGGATGATCATTTGGTTCTTGTTATCATGTTATGCAAGCTTATCTTGGGTTTATGAGCTTAAAGCTTCAAGCTTTATGCTAAAGGTTGCATTTTGGCAACATGTAAGTTATCATATCCCTTATGATAACTTGCATGTGAGGCTAAATGCCAACTTATGGCCATTTCTACATGTCATTTATCACCATGTATCACCAATTTGCTATGTTTGGTTTTATGCATGCTTTTGAGGCCTAGAAATGTAATATGCAAGTATATGAACATATGTACATTTCATATGCCACCATGTTAAACTTGTGGCTTCAACACCTTTATGTCATGATTATGCCAAGTTCCCTCTTTCTATCCTTTATGCGCTATTGCGATATGTAAGCGATGGGGTTGCGTTTGGGGTTGGGTAAACTTAAAAGACATAAAAACATAAGATTGGGAATTTACCTATTAAGTTAGGTCTACCCATTGGGAATTTACCTATTAAGTTAGGTCTACCCAAATGCTTGAAAACTTGTAATATGTTTTGTAAACATAATGGACATGACACTTAGAAAATATAAGTGTGACCAACTCGAGGTTGGGTTGAGTTTGTAGCGTAAACCTACCCAGAACCGACCGGCTTAACTAGTTGCTACAAACAATAGGACCCAATGTGAGAAGTTGGTCATGTGGTACCTTGAACCCGAGGTTAGACCAAGTTGTGGTGTAAAGCTACCCGGAACCGACCGGCTTAACTAGTAACCGCAACAAAGTCTAATGTGAGAGGTTAAGGCACATTAATTAATTAATGCTACATGATAAGGTTAAGTAAATTTGACTTATGACACTTAACCAATCTGAACTTGGTAAATTAACGGGGTTAAGTTAACCTACACTTAACCAATATGAACTCGGTAATTTAACGGGGTTAAGTTGAACTATACTTAACCAATCCAACTCAGTAATTTGATAAGGCTGAGAACCAATTTGATACCTGGTCTAGATAAACTAACTTGACTGATAAATTAAACGAACCTGTTTTGCGGATCTGTAGGACCCACACCAAGTTAGGCAAGTTTGTAAATCTGTTATCTGATCCGTTAGTCTGAAAACTGATCGTCTGAACTTTGTATGTCTGAACTCTGTTAATAAGTTAATCTGAATCTGATAGTCTGGGGACACAAGGGGGAATACTTGTGTCATTTGTTGTTTGGGACCCATATTAGTCAGTAACCCTTTCTGGTATCAAAACTTTGACCCAACTGTAGGCAGGGTCCGGGCACGCTTACTGAACTAATTATAAGTGGTTCATTCTGATAATGGCGATGGGTGTTGATGGTGCGTTCCAACTGGGTCATGTGCGTGCATGGATCCCGGTCTGCCTCTGAGGATGTAAGACGCCGTGACATCTGTAAATATGCCTGTGCCAATTGGTTGCCACTTTAGGGAGTGATACACCCTATCGTGGGGCCGACACAGGGTATTTATGTATTAGGGAGCCGATCGCTTGGGTAGGATTTAGGGTACACTTAGCTCTGTCTGATTATGTTGGTACCGTCTGTTTTGTTGGGTGGCATCACCCGTCTGTTTCTGCGTGGTACCGTCTGTTAGGGTGGTAAAGGCCCATTATTGTTAGCATTCCGTTTCTGTACTTTATCTGTTAGGGTGGTAACACTACTACAAAACAAGCCATTTGCATCAGTTGTTAAACCTCTGTTGCATCAGTTGTTAAACTGATACAAGTGAAGATGATGCAATAGACAAATTTATGTTGCATCAGTTAAAGAACTGATGCAAATGACGATCACTTTCATCAGTTGTTTAACACAACTGATGCTATAGAGCAGATGCAAATGTCTGCATATGCTTTCGAAGTTTGGGTCTATTGCATCAGATTTTTAGAACAACAGATGCTAATAAACAGATGCAAAAATAACATTTGTTATAACCTTTAATGTATTGCATCAGTTGCCTTTGCTATTACAACTGATGCGAAATAAGTGAATTAAAAAATCCACTATTTACAAAATTTTAAACCTGAAGCGATATTAAATCGAATTTAAAATTCTACAGATGCATTAATAACACCAATATGATGAAACAAAAAATATAATTGTATTATCAATCAACATAGTTCATGTTTACAACCAAAATAAATAAATTACATACTCTAATCTTAAAACTAAAGCCAACGTGCATAACAAAAGACTAACATAACTACATCCAATTATGTATGATATAAGTCGCTAAGCAATCCCGAACTTCATCTATCTCTTGTCGGTCATAAGAACCACGTTGTGCAAAGTCCTGCATTTTATAAAAGTAGCATTGTTTTAAAACGTCGTAAATAACATATAATAGCTAGGCGAATGAAATAAATTAAAGTATACCTTTTGTAAATCGATGCTTTGATTGTGATGTTTTACTATGTCAAGCATATACATCACATAATATACACAATTCGTTGCTTCAAATTGCTGCAGACACTGGCAATATTACAAAATGATTTAATAGTTAGTTAATGAAACAAAAAAAAGCATAATATTAATTCATCGCAGCTTTTAATGTGTCATTTTCTTGGTTCAAAAGACTATTTTCTAGTTCTGCATGATGCTGCATAATACAGTGAAATAGTTTTAACACGGCACTTGTTTTCGGATGTGTAATTCTTTATTGATCCAGGTTCAAATATAACCCTAGTTTTCATATGTGTTTTTCTCATGCGATCAGTCTCTATCTCTATTTTTAACGCTAACTAAACTAAGTGTACAAATTACATCCCGAAGCCACTAAAAAAAGAAAATAAAAGAAGTATTACTAAATAAAGCTATTAGGCATTAATGACATGTTAGTTTAGTTTTGTAATGTATACATTCCTACTTCTATGACAAGCTCGCATTTTTCTTCTTTGCTAAATGGTTTTGTAATAACAGGTTTGTTTAATATCAACAATAATATCAATATGTCACTTGCAAGGTTCACATTCGTGACCTTTTAGTTCGAGCTGTCAACCAACCAAGCTAACCATTTTGGCATATGTACTAGCAAAATTTGAATTATTCATGACTTGACAGATTAATATAACGGGAACAGTTTCTTTCGATGTTTCATCATTATGGTGTAGGCTATCCTTGGCAGCAACGCTTCATTGAATGAGTGTTGATCATGTTAAAATTGTATGTATTATCTTTATCTTTATATTCTTCTGTCATCATATTTTTTTTAAAGATGATATGAGGTCTTAAAGACTGACCCAAACAAAGATTAGGTACTGTAAATTTACAGAAACCTATTCTACTTACAGTAAACCGTTTTCAACAACAACAATGAATCAAACCCAACAAATAAACATCAAAATGCTGTAAAATAGAGTGTGTGAGTTTTACAAACTCACCTTAGACTGGATTTAGATGATTCTAGCTTGCATTGGCTACAAGGGGATGAATCAGAGCCTCAAGAACCCAAATCATTCAGTTTCTCAGATATGCAAATAGAAAGGATTTCACTGCAACTTTTCTCCTCAGATTTCATTCAATGCTTAGTAACAGAGCTTGATCCCCGTACCTCTCGCATGCTAAGCGAGTGCGCGACCAAATGAGCCACATCCCCTTCAACATATACAGTAATTGAATCCATATATTTGTCACAAGCTGAGAATGGGAACGTATTGGCAAAAGATAACAATGGACAGAATATGAACCGGGTGCAGAACATAACGAAAATCTGAATAGCAATATCAAGCAAATAGCTTTAACGTCCTTCCCTGTATTCCCAATATTACCTTTCAGAACATGATGCACAATAGCCCCTTTTGATTTAAACTTGATCCGGCAGCAGAAAAGCCTAAATAATCCAAATAAATCTTTAAACAGAAATACTTCGCTTCTAACTTTTGGCAGACCAAACCATGTTTAGTAATCCTGATTTGAAGAGTTAAGATTTGGAGATCTAAGAAATGGAGTTTGGGTCCATCATGCGATACTGTTTTGAAGCCAAACCAACCTTTGGGTCCATATTTTAAGCTGGACGTCCAACAATGTCTTCAATAAGCAGTCGTTCATCTTCAAGCAGTACATGAGCTCCTCTTTTAGCTTTACTTGCCGGAATTGCTGCACTTCACAACCATTCAGTTATTTTTAACTGTATCCTTTGACTTCTGATAACTTATAAAATTTGTATAATTTAAACGAAAACCAACTTCATCTCCAAGACCTATCTTTCTTCATCCTTCTCAACAATGCAAATTGTTGCATTCTCCATCATATCAGCTAATTTCCATGCCATGCTGACATAGCGACCACTTCTCCTCTTTTGTACGACTGCACTCTATCCAACACTGCGTAATAATTCAACCTCATTTTGCTTCCCTCAGCTTCTAAGACATGGGATTGCTGCATAGATTAAATTTCTTGAATCCACTAGTATTATTTCAGCGTAGCAATGAGATGAACCTCTGGATTGCGAGCTTTAGCTATCATGGGGTGGTACTTGGATGTTCATGGATAGACGAACCTTAGATGTTTCATACAGGAGAAAAAATAACTTGCAGGATCGAAACTGCAACTCTATGTACCAGCTACCAGAATACTTAGCATTATCAAGAAAATAGCTTCCACCTCCTTCTCTGTATTCCTACGTTGCCTTTAAGGACACGAAACCCCTTCTGGGAGCAGTAAAGCCAAAACGATCCAGACCACAGGCTGATATATTTCGTTTTAACTTCTGTATCATAAGATCATGTTTACTATTCCTGATTTAGGGAAGCTAGAGTTTGGATCTTGTCTGTCATCATGTATGTTTGATCATAGACATCGTATTGTACTCTCGTTGTTGTGTAATTTACAAATGTATATCATTTGAGTAAATTATTTGCAAATTAAGACATCATCTTATTGCTCCTTAAAAAACGCACAATTGATTCAAAGAAAAACTGAAAATGGAATGTCACCTTAATATGCTTCCATTGAAAAGAAGGTTCTCGTGACCTACCACCCAATGCCTTGTAAATTTTGAAGGCCCTACACATGCAAGAAAATATAAATATTAATTCATTGTTATTACATAATAAAACAAATAAATACAACTTTTGTGGCCTAATGTCCAATTTACGTTTGCATACGGCCTAAGAATCAAAAACATAAATCTCATTCATTTCTCCACGAAAAACAAGGAGTGGGCAATGTTTCCTGCATTACAAGATTTACAAAAAATTAAAATTGACAGAAATTTTGTTAAATAATTACTAAAACTTTATGTTCATATCCTTCGTATTGCGGGGCTAAAATTAAAGTTTTAGATTTTGATGCCCTCCATGTGTTTGACAAATATGTATTTGTTGCGTTTGGATATTTCCGCGCTTGGGAAAGCTTTTGTGGAGACATAAACCCGATGTGTAGCAGAGGCAGAAGTGTACTGCTCTTCAGTGTGTCCGTATAGTTGCATTTCCATTATTCCTCTTAAGCAAGACAGCAAAGCAGTAAACTGAAATAGAACCACCAATCTCCAAGCAGTAACGGAAAACGTGAAATGAACCAAGCAGTCGATTAGTCACAGGACACCGCAATACTTGAATTTGATAGATTGTCTTTGCCAGAAATCATACTTTTAGCCATCTTAATTAAATTCTTAGTTCCATCTACTGGTGCATTTTCATCTAAATTCTAACAAAAATAAACTTCTCCAACCGATTTATCATTTGATGGTTACACTAAACTTTGATGTAGATAAGAAACAAGAAATTCAGAAGAAAAAAAAAATCTTTATGAAACTAATACAGTTATGATAGAAAACAATAAAAACTAATGAAATTTGAGGGTATTTCACCATTTCTTCAAAGAAAATAAACCCTCAAGCAAGAGTAGTGCACATGTATTCTTCTACTTCTATGAAGCACTAGTACAGCCGTTAACATAATATCTAAAAATGACAGTACAGCGGTACTCCATAGTTGAACATGTAGTACTAAACCAGATAATATCTCAAGTTCATTCACCTTAGATGTAGTACAAATCCAGATAACATCTGAAGTTATTCACTTTGGGTGTGTACGTGTATAAAAGTAGCTGAGGCAGTCCTTCGACCATAACCAACAATCCGTTCTGTTCACTTCTTCTCTTTCATCCAGACAAACCACAACACAACTAACAATACAAAACTAGTCACAACCAGCCACAAACCACTTAAAAAATATATTATATAATACAAAAGGTACAAAACAGCAAACACCTCTTTCATCCAATACTACCTCTTTTCACTGTAGCAAACAGCGTTTGCATGCTTTTTTATTATTAAAAGTTTATAACGGCAAATACTTTGCCGTTATAAAATTATAACGGCAAAGACTTTGCCGTTATAATCACCAACCTCTGTTCACTCAACTGGACTTGAACCACATCCAAACTAGCCACGGGTGACTGAACAAGTCATAGCTGGTTGCTCCGTGGTTTGTTTAGTAACTGAACAAGCCATTGTTGGTTGTGCTCTTAGCTAAGCAGGTAACGGATGGCAAATGTATCAACAGGACGATCTGTAAAGACATGACATGCGAGCTTTTTTTGCATATTTCACCATGTTTGTCTCAGGCCTCCCCTGTTGAGCCTTTTTGCAAAGCATGCCAAAGTTCAAAAATAAACATATAGGTTCTGTAAATATCCCAGGAGAATCGGTACTAATTCGTGTCATTTCAGATGAGGCTTTTGTCTTCTTCTTTTTTAAACCGATATTACACATATCCACGTTTTTTTTAATAAAAAAAATATACCAAATCAGCTCGAAAATCGTAGTGCAAGACATCAAAACGATGAATAAATATATCATATTTAGGGAATCAACAAAAGTATTTCACTGACCTTCACAGAAGTATTAAAATATTAGGAAATGTAAACTGAAAAACGTAACGTAATGCTACCATATGATTACACTGGCCAAAGGAATAATATAAATAACATCATCACATGCTTGAACTTCTTTTATAAATGTTATAAATTCAAAATAACAATGGTTAGAGAAGATTATAGATATAATAAACTCCATTGCTGGATTCTACTGAGCAATAAACGCACCATAATATAGTTGAGATATAAAGAGCATCCACTCAACACTTGAAAGTGTAAAGCAAAAGCTAAAAGCAAAATATAACTACAATACTTTTAACAGTTTAGTATCAGGCTATAACAATATATGATAAAGAGAGAAATTCTATCCATGATGCATTCAAGAGTCCAAGACTCGGTTATTGGAGATAAATGGAAACAGTGCTACAGGTTAGTGTATATATAATATCATCAATTTGACCGTACACATCAAACATATCAACCTCTAACAACTTGGCATTGGCAAAATGGCAGACGGAGAGTGCAAATTATCTGATGGCATGCTGTAGAGCATCAGAAAGAATGTTTACCAGCCGAAACTGAAGTCAAGAAAACGTTAATTCGAATATACTGCTACAACATGTATGGACAGAAGTAGTGCAAGTATGGTTCTCATAGGGTCTCATGACCTACAACAAGTATGGTTCTTACCCTCTTGCACCCAAAACCTTTTATGTTAGCACAAGGAATCACCACACAGTCAAAACATACTTTTTTCAGCAACAATAATCCAAAACTGAAACCCATTAGCTAGGTATATCCAATGATTCTTAACGCTGTTTATTTATTTATTTATTTTTACATAAAATCTTATCATTTCCATATAAGTAGGTGGCTGAATAGAAAAGAATACATGAAATCTCATAACTGCAGGATGCACATATTGCAGCCACTGTGGAAATTTCGTAACTGCAGGATACATACATATAAGTAGTAATCCCATTATTGCTTGCAGCTATAAGAATGGTGAGTCCAGTACTAATGTCGGACACTCTTTTTACAGTGTTCTCGTAGGATCTTAAACCCTTCAATGCCAGATCACTCATATGCAAGCAAAACACAATTAGATTCTGGTGGTCATCAATTAAAAAAGCATATGCATTAAAGCTTTCAAAAATTTATTTCATGCACATAATTAATTTCTCTAATATACCCTATGCTAGCATTTTTTAAATATAATACTTCGCTATACAGTAATCAAACATCAACCACACACTTGATTAACCACCGTTATGTCAGGCTTATAATACATTAAAGCAGCTAATTCTAACTACATTTAAATCTACTGCACACAACAGGAAATAAAATCTGCTTTACCTGTCAGCATTGTCGTCCAGTAATTCAAAATGCTGATCTTAGGTTCACTCACTTGTTTGTGACTATCTGTATTCAGAAAGTAATAGTATCTGCCTCTGATGATTGGTTACACGAACCGGTAAACAAGTATTAATATATTGGTCAAATTTAATAAATTAATTATTACTATTTGATAAGATGTTAAATTTTAATGAATTAGTTTATGAATACAAGTTTGATGGCTATCAAACTACAATATTCATATTTATAGTTAACCATTGATTTATTTTTTTTTTTTTTTTTTTTTGCAGTTTGATTAATCCTTTCTAAAGTAAATTAGATAATAAACAATTGAAGTGCTACGACCTTTAATTCCAGATCCTAAGCGATTGCACATGTATAGTGATCTATGAGACTGAGTTGGTTATTCATGCATTTGATAAAACTAGAAGATAACACTCGACCACTTAAGCCACCTTTCAGTGTATGTCAAAAAGATGGATTTGTCTCCAACTGGTAAGAGGCGTTGACCTCAAAAAAAGGCATAAAACATGCATATTTGTTCATTTTTGTTTTGCTGGTTCATCGGATTTATGCATAAAGATTTTCTAAATTAAGAAAAAAAGACCATCTTTTCATTTACTTTAGATGCATCTGTAGTTGTACAAGAATGAGAATAATCAATCATGGTAATGATTTACCTTTAAACTTAAAAAAATGACAAAGGGCTGCATTATTAGGTGCATGCTGCTGCCATATGAAGCAACGAATGTGTTAATACAAGCAGGCAGCCATTTAAAGCCCTACAGACTTATAAGGTATTAAAGTCCAATAATAACAGACCTTCTGTATTAACACGAATAGATTCAAATTCATACTTGTTTTGACTATGAAAATAAGGAATTTCGACTTTGCATGATTACTCTTTCATCTGTGTTTAGTAAAGTACTCCTAAAAAGGTTGGAAATATAAAAAAGGAAATTGCCATTAATTTCAATTTTATTTGACAATTCAAAGAAATTTGAGGCATGGTTGTCAAATTAATTCAATTCAACCTATTGGTTTTAACCCTGATGGTTGTCCATGAATAATAATAACTATCAAAAATATCTGATCCGATCGAATCCAGTCTAATCGAACCAACATAGAAAACTCAATCAATCGGATTGGACCCAACATCAAAAGAAGAAAAAATATATATATATTTTTTTTATGTTTATCACATTCATTTATATTTATGAATAAAAATACCTAATATTCGAAAACAGTATCAGTTGATGTAGATACTGTAAACAAATATATATAGCTCCCTCATATAAGTTTCTAAAAAGAAATTTTGGAAATAGTTTTCCAAGGATAATTTAAAATATGTTTTAATGATGTCAACATGTAAGTTTGAAAATAATAACGCTATTAAATACTTTTATTTTTGCTTCTACCTATCCAGAAACAGCACAATCTTTAGTTATTTGATCCACAATGCTCATGACTGTATCCTAAGTTGAATAAAATGAACGTTTGTGTTCGTCAGTTTCAACATCTAAGCTGTTTATGCTACATCTCACAGAGTTTTCATACACCTAAAATGGAATAAGATATTTATATCCACATGCAAATTTGACTGCTTAGTAAATCATCCAACAAAATTAGGTACATTAAAATTCACAAACACACTAACTGATGTTAGCGATCAATCAATACAGCATTGTCCAGAAGTACAATGACATTTATTACCTACGAGAACATTTATCTTTCTAGAAGCAATGGTACACAGTGTACCTCCTCCTACGTTGCGGTTGGCAAAGAAGAAAGATGTAATAACCAAAACGGCAATGAGTACAAGCAAAACAACACCATGATCTTCCTCGTGATAATTAATTCTGAAACGTGACTCAACAAAAAGATGCTGATATAATTCGATGGTCATTTATACTGATAAGTTATATAATCATTAATCAATGATCAATAAACAAGTTAAGCATTAAAAAAACTAATCTACGGATGGATTGTTCCAATATACGCAAGATATAATCATTTACAACATAACAATAAAACAAATTCTTAGAGATGAATAATAAGTTCAGATTCCAGATTAATCCAAACAATTATTTGCTCAACTCTTGCTGCTAGAAATGTGTTGCATTTTTAGTTTTGCTGCCAAATCTTAAACAGTTCCAATCTTTTTCTTAAATGATTTGGGCTTTTGTATTCGTTCACAAATTATACGACAAATAAATATTACATCGATTAGTCTGTTAAAATTAACAGTACTGATGGGATTTTAAGGTCACAGTGTTATATTCAACACTTTTCACTCCCAGTGGATCTCAGGTAGTTTAAATTCTCGCTTGGAGCAAAAAAAGGAAAAAAAAAAAGAAAAAAAAAAGTTAGCCAATAAAACCTATATGTTTTAAGCTATCAGTAGATTCTGATATTAGTTTCTTACTAATCCCTGAAGGTATATCCTTGTTGTATCTGTGATTCGTGCAAATCTCTGAATCCGCTTGATGTTAATAAATTATACAAGATCAACATGAAGAAATATCCCACCATACGCAATTAAAACACAAAAGAAAGCAGGTCTTTCCACTTAATTTTCATCTAGTTCATTAATAAATGAGCCATGGTTTTAAATATGAGCCAGAAACAATAACATATTTACTGTACCCTATCAGACTGTCTAACACAATCAGTTTTTGAACTGTGTATACATCACACGTCTACTCTATCTGAATTGTCTTTGTGTTCAACATATCAAACTCATAAAGCTCCTGCAGTGAAACTTTTTAAACGCTGAAGACAAAAAAAAAAAGATAAAGTGTCCTCGTTGAATAGTCGCAAAGTCCAGTCTGTAAACCTATCGGACTTCTAAGAAATGGATAATACAGAAAATCGAAATAAGGCATGAAATCAACATGAACATCCAGATTGAACAATAATGCACAAAAAACAAGGCATGAAATCGAAACTGAAATCAAAATATGGCAAATTGAACTGGGCAAAAGATAATACCTGAAAGACTAGTGGCAGGGTCCAAATCTGAAGCCGGAATCGAATTTGGTAATCGTAATCGAAATCCAAACGAATCGAAAGCTGAAAGAGCGCAGTGTTTTTCCTTCGTCTTCCTTGTTTTCGTGCTTTTTTAGGGATTTTCGTACTAGCGCGAAAATGAAAATAAACCGCGTACAGAAAAAAGAAGGAAAAAGCGTGTTGGCACGGGTTAACGTTATTTGGTTCTACGTGGTGATGCGGAGATTCATTTGGTTCAACTTATTTGCTTCCAAAATAACCAATGGATGCTAATTAATGTAGTTGCATCAGTTGATATAACGTTGGTGATGCAACTAAAATCATTTGCTTCTGACTATTTGCTTTGAAAACAATGTACAACTGATGTTGTTTAGATTTTTAACTCTTCTACCGCTTCCCTTATGCCAATTGCTTCGAAAGTTAAGGAGGAACTGACTCAAATAATGTTGCTTGCATCGGTTGTTTGTACAACTGATGCAAATAAGGCGATGCAACAGGTCTGTTTTGTAGTAGTGTAAAAGCCCATTTTTTCCAAACTCTATCTCTGTATGGACCATTCTGTTCCGTCCTGTTTCGATTTGAACATTGGGGTAACACCTAATCCTGTTATACTAGAATTGGTACCAAGAAGTTGGATCTTGATTTAAGTCAAACACCTGATACTGGGCCAAGTTTAGGCCAAGGGATAAATTCTTGTTTATACATGACATGTTAGAATGCTGGTACACCTGTGGTGAAAAACCCTAAAACCTGATTATGCGATGACACTTTTATCTACCTTGTTAGTTAATCATCATGCTAGTATGTTGTTATCCTTATGTTCATCCCTGCTTCTCATGCCAGTTAACTTTATCAGTTTACATTGATTGTAGTAGGGCTTACTCAGTCTTTTTGACTGACCTGTTTTTCTTTCGCCTCTTTTCTTCCGCTTCCCCCCCCCCCCCAGGTTCTCAGGGTGGGAACGTTGGAGCTTAGCTTGGATTTCTGATCGCTTGCTTGTGGGATTTTAGCTCATGTACGGTCTTGACATGAAGCTAGCTATGGTTATCACTTATTTTGGGGATAGTACTTATGTATTTCAGTTTTTCAGTGATGTTGTTTTTATCTAGACTTGTGTATTTGGAAGGTTGACAATATGTTGTACCAGACTTGTTTTGAAATAGTTTGAAATCTTCCGTTGTTTTACTTATCTTATTTACTCTGTTTACATATATACATATGTTCTTGTTCTGCCTTGATATATCATTATGCATGTTTACCTGATTCAAACGCCCCTCCAAAGTCAGAGTGCTTACAAGAGCCACCCTGGCGGAGGCGGGGTGTTACAAACTCTATTCAATTACTCTAGTTGATTAACTCTATTCGATTAACTGTATTGGATTAACTCTAATTGATTAACTTTAATCGATTAACTCTTATATATAATCCATTAAGTTTGATTTCTTATTTCAAAATAATATCCCATTTCCAAATTCTATATATACTTCTATTTATAGAATTATTCATACGAAATCTCCTTTCTATTTCTAACACTTAAATCTTATTTAAAATTCCCTTTTATAACTCTATTTATTTCATAAATAAATATTTCCTTTTATAACTCTATTTATTTCATAAATAAATATTTCCATTTATAATCTATTTGTAAATGTTTTATAATTGTTTCCTTTTCAATTCTATTTGTAAATGGTTTACAAATATTTCCTTTTCAATTCTATTTCACAAATATTTCCTTTTCTATTTGTTTCACAAATATTTTCCTTTTCTTTTTGTTTCACAAATATTTTCCTTTTATATTTGTTCAATTTATTTTGAAAATAATTATCCCTTTTATCTTTCTTTCTACTTATTCAACAAATATTTCCTTTTCTAACTCTATTTATTTTTAAAATGTTTATTTTTATAAAATCTTTTGATTTTATAAATATTTCTTTTTCAATATAACATTGAAATTTTCCTTTTTAACATTCCAGTATTCCTCATGGTATTTAACGTACAATATAACAATGATCGGTATCATTCAAACATACAAAATCAGCAACAGATCTCATATCACATCATATAACACAATATATGAAAAATAGTTAAATAAATGTTGAGGAATCCAGTTGGATTCCTCCGACCTGTCTCCCTAGTTGGATTCCTCCGACCTATCTCCCTGCATCCATAGATGTTACACAATATAATTCGCATCAAATTTCATTTCAATATGAAATATTCTGATGAATAGAATCAATATTTGATTAACGATATATATATATATATATATATTATATCGTTATCTATAATTTCAACCAACCAATTAGCAGTTCAACCAAACAGTCAACACGTAGTAATCGACCAATATTAATCAGTTCTAAATATACGTTATAAAAATATAAACTGGTAGAGTTGGTGAGTTTTACTCACATTGGTAATTTATCGTTAAATAACGATAAATTATCGTTGATTCAGATTGGACAATTTATTTCGCTATAAATAATAACGAGCTTCGATTCACTCCCAATCAGTTCATTTTGTAGCCACCGTCCAAACGATCCTATCGGATCTTGTTTCGTTGAAAACCGATATCGTATGAGGAAGTTATGATTTTAACAAGTTAAGGTACTATATTAAATTAAAAACAAACTAATTTCAACATTTATATTGGGCCTCACCCATATAAACGGGCCTATCTTCTTGTAAATACCCAACCCGCTACTTCCTCCTTCTCCAAAACTGTTGAACTCCAGGAACCCAAAAACTGGCCATTAACGAATCCTTTTACTCCCTACCGCTTCACCTTTACTTCACCATTTTCAGAACCAACCCCAACCGCATTCTCCTCATTCAAATCACCTTCTTCCTACTCCCTCCACGTGAAGCTCGATGCTTTCTCCTAAAACCGATCGAACAGCTCTTCTCGCGGAGGTACAGCGAACGACGACACCAATTTCCACCGAACATACCCAAAACCCTGCTGCTTGCTCGACTCAATCCCAGGAACTCGAAAACAAACTCCATTTGCCTGATCGATGATCATACATTACAAATTTGGAAACCCTAGACAATGCTGAAGCTCGCGTTGTTTATTCCACCAATAAAAAGGAGGTTTGTACCTCACGAAAACCACATGCAAGCATAGAGGAATTCATCAGGAAACCAATTATACTCCTTTCCGGATTTATGGATTTTTTTCTTGTATTGTTTTGATTTTTACAACAATGTTTTTCTCACGTTTTAACTTCTTGGAGGTGGAGGCGGATTATTTGGTTGACCAGAGAATGAATTAGGTCTTAGGGAACGTATCATGTGTATTTATAGGAAGAAAATATAATATTTTATTCGATTTTTTTTAAATCGTTGTTTCTATTTGTCATATAAAATTCCTACGGTCACACAAAATATCCAAAAATCACGGAAATGGACATATACCTTCAGTTCGACATTACGGACCCAACGAAACTGGTTTCGTCGAATTCCGACTTCGTTTGCTCACACGGCGTATTTTTAATCGTCAAAATACTGACTGTTTTTCACATTAAAAATCGATACGGCCACACACTGACTCCAAAAATAACGAAACTTGAAATCTAACAATAATTTAATATTACGGATCCAAAAAAAATTCGTCGAAAACAGAGTTTATTTGCAAAACTGGCTATTTTTAAACCTCTAAATAACCCATTTAAATATATAAATATATTTAAAAACAGTTAAATTAAATATTTATAAATAAATATTATCGTATATATTCACAATAGAACACAAAATAGCTCCAGAATATTCCTATATGAATTTCTAACTCGATATTTCAAATCCCGATTAAATTGATATTCGATTTATAATGAAATTCCTTTTATATATCATTATAAATTATAAAGGAATTCCATAGCGACTATTTAAAAATTTAATTTGGACATAACTCAACATCTACACGATGAAATCCCAATTTTTCTCTTCCACTAGAAAAATATACTTCACCAGCTCTGAACGTTTCTTGTTTCACAGAAATCCGGCTTAAAACGGACTTTATATATTCGTTTAAAGTTCGAATCGCCAAATTACAAACTGCCGCGCCATTTCAAGCTCGATTATAATGATAATATAATTCTACATTCAAACTTCGCTTAAAGAATAAATTTGTTATTATAACTCAATTCTAAACTGAATTAAATCCCATATATTATTCAATTCACACAATATCGTGAATTCAGCTATTTCCGACTATTTCAAAAATTAAATATATTATTCTAATTATTTATATTAATTAAATATTCAGTATAATTTAATTAAAAAACCCTTTAAATTTCTAAATTGCATTTTAAATAATTAAATAAATTAATTAAAATGCCGTAAAAATGCGGGTCGTTACACATAGCTAGAAAGAAACGTCATGCACTCACTGCGTTCCCTTATCCCGTTTTTGACTCATACCGAGGTGCGAGGCTCGCGAATTAACGCTATACAAAAATCTATGCTATATTAAAGTCGTGCTTTGTTCATCAACCACAAGACTCAGCTTTTCAATAGAAGCCTTGATCATCTGCATCTCAACATGCCACACTGGCAATTCATGCCATGCAGCTAACGCCTGTCGATATATAATTTCTAAGCTCGTACGTCTCAGAGAAGGGCATTAAGCCAGAGAATAAATTCTCCGCCGCCAAACAGAAACATATTTAATAGAAATCAATCAACATAGAATAAAATCCAATGTCAGACACACATCCATTTAAAAGTTTGTTCTGGGTCTGAATGAAACCGGAGGCACCATATTCCTCGTCCCATATGTCCAATACAAGAGAGAGGTCCTCGCATATCCGGTCGATCTCTAAGTACGTCCAGACGATCACCGCTTATTAACTCGTCTTGGGTGTACAGCCCAATCAAGACATCAGTAATCATCCAAATGATGTGAAAACCTCCGGTCTTCAACCACCGTCTTCATCGTCGACATATCATCGAATCAGTTATTCAAAATGGGTATAAACCTGGCCTTTTCGAATAACTCGCGCATATAATGAACAAGTGCTACAAAAACACAACATATGCATCCCAATTCTGAATATTCTTTTATTTAATTATTCATATCCTTTGGGAAAGGTTCCCATTAATTTTATCAATGATAAATTATTTATATTTATTCTTTAATCTTCCTCTGGATTCTCAATTCAAACCATATTAAGGTTTTCCAAACTAGTCGGGATTAACGCACCTTACCGAAGTAACCATTTACTTAATTTCCCAATCCCAACCTATCCATCCTATGGAGCAAAACTGGTATTACTCCATAAATAACACCACAACATTATCAGTAAATTTAATTACTATTTCACATTCAAATCTAATTAAAGATTTAACTATTGCTAGGAGCAAAACTGGTGATACTCCATTATCGATCATTTCCCAAATTTGATAATTTAAATTATCAATTCCCATTTCAATCTAATTAAAGATTCATTAAAACTCCACTTAGTTTTAATCTTCCCAAAAATCAATATTAATGAGTATTCAACTTCTAGGAAAATAATTCATGTCTTTAACTGGGTTAAATAACCAATGTCATTTAAAACACAGTTCACGATAAACCCAAATCGCATTCCAGTAGTCTCTAACTGTAAATTAGTAAGAGAACAATTCCCTAAATATTAATCCCGAAGGCCGAAACCAACATCAGATCAATACCCAGGAGACCATTCAACTTAGCTAATCTCCAGTTAGTTTCTAATTTTCTTAAAGAACAATATTATTAAAGATACCATTCACGACAAACCCAAAATCTCATTCCATTGTTAATCGGATTAAAGAATAAGAGTTATTTAAAACACCGTTCATGATAAACCCAAATCACATTCCATTAATTATGGAATCTTCATGGAAAAACAAACCGATATATAATCGATATCAATTTCCGTATCCGACAAATAATATAAATGGAATAACGACAAAGCCTTTTAAATTCCATATGTATTAACAGTCTTCCTCCACAGAAGTCCACTTCAATTATTATCTATCAAATTCCATTCAATTCCAATTTAATATTTAAATTGGAAAACTTTACATTGGAAAATTCCTGTTAAATCTTAATAAAAGATTTATAGGTTACAAATCACATTTCACTATAAATAGGGTTAAAGAACGAATGTCGTTAAAACACAGTCCACAATAAACCCAATTCACATTCTATTTTCAGTCCCAATTAAATGTTAACTAATTGGTAATTCTTCTTTAAGTCTTAATTAAAAGATTTATTCTTTTCACACCGGGTTTAAGAACAGTGTTACTGAAAACCCCATCCTATCAGTCTCTAACTATAAATTAGTAAGGGAACAATTCCCTAAGTATTAATCCCGAAGGCCGAAACCAACATCAGATCAATACCTAGGAAACCATTCAACTTAGCTAATCTCCAGTCAGTTTCTAATTTTCTTAACTCCATTGGGTTTAAAAACAGTATTATTAAAGATACCATTCAAGACAAACCCAAAATCCTATTTGATAAAATATAAGGCTCTGAATAGAAAATATATCGGCTTATATTCAGTATTAAATTTTGAAACCGACAAATAGCATACTGGAATAACGATATATATCTTTCAAATTCCTCCACAATATCCGTATAATCATGGAATCCAATATCGAAATATTCGGAAGATAATTTCGATTCAAATCCATTCCAATTCATATATTGGAAATTCCGGTTATATTTAAAACCATTTCAAATCCAATTTATTTATTTATAAATAATTGGACTATAATTCTGGTCAATAACTAGTTCATTTCGATAAAAATATAATTTTATCCTTTCAAATATGAAATTTTTCATCCCAATTCTTTACAAATCATTTATTATGATTTTACACAAATTATTAATATTTTTAACAATTTTATAAAGGCCCGTACAGTCGATTTCAATAAGCAGTCATCGAACTACACTTATAGTGACCTTTTCCAAATTTGATTTGGACATAATTCCAAATCCAACCATTAGATTTCAAATCTAATATATTCGTCGGAAAGTTCTTATCGATACGAACCCAACGGTTCTGGTTTTAGGCGAATTCGACGGACGGATCTCTCGTAATGTCAGTTCGAGGTCAATGGTCAAAACTCGCGAACTACCGCGGCGCGGCGCGTTCTATTCAGGCCATTATATATATAATATATATATTATATATAATTCATCGATTTCCATTTAAAACATATTTTATAATTCGTTTATAATTCGTTTTCAAAACGATTTCACTTTCATATTCTATTTCATATCAAAATTGAATATTCCATATCATCGATATATAAATGATAGTATTTACAAAACATTAGATTTTGAAATCACTTCCTTTTCGATATTCATTACAAAAATGAATAAAATCGATATAAATAATGTTCACGTCAAAATGGCGTTAATCTAATCAACACGACTTTATAATGAGTTGTGATAGAATACGTCTAGTTTATCTCGACGAAATGGGGAGATATCCATTCCAATGCCAAAAATATTTACCATGTTTAGTAGTTTCTCGATGGCTTCTCTTGCATTGCCAGGAATGAGTGGTTTTGTAGCGGAGTTAGTAGTATTTTTTGGACTAATTACCAGTCCAAAATATCATTCTCATTGATACAGACAAAAAAATGGATAGACTATTTTTAAATTATAAAATTCCCCATTTCTGTATTAGAAATAATATTGATATTGAGACACGGGCCAATACGCCTATCAATACCAAGATTCATAACAATACTAAAAATCTAAATTATCAAAAATTAAAAAAAAAATCCTTTTTTGATATAAGAATCCATAGTAAAATAAAGTCCTTGGTTATCTAACTTAGATGAAATAGTAATAGTTCCGTGCATTTGTATACTACAAAATTGATATTTTATAAAATTCAATCTGATTCAGAAGTCTCCCATCTTTCTTTGTCAAAAAAAGGTAAAATTTGAACAGAAGGTACACAAGAATGTTTTTGTTAGCGAAGTAGTACCGTGAGGGAAAGGTGAAAAGAACCCCTATCGGGGAGTGAAATAGAACATGAAACCTTGAGCTCCCAAGCAGTGGGAGGAGAATGTGATCTCTGACCGCGTGCTTGTTGAAGAATGAGCCGGCGACTCATAGGCAGTGGCTTGGTTAAGGGTTAGGTTTATGATGAAACCTAGAAATCAATCACTGATCCAATTTGAGTACCTCTATGGGATAGACCTCAACAGAAAACTGTTGAGTAACGGCAACAAGTGATTGAGTTCAGTAGTTCCTCATAGAAAATTATTGACTCTAGAGATATGGTAATATAGAGAAGACTCCCAAATCGGACATCAAAATCATATTTTGATCCATTACTGAGTATTATTGTAAAATATTCCTTATTTTAAAATATCCGTTATTTTAAAGTATTCATTCTTTTTGAATTGGAATCAGACACAGTCAATTACCATATAATGTTACTTATATGGATTTCATACCATACATGTATACAACACCAATCAAAATCAATCAACCATCATCTATAATGCATCACACAACTGCGTAAGCGTTAAATATAAATAATTAACACTTACAACAACCTGCCAACCAATCAATTGACATACAACTAAACAATTGGGATTAGTGTGCATCAAATATCATCCCAATACCCGTGTGTGGTTTCAATCAACAAATAATGAATTTTATTTGTGCAGTTGGGCGATGTGTAAAATTTATCGTCCCAATCAATACCAGTCAAATCAATGTACATAAACAAATCGCCGGATTTGTAAATGAATATTCATTTTATTCAACACGTTAAAAATTATATTTTTATCGATAAAATATTTTATTCGACACATGAATATTTTATACAGTCCATTTCACATCACAAACAATTTTCACAACACAATCAATTGTCATAGCACAATCAAATCTAACAAGTCGTCCATGGTTTGTGGACGACGGGTGTTGGATGTTACTAAGCACCGTCTGCATCCTAGTATATATTTCTAACTAGAAAATAAATAAAAAGTGAGAAGTTCTCATATTTGGGATCCACTCCTCCATTCTTTATTTCTGATTGGTTTCGATTCAGATTCGTTTCCTACACGTTGTGTCCATTACTGTGTTTTCAACAAAATCTGTTTCACACAGTTTATATTAAAAATCATATTTTTAATTTGCTACTTATATAAAAATAATATTTTTTTGTTCTCTATTATATAAAAGTCATATTTTTAATTTGCTACTGATATAAAAATAATATTTTTATGTTCTCTATTATATAAAAATCATATTTTTAATTCGCTACTTATATAAAAATAATATTTTTACATTCTCTATTATATAAAAATCATTTTTTTAATTTGCTACTTATATAAAGATAATATTTTTATATTCTGAAAAGTCATTTCTTCTCCTTTTCAAAAATCTAATCTTTTCGTTGTTTTAAAAATATCCTCTTTTCTATTTAAAAATATAATCTTTTTATAATTAAAAATATAATCTTTTCATGGTTAAAAATATAATCTTTTCTCATATAAAAATCCTAGCTTTATTTAAAATTAATAAAAATCATAACTTTTAAATAAATAAAAATCACAACTTTAAATAAACAAAAATCATGGTTTTCATTAACCGAACATCATAGATTTCCATAGGATTGAAACTAGAAAAACTTACAATATACTAGGGTTTCAATTTGTCGGAGAAAAGGGGGAAAGGCAGCTGTTGACTTTCGGTCGGAGGTGGAGGGTGGCTCAGCCTTGCGGTGGTGGGTCTGGTGCGCAGCTCCGACTGGTGGAGGAGGGGGGTGCGGCGGTGTTGTACGGGGCTGAGGCTCGCGTTTTTTCAATCGGAGCGAGGAGAGCGAAGGGGGAGGGAAGAGAAGGCGGCGGAGCTGAGAGGGAGGGGGTGCGGCTAGGGCCTGGCGGCGACGGCGATGGGCACTAGTGATCGTTGATCGCATTTTGTTTTTGTTTTTTCTTTTGTTTTTTTATTCGTTTTCTAAATAAATGGGGGGGGGGGGAGGGGGTTGACTTGGCAGAAGAGAGGAAGGGAGGGGTGAGTATATAATATTATTTAATTAATTTATCTAATTCTCAAAAATGTTGACTTTTTATTTGAACTCCAAATGAGACCCAACGACTATCGTCTCTAACTAATTACCCCCATTCCAAACACAATGGGATATGTTTTGTAAACTGATTCGGCTGTTTCGATCAATTTCCATTAAAAGTTAGAATATAAATTAATATTTCAGTCAATATAGAATTTAATGTACAATTCAATTTACTGGGGCCACATATGGACTCCAAAAATTCCAGAAAAAATAAATCTAGCTATGTTTTGACGATACGGTCCTAAAAAAACTAATTTTGTCAAATTTGGAGACCGTTTGAAAAAGGTCGTTTTCCAGTCGATTAAATTCAAGCTAAAATTACCAAACATGTTTAAATTCGCCACGTTCTCATATTGATTCTAAAAATTATGAAAATTAGAATCTAGCAGTAATTTTACATTCCGGATCCAACGAAAGTGGTTTCGTCGAAAACGGAGGTCATTTGCAAAATCGCTATATTTAAGAGCTATATTTCAATAACGACTATTCTGAATTTTCAACTACACGTGACTTTTTAATTCCGCTATGAAATTTTGATTTTTCAGATTCCTTGGAAAGATAATTTCAAATAGATTTTAATATTTCTGGCTTTACTAAAATCTAGTTTATTTTGAATCCTGTACATTCATTTGAAACTTGAAATCGAATTTTTAAACTACCGCGCCATTTTCAATTACTTTTATAATTAAAATAAATATTTATATTCTAACTTCCATTCAAATAAATATATACATTCTTATTCTATTCAAATTTAATTTCTAGTCGTTATTATCCAAAATAAATCACTTTAAATATTTAAAATTCATTAAAATTGCCAAAATAAAAATTTTAAATTGGTTCTGATTTTCCGGGTTGTTACAATCTCCCCTACTTAAAATCTTTTCGTCCTCGAAATGGAATGGAGCTGAAAGTTGTTTTACTAACCAACTAAACTTTCAGTTTGGCTTTCATTCTTCAACTTTTCAGTTTATAAGAATTTTCCAATTATTCAAAAATTTGGCTAACACCCTAAATTTTGGAAAAAAATCGCCATAACCTCTGTTGTACGAGGAGCACTGGGAAAATCCCCAAACCGCCACGCATGCCCTCTCATCTCAAAAAGAAAAAGAAAACGCCAAGCGGCTAGCCAATCGGCTCATAAAATCATCCAAACCCAATAAATTTGTAAACATGTACCTATTTGTCGGGCATACAATCTTATTCCTCTTCTTTAGCCTCCTTGTTATGACCTGTTGACACACATATATGTACATGCATGCATTTCCAATCCATTTTCAATTAAGTTCAATATTTGGTTCAATTTGGCCTATATATGCCTTTCTTTCACATGTTGGTTTAAACAAATAATCACACAACACAATCATCAATCAATTAGTTGATTAGTTTTTCAAACACATAACTTTAATACATAGTCAAAAAACAGATTTTTGATGCCAAATCACAAAAATATATTCTACCTAGTTTTGGTTCTCATACCAGTCAATTGGAAATATATAGAGATCCCATTTTCGAAACTCGAGCGTAAACACTGATGATGATATATCATTCATCA
Source organism: Allium sativum (assembly GCA_030737875.1). Lineage (NCBI taxonomy): Eukaryota > Viridiplantae > Streptophyta > Magnoliopsida > Asparagales > Amaryllidaceae > Allium > Allium sativum. Next base: position 578,666,495 of record CM060915.1, on the reverse strand, counting down.
TTATCGTCTCCGGGTGACTAGAGTGTGATTCTATATCTATCCAGTATATTAAAACTTCGAATATACGTTTATAAGGCGTATATGAAAAATCTTTATATATTGGATTGTCCAAATCAATATAAAATAATATAATCAAATACATATAAAATGGTTTAAATTTTCAAAACAAAATTGGTTTTCATTTTTATTTTTAAAATAACACTCATCCAACTCGTTGTAGGATGCTAGTGATCCCATCTCTAACAAGTCATTCCCATTGGATATTGCTAATCCAATCTCTGATGAATTCTTTCGTTCGGTTCTAATGTGCCTTGTTCTTGAGCTCTGTAAACCAAAGCTCTGATACCAAACTACAACGACCCGAACTTCCCCAGTCTCCGGAGAGAAGAGGAAGAACGGATTGTCTGAGAACACGACAAATCAGAAGACAAACAGAAGAACATCTCATTGCTTACTACAACAATTTACATCAGAGTGCAAGAATATATAGAGTATGAATAAATAATATACATTTGATAAATATCATAGATTAAAATATATTACATAGCAACGTAAAATAATTCAAAACACAACTAAAAGAGATACACAGATACAGAGCTTTCCGAATATCTTTCCAGCTATAAACCAGGATCCTGTGAATATAAATCAGCATAACCAAAATACTAGTTGCACATGTGGAAAATAGGGGCACCCATAGTTTAGGTTAAAAAATAAACTCCAGATCAGTCATGTGACTGGTGTGAGAACTAAAACAATTATTTTATCCTTACTTCAAAAATAAAGAAAATCAAGGGACCATGCCATATAACATGGAACAGGTTTCCTCCCAAGAATGCCAATGTATAAAACAAACAACGCAATGATTTTTCGAAAAATGCAGCTATTATAAGACTCAGGTCCCATCACACAATGCAACGCACGACGGAGGATAGAGTTTTACCTTATAATAGCCAAGCATGCTTGGTACGTTTAAAACAGATCATTTTATACTATTATAGTGTAAAGTGTATGAAAACAACTTCAAATATAAATGTATCAATCATAGACGGCATAGTGGCCCATACCACTATGTCGCCATACTAGGCTCTACAATCAAAATAGAAATGTCACGTATTGAAAATTGGATTTCCGTCATGAGTCAAGGCAAGGGATGTACTCTTAGCCCGCTTCGAGACACTCTAGAAGTGCCTCAGGACTACACATTTTGGGCAACCCTGGAATCCTGCAGTGTCGGTCCACCCAAAGTGCAAAAGTGAATTAGTTATACCTGAACACACGTTTCTTGGTCCTATAGGACCTATCCATCGGCTTCGTAGAGACCGATATATCCAAGGCGCCTCACAATCCAACAACCACATAGGTAAAAACATAACAATGTCAGGGCGTGCAAAACCCTGACACCACCCATAGCTAGAAAGAAGCGTCATGCACTGACTGCGTTCCCTTATCCCACTTTTGACTTATACCGAGGTGTGAGGCCCGCAAATTAATGCTATACACAAAGCTATGCTATTTAAAGCCGTGCTTTGATCATCAACCACAAGACTCTTCTTTTCAACAGAAGCCTTGATCATTTGCATCTCAGCATGCCACACTGGCAATTCATGCAACTGATGCCTGTCGATATATAACTTCTGAGCTCGTACGTCTCAGAGAAGGGCATTAAGCAAGAGAATAAATTCTCCACCGCCAAACAAATATATATTTAATATAAATCAATCAACACAGAATAAAATCCAATGTCAGACACACATCCATTTACAAGTTCGTTTTGGGTTTGCACAAAACCGGAGACACCTTATTCCTCGTCCCGTATGTCCAATACAGGAGAGAGGTCCCTGCATATTCGGGCGATCTCCAAGTACGTCTGGACGATCACCACTCATTACCTCGTCTTGGATGTATAGCCCAATCAAGATATCATTAATCATCCAAATGATGTAAAGACCTCTGGTTTTCAACCACCGTATTCATCGTCGAAATATCGTCGAATCAGTTATTCAGAATGGGTATAAACCCAGACTTTTCAAATAACTCGTGTATATAATAAACAAGTGATACAAAAACACATTATACGCCTTATTCCAGTTCTGAATATTCTTTTATTTAAATATTCATATCCTTTGGGAAAAGTTCCCATTAATTTTATCAAAGATAAATTTTTTATATTTATTCTTTAATCTTACTTTGGATTCCCAATTCAAACCATATTAAGGTTTTCCAAACTAGTCGGGATTAACGCACCTTACTGAAGTAATCATTTATTTAATTTTCCAATCCCTACCTATCCATCCCATGGAGCAAAACTGGTATTACTCCATAACTAACACCACAGCATTATCGGTAAATTTAATTACCATTTCACATTCAAATCTAATTAAAGATTTAACTATTGCTAGGAGAAAAATTGGTGATACTCCGTTCTCGATCATTTACCAAATTTGATAATTTAAATTATTAATTCCCATTTCAATCAAATTAAAGATTCATTAAAACTCCACTTAGTTTTAATCTTCCCAAAAATCAACATTAATGATTATTCAACTTCTAGGAAAATGATTCCTGTCTTTAACTGGGTTAAAGAACCAATGTCATTTAAAACACAATTCAGATAAACCCAAGTCACATTCCATCAGTCTCTAACCTTAAATTAGTAAGAGAACAATTCCCTAAGTATTAATCCCGAAGGCCGAAACCAACATCAGATCAATACCCAGGAAACCATTCAACTTAGCTAATCTCTAGTTAGTTTCTAATTTTCTTAACTCTACTGGGTTTAAGAACAGTATTATTAAAGATACCATTCACGACAAACCCAAAATCTCATTCCATTGTTAATCGGGTTAAAGAAAGAGTGTTATTTAAAACACCGTTCATGATAAACCCAAATCACATTCCATTAATTATGGAATCTTCACGGAAAAATAAATCAATATATAATCGATATCAATTTCTGTATCCAACGAATAATATAAATGGAATAATGGCAAAGCCTTTTAAATTTCATAGGTATTAACAGTCTTCCTCCACAGAAGTTCACTTCGATTATTATCAATCGAATTCCATTCAATTCCAATTTAATATATTAAATTGGAAAACTTTACTTTGGAAAATTATTGTTAAATCTTAATAAAAGATTTATAATTTCCAAATCACATTTCACTGTAAATAGGTTTAAAGAACGAATGCCGTTTAAAACACAGTCCACAATAAACCCAATTCACATTCCATTTTCAGTCCCAATTAAATATTAATTAATTGGTGATTCTTCTTTAAATCTTAATTAAAAGATTTATTCTTTTCACACTGGGTTTAAGAACAGTGTTACTGAAAACACTATCCCGTCAATCTCTAATCGTAAATTAGTAAAGGAATAATTCCCTAAGTATTAATCTCGAAGGCTGAAACCAACATCAGATCAATACCCAGGAAACCATTCAACTTAGCTAATCTCCAGTCATTGTCTAATTTTCTTAACTCCGTTGGGTTTAAGAATAGTATTATTAAAGATACCATTCACGAAAACCCCAAAATCCAATTTGATATTAAATACAAGTCTCTGAATAGAAAATATATTGGGTTATATTCAATATCAAATTCTAAAACCAACAAATATCGTATTGGAATAACGATATATATATCTTCCAAATTCCTCCACAATATTTGTATAATCATGGAATCCAATATCGAAATATTTCAAAGATAATTTCGATTCAAATCCATCCCAATTCATATATTGGAAATTCCGGTTATTTTTAAAACCATTTCAAATCCAATTTATTTATTTATAAATAATTGAACTATAATTCTGGTCATTAACTAGTTCATTTCGATAAAAATATATTTCTATCCTTTCAAATATGGAATTTTTCATCCCAATTCTTTCCAAATCATTTATTATGATTTTACACAAATTATTAATATTTTTAATAATTTTATCAAGGCCCGTAAGTCGATTTCCATAAACAGTCATCGAACTGCACTTACAGCGACCTTTTCCAAATTTGATTTGAACATAATTCTAAATACAACTATTAAATTTCAAATCCTTTATATTCCTCAGAAAGCTCTTTTCGATACGAACCCAACGTTTCTGGTTTTAGGCGAATCCGACGTTCGGATCTCTCGTAATATCCGTTCGAAGTCAATGGTCGAAATTCACGAACTGCCGCGGCGCGGCGCGTTCTATTCAGTCCATTATATATATAATGTATATGTATATATATATATATTATACATATTTCGTCGATTTCCATTTAAAACGCATTTTATAAATCGTTTTAAATTCGTTTTCAAAATGATTTCAACTTCATATTCAATTTCATATCAGAATTGAATATTCTATATCATCGATATATAAATGATAGTATTTACAAAACATTAGATTTTGAAATCACTTCCTTTTCGATATTCATTATAAAAATGAATAAAATCAATATAAATATTGCTCACGTCAAATTGGCGTTAATTTAATCAACACGGCTTTATATATTTAAATATTTTCGTGTCCAACCCAAATCGGACATCAAAATCATATTTTGATCCAATACTGAATATTATTTTAAAATATTACTTATTTTAAAATATTCATTATTTTAAAGTATTCATTCTTTCTAAACTGGAATCAAACACAGTCAATTACCATATACTATTATTTACATGGATTTCATACCACACATGTATATAATACTAATCAAAAGCAATCAACCATCATCGAGAGTGCATCACATAACTGCATAAGCGTTAAATATAAATAATTAACGCTTACAACAGCCTGTCAACCAATAGATTGACATACAACTAAACAATTGGGATTAGTGTGCGTCAAATATCATCCCAATACCCGTGTGGGGTTTCAATCAACAAATAATGAATTTTATTTGTGCTGTTGGGCGATGTGTAAAATTTATAATCCCAATCAATATCAGTCAAATCAGTGTACATAAACAAATCGTTCAATTTGTAAATGAATATTTATTTTATTCATATACACGTTAAAAACTATATTTTTAATGATAAAATATTTTATTCGGCACATGAATATTTTATACAGTCCATTTCACATCACAAACAATTTTCACAACACAATTAATTTTCACAGCACAATCAAATCAAACAAATCTTCAATGGTTTGTGGACGACAGGTGTCGGGTGCTACTAAGCACCGTCTGCATCCTAGTATCTATTTTTAACTAGAAAATAAATAAAAAGTTAGAAGTTCTCACATTTGGGATCCACTCCTCCATTCTTTATTTCTGATTGGTTTCGATTCGGATTCGTTTCCCGCACGTTGTGTCCTTCACCGTGTTTTCAATGAAATCTTTTTCACATGGTTTATATCAAAAATCATATTTTTAATTCGCTACTTATATAAAAATAATATTTTTATATTCTCTATTATATAAAAATCATACTTTTAATTTGCTACTTATATAAAAATAATATTTTTATATTCTCTATTATATAAAAATCATATTTTTAATTCGGTACTTATGTAAAAATAATATTTTTATATTTTGAAAAATCATATCTTTTCCTTTTCAAAAATCTAATCTTTTCACTATTTTAAAAATCTCCTCTTTTCTATTTAAAAATATAATCTTTTTATAATTAAAAATATAATCTTTTCATGATTAAAAATATAATCTTTTCTCATATAAAAATACAAGCTTTTTTTTAAAGTAAATAAAAAATCATAACTTTTAAATAAATTAAAATCACAACTTTAAATAAATAAAAATCATGGTTTTCATTAACCAAACACCATAGATTTCCGTAGAATTAAAATCAGAAAAACTTATAGTATATTAGGGTTTCAATTTGGCAGAGAAAAGGGGTAAAGGACACAACGTTGTTTCGACCAGTTTCCATTAAAATTTACAATATAAATTAATATTTTAGTCAATATTGAATTTAATGTACATTTCAATTTACTGGGGCCACATACAGACTCCAAAAATTCCAAAAATAAATAAATATGGCTATGTTTTGATGATACGGTCCTAAAAAAACTAATTTCATCGAACTTGGAGACCGATTGAAAAAGGTCATTTTCTAATCAATTTCAAACTTAAATTACCAAACACTTTTAAATTCACCACGCTCCCATATTGATTCCAAAAATTATGAAAATTGGAATCTAGTAATATTTTTACATTACGGATCCAACAAAAGTGGTCTCGTCGAAAACGGAGGTCATTTGCAAAATCGCTATTTGTAAGGCCTATATTTCCATAGCGACTATTCTGAACTTTCAACTGGACATAACTTTTTATTCCCGCTATGAAATTTTGAATTTTCAAATTCATTGGAAAGATATTTTCAAATAGATTCTAATATTTCTTGTTTCACTAAAATCCGGTTTACTTTGAATCCTGTACATTCATTTGAAATTTGAAATCGAATTTTCAAACTACTGTGCCATTTTCAATTCCTTTTATAATTAAAATAAATATTTATATTTCAACTTCGATTCAAGTAAACATATACATTCTAATTCTATTCAAAATAAATTTCTGGTCATTATTATTTAAAATAAATCATTTTAAATATTTAAAATTCATTAAAATTTCTAAAATAAAAATTTTAAATTGGTTTTGATTTTCCAGGTTGTTACAATAGTCAACTCAAAGGGTACAGAAATTCGGGCCATTAATTAATCTATAACACCTTGTAACACCCCTTAAATTTAAATATTAAAGTTAACAAATTAAAGAATAATTAATTTTAAATGTGAGGATCAAGGGAAACGGGTTACGCCATTGTGTTCGTCTCGGAATTTTGGCGGAAATAGAGTCCGAGTTTGCGTAAATTGGACTTCGTATGAAGAAGTTATGGCTGTCGAATGTTTCCAGAAAATTTAAATAAATTCAAACAGCTCGAAATAGATTCAAATTTCAAACCAAAAGTCAGAAGGGGGCTGGGCGGGAAAATTCCCGCCTAGGACCCAGGTCGACCAGGGGGTCGACCCTAGTGTCGACCTCCCCCCTACAGGTAGAGCTGGGGTTCGACCTGCCCCCTACCCCGGGACAAATCTGAAAGATGACTACTTATGACTTGTTGCTGAGTCACTAGGGTTTCTGGATAGTTCTGATCTGGTCTGAATGGTCTTGATTGATTCTAGGATGATCGGATAACCTAAATTAATCCTAAATTCCATATAAACACATGTAGACTCAAACCCTAAAACTAAATAAAAATTAGAACCATGGCCATCATGCTATCACCTTGCAACCTATAGTAGCCGCCACTAACTAGAGAGGAAGTGAAGCTAATCAACTCAATTTAATTCAAATCTATAACGACAACAACGAATTTGTCTACCCCAAAGGCGAGCTAAATCAATTTTAGAACTCAGATTCCAGAACTCAAGACCTTCTTTGAGTTGTGAGTTCAATTTCTTTAATAAGATAATTGGGTTGAGTTATAAATTGAGTTATATGGCTATGTTTGTGAAACATTTGAAAAATGTGATATTTTGTGAATACATGTTAGTTGGTCATAATGATAGTTTTGTTGTGGATCCATTTTCATATGCCAAATCACTATGTTCAACTTGATTCATGTTTGACATCATTCTATATGCAGGTTTGTACACAAGTTTACATGTGAATCAAATAGAGTGATTATGTGCGAGTTTAGGTAGGAAATGGATTAACATATATGCAAGTTTACCCCTTTAGATTTAGATCTATGACATACATAATTTTATGCAAGTTTGTGACCATGGCCTACGAAAGTTTTGGAATGAAAACTATATTCATATATGCAAGTTTTTAGTTGAAAAACTATATTATATATATACATATATGCAAGTTCACAGCTTTAGGCCTATGTTTAGATTCATGACAATAACAAGTTTATGCAAGTTATGTTGTAATCCTTATTTGCAAGATTAGATCCATTTTGTGTGTTATGCAAATTTGCGATGTTTCTTCCCTTTTATGTGTTAGACTAATTGCTAGTCTAATATATATATATATATATGTATATATATATCTGTGTATATGTGTGTGTGTGTGTGTCATGATAAACGAACGAACAACGTGGGGACGATGGGGGTAATATTGAATATACATATATTGAAATTAGCATAAATGGCCTTAAAAAGGCATATAATTAATTTAAGACATTAATTGGAAAAATTGGCATTTATGGACATAATTGAGACAATTATGGACATAAGTATATTTGGAATTCAAATTTGAATAGGGATATTAATCCAATTTGGGGTTAAATGAAGATGTGTAATAATAAACCACCTAAGACACGAGGTTAGACTCTTTTATGGTGTAAGACTGCCCGGACCCGCCCAGCAAATCCAGCAGCCACAATTGCCTGTTTAATGTGAGAGGTCAAAGGCATGAATTAAATGCGTAACATTTGTAAAGACACGAGGTTAGGCTCGTTTGTGGTGTAAGACTGCCCGGCCCCGCCCCACAAATCCAGCTGCCACAAATGCCAGCCTAATGTGGGAGGTCTTTACATGGTTACGTTGTTAATAAATTAAGAAACACTTAACCAGATAAAACATGAGGTGGGACATGAGGGGGTTAAGTAGGTGCTTTGGGTGGCATGTGAAATTAAGAGGGTGCCTTGGGTGGCATATGAAATATGATTAGATGCACTTAACCAAGACTGAAACATGTAAGAAGACATGAATAAGAATGGGGTTATGTGGGAAAAACCTTAGAGGGGACAAAGCATAGGCGGAAAGCTTGTGTCACGCATGGGGCCCTTTTCAAACCAGTAACCCATTAAGTATCTTTGTGGGCTCGACCCAAGTCGAGGACGGGACAGCGTACTGGGTTTGATTGTAAGAGGTCAAAACGGGTTAGCGGTGGCAGCACAAGTCCAACGGGGTCATGTGCGTGTGTGGGCCCAGGCTGGTAGGTAAGACGTTGTTGCATCGTGTAGAAATAAGCTATGCATTTTTGTTGGTATCGGGTTGCCACTTTGGGGAGTCATACACCCCATTGTGGGGCCAGCACGGGTATCTACGAGTTAGGGAGCCGATCGAATATGGGTAATGGGTATACCAAGTGGAGATAGGGGCAGACGGCACCTTGAAGGCAGCTAGGGGTACACGAAACTACCATTATCATTATTAAGTTCTATAGGCGGGATCAAATTTTAGGGTGTTTGGCGTGCTGCAATGTAGTAATTATCCTATAGTGATTAGGTATGCCTTTAACGTTATCTTTGTTCATCTGATTTCCTTTATTTGCTTTGGCATACCCATTTGTTCACAGTCATTTCCTTATTTTCCAACTTATGCCTTGTCCTAGTTACTTAATGATTATATTTTTAAAGTTATTGCACTCGCCAGACTTTATGTCTGACCCCCTTTGTTTCCACCTCTTTTCTTCCTCCCCCCCCCCAGGTGCTCAGGGTGGGACTAGTACTGGTGGAGCTTGATTTGGACAACTTTATCTCTTTCTTTGGAAGTTGCTTGGGTCGCTGAAGTAAAAGTTCAGCCTATCTTACTTATGGCTATTTTATGTTGGGGTTATGTCTTTCATTTTATGTACTCTGATTTAGTCTAGATGGATATTATGTACTTGACTCTAGTCTTTGGTTTTTGATGATGTAATCAAACCTATTTTTTTGCCGCTGCAATAAATGAAGTTTTAAATTTTTAAGTATTGTTTTATATCTGTCTTGTTGTAAGTTTCTGTTCTATGCACACTTAAAATGCTCCACAGAAGTTAATGCATTCCCTTTGTGAGTGACATTAATGGACGTGGGGTGTCACACGTGGTATCAGAGCTGAAGGTTACCAGAACAGTTAAGATATTTTGAAAAACTACTTTTCAAAAGCATTTTATAAAGAAATACTTTCAAAATTATGTTTTAAGGAGAATATCTTCAAGAGAAAAGTTTGTTTTAAAAAAAATAACCCCAAGAGCCATACATCTTTCTTTCGAATTCTTCATTTGAATCTCTTCATTTTCTTTTCATCATGTCTGGAATTCCTGAGATACCCGAGGGGATACCGATACCAGGATGGTTTAGAAGGTATCTGTAAGCTAGGGCTCATGTCGCAGGCCCAGCAAATGCTCCTCCTCCTCCTCCCCGTCTTGACATTTTCGCAAAGATATGCAAGGACTTTCGGGCAATGGGCGGAAACCTTTTCACGGGTCGGAGACGTTTGTTAAAGCTCGAAATTGGCTAAAGGAGGTGGAAGAATTGTTTGGAATCTTTGAGGTAGAAGATGGAAGAAAGGTCCAGTTAGCTGCCTGGTTAATGAAGGATGAGGCGTCGTTTTGGTGGGAGGTCACTAATGGAGAGCGTCCAGTTGATACATGGCCGGATTTCAGGCGTGGTTTGAGGCGAACTTTCTCTCATGTGCTGAAGAGAATCTATAAACGGAAAGGTTTTTGGCATTGAGGCAGGGAAATCTATCAGTGAAAGAGTACATCAACAAGTTCAATTAGTTGGCGAGATTTGGCTTGGACTTGGTGAATACACCCGAAAAGAAGGCCTAAGATTTGTTAAGGGTTTGAACGAGCAGCTATGTGAGTTAGCTATGACCCACATCCCTATGGGTGCCACTTTTAGAGACTGGTTGACATGGCGCTTATGCATGAAGAGGAGAAAGGCGCCAATGCTAATAAGGCACCTGAGAAGAAAGGGGATCAAAAGAAACCACAACAGCAACAGTAGAACAAGATGGGTGGTAAAGAGAACAATGGTAAGGGAAAGAAAAGATGCTTTAACTGTAGGACACCAGACCATCTAAGCAAAGACTATAGGAAGAAGAAGAAGACTGGTTGTTTCCACTATGGCGAGGCAGGACAACTGATTAAGGACTGCCAAAGGCAGAGAGCAAGGCCTACATTTGGAGGGCAAATTCAGTCTCTCATGGAACTTGGGCAGGCAAGGGGGCAGGTCCAAGCTCTCGTGGTCCCACCGCTGCAAGAACGAGGTAGAGTGATTTCCGTTGAAAGTTTAGTTTATCTTTTCAATCATCCTGTTCGCACACTCTTTGATTCTGGCGCATCACACTCTTTTATATCCACTGCTTTAGTTGAGACACTACACCTAAGCACCAGTATAGTAGAGGATCCGTTAGTTATTTCAAATCCAATTGGGGGCTCAGCCTATTTGTCGATGATTTGTTTGGATTTGGAAATTTCTATACTTAGCATTGGGTTTAGATGTGATGCTTATGTTTTAGGCTTCACGGGCTATGGGTTAATTTTGGGCATGGATTGGCTATCCAGTAATGGAGCCGTCCTTGATTGTGAAAAGAGAGAGGTTAGGCTTATGACTCATTTGGCAACACTCTCGAAATCTCTTGTAATCCCATGAATTCTGTTATGCTAAGTTATCTAGAATCGCTTGACGCGCCTGTTGATAATTTGCATTCTGTTAGAGTGGTCCGTGAATACTCGAATGTCTTCGATGAGGTTCGAGGTTTACCCCCGAGGCGTGAGATAGACTTTCAAATATACTTTGTAGATAATGCAAAGCCAGTTGCATTAACAGTGCGCCACATGGCTCCGAGAGAGAGAAGTGAACTCAGTAAGAAATTGAAAGAATTGCTTGAGAAGGGGTTCATAATAAGAAGTATTTCTGATTGGGGTTCTCTAGTAGTTTTTGCTACAAAAGCTGACGGTTCACTTAGACTGTGTGTGGACTATAGAGAGCTAAATAAGCTAACAAAGAAGAACAGACACCCGTTACCGAGGATAGACGATTTATTCAATCAGTTGGTGGGAGCTTCGGTTTTCTCGCAACAGGGTTTGGCTACAGGGTTTCATCAGCTAAGGGTGGCTGAAGATAGCATCGACAAGACTGCATTTAGAACTCTTGATGGATTCTTCGAGTGGCTCGTCATGCCTTTTGGTTTGACGAATGCACCCGCATACTTTGTTGACTTAATGAGTAGGGTATTTAGGGAGTTTCTGAATAAGTTTGTGGTAGTCTTTGTAGACGATATTCTGGTTTTCTCTAAAGATGAAGAAGAGCATGCTCTACATCTTAGGGAAGTCTTAGAGATCCTACGAGCACATCAGCTAAAAGCTAAAATCTCCAAGTGCCATTTTTGGAGAAGAGAAGTGAGGTTCTTAGGACACGTGGTATCTAAGGAAGGGATAGCTGTGGATCCCACTAAGATAGTGGCAATCAAAGATTGGAAAACGCCTAAGAACGCAACCGAAGTAAGAAGCTTTTTAGGGCTGGCTGGCTATTATAGGAAGTTCATTAAGGACTTCACGAAAATATCAGCCCCTCTCACTCGATTAACGAAGAAGAATTTGACTTTTACTTGGGACGTTGACTATGACGATGCTTTCCAATGTTTGAAGAGAGCGTTGACGACAGCTCTAGTTTTAGTTTTTCCAGATGGGAGTAAGACATTCACTGTATATACCGATGCTTACGGGACAAGGCTTGGCGCAGTTTTAATGCAAGAGGAAAGGGTGATATGCTATGGTGGAAGACAGTTGAAAACCGACGAGAAAAATTACCCTACCCACGACTTGGAGTTGGCGACCATAGTTTTTGCACTGAAGTCGTGGCATCATTATTTGCTTGGCGAAAGATTTAAATTGTATACAGACCATAAGTCGCTAAAGTATTTATTCTCTCAGAAGGACCTAAACTTGAGGCAACAGAGATGGATGGAGTTTTTGGCATCCTACGATTTTGAGATCGCATACACCCCTGGCAAGGGTAACGTTGTAGCTGACGCCCTAAGTAGAAAGAAGTTAACTTTAAGTCCTTTGTTTATAGAGCGGCAGAGTTTGGAGTATATATCTTCCTTTGACTTCAGACCCTCTGTCGAATATGTACCCGTATTGTTGGCATTATTAGAGGTGCAACCTACACTTTTGGGTCGAGTTGGAGAGGCACAGCGGAACGACCCATAGTTGGTTGAGATAGTATGCAAGCGTATAGGAGGGGAATCCTTGAGACATCTGGACAGATATGCTATGGATGAAAGAGGTTGGCTACGTAGAGATGGAAGACTTTGCGTACCACAAGATGAAAGTTTGAAGAAGGCAATTCTTGAAGACTCACATCACTCTAAGATGACCATACATCCCGGTGGTGATAAGATGTATAGGGATACGAAGCGATTTTTCTTTTGGGCCGGAATGAAAAAGGACATGGCCGAGTTCGTTGCTAGATGTTTAGTGTGCCAGCAAGTTAAGGCGCAGAAAAAGAAACCCGAAGGTTTGCTCCTTCCCTTAGAGATTCCGCTTTGGAAATGGGAAAGAGTTTCCATGGATTTTGAAGACAGGTTACCAAGATCGAGGAAGGGTAATACAGGATTTGGGTAATTGTAGACCGACTTACAAAAAGTGCCCATATTATTCCCGTCAAAAGTAAAAGGACCGCCGCATGGTTAGCATCTATTTACCTTCGAGAGATAGTTCGTTTGCACGGCATACCCTCCAGCATTGTGAGCGATAGAGATCCTATTTTCATAAGTGAATTTTGGAAGAGCTTACAAGAGGTGGTTGGAACGCAGTTATGCTTAAGTATCGCTTATCATCCTCAGACGGACGGCCAGACCGAGAGGGTGAATCGGATACTAGAAGACCTTCTGAGGCTATGCATTATAGACTTTGGAGGAACATTGTGACGAAAAGGAATTTCGCTTGATCCGAACCAGTCGCTAAACTGATCTAGACCGTTCGAAATGCCTGATTGTTTTGAGAACACGACAAAATAGAATGCAGACGGAAGAACATTTCATTGTATATTACAACAATGCATCAGATTACAAGAATATACAGAGTATAAATGAATAAATATTACACAGAAATATCAGAGATTTAAATTACATTTAAATACATAGCAGCGGAAAATAATACAATACACAACTAGAAGAGATATACGGATAAAAAGCTTTCCGGATATCATTCCAGCTGTAAACCAGGATCTTGTGAATATAAATCTGCAAAACCAAAACTACTAGCTGCCCGTGTCAAAATAAGGGCCCCCAGAGTTTAGGTTAAAACAATAAACTCCAGGTTAGTCATGTGACTGGTGTGAGAACTAAAACAGTTATAAATCTTTGTTTTAAAGTTAGGTAAATCAAGGGACCACGCCGTATAACACGGAACGGGTTTCTTCCCAAGAATACCAGTGCATAAAATAAACAGCGCAATGCTAAATAAAGAAAAATGAAGCTGTTATAAGACCCAGGTCCTATCACACAATGCAACACAAGCCGGGGGATAGGGTTTTCCCTTATAACAGCCAAAGAATGCTTGATACGTTTTAAAACAAATCATTTGATACTATTATAAGTGCATAGTGTATAAAACAACTTCAAACCATAAGTATCAATCATAGGCGGCATGAATGCCCCATACCACTATGTCGCCATATATAGGTTATACAATCAAAATCGCAATGTCACGTATTTGGAAATTGGGTTTCCTTCTATGAACCGAGGCCAGGGATCGTCCTCTACCGATTCGAGATTCTCTAGCCTGAGCCTCAGGCAAGCGCGCAGGCAAACCTTGGATCGTCAGGGCCGGTCCACCGATGTGGATTATTATGCCTGAACACTACGTTTCCCCGCCCTTTGGGGCATAAATGAGCCAACGAATGACTCCATCGGACCCGGATCGTCCGATCAAACCGAGGCGCCTCGCAACAGCAACAACCACACAGGTGAAAAGTATATAAATGTCAGGGCTGGTAGGTCACTGACACCACCCTAGCTACAAAGAAACGCATGCCCTCCCTGAGGTCCTCTCCCGTTTTTGGTTCACAACCGGGGTGCGAGGCTCGCGAATGCACGTTACACAAAGCTGTGCCACACAGGCTGTGCTTTGATCGTCACCACAAGACTTTGCTTTTCAACAGAAGCCTTGATCATTTGCATCTTAGCATGCCACACAGGAAAACCACTCTATGCAATCGATATCAGTCACACAGAATGAAATCCAATGTCATACACACAGTCCATTTACAAGTTCGTTCTGGGTCTGAACGAAACCGGAGGCACCTAGTACCCCGCATATCCATCGATCTCCAAGTACGTCTGAACGATCACCAACTGTTTCCATCTTCTTGGGTGTACAGCCCAATCAAGATCATCAGTAATTTTCCAAACGACGTGAAGACCTCCGGTCTTCGACCACCGTCTTCATCTTCGATACCACGTCGAATCAGTTATTCAGAATGGGATAAACCCGGTCTTCCTGAATAACCCGCGTATATATTATAAAAGTGTTACACAAACACAACATAAGCCTCATTCCACTTCAGAATATTCTTTTTATTCAAATATTCTTATATTTTGGGAAAGGTTCCCATTAATTTTATCAAAGATAAATTCTTTAAATTTATTCTTTAATCTCCTTTTTGAATATCAATTCAAACTAGTCGGAATTAGCGAACCACACTGAAGTAATCATTTATTTTATTTCCCAATCCCAACCTATTAATCCCATGAAGTACAACTTGTCATACTTCATATTTAACACCACGGTGTTATCGGTAAATTCAATTACCATTTCACGTTCAAATCTAATTAAAGATTTAACTATCGCCTGAAGTAAAACTGGTGATACTCCATTCTCGATCTTTTCAATCTAATTAAAGATTCATTAAAACTCCACTTAGTTTTAATCTTTGACTGGGTTAAAGAATCAGTGTCATTTAAAACACGGTTCACGATAAACCCAATAATCACATTCCATTAATTCTCGGGTTAAAGAACAAGTGTTATTTAAAGCACTGTTCACGATAAACCCAAAAATCAATACCAATTCAATTCCAATTAAATATCATTTAATTGGTACACTTCATTAAATCAAAATAAAAAGATTTAATCTTTTCTCAACTGGGTTCAAGAACAGTGTTAGTCAAGACACCATTCACGACAAACCCAAATCACATTTGATATTAAATACAAGGCTCTGAATAGAAAATATATCGGCTTATATTCAATATCAAATTCTACGACCAACAGATATCGTATTGGAAATAACGATATATATATCTATATCTTTCAAATTTCCATAACAACATCTGTATAATCACGAAATCCAACATCGAAATATTCCGAAGACAATTTCGATTCAAATCCATTCCAATGCAATCATTGGAAATTCTGGTTATTTTCAAAACCATTTCAAATTCAATTTATTTATTTAAAAATAAATAGAATTATAGTTCTAGTTCAAAACTAGCTTATTTCGATAAAAATCTATTTTTATCTTTTCAAATATGGAGTTTTTCATCCCAATTCTTTCTAAATCATTTCTTATGATTTTACACAAATTATTACTATTTTTAATAATTTTATCAAGGCCCGTACAGTCGATTTCCATCAACGGCCATCGAACTGCACTTATAGCGACCTTTTTCAAATTTGATTTGGACATAATTCCAAATCCAACCGTTAGATTTCAAATTTCTAATATTCTTTAGAAATCTCTTTTCGATACGAACCCAACGGTTCCGGTTTCAGGAGAATCCGACGGTCGGATCTCCCGCAATATCCGTTCGAAGTCAATGGTCGAAATTCGCGAACTACCGCTGCGCGGCGCGTTCTATTCAGGCCATTATATTATATATATAATATATATTCCGTCGATTTCTATTTAAAACAAATTTTATAAATCCATTTAAATTCGTTTTCAAAACGATTTCAACTTCATATTCAATTTCAAATCAAAAATGAATATTCCGCTATAAATTCGTTTTAAATTCATTTCAAATCAATTTCAATTCAAATCGATTTCAATTCAATTTTCAATTCGTTTTAAATTCATTTCAATTCAATTTCAATTCAAATCGATTTCAATTCAATTTCAATTCGTTTTAAATTCAATTTAAAACGATTTCAATTCTGTTTCAATTTAATTCGAATTTCAATTCAATTCTATTAAATTCAAATTTCTATTCGATTCGATTTAATTCGATTCAATTCAATTCAATTTAATTCAAATTTCATTTCAAAATATTCGATTTCGAAATTACTTTTCAATATTCATTTTAAAACGAATAAAATCGATAAAATTCCTGTTAGTGTTAAAATGGCGGTTAACTACTTAACACGACTTCACATTTCAATATCCACTAAATATTATTTTAAAATATTTATTAATTCTGAACTGGAATCAGACATAGTCAAGTACCATATAATGTGGATTATATGGATTTCATCCAATGCAAATACACCACAATGACAATAAACAATCAACCATCATCCAAAGTGCGTTCTACACTGCATAAGCATCGAATATAAATATTCAACGCTTACACAGTCTGTCAATCAATCGATCGACAAATCATTAAACAGTTGGGATTTGTGTTCGTCAAATATCATCCCAACACCCGTGTGGGGTTTCAAACAATCAAACACAGATTTCATTTGTGTAGTTGGGCGATGTGTAAAATTTATCATCCCAATCAATATCAGTCAGATCAGTGTACATAAACAAACCGTCTGGTTTGTAAATGAATATTTTATTCACACACGCGTTAAAAATTATATTTTTAACGATAAAATATTTTATTTCAACACATGAATTTCTATTCAGTTCATTTATGCAATAAAATGATATTTTTATTTTTCCAACATAATCTAGAAAATTTCGGCTGCATAACGGCATGATACTAGAAACAGGACAAGGCCTAGCCTTATCCCCGGTCTAGTGAAGGCCCACGCCATTCACACATCAATCAATTCCATTTCAATTCACCAAACAACCAAATCAAATCTAATAATCTAACCAACTACACAACCAAACAAACAAGTCCATGGTCTGTGGACGATGGTGTCGGGTGCTAATAAACACCATCTGCATCCTAGTATATACTTTATAACTAGAAAAATAAATTAAAAGGTGAGAAGTTCTCACCGATAGCTATCCCAACTCCACGACACTTCATTTGTAGAAATCTTCGCTGTTTTCGCCTTTTGTCAATTTTCACTGCCCGTATTCTCTACATATATAAAAATCACATTTTTACTTTGCTATTCAATATAGAAAAATCGAATTTTCTCTTTGCTATTCAATATATAAAAATCGAATTTTTATCGCTTTAACTTCATGTTAAAAATCGGATTTTTATCGCTTTAACTTCATGTTAAAAATCGGATTTTTATCGCTTTAACTTCATGTTAAAAATCGGATTTTTATCGCTTTAACTTCATGTTAAAAATCGGATTTTTATCGTTTTAACTTCATGTTAAAAATCGGATTTTTATCGCTTTAACTTCATGTTAAAAATCTAATCTTTTCTATTTTAAAAATCTAATCTTTTCTATTTTAAAAATCTAATATAAAAATCCTATGTTTAACTGTATGAACGAATCAAAATTGAAATTAAAACTTACCGGAGGTGCTCGATGGTCGGTGGAGGCTGAGGCGCGCTGGTGGGGGCGTTTGAGGGGGTGTTGGGAGGGGTACGGTTGGCGGTGGTCTTCAGCAGTAGGGCAACGACGGTCTTTTTCTCCGATGGTGGAGGGCTCGAGGAATGGGGGGAGTGCGGCTTCCTCAATCTGAAGGAGGGGACGGAGAAGGAGGGAGGGGCGGAGAAGAACGGCGGCGCGGTGACAGGTGGGGGCGGCACAACGAGGTGAAGCAGAGGGAGCGATGAGCATCGGCATTTTTTTTTAATTCTGAACGGTTTGACTTTGAGGGGAGGGAGAATAAAGGTGGGGGCTTATATAAAAATATGTATATTTAATTCAATTTAATTCCATAAAGTTAACTTTTTATTTCAAACTCGAAATAATGTACCCACCGCCTGTCGTCCATAGCTAATTACCCTCATTCCGAACACAACAGGATATGTTTCGTGAGCCAATTCAACCGTTTCGATCATTTTCCATTGAAATTACATATAAACAAATAGAACGATCAATATTGATTTTAACGTACATTTCAATTTACCGGGCTCACATACTAACTCGAAAAATTCCAGAAAAATATTTTCTAGCTTCGTATTGACGATACGGTCCTAACAAAACTAGTTTCGTCTAATTCTGAGACTGTTTGAAAAATGGCCATTTTCCAGTCGATTAAAATCAACTGAAACTGGTCAAACGCGTTTTCCTTTGCGACGCTCACATATTGATTCGAAAAATTATGAAATTTGGAATCTAGCAATAACTTGACATCACAGATCCAACAAAAGTGGTTTCGTCGAAATCCGAGGTCGTTTGCAAAATGGCTGTTTTTAAGGGCCTGAATTCCATAGCGACTATTCAGAATTTTCAACTGGACATATCTTTTGATTCCCGCTATGAAATTTTGATTTGTCGGATTCGTTGGGAAGATATTCTCTATTAGATTCCATTATTTTTGGTTTCACTAAAATCCGGTTTATTTTGCACCCGGTACATTCAATTGAAGTTTGAAATCGAATTATCGAACTACCGCGCCATTTTCAATTCCTATTTATAATTATATATAATTATTTATATTCTAACGACGACGTATATAAATATATACGTCGAATTCTATTCAAAATAAATTTCTCGTCGATTTTATTTAAAATAATTCATTTTAAATGTTCAAAAATCGCTAAAATTGCCGAAATAAAAATTTTAAACTGGCCCAGATTTTTGGGTTGTTACAAACATGGGAAGAACACCTTCCACTAGTAGAGTTCGCCTATAATAATTGTCTTCAGGCTAGCATTGGCATGACACCTTTTGAGGCTCTTTATGGACGACCGTGCCGATCACCTACATGTTGGTGGGAATCCCCGGATAAGGTTTCGCTTGGACCCGACGTAATTAGGGAGACTTCAGAGAAGATAGATCTGATTCGACGACGAATGAAGACGGCGCAGGACCAACAGAAGTCATATGCTGATAAGAGAGAACCGATCTTTAGTTCAATGTTGGGGACATGGTTTTTATTAAGGTGTCACAATTGAGAAATGTAGTCCGCTTTGGATCGGTAGGGAAGTTGGCCCCAAGGTTCGTAGGACCCTTTCCAATTACAGAGAGGATTGGGCAGATGGCGTACAGGGTAAAGTTACCAGAGAAGCTCAGTGGAGCTCATGACGTGTTTCACGTTTCACATTTGCGTAAGGGTTTACACGATACGGTGGAAGTGGTAGAGCCGAGCACGCTCGAAGAAGTGGAAGTAGAGCGCAATGCCACGATCAGATGAGCTCCTACACGCATTCTTGGATCGGAGGTCGAAAAGCTTCGCAACAAAGAGGTCAAGTTGGTCAAAGTGCAATGGGGAGTTGATCAAAGAGACGCGACTTGGGAGACGGAAGATAAGATGCGTACATTGTACTCTTTCCTTTTTGAGGGTATGTTTTAATCTTTCCATTTTCTACCGCTTTGTTGATACTTGTCTTATCTTTTAGTATTATCTTTGCGATGACATCTTAAATCTTTAGTTAGGAAGAACCCTATGGTTGAAACATGTGTTTGAGACATGTTATGTCTGCTGGATGCAAATGGATGCAAGTGGTTGCTAGTGGTTGCTCATGGATGCATACACACACACACCTTAAGCACGAGATCGGCTCAATCACCTTCATGTTGCATATAAATGTGTGTGCATATTTAAATTAATGGACGTATAGTGATTGTGTCATCATATAGACGCTGCATTTTGATGAATGGTTGTGCACACATGTAGAAATAATATGCATCGATAGGATTCTTTTGCATACATAATGAACGCATAACACTATCTTGATTTGCATTAAGGAGGTCAACTGAATCAGTAGACCGCCTGATTTTGCATTAGATAAGGAACATATACACACACTTCTTACATATGTTCATACAGCATTAGAAATTTTGTAAGGACAATGGATGCTTGTGTTTGATGGTTGAGTAGATGGATGATTGGATGCTAGGATAAGCATTCTCCTTAACTTGGATATTTCGGGGGCGAAATCCTTTAAGGAGGGGAGAATGTAACACCCCATAAATTTAAATATTAAAGTTAACAAATTAAAGAATAATTAATTTTAAATGTGAGGATCAAGGGAAACGGGTTACGCCATTGTGTTCGTCTCAGAATTCTAGTTGAAATAGAGTCCGAGTTTGCATAAATTGGACTTCCTATGAAGAAGTTATGGCTGTCGGAAGTTTCCAGAAAATTCAAATAAATTCAAACAGCTCGAAACCAATTCGAATTTCAAACCAAAAGTCAGAAGGGGGCTGGGCGGGAAAATTTCCGCCTAGGACCCAGGTCGACCAGGGGGTCGACCCTAGTGTCGACCTCCCCCCTACAGGTAGAGCTGGGGGTCGACCTGGGGGTCGACCTAGGGGTCGATCTGCCCCCCCCCCAGGACAGATCTGAAAGATGACTACTTATGACTTGTTGCTGAGTCACTAGGGTTTCTGGATAGTTCTGATCTGGTCTGAATGGTCTTGATCGATTCTCGGTTGATCGGATAACCTAAATTAATCCTAAATTCTATATAAACACATGTAGACTCAAAACCTAAAACTAAATAAAAATTAGAACCATGGCCGTCATGCTATCACCTTGCAACCTAGAGTAGACGCCACTAACTAGAGAGGAAGTGAAGCTAATCAACTCAATTCAACTCAAATCCATAACGACAACAACGAATTTGTCTACTCCAAAGGCGAGCTAAATCAATTTCAGAACTCAGATTCCAGAACTCAAGACCTTCTTTGAGTTGTGAGTTCAATTTCTTTAATAAGATAATTAATAAAATAATTGGGTTGAGTTATGAATTGGGTTATATGGCTATGCTTGTGAAACATTGAAAAAATGTGATATTTTGTGAATACATGCTAGTTGTTCATAATGATAGTTTTGTTGTGGATCCATTTTCATATGCCAAATCACCTATGTTCAACTTGATTCATGTTTGACATCATTCTATATGCAAGTTTGGGTGTAGATTATATGCTAGTTTTTACACAAGTTTACATGTGAACCAAATAAAGTGATTATGTGCAAGTTTAGTTAGGAATTGGATTCACATATATGCAAGTTTACCCCTTTAGATTTAGATCTATGACATACATAATTTTATGCAAGTTTGTGACTATGGCCTATGCAAGTTTTGGAAAGAAAACTATATTTATATATGCAAGTTTTTAGGTGAAAAACTATATTATATATATATATATATATATATATATATATATATGCAGGTTCACAACTTTAGGCCTATGTTTAGATTCATGACAATAACAAGTTTTGCAAGTTATGTTGTAATCCTTATTTGCAAGATTAGATCCATTTTGTATGTTATGAAATTTGCGATATTTCTTCCCTTTTATGTGTTAGACTAATTGCTAGTCTAATATATATATATATATATATGTCAAGATAAACGAACGAACAACGTGGGGACGATGGGGGTAATATTGAATATACACATATTGAAATTAGCATAAATGGCCTTAAAAAGGCATATAATTAATTTAAGACATCAATTGGAAAAATTGGCATTTATGGACATAATTGAGATAATTATGGACATAAGTATATTTGGAATTCAAATTTGAATAGGGATATTAATCCATGGGGTTAAATGAAGATGTGTAATAATAAACCGCCTAAGCCACGAGGTTAGACTCTTTTATGGTGTAAAACTGCCCGGACCCGCCCGGTAAATCCAGCAGCCAAAATGCCAGTCTAATGTGAGAGGTCAAAGGCATGAATTAAATGCGTAACAGTTGTAAAGACACGAGGTTAGGCTCATTTGTGGTGTAAGACTGCCTGGACCCGCTAGGCAAATCCAGCTGCCAAAAATTCCAGTCTAATGTGGGAGGTTTTTACAAGGTTACGGTGTTAATGAATTAAGAAACACTTAGCCCGATAAAACATGTGGTGGGACATGTGGGGGTTAAGTGGGTGATTTGGGTGGCATGTGAAATTAAGAGGGTGCCTTAGGTGGCATATTAAATACGATTAGATGCACTTAACCAAGATTGACACATGTAAGAAGACATGAATAAGAATGGGGTTAAGTGGGAAAAACCTTAGAGGGGACCAAGCATAGGTGGAAAGCTTGTGTCATGCATGGGGCCCTTTTCAAACCAGTAACCCATTAAGTATCTTTGTGGGCTCGACCCAAGTCGAGGACGGGACACGCATACTGGGTTTGATTATAAGAGGTCAAAATGGGTTAGCGGTGGCAGCGCAAGTCCAACGGGGTCATGTGTGGGCCCGGGCTGGTAGGTAAGATGTTGTTGCATCGTGTAGGTATAAGTCATGAATTTTTGGTGGTATCGGGTTGCCACTTTGGGGAGTGATACACCTCACTATGGGGCCAACACGGGTATCTACGAGTTAGGGAGCCGATCGAAGTGGAGTAGTGGGTATACCTAGTGGAGATAGGGGCAAACGACATCTATGAAGGCAGCTAGGGGTACAAGAAACTACCATTATCATTATTAAGTTCTGTAGGCGGGATCAAGTTTAGGGTGTTTGGCGTGGTGCAGTGTAGTAATTATCTTATAGTGATTAGGTATGCCTTTAACGTTATCTTTGTTCATCTGATTTCCTTTGTTTGCTTTGTCATACCCATTTGTTCACAGTCATTTCCTTATTTTCAGCTTATGCCTTGTCCTCGTTACTTAATGATTGTATTGTTAAAGTTATTGCACTCTCCAGACTTTATGTCTGACCCCTTTGTTTCCACCTCTTTTCTTCCTCCTCTCCCCCCCCCGGGGTGCTCAAGGTGGGACTAGTACTAGGGAGCTTGATTTGGACAGCTTTATCTCTTTCTTTGGAAGTTGCTTGGATCGCTAAAGTAAAAGTTCAGCCTATCTTACTTATGGCTATTTTATGTTAGGGTTATGTCTTTCATTTTATGTACTCTTATTTAGTCAAGATGGATATTATGTACTTGACTCTAGTCTTTTGTTTTTGATGATGTAATCAAACCTATTTGTTTACCGCTGCAATGAATGAAGTTTTAAATTTTTAATTACTATTTTATATCTGTCTTGTTGTAAGTTTCTGTTCTATACACACTTAAAATGCTCCACAGAAGTTAATGCATTCCCTTTGTGAGTGACATTAATGGACGTGGGGTGTCACACACCTCGTATTTCCATATGTATTTAATTAGTTGTCGGAAAATGTCGATATTTTATGATTTTAGAATTTAGCCCCGAAATATATACCAATGTGTTCTTGGAAATTTTTTCATATATGAATTGCCTTAAACGGATCCCGTATGGGGAAGATAATAACGAAGAAAGATTTGAAAAGTTATACACACGTATATATATGCATAAGTTTAAATTTTGTTTTTTTTTAATTTTTTGGCAAAGCCAATTGATTTTTATAGTGATTTGTAACACTCTTTTATTTATTAAAAAGTAAAAAGTTACATTTGAGCTTAGATGATATGTAACACACATATTAACTACATAGGTTTTGGAGTGGTCCATCCACTGACACAAGAACAAGTTATAATGGCAAGCAAATCCACCTTTGCAACAAGACAAGCTTCCCACGCAGGGGATACATACTAATTCAAATACAAGAACAACAAAAGAATACATGGAAGTTACATATTGTAGTGCATGTGCCACACAACTTGCACAAAGTCATCGGTGTCCTAACCATTGTCAAAAACAGAATTTTCCATCACTCTCTTCATACTACTGGTGACCAGAAACATTCCAGTGTTAGTCGCAGATAATGGGGTTGTGCTAGCAGCAACAACAGTAACTGGAGGTGCCTTATGTATTGACCCGCATTCTACGCATCGAAGAATCGTAGAATATTTATTTCACTTTCATACTAGGTCGTATATTCATGTAACTTTGGGGAACCACTACTGGATTCATTTCCCATGTTCATGATTTTTTCCGAATTTTGAATGACCGTTTTGCCTCTAGTTAATCTTGTTTTGCCTATAACTATTGATTGGTAAGCAGTTTTGACTTGAAACCACTTCCATTGGATTTGGATGATGGTTTATCTTACCGTAGAGTGGTTACATTAATGAAACGGACTTACCATTTGGGAGATATGGCTAAAATAAGGTTTGGAAGGAGAAAAATAGCTTAACCGGGCCAAACAGGGTGATTAACAGCTAGGCCCATTAGGGGATTTCGGGATTAGGGTCGCATGAGGGCTGAAAAGGGTTAGAGATATCTTTCTTTGTCATTTGTACAGCCGCCACTTACCTCTCTTCAACCCTAACAATGGCCTTCACCTTCTAAATCACTTCCAAATCACCTTTTTGTCACTAATTAAGCAAATAAAAGCCAAATCAAGTCAAATTAGCATCAAATCAGAGTTGGAGCTGCTGTGTTGCATTGGAAACCATCCCAAAATAGTAGTAAAGTTCAGATCTATAATTCATTTAGGGCTAAGGTGAGTGATTTGCATTGTTCACTAATTACGGCTAAATAGGGGTGATTAATGTTAATTAGCGAAATTATGCATGTTAAAATTCTGGAAAAAAAACGTAAAAATTCTTAATTATTATTGTAAGGCTCTGATAAAAATTTGGGTTAATTTGGACATGTTTTGCTAATCGTATGGTTAAATCATGATTAAGGAGATTAAGGGGAAAACATGGGTTTTGGGTATGTTTGATCTAATATAACCTATATGCTTGATGTTTTGGCCTTGTTGATTGATCCTATATGTTACTGTGACTATGTAATCTTGTAGAAAAGTTAGAATGGTTGAAAACGCCGTCGTATGGAGAATATGGACGATATATGCTTGCTGGAAAATGTGCAAGGTTTCGGATCGGATTATAGGGCTCGGATCGGATAGGAGAACCAGGTAAAGAAAATCGAATCGGACCGGAACTTGGCATAAGAGACTTGGAAAGAAGGAAGGCCATTTGCATAGGGTTGGAGTTGGGATCGGTCGGAAACGAGTGCGAGGGGGATCGGATCGGAAATGGTGAGTACAACCCGAACCGGGCCAGGATTGCAAGCACCAAACCGAACCGGATGAGACACGTAAACCAAATGGAAGCTAGGGCATAGAAAGGAGGGCCGAACCGAACCGATGTGACATGGAGGACCCCATCTACCGAACTGAACAGGATGACCGAACCGAATCGAAAGTATGTTCCTACTCTTACGCGACGACTCTTCTGAAGACCAACTCAAATTCGACCAAAACCCGAGATGCAAAGGAAGTCCAAATGAGAGGTTATAACTCTGGATCCAAATGGGGATCAATGAGTTGACATCATGAGTTGGTCTTTGCTGCGAGATATGTGCAAAGGGGTTACCAATGTCTATAGCTTTGAGCCACCAATGAGAGACGGATATTGGCTATGGATCAGTGCAGTGGAGTTGTCATGACTCCATGAGGCAAAGTGATCGTAGAAGGGCTATGAGCCAGTGCAGTGGGGTTGTTATAACTCCATGATGCAAAGTGGACATAGTAAAGTATTAGTGGTTACAGATCAGTGCAGTGGAGTTGTCATCACTCCATGGGGTAGAGTGATCATAACAAAGAATTGGGTGATCAAAGTGGTAGATATCATATAATTTACGCACTGAGTGAGAGATGTGAGGATGATTGCTATGTTTGATGTTTGTTATCACCACGACATGCACACCCCCTCCCCATTATAGTCACACCATGTGTTAGTGTCACCTTAGAGTATTGTACATCCTGATGTGCTAATTCTTTGGTTGCAGGTCCAGGTTCAGGTATGGTTATGTATACCTATTATTGTTCTGTTTTTGCTGCTTATCGCTCATACCAGACTTTTGTCTGACCCAGAGTTTTATGTCTCTTCTTATTACTCTGGTTGTCCTAAATGAGTAGACTAGAGACAGGTTAGCTTGTTATGCATGAGTAGCTGTCCGGAGACAAGCCGGAGGCTTACAAATATCATTTCTATTTATTCTCCCCGTGTTGTTTTCGGTCACTACTTTGGGCATTAGTAGTATACCTTCCTACTTTGCTTTAGAGACAGTTTTAAAAGTTGTAATAATGATGGATTGGATCATAAGTTGTACTTTGGATTTTCCGCTACTATGATAGTTTAGTTTTCAGTTTATTATTGTCTCGCCTGTTTTATATCAAGTTATGTTATTATTATATTTTGTTCCATGCACTGTGAAATATACTACAGGTTCTTTGATAATTCATAGTTTCAAAACCCTTTTTCTTTGATGACCGTCCCATGCTGGTTGGACATCGACACAACACATTTCATTGGAGTGTCGGCTGGTGCGGGGCGGGCCGTCACAGTTGGTATCAGAGCTCTAGGTTGCGTAGTTAACCTAGGGAAAGATACCAGGTAGAGATAGTACGTATATGAGAGCGCGTATGTGTCATATTTTGGGTTTTCAAAACTATATGTATACAATTAGTATATCTAAGGATGAAGTCGCACTGCACTAGCTCCACTATAGAGATGGTTAATCGTTTCTCATTACAGATTGAACAATGAGCTGATATACGATGGGTACAGGTTCAGGGGACAATAATAGGAATGCTCCTGATATAAGGACAATGTTTACTATGCACATTGGAGATATTCTTAGAGATGTTCAGGGAGTAGCTCCAAATGCTGCTAATGGTAGTGGTACAGCAGTGCAGGCGCCTAGGGCCGATTTCGCCAAGCTTAATTAGGATTGTACTAGTCTTGGTGGGAAGCAGTTCCACGGAACGAAATCGGCTACGGATGTTCAAGATTGGTTGGATAGTTTCGAGCGCATCTTTGAGGATTTAGGGATAGATGATGCAATGAAGAGAAAACTAGTATCGCGTCAAATGCAAGGACGGGCTATGAATTGGTTGAATTCTATTAAAGCAGTTACTCCTAAGGATCAAGTTACTTAGAATCAGTTTAAGACTCGCTTCAGTGACAAGTTTATCCCAACTGCTCAAAAATCGAAATTGTTTAGGAAACTCTTGGAGCTTAAGTAGAATGGTAGGGCAGTCTCGGAGTACATTGCTAAATTCGATACTTTATTGAAGTATGGATTATCTCTTATTGATACTCCCAAGAAGAAAAATGCGAAGTTTATAACAAGCTTAGATCAGTACTTGGGGGAAAGGCTTATAAACCTTATTGATGAGACTTTTAAATCGATTGTCGGAAAAGCATTAAGATCAGAGAGCCTTTATCCTAAGCCCAAGACTGAGGTTGTTGTTCCATCTGTAGATGGGCCAAAGCCGCAGCCAAGCATCAGAGGTAAGAATAATTTGCAGAATAAAAGGAAACAGAACCAAGCCAAGGACGGTCAGAAGAAGAGTAAGAAAGATATAGACTGCTTTAGCTATGGCAAGAAGGGCCATTATGCTAAAGAATGCCGAGCAAAGCAAACGGATAGGAAGTGCTTCAATTGCGGCCAAGTGGGACATCACAAGGATAAATGTCCACAACCTCCTGAAGAGAAGAAGATTGTGAAAGCATATGCTATTAATGATGTTCCTTCTTCGTCAAATACCCCAACTGCGGCAGAAAAAGGAAAGAATGTCATCGTTCAAGGTATGCTTTCTATTTATGATGTTCTTGTTCGAGTATTTTTTGATATTGGGGCTTCCCATTCCTTCATATCTAGTGACCTGGTAGATAGGTTGGGATTGGAACCCAAAATAGCCGACAGACCTTTAGTGGTGACGAACCCGATTGGTGGTTTGACTAGCCTTAGCATGATTTTTTGAAATTTGGTCTTATCGAGTCATGGATGTATGTTTTCTTAAGATTGCTTTGTTTTGGGCTTTACTGAGTTTGGCATTATTTTGGGAGTTGATTGGATCCAAAGATATGGAGTGGTGGTAGACTGCGAGGGATTTTCGGTGACTATTACGGCGGATGATGGACGGAGGGCAGTGTTTGGTGGCCTACTTAGTGATGAGGTGATGGCTAGTTTCCTAAATTCCCTCGACATTGTGCAGGATGAGTTAACAGGGTTTCCCATTGCTGGCCAGTATCCGGACATCTTCGGGGAAGTGACCAGACTTCCACCACACCGAGAGATTGAGTTCTGTATCGATTTAGTTAAAGATGCCAGGCCTATAGTGATGCCACTTCATCGTATGGCACCAAGGGAGCAGCGAGAGCTTAGGGTGCAAGTAAGTGATCTTTTGAAGAAGGGATTTATCAGAAGAAGTGCTTCAAAGTGGGGGAGTACCGGTTGTATTTTCCACTAAGGCAGATGATTCCCTTCGTTTATGTGTGGACTATCGCGAGTTGAATAAATTGATTAGGAAGAATAAGTATCCACTTCCACGGATAGATGATTTGTTTGATCAACTCGAAGGAGCAAGAGTGTTCTCCTAGTTGGACCTCACGACAGGATTTCATTAGCTTCGAGTGGCAGCTAAGAGTATCCCCAAAACGGCATTTCGAACGCCGTCTGGATTCTATGAGTGGTTGGTCATGCCATTTGGTTTGACTAATGCACTAGCATATTTCATGGACCTTATGAATACGTATTCAGGGATCAATTAAATATGTTTGTTCTTTTGTTCATGGATGATATCCTTGTTTACTCAAGGTCAGAGGAAGAACACAAGGAACATTTGAGGATAGTGATGGAGATGTTGAGAAAACACCAATTGAAAGAGAATTTTCTAAGTGTCACTTCAGGAAGGGGGAAGTAAGATTTTGGGCCATGTTGTTTCAGAGAATGGTATTGCCGTGGACCCTGTGAAGGTGGCTATACGGTAAAAGATTGGTCTATGACCAAGAATGCAACAGACATAAGAAGTTTCTTGGGATTAGCTGGATATTATCGTAAGTTTATCCAAGACTTCTCCAAGATAGCAGCATAGTTAACTTAGTTGACCAAGAAGAATCAAGCTTTCGTCTAGGACGGAAGGTGTGAAAATGCATTCAAGAGTTTAAAGGAAAAGTTGACGCTTGTGCCAGTGTTAGTCATTCCTAAAGGGAATGAAAAGATGACAGTATACACGAACGCATGTGGTACCGGACTATGTGCTGTATTGGTGCAAAGAGGTAGGGTTGTAGCTTATGCTAGTCGACAGCTAAAGCCGCATGAGAAAAGATAACCTACCCATGATTTGGAATTTGCTGCGATCGTGTTCACGTTGAAGACGTGGAGACATTATCTCTTGGGAGAAAGATTCATGTTGTTTACCGATCATAAATCATTAAAATATCTTTTCTCTCAGAAGGATCTAATTCTTTGTCAGCATAGATGGTTAGAATTCTTGGCTTCCTATGATTTCGATATTGCATATACACCAGGAAAGGGCAATGCAGTAGCTGATGCATTGAGTAGGAGACATGCCAGTTTAGGGGCTATGTTTCTTGAATGGAGGCAACTGGAGTATATCGTAGGGTAAGTTTTAAGGCCAAAGTGTGAATTAGATCCAGATATGTTAGCAAGTTTGACGATTAGAACCACTTTGATTGAGCGGATTAGTTCTAGTCAGAGGGACGATCCTAACCTATTGTAAATCATCCCCAAGTTAGAGATGGGTATTGACGAGGAGATGAACAAGTATGGGCTTGATCGAGATGGATGGCTTAGAAGGAATGCGAGACTAGTTATGCCCAATGTCAATGGACTGAGAGATGAATTGCTTAGAGAATGTTATCACTCAAAATAGACTATGCATCCCAGTGGTAACAAAATGTATCGAGACATAAAGCAGACCTACTATTGGGATGGGATGAAAAGAGACGTTAGGAAGTTTATATCCAAATGCATGAATTTCCAACTAGTTAAAGCCGAGCAAAGGAAGCCTAGTGGGTTGCTGCAACCATTGGAAATTCCAGAATGGAATTGGGAACAAGTCTCAATGGATTTCATTGATGGGTTACCAAGGACTAGATCAGGCCATGATAGCATTTGGGTGATCATGGACCGATTGACCAAGA
Source organism: Allium sativum (assembly GCA_030737875.1). Lineage (NCBI taxonomy): Eukaryota > Viridiplantae > Streptophyta > Magnoliopsida > Asparagales > Amaryllidaceae > Allium > Allium sativum. Next base: position 578,635,757 of record CM060915.1, on the reverse strand, counting down.
GTGCAAGTTTTATACAGGCCAAGTCGGCCAGAACGACAGCTAAGTTAGCAGAACTGTATATGAATTGGGTAATGAGATTTCATGGAGTACCCAAAAGCATTATGAGTGACCGAGATCCGTTGTTTACTAGTGGGTTTTGGAAGAGCTTATAAGAGGCTTTAGGGTCAGAATTACATCTCAGTACCGCCTACCATCCTCAAACCAACGGCTAGATAGAGAGGGTGAATCGTATATTGGAGGATCTCTTGAGAGCTTGTATATTGGATTTTGGAGGATCATGGGATGAACATTTGCATCTGGTTGAATTCGCTTACAATAATAGTTATCGGTCCTGTATTGGTATGGCTCCATTTGAAGCTTTATACGAAAGACCGTGCAACTCACCATCATGCTGGTTAGAAACAGTGACAAATTTGTTCTTGTACCGGATGTGATAAGAGAAACCTAAGAAAAGATCAAGGTTATCCAACAGAGAATGAAGACTACCCAAGATAGGCAGAAGAATTATGCTAATAAGAGACGATGAGAATTGAAATTCTCCGTTGGTGACCAAGTATTCGTCAAGATCTCTCCATTAAAGAGTGTGATTCGATTTGGTAGGAGAGGCAAGCTAGCACGGGTCCATTCCCAATTCTCGGGCAAGTTGGGAATTCAGCGTATAAAGTTGGATTACCTGACAAGATGGAAGGAGTTCACAACATATTCCATGTTTCCTAATTAAGGAAGTTCGTGCACTACCCCGATATGACTATTTCACTAGATCAGTTGGAAGACATCAAAGTAGAACCCGAGACGGTTGGGAACCGCAGGCCAATCCGTATTGTCGAGTACGATACGAAGCAAGTTCGAAGGAAGGCAGTGAAACTAGTCAAGGTTCATTGGGGGTGATAACGAGAATGAATGTACTTAGGAAACAGAGTAGAGCATAAGGGGGTCATATCCAGAACTCTTAGCCTGGTAAGATTTTAATTGCAATTTAGCTATTCCGCTTGCTAGGATAGACTTGTTGTGTTATTATGTGTGTTTGATTGTTTGTAAATGGCTAATAGGCATGCGGGACCCATTGTATGTTTTGGTTAAGGAATTTCAAGGGCGAAATTTTTTAAGGGGGGAGAATGTAACTACCCACATTCTATGCATCGGAGGATTGAAGAATATTTATTTCACTTTCATACGAGGACGTATACTCGTGTAACTTTGGAGAACAACTAATGGAGTCATTTTCCATGTTCACAATTTTTACCGAATTTTAAATGACCGTTTTACCTCTGACAAATCTTGTTTCGTCTACAACTTTTGATTGGTAAGGATTTTTGACTTGAAACCACTTCCATTGGATTTAGATGATGGTATACCTTTCCTTAGAATGGTCACATTAATCAAACGGACTTACCATTTGGGAGATATGGTTGAAATAAGGTTGGGAAGGAGAAAAACAGCTTAACCGGGCCAAATAGGGTGAGTAGCAGCTAAGCAGACTGGGGGATTTTGGGATTAAGGTTGCATAAGGGCTGAAAAGGGTTAGAGAAACCTTTCTTTGTCATTTTTACAGCCGCCACTTACCTCTCATCAACCCTAACAATGGCCTCCACCTTCTAAATCACTTCCAAATCACCATTTTATCACTAATTAAACAAATCAATGCAAATCGAGTCAAATTAGTATCAAATCAGAGTTAGACCTATTGTGTTGCATTTGAAACAACCCCAAAACAGTAGTAAATTTCAGATCTATAATTCATTTGTGGCTAAGGTGAGTGAATTGCATTGTGTTTCACTAATTACGGCTAATTAGGGGTGATTAGCGTTAATTAGCAAAATTATGCATGTTAAAATTCGGGAAGAAAAATTTGGGTTAATTTGGACATGTTTTGCTAATCGAATGGTTAAACCATGATTAAGGAGATTAAGGGGAAAACATGGGTTTTGGGTATGTTTGATCTAAAATAACCTATATGTTTGATGTTTTGGCCTTGTTGATTGACATTATATGTTACTATGACTGTTTGGAATGTTAAGTAATCTTGTAGGAAAGTTAGAATGGTTGAAAACGCCATCGTATGACGAATATAGACGATATATGCTTGTTGGAAAATGTGCAGGGTTTTGGATCGGATCAGATTATAGGGCTCCAATCAGATAGGAGAACCGGGTAAAGAAATTCGAACCAGACCAGAACTTGGCATAAAAGACTTGGCAAGAAGGAAGGCCATTTGCATAGGGTTGGAGTTGGGCTTGGATTGGAAGCGAGGGCGAGGGGGCTCGGATCGAAAATGGTGAGTACAACCCGAACTGGGCCAGGATCGCAAGCACCGAACCGGATGAGGACACGCAAACCGAACGGAAGCTGGAGCATTGAAAGGAGGGCTGAACCGAACCGATGTGACATGGAGGACCCCATATACCGAATCGAACCGGATGACCGAACCGAATCGAACGTTTGTTCCTACTCTTACGCGACGACCCTTCTGAAGACCAACTCCAATTCGACCAAAACCCGAGATGCAAAGGAAGTCCAAATGGGAGGTTATTACTCAGGATCCAAATGGGGATCAACGAGTTACGTCATAATTTGGGCTTTGCTGCAGGACGTGTACAAAGGGGTTACCGATGTCTATAGCTTTTATTCATCACTGAGTGATGGAAATTGGCTAAGGATCGGTGCAGTGGAATTGTCATGACTCCATGGGGCAAAGTGATCGTAGCTGGGCTATGATCCTGTGCAGTGGAGTTGTTATAACTCCATGGGGCAGAGTGGACATAACAAAGTATTAGTGGTCACGGATCAGTGCAGTGGGGTCGTCATGACTCCATGGGGTAGAGTGATCGTAGCAAAGAATTAGGTGATCAAAGTGGTAGATACCGTATACTTTACACACTGAGTGAGAGATGTGAGGATGATTGCTATGTTTGATGATTGCTATCACCACGACACGCACACCCCCTCCCCATTATTTTCACACCATGTGTTAGTGTCACCTTAGAGTATTGTACATCCTATTGTACTGACTCTTTGGTTGCAGGTCCAGGTTCAGGTATGGTTATGTACACATGTTATTGTTCTGTTTTTACTGCTTATCGCTCATACCAAACTTTTATCTAAACCAGAGTTTTATGTCTCTTATTATTACTCTGGGTGCTCCTAAACAAGTAGACTAGAGACAGGTTAGCTGGTTATGCACTCTGGAGACGAGCATGAGGCTTACACATATCATTTCTATTTATTCTCCCTGTGTTTTTGTTGGTCACTACTTTGGACATTAGTAGTGTACCTACCTACCTTGCTTTAGAGGCAGTTTTAAAAGTTGTAATAATGATGGTTTGGATCATAAGCTGTGTTTTGGATTTTCCGCTGCTATGATAGTTTAGTTTTTAGCTTATGTACTGTCTCGCCTATTTTATATCAAGTTATGTTATTATTATATTTTGTTCCATGTGCTGTGAGATATACTATAGGTTCTTTGATGATTCATAGTTTCAAATCTCTTCTCCTTTGACGACCGTACCATGCTGGTTTGATATCGACACAGTGCATTTCATTGGAGTGTCGGCTGGTGTGTGGCGGGCCGTAACCCCTTATGTCCTCAAGGAGGTGGAATATTCACATATAGAATTCTAATTGCTGATTGTTTACCTTTATTAGTGTTGTAATTCTTGATCATGGTTTCCATCACTTTTTTTGATTTCACACAGCTCATTACTGAGCTCACCGCTATCAATTTCTGCTTTTAGACTTTATTGTCTTTAAAACAGATTTATCTTTTCGCATAGTCTTTGTTTTAGCCTTGTCTGGTGGTTCCTTCTTTTTGACATATTCTGGACCATCAACATTAAAGTTTTGTTTCAAGAAACTATCCAGTCCCTCAACTACAAATTGTGTATCCTAGGAGATTGGCACAGTATTGTCTATGCCCAACGTTTCATAGACTATCACTTGATTATCAAAAGATATAACATCATCTATTAAGTGCTGCATAGAATTCTGTAAACCACTAGATTGCAAATGCTTGTTGGGTAGCCGTGAGGTTTAGGAAACCATGTTTGAAGTTGCATTCGGTATACATTTGCACTGGTGTTTAATAAGAGGAACATTGATGTCATACCTACCAGCGTTCATGGTTTTTAAAAAATATAAATCTTCGCTAATCATAACTTGTGCCTCAAATTCAGAATTGCTCTGAATATCATTACCCTCGTGCAGCTTTCCTCTCTCGAACTCTCCAATCTCTTTCTCCACAACTTTGGACTAAATAGGGCAGACAACTGCATTACCCATTGAACACACATCAATGTTGATACCCCTTCGTGCGCCTTAGATGATTAACGTAACTCACATTCCTTAATCTCATGCAATTCATACTGTGCTTCATTGTCCACATCAAGGTCATTCCGAGTGTCAAAACAATTCCCAGTTTGCACTGCATCAACACCAACATTATTCACGAAAACCTTATTGGCTCTCTTAATGTTCGCACCAACTACCCTCTACCATTCTTTCCGATTTCCAGAAGGGAAAGCCCTTTGTTTGCCAACATTTCTAAAGGATAGGTCATTGGAATGCTTGTTGACATTCATTCCAGATTTATAATTGTGTCCTCATTACCACTAGGATTTTGAACTCTCACATATTCTGCTACTTTTCTTTCCTGTACCCTATCAGATCTACCTTTGCTTTTCATTATAGTAGCTTCATTACTATAGGGACAGTTGTTATACGCATGACCTAAGCACTTACAAGAGGGGAATATGTCTAGTTTCCAAATGAAGTCAACAGAAACAAAGTGCTATGTTCCATCTCCTAAAATGGTAGAGATCTCATTTGGGAGTTCACTATCAGGGGTGATCTCAACCAAAACCTTCATGTATCCAAGCAAATAAAGGCTTTTAGTAGCTCGATCCATACAAAGAAACTTGCCAATGTGTGTAGCCAGCTAACAAATACCAATTTTAGACCACGCAACCATAGGCACGTTCGTTATTTTTGACCTATACAGGTACCTTTTTGACTTCTTTTCCCGTATTCCCCATATTAACGTCCTATTTTTTGAAAATAAGTACCTTGTCCCTAATCACAACCTGGTCAGCTTCCAGTATCCTCTTTCTATCAGCAGCATCAAACAGCAGGAAGAAAAAATTTGACCATTAGATTTTACCTTGTCGATCCACGTGGTTTCCTGAGCTTCTTCAGATGAGTAACGACGGCAGTATATGAAAGAGGGGAATCTAGGAAGAAGCCAGTAATATATTCATTCCATATTTCAACGCTCGCCTAGATAATATCTTTAGTAGGTATAAAGATTTTTACTAAATACTTCAGCATAATCTTTGGTGGCACAAAATCTCCAGCACTCCTTGGTTTATATGCGAAAAGAGAGGACCATCTTACATGAGAAAGAGGTCGGTTTGGTAATGTTGAAGAGGGAGGTTGGGGATGAGGTGATGGATCTGGAGGAGAAGGAGTGGATCTGTAGGCTAGTCTGAGTTGGGGAGATAACGAGGTGGCTGCAGAAAATTGGGGTTTGACGGGCTCGAGATGTTCGGTTGTGGGGTCCCCATTTTCAGGGGAATGTTTTTATCGGAAATTGAAATTGGATATATGTTATAAACGAAAGAAAATAATTTACATATGTAATATTTGGAAAGAAAACGAATGTTAAAAACCAACGTTAAACAAAACTAATATCTACAAAATTAATGTTAATAGCCCAGGTCATTCTCAACCCACACCATACATGGGTCGACCCAGGGGTTGACACACCTTGGAGGGCGGTCGGCACATGGGTCGAACCACCAGGGTCCAAGTCTGTAACGAATCGCAAATCCGGACTATCTGAGTTGACTACATACATCACACGTCCAAACCAAATATCACAGAAATACAAATCATTTTTTTAGAAGAAAAAGGTAGAAGAAGAACAAAAATAACAACACAGAATCTCACATTGCAACGGAACAAAATATAATATATCATAACTTTTGAAATATAAAATTTTAACTGTATAACATATAATTATCAGAGTACAACACTTACAACATAGCAGAAATAAAAATACTGTATATCTAACACTGAAGCCTCCTGCTCCAAGCTCCTTTAGATAAAACTATAAAATCCTGAACTTTCTTGGGTTAAATCGAATGTTGTGTAAAACATCATTACAAACAACCCAATTACTGCATTCAAGTAACTCTTATTCAAACATTTCTCTTCGAGACTGGATCTTGCTATTTATCGGTTAAAAATGAAATCAATCAAGTTGGGGTATGACTACCTCTCAAACCTTGACTGAAAACATCCTTCACTTCAAAACGGACAAGGCCACTTACCTTGAATAATCAACATCATAAACTAATTATTCATTTTTAAACCCGTATACGTTTAATTTTACTAAATTTAAGTATAGATTTCCTTTTTTCCTTATAATATTATATTTTTAAGTTCGTTTCCTTATCGAATTCTATATATATCGATACATTGATTTTTAGTTACCCAATTTTATTAAAAATATTCTAACTCCTTAATTTTCTAGAAAATGTCGCCATAACCTTCTTTGTATGGGTCACTCGATACAACTACAAAACGCCTTTTTGGGCCCTTTCCATTCAAAAAGAAAATCAAAAAGCTAAGTGGCTTGCCAATTCGGTGCGTAAAACCTCATATGGAACTTACACATGTATCTTTTTGTCAGGCACTAAATTTATAAACTTCATTCTCTTCATTCCATACCTGTCTAACCCATATCCAACAATTTCCTAGTTTATTCCAACTCAATCCAGTCGTTTTAATTAAATTTGCTAATTATTTCTCTAATTAGTTCTTTTGCTAATTTCACTTTTTATTTGAACATAACATTTTCAAATAAAATTTAACTTATTTATAAACTAATCAAATTCCATTTTTCAACTCAGGTTTCATATTTGAATTTGAATATCAACTCACAAGTTTATTTTACTAAGTCAACTTGATTCCAAATTCGATTATCTAATTATCCCTTAACTTAGTTAAATCTATTAAATAATAAATACCTGGTTTTGTTTCACAAATCAATCCGTTTACTTCACTTGAGTTCATATATATTTTATAGCTCAAGTCTAGATTTTTATAATGGAAATTCGGTTTTTTTTACTTAAAATCCTTTTATTTATTTAAATAAACCATTATGGTTTAATAGTGGTTATGGCGTTGTTTTTCTGAAATTTTGGTTTTTGACATAACTCAAAATTTATACAATGAAATTCATAAATTTCTCTTACATTAGAAAACTATTATCAAATCGGTTCTGACGATTCTTATTTAAAACAATTTCGGCTTAAATTGAGTTCTCTATACTCAATTGAAGTTCGAAATGCCAATTTACGAACTACCGCATTGCGGCGAGATTGTTTTAATTATATTTAATATATAAATGTTTTAAACTTCATTTATATATAAATTCTAACTTCATTCAAATATATTTTAATATATATTGAACCAATTTCCCATTTACACTTAATAATTCTGATTATCCCAGATCGCCAATTATTTCGTATCTCGGTTATAAATTTATTTATAATCCGAATTCCTTTATAAATATATTATTTATAAAATTCGATAATTTCAAATTATAAATCCTTCTGATTCATTTCATCTCAATTTATATTCCGAATTCCAAAAATAAACCCGTCGTTCCTTTTCGATAGGATTTCCAATTCATTGTTAAATTCATATATGAATTTAAATTCCTAAATTATCATTATTCCACTAAATTCATACCTGAAACCCAATTCATTTTATATTCTGAATACCGAAATAAAACTGTCGTCCCCTTTTCGAAATGATTTTAACTATATTTTAAATTCATACTTGAATTTAAAATTAACAGTTTATCTTCAGATAATAAATTCACGGGTGCGTTTTTTACAGGTCCCTATTAAGTTTCAAAATATAAAAAAACCCCGTTGATTAAAAGAATGTAGAATACATCCCTGTTTTTGAATTTCCGCTGAAAACATTACAGAACTACCCCTACATAGCTACTCAAACCTACACCAACGACTCGTATCATTTAATTAGTCAAATCGCTCCACTAATATCTCTCAAAACCCTAATTCCACTATTCTGCAAACCCTAGATCAATTAATCGCGTTTCAGAAACAAAAGCCGCCGCTCTTCAGTTTAGTCCAGATCGTCATGTTGTGCTTCAAATTTTTTGTCATCGTCATCATATTACATGAAAATGGCGAAAAAAAGGTATAAATATGATTGTTTTTTTTAATATCGTGCTGTAGATACTATCTTCTTGTAATATACAGTATTAAGATTTAAAAAAAAGATTTCGACTTAGTGTATGCTATTCAGAAGAATTACTGAATGTTTTTTAGATGTTAATAAGAATTCGTACATGATTCTATGATTAAAAGGAATTCTAGCATAATTGTTGAGTATAATATGAATTTTTTCTGAGTAGAATTTTTTTATTTTTTGAACAGAAATGAGTGTACCGTATTAGTTTGAAATTTTGCATAATACATAATTGTTTCATTCAATTGGGCAAGTGTAAACATGTTGTTGCAGTAGAATATGCAATTAATTGTAAATGTTGCATTGAAGTGTGCAACTTGTAACATAATGTTTGATTAATACATGCATTTGTCAATAAAAGCAGAATACTTACATAGTCATATGCATTTATTAAAAATTGTTGCATGCTTAGATGCATATAATTTAAAAAATTTATACAAAAACAGTTTTTTTTAAATAAATGTTGACTTATTTTTTTTTTTTTCTTCAGATTATATTGTGCAATGTTTGTTTTGAGTATTATGAAGCAGGGAAGTGAGAACATAGAACCCAGCAAAGAAGATGAAATTTACGCTCATGAAGCTGGATATCTACAACGAGTTGCTCTTGCTCACGAAAAACTCAATTGCAAACCACATAGTTGGAATCCAACGGATAACATGACACAGGACTACCTTCTTTTAGATGCAAACAAGATTGATGAAAATTTGTAAAGAAGATGTTCACCTATCGTGTAAATCAGTTGAATGATATTTTTTTCGAACTAGTACGAATTTTACAACATGTTATGGAATGTTGACTATATGTGTGGAATTTTCCAGAATACTTGCATACTTGAATGAAAATATTATGAAATTTGATATGAAAACTTGCATCTTTTTAGGCTATTCTTCCAGTTAAATGTATAGTTGAATGCTAATATTTGCAGTCTGAAAACTTGCATACTTGTAGGCTAATTTTCCAGTTAAATGCATACTTAACTACTAATGTTTGCAGTATTAAACAAACAAAAATGTCGCCATTTGTTATGTAAAGTAAAGACTGGACGAGAATAACTGCATAATATTTAACGAATAGATAACAAAAATTAAATTGGACAATAGGCAAATTACCTAAAATAATTCAAGATTTAAAACAGGAACAAATAATCATAGTTAAAAGATAGTATTTGCATATGTCAAAGATTTGCATATATGTATGCAAGTAATATAAATAGTTGCATATATCTGTTCAACAATTAAGAAGAGCGTTATGTTAATATCCAGATTTTTCCAATTATTGTAAACAACTTTTCTGAGTACAAACAACCCTTAATTTTTGTACAATAGTTGCATAAATGTGTGCTGGTATTAACAAAAATATGCATAATTTTATACACCTATTCACGACAGAATAACAAATATAGCGATTTTTCCAATTATTCGGCTTTACAATCTAATTTACACAACAAAATTTTGAACGGTAATTACACTATCCATCAGTAAAACTAGACAATTAAGGAAATTAAGAATAATCAATTGTTTGTATGCAATTAATAATCACGCACAGAAAAAAACAGATTTTAAAAAAGAACCGTATATTTGTATGCAGACATACATAATATATGCATACGAGCATACAACTTTTCTGAGTACATCCGACCTCACATGTTATTACAATAATTGCATAAATGTATGCTCATATTAACAAAATATGCATAATTTTATAAACCTAAACACGACAGAATAACAAATAATTGCATAAATGTATGCTTATATGAACAAAATATGCATACTTTTATACACCTAAAAAGGAACTTTTCTGAGTACATCCGACCTCATATGTTATTACAATAATTGCATAAATGTATGCTGATATTAACAAAATATGCATAATTTTATACACCTAAACATGACAGAATAACAAATATAGCAATTTTTTAAATTAATCGCCTGTACAATAAACTTTACACAACAAAAAATTTAACAATAATTACACTATAAATCAATAAACTTGGATAATTAAAGAATGTCATAATAATAAAGCGACATAAAATTGTTGATCAGTAACAGCGCAATGGATTCGAAGCTGAATTCGAAGTTGACAAATTTAGAAAGTAGCTGCCGCCGCCATTAACAAGGAAGAAATAAATAAACCACTAAACTAAAAAAGAAAACCGCCGCCATGGATTTAGCTGAAGCCGCCATGGTACAAGCATGCAAAGATATACATACATGCAGATGAATAATTGCAAATGAGCTGAGTTTATTTACACGTTGCAAATGACGGCGCCGCCATGATTAAGAAAGATAAGTTTTTGGAAAAATGAAAACCCTAATACGTTTCTGGTTTCTGGGTATACTAGATCCGTATAACGTGATTTAGGACCACGTTAATCGCACCCTAAATTGCGAAAAGGGCAATTGTGTAAAAAAAATAGCCGCTGTTTAAAAACAGGGATGAAATTTCTATGTTTTGAAATAGAAGGATGTGAGCCTAATTAACTTTGCTTTTAGGGATGTGTGCCTAATTTTCACTAAATTCACTCTATTTATAAACATTATTTACAAATTTACTTGTTTTATAAATTCAAACAAGTTCTATTTTGAAATCTATTTAAAACCAAAATCTTATTTTGGATTATTCTATTTATTTTAACTTATCCATATATAACATGGAATCTATTTTCATATTTAAAATTTACTTCTATTTAATATAACCCTAATATTTTTATAAACATATTTTATTTAAATAAATTCAAACTATTCGAATTCAAATCATAAATCCTTGTGGATTTATTTTAGTTGAATTTATACTTTGAACATTAGAATAAACTTCACCGTTTACTTCTTTAAAACGATTCTCCATTTCTATTTTTAAATTCACATTTGAATTTAAATATCCAAATTATCAAATGATAATTTTTCCACTTCACTTATAAATAGTGTTTGTAAATTCATTTCAATTCCCTACGTATTTTTATTTATAAACATCGTTTATAATTTCACTTCAATTCCTTGATTTTCCAATGAAAATCATTCCATTTTATTTATAATCACCGTTTATAAATTCATCACTTCAACTTTTAGTATTATTTAATTTATAAACATCGTTTATAAATTCAATACTTGTTTTATTTATTCAAAACAAATTAATATTTCTATAGCCTAATAAAAATTCAAATACTATTTTTAAAAATAAATTTCCCCCTTTAAATCTTAGATATCCTTTTCGTGATATTTTTATAAATCAACATTTTAGCCCAGTGATATTTAATCAATCAAAAACACCCAATTATCAATCATAAATTTTCTAACACATCATATATGATCATCTATATGAAACAAACAAATAATAATATTTTTGAGGAATCCAATTGGATCCCTCCAACCTGTTTTCCTGCATCCATAGACATTAGCCAACATAAATAATACCCATCCTACTTCGAGGCAGGATATCGTGGTATAGAAATTCATTCACTATCATAGCATGGGGCGCATAGGGTTATCCGCTAATGATACTGCGGGCATCCCCTAATGGTAATACGGAATCTAAGCACCGATATATATATATATATATAACCAAAACATCAACCCAAAATAACTAATATATATATATGTATGTATGTATATATATAATAGCCAATACTGATAAATAATTTATAATGCATCCAAGCAACCAACAATTTATTTTAATGATAAAAATAAATATTAAAGTGAGAATTCACTCACAGTGGTTTTTCTATGCTGAGTATCTGTTAATTTGCATATCATTGTAACTGCGACATTCACCCAACTTGGTTCATGATTTTTCTTTGACTCCGTCTAATTTTTTTATAAATACTACTCTCTGCCTTCCTAAATTCAAACTGGTAATCGACCTTGAGCCTTCTTCACCATTTCTGTATTAGCCATCCCCAACTTCACTTCTCACATAGCTCGAATTCGAACTTTGTTCCTTAATCTTTAAAACATAGAAAGCACCAGTAATACACTTCCATTCTCAGACCGACTTCACATTCAATGACATCACAGTTTTCCACTGAATGACCCCCTACCTATAGCGTTTAATACTGCCCAAACTCCGCTCTAGGTGAGAGACTATTCATGCCAATAGATCAACCTCCTCCTATTATCACTCCCTCAAATACACACTGTTCATACTCCCTAAATCCCAACTCAACCATTAGACATCGAGTCCCTCAGCTCGCACATACCTTATTTAATATGAAACAATATCGCACCTTTTCCTTGAACCCGATTCACCCAAACAAGATCGAACCAATCTCAGACCTCATTCAACGCAGTAAAACCCTCTACTGACTTGCCTCACTTCCAGGAGCACGGTTACTCCAAGCTCGTACGCCTTTTTCCCCTCGCGACTTTAGTACTGTCAATTTTCGAGCTCTATAGTTCCTCATTGTTTAAATTTGAATCCTGTACCACCAATTCAAATCAACCCATTTTAACATGCGCGAGTCCCCCCTAAATCGCACAACCACATTCGACTTCTATGCCACCGTGTTCCAGGCAGCATCGCGATTCCCTACTTTGCCCCAAATCATGCTGATGCCAACCCCTTTTGCCCTAACCATTCGCGAACCCTAGCATCACTCATTGTCGTGCTGTCATTATAAAGAAGGACCACGATTCAAATTTTATTTATATTGAAAGGTTGAATTTTTGGGATTGAAATTGAAAATAAAATTAAATAAAGAGGGGCAACCATTTTCTGGTTTCGAAGGAAACGAATGGTAATGGCCTTGTTTTTATTTATTAATTTATGGGATGAGAGGAGCGACCCCTTTTTCTTCTTCCTTCTGAAGCTTTCATTCAAATTTCAGAAGCAACGTAACTGAGAAAAATAAGAGGATGGTATCACGATTTATAGACGATGGAGTAAAGAACTTAGCTACGTAGGTGGTACATTATAGGTATAGATTAAGTACCAAAACAATTAATTATTTGATGTAAAGAGATTTTCACTTTATTTTAAATATATATCGATTTGATCTCATGCTTATCCACTAAAATAAAAAAATTGGGGTTCATTACTTGAAATTACGAACCTCTATTTTTACATACCGACCAGCGTTATAATGTAATTACACTATTCTGAACTCATAGAATAGACTATAAAATTTAATTCGAACGTAGTATGAATTTACCATATTAAATCGATATAAAATAATTTGAATTCAGAAATAAGACATACCCTGATAATATTAATATTTTTTATTTTCAACTAAATTCAAATATAATTGATATTGATCATCTGAATTGTCTTGACTCAGTTTTAAATTTAAACTAAACTAGATTTATTTTTGTACTACGATTATTTAATATATTCGATATTAAATCAAAATCGATATTTAAATCGATAATATAAATATAAAAATTCAAGTATATTATCAAATAAATATTCAAAATAATATTAAATATTTAAAATAAATGGTTTAGAAATGCAGGACGTTATAAAGTCGACCCATATGTGGGGTGAATTGACATATTTTTCTCAGCTTGTATGGTTTAGATTTATTTTATTTAATCCGACAGACTAGAATCTCCTACAAACCTATAAGTAGAGTAGCAGGGCCTAGCCTCCAACTCATATTTTCTGAGTTGACGCAAAGGCTCTGCCATTTTCTTTCTTCTTCAAATCTTTTAGAAATAAGTATATTAGTTTTTAGGAATTATGATTCAAGATTTGAAGACAAAAGATTATAGATCTACAATATAGGTGTTTAGATTTCTTGTCTGCGTGAGGTAAATTCTGTGAATCTGAATGATTAAGGTTTATTTCTTTCCTTTTAGCATCAGATTTTTAAATCTCTGGTTACACAATATTAGATTCTATTAGAAAGACCATGGAATAGCAGATATGGATCAGATTCAAGGATCTGAAAGCAATCAAGTGAGTGGATTTAAATTATACCTTTTAGTAATGTTATATTTATCGTTTACATTCCCCATAATTCTTAACATGATAAATAATTAAAATTTGTGGTAATTACGGTATAATTTATTTCCTGGGTATATTAAGAATATTGCTATTAAATCTATTCTATTAATGTTCTGTTTGGGTTGAGAATTACTATAATGCTGAAATGGTGAATTTGACAATAATTATGCATATATTCTTAAGATTTTTATTTAACAATAAATTGGATATGTTGTAAAGAAAGTTACAGTGAATTGTAGAAATAATGGTAATAGAATTGGTATGCCTAATTTTATATGGAAATTTACAGTAAATGAGAAATGGTATAAAAAAAACAAGAATTAGTATCTAACTCAAAAAATAAGAAGGGGGAAATTAAATGTGGAATGAGTTAGCTAGATTTGAAAAAAATGGATACATTTCCATAATGGAAAATTTACTGAGAACATAGTTGCAAGGAAAGAAAGGAAAAATGCATTGGTGTGAAATAAGGGTTCTTTTATCGTATTGCACACTAATCAAATAAAATATATGTCCATAATGAAAATAAAATAAATAGCTTATAACTATGGATCTTAATTGATGTACATTATGGAAATAAATCTTTATATCTTTCCACTAACCAATCCAATGAAATATGCGGAATATTTTCCTGAAATAACAAGAACGCGCAAAATTGTGAATAAAGAATGATTACAATAGTAAAAGCTGGTTCATATTAAGGAACCTAGTGAAAATTGTGATGGACGGGCAATATAACCTATTATAATTAATTATATGAATGGGAATGAAGTATAATAGGTAATCTTGTTCTAGTGACAATTGCAATTGTAATGTAACTTATAGTAAATAGTAAACAGATAACTTATTAATAAAGCTTAATTAAAAGAACGAAGTTAATAAGCAAACCCACTACGACGGCTGCAATAATGGTGTAAGAAAAGGTTATAATTTAATAAGAAAGAATAAACCAGGCTTATCAATTTTCAACTGGTCTGGCTTTTAATCGTCTTCTTTTTCCATTCTCTTCTTCCTTTGATCCATACCTCATCACTTTCGGTTCTCTTGCTTTCGACTGCGTGAAAGAATCACAAGCCCTAATTTCATTTATCAGATCTGCCTGATTTACTCCAACTCCCCTTTTTCTGAATTCCTTTGTAACTACTAGAATTAAATACCTTATAGCTCTAGTCAATGCTACTAAACCGTAATGTGGTGTACCTTGCTATTTCTAGCTACCCTATGATAGTTCCCTCCTCAATACTTATGTCGAGTTCCCCTATTGAAATTGCTGGTGCTCCTGGGAAAGGCTTGGTGGTCGAATTCAATATATGAAACTTGGTTTTGTCTTACAATGATGGATGTAGGCTTGTTTCTTGCGTAGAGTTCACAGTATAATCATTCAACCTGGTTTATTTCGCAACACTCCGGTCCTTAGTTGGGTATGCCTTTTCTTACATTTACCAAGTATGCATTGGGTAATGATCGTAGTCTCTTACTTGATGAGCTATTGAAGATTCTAGGCAACTCGGGTTTGAGGGTTGGTTTTTTGGCTCTCTTTATGTTATTAACTGTCTGTGTTCATCTTGTAAGAATGAGTCTTGATTTTTGTTGTTGGGTAAATGTTGTAATGGAGTTTTTGTTTGTGAATGTATCTTTGGAAGTTTGGAGTTTGTAGTTCCATGTCGTTGTAGCTATGGAACATGTGTCAGGCTTGTTCTTGTTTCCCGTAATGTTGGACTTCAGCTTACCTGGATCTCTCGACGATGGCAGTCCATGGAGGAGCATCATGGTCATTGTGCTGGAGACCTTTATCATCTAACTTTCCTGATGCCCAGGCTTATAATAATGTAATTCCCACTGGTTAATGTTCTAGCTACCTTGGATGCTATAACACCGAGCTAGTTAGTTGGTCAGAGACTATAGTGACACTTTTGGGTATAGGGCATGCCAGCTGCGCCCTTACAATGTCATATCTCACAAGAAAATGTGCTTTCTCTGTGCAACAATACAAATAAAATATGGTGTTACTGTGCTTGTATAATGCATGTTTTTGGTTTGTATGTTGTCTAATTGTATGTTTTATGTTAACTGAAATGTGATTTCACTTTTTTTTGAAGTATGTAATGATACTTGTTATTCTTCTAGCATGGAGTATGTGATTGTAAAATAAAATCATAGTAGTCGAGTACTTTAGTTAGCTCTTGTGCTATAATATAGAAAAGAATAGTGGACGACCCACTATAATTGGCATATGTAGTGGACGTCCACTTTAAAAACCGAAATAGTAGTCTACCAATCTACCAACCTTATGTAACTATTGTAATTATTATTTGTTATAATAATAAGTGTTATAGATCGCTATAAAAACTGGTTGATTCTACCAAAAAAGAATAAAGTAGGCTTATTATTAGTAGGCTTATAATTAGAACTATTAAGTATGATAAATGTAATAACTAAAAAGTGGAAGTCCACTCCGGCGGCATAGAGCTGATTAAAGAAAATAAGCAGCCAATTGAGAGCTAATAAACTAAGTAACTTGAATAAAAAGTGAATATACGGATAATCAAGTTGATGAGCAATGTGATGAGATACAATAAGCGCATGATTAAAATATTAGACGTAGGATCCAACAACATGATGGCGTGATGTGCTGGAACCAGTCTGTACGTATGGAGATGAAGAACCCAATGGGGGTAGATCATCGTGGTGTTTGGAACACAAGAGGAGCACGTCCAACTGATTATTCTACAGGACTGGAGGGAGGCACAATGATTCCAGGGGACGTAGTAGGGTAATTTAAGATAGCCCTCTGAGGAATAACCAGATGAAACCGTCGCTTGGAGCCAGATCTGTTGCACTATGTAAAGTATCCCTTGACTGCAACTATAGTGTGGCAGTCAGAAGGCTGTGGCAGACTGTAACACCCAGTATTTTCTGTGAACATATAAGTAGAAAATCAGAGAATAATTAATTCTAAATGATGGAATTAAGGGAAATGGTTTACGCCATTGTGTTCGTCTCGAAATTCTGCTTGAGATAGAGTCCAAGTTTGCGTAAAACGGATACAATATGAAGAAGATATGAACGAACGAAGTTGGGCAGAAAAACCAGAAATGGGTCAGAATGCAATGGCGCACTTGGGAAGTGCGCCAGAACAAAATTGCCCTTGCGCACTTGGGAAGTGCGCCTGTACAATTTTAGCACTGGCGCACCTGCCAAGTGCGCCCAGGCCAGAAACCCTGCTTGGTCAGGCCCTGGCTGGCGTGGTCAGGTTCTGGTCGATTTCTGAGGCTTGGCTGAGTCACTAGGGCTTACATGTCTCTTTCTGATTGGCTTCTTTTGAGATGGATGGTCTGGATTCACTCTAGTTTCATCGGAGGCTCTAATCAGTTTAAAATTCTATAAATAGCACTCAGGTCTAACTCTAAATTCACACAAATAATATAGAACTAAAGCCGTCAAGCTGCTGGAAGGAAACTAGGAGTGGTCGTCAGTTAGAAAGCTTAGAGACAAGCCAATACTAAAGTAAAACACGAATCAAAACAACGTTAGTCTACCCAAAGGAAAGCATCTCAAATTCAGAACTCAGAAACTAGAAATCAAGACTTTCCTTTTTGATAGTGAGTACAGTTATTTTTAGATATGAACTTTAATTATGATCTTGATATGGTTATAAATCTGAATCTGAGGTTATGTATATTCTTATCTGTCAGATCTGTTTTTCTGTGACTATTTTGTACCTCTTTCTTCTTTCTGTTCTATAGCCAGGCTACTACGATCCTGTGCCAAATCTCATAAGAGATTAACACATGAACGCTAAATTTTGGCACAAATAATGGATACTGCATAATTGGACATGAAACTGTTGCCTATGAGACTATTGCCTATGACTATGATTCATGCCTATGAGACTATTGACTACGACTATGGTTCACGCTTATGAGACTACTGCCTATGACTATGATTCATGACTATGAGACTATTGCCTATGACATTGAATAAGAAACTATTGTGATTAGTCGCCCATGACTATTGTGGTTAGTTGTCCATAACTATTGTAGTTAGTTTCTTATGCCTATTCCCTTAATGATGTTAGATCTCATATTTAGTATGTAACTTTGCTAGTTTATTCCCATTCACTGTTATGTACATCGAGCCTATTGGGGCCATTATTATTGTATTTGGTTCATTATTGCATGCCTATTCTTTTATATCAATTCTTGTGCTTATCCCCTATTCTTTTTGTTAGGGCCATTTCACGAGTATTTAGAGAACTTGTGGAAACATGTTATACGGGGATTGGGCGTAGCTTAATTAAGTTAACTTGGCATAACAAATATGTTGGCATAATCTGAATTGGGTATAATAGAGAATGATTTACATGTGTATTAGTCTTGGACAAAAATGGTAAACTAGAATATTAAATCTTGTTTTGACATGAACGGTAAATGGGAATATTAAGATTAAAATTTGGGGCATATATTGCATTATGAATTCTGACCTTGATTTGGGCATGTAAGTTTAGGCTAAATTTATGATTAGGCAAGATATGTAAATAGAGTTTTAGATATATATATAATCTACTAAATCTGTTAAATTGCCTGAATCTGTTATCTGCTAAATCTGTTGAATCGCCTAAACTGCTAAATCTGTTATCTGCTAAATCTGTTGAATTGCTTAAACTGCTAGATCTACTATCTGTTGAATTGTCTGATCTGTAGCAGACTAGATAATGGTAATCTGGGTATGGAAATCTGTAGGCTCGACCTAAGATTTAGTAAAACATGGAAATTTGATTAATCTGTTATATCCTGTGAGGAAGTTTAATCTGTTAAATAAACAGAATTAGTCTGATATCTGAAAAATCTATATTGGAATGAATTGGCTATGACACGAGGTTAGGCTCTGTTTGCGGTAGAAGCCTGCCCGGAACCAACCGAATTAACCAGCGACCGCAAACTGTCAGTCTAATGTGAGAGGTCGTAGGCATAACTAAAATATGCTTAGACACGAGGTTAGGTCGGGCTTGTGGCAGAAGTCTGCCCGGAACCGCCCGGCATATCCAGCGGCCACAAGCTACCCACCTAATGTGAGAGGTCTGTGCATTAATATTTAATTAATGCAAATCTGGGATAAATATGATGTCTAAAACATTTTGGATGAATAGGGTTAAACCAACCGGATTGATGAATTAACAAACCCGTTTCGTAAGTTGTTGGGCCCAATACAAAGTTAGATAATCTGTAAGTCTATTAAGAACTGTACATCTGATCCGTTAGTCTGAAAATCTGTTAACTTGATTTTTCTGATCTGTGAACTAGTTAACCTGAACTCTGTATGTCTGAAAACTTGTAAGCAAGTTAATCTGAAATTTGTCAGTCTGGGGACACAAGGTTAGGAGGGAAAAATACTTGTGTCATCTGTTGTTTGGTACCCATATTAGTCAGTAACCCTTTCCGGTATCAAAACTATGACCCAACAGTAGGTAGGGTCCGGGCACGCTTAATGAACTAATTATAAGCGGTTCATTCTGAAAATGGCGAGGGGTGTTGATGGTGTGTTCCAACCGGGTCATGTGCATGCATGGATCCCGGTCTGCCTCTGAGGATGTAAGACGCCGTGACATCTATAAATAGGTCTGTGTCAATTAAAGGTTGCCACTTTGGGGAGTGATACACCCTTCTATGGGGCTGGCATAGGGTATTTATGTATTAGGGAGCCGATTGCTTGGGGTAGATTTAGGGTACACTTAGTTCTGTCTGTTTTCGTTGGGGTACCGTCTATTTCTGTTAGGTGGTAACACCTGTTGGTTTCTGCATGGTACCATCTTTTGGGGTGGTAAAGGCCCATTTACTAGTGTACATCTAATTCTAACATTCTGTGTCCGTAAGGATTATTCTGTTTCTGTACCTTCTGTTCGGGTGGTAAAGGCCCATTATTCTGTTTCTATTTAGACATTAGGGTAACACCTAATCCTGTTATACTAGTATTAGTGCAAAGAAGTGAAAAGTAATAGCTTACATCATTATGTTTCTTCTGTTTAACCTAAGTATATCTGCTACTCCTGTTACTGTTATCTCGCATCTAGTTTTATTTGCATGCCACGATTATTATTATCCGTTCATATGCTAGAAATCACTGGACTCGCCACACTTTATGTCTGACCTCGTTTGTTTTTCGCCCCTTTTCTTTCCGTTTCCGCCTCCCAGGTTTCCAAGGAGGGAATACTTTCGCTTGATCCGGATTTCTTCTGCTTGAAGTACTTAAAGTGCTTAAAGTATGGCTTGACTCCTTATGGTAGCTTTTGTGGGGATTATGATTTTAAAGTTTTGTTCTCTAAGGGCTTTTGAAAAAGGCTGATATATATATGTACGTAGGTTTTGATAAAGAGATTTTGAAGGATGTAACCAAACTGATTTCTATTTTCCGCTGTAATAAAGTTGTAAATTTTCTAGTACTGTTTTATGTATCTGTTATTGTAATATTCTGTTCTGTCTACTAAAACGCTCCATCAAAGTCAAGGCATTCCCTTTGTGAGTGACCTTGACAGAGGTGGGGTGTTACACTTGGTATCAGAGCTGAAGGTTACCAGATTTGATAAAAAGTTTTGAAAACTATTTTCAAAAAGGCTTTAAAAAGGAAGTATTTTCAAAAGTATAGCTTATTTTTGAAAAACATTAATCCCCAAAAGCCATATATCTATCTTTTGAGCCTCTATTTGAATCTTTGTTTCCTTCTTTCTCCGGGGCTCCCGGCTTTCTGGGAGGTAAACTCATCGCGACATGGTTCTGTAGGCTTGATAAGACTACGACACCGGTCAAAGGGCAAATAAGCGCCCGACTTCCATCTGTAGCCACAGTAGTCTCACCTACGGCTAATTTTCTTTCGAGCTTTGTAGGATTTTCCGTTCGATGGAGGCTGCTTTCGAGGGACTTGTCAATGTGTTACACACGGATAATAAAGATGAGAATGAGGGAGTTTGGCTAAGGAGCACAACCCAAGGATGAGAAACTCATGGATATGGACTTGGTTCACAAAGGAGGCAAAAAGGAAACACAAAAGAAGGAAGAAAAGTCTGAAGATAAAGGAGGAGAAAAGTGCTTTACTTATGGAAGCTTGACTCATCTGAATAAGGATTGCCGAAAGAGGAAGGACACTCACTTCAACTGTGGTGAGATAGGACACTTTGCTAGGGACTGCCCGAAGAAACGGGGGCAAGGACAGAGGACATGACCTACTTTGGGAAGGCAGGCGAATGCTCTCATAGTTGGTGGATAGGATAGAAGTAGGAAAATTTCCGTAGAGAGTTTAGTTTCCTTATCTGATTATTGAGTTAGAACTCTTTCCGATTATGGCATTCTGATTCTGAATCGAGTCTCTGCACTTTAATACTAGTCTTTTTTTTGATCTGGTTATAGTCTCAAACCCCATAGGGGTTACGACTCATCTGTTGGTGATAGGTTGGGGTTTGAGGGTATCTGTGTTAGGCGTCAAGTCGATTGTAATGCATACATTCTGGGTTTTTGAGGGATATGGTGGGATTTTCCCGTGCTTAGTTTTCTAAGAATCATTCGATAATCTGATATGTACTAGTAGTCTGTAAGCATCTGGATATTTCTGAAAAGGTTAAGATTTCTAGTTTTGACATCGTCTAAAGGGGGTAATCCTCTGGGTGTCAACCTGATGTTGATCTCGGTCTTCGGGGTTGATACTTAGGGGAATTATTCTCTCAACCAATGTCTGATGGGACCAAGTTTTTGTTTTATCTGTACTCGCTTCCATCACTCGACTGTGTCCTATTGATCGAGTATTCAACCTATAGATAGGAAACCTATCGATGTAAACATGTGTTTGAGACATGTTATGTTTGATGGTTGCAAGTGGATGCAAGTAGTTGCTAGTGGTTGCTCGTGGATGCATATACACACACTAGGCACCAGATCGGCTCAAAATCACTGTCATACTGCATATGGATGTGTGAGCATTTTCAATTTTTGTGGATGCAAAATGATTGACTCATCACATGGATGTTGCATATGAATGAATGGTTATCACTCATATAAGAATGATATGTATCAAATAGGAAAATTGCATACATGTTGGACTCATGACACTAACATAGTTCGCATTAAGAAGGTCAACTGAATCAGTGGACCACCTGATCTTTGCATTAGATAAGGAACATATACACACACTTTTTCATATGTTCATACAACATTAGAAGTTTTCTAAGGGCAATGGATGCTTGTGGATGATGGTTGAGTAGATGGATGAATGGATGGTAGGACACATTCTTCTTAACTTGAAGATTTCAGGGACGAAATCCTTTAAGGAGGGGAGAATGTAACGCCCCGTATTTTCTATGAACGTATAAGTAGCAAATAAGAGAATAATTAATTCTAAATTAAGGAATTGAGGGAAATGGGTTACGCCATTGCGTTTGTCTCGAAATTCTGCTTGAGATAGGGTCCAAGTTTGCGTAAAAAGGATACAGTATGAAGAAGATATGGACGAACGAAGTTGGGCAGAAAAACCAGAAACGGGTCAAAATGCACTGGCGCACTGGGGAAGTGCGCCAGTAAAATTTTAGCACTGACGCACCTGCCAAGTGTGCCCAGGCCAGAAACCCTACTTGGTCAGGCCGTGGCCAGCCTGGTCAGGTTCTGGTCGATTTCTGAGGCTTGGCCGAGTCACTAGGGCTTACATGTCGCTTTCTGATTGGCTTCTCTTGAGATGGATGGTCTGGATTCACTCTAGTTTCATCGACGGCTCTAATCAGTTTAAAATTCTATAAATACAACTTAAGTCTAACCATAAATTCACACAAATAATATAGAACTAAAGCCGTCATGTTGCTGGAAAGAAACTAGGAGGGGCCATCAGCTGGAAAGCTTAGTGACAAGCCAATACTAAAGTAAAACACGAATCAAAACAACATTAGTCTACCCAAAGGAAAGCATCTCAAATTCAGAACTCAAATACCAGGAATCAAGATTTTCTTTTTTGATAGTGAGTACAGTTATTTTTATATATGAACTTTAATTATGATCTTGACATGGTTATAAATCTGAATCTGAGGTTATGTATATTCTTATCTGCCAGATCTGTTTTTCTGTGACTATTCTGTACCTCTTTCTTCTTTCTGTTCTATAGCCAGGCTACTACGAGCCTGCGCCGAATCTCATAAGAGATTAACGCACGAACGCTAAATTTTAAGACAAATAATGAATAATGCATAATTGGACATGAAACTTTTGCCTATGAAACTATTGCCTATGACTATGATTCATGCCTTTGAGACTATTGCCTATGACTATGGTTCACGCCTATGAGACTATTGCCTATGACTATGATTCATGACTATGAGACTATTGCCTATGACATTGAATAGGAAACTATTGTGATTAGTCGCCCATGTCTATTGTGGTTAGTTGCCTATAAGTATTGTAGTTAGTTTCTTATGCCTATTCCCTTAATGATGTTAGATCTCATATTTAGTATGTAACTTTGCTAGTTTATTCCCATTCACTGTTATGTACATCGAGCCTATTGGGGCTATTATTATTGTATTTGGTTCATTATTTCATGCCTACTCTTTTATATCAATTCTTGTGCTTATCCCCTATTCCTTTTGTTAGGGCCATTTCATAAGTATTTAGAGAACTTGTGGAAACATTTTATACGGGGATTGGGCATAGCTTAATTAAGTTAACTTGGAATAACAAATATGTTGGCATAATCTGAATTGGCTATAATAGAGAATGATTTACATGTTTATTAGTCTTGGACAAAAATGGTAAACTAGAATATTAAATCTAGTTTTGACATGAACGGTAAATGGGAATATTAAGATTAAAATTTGGGGCATATATTGCATTATGAATTCTGACTTTGATTTGGGCATGTAAGTTTAGGCTAAATTTATGATTAGGCAAGATATGTAAATAGAGTTTTAGATATATATATTCTGCTAAATCTGTTATCTGCTAAATCTGTTAAATTGCCTAAATCCGTTATCTGCTAAATCTGTTGAATCGCCTAAACTGCTAAATCTATTATCTGCTAAATCTGTTGAATCGCTTAAACTGCTAGATCTACTATTTGTTGAATTGTCTGATCTGTAGCAGACTAGATAATGGTAATCTGGGTGTGGAAATCCATAGGCTCGACCTAAGATTTAGTAAAAAATGGAAATTTGATTAATCTGTTGTATCCTGTGAAGAAGTTTAATCTGTTAAATAAACAGAATTAGTCCGATATCTGAAAAAAATCTATATTGGAATGAATTGGCTATGACACGAGGTTAGGCTCTGTTTGCGGTAGAAGCCTGCCCGGAACCAACCGGCTTAACCAGCGATCGCAAACTGCCAGTCTAATGTGAGAGGTTGTAGGCATAACTAAAATATGCTCAGACACGAGGTTAGGTCTGGCTTGTGGCAGAAGTCTGCCTGGAACCACCCGGCATATCCAGTGGCCACAAGCTACCGACCTAATGTGAGAGTTCTGTGCATTAATATTTAATTAATGCAAATCTGAGATAAATATGATGTCTAAAACGTTTTGGGTGAATAGGGTTAAACCAACCGGATTGATGAATTAACAAACCCGTTTCGTAAGTCGGTGGGCCCAATACAAAGTTAAACAATCTGTAAGTCTGTTAAGAACTATACATCTGATCCGTTTGTCTGAGAACATGTTAACTTGATTTTTCTGATCTGTGAACTAGTTGACCTGAACTCTGTATGTCTGAAAACTTGTAAACAAGTTAATCTGAAATCTGTTAGTCTGGGTACACAAGGTTAGGAGGGAAAAATACTTGTGTCATCTGTTGTTTGGGACCCATATTAGTCAGTAACCCTTTCTGGTATCAAAACTATGACCCAACAGTAGGTAGGGTCCGGGCACGCTTACTGAACTAATTATAAGCGATTCATTCTGATAATGGCGAGGGGTGTTGATGGTGCGTTCCAACCGGGTCATGTGCATGCATGGATCCCTGTCTGCCTCTGAGGATGTAAGACACCGTGACATCTGTAAATAGGTCTGTGTCAATTAAAGGTTGCCACTTTGGGGAGTGATACACCCTTCTGTGGGGCTGGCACCGGGTATTTATGTATTAGGGAGCCGATTGCTTGGGGTAGATTTAGGGTACACTTAGCTCTGTCTGTTTCTGTTGGGGTACCATCTGTTTCTGTTGGGTGTAACACCTGTCTGTTTCTGCGTGGTACCATCTGTTGGGGTGGTAAAGGCCCATTTACTAGTGTACACCTAATTCTAACATTCTGTTTCTGTAAGGATTATTCTGTTTCTATTTCTGTACCTTCTGTTCGGGTGGTAAAGGCCCATTATTCTGTTTCTGTTTAGACATTAGGGTAACACCTAATCCTATTATACTAGTCTTAGTGCAGAGAAGTGAAAAGTAATAGCTTACATCATTCGGTTTCTTCTTTTTAACCTAAGTATATCTGCTACTCCTGTTACTGTTATCTCGCATCCAGTTTTATTTGCATGCCATAATTATTATTATATGTTCATATGCTGGAAATCACTGGACTCGCAAGACTTTATGTCTGACCTTGTTTTTTTTCCGCCCCTTTTCTTTCTGTTTCCCCCCAGGCTTCCAAGGAGGAAATACTTTATCTTGATCCGGATTTCTTCTGTTTGAAGTACTTAAAGTGCTTAAAGTATGGCTTGACTCCTTATGGAAGCTTCTGTGGGGATTATGATTTTAAAGTTTTGTTCTCTGAGGGCTTTTGAAAAAGGCTTATATATATATATATGTACTTGGGTTTTGGTAAAGTGATTTTGAAGGATGTAACCAAACTGATTTATGTTTTCCGCTGTAATAAAGTTGTAAATTTTTCTGGTACTGTTTTATGTATCTGTTCTTGTAATATTCTGTTCTTTCTACTAAAACGCTCCATAAAAGTCAGGGCATTCCCTTTGTGAGTGATCTTGACGGAGGTGGGGTGTTACACAGACGGCGTTGGGCGATTCGGCAGTTTGCCTTGCTCTATAAGGGGGTTGGTCAGAAAAAATTAAGGATAGTAATCGTCGGATACCTGTCATTGGCAGTCAGTGGGATGCAGAAAGACTAAGAGCTAAACCAACAGACAACGTTCTTTCACTATTGAGGTGTTGTGAAGTACACACCAAATAGGATGCTAGATTGGTTGTTAGGGGCACGTCATCAGCTTTTGATGTAGTCTTTCATTAGTTGAGGGAGGGGCCAGAGTGGGGCCATAGCCACTGTGAAAAGAGACAGACCATATGCGAATATCTATATTGTAGGCCTAATAAAGATGTCATTTACTTATATTGAAAGCACTCGTCTGAGTTTCTTGCATTAGATGCAGACCTATTACATGACTCGAGTTATAATAGGCAGTACGCTCGCGTGAGGGTCTAGATACACGCACTAGGTGGTGTGTTGTAGACATTAGGGCATTACTCTGAGTTGAGACGTGGTTCAACCAAGGAGTTCGGATACTAGGTTCTGTTTGTTTACGTGGCATAGTGATGGTTGTTCTATTTGATTATGTGGCGTAATGATATAGTTTTTCGTATGCGGTTTAGTGTAAGATGGAGGTTCTATATGCTTTTGTTTCATGGTGGCGGAGATCGTACGAAGAGGGTACTATGGGAAGTAGCTTGAGATGTCGGATATAGCTACATATATATTATATTAATTTAATCTATTGGGAAGTAGAAGGGTACGGCGTGAGTGTAGAGTCTTGAGTGCTATTAACCCGAATAACCTAATAATAAAGAAAATGTAACTGAACGGTATCTGTAGGGTTATTTCAAAATGTATAATTTGTCGTCTCACAATGACTTTGTGATCTGACCCCCTCCTTATAACATACTCGCACCTTAGATTTATGACAATGATTCGGTAGCCTTTGGACACTTGTTAGACATAGTTATTATCTCATTAAGGCTATATTTGATTATTATTTTTGTCTTTTCCACCGTGAGATGTTTTATCAAGCTCTGATACAATTATTATCCATGTCCTTTCTACAGTATTCCAAACAAGCAAACTCGGGCTTCGATAGATTGGGATTTTTGAGAAAAATTTGGTCTGAGGAAATTCAGGCTCTTAAATAATCCTCAAGACCTTAATTTTATATGTCATTATCTAGTGCTTGAAATGAGCGATGTTACATTGAAAATGAACTACGATGGAGCAATGGATCAAGAAGACTGATTTGCATCGAAGTCCTAAAACTTGAAGTGTTTATTAATACGAAACATTACTTACTGATCGTTATCAAGTGATACAGCAAGACCATTGGGGTCCATGTTGCTTCTATGTGACTTTGGGTCAGTGGTTGAAAAAAAACTCATGTCCAAATATTTTAACGATATGCGATGTCGACCTGTCCTATTTGACTATACTGTACTTGAAGTTCCAAACGTTTGAAGACTTGTACTGCATTGAAGAAAGGGAGAGGAAAAGAAAACATATAGAAGATAATTGCTTAATTACTTTTCTATAAAAGTAAACATATTTTTACATCTGAAAGAGGCAGAGTTGGAAGAAAAATTATGCGATAGTGGTCAGGCCAAACCAAACAACATCATAAAAAGTGGTATGGTTGAAGGTGACCATTCATTTGCAATTTTGATCGATTGTACGCCAATACCTGATTCGTATGTGGATTATATGATGATCACAACAATCAATCATAGAACAATCACATAGTGCGTAAAAGTAAATGGAGACACAAGATACTATAGTGGTTCAGTAATAGTGCCTACGTTCACTTATTATCTATTAATTCTATTATTCAATTACAAGTATGTTTCTATTATGTCTCTAAAATATAGGGAAAAAGTTATATTCGTTGAGCTCTAGCAATATCCTTGAGCAATCTTGTCCAAAAGGCAAGATAATTCCTATAAGATCTCTCAATTGAGTCATTTGATGTCCTATTTATAGCTCTAAAAGTGATCAGATCGACCATAAATTAGAGAGAGAAAAATAGAATCAAGTCTTGACCATGCTTTAAATTTTTGTTATTAGATCCCTTAATGTGTAGGGATCAGTACTGATCCCATAATGAGATTGGTACATAATTTCATATGCCACTTAGGGCTATAAATTTTGTACGAATGTCTGATGTTCGTTAGTGTCTGTGACCAAAATACGTCCATCCGAGTTCGTTCGGTTTTTATTTAGGACACGAGTTAGGAAAACAAAAAATTCAAGTCTAGTCCATGTTTGTTCGAACTCCTCGTAATTCAGTATATAGTTGAGGAAATTCTAATAAAATGTATAAAATTTGATGTAAATAGGCATTTCTGACAGGGTCCATTCGTATTCGTGTCCGAAAAACACCTGTCAATGTCCAACTAATTTCATTAAGGACACGATCTAGGACAAAAAAATTGTACGAGAAAAAATTTCATCTGGTTTGTGTTTGGTCTAATTTTGTTTAGGACAAAAACTGAACGTACCTCCATCCGGTCAGATCTGACTGATTTACATCACTAATCCCACTTTGCCTTGAATATTTCCGTATCCAAAGCTATACCCAGATGATCTCATTTTTCTTCAGATTCGAGGTGCAAATCACAATTTTCAGCTGGTCTGCTTGAGTTTTGTGAGCCCGATCTGATCCAAACATTTATACCAATACGGTCATTTTCAAGTAAATATCGATCTGATGTTTAGTGCCAGATCTTCATCCCTTTACACGAATCCCTAGTTTGCTCGTGATCAGGTAATGTCGGTCCTTTATATTGTGGTGGTTTGCCTCTATTTGACAAGCACTGATTTGATTTTATCGGATTATACCGACTCGATGGAGTTTTACCCAATCCAAAGCACCAGTGCAGATCCATCATATTTCAAGTCATCGAGTTGTATCGATCACCTATTTTAGTCTAATAATCCTTATTTCCAATTACCGACCCAGGAAGGGATTCCCACCTATCTGATCCAACGAAGCCAAAAATCCTGACATGTATTCCCTATATCGGTCTTTGTGTCACATATTTTCCGAAGTAATTGATCCGATCTCCAAAATGATTGATCGATGAATACTGAATGACCCGTAAGGCGGTCAAGCATTTTTTGGTGATCAAACTATGCCGATTAAGTGTTTTTGAGATGAGTGGCCCAGTCTTACCGATCAGTGAATTCTAAATGATCTCGTGAGGTGATCAATGAATTACATGATTATTCAGAGATTACTTGATAACAAAATGTGATATATTGAGTTCAAATAATCCAACATGGTCTAATTTAAAAAATAAGATATCTAATTCATACCATTTTAGAACATAAAAAACAATTACACTTCTCACTTTTTAACCATTGTATACCATAAATATATTAAAAGCGATCCAGGCTTCAACGTAAATTTTGAACTTCTTCAAATTTTGCATTTTATAAATTTTTTCACTTAGCTAAAATAACAATCCACTCAAATTATCTATTTTTAATATATGCACCTTATAAATAGATGTCGTGAAGAGCGGATGTACTTACTATTCTCGAAATTAGGGATGAAGAATAAATTACTAAAAGGTACGTGACACTAAAAGTGCTATAAGGACCAGTGCAATTTAACATTGGAAACAGAGAAATCAAATTATGGATATTTAAATGAAAACGATTTGGAATGGAAATGTTTAAGCATTTAAGAATCAATTGTGCGATAGAAAAGAAAGAGCTTAAACAAGAGAAAGCTTAGGGTTTTTAGCATATCAGTTAGAGATAATTTTTCTTGTTTATTAAAATATTTTTAGGTTTGAACCCCCCACTACAACAAAAAACAATTTTCGCAACAGGAAATATCTGTTGCAGTAGACCAATTGCAATAGGCCCGCGCCTGTTGGTATAGCCAAAGTTGCAAAAAGTTCGCAACATTTTTCGCCTGTTGCGATAAGATGTTGCGGTATACTTTTTTGCAACAGGCTTTTGCTGTTGCAACATGTCCTTTTGCAACAGTACATGCCTATTGCAATAGATTTATAAATCTATAGAAAGAAAATTTTACAGCTTATAGATACTACATATTAAATGTATTCGTTTTAGTATTAGTGTATATCACAAAATGAAATAAACAAATAAATTTTTTATTTTAACAAAGTTTTAATAGTACAAACAATTACAACAAAAATTTCTTAATTTTCATTCACCGTTCATGTATATCAATTTCTTCTCTCACACAACACATTTCTTTCGAATAGAGTATTTTCTAATCATATTTCTACTCTATCATACATATACTATAACAAGAAAATAAGTATCATCGGTTCACTAGAACAAATCTACAGTTCATGCTCCATGTTTGATGTCGATCATGAACATGCACCACCCAGTGTTAGCAATACATAATCACATCTGAATATCATAACTTGCAAAGGCATTAAAAAAAGTAATTAAAGAAAAAAGAGCTTAACTTGTTTCTATTAAATGTAATTTGATTTAACAATCACTACAGTAAGCCTATCTTTTATAGCATTGAAGAAATGTGTTTTAGGCTACCACAAGCATCAAAACTAAAAAAAACTATGTTTTAAGAATAAACTGTTTAAGTTATATGTCTACAATTGTGAATCATAAAGTGCATGTTTAAACGTTACGAAACCTAAAACAGATCATCAGATATAAATCCCATTCCATGAGCAAATGGAACAAGAGCATTCCCATCAAATACTTCATCAGTTACGCCATTTCCAACCATATATCCCTGAATTTATAAATTAAAACAAAATTATTATAGAGTTGTTTTTTTTTCATTTCTATGAAAAGAATAGGGTAAAAGTAATTAACACTGAACCTTGAAGTTCAATGTAGGACTTGAACCAGCTTTAATTCTTGAGTAATCATCAAATAACTGATGTCAACACAATCTTCATCATATTATACACCACCATAATCATGATATATTGATTCTCAACAACTCATCATACCATTAGCAACTTCAGAAGCAAGAGTGGGAACATACACCCCAGCATACGATTCACCAGCAATAAAAAAATCATTTTGTAGGAACTCGGGGTATAGATTGAACCACTGTTAAAACATAAGCATCTATAAGAAAGTGTTACAGGTTGTTATTACTAATAAACTCGTACCATCGATTTGTGCAAGATTCAGATCACCTTTAAGAGAAAAGCATGTGTACCAGATGCTGTTTTCAAATCTCCGGTTATATAATCCAGATCATTACCTGAATATGATAATCCAACACTAGCAGGGAAGTCTAAGTAGATAATATTAAACACCTACATAATTGCAAATTATCTTTGAGAAAATCAAAAGATTTATACTCTATACTGAAAAGAAAAAAAAATGATTACTTCCATAAACATGAGATTATAACAACCAGACTTCACATTATGAAGAGATACTAGTATCAAAAACTTAACATAGTTACAAAGGCATATGTATGTAAAAACTTCAACAGTAGGGGATTAACTAGAATTAAACATTCTCTGAACATGTGAAAATTGTTATTCTTACTAACACCCAAATGTAGTTTAATAACCGGGTTATTGCCTCGTGTTAAAATAGTTATACCTTCGACCAACTATAAGGACTCAGATGTAGCTTTGGTAACTGTCCAGCTTTTTTTCTAGCCTCGAAATTGAATGGACCTGAAAATTAATACATTTTTTGAAAAAAAAAGGGCAGTAATCTAGAAGCATTTCATTATGTATTCTACCAAAGAAATAGCAAATAAAATACCAACCATATTCATAAATGAACGCATCAAAGCTAGGGCAACCAAGACCTCCATTAAGCCACAAAACAACAGGATCTTTCGAAGGGTTTCTTTCAGAAACGACAAAATAATATAATAAATTCTTTCCGTGATTTTCATCTATATTGACATACCTAAAAACACATACGAAACTAATCGATATTCTGCAAAAAAATAACGGAAATGGATTGATATAACAGGAATGAAAAGGAGAAAAAGGGATACCCACCATAATGTTTTGAAGGTAAAGCTCCAGTAAAGCCAGGAAGCGAAACTACAAGGTCACTTGTCGGGGCAGCTGTGGCCAATGAGAATGTTTGCTAAACCAAATACAAATCAAAAAGCATAATTTAATATATATTTATCTTAGACTATATTATAGTAAGCATATTTTATATGCATAACTCACAATGAAATAAATGTAAATCTCACAATGTTTGTAACATCCCGTAATTCTGTAACGCTAAGATTCACAAATCAAGGCAGAATTAAAAGTTAAAATCAAAATAAAGGGAAACGGGCTGCGCCATTGAGTTCGTCTCTGAATTCTGCATGAAAACGAGTTCGAGTTTGCGTAAATCGGAGTACGTATGAGGAAGATATGGCCTCCGGAAGTTTCAGCAAAGTTCAAATTTCAAAACAGACTCAGAAGCGGGCTGGGCAGGAGATTTCCCGTCCAGGACCCAGGTCGACTGGGGAGTCGACCCCCCCCGGTCGACTGGGGAGTCAACTGGGGAGTCGACCCCCCCCCCCAGGTCGACTGGGGAGTCGACCTGGGTGTCGACCCCCCTGCTTTTTCCAGCTTTCTGAACCTGGTTCGTTTCTCTGTATCTAGACGCCATTCTGACCAGGTCCGTCCGGCTAACACTATATAAACAGCCCTGGTCTTCTTCTCTATTCACAATTCTTTTCTATCCTTATGCTTCCTATGAGAAAATATAAAAATAAGAAGATAATACAAAAATCCAAGACAAGGTTATGCTGCTCAAGTTGTCTAGAAGAGATTCAAAGCATCAAGATAACGATTAAAGGCTAAATGTCGCACGAATCATAGCAACGCCTCCTTTCTTTTCTAATCTAAATCTCTTTAAGTCAGTTATTTCTAGATTTGAACGTTTTTCTCTGTTCGTGACATGAAATTAAAGGAATAAAAGAATATGCCAAATCTCTCTCTCTCTCTATTCGAATCAGTGCCTATACTCTTGAACCTAATTAAGAACTGTTATGATTCGAGGACAAATAAGACCATGACTATGAAACTATGGACCTTAAAACCATAAGCCGATGACTATGAACATTTGCCTATGACTATGGACATTGCCTATGACTATGAACATTTCCTACGACTGTGTCTGTGACTATGAGGATTATTTCCTTGACTAAGCCTATGCCTTTGATTAGGGAATATAAACTATTGCATATGACGTAACGAGGACATCTGTGATTAAACACCTGTGATTCATGACTAGGAAAGTGTTGCTTAAGTTTCGTGATTATGAAATTGGGTATAAACCCGATCATCTATTCTGTCTATTCTTGGTTATCTTTGGCTTTAGACCTTGGGAATTTACCTATTAAGTTAGGTCTACCTATGTTCTTGAATCTATGTCTCTATTCTGTCTATTCTTTGGTTTTAGACCTTGGGAATTTACCTATTAAGTTAGGTCTACCCATGTTCTTGAACCTACGTCGTTATTCAACCCTCTTTATGCCAGTTAGTATGTCTATCTTTTACATAGCATCTTTGGTTCATTCCCTATTTTCTACGAACCTAGCTTTATTTATAATCTAGACTGAATCAAGATTATACGAACGGTGGGAATGCGGTTTGGGCATGAAACACCCCACCTCCTTTAGGGTCACTCTCAAAGGGAATGCCCTAATTTTGGTGGAGGTTTATAAGTATAAGTCACAGATATACAAGACAGATATAAGAACACATATTTTTGAACAGCGAAAAAAACAACAACTTTTATTTCATTAAAAATACGTGTTACAACAACCATACCATAATTGTCTTACAATACTTCCAAAAACATAACATCTTCAGAACTGTCTTGATTACATTATTTAAAGAAGCATAAAGAAAACATAAATAAACTGCAAATGTCCCATAGTTGCTGTCCAAAGCCATAGTCCAAAACGAAAAGATCCAAGCAATACATTCTTTCTCTTCAAGCTGGATATGAAGGCTGGTCAAGCTGCGGTATTCCCTCCTTGTGGACCTGGGGGGGGGGGGAACGGAAGAAAAGAAGACGAAAGAAAAGTAGAGTCAGACATAAAGCCGGAGTAAGTCTAGGACTATTCAGTCTATGAATAAAGAACTGGGTATGATAAGTATAAACTAGAAATGGGAAAGCACTATAAACTTAGTTAAGTTGTCTAGGGTCGAATATACTATCGTACCCCATACTAATCTCTGAACCCATATAAACTAGTTCCCAACTGGCACCCCATAATCAGGGTGAAGTGATCCATTTTATGATGATCGGCTCCTACTCGCATAGTTACATGTGTCTTACGGCCCCCGATGTTGTAGTTACCTATGCTGGTCCCACCATGGGGTGTATCAAGTCCCATGGCGGCGGCCCGACACAACCCTAGAATGCACAGGTATGCTACTGGTGCCCAGTGCCTTATTTTTCTGCGTCGGAGTTTGTGCACGCCCGCACCCCGTTAGAACCTACACTGCTACACCACCGCCGTCGATTTGACCTCTTACAGTCAGCCCAGTAATCGTGCCCCACCCTGCCTAGTTTCGGGGTATCATGATACACCTTATAAGGTTACTGCTGAAAAGGGTCCCCCGCTACTAGGTTTTCTATTTCTAGCCAACATGCTAAGTTGGTTAAGTGTTTTATAAACCTAACCCCCAATCAGTCTGTTTAGTTTAGCATGTTCCATTTTGATTAAGTATTAATATAATTTACTTAATCCTATCAATCCTGACTCAGCCTTAATTGTCTTATTAAAGCCTTGACCTCTCACATTAGACAGGTATTGTTGTGGCTGCCTGTTGCCGGTTGGGTCCGGGCAGTCTTACGCCACAACTCAGTCTAACCTCGGGTCCTTATTGGGCTCCATGTTTAACCACCCACATTGGATAGGCATTGTTATGACTACTGGACAACCGGGCGGTTCCGGGCAGGTTTACATCATAACTCAATCCAACCTCGGGTTAAACACATCGTATTTTCTACATTTACTTATTTTGTCTTTCTTCTTTATTTTCTTATATGTAAATATTTGCGGCCCATTATTAAAAATCAATTTAAGCTAATGGTGTAAAGGTTTACACCAATCATGGGCCCAATCCATTCTTGAATTTGGGCCCCTCTACTTTTATATTTTCATTTATTAATTAATTTGGCCCAACGCTATTTCCCCCGTTTAATACGTTCGTTTATTATAATATATGTTGGGCTTAGCCTTTTTAAGCCCAACTTAGCCACGTGAAAAAGGGGAGGCTTAAAACGTGATTATATACACAAAAAGGGGAATGTGAACGCATGAACTTGCAGCATAACGTTGAAACTACAAAATATAAACTGGTGTACTTGCATTGTAGTAACATATACTTTGGTCATAAAGCATAAGTGACATGAATCAAACCATGTAAACTTGTAGTTAAGTTAAGAATCTAACTAAATTAGATATCATTATTGACCCATAGTCTTAACTACAACATAAACCTATATTTTTACTTAGGCATAATGTCAAACATAAGCAAATCATGTTTATAAAATTACTATATGTTTACAAAGGTGCTTACTTTTGTTACTAATACAAAAGTATAGTTCAACTATAATTATTCCAACTTAATCATGATTTTTAATCTATTCACATAATCATGGCACAAATATACCCAAACATGAAATCATGGTTTTTGATCTATTCATGTAATCATGGCATAAATATTCCTAAACATGAAATCATGGTTTTTACTTTATTCATGCAAACTTGCAATTGGAATGTAAATCTAACTTAGCTATGTGTCACATATATTATCATATAATTCTTGTTAACAATATAGGCCTAACATGTTTTTCCAATTAGGCATAATACCAAACATAGCCTAGTCATATTTATAAAATCAACATAAGTTCACAAAGAGGCTTACTTTTGTTTCTAATACAAAAGTATGGTTTTATACATAGATCATGATGCCAATTCCAACATAATTTCATATGAATCATAATACCCCAAATTTGGTCCAATTACACAAAAAGTGATTTTTTTTTTACAAAAATATACATTATGTTGGCATAGTAGCAAAACCACATACTTGCATGAATCTCAATTAAACAACCACAAACATGTAGCTTCAACATGAATTACATACTTGCGAATATCCAATCGTATACTTGCATAAATCTCAAATAAACTACCGCAAACATGTAGTTTTTATCATGAATTACATACTTGCGAATATCCAATCGTTACATCACAATATTCCAAATCGATTAGAATCATAACAACGCACAAATATGAATTACTATCACCACAAATCAAGTGTAAAAATCAAACACAGTTATTTATTCACATCGGAATAGTACTCTACTTACCATCGTGTGACGAATTCTTCAATTCAGGAATCTGAATTCTGGATTTGGAGATGCTATTCCTTCGATGTAGGCATTGATTTGATTTGTTTAAGTTTAACTTGTAGTTGCTTTATGCTTTAGAGTTTGTCTCCTAATCGTCTCTCAAATTGGTGGCTACTCCTAGTCGTTCCTCAGCAGCATGATGGCCTCATTCTTATTTTTGAATGAATAGATTAGGTAGAGTCTAGGGTCATTTTTATAGAGTTTATGAACTGATTAGGACCATCGATGTAGCTTGGGTTAATCGTAGCCATTCATTCGAAAGAGAGACCAATCAGGAGCTGACACCTAGCCCTCGTGGCAAAGCAAGGCTCAGAGAATCGACCAAACACAGACCAGGCTAGCCAGGGTGGGCTGGGTACGACCTGGCTCTGGGGCCAGGTCGACAGCCCAGTCGACAGCCCTGTCGACCTGGCTAGCCCAGGTCGACTGCCAAGTCGACCTGGGTGCCTTAGGCGGGAATTTTCCCACCCTGGCCAATTGGGCCCGATTTTGAATTTTAAACTTGTTTTCTGAGCTGTTTTCGTCTGTTTGAATTTTAACCTGAATTCTGAAACTTCCGGAGGCCATATCTTCTTCATACGGACTCCGTTTTTCGAAAACTCGGACTCTATTTCGCGTATTTTTCCGAGACGAACACAACGGCGTATCCCGTTTCCCTTAATTCTTTTATTTGAAATTAATTATACTTTAATTTGTGAATTTCACGGTTATAGAATTCACGGGGTGTTACATTCTCCCCCGCTTAAAAGGATTTCGTCCCCGAAATCTTCAAGTTAGGAGGAATGTATATCCTATCATCCAATCATCCATCTACTCATCCATCAAACACGAGCATCCATTGTCCTTAAAAGAATTCTAATGCTTCATGATCACATGCGAAGTGTGTGTGTGTACGTGTACTTATCTAATGCAAAAT
Source organism: Allium sativum (assembly GCA_030737875.1). Lineage (NCBI taxonomy): Eukaryota > Viridiplantae > Streptophyta > Magnoliopsida > Asparagales > Amaryllidaceae > Allium > Allium sativum. The sequence goes on along the minus strand of CM060915.1, from coordinate 578,598,312 downwards.
CAGGCGGTCTACTGATTCAGTTGACCTCCTTAATGTGAATTATGTAAGTGCCATGAATCCATTATGTATGCAAATTTTCCTATTCATGATTCTACATGAGTGCACAATCATTCATACAAATGCAACATCCATATGACAACACATTAAAGTTCAACCATATACGAATGCAAACATATATGCATATGCAATATGAAGTGACTGAGCCGATCTAAAACCTAGATTGTGTGTGTATATGCAACCACGAGCAACCACTAGCAATCACTTGCAACCACTTGCAACCATCATCCATAACATGTTTCAATTACATGTATTCATCCAAAGGGTTTCTACCTAAAAGATAAGGTCGAGGAAATATACCTAAAAAGATAGATAAAGGCGCAACTTAAGGAAAAAGAAAGATCAAGGATGTACCCTCGAAAAGAAAAGGGTAGGCAGTGCGTATTCTAGCTTCAGTTTCCCAAGTCGCGTCTCCCTCGGCGTCGCTCCACTGAACTTTGACGAGTTTGACTTCGCGGTTGCGTAGCTTCTTCACTTCCGTTCCTAATATGCGGGTTGGAACTTTCCTCACGGTTGCTTCGCGCTCCACTTCAGCTTCTTCTAGGATATTTGGCTCTACCACTTCAGCAGACTCATGTAGACATTTTCGGAGATGTGAAACATGAAAAACGTTGTGAACTCTGGCCAGCTTTTCGGGTAGCTCTAATCTATAGGCCATTTTCCCAGTTTTCTCGATGATAGGGAATGGCCCTACGAACCTTGGTGCTAGCTTTCCTGTGGTTCCAAAACGAACAACGTTCCTTAGCGGAGATACCTTGAGAAAAACTCTGTCTCCAACCTCAAATTCAAGGTCGGTCCTTCTCTTGTCGGCGTAGGACTTTTGTCTGTCTTGGGCCGTCTTCATCCTTCTTCGTATTAAGTCTACTTTCTCTGTAGTTTCTCGGATCATATCTGGTCCAAGTATGAGTTTATCAGTAGACTCCCACCAACAAGTGGGCGATCGGCACGGTCTTCCATATAAAGCTTCGAAGGGCGCCATTCCGATGGTTGCTTGATAGTTGTTGTTGTAGGCAAATTCCACCAAAGGAAGATGGTCTTCCCACGTCCCTCCGAAGTCAAAGACGCACAGTCTTAGAAGGTCCTCCAAAACTCTGTTCACTCTTTCTGTTTGGCCGTCAGTTTGGGGATGATAGGCTGTGCTCAAGCATAACTGTGTTCCTACTGCTTCTTGCAGACTCCGCCAAAACTCACTTGTGAAGATAGGGTCTCGGTCACTAACAACGCTGGATGGTATTCCGTGGAGTCGGACAATTTCCTTGAGGTAAAGAGATGCAAGGGATGAGGCAGTTCTTTTACTTTTGACAGGTAAAAAGTGGGCGCTTTTAGTAAGCCTATCCACTATTACCCAAATGCTAGTGTTGCCTCTCCTAGACCTAGGCAGCCCATCGATGAAGTCCATTGAGATGCTATCCCACTTCCACTGCGGGACCTCTAGAGGATGTAGCAGTCCGCCAGGCTTTTTCTGTTCCGCCTTAACCTGTTGGCACACCATACACTTAGAAACGAATTCTGCCACGTCCTTTTTCATGCCGTTCCAGAAGAAAGTTCTTTTTATATCTTTGTACATTTTATCTCCGCCTGGGTGTATCGTCATCTTGGAGTGATGTGCTTCCTCGAGAACCTTCTTTACTAAATCCCTTGTCTGTGGGACGCATAGTCTTCCATCTCGCCTTAGCAAACCCTTATCGTCGATGGAGTATCTGTTGAGGTGACTTGAAGTCTCACCCCTAATTAGCCTATCAATCGTTTCCACAAGCTGAGGGTCTTCGCATTGTGCTGTCCCTACCGAGTCCACTAAAGTTGGGCGCACTTCGAGAGATGCTAGCAAGCCTGGTACAAAATCGGAGGAAGGCCTAAAGTCGAAGCTGGCTATAAACTCTAGGCTTTGTCTTTCAACAAACAGCGGGCTTAGGGTCAATTTCTTTTGGCTCAACGCGTCTGCCACTACGTTGCCTTTGCCCGGAGTGTAGGAGATCTCGAAATCATACGAGGCAAGAAACTCCATCCATCTCTGTTGCCTCAAGTTAAGATCTTTCTGCGAGAAAAGATATTTCAACGATTTATGGTCAGTGCAAAGTTCGAACTTCTCACCTAGGAGATAGTGTCGCCAAGACTTGAGTGCAAAGACGATGGCAGCTAACTCAAGATCGTGGGTTGGGTAGTTCTTTTCGTGCACCTTCAACTGCCTCCTGCCATAAGCTACTACCCTTCCTTCTTGCATTAAGACGGCGCCTAGCCCTGTCCCACATGCATCTGTATAAACAGTGAACATCTTGTTCCCATCTGGCAACGTCAAAACTGGGGCTGTTGTAAGAGCCCTTTTCAGTCGCTGGAAAGCAAACTCGCAATCCAAGTCCCAATTGAACACTAGATTCTTCTTGGTCAATTTCGTGAGCGGAGCTGAGATTTTCGCAAAATCCCTTATGAACTTTCGATAGAAACCTGCTAGTCCTAGAAAACTTCGGACCTCAGTTGCATTCCTTGGTGTCTTCCAATCCTGTACCGCCACTACCTTAGCAGGGTCTACTGCTAACCCTTGTTTGGATACTATGTGCCCAAGGAACCTCACTTCTTCTCTCCAAAAGTGGCATTTGGAGAATTTGGCTTTTAGTTGATGGACTCGCAGAGTTTCCATGATTGCCCTTAAGTGCTGAGCATGTTCCTCTTCACTCTTTGAGAAGATAAGGATATCATCTACGAAGACCACTACGAACTTGTTGAGGAAATCTCTGAATACCCTACTCATCAGGTCCACGAAGTAAGCAGGTGCATTTGTCAAGCCGAAAGGCATGACAAGCCATTCAAAGAAGCCGTCTGGGGTTCTGAATGCCGTTTTATCGATACTATCTTCAGCCACCCTTAGCTGATTAAAACCGGTCGCTAAATCGAGTTGGGAGAAAACAGACGCTCCTACAAGCTGATCAAACAAATCGTCAATTCTGGGGAGAGGGTGCCTATTCTTTTTCGTTAGCTTGTTGAGCTCCCTATAGTCAACACATAGACGGAGTGAACCATCCGCCTTTGTAGCGAACACCACTGGAGCGCCCCATTCTGAAATGCTCCTCCTAATGAACCCCTTTTCTAGAAGCTCTTTGATCTGTTTACTGAGCTCTTTCCTTTCCCGTGGAGCCATGTGTCTAACGGGCAACGCAACGGGCTTTGCATTATCTACCAGGTATATGCAGAAGTCTATCTCCCGCTTCGGAGGCAAGCCCTTCACCTCTTCGAAGACATCCGGATATTCCCGGACCACTCTAACTGATTGCAAATTTTCAACAGAGGCATCTAGCGATTCAAGGTAACTAAGCATAACCGCATACGAGGGATTACAAGAAATTTCCAAAGTATTACTGTAACACCCCGCCTCCGCTAGGGTCACTCGCAAAGGAATGCACTAGCTTTAGAGGGGCATTATTGGTAAACATGCACAGAAATATCACAAGACAGAACATATATAAATAGCGGAAGTAAAATCAAACTTTCATAACATGAATAAATAAGGTCTAAAGCCTTTTACATCAGAGTACATCAAAACCTGTCTTGCAATAGTAAAGAAGCATAAAGACTTTTTAATAAATTATTCCCCAAGTAAAACAGTAAAGTAGCCATAGCCAAGAGAAGTCCAAGCCATCCATGATGACCTTCAAGCAGAAGAAGTCCGAACTAAACAGCATTGTTTCCTCCCTGAAACCTGGGGGGGGGGGGAAACGGAAGAAAAGAGGCGAAACAAAACGGGTCAGTCAAAAAGACTGAGTAAGTCCTATCTACTTCCAGTATAAAAACAGGTAAAGGTAACATGACATGCATAAACTGAAAGTAAACATAAGGATAACTACAAGATAGATAAACCAGGGTAGCCGGTTGAACTACTGCGGCAAGGTAAACTAAGGTATCATGATATACTACGGTGTTATGATAAGTCAAGGTATCACATCGTCAGATTTCTATCGAGTACATTATCCCAAGGTATCTACCCCGTCTAACATCCCACGGTATCTATTATGTATATTCTTCCTAGTTCTAACATGTATATTTGCTCTGCACCTCTCGTACTAGTTTCCCAACCCGCGTCATGTGTTAACCATGAATGTCCCTTGCCCAATGTCATGTAATGGTCCATGTCAACCTAATATATCGCATATATAGGTTACTCAAATCATATGTTTCTTTCCATGTATATAAGTTCAGTCCTTTGCCGTACCTCGTACGGGCTTCCTCACGTCGTATTATCCTTGAAATCGTTTGGACTGTCACCCTTGTTCTAGCTAGGCTCTTCCATATGAATCATCGTTTGAACTACTAGGACTTACGCCACCTAGCACCACTAGGGATTACGCTTACCTATTGCACGCTTTCGTATTTCGGTTTGGGTTAAACCACCTAGGCCACTAGGGATTACGCTAACCCTCAACCGCGCCCTTTTTCCCCCGCATTCATCGTGAATCGTTTTTCTATAACTGTATGCACATGTATCACGTCGTGCCATCCGAGTCCTGTCACTGGGCAAAACAAGAAATACAGGACTCGGTCGGGAGCTTTAGATTTATCTGCCGATGCAGATATTAAGGTCTGCTTTTCTACACGTGGCTATGGTCCCACGAGACCCCTCCCTCAACTAGCGAAAGGCAACACAAGAGAAAATCTTGCATGAGAACTACACTCCGGCCAGCCCACATCCTACGGCCTACCTCACCCATAATTAGATAGCAATTATGGTCTGTTGGGTGTTCCCTGCCTTTCCGTACGTACACGCTTGACTCAAGATGGTAGATGATCGACGAACTTGCTATCTCGGGCACCTTATGTATTCGTCGGCTCACTGCTATCCACCCCAGTCTTTAGGTTGCTCGCATAGCAACCAAGGCATATTCTTGGTTCTTCTACCGCAGACCTCAACCTCTCGTGAGCCTAGTATAGTGACCTGGCAGCTCACAGAGGGATCCCAAGAATATCCTCACATTCCCCGAAGCCGCTGCTTCGTTACCCCGTTCGCTGGAGCCTTTATCTAAATCAGATAGCCTGCTCGTATACTTAAACGATGACCTACCGTATCGGGTTACTCATCTATCTAAGAGATGGTCCAAATTTCCTTGACTAAGAATTATTACTTAGTTTCTTTTAACTAAGGTTTACCACTTAGCCTTATTTCCATAATCCTTGTTAACTATGGTTATTTACCTAATCCTCCGAATTAGAGTTTATCTAATGGGTTAAGTGTCACTTAAGTTCACAACTTAACCCGTCTACAAACCATGTCAAAATTGGCTAGGTATCCAAGTCCAAAACTTAACCCTACAAACCTTGTGTCAAGTTGGTTAAGTATATCAAGCAATTCATGGCTTAACCTCATCTAATTATCATTTTAGATTGGTTCAGTATACGTATTAACTTGACCTTATCTAACTACTGAGTCATATCGGTCAAGCGCATTCAAACGATTCGTGACTTAGACTTATCATGTTTTCACGTTAGATTGGTTAAGTATAGGTTAACTTAACCTCATCAAATTAACGAGTTAGATTGGTTAAGTATAGGTCACTTAACCTCATCAAATCATCGTGTTAAATTAGTTAAGTGTTTAACTTAACCCCATTAAATTACCAAGTTGGATTAATTAAGTCTAGGCTAACTTAACCCCATCCGATTACCATGTTTAGATTAGTTAAGTCTAATCTTAACCCCATCCATTAACTGTATCATACGGTTAAGTGTCATTAAGAAAATTTACTTAACCTTATCACGTTATCGTGTTGGATTGATTAAGCGTTGGTTAACTTAATCCCGTCCACTCGTCGTATAAAAATGGTCAAGTGTCGTTAGGCAAACCAAGTTACTTAACCTACCCAACCCTGTCATGTTTTGTTAAGTATCATTAGCCTAATCAAATCACTTAACCCATTTATCCATGTCATATTTGGTTAAGCCTCATTAATCAAATTAACTTAACCCTATTATGTGGCATTAATTATTTAATGCACCCCAACCTCTCACATTAGACTTTGTTGTGGTTACTAGTTAAGCCGGGCGGGTCCGGGTAGATTTACACCACAACTTGGTCTAACCTCGGGTTCAAGCACAACATGACCAACTTCTCACATTGAGTCCTATTGTTTGCAACTACTAGTTAGGCCGGTCGGTTCCGGGTAGTTTTACGTTGCAAACTCAACCCAACCTCGAGTTGGCCACTTTCATGTTTAGTCTAGTGTCATGTTCATAGTCAAGTTTTCAAGCAATTGGGTAGACCTAACTTAATAGGTAAATTCCCATTGGGTAGACCTAACTTAATAGGTAAATTCCCAAGCCCATGTTTTTATGCATATTTACATGTTAACTTCCATGTTTATATTTCAAGTCATATTTTCAAGTACAAACACATGTCATATTCAAGTTAAGATTTCACGACATGTTCATGTTTATCTAACTACCCAAAATCGTGTTTTCCCAACGCAAGCAAAGCGAGTCAACATAGTAAGGATACTATGTCACATATTGGTCTCAAAACATGCATGATGCCAAAAAGGGCTTGGCTTCCACATGCATAACATCATAAAGGGATTGGCCATAAACATGCATAGTGTCATAAGGTAATTTGGCCACAAACATGCATAGCATAAAAAGGGATAACTTGCATAAGTGTTCACGTCATAAACCTATAAACATGCACATGACACTTATGTCATAAGAAGGGGTTGGTTTTATGTACATGCATAAGCTCCAAAGTTCAACTTATGCAACTATTTCACAAGTCAAAGTGGCTCCTAAAGGTTCATGCTAGCATTTCATGCATAAAGATCCAAACTTGCAAGTTAAACTAGGTTATGCATAGCATAAAAGGCATGATTAAGTCACTCACAAGGCCTAAAATCATAAATATAAACACAAGAGGCAAGGTAAGGTTCATATAGGTTCGCATAATCATGTTTAGCCTCATTTTATCCCATGTCATTATCAAAACTACCGTTTCCATCTAAAAGTAGCTAGAACTTACATAGGCAAGGCTTAGGAAAAGGATCATGCATCATCTTGACGAAGAAAGGTGGCTCCTTTGAAGAAGAACCATCATGAAACTCGCATAGCAATGTTGATTTGGTCTCTATTTGGTGTAGCACGCTTGCATCTTTTGATTTGAACCCGATTTGAATGCATAGGCTCTAGGGATTGGAGATGGAGGCCATGATCAAAATTGATTTTGGCAGCACTTAGTTGCTAGGTTTGATTTTTAGGGATTTAGGTTAGGTTTAGGGTCTTTTTATAGAGATTAGGATAGTTTTAGGCCCTTAGATTAACCCTAGGACCAACCTGAAACGTCAGATTTCAAACCAGGCCCAAAAACCTAGCCAAGATAGAAAATAGGTGCACCAGATCAGAATCAGCCGACAGGGCAAGTCGACAGCCCTGTCGACATGCCTGTCGACATGCCTGTCGACTTGTCTGGGCGGGAATTTTCCCGCCTGGCCCCATTTCTGCATGTTTCGAAATTCAAATTTCCCGAAAACTTCTTTGGGCCTTAACCGGGTCATACGGACTCCGATTTTCGAAAACTCGGACTCTATTTCGCGTATTTTTCCGAGACGAACAAAATGGCATAGCCCGTTTTACTTGATTCAGAATTTAAAATTAAATTCTGCCTTGATTCTCGTTTTAACATGTTATTGAAATACGGGTTGTTACAATTACCGAGCTGGGTTAGGAGCATAGCAACCCTTTTCTCACAATCAAGGATGGCCCCATTACTGGATAGCCAATCCATGCCCAAAATCAAACCATATCCCGAAAAGCCCAAAACAAAGGCACTACATTGAAATTCTACGCTTAGAATAGATATTTTCAATCCTAAGCAGATCATAGACAAATGAGCTGGGCCCCCAATTGGGTTTGAAACAATTAGGGGGTCCTCTACCATACTAGTTTTTAGGTGCAGAGATTCTACTAAAGCAGACGAGATAAAGGAGTGTGATGCGCCAGAATCAAATAAAGTGCGAACGGGGTGATCATAAAGATAAACTACACTTTCTACAGAAGTATTATACCTCGCTGTTGCAGAGGTGGCGCTTCTAGCACATGAACTTGTGCCCCTGAGGTGGATCCAGCCCCCTGCCCCTGTCCTCGTTTCTTTGGGCAGTCCTTAGCCCTGTGGCCTGTCTCACCGCAAGAAAAGCACCCACCATTCTCTTTGGCCTTCTTTTTTCGGCAATGTTTCACTAAGTGCCCCACTTTGCCACAGAAATTACACTTCCTCTTCTCTTTGTTGCCTTTCCCGCCTTTCTTAAAGTCTGTCTTCTTAGGCTGCAAACCCTCTTTCTTCCCTTGAGAGCTTTCTGCCTTTATCTCCTTCTTGCCCTTATCCTCTTCGTTCAGCAATGCCATTTGTACCAACCTTTCATATGTAGCTCCCATGGGTATATGGGTCATGGCCAAACTGTGTAATGACTCATTCAACCCTTTGACAAAACGGAGAGCCTTCTTGTGCAGGGTGTTGACTGGGTCCAGCCCAAACCTAGCCAGCTCATCGAACTGATTAACATACTCTCTGACTGTCTTGTTCCCTTGCTTAAGAAATAAGAATTTTTCCAACTGCAAACTCCTTTCCGCATCTGAGAAAAATTTAGCCTCAAACCTTGCCCTAAAGTCCTCCCATGTCTCCACTGGTCTTTCTACATTAGTGACTTCCCACCAGTAGGAAGCCTCGCCCTTTAGTAGCCATACTGCCAGTTGTACTTTCTGTCTATCTTCTACCTCAAAGATGACGAATAAGTCCTCGGTTTCTTTCAGCCAATTTCTGGCTGCCACGAAGGACTCAGTTCCATGGAAATCCTTTCCTCCCATAGCTTTAAAATCTTTACATATCTTAGCAAAAGTGTTTCCCCGCGGAGGAGGTGGAGGAAGAGGTGCCGCTGCAGCTGGATGATTTCCTGCAGCTGGGGGAGGAGGAACGGTAGGACCTGGCTGAGTGGCCCTTGCTTCTAAGAACCGTCTAAACCAACCAAGTATTGGTACACCCTCTGGCAAGTTAAGTTCTTCGGATATACTGAAACAAAAAGGATAGATTCAAAACGAAGGATAAGAGATAGTACCTATCGCTTTGGGGGGGGACTTTGCCTTTTAAAACAAAATAATATTTTATCTTTTAAAAATGCTTCTTTAAATTTCTTTTTGAAAATAAATTTTCAAAACTTTTTATCTTATCTGGTAAACCTATGCTCTGATACCAAGTGAAACACCCCACCTCCGTTAGGGTCACTCTCAAAGGGAATGCCCTAATTTTGGTGGAGGTTTATAAGTATAAGTCACAGATATACAAGACAGATATAAGAACACATATTTTTGAACAGCGAAAAAAAACAACAACTTTTATTTCATTAAAAATACGTGTTACAACAACCATACCATAATTGTCTTATAATACTTCCAAAAACATAACATCTTCATAACTGTCTTGATTACATTATTTAAAGAAGCATAAAGAAAACATAAATAAACTGCAAAAGTCCCATAGTTGCTGTCCAAAGCCATAGTCCAAAACGAAAAGATCCAAGCAATACATTCTTTCTCTTCAAGCTGGATATGAAGGCTGGTCAAGCTGCGGTATTCCGTCCCTGTGGACATGGGGGGGGGGGGGGGGGAAGGAAGAAAAGAAGACGAAAGAAAAGTAGAGTCAGACATAAAGCCTGAGTAAGTCTAGGACTATTCAGTCTATGAATAAAGAACTGGGTATGATAAGTATAAACTAGAAATGGGAAAGCACCATAAACTTAGTTAAGTTGTCTAGGGTCGAATATACTATCATTCCCCATATTAATCTCTGTACCCATAATAACTAGTTCCCAACAGGCACCCCATAATCAGGGTGAAGTGATCCATTTTATGATGATCGGCTCCTACTCGCATAGTTACATGTGTCTTACGGCCCCCGATGTTGTAGTTACCTATGCTGGTCCCACCATGGGGTGTATCAAGTCCCATGGCGGCGGCCCGACACAGCCCTAGAATGCACAGGTATGCTACTGGTGCCCAGTGCCTTATTTTTCTGCGCTGGAGTGTGTGCATGCCCGCACCCCGTTAGAACCTACACTGCTACACCACCGCCGTCGATTTGACTTCTTACAGTCAGCCCAGTAATCGTGCCCCACCCTGCCTAGTTTCGGGGTATCATGATACACCTTATAGGGTTACTGCTGAAAAGGGTCCCCCGCTACAAGGTTTTCTATTTCTAGCCAACATGCTAAGTTGGTTAAGTGTTTTATAAACCTAACCCCCAATCAGTCTGTTTAGTTTAGCATGTTCCATTTTGATTAAGTATTAATATAATTTACTTAATCCTATCAATCCTGACTCAGCCTTAATTGTCTTATTAAAGCCTTGACCTCTCACATTAGACAGGTATTGTTGTGGCTGCCTGTTGCCGGTTGGGTCCGGGCAGTCTTACGCTACAACTCAGTCTAACCTCGGGTCCTTATTGGGCTCCATGTTTAACCACCCACATTGGATAGGTATTGTTGTGACTACTGGACAGCCGGGCGGTTCCGGGCAGGTTTACATCACAACTCAATCCAACCTCGGGTTAAACACATCGTATTTTCTACATTTACATATTTTGTCTTTCTTCTTTATTTTCTTATATGTAAATATTTGCGGCCCATTATTAAAAATCAATTTAAGCTAATGGTGTAAAGGTTTACACCAATCATGGGCCTAACCCATTCTTGAATTTGGGCCCCTCTACTTTTATATTTTCATTTATTAATTAATTTGGCCCAACGCTATTTCCCCCGTTTAATACGTTCGTTTATTATAATATATGTTGGGCTTAGCCTTTTTAAGCCCAACTTAGCCACGTGAAAAAGGGGAGGCTTAAAACGTGATTATATACACAAAAAGGGGAATGTGAACACATGAACTTGCAGCATAACGTTGAAACTACAAAATAGAAACTGGTGTACTTGCATCGTAGTAACATATACTTTGGTCATAAAGCATAAATGACATGAATCAAACCATGTAAACTTGTAGTTAAGTTAAGAATCTAACTAAATTAGATATCATTATTGACCCATAGTCTTAACTACAACATAAACCTATATTTTTACTTAGGCATAATGTCAAACATAAGCAAATCATGTTTATAAAATTACTATATGTTTACAAAGGTGCTTACTTTTGTTACTAATACAAAAGTATAGTTCAACTAGAATTATTCCAACTTAATCATGATTTTTAATCTATTCACATAATCATGGCACAAATATACCCAAACATGAAATCATGGTTTTTGATCTATTCATGTAATCATGGCATAAATATTCCTAAACATGAAATCATGGTTTTTACTTTATTCATGCAAACTTGCAATTGGAATGTAAATCTAACTTAGCTATGTGTCACATATATTATCATATAATTCTTGTTAACAATATAGGCCTAACATGTTTTTCCAATTAGGCATAATACCAAACATAGCCTAGTCATATTTATAAAATCAACATAAGTTCACAAAGAGGCTTACTTTTGTTTCTAATACAAAAGTATGGTTTTATACATAGATCATGATGCCAATTCCAACATAATTTCATATGAATCATAATACCCCAAATTTGGTCCAATTACACGAAAAGTGATTTTTTTTTTTACAAAAATATACATTATGTTGGCATAGTAGCAAAACCACATACTTGCATGAATCTCAATTAAACAACCACAAACATGTAGCTTCAACATGAATTACATACTTGCGAATATCCAATCGTATACTTGCATAAATCTCAAATAAACTACCGCAAACATGTAGTTTTTATCATGAATTACATACTTGCGAATATCCAATCGTTACATCACAATATTCCAAATCGATTAGAATCATAACAACGCACAAATATGAATTACTATCACCACAAATCAAGTGTACAAATCAAACACAGTTATTTATTCACATCGGAATAGTACTCAACTTACCATCGTGTGACGAATTCTTCAATTCAGGAATCTGAATTTTGGATTTTGAGATGCTATTCCTTCGATGTAGGCGTTGATTTGATTTGTTTAAGTTTAACTTGTAGTTGCTTTATGCTTTAGAGTTTATCTCCTAATCGTCTCTCAAATTGGTGGCTACTCCTAGTCGTTCCTCAGCAGCATGATGGCCTCATTCTTATTTTTGAATGAATAGATTAGGTAGAGTCTAGGGTCATTTTTATAGAGTTTATGAACTGATTAGGACCATCGATGTAGCTTGGGTTAATCGTAGCCATTCACTCGAAAGAGAGACTAATCAGGAGCTGACACCTAGCCCTCGTGGCAAAGCAAGGCTCAGAAAATCGACCAAACACAGACCAGGCCAGCCAGGGTGGGCTGGGTTCGACCTGGCTCTAGGGCCAGGTCGACAGCCCAGTCGACAGCCCTGTCGACCTGGCTAGCCCAGGTCGACTGCCAAGTCGACCTGGGTGCCTTTGGCGGGAATTTTCCCGCCCTGGCCAATTGGGCCCGATTTTGAATTTTAAACTTGTTTTCTGAGCTGTTTTCGTCTGTTTGAATTTTAACCTGAATTCTGAAACTTCCGGAGGCCATATCTTCTTCATACAGACTCCGTTTTTCGAAAACTCGGACTCTATTTCGCGTATTTTTCCGAGACGAACACAACGGCGTATCCCGTTTCCCTTAATTATTTGATTTGAAATTAATTATACTTTAATTTGTGAATTTCACGGTTATAGAATTCACGGGGTGTTACAGGGCAAAACATGAAATTTACTAAAAACGTAGTTTAACTTGGAAATTGGCATAAATTGGGAACATGTATTATGGCATGTTCATAGAAATGAAAATTGGATAAATTTGACATAAATTATAAGATGAGTAATTTGAATCTAGTATTGACGTGTAAATCTAGCATTTACATGAATAGTGAACTAGAGTAATAAGTCTAGTTTGACGCGAATTAGAATGTTGAATCGGAATTGGATTAGCTAATTTGGAATGGTAAGTATATTGGCATAAATGTGAAATTGGCCATAATTGGGAATAACTGTTAGGTTTAGCAAAATCATGGTTAGTGACACTTAATTTGGTATAGTTTACATACCAAAAAGCATAAATATGATATAAAGGGGAAATTGGGCCATAGAAATAAATGTAGATAGATTACATTAAAAGAGTAATTGGGAAATAAGTAAATTAGGAATAATTTACTTATAGAATTTTTCCTAAATGAGAAATGTAAATTTAGACAAATTAAAGATTTATTAACGACATCTCTTTGAATGAAACACCAGAAAGTTCTAGGGTGACAGAGAGGATAGTGTCTAGGCTTGGGTTTGGAAAATACAAGTTTCCTGCTCTCCCTGGCTATCCCTAACTGATTCGACGGACAGGATGGTTACTTTCAAAACCCGATTTGAAAATTAATCAAAACCCTTTGAACTTAGAAAACACGAATATGCCTAACCCGAGGTTAGACTGAGTTGCGATGTAAACCTGCCCGAAACCAACCGGCACATCCAGTATTCGCAACAATATCTGTCTAATGTGAGTGGTCGCGGCTTTAATCTATTTAGTTAAAGCTAGAACAAGAATGGTAGGGTTAAGTTAAGTAAGACACTTAACCAGTTCAACATGATAACTGAACTGATGGTTGAGGATAGATTCAGACTGACACTTAATACAGTTGAGCTAGGATGAGAAGGTTAAGTCCATAGGAACACTTAACCAACTTAACACAGTTAAGCTAGAATGGGAGGGCTAAGTCCATAGAGACACTTAACCAAACTCAAGGTAGCAACACAAGATTTGTAGGAGTTAAGTAACTAAGAAAACACTTACCCAAATTAACATGTTAACTAGACTAAGAAGGTGGGGTTAAGTAAAGTTAATATACTTAGCCAATTTGATATGTTAGCTGGGCTAGACCGTAGGGTTAAGTAAACTTGAACACTTAACCATCAGGTTGTGATAAAGGAATAAGGCTAAGTCTAAAACATGTAGGGACAATACTTAACCATTAATAACATGTTAGTGAAAACAGACGGGCAAGGTTAACTTAAAAAGGAACACTTAACCAATACAGGATAATGGGTAGGGTTAAGTAATAAGGAATACTTAACCAATATAACTTGGTTTGCGGTCGGGTTAAGTCAACATGAATTACTGATAACACTTAACCAGTTTAACAGGATAAATGAAGGGGGTTAAGTTAGCTTGAAGTGACTAATGACACTTAACCAATCCAAATTGACGGGAAAGAGAACTGAGTAGTAAACCTTAGTTAAGAGAACAACGATTCTGGAAACTAAGTGGTAAATCTTAGTTAGTAAAACTAAATCGTAATCCTTAGTATAACACGGAAAGGAGCGAATGTCCGTCTTAGAAGGCTCCAACGAATTGGGTTACGAAGACCGAGGCTTCGAGGGGACGTGAGGGTACTCTTGGTATCCCTCTGTTAGACTGCAGATGATCCTCCTGGGCTCACAGAGGTTAAGGTCTGCGTAGAAGAACCAGGGGTGTGCCTTGGTTGCAATATATATGGCAACCTAAAGACTAGGATGGACCGGCGTGATTCGGCGAGAAAACGGTAGCCCTGTGATAGCAACTCGTCGTCTACCATCCATCTTGAGTCAATCGAGACACGTGAAGCAGAAAGTTGGAGAACTCCAAAAGACCATATACTTGCTATCTAGTTATGGTTGTGGATGGCCATAGGATAGTAGGGCACCGGGGGCTGGCGTATAGTTCTCATTTTACAAGGTGTGCCTTTCATTAGTTGAGGGAGGGGTCAAGTGGGACCATAGCCACTGGTATAAAAACAGACCTTATCATCTGCATCGGCAGATATCTGAAAGCTCCCGACCGAGTTCTGTATTCCTTGGTTTTCCCTGTCACAGGACTCGGACCGCACATTATAGAACATGTGCATCTAGACAAGCGATAACAATTCGTGATACATGCGTGGGGATGTATAGGAACATATACCACTCTAGGTAGTGTGTCCTAGACTTGGGGGCATTATTCGACAGGTAGCGTAATCCCTAGTTGGACTAGGTGGCATAAACCCTGAACTCGAGAAGCGTTCAGCAGATAGCGTAAAACTCTAGTTAAATTTAGAAAGCACTTGATAGAAAACCCTAGATTAGATCTAGGTAATAAATAATAAATGTATGCCTAAAGGCAATGGAAACTACAGGGGTTGGGATCACGTTATCGTTACTAGTTGGAACACTAGTTAGGTGGTGCAGAGATATAGAAACCAGTGTAACAAGGGAATATCGAAGCGGCGAAAGTATTAGAGAGCGTATCCAGTTTATCTTATCTTAGTATATCTTGTGTTAACCTTGTCTAATCTTGCTGACCCTATCATCTTGGTGTTATCTTGTATTCAGTTAATTCATGTCATTTTGTTGTTCCATGTTCATATGCTAGAAGTTACTGAACTTACTCAGGCTTTATGTCTGACTCTGTTTTTCTTTCGTCTTCTTCTCTTCCGTTCCCCCCAGGTAGTAGAGGAGGGAGTAGTATAGCTCAGGTTAAGTTGGGCTGTCACTCTTTCCCAGCTTGAAGATTTGTCGAAGTTTTGCTTGGATTTTCTTTCCTGATACTATGGCTGGTTCTTACTACATTGGGGAATATAAATGTATTTTTATGCTTCTTTATTTTGTAAGACAGATGACCCTCTGATATTGTAAAGAAATCTTTGTACAAACTATTTTATCAATAAAGCAAAGTTTTATTTTCCGCTGTTTAATTTCTGTCTGTCTTGTAATTTATCTGCATCTTTTACCCTAAATGCTCCACAGAACTTAGTGCATTCCCTTTGTGAGTGACACTAATGGACGTGGGGTGTTACACGTGGTATCAGAGCTGAAGGTTACCAGATCAGATAAAGGATTTGAAAAATTATTTTCAAAACGGTTTTAAAAGAAGCATTTTCAAAGGGAAAGATTTGTTTTAAAAAGGCATATTCCCCAAAGCCATACACACTATCTTCTCTTCCTCTGTTTGAATTCTTGTCTCCTTCTTTCTTGAGTCTCTGGGGCTCCTGGCTTTCTTAGAGGTAACCTCATCGAAGGGCGAAGTAATGCCCGACTTCCATCTATAGCCATAGTAATTTCACTTACGGCCAGTTTTCTTTCAAAGCTTATAGGGTTTTCTGTACGAGGGAGGCAGCTTTCGAGAGATTTGTTAACATGGTTACATACAGAAGAGGATGAGGAGTTTGGCAAAGGAGCATAACCCTAGTATGAGTAATTCATGGATGTAGGTTTAGCTCACGAAGGAGGAAGAAATTATAAAACCTAAGACAAGAGGAAGTATTTTTACTAGGATAGGATAGGGCATATAATTAAGGACAAGGGAAAGAACGAGGAACAAGATTTTCAGAAGGGCAAGTACATACTTTCACCACCAAGCGTACCTAGGAGAAAGGTAGTAAAGTTCTGTTGGAAGAGTTTAGTTTTGCTGTTCGTACTCTTTCCTTTGGATTTAGCACTTCACATTTGTTCATATCCACTTCCCTAGTTGAGTCTCTGCACCATAGTACTTGTATAGTAGAAAGATCCCACTAGAGTCTCAAATCCAATTGGTGGTCCGACCAGTCTATTTTTAGTAGGGATTTGAGGATAGCTATCGAATTTGCTTATATCATCTCACGTAGGTCGTCTAAATTCGAAGGAGATATTCCTTGGATGCTTGTCTGATATTGGTTTAGGCCTTTGGGGCTTGTACTTGAGGAATGTCGAGTTCGACTAGGGTGGTTTGCGTGAGAGATGAAAAGTTGTGGCAGGCACTCTAAAAAAGTGCGTAGTGACCTTTTTACCCTCATAGTTATGACGTGATGGATAAGCAAAGAGGAGAGACCTCAAACCATCTTGGTATGTACACTTGGTATCATAGTTAACATCTGTTTACTTTGGAAATGGAGGTCAGAAACTTCACAATCGTAAAGTTAAATTAGTTAAGATACAGTGGAGTAAAGCTCAAGAAGGCTAGATACTAGCATCATACCCTCTTCCTTGGGTGCATCCTTGATTTCTTTTGTTTGTAGGAGCTTTACGCATAATTGTTTCTCTCTTTCCAAAGTATATCCTCTAGGACGTATCATCGATCCTTAGGTAGAAGCCAATGGATGTAAACATGTATCTGAAACATGTTATGGTTGGTGGTTGCAAGCGATTGCTAATGGTTGCTCGAGGATGCATATGCATACGTATTAGGCACTAGATCAGTTTGAACGCTTTCATATTGCATTTACAAATATGTATTTGTTTGTAAGTTGAACTTGATATGTTGTCATATGGATGTTGCATATGGATGAATGGCTGTGCACGCATGTAGTATTTGCATAATTAGGGATGCTTGAATACATGATTGGACGCATGACACTGACATGATTCACATTAAGGAGGTCAACTGAATCAGTAGACCGCCTGATTTTGCATTAGATAAAGACATATACACACACTATGCATATGAACATGAAAGCATTAGAAATCTTTTAAGTACAATGGATGCCTGTGAGTGAATGGTTGAATAGATGGGTTATTGGATGGTAGGACACATTCTTCCTAACTTGAAGATTTCGGGGATGAAATCCTTTTAAGTGGGGGAGAATGTAACACCCCGTAGTTTTGTAACGCTAAGATTCACAAATCAAGGCAGAATTAAAAGTTAAAATCAAAATCAAGGGAAACGGGCTGTGCCATTGCGTTCGTCTCGGAATTCTGCATGAAAATGAGTCCGAGTTTGCATAAATCGGAGTCCGTATGAGGAATATATGGCCTCCGGAAGTTTCAGCAAAGTTCAAATTTTAAAACAGACTCAGAAGCGGGCTGGGCGGGAGATTTCCCGCCCAGGACCCAGGTCGACTGGGGAGTCGACCCCCCCAGGTCGACTGGGGAGTCGACCCCCCTCCCCGCAGGTCGACTGGGGAGTCGACCCCCCCAGGTCGACTGGGGAGTCGACCTGGGTGTCGACCCCCTGCTTTTTCCAGCTTTTTGAACCTGGTTCGTTTCTCTGTATATAGACGCCATTCTGACCAGGTTCGTCCGCCTAACACTATATAAACAGCCCTGGTCTTCTTCTCTATTCACAATTCTTTTCTATCCTTATGCTGCCTCTGAGAAAATATAAAAATAAGAAGATAATACAAAAATCCAAGACAAGGTTATGCTGCTCAAGTTGTCTAGAAGAGATTCAAAGCTTCAAGATAAGGATTAAAGGCTAAACGTCGCACGAATCATAACAACGCCTCCTTTCTTTTCTAATCTAAATCTCTGTAAGTCAGTTATTTCTAGATTTGAACGTTTTTCTCTGTTCGTGACACGAAATTAAAGGAATAAAAGAATATGCCAAATCTCTCTCTCTATTCGAATCAGTGCCTATACTCTTGAACCTAATTAAGAACTGTTATGATTCGAGGACAAATAAGACCGTGAGTATGAAACTATGGACCTTAAAACCATATGCCGATGACTATGAACATTTGCCTATGACTACAGACATTGCCTATGACTATGGACATTGCCTATGACTGTGACTATGAGGATTATTTCCTTGACTAAGCCTACGCCTTTGATTAGGGAATATAAACTATTGCCTATGACATAACGAGGACATCTGTGATTAAACACCTGTGATTATGACTAGGAAAGTGTTGCTTAAGTTTCTGATTATGAAATTGGGTATAAACCCGATCATCTATTCTGTCTATTCTTGGTAATCTTTGGTTTTAGACCTTGGGAATTTACCTATTAAGTTAGGTCTACCCATGTTCTTGAACCTATGTCTCTATTCTGTCTATTCTTTGGTTTCAGACCTTGGGAATTTACCTATTAAGTTAGGTCTACCCATGTTCTTGAACCGACGTCGTTATTCAACCCTCTTTATGCCAGTTAGTATGTCTATCTTTTGCATAGCATCTATGGTTCATTCCCTATTTTCTACGAACATAGCTTTATTTTTTAATCTAGACTGAATCACAATTATACGAACGGTGGGAATGAGGTTTGGGCAAAACATGAAATTTATTTAAAACGTAGTTTAACTTGGAAATTGGCATAAATTGGGAACATGTATTATGGCATGTTCATAGAAATGAAAATTGTATAAATTTGACATAAATTATAAGATGTGTAATTTGAATCTAGTATTGACGTGTAAATCTAGCATTTACATGAACAGTGAACTAGAGTAATAAGTCTAGTTTGACGCGAATTAGAATGTTGAATCGGAATTGGATTAGCTAATTTGGCATGGTAAGTATATTGGCATAAATGTGAAATTGGCCATAATTTGGAATAACTATCAGGTTTAGCAAAATCATGGTTAGTGACACTTAATTTGGTATAGTTTACATACCAAAAAGCATAAATATGATATAAAGGGGAAATTGGGCCATTGAAATAAATGTAGACAGATTACATTAAAATAGTAATTGGGAAATAAGTAAATTAGGAATAATTTACTTATAGAATTTGTCCTAAATGTGAAATGTAAATTTAGACAAATTAAAGATTTATTAACGACATCTCTTTGAATGAAACACCAGAAAGTTCTAGGGTGACAGAGAGGATAGTTTCTAGGCTTGGGTTTGGAAAATACAAGTTTCCTGCTCTCCCTGGCTATCCCTAACTGATCCGACGGACGGGATGGTTACTTTCAAAACCTGATTTGAAAATTAATCAAAACCCTTTGAACATAGAAAACACGAATATGCCTAACCCGAGGCTAGACTGAGTTGCGATGTAAACCTGCCCTGAACCAACCGGCACATCCAGTATTCGCAACAATATCTGTCTAATGTGAGTGGTCACAGTTTAATTTATTTAGTTAAAGCTAGAACAAGAATGGTAGGGTTAAGTTAACTAAGACACTTAACCAGTTCAACATGATAACTAAACTGATGGGTGGGGATAGGTTCAGACTGACACTTAATACAGTTGAGCTAGGATGAGAAGGTTAAGTCCATAGGAACACTTAACCATCTTAACACAGTTAAGCTAGAATAGGAGGGCTAAGTCCATAGAGACACTTAACCAAACTCAAGGTTGCAAGACAAGATTTGTAGGGGTTAAGTAACTAAGAAAACACTTAGCCAAATTAACATGTTAACTAGACTAAGAAGGTGGGGTTAAGTAAAGTTAATACACTTAGCCAATTTGATATGTTAGCTGGGCTAGACCGTAGGGTTAAGTAAACTTGGACACTTAACCATCAGGTTGTGATAAAGGAATAAGGCTAAGTCTAAAACATGTAGGGACAATACTTAACCATTAATAACATGTTAGTGAAAACATACGGGCAAGGTTAACTTAAAAAGGAACACTTAACCAATACAGGATAATGGGTAGGGTTAAGTAATAAGGAATACTTAACCAATATAACTTGGTTTGTGGTCGGGTTAAGTCAACATGAATTATTGATAACACTTAACCAGTTTAACACGATAAATGAAAGGGGTTAAGTTAGCTTGAAGTGACTAATGACACTTAACCAATCCAAATTGACGGGAAAGAGAACTGAGTAGTAAACCTTAGTTAAGAGAACAACGATTCTGGAAACTAAGTGGTAAATCTTAGTTAGTAAAAATAAGTCGTAATCCTTAGTATAACACGGAAAGGAGCGAATGTCCGTCTGAGAAGGCTCCAACGAATTGGGTTACGAAGCACGAGGCTTCGAGGGGATGTGAGGGTACTCTTGGTATCCCTCTGTGAGACTGCAGATGATCCTCCTGGGCTCACAGAGGTTAAGGTCTGCGTAGAAGAACCAGGGGTATGCCATGGTTGCAATATATATGGCAACCTAAAGACTAGGATGGACCGGCGTGATTCGATGAGTAAACGGTAGCCCTGTGATAGCAACTCGTCGTCTACCATCCATCTTGAGTCAATCGAGACACGTGAAGCGGAAAGTTGGAGAACTCCAAAAGACCATATACTTGCTATCTAGTTATGGTTGCGGATGGCCATAGGATAGTGGGGCACCGGGGGCCGGCGTATAGTTCTCATTTTACAAGGTGTGCCTTTCATTAGTTGAGGGAGGGGTCAAGTGGGACCATAGCCACTGGAATAAAAACAGACCTTAGCATCTGCATCGGCAGATATCTGAAAGCTCCCGACCGATTTCTGTATTCCTTGGTTTTCCCTGTCACAGGACTCGGACCGCGCATTACAAGACATATGCATCTAGACAAGCGATAACGATTCGCGATACATGCATGGGGAAGTATAGGAACATATACTACTCTAGGTAGTATGTCCTAGACTTGGGGGCATCGTTCGACAGGTAGCGTAATCCCTAGTTGGACTAGGTGGCATAAACCCTGAACTCGAGAAGCGTTCAGCAGATAGCGTAAAACTCTAGTTAAATCTAGAAAGCACTTGATAGAAAACCCTAGATTAGATCTAGGTAATAAATAATAAATGTATGACTGAAGGCAATGGAAACTACAGGGGTTGGGATCACGTTATCGTTACTAGTTGGAACACTAGTTAGGTGGGGCAGAGATATAGAAACCAGTATAACAAGGGAATAGCGAAGCGGCGAAAGTATTAGAGAGCGTATCCAGTTTATCTTATCTTAGTATATCTTGTGTTAACCTTGTCTAATCTTGCTGACCCTATCATCTTGGTGTTATCTTGTATTCAGTTAATTCATGTCGTTTTGTTGTTCCATGTTCATATGCTAGAAGTTACTGAACTTACTCAGGCTTTATGTCTGACTCTGTTTTTCTTTCGTCTTCTTTTCTTCCGTTCCCCCCCAGGTAGTAGAGGAGGGAGTAGTATAGCTCAGGTTAAGTTGGACTGTCACTCTTTCCCAGCTTGAAGATTTGTCGAAGTTTTGCTTGGATTCTCTTCCCAGATGCTATGGCTGGTTCTTGCTACATTGGGGAATATAAATGTATTTTTATGCTTCTTTATTTTGTAAGACAGATGACACTCTGATATTGTAAAGAAATCTTTGTACAAACTATTTTATCAATAAAGCAAATTTTATTTTCCGCTGTTTAATTTCTATCTGTCTTGTAATTTATCTGCATCTTTTACCCTAAATGCTCCACAGAACTTAGTGCATTCCCTTTGTGAGTGACACTAACGGACGTGGGGTGTTAAAATGTTAAAAATAAAATCCATATATAAGGGAACATATAGTAGATGAACAACAAATTTCACAACCGAAAATCAAGCAAAAAGAAACTGATGGAAGAATTGTATACCTGACTTGTTTGAGCTAAAAACATCGAAGTGGCTGATTTTATTATTTATACAGTAGAGATAACAGATGGCTTCGTTCTTTGGATTGTAAAATGGTAATTCCCAAGTCAATCAACAAGCACCTTGCTACACTTCCTCCCTGCCTCCATCGCGACCGCAACAACATAGGCACCTGTAATTAACTTCCTTGACTTTTACTCCTTAAACTATCAAACTCCATCCCAATCTCATCTCACCAAATTACCAACCAAATAAACAACCATCACGGTACTTCCTCTGCAAATCACAATCCACATCGTCATTAGCACACAACCAAATACCTAATCAAATAAACGATAGTTCCAAGCACCAAGCCGCATGCTTTTTATCACCTCCATCGTCTTCCTCGACAACTTCTCCATCAGCGGGTTCAACAATAGGAGATCTGGCTTAGCGAGCTCGAGAAGAGGAGCTCTTCCTTGGCAACTTCTCCATCAGCGAGCCCGATATGAATTTTTTTGGACAAAAAATCGCTAATTTTCGCTATTTAAGTAAAATCGCTATTTTTAATAGACATAGAGTGTGATAATAAATTCAGGTGAGAACTGGAAGCGAGATAAGCGATGGGATTCTAGAGATTAGGGTTTTCGTTTTTAGAGATCAGATCAGAACTAGAAGCGGATTTTTGATTTTGGGGCTTCCTAGAGATTACGGTTTTTGTTTTAGAGATAAGCGATGGGATTTCAATTATGAAGCGGGAACCGAAAAATGGAAGCGACATTGGTAAATTCGTGGACTGCTCGGGAAAACTGCAAGCGGGATTAAGTGATGCATATTCACTTGTATTTCAGCCTGTCAAATGCACATAAAACCCGGTCCCTTTTAAATGGGGTTGTAATTATTAACAATTTTAATTTAAAAATAATTATTAATAGTTTTAGATTAGCTTTTTATTATATTATGATTTGTAATTAATTATGACTAATATTTGGTAGTACAATTTAATAATTAGCTTTTGATATTTATTTAATTGTTAAGAACCATTGATCAGTATTTACTTTTAATAATTCATTAATCAATAATATTTAATAAGCAAAAGCGATACTAATTATCGAAGTACTAATTATCGATTATAATAATTGTTAAGTCAAATGACTAAAAATTATGTATATATTATTACTTATGCATTATTATTTGAAACTATCAATAAATTAGTTAAGTATTAAGTAATAATAATTAATTATACAATATTATTAACTATTAAAAATATTTATAAATTATTACTTTATAATTATAAAAAATAATTATAGACTATTAAAATATTACTTATATATTTAATTAAAAACATTAGTTATAAATCACAATATAATTTAAAAATAATTTAAAATTGTTAATTATTATTTATGAATTATCGATTTTAATATATTATTAAATAATATAGTTAGTATACACCATTATTTATACCATATTACTAGAAATTATCCATTACATACTTATGCAATACTAACTAATAAAATAATTATAAACAATTAATTGTTAAAAATACCTGATTTTATTTTAAATACTACTTAATCAAAATTAATTATTAATTACTTAATAGTAATTATTAAAATTTATCTAATTTTTTGTTATTTATTACCTCATGACTATAATTGAATATTAAGTATTAAATGTTGATCATTATGTATATGTTATTGATGAATAATAATATTAATTAATTATTACATATTTAGTTTTAATTATTAAAACTCGTTAAAAATAAGTTTATTTGCAATTGAAGAGGAAAATTAAATTTTTCGCAACTGGCGAAAAGGCAAAGTTGCTAAACATATTTTTTTGCAACGGATAACCAAAGGCAGTTGCTAAAAGTATGTTTTTTACAACATGCACGGAAGGTCAGTTGCTAAAAATAAGTTTTTCGCAACGGGCATGGAAGCGTAGTTGTTAAGAATCTGTTTTGGCAATTGGCTGAAAATGTCAATTGTTAAATCACATATATTGCAACTATTAAGAAATGTCAGTTGCTAAATATCATTTATTGCAACTGTCATATGCCGCCTTTTGCAAATAACCAGTTGCAATAGGGTATTTTTCTTGTAGTGCCCATAACAATTTAATTGAATTGGACATTCTTAATATATGACTGTCACTTATTTAAAATTGAAATATCATCAAGAATGACCTCTATTAACTTATTTTATATTAATTTTTGAGTTTTATTTGGATACTTCGATTTTATATTAGGTCATGTTTTTAAAACATATAATTAATCTAACGGTGGCGTTTCTTATCATTCTAACACTTTGCTTTTCATCTCTAACTAATTTACTTCTTCTCGCTCATATTTTCGTTTTATTGTAAGGTACCAATCACATCGTTTCTCATCTTCTCAACCTTGGCTTTTATGTTCCCCTATTTCGAGGTCCTATAATCTCCTTTTGGGCTATCCTATTATTATTTAGTAGTTCTTCGGTTCTTCTAAGATTCAAATCCAGTTCTTTATTTTTTGGGTCCAGTGAATTGGATTATTCCACTTAATGACTGAATTTGATCGACTAGTCTATCCATTGAAATGCTTAGTTGATTTCCGTCATTTTTGGTTTAGGTCCAATTATCCTTCCTAGGTATATTTTTAATTATTATGCCATCCATACTTTAGGCTACTGCTACTAATAATTAGGTTTATTGTTTAGAAGGGATATGATAATGGTTTGTGTTGGATTAAGATTCTGTTTCCTTATCTTGATTTGTTTGATGGTTTGAGGTAAATTGCTATTTTGAATTCAAGTTACATTCCTTGTAGTATATAGGAAGGCAAAGTGACTCATTAGAGCACATTCTCTGAATAAAATTTGGATTCTGGAAAAAGCGTACAAAGATTATAGTTCAGTATTTCCTTTATCCAATTGGCTCTGTGTTTTTGCAATTTTGTTGTCTTCTAAAATTTTACCTTTTTTTTTCTTATTTTAGATAATGTATATAGAAAATTGCTATTTTGAGTTTTCCATTCATCCGCATAGTCATTTATTGGCGATTCATATATTGCTTATTTTACAATTTTTAGTTTGTGCTTGAAGATATGCTATGTTGCTCCAATTAAAGAGTAGACTGTATATTACAGTTTTGTAGAAAGATTCCTGTTTGAAAATCAATGAACATTTTACATTCCAACCACATCATAGGAAACGGTTTGAAAAAAATACCTAGTTAAATATGATGATATTTGGAATTGGCCATCATTCATATGCAGTTAAATTTGATATATGGCCAGATAGGTTTATTATAGACCAAACTATAATAATATGAATATGCTTTATTTTTTACTTCTATTTATATAGTAAACAATTTAGAATAAATGGTTTGAAACATTTCTTTTTATTTACTTGCTTTAGATATAACAATCTTTGCTCTATGTTTGTAGTGTATTTTAGATTTCAGAGTTATTGCCATTAGGTTTCTAATTAGCAAGGTCCTTTTTCCTGCTTAAACTTTCATTGTTGAAAGGAATTTACAATCGTTTTAATGTGGGTTAATTCAATTTTTTTTTAATGCTTATCGCCATATGTCTCTAGATCAATTTGTATGTTCACTATCATGTCTCATTTGAATTTTAACTAATGAATTCCTTAAATCTTTTTGAAAAAGAATCATTGCCAAGGAGTATATAATTAAATAAACACAAAAAACAGACTACTTTGAATTCAAGATTTCTATTCCATGCTTTTTTATGTTTGCTTACTTGCTTAATCTTGCATTTGCTATTTTTTAGCTTGACTAAATAATTTTTAGTTAGTTTTCAGTTGATACCATAGTTATATTAGATAATTGTATAATAGATTGATATACAATAGTATGAATATAATTATTTTTCATTTAACCTTTTTGCAACGGTTTGGAATAAATTATTAGTAACAAACATTTTTTTTAATTTATTTTTTTGACAGGTAACAATCTTTTTGTATAGGCTTATTTTGTAGAGCTATACCAATTTGCAATGCAGTTATGTTTTAGCTTGACCAAGTAATAGTTTTATTGGCTTCTTTTTATTGGCATTGCGGTTAACTGTTGGTTTTGTTACTAAGTAAGTTATTAATTGGCTATAACTATTGTTATACGGATGTGCTTATGTTTTACTTTCATTTATTACACACAAGCTAGAGTAAATTTTTAGTATTGAGTATTTATTTTCTACCTGTTTGAGCCTGTAACAATCTTTGATACAAATCCATGGTGGATTTATAACAAATGTATATTAGGGTAGTTATGATTGTGTCATCTTATGGGCTATTATTTTTTCCTACTGAAACTAACAGTTCATAATAACAACACTAATTAATTATTGATTTTATGTGTCTCTAACTAGATGATAAATAGGTTCCACAATTAATTGATAACTACAATCTGTTAGAGATCAGGATTATAGCGGATTTCAAATTTTTTGTTAGCCCCTGTTGCAATTATATTCATCACAAGATCATTTCACTACCCAATAGTTAATAGCAGTCATTGCCCTTATTTTATATTTATATAAATTTATCACTTCTTATACGTTCAATGATGCAGACTTTGAGGCTCCATTGAAGACAATATACTAGACTACAATTGTTTAAATGTAAGTTCTTCTTCATTTTCTTATCATATTTTAGTTAGTATATTTTCTATGAGTTAGATTCATTTTTACATTCACAAAAGAGAAATAAATATCTCAATATTCAATGTATATTAATTTGTGATATTTTGACTAATGATCAAAGTTTGTCCATAAACATTTTATTTTAACAATTTGTAGAGTAGTTAATATGTATATATTTTCATGTTTTACAGAAATCTGTCATTTTTTAATTAAATAAAATGAAATAAGTTCTACTAAATAAAAACATTCTCACAATATCATGTGTTCTAGCAATCTCGAATACCCAAACTCTTCCTTGTTCAAATAAACAGAAAATATGATAAAGTTTTCAAAGATTTGAATGATCCTAAAGAATAGACATTCAACAAGAGAATGAAAGACCATATGGGAAAGTTAATGAGAAGAAAGTAAGATCAAGTCAAAATTGAATGAGAAAATAACAAATGTTATATATAGGCATTCGTAAATGAAAAATAGAAAATTAAATAGTATAATTCAATATTACAGAGAGATCTTAGTTTGTTGTTTTTAGAGTCACTTGATTTAGAAGCAATATAACAACTGTAAATTCAATTTAAATTGAAGTGCAAGTGTTATATGATTTTAGATCCTTTTTTGTTTCATATATTTATTTCGATACTTTTATGAAACATATGGATAAGATTTGTATATCATATCTAAATAATTTAACAAACTATTTTTCTACAGCCAAAGAAAGCATGCCCCCAATTTAACATGGGTTAGAGAAATCTTGGGTTCATGTACCCAGGTCTGTACTATACATCATTCTAATGACATTTTTTGAATAATTTTCATGTTTCATTTTTTTTAGTGTATGCAGAGTCACAAGTGAATACATAGTAGGGGCATGTAATTTAATTTGAAGTTCAATAAGAATGATGTTAATAAAATTAATGCAATGTTTGATTTTGAAACCATTGAGCAAATTTATAAAATTTGTTGTTCCTGCTCTAAATGTCATAACTTGGGTGCTCATCTAACTAGTTCTATTGTAATTGAGCATTTAGTTTGTGATTGTATGCATCTAACTTACACCACATGGATTTTGCATGGAGTATGACCTAATAATGTTGAAGATGTTCATGGGGATAATGAATTTTTTAATACATATAGAATGTACGTCAAGGCTATTGACGATGAAGTGATTTTGAACGATACAAACATGATACAAGATGCTATGATAGGAGATTCTTTAATTCATTTGTGTCTTAGCTTCAAAACATCTATAAAAATTTCGGATACACTAGCTTTATACCAAATTAAAATCATAAATGGATTATTAATTAAAAGTTTTAATAAGCTTTTAGAGGCAGCAAACGATTTATTACCAGATGAATATTTGCTTCCTAAAGGCAACTATGAGATATAAAAGTTTCTCAAGTGTTTTAATATTAGCTATGAAAAAATACATGCTTGTGGTAATGATTATTGTCTTTTTAGAAAAGTGATTGTGAACTTTGATAAATGTCCAAAGTGTGGTTTTCCTAGGTACACAAACGGCGATGATGCTAATGAAAGAAAGAAAAATATTCATGTTAAGGTGCTTTGATATTTTCCAAATATACCTAAACTTAAAAGAATGCTTAAGTCTCGAGAAACATCAGAGAAATTGAGCTGGCAAAGCAAAGATGGAAAATTACAACATCTGGTTGATTCTCTATCTTGAAACAAAATTGATAAAAAATTGCCTAGGGTTGCTTCTGATCCAAGAAGTTTTAGATTTGGACTTGCAACTGAAGGATTTAGTCCTTTTAAAGACCTTAGATCAACTTATAGTTGTTGGCCTATAATGCTTGCCACATGTAACCTTTCTCCATTGTTATGTATGAAAGCAGAAAATTTGATGTTGTCTTTATTAATTCCAAGCCCTAGACAAGCAGGTAAACATAATTGTATTTTTTTAAATATTCTCGTAGACTTTTCTAGTTTGTGAATGTATTAATATCGAGATCATCCTATACAAACACACACTACTATAAAAGCCTAGTTGATTTATTGTATGTTTTAATTGATGAGTTGAATTTTTCTCTTTAATTTCGGCCAAGTAATATATATTTGATGTAATAAACATATGCATATAATAACTTTGACATGTTGTTCAAACAAGAAAACTTATTAAAAAATATTTATTTTTGTGACAATACAATGACATTGATGTTTATCTGGAGCCCTTGATAGATGATTTATAAAAGCTATGGAGTAATGGTGTAGAGTTATACGATGCCTATAGTGATTCTAGTTTCAAGGTGAACGCAATTTTACTATGGACTATAAACGACTTTCCTTCTAATGGCAATCGTGCAGGTTGTATAACAAAAGGTAAAACTGGATGTCTGATTTGTAGGATTAATACATTGTCAGATTGGTTACCTTTTAGCTGTAAGTTTGTATACATGCACTATTGACCTGTTTTTTTTGGCAAAGCAGTCACATGACGGTTTTATAGTTATTGAAGTACTCGAGACTCGAGTATGAAATCAGATAAGTACAATGAGATTTGGTCAAAATTTTGAAGTGCTCGGAAAAGGCTTGGAAATATGGTTAACCCCCAGGTCGGCATTCTCGATTTAATGCACTTCGGATCAATGAAGTTTTAGTTGGAATCAGAGTTAGTTCGCTAAGTGGAATTTTCGTGTTTGACTTGTATAGGCATCAAATAAGAAATGGCCCGGATCGGACATGATTTTATGGATGGGATTTGGCATGTTTCATATCTGATTACTTGGGATCAAATTACTTCAAAAACATAGGCTACAACATGCAAAAAAATCGGATCCACTCAAAAAACTAGCCAAGAGGAGCAAATCACCAAAAAAAATATGGGATCGCGCTATGGTTTGCGCAGAACCAACAAACCCAATCCCAGGATTGGTAATGTCTTTCATATCCCTTGGATATGAAGAGATCACTCAATTCGGAAGACACCACATGAGGTGATCACTTAAAAGTTCTTGCGCGCATTGTTTTTCAGCAAGGAAAAGGATCACCAATCCCAAGATCGGTATAATTTTTAACAAACTCCATTAGCTTGATCACATCATGCATATCACGCATGTCCGTGGATTCGGCACTATGTTTCTCGACTAGGTATTTCCACCTTGAATACGAAACTTTTCCTGGATCAATATTTCGCACCATGAAGTTTTCACTTGGATTTGGAAAATTTATTGACCGTGCCAAGCATGAGATGATCATCGAAATCCATTGGATCAAGATGTGTTTTTGGCTTCGCATTTTCACTAAGCGGCAACACTCAGATTTTGGCTAACTCTTGGGATTCGTACCGATCTCGGGATAGGTATCGATCTCGGGATCTGTACAACTCTCGGGATACTAAATTTTAGACCATGGCCACCAACATCACCTATAAATACCCTACTGATGTGAGATTTGAAAGGATCTTTCGGCTGTTCATTTCATGCACGTGGGAGCTTCCTCTTGGAGTATTTTGATGGCTTCCTACTTTTTTCTATGGCTTTGGAAGGGCTTTTGGACTTATAAATTTCACATAGAAGTTTACTTACTACATTTGGCATTTGGATTGACTTTTGGCTTGCTAGACATTGGAGTACATGTAATACATTTTGGCATACGAGGGAGTTAGCAAGCACATTGTTACTCTCATTTATAACTTTTTAAACTATAAGTTATGAAAATTGGATAATTCTTGTAATTGTAACAATGATGATAAATAGGTACAACAAAGTGGATGTAGGCGTAAACTTGGTGTTATTTAAAATTCTACACCCCGTGTTTGGATTAATTGTTTTGATTGGATAATTTTCTTAATATCAACCCACTTGGTTTAAGTGTGTTCATGTGACTAGTTTCCAATGTTAATACTTTAGCGTGCAGGAAGAATGCATTGGATGGCCTTTGGATTTTATATTGTTAAGAAAACAATTTCCCTCGGACTTCTCTTAGATTTTTTGCTAGGGCTGAAAGAAACCCAATAGTTTGGTCCCTTTAGAAGAAGCAACGTAGCGGAAAGTCAGGAAGTATTCTCTACTGGACATCTGTCGAACTATGTTATTCATGAGGATATCGATGAAGTGGTTAAAGATTTAACCATGGATTTGACATCTTGATTGGAACAACAAGAAGAGAACTTTTGAAGACATGAAGCTACTATGAATACTCTTCTTGCTAGGATTGAAAATTTTGGAAGGCCGTCGGGCCTAGGTAATATTGCGTGAACAAGTGCTAGGTTCCCTCAAGGATTAGCTCGGGGCTTGAGGGGATTTCCTGAAGAATAGCCATGTGTCGATGTCAATCCGCAGACCGGTGTCGGATCGACTCGACTGCGGGGCACTATCCCCAATATTGTTTATGCTTCGATTAAGGTTTTGGTTAATTAGGATTTAGGCTCTGGAGTTGGTAATGTCGCTCAAGCGCCAGTGCATGAAGTTTTGGATGTACGAACTCCCATATCTCCAGAAGCTAGGTTTGTGACAGTCGAGGCACCTCAGGTTAGGATTGAGCCAGATATTTTTGTTGGGGATCAACAGTTCACTAATGTTGGGTCTGGCACAAGGGGAACTGACATGAATCTAAATGACTGGAATCATTTGCTTGGTAATGCTAATGGCAGTCAGATCGTTGATATTATTCGACGATACGCTTGAGGTGGGGCCACTCTTTCGGATATGGATTGCATCACTTGTAGTTCATTCACACAGGATGATGGGACGTCTCGGAACCTACTGGATTTCAAATTGCCGGTGTTGAAAGCTTTTTAATGGTAGGAAAGATCCTCTTGTTTATTTGATGTGCTATATGCGCCACATGGAGGTATTTTTGGCTTCGTAGAATGTTATGGCGAAGTGCTTTCCTCTTTATCTTACGGATATTGCTTCTATGTGATTTCGACAGCTGGAAATAGAATCAGTTAATTCTTGAAATGTTTTAGTTGGGAAATTCATATATCAGTTCAGGGTTTACATTGCTCGACCCAAAAACGTGAGTAATCTTATGATGATCAAGAAAAGAATTGGCGAGATTTTGCGTAAGTTTTTGGAAGGGTTGTAGCTTTGGTCTATCGACCAGACACTTCTATAGTTTTGATGGCTGCGGTTTCTGGTGTCTTGGAAAAGATGGATTTTAAAGTCTTGCTTCAATGTGTTCTAATGAGGGACCTTGGTGAATTTTGAGGCAGATCAGTTTCTTAGGGAAGAGGATGCGAGGACCGATAAGAAAGTTAACGAGGCTAACTCGGTTCAAGGCGAAGGATTGTCCAACTCTGGTAAAAGAAAAAAGAAAAACATCTCCTCATAATGATTAGAATTCCATTCAGTGGAATTAACCTAAATTCCCTTAGATGAGGAATTTACTCGTTCTTTAGAAGAGGCTTATCTGGAATTCCATCCAGTTGCTCCCTTTAGGAAGCCTCTCGCGAGGGAGTCAACCCAAAGGGAAAAGGATTCTGGTAGCCATTGCTTATTTCATGGCCTCGATTGTCATAATACCAACAATTACAGGCATCTCAGGGATATGATTGAAGAACGCTCAGATGTGACAAGCTAGCAGAATACGAAATCGAGCTGAAGTATCGAGATATGCATAAATGCTTACTCTTGCTTAGGATAGGAATGGATCGGGACCTGCTTCTGGCAATTTGGTCATCAATTGATGTGGCATTCTGGATTTTTTGGTTTTGCAGCTCTTGGATTTTGGTTTTCTTGGCTTCTCAACTCCCTACATTCTAGACTTTGGTTTTTGCGGAGTCTAGTCTCTTGGCATTCTATCTTTTGGAATTGTGGCATTTATGTTTTTGTTTTTCAGAAATTTTGGTCTTTCGGATCGTTGATGTGGTTATTTGGTCTTTTGGTTTGTGTATGTGACCCTATTTTTATCTGGGTCTCTAGATCATGTCTTTTGGCTCTTTGATGACTAAAATTCTAGATTATCATCTCTAATCTTTGGTTATATTGGTTTCAGCCTCTTGAAATTCATGCTTCTGGATATAATACCCTTGGCTTATCGTCTACGGATGTCTTTAAATTGGATCACGAACGTATGGGATTAGGTCTTAATCCCTAGGCATGCTCTTTACTGGACTATGAACCATCTTCCTCATAAATGACTAACCAGTTTTGTTAACATGATTGTAGGAGTGCGAAGGGCCTAAATCTTCCTATCTATGTACGGGATTAGGCCTTAATCCCTAGGAATGCACTTTGTGGACGAGAAACCATCTAATCTCCTACACTCACCCTTGGTTTCCTGGTTAGGGGGTACAGAGGGCCTAATTCTTCCTACCTATGTACGGGATTAGCTCTTAATCCCTAGGCATTCACTTTGTGGGCAAGAAACTGTGTGATCTCCCACTTTAATCTATGGTTATTTGGTTATGTATTTTGGAGGGCTTAAGTCTGCCTACCTACGTATGGGATTTGGCCTTAATCCCTACGCATGCTCTTTGTAGATGATAAACTGTCTGATCTCCGACTCTCATCTTTGTTCCTCTGTCTTGGGGTTTCTGAGGTCTAAGTTTGTCTACTATGTATAGGATTAGGTCTTAATCCCTGGGCATGTTATTGATGAGTGATAAAGCCTCGGACTTCCTTCACTCATTTTTGGTTACCTGGATCGGGAGTCTGAACGGCTAAGCCAACCAACCCATATACGGGATTAGATCTTAATCCCTATGCATGCTCTTTATGGGCAATAAACCATCCAACCTCCTTTGTTTATTTTTCACTTACTGGCTTAAGGATGTCTACGTTGGCCTACCCATGTACAGGGCCCAATGCGACCTCTAGGCATGCTCTATACCTGATGCTAGTCCATCCCCTTCAAATCGAATGAAACTCAATGAACTTGAAATCAAGAGTGGCTAAGTCGGCTCACCCATAATGAGATTAGGCCTTAATTCCTTGGCGTGCTCTATAATACCTCATGAAATAAACCTAAAATAGACATAAGGTAATTTAATTTAAAATAAATATTAGTAATCAATAATGATTTAATGGGCTAAAAATGGAATTTTGTATCATTGGCAATTGGGCCACGAAAGTATTGATATTGTGTTTGTGGCGATATTCTAATAAGTCTTTATTTTATTGACTAAAAATGGAGTCTGTATGTAAAAGATATTAATAAAAAATGTTATGCATAATTTTGACACACAAGATTTGAAATTCAAATAGGTTATATATAAATCTGGAATATATTTAATTATAGATTAGCATGAAATAATATTTTAAGAGAATTTGGAATTGTGTTTATATATTTATATGCAAAGGGAACACAGATAATCAATATAAGGAAATAAATCAAACAACCAATTCAGAATTACAAATAAAACAATGTTATATAAGAATTAAATCTCCTGGCTCGACCCCAGAAGGGGGTCGACCGCCCCTATAAGATGGGGGTCGATCTATGGGTTAACCTCCCTTCTATAGAAGGGGTCAACTGTCGTCCTAGGCAGAGCGGTGGTGGATGTTGTTTTGTTAGGATTCAGACCGTCCAGATTAAATCTAATTGTCTAACGTTCTATACTTACACTTACAAATATAAATATGACTCCCTAGCCTCACTCCAAACTCTACTTTCATTTCTCTCTGCGCCTTCATACTGCCCTCATACCATTGCTAATTTCAGAGAATAAGGTTAGGATTTTCTTCTGTTCTTATAACCTCAATTTTATCCTCTCTATTCTAGATTTCTATAGTTTCAAATTACGGAATTTAGTTTATATTTATGTGTATAAGATTCTTAATTCACTTGATTCATATATATATATGTATGTATTAATAGAAGGATTGGAGAACTATTGCGAATTCTAGATCCAAATCTGATTATCTATCTTGCTATTTGTCATTCCTAAATCACTATAAGTGGGAACCTTCTAAGTTCTATATTATATCTTTTGTAGTTTAGATTTGGAAATTATGTCAATATGAGATTTGGATTGAACGAAAATAAAATTGTATAAAGCCTCGAAGTCCTATATTTTGTTTATCGCTGAAATGGTCATTCAAAAGTATTATATTTGGGTTTGTGTTATTTGAATAATAGAAGTTAGGCTTAGGGTGTTGTGAAACTCTTAGTTTTTGGGTCTGATTCACTTGATTATTGTTTGTATATATTTGTGTGCCAAAGGATAATAATTGTATATTTTAAGTTAATAGGTTTATACATCCATTTTAAATGGATTGTTCAAACGTATCATCTACAATACATTATAATCTTAATTTTTTGTGCTCAATACATATTAAAAAGTGAAGCAGACTCAAAAGTAAGGTTCTTATATATAATTGGATTTATTGAACCTTGCGTATATTTTTATAATTTAAATAACTATTCAATATCAGGTTACAAGTTTTATTCATATGTGTTGTATTTCCCTTTTTACCATTAATTGTGAATATGCATGTTGGACTAGGAAAATTAACTTGTATAATATAATTGTGATTGTTAGGATTGACATTTCTAATGTGATTAGGTCATTATTATCATGCGCTTAATTTGCGCCTATTTATTTATATTTATTTATAGCATAATAAGTGCGTATTAAGTGCGTATTAGTTCGTACTAAATATGTTCAAATTAGGAAATAAAATTTGAATGTCTGCATAGGTGTTTATATGCATGTGTGTGAGTTAATGACTTTAATTATAATTAATGACAGATAGATATGAGGTTAACTATTACTTGTAGTAGAAGCCTGCTCGGAACCGACGGGCATATCCAATAGCTACAAGTAAGACAAGTCAATGTGAGAGACATAGGTGTCATGGGCAATTATAATTAGTACAATAAGACGCGAGATTAGGCCTAACTTATAGTAGAAGCCTGCCCAGAACCCCCTAGAAAATCCAACATACACATGTGGTCGGTTTAATGTGAGATGTCTAGTCTCTTTCTATGTGTGTGTATATATGTATATATTTGTGTGTGAGTAGGCCTACCTTGAGAAAAGTATTAAGTAGTTGACTTGCCTCTTGTTGGGTATCAAGTTGTTAGGTCTAGGTCCCGTTACTAAGGTTTACTCCTTGGTTTTGGCCAAAGTCAAAAGACCCACCTTTCTAGGTTTTAAGTAGTCATTGGGTCCTTCTTTCTCATATAAAGTATTAAATGGTCCTAATAGACGATTGCATATGAGTGGGTAATTCTCCAAGTAATGTCCTCTTCATATCTAGGGGCTTAGCGAGTGCTGACCTAGGGACGGTTTATATAAAGGGCCTAAAGGAACCACCGCCTAAGGGAAATATTAAGTTGTTAGGAATTCACCCATAGGGACAACTAGATAGTAATAAGATGGTCTACCAGGAGAGTCTTAAATGAAGTGTTGTTCCTACCTAATTCTATTGTTAAGTTGTCGTTAATATTTCTCGACTTACAAGAAGGGTGTTTATATATATATATATATATATATATATATATATATGGGAAACTCTATTTAGACACAAAACGAGGACACAAAATTGCACGTAATAAATCTCAACCATTGGATCCTCCCATGAATTACACTCTCCACATAAAGACAAACAAATCCAATGGTGGAGGCTTTGTGTCTATCTCTTTATGTTTAATTTTGTGTCCAAATAGTCGGCCCATATATATATATATATATATATATATATAAAATGAAGTGAACATTAGGAACAAGGCCTCAAGTGGCTAGGGCTCCGCCATAGGGTATTAAGTGACTGTAAGGATGTTCACCCTTAATAAATTAGGTAATGGACTTAAGTGACTAGTTATAGCTTGCCTCATGGAGTATTAAGTGACAATAAGGATGTCCGCCTTTAAATCAACATGTAGCGTTAAGTGAATGTAAGGATGTCTTTTTCATATGTTTAGCTATGTATGTTTATTTATGTAACATAACATGTAGAATTCACACTTCCAAATACAGGAACTATTCATTCCTAAACTTATATGTTTTTCATCCACTAGAACTTTATTTTCTGACCTCCCTCCTTTTAAATAAACAGGTTAGTAGGTGAGAACGCTTGGATCAGTGATGATTAGTGATGCTTGGAGATGGAGCCCTACAATGGAGGCTTAGTATCATGGCAGTAGTATTATTATTGTTATTGTTTTCTTTATGTATCAGGATAATTATTTATGTGCCTTATTATCTTGTTGAGACTCATGTATTTGACATCTATGGCGTTTTAATTTTATAGTACATCTATTTATGAGATATTATATTTTATCCCTTTTGTTGTGTGAGGCTCTGATTTCTTTTAGATTGCTTTGTTATATCTATTTTTAGTACTTCCTTATAGGAATCAATGATCCTTTTAGAATGGTTCTAAGTTCCTATATGCCTTTTCTAGGTCGGAACTTAGGCCTACTCCGGGCAGGTAGCTACATGCTCTCTGCTCGATGATAAACTGCTAGGTTTTATATTGGATTTATTAAAAACTACAACCCTTTAAAACTTTAATAAAAGTTACCTCACTCGTCAAGACGCTTATTGCGGGGTAAGGAAATATGGAACTGGAGTTTCAAACTTTAAGGACTCGACATAGTAAGGACTTTGCTCGCTATGTATAAAAATGTAGTCCCCAAATATGGACTTTTCTTGGTAAGGGGCGGGTCATGTTGTCGGGTCTTGGCAAGGCCGCCTTTCTAGTGGTGGGTAGACCCAGCCCTTTTGGCTTTTCCTTGGCCTTCTGTCACACTCTGGCAAGGGTGTCTTGTACCCTTCTAGCTTTCCAATGGTCCACTTTAAACACTCTGGCAAGAGCGCCTTAGGCTTTGCTAGTTTTCCAATGGTCCTTTTGTTACATTCAGGTATGGGCATCTTGGAATTCTTTGACTTTCCTTGGTCATCTTGTCAGGTTATGTCATGGACACCTTAGACTCATCTGGTTATTGGCTTTTCTTTCTTTCGGATTCCTCCGATCATATGGTTATTTGGTTATTGGCTATTCTGTTTTTCTTGATTTCGAGTTACTACAGTTTCCTAATTTTCGATTATTTTAGATACCTTGGTTATCCCTCATAATAGATCCGGAGAGATCGTTAAGTCACTTTGGTTTTGGTCTCCTGGTTAGCACAGTCCGAAGCGATCCTTAGTTTTCTTTAATTTTCTGGATTATTGGTTTCTCATTAATACAATCCTATGCGATCGTGGCTTTTTGTTTTCTAGTTCTCGACAATTGGATTACTGTGCGGACTTCCTTAGGTTTGCGACTTCTGGATTATCGCAAAACACGTCTTCCTTCTAAAAAAAAACATATTTTGGGGGGTAAAGTTTAACCCTCTTTTTGGCAAAGTAGTAACTCAACGGTTTTATAGTTATCTACTCGAGACTCGAGTATGAACTTAGGTAAGTACAATGCAATTTTTCGAAGTCGCGAAGTGCTGGGAAAAGGCTTGGAAATATGTTTAACTCCCGGGTTGGTTGCAACGACCTAGATTTTTAGCCATTTAATTTGAACATTTAAAATTTGTTTTAAATGTTGAATTAGAAATGTAAATTTATTTTTATATAAAGTATATCGATTTAATAAACATAATATGATTTAATTTTGAATCTATTGAATTATCATAATACGAAAACGAGAAATAATTGAATTTTAAGTTTAAATGAAATGGAAATGATTCTAACAATTTATATAAATTCTATTTGAATATATACGACAATAATAAATTAGTTTCGATGAATTTGATTGTTTTGAAATCGATTTAATGTAACACATTTAAATAGCCAATTTTCAAACGACCTCAGATTTCAGCGAAACCAAATTTATAAAATCTGTAATGGTTAATTAGTGTAAGATTTCCAGTATCGAGTCAACTGGAGTTATTATGTGATCGTGCATGATGTAAACGCATATCGATTTACATTTTTAAATTAAAATATAGTTTTTATAACGATATCGGAATTAAACAAAACCAGTTCCATTACGTCTGGAATATTAAATTATTGTAGGATTTCGAATTTTATTTTAGTCGCATGTTGTATGTGCTAGTATGAGTTGTAAATGTCAAACGTTAATTGCACGTTAAATAATATTATAAAATAAGGTCACTTTCAAAAAATTAAAACAAAATCTTTAAAAAAATCTCTGCACAATCCTGCAAAATATTTACAATATCTCAGGTGAAGGATTCGATTGTCCTTGGTTCAAAATTTTAGGTTGAAAGTGACTAGCAAAGTTGACTTTAAACTTTCGTATGTCTTTATTCTTCTTCCATTCGTAACTAGCTGCACACAATAAAATAAATATCCACATCTTTTAAATTTTCGAAAATTTGTATAAAATCCAAAGCTTAACAAAATCCTTTGATTTTGGATCCATTAGATAGCTGCAAGCGAGAACTTCACCCTTGTATGCATTTTATTAGGTGCGACTCAAAATTTCCTGAGTTCGAGATTGAGCAACGTGGCTATGGAATGTTCTAGTTGGAGTTAGAATGGGAGATAGGCGAGATCCTCATTGACGTTGGGTTCCTTGGATCGAGGCATGTCATTTAGTGTAGTTTCGTGGTTATACGACACTAAAATTGTCGATGTTTTTTAGCCAGGCAGTGATGTCGCGATGGACATGAGATAATGGAGCTCAACATGGTGGTGACGAGCTGGTGGGGATCAAGGTTTGGGGATCTGGACGTCTTCGGTGGCGATGAGGTGGAGTTCGGGTCGATTATGGCATGGCTAAAGTTGAGGTATTTGTGAAGGAGAAGTAATAGTGGGATGAGCTATTGAATGAAGAAGAAGAATTAGGTCTGGTTTAATTTATTTAATAAAGGTGATTAAGGAAACTTATCACTTCATTAGTTAATTATAAACTATTTTGATTTATTTAAACTTGTCATAAGTGTATCTATTTCATACGATAACAGAATTACACAAACAAATTACGTTGGAATCGTATTTGTGAAGCCTGTGCGTACGAGCTGGTTTGAAATGGTTTAGAGCTATCTGATATTTTATCTAATTTTAAACATATGTTTGAAATTAGATAAAGCGATGCAGAATCGATGATCAAACATAAAATGTAACTTAAATCTCACGCTTTTGGAAATACCGTGATGTGGTAAAATTCTTATAATTATAATTTATCGTTGTTAGTATAAATCAGGTGTTGGATGCTTTACACGTTGATTGTTTTTTGGATGATCATCGGTATTTATTTTTCCGTCACCTAAAATGCATTAGATTGGAATTTCTATTCAATATGCATATATTAAATAATGTTATGGGTTGTGATGCATGTAAAACATGTTAGAGGGATCCAACAGGATTCCTCAAATATTTTTATGTTATTTGATTTCATACTATCCATATATGAGCTTTTTAACCCGAGTAATGCTGAATTCGGTATGGATGTTGGACGTTGAATTGAAATTTGACATTGGATGTGTTATTAATCAATAAACAATATTGATTATGGGATTTCCAGCAGATGCCTAAAATCAAACTTTTTAAGACGTTGATTCACCATTAGGCGAATTGACAATTTTTGAGGTTATAAATTTTTTATAACTGAAGCAAGATTTTCAATTATATTTTTATAAGTTATATAAAAATAGAAGTTTTAAATTAATCAATATTTATAAATTGGTTTTTATAAAGTTATAAAATGATTACATAGTAAAATTTCTATATTTTAAATAAGTTTTATAAGTGACTACGTCAGAAATTAACCTAAGGGCAGATAATTTAAAATAATTGTTTTTGTGAAAGCAATTTAGTATGTTATTAAATTTTTTAAGCTATTAATTAATTTAAGTGGAAGAATTAGTGGAAATGAGTTAACAAATTAACTGATGTTTTCAAGTTGACTATTTAAACTGAAATTGGTAATTAGATTAAC
This sequence comes from Allium sativum, assembly GCA_030737875.1. NCBI lineage: Eukaryota > Viridiplantae > Streptophyta > Magnoliopsida > Asparagales > Amaryllidaceae > Allium > Allium sativum. Next base: position 578,557,648 of record CM060915.1, on the reverse strand, counting down.
TTGTTTCCAATTAATCTAATAGAAATAGTTTTGACTAATAATTGTTAAAAACTTAATAAGACTTCTAAAAAGTTAATTGATCTTTTAATTAACTACGTATAAAGATAATTATCGAGTTGTTTATTATTAATAATATTAATTTTCATTTTAATGATCTTTTAAACGAAATTAACTATTCAATTCTTTGTCAATAACAAAGTAAACTACGTTTACTTTAGTTAATCTGGAAATAATTATTAATCTAATTAATAATATTTAAAGTGATTACCATTTTAATTGAAATTCATTTAAGAAGGTAACCATGAGATTAGTTAAATTTTGAAAGGGATTCATAAAAGGAATTCTAGAAAAATTCCAAATTTTATAATCTAGGTATATAAAAGAGATTCAAAGCAAATGCGATTGTTTTAAAATGAGCGTTCACTTAATATTTTAAGTAATTAAAATTATTGGAATTGAAACAAGATTTCAAAAGTGAAAAGAAAGGATTTGGTAAATGGATTATTGTAATAAATCCAAGTTGGAAATGAATTGGATTAAAGAGATTTTAAAGATGAATATTTTTGTTTCAATAAGAGTTTACTTTATCATTGAATTAAGTAAAATTATATATGATTGAAAAAAGATTTCCAAAGGTAAGAAATAGTTTATAAAGCTATATTTAAATGGAATAGTAAGTGAGATTCAATATGATATTACATTAAATATCAACTTTTGAATTACAAGCTTTTGTCTATCTTAAGATAAGAACGTTGTTGAAAGTCTGAGGGTAAATAAAATACCCTAACTTGACCAACTTTACTATTATCAAGGGATGATAATAGTTTGAGATGGTAATGATTTTAGAAATATTTATATTATTTCCATAATAAAGATTTTGTAACGACCCGCATTCTACGCATCATAGGATCGTAGAATATTTATTTCTTTTACATACGAAGTCGTATGGTCATGTAACTTTGGGAGACGACTATTGGGGTCATTTCCCATGTTCATGATTTTTCTCGATTTTTAAATGACCATTTTACCCCTAGTTATCACTGTTTTGGCCATAACTTTTGACTGGAAAGGAATTTTGACCTAAAACCACTTCCATTGGCTCCGAACGATGGTTTCTCTTTCCGTAGAGTGGTCACATTAGCCAAACGGACTTACCGTTTGGGAGATATGGCTGAAACAAGTTTCAGATGGTGAAAGACAGCTTAGTTGGGCTTAACCGGGTGATTAGCAGCTAGGCCCAAGGGGAATTTCGGGTTTAGAGGTATAGGAGGTCTGATTAGGGTTAGGTTATCACTTTCATTTCAGTTTTGAACAGCCACAAACCTCCTTGAGACCTTAGTAATGGCTTCCTACATCTAAAACACCCCAAATCACTCTCTAATTGAAGATTAGGCTTAGCAACACCAAATTAAGGAGAAAAAGCACCAAAGCAAGGTTTGAGCCGCTGTTAGACATCAGTATTCGCCCCAAATCAGAGGAGTTTCAGTTCTGAGAATTTCATTTGTGGCCAAGGTGAGTGATAGCATCATTTTGACACTAATTACGGTTGATTAAGGGTAATTAGTGAAGATTAGCGAATTTATACGTAAATAAATTCTGGAAAAATTCTTAAAATTCTAAAATAATGTTTTAAGGCTCTGTTAGAAATTTGAGGTAATTTCGATGTGTTTTGTTAATTGTATGTCTAAACATGATTAAGAGTGCTTAAGGGAAAATATGAAGTTTTAGCTACTTTTGATCCATTTTGATTCATTTGGATTGTTGTTTGCTGTTTGTGGTTGCTATTACATGTTGCTATGACCCTATGGTATGTTCCATGATTGATTAGAATAGTTAAATTGCTCGAAAACGTCGTCGAATGGCATAGAAAGCTCGCTGGAAAGTTGCAGAAGTGTGCAGGCTCCGAACCGGTTCGGATCGGGGAAAAGGGGTCGGATCGGACTAGGGAACTGACCAAGGGAATCCGAACTGGATGAGGACTTGCCACTGGAAGAAGTTTGGCAGGAAGGAAGGCCATTGCTTAGAGTTGGAGTTGGACAGAAGATCGGATCGGAGCGATGGAGCGGATCGGATCGGAGTAAGCTAGGGAGCGGAGCGGATCGGATCGGATCGGAAGAGTGATTGGAGGCCAGATCGGATCGACTTGGAGATGCAAGGCTCGGATCGGAAGCAAAGAAGAAATAAGCTAGGGATTGGAGCGCTGGAGGGAAGGACACCCGACCCGACCCGGAGGAAGACACCGACCCGACCCGAAGTGGACTACCGACCCGAACCAAGCTAGACGAGGACCACCAATCCGAACCGATCAGGAAGGTTATACCGAACCGAACTAAGCTAGATGAGGAGCACCGAACCGAACCATACGTGGGCTATTACTACTACGCGATGACTCTTCTGAAGACCCACTCCAATTCAACTAAACCCGAGATGCAAAGGAAGTCCAAATGAGAAGTTAGAGCTTAAGATTCAGATGGGAATCAACGAGTTCGCTTCATGGTTGGGCTTTGCTGCGGGACGCGTGCTAAGGAGTTATCGACACCTATAGCTTTGGACCACTATGGTAGGAGGTACGAAGGCGGATTCAGGGCCATTATGGCATTGGTAGAACCAAGGGCTATGACCAATGAAGTGGGTCATTGAAATGTTTGGTCATGACTCCAAGTGTTTGGCTTGGTCACAGCAGGGTTTCTACAAGTCGGGATTCGTCGTTGCCTCAGTTTGTCTAGTGTTCCAAAGTGGTAGATGTCGTACGCTTTACGCACTGAGTGAGAGATGCGAGGATGGTTGCTATGGATGATTTGTTTGCTATCATTTTGACATGCACACCCCACCCCCGTATTCTTACACTATTTATTATGGCACCTTGGATTATTGTACGGTATGTGGTACTAACTCTTTGGTTGCAGGTCCAGGTTCAGGTATGGTTTAGTATACCTGTTATTATTCTGTTTAGATGCTTATCGCTCATACCAGGCTTTATGTCTGACCCAGAGTTTTATGTCTCTTCTTATTACTCTGGGTGCTCACACGAGCAGACTAGAGACAGGTTAGCTGGTGATGCACGGGTAGATGATCCGGAGACGAGCAGGAGGCTTCCACGTACTATATACATAATATTCTCCCTGTGTTGTTGAAGATCACTGCTTGGGCATTGTTGGTGTATCTTCTATTTTAGCTTTCTTTTGTTTAGAGACAGTAAATTTGGAAAGTTGTAATAAGCTGTATTTGGATTTCCGCTGCTTTGAGATTGATGTTGGTTTTAGTTATCAGCTTATGCACTGTCTCGCCTGTTTTATGTCAAGTATGTTATTATTATATTTTATTCCATGCGCTGTGAGACATTCTACAGGTCCTTTGATTAGTTCGTTCCCTTCTTTCCTTTCTTCTGACGACCGTCTTGTGCTAGTCGGGCATGTGTACAGCGCACTTTTGGAGGAAATGCAGGCTGGTACGAGGCGGGCCGTCACACTTGGTATCAGAGCTCTAGGTTGCGTAGTTAACCTAGGGAAATTATCAGGGAGAGATAAGATACGTATACGAGAGAGCGTATTTGTGATTACTTTGGTTTTTAAAAGCTATATATATATACTATTAGTAGTATAAGAATGAAGTCGCACTGCACTAGCACCACTATGGAGTCGTTAATCGTTTCCTTTTTCAGATTGACGATGAGCCGAGATACTAGAGGTGCTGGTAGGGGAGCCAATAATGGGAATGCTGCTGACATGAGGACGATGTTTACTGACCTCATGAGAGAGATGCTTAGAGATGTTCAGAGGGCAGCTCCCAATGGTGGAAATGGTGGTGGTCCAATAGTGCAGGCGCCGAGAGTCGACTTCGCCAAGCTGAATAAGGATTATACTAGTCTTGGTGGGAAGTCATTCCATGGAACGGAGTCAGCTACGGACGTTCAGGATTGGTTGGATAGTTGCGAACGTATCTTCGAGGATTTGGGTATCGAGGATGCGATGAAGAGAAAGTTAGCGTCCCGTCAGCTGCAAGGGAGGGCAATGAATTGGTGGAATGCTATAAAGGCAGCTACTCCCGAAGATCAGATTACTTGGGAGCAGTTTAAGGCTCGCTTTAGTGAGAAGTTCATTCCAGCTGCTCAGAAGTCAATGTTGTTTAAGAAGTTCTTGGAGCTCAAGCAGAATGGCAGGGCTGTCTCGGAGTATATTGCTGAATTTGACACTTTGTCGAAGTACGGGTTATCTCTTATTGATACTGCCGAGAAAAAGAATGAGAAATTCATAACAGGATTGGATCAGTACTTGGGGGAAAAACTTATTAACCACATCGATGAGACGTTTGAATCGATTGTGGGGAAAGCATTAAGATCAGAAAGTCTCTACCCTAAGCCGAAGACTGAAGTTGCATCCGCAGAAGAGCCAAAGCCACAAGCTAGTGGTGGAGGCAAAGGTGGTTCCCAGAATAAGAGAAAGCAGAATCAGGCTAAGGATGGCCAGAAGAAAAAGAATAAGCAAGATGTGGAGTGCTTCAGCTGTGGTAAGAAGGGCCATTATGCTAGTAATTGTCGGGCCAAGCCAGCGGATAGGAAGTGCTTCAATTGTGGCCAATTGGGACATCACAAGGACAAGTGTCCGCAACCTCCTAAGGAAAAGCAAATGGTGAAAGCATATGCCCTTAATGCTATTCCTTCTTCGTCGAATGCCCCAACTGCGGCGGAGAAGGGAAAGAATGTCGTCATTCAAGGTATGCTTTCTGTTTATGATGTTCCTGTTAGAGTTTTGTTTGATACCGGAGCTTCCAGTTCTTTCATATCTAGTGACCTGGTAGATAGGTTGGGATTGGAGCCCGAGATTGTCGATAGACCTATAGTAGTGACGAACCCGATTGGTGGTTCGACTAGTCTTAGCATGATTTGTCGTAATGTGGTTCTATCGAGTCATGGATGCATGTTTGTTTGTGATTGCTTTGTTTTGGGCTTTACTGGGTTTGGCATTATTCTGGGAGTAGATTGGCTCCAAAGATACGGGGTGGTGGTAGACTGTGAGGGCTTGTTGGTGACAGCTAGAGCGGATGATGGGCGGAGGATAGTGTTTGGTGGTCTACCCAGTAAGGGGGTATTGGCTAGTTTTCTAAACTCCCTCGACATTCCGCATAGTGAGTTGTCAGGTTTGCCCGTGGTTGGCCAGTATCCGGATGTTTTCGAAGAAGTGACCAGACTTCCACCACACCGAGAGATTGAATTTCGTATTGATTTGGTAAAAGATGCCAGGCCTATAGTGATGCCACTTCGTCGAATGGCACCAAGAGAGCAGCGAGAGCTCGAGGTGCAAGTCAGCGATCTTTTGAAGAAGGGATTTATCAGAAGGAGTGTTTCTGAATGGGGAGCACCAGTTGTGTTTGCTACCAAGGCGGATGGTTCCCTTCGTTTGTGTGTAGACTACCGCGAGTTGAATAAAGTGACGAGGAAGAACAAGTATCCTCTACCGCGGATAGATGATTTGTTTGACCAGTTGAGTGGCGCGAGAGTATTTTCTCAGTTGGATCTCGCGACAGGTTTTCATCAGCTTAGAGTGGAAGCTGAGAGTATAGCAAAAACGGCATTTCGAACGCCGTCTGGATTTTATGAATGGTTGGTTATGCCATTTGGGCTGACTAATGCCCCGGCATATTTTGTGGACCTTATGAATAGGGTATTTAGAGATCAGCTGAATAAGTCTGTCCTTGTGTTCGTTGATGATATTTTGGTCTATTCGAGGACAGAGGAAGAACACAAGGAACATTTAAGGGTAGCGATGGAGGTGTTGAGAAAACACCAATTGAAAGCAAAGTTTTCTAAGTGTCACTTCTGGAAGAGGGAAGTGAGGTTCTTGGGCCATGTTGTATCAGAGAATGGTATTGCCGTGGACCCAGCGAAGGTGGCTACGGTGCAGGATTGGCCCACGCCCAAGAATGCAACAGATGTAAGGAGTTTCTTGGGGTTAGCGGGATATTATCGTAAGTTTATCCAAGGTTTCTCCAAGATAGCAGCACCATTAACCCAGTTGACCAAGAAGAATCAAGCTTTTGTCTGGGATGAAAGGTGCGAGAATGCATTCAGAAGCCTAAAGGACAAGTTGACAAGCGCACCAGTGTTAGTCATTCCTAAGGGGGATGGAGAGATGACGGTATACACGGATGCCTGTGGTACCGGACTGGGTGCTGTATTGATGCAAGGCGGTAGGGTTGTAGCTTACGCAAGTCGGCAATTGAAACCGCACGAGAGAAGATACCCTACCCATGATTTAGAATTGGCAGCGATCGTGTTCGCGTTAAAGATGTGGAGACACTATCTCTTGGGAGAAAGATTTGAGCTATTCACAGATCATAAGTCGTTAAAGTATCTATTCTCCCAGAAGGATTTAAATCTCCGTCAGCAGAGATGGTTAGAGTTCTTAGCTTCCTATGATTTTGACATCGCATACACACCAGGAAAGGGCAATGCGGTGGCTGATGCATTGAGCAGAAGACATGCCAGCTTAGGGGCTATGTTCCTTGAATGGAAGCAACTGGAGTTTATCGCGGGGTTTGATTTCAGACCAAAGTGCGAATTGGATCCAGAAATGTTAGCAAGTTTGACGATCAGACCCACTTTAGTTGAACGGATCGGCTCTAGTCAGAGGGACGATCCTAATCTATTGGAAATCATCTCCAAGTTAGAGATGGGTATCGATGAGGAGGTGAACAAGTATGGGCTTGATCGAGATAAATGGCTTAGAAAGAATGGAAAGCTAGTTGTACCCAATGTCAATGGATTGAGGGATGAAGTGCTTAGAGAATGTCATCACTCAAAGCTAACTATACACCCCGGCGGTAATAAGATGTATCGAGATATGAAGCAGACTTACTACTGGGAAGGGATGAAAAAAGACGTTGGGAAGTTTATATCCAAGTGCATGAATTGCCAGCTAGTTAAAGCCGAGCAAAAGAAGCCTAGTGGGTTGTTGCAACCATTAGAAATTCCCGAATGGAAATGGGAACAAGTTTCGATGGATTTCATCGATGGGTTACCGAGGACTAGATCGGGACATGATAGCATTTGGGTAATTGTGGATCGACTGACCAAGAGTGCAAGATTTATACCAGTTAAGTCGAACAGAACCGCAGCTAAGTTAGCAGAACTATATATGAAGTGGGTAGTGAGATTTCATGGAGTACCTAAAAGCATTGTGAGCGACCGAGACCCGTTGTTCACTAGTGGGTTTTGGAAGAGCTTACAAGAGGCTCTAGGGTCAGAGTTACATCTCAGTACCGCATATCATCCTCAGACCGACGGTCAGACGGAGAGGGTGAACCGTATCTTGGAAGACCTCTTGAGAGCATGTATATTGGATTTTGGTGGATCATGGGATGACCATTTGCATCTAGTAGAGTTTGCATATAATAATAGTTACCAATCCAGTATCGGTATGGCTCCATTTGAAGCTTTGTATGGAAGACCGTGCAACTCACCATCATGTTGGATAGAGACTGGCGAGAAGTTTATGCTTGGACCAGATGTGGTGAGGGAAACTTCAGATAAAATCAAGACCATCCAACAACGAATGAAGGTTGCCCAAGATAGACAGAAGAGTTATGCTGATAAGAGGCGAAGGGACTTAAAATTCTCCGTTGGCGACTTGGTGTTTGTCAAGATTTCTCCGTTGAAGAGCGTAATACGATTTGGCAGGAGAGGCAAGTTGGCACCAAGGTTTGTTGGCTCATTCCCTGTTCTTGAATTAGTCGGGAATTTGGCATATAGAATTGACTTACCAGAGAAGATGGCGGGAGTTCATAACGTATTTCATGTTTCCCAACTAAGGAAGTTCGTTCACGACTCAGATATGACTATTTCACCTGATCAGTTAGAGGACTTCGAAGTAGAACCCGAGGCGGTTGGGAACCGCAAGCCGGCCCGTATTGTCGAGTACGACATGAAGCAACTTCGAAGGAAGGCGGTGAAGCTAGTCAAGGTTCAGTGGGGCGAGGACGAGAATGATTGTACTTGGGAGACAGAGGAGAACATTAGGAAGACTTATCCGGAACTCTTTGTCTGGTAAGATTTTGACTTCGATTTAGTTTTTCCGCATGCTAGGATAGGCTTGTTTGCTTGTTTTGCATGTTTGATTGTTATATGTGGTTGTTAGGCATGCGGGATCCTTTGTATGTTTTGGGTTAAGGAATTTCGGGGACGAAATTTCTTAAGGGGGGGAGAGTGTAACGACCCGCATTCTACGCATCATAGGATCGTAGAATATTTATTTCTTTTACATACGAAGTCGTATGGTCATGTAACTTTGGGAGACGACTATTGGGGTCATTTCCCATGTTCATGATTTTTCTCGATTTTTAAATGACCATTTTACCCCTAGTTATCACTGTTTTGGCCATAACTTTTGACTGGAAAGGAATTTTGACCTGAAACCACTTCCATTGGCTCCGAACGATGGTTTCTCTTTCCGTAGAGTGGTCACATTAGCCAAACGGACTTACCGTTTGGGAGATATGGCTGAAACAAGTTTCAGATGGTGAAAGACAGCTTAGTTGGGCTTAACCGGGTGATTAGCAGCTAGGCCCAAGGGGAATTTCGGGTTTAGAGGTATAGGAGGTCTGATTAGGGTTAGGTTATCACTTTCATTTCAGTTTTGAACAGCCACAAACCTCCTTGAGACCTTAGTAATGGCTTCCTACATCTAAAACACCCCAAATCACTCTCTAATTGAAGATTAGGCTTAGCAACACCAAATTAAGGAGAAAAAGCACCAAAGCAAGGTTTGAGCCGCTGTTAGACATCAGTATTCGCCCCAAATCAGAGGAGTTTCAGTTCTGAGAATTTCATTTGTGGCCAAGGTGAGTGATAGCATCATTTTGACACTAATTACGGTTGATTAAGGGTAATTAGTGAAGATTAGCGAATTTATACGTAAATAAATTCTGGAAAAATTCTTAAAATTCTAAAATAATGTTTTAAGGCTCTGTTAGAAATTTGAGGTAATTTCGATGTGTTTTGTTAATTGTATGCCTAAACATGATTAAGAGTGCTTAAGGGAAAATATGAAGTTTTAGCTACTTTTGATCCATTTTGATTCATTTGGATTGTTGTTTGCTGTTTGTGGTTGCTATTACATGTTGCTATGACCCTATGGTATGTTCCATGATTGATTAGAATAGTTAAATTGCTCGAAAACGTCGTCGAATGGCATAGAAAGCTCGCTGGAAAGTTGCAGAAGTGTGCAGGCTCCGAACCGGTTCGGATCGGGGAAAAGGGGTCGGATCGGACTAGGGAACTGACCAAGGGAATCCGAACTGGATGAGGACTTGCCACTGGAAGAAGTTTGGCAGGAAGGAAGGCCATTGCTTAGAGTTGGAGTTGGACAGAAGATCGGATCGGAGCGATGGAGCGGATCGGATCGGAGTAAGCTAGGGAGCGGAGCGGATCGGATCGGAAGAGTGATTGGAGGCCAGATCGGATCGACTTGGAGATGCAAGGCTCGGATCGGAAGCAAAGAAGAAATAAGCTAGGGATTGGAGCGCTGGAGGGAAGGACACCCGACCCGACTCGGAGGAAGACACCGACCCGACCCGAAGTGGACTACCGACCCGAACCAAGCTAGACGAGGACCACCAATCCGAACCGATCAGGAAGGTTATACCGAACCGAACTAAGCTAGATGAGGAGCACCGAACCGAACCATACGTGGGCTATTACTACTACGCGATGACTCTTCTGAAGACCCACTCCAATTCAACTAAACCCAAGATGCAAAGGAAGTCCAAATGAGAAGTTAGAGCTTAAGATTCGGATGGGAATCAACGAGTTCGCTTCATGGTTGGGCTTTGCTGCGGGACGCGTGCTAAGGAGTTATCGACACCTATAGCTTTGGACCACTATGGTAGGAGGTACGAAGGCGGATTCAGGGCCATTATGGCATTGGTAGAACCAAGGGCTATGACCAATGAAGTGGGTCATTGAAATGTTTGGTCATGACTCCAAGTGTTTGGCTTGGTCACAGCAGGGTTTCTACAAGTCGGGATTCGTCGTTGCCTCAGTTTGTCTAGTGTTCCAAAGTGGTAGATGTCGTACGCTTTACGCACTGAGTGAGAGATGCGAGGATGGTTGCTATGGATGATTTATTTGCTATCATTTTGACATGCACACCCCACCCCCGTATTCTTACACTATTTATTATGGCACCTTGGAGTATTGTACGGTATGTGGTACTAACTCTTTGGTTGCAGGTCCAGGTTCAGGTATGGTTTAGTATACCTGTTATTATTCTGTTTAGATGCTTATCGCTCATACCAGGCTTTATGTCTGACCCAGAGTTTTATGTCTCTTCTTATTACTCTGGGTGCTCACACGAGCAGACTAGAGACAGGTTAGCTGGTGATGCACGGGTAGATGATCCGGAGACGAGCAGGAGGCTTCCACGTACTATATACATAATATTCTCCCTGTGTTGTTGAAGATCACTGCTTGGGCATTGTTGGTGTATCTTCTATTTTAGCTTTCTTTTGTTTAGAGACAGTAAATTTGGAAAGTTGTAATAAGCTGTATTTGGATTTCCGCTGCTTTGAGATTGATGTTGGTTTTAGTTATCAGCTTATGCACTGTCTCGCCTGTTTTATGTCAAGTATGTTATTATTATATTTTATTCCATGCGCTGTGAGACATTCTACAGGTCCTTTGATTAGTTCGTTCCCTTCTTTCCTTTCTTCTGACGACCGTCTTGTGCTAGTCGGGCATGTGTACAGCGCACTTTTGGAGGAAATGCAGGCTGGTACGAGGCGGGCCGTCACAGATTTCCACTTTATTTGCAAGGTTTTAGAATATAATAAAACTGTTGGGTTCTATAGTAAACAATGTATTACTTAACATTGTTTGAACCAACATGAATTGTGACTATACTTATAGAATTTGGTTAAGTAAATGGCACTATTTTCTAAGTAGTGGAAATAGTATGGTTTTGGGAATACACTTACTCGAAGTAATAATAAATTGGCTAGAGTTTTCGAACAAATGAAACAAGAGGTTAAACGAGTTTGAAACGGAAATGGATATTAAAATTTTAATTATTATCTCATTGTAAACTTCAATTGATAGAGTTCTAGAGTTAAATATAAGCCAATTAGGTTTATATAATAAAGAATATGTCACTTGACATTATTTTGACCCATATAAGATTAGATGATTAAACCTATACCAAATTGGCAATGTAGTTATAGAGATATTTTGAGGTAAAGAAAATATAGAGGAGTTTAGTGAGTATATTCATTCTAAAGAGATAAGAGCATGGTTATTGTTTTCAAAGTAACGAAAACAAGAAAGATTTATTGAGATAAATATATGGAATTTGATTTTTAAGAATCGATGAAATGATTTTTAATGAATGATTTAAATTTAAAGGGCCTGAGCTACTGGTGTACTTAGCCATATTATTTGAGTTGACTGTTAAAGAACCGACTATCAATAAATATCCCTTTTTGACTATTGACGTGTAAGTTCGAAATGACCAGAATGGGAATTGGACCCAAAACCACTTCGAACTGACTTTGCATTCGAAAACTAACTTGCAGGGATGATTATGTGATGATTTGAAGGCATAGACCTTTGGAGCGAGAGTGTTGCTCGCTATTGTCTTTGCTTAATTACCAAGATTAAAATTATAGCAAGTAATCCCTATGTTATGAGTTCTACGTGATGCAAGGACTTCTTGTTACTAATCCTAGTGTTTATTTAACACCCAATATTTTAATACACAATAGTTATGTAAAGAAGATAATAAAATGAATATAAATAATAAAATATTTAGAACTGGGTAAAACGGACTAGACCTTGTGTTTGTTACGAGATTCTGATTCAGATAGATTTTTGGTTTTCGTAAATCGGACTAAGTATGAACAAGTTATGATTAAAATAAGTTCGAAATAAATTAAACAACTAATTAACCCAGAAATGCAATGGTAACAGGGTAACCCGACTCTACATGGGTCGACCCCTGTGTCGACCGTAGGATCGATACTAGTGCCGACCCAGGTAGAAGGTGGGTCGATCCACCTTCGGTTAGGCGTTCAGCCTGAATCTGGATAGTTTTGTGTGTTATATTCTTTTGCTGACTCATTGGTGATGTGTATTCTACGGTTTGATTTTGAAACGTATGATCCTATCATTTATATTATCCTAGCAACCCTCATAATTTTCTATACAAACACTGCTTCATCTTCTTCATCCCCAAAGCTATGTGCTGAAATAAAATAGAAAAAGGTTGGGCTGCTGTCAAAATAAAGATTGAAGGGGTAATTCTTCTTCTATATCTATTTCAAAGGCCTTTTCTAGATCTAATACGTATTTATATGAGTTCTACGTTATTTTTAGATCTGCAATTCAGAAGGGATTTTGACAGTAAATATATTGGAATTGAAAAGTATCAATGTTTATAAGTTTATTCTTGTATGTTATTGTCCTTTTGATTACTGTGAATTACCTATTCAGTTTTCAATTATTATCTGTTTATATGTATATCCTTCTTCCTTATCCTCTTTTTATCTTTTTGTGGCACTCCACGTCCATTGATGTCACTACAAAGGGAATGCATTAACTTTCGTGAAGCATTATAGGTAAACAGACGCAGAATTTTACAAGACAGACATAAATAAGATAGCAACGGAAATTTAAACTTTTATTCAAACACAAATCATACAGCGTGGTTCAAAATACCATAAGTCTCAAAAACCATTACAACAACATAAATTCTGTCTTTCAACATCAGAGTACATAAATACTTAAAAGAAAACATAATTCCCCAAAAAAAAATAGACAAATCCATAGTAGAGACAAAAACTTGAACCATACTTCGGAAGCAGCTCTAGCAAGATGATATCTGAGTCCTGACTAAGCCTGAGCGTTTCCTCCCTAAGAACGGAGGGAGGGGGGAGGGGGGAGGGGGGAGGGGGAACGGAAGAAAGAAGGAGAAACAAGAGGGTCAGACATAAAGTCTGGCGAGCGTAGTGTCTTTTAGCAAGTAAAAAAAATAAAAGTAACATGATAGACATAAAAGTGGATAAGAGAGATCACTACATAAATGGAAGGTGTGACAAGGTAGATAGGATAAGGTGTATACGCTTCTCTAATGATTACACTGCACATTTACTAGTGCAACAAGAATGAGATGATCCCTTCTACTATAAGGCAGCAGACTTAGGGCACACGTCCTAATGTACCCTAACCACTACCCTAATCGATCGGCTCCCTATTTCGTAGATACCCTGTGCTGGCCCCACAGTAGGAGGTATCAGTTCCTAAAGTGGCAACCCTTCATTTCTTAAGATGTGCACAACCAAATCTACTGGTGTCACAGTCATTTTATCCCCCTCTGCCCGACTCATGCACGCACGTGGCCCAGTCGGTTTGCGCCGCCTACACCGTCCTCCACGTTTGGATCTCTTATAATCAGTCAGTAAGCGTGTCCCCTCTCCGCCTAGTACAGAATACTTTTATTTTAGACCTACTCCGGGTTACTGGCTGAAATGGGTCCCACACAATATGATACAAGCTCTCCCCTTTGTCTTGTATCCCCCACTAGGTTTTCACTGACTATGTATACCATTAGATGTCTTTAATTACATTGCCCAATATCAGTTATGCTTACCCTAAAAGGTGTCTTTAATTACATAACTATATTATTACCTCCGGTTATGTATTCCACTAGATGTCTTAATTACATAACCTTATCGGGTTAAGTTGTAGGCCTATATGTAAATATTACCCACCCCCTCCAGATTTTCTTAACCCATCCACTATCCAATCAATTTACTTAACCCTAACTTTAGTTCACAATCATACAATCCCTATGGATTAGATTTGGTTAAGTAGTCCAGTACATTACCATGTCCATTTATGGTTCATAATGGGCTAAACCTCCCATATTAGGCCTACAACGTGTAGACACTGGATATGTCGGTCGGGTCCGGGCAGACTTGTTCCACAGTTGGGCCTAACCTCTTGTCATAGCCCGATTCGTATTTGCGTACTTAGACGTCCCACATTAGGTCCAACACTAATGGCTGCTTGATAAGTCGGTCGGGTCCTGGCAGACTTCCACCGTTAATGCAACCTAACCTCATGTCATAAATACAACTTCAATTTCCTAATTGTAATTACTAGACGTTCCATTATTAATAAATTAATCAATTAATTCAACCTTTCCCTTTATAGGTGTTAATGCCCAATCTACCCAATAATTTGAATACTATGTCCAAAAATGTTCATATTCAAATTATGCTAATATTAACCCTTTTTCCTCCGTTCCTTAACTAGCGCACTCATAAATTGGCAGCAAGCCCAAGCTAGAAAATATCCTAGTCATAAACGATAATATGGAAAATAGTGGGAATATAACCAAGGTGATCATTTTAATAAAACTTGGCATAAAAATAAACTAGTATGGTGATAAGGTGGACATATAAGCATAAAACTGATGAACTTGTGGCAACTACTAGTTTTACATAACTATGGTGTCATAGTGAGCATAATGAGATCTTAATTGACCATTTAGGTGTCCAACTATTAAGATCCAACATAATTGTAATGTGGTCATAAAATAGATCTAACATAATTAAGATGACATAATAGCATGTTTAGATCTGAATATGGATTCACACGTCCAATTTACAGCATATCTAAATTGACTGCAATATGATAGGTGAAAGGTGATTTACATAAAGAATTGGATCTAACCAATATTGTAACTGTCCATATTAACAGGTTTACATTAACCATAATATAGTTACAATTCAAGTTCCATAAAGGCGACATAATGGAATAACCACAATTGCATTAGATATAGAGAAATAGATCTATCATGACATAGTATAAGATTTAACAATAGCATAGATTAATAGTTTACAACATATCCAAGTCACAGTCTTTCATGATTTACTTTTAAATATTCAAAACTAAAAGTAACTAGAAACTCATTACGTTAGGATTATAAAAGAGAAAGAATGGATCTTGAATCCCTAGACTTGATTTGCAAAACTGATAGTTTTTTGAAGAGAACGGATTCGTCTCAGTTCGCACACCGGCAACATTTGGCTTTCATGATTTTCCATGAAGAAAATAGGAGAATTGGGCACATATATATAGCTACCAGTCCCCCTGAAACCGAGTGCCACATCAGCCTTAGGGTTGTCGACACCCCTGTGAGTAGGTCCACCCATAGGTCGACACCCCTTAACGGGGGTAGACCTCGGTGTCGACGCCCACTAGTGGGGTCGACCTCCTAGAGAGGGAAATTTGTCGCCTTGACGAATTTTTGATTTTTGAACTATTATGGATAGGTTCTGACTCATACGTGACTCATATGTGTATATATATTCTTTCTGCGCATATACAAAATTAAAACCCTCATAACTTCTTCATACGGTGTCCGTTTTACGCAAACCAGATGCCTATCTTGACCAGAATTTTGACACAGACACAATGGCGTAGTCTGTTTCCCTTAATTCTAAATATTAAATTAATTATTATTTAATTTATCCTCTTTAATTTTAATAAATTTATGGGGTGTTACATTCCCCCTACTTAAAGGATTTCGTCCCAGAAATCTCCAAGTTAAGAAGAATGCATATCCTACTATCCATCATCCATCTACTCATCCATCAATCACTGACATCCATTGTCCTTAATGATTTCTAATGCTTAAATGAATATATGCAAAGGTTTGTGTATATGTCCCAATACTAATGTGAGGATAGGTGGTTTACCGATTCAGTTGACCTCTTTGATGCAATGTATGTTAGTGCCATGAACCCAATATGTATGCAAATAATCCTATTATAACATGTAAGCTCTATATGTGTGCAAAGTCATTGTCCAAGTGCAACATCCATATGCTAACTCATCCATTTCCATCTATAAAAGAAAAGAAAATGCACACATCCATATGCAGTATGAGAGTGATTGAGCCGCTCTAGTGCCTAATGTGCGTATATGCGTCCACAGGCAAACACTTGCATCCATCAAACATAACATGTCTCAAACACATGTTTACATCCATAGGATTCCTATCTAAAGGTCGAAAAATACTATGGATAAGATATACTCAAGTGATAGAAACAAGTACTGATAAAATTTTGAAAAAGGAGTTAAGAACATACCCTCGAAAAGGAAAGTGTAAGAAGCACGAATCTTGTCTTAAGTCTCCCAAGTCACATCCTATGGGTTAACTCCCCATTGAACCTTTAGCAACTTGATCTCTTTATTACGTAGCTTTTTAACTTCTGATCCTAGAATACAGGTAGGGACTCACCTGACTATCGCCTCCTATTCCACTTCGACTTCTTCCAACACTCGGCTCAACAATTACTGCGGTGTCATGGAGGCACTTCCGCAGATGGGAAATGCGAAAAACATCATGAACACTGGATATATTTTCTGGGAGCTTTACTCTATAAGCCAGTTGGCCGATCCTCTCGGTTATGGGAAATGGTCCTACAAAACTAGGTGCAAACTTCCCTACCGATCTGAAGCGAACCATATTCCTCAAAGGTGATACTTTGATAAAAACTAAGTCTCCGACTTCAAATTCGATGTCAGTTCTTCTCTTGTCTGCATAGTTATAAACGCCCCACCTCCGTTAAGGTCACTCACAAAGGGCATGCATTAACTTTGGTGGAGTATTATAGGTAAAAGGTACAAGTAATTTACATGACAGACATATAAACAGCGGAAAGACTAAAATTTTATTTCATAAGCACGTGGTCCAGTGAAAACATTACAACAACTGTCCTAAAAACCAACTTCCAAAATCATTACAATAAAGCCTCTGTCTTGACTAAAACATAAAGAAGCATAAACAATAATAAAGCAGCAAAAATCCCCAATTAAGAGTGTAACCACAGCCATAGCCCAAGAAAAGAGAGTTCAAGCAATATGCCTACTTTCTTCAAGATGGAAAAGGTCTGGACTAAGTTGAAGTATTCCCTCCCTGCGGACCTGGGAGGGGGAAACAAAGACAAGAAGACGAAAGAAAACGGGTCAGACATAAGCCTGGTAAGTCCAGTGATTATTTAGCAAGTAAACAGGTAAAAAGGATCATGACATGAATAAACTGAACCTAGGGAAATACCCTAGAAATAAGATAACGATAAATAAGGCAAGATAAACTGAATATACTATTGCACTCATTTCTATTTCTCTACACCTACTAACAAGTGTTTTCAACTAGCACCATGTGTTCACGATAAAATGATCCCTTTATTGATCGGCTTCTACTCGCATGCATTTATGACTTGTGTCATTCAGCCCCGCTTGATTGTAGATACCTGTGCTGGCCTCCATGGGGTGTATCAATTCCTATGGTGGCGACCCAACACAAATTCAAGATGCACAGTATATACTATTGATGCCCAATGCCTGATTTGTCCATGCCGGAGTACGTGCACGCCCATACTCTGTTGGAATCTACGCTGTTGCTGCACCTGCCATTATTTTGACCGTTTATAATCAGCCCAGTAATCGTTCCCCACCCTGCCTAGTTCAGGGTACCATGATACATCTATGTGGGTTACTACTAAATTGTGTCCCCGTTAGTAGGGTTTCCAAATCAACATGTTAAAATGGTTAAGTGTTCTCAAATTAACCTAAGCCCACCCACAGTTTAGTTAACAGGTTGTATTGGTTAAGTGTTGCCTTAATTAACTTAACCCTACCATGCTTAGCCTGTCTTAGCTTTAATTCATTCACTAAAGCAGCAACCACTCACATTAGATATGTATTGTTGCGGTCGCTGGATGTGCCGGGCGGTTCCGGGGAGTCTTACACTGCAACTTAATCTAACCTCGGGCTTTTCGGGCTTAGTGCGCTAACCTCTCACATTAGATCTATATTGTTACGGTTGCTGGACGTGTCGGGTGGTTCCGGGCAGTCTTACACCGTAACTCAATCTAACCTCGGGTTAGGCACAATAATCTTTTAATTAATTTACATGTTTACTCTTTATGTTTATATGTAAATTATCCACCAATGTTGTCAACTCAAGTCATGTCCCATTTACCCTTCTAAAATTTGTCCATAATTCGTAGGTATACAGATTATACCTTTTCGTTCCATTAGTCATTTACATGATTGAGCCAACCTATGCCAATAGCATATAATTTAATATTTTTCCCAACATATCCCCCGTTATTCGTTCGCATAAATTACATAGAACATAACTCATAGACAAAGAGGAAAAAGAAAAGGGACATATAACATTCCAACGGCATAAAACAGTTTAGATCAATTAAGCATGTGTAATATAAATTTGGCATAGTACTACACAAATTTAATTAAGCATGTACATGTGAACTTGCATTTGAGTTGGATCAAATTAACACAGATCTAAACATCTAAGCATGTAGATCTAGACATATAATCATATATGAACATGACTTAGCTTATGATGTTGCATATATAACATAAGGAATCACCAAATTTATATACAACGTGATAGGTTCATTGCCAAATTATTATACGACATGATAGGTTTCATCACCAATTTAACATATAACATGATAAGTCCATCACTAATTTAATATACAACATGATAGGTTCATCACCAAAGTTGTATACAACATGATAGGTTCATCACCAAATTAATATACAACATGATAGGTTCATCACCAAATTATTATACAACATGATTAGGTTGTATCAATCTCAAAAGTCACGAAGGCATAGGTAATTTCAGAATTGCAACATGAATCAGAATACAATTATCTTACAACTAGGCACAGTTCTAGCTTCTCTTTATTACAAATCATGACTTTTATTTGTTCAAATCTAAAGAATAACTGAACTTACAGACAAAATAAGAAATCTTGTTTTCTGGGATCTGATTTTTGAAACTAAAAACCTATCCTTTGATGTAGACTACTGATTCTCTAGTTTTGATTTGATTTGGGACATCCTAACTTGACTTGTTGGTTAGAGAAAAATGGAGGCTACGCTAGTTTGGCCATGGACAGCATGACGACTTCAGAGAGCAATTTTATGTTGTTTTAGGGTTGAGGGTTGGGGTTGTTTATATAGAAGTTTAGATTAATGAGAACCGTTAGATCATCCTAGAAGAAATCAGAGCTATCCAGACCAAACAGAGCCAACCGGAAGTCGCCACATAAGCCCTAGTGACTCAGAAAACGTCACTGGACAAAACAATCCATATCTTGACGAGGGGGTGGACCCTTACGGGGGGTCGACCCCCCAGTCTACACCCCTCTTGAGGGGTCGACATAGGGGTCGACCCCCCAGTCTACACCCCTCTTGGGGGGTCGACACCTATGTCGACCCCCCGGGGGGAGTCGATCCCTATAGGCGGGAATTTTCCTGCCCAGCCGCTTCTCTCGGAATTTTTGAATTTGAACTGTTTTTTTAATTATTATTTTTATTTAATTTCCTTTTAAACTTGAAATTTTCTAAACTCCATAACTTCTTCATACGAAGTCCGATTCACGCAAATTTGGACTCTATCTCAAGCAGAATTCCAAGACGAACGCAATAGCAAATCCCATTTCCCCTAATTCCCACTTTTAAAATTAAGTATTTTTTTAATTCGTTACTTTAATGTTTATAGAAAATACGAGGTATTATAATAGGACTTCTGCCTATCTTGAGCTGTCTTTATCCGCCATCGAATGAGGTCAATCTTTTCGGACGTTTCCCTAACCATATATGGTCTAAGTAATAATCTTTCTGTAGATCCCACCAACAAATTAGTGATCTACAGGGTCGTCCGTACAGTGCTTCGAAGGGTGCCATGCCGATGCTGGACTGATAGCTATTGTTATAGGCAAACTCTACTAAAGGAATATTCTCTTCCCAAGTCCCTCTGAAGTCTAGGATAAATAGCCTCAAAAGATCTTCAAGAATCCTATTCACCCTCTCCGTTTGTCCATCAGTATGAGGATGATATGCGGTGCTCAAATCAACTGTGTACCTAATTCTTCCTGCAAGGTCCTCCAAAATTCACGGGTAAAGATAGGGTCATGATGGCTTACGATACTGGAAGGTACTCCATGAAGACAAACTATCTCACGAACATAAATTGATTCCAACCATTATGTCGTCCTCTTACTCTTAGCTGGAATAAAGTGAGTGCTCTTAGTGATTTTATCGACCAAAACCCTAATACTGGTGTTGCCTTACTTCGATATAGGCATGCCATCTATGAAATCCATAGAGATTCTCTCCCATTTCATTGAGGAACCTCCATAGGATGAAGTAAACCACCGGGCTTCTTTTGCTCAGCTTTAACTTGCTGGAAAACTAAACATTGAGAAAAAAATTAGGCCACATCTTTTGTCATCCCAGCCCAAAAGAAAACCCTCTTCATGTCTCTGTACATCTTATCACCGCCTAGATGAATGGTCATCTTAGAATGGTGGGCTTCTTCTAGGACTGCCTTTAGCAAGCTTTCAGTTTGAGGACCACAACGTCTTCCATCTCGTCGCAGCCACCCTTTTTCTTCTATGGTATATCTACTGAGTTGACTAGAAGTCTCCCCTCTTCTGAGCTTATCCATGATGTCTAAAATATGTGGTTCACCTTGATGTGAAGCTCCTATCTAGTCCATAAGAGTTGGTCGTATCTCAAAGGACACAAACAAATCAGGCAAAATCTCGATGGAGGGTCTAAAATCAAAAGCTGATATGAACTCCAAGTTCTTTCTTTCCGTAAACAGAGGACTCAGGGCAATCCTCTACCTGCTTAGCGCATCTGCCACCACATTACCCTTGCTAGAGGTATAAGCAATCTCAAAATCATAAGAAGCTAGAAACTCCATCCACCGTTGTTGCCTTAAATTGAGGTCTTTCTGCGAAAACAAATACTTAAGAGATTTATGATTGGTGTATAAATCGAACTTCTCTCCAAGTAGATAATGACGCCACATCTTTAATGCAAATACTATGGCAGCTAGCACTTGATCATGGGTGGGGTAGTTCTTTTCATGAACTCTCAACTGTCTACCCCCATAACGCACCACTTCCCTTCTTGCATTAGAACCGCACCAAGCCCTGTACCATACACGTCAGTATAAACGGTAAACACCTTACTCCCTTCAGGAAAAGTAAAGACTGGGGTTGTTGTTAGAGCTCTTTTCAGTCATTGGAAAGCAACGTCACAGTCTATATCCCACGAAAGTGCGAAGTTCTTATTCGTCAGCCTGGTGAGTGAGGCTGATATGTTTGTGAAGTCCTTAATCAACTTCCTATGGTAACCTACTAACCCAAGAAAGCTTCTCAACTCGGTTGCATTTTTAGGAACCTACCAATCTTGCACTACAACCACCTTTGTTGGATCTACGGCTATCTCTTCTTTGGAGACCATATGCCCTAAGAATCTCACCTCTTTTCTTCAAAAATGGCATTTGGAGAACTTCACCTTAAGCTAATGGTCACGTAGAGTTTTCAAAACTTCTCTCAAACATTGGGCATGCTTTTCTTTGCTTTTGGAGAAGATCAAAATATCATCAACAAAGACTACAACAAATTTATTTAGGAACTCCCAAAACACCCTACTCGTCAGATCGACAAAATAGGCGGGTGCATTCGTCAGCCCAAAAGGCATCACTAGCAGTTCAAAAAAACCGTCCGGAGTTCTAAAAGTAGTCTTATCTATGCTGTCCTTAGCCACCCTCAACTGATAAAACCTCGTTGCCAAGTCTAACTGAGAAATACTGATGCTCCAATAAGTTGATCAATAAATCATCAATCCTCGGGAGCGGGTGCCTATTCTTCTTGGTGAGTTTATTCAACTCCAATTAGTCAACACACAAACGAAGCGAATCATCCGGAATAGTTTCGAATACTACTAGAGCACCCTATTCAGATATGCTTCATCTGATAAACCCTTTCTCAAGTAGCTCCCCTAATTTCTTACTCAGCTCCCTCCTTTCCCTTGGAGCCATGTGGCGCACTGGAAATGCAACTGGCTTTGCATTGTCCACCAAATATATACGAAAGTCGATCTCACGCCTCGGAGGTAATCCCCGAACCTCATCAAAAACATCAGAATAATGTCGAACTATTGGAACAAATTGCAAATCATCGATAGATACATCAAGAGACTCTAGGAAACTAAGCATAACCGACTCTTGTGGGTCACAAGAAATCTCAAGAGTCCTCCCATTTCGAGTCAGAAGCCTAACAACCCTCTTCTCACAATCCAGAATGGCACCATACATGGTAAGCCAATCCATTCCTTGAATCAACACATCTCCCATAAACCCGAGCACATACGCATCACATTCAATAACACAGATATTTTCAAACCCTGACAAATCATAGATAAACGAGTCGAACCACCAATGGGTTTTGAAAAAATTACGGGACCCACTACCATACTAGTAATTAAGTGCAGAGATTCAACTATAGAACTTGATATAAATGAATGTGAAGCACCAGAATCAAAAAGTGTTAAAATAAGATGATTTTAAAGAAAAATTAATCCTTCCACAGAAATTTTTCTACCTCTATCAGGAGCATTGATCGCGAGAGCATGCACCAGCCCTCTAGAAGTCTCTATCCTTAGACCTTGTCCCCGTGATCCTTGTTTCTTCGGGCACTCTCTAGCAAACTGTCCGACCTCTTCACAGTGGTTGCAAAAGTTCTTCCTTCGCTTACAGTCTTTAATCAGGTGACCTTCCTTCCCACAATTTTGACATTTTCTCTTATCGTTGCTTTTATCATTCTTCCCTCCTTTCTCATACTATTATTGCTGCCCCTTATTAGGTTATACCTTCCTATTTTGCGATGTCTCCTCAGCCTTCTTTTCTCCCTTGTCTTCCTCATGCATTAGGGCCATATCAACAAGCTTTTCAAAAGTGGCCCCCATTGGAATATGACACATGGCTAGCCCATGCAGAGCCTCATTCAGTACTTTAGCAAACCGCAAAGCCCTTTTGTGTGGCATATCCCCCAACTCTAACCCGAACCTTGCTAGCTAGTTGAATTTATTCACATACTCTTTCATCGTCAAGTTTCCTTGTTTAAGTGCTAAGAATCTCTCGATCTGCATGCTTCTCTCAGCTTGGGGGAGAAATCTCATTTCTAACCTCTGTCTAAAATCCTCCCAAGTTTCCACTGGACGTCCAGCTTGTGTGACTTCACACCAAAATGAGGCTTCATCTTTCAGTAGCTAGGCGGCTAACTGGACCTTCCTTCTATCCACTACTTCAAAGATTACGAACAAGTCCTCAGTCACCTTGAGCTAATTCCGCACTTCCACTAATGTCTCGTTCCCATGGAATGGCTTCCCTCCCATAACATGGAAGTCTTTGCAGATCTTGGCAAAGTTGTGTGCTCTTGGAGGAGGAGAAGAGGAGGAATAGCTAGTGCAGCTTGGGGAGGAACATTTCCTTGGCCTTCGGCAGGCGTCGTGGCCTCCAAATACTTTCGGAACCATCCGGATATTGTAACACCCTCTGGGATATTAGGAATGTTTTGTTCCTCGGACTTGCTGAAAAAGGAAAAAGGAAGAGATTTAGACAAATGACTGAAAGATAGTACATATGGCTTTTTGGGGAATGTTTTTCAAAACAGACTTTCCTTTTTTGAAAATGCTTTCGTTTAAAATCTTTTTGAAAATAATTTTCAAAAACTTTATCCAATCTGGAAACCTTCATCTTTGATACCAAGTGTAACACCCCACGTCCGTTAATGTCACTCACAAAGGGAACGCATTTAGTTTTGTGAAGTGTTATAGTTAAACAGAAATAGAATTTTACAAGACAGCCATAAATAAGATAGCAGCGGAAATTCAAACTTTTATTCAAACACAAATCATACAGCGTAGTTCAAAATACCATGAGTCTCAAAAACGATTACAACAACATAACTACTGTCTTTCAACATCAAAGTACATAAATACTTAAAAGAAAACATAATTCCCTAAATAAAAGAGACTGAGCGATAGTAGAGATAAAAACTTAAGCCATACTTCGGAAGTAGCTTTAGCAAAATGATATCTGAGTCCTGACTAAACCTGAGTGTCTCCTCCCTGAGAACCTGGGGAGGGGGAATGGAAGAAAGAGGGTAAAAAAAGAGGGTCAGACATAAAGTCTGGCGAGCCCAGTAACTTTTAGCAAGTAAATAGATAAAAGTAACATGATAGGCATATAAAGTAGGTAAGAGAGATCACTACATAAATGGAAGGTGTGACAAGGTAGACAGGATAAGGTGTATACGCTTCTCTAATGATTACTTTGCATTATTACTAGTATAACCAGAATGAGATGACCCCTTCTACTATAAGGCGGTCAACTTAGGGCACACACCCAAATGTACCCTAACCACTACCCTAATCGATCGGCTCCCTATTCCGTAGATGCCCTGTGCTGGCCCCGTAGTAGGAGGTATCATTTCCTAAATTGGCAACCCTTCATTTCCTAAGATGTGCACAACCATATCTACTGGTGTCACGACTGTCTTATCCCCCTCTGCCCGGCTCATGCACTCACATGGCCCAGTCGGTTTGCGCTGCCCACACCATCCTCCAAGTTTTGGATCTCTTACAATCAGTCAGTAAGCATGTCCCCTCTCCACCTAGTACGAAGTACTTTTATTTGATACCTACTATGGGTTACTAAATCAAATGGGTCCCACACAATGTGATACAAGCTCTCCCCTTTCTCTTGTATCCCACACTAGGTTTTCACTGACTATGTATACCATTAGGTGTGTTTAATTACATAGCCCTATACCAGTTATGCTTACCCTAAAAGGTGTCTTTAATTACATAACTCTATTATTTCCTCCGGTTATGTATACCACTAGGTGTCTTTAATTACATAACCTTATCGGGTTATGTTGTGGGCCTATATGTAAATATTACCCACCCCCTCCATATTTGCTTAACCCATCCATTATCTAATCAATTTACTTAACCCTAGCTTTAGTTCACAATCATACAATCCCTATGGGTTAGACTTGGTTAAGTAATCCAATTCATTACCATGTCCATTTATGGTTCATAACGGGATAGACCTCCCACATTAGGCCTACAATGTGTGGATGCTAGATATGTCGGTCGGGTCCGGGAAGACTTATTCCATAGTTGGGCCTAACCTCGTGTCATAGCCCGATTCGTATTGCATACTTAGACCTCCCACATTAGGTTCAACATTAGTGGCTGTTGGATATGCCGATCGGGTCTAGGTAGACTTCCACCACTAATGCAACCTAACCTCATGTCATAAGTACAATTACAATTTCCTAATGTAACTGATAGACATTCCATTATTAATTAATTAATTAATTAAAAAATTTCCTTTATAGGTGTTAATGCCCACTCTACCCAATAATTTGAATTATATGTCAAAAAATGTTCATGACCAAATTATGCCAATATTAACCCTTTTTCCCCCGTTCCCTAATTAGCACACTCATAAGTTGGCAGCAAGCCTAGGCTAGACAATAGCCTAGTCATAAACGATAATAGGGAAAGTAATGTGAATATAACCAAAGTGATCATTTTAATAAAACTTGGCACAAACATAAACTACCATGGTGATAAGGTGGACATATAAGCATAAAACTGATGAACTTTTGGCAATTACTAGTTTTACATAACTATAATGTCATAGTAAGCAAAATGAGGTCTTAATTGACCATTTAGGGGTCCAGCCATTTAGATCCAACATAATTATAATGTGGTCATAAAACAGATCTAACATAATTAAGATGATATAATAACATGTTTAGATCTAAATATGGATTCACATGTCCAATTTACAACATATCTAAATTGACCACAACATGATAGGTGAAAGGTGTTTTACATAAAGAATTGGATCTAAGCAATATTGTTACTGTCCAAATTAACAAGTTTACATTAACCACAATATAGTTACAATTCAAGGTCCACGAAGGCGACATAATGGAATAACCACAATTGCATTAGATATAGAGAAATAGATCTATCATGACATAGTATAAGATTTAACAATAGCATAGATTAATAGTTTACAACATATCCAAGTCACAGTCTTTCATGGTTTACTTTTAAATATTCAAATCTAAAAGTAACTAGAAACTCACAACGTTAGGATTAGAAAAGAGAAAGAATGGATCTTGAATCTCTAGATTTGATTTTCAAAACTGATAGTTGTTTGAAGAAAACGGATTCGTCTCAATTCGCACATCGGTAGCATCTGGCTTTCATGATTTCCCATGAAGAAAATAGGAGAATTTGAAAAATATATATAGCTGCCAAGCCCCTTGAAATTGAGTGACACATCAGCCCTAGGGATGTCGAAACCTCTGTTGGTGGGTCAACCCATAGGTCGACACCCCTTAAGGGGAGTGGACCCCGGTGTCGACACCCTTCTAGGGGGGTCGACCCCCTAAAGCGCGAAATTTTCAGTCTTGATGAATTTTTGATTTTCAAACTGTTCTGGATAGGGTCTGACTCATATTTAACTCATATGTGACTCATATGTGTATATATGTTCTTTCTGCGTGTATACAAACTTAAAACTATCATAACTTCTTCAAGGTGTCTGTTTTACGCAAACCAAATGTCTATCTTAACCAGAATTTCGAGACGGACGCAATAGCGTAGTGCATTTCCCTTAGTTCTAAATATTAAATTATTTATTATTTAATTTATCCTATTTAATGTTAACATAATTAAGGGTTGTTACACTTAGTTTTATTTGTAGTCTTATTATGCCTATCTATTCAGTTAGTTTATTCCTTAGTCGGATCTATTTACTCCTTTTCCTTTTTCTTTTATGTTGAGCCTAGGCTATTTTTGTTTGAATTACGTAAAATTGGGATAATTTAGAATAACATGTAATAACGGTAGAAAGGAGATTTAAGCATATTGTAATTTGAGAACCTTTGACTGTATAATTGGGATAATTATAAAGGAAGAATATACAAACATGTTAATCTGAATAGGTTGGACATAAATTTGTATTAAGTAGACCCATTTTGTCAGATCTATTTTGATTTTCCTTCTACCTCTTCTCCCCAAGTTCTCAAGGTGGTGGATTGCAGCAATGACTGTGATTCTTTGATTCAACTTGGACTTGGATTATTTCTCACTATGTGTATAACTTTAGTTCTTGTTCTATTCTTATTGTTATGGCTCATGCGGGATATTATTTTAATTGTCTTGTACTTGTACTCTGATGATTTATGTTTCCATGAGAGAGTTATTTTATGACTATGATTTTATGGTATTTGAAACTATAATATTGTACTTGGTTTAAAAAATGAAATTTTTAGAACTATTCTGCTGCATTTTATATTCTATCTGGTGAATTTAGTCTCTGTGTTCTTACTTTATATCTATTGCGCATCACAGAACTTAATGCATCCTCACATGGGTGAGATTAAGGGATGTCTGGTGTCACATTTGGTATCAGAGCCCAAGATTAGAAGATCAGAGAAAAAGATTTTGAAAAAGTGTTTTCAAAGCAAAAAATTTTCAAGTAAAACCTATTTTTGAAAAAAGTTATTCTCTTAAATCATTTACAATATTCCTTCGATCTCTTTTTGAATCCTTGTTTCTTCTCTTTTCAACATGTCTGAGGCTCCTAATTTCACCGACGGCATTCCCATTCCGACATGATTCTGTATATATGTAGAGGCTACGACACTTACCGAAGTGCAAGGTAATGTCCCACCGCAGTTGCAGCCACGTTAGTTCCACGCAATCCTGTAGTTAACTTCTCTAGGCTTTGTAAGGATTTCTATGCAATAGAAGGCAATCCATTTCTTAGTACAAAGAGTTTCGTGGAGTCACGCAATTGGCTAGGGAGACAGGGAATGTGTTTGGTTTATTGGAGTTAGACGATAAGAGAAAGATACAGTTGGTCACTTGGCAACTGAAAGAGGAAGCATTGTATTGGTAGGAGGTGACTCCGGCGGAGAAGATGGTGGCCACATGGGATGATTTTAAGCATATATTTGAGATGAAGTTCATGTCACAAGCTGAGGAAGGAATGCAAATGGAGAAGTTCTTAGATTTAAAGCAATGAAGTATGACAATGAAGTAATATGTCAATAGTTTTAACCAATTGGAAAGATTTGACTGGATTTGGTAAACGTTCCTCACAAGAAAGCTTTAAGATTCCTGAGAGGTTTGAGTTAACCTCTCCAAGGACTAGCGATGACACATATCCAAATGGGGGTAACTTTTGAGAGGCTAGTGGATATGGCTTTGATGCATGAGGACGGTAAAGAGGACAAGAAAGAAGTTAAGATTGAGGAGGACAATCCCAAGACTGGTAGAAATGGTGGCCCAAGAAGGGTACAACAAAGAAAGGAGGAAAACCTGATAAGGCACAAATCAAGACATATGTTAAGTGTCATGGCTGTGGAAATATGGGGTATTTTGTTAGAGATGGTAGGACGACTAGGAATGCATGTTTCAGTTGCAGACATGTTGGACATTAAACCAGGTAGTGCCTAAACAAACAAGGCCAAAAGGCGGGATCATTTAGAGGGAAAATTCATGTGCTAGAGGTACCTCAGGCTGCAAGACTGGATTGAGGTAGGAAATTCACCGTAGAAGGTTTGATTTCTCTTTTTGACTCTCCTTTTATGTTTTCATTTGATTCTGGTGCTTCTATTTATTCATATCCAACTCCGTGGCAAATATCTGCACCTAGACACTTGTATAATTTCTGATACTATTGTGGTCTCAAACCCCTAGGAGGTACAACTAACCTGTCTATGATAGGTAGGGGTTTGAGAATTTCTGTTATGAGCATCGAGTTTTAGTGCAACGCATATTTTCTTGGTTTTATGCGTTACCGGCATATTCTAGGAATGGATTGGCTAGCCATGTACGATGCTATTCTAGACTGTGAGAGGAGAGTTGTTAGGCTTCTGACGTGCCACGTGAGAACTCTTAAGATTTCTTATGACCCACGGGGTTCAGTTATGCTCAGTTTCCTAGAATCCCTTGATGCTTTTGTTGACAATCTTAAATCAGTATCCATAGTCAAAGATTTTCCAGATGTGTTCGATAACGTTAGAGGATAACCTCCTAGACGAGAACATGATTTTTGAATATACATGATGGAGAATGCAAAGCTTGTCGCATTACCAGTACGCCACATTGGTCCTAGGGATAGTAGGGAGCTCAACAAGCAAGTAGGTGAGTTATTCAAGAAGGGATTCATTAGACGGAGCAGTTCTGAGTAGGGTGCTCCAGTCATCGTTGCGACCAAGGCAGACGACTATCTCCATCTATGTGTGGGCTATAGGGAGTTGAATAAGCTCACCAAGAAGAATAGGCACCCACTTTCGATGATTGATGACTTGTTTGACCAGTTAGTGGGCGCTTCGGTTTTCTCACAGTTGGATCTAGCCATAGGATTTCATCGGCTGAGGGTAGTTAATGACAGTATAGACAAGACTGCTTTCGGGACTCCAAACAGATTCTTCAAGTGGTTGGTAATGCCTTTTTGGATGACCAATGCACCCGTATAATTTATGAATTTGATGAGTCAGGTGTTTATAGAGTACGTGAACAAGATTGTAGTGATCTTCATGGATGATATTTTGGTTTTCTCAAGGACCGAGGAAGAACATGTCGTACACTTAGGAGAAGTTCTCTGCACTCTTAGATTGCATCGGCTTAAGGTTAAGTTTTCTAAGTTTCATTTCTAGCGAAAAGAAGTAAGGTGATGGAATAGCGGTGGACCCCGCTAAAGTTGTCACAGTTCAAGATTGGAAATCCCCTAAGAATGCAACATAGGCTTGGAGTTTCTTGGGTTTGGCGGATTATTACAGAAAGTTCATTAAGGACTTTCACAGATCTCGTCTCCGCTCACCCATTGACAAAGAAGAATTTGGTTTTCATTTGGGGCATAAATTGCGAGGATGCATTCCATTGTTTAAAAAGGGCTCTGTCGTCAGCCTATACTTTGACTCTTCCTGATGGTACCAAAATGTTTACTACCTACATGGATGCTTGTGGCACGGGTTTAGGTTTTGTACTGATGCAAGAAGGTAGGGTGGTCTGCTATGGTAGTAGGTAGCTGAGGGTTCATGAGAAGAACTACCCTACCCACGATTTATAGTTGGCAGCGATAGTGTTTGCACTCAAGTCATGGAGACACTACTTATTTGGTGAGAGGTTCGAGCTCTACATGGATCACAAGTCGCTCAAGTATTTGTTCTCGCGGAAAGATCTCAATTTACAGCAGTAACCTTGGATGGAGTTCCTTGTGTACTATGATTTTGAGATAGCTTATACCCTAGTCATGGAGAATGTGGTTGCGGATGCATTGAGTAGGTAGAGGATGACCTTGAGTCCTCTATTCACAAAGGGGCAGAGCTTGGAGTTTATCTCAACATTTAATTTTAGGCCATCCATGGATTTTACGCCTGATTTGTTGGCATCTTGGAGGTGCGACATACTCTTATGGAGCGCATCAGATTCACACTAAGAGATGATCAATGGTTAGTGAGGATATTGGATAGACTCAGTGGAAGAGAGACATCTAGTCACCTAGCTAGATATTCTGTGGACGAGAGAGGTTGGCTACGACGAGATAGGAGATTGTATGTTCCCAGAGTTGGAGATTTGTTGATATCAGTTCTTGAGGAGGCTTATCACTCTCGGATGACTATCAATCCAGGAGGTGACAAGATGTACCGAGACGTGAAGCGAGTTTTTCATTGGACTATTATGATGAAAGACGTCACAGAGTATGTGGCCCGATGATTTACTTGCCAGCTAGTAAAGGCTGAACAGAGGAAACTTGGCGGATTGCTTCAGCCTCTAGATATTCCATAGTGGAAGTGAGAAAGCATCTCTATGGATATTATTTATGGACTGCCCAGATCGAGGAAAGGAAACACCTGTATATGAGTTATAGTTGACAGGCTAATAAAGAGCGCTCACTTTATCTCAGTCAAGAGCAAGAGGACGGAAACTTAGTTAATATCAGTATACCTTAGGGAGATCATCCAAATTCATGGGGTACTTTCCAGTACGTTAGTGACTATGACCCCATCATTGCGAGTAAATTTTGGAAGAGCTTACGAGATGCACTAGGCACTCAGTTACAACTTAGTACAACCTATCACCCTCAAACAAATGCACAGACTAAGAGGACCAATAGGGTTCTTTAGAATTTATTGAGACTGTGTATCCTAGACTTTGGAGGGACTTTGGAGGATCGCGTCACATTGGTAGAGTTTTCCTACAATATAGCTATCAGTTGAGTATTGGTATGGCTCCCTTCAAGGCACTTTATGGACGACCCTGTAGATTGCTTACATATTGGTGGGAGTCTACGGACAGACTTCTACTTAGGCCAGAGATGGTTAGAGAACTTTTGAGAATATAGACCTTATTCACCGTCGGATGAAAGCAGCTCAGGACAGGTGGATGTCATATGTTGATCAAAGGAGAACTGAATTGGAATTCTAGGTTGGAGATATAGTCTTTATCAAGGTGTCACCTTTAAGGAACGTTGTTCTCTTTGGCTCAGTTGGGAAGCTGGCACCAAGGTTTGTAAGGTCATTCCCCATAATTGAGAGGATAGGCCAGACGACCTATAGAGTTAGACTACCAGAGTGGCTGGCGGGAGTTCACGATTTGTTCTATGTTTCCCACTTGAGGATGCGTCTACATGATTCTACAAAGGTATTAGAGCCAAGTATGCTAAGTGATGTTGAAGTTGAAAAAGAGGCATCAGTTAGAAAAGTTCGTACTCGTATAGCTGGATCAAAAGTTAAGAAGTTACGCAACAAAGAGATCAAATTAGTGAAGGTGTAATGGGGATAAGACCGTGACAATGGAACATGGGACCCTGAAGACAAGATTCACGCTTCTTACCCTTTTCTCTTTGAATGTACGTTCTTGATTCCTTTCTAAGATTTTGCATTCGAATCTGTTTTTCCATATCATTTGAATTTAAATTCTTAGGTGGAAGCCTATGGATGAAAACTTGTGTTTGGGACATGTTATGTTTGATGGTTCCGCGTGGATGCAAGTTTGCTAGCGGATATAGTGGATGCAGCAGATGCATATACATACATATTAGGCACTAGATTAGGGATCGACTAAACAAAAGAACTTACGTATTGCATTTGGATGTGTACGCATTTTAATTTTCAATGGATGAAAAATGGTTGAATCATCACCTGGATGTTGCATTTTGGTGAATGGTTGTTGCATACATATATAACTTATATGTACTATTAGGATTCTTTTACGTACATATTGGCTACATGCGCAGACATGAATTGCATTAAGGAGGTCAACTAAATAAGTAGACCGCCTGATTTTTGCATTAGTTCAGGGATATATACACAACACCCTTTGCATATGTTCATACAAAGAATTAGATATTTTGAGGACAACAAATGGCAGTGGTTCAAGGATGAGTAGACGGGTGTAGATTTTGATTGACAACATTCTTCTTAACTTGGAGATTGCAGGGACGAAACGCTTTAAGGAGTTGAGAACGTAACACCTCATATCTTAATACATAATAGTTATATCAAGTAGACAATAAAATGAATATTAAATAATAAAATATTCAAATTTGGGTAAAACAGACTTTACCGTTGCGTTCGTTACGAGATTCTGATAGACTTTTGGTTTATCGGACTAAGTATGAACAATTTATGATCTAAAGAAGTTTGAACTAAGTTAAATAAACTAAAAAATTAATTAACCCAGAAATGCACTGGAACAGGGCGACCCAACCCTACATGGGTCGACCCTTGTGTTGACCCAGGTAGTAGGTGGGTCGGGTCACCATCGGCCAGGCGCTGAGCCTGAGCCTGGACAGTTTTGAGTGTTATATTCCTATGTTGACTTAGCGGTGATGTATATTATATGGTTTGATATTAAAACCAAAGATTCTATGGATTATTTTATCCTAGCACGCACATATATAGACCGACAACCCTCTCTATTTTCAACACAAACATTTCTTCATCTTCTTCCTCCCCAAAGCTATGTTCTAAAATAAAATAAGAAAAGGATTGGGGTCCTATCAAAATATAGATTGAAAGGATAATTCTTCTTCTACAACTATTTCAATGGCTTTTTCTGGATTTAATACATATCTTTGTGAGTTCTACGTTATTTTTAGATCTGCAATTTAAAAAGGATATTGGCAGTAAATATATTGGACCTGGAAAGTATCAGTATTTACAAGTTTATTCTTATATGTTATTGTTCTTTTAATTACTGTCAATTACCTATTCAGTTTTCAGTTATTATCCGTTTATATGTACGTCCTTCTTCCTTATCCCCTTTGTGTCTTAGTTTTATTTGCAGTCTTATTATGCCTATTTATTCAGTTTGTTTATTTTTGAGTTGGATCTATTTTCTCATTTTCCTTTTTGTCTGCATTGAGCCTAGGCCATTGAGAGCCTAGGCCATTTTCATTTGAATTACATAAAATTAGGATAGATTGGAATGATATGTAATAACAGTAATAAAAGGAGATTTGGGTAAACTGGAATTTGAGAACCATTGACTTTATAATTAGGATAATTATAAAGGAAGAATATGCAAACATGTTAATCTGAATAGGTTGGACTTAATTTTATATTAAGTAGAACATGTTATGAGAAGTTATGTGAATCAGATGTAAATTAAGTGAAACATGGTATTGTAATCTGTAAATATCTAAGCACGTGCCTGTATGGTTTAGGGAAGGGTTGTTACAGTTAATAAGAAATGTCATTTACAACCACGGAATATAACATGGGGTTATGTTATGCTTATTAATGAACTTAAACATGTTAAGTTAAACCTGTTTGATTAATAAGGTAAGAGGTCCATATCTTCTGTTAATATATTTTCGGGGGGCTCTTAAAATCCTAGTTTACTTTGGGGCCATGCCTAGGGGTGGCTTGTGTCAATCTGCTGTTTGCTTGGAATCCATATCAATTAGTACCCTCATATTATCAAACGAGTCCCGCACTAGGTAGGGACTAGGGCACACTTTACAAATGGATTATTATAAGAGGTTCAAGTTCTATAGGTGGGTACGGGCGCATTCCAGTGGAGTCATAAGAGTGCATGGGTCCAGTGGGGGAACATAAGATGTTGTAACACCAGTAGATAAGAATGTGTCTTTTAAATTTGATGGATTCAGGATTGATATCCCTGACTACAATGGTTAGCACATGTTATTCGTGTTTGTTAGGGAGACGATCATTGGGTAGTAATTAGGGTAGAACTTAATTCTGATATTCAAATACTTGGTGCAGAATTTTGTTTTGGGATATTGTAACAACCCGAATTCCAACAGACAGATTTTTCTTTCAAAATTCCAATCTATCGGAACTCAAGTTGTTGTGCTCTGGTACCCTGCAAAAAAGACAGTGACATAATATATGTCAGAGCTCAGATAACATCTCACAGCGGAATGGGTAAAATATAATACAATCAAAGTATAGCCTTACCGTATTAATAATACTGCCTAACCAGTATCCAAAGCTATAATGTCTTTGCCACAAATCTAACCTGCGAGTATTTTATGAGGAGTGGGTCAGAACACAAGTTATGGTGACTGAATTTAAATTATACACTTTGGATAATCCTACATATATTGTTCAATCATATTTTCTTATTTATTAGGTTACTTGGGTTAACAACACTCAAGGCTTACTCACATGTCTTACCCATTTACTTCCCATTGGAATAACCTAATATAATATACATGTAGCTACCCCCCAATACTGAGGTACACCCCATGGTACCCCACTCGCACGATCTCCACTGTAATGCCATAGAAATGAACGCAGTCCCTCATCCTACGCCGGAGTGACGTATGGATCTCTGCATAACAATGATACGTTCCACATATATCTTCCATTACTACGCTATGTAAGCGTACAAACTTCCATCATCGATCGAATCAGATTTCATACCAAAGTAATCCCCTCAAGTCTATGATACACCAACCAGAGTTGACATGCATGTATCTAGACTGTCACGTATCGTCAATTGTAGCTCGATGCCTTAACCGCACGTCCTCTAATGTGCATTGAGTTCCGTGGCATGGCGACGCAAGAAACACAAAACTTGGTCGAGAGCTTTCCCATATCTGTACAGGCCCGTCTTTAAGAGCCTCTATATATAGATATTCCTAGGGTTTGTTTTCACGGCGGCTATGGCCCTACCTCGACCCCTCCCTCAACTAGTAAAGAAAACAAGAGCTAAACGACAGTCCCTAAAAAACAATCTAAACATCCATTTGGCGTCTTCCCTCGACCACCTTACCCTAATAGTGAAAGGTGAATGGTCTACTGATTTTAGCTCTAGTCTTTTCGCATCCCACTAGCTGCCGATGATGGGTGTCAAATGATTTACTATCCTTATTGGTCGTGACCATTTGCCTCTTTGTTGAAGCGACCGCTGAATCATCCTAGTGTCACTGTGTCACATCATTCTGACTACATAACTACTTTTGTAGTCAAGGCCCACCCACCTAGTAGTTACGTGCAGACCTAACCCCTACGAGCACAGCCTAAACATATGCCACTGCACAAGGGACTACTAGGAGCACCTTACGTTTCTCAAGAAGCCGCATGCTTCCCCTTCTAGTCCTTCATAGCCGACAGAATAATCAGATGAATGTGCGCTCCCCTCATGCCTTATAATACCACGATGATTTACCCCGTTGGGTTATTCACCCTCATACGTGCGGACTGGTCCAAGCGCCTCACTTTAATATGTTGTCAGACCCTACATCTAAACATTCTTTTACGCGCCTGCCTTATCTCATCAGATTTTCGTTTAACTTGGTTATTCTCATTCATATTGAATTCTTAACCAAGTTACCAGGTTTCTCTTTCTTATTAATTTCAGTTATATAACGTAACCCATTTGAGTTTTTTAATAAGCTCACAATATTCTCTAGATTGTGGTCCAAGGTTTGTAATCTACAATCCCTTTATATTTTTGTTTGATTTTATCGTTACAATAACATGTTCTACTTAATATGTAATTAATGATATCCCAATTCACATGTTTTCTGCTTAACATGTCAGCCATAATTTATGATTAAATATAACTTATTTCATAAGTTTTCCTCATTCTTTCTCATTTAATCATAATTCCATTTTACACCGTTACTACAACATATCGTTGTTTACTTATTAACTTAGTTCTTTTAACTAAGGTCCATTAATAAGTTTCTCTACCCATTTATTATAACCTATAATATAATTTCCTCGTCCCTAGGACAAGTCCAAACATGTTACTCTTATCAGCGAGTTTCAGACTTTCACAGATTACTTAATTTATAATTAAGTACTACTTCTTATATTTCATATATTTTCCCCCTTTTCTCACTTGGTTTCCGGCTTTCCCCATTTACTGATTACTTAATTTACAATTAAGTGTCCCTTATCTCATTTCACCAGTTATCCTATTTTCTTACTAGTTTATTATAACCTAAGTTATAATCTTCACTTGTCCCTAGGACAAGTCTACCTATTATACAACATTTTCATTACTGTTATTTATTTATAGTAGGTTATTATCATTCCCCATTTAAACCATTTACTGTTGTAATCCATTATTGTTCATTCACTGTAATATATGTTCTTAATTATTTTACTAAGGAAAACACTTTATGCACCTTATCAGTTTGATTTATAGAAGGAATCAGTGATTTATTTTCATAACGTATTCCCGTCTAAATTCGTGGTGATAAGTAATTTCTTTCCTATTTTTTACTTTATTCACTGTGGCTTACTTGTAGCCACGTTCTCAGAAATAGGTCATTTAGGGAAATACATCACTTTTCCTTCACAACACACTAACTTAGTCAATTACATCCCTTCCTTTCTTATTTTCTGAGTTAGACATTTAATTACCATCATTGCCATTTATTCATATCTTGTTATATATATATATATATGCACTAGACCTCTTATATTAAGCCTACACTTGTGGAAAATGGATTTGTCGGGCGGGTCCGAGCAGACATCTACCACAAGTTACTTAACCTTGTGTCTTAGTATCATTGCATGTTTTAATTATTTAACTGTTATAAAAATGCGGGGTGTTATAGATACAAATGAGAAACTTATCCGATCTTACATTATCTCGTTTATTTAGTACTTGTATATTTTGTTGTATTTCATGTCCAGCATTATTGATTTGTCTTGATACTTATTTACCTTATGCTTATGCTAAGAATCACCGGAACTCGCCAGACTTTATGTCTGACCTATTTTGTCTTTCCTTCTATCTCTTCCTTTCCCCCTAGGTTCTCAAGGTGGTGGATTACAATAGCGACTATGATTCTTTAATTCAGCTTAGACTTGGATTATTTCTCACTCTATGTATTGCTTTGGTTTCTACTTTATGCTTATTGCTATGGCTCATGAGGTATATGATTTTTATGGTTTTCTACTTGTACTCCGATGGTTTGTGTTTCCATGAGACAGATGTTTTATGACTATGATTTTATGGTATTTCAAACTGCAATGTTGTACTTGGTTTGAATAATGGAAGTCTAAAAAGTTTTCTGCTGTATTTTATATATTGTCTTGTGAATTTAGTCTATGCGTTGTTGCTTTATGCCTACTGCGCTTCAAAAAACTTAATGCATCTGCATATGGGTAACATCAAAGGATATGAGAGTATCACAGTTTATCCCTATAGGATGTAGTAAAAGAGTGCCTTCGGTTTGTCCAGTTCCTGGACAACTTGTATGGATGTATATTTTACAAAGTATTTCCTAGGATCATGTGCATTGATTTTTACAAGTATACCGAGTAAGATGATGAAGAAGGTAACTTCTTTTAGCTTAACACTCAGAGTAACTTTGTACAAATTAATTACTGATTTGCGAATCTGATAATGTAGCATTCAAAGTTGAATGTGATGTTTCTAAAAAGGTAATCGTGACCTCAAGCCTCATCAATCGGGAAATGACTGAAATCGGGGAGTAGTAGGGATATGTAGGTCATACCCATTAGGGTATATCATCACCAAATCTAGAGAAACTAGTTTCCTTTGTTGTATGCTTCAGAATGTTACAATTGTTGATCCTAACTGTGGTGATGATATATTCGCTAAATTCAAGTTGAATTAGTTGTCAATTCTATGTGGTCAGCTTGCAATATGTTCATGTTGAATCCTAATGTTTTGTCTCTAAAGGATACCGATCTGAAGGTTCCAATCTAGTCATGTTGTAAATCCAAACTCCAATACGAGCCATGCGTT
The DNA here is from genome assembly GCA_030737875.1 of Allium sativum. Taxonomy (NCBI): domain Eukaryota; kingdom Viridiplantae; phylum Streptophyta; class Magnoliopsida; order Asparagales; family Amaryllidaceae; genus Allium; species Allium sativum. The sequence continues at coordinate 578,519,451 of CM060915.1, read as the reverse complement.
TTTAGTTGTATACCAGCTATGTTGAAAAGTGAGATGCAAGCTTTTCGGCTATATTCCTATTTTATTTGTGATTTGATAGACATTATTATAATATCATTCGATTTTATATTATAAAAGTGATTTGGTTAATGTAAGGGAAAAACACGTGCCATGTTTATGTGTGATCGTGTCTTACGAGAGTCCCATTTTTTAAAAGAATTTTTTGAAGTTAAGCAAGTTTTTTGTGATATGAGTTTTATCACAAAGGTATTTCATACTAATTTGGGTGATTTTTCTTTCCTCAAAATGTGATTGGGTCAGACCAAGTATATTTTCCATGTTCTGGAGAGGAGCCGGAGTCAAGACATATTCTTGTATTTCATGGTATTAATTTATTTCCGCTGTGTGTGTTTTATTTATAAGCATTATATACACTGATCTAGTTGTGTATCCTGATTGTGTAATCATATATATATATACACACACAGTCTTCTCTTTGTGTAAAGAATATTGATATATTATATTTTATTCATTTTGCTGTGAGATTCTATTCTACTCCGATTCTATAATTTTAGTGTTCTTCTTCTATTCTAACATTTCTTTCTTCTTCTTACCCTCTAACTTCTTTCCATAACTATCCTCTTTCCTATGCCTTTTGAGTTAGACATGGGTGGTTAAATGTCAGCTTAAACGATACGGAAAAGTTGGATCGTTATAGTTTGGTATCTGAGCTGAAGGTTGAACTGAAGGTTAAGTAATAACCTTGGCTTTATGGCATAACCCAATAAAGATGGGGTTAGTAATTCCCTAGATTGTGTTTGAGTGTGCATATATGAGAGTTCATACTTGCTAGCGTTATAAAATTGTTTTATATTGTGTTGATTGATTTGTTAAATGGTTTATGAATTATGGTCGATACAGAATGTACAACTATATCGATATGTATTTATAAACACTTGAACATAACAATTTGTATAGTATTTTTTTTAAGTGGGTAAATGAAATAATTTTATCCATAATTATATTTGGAAATAAAAAAATAATTTTTTTGAAATTATTGATGTGGTTGGTTATTATTATCAAAGTCAAAGGAGATTATAATATTGAGATTGTTATATATATATATATCCAAATAGAATTTTTATAAGAATGAAATATACAAGTGAGATAAATTAAACTGGATTTCGACCAGAATTGAGAATTTAAATCTCAGATGTATAAAAAATGTTTTCTTAAGTATTATAAAGAAAAATAACGTTACTTTGAAGAAATTTTTGAATAAGAATTGTTTTAAATGGGTTTTTAACGTAATTAAGCACTGAACTCACTTCAGTCGCTAGAAAATAGTTCTGATGATGATGACTACGTGATCAATATTCATTTTCGAGTTTCTAAGTGACAGGGTACTATCGTCGTAAAATTGCTAATGGCAATTTGTTTGAGAAAACAAGTATTAAAAATTCCAATGTTTGAATTGCAATGGTTATAAATATGGGTTTTATATTATTTTAAAAGAATTTGAAAAAAAGCCGGGAATTTGAAGTTTGAAATTAAATTTAACTTATGCAAGTTAAATATATTGAAATAGTGAAAGTGAATCAAATGGATTAAAAATTTAACTTAAGTTAGATAAATTTGATTGGATTAGAAATAATATCGAGTGGGAATGAATATAGAAAAAAATGAGTTGTAATTTGTAACAATCCACCATTTTGACCGCTCCAAGTCGGTAATTAAACCAACTGGAAACATCAAAAATGACATATTGTTATTGGCTTACAGGGTTTAAACATAATTAAATACAGAATCACAGGGTACAATAATTAAAACGGAATAAAATTTCATATAAATATCAGAGTTGTATAAAATATTTTATACAGTGGAAGAAATAATATAAAATGTATACATAGATTTCTCTAAACAAATTTACTGTTGGCTAAGCTCAACGCGTGTATGCATCTCTATGTGCCTCTCTTCGTTGTTGCCAGCTGAAATCTTTAAACCTGGAACACTTACGGTCTGACTCGAGTGTTCCATGCAAAACACAAAACACCCAAGTTAGGATTAAACTTATTTCAAGTAAGTCATTTCGTAATAAACACATAAATATAATTGTTTATTCCCAATAAATTATTAAATAACTTGGACGTAATATCCTGGGAACTGCCAAATGTAAACTTCATAGAACATAATCAGCTTACATGTGGCACCTAAAGGAAGTGAAGTGTATAAGAAATACGATGCTTGCCATTACATAAGGTTGCAAGAAAACTGCAAGAGCTCGTACAACAAGAAGTGACGCATGGGCAGGTTTTTAATAGCATATTATGGAAATTTATCACACAAGTTCACGCAGGCAGTATGCATGAAAAATAGGAGCTTAAGCCCAAGGTAAGTAGGGATAACGAAGGAAAATACATGTTTTGCATGAGAAATGCAGTATAAACCTTGCATTGATAACATGTATGCATCAAATAGCTGGTACAGAAAAAGGGTGATTCATAGCATGGTAATTCACAGGTTCGAAATTACAGCAGTATATAAATTGGGACAATGGACGCAAAACGAATTAAACATAAATAATGCATGCAAATAACCAGAGTAAATTAATGCATGCAAATTAAAGGCGGTTCCAACGGTAACGACCTGGGTTTTCGCGATCCTTAGCAATCGACATATAACCCGATGTCCATTATCCAAGTATCGGAAACACCGGATAGTCCATGAAAGAAAATGGAGGGTGAGAATAGATAAGATAGAAACTTAGAATAGAAGAAGAAGAAGAACATACAACATCAGAGTAAACACGAATCTCACAACGGAACGAACAATATATAATAGATACATATCTTTGAAATAAAATCAGTATATGTATACATTAACATTATCAGAGTATAACACTTACAACACAGCGGAAATAAACAATTGCTATACAATCCTGAAGCCTCCTACTCCAAGCTCTCCAAGTATCCATGAAACCTGACCACTTGACTGCCCGTACAAATTTGAGCACCCAAGAGTTTAGGGAAAACAAAACAAACTTTGGGTCAGTCGTAGGACTGATATAAACAATTTAAAACAGTTTGGGAAAATAACGATATCTCATAAGACCACGCCGTATAACGGAATGGGTTTTTCCTTATGAGAGTCCAAATCAATTAGTTTTAACTTTCAAATCATTTTGAAAGAAACAATGATCTTTATATCAAAACTCATTGATATTATAATAGTGTCTATCAACCACAATTTAATAATCATATAGCCGAAACACTTTCATCTCACATTCTACATACATAGTATATAATCAAAACCACGAGCACTTATTGGATAATGGATTTCCAACTATGACAAGGTATGGAACCACTTTCCGATAGTGTACCTCTAGATAGGAATACACTGGGTTCAACAAGAATATCCTGCAACCTGGCCACACATGGCCGACCACTCATTTCGCTTGAATGTATATCACCAACGGTTGGGATCAGCAACCATTTTCCTGAATGGGACAACATCGAATATATTAAAGAATGAAATGAATATCTCTAGATAGGTGATAATACACCCTAATTGGTAGCCAACCACTTAGCCATGCTGCTTGCCCGATTTTTGTCATTTCCCAGTTGTGAGGCTAGAGGCCACGCTTATCTCTGACAGATCACACATTTATTCACTTTGAATGTCACATCGTCATACCCAACAAATCACGTATTGATTTCCCCAAAAATACAACGGGTACACAGCTAAGAGAAACGAATTCCTCCGCCACCAAACGTATATACGTTTGAAGAGATCAACTTACGCGATCTATTAAATATACTCTGTCAGACATTCTTCCATACAGGTCGTCCTAGGACTAGACAAACCGAAGGCACTATTCTGTAAACAGGACAACCCTTGCATAACTCCGTCTTTAATTATCTTCATCATATTTGATTCGCAACGCTAACGTCCATATAGAGTGGTTTCCAGATAATGAATCTGATCCCGGTCTCGTATTGACGACATAAAAATGGTCTAAAACTTCGATAGTCGGTGAGTTAACTATCAAAGAAAAACAAGTGTGCAAACAACGATATTATTTCCAGATGGAAATTATATCGATCAATCATCATTTAACATTTATCTCTTTAGTTCATAAATTTATTCATTTTCATCTCCTGTTTCCATATATTCAACATTTTAAATTTTCTAAATTTAGAAAATATACATTATTAACATTGGAAAACATTTACATTTCTTCTTTCCTATATTAGAAAACATTTCTAATTGTTATTTGGAAAACATTTCCAAAACTCCTACATTTGGATTTAAATAGATGTTTAAATAAAACATCGCCATGCCAACTCAAAACATTTCCCTCATTAACTTAATTCACTTAATCAACCTTCACTATCGAACCTTAACCATTCCTTAGTTAAAAATGGAGTCAATCAAGTTGGGGTATAACTACCTCTCAAACCTTAACTGAACAACATTTCTAACCTCGAAATAGACAAAGTTCACCTTTTAAATCTTTAACAAACTTCCTTACGTAACGCTCGGATTTTATTTACGAATCCACTTCTTTATTGAAAACACTGATTATAACTATAGCATTATAGTCCCTACGTCTGAAATATCTATCTTCAAAATATAACTTTTATTCCTTAATTTAACTAAATAACTAAATAGGCAATTTATAAATAAATAAACAAATCTTGATTAAAACAAAAAGTGAACTTTCCTGAATTCGATATAATCGAATTTCAACGTATAACTCTCTTTCGTATAATCTCTATTCGATAACTCCTTTCCGAATAAACTATATTCGATAACTCCTTTTCGAATAAACTATATTCGATAACTCCTTTCAAATAGTATATTTGATTAACTCCTTTCGAATAAACTATATTCGATTAACTCCTTTCGAATAAACTACATTCATTAACTCCTTTCGAATAAACTACATTCGATTAACTCTTTTCGAACAAACTATATTCGATTAACTCCTTCCGAATGAACTATATTTGATTAACTCCTTTCGAATAAACTATATTCGACTAACTCCTTTAGAATGAACTATATTCGATTAACTCCTTTCGAATAAATTATATTCGATTAACTCCTTTCGAATAAACTATATTCGAATAACTCTAATCCGACTAACTCTAATTCAATTAACTCTAACTCGATTACCTCTAATCGATTAACTCTAATTCGATTAACTCTAATCGATTAACTCTAACTCGATTAACTCCAACTCAATTAATTCTAATCGATTAACTCTAAGTTGATTAACTCTAACAGATTAACTCTAACTCGATTAACTCTAACTCAATTAAATCTAATCGATTAACTCAAACTCGATTAACTCTAACTTGATTAACTCTAATCGATTAACTCTAACTCGATTAACTCTAACTCGATTAACTCTAATTGATTAACTCTAACTCGATTAACTCTAATCGATTAACTCTAACTCGATTAATTCTAATCAATTAACTCCATTAATTTTGACTTCGTATTTCAAAATAGTATCCCATTCCCAAATTCTATTTATACTTCTATTTATAGAATTATTTATAGGAAATATCCTTTATATTTCTAACACTTAAATCTCATTTAAAATTCCCTTTTATAAGTCTATTTATTTTCTACATAAATATTTCCTTTTCAATTCTATTTATTTAACAAATAAGTATTTCTTTCCATTTCTATTTATTTAACAAATAAATATTTCTTTTCAATTCTATTTATTTAACAAATAGATATTCCTTTTCAATTCTATTTATTTAACAAATAAATATTTCTTTTTGTAAAATCTTTTGATTTTATAAATATTTCTTTTTCAATATAACATTGAAAATTTCATTTTTAACATTCCAGTATTCCTCATTGTATTTAACGTACCATATAATAATGATCGGTATAATTCAAACATACAAAATCAGCACAGATTTCATATCAAATCATATAACACAATATATGAAAACGGTAAAATAAATATTGAGGAATCCAGTTGGATTCCACTGACCTGTTTCCTTGCATCCACAGATGTTACACAATATAATTCACATCAAATTTCATTTCAATATGAAATATTCTGTTAAACAGAATTAACATTTGATTAACAATATATATAACTATCGTTATCTATAATTTCAAAAAATCACTTAGCAGTTCAACCAAACAGTCAATACACAAAATCAACGATCATCTATTAGTTCCAAAAATACGTTATAAAAATATAACTGGTAGAGTTAGAGAGTTTTACTCACATTGGACGATCATCGTTAAATAATGATAACTGTCGCTTGATTCAGATGGACAATTTATTTTGCTATAAATTGTAATGAGCTCTGATTCAATCACAGTCAGTTCCATGGTGTAGCCCTCGTCTATACGATCTAAATGGATCCGATCATTCATGATTCTGACAACATATCGATTATATATAACGTAAATAAGTTCATAGACTCTATTTAAATTAAATTAAAAAAACTTATATTTTAATCGGGCCTCACCAAATAAACCATCAGCCCACATCCCCTTTGATATCCATGCCCATATCCTTCCACAATCTCATCCCTTCCACATACAAACAATTTAGCTTCTGCACAGTTTTTGTTTTCCTCCTCAAATAAAATACCAACGCTTCTACACTTTTCTTTTCCTTTACAATTACTTTCTGGGCTTCACCTTGTAATTCTGGCCCATGATCTTCCACACCGACCCGTTTGCAAATATTAGGCTTCTTCCTCCTGTAACAACCTTAAGTTCCTATATTACACAGTGGCCATTACGCCTTTTCATTTGTTCCTATCTCCTCCTTCTTCCACTTGAATGTCAAACTAAAAATACCAGCGTACTCCACTTCGAATCCTCCTTCTCTACCCCTTCTTACTCAACTCGCACACAGTTCCTCAGGTGCGTCTCCGACCCTCAACCACGCTGGTACAGGAAACCGTGACAAGGAATTACACTAGAATTCACCAAAATATGCAAGCAGACATAAATTTACACCCCGAGTCCACAAACACAATCGAATTCGTGGATCCATGCTTCTATCTTCCCAAATGTCTGACCCTAGTTGTATATAACTGATTCTGTATGAAAAACAACGAGCTTGAGCTAGATAAAACTTATACCAGCATAAAGAGGAAGTGATAAGGATCTCCAATATACACGTCTAATGATTTATAGATTTTGATTTGTATTTGTTTTGAGTTGTTTTGCTCAACATTTTTGTTGTAAGAAAAAAATCAATGGACGAATTACATTTTGACCAGAAGAAATAGAAATTAGGTTTAAAAGGAAGTGAGGATATTTATAGAGAGGGTTTAATAATTTTATATTGATTATATAGAGAGGGTTTAAAAGGAATTCCATAGCAACTTTTCAAAATTTTGATTTGGACATAACTCAAAATCTACACAATGAAATCTCGATTTTTCTCTTCCATTATAAAAATGTACTTCACCAGCTCCTAACATTTCTTGTTTCACGGAAATTCAATTTAAAACGGACTCGGTATATTCATTTAAAGTTCGAATCGCCAAACTGCGAACTGCCGCGCCATTTCGAGCTCGATTACAAATATAATATAATTATACGTTCAACTGTCATTTATATAATATATTCGTTAATATAATTCAACTCTAAACTGAATTATATATTGTAAATTGTCCAGTTCACACAATATTACCATTTCAGCTAATTCTGATGATTTTAGAATTAAATATATTGTTTAATTATTATGTTAATTAAATATTCAAAGTTATTTAATTTAAACAACCATTTAAATTTCTAAACACTATTTAAATAATTAAATAATTAGTTACTATACTTTAAAATTTACGGGACATTACACCAACATTCAAACAAGCCAGGCCAATCAAATTATGGCAGCCTAACCAAGTAAGTCCAACCAGGCATTTTAGTTTTCAAGAGATAAGGTGAAGGGTAATACACAACCTGGTTTACTCATATATTTTAGCTCGCTTTCCATTATAGAACCAAAAGGGTCAGGCTAATACATGTAAAGGTAAGATGTTATGACTACAAGGTATATGTGTTTACATAAGTCCAACATGCATGCAAACAAATTCTTAAAACTAAATAAGGGTAACCTAGGCAAGTCCAACCACTAAAGTAGTTAGGGTATATTGACTTCAGCTTTCATCACACTAAAGATCTTGTAATTCCAGTAGGTAGCAAATTCAAATGGAACAATAAAGTAGGTTGAATCTTATACAATAAAAAATCACACATAGAGGAGGTGATAATGGCACACATATTTGAATTTACTATATTGACATATGCATAAGCAGTAGTAGATGCAGTTTTTTCCTTTTTATTATATTTTTTTCTCCATCAATAACACGCACTATAGAAAATTACTTCTAAACCCAAACCCAATATGTCAAATATTCATATATATGTGGAATAGTCTATTGGTTCAGTTTGATGAAGTCCAAAAATATTTACGAAACCATTTTAATAGTTTAAAACAATAGTTTATAGTAGATGTAGAGTCACCAATTTAAAACATGCAAGTGTGCAGAACTCGAAATATACGACTGATGCTTGTAAATAGCTACATATGTAGCATTTAGTATGGAACTCACTAGGGGCCAAGTGCAGAAATTCAAAGAGCATTCACATAGGAAACGTAATTGTGCGAGTTGACATAGGAAAGATTGTCACAAATTTAGTCATATACATAAGGGGTGTCCATAGGTTGACAAAAATACGGATCCAGATGCAACTAGGTTCATACACAACTCATAGAAACAAGTGCAAATGTGTTAGCAGCAACATATTTAATGTGGTGAAATAAGCATGCCTACCGGGAAACGAAATAGCAAAGAAAGCAACCAAATTAGGACCGCCATATTCACTAAACAATTAACTGAACATTAGCAAGAAAAATCCAACAATCATAATTTTGTGAAGAGAGAAATGGAAACTTGAAAACCAATTTAGAAGTTAACTTATTATCGGTGTCGATTAATGGTGCAAAGAGATCCATAGCGGGTGCAAACAACCATATAGACGGAGTTATGATGATTTAAGGAAGAAGACCAATCCATGGTTGCTAGTTGAACTCTACGCTGGAAGGAGGCAGGCAATGGGTTGCAGGCACACCTAGGCTCTTGGTGAAAGTGGCGGCGCTCCGGCAAATACTAGAAAGCAGTAGTGTTCACGGAAGAAAAAGGGAGAGATAGAGAAAAGGTAAATCTGTCGAAGGCGATGGTGTAGGCGTTGATAGTTGCAATCGTTGGCGGATGCTTGCTGTGGTGAAGGCGCATTGCAAATGACGTGGGGCGAAGCGATGAAGGTTCATGAGCGGGACCGTGGCTTGGCGCGGTGGTGACACCTAATGGTAGAAGGGAGGAGCTCGATTCATGGCAGCGCGCGATGGAAGGCTTGCGATGGCCATGATTTCATTGAATGATTTAGTGATTTTAATTTGGGAGGAAAGCTACTGACTTTGGTTTTAGGGAGAAACAAATTGCTGGAGAATAAAGGAAAATGAACGGTAATATAAAGGAGGGAGTGTGTAGTGACCCGGGTTTTTGTCGACCTTGGTTATCCGATATACAACACATATCGAGCATCCAAGGGTCGAAAATACCGGATGATTAATGAAAGAAATTAGAGGGTGAGGATAGATAAGATAGAAACTTAGAATAGAAGAAGAAGAAGAAGAAGAACACAACATCAGAGTAACACGATCCTCACAGCGGAAAGAATAACATATATTAGATAACATATCCTTGAAATAAAATCAGTATATGTATACAATAACATTTTCAGAGTACAACACTTACAACACAGCGGAAATAACTATAGCTATATGATCCTGAAGCCTCCTGCTCCAGCTCTTAAGGTATCTGTAAATCCCGACTACTTCACTGCCCGTACAAAATTGGGCACCCAAGAGTTTAGGGAAAACAAAACAAAATAAACTCCAGGTCAGTCATGGGACTGGTGTGAGTAAAACAGTTTAAAACAGTTTGAAAAGTAAATGATATCTCATAAGACCACGCCGTATAATGGAACGGGTTTTTCTCTTATGAGAATCCAAATTATATTCATATCAGAAACCTTTTGATATTATAATAATGTCTATCAACACAATATAATAATCATCTAGCAGAAATGCTTCCATCTCGCGTTCTACATATATAGTATACAATCAAAACCGCAAGCACGTATTGGGTAATGAATTTCCAACTATGACAAGGTATGGAACCACCTTTCGCTAGTGTACCTCTAGAAAGGAATACACTGGGTTCAACAAGAACATCTTGCAACCCGGCCACACATGACCGACCACTCATTTCGCTTGAGTGTATCGAATGTATATCACCAACGGTTGGGATCAGCAATCGTTTCCCGAAAGGGACAGCATCAACAATAGATTTTAAAAAGTAAATGAAACTCTAGATCAGGTGATTATACACCCTACTTCGGAGCGACCGACTTAGCCATGTTGCCTGCCCGATTTTTGTCATTTACCGATTGATGAGGCTTAAGGTTATTCTTCATCATCACATCAGATTCACTTCAAATGCCACATTGTCAGATCCATCGAAAATCACTAATTGACGTCTATAACAGTACATTACATGTTAGCTAAAGAAGTTTCCTTCTCCGCTTCCACTCTTGGTATGGTTGAAGAAATCAATGTATGTGACGTTTCTGTAAATACTCTGTCTGACATTCATCCATACAAGTCATCCAGGAATAGGATGAACCGAAGGCACTATTCAATACATCCATCTTAGGCACTGTTATCTAAGACTTATACAATATCCCTTGCACTTTACTCCGTCTTCAATTATCTTTGGCATATATGATTCGCGACGCTTATGCCAATACAGAGTGGTTCTTTGGATAATAATCCAACCGGTCTCTCCATATTAACAACGTTAAAATGGTCAAAATTTTGATAGTCGGTGAGTTAACTATTAAATGAAAACACGTGTGCAAACAACGATATTATTTCCAAATGGAAATACTATCAATCAATCATCAATCATATATATAAATATCTATATATAGATATATTTATTTATTTATGTATATATATTCACATGTTCCTTATTTTCTATGTTTAGAAAATATACGTTATTAACACTAGAAAACATTTCCATTGTTTTTTATATATCACTATCATTTCACAACTATTAGTCCCTGACTGTAAACTAGTAGGAGAACAAATTCTCTAAGTATAAACCCCGAAGGCCGAAACCAACATCAGATCGATACTCAGAAAACTATTCAACTTAACTAATCTCTAGTCAGTTTCTAATCTTGTTTAACTTTGATTTACTCTATTTCGAATAACTAATATTCGACAAACTCTATTTCGATTAATTCAAATTCCGATATAACTCCATTACGTTTCTAACACTTAAGTCTTATTTAAAATTCCCTTTTATAACTCTATTTATTTCGTAAATAAATAATTCCTTTTATAACCTTTATTTGTAAAAAAAAATTTCAAATATTTCTCCTCCTATATTTGTCTATTTATTTTCTAAATAAATAATCCTCTTATACTTCTATTTATTCTATTTGCAAATGATTTGCAAATATTTCCTTTATAATCTAGTTGCAAATGGTTTGTGAATAATTCCTTTAGGGTTTTATTTCTAAGAATTTCTTATTTATAAATAATCCATTTATAAATAAATTTCTATTTATATATATTCCATTCTATAAATAATTCCTTTTATAAAATCTTCTTTGATTTTAAAAATATTATCTCTTTTATAAATTCCTTTGATTTTATAAATAATCTATTTTCAATATTCATTTTGAAAATTCCCTTTTTCCACATTCCGGTATGTTATGGTATTTAACATATCAAATCACGTTGGCCAATATCGTTCAAACACACAAAATCAACAACAGATTATAATTCACATCATATATCAAAATATATGAAAAGCAATAAAATAACTGTTGAGGAATCCAGTCGGATTCCTCCAACCTGTTTCCCAGCATCCACAGATGTTATAAAATAAAATCAACATCCCTTTCAGTTCCGTATGATATATTCTTATAAACAGAATCAATATAGAAATTCAACTAACTGACTAGCAGTTAATTCAAACAGTCAACGGACAATCAATCAGCCAATGTTTAACCGTTCTAAAAATACAACATGAAATTATAAACTGTTCAGAGTTAGTGAGATTTACTCACTTTGGCAGGTCATCGTTAAAGAACGATAAAATGTTTATTTGATTTGAATCAAACAATTTATTTCTCCATAAATTCCTACGAGCCCCATGTGAAAACCCGTAACTTCCCCGGTAAGGAAAGCGCGGATAGTTCGAGAACAAGCCACAAAATAGAACGCAGACGAAAGGACATTTCATTGTTATTTTACAACAATTCATCAGAATACAAGAATATACAGAGTATAAGCAAATATTACACAGAAATATCAGAGATTTAAATTACATTTAAATACATAGCAGCGGAAAATAATACAATACACAACTGAAGGAGATTTACGGATAGAAAGCTTTCCGGATATCATTCCAGCTGTAAACCAGGATCCTGTGAATATAAATCTGCAAAACCAAAACTACTAGCTGCCCGTGTCAAAATAAGGGCACCCAGAGTTTAGGTTAAAACAATAAACTCCAGGTTAGTCATGTGACTGGTGTGAGAACTAAAACAGTTATTAATCTTTATTTTTAAAGTTAGGTAAATCAAGGGACCACGCCGTATAACACAGAACGGGTTTCCTCCCAAGAATACCAGTGCATAAAACAATAGCGCAATGCTAAATAAAGAAAAATGAAGCTATTATAAGACCCAGGTCCCATCACACAATGCAACGCAAGCCGGAGGATAGGGTTTTTTCCTTATAATTGCCAAGAATGCTTGATACGTTTAAAACAAATCATTTGATACTATTATAAGTGTATAGTATATAAAACAACTTCAAATCATAAATATCAATCATAGGCGACATGAGCGTCCCATGCCACTATGTCGCCATATATAGGTTTACAAATAAAACCACAAAGTCACGTATTTGGAAATTGGATTTCCATCTATGAACCGAGGCAAAAGATAGTCCTCTACCGATTCGAGACTCTCTAGCCCGAGCCTCAGGATCAGAGCTCGAGTTACCCTTGGAGCGACAGGGCCGGTCCACCGATGTGGATTAAAATTCCTGAACACTGCGTTTCCCCGCCCTTTGGGGCGTAAATGAGCCAACGAATGGCTCCATCGGACCCAAATCGTCCGATCTAACCGATGTGCCTCGCAACAGCAACAACCACACAGGTGAAAAGTATATAAATGTCAGGGCTGGTAGGTCACTGACACCACCCTAGCTAGAAAGAAACGCATGTCCTCCCTGAGGTCCGTCTCCCGTTTTTGGTTCATATCGGGTGTGAAACTCGCGAAGTAAACGTTACACAAAGCTACGCCACGAAGGCCGTGCTTCGATCATCAACCACAAGACTTTGCTTTTCAACAGAAGCCTTGATCATTCGCCACTTAGGCATGCCACACAGGTAATTCACTCTATGCGTTTGATATCCATCAGTATATAACCCCTGAGCTCGTACGTCTCAGAGAAGGGCGTTAAGCAAGAGAATAAATTCTCCGCCGCCAAATAGATATATATTTAATAGAAATCAATCACACAGACTAAAATCTAATGTCAGACACACAGTCCATTTACAAGTTCGTTCTGGGTCTGAACGAAACCGGAGGCACCTAGTACCCCGCATATCCATCGATCTCCAAGTACGTCTGGACGATCACCAACTGTTTCCATCTTCTTGGGTGTACATCCCAATCAAGATCATCAGTAATCACCCAAACGACGTGAAGACTTCCGGTCTTCAACCACCGTCTTCATCTTCAACTTATCGTCGTATCAGTTATTCAGAATGGGATAAACCCGGTCTTTCTGAAAAACTCGCGTATATTTTAAATAAGTGTTACACAAACACAACATACGCCTCATTCCAATTCATCAGTCACTAACCGTAAATTAATCAAGAGAATAATTCCCCAAATATTAACCCCGAAGGCCGAAACCAACATCAGATCAATATCCAGAAAACCATTCTGCTTAGCTAACCGATAGTTAGTTTTTAAATTTCACATTCATAGGGAAAGGTTCCCATTAACTTTATCAAAGATAAATTCCTTGAATTTATTCTTTAATTTTCTTTTGAATTTCGATTCAACTAGTCAGGATTAACGAACCTTACCGAAGTAATCATTTGTTTTATTTTCCCAATCCCAACCTATTCATCCTATGAAGTAAAACTGGTAATACTTCATATCTAACACAACGGTGTTATCGGTAAATTCAATTACCATTTCACATTCAAATCTAATTAAAGATTTAACCATCGCCTGGAGCAAAACTGGTGATACTCCATTCTCAATTATTTCAATCTAGTTAAAGATTCATTAAAACTCCACTTAGTTTTAATCTATGACTGGGTTAAAGAATCAGTGTCATCTAAAACACGGTTCACGATAAACCCAAAATCACATTCATTAATTATCGGGTTAAAGAACAAGTGTTATTTAAAACACTGTTAACGATAAACCCAAAAATCAATATCAATTCAATTAAATATTATTTAATTGGTACACTTCCTTAAATCTAAATAAAAAGATTTAATCTTTTCTCAACTGGGTTCAAGAACAGTGTTAATGAAGACACCATTCACGACAAACCCAAATCACATTTGATATTAACAAGGCTCTGAATAGAAAATATATCGGCTTATATTCAATATCAAATTCTACGACTAACAAATGTCGTATTGGGAATAACGATATATATATATATATATATATCTTTCAAATTCCCATAACAATATCTGTATCATCACGAAACCCAACATCGAAATATTCGGAAGACAATTTCAATTCAAATCCATTCCAATTCAAATATTGGAAATTCTGGTTATTTTCAAAACCATTTCAAATCCAATTTATTTATTTAAAAATAAATAGAATTATAATTCTAGTTCAAAACTAGTTCATTTCGATAAAAATCTATTTTTATCTTTTCAAATATGGAGTTTTTCATCCCAATTCTTTCTAAATCATTTCTTATGATTTTACACAAATTATTACTATTTTTAATAATTTTATGAAGGCCCGTACAGTCGATTTCCATCAACGGCCATCGAACTGCACTTACAGCGACCTTTTCCAAATTTGATTTGGACATAATTCCAAATCCAACCGTTAGATTTCTAATTTCTAATATTCGTTAGAAAGCTCTTTTCGATACGAACCCAACAGTTCTGGTTTTAGGAGAATCCGACAGTCGGATCTCCTGTAATATCCGTTCGAAGTCAATGGTCGAAATTCGCGAACTGCTGCGGCGCGGCGCGTTCTATTCAGGCCATTATATTATATATATAATATATATAATATATACTTCGTTGATTTCAATTCAAAACATGCTTTATAAATCGTTTTAAATTCATTTTCAAAACAGTTTCAAATTCATATTCAATTTCAAATCAAAATTGAATATTCCAATATAAATTCGTTTTAAATTCTTTTCAAATCGATTTCAATTCGAATTCATTTATATTCAAATTCAATTCGAATTCATTTATATTCAAATTCAATTCGAATTCATTTATATTCTACTTCAATTCGAATTCATTTCTATTCAATTTCAATTTGAAATCACTTTCGATATTCGTTATAAAATGAATAAAATCGATATAAATATCGTTCACGTCGAAATGGCGTAAATATAATCAACACGGCTTCATATATTCATATTTTCAAATATTCCTTTTTCAAATATTTCTATTCAAATATTTCTTTTTCAAATATTTCTATTTCAAATATTTCTATTTCAAATATGGAATGAGGCCCAATCAATTACCATATAATGTTGATTATATGGATTTTCTACAACACATGTATACAATAACAACGATGAACAATCAATCATCATCCAAAGTGCATTCTACACTGTATAAGCATCAAATATAAATATTTAACGCTCATAACAGTCAGTCAATCAATCGATCGACATACAACTAAACAATCGGGATTAGTGTACGTCAAATATCACCCCAATACCCGTGTGGGGTTTTCAACAATCAAACACAGATTTTATTTGTGCAGTTGGGTGATGTGTAAAATTTATCGTCCCAATGAATATCAGTCAAATGTGTGTATATAAACAAATCGTCCGATCTGTTTATTTTTATTTCATTTCATATACACGTTAAAAATCCTATTTTTAACCATAAAATATTTTCCACTATAAAATATTTTATTTCATTTCACATCACATCACACAATCAACTACACATCAAAATCAAACAAACAAGCATACAAGCCGTCCATGGTCTGTGGACGACGGGCGTCGGGTGCTACTAAACACCATCTGCATCCTAGTATATATTTATAACTAGAAAATAAAATTAAAAGGTGAGAAATTCTCACAGATTAGCTTATCCAATCCCACGACTCTTCTTATGTGGAAATCTTCGTCGTTCTTGCCTCTTGTCACTTTCTTTGCCTGTATTCTCTACATATGTAAAAATCACATTTTTACTTCGCTATTCAATATATAAAAATCGTGTTTTTACTTTGCTATTCAATATATAAAAATCGAATTTTTACTTTGCCATTCAATATATAAAAATCGAATTTTTACTTTGCTATTCAATATATAAAAATCGAATTTTTACTATGCTATTCAATATATAAAATCGAATTTTTACTATGCTATTCAACATATAAAAATCGTATTTTTACTTCTACTTCATATATAAAAATCGAATTTTTACTTCGCTATTCAATATCTAAAAATCGAATTTTACTATGCTATTCAATATATAAAAATCGTGTTTTTACTTTGCTATTATATAGATAAAAATTCTGGTTTTACACCGCTAAAAATCGTATCTTTCCTATTTTAAAAATCTAATCTTTTCTATTATAAAAATCCGACCTTTCCTTATGTAGAAATCCTTTCTTTATATTTTTCTTTTCTTCAAAAAAAAAATCCATCTTTTTTTTTCTTCTAAAAACTAGAAAATAAATTCAAGGCGAAAAAGAAAAAGAAACTAAAAATAAAGTTGAATAATAAATAAAATAGAAAACTCACTTTTAAATCGCTTGAAGGTTGCTACGTCGGAGCTGGAAGGTGGGGGGTCTTCGGTCGGCAGCAGGGTGGGGGAGGCGTGTCGCGGTCGAGGCAGAGATGGGGGGTGTATGTCGCGGTCGAGGCAGAGGAGGGGGGTGTGTCGTGGTCGAGGCAGAGGAGGGGGGGCGTGTTGCGCGGTGGCGCAGGGGGTCATGCGGTGGCGCGCCGCCTTGGGGGGGGGGGGGGGTCGTGCGGTGGCGCGCCGCCTGAGGTGGTCAGCGGTAGCTTAGGTTTTTTTTCTGATTCGATCGATTGAAAATAACTGAGGGGGGCAACGGGTTTTCAAGGAGAGGGTTATTTTTTTTTTTAATTATTTTATTTTCCACCAAAAATCAACTTTTATTTTCGACCTCAAAACGAGGCCCACCGCCTGTCGTCCATAGCTAATTACCCCCATTCCGAACACAATGGCATATGTACCATAAGCTGATTCGGCCGTTACAATCAGTTTTCGTCAAAATCAACATATAACTCTATATATTGAATTTGAACGCGCATTTCAATTCACTGGGGTCACATACTAATTCTAAAAATTCTCGAAAAATATTTCTAGCTTCGTATTGACGATACGGTCCTAACAAAACTAGTTTCGTCGAATTCTGAGACCGTTGGAAAAATGGCCATTTTCCAGTCGATTAAAATCAACTGAAACTGGTCAAACGTTTTTTCCTTTGCCACGCTCACATATTGAATCGAAAAATTATGAAATTTGAAACCTAGCAATAACTTGACATCACGGATCCAACAAAAGTGGTTTCATCGAAATCCGAGGTCATTTGCAAAATTTCCATTTTTAAGGGCCCGAATTTCATAGCGGCTATTCAGAATTTTCAACTGGACGTATCTTTTGATCCCGGCTATGAAATTTCAATTTTTTGGATTCGCTGGAAAGATATTCTCAATTAGATTCAAATATTTTTGGTTTCACTAAAATTCGGTTTATTTTGCACCCGGTATGTTCAATTGAAATTTGAAATCGAATTATCGAACTACCGCGCCATTTTCAATTCCTTTTATATATATAAATAAATATTTATATTCTAATGACGATTCGAATAAATATATACATTTGAATCATATTCAAAATAAATTTCTTGTCATTGTTATTTAAAATAATTCATTTTAAATAATCAAAATTCGCTAAAATTGCCAAAATAAAAATTTTAAACTGGCCCAGATTTTCGGGTTGTTACAATCTCCGCCACTTAAAACTTTTCGTCCCCGAAAAGGAACAAAGTCGAAAGTGGTTTGATTAATCCACTCTACGTTCGATCTGGCTTCCATTCTCCAACTTTTCAGTTTCTGAGAATTTTCAAATTCTTCAAAAATTTGGCTAACACCCTAAATTTTCGAAAAATTTCATCATAACCTCCCCTGCACCGGGAGCCACGGGAAAATCCCGAAATTGCCATATAGGCCTTCTGATCTGAAAAAGAAAAAGCCAAGCGGCTAGCCAATCGACTCATAAAATCATCATCACCCAAACAAAACAGTAAATTATAGTAAACATGTACCTATTTGTCGGGCAAACAAATTTTATTCTCTGCTCTAGCCTCCTTGCTATGACCTGTTCAATGTAAGTACATGTATATGCAAGCAAATGCGACCAATTTTCCATATAACTCACAATTTGATTCAATTTGGCTATATGGTATAAATTTTAATTACTCAACCAATATTCAAGCAACACAACCATCAATCAATTAGTTGGTTATCATTTAAAATGTATAACTTTGATATATAGTCAAAAATCAGATTTTTGATGCCAAATCACAACAATAAGCCCTATCTAGTTTTTGGTTCTCACACTAGTCAATAGGAGATATATAGATATTACACGTTCGTCACTCGAATATAAATTCTAATGATGGAGCTCCATCATCAAAATCATCTCCGGGCGATTAGCGTGTAATTCTATATCTATCCAGTATATTAAAACTTCAAATACACATTTGCAAGGCGTATATGCAAAATCTTTATATGCTGGACAGTCCTAATCAATATAAAAATAAATATTCAAATACGTATACAACAATTTAAATTTTCAAAACAAAAATTGTTTTTACTTTCAAAAATATACTCTTCACACTTGTTCTAGGATACTACTGATCCCATCTCTAACGAGTCATCCCCATTGGATATTACTAATCCAATATCTGATGAATTCTTTCTTATGGTTTAATGTGTCCTGTTCTCTGAGCTTGGTAAACCAAAGCTCTGATACCAACTGTGAAAACCCGTAACTTCCCCGGTGAGGAAAGCGCGGATAGTTCGAGAACAAGCCACAAAATAGAACGCAGACGGAAGGACATTTCTTTGTTAATTTACAACAATTCATCAGAATACAAGATTATACAGAGTATAAGCAAATATTACACAGAAATATCAGAGATTTAAATTACATTTAAATACATAGCAGCGGAAAATAATACAATACATAACTGAAGGAGATATACGGATACAAAGCTTTCCGGATATCGTTCCAGCTGTAAACCAGGATCCTGTGAATATAAATCTGCAAAACCAAAACTACTAGCTGCCCGTGTCAAAATAAGGCCACCCAGAGTTTAGGTTTAAACAATAAACTCCAGGTCAGTCATGTGACTGGTGTGAGAACTAAAACAGTTATTAATCTTTATTTTTAAAGTTAGGTAAATCAAGGGACCACGCCGTATAGCACGGAATGGGTTTCCTCCCAAGAATACCAGTTCATAAAACAACAGCGCAATGCAAAATAAAGAAAAATGAAGCTATTATAAGACCCAGGTCCCATCAGACAATGCAACGCAAGCCGAAGGATAGGGTTTTTACCTTATAATAGCCAAGAATGCTTGATACGTTTAAAACAAATCATTTGATACTATTATAAGTGTATAGTATATAAAACTACTTCAAATCATAAATATCAATCATAGGCGACATGAGCGTCCCATGCCACTATGTCGCCATATATAGGTTTACAAATAAAACCGCAAAGTCACGTATTTGGAAATTGGATTTCCATCTATGAACCGAGGCAAAAGATAGTCCTCTACCGATTCGAGACTCTCTAGCCCGAGGCTCAGGATCAGAGCTCGAGTGACCCTTGGAGCGACAGGGCCGGTCCACCGATGTGGATTAAAATTCCTGAACACTGCGTTTCCCCGCCCTTTGGGGCGTAAATGAGCCAACGAATGGCTCCATCGGACCCGGATCGTCCGATCTAACTGAGGCGCCTCGCAACAGCAATAACCACACAGGTGAAAAGTATATAAATGTCAGGGCTGGTAGGTCACTGACACCACCCTAGCTAGAAAGAAACGCATGTCCTCCCTGAGGTCCGTCTCCCGTTTTTGGTTCATACCGGGTGTGAAACTCGCGAAGTAAACGTTACACAAAGCTACGCCACGAAGGCCGTGCTTCGATCATCAACCACAAGACTTTACTTTTCAACAGAAGCCTTGATCATTCGCCACTTAGGCATGCCACACAGGCAATTCACTCTATGCGTTTGATATCCATCAGTATATAACCCCTGAGCTCGTACGTCTCAGAGAAGGGCGTTAAGCAAGAGAATAAATTCTCCGCCGCCAAATAGATATATATTTAATAGAAATCAATCACATAGACTAAAATCCAATGTCAGACACACAGTCCATTTACAAGTTCGTTCTGGGTCTGAACGAAACCGGAGGCACCTAGTACCCCGCATATCCATCGATCTCCAAGTACGTCTGGACGATCACCAACTGTTTCCATCTTCTTGGGTGTACATCCCAATCAAGATCATCAGTAATCACCCAAACGACGTGAAGACTTCCGGTCTTCGACCACCGTCTTCATCTTCGACTTATCGTCGTATCAGTTATTCAGAATGGGATAAACCCGGTCTTTCCGAATAACTCACGTATATTTTAAATAAGTGTTACACAAACACAACATACGCCTTATTCCAATTCATCAGTCACTAACCGTAAATTAATCAAGAGAATAATTCCCCAAATATTAACCCCGAAGGCCGAAACCAACATCAGATCAATATCCAGAAAACCATTCTGCTTAGCTAACCGACAGTTAGTTTCTAAATTTCACATTCATAGGTAAAGGTTCCCATTAACTTTATCAAAGATAAATTCCTTGAATTTATTCTTTAATTTTCGTTTGAATTTCAATTCAACTAGTCGGGATTAACGAACCTTACTAAAGTAATCATTTGTTTTAATTTCCCAATCCCAACCTATTCATCCCATGAAGTAAAACCGCTAATACTTCATATCTAACACCACGGTGTTATCGGTAAATTCAATTACCATTTCACGTTCAAATCTAATTAAAGATTTAACCATCGGATGGAGCAAAACTGGTGATACTCCATTCTCAATTATTGCAATCTAATTAAAGATTCATTAAAACTCCACTTAGTTTTAATCTGTGACTGGGTTAAAGAATCAATGTCATTTAAAACACGGTTCACGATAAACCCAAAATAACATTCATTAATTATCAGGTTAAAGAACAAGTGTTATTTAAAACACTGTTCACGATAAACCCAAAAATCAATATCAATTCAATTAAATATTATTTAATTGGTACACTTCCTTAAATCTAAATAAAAAGATTTAATCTTTTCTCAACTGGGTTCAAGAACAGTGTTAATGAAGACACCATTAACGACAAACCCAAATCACATTTGATATTAAATAGAAGGCTCTAAATAGAAAATATATCGGCTTATATTCAATATCAAATTCTACGACTAACAAATGTCATATTGGGAATAACGATATATATATATATATCTTTCAAATTCCCATAACAATATCTGTATCATCACGAAACCCAACATCAAAATATTCCGAAGACAATTTCGATTCAAATCCATTCCAATTCAAATATTGGAAATTCTGGTTATTTACAAAACCATTTCAAATCCAATTTATTTATTTAAAAATAAATAGAATTATAATTCTAGTTCAAAACTAGTTCATATCGATAAAAATCTATTTTTATCTTTTCAAATATGGAGTTTTTCATCCCAATTCTTTCTAAATCATTTCTTATGATTCTACACAAATTATTACTATTTTTAATAATTTTATCAAGGCCCGTACAGTCGATTTCCATCAACGGCCATCGAACTGCACTTACAACGACCTTTTCCAAATTTGATTTGGACATAATTCCAAATCCAACCGTTAGATTTCTAATTTCTAATATTCGTTAGAAAGCTCTTTTCGATACGAACCCAACGGTTCCGGTTTTAGGAGAATCCGACGGTCGGATCTCCCGTAATATCCGTTCGAAGTCAATGGTTGAAATTCGCGAACTGTCGCGGCCCGGCGCGTTCTATTTATGCTATTATATAATATATATAATATATATAATATATACTTCATCGATTTCAATTCAAAACGTGCTTTATAAATCGTTTTAAATTCATTTTCAAAACAGTTTCAACTTCATATTCAATTTCAAATCAAAATTGAATATTCCAATATAAATTCGTTTTAAATTCTTTTCAAATCGATTTCAATTCGAATTCATTTATATTCAAATTCAATACGAATTCATTTATATTCAATTTCAATTCGAATTCATTTCTATTCAATTTCAATTTGAATTTCATTTCTTTTCAAAATTTCAGATTTTGAAATCACTTTCGATATTCGTTATAAAATGAATAAAATCGATATAAATAGCGTTCACGTCGAAATGGCGTAAATCTAATCAACACGGCTTCATATATTCATATTTTCAAATATTCCTTTTTCAAATATTTCTATTCAAATATTTCTTTTTCAAATATTTCTATTTCAAATATTTCTATTTCAAATATGGAATGAGGCCCAATCAATTACCATATAATGTTGATTATATGGATTTTCTACAAAACATGTATACAATAACAACGATGAACAATCAACCATCATCCAAAGTGCATTCTACACTGTATAAGCATCAAATATAAATATTTAACGCTCATAACAGTCTGTCAATCAATCGATCGACATACAACTAAACAATCGGGATTAGTGTACGTCAAATATCATCCCAACACCCGTGTGGGGTTTCAAACAATCAAACACAGATTTTATTTGTGCAGTTGGGCGATGTGTAAAATTTATCGTCCCAATCAATATCAGTCAAATGTGTGTATATAAACAAATCGTCCAATCTGTTTATTTTTATTTCGTTTCATATACACGTTAAAAATCCTATTTTTAACCATAAAATATTTTCCACTATAAAATATTTTATTTCATTTCACATCACATCACATCACACAATCAACTACACATCAAAATCAAACAAACAAGCATACAAGCCGTCCATGGTCTGTGGACGACGGGTGTCGGGTGCTACTAAACACCGTCTGCATCCTAGTATATATTTATAACTAGAAAATAAAATAAAAAGGTGAGAAGTTCTCACAGATTAGCTAATCCAATCCCATGACTCTTCTTATGCGGAAATCTTCGCCGTTCTTGCCTCTTGTCACTTTCTTTGCCCGTATTCTCTACATATGTAAAAATCGCATTTTTACTTCGCTATTCAATATAGAAAAATCGTGTTTTTACTTTGCTATTCAATATATAAAATTCAAATTTTTACTTTGCTATTCAATATACAAAAATCGAATTTTTACTTTGCTATTCAATATAGAAAAATCGAATTTTTACTTTGCTATTCAATATATAAAAATCGAATTTTTACTATGCTATTCAATATATAAAATAGAATTTTTACTATGCTATTCAACATATAAAAATTGTATTTTTACTTCTACTTCATATATAAAAATCGAATTTTTACTTCGCTATTCAATATCTAAAAATCGAATTTTACTATGCTATTCAATATATAAAAATCGTGTTTTTATTTTGCTATTATATAGATAAAAATTCTGGTTTTACACCGCTAAAAATCGTATCTTTCCTATTTTAAAAATATAATCTTTTCTATTATAAAAATCCGACCTTTCCTTATGTAGAAATCCTTTCTTTATACTTTTCTTTTCTTCAAAAAAAAATTCCATCTTTTTTTTTCTTCTAAAAACTAGAAAATAAATTCAAGGCGAAAAAGAAAAACAAACTGAAAATAAATTTGAATAATAAATAAAATAGAAAACTCACTTTCAAATCGCTCGAAGGTTGCTGCGTCGGAGCTGGAAGGTGGGGGGGTCTTCGGTCGGCAGCAGGGTAGGGGGGCGTGTCGCGGTCGAGGCAGAGGAGGGAGGGGTGTGTGTCGCGGTCGAGGCAGAGGAGGGGGGCGTGTCGCGCGGTGGCGCAGGGGGAGGGGGGTCGTGCTGTGGCGCGCCGCCTTGGGGGGGGGGGGGGTCGTGCGGTGGCGCACCGCCTGGGGGGGTCAGCGGTAGCTTATGGTTTTTTCTTCTGATTTGATCGATTGAAAATAACTGAGGGGGGCAACGGGTTTTCAAGGAGAGGGTTATTTTTTTTAATTATTTTATTTTCCACCAAAAATCAACTTTTATTTTCGACCTCAAAACGAGGCCCACCGCCTGTCGTCCATAGCTAATTACCCCCATTCCGAACACAATGGGATATGTACCGTAAGCTGATTCGGCTGTTACAATCAGTTTTCGTCAAAATCAACATATAACTCTATATATTGAATTTGAACGCGCATTTCAATTCATTGGGGTTACATACTAATTCTAAAAATTCTCGAAAAATATTTTCTAGCTTCGTATTGACAATACGGTCCTAACAAAACTAGTTTCGTCGAATTCTGAGACCGTTGGAAAAATGGCTATTTTCCAGTCGATTAAAATCAACTAAAACTGGTCAAACGCGTTTTCCTTTGTCACGCTCACATATTGAATCGAAAAATTATGAAATTTGAAACCTAGCAATAACTTGACATCACGGATCCAACAAAAGTGGTTTCATCAAAATCCGAGGTTGTTTGCAAAATTTCTATTTTTAAGGGCCCAAATTTCATAGCGACTATTCAGAATTTTCAACTGGACGTATCTTTTGATCCCCGCTATGAAATTTCAATTTTTCAGATTCATTGGAAAGATATTCTCAATTAGATTCAAATATTTTTGGTTTCACTAAAATCCGGTTTATTTTGCACCTGGTATGTTCAACTGAAGTTTGAAATCGAATTATCGAACCACCGAGCCATTTTCAATTCCTTTTATATATATAAATAAATATTTATATTCTAACGACGATTCGAATAAATATTTACGTTCGAATTATATTCAAAATAAATTTCTTGTCGTTGTTATTTAAAATAATTCATTTTAAATAATCAAAATTCGCTAAAATTGCCAAAATAAAAATTTTAAACTGGCCCAGATTTTTGGGTTGTTACAATCTCCCCCACTTAAAACTTTTCGTCCCCGAAAAGGAACAAAGTCGAAAGTGGTTTGATTAATCCACTCTACGTTCGATCTGGCTTCCATTCTCCAACTTTTCAGTTTATGAGAATTTTCAAATTCTTCAAAAATTTGGCTAACACCCTAAATTTTCGAAAAATTTCGCCATAACCTCCCCTGCACCGGGAGAAACGGGAAAATCCCGAAATTGCCATATAGGCCTTCTGATCTGAAAAAGAAAAAGAAAAAGCCAAGCGGCTAGCCAATCGGCTCATAAAATCATCATCACCCAAACAGAACAGTAAATTATAGTAAACATGTACCTATTTGTCGGGCAAACAAATTTTATTCTCTGCTCTAGCCTCCTTGCTATGACCTGTTCAATGTAAGTACATGTATATGTAAGCAAATGCGACCAATTTTCCATATAACTCACAATTTGATTCAATTTGGCCAGATTGTATAAATTTTAATTACTCAACCAATAATCAAACAGCACAACCATCAATCAATTAGTTGGTTATCATTTCAAATGTATAACTTTGATATATAGTCAAAAATCAGATTTTTGATGCCAAATCACAACAATAAGCCCTATCTAGTTTTTGGTTCTCACACCAGTCAATAGGAGATATATAGATATTACACGTTCGTCACTCGAATCTAAATTCTAATGATGGAGCTCCATCATCAAAATCATCTCCGGGCGATTAGCATGTAATTCTATATCTATCCAGTATATTAAAACTTCAAATACACATTTGCAAGGCGTACATGCAAAATCTTTATATGCTGGACTGTCCTAATCAATATAAAAATAAATATTCAAATACGTATACAACGATTTAAATTTTCAAAACAAAAATTGTTTTTACTTTCAAAAATAAACTCTTCACACTCGTTCTAGGATACTACTGATCCCATCTCTAACGAGTCATCCCCATTGGATATTACTAATCCAATAACTGATGAATTCTTTCATATGGTTCTAATGTGTCCTGTTCTCTGAGATTGGTAAACCAAAGCTCTGATACCAACTGTGAAAACCCGTAACTTCCCCAGTGAGGAAAGCGCGGATAGTTCGAGAACAAGCCACAAAATAGAACGCAGACGGAAGGACATTTCATTGTTATTTTACAACAATTCATCAGAATACAAGAATATACAGAGTATAAGCAAATATTACACAGAAATATCAGAGATTTAAATTACATTTAAATACATAGCAGTGGAAAATAATACAATACGCAACTGAAGGAGATATATGGATACAAAGCTTTCCGGATATCGTTCCAGCTGTAAACCAGGATCCTGTGAATATAAATCTGCAAAACCAAAACTACTAGCTGCCCGTGTCAAAATAAGGGCACCCAGAGTTTAGGTTAAAACAATAAACTCCAGGTCAGTCATGTGACTGGTGTGAGAACTAAAACAGTTATTAATCTTTATTTTTAAAGTTAGGTAAATCAGGGGACCACGCCGTATAACATGGAACGGGTTTCCTCCCAAGAATACCAGTGCATAAAACAACAGCGCAATGCTAAATAAAGAAAAATGAAGCTATTATAAGACCCAGGTCCCATCACACAATGCAACGCAAGCCGGAGGATAGGGTTTTTACCTTATAATAGCCAAGAATGCTTGATACGTTTAAAACAAATCATTTGATACTATTATAAGTGTATAGTATATAAAACTACTTCAAATCATAAATATCAATCATAGGCGACATGAGCGTCCCATGCCACTATGTCGCCATATATAGGTTTACAAATAAAACCTCAAAGTCACGTATTTGGAAATTGGATTTCCATCTATCAACCGAGGCAAAAGATAGTCCTCTAACGATTCGAGACTCTCTAGCCCGAGCCTCAGGATCAGAGCTCGAGTGACCCTTGGAGCGACAGGGCCGGTCCACCGATGTGGATTAAAATTCCTGAACACTGCGTTTCCCCGCCCTTTGGGGCGTAAATGAGCCAACGAATGGCTCCATCGGACCCGGATCGTCCGATCTAACCGAGGTGCCTCGCAACAGCAACAACCACACAGGTGAAAAGTATATAAATGTCAGGGCTGGTAGGTCACTGACACCACCCTAGCTAGAAAGAAACGCATGTCCTCCCTGAGGTCCTTCTCCCGTTTTTGGTTCATACTGGGTGTGAAGCTCGCAAAGTAAACATTACACAAAGCTACGCCATGAAGGTCGTGCTTCGATCATCAACCACAAGACTTTGCTTTTCAACAGAAGCCTTGATAATTCGCCACTTAGGCATGCCACACAGGCAATTCACTCTATGCGTTTGATATCCATCAGTATATAACCCTTGAGCTCGTACGTCTCAGAGAAGGACGTAAAGCAAGAGAATAAATTCTCCGCCACCAAATAGATATATATTTAATAGAAATCAATCACACAGACTAAAATCCAATGTCAGACACACGGTCCATTTACAAGTTCGTTCTGGGTCTGAACGAAACCGGAGGCACCTAGTACCCCGCATATCCATCGATCTCCAAGTACGTCTGGACGATCACCAACTGTTTTTATCTTCTTGGGTATACATCCCAATCGAGATCATCAGTAATCACCCAAACGACGTGAAGACTTCCGGTCTTCGACCACCGTCTTCATCTTCGACTTATCGTCGTATCAGTTATTCAGAATGGGATAAACCCGGTCTTTCCGAATAACTCGCGTATATTTTAAATAAGTGTTACACAAACACAACATATGCCTCATTCCAATTCATCAGTCACTAACCGTAAATTAATCAAGAGAATAATTCCCCAAATATTAACCCGAAGGTCGAAACCAACATCAGATCAATATCCAGAAAACCATTCTGCTTAGCTAACCGACAGTTAGTTTCTAAATTTCACATTCATAGGGAAAGGTTCCCATTAACTTTGTCAAAGATAAATTCCTTGAATTTATTCTTTAATTTTCGTTTGAATTTCGATTCAACTAGTCGGGATTAACGAACCTTACTAAAGTAATCATTTGTTTTAATTTCCCAATCCCAACCTATTCATCCCATGAAGTAAAACTGGTAATACTTCATATCTAACACCACGGTGTTATCGGTAAATTCAATTACCATTTCACGTTCAAATCTAATTAAAGATTTAACCATCGCCTGGAGCAAAACTGGTGATACTCCATTCTCAGTTATTTCAATCTAATTAAAGATTCATTAAAACTCCACTTAGTTTTAATCTGTGACTGGGTTAAAGAATCTGTGTCATTTAAAACACGGTTCACGATAAACGCAAAATCACATTCATTAATTATCGGGTTAAAGAACAAGTGTTATTTAAAACACTGTTCACGATAAACCCAAAAATCAATATCAATTCAATTAAATATTATTTAATTGGTACACTTCCTTAAATCTAAATAAAAAGATTTAATCTTTTCTTAACTGGGTTCAAGAACAGTGTTAATGAAGACACCATTCACGACAAACCCAAATCACATTTGATATTAAATACAAGGCTCTGAATAGAAAATATATCGGCTTATATTCAATATCAAATTCTACGACTAACAAATGTCATATTGGGAATAACGATATATATATATCTTTCAAATTCCCATAACAATATCTGTATCATCACGAAACCCAACATCGAAATATTCCGAAGACAATTTCGATTCAAATCCATTCCAATTCAAATATTGGAAATTCTGGTTATTTTCAAAACCATTTCAAATCCAATTTATTTATTTAAAAATAAATAGAATTATAATTCTAGTTCAAAACTAGTTCATTTCGATAAAAATCTATTCTTATCTTTTCAAATATGGAGTTTTTCATCCCAATTCTTTCTAAATCATTTCTTATGATTTTACACAAATTATTACTATTTTTAATAATTTTATCAAGGCCCGTACAGTCGATTTCCATCAACGGCCATCGAACTGCACTTACAGCGACCTTTTCCAAATTTGATTTGGACATAATTCCAAATCCAACCGTTAGATTTCTAATTTCTAATATTCGTTAGAAAGCTCTTTTCGATACGAACACAACGGTTTCGGTTTTAGGAGAATCCGACGGTCGGATCTCCCGTAATATCCGTTCGAAGTCAATGGTCGCGAACTGCCGCGGGGCGGCGCGTTCTATTCAGGCCATTATATTATATATATAATATATATAATATATACTTCGTCGATTTCAATTCAAAACGTGCTTTATAAATCGTTTTAAATTCATTTTCAAAACAGTTTCAACTTCATATTCAATTTCAAATCAAAATTGAATATTCTAATATAAATTCGTTTTAAATTCTTTTCAAATCGATTTCAATTCGAATTCATTTATATTCAAATTCAATGCGAATTCATTTATATTCAATTTCAATTCGAATTCATTTCTATTCAATTTCAATTTGAATTTCATTTCTTTTCAAAATTTCAGATTTTGAAATCACTTTCTATATTCGTTATAAAATGAATAAAATCGATATAAATATCGTTCACGTCGAAATGGCGTAAATCTAATCAACACGACTTCATATATTCATATTTTCAAATATTCCTTTTTCAAATATTTCTATTCAAATATTTCTTTTTCAAATATTTCTATTTCAAATATTTCTATTTCAAATATGGAATGAGGCCCAATCAATTACCATATAATGTTGATTATATGGATTTTCTACAACACATGTATACAATAACAACGATGAACAATCAACCATCATCCAAAGTGCATTCTACACTGTATAAGCATCAAATATAAATATTTAACGCTCATAACAGTCTGTCAATCAATCGATCGACATATAACTAAACAATCGGGATTAGTGTACGTCAAAGATCATCCCAATACCCGTGTGGGGTTTCAAAGAATCAAACATAGATTTTATTTGTGCAGTTGGGCGATGTGTAAAATTTATCGTCCCAATCAATATCAGTCAAATGTATGTATATAAATAAATCGTCCGATCTGTTTATTTTTATTTCATTTCATATACACGTTAAAAATCCTATTTTTAACCATAAAATATTTTCCACTATAAAATATTTTATTTCATTTCACATCACATCACACAATCAACTACACATCAAAATCAAACAAACAAGCATACAAGCCGTCCATGGTCTGTGGACGACGGGTGTCGGGTGCTACTAAACACCGTCTGCATCCTAGTATATATTTATAACTAGAAAATAAAATTAAACGGTGAGAAGTTCTCACAGATTAGCTAATCCAATTCCACGACTCTTCTTATGTGGAAATCTTCGCCGTTCTTGCCTCTTGTCACTTTCTTTGCCCGTATTCTCTACATATGTAAAAATCGCATTTTTACTTCGCTATTCAATATAGAAAAATCGTGTTTTTACTTTGCTATTCAATATATAAAAATCTAATTTTACTTTGCTATTCAATATATAAAAATCGAATTTTTACTTTGCTATTCAATATATAAAAATCGAATTTTTACTTTGCTATTCAATATATAAAAATCGAATTTTTACTATGCTATTCAATATATAAAATCGAATTTTTACTATGCTATTCAACATATAAAAATTGTATTTTTACTTCTACTTCATATATAAAAATCGAATTTTTACTTCGCTATTCAATATCTAAAAATCGAATTTTACTATGCTATTCAATATATAAAAATCGTGTTTTTTACTTTGCTATTATATTGATAAAAATTCTGGTTTTACACCGCTAAAAATCGTATCTTTCCTATTTTAAAAATCTAATCTTTTCTATTATAAAAATCCGACCTT
The DNA here is from genome assembly GCA_030737875.1 of Allium sativum. Taxonomy (NCBI): domain Eukaryota; kingdom Viridiplantae; phylum Streptophyta; class Magnoliopsida; order Asparagales; family Amaryllidaceae; genus Allium; species Allium sativum. Next base: position 578,488,227 of record CM060915.1, on the reverse strand, counting down.
TCCTTATGTAGAAATCCTTTCTTTATATTTTTCTTTTCTTCAAAAAAAAATTCCATCTTTTTTTTTCTTATAAAAACTTGAAAATAAATTCAAGGCGAAAAAGAAAAACAAACTGAAAATAAAGTTGAATAATAAATAAAATAGAAAACTCACTTTTAAATCGCTCGAAGGTTGCTGCGTTGGAGCTGGAAGTTGGGGGGTCTTCGGTCGGCAGTAGGGTAGGAGGGCGTGTCGCGGTCGAGGCAGAGGAGGGGGGATGTGTGTCGCGGTCGAGGCAGAGGAGGGGTGTGTGTGTCGCGGTCGAGGCAGAGGAGGGGGGGCGTGTCGCGCGGTGGCGCAGGGGGAGGGGGGTCGTGCGGTGGCGTGCCGCCTAGGGGGGGTCGTGCGGTGGCGCGCCGCCTGGGGGGGTCGTGCGGTGGTGCGTCGCCTGAGGGGGGGGGGGTCGGCGGTAGCTTAGGTTTTTTTTTCTGATTCGATCGATTGAAAACAACTGGGGGGGGCAACGTGTTTTCAAGGAGAGGGTTATTTTTTTTATTTAATTATTTTATTTTCCACCAAAAAGCAACTTTTATTTTTAACCTCAAAACGAGGCCCACCGCCTGTCTTCCATAGCTAATTACCCCCGTTCCGAACACAATGGGATATGTATCGTAAGCTGATTCGGCTGTTACAATCAGTTTTCGTCAAAATCAACATATAACTCTATATATTGAATTTGAACGTGCATTTCAATTCACTGGGGTCACATACTAATTCTAAAAATTCTCGAAAAATATTTTCTAGCTTCCTATTGACGATACAGTCCTAACAAAACTAGTTTCGTCGAATTCTGAGACCGTTGGAAAAATGGCCATTTTCCAGTCGATTAAAATCAACTAAAACTGGTCAAACGCGTTTCCTTTGCCACGCTCAAATATTGAATCAAAAAATTATGAAATTTGAAACCTAGCAATAACTTGACATCACGGATCCAACAAAAGTGGTTTCGTTCAAATTCGAGGTCGTTCGCAAAATTTCCATTTTTAAGGGCCCGAATTTCATAGGACTATTCAGAATTTTCATCTGGACGTATCTTTTGATCCCCGCTATGAAATTTCAATTTTTCGAATTCGTTGGAAAGATATTCTCAATTAGATTCAAATATTTTGGTTTCACTAAAATCCGGTTTATTTTGCACCCGGTATGTTCAATTGAAGTTTGAAATCGAATTATCGAACTACCACGCCATTTTCAATTCCTTTTATATATATAAATAAATATTTATATTCTAACGACGATTCGAATAAATATATACATTCGAATTATATTCAAAATAAATTTCTGGTCGTTGTTATTTAAAATAATTCATTTTAAATAATCAAAATTCGCTAAAATTGCCAAAATAAAAATTTTAAACTAGCCCAGATTTTCGGGTTTTTACACCCCAATCCACTTCCGATCAGTTCCATTGTGACACGCTCATCCATACGATTCCAACGGATCTGATCGCTTGTTAATCTGACACCGTATGTAATAGTTATGTGTTTGAAGTTAGTGTATATTTTATATAAAACAAAAACTTATATTTAAATTATAAATCGGGCCCAACCTTTTTATTTATACGGCCCATTATTCTTTAAAACTAGACCCGCTCATCTACTTTTCTTCTCTAATGCTGAACACAGCACCGTGCTTCTCAAAACCATGGCCATTGCCGTACCTTCATCAACCCAAATCTCCACCACCTCTCAACCGAATTCAAAACCATTAGCACCGTCGTTCTTCTCACTCACATCTCTTCACGCTAATACAACACATCCTCAACTCGCAGATCCCCTGCGATTTCAGTTCTCCACCTGAAACCGTGAGCTATAGGACACCTCCGAACCAAATTACCACTGCACTCTTCAAAATTTAGCACAAAATGAAGCTCTTCTTACCACGAACTAAAATCCACAATCCGTACTCCAAATCGATGCTTCAATTTCGAGAGAAGTCGTGCCCTAGGATCACTGTTGGTTTTCGAATCCCCCCTAAAACTGCGTCGCACCATGTAATAAGTGCAGGGATTTGAAGAGAATAACTTTCTGAATCCAACCGTATACTCATTTTGATTTATACCATTTTCTTTGATTTTCTTTGGATTTAAAACTTCACAATATTTTGTTTATGGAGATAAGCAACTGACGGCCGATGAAGACATTATATAACGGCAGGGGATTTCCTTGTGTGGTTCAAAAATGAAGGATGTAGCACTTATATGTTCACACATTGTATTTAGATATTTTATTTATTATTTATCTTTGCTTCTAAAAATTCGCGCGATCACACACGATACCCAAAAATCATGAAAACAGACATGCCACTAGAGTTTGACATTACGGTCCCAACGAAACTGGTTTCATCGAATTCCGACTCCGTTTGCTCAAACAACGTATTTTTAACCGTCAAAATATCGACTGTTTCTCACTCTAAAAATCCGTACGGCCACATATGGACCCTACAAATCACGAAACTGGAAATCTAACAACTATTTGACATTGCGGATTCAACAAAATTAGTTTCATCGAATTCCAACTTCGTTTGCAAAACCGGCTTTTTTAAAAGCTTTGAATGTCCCATTTAAATATATAAATATATTTAAATATAATTAAATTAAATATTTTAAAAATAAATATTATCGTCTATATTCACAGTGGAATACCATACAGCTCTAGATTATTCCTATATGAATTTCTAACTTGATATTTCAAATCTGGGTCAACCCGATATTCGATTTATATTGAAATCCCTTTTTAAAATATAAATAATTCCTTTATAAATTATAAAGGAATTCCATACTGACTTTTCTAAAATTTGATTTGGACGTAAATCAAAATCTACCCAACGAAATCCAGATTTTTCTCTTCCACTAGAAAGACATACTCCACCAGCTCCACACGTTTCTTGTTTCACAGAAATCCGGCTTAACACGAATTCTGTATATTCAGTTGAAGTTCAAATCGTCAAATAACGAACTGCCGTGCCATTTCAAGCTCGATTTTAATTATAATATAATTATACGTTCAAACTGTCGTTATTTAAATATATTCGTGATTCAAATTAAATTCTAAACTGAATTATATATCATAGATGATCTAGTTCACATTGTATCTTCATTTCAGCCAATTCTGATTATTTTAGAATTAAATATATTATTTAATTATTATTTTAATAAAATATTCCCAGCTATTTAATTAAACCACCATTTAATTCACTATATTTATATAATTAAATTAATTAATTATAATACCTCTGCAAATGTGGGTCATTACAATCTTCCCCACTTAAAATAATTTTGTCCTCGAAATTGCTAAGGTAGAGATCAAACCCTATTAACTAGTTAAAAATTATCGTTTACTTCTTAACTCTAGTTTCAACTGAATTAATTTACTTCCAATTAAATTATTGATTTAATTCTATCACTAATATTTTCAAAAATCCTGAAAATATTCTAACTCCTTAACTTTTCAAAAAATTTCGCCAGCACCTCCTTTGTATTGGTCAATACGTCAAACTCCAACTCGCCTCTTTGGGCCATCTCCAACCCAAAAGAAAATCAAACAGCCAAGCGGCTTGCCAGTTCGGCTCATAAGTCATATATCCAATAGAAATATAAACTTGTACCTTTTGTCGGCATATCATTTTATCCTTTCCACCTGTTATCAATTCAGAGGATACAAGGGTCATCCTAATCAAATTCCAGTCTGCTTTTATCCACAACACAACCATTCGCTTTTTACGAAACCAAATTTTCATTTCAACTCGAGTTTCCTTAACTTGATTATCACATTACACTTCAAATTTGAATCTCACGGTCCAATTTGTCTTGATATCATTCTAATTCAATCTCAGTTACCACTTTACTGGCTTTACTTTAATTCAAATTTTCTTTCACAAATTTATGTTAAATTTGTTTTTAATTCAAACAGTCTTTCCCTGGGAGTTTTTAAACAGTTTACTCTTTTCAAAAATCAAATTTTCCTTTCTGAAATTCAACACAACTGGTCTTTCCCAAAATAAATTCAAAACAATATCTTTGGTAGTAATTCATCACTTACAACTCGAAAATGAATACTGATGATGCAGCTGTCATCATCAGAATCTATTTTCCAGCGATCGAAGTGAGTTCAATACTATAAAACCATTTCTAAACATTTCCACTTTGAAATTCATTTCAAAATATAATTCACACTGCTTGTAAAACAATTTAAAACCTCCCAGGATCTTAAATTTTCCTTATCTTTAATCCAAATCCATTTACAAATACTTATCCACTTTTCCAGAATTGTAATTCCAATTTTGGTTTTAATTTCAGATTTAATTCATTTCGTAACAGTTATATGAATTCTGATTGGTTATTCACATAACCATTTTACTTATAATCTTACTCGATTATAATCACAACCAATATATCCAATATATTATAATTATTCCAATATAAATCCTTTATATCAAAATATAATTTGGGTAAAATTATTTTATTTACCCTCTTTTCAAAACATACCATGACGGTTCATCGTATTCAAGTGTTTATAAGCTCCTACCGATACAGTGGATCAAACTGATCGACCAGAACCCATAAACAACTCAACCAATGAATCACATAATATAAAACCACTTTATATCAAATTACAAATACGTTCACTCGTATATATACACTCAACTCAATCTAGGGTTTTACTAACCCCATCTCTACTGAGTCACACCACAGAGCTAAGGTAATTCACATAACCTTTGCTCTGATACCAACTGTAGTGACCTGGGTTTTTGTCGACTTTGGTTATCCGATAGACAACACATATCGAACATCCAAGGGTCGAAAATACCGGATGATTAATGAAAGAAATTAGAGGGTGAGGATACATAAGATAGAAACTTAGAATAGAAGAAGAAGGAGAACACAACATCAGAGTAACACGATCCTCACAGCGGAACGAATAATATATAATGGATAACATATCCTTGAAATAAAATCAATATATATATACAATAACATTTTCAGAGTACAACACTTACAACACAGTGGAAATAACTATATCTATATGATCCTGAAGCCTCCTGCTCCAGCTCTTCAAGTATCTGTAAATCCCGACTACTTGACTGCCCGTACAAAATTGGGCACCCAAGAGTTTAGGGAAAACAAAACAAAATAAACTCCGGTTCAGTCATGGGACTGGTGTGAGTAAAATAGTTTAAAACATTTTGAACAAGTAAATGATATCTCATAAGACCACGCCGTATAACGGAACGGTTTTTTCCCTTATGAGAATCCAAATTATCTTTATATCAGAAACCTTTTGATAATATAATAATGTCTATCAACACAATACAATAATCATCTAGCAGAAACACTTCCATCTCACGTTCTACATATATAGTATACAATCAAAACCGCAAGCACGTATTGGGTAATGGATTTCCAACTATGACAAGGTATGGAACCACCTTTCGCTAGTGTACCTCTAGAAAGGAATACACTGGGTTCAACAAGAACATCTTGCAATCCGGCCACACATGACCGACCACTCATTTCGCTTGAGTGTATCAAATGTATATCACCAACGGTTGGGATCAGCAACCGTTTCCCGAATGGGACAGCATCAACAATAGATTTATAGAAGTAAATGAAATTCTAGATCAGGTGATTATACACCCTACTTCGGAGCGACCGACTTAGCCATGCTGCCTGCCCGATTTCTGTCATTTACCAGTTGATGAGGCATGAGGTTACGCTTCATCATCACATCAGATTCACTTCGAATGCAACATTGTCAGATCCGTCGAAAATCACTAATTGACGTCTACAACAGTACATTACGTGTTAGCTAAAGAAGTTTCCTTCTCTGCTTTCACTCTTGGTACGGTTGAAGAAATCAATGTATGTGACCTTTCTGGAAATGCTTTGTCAGACATTCATCCATACAAGTCATCCAGGAACAGGATGAACCGAAGGCACTATTTACTACATCCATCTTAGGCATTGTTATCTAAGACTTATACAATAGCCCTTGCACTTTATTCCGGCTTCAATTATCTTTGGCATATATGATTCGCAACGCTTTTGCTAATACAGAGTGGTTCTTTGGATAATAATCCAACCAGTCTCCAGATTAACAACGTTAAAATGGCCAAAACTTTGATAGTCGGTGAGTTAACTATCAAATGAAAACACGTGTGCAAACAAAGATATTATTTCCAAATGGAAATACTATCAATCAATCATCAATCACATATATACATACATATACATATATATATATATATATGTATATATATTCACATGTTCCTTATTTTCTATGTTTAGAAAATATATGTTATTAACACTGGAAAACATTTCCATTGTTTTTTATATATCACTATCATTTCACAACTATCAGTCCCTGACTGTAAACTAGTAGGAGAACAAATTCTCTATGTATAAACCCCGAAGGCCGAAACCAACATCAGATCGATACTCCGAAAACTATTCAACTTAACTAATCTCTAGTCAGTTTCTAATCTTGTTTAACTTTATTTGATTTACTCTATTTCGAATAACTAATATTCGATAAACTCTATTTCGATTAATTCTAATTTCGATATAACTCCATTACATTTCTAACACTTAAGTCTTATTTAAAATTCCCTTTTATAACTCTATTTATTTCGTAAATAAATAATTCCTTTTATAACCTTTATTTGTAAATGTTTTTTTTTCAAATATTTCTCTTCCTGTATTTGTCTATTTTATTTTCTAAATAAATAATCCTCTTATACTTCTATTTATTCTATTTGCTAATGATTTGGAAATATTTCCTTTATAATCTAGTTGTAAATGGTTTGCAAATAATTCCTTTAGGGTTTTATTTCTAAGTACTTCCTATTTATAAATAATCCATTTATAAATAAATTTCTATTTATAAATGTTCCATTCTATAAATAATTCCTTTTATAAAATCTTCTTTGATTTTAAAAATATTATCTCTTTTATAAAATCCTTTGATTTTATAAATAATCTATTTTCAATATTCATTTTGAAAATTCCCTTTTTCCACATTCCAGTATGTTATGGTATTTAACATATCAAATCACGTTGGCCAATATCATTCAAACACACACAATCAACAACAGATTATAATTCACATCATATATCAAAATATATGAAAAACAATAAAATAACTGTTGAGGAATCTAGTCAGATTCCTCCAACCTATTTCCCTGCGTCCACAGATGTTATACAATAAAATCAACATCCCTTTCCGTTCCGTATGATATATTCTGATAAACAGAATCAATATAGAAATTCAACTAAATGACTAGCAGTTCAATCAAACAGTCAACACACAGTCAATCAGCCAATATTTAACAATTCTAAAAATACAATTTGAAATTATAAACTGTTCAGAGTTAGTGAGATTTACTCACTTTGGCAGTTCATCGTTAAAGAACGATGAACTGTTTGTTTGATTTGAATCAAACAATTTATTTCACCATAAATTCATACGAGCCCCAATCCACTTCCGGTCAATTCCATTATGACGCGCTCGTCCATACGATCCCAGCGGATCTGACCGTTTGTTAATCTGACACCGTATGTAATAGTTATGATAGTTTGAAGTTAGTGTATATTTTATATAAAACAAAAACTTAGATTTAAATTATAAATCGGGCCCAACCTTTTTATTTATACGGCCCATTATTCTTTAAAACCAGACCCGCTCAGCCGCTTTTCTTCTCCAATTCTGAACACAACACCGTGCTTCTCAAAACCATGGCCATTGCCGTACCTTGATCAACCCAAATCTCCACTACAACTCAACCGAATTCATAACCATTAGCACCATCGTTCTTCTCACTCAAATCTCTTCACGCTGATACAACACATCCTCAACTCGCAGATCCCCTGCGATTTCCGTTCTCCACCTAAAACCGTGAGCTACAGGACACCTCCGAACCAAATTACCACCGCACTCTTCAAAATTTAGCACAAAATGAAGCTCTTCTTACCATGAACTAAAATCCACAATCCATACTCCAAATCGATGCTTCAATTTCGAGAGAAGTCGTGTCCTAGGATCACTGTTGGTTTTCGAATCCCCCCTGAAACTGCATCGCACCATATAATAAGTGCAGGGATTTTAAGAGAATACCTTTTTGAATCCAACCGTATACTCATTTTGATTTATAACATTTTCTTTGATTTTCTTTGGATTTAAAACTTCATGATATTTTGTTTTTGGAGATAAGTAACTGGCGGCCAATGAAGACATTACATAACGGCAGGGGATTTCCTTATGTTGTTCAAAAATGAAGGATGTGGCACTTATATGTTCACACATTGTATTTAGATATTATATTTATTATTTATCTTTGCTTCTAAAAATTCATGCGATCACACACAATACCCAAAAATCTCGAAAACAGACATGCCACTAGAGTTTGACATTACGGTTTCAACGAAACTGGTTTCGTCGAATTCCGACTCCATTTGCTCACACAGCATATTTTTAACAGTCAAAATATCGACTGTTTCTCACTCTAAAAATCCTTACGGCCACAAACTGACCCTAAAAATCACGAAACTGGAAATCTAACAACTATTTGACATTGCGGATCCAACAAAATTACTTTCGTCGAATTCCGACTTCGTTTGCAAAACCGGCTATTTTTAAAGCTTTGAATGACCCATTTAAATATATAAATATATTTAAATATAACTAAATTAAATATTTTAAAAATAAATATTATCGTCTATTTTCACAGTGGAATACCATACAACTCTAGAATATTCCTATATGAATTTCTAACTTGATATTTCAAATCTGGGTCAACCCGATAGTCGATTTATATTGAAATCCCTTTTCAGAATATAAATAATTCCTTTATAAATTATAAAGGAATTCCACAGCGACTTTTCTAAAATTTGATTTGGCCGTAAATCAAAATCTACCCAACGAAATCCAGATTTTTCTCTTCCACTAGAAAGATATACTCCACCAGCTCCACACGTTTCTTGTTTCACAGAAATCTGGCTTAAAACGAATTCTGTATATTCAGTTGAAGCTCAAATCATCAATTAACGAACTGCCGCGCCATTTCAAGCTCGATTTTAATTATAATATAATTATACGTTCAAACTGTCGTTATTTAAATATATTCATGATTCAAATTAAATTCTAAACTGAATTATATATCACAGATGGTCCAGTTCACATTGTATCGTCATTTCAGCCAATTCTGATTATTTCAGAATTAAATATATTATTTAATTATTATTTTAATTAAATATTCCCAGCTATTTAATTAAACCACCATTTAATTCACTATATCACTATTTATATAATTAAATCAATTAATTATAATACCTGGGTCATTACAGAGTGATTTGTGGTGAATGGGATAAAGAGCGTATGCACTATTTTATAATGAAAATAAGGGAACCAGACACAGAAGAGAACATCAACGTGGAAAGTAATTTAGGTGGCAACGGACAAGTGTTAAATTTTTTAGCATAACAAAAGCATGTGGCAAATTATTTCAGCACAATATCTTTGAGTATATATTCTCAGATATGGGTTTGAATGAGATAAAAAAGGCATGGTTGAACGAACAAACATCATTAGTGAATGATGCAATCGAAATAAACAACGTTGTTTACTTGTTTCAAACACGTTATAATTCAACCACTATCAACCGTAAATTAAATCTAAATGTTAACGCAAAAATACGCGAACTTTATTTCACAAATTTTTTCCTTTCTTTTTATTACATTAACTGTATTTCAAGTACCCATTTCAGAATAAATTTAAACTTAGCATTTTAATCGAAACAAAATTAATCACTATTTAAATTAAAAGTTCAAACATATATTTTGAAATTAAATTTTCCGATAATAAATTATATCTTTTTTAAATTACAACTTTATAATTCAAAGTGAAGTCAATTTATTCCAAGCTAAATTTACAATTTACTTAATATTGTAACTCTCGTTTTATCCACAACACATTGATATAAAAACCCAGTTTACGATAAGAATCCTACTTTGAGAGTAAATTCAAATAAATGCCAATTTATTATAATGAATTTCTCAAATTATTCGTAATGAAGTTTAATTTATGAAAAGGGATTTCATTTACCAATATCTAAACAATGTTCAAATAAAAAAAGGTCCAAATTTTATGTTGAAATCTAAATCTAAATATTTATTTTAACATTTAAATCTTAATTTAACTATATTTTTAAACATCAAAAATTATGGGTTGCTGCAATCTCCCCTACTTAAAACTTTTCATCCTCAAAAAGCAGAGGCTATAAAATTATGTTTAAGTAAAACAAATATTACTTTAAAATTTATGGAAAAAAATACTTACAATCTTTAGCGAATTGAAAATTTATCAAACAGTTCAAAGGAACTTAAATACCTAATTTTCTATAACCAAGTTCGTAAAGCTTTAATATCAACCTTTATCTATGCAAAACTCAAGTCATGGTATTAAAGACTAGCAATTTGGCTATATTTTCAAAATCAAAAATCTCAAAACATTTGAAAGCTTCAAATGATTTTTCTGACATAGAATCCCATTTTCATTTAAAACCATTGAAAGCTACATTTTTCTTTCATATAAAGAATCATACTTCACCTCGAGATTTCAAAATCGAAATCGCTTTCCAAAACTTCAAACATACTATGATAATATCATATTAACATATATGTTCCATCTCCTCGAGAAGTTCCCCCCATGACAAGGTCACTAGGGACGACCTATCGCATGAAATAATATATAAATGATGTCTCTCCAAACCCATAGAGCAGACCATTAATAAAGGCTCTTACAAACCCTAAATTACACACCCTTTCTTTAGTCACGGGTTACCCACATCCATGGTACATATCAAATCATTTTATATCCCAAAGTTATAAATCATTTCGCAATAACAATTCACAAATACTTTCAATCATAGTATTGTTGTCTTTCAAACATTTCAAATATCGTGATTTAAGTCATCGAAATCTCTTTGTTTATAAATTGCCTTATAAACTATTCATCATATCCAAATAATTGGAAAAACAATTCCGTTCAACAGTTGGAAATCCAATTTGATCAATTGATAGTACAACTTTCAACTTTTGGACGTATAACTTATGTTTTCACATTTCGAATAAATGATCTTATTTAAACATTTCAAGCCTTTCAAATCCTCTAAGTCAAAGACTTTAAAAATCATTACAAATCATATCAAGCTTCATAAATTTCAATTTATTTCGAACATCCTTGAAATAAGATTTCCAACAATTTTACATATGTTGATATTTTCTAAGATATTTATATCACCATAAAATCTTGCCGTCACTAATTGGAAATCATATTTGATCAATACGATTTTCTTGTTACCTTTTCAAATCAAGTAACCTTTTCAAATTTTAAAAGCTTTAGGAGAATCGTTTATGATATATATAAGTCATATCTATCTTCCTTTAGATTAAGTTTCATTTTCTTTAGTTTCAAACATTCCTATGATTTCCAAATAAATTTTATATTCTCATGATACAAAATTTCTAGAGTTTCAAATCAACATCTTAGAAATCATTTCAACCGTATAGTCGAATACATTTCCCTTTCAAACATTAATTTCAAAATATTTCAAGACATTATCTCATTTCCAGATTCTTTACAAAAAATATAGGACTTTTATTCATTCTCATTTCGATTACCCATCGTGTTAAGGTTACATTTTCCTATAGTCGGAAAAATCTTTCGAACATTTTATCCAAAAATACCCTCATGCTTCCACTACGCTACTATGATTTAGTATGTGCCTGTTTCAATCTGGTATTGTCCCACTTATTAATTCAAAATATTGATTTCAAAATTTTTTGGAACCATATCTTAAAATTTAAGGTTTCAAAATCCAAAGTCTCTTGTACAAGTTGGATTCTATATTTCAAGAACTTCCAATTACAATATAAATCTCATCTGTTGAGGTTCTGTTAACATAATGTCTTGGACAAATCAAAGTTATCTGGTTTCGATTTGATCTTGGTTTCATTCGATACACAACACAAAGTGGTATACATGGATGGATCAAGTCAAATTCCAGGAGCTTAACTCAATTAGGAGTTGAATATCAAATGAGCATCCCAAGGTAAGATGGTTGGAATCAAAATACTCGGCCAAATTCAAAAGATACAAGGGGATGAAAGACATTACCCAAGAACAAACGGTTCAAATTCAAATGATTAGCCTAGGCCAAGATAGGGAAGTCAAATGCGCATAAGGTTATAAGTATCAGTAGTTCAGTCATGGGATACTTGAAAATTTTCTCCTGATTAATTCTTACTTTAATTTTTTTTTCTCTCTATTTGCATCATAAGTGATTACTTGTTGAGCAATTTCCATTCAATTCATTCATCCTTATTGGTTTCTTTTGACAAATGAAAACATACAATTCAATCAATTCGTTTAGTTTGTTTTACTTGAATCCGTATCCCGTTTTGTCATATTAATCTTGTCATTTAAACCTATTATATTCCATTTCGTTTCATTTGATCTACTCATGTCAAATCCTAATGATATCACTTATGTTAATTTTTTCTTCTCTCTCTAAATTATTATTTGTTATACTTGATAACAACACCAATGAAATTTTAGTGCTATATATTTTGTTTTCCCTTTTTGCACTCCATTTATTTCCCTCTTGTCAAAATTTTCTTTTCGAGTAAGATTTATGTACACAAAATCCAATTCATCTTAAATGATAGTTTTGTCAAATTACAATAAGTTACATTTAATACATTTTATAAAATCTCAAGCGGAGAAAATAGTCCTCTCCCCCACTTAGAACTTTAGTTCCAATTGAAAATCTAAATGTATACTAATCCAAATTTAAGAACGTAGAATCATACATATGACTTATTTTCAAATTGGCTTTCTATTAGCGTTCAAAAATCTGAAATATAGGGGATGTTCTCAACATATCTTAAATATGATTTCTTAATAACTAAGCTCACTTAAGTGCATTTTCACAATATCACCTTTCAATTCTTTAAATGAGGTTCTTTTCTAAAATATTTTCATATATTTCAGTTGTTAACAAAATATTTTGATTTGCACTTATCTCTCATTATCCACATAAATATGCATTAAACTTAACTAAAAATTCTTTAACATTTTTTGCACATCTCGTTTGTTAAAAACATAACATAGTATCATCAACACTTTGCAAAATCAATTTATACTCCATTACAACGAGGAAGTCACAAAAACATATTCAAATGATTATCCCAACAACATTAAGTATTTCTCAACGTTTTAATCATAATTATATAGTTATCCCAATTTCGAAACTCGAAAATAATTACCGATGATGATCGATCAATCACCAGAATCATCCTTAAGCGACTAGAATGTAATTCTATATCCATCTAGTATATATTGGACTTAGTATATACGTTAGCTAGGCGTATATGCAAAATCCTTACATACTTGATCGTCCAACCAGGACGTCAAATAAATACTCACATCTGTTTTCATTACATTTTAATTCCTTTTCAAATCTATAATTTTCGAATTAACAGCATTCTTATATAAATCTTCATATATAAGCTTTGAATTTTTCTTATACCAAATGTCAATGAAATTCCCAAGTCATGTTTCCAACATATCATTCTTATTTTCCTTATACAAGATTCCATCTTATATCAAATCCTTCTAAAACAACAGTTTTTGGATTAAGTGTTTCCTTATGGTTGTCAATAAGTTTCAGATCTTGTACCGTGAAATTTTCCCTTTTCTTTCAATCCCAATTTCCGTAAAATTTTATCTTAATTCCAACAATCATTTTGACTTATAAATTGATTTACTATTTAATATTATTTCAGTTTAACTTGATTTAAATATTACCCTTTTTCCAAATTCATGTTTCATAACAACTTTTCATTACTTCTTATTCAATTTAGATCACACAACACGACTGTCATTGATTATATTCTCATATTGAACCATTCAGACTAAATATGTTTGGATCTTTATCAAATAGTAAATAAAATAGTAAGTTTGAATAAGAAAATGAGATAAAATGTTTATATAATTGTTAGACCAAAAAAATGGTACTTACACCCAAATAAAGATCATAGATCACAAAATGCAGAAAATAGTAAATTGAAAGGGAACACACGAGGTTTTTACAGTGGTTCGGCTGTAGATGTAGCGTACGTCCACTTTATAATCTTATTGTTATATTGCCGATTACAAGAATCAGTTACATGTGGACACAGAACCCATGTGTTTAAAGGAATTACAAGAGTTTATACACACAATTCACGTGTTAGTTGTGTAGAAAGGAGGAGAATTTGGATGTAGGAAGATGCAAAGTCCTTGCCCTCAGTAATGGTGGAAGCTACAAAGAAAATTGGCCAAAAGGTCCCTCAAAATTCCCTCAGATGGTGTATATATAGGCGTTTCCTGATACCAGTTCGTGAGGCACGTGGCACACATCCCAAAAATCTCGAAATGAGGTGGAAAACGTCTAGAAATCCTCTCCAAGTCGTCCTATGCCATGTGCGATCAGATCTGGATTGATAGGAGTGAAAATAGCCATGATAATAGGTCAAAACAGTGGGAGGCTTCAAGCAGTTCGTGGTCCTTTTGTGCTCCACGATCCTTGGGGGGAGCCCAAGGATGAGGGCGAACCCTAGGATGAGGGCGAGCCCTAGGAGGGGGACCCCTAAGATGCTCACGAGCCTTAGGAGGACAACCCCTAGGATGGTCACGATCCCTAGGAGGACGACCCCTAGTATCGCCACGAACCCTGGGGGGCGACCCCTAGGATGGCCATGATCCCTAGGGGCGAGCCCTATGATGGCAAGCCATTCTAAGAGGATGAGTTACGATCCAATTTCTAAGCTAGCGACGCTTCGTCACTTCATCCAAGTGATTGCCAAAAGATAGATTAACAAGTCGGCCCCTAGAACATATCTTGCTGGTTGAAGGAAGATATGTTCTGGATAATCTAAGAAATCCATAATCTATGAAATCTAGAATGCGATGATCACACCGGATCGTATTAAGGCCAAAAAAGCAACGATCATGCGGGATCGTATTAAGACCAGAAAACCGACGATCTCCAAAACCGTATTAAGTCCAGAGAACTGATGATCGCACGAGATCGCATTAAGACCAGAAAACTGACGATCTCTCGAGATCGTACTAAGGCTAGAAAACCGACGATCCCACGGGATCACATTAAGGCCGAGAGAATTCCAAAAAGACCAAATGCCCGTACCTGCAAAAAGATAAAACAAGCAATGCGATAATAGTTTCGATACGGCCTTACCGGAGTAAGACGACCAAGGAAATGCCATAGGAGTTTTTTATACTGGATGGATCCAATTCAGAGCGGAAGCTGAATGTTTATACTGGATGAATCCAGTTAGGAGCTAGAGCTCGTCCACTACGAGTATAATCCATAGTCGAGTTTCCATTCTAAGTACAATCCATACTCATATCGAGTTGAAGTTATGCGTGCCACAGCCTGACAAGACAGTCTGTCCCTATGCACAATCCATACTTGGGATTCCTAGATGAGTATAATCCATACTTAGACCATGATTGAGAATTCTGCCACATCCTGACAAGATACATGAGTTTGCTTAGCGTAATCCACGCTCGGATAATCCATCCTGAGGAGTGATGTGTGAATGACATTATCCACGTTTGTCTGTGAAGCACTGGTGCCCTTAGCATTGAAGCCAAGAGAGTGAGGGGGTCTCTGCTGAGTATCGACATTTAGGTCAAAGTGTCCTTGGAGTCGTGGGTCGCGGTTCGTGGGTCGCATATACTGATCCGACTCGATTTGTGATTCTAACTGGTCGGGTCAAGGGGGCGATCCAACCTGGTTGATGTGAGCCGCTCGAGCTGATTGAGCTTCTTCCATGCCATTTCCAGTGAGTTGTATGCTGGTCGGCCTTCCATCTATCTGATAGCTAAGCAATCCGCTTCTTTTTGAGCAAAAAATTGAAGTAGTATCGTGTGTCCCCCAACCTGGCATGCTAGAATGTTAGACTAAAAAATGGTACTAACACCCAAATGAAGATCACAGAATGCAGAAAATAGTAAATTTAGAGGGAACACACGAGGTTTTTATAGTGGTTCATGTAGTCTACATCCACTTTATAATCTTATTGTTATACTAATAGATCACAAGAATCAGTTACATGTAGAGATACAATCCATCTGTTTAAAGGAATTACAAGAGTTTATACACGTAATTCACTTGTTGATTATGTAGAAAGGAGGAGAATTTGGATGTAGGAAGGTGCAAAGTCCTTGCCCTCAGTAATGGTGGAAGCCGTAGAGAAGAATGGCCAAAAGATCACTAAAAAATGCCCTCAGATGGTGTATTTAGATGCGTTTCCTGATATCGGTTCATAAGGCACGTGGCACGCATCCAAAAAATCTCGAAATAAGGTGGAAAATGTCCAGAAATACTCTCCAAGTCTTCCTATACCATGTGTGATCAGATCCAGATTAATAGGAGCGAAAATAGCCATGATAATATGTCAAAACAATGCGAGGTTGCATTCCGTTCGTGGTCTTTATGTGCTTCACGATCCCTGGGGGGTGAGCCCTAGGATGAGGGCGAACCCTAGCATAGTCGCGAGCCCTAGGAGGTCGACCCATAGGATGGCCACAATCCCCAAGAGGGCAACCCCTAGGATGCCCACGAATCCTAGCAGGCGAACCATAGGATGGCCACGAACCTTAAGGGGCGAGCCCTAGGATGGCCACGATCCCTAAGGGGCGAGCCTTAATATGGCGAGCTGGTCCACGAGGGCGAGATCCGATCCAAATTCCAAGCTTGTGACGCTTTGTCTCTTCATCCAAGTGATTGCCAGTCCACACTCAAGTCCTGAATTATTCCAGATGTTAGAAATTCGTGTTGATACGATTTTTGCCAAAATATAGTGTAACTATAATATAGGTTAAAAACACAAAATGATTTAGGAAAATAGTTTAAGTAAATATAGTAAAGTGGATTTTAAGAAATATATAGTTTTTGTACAAAATAGATATGAATAAATTAGTACAACAAATTTGGTATAAACTAGGCTTTTCTAAAAAAAGGTTTAAATAAGATGAAAAATAATTATAATATATTAGTTATAATGAAAGCAATATTAATCTAAATCTGATCCGAGTCAAACTCAGTACCAATTCAGTTCACGTTTCGTCGACCGTTCCTTAGATTGAGTATCGTCAAGTTCCATTTTGTCAAGTTTCAATTTACCAAATTTTTATTGTACTTTTTCAAAACCCATACTTCAGTACTTGTCTTAATTTCTCTTCGATAAAACCTCTTTCAAATAATATTTTTTGAATTAATTGTCATCCATATATAAATCGTTCGCATGTAGGTTTCGAAATCTTTTATTTCAATTATCACAAATTTTCATTTTAGTTTCAAAATCTCCTTCCCTTTTTCCTCTTGTCTTTGAAATAATTTATTTCAAAACACTTGAAAAACCGATTCATCATTCAGTTTTATTTTCTTGATAATTTCGGACACTCGACAATCGATTTCGAAAATCTTTATTGCAAAAAGCTTTTATGTTCGAAATATTTCCTTTAAAATATTTCATTTTCAAAATTTCTTTCAAAAGTTTTATTTTTATTTTCAAAATCCGCTGATTCTAGCATCAGTTCTACTCATTCTGAGGCAATTCTATCTTATTTCTAATGAGTTTTTAAACTAATTAAGTCAAACTTTGTATGAACCAAAGCTCTAATTCCAGCTGTGATAATCCGCCATTTTGACCGCTCTAAGCCGGTAATTAAACCAACTCGAAACGTCCAAAATGACATATTGCTATTGTCTTACAGGGTCTGAACAGAGTTAAATATAGAATCAACGAGTACAATAATTGAAGCAGAATAAATTTCATATAAATATCAGAGTTGTATACAATATTTTGTACAACGGACGAATAATATAAAATGTATACATAAATTTATCTAAAAAAATTTGTTGTTTGTCGAGCCTAGTGCATGCATGCGTCTCCACGTGCCTCTCTTCGTTGTTGCAAGCTGAAATCTTTAAACCTAGAACACTTAGGGCCTGACCCGAGCATTCCATGTAAAATACAAAACACCCGAATCAGGATTAAACTTATTTCAAATAAATCATTTCGTAATAAACACATAAATATAATTGTTTAACCCCAATAAATTGTTAAATAACTTGGACATAATATCTAGGGAACTGCCTAATGTAAACATCATAGAACATAATCATCTTATGTGTGGCATGTAAAGGAAGTGACAAGTATAAGTAATATGATGCATGCCAGTACATAAGGTTGCAAGAAAACAGTAAGAGCTGGTGCAACAAGAAGTCACACATGGGTGGGTTATTAATAACATATTATGGAAATTTATCACACAAGTTAACGCAGGTAGCATGCATGAAAAATAGGAGCTTAAGCCCAAGGTAAGTAGGGATAACTAAGGCAAATACGAGTTATGCATGCATGAAAAATGCAATATAAACCGTGCATTGATAACATATAAGCATCAAATAGCCGGTACAGAAAAGGGTGATTCGTGGCATGGTAACTCACAGGTTCAAAATTACAATAGTATATAAATTAGGACAATGCATGCAAAAAGAATTAAACATAACTAATGCATGCAAATAACCAGAGTAAATTAATGCATGCAAGTTAAAGGCGGTTCCAACATTCAAACTAGCCAGGTCAGTCAAATTATGGCATCCTCACCAAGTAAGTCCAACTAGGCATTTTAGTTTTCAAGATAAAAGGTAGACCGTAATATACGGCTCGGTTTACTCATATATTTTAGCTCGCGTGCCATTACAGAACCAAAAGGGTCAGGCCAACACATGTAAAGGCAAGATGTGATGACTACAAGGTATATTCAATATTTTTACATAAGTCCAACGTGCATGTAAACAAATTCTTAAAACTAAATAAGGGTAATCTTGGCATATCCAATCACTAAAGTAGCATGGGTATATTTACTCCAGATTTCATCACACTACAGCAATTATAATTCCAGTTGGTAGAAAATTCAAATGGAACAGTAAACTAGGCTGAAGCTTATACAATAACAAATCACGCATAGAGGAGGTGATAATGGCACACATATTTGAATTTACAATGGGTTTTTCCTTCTTATTATAAATATATATATAAACCGGCCTTTTGGTCCGGTTACCAAAACTACACGAGACATGCTCGTCTCAACATATCGCGTGATATTACAGCCCGGAGGCGTCGCCAAT
Organism: Allium sativum; assembly: GCA_030737875.1. NCBI lineage: Eukaryota > Viridiplantae > Streptophyta > Magnoliopsida > Asparagales > Amaryllidaceae > Allium > Allium sativum. Next base: position 578,468,928 of record CM060915.1, on the reverse strand, counting down.
ATCATCCGGGGTCCAGTACCAAAAGACTCGAGTCTGGCCACCAGCAGGATGTCGCATCCTTCGAACGCAACCTCCATCTGTATCCGTCCGCATCCGAGCTGAAGGCGAGCCGTCAAGCGGGTCTAGGCGCAGCGCTGGTAGGGGTTCGGGGCCCTACAGTCCCGGCGGCGATCGACCTAGCTAGTTAGGTTGAAACTATGGGCACCGCCCGATTCATCCAATTTCCGCCAACAATTGTGTTGCCCAGAATTACTAGATCAGCTCAAAGTCAAGATTCAGCTAACAATTTCAGCGAGCCTCGCTGCTCCTCCAGCGCATTCCCGAACTAAGGCCTCGACATCCCCTGACACACCGACCAGGATTTCGAGCCCCCAAGCCACTCCGACAGATCTCGCACCTCTCAAACAGAATTTTCGAACCACCTCGAGTTGCGAAATTCCGCACCCTCAAGGTGCGAAATTTTGCACCCTCGAGGTGCGAAACTTCATACCTGCGAAGTGCGAAATTTCGTACCCTTGAGGTGTGAGATTTCGCACCTGCGAGGTGTGAAATTTCGTACCATCGAGGTGTGAAATTTCGCACCCGCAAGTTGCGAAATTTGTACCCTCGAGGTGCGAAATTTCACACCCATGAGGTGCGAAATTCTGCACCCTTGAGGTGCGAAATTCGTACCCTATGGGGTATGAGTTTCGCACCCCCAGGAGGTACGAATTTCGCACCCCCGAGGTGCGAAATTCGCACCCTGCAGGTGGGAAATTTTGCACCTTGGCCCAGGTGCGAATTTTCCGAGGCCGAGGGCTGCAAGCGCGAATTTTCTGTAGATGGTCCCTATCTCTAACTACTCCAAACTAACCCCTACCTAACCACTTCCTATAAATACCCCATGGACTCACACTTCAAAAGGGATAGATTCTTGAGCATTGAGACCTCCATAGATCTTCATTAATGGCATCTCCTCTTTGCGGAAGAAGAAGGACAAAATTGTCCATTTTACTATTTCTTGCAAATATGACTATTGTAACTTCATGTAGCGTAGTCAACGAATGTAATGAGAGGGTCCCAACCATGTAATCTTTCAAGTGACCAATTAAATTCCAACAACTCTTCAAAGTGGACGTAGGCCCTCACTAAGGCCGAACCACTATAAATCTCTTGTTTTATTTACTGCTTATGTTCTATTTTATGTTCTTGTCTATGCGACCATATTTATAATTCCTAATAATAGGGAATCTTTGGTGTTTACGATATTTTTCTCCATCAACATTTGGTGCTTTCACTGAGAAAACTCGGATTTTGCGCCTTTATCGCACATTGTTATCTCGAACCCCGACGAGCTTAAGGTTCCTTGCTAAACCTGCTGTCGAGTCCGCTCATGATGGCAAAGCGACTAAAGGATGCAATGATCGTCTCTTCGGCCACAGCCGAGGCCGGGATATCCCAACAACCTCAACTTGTAAACATACCAGCCACTTATGAAACCTTCCCTCCTATTGTGGACCCCGAAGCACCTGCAACACAAGATCAAATCCGCGCTCTTAATGAAAGATATGAGAACACAGATGTTGAGCTCAACCAAGCATTAAGGAATAACATCGAGCTTATGCGACAACTTCAAGAAAGTCAACGCATCGTCGCTCAATTTCAACTAGCTCGGAACATGGTTCAACCTCGACTAACTATCTCAGAAACTTCCTCTTTTGAGTCGAGGGGCCCGCATCAAAGAAGCAGGTTTAATCTCATTAACAACATCGCCACTCGTACCAACGCCCTCGACAACAACAATGGGAACAAAAATGGAGACCGAACTACTATCACGTATAGTGAGGGGGCACAGTACCAAGGTCGCTCTCGCTTGATTATCAATGACGAACCAGGTCCTACCAACCAACCTCTTCCTCGACACAACCCAGCATCCGCTAATCATGATGATGGCCCCGTTAGTCCAGCGGCCCACGCCCCTCCAGAACAGGATCCTCATCAACCTGCTCCTTACCAAGATTCAATTCTAGATGTCGAGGACATGGAGGAAGACGATCCAGACGTCATCATAGAAGACGCCCACGCAACAGGACTATAGAACCTCACCAAAACCCATGGTACGCGATGGCGGATCCCCATCCAACTTACCCTCCCGACATGGTCCAATGGACCATGAGGGAGAGGTGAGGAAATGTGCATGATTCATGGGAAGCGCACATTAGGCGCAACCCCTTCACAAGAAGGGTAAACGAACCTGAGTTACTGCGACGCTTCAGCGTGCTACAGATGCCGCTCTATAACAGCACAACAGACCCCTGTACCTTCCTAAACCAATATGAATGGCAAATGGACTCGAGCCAAGGCAACGATCCGGTCAAATGCAAGTGCTTCCCAGCCTTCTTATCAGGAACCGCTTTGTTATGATTCTGTTAGACCAAAATGTGGTTCTAACACCCAAATTGACTAAAATCAAAATAAAATAAGATCGAAAACGAAAAGGAGACACAGGATTTATAGTGGTTCGGCGTTGAAAAGCCTACGTCCACTTTATAATCAATTTTCTTGATGATGCAGATAAAAATACAATGAGATATTCACTCAACTTCACTCGCTTTTCATATACATTCACTTAACTATCTCAACATATACTTTGAATGATGATTTTGGATTGTTTGAGTGCTGGAATTCGGTTCTCTTTGATGTTTGAACTGTAAGAGTGCTCAAAAAGCTCCTTTCAAATGCCTCTTGATGGGGTATTTATAGGTGGAAATTCATCCAGAATCCGGTTCGGATCGGGGCTACGTGGTTCTTATCCCATCATTCTCGGGCTCAGATGGATTTCAGTGTTGATAGCGCACCAGGTTAGTGGTCAACATGTGTAGGAAATGGTTGTAACTACCCCGAATATCCAGGAGATTATGGGGTGAAGCAACATGGTATACTGGGTTCGGTTCAGAGGGGCGAGTAGAAGGGGTTCAGATCGGGGCATCCGATCCGGTCCGACGTGTGTGGAACTTGAGCTCTTGTCCATTCTGCTATGTTCCGTTCTGGTCTGATAGTGGCCCTCTGATCCGATCCGATGCTTTTTAAGAAGAAGTGTTCTTAGACGCTTGACATCTCGACTTTGTGTAGTCTAGTTCACAAAGTAGACTAACATTTTGCCCCCTCAAAGGATGCTTCTGTTGGAGACGGAGCATGCTTTGATGTCATTTACACAGTGCCTTTCTGAAATTAAATTGTTGAAAAGTCGTTTCTATTGACATATAAAGACACATTGCTTCAGAATGTTGCATCTCTTGATGTTTATATATACTTCGCATAGTATGTAAATCCATTTCTTTATTTTCAAACAGCTGGGATAACTCTTGTTAACATCCGATTGTCCTTCTAGGTGATTTTATTTTTGATTTTCTTTGTTTTTATTTCCTCTTCGAATTTTAACTCAATTTTGATGCCAAGCTGATGCACGAAATTACGTTCGGTTCGGGCTCCGACCCGAACAGCCTTTCTTCCTCTCTTGGTTAGCACTGGGTCAGTGGGCTGGAATGCCTCGTGGGCTTATATCCCGGTCCGAGCGGAGAAAAAGAGGAGGGAATACGAGTAGTCACCATCGACTTATATAAGCTCATCACCCTTTTCGTTCTTCCTCTCTTTCTTTTTATTTGCTTTTTCTCAGCCGATTGAACATAGAATCCCTAACCTTCTGAAACTCCAAAATCCCCTTTATTAATCATCAAATCGCTCTCGTAAGTGGGGTTTAAACTCGATTCTCTTGATAATAATCGATATCAATTAGGATTTACGATTGACTTGACTGATTTGGACATGGTTTTGGTTCGAGTTCGTCATCATAGCCTCCTCCTCCGCTACCATCGTCGCTGGTGGCCCAGTCGCCGCATTGAGGTGTTGGGAGGAGGGGATTAAGACCCACTGTAGGCGATTTGACCAAAAAATAAAAACTTGGTCTTGATTGGGGATATTAGCATAGAATTGGGTTGTAAGTTAGAAAAGGAGGAAGAAGAAGGATATTACAGGGAATCGGTTCGGATGATGGGATATAGAAAATGGAGAAGAAGAAAGGGAAGAGAAATTCGCAGAACCGGATCGGGTCGAAACAAAAGTTAAAGAGGGGAGGCAAAGTTTTTTCTACCGGGTCGGTTCGGAGCAAACAACAAAAATGGGTAACAGAGCTCATTTGACCGGATCGGGTCGGAGTGGGAAATAAGGAAGAAGGGGCGTTGGTATTCAAGCTCATCCGATCCGCTCCGAATACATACTCTCGAACCGGTCCGGTTGGATGTATACCTATGACCTAAGCACGGCTTCGCATCCGATCCGATCCCAACATGCATATCTGAACCGAACCGAAGTAGCCCAACTTAAAGCACAATAATTTGTCCAATTTGCTAAATAACCATTTGACATAACTTCCAACTTCATGAATAGTTAGGATAGTGCCTTACGAACATAAACGAAGATCAATAGCTATTCTGAACATCATTGTGTCACCAAAACTTTACATAACGCTCCTAAATGTTTACTATTCCAAGCGTTTGCTTTCATGTTTTGCACTCACCATACACACTTTAGTCCACACGTATGCACAGGGGGACACGGGATAATTTACTCTAACTTCTGTTATTACTTCTTCGATAGTTTAGTGATCATGGCCAAAAGACATTCTTCTAGGCTGGCAGAAAAGAAAGAGGTCCCAAAGACATCCAACAAAGTTACTCTTGATGACATATCTTCTTCCTCTGATCCTGAATGGGGTGACGAGGGATCGGATTATGAAATGGGGGCACATACTAGTGGAACATCTTCTGACAGTGAAGTTTCTCTGGGTTACGAAGAGGAAGGAGGGGTCGGAGATACCCGAGCTCCTGACAAATTTGAATCTGCCGTCATATAGGAATCACCTCAAGATTCCGTTGAATCGACAATTGATTATGATAGGCTCCTTCGAATATGTTTGAAGTACGGGATACATAAAAAAGATACCATGGTGCCATCTAAAACCGACCATCCTCATAATCCTCCGGAGGGATTTATGGCAATCACTCGATTGATGTGCATGGTCGGAGCTATTCCCCCGTTTTCCCCCTTTGTCGTTGACTTTTTAAGACAGATGCGGATTGCCCCCATGCAGCTGCATCCCAACTCTTATGCTTACCTGCATACCTTATATGTAGCATACCGCGAGATCCTAGGCATAGAGCTCACTTTTGACGACGTTCATTTCTTCTATAACTTCAAGCACCGGACTCGAGAAACTCCTTCTTTCTCTTACTTTGAGTCTGTCCCAAAAAGAAAGATAATTTCTGCGCCCTTCAGTAGCAAGGCCGGCGACTCCAAGACGGAATGGTTTTATATACGGCAACAGCCGGGGTATGCTAGGAGATGGACAAAATCGAGTAAGGCATCGATTTTCTAAACCCCGACTCTAAATGTCCACGCCACCATACTAATTTGTTTTCTTTTTGTTTGCAGTTGACAATCCAAAACCGATATCGGGCCAAGTATTCTTTGATCGTATGCATCGGCTCCTTAATGGTGATCAAAAGTTTTTAACTATAGATGAAGTCCTCAAGGACGAATATCTCCATCACCACACGCTGCTATCCATTACCCGTAGTATAGGTCACGGGCCAGGTCCATATGTGTATATCCCTCCATTGAATGTAATTCCAGAAATGGGTGAGAGATCGAAAGGTCCCACCATGCCATTACAAACTTCACCCTCTCCAAGTTCGACTCAAGACGTTGAGTTGGCTAATTTACCCAAAAAGCACCGAGAGGGATACATCACTCCTGGGGATGTTGTTTCTCCTGAGAAACCACCATCTCCTAAAGAACAGCCAACAGGCGCTTCCCAAAGAAATGCTCCTACTGTTGATGATCCCATATTTCAGGGCCTGGGAGATCTTCCACTTCTTGACACTATTTACACTTTTGAGGATTTTTGCACAAATCCTTTAGTTTTTACATCTTCGGAGGAGCTACTCCTATTAAGCCCAAAGAGCCCTCTCGTACTAGCTCAGCTCCAGACTCTGGTTTGTCGGAGGGGGGACACCACGTAGGATGCACTTAACACAATTGCACCCCACTTCACAGCAGTTACGTCTCGTGAGGATACTGATTTTGAATTCCACTTACATTACTGTGCAGGTACAATGTCTCGTGCTTACTATGACATCAAGAAGCTACGTCGCAGCATGTCCAAACCCCCTCACGATACTGAATATGATCATCGCGAAGATCGCGATAGGGAGGATAGAATGCCCTATGATTCTTATCGTTCACGGTCCTCGCGCTCTCGCTCTCCCGTCCGGTTAGATCCAGAGCGATATAAGGGTTACCATGGTCACCGAGAAGAGGACAGGCCGCAATCAAAAGACTCAACCTCTTCTCAAGAAAAGCGCAGTAGGGAGAGGAGCCCGCCAAGAGATACCGAATCACAAAGCAAGCGTAAGGTTCTTGCTAAACGGCCTAGAAGGGATGAAGAGGCCATTGAGCCCTCCACGCACAGGGATACCGAGCTGACATTCCCTGCATCTCCACCGCTGGATGCTGAAACTGCAGTTAAGCGGGCGTATCTGGAGGAGCAAATTCCTGATCATTACTTCGAAAACTTGACTTTTTTACCTGCTCTTGAGCCTATTTCTTTGAGGTGGGCAGATGAGGCCAAAGCAAAAATAGACGCGGTCGAGAAATAATATTCAGAGATGTTCAAGTATTCGCGCAGCCTCTCCAGAATTATCCGAACTTTAATCACGAATACTGACTCGATGAAAAAGACCACAGAAGACGATGCAAGGGCCTTAAAAAATTTAGGAAAAGACCTCAAGGATACACAGGATCATCTTGCTGTTGCTCAACGGTACGCTGCCAGCTTCAAGCAACAATTTGAAGATTTACAAAAACGCTATCATGACTTGCTCGAGTCCCATTCTCAAGAGCGCTCGGAGCTGAAAAAGCAAGCGGAGGATGCCAGGTCAAATGCTGCCAAAATGCAACTCGCTTATATTGACCTTGAGCGAGAAAAGGCCGAGTTGGCGAAGAAGAACGCCGAATTGGAAAAGAAAAATGCTGACTTGGGTTCCAAGTTGATGGAGGCCGAAAACAGGGCTGCCCTGGCGGAGGGTAATGTCGAAAGCGTTATCAAATTGGCCGAAGAATCTCGCAAACAATTAGCGGAAGCCCAGGATGAGGTGCAGGGTTTAGGTGAATTATTGATTGAATTTTTCGCACATATAATCAGCTACCGGAACATCTCTTGGATCGACGATTACCCGACTATCTTGGTTCATGTATGGAGCCAAATTGTTGAATGGGAGAAAAAAGAACTCAAGGTAGATTCCATCGACGAAGATAAACTTATGGAAAAGTACTTGAGAGATGACGAGCCGGCGAGTCTAGCCGAGGGGCATCGCCTAATTGCTGCCGCCATGAATGAAGAAAAGCGAAAGGCTCAACGAAAGGACGCCTTGGAGGTTAGCTCTTCTTCCACTACCACTAAAACTCTTGAAGTAGAGGAATACGACCCCGAAAATTCGACGATCCCTCAGACATCTCTTTTATCTCCTATTCTTGAATCGGCTTCAGAGACGGCAGCTACTCCGGCTGAGAAATCATCGGAAGGTATTTCTACCTTTTCACCCCAATTCTCAAAGCTGTTTCGACTTTCCATCGCATAGTCGGACAATCAATGAAGAGCCCTTTATTTTCTTCCGAGTTGATAACCGTTACTTCTCATTCGGCAGGTGCTGTAACAGCCGAGAAGGCAGACGTGCCCCAAGGACCCACTGCTGAAACAAAGTCAGCGGAGAGGGATGAAGGAGACAAGGGTAAAGTTAACTCTCCTCATGATGGCGAGATGATAGACGCCTTAAAAGATGATGGTGATGATGAGGGACGTGAGGAGGATCTTGAGGTGGCTATAGTTGGGGAATCGAAAAGCGCCGATGACGTTACTTTAGCTGCACTGAAAGCCGAACAAGATAAATGCATGCAGCTTAAAGTTGAAGATTTAGACCCCAAAAGCCTTAAGCCCCTCGCAGTAGTGGATGCTGGATTAAGGTTAGTTGTTAAGCTTTCGACTAGATCTATTACAGAAGAACTTGCTAAAAAGTCCTCTTGATTCCAGCGTTCCGCCTTTTGGGAAAAAGTCGACTGATTCCAGCACTTCAGCCTCAGGGAAGAAAAAATCAAAGCGCATCTTGACTGATGCTGAAAAAGAGGCGAGGGATGCAGAGAAGGCTGCTAAGAAGTCCAAGTCCACTTCGAAGTCTAAATGATGGAGTGTCTTGCTTTATTTTAGCATTTGATTGGCCCATAATTGTTGCTGCGAGTGTGGCCCTTGCACCTTCTTTTTGCCTGTTTTCCTATATAAGTTCATTCATTTGTAAATAAAAATAATTCATTTCCTGCAATGTCTTTTAGTTGTCAGTTCTGTACTTATGTAAAAATGCAAATGCATGTCCTACTATAGTTGTGTAATGGAGTCATAGTGGGGGGAAATATGTATGTACATATATGCCCCCAGTCAATCCTGAAAAACTATTCAAGATTTAGTCAAAAAGTATGAATGTCCCCGATTCTCCGACGGGGTCACATTCCTTGTGTCATTGATGCCTGTCCTTTTTCTGGCATTTTTTATACTCTCCCGTCTTATATTCGGGTTAGATTCTTGCTGAGGCAGTCTCTTGTCTGGGTGCACCTTCACGCCTCAGAGGACGTCGTCTTCCCATCCTTTATACTCTCTCTCAATTCTTGAGAGTTAGAGTTAAGAATGTCGTCTTCCCATTCTTTCATGTCTCATTGCACAAACAGTCGTTGTGTTTGTTCCTGCATATAAGTTGTTTTCAACTTTTCAGGTTTTAAATTAACATCTTATATTCCACAATCATAATCGAATAGTAGTTGAAGGTATAAATAATGCAGGAAAGTAAATGGAACACGATATTTTTATAGTGGTTCGGCTAAGTCGTAGCCTACATCCACTACATAGTTCTTTGTTCATATCAACAGACTTTTCTAAGGCAAGTCATGCCTTTTTACAGAGTTCATAAGGAAAACAACAAAAAGTACAACATCCCTAATTCAAATATCAAATCAAGTGTTGGGCATTCCAATCCCTAGGTACTTCTTCACCATCCACGGTCGTTAACTTGAAGGCTCATGTTTCCAATTTCCATTGGATGACAAAGGGTCCTTCCCACTTTGGACCGAGGTGAGGAAGGGATGGAAAAACTCGCTTTAGCACCAAATCTCCTGGTTCAAAGGTCCTAAAACGAACTTTTTTGTCATAAAATTGTGCCATCTGATGTCAATGTCTTGACGCACGCAAGTCTGCCTCATCCCTTTTCTCTTCGATTTCATCAAGAGACTCGAGGAGGAGTGCCCGATTCGTCATCGGGTCATAATATGTCACCCTGTGAGAGGGAACTTCAAGCTCTACCGGAATTACCGCTTCTGAACCAAATGAGAGAGAGAAAGGAGTATGACCGGTAGCTGTCTTAAACGTTGTCCGATATGCCCACAAGGCTAAGGGCAATTCATCCACCCATTTTGCCTTTGCACGTTCTAATCGCTTCTTGAGGATGGACTTTATGACTTTGTTTATTGCTTCTGCTTGCCCGTTTGACTGTGGATGGGCGACTGCAGTGTACCGTTTGTCGATCTTATATTTCTGGCAGAAATTTCTGAATTCGGCACCATTGAACTGGGTTTCGTTATCAGTTATAATGGTCCTTAGAATCCCAAATCGGCATATGATATTTCTAACCACGAAACTTGTCACCTTTCTCGCTGTGATTTTAGTTAAGGGCTCAGCTTCCACCCACTTCGTAAAATAGTCCACGGTGACTATTGCATATTTCGCTCCTCCTTTGGCAGTCGGTAGAACTCCGATGATGTCAATTCCCCACATGGAAAACGGCCAAGGACTCACCATCGATTTGAGCTGGGTCGGTGGTGCTCTGGGGATCTTGGCGAATCTCTGGCATTTGTCGCAGCGTCGTGAATAGTCAGCTGCATCTTTATTAATTATGGGCCAGAAGTATCCATACCGCAATACCTTCTTTGCTAAGGTCTGACCTCCCGTATGGTCTCCACACTCACCTTCATGTACTTCTCCTAGTACATGCTTGATGTCGTCGTGTGCTATACATCGTAACAGGGGCATAGAAAATCCTTGTCTATAGAGAGTATCATCTTGAAGGATGTATCTGGTGGCCTTGCGAACTATGGCCCGCCTCTCACTCTTCTTTGACGGGAGTATCCCATTTCTAAGGAAATTTTTAATTGGGGTCATCCACGACTCCTTCTCCGGTTCTGTTTCGAAAGCTAATTCAATTTCCATCGACTCAAAGCTTGGCGATCCCAATGTTTCAATTGGAATCATTTCGGTTTCCTCCAGATTGTCGGAACTAGCTAGCTTTGCTAGCTTGTCTGCCTTTTGGTTTTCGGCTCTTGGGATATGCGTTATGTTATACCGTTCCAAGTTGCTCAACATCTCCTCCACTTTCCCGAGATACACGATATGTCGAGGTCCCCGAGCCACAAACTACTTCCACACTTGTCAGATGACTATTTTGGAGTCGCAGAATATATCCAATGCCTTTATTCCGAGTTCTTTAGCAAGTTTCAGCCCGATAATCAGGGCTTCATATTCAGAGTCGTTATTAGTCGCTGAAAATTCTAATCGTAGAGCATAATATAATGATCGTCCCTCAGTAGTAACTAAGACGACTCCAGCTCCGGACCTTCGGTCGTTCTTGGCTCCGTCTGTGTACAGCTTCCATGGATCTAATTTTAACTCCTCCTCTGACTTGACCACCTTGTCATTGATCATTTCCTCCTCTGGAATTGTGAACTCTGCTATAAAGTTAGCCAGAGCTTGCCCCCTGATCGATCTCCGTGGCTGAAAATTTAAATCAAACTGACTTAATTCAATATTCCATTTGATCAAACGTCCCGATGCTTCGGGTCTTTGCAACACCTGCCTCAGAGGCTGATCAATGTATATGGTTATTGGGTGAGCTTGGAAATAGTGGCGATGTTTTCGGGAGGCGATCAGGAGGCTATAAGCAAGCTTCTCAATCCTTGGGTAGTTGCATTCTACAGCTGCCAATTTCTTGCTTACATAATATACTGGCCTTTGCACTTTGTCTTCTTCTCGGACCAAGGGGGTGCTAACAGCGTGAGCCGACAGTGCTAGGTAAACAAATAGCTCTTCATGATCCATTGGCTTCGACAAAATCGGTGGTTTCTCCAGTAATTCCAATAAATTTCGAAAGGCCTCAACACAGTCCGTAGTCCATTCGAAATTTTTCTTTCCCCTTTTTATCAAGTCAAAAAATGGGATGCATTTGTCTGTTGCTTTGGAGATAAATCTACTCAACGCAGCTACTTTCCCTGCGATACTTTGGACATCTTTGATTCTACTTGGTTCTTCAATGTTTCTTATCGCTACTATTTGACTGGGATTGATTTCAATCCATCGAGAGCTCACGATGAAACCTAGAAACTTTCCAGGTGCCACTCCAAATGAGAATTTCAAAGGATTTAACTTCATCCGATACTTTCGCAGGATACCAAACATCTCTGCCAAATCTTGTGTATGGCTGGAGGACTGTTCCGATTTGACAAGCATATCATCCACATAAAATTCCATAGTCTTCCCTATTTGGTTATAAAACATCCTGTTCACCAAGCGTTGGTAGGTAGCTCCAGCGTTTTTCAATCCGAACGACATGACCACATAGCAATACAACCCCAAATTTGTAATGAAGCTCGTGTGCTCTTGATCGGGCACATGCATAGGAATCTGGTTGTACCCGAAGTATGCGTCCATGAAAGAAAGAAGTTCATGTCCCGTTGTCGAATCTACAACCTGGTCAATTCTAGGGAGTGGGAGGCTATCTTTCGGGCAAGCTTTGTTCAATTCTGAAAAATCAATGCATGTCTGCCACTTTCCGTTTGACTTCTTTACCAAAACTGGATTTGATATCCAGTCGGGATATGTCGAATCTCTAATAAATCCGTTCTCTTTCAACTTCTCCACTTCCTCTTTCAGAGCTGCCGATCTCTCTGGGCCCAGCACACGTCTCTTTTGCTTTACAGGAGGGTGTTTTGGGTTTATACTTAATGAATGACTCATGATGGATGGCGATATCCCACACATGTCGGCGTGGATCCAGGCAAACACATCCAGGTTTGCCTTCAGGAAGTCAGTCAGTTCTTTAGCTCGGTGTGGATCCAACTGGGATCCAATCTTCAAAACTTTTGCTGGATCATCTTTGTCAATGGGTATGTCCACTGTCGCTTCGTTAGGAGTTGCATTTCTAGCCTCTGGTTCCTCATCTTCTCTGAGATCCAAGTTTTTAGGCATTCCCTTGGGCAACTCCTTCGGGGGTGATCCCTTTAATTGCTACACCGAACCCTCCTTTGGAGGAGGTGAGGTACCTTTAATCTCGATGTTGAGTCCCTTCATTAGCATCTTTAACTCGGCAATATAGCAAGCCCGTCCGGAGACTTGATCTCCTCTCATTTCTCCTGTTCCGGCTTTAGTTGGGAACTTAAGCAGTAAACACCACGGGGCGATACAAGCCCTAAACTCTGCAAGGGTAGGCCTTCCTAAAAATGCGTTGTAGGGCGAATCTACGTCCAGCACTACGAACTAAAGCATTCATAATCTTCGACAATCCCCTTGCCCGAATGTTACGGGCAATTCTATATACCCCATTGGAGCTGTCGATGCCCCGTTGAAGCCTCGGATCCAACCTTCACAAGGCTTCAAATCTCCGGCCTCAAGTTTCATCTGATCAAATGACTTCTTAAACAAAATATTAACAGAGCTTCCATTGTCCACTAGTACCTTATGAACCAGTGCCGGTCCAATGGTAGTGGTAATGATCAACGGATCTTCGGTAGGTGACTGGATTCCGGTATCATCTCTGCTACGGAACACCACATCATTGAACATTGTTTTCTGCTATTTCACAAGGGTGATATCTTCCAAATCGTCGCACTCATCCACATCTACGTGCTTAACTACATTAACGTATTGGTCCATTGCTCTAAAACTGTGGATAGCTGGGTGGAGTCCACCTACTATGGTGTTAATAACAATTCCCTTGCCTTTCTGTTGCACTGTAGGCTTGGGGGTAGACTGATTCTGGTTTGGGGTCTGTTCTCCTTGCCCCCTGTCTCTTGGGACAGCCTTATACTCATCCAATTTTCCTTCGTGCAGCAGCTTCTCAACTACATCTCTCAAGTGTCGACATTCATTCGTTGAATGCCCATGAGTTCCATGAAATAAACAAAATTTTCCAGTTGCGATTTCTTTCTCTGTTGAATCTCGTGACGGCGGTCTTTTGTATTGCAAAACATTGTATGTATCCAAATAAATGTTCTCTAGAGTGCCATTCAGCGGTGAATAATTCTCAGAGGTCTGGAACCGGGGTCTTTTGTCAGAATTACTTCCTCGGTTCCTATTTCTCTTGTTACCATTCGCATTACGTTTGCTGTTGCCCCCGTTTCCATTATTATTGTTTCCATTCTTGTTTCCCACATTCACTTCGACTTTCCCAGAACTTTCTTCAGACTGCTTTACAGCAACATTACTCTGAACAGTTTCTTTTGAAGCCTCTCCGGACTTCCTCTTTCTGTTTGCCCTTGCTTCCTCTCGTCTTAACTGAATATTGGCCTTCTCATAAAACAACTCTCTTGTGGGAGGTGGCTTCCTAGAAAGATAATCTCCAAACTCGGAATCAGGATCAACTCCTTCCATTAAAGCCATCAAGATGGTAGGCTCGTGCGGGTCACTGACTTCTGTTACAGCTAAGTTGAAACGGTCAAGGTATGACTTCAGAGACTCACCCAGCACTTGCTTAATTCTCGATATTTCAATAACATTCTTAGACTTTCGGGCGTGAAGTCGGAATTGATTCATAAAATGTTCACTCAATTCCTTGAAATTCGATATCGATCAAGGAGGAAGTCGGGTAAACCATAGTAATGCCACGTCTTCTAAATAAATCGGGAAAGCCTTACATTTCACTGCGTCAAGGGCAGCGACAGCATTCATAAGCCATGCGTATCGCATCAAATGTTGTCCTGGGTCGGTTCTCCCGTTATACCTGTCCATCTGCGGCAGGTTAAAACGTCGGGGGAGCTGAAAGTCAAGGATGTCATCAGTAAAGGGAGTATGGCTTCGCTCAATGCCATAATCTTCATTGGTGTAGTTTCAACTCTCAGACATGATCTGGCGTACCATAGCCATACGTCAGCATTGGTCAAGGGCCGTTCAGGCTCTCTGGCTCTGATGTTCGGGTTTCCTCTGGGCTCCTGATCAGGGGACACCCTCCTTCTTCTAGCCGCTTCTGCTCTACTTTGCTCCCTACGTTCCCGGTCGATCTCGGGAGGAAGGAGCAGAAGCATTTGTCATTGAGTGGGATTGGTAAGGTTAGGGTCTCTAGGCAACACATGGGATCCCCGCATTGGTAATAGCATAGGCTCTCTCAAGCTCGGATCATTGGGTCCTAGTACCCGAGCAGCGTCCTCGCGGGACCCCAAAGATCCGAAAGTCATTTGCACCAAATTCTGAGGTTATTCGAGTGGCCTTCTTTCACGGGGTCGTTCTTCCTTAGAAGAAGAAGACTGATCCATTATAGTGTGACGAACCGGGGATGGAGTTCTTTGTCTGCGGAGTTCGCCAATTTCGCTACTCATGATTCTCATATTCTCTTGCATCATAAGATTGGTGCGCTCGTGGATTTTCATAGCCTCCTTAGTGCTCTCAAGCATGTCAAGAAGGCGTGAAAAATCTCCTTGGGTAACAGGCGCAGATGGATTGATCTGGTCGTTGATCCTGGTGGCTGGAGTCGGAGCATTTGGAGGGGCTCGAGTAGAGGTTCCAGCATCACCTAGTGACGGATCGGATCAGAGCTGAGCAACCTGATCGGATCGGAGCTAAGCAACCTGATCAGATCGGAGCTGAGCAACCTGATCGGATCGGTTCGGGTTAGGAGAGTGCACTTCTTCAATGTCTCCTACTCGGTTCGGATCGGAGCTCTCTCCTTGAGGTCGGTTTGGATTTCCTGAACCTGTTCGATCCGCTCCTGAACTCTGCCCACGAGACCTGGTCACGACCGGGTTTTGCTGATCTTCACCAACTTCGTTCCCTCGACTGGTCCGAACTTCCTTGCCTTTTCCTTTGGCCATAATTCTTCAACAATCAACCAACAAGTATTCAAAAGTGTCAAAATTGAGGATTAATTTCTTTGAACTCAACGGTCCAAAAAGTAGAACGATAATCCAGAAAAACAGAGAATTCAAATGTTCTCAGTGAAAGCACCAAAATGTTAGACCAAAATGTGGTTCTAACACCCAAATTGACTAAAATCAAAATAAAATAAGATCGAAAATGAAAAGGAGACACAGGATTTATAGTGGTTCAGCGTTGAAAAGCCTACGTCCACTTTATAATCAATTTGATTGATGATGCAGATAAAAATACAATGAGATATTCACTCAATTTCACTCGCTTTTCATATACGTTCACTTAACTATCTCAACATATACTTTGAATGATGATTTTGGATTGTTTGGAGTGCTGGAATTTGGTTCTCTTTGATGTTTGAACTGTAAGAGTGCTCAAAAAGCTCCTTTCAAATGCCTCTTGATGGGGTATTTATAGGTGGAAATTCATCCAGAATTCGGTTCGGATCTGGGCTACGTGGCTCTTATCCCATCATTCTCGGGCTCAGATGGATTTCAGTGTTGACAGCGGACTAGGTTAGTGGTCAGCATGGGTAGGAAATGGTTGTAACTACCCCGAATATCCAGGAGATCGTGGGGTGAAGCAACATGGTATACTGGGTTCGGTTCGGAGGGGCGAGTAGAAGGGATTTGGATCGGGGCATCCGATCCGGTCCGACCTGTGTTGAACTTGAGCTCTTGTCCATTCTGCTATGTTCCGTTCTGGTCTGATAGTGGCCCTCCGATCCGATCCGATGCTTTTTAAGAAGAAGTGTTCTTAGACGCTTGACATCTTGACTTTGTGTAGCCTAGTTCACAAAGTAGGCTAACAGATTCTCTCACCTCCCACTCGATTCCATTAACAACTTCGGCCAATTAGCAACAAAATTGGCAAGCATTCAGGGTGCATATCCCAACTCCAAAGAATGCCTCACTCTGTCCAATCTATACCAAGGACCAGCCGAATCGCTCAAAAGCCACCTCTCTCGGTTCAACATCGCCCTCGCTGAGGTCGAAGACCTAGACCCTCGCGTCGTACTCTTTCAGTTAGCAAAGGGTGTTCTACCTACTTCCGAATTCGAGGCATGGATTGATTGGAAGCAGCCAAAAAGCCTCAACACTTTCCATAAAAAGGCTAGGCAATACTTATGTCAAGAAGAAGCGAGACGAAATCTCCTCTGCAGGGCCAATCTTCCCAACCATCCACATGTGAATACCATCGGTGACAACGTCAAAGGGAAACAGATTGGGAAGCTCTTTGACAAGGACAAGGGGGAAGGCCCCTACAAACAAAGACTGAATAACAGTAGGCAAGTCCATCGCAACAACGACAAGGTTTCTACAGAACCCTAAAAGCCCATCTCTCGCCGGACATACGAGATCTACACCCCGCTAAATGAAGACTTGGAAACAATCTACCGGCAAAAGTGCAACACGCTTCAATACAAGAAACCATACAACAGTGAATTCACTAATCATGAGAAGAAGACCATCAAATACTGTCGGTACCACGACATATACGGGCACAATACCAACAATTGCCGTCAATTCAAAGACGTAATCAAAAATCTTATCCGTGAGAAGCGCCTTGAGCAGTACATCCAATAAGCATCATGCCTCTCACCATCCCCGAGCGGCAGAGGACCTACTGGAAACGGATCTCCTTCCACTTGTGGACCCGAAACTCCTGCGACTCAAGCACAGATTCACACGGTTAATAAGGAATATAAGAATGCAGCTCTTGCGCTAGGCATTGAAGGCTAGCATCAATCTTATGCGCCAACTTCATAAAGGTCAACGCATCATAGTTCTACTTCAGCTTGCTCAAAACCGCGCCTACTCGCGGCACACCGCATCAGAAATTTCTTTTGTCAAAGCTAGGGGCCCACGTCGAGGAAGAAGGTTCAACCACATTAAGAACATCACTGTTCGCTCCAGCACTCGTGCAACGACATCATAAGAGATGAACATACGTTGGAAATAAAATTGGGCATAATATATGATTTGAGTACGGCCAGCGCTAAAATTGGGCATAATATATGATTTGGGCGTGACTAGCGCTAAAATTGGGAAAAGTATTAAATTATGTATAATTGGGCATAACTGATTTGTAACGGATTTGAGGACATAACACATGTTGTATTTAAAACATAAAGTGTATCGAACATATGACTTGAGATTTGAGGCATAAAGTATATTGGACATATGACTTGGGATTGGTGCGTAAATTGAACTGTAAACATGTAAGGCATAGTACATAATGTGGTTTAAGACCTAAAATTGGGGCATATTGTATAAGATGGTTCATGACTTGGAAGATGGAGATTATTGTGTATAGTGATTTAAGGCTTAGGCCTGAAAACCTAGAGTAAGATAAGGATAATTGTTAAATGTGAACACGCCTAAATTGGGATTTTAGGTAATTGGCCTGTAGTGTAATTAAAGGCTATAATTTGGCATAGTATATACTGTGAATCATGACTGGGGGTTTTTGGGAGAATATTTTGTACGGAGTACTATGACTAAAACCTTAGGGCGTGTGCTATATTATGATTTCTTTTGAAGGCATGACTATTATTGCAAATTTGGAAAAATTGGGTGTAACCTATTTTGTGTAATAACTTGAATTTGGATTTGTGGGGTTTAACTTGGAATTAGCTTTGTTGAGGTATAACTTGCGAATTGGAAGATGACTAGTTTTGTGAATTTGGGATAATTAGCGTTTAAAATCTAGAACTGGAAATGTAAGGTAAATATGCTAAAAGATAAACATGCCTAACCCGAGGTTAGATTGAGTTGCGGTGTAAAATTGCCCGGAACCGCTCGGCACATCCAGTAACCGCAACAACAACTATCTAATGTGAGAGGTTAGTGCATCATGCTCAAGAAAAACCCGAGGTTTGATTGAGTTGTGGTGTAAAACTGCCCAGAACCGCCCAACACATCTAGTAGCCGCAACAACACATATCTAATGTGAGAGGTTGGTGCATTAATAAATCAGTTAATGCTAATGAAAAAGATGAATGACTAGGGTTAAGTTCATAGGAACACTTAACCAATATAACATGAATGACTAGGGTTAGGTTAATGAGAAACACTTAACCAATATAACAAGATGAATGGGTAGGGTTAAGTAATAAGAAACACTTAACCAATATAACTTTGTTTGTGGTAAGTTTAAGTTAAAACAAGAGGGCAACACTTAACCAATATAACTTGATTTGTGGTAAGGTTAAGTTAAAACAAGGGGAAACACTTAACCAACATGATATGATGAATGGGAAGGGTTAAGTTAACACGAGAGGGCAACACTTAACCAATACGACTTGATTTGTGGTAGGGTTAAGTTAACACAAGAAGGCAACACTTAACCGAAGTAACATGAAATGATGTGAAGGTGGGTTAAGTTAACTTGAATTGATTGATGACACTTAACTAATACAACAAGATGAACACGTGGGGTTAAGTTAACAAGAAACACTTGACCAATATAACTTGATGAATGAACGAGGTTAAGTTAATAGGAAAATCTTAACCAATCCAACATGATAAGTGAGGTGGGTTAAGTAAATAGGAAACACTTAACCAACATGACATGATGAATAGGTGGGTCAAGTTAACATGAATGGACAAAACTTAACCGTAAAATAAACATGTTTGAATCGATGGGAGGGTTAAGTACATCTCGTGTAGGTGGGTAATACTAGTACATATAGGCCCACAAAACTTAAACGTTAAATAAACATGCTTGAATCAATGGGAGGGTTAAGTACATCTCGTGTAGGTGGGTAATATTAGTACATATAGGCCCAAAAAAATAGCCATTAAGTAAACATGCTAGAATCAGTGGGAGGTTTAAGTACATCTCGTGTAGGTGAGTAATATTTGTATATATAGGCCCATAAACTTAACCAATAGGAAACCCTAGTAATGGGGACCCATTTCAGCAGTAACCCACATAGATGTATCATGATACCCTGAAACTAGGCAGGGTGGGGCACGATTACTGGGCTGATTGTAAGCGGTCAAAATAGTGGCAGGGGTACGTCGGTGTAGGTTTCGACAGTTTACGGGTGTGCACGTACTCCGGAGTGGGAAAAAGAAGGAACTGGGTACCAGTAGTTATACACTGTGCATCTTGAATCGTGTCGGACCGCTGTCATAAGGATTGATACACCTTATGGTGGGACCAGCACAGGGTCTCTACATGCAAGAGAGGACTGATTGACACAGACACATGGAACATTAATGCAAGCAAGGAGCCGATTAATAGGGTAGTTAGGGTACATCAAACATGTTCATTGAAATTAGGCAGATTGAGGTGGAATCCTCATAATAGATGTACACCTGAAGGCTTCCACAATTGCGGGGATTGGGACTACGTTTTCATATTATCATTTTATATAGATTACTAGTTGGGACACTAGTTAGGTGGTGCAGAGATATAGAATTCAGAATAACAGGGTAGTAGCGAAGTAGAGAAAGAGTAGAAGCGCATTCAGTTTATCTTGCCTTATCATACATTATGCTTATCCTATGTTATCATGTTATCCCTGTTATCACGGTATTTTCTTATAGTCAGTTTATTTATGTCATGATGCTTTTTCCTGTTTATATGCTGAAAGTCACTGGACTTACCAGACTTATGTCTGACCTAGTTTTGTTTCGCCTCTTTTCTTCCTTCCCCCCTCCCCCACCGGTTCACAGGGAGGAAATGTTACCACTTAGCTCAATTTTCCTTCCAAGCTCGAAGATAGTCGATGTATTGCTTTGGACTCTCTCTTCCAGTGCTACGGCTGGTTCACGCTTTATTGGGGAATATCTTTGTTAATTTTATGCTTCTTTTATACTTGGAAGTTTTTTGATCAAGACAGAATTTCTATGTATTACTTTTAAGTATGATTGAGACAATTTTTGTAAAAGCTTGACTGAATTAAGTTGTTTATAAAATGACTTTATTTTCCGCTGCTTTATTTGTCTGTCTTGTAATTTATCTGCATCTTTTACCTATAATGCTCCACCGAAGTTAAGGCATTCCCTTTGTGAGTGACCTTAATGGAGGTGGGGTGTTTCACTTGGTATTAGAGCTAAAGGTTACCGGATCAGATAAAAGATTTAATAAATTAATTTCAAAATGGTTTAAAAAGAAGCATTTTCAAAAGAAAGGTTTTGTTTTGAAGACATATTCCCCAAAGCCATATGCACTATCTTTTGATCCTCTGTTTGAATCCTTGTTTCCTTCTTTCTTGAGTCTCCGGGGCTCCTGGCTTTCTGGGAGGTAACCTCATTGCGGCATGGTTTCATAAGCTTGATGAGACTACGACACCTATCAAAGGGAGAAGTGCCCAACTTCCATCTATAGCCACTATAGTTTCTCCTGCGGCTAATTTTATTTCGAGCTTTATAGGATTTTCTGTGTAATGGAGGCAACTTTCGAGAGACTTGTCAATGTGTTACACAAGGGTAGTAAAGATGAGACTGAGGGAGTTCTGCTAAGGAGCACAACCCAAGGATGAGGAACTCATGGATATGGACTTGGTTCAGAAAGGAGGTAAAAAGAAAGAGGTGTAAGTGGAAGAGTCACAGGACAAGAGGGAGTATCTTTATTATAGTATAACGGGTCGTATAATTAAAGACAAGGGCAAGAACAAATGACAAGATTTTCAGGAGGGTAAATGCATGCACTCACCGCCAGCGTACCTGAGAGAGAGGTAGTAAGGTTTCTGTTGAAAGAGTTTAGTTTTTCCTCTTTGATCATCCTGTGAATACTCTTTTTGATTTTATCGCTTCACATTCGTTTATATCTGCTTCCATAGTTGAGTCTCTGCACCTTAGTACTTGTATAGTAGAAGATCCCATTATTGCCTCAAATCCAATTTGTGGTTCGGCTCATTTATCTTGGTTTGTAAGGATTTTAGAATAGCTATGTTAAGTATTGAGTTTAAGTGTAATGCTTATGTTTTTGGTTTCATGGGCTGCGGGTTGATTCTAGGCATGTATTGGTTTGCTAGAAATTGTGAAAGGAGGGTAGTTAGACTTTCGACTTGCCTCGGTAATACGCTCGAGATTTTGTGCGATCCTAAGGGATCAGTTAGACTTAGCTACCTAGAATCACTTAATGCATCTATCGACGATTTGCAATCCGTTAGAGTAGTCCATGAGCACACAGATATTTTTGATTAAGTTAGGGGTTTTCCCCCTAAAACATGAGATAGACTTCCACATATATTATTGACAATGCAAAGCCAGTTATGCGATCAACAATAGTTTTGGAGCAAGATTGGCGAGGATAGCCAGAGTCGGTTAAGTGCTCATTTGTTTGGTTGTTTGGCTAGTATCATCTCACATAAATCGTCCAAATTTGGAGGAGGTATTCCTTGGATGCTTGTCTGATATTGGTTTAGGCCTTTGGGGTTTGTACTTGAGGGATGTCGAGCTCGACTAGGATGGTTTGCGTGAGAAATAAATGGTTGTGGCAGGTGCCCTAAGTAAGACTGGCCTTAAGAGAGGTAAAAAGTACATAGCAACCTTTAGCTTTAGACCCTTAGATTTGTGACGTGATGGATAAGCTAATATAGGAGAGACCTCTGATCATCTTAGTATATACACTTGGTATCGTGATTAACATCTGCTTATCTTGAAAGATAATTTGACTACATTGGATACCCTCTTGCATAGTAAGTGAGTGAGGTCCTATCTTTACTAGTGGGTTTTGGAAATGGAGGTCAAGAAGCTTCGCAATCGTGAAGTTAAATTAGTTAAGGTACAGTGGGATGAAGCTCAAGAAGATGCGACTTAGAAGACTGAAGACTAGATACGCGCATCCTACCCCTTTTCTTTTTTAGGATACATCCTTGATCTCTCTTTCCTTAAGTTTATGCATACTTGTATCTACATTTTAAGTATATCTCCTCGGTCCTATTCCTTATCCTTAGGTAGAAACCAATAGATGTAAACAAGTGTTTGAAACATGTTATGATTGGTGGTTGCAAGTGGTTGCTAGTGGTTGCTCGTGGATGCATATACACACATTAGGCACTAGATCGGCTCAGTCACTTCCGTATTGCATATGCATGAGTGAATTTTTATATATATGAACTGAAACTTGATGTGTTATCATATGGATGTTGCATTTATATGAATGATTGTGCACTCATTAGAAGTTATAAAGTACAATTAAGAATAATTGCATAACGATGGACTCATAGCACTGACATAATTAGCATATAGGAGGTCAACCGTATCAGTAGACCGCCTGATTTTGCATTAGATAAGGACATGTACACACACTATGCATATGATCATGAAAGCATTAGTGTAATGGCCTGCAAATCCGTACTATCTGAGTTGACTACATACATCATACGTTCAACCCAAATATCACGAAAATACGAATCATTTTTTTTTGAAGAAAATGGTAGAAGAAGAACAACAATAACAACACAGAATCTCACATCGCAGCAGAACAAAATATAATATATCATATCTTTTTAAATACAAAATTTGTACTGTATACACATATCATTATCAGAGTACAGCACTTACAACACAGCGGAACAACACTCTATATAACTAACAATGAAGCCTCCTGCTCCAAGCTCCTTCAGATAAATCTGTAAAATCCTGAACTACTTGACTGCCCGTGCAAATTGGGCACCTAAGAATTTAGGTAAAACAAAACAAAATAAACTCCGGATCAGTCATGGAACTGGTATGAGTAAACGATTTAAAATAGTTTGAGAAACTGATTGATATCTCATAAAACCACGCCATATAGTACGGAACGGGTTTTTCTTTTCTTATGAGAATCCAAGACACTTTATTCAACTTTCAAAGTCTTTTTGAACGAAAACTATAATCTTTATACCAAACTCTTTTGATATTATGATAATGTCTGAATCAAATAAATAACAATCTAGTGGAACGCTTGCATCTCACGTTCTACATATATAATATACAATCAAAACCGCAAGCACTTATTGGGTAATGAATTTCCAACTATGACAAGGTATGGAACCACCTTCCGATGGTGTATCTCTAGAGGAGGATACACTGGGTTCAACAAGAACATCTTGCAACCCGGCCACACATGACCGACCACTCATTTCTCTTGAGTGTATCGAATGTATTTCACCAACGGTTTGGATCAGCAACCGTTTCCCGAATGGGACAACATCGAATAGAATAAGGAATTAAATGAATCTCTAGATAGGTGCTAATACACCCTAATGGGAGCTAACCACATAGCCATGCTGCCTGCCCGATTTTTGTCATTTCCCGATTGTGGAGGCCTGAGGCTACGCTTACTTGCCATTCATTGATAACACAATCACTTTGAATGCCACATTGTCAGATCCGTTAATCATTAATTGATTTACACAAATATATTTTGGATATTATGCTAAGGGAATAAATCCGTTGCCAACATATATATTTGTACAGTCCAACATATGCGATCATTGGAAATATTCTATCAGACATTCGTCCACATATGTTCATTCTAGGACTGAACGGAACCGAAGGCACTATTCCGTACATCCATCCTAGGCAATCTCTACCTAGGACTTATACAACAGCCCTTGTACTTTACTCTGTCTTCAATATATTCATCATACTAGGTTGGCAACGCTTATGCCAATACGGAGTGGTTCTTCGAATAATAATCCAACCGGTCTCTCCATATTAACAACGTTAAAATGGTCAAAAATTTTGATAGTCGGTGATTTAACTATCAAATGAAAAATGTCTGTGTACACACAACGATCTTATTTCCAAATGGAATTATCAATCAAATTATCAAACATATATATATATATATATGTATGTATGTATGTATATATATTCATATTTCCTTATTTTCTATGTTTAGAAAATATATTTTATTAACACCGGAAAACATTTCCATATATTGCCTTCTTTTATTTTCTGTATTTAGAAAATATCTTCTATTTATAATTGGAAAATATTCCAATTACTTATCTCTTTTCCGACTCGGTTATTTCTATACTTAGGAAATATTCATTATTCTATTTCCAACTTACTCTTATTTGGGTTAAAAAGGATGTTGTGTAAAACATCGTTACGACAACCCAAATATTGTGTTTAAATAAATCTTATTCAACAATTTCTCTTCGAGACTGGATCTTGCTATTTATCGGTTAAAAACAAAATCAATCAAGTTGGGTATAACTACCTCTCAGACCTTAACTGGAAACATTCTTATCTTCAAAACGGAAAAAACCACTTACCTCGAATAATCAACATCGTGTTACCAATTATCCATATCTTTTAAACGTGTATACGTTTCTCTTTCTATTTTTATCAGATTAAATTTATCGATTTCCTTTTTGTTTATAACATTCTATTTTTAAGTTCGTTTCCTTATCAAATTCTATATATATCGATACGTTGATTTCTATTTATCAAAATTTCTTAAAAATATTCTAATTCCTTAAATTTTCGGAAAAATTCGCCATAACCTTCTTTGTACCAGCAAATAGTTCAAACCTCAACTCGCCTATCTAGGCCCTTTCCATTCAAAAAGAAATTCAAAAAACCAAGTGGCTTACCGATTCGGCGCATAAAACCTCATATGGAATTTAAACATGTACCTTTTTTGTCGGGCACACAAATTATAATCTTCATACACTTTATTCCATACCTGTCTAACACATATGCGTTCATTTCTATTTTATTCCAACTCTATCTGGTCATTTTAACTCAATTCGCTAATTTGTTCTTTAATTGGCTCTTTTGCCCATTTCCCTTTCTAATTTAACATATCACGTTCAAATATATTTTTATCTACTCAAGAACTCAATCTAATTCCATTTCAAATCGAGTTACAAATTCGATTTCAAATATAAATTCTCAAATCTCTTTCACTTATCCAACGCCCAATTTCGATTCAACTATCGATTAACTATTTTCTTTAAATTAGTAAAATCTGTTTAATAACTAAAAATCTGATTTTTTTTTGTGTCAAAAATCATTTCACTTACTTCACTGGAGTTCATATTTATTCTATATCTCCAGTCTGGATTTTTCTAATGGAAATTCGTATTTTATTTCTTTAAAATCCTTTTATTTATTTAAATAAATCGTTATGGTTTTATAATGGTTCTAGCACTGTTTTTATGAAAATTTGATTTTGACATAACTCAAAATCTATAAGACGAAATCCAAAATTTTCTCTTCCATTGGAAAACTATTATCAAATCGGTCTTGACGATTCTTGTTTCAAAGAATTCCGACTTCAATTGAGTTATGTATACATAATTAAAGTTCGAAATTCCAATTTACAAACTGCAGCGCTGCGGCGAGTTCATTTTAATTATATATATAAATGTTTAAACTTCGTTTATAATAAATTCAACTCCATTCTGATATATTTTTAATATATATCAAATTAATTTTCCCAATTCAACATCATATTTCCTATTTTCTAAAATTGTCGATTTTTCCTAACTGGGTAATATATTTATTTATACTTCGATCCTCTATACTAAATTCTAATTCCTTTTACAAATTATAAATCCTTTGGATTTATTTACTATTCTGTTTAGAAATACGCATTCTGAAATATATTTCGTTGTTCCCATTTCGAAATGATTTCAACATTCTATTTTCAAATTCTCTTTTCAATTCTATTTGAGTTTTCTATATTCAAATTCTATTTTCAATTCTCTTTGAAATTTCTATATTCAAATTCTATTTGAATTCTCTATATACAAATTCTATTTGAATTCTCTATATTAAAATTCTATTTGAATTATCTATATACAAATTCTATTTGAATTCTCTATATTCAAAATCTATTTGAATTCTCTATATGCAAATTTACTTCTATTTAAATAAATTCGAATTAATCGGATTCGAATCATAAACCATTCCTGTAATAACCCGGAAAATCTGGGCCAGTTTAAAATTTTTATTTTGGCAATTTTAGCGAATTTTGGATATTTAAAATGAATTATTTTAAATAATATCGGCGAGAAAATTTATTTTGAATATAATTAGAACGTATATATTATACGCGTCGTCGTTAGAATATAAATATTTATATATAATTATAAATAGAATTGAAAATGGCGCGGTAGTTCGATAATTCGATTTCAAACTTCAAATAAATGTACCGGGTGCAAAACAATCCGGATTTTAGTGAAACCAAAAACATTAGAATCTAATTGGTGATATCTTTCCAACGAATCCGAAAAATCAAATTTTCATAGTGGGAATCTAAAGATATGTCCAGTTGAAAATTCTGAATAGTCGCTATGGAATTTAGGCCCTTAAAAATGGGAATTTTGCAAATGACCTCGGATTTCAACGAAACCACTTTTGTTGGATCCGTGATGTTAAATTATTGCTAGATTTCAATTTTCATAATTTTTCGAATCAATGTGAGCGTGGCAAAGGAAAACGCGTTTGACCAGTTTCAGTTGATTTTAATCGACTGGAAAGTGGTCATTTTTCCAACGGTCTCGGAATTCGACGAAACTAGTTTTGTTAGAACCGTATCGTCAATGCGAAGCTAGAAAATATTTTTTTGCAATTTATAGAGTTCGTATGCGACCCCGGTAATTTGAAATGTACGTTTAAAATTCAGTATAGTGATTTAAATGTAAATTTAACGGAAACTGATTCAAACGATCGAATCAACATACGAAACATGTCCCATTGTGTTCGGAATGGGGGTAAAACGCTATGGACGACAGGCGGTGGGCCCCGTTTAGAGGTCGTATGGAAAAAGTCAACATTTTAGAAAAAAAATAATTAAATAAAATTTTAAAACCCTCTTCCCCTTTTATTACCTCTGCCCCCCCCCCCACGTTCATTCTGAATATCGTAATAATAAAAAAAAAAAAATTTGAAAACCGCGATCGACAGAGCGACGCCCCCCCCCCCCCCCCCCCCCCCCCCCCGCCATCGCCTCCGCCGAACCCCTCCCCACGCCACGCCTTGGCCGGACCCCGCTAGAGCCGACGATCCCCTCCCCCAGTCCCTCGATACCCTCGCTCCCCCTCCCCTTCTTGAAAACCGCGATAGCCCCCAAGCCGTAAACCCCAATTTGCAACCCCAACCCAATCCGCCGCAGGTCCGCCACCTCAGGCCATCCACCTCCTCCCCGCCACCCGTGCCTGGCCACCAACGATCGTCGATGGGCCGCCATCCTCCACAAACCCAAGAACAGTAAGCTTTTATCCTCTTTCTTTTTCAGATTTTTAATATATATAATTTTCTGATTTTCATGTATGAAAGGTTGGATTTTGATTATGAGAAAAATAAGATTTTCACTGAGGGAAATATAAAAATTTCTTGATTTCAAAATATGATCTTTATATTTTTAAAGTAATAAAAATATGATTTTTATATTTTTAAAGTATTAAAAATATAATCTTTACTATATGGAAGACGTAAAAATATGATTTTTGTTTAGGTAGAGAATTAAAAATATAATTTTTGCATGATAGGAATATTAAAAATATCATCTTTATATGTGTAGAAAAATAAAAATGAGATTTTTATAAAGATGAAATCTTTAAATTTGAAAAGGCGAAGTCTATTGTTTTTATAAAGGCGAAAACTTTATATGGAAAATAGCGTGATAAAAATATAATTTTTATCTATATAACATAGTAATAAAAGAGTAGATTTTTATATATTGAATAGCGAAGTAAAAATTCGATTTTTATATATTGAATAGCGAAGTAAAAATTCGATTTTTATATATTGAATAGCGAAGTAAAAATTCGATTTTTAAATATTGAACACCGTAGTAAAAATTCGATTTTTATATATTGAATAACATAGTAAAGATTCAATTTTTATATAAAGTATAACGAAGTGAAAATTCTATTTTTACAAATATGAAATAGCGATGAAAATTCTATTTTCACAATATGAAGTTAGCGATAAAAATATGATTTTTATATAATAGAGAATATAAAAATGTGATTTTTATATATACAGTGTATACGGGCAACGAAGATGACGAAGATGCGATAGCGATGAAGATTTCTATCAATGAAGTGCCGTGAAGCTAGGATAGCTATTTGTGAGAATTTCTCACCTTTCAATTTTTTTTCTCTAGTTATATATATATACTAGGATGCAGACGGTGCTTAGTAGCACCCGACACAATCGTCCACAAACCATGGACTTGTTTGTTTGGTTGCATAGATTAGTTAGATGATTTGATTTGAAATGGAATTGTTTGGTGAAATGAAATTGATTTGATTGATATGTGAATGGCGTGGGCCTTCACTAGACCGGGGATAAGGCTAGGCCTTGTCCCGTTTCTAGTATCGTGCCGTTATGCCGCCGAAATTTTCTAAAATATGTTAGAAAAATAAGAATATCAATTTATTTAAAGAATGAACTGAATAAAAATTCATGTGTTAAAATAAAATGTTTTATCGTTAAAAATATAATTTTTAACGTGAATATGAATAAATAAAATATTCATTTACAAACCGGACGGTTTGTTTTTGTACACTGATTTGACTGATATTGATTGGGTCGATAAATTTTACACATCGCCCAACTACACAAATAAAATATGTGTTTGACTGTTTGAAACCCCACACGGGTGTTGGGATGAAATTTGAAGTTCACTCATCCTAACTGATTCAATATGTCGATCGATAGATTGACAGGCTGTTATAAGTGTTAGATATCTATATTTGATGCTTATACAGTGTAGTGCACTTTGGTTGATGGTTGATTATTTTTCAATGCTATTATATACATGTGTTGTATGAAAATCCATATAATTAACTTTATATGGTAATTGATTGGGCCTCATTCCAATTTAGAAGATAAAGAATATATAAAATAAAGGTTCATGTGTTGACTGTACTCATTCGTGAGATTAGTCATGTGTTGAACGAAATATTTTAACAATAAATTTTATATCTTTATCACCATAAAATAAAGGTTCATGTGTTGAGTGTACTAATTCGTGAGACTAGTCATGTGTTGAACGAAATATTTTAACAATAAATTTTATATCTTTATCACCATAAAATAAAGGTTCATGTGTTGACTGTACTCATTCGTGAGATTAGTCATGTGTTGAACGAAATATTTTAATAATAAAATTTACTTCTTTATCAATATAAAGTAAAAGTTCATGTGTTGACTGTACTCATCCGTTGAGATTAGTCATGTGTTGAACGGAATATTTTAAAAATAAAATCTACGTCTTTATCATATATAAAATTAGAAACTGACTGGAACATAGGTAAGATGAGTGGTCTCCTGGATATTAATCTGATGTTGGTTTCGGCCTTCGGGGTTAATATTCAGGAAATCGTTCTCTCACTAAATTACGGTTGGAGTCTGATTCAATATCAAACGATAGATACCTTAATTTTTATAAAATATAATAAATAACGATTTCGAAATGAATTGAATATATAACGATTTCGAAATGAATTGAATATATAACGATTTCGAAATGAATTGAATATATAACGATTTCGAAATGAATTGAATATATAACGATTTCGAAATGAATTGAATATATAACGATTTCGAAATGAATTGAATATATAACGATTTCGAAATGAATTGAATATATAACGATTTCGAAATGAATTGAATATATAACGATTTCGAAATGAATTGAATATATAACGATTTCGAAATGAATTGAATATATAACGATTTCGAAATGAATTGAATATATAACGATTTCGAAATGAATTGAATATATAACGATTTCGAAATGAATTGAATATATAACGATTTCGATTTGAATTGAATATAAAACGATTTCGAATTGAATGGAATAGAAAACCAATTTGATTTCAAATTGAATACATAATGAACTTGATTCAAATAGAAAACGAAATGCATTTGATTTGAATAGAAAATGAATTTGAATCGAATATAAAACCAATTTGAATTGAATTGAATTGAAAACGAATTCAAATTGAATCGAAAGCGAATTGAAATGAATTTAAATTGAAGTGAAATTTGAATTGAATAGAAATGAGTTTTAAAACGAATTTATAAAGAAGAATTCAATTTTGATTTGAATTGAAATGGAAGTTGAAATTGCTTTTGAAACGAATTTAAAACTATTTATATAATTCGTTTTAAATAGAAATCGACGAAATATAATATATATATATTATATATATAATGGCCTGAATAGAACGCGCCGCGTCGCGGCAGTTCGTAAATTTCGACCATTTATTTCAAACGGACATTACGGGAGATCCGACCGTCGGATTCTCCTAAAGCCGGAACCATTGGGTTCGTATCGAAAAGAGCTTTCTAACGAATATTAGAAATTTGAAATCTAACGGTTGGATTTGGAGATACGTCCAAATCAAATTTGAAAAAGGTCGCTGTAAGTGCAGTTCGATGCCATTGTTGGAAATCGGCTGTACGGGCCTTGATAAAATTATTAAAAATAGTAATAATTAGTGTAAAATCATAAGAAATGATTTGGGAAAAATTAGGATGAAAAACTCCACATTTGAAAAGATAAAAATGGATTTTTATCGAAATGAACTAGTTTTGAACTAAATTTAAAACCCAATTATTTTTAAATAAATAAATTAGATTTAAAAAGGGGTTTTAAATAATCGGAATTTCTAATATATTTGATTGAATTTGAAATGGGTTTATCGTGAACAGTGTTTTAAAATAACACTAGTTCTTTAACCCGATAACAAACAGAATGTGATTTGGGTTTGTCGTGAACTGTGTTTTAAATAACACCTAGTTCTTTAACCCAGTAAAAGGAGTTCTAACGAATCTGCAATTAGATTGAAATGTGAATCTATAATCTAAATTATCAAATTTAGAAATGAGCGGGAATGGAGTATTACCAGTTTTGCTCCAAAGCGATAGTTAAATCTTTAATTAGATTTGAACGTGAAATGGTAATTAATTTTACCGATAACACCACGGTGTTAGATATGGAGTATTACCAGTTTTGCTTCATGGGATGAATAGGTTGGGATTGGGAAATAAAATAAATAATTACTTCGTTACGGTTCGCTAATCTCGACTAGTTGGAAAAAACCATAATTTGGTTTTAAATGACATCCAAAGGAAGATTACAGGATAAATTTTAAAGAATTTATCTTGGATAAAATTAATGGGAACCTTTCCCTAAGAATGTGGAATTTAGAAACTAGCTGTAGGTTGGCTAAGAAGAATGGTTTCCTGGGTATTGATCTGATGTTGGTTTCGGCCTTCGGGGTTAATGTTTGGGAAATTGTTCTCTTGCTAATTTGCGGTTAGTGACTAATGAATTGGAATGAGGCGTATGTTGTCTTTGTGTAACTTTTGTTTTTAATATACGCGGGTTGTTCGGAAAGTCCGGGTTTATACCCATTCTGAATAACCGATTCGACGATAAGTCGAAGATGAAGACGGTGGTCGAAGACCGGAAGTTTTCACATCGTTTGGATAATTACTGACGATCCTGATTGGGCAGTACACCCAAGAGGATGGAAATAGTTGGTGGTCGTCCAGACGTACTTGGAGATGGATGGATATGCGAGGAAAGTGCCTCCGGTTTTGTTCAGACCCAGAACGGACTTGTAAATGGATTGTGTGTCTAACATTGGATTTTATTCTGTGTTGATTGATTTTTATTAAATATACATCTGTTTGGCGGCGGAGAATTTATTCTTTTGCTTAACGCCCTTCTCCGAGACGTACGAGCTCAGAGGTTGTATATCGATGGACATCAGTCGCATGGCATGAATTGCCTGTGTGGCACGCTAAGATGCAATGATCAAGGCTTCTGTTGAAAAGCAAAGTCTTGTGGTTGATGATCAAAGCACGGCCTTTGTGGCGTAGCTTTGTGTATAACGTAAATTCGCGAGCCTCACACCTCGGTATGAGTCAAAAACGGGATACGGACTACAGGGAGAGCACGACGTTTCTTTCTAGCTTTGGTGGTGTCAGTGACTTACCAGCCCTGACATTTATATACTTTTCACCTATGTGGTTGTTGGAATGCGAGGCGCCTCGATTATAGGTCTGTAAGGACCGGGAAACGTGTGTTCAGGCATAATTAATCCTCTAACGTAAGTGAGGACCGACCCTGAAGCATCCAGGGGTTGCCCAGTGTGCGTAACCCTGAGATATTTGCTAGAGTGTCTCGAACGCGGAGAGGAGCTTGCCCCTTGCCTCGACTCATGACGGAAATCCAATTTCCAATACGTGTATCGCGGTTTTAATTGTAGAACTAGTATGGCGACATGATATATGGTACCCATGCCGTCTACGATTTATATTTATGATTGAAACTGTTTTAACACTATACACTTATTATAGTATCAAATGATTTGTTTTAAACGTACCAAGCATGTTTGGCTATTATAAGGGAAAACCCTATCCTCCGGCTTGCGTTGCATTGTGTGATGGGACATGGGTCTTATAATAGCTTCCTTTTTTAGAAAAGCATTGCGTTGTTTATTCTATGCATTGGTATTCTTGGGAGGAAACCCGTTCCGTGTTATACGGCGTGGTCCCTTGAATTACCTAACTTTTAAAGTAAAGTTTAAATAACTGTTTTAGTTCTCACACCAGTCACATGACTGACCTGGAGTTTATTGTTTTAACCTAAACTCTGGGTGCCCTTATTTTGACACGGGCAGCTAGTAGTTTTGGTTTTGCAGATTTATATTCACAGGATCCTGGTTTACAGCTGGAACGATATCCGTAAAGCTTTGTATCCGTATATCTCTTCTAGTTGTGTATTGTATTATTTTTCCGCTGCTATGTATTTAAATGCAATTTAAATCTCTGATATTTCTGTGTAATATTTATTCATTTATACTCTGTATATTCTTGTAATCTGATGCATTGTTGTAATATACAATGAAATGTTCTTCTGTTTGTGTTCCGATTTGTCCTGTTCTCAAACGTTCAGGGGTTTCGAACGGTCTAGATCGGTTTAACGACTGATTCGGACCGAGCGAAATTCTAGGCCGTCACATTTGGTATCAGATCTTTGGTTTACAGAGCTCGAGAACAAGACACATTAGAACCATACGAAAGAATTCATCAGATATTGGATTAGTAATATCCAATTAGAATGACTCGTTAGAGATAGGATCAGTAGTATCCTAGAACGAGTGTGAAGAGTATATTTTTCAAATGAAAACAATTTTGTTTTGAAAATTTAAACCATTTTATACGTATTTGAATATTTATTTATTTTGAATATGGACAATCGAGTATATAAAGATTTTTCATATACGCGTCATGAACGTATATTCGAAGTTTTAATATACTGGATAGATATAGAATCATACTCTAGTGGCCCGAAGATGATTCTGATGATTGACTAGTTGTCATTAGTATTCATGTTCGAGTAACGAAGGTGTGATTTCTATATATTTCCATTAGACTGGTGTGAGAACCAAAACAAATATAGTTAGAACACATTGTTGTGCATTAGCATCAAAAACATGATTTTTGCATATATGTATCAAAATTATGAATTTGAAAACTCTAATCCACTAATTGATTGATGTTTGTGTTGTTTGTTTGCATATACATATACTTATATTGAACAGGTCATAGCAAGGAGGCTAGAGCAGAGAATAAAATTTGTTTGCCCGACAAATAGGTACATGTTTACTACATAATTTAATGTTTTGTTTGGGTGATGATGATTTTATGAGCCTATTGGCTAGCCGCTTGGCTTTTTCTTTTTCTTTTTGAGATCTGAAGGACCGGGGAAGCTATTTGAAATTCCCCGATGCTCCCGGTGCAGGGGAGGTTATGGCGAAATTTTTCGAAAATTTAGGGTGTTAGCCAAAATTTTGAAAATTTGAAATTTCTCAGAAACTGAAAAGTTGGAGAATGGAAGCCAGATCGAGCGTAGAGCCGATTAGTCAAACCACTTTCGACTTTGTTCCTTTTCGGGGACGAAAAGTTTTAAGTGGGGGAGATTGTAATAACCCGAAAAATCTGGGCCAGTTTAAAATTTTTATTTTGGCAATTTTAGCGAATTTTGGATATTTAAAATGAATTATTTTAAATAATATCGGCGAGAAAATTTATTTTGAATATAATTAGAACGTATATATTATACGCGTCGTCGTTAGAATATAAATATTTATATATAATTATAAATAGAATTGAAAATGGCGCGGTAGTTCGATAATTCGATTTCAAACTTCAAATGAATGTACCGGGTGCAAAACAATCCGGATTTTAGTGAAACCAAAAACATTAGAATCTAATTGGTGATATCTTTCCAACGAATCCGAAAAATCAAATTTTCATAGCGGGAATCTAAAGATATGTCCAGTTGAAAATTCTGAATAGTCGCTATGGAATTTAGGCCCTTAAAAATGGGAATTTTGCAAATGACCTCGGATTTCGACGAAACCACTTTTGTTGGATCCGTGATGTTAAATTATTGCTAGATTTCAGTTTTCATAATTTTTCGAATCAATATGTGAGCGTGGCAAAGGAAAACGCGTTTGACCAGTTTCAGTTGATTTTAATCGACTGGAAAGTGGTCATTTTTCCAACGGTCTCGGAATTCGACGAAACTAGTTTTGTTAGAACCGTATCGTCAATGCGAAGCTAGAAAATATTTTTCTGCAATTTATAGAGTTCGTTGTAACAACCCGAAAATCTGGGCCAGTTTAAAATTTTTATTTTGGCAATTTTAGCGAATTTTGAATATTTAAAATGAATTATTTTAAATAATATCGACGAGAAATTTATTTTGAATATAATTCGAACGTAAATATTTATACGCGTCGTCGTTAGAATATAAATATTTATATATAAAAATAAATAGAAGTGGAAATGGCGTGGTAGTTCGATAATTCGATTTCAAACTTCAATTGAATGTACCGGGTGCAAAACAATCCGGATTTTAGTGAAACCAAAAACATTAGGATCTAATTGATGATATCTTTCCAACGAATCAGAAAAATCAAAATTTCATAGCGGGAATCAAAAGATATGTCCAGTTGAAAATTCTGAATAGTCGCTATGGAATTCAGGCCCTTAAAAATGGACATTTTGCAAATGACCTCGGATTTCGACGAAACCACTTTTGTTGGATCCGTGATGTCAAATTATTGCTAGGTTTCAAATTTCATAATTTTTCGAATCAATATGTGAGCGTGGCAAAGGAAAACGCGTTTGACCAGTTTCAGTTGATTTTCATCGACTGGAAAATGGCCATTTTTCAAACGGTCTCAGAATTTGACGAAACTAGTTTTGTTAGGACCGTATCGTCAATGCGAAGCTAGAAAATATTTTTCTGCAATTTTTAGAGCTAGTATGTGACCCCGGTAATTTGAAATGTACGTTTAAAATTCAATAAAGTGATTTAAATGTTGATTTTATCGGAAACTGATCAAAACGAGTGAATCAGCCTTCGATACATATCCCATTGTGTTCGGAATGGGGGTATTTAGTTGGGGTCGACCGTCGTTGGGTTTGAATTGGAGTTCGAACGCAAATTCTCATTTCATTTTTTTTATTATTATATAATTTAATATATAAAGGGTTTTGTTTATAAAAGGGGTGGTCCAACCCTAATATCCATTCAGCATGGTCAACGCCCTAGTCAGCCACCGTTTCTTCAATCCAATGGCCACCGTGGGAAAAGAATTTTTATCATCCCAAATCGAAGATAAATCTGCCACCGCCTCCTCGTCAACGCATCGCCCTATCCCTCCACTTCATTCTCCCACCGATTGGGCCTTCTCCGATTGTCAGCCGCCCCCATACGATGCCAGAATCGATGAAGATAGCGGTGCACTCGAGCACGGTTTTAAGCACGAGGGAGGGGAGTCCGCCACCGAAGCCTTTAATCCCCTGCGCCTCTGCCGTTCAAGCCTTCAACTCCGACGACAAGAGATGGCGAAAGATGGTGGTTTCCGTTCTGAGCAAGGGCGAGCCCTAGTTTCGAGCGACGTTAATTTTGGAGCCAAATGTATTCGAAGAGGAGGATGGAAGAAAAATCAGTAAGCTAATTTTTTTTATATATATAGTTAGTT
The DNA here is from genome assembly GCA_030737875.1 of Allium sativum. NCBI lineage: Eukaryota > Viridiplantae > Streptophyta > Magnoliopsida > Asparagales > Amaryllidaceae > Allium > Allium sativum. Next base: position 578,432,677 of record CM060915.1, on the reverse strand, counting down.
TATTTAAATTAGTAAATAAGCAGTAATAAAAATCTGATTTTAAAATATAATTAGAATTGATTTTAAAATATAATTAGCATTGTTAAAATCATTTTTCATGAATATAAAAATATACCTTGTTACAATAAAAACAGCTTTGTTTTTACAATAAAAATGGCATGATTTTAGCGAAGAAAAAAATATATGATTCTTATATAATATATATATATATATAGCGTTGTTATAAAAGCTGAATTTTTATATAGATAGATTTGGTTTAAAGGTGGAATTTTTAAACAAAAAAAGAAAGAATTTTTGAAAACAGAAAAATGAGATTTTTATGTAGACAGTATAGAAATAAAAATATGATTTTTATTTATAAATAGCATAGGATGAAAATAGAATTTCAATATGGTAGAAGATGGTTAACTGATATTTATTTTCAGCTTTTAATCTAAATAAGCAGTGTATTTATTTGCAAGTGTTAAAATAAATACGATGGAATTTTATTTTTAGTTTATAAAAATAAAATAACGAGGTAAAAATTCGATTTTTATATATTGAATAGCAAAGTAAAAATTCGATTTTTATATATTGAATAGCGAAGTGAAAATTCGATTTTTAAATATGTAGAGAATACGGGCAACGAAGATGACAAAAAGGCGAGTACGACAAGGTTTCCTGCATTAGAAGTGCCGAGAAGTTGGATAGCTATCGGTGAGAACTTCTCACCTTTCAATTTAATTTTCTAGTTATATATATATACTAGGATGCAGACGGTGTTTAGTAGCACCCGACACCCGTCATCCACAGACCATGGATGGCTTGTTTGTTAAATTGTTTGGTTGTGTAATTGGTTAGATTATTTGGTTTGAACTGAATTGTGTGGTGAAATGAAATTGATTTGATTGATGTGTGAATGGCGTGGGCCTTCACTAGACCGGGGATAAGGCTAGGCCTCGTCCCGTTTCTAGTATCGTGCCGTTATGCCGCCGAAATTTTCTAAAATATGTTAGAAAAATAAAAATATCATTTTTATTGTGTAAATGAAATGAATAGAAATTCATGTGTTAAAATAAAATATATTATCATTAAAAATATAGTTTTAACGTGAAAGTGAATAAATAAATATTTATAAACAAATCGGCCGATTTGTTTATATACACTGATTTGACTGATATTGAATGGGTCGATAAATTTTACACATCACCCAACTGCACAACTAAAAATCTGTGTTTGATTGTTTGAAACCCCACACGGGTTTGGGATGAAATTTGAAGTTCACTCATCCTGATTGATTAAATATGTCGATCGATCGATTGACAGGCTGTTATAAGCGTAAGATATCTATATTTGATGCTTATACAGTGTAGTGCACTTTGGTTGATGTTTGATTGTTTATTATTGCTATTATATACATGTGTTGTATGGAATCCATATAATTAACGTCATATGGTGATTGATTGGGCCTCATTCCAATCGGGAAAGTAATGAATATTATAAAAGAAAATTCATGTGTTGAATATAAAAATAGTGATGTGTTGACAGTACTCATGTGTTGAGATTAGTCGTGTGTTGAAATAAATATAGATTCATGTGTTGAATGGGATAATATTCATTTGTTGGATAGAATAAAGAAGTTTTGAAAATATAAAGCCGGGTTGATTAGATTGACGCCATTTTGACGTAAACGATATTTATATCGATTTTATTCATTTCGAAATGAACTGAATTGAAAACGATTTCGAAATGAATTGAATTGAAAACGATTTCGAAATGAATTGAATTGAAAACGATTTCGAAATGAATTGAATTGAAAACGATTTCGAAATGAATTGAATTGAAAACGATTTCGAAATGAATTGAATTGAAAACGATTTCGAAATGAATTGAATTGAAAACGATTTCGAAATGAACTGAATTGAAAACGATTTCGAAATGAATTGAATTGAAAACGATTTCGAAATGAACTGAATTGAAAACGATTTCGAAATGAATTGAATTGAAAACGATTTCGAAATGAATTGAATTGAAAACGATTTCGAAATGAATTGAATTGAAAACGATTTCGAAATGAATTGAATTGAAAACGATTTCGAAATGAATTGAATTGAAAGCGAATTCAAATGAATTCAAATTGAATTGAATAGAAATGAATTTTAAAACGAATTTATAAAGAAGAATTCAATTTTGATTTGAATTGAAATGGAAGTTGAAATTGTTTTGAAACGAATGTAGAACTATTTATAAAATTCGTTTTAAAAGGAAATCGACGAAATATATATAATATATATATATAATGGCCTGAATAGAACGCGCCGCGCCGCGGCAGCTCGTGAATTTCGACCATTTATTTCAAACGGACATTGCGGGAGATCCGACCGTCGGATTCTCCTAAAACCGGAACCGTTGGGTTCGTATCGAAAAGAGCTTTCCAATGAATATTAGAAATTTGAAATCTAACGGTTGGATTTGGAGTTATGTCCAAATCAAATTCGAAAAAGGTCGCTGTAAGTGCAGTTCGATGGCCGTTGTTGGAAATCGACTGTACGGGCCTTGGTAAAATTATTAAAAATATCTATAATTTGTGTAAAATCATAATATATGGATTGGAAAGAGTTGAGCTGGAAAATTCCACATTTGAAAAGATAAAAATAGATTTTTATCGAAATAAACTAGTTTTGAACTAGAATTAAAATCAATTTATTTTTGAAATAAATAAATTGAATTTGAAAGTGATTTTAAAAATAATCAATACTCCCAATACGTGGATTGGACTGGAGTTGAATCGAAATTATCTTCGGGATATTTCGATGTTGGATTTCGTGACTATACAAATATTGTTATGGGGATTTGAAAGGTATATTTTATATCGTTATTTCCAATACGATATATGTTGGTTTCAGAATTTGATATTGAATGTAAGCCGATATATTTTCTATTCAGAGCCTTGTATTTAATATCAAATGTGATTTGGGTTTATCGTGAATCGTGTTTTAGAAGACATTGGTTCTTTAACCCAGTTAAAGGCAAGATATCGATTTTTGAGAAGATTAAAACTAAGTGGAGTTTTAATGAATCTTTAATTAGATTGAAAAATGAATTGATTATTTAAATTATCAAATCTGAAAGGTGATCGAGAATGGAGTACCACCAGTTTTGCTCCAAAGCGATAGTTAAATCTTTAACTAGATTTGAACGTGAAATGGTAATTAATTTTACCGATAACACAGTGGTGTTAGATGTGGAGTATTACCAGTTTTCTCCATGGGATATATAGAGTAAGCGGTGTTTTCTCTCGCTGGGACGTAAGCCGCGGTGGTACTCTGGTCCCAAATGTGCGGATGCAGACGGTGTTCTCTTGTTGGGACGTAAGCCGTGGTGAATTGCATTCCGCGATCGATCTTTCGAATCAGGAGCCACCATGATGGAAATCCAATTTCCAATACGTGTATTTCGGCTTTATTTGTAGAGCCTAGTATGGCGACATAGTGGGATGGGGCACTCATGCCGTCTATGATTTATATTTATGATTGAAAGTGTTTTGACACTATACACTTATTATAGTATCAAATGATTTGTTTTAAACGTATCAAGCATGTTTGGTTGTTATAAGGTAAAACCCTATCCTCCGGCTTGCGTTGCATTGTGTGATGGGACCTGGGTCTTATAACAGCTTCATTTTTCGAAAAAGCATTGGGTTGTTTATTCTATGCACTAGTATTCTTGGGAGGAAACCCGTTCCGTGTTATACGGCGTGGTCCCTTGAATTACTCTCTTTTAAAGTAAAGTTTTAAATAACTGTTTTAGTTCTCACACCAGTCCCATGACTGACCTGGAGTTTATTGTTTTAACCTAAACTCTGGGTGCCCTTATTTTGACACGGGCAGCTAGTAGTTTTGGTTTTGCAGATTTATATTCACAGGATCCTGGTTTACAGCTGGAACGATATCCGGAAAGCTTTGTATCCGTATATCTCTTTCTAGTTGTGTATTGTATTATTTTCCGCTGCGATGTATTTAAATGTAATTTAAATCTCTGATATTTCTGTGTAATATTTATTCATTTATACTCCGTATATTCTTGTAATCTGATGCATTGTTGTAATAAGCAATGAAATGTTCTTCTGTATGTGTTTTGTTTTGTCGTGTTCTCAAACGATAGGGCGTTTCGAACGGCCTGGATCGGTTTAGCGACTGGTTCGGACCGAGCGAAATTCTTTCTCGTCACATTTGGTATCGGAGCTTTGGTTTACAGAGCTCGAGAACAAGACACATTAGAACCATACGAAAGAATTCATCAGATATTGGATTAGTAATATCCAATTAGAATGACTCGTTAGAGATAGGATCAGTAGTATCCTAGAACGAGTGTGAAGAGTATATTTTTCAAATGAAAACAATTTTGTTTTGAAAATTTAAATCGGTTTAATCGTATTTGATTATTTATTTATTTTGAATATGGGCAATCCAGTATATAAAGGTTTTGCATATACGCGTCATGAACGTATATTCGAAGTTTTAATATATTGGATAGATATAGAATCACACTCTAGTCGCCCGGAGATGGTACTGATGATAGCACGTGCATCATCAGTATTTATGTTCGTGTTTCGAAGGTGTGTTTTCTATATATATTTCCATTAGACTGGTGTGAGAACCAAAACTAATATAGTTAGAACACATTGTGGTGAATTGGCACCAAAAACATGATTTTCTGTATATGTATCAAATTTATGAATTTGAAACTCTAATTCACTAATTGATTGATGTTTGTGTTGTTTGTTCATTTGTTTGATAATTTTGAACTATTATGCCTAATTGAACCAAATATCGAACTGTATTGAAAATTTATCGCATTTGCTCGCATATACATATACTTACATTGAACTGGTCATAGCAAGGAGGCTAGAGCAGAGAATAAAATTTGTTTGCCCGACAAATAGGTACATGTTTATTACATAATTTACTGTTTTGTTTGGGTGATGATGATTTTATGAGCCTATTGGCTAGCCGCTTGGCTTTTTCTTTTTCTTTTTGAGATCTGAAGGACCGGGGAAGCTATTTGAAATTCCCCGATGCTCCCGGTGCAGGGGAGGTTATGGCGAAATTTTTCGAAAATTTAGGGTGTTAGCCAAATTTTTGAAATTTTGAAAATTCTCAGAAACTAAAGAGTTGGAGAATGGAAGCCGGATCGAACGTAGAGTTGATTAATCAAACCACTTTCGACTTTGTTCCTTTTCGGGGACGAAAAGTTTTAAGTGGGGGAGATTGTAACAACCCGAAAATCTGGGCCAGTTTAAAAATTTTATTTTGGCAATTTTAGCGAATTTTGAATATTTAAAATGAATTATTTTAAATAATATCGACGAGAAATTTATTTTGAATATAATTCGAACGTATATATTTATATGCGTCGTCGTTAGAATATAAATATTTATATATAAAAATAAATAGAAGTGGAAATGGCGCGGTAGTTCGATAATTCGATTTCAAACTTCAATTGAATGTTCCGGGTGCAAAACAATCCGGATTTTAGTGAAACCAAAAACATTAGGATCTAATTGATGATATCTTTCCAACGAATCAGAAAAATCAAAATTTCATAGCGGGAATCAAAAGATATGTCCAGTTGAAAATTCTGAATAGTCGCTATGGAATTCAGGCCCTTAAAAATGGACATTTTGCAAATGACCTCGGATTTCGACGAAACCACTTTTGTTGGATCCGTGATGTCAAATTATTGCTAGGTTTCAAATTTCATAATTTTTCGAATCAATATGTGAGCGTGGCAAAGGAAAACGCGTTTGACCAGTTTCAGTTGATTTTCATCGACTGGAAAATGGCCATTTTTCAAACGGTCTCAGAATTTGACGAAACTAGTTTTGTTAGGACCGTATCGTCAATGCGAAGCTAGAAAATATTTTTCTGCAATTTTTAGAGCTAGTATGTGACCCCGGTAATTTGAAATGTACGTTTAAAATTCAATAAAGTGATTTAAATGTTGATTTTAACGGAAACTGATCAAAACGAGTGAATCAGCCTTCGATACATATCCCATTGTGTTCGGAATGGGGGTATTTAGTTAGGGTCGACCGTCGTTGGGTTTGAATTGGAGTTCGAACGCAAATTCTCATTTCATTTTTTTTATTATTATATAATTTAATATATAAAGGGTTTTGTTTATAAAAGGGGTGGTCCAACCCTAATATCCATTCAGCATGGTCAACGCCCTAGTCAGCCACCGTTTCTTCAATCCAATGGCCACCGTGGGAAAAGAATTTTTATCATCCCAAATCGAAGATAAATCTGCCACCGCCTCCTCGTCAACGCATCGCCCTATCCCTCCACTTCATTCTCCCACCGATTGGGCCTTCTCCGATTGTCAGCCGCCCCCATACGATGCCAGAATCGATGAAGATAGCGGTGCACTCGAGCACGGTTTTAAGCACGAGGGAGGGGAGTCCGCCACCGAAGCCTTTAATCCCCTGCGCCTCTGCCGTTCAAGCCTTCAACTCCGACGACAAGAGATGGCGAAAGATGGTGGTTTCCGTTCTGAGCAAGGGCGAGCCCTAGTTTCGAGTGACGTTAATTTTGGAGCCAAATGTATTCGAAGAGGAGGATGGAAGAAAAATCAGTAAGCTAATTTTTTTTATATATATAGTTAGTTTATTTAAATTAGTAAATAAGCAGTAATAAAAATCTGATTTTAAAATATAATTAGAATTGATTTTAAAATATAATTAGCATTGTTAAAATCATTTTTCATGAATATAAAAATATACCTTGTTACAATAAAAACAACTTTGTTTTTACAATAAAAATGGCATGATTTTAGCGAAGAAAAAAATATATGATTCTTATATAATATATATATATATATATATATATATATATATATATATATAGCGTTGTTATAAAAGCTGAATTTTTATATAGATAGATTTGGTTTAAAGGTGGAATTTTTAAACAAAAAAAGAAAGAATTTTTGAAAACAGAAAAATGAGATTTTTATGTAGACAGTATAGAAATAAAAATATGATTTTTATTTATAAATAGCATAGGATGAAAATAGAATTTCAATATGGTAGAAGATGGTTAACTGATATTTATTTTCAGCTTTTAATCTAAATAAGCAGTGTATTTATTTGCAAGTGTTAAAATAAATACGATGGAATTTTATTTTTAGTTTATAAAAATAAAATAACGAGGTAAAAATTCGATTTTTATATATTGAATAGCAAAGTAAAAATTCGATTTTTATATATTGAATAGCGAAGTGAAAGTTCGATTTTTAAATATGTAGAGAATACGGGCAACGAAGATGACAAAAAGGCGAGTACGACAAGGTTTCCTGCATTAGAAGTGCCGAGAAGTTGGATAGCTATCGGTGAGAACTTCTCACCTTTCAATTTAATTTTCTAGTTATATATATATACTAGGATGCAGACGGTGTTTAGTAGCACCCGACACCCGTCATCCACAGACCATGGATGGCTTGTTTGTTAAATTGTTTGATTGTGTAATTGGTTAGATTATTTGGTTTGAACTGAATTGTGTGGTGAAATGAAATTGATTTGATTGATGTGTGAATGGCGTGGGCCTTCACTAGACCGGGGATAAGGCTAGGCCTCGTCCCGTTTCTAGTATCGTGCCGTTATGCCGCCGAAATTTTCTAAAATATGTTAGAAAAATAAAAATATCATTTTTATTGTGTAAATGAAATGAATAGAAATTCATGTGTTAAAATAAAATATATTATCATTAAAAATATATTTTTAACGTGAAAGTGATTAAATAAATATTTATAAACAAATCGGCCGATTTGTTTATATACACTGATTTGACTGATATTGAATGGGTCGATAAATTTTACACATCGCCCAACTGCACAACTAAAAATCTGTGTTTGATTGTTTGAAACCCCACACGGGTTTGGGATGAAATTTGAAGTTCACTCATCCTGATTGATTAAATATGTCGATCGATTGATTGACAGGCTGTTATAAGCGTAAGATATCTATATTTGATGCTTATACAGTGTAGTGCACTTTGGTTGATGTTTGATTGTTTATTATTGCTATTATATACATGTGTTGTATGGAATCCATATAATTAACGTCATATGGTGATTGATTGGGCCTCATTCCAATCGGGAAAGTAATGAATATTATAAAAGAAAATTCATGTGTTGAATATAAAAATAGTGATGTGTTGACAGTACTCATGTGTTGAGATTAGTCGTGTGTTGAAATAAATATAGATTCATGTGTTGAATGGGATAATATTCATTTGTTGGATAGAATAAAGAAGTTTTGAAAATATAAAGTCGGGTTGATTAGATTGACGCCATTTTGACGTAAACGATATTTATATCGATTTTATTCATTTCGAAATGAACTGAATTGAAAACGATTTCGAAATGAATTGAATTGAAAACGATTTCGAAATGAATTGAATTGAAAACGATTTCGAAATGAATTGAATTGAAAACGATTTCGAAATGAATTGAATTGAAAATGATTTCGAAATGAATTGAATTGAAAACGATTTCGAAATGAATTGAATTGAAAACGATTTCGAAATAACGATTTCGAAATGAATTGAATTGAAAACGATTTCGAAATGAATTGAATTGAAAACGATTTCGAAATGAATTGAATTGAAAACGATTTCGAAATGAATTGAATTGAAAACGATTTCGAAATGAATTGAATTGAAAGCGAATTCAAATGAATTCAAATTGAATTGAATAGAAATGAATTTTAAAACGAATTTATAAAGAAGAATTCAATTTTGATTTGAATTGAAATGGAAGTTGAAATTGTTTTGAAACGAATGTAGAACTATTTATAAAATTCGTTTTAAAAGGAAATCGATGAAATATATATAATATATATGTATTATATATATAATGGCCTGAATAGAACGCGCCGCGCCGCGGCAGCTCGTGAATTTCGACCATTTATTTCAAACGGACATTGCGGGAGATCCGACCGTCGGATTCTCCTAAAACCGGAACCGTTGGGTTCGTATCGAAAAGAGCTTTCCAATGAATATTAGAAATTTGAAATCTAACGGTTGGATTTGGAGTTATGTCCAAATCAAATTCGAAAAAGGTCGCTGTAAGTGCAGTTCGATGGCCGTTGTTGGAAATCGACTGTACGGGCCTTGGTAAAATTATTAAAAATATCTATAACTTGTGTAAAATCATAATATATGGATTGGAAAGAGTTGAGCTGGAAAATTCCACATTTGAAAAGATAAAAATAGATTTTTATCGAAATAAACTAGTTTTGAACTAGAATTAAAATCAATTTATTTTTGAAATAAATAAATTGAATTTGAAAGTGATTTTAAAAATAATCAATACTCCCAATACGTGGATTGGACTGGAGTTGAATCGAAATTATCTTCGGGATATTTCGATGTTGGATTTCGTGACTATACAAATATTGTTATGGGGATTTGAAAGGTATATTTTATATCGTTATTTCCAATACGATATATGTTGGTTTCAGAATTTGATATTGAATGTAAGCCGATATATTTTCTATTCAGAGCCTTGTATTTAATATCAAATGTGATTTGGGTTTATCGTGAATCGTGTTTTAGAAGACATTGGTTCTTTAACCCAGTTAAAGGCAAGATATCGATTTTTGAGAAGATTAAAACTAAGTGGAGTTTTAATGAATCTTTAATTAGATTGAAAAATGAATTGATTATTTAAATTATCAAATCTGAAAGGTGATCGAGAATGGAGTACCACCAGTTTTGCTCCAAAGCGATAGTTAAATCTTTAACTAGATTTGAACGTGAAATGGTAATTAATTTTACCGATAACACAGTGGTGTTAGATGTGGAGTATTACCAGTTTTCTCCATGGGATATATAGAGTAAGCGGTGTTTTCTCTCGCTGGGACGTAAGCCGCGGTGGTACTCTGGTCCCAAATGTGCGGATGCAGACGGTGTTCTCTTGTTGGGACGTAAGCCGTGGTGAATTGCATTCCGCGATCGATCTTTCGAATCAGGAGCCACCATGATGGAAATCCAATTTCCAATACGTGTATTTCGGCTTTATTTGTAGAGCCTAGTATGGCGACATAGTGGGATGGGGCACTCATGCCGTCTATGATTTATATTTATGATTGAAAGTGTTTTGACACTATACACTTATTATAGTATCAAATGATTTGTTTTAAACGTATCAAGCATGTTTGGTTGTTATAAGGTAAAACCCTATCCTCCGGCTTGCGTTGCATTGTGTGATGGGACCTGGGTCTTATAACAGCTTCATTTTTCGAAAAAGCATTGGGTTGTTTATTCTATGCACTAGTATTCTTGGGAGGAAACCCATTCCGTGTTATACGGCGTGGTCCCTTGAATTACTCTCTTTTAAAGTAAAGTTTTAAATAACTGTTTTAGTTCTCACACCAGTCCCATGACTGACCTGGAGTTTATTGTTTTAACCTAAACTCTGGGTGCCCTTATTTTGACACGGGCAGCTAGTAGTTTTGGTTTTGCAGATTTATATTCACAGGATCCTGGTTTACAGCTGGAACGATATCCGGAAAGCTTTGTATCCGTATATCTCTTTCTAGTTGTGTATTGTATTATTTTCCGCTGCGATGTATTTAAATGTAATTTAAATCTCTGATATTTCTGTGTAATATTTGTTCATTTATACTCCGTATATTCTTTTAATCTGATGCATTGTTGTAATAAGCAATGAAATGTTCTTCTGTATGTGTTTTGTTTTGTCGTGTTGTCAAACGATAGGGCGTTTCGAACGGCCTGGATCGGTTTAGCGACTGGTTCGGACCGAGCGAAATTCTTTCTCGTCACATTCGTATGCGACCCCGGTAATTTGAAATGTACGTTTAAAATTCAGTATAGTGATTTAAATGTAAATTTAACGGAAACTGATTCAAACGATCGAATCAACATACGAAACATGTCCCATTGTGTTCAGAATGGGGGTAAAACGCTATGGACGACAGGCGGTGGGCCCCGTTTAGAGGTCGTATGGAAAAAGTCAACATTTTAGAAAAAAAATAATTAAATAAAATTTTAAAACCCTCTTCCCCTTTTATTACCTCTGCCCCCCCCCCCCCCCACGTTCATCCTGAATATCGTAATAATAATAAAAAAAATTTGAAAACCGCGATCGACAGAGCGACGCCCCCCTCCCCCCCCGCCATCGCCTCCGTCGAACCCCGCCCCACGCCACGCCTTGGCCGGACCCCGCTAGAGCCGACGATCCCCTCCCCCAGTCCCTCGATACCCTCGCTCCCCCTCCCCTTCTTGAAAACCGCGATAGCCCCCAAGCCCTAAACCCCGATTTGCAACCCCAACCCAATCCGCCGCAGGTCCGCCACCTCAGGCCATCCACCTCCTCCCCGCCGCCCGTGCCTGGCCACCAACGATCGTCGATGGGCCGCCATCCTCCACAAACCCAAGAACAGTAAGCTTTTATCCTCTTTCTTTTTCAGATTTTTAATATATATAATTTTCTGATTTTCATGTATGAAAGGTTGGATTTTGATTATGAGAAAAATAAGATTTTCACTGAGAGAAATATAAAAATTTCTTGATTTCAAAATATGATCTTTATATTTTTAAAGTAATAAAAATATGATTTTTATATTTTTAAAGTATTAATAATATAATCTTTACTATATGGAAGACGTAAAAATATGATTTTTGTTTAGGTAGAGAATTAAAAATATAATTTTTGCATGATAGGAATATTAAAAATATCATCTTTATATGTGTAGAAAAATAAAAATGAGATTTTTATAAAGATGAAATCTTTAAATTTGAAAAGGCGAAGTCTATTGTTTTTATAAAGGCGAAAACTTTATATGGAAAATAGCGTGATAAAAATATAATTTTTATCTATATAACATAGTAATAAAAGAGTAGATTTTTATATATTGAATAGCGAAGTAAAAATTCGATTTTTATATATTGAATAGCGAAGTAAAAATTCGATTTTTATATATTGAATAGCGAAGTAAAAATTCGATTTTTATATATTGAATAGCGAAGTAAAAATTCGATTTTTATATATTGAACACCGTAGTAAAAATTCGATTTTTATATATTGAATAACATAGTAAAGATTCAATGTTTATATAAAGTATAACGAAGTGAAAATTCTATTTTTACAAATATGAAATAGCGATGAAAATTCTATTTTCACAATATGAAGTTAGCGATAAAAATATGATTTTTATATAATAGAGAATATAAAAATGTGATTTTTATATATACAGTGTATACGGGCAACGAAGATGACGAAGATGCGATAGCGATGAAGATTTCTATCAATGAAGTGCCGTGGAGCTAGGATAGCTATTTGTGAGAATTTCTCACCTTTCAATTTTTTTTCTCTAGTTATATATATATACTAGGATGCAGACGGTGCTTAGTAGCACCCGACACAATCGTCCACAAACCATGGACTTGTTTGTTTGGTTGCATAGATTAGTTAGATGATTTGATTTGAAATGGAATTGTTTGGTGAAATGAAATTGATTTGATTGATATGTGAATGGCGTGGGCCTTCACTAGACCGGGGATAAGGCTAGGCCTTGTCCCGTTTCTAGTATCGTGCCGTTATGCCGCCGAAATTTTCTAAAATATGTTAGAAAAATAAGAATATCAATTTATTTAAAGAATGAACTGAATAAAAATTCATGTCTTAAAATAAAATGTTTTATCGTTAAAAATATAATTTTTAACGTGAATATGAATTAATAAAATATTCATTTACAAACCGGACGGTTTGTTTTTGTACACTGATTTGACTGATATTGATTGGGTCGATAAATTTTACACATCGCCCAACTGCACAAATAAAATATGTGTTTGACTGTTTGAAACCCCACACGGGTGTTGGGATGAAATTTGAAGTTCACTCATCCTAACTGATTCAATATGTCGATCGATAGATTGACAGGCTGTTATAAGCGTTAGATATCTATATTTGATGCTTATACAGTGTAGTGCACTTTGGTTGATGGTTGATTATTTTTCAATGCTATTATATACATGTGTTGTATGAAAATCCATATAATTAACTTTATATGGTAATTGATTGGGCCTCATTCCAATTTAGAAGATAAAGAATATATAAAATAAAGGTTCATGTGTTGACTGTACTCATTCGTGAGATTAGTCATGTGTTGAACGAAATATTTTAACAATAAATTTTATATCTTTATCACCATAAAATAAAGGTTCATGTGTTGACTGTACTCATTCGTGAGATTAGTCATGTGTTGAACGAAATATTTTAACAATAAATTTTATATCTTTATCACCATAAAATAAAGGTTCATGTGTTGACTGTACTCATTCGTGAGATTAGTCATGTGTTGAACGAAATATTTTAATAATAAAATTTACTTCTTTATCAATATAAAGTAAAAGTTCATGTGTTGACTGTACTCATCCGTTGAGATTAGTCATGTGTTGAACGGAATATTTTAAAAATAAAATCTACGTCTTTATCATATATAAAATTAGAAACTGACTGGAACATAGGTAAGACGAGTGGTCTCCTGGATATTAATCTGATGTTGGTTTCGGCCTTCGGGGTTAATATTCAGGAAATCGTTCTCTCACTAAATTACGGTTGGAGTCTGATTCAATATCAAACGATAAATAACTTAATTTTTATAAAATATAATAAATAATGATTTCGAAATGAATTGAATATATAACGATTTCGAAATGAATTGAATATATAACGATTTCGAAATGAATTGAATATATAACGATTTCGAAATGAATTGAATAAATAATGATTTCGAAATGAATTGAATATATAACGATTTCGAAATGAATTGAATATATAACGATTTCGAAATGAATTGAATATATAACGATTTCGAAATGAATTGAATATATAACGATTTCGAAATGAATTGAATATATAACGATTTCGAAATGAATTGAATATATAACGATTTCGAAATGAATTGAATATATAACGATTTCGATTTGAATTGAATATAAAACGATTTCGAATTGAATGGAATAGAAAACCAATTTGATTTCAAATTGAATACATAATGAACTTGATTCAAATAGAAAACGAAACGCATTTGATTTGAATAGAAAATGAATTTGAATCGAATATAAAACCAATTTGAATTGAATTGAATTGAAAACGAATTCAAATTGAATCGAAAGCGAATTGAAATGAATTCAAATTGAATTGAAATTTGAATTGAATAGAAATGAGTTTTAAAACGAATTTATAAAGAAGAATTCAATTTTGATTTGAATTGAAATGGAAGTTGAAATTGCTTTTGAAACGAATTTAAAACTATTTATATAATTCGTTTTAAATAGAAATCGACGAAATATAATATATATATATTATATATATAATGGCCTGAATAGAACGCGCCGCGTCGCGGCAGTTCGTAAATTTCGACCATTTATTTCAAACGGACATTACGGGAGATCCGACCGTCGGATTCTCCTAAAGCCGGAACCGTTGGGTTCGTATCGAAAAGAGCTTTCTAACGAATATTAGAAATTTGAAATCTAACGGTTGGAATTGGAGATACGTCCAAATCAAATTTGAAAAAGGTCGCTGTAAGTGCAGTTCGATGGCCATTGTTGGAAATCGGCTGTACGGGCCTTGATAAAATTATTAAAAATAGTAATAATTAGTGTAAAATCATAAGAAATGATTTGGGAAAAATTGGGATGAAAAACTCCACATTTGAAAAGATAAAAATGGATTTTTATCGAAATGAACTAGTTTTGAACTAAATTTAAAACCCAATTATTTTTAAATAAATAAATTAGATTTAAAAAGGGGTTTTAAATAATCGGAATTTCTAATATATTTGATTGAATTTGAAATGGGTTTATCGTGAACAGTGTTTTAAAATAACACTAGTTCTTTAACCCGATAACAAACAGAATGTGATTTGGGTTTGTCGTGAACTGTGTTTTAAATAACACCTAGTTCTTTAACCCAGTAAAAGGAGTTCTAACGAATCTGCAATTAGATTGAAATGTGAATCTATAATCTAAATTATCAAATTTAGAAATGAGCGGGAATGGAGTATTACCAGTTTTGCTCCAAAGCGATAGTTAAATCTTTAATTAGATTTGAACGTGAAATGGTAATTAATTTTACCGATAACACCACGGTGTTAGATATGGAGTATTACCAGTTTTGCTTCATGGGATGAATAGGTTGGGATTGGGAAATAAAATAAATAATTACTTCGTTACGGTTCGCTAATCTCGACTAGTTGGAAAAAACCATAATTTGGTTTTAAATGACATCCAAAGGAAGATTACAGGATAAATTTTAAAGAATTTATCTTGGATAAAATTAATGGGAACCTTTCCCTAAGAATGTGGAATTTAGAAACTAGCTGTAGGTTGGCTAAGAAGAATGGTTTCCTGGGTATTGATCTGATGTTGGTTTCGGCCTTCGGGGTTAATGTTTGGGAAATTGTTCTCTTGCTAATTTGCGGTTAGTGACTAATGAATTGGAATGAGGCGTATGTTGTGTTTGTGTAACTTTTGTTTTTAATATACGCGGGTTGTTCGGAAAGTCCGGGTTTATACCCATTCTGAATAACCGATTCGACGATAAGTCGAAGATGAAGACGGTGGTCGAAGACCGGAAGTTTTCACATCGTTTGGATAATTACTGACGATCCTGATTGGGCAGTACACCCAAGAGGATGGAAATAGTTGGTGGTCGTCCAGACGTACTTGGAGATGGATGGATATGCGAGGAAAGTGCCTCCGGTTTCGTTCAGACCCAGAACGGACTTGTAAATGGATTGTGTGTCTGACATTGGATTTTATTCTGTGTTGATTGATTTCTATTAAATATACATCTGTTTGGCGGCGGAGAATTTATTCTTTTGCTTAACGCCCTTCTCCGAGACGTACGAGCTCAGAGGTTGTATATCGATGGACATCAGTCGCATGGCATGAATTGCCTGTGTGGCACGCTAAGATGCAATGATCAAGGCTTCTGTTGAAAAGCAAAGTCTTGTGGTTGATGATCAAAGCACGGCCTTTGTGGCGTAGCTTTGTGTATAACGTAAATTCACGAGCCTCACACCTCGGTATGAGTCAAAAACGGGATACGGACTGCAGGGAGAGCACGACGTTTCTTTCTAGCTTTGGTGGTGTCAGTGACTTACCAGCCCTGACATTTATATACTTTTCACCTATGTGGTTGTTGGAATGCGAGGCGCCTCGATTATAGGTCTGTAAGGACCGGGAAACGTGTGTTCAGGCATAATTAATCCTCTAACGTAAGTGAGGACCGGCCCTGAAGCATCCAGGGGTTGCCCAGTGTGCGTAACCCTGAGATATTTGCTAGAGTGTCTCGAACGCGGAGAGGAGCTTGCCCCTTGCCTCGACTCATGACGGAAATCCAATTTCCAATACGTGTATCGCGGTTTTAATTGTAGAACTAGTATGGCGACATGATATATGGTACCCATGCCGTCTACGATTTATATTTATGATTGAAACTGTTTTAACACTATACACTTATTATAGTATCAAATGATTTGTTTTAAACGTACCAAGCATGTTTGGCTATTATAAGGGAAAACCCTATCCTCCGGCTTGCGTTGCATTGTGTGATGGGACATGGGTCTTATAATAGCTTCATTTTTCAGAAAAGCATTGCGTTGTTTATTCTATGCACTGGTATTCTTGGGAGGAAACCCGTTCCGTGTTATACGGCGTGTTCCCTTGAATTACCTAACTTTTAAAGTAAAGTTTAAATAACTGTTTTAGTTCTCACACCAGTCACATGACTGACCTGGAGTTTATTGTTTTAACCTAAACTCTGGGTGCCCTTATTTTGACACGGGCAGCTAGTAGTTTTGGTTTTGCAGATTTATATTCACAGGATCCTGGTTTACAGCTGGAACGATATCCGGAAAGCTTTGTATCCGTATATCTCTTCTAGTTGTGTATTGTATTATTTTTCCGCTGCTATGTATTTAAATGCAATTTAAATCTCTGATATTTCTGTGTAATATTTATTCATTTATACTCTGTATATTCTTGTAATCTGATGCATTGTTGTAATATACAATGAAATGTTCTTCTGTTTGTGTTCTGATTTGTCCTGTTCTCAAACGTTCAGGGGTTTCGAACGGTCTAGATCGGTTTAACGACTGATTCGGACCGAGCGAAATTCTAGGCCGTCACAATTCCAGATTTATTTTAGTTCAATTTATATTCTGAACATCGGAATAAATTCCCTCTTTTATTTCTTAAAACAATTTCCCCATTTCTATTTTTGAATTCACATTTGAATTTAAATATTCAAATTATCAAATGATAATTTTTCCACTTTATTTATAAACACTGTTTATAATTTCATTTCAATTATCTAATTATCCAATGAAAATCAATCTATTTTATTTATAAACACCATTTATAAATTCACCTCAATTTCCTGTATTATTAAATTTATAAACATCGTTTATAAAATCAATACTTGTTATATTTATTTTCAAACAAGTAAATATTTTTAGCCCATTCTATTTCAAATTCTATTTTAGAAAATAGAATTTTCCATTTTAAATCTCAAAATCTCTTTCATGATATTTTTATAAATCTACATTCGGACCCAGTTCTATTTCAAATAATCAAAACACCCTATTACAAATCACAGGATTTCTAACACATCATATATGATAATATATGTGAAACAACTACAATAATATTTTTGAGGAATCCAGTTGAATTCCTCCAACCTGTTTTCCTGCATCCACAGATGTTAGCCAATATAAATAATACCCATTCTGCTTCGTGGCAGAATATCGCGGTATAGAAGGACATCCACTATCATAGTGTGGGGCGCATAGGGTAATCATCCGCTAATGATACTGCGGGCATCCGCTAATGATACTGCGGGAATCCAACCACCAATATATATATAACAACCACAACAACCATTCCTAAATAACTAATATATTTTATAATCACAACTGATAAAAATAAATAAATAAATCCAAGCAGCTAATAATTTATTTTAACGAAAAATAAATTTCTGAATGAGATTTACTCACTGTGATTTTTCCTTTGTCGAATACCCATTTAAATCTTGTAATTTCACAGCTACGAATCATCTCAAGTGAATCTACCTAGCATCGATGATAATTTATTTTATTATCAATTAAGCTATTATTTATTTAATTTAACTATTTAAACCAAATAAATTGTAATGACCCGGAAAATCTGAACCAATTTAAAAATTTTTAAATTGGCTATTTTAGTGGATTTTACATATTTAAAATAAATGTTTTAAATAACAACGATGAAAAGTAAGTTTGAATCGACATTTGAAAACGAATATAATTAATTCTAATAATAAAGAAGGCCTGAAATGGTGCGGCAGTTTCAAAAATTTGAATTCAAACTTTGATTGGCTGTACCGGGTGCAAAACAAAAATGATTTTAGTGAAACCAGAAATATTAGAATCTATTTGTGAATATATTTCCAGCGAATCCGAAGAATCGAAATTTCATAGCGGGAATCAAAAGATATGTCCAGTTGAAAATTCCGAATAGTCGCTATGGAACTCTGGCCCTTAAAAATAGTGCAAACGACCTCGGATTTCGACGAAATCACTTTTGTTGGATCCGTGATATCATGTTATTGCTAGGTTTCAAAATTCATAATTTTTCGAATCAATATGTGAGCGTGGTAAAGGAAAACGCGTTTGACCAGTTTCAGTCGATTTTAATTGACTGAAAAATGGCCATTTTTCAAACGATCTCCGAATTTGACGAAATTAGTTTTGTTAGGACCGTATCGTCAATACGAAGCTAGAAATTATTTTTCGAGAATTTTTAGAGTCCATATGTGACCCCAGTAAATTGAAATGTGCGTTTAAAATTGAATATAAAAAGGTTTATATTTTAAATTCAACGGAAACTGATCGTAACGGTCGAATTGGCCTGCGGGACATAACCCATCGTGTTTGGAATGGGGGTATTTGGCTAGGGGCAATAGTCGTTGGGTTCAGTTTGAAGTTCGTATGCAAAAAAATTCAAAACAAAACAAATTAAAGAATTAAATAATAATATTTTATTTTCCTATATAAAACCCTAACCCTACCCATTATCAACAGCCGCCATCCACAATCCAAAGCCCCAAATCGTTCGATCCATCCTCCCCTAAATTCTCCTTCCACATTTCGAAATTGTTCAAGAAGATAAAACGAAAACCGGAGTGGAGGCTGAGAGCTTTCGATTGATCCTTGTATGGTCCCCTATCGTGGAGCAAGAAGCTCAAATTTCGGAGCCAATGTGATGAAGTTCGCCAGCGCTTTTCCGGCGCTACAGTTCGTCGAGTTTGAAGCAACTCATGGAGGGGGAAGTGCCAGTCAAGGCGAACGGCTTGGGCCATCTCGATTTGACTCCGGTCATGTGTCGGAGTGGCGGATTTAAACCCTAGGCGCTGAAGTTCCAACGTGTTCGGTGGTTCAGAATTATAGAAGAAGACAGTTTAAAGAAATTAATTATATCGTTAATTATTCAAAGTATTTAACGCCGTAACTTCTTCATACGAGGTCGAAAAAAATGCAAACTTGGATCCGTTGTGATCGTGGGGATGAGAGCTTCACAACAAAACTGATCGCATCCAAAACTGAGCTTGTTAAAATTTGAGGCAATTTCAAATCGAAACAGAATAGAAATTCAGATAAAACTGACGGAGTGGATCCCAATGTGAAAATTATCTCGCTTTAAATTTTCTGTACAGTTATTTATTTCATAACTGCATATATGAACTGTTCCCCGTCGTCCACAGACCATGGACGACTTGTTTGTTGGGTTGTATTCTGTGTGAAAATAAATTAATCGTTATGTGAAATGATATAAATTAATATCGTATATATATTGAAAGTGAAAATATCGTATATATATTGAAAGTGAAAATACCGTATATATTTTGAAAGTGAAAATATCGTGTATATATATCGAAAGTGAAAATATCGTGTATATATCGAAAGTGAAAATATCGTATATATATTGAAATTGAAAATATATATTGAAAGTGAAAATATCGTATATATGAAAGGTGGAAATAATATATATATATATGAATTGAAAACGATATATATATGAAATGTGAAAACGATGTATATATGAAATGAAAACGATATATATATATATAAAATGTGAAAATGATTGGATTGTTAAAAATATAATTTTTAACATATATATATACACTGTATAAAATTGTCATGTATATGAAATATTCGATTTTGATATTGAATAGAAAATGAATTCGAATTGAATTGAATAGAAAATGAATTCGAATTGAATTGAATAGAAAATGAATTCGAATTGAATTGAATAGAAAATGAATTCGAATTGAATTGAATAGAAAATGAATTCGAATTGAATTGAATAGAAAATGAATTCGAATTGAATTGAATAGAAAATGAATTCGAATTGAAATGAATTTGAAATTTGAATTGAATTGAAATGAATTTAAAATGAATTTATAAGGAAAAATTCAATTTGGATTTGAATTTAAAATGAAAGTTGAAATTGTTTTTGAAACGAATTTAAACGATTTATAAAATTTGTTTTAAATAGAAATCGACGAAATATATATTATATATATAATATAACGGCCTGAATAGAACGCGCCGCGCTGCGGCAGTTTGCTAATTTCGACCATTGACTTCGAATGGACATTACGGAAGATCCGACCGTCGGATTCTCCTGAAACCAGAACCGTTGGGTTTGTATTGAAAAGAGCTTTCCAATGAATATTATAAATTTGAAATCTAACGGTTGGATTTGGAATTATGTCCAAATCAAATTGGGAAAAGGTCGATGTAAGTGCAGTTCGATGGCCATTCGTGGAAATTGACTGTACAGGCCTTGATAAAATTAATAAAAATATTAATAATTTGTGTAAAATCATATGAAATGAATTGGGAAGGATTGGGATGAAAAACTCCATATTTGAAAAGATAAAAATATGTTTTTATCGAAACGAACTAGTTATTCACTAGAAAAATAATCCAATGGTTATAAATAAATAAATTGGATTGGATTTGAAATTATCTTTGGATATTTTCGATATTGGATTCCGTGATTATACAGATATTGTATGGGAATTTGGAAGATATCGATATCATTATTCCCGATATGATATCTGTTGGTTTCAGGATTTGATGTTGAATATAAGTCGATACTATCTCTATTCAAAACCTTATATTTAATGTCCAATTTGATTGATTGATGGTTCGGATTGTGCTCGACCAGTTTATGAGCAAAATATGCTTTTACATTTAGTATTGGGTTGGGTAGAAATATCTATGTGCTAAAACCTTTTGAAACACTTCACGATTTGACGATAAGGTGTTTAGCGATGTTGTGTGCATTTCAAATTTAATGAATGATTGTGAAATTATATTTTTCTTAAGTGAAAAGAAATGTATTCCCGATTTTGGACAGGGAATGTTTTATAAAAATATTTTATAAAACAGAAAGGATTTCGAGGCCCAAAACCCGATGATTTCTAAAATGATTTAGAATTGTATTATGTGTTACATTGTGGTTCATCGCGTATTGATTAGTTGTTATTAATGATGTATCTTTTTGGTGGCGGAGAATTTATTCTCTTGCTTAACACCCTTCTTTGAGACGTACGAGCTCAAAGGTTATGTGATTAATAGTGACTGATCATATGTGTGAATTATTGATGTGAAGTACTATATTTTGAAAGTACTTGTGATTATTATGTTGTGAAATGATTTTCCTTACTTCAGGATATGAAATGATTTAGTATGTGGCTAAAGAGTCGGGTGACCTTGAGACTAAAAGTATGGGTGAGAGGTCAGTGTAGCCTGCTTCTGTGTGGGGTAGGTGCATCGTCGGTGTAGCCTGCTCCTATGTGGGGTAGGTGCACATTTATATATATCGAGTTGCGAGGTGCGCACCCTTTGCCTTTTCGATGGGGAGCATGATATTTGGTTGCAATATTTCTAGACGATTTGATTTGAGATCCCGAAGTGAAATCTACTTTGATATAGAAAGTTAGATATGTATTTCAAATGATTTGAAATAAGAAATCGGGGATAAAATCCAAAGGAATAATTTCTATAAATTGAATTGGATTTGGAAAATCTAAGTGGTGATTAATCTAAAGGGGTAGATTGGGATATTGCATGTTGATTGATGCATAGTAGATCCATATCTAGATTACCGATTGTTGTTTATACACTGGCATTCATGGGGGAAACCCGTTCCGCGTTGGCGGCGTGGTCCCGTGATATGCCATATTATTAAGTAAGTTAATTATAACTGTTTAGAGTTTCTCACACCAGTCCCGTGACTGACCTGTAGTTTGCTTTTCCCTTGCGAACTCGGGTTCCCCTATTTTCCACATGAGCAGTCGAGTAGTTTTATTTTGCAGATGTATTGAGCAGGATTCTGGATTGAAGCTTTAAGCTGTGTCCAGGCATTTACAGTCTTCCGCTGTGTAGTTTATATTTCCGTTGTGCATTGTATTACATTTATTGTAAAATCATCTTCCACTGTATTGATTATATTTCGATATACTCTGATATTATGTGCTCTGGTGTAACATTATAATGATGTTTATTGAAGTCTTCTGTTATTTGTTCTGATGTGTTGTATACCCAGAGTTAGCGTATGCGGGATTCGAACGGTCTTGGTCGGTTTAGCGATCAATTAGGTCCGGGCGAAATCCGTGTCATTACAGCTGGTATCAGAGCTTTGGTTAACTCAAATCTTTGGGGTACAACTTGTTTGAACTGAAATAATGACTCATCAGAGGTAGGATTAGTAATATTCTATAGAAGAATCCTCATTAGAGATAGAATCAGTAGCATTCTAGAATGAGTGACTCGTTAGAGATGGGGTCAGAAGTGCCCCAGAACGAGTTGAGAGTTATATGTTTATAAATAACGTATTTGTGATTATATAGATAGTCAGGTTTTAGAAACATAATGTTTGAATTAATTTGGATGGTTTTGAAAAGTTAAAAACAAATTTCTTATTGTTTGTGTTGTGTGATAGTATATTTGATTAGTTAAATTATTAGAACGATAGTTAATTTAATCAATAGGAGAATGAATGGTAGAATTTATTTGATTAAATCACACATTGAACTGATTTAAAAATAGATAAAAATATATACATGTGCATCGTATATGTTTGAACAGGTAAATGGATAGCTGATGAGTAAAGAAATTATTTGCGTGCCCGACAAATAGGTAAACCTTAATGAGTTGGATGCGAAATACTATTATATCAACTCCTGTGAATGCCATTAGATGCGGAGTGCTGGTTGTTCTGTGTGTAGTGATAAACATCGCCATAGGATAGTAACAATTAATTTTGAACTACACTACATGGCATACTTCCGGAAGATAGGCATACTTCATCATATAACACATAAGCATTTTAAGCTTGTATGAAGAGGTGGAAGATTTACCATACGAGCGAGATGCTTGTATGGCGATGACTATATTTTACAGGTAGAACTGATGTCTGATATGGACCATGTAAATTGTAACGATAAATTGCCAGATTAATAAAAACCCCACACGGGTCTGGAGTTGACAATAATCACGTCTCTCTAGTCATTAGATACGGCACATGGATTATTTATTTCCCGCACGGGACGAGGTGACGAGAATTTATTCTCTGGAGCAATTAAAATACACACCCCCTAAGGCTTTGATAGGGTGACGAGAATTTATTCTCTGGAGTTATTATCTATACACGCTCCCCTGTAAACACCAGAATATATCACTATAAATTTGTGTATGCTTTATTTATTGGGTACCTAATACGGCCCAATAAATTTCCAAACCCCTCCCCGTACAAAGGAGGTTATGGCGAAATTTTTCGAAAATTCGGGGTGATAGCCAAATTTTTGAAGAATTTGAAAATTCTCAAAAACTGAAAAGTTGGAGAATGGAAGCCAAATTGAACGTAGAGTTGATTGATCAAACCACTTTCAACTTTGTTCCTTTTCGGGTACGAAAAGTTTTAAGTGGGGGAGATTGTAACGACCCGGAAAATCTGAACCAATTTAAAAAATTTAAAATGGGCTATTTTAGTGGATTTTAAATATTTTAAATAAATATTTTAAAAAAAACAATGAAAAGTAAGTTTGAATCGACATTTGAAAACGAATATAATTAATTCTAATAATAAACAAGGCCTGAAATGGCGCGGTAGTTTCAAAATTTTGAATTCAAACTTTGATAGGATGTACCGGGTGCAAAACAAAACGGATTTTAGTGAAACCAAAAATATTAGAATCTATTTGTGAATATCTTTCCAGCGAATCCGAAGAATCGAAATTTCATAGTGGAAATCAAAAGATATGTCCAGTTGAAAATTCCGAATAGTCGCTATGGAATTCTGGCCCTTAAAAATAGAAATTTTGCAAACGACCTCGGATTTCGACGAAACCACTTTTGTTGGATCCGTGATGTTAAGTTATTTCTAGGTTTCAAACTTCATAATTTTTTGAATCAATATGTGAGCGTGGAAAAGGAAAACGTATTTGACTAGTTTCAGTCGATTTTAATCGACTGGAAAATGGCCATTTTTCAAACGGTCTTAGAATTTGACGAAATTAGTTTTGTTAGGACCGTATCGTCAATACGAAGTTAGAAATTATTTTTCGAGAATTTTTAGAGTCCATATGTGACCCCAGTAAATTGAAATGTGCATTTAAAATTGAATATATAAACATTATATTTTAAATTCAACGGAAACTGATCGTAACGGTCAAATTGGCCTGCGGGACATAACCCATTGTGTTCGGAATGGGGGTATTTGGCTAGGGGCGACAGTCGTTGGGTTCGGTTTGAAGTTCGTATGCAAAAAAATTCAAAACAAAACAAATTAAAGAATTAAATAATAATATTTTATTTTCCTATATAAAACCCTAACCCTACCCGTTATCAATAGTTGTCGTCCACAATCCAAAGCCCCAAATCGTTCGATCCATCCTCCCCTAAATTCTCCTTCCATGTTTCGAAATTGTTCAAGAAGATAAAATGAAAACCGGAGTGGAGGCTGAGAGCTTTTGATTGATCCTTGTATGGTCCCCTATCGTGGAGCAAGAAGCTCGAATTTCGGAGCCAATGTGATGAAGTTCGTCAGCGTTTTTCCGGTGCTACAGTCCGCCGAGTTTGAAGCCACTCACGAAGGGGGAAGCGCCAGTCAAGGCGAACGGCGTGGGCCATCTCGATCTGACTCCGGTCATGTGTCGGAGTGGCGGATTTAAACCCTAGGCGCTGAAGTTCTAACGTGTTCAGTAGTTCAGAATTATAGAAGAAGAACGTTTAAATAAATTAATTAAATAATTATTTTATTAATTATATCGTTATTTATTCAACATATTTAATGCCGTAACTTCTTCATACGAGGTCGTAAAAATGCAAACTTGGATCGTTGTTATCGTGGGGATGAGAGCTTCACAACAAAACTGACCGCATCCAAAACTGAGCTCGTTAAAATTTGAGGCAATTTCAAATCGAAACAGAACAAAAATTCAGATAAAACTGACGGAGTGGATCCCAATGTGAGAATTCTCTCACTTTAAATTTTCTGTACAGTTATTTATTTCATAACTGCATATATGAATTGTTGTAGTAACCCGCATTTTAGCTGTTGAATAATTTATTTATTTAATTATCAAATATCGATTTATAGATATTGAGAACGTGAATTAAATCATATTGAATATTTAATTAAGATTTATAATGAATAATAAATTATAAATATCGAAATAGTCAGAAATAGTAGAATTCACAATAGAGTGTGAATTGAATAGTATACGAGATGTGGTTGAGTTTCGAATCGAAATATAATAACGAATATATTGAATCGACGACAGTGGAGCGTATAGTTTGTAATATATTTATAAACGAGCTTAAAATGGCGCTGCAGTTCGCTATTTGGCGATTCGGACTTCAACTGGATGTACAGGGTTCGTTTTAAGCCGGATTTCTGTGAAACAAGAAACGCGTGGAGCTGGTGGAGTATATTTTTCTAATGGAAGAGAAAAATCGGGATTTCGTCGTGTAGATTTTGATTTACGTCCAAATCAAATTTCAGAAAAGTCGCTGTGGAATTTCTTTATAATTTGCGATGCTTTATTTCGTTATAAATCGATTTTTCGGTACGAACTGAATATCGGGATAATCTAGAGTCTGGAAATCAAGTCATAAAATCTGAGGTGATATTCTGGAGCCGGACGATGTCATATGTTAAGATATACGATAATATAAATTTATTTATATTTAATTTAATTATATTTAAATATATTTATATATTTAAATGGGTCATCCAAAGCTTTAAAAACAGCCGATTTTGCAAACGAAGTCGGAATTCGACGAAACTAATTTTGTTGGATTCGCAATATCAAATAGTTGTTAGATTTCCAGTTTCGTGATTTTTAGAGTCACTGTGTGGCCGTACGGATTTATAGAGTGAGAAACAGTCCATATTTTGACAGTTAAAAATACGTTGTGTGAGCATACGGAGTCGGAATTTGACGAAACAAGTTTCGTTGGGGCCGTAATGTCGAATTGTAGCTGCATGACAATTTTCATGATTTTTGGGTATCGTATGTGATCATAGAAAATTTAAAGGTCAGATAAAAACAACGAATGAATATAATAATATTTAAAACTTCCTATAAAAACCCCTCCACTATTTTCTTAACCCTAAACTTTCATTTCTTCTGGTCAAAAAGGTAGCCGCCACTACCATTACTCAGAAAACCAATTCGGTAAATGAAAATTCCTATAAAACCAAATAAATCCCCTAAAAATATAATGAGTAGGTATTCACAATCCCTAAGACTTCCGCTTCAACCTGATACCCGAATCCTATGGTTCGATCGTCCTTTTTGGGGTTGTGGCGTTCCAACAGCCGAGCTAGGGTGCGGGTTTTGATGGTCTTGGGAGTGTCGAATTTGATGGGGGTTATGGCGTTGGACAAGGCGGAGGTGGCGCTTGTTTTTGGGGTAGTTGTGGCCAGTCCGGTGGGTCGTTGGGGTCTGTGTCTCCAGCGAAGGGGAGCAGGAGTATGGAAACAGGCTTCAACGATTGGTAAGGTGGCGTTTTTGTTTGTGGTGAAGTCCTGAAGTCATTCTGAATTCTTGGAAAGGTTGGGTTGCTTTCAAACAGTGAAGGAGCAGAGGAGAAAGTGGATTTCTGTTGTGGATTTTGGGTGCGATTTTGCAATGTTCAAATCGCAGTGGCAGTTTAGGAACTGGGTTCAGATTTGGGGTTCTCTATTATGTGAAAGGGGAACTGGACCGTGCTTTTCCCACTGAGGAAGAAGATGGGATCGTTTGTGTTTGTGGTGCTGAAGGGGTTTCAAAAATGTTATGGTATTTTAAGTTTAGCAATCAGTGTGTAAATTAACTAGAAGTGTGGAAGTGAATACCGACCACGATGAAAGGAGTTGTGGTGTTCGTTTGTACAGGATGTGATGAAGTTGATGTTGAGTTGTTTGGTGGGAATTGGTTCGTGATTCTTGTGATGTATAGAAGGGGAAAGGTGAAGTGAATGTTCGGTCATGGGAGGGTTCATGGAACTGGAGTTTGTGACTTAGGAATCGGTGAAGAACGAGATGATGTATGGTGCGGTGATGATTTTGAATCAAGGAGCAGCGTTATGTTCTGATCGGTGGAGAAGAAAGGCCGAAATTTGAAAGGTTAAGCCGAAATTGAAATTTGTTAAGTTTTATTTTAATTTAAATGTATATCGTGAACTTTTATAAATCATATATTGATCATACTGCATCAGAATCAGACGAAGTCGATATCATTGGAATCGTAACGATGATATATGCGTTATGGAAGCTGACTGGAAGTGGATTGGGGATCATATGGATTTATGGAGGAATAAATTGTTTGATTCAAATCAAATAACAGTTTATCGTTCTTTAACGATGAACTGCAAATGTGAGTAAAAACTCACTAACTCTCCTAAATTTATATTTTAATATAAATTGTATTTTATTTCTGTATTTGACTGCTAGTTATGTACTGTTAATTTGGATTGTTAAGTTGTATTGTTAAATTGGACTGTAGATTGGACTGTTAAATAATTGATTGAAAACAGTATGGATATATATATATATCTACATATATATATATATATCATTATTAAACGGTGATTTTGTTATCAGTGTATTTCATTAGAAATGCAAGTGATGTTATATACGTTGTTTAACATCGGTGGATGCAGGGAAACAGGTTGGAGGAATCCGACTGGATTCCTCAACATTTATTTTACTGTTATTGGTATATTGTGATATATACTGTGATATATAATCTGTTGTTGATTGTATATGTTTGGATGATATTGATCATTGACAGTTGGTTGTTTAAAAACAATAGAAAACACTGAAAATGTAGAAAAGGGGATTTTCAATATTTATATTGAAAATGAATCTATTTATAAAATCGAAGGATTTTATAAAAGGATATTTATTTAGAAATAAATAAATAAAATAAAGGAATGTTTTATTTAGATTAAATAAATAGAATAAAGGATAATTAATTAGGGATTAAATGATTAGAGTTATAAAGGAAAATCTATTTAGGAAAATAAATAGATTATACAAAAGGAAATCTATTTAGGAAATAAATAGAAATAAAAGGAAAGTTAGTTAGTCGGATATAAATATTCGAATCAAGTTAGTTAAGTGGTCAAACCAAGCTAGTCGAACCAACCTAGTCTAGCTAGTCGAACCCAACCAAGTCAAAATGGTCGAGTCGAACCAATCGAGCCCAAATGGTCGAGTCGAACCAAATCGAGCCAAATGGTCGAGTCGAACCAATCGAGTCAAGATGGTCGAGTCAAACCAACTGAGTCGAGCTGGTCGAGTCGAACCAGTCGAGTCAAGCTGGTCAAGTTAGTCGAACCTGGTCAGTACAACCAAGCTGGTCAAGTTAGTCGAACCTGGTCAATCGAGTGGAGTAAATCAAACTTAGTTAATCGAAAGGAGTTTATCGATTTAGTTAATCGATAGGAGTTAATTGATTTAGTCAATCGAGATGAGTTAATCGGTTTTAATGAATCGAGAGGAGTTAGTCGAATATGGTATTCGAACCAAATGGTCAAACCAAGTGGTCGAACCAAGTAGTCAAGCCCAGTGGTCAAACCAAATAGGTCAGGTTAGCCAAACCTGGTCAGTCAAACCAAATGGGTCAGGTTAGCCAAACCTGGTCAGTCAAACCAAATGGGTCAGGTTAGCCAAACCTGGTCAGTCAAACCAAATGGGTCAGGTTAGTCAAACCTGGTCGGTCGAACCAAGTAAGTCGAGTTAAGTTAGTCGAGCCTAGTTAATCAAATCGAATTGGTCGAACCAAGAAAGTCGAGTTAAGTTAGTCGAGCCTAGTTAATCGAATCGAATTGGTCGAACCAAGTAAGTCGAGTTAGTCGAGTTAAGTTCGTCGAGTTAGAGTTATCGATGTTAGTTTCATCGAAAGGAGTTATCGATGTTAGTTTCATCGAAAGGAGTTATCGATGTTAGTTTCATCGAAGGGGGTTATCGATTATAGTTAAATCGAAGTGAGATTTTCAAATATGGGATATTTAAAAGGAAGAGTTATCGAATATTAGTTATTCAAAGATAGATTATCGAATATCGTTTATTCGAGAAGGAGTTAATCGAATATAGGTTATTCGAAGAAGAGTTAATCAAATAGAGATTTCTCGAAGAGAGCTAATCGGCGAATTCGATTATATCGAATTCGGGAAAGTACTTATACTTTCCAGTGTTTAAATAGAGATTTATTTATTTATAAATAAATAAGTGTTAGGTTAATTATTCAATAATAAGAATAGAAGTTATAATTAAAGTTAGATAATTCGAAAGGACGAATTATAACGTTATCGTTACAACAAATGTTTTAAATATAGAAGTGGATTAGTAAAATTGGATCCGAGAAAGGCGTAAAGAAATTGTTAAAGATTAAAAGATAAACTTTGACCATTTTGAAGTTATAACGTTGTTCAGTTAAGGTCTGAGAGGTAATTATACCCCATCTTGAGTGACTTCCTTCTTAACTAAAAAAAATGGTAAGGTTTGATCGTAAAGGAGTTTTGGAAATGTTTTCCAAACGAGAATCAGAAATGTTTTCTGATAAAAGAAAATAAGAATTTAGAATTTAGGGAAACAGGAGATAAGTAAATGAATGAACTAAAGAGATTAATGTTAAATGATGTTTGTTCGATATAATTTCCATTTGGAAATAATATCGTTGTTTGCACACTTGTTTTTCTTTGATAGTTAACTCACCGACTATCGAAGTTTTGACCATTTTAACGTTGTTAATATGGAGAGACCGGTTGGGTTATTATCCATAGAACCACTCTGTATTGGCATAAGCGTCACAAATCATATATGCCAAAGATAATTGAAGACGGAGTAAAATGCAAGGGCTATCCTGTTTACAGAATAGTGCCTTCGGTTTGTCCAGTCCCAGGACAACTTGTATGGACGAAGGTCTGACAGAGTATATCTAATGGATCGCGTAAGTTGATCTGTTCAAACGTATTCACGTTTGGTGGCAAAGGAATTCATTTCTCTTAGCTGTATACCCGCGTTATTTTTGGATAAGTCAATTTGTGATTTGGCGGGTATGACGATGTGACATTCTAAGTGAATGAAGATGGATGTCTGAAAGAGTATTTCCAGAAAGGTCACGTACATTGATTTCTTCAACCGTACCAAGAGTGGAAGCGGAGAAGGAAACTTCTTTTAGCTAACACGTAATGTATTGCTGTAGACGTCAATTAGTGATTTTCGATGGATTTGACAATGTAGCATTCGAAGTGAATCTGATGTAATGATAAAGCGTAGCTTCTAGCCTCATCAACCGGTAAATGACAGAAATCGGGCAGGCAGCATGGCTAAGTCGGTCGCACCGAAGTAGGGTGTATAATCACCTATCTAGAGAATATTCATTTGCTTCTTTAATCTATCAATGCTGTCCCATATATATATATACGGGAACGGTTGCTGATCCCAACCGTTGGTGATGTACATTCGATACACTCAAGCGAAATGAGTGGTCGGTCATGTGTGGCTGAGTTGCAAGATGTTCTTGTTGAACTCCAGTGTATCGTTCCTAGAGTACACTGATCGGAAGGTGGTTCCATACCTTGTCATAGTTGAAAATCCAATCATCCACTACATGCTTGCGATTTTGATTGTATACTATATATGTAGTAACGTGAGATGCAAGCGTTTCTGCTAGATTGATATTTATTTGTACTTAGACATTATTATAATATCAGAATGATATTGCTTTGAAAAGTTATTTGGATTCTCATAAGGGAAAAACCCGTTCCGTATTCACGGCGTGGTCTTATGAGATATCATATACCTGTTTAAATGATTTGAGTTTATTCACACCAGTCACATGACTGACCCGGAGTTTATTTTGTTTTCCCTAAACTCTTGGGTGCCTAAATTTGTACGGGCAGTCAAGTAGTCAGGATTTACAGGTATACTTGAAGAGCTGGAGCAGGAGGCTTCTGGATCATATAGCTATAGTTATTTTCCGCTGTGTTGTAAGTGTTGTACTCTGATAAGTGCTATTGTATACATAACTGTTATATTTCAAAGTTATGTTATCTATTATATGTTATTCGTTCCGCTGTGAGGTTCGTGTTACTCTGATGTGGTGTTCTTCTTCTTCTATTCTAAGTTTCTATCTTATCTATTCTCACCCTCTAATTTCTTTCATCAATTACCGGGATTTTTCGATGTTTTGGTTATCGACGTCGAGCTTACGCCAATAACCAAAGTCGCTAAAAATCCGGGTCACTACAGTTGGTATCAGAGCATTAGTTTAGTTATTACCTTGGCTCTGCGGCGTGATTCAGTAGAGATGGGATTAGTAATATCCTAGACTGAGTTTGAGTGTATATATACGAGTGAACGTATTTGTTAGTTAATATAAAATGATTTTATATTGTGGAGTTTTATTTGGTTGAGTTGTTTGTAAATTCTGGTCGATCGGTTTGATCCACCGTATCGATAAGGGTTACTAAACACTCGAATACAATGAACCGTCATGGTATGTTTTGAAAGAGGGTAAATGGAATAATTTCACCCGAATATATTTGATATAGTATATTGGTTGTGTTGGTTGTTATTATAATCGAGTAAGATTACAAAAAGGTAAAATGATTATAAATGACTAATCAGAATTCATATAAGTAAAGTATATGAAATAAAATGAAGAAAAATCTGAATTTAAATCATATTTGGGATTAAAATAAGGAAATTTTAAGTTCCTGTGAGATTTTGAAATGTTTTCAAAATGGAAGTATTTGGTAATGATTTTGAAAATGAATATAGTATTGAACTCACTTTGATCGCTGGAAAATAATTCTGATGATGGTGTACACATCATCAGTGTGATTTTCGAGTTATAAGTGACGGATTACTACCCAAGATTTATTTTCAAATTTGTTTTGCGAAAACAAGTTGTTTAAAAATTCAAATGTTTTGAATAGGTATTATGATTTCAAATTGACTTGAAATAAGAGCCCAGGGATTTAAATTCTAGAATTTATAATTTAACTTGTTAAGTTAAGTAAAACTGGGGTGATAAGAGAATAATCTGAAATGGAATTTCATTGAGGAGTTAAGAATTTGAAATTGATATTGGAGTTTGAATGGAATTTGGTTTAGATATAACCGAATGATTGGATTTGAGAATAAATCGATTTGAGTTGATTGGAATGACATCGGTATATGTTGAAGTGATAACAGATTGAAGGGATATAATGATATGCCCGACAAAAAGGTACCATTTTATATTTGATATGAGTTTGAGATTTTGATGAGCCGAATTGGCAAGCCGCTTGGCTGTTTGATTTTCTTTTGGGTTAAAGAAGGCCCAGAGAGGCGAGTTGGAATTTGAGATATCGACCAGTACAAAGGAGGTGCTGGCGAAATTTTTCGAAAAGTTAAGGCGTTAGAAAATTTACAGAATTTTTGAAAATTTAGTTAGTCGGAATAAATTAATATTTTAGTCAATATTAATTGGTTCAGTTGAAACCATAGATAAGAGGTAATCAGATAAATTTTTACCCAGTGGATAGGGTCGTCCCCTAGCTTAGCAATTTCGAGGACGAAATTTTATTAAGGGGGGAAGATTGTAGTAACCCGCATTTTAACTGTTGAATAATTTATTTATTTAATTATCAAATATCGATTTATCGATATTGAGAACGTGAATTAAATCATATTGAATATTTAATTAAGATTTGCAATGAATAATAAATTATAAATATCGAAATAGTCAGAAATAGTAGAATTCACAATAGAGTGTGAATTGAATAGTATACGAGATGTGGTTGAGTTTCGATTCGAAATATAATAACGAATATATTGAATCGACGACAGTGGAGCGTATAGTTTATAATATATTTATAAACGAGCTTAAAATGGCGCTTCAGTTCGCTATTTGGCGATTCGGACTTCAACTGGATGTACAGGGTTCGTTTTAAGCCGGATTTCTGTGAAACAAGAAACGCGTGGAGCTGGTGGAGTATATTTTTCTAATGGAAGAGAAAAATCGGGATTTCGTCGTGTAGATTTTGATTTACGTCCAAATCAAATTTCAGAAAAGTCGCTGTGGAATTTCTTTATAATTTGCGACGCTTTATTTCGTTATAAATCGATTTTTCGGTACGAACTGTATATCGGGATAATCTAGAGTCTGGAAATCAAGTCATAAAATCTGAGGTGATATTCTGGAGCCGGACGATGTCATATGTGAAGATATACGATAGTATAAATTTATTTATATTTAATTTAATTATATTTAAATATATTTATATATTTAAATGGGTCATCCAAAGCTTTAAAAACAGCCGATTTTGCAAACGAAGTCGGAATTCGACGAAACTAATTTTGTTGGATTCGCAATATCAAATAGTTGTTAGATTTCCAGTTTCGTGATTTTTAGAGTCACTGTGTGGCCGTACGGATTTATAGAGTGAGAAACAGTCCATATTTTGACAGTTAAAAATACGCTGTGTGAGCATACGGAGTCAGAATTTGACGAAACAAGTTTCGTTGGGACCGTAATGTCGAATTGTAGCTGCATGACAATTTTCATGATTTTTGGGTATCGTATGTGATCACAGAAAATTTAAAGGTCAGATAAAAACAACGAATGAATATAATAATATTTAAAACTTCCTATAAAAACCCCTCCACTATTTTCTTAACCCTAAACTTTCATTTCTTCTGGTCAAAAAGGTAGCCGCCACTACCATTACTCAGAAAACCAATTCGGTAAATGAAAATTCCTATAAAACCAAATAAATCCCCTAAAAATATAATGAGTAGGTATTCACAATCCCTAAGACTTCCGCTTCAACCTGATACCTGAATCATATGGTTCGATCGTCCTTTTTGGGGTTGTGGCGTTCCAACAGCCGAGCTAGGGTGCGGGTTTTGATGGTCTTGGGAGTGTCGAATTTGATGGGGGTTATGGCGTTGGACAAGGCGGAGGTGGCGCTTGTTTTTGGGGTAGTTGTGGCCAGTCCAGTGGGTCGTTGGGGTCTGTGTCTCCAGCGAAGGGGAGCGGGAGTATGGAAACAGGCTTCAACGATTGGTAAGGTGGCGTTTTTGTTTGTGGTGAAGTCCTAAAGTCATTCTGAATTCTTGGAAAGGTTGGGTTGCTTTCGAACGGTGAAGGAGCAGAGGAGAAAGTGGATTTCTGTTGTGGATTTTGGGTGCGATTTTGCAATGTTCAAATCGCAGTGGCAGTTTAGGAACTGGGTTCAGATTTGGGGTACTCTATTATGTGAAAGGGGAACTGGACCGTGCTTTTCCCACTGAGGAAGAAGATGGGATCGTTTGTGTTTGTGGTGCTGAAGGGGTTTCCAAAATGTTATGGTATTTTAAGTTTAGCAATCAGTGTGTAAATTAACTAGAAGTGTGGAAGTGAATACCGACCACGATGAAAGGAGTTGCGGTGTTCGTTTGTACAGGATGTGATGAAGTTGATGTTGAGTTGTTTGGTGGGAATTGGTTCGTGATTTTTGTGATGTATAGAAGGGGAAAGGTTAAGTGAATGTTCGGTCATGGGAGGGTTCATGGAACTGGAGTTTGTGACTTAGGAATCGGTGAAGAACGAGATGATGTATGGTGCGGTGATGATTTTGAATCAAGGAGCAGCGTTCTGTTCTGATCGGTGGAGAAGAAAGGCCGAAATTTGAAAGGTTAAGCCGAAATTGAAATTTGTTAAGTTTTATTTTAATTTAAATGTATATCGTGAACTTGTATAAATCATATATTGATCATACTGCATCAGAATCAGACGAAGTCGATATCATTGGAATCGTAACGATGATATAAGCGTTATGGAAGCTGACTGGAAGTGGATTGGGGATCATATGGATTTATGGAGGAATAAATTGTTTGATTCAAATCAAATAACAGTTTATCGTTCTTTAACGATGAACTACAAATGTGAGTAAAAACTCACTAACTCTCCTAAATTTATATTTTAATATAAATTGTATTTTATTTCTGTATTTGATTGCTAGTTATGTACTGTTAATTTGGATTGTTAAGTTGTATTGTTAAATTGGACTGTAGATTGGACTGTTAAATAATTGATTGAAAACAGTATGGATATATATATATATCTACATATATATATATATATATATATATATATATATATATATATCATTATTAAACGGTGATTTTGTTATCAGTGTATTTCATTAGAAATGCAAGTGATGTTATATACGTTGTTTAACATCGGTGGATGCAGGGAAACAGGTTGGAGGAATCCGACTGGATTCCTCAACATTTATTTTACTGTTATTGGTATATTGTGATATATACTGTGATATATAATCTGTTGTTGATTGTATAAGTTTGGATGATATTGATCATTGACAGGTGGTTGTTTAAAAACAATAGAAAACACTGAAAATGTAGAAAAGGGGATTTTCAATATTTATATTAAAAATGAATCTATTTATAAAATCGAAGGATTTTATAAAAGGATATTTATTTAGAAATAAATAAATAAAATAAAGGAATGTTTTATTTAGATTAAATAAATATAATAAAGGATAATTAATTAGGGATTAAATAATTAGAGTTATAAAGGAAAATCTATTTAGGAAATAAATAGAAGTTAAAATAAATAGAAATAAAGGGAAAGTTAGTTAGTCGGATATAAATATTCGAATCAAGTTAGTTAAGTGGTCAAACCAAGCTAGTCGAACCAAACTAGTCAAGCTAGTCGAACCCAACCGAGTCAAAATGGTCGAGTCGAACCAATCGAGCCCAAATGGTCGAGTCGAACCAAATCGATCCAAATGGTCGAGTCGAATCAATCGAGTCAAGATGGTCGAGTCAAATCAACCGAGTCGAGCTGGTCGAGTCGAACCAATCGAGTCAAGCTGGTCAAGTTAGTCGAACCTGGTCAGTACAACCAAGCTGGTCAAGTTAGTCGAACCTGGTCAGTCGAGTCGAGTAAATCAAACTTAGTTAATCGAAAGGAGTTTATCGATTTAGTTAATCGATAGGAGTTAATTGATTTAGTCAATCGAGATGAGTTAATCGGTTTTAATGAATCGAGAGGAGTTAGTCGAATATGGTATTCGAACCAAATGGTCAAACCAAGTGGTCGAACCAAGTAGTCAAGCCCAGTGGTCAAACCAAATGGGTCAGGTTAGCCAAACCTGGTCAGTCAAACCAAATGGGTCAGGTTAGCCAAACCTGGTCAGTCAAACCAAATGGGTCAGGTTAGCCAAACCTGGTCAGTCAAACCAAATGGGTCAGGTTAGTCAAACCTGGTCAGTCGAACCAAGTAAGTCGAGTTAAGTTAGTCGAGCCTAGTTAATCGAATCGAATTGGTCGAACTAAGAAAGTCGAGTTAAGTTAGTCGAGCCTAGTTAATCGAATCGAATTGGTCGAACCAAGTAAGTCGAGTTAGTCGAGTCAAGTTAAGTTAGTCGAGTTAAGTTCGTCGAGTTAGAGTTATCGATGTTAGTTTCATCGAAAGGAGTTATCGATGTTAGTTTCATCGAAAGGAGTTATCGATGTTAGTTTCATCGAAGGGGGTTATCGATTATAGTTAAATCGAAGTGAGATTTTCAAATATGGGATATTTAAAAGGAAGGGTTATCGAATATTAGTTATTCGAAGATAGATTATCGAATATCGTTTATTCGAGAAGGAGTTTATCGAATATAGGTTATTCGAAGAAGAGTTAATCAAATAGAGATTTCTCGAAGAGAGCTAATCGGCGAATTCGATTATATCGAATTCGGGAAAGTACTTATACTTTCCAGTGTTTAAATAGAGATTTATTTATTTATAAATAAATAAGTGTTAGGTTAATTATTCACTAATAAGAATAGAAGTTATAATTAAAGTTAGATAATTCGAAAGGAGGAATTATAACGTTATCGTTACAACAAATGTTTTAAATATAGAAGTGGATTAGTAAAATTGGATCCGAGAAAGGCGTAAAGAAATTGTTAAAGATTAAAAGATAAACTTTGACCATTTTGAAGTTATAACGTTGTTCAGTTAAGGTCTGAGAGGTAATTATACCCCAACTTGAGTGACTTCCTTCTTAACTAAAAAAATGGTAAGGTTTGATCGTAAAGGAGTTTTGGAAATGTTTTCCAAACGAGAATCAGAAATGTTTTCCGATAAAAGAAAATAAGAATTTAGAATATAGGGAAACAGGAGATAAGTAAATGAATGAACTAAAGAGATTAATGTTAAATGATGTTTGTTCGATATAATTTCCATCTGGAAATAATATCGTTGTTTGCACACTTGTTTTTCTTTGATAGTTAACTCACCGACTATCGAAGTTTTGACCATTTTAACGTTGTTAATATGGAGAGACCGGTTGGGTTATCATCCATAGAACCACTCTGTATTGGCATAAGCGTCGCGAATCATATATGCCAAAGATAATTGAAGACGGAGTAAAATGCAAGGGCTATCCTGTTTACAGAATAGTGCCTTCGGTTTGTCCAGTCCCAGGACAACTTGTATGGACGAAGGTCTGACAGAGTATATCTAATGGATCGCGTAAGTTGATCTGTTCAAACGTATTCACGTTTGGTGGCGGAGGAATTCGTTTCTCTTAGCTGTATACCCGTGTTATTTTTGGATAAGTCAATTTGTGATTTGGCGGGTATGACGATGTGACATTCTAAGTGAATGAAGATGGATGTCTGACAGAGTATTTCCAGAAAGGTCACGTACATTGATTTCTTCAACCGTACCAAGAGTGGAAGCGGAGAAGGAAACTTCTTTTAGCTGACACGTAATGTATTGTTGTAGACGTCAATTAGTGATTTTCGATGGATTTGACAATGTAGCATTCGAAGTGAATCTGATGTAATGATAAAGCGTAGCTTCTAGCCTCATCAACCGGTAAATGACAGAAATCGGGCAGGCAGCATGGCTAAGTCGGTCGCACCGAAGTAGGGTGTATAATCACCTATCTAGAGAATATTCATTTGCTTCTTTAATCTATCAATGCTGTCCCATATATATATATATATATATATATATATATATATATATATATATATATATATATATATATATATATATACGGGAACGGTTGCTGATCCCAACCGTTGGTGATGTACATTCGATACACTCAAGCGAAATGAGTGGTCGGTCATGTGTGGCTGAGTTGCAAGATGTTCTTGTTGAACTCCAGTGTATCGTTCCTAGAGTACACTGATCGGAAGGTGGTTCCATACCTTGTCATAGTTGGAAATCCAATCATCCAATACGTGCTTGCGATTTTGATTGTATACTATATATGTAGTAACGTGAGATGCAAGCGTTTCTGCTAGATTGATATTTATTTGTACTTAGACATTATTATAATATCAGAATGATATTGCTTTGAAAAGTTATTTGGATTCTCATAAGGGAAAAACCCGTTCCGTATTCACGGCGTGGTCATATGAGATATCATATACCTGTTTAAATGATTTGAGTTTATTCACACCAGTCACATGACTGACCTGGAGTTTATTTTGTTTTCCCTAAACTCTTGGGTGCCTAAATTTGTACGGGCAGTCAAGTAGTCAGGATTTACAGGTATACTTGAAGAGCTGGAGCAGGAGGCTTCTGGATCATATAGCTATAGTTATTTTCCGCTGTGTTGTAAGTGTTGTACTCTGATAAGTGCTATTGTATACATAATTGTTATATTTCAAAGTTATGTTATCTATTATATGTTATTCGTTCCGCTGTGAGGTTCGTGTTACTCTGATGTGGTGTTCTTCTTCTTCTATTCTAAGTTTCTATCTTATCTATTCTCACCCTCTAATTTCTTTCATCAATTACCGGGATTTTTCGATGTTTTGGTTATCGACGTCGAGCTTACGTCGATAACCAAAGTCGCTAAAAATCCGGGTCACTACAACCGTTCCCCGTCGTCCACAGACCATGGACGACTTGTTTGTTTGACTGTATTCTGTGTGAAAATAAATTGATCGTGATGTGAAATGAAATAAATTAATATCGTATATATATTGAAAGTGAAAATATCGTATATATATTGAAAGTGAAAATTTCGTATATATATCGAAAGTGAAAATATCGTATATATATCGAAAGTGAAAATATCGTATATATATCGAAAGTGAAAATATCGTATATATGAAAGGTGGAAATAATATATATATATATATGAAATGAAAACGATATATATATATATATGAAATGTGAAAACGATGTATATATGAAATGAAAACGATATATATATGAAATGTGAAAATGATTTGATTGTTAAAAATATAATTTTTAACATATATATATATATATACACTGGATAAAATTGTCATGTATATGAAATATTCGATTTTGATATTGAATAGAAAATGAATTCGAATTGAATTGAAATGAATTAAAAACGAATTTATAAGGAAAAATTCAATTTCGATTTGAATTTAAAATGAAAGTTGAAATTGTTTTTGAAATGAATTTAAACGATTTATAAAATTTGCTTTAAATAGAAATCGACAAAATATATATTATATATATATATATTATATAATGGCTTGAATAGAACGCGCCGCGCTACGACAGTTCGCGAATTTCGACCATTGACTTCGAATGGACATTACGGAAGATCCGACCGTCGGAATCTCCTAAAACTAGAACCGTTGGGTTCGTATCGAAAAGAGCTTTCCAATGAATATTAGAAATTTGAAATCTAATGGTTGGATTTGGAATTATGTCCAAATCAAATTTGGAAAAGGTCGCTGGAAGTGCAGTTTGATGGCTATTGGTGGAAATTGACTGTACGGGCATTGATAAAATTGTTAAAAATAGTAATAATTTGTGTATAATCATAAGAAATGAATTGGGAAGAATTGGGATGAAAAACTCCATATTTGAAAAGATAAAAATATGTTTATATCGAAACGAACTAGTTATTAACTAGAAAAATAATCCAATGGTTATAAGTAAATAAATTGGATTGGATTTGAAATTATCTTTGGATATTTTCGATATTGGATTCCGTGTTATACAGATATTGTGATGGGAATTTGGAAGATATTGTTATCGTTATTCCCGATATGATATCTGTTGGTTTGAGGATTTGATGTTGAATACAAGTCGATACTATCTCTATTCAAAACCTTATATTTAATGTCCAATTTGATTGATTGATGGTTCGGATTGTGCTCGACCAGTTTATGAGCAAAATATGCTTTTACATTTAGCATTGGGTTGGGTAGAAATATCTATGTGCTAACACCTTGTGAAACACTTCAAGATTTGACGATAAGGTGTTTAGCGATGTTGTGTTCATTTCAAATTTAATGAATGATTGTGAAATTATATTTTTCTTAAGTGAAAAAATGTATTCCCGATTTTGGACAGGGAATGTTTTATAAAAATATTTTATAAAACAGAAAGGATTTTGAGGCCCAAAACCCGATGATTTCTAAAATGATTTAGAATTGTATTATGTGTTACATTGTGGTTCATCGTGTATTGATTAGTTGCTATTAATGATGTATCTGTTTGGTGGCGGAGAAATTATTCTCTTGCTTAAAACCCTTCTTTGAGACGTACGTGCTCAAAGGTTATGTGATTAATAGTGACAGATCATATGTGTGAATTACTGATGTGAAGTACTATATTTTGAAAGTACTTGTGAATATTATGTTGTAAAATGATTTTCCCTACTTCGGGATATGAAATGATTTAGTATGTGGCTAAAGAGTCGGGTGACCCTGAGACTAATAGTATGGGTGAGAGGTCGGCGTAGCCTGCTTCTGTGTGGGGTAGGTGCATCGTCGGTGTAGCCTGCTCCTATGTGGGGGTAGGTGCACATTTATATATATCGAGTTGCGAGGTGCGCACCGTTTGCCTTGTCGATGGGGAGCACGATATTTGGTTACATACTTGTTTGTATGCATTGTTATGTTTTGGGATTCATATTTCTAGACGATTTGATTTGAGATCCCGAAGTGAAATCTACTTTGATATAGAAAGTTAGATATGTATTTCAAATGATTTGAAATAAGAAATCGGGGATAAAATCCAAAGGAATAATTTCTGTAAATTGAATTGGATCTGGAAAATCTAAGTGGTGATTAATCTAAAGGGGTAGATTGGGATATTGCATGTTGATTGATGCATAGTAGATCCATATCTAGATTACCGATTGTTGTTTATACATTGGCATTCATGGGGGTAAACCCGTTCCGCCTTAGCGGCGTGGTCCCGTGATATGCCATATTATTAAATTAG
Source organism: Allium sativum (assembly GCA_030737875.1). NCBI lineage: Eukaryota > Viridiplantae > Streptophyta > Magnoliopsida > Asparagales > Amaryllidaceae > Allium > Allium sativum. The sequence continues at coordinate 578,390,843 of CM060915.1, read as the reverse complement.
TTAATTATAACTGTTTAGAGTTTCTCACACAAGTCCCATGACTGACTGTAGTTTGCTTTTCCCTTGCAAACTCGGGTGCCCCTATTTTCCACACGGGCAGTCGAGTAGTTTTATTTTGCAGATGTATTGAGCAGGATTCTGGATTGAAGCTTTAAGTTGTGTCCAGGCATTTACAGTCTTCCGCTGTGTAGTTTATATTTCCGTTGTGCATTGTATTACATTTATTGTAAAATCATCTTCCGCTGTATTGATTATATTTCGATATACTATGATATTTTGTGCTCTGATGTAACATTATTATGATGTTTATAGAAGTCTTCTGTTATTTGTTCTGAAGTGTTGTATACCCAGAGTTAGCGTATGCGGGATTCGAACGGTCTTGGTCAGTTTAGCGATCGATTAGGTCCGGGCGAAATCCGTGTCGTTACATAAATATTTTATGCTATGTCATTTAAATTCTATAAAATCATATACCTTAATGATTTCAAGTTTAAATATTTTACTAATCTAATTTAAAATATATATATAATGTTTACCTAAGTAAATATTCTTTTTAGTTTCCAAATCCTAGACTAACGATAAATGACATTTTTCTTTAACCGTATAAATTTCAATTTTAACTTATCTAATAAGTAAATAAATAAAAAATCAAATTCTAGCAAGAATCACCTCTTGTTAGTTCAACTAGAAGCTGCTTGCATTCCTAGCCTTTCTGTCCTCCCCGTTCTTCTGAAAATCACGACTCAAACACCCGTGTTTCCTTATTAAATCAAGAACCAAATGCACTGTTGACTTAGCTGTCCTGCCTTAAGTTGCGACTACCTCTACCCTACAGACTCCACCCTTCCAAACTCGCAAGTAATTTAAATCAGAAATCAACTTCCAGATCCCAGATCAACGTAGTTTTCGCAAATCTCTTCACCCTAAAGTCTCGAACTCGCTTTCCAGTTTAGATCTCGAGTACGTCCTCCACCCCCTATTCACCATTCGCACCTTTCCAGAACCACAAACCCGCATCCAGTTCCCACTATAAATCCAACTTCGATCCCAGTTTTCAGTCGCGAACCCCCAACGCCATCACCATACTGACCTTCTCCCTATCACGAATCCCCAGAACCCTCGAACCAACTCCATTACGTCTTCGTAGTTGAAATCCCTAAATCGCGGATTCCACCTCCATAAAAAACAACGGACCGTGCCCTACAATCATCGCATCCCGCTACCTCGAAGACTTCCTTCGAGTACAAATCCCCTTCCCTTCATCGCTCGAGTTCGAACATCATGAAGACTCCATCGCACCCAAAACTGAGTTTATCGATTTTTGTGATTTCGATTTTGAAAGATAGGAGGACTCGACTGTTTCGAGAGAATTGGGGGTGCTTTGGATTTTATTTACAGAATGACGGATGGAAAAGAAGAGGCCACGATTTGTTTTATTTAGAGGTGAGAAAAGGAACACGTAGGTGTGAACGGTGGAATGAAGAAGGACACACAATATTTTATTTTAATTTGTTTTTGAACCTGTATCCTTTAATTAAAATACCCGTGATTCCAATCTCCTTTCTGAACCCAACAACCAGCATCCCTAGGGTTATATCACTATTCTGAACACAATGGGACAGGCTATGAAGCCCAATTCGATCATCTGGAGAATATAACAATTTAAATCGATATAAATTAAATTTCAAACCATTAATTCCTTGATAAGAAATTTATATTATTTATCGTTTATATTCAAACAGAATTCTAATTAATTATTTGAATTAATTTGACTCCATTTTAAAATTCGCATTGAATTATCTCCGGTTATCGTATTTCGATAAATAAATACATATTTGAAATAAACTGTATATTAATTATTTAAATCAACAACTCAATATAAAATCCATTTATATTATCCATACAATATTTAAAGCTGTATTAAATATTCAAATTAATTGACCAAAAATCCGGGTCGTTACAATTAGAAATCTTTTTAAGGACAATGGACGCCTGTGATTGAACGGTTGAGTAGATGGATGTTGGATGTTAGGATATGCATTCTTCTTAACTAAGAGATTTCGGGGACAGAATCCATTAAGGAGGGGAGAATGTAACACCCCGTATTTTCTGAGAATATTAAAAGAACGAATTAAAGAATACTTAATTTTTAAATTGAGAATCAAGGGAAACGGGTTATGTCATTGCGTGAGCTAGAGTCCGAGTTTGCGTAAATTGGACTCCATATGAAGAAGTTTTGACCTTCAGAAGTTTCAGGGATTTAAATAAAATAGCTCAGGTTCAAATTCGAAATCCAAATCACATACCCGGGATGGGCGGGAAATTTCTCGCCCTGGACCCAGGTGGACCAGGGGGTCGACCTGGTGGTCGACCTCGGTCACATCGGTCGACTAGGGGGTCGATCTCCCCCCATTTCCAGATCCGAGGACAAGTTCGTTTTTCTGCATTTGGACGCTCATTCTGTAACAACCCGTATTTTTGAATAACATGTTATAATGTAAATCAAGGCAGAATTAAATTGTAAATTCTAAATCAAGGGAAACGGGCTGTGCCTTTGCGTTCGTCTCGGAAAAATACGCGAAATAGAGTCCGAGTTTTCGAAAAACGGAGTCCGTATGACCAAGTTATGGCCCAATGAAGTTTTCAGAAAATTCCAAGCCCGAAAACAATTCAAATTCGAATTCAGATTTAAATTACAACCAAGGCAGAATGGGCGGAAATTTTCCCGCCCCAGGAAGGGTCGACACAGGGGTCGACACCAGTGCTGACCCCCCCATGGGTCGACACCCATGTCGACCCAGGGGTCGACCCCCCATGCCGGACCAATTTTTCTGGTGCACCATTTTGACATGTTGGGTCTTATTCTGGAAGTTTCTAACGGGAGTTGATGGCTCAGATTCGATTTAGGGTTAATCCTATGGTCTAAACTATCCCTAATCTCTATAAAAAGACCCCTAGACCTAGCCTAAACCCTCATTAATCATTCCTACAACTAAATGCTGCACAAATGTTCACTAATCATGGCCTCCACCTTCTTCATGAGAGCATGAGTGTCTCAAATCAATCTATGTCATAAAGGAGCCATCTTTCTTAAGTAAAAGAGCCATCTTTCTTTGTCTTTGGGGCTATTCCTTCTTGTTCTCAAGTCTTGAAGTGGAGTTAATCGTCTTTGGTTGCGGATTTGCTAGTGTGGCTTCGTCTCAATCTTATTTTATATTAATTCTAGTCTTCATAGCATTGTAAGCCCTATACTACTCTTAGAATCTAACTATGAAGTTAAATGTGACATGTTTCAAGTTGAGTTTGGGCCTAAGTATGATATGTGCTTTGATCCTATCATGTTATGCATAAATATATTCTATGCATGTTTGTAAAGCTATCGCCTTTGCCTTATGCATAGAAAGCTATGAGCTTTGATTAGAAATGTTGCATTAAGCAACATGGAAACTCTCAAAAACCTTGTGTTATCTTGCATATAATGTTATATGCGAACTTTTGGTCATCATCCTATGTCATCTAGGACCATGTATCACCTATTCGCTAAGTTTGAATGTTATGCATGTAACATGCAAGTTTAAATGAACATATTTATGCCTCATATGCCACCATGTTTAACTTGTGGCCAACCTTATTACCATATGCCCTTTTGTCATGCTTTTGCCAAATTCCCACTTTTGATCTACGTTATGTTATGCGAAACGTACATGCGATGGGAATGCGTTGGGTTGGGTAATATTAATGACATGAAAACATGGTTTTAAAATATGACGTGAACATTGACTTGTAATTATGTTTGTAAACATAATGATGGACATGACACTTAGAAAATATGAGTGTGGCCAACTCGAGGTTGGGTTGAGTTTGTAGCATAAATCTACCCAGAACCGACCGGCTTAACTAGTGGCTACAAACAATAGGACCCAATGTGAGTAGTTGGTCATGTCGCACTTGAAACCCGAGGTTAGACTAAGTTGTGGTGTAAAGCTACCCGGACCCGCCCGGCTTAACTAGTAACCACAACAAGGTCTAATGTGAGAGGTTGGGTGCATTAAATTAATTAATGCCACATGATAGGGTTAAGTCATGGACTACTTGAATATACTTAACCAATTAAACACGATGGATTGGTAGGGTTAAGTCATGAACTACTTGAATATACTTAACCAATTAAACATGATGGATTGGTAGGGTTAAGTCATGGACTACTTGAATATACTTAACCAATTAAACCCGATGTATTGATAGGGTTAAGTCATGAACTGCTTGAATACACTTGACTAACTCAATACATGGTTAGGATAGGGTTAACCACACTTAACCCGCTTGAAACCCTAGTAACGTGGTCCTTTTCAGCAGTAACCTACTTAGAAGTATCATGGGTACCCTGGACTAGGCTAGGGTGGGGCACGATTACTGAACTGGTTGTAAGAGGCCAAAAGAGACGGCTGAAGGGTGCACCGGTTGTTCAGGCGGACCATGGTCGTGCACATTAAGTCTGGAGTTGAACATGGGCACCAGTAGGTTAGACTGTGCATGCTTGAATTGTGTCTGTGGTTTACACCTTAGGGCTGGATACACCCTGGGGTGGACCAAGCACAGTTAACTACTTTCCACGATTAAGTCGTATGACACCGATACACGACGAGTTAGGCTTGTAGGGAGCCGATCGACTAGACCGAGTAGTTGGACCTCGATTTAGGTCATCTCATGATGTGGGCCAGCTTTGGGCTAAGGGATCATTTCTTGTTTATACTTGACATGGATTGGAATACTAGTACACACCTGGTGCAACTTAACCTTGAATATGCGATGCCACACTTGATCTATCTTGTTAACTTTTCACCATGCCAGTTATCACCCTATGTTTCATCTCTGCTTTACATGTCTAGTTAACTTTATTAGTTTTTATACTGATAGTAGATAGGACTTACCAGTCTTTTAACTCGCCCGTTTTCTTTTGCCTCTTATCTTCCGTTCCCCCCCTGGTTTACAGGGTGGGAACACTGGTACCTAGCTTGGATCTTTAGCCGCTTTTTTGGATAGCTCATGTACGGCTTGGACTTGAGCATGCTATGGCTTTATTCTACTTTGGGGATAGTTACTTTATGTTATTTCCAGTTTTCAGTTTATGTTTTCTAGACTTGTAGTAGTTGGAAAATAATGACAATACTTTGACGTAACTTGACTATGGTTTTGAAATAGTAGTTTTATCCGCTGCTTTATTTACTCTGTTTTACTTACATGTTCTATCTTGTGATATTTGCATGCATGTTTACCTCGTTTAACGCCCCTCCAAAGCTAGTGTCCTTGCAAGAGTGGCATTGGCGGAGGTGGGGTGTTACATTTGGTATCAGAGCATAAGGTTTACAAGATTTGAGCAAAAGGTTTTTAAAACTTACCTTTTGAAAAACTATTTTCAAAACCAATTAAGTATTTTTCCAAAAAAAGTCTAGTTATTTTAAAAGGCTATTCCCCAAAAGCCATTAGCACTATCCTTCGTTTCCTCGTTCTTAATCTATCTTTTCCTTTTTCAGCATGGCCGATCTTAACCTTCCCGAGGGAGTGACCATTCCCGGATGGTTCCGGAGGTACTTGGAAGCTAGGGCCAACAATGTGGGCCCAGCAAATACCCCCACCGTAACTGAGGTCCCTCCTCCTCCTCCTCAGAATCCACAGGCAGATTTCGCTAAGGTTTGCAAAGACTTTAAGGCAATGGGTGGCAAGAATTTTATTGGGACGGAGACTTTTGTGGAGACGAGAAATTGGTTGAAAGAAACTGAAGATCTTTTCGCTATCTTTGATGTGGAAGACCATAGAAAGGTTTTATTGGCAGCATGGTTATTAAAAGAAGAAGTTGCTTATTGGTGGGAGGTCACCAACGCTACTAGACCTATAGAGACTTGGGCCGACTTTAGGACGAGGTTTGGGCTTAAGTTTCTATCATCAGCTGAGGCGAATCTGCAATTGGAGAAGTTTATATCTTTGAAGCAAGGGGACATGACAGTGAGGGAGTATGTGAATAAGTTTAACCAGCTTGCTCGATTCGGTTTGGACATGGTTAATACTCCCCAGAAGAAGGCTTTACGCTTTGCACGAGGGTTGAATGAGCCATTACAAGGTTTAGCCCTGTCTCATATACCCATGGGGGCCACTTTTGAAGGCCTAGTGGACATGGCATTGCTTCAAGGAGATGATAAGAATGGCAAGAAAGAAGTCAAGCTTAATGAGACTCAAGCCAAGAAGACAGACTCCAAGTGGGGAGGAAATCAGAGCAATCAGAACAACATGAACAACAAGAACAACAAGAGCAACAAGGCCAAGGCAAAGGACCCAAGAAAATGCAACTTCTGTGGGATTGTTGGGCACATAGCCAAAGATTGCAGAAAGAAGAAGAGGAAGTTGGGCGAATGCTTTCACTGTGGAGAGCCTGGACACCTTAGCAAGGATTGCCCCAAGAAGCAAGGACAAGGGCAAGGACAGACTCAGCGTGCAGGACCTTCTGGAGGGCAAGTGCATGTCCTCAACACTGCTCCAGTTCAGGACCGAGGTAGTATTTCTGTAGAAAGCCTTGTTTATATTTCTGATTATCCTGTTCGCACCTTATTTGATTCTGGCGCATTGCATAGTTTTATTTCTTCTGACATTGTTGAAAGCTTGCACCTAAGTACTAGTCTAGTTGAGGATCCCGTCAGTGTTTCAAATCCAATTGGGGGTTCCGCCCATCTATCTATGATTTGTGTGGATTTGTAGATTTCTATCTTGACCGTAGAATTCACGTGTCATGCTTAAGTTCTCGGGTTCACGGGATATGGGTTGATCTTGGGCATGGATTGGTTGTCCAGTTATGGAGCCATTCTCGATTTTGAGCATAGGGTGGTGAGGCTCATGACTCGCCTCGGTAATATCCTAGAAATTTCTTGTAACCCTAGAGGTCCCGTCATGTTATGTTATCTTGATTCTCTTGGCTCGTCCATCGATGATCTGCAATATGTAAGGGTGGTCCGAGACTATCCTGATGTCTTTGAAGAGGTTAAGGGGTTACCCCCTAAACGAGAGATAGATTTTTGCATTTATCTTGTTGATAATGCCAAGCCAGTTTCATTGCCCGTTAGGCACATGGCCCCGCAAGAAAGAAGAGAGCTCAGTAAGCAAATCAAGGAGTTGCTTGAGAAAAAATTTATTAGGTGAAGCATTTCTGAATGGGGTGCTCCGGTGGTATTCGCTACTAAGGCGGATGGTTCGCTTCGTCTATGTGTTGATTATCGAGAGTTGAACAAGCTGACAAAGAAGAATAGGCACCCGTTACCGAGGATTGATGATCTCTTTGACCAGCTTGTTGGTGCTTCTGTTTTCTCTCAGCTCGATCTAGCCACCGGATTCCATCAGCTTAGAGTAGCTGAGGATAGTATTGATAAGACTGCGTTTAGGACTCCAGATGGATTCTTTGAATGGCTTGTCATGCCATTCGGTTTGACTAATGCACCCGCCTACTTCGTAGATTTGATGAGTAGGGTGTTCAGGGAGTTCCTTAACAAGTTTGTTGTTGTCTTCGTGGATGATATTCTGATCTTTTCAAAGGATGAGGAAGAGCATGCTAGGCATCTCAAGGAAGTGATGGATACGCTTAGAGCGCATCAGTTGAAAGCCAAGTTCTCCAAATGTCATTTCTGGAGAAGGGAAGTTGGTTTCTTGGACATATAGTTTCTAAGCAAGGCATAGCGGTGGATCCCGCGAAAGTGGTTGTGGTTCAAGACTGGAAGACTCCTAGGAATGCAACCGAAGTAAGAAGCTTTCTCGGTCTGGCGGGCTACTATAGGAAGTTTATCAGGGACTTCGCTAAGATTTCGGCCCCTCTTACTAAGTTGACGAAGAAGAACTTAGTCTTTGCATGGGACTTGGAGTGTGAGCTTGCTTTTCAAAGGCTCAAGAGAGCCCTTACCACATCTCCAGTTTTGGCATTACCCGATAGTGGTAAGATGTTTACCGTGTACACAGATGCATGTGGCACGGGGTTAGGTGTTGTTCTGATGCAAGAGGGAAGGGTGATATGTTATGGGGGTAGGCAACTTAAAGTTCATGAGAAGAACTATCCCACTCATGATTTGGAGTTGGCGGCGATCGTCTTTGCACTCAAATCCTGGCGCCACTATCTTCTAAGCGAAAGGTTTGAGTTGTATACTGATCACAAGTCACTCAAGTACCTCTTCTCGCAGAAAGATCTGAATCTAAGGCAGCAAAGGTGGATGGAATTCTTGGCATCTTATGACTTCGAGATAGCTTATACCCCTGGCAAGGGTAATGTTGTGGCAGATGCACTAAACAGAAGGAGGTTGACTTTGAGTCCCTTGTTTATTGAGATGAAGAACTTAGAGTTCTTGGCAACCTTTGATTTCACGACGACTGTTGAGTCGATGACGGGTCCATTAGCATCCCTTGAGCTTAGACCCACACTTCTTGATCAAGTTGGGGCTTCCCAGAAAGGAGACCCGCAGATAGTCGAGGTCAGGGACAAGTTGATTCGTGGTGAGACGTCTAGTCACCTTACTAGATATACTATTGATGACAAGGGTTGGCTAAGGCGTGATGGAAGGCTATGCGTTCCACAAGTAGGAGACTTGGTGCATAAAGTTCTCGAAGAAGCACATCACTCAAATATGACTATACATCCTGGAGGAGATAAGATGTATAGAGATATGAAGCACATTTTCTTTTGGGCTGGAATGAAGAAAGATGTGGCAGAGTATGTTTCAAAGTGCATGGTGTGCCAACAAGTGAAAGCCGAGTCAAAGAAACCAGGTGGGCTATTACATCCATTGGAGATCCCGCAACGGAAATGGGAGAGTATTTCTATGGATTTTGTGGATGGATTGCCTAGGTCAAGGAAAGGGAACACGAGCATATGGGTCGTAGTTGATAGACTTACGAAGAGTGCTCATTTCATTCCTGTAAAGAGCAAGAGGACCGCATCATGGCTAGCATCCATTTATCTTCGAGAGATAGTGCGGTTGCATGGAGTTCCTTCTAGCATAGTTAGCGATCGTGACCCAATTTTCACTAGCCAGTTCTGGAATAGTTTGCAAGAAGCGATGGGTACGCGATTGAATCTGAGTACAGCCTATCACCCCCAGACGGATGGCCAAACCGTAAGGGTGAATAAAGTTCTAGAAGATCTTTTGAGGCTTTGTGTTCTTGACTTTGGTGGTACTTGGGAAGACCACCTTCCTCTTGTAGAGTTTGCTTATAACAATAGCTACCAAGCCAGCATAGGGATGGCACCATTTGAAGCTTTGAATGGGAGGCCGTGTAGGTCACCATCTTGTTGGTGGGAGACAACAGATAGGCTTATACTTGGGCCCGATATGATACGGGACACATCCGAGAAAGTTGAATTGGTGAGAAGACGGATGAAAGCGGCCCAAGACAGACAGAAATCATATGCTGACAAGCGAAGGACAGATTTGGAATTCGAAGTGGGAGACATGGTTTTCGTGAAGGTTTCTCCTTTGCGTAATGTGGTATGTTTTGGAGCAGTTGGGAAGCTGACACCAAGGTTCGTAGGACCCTTCCCTATCATAGAGAGAATTGGAAAGATGGCCTATAAGGTGGAATTGCCCGAGAAGCTGGTCGGAGTGCATAATGTCTTTCATGTCTCGCATCTCCGAAAATGCTTACATGAGTCTGCTGAGGTGGTTGAACCAAGCATTCTTGAAGACGTGGAGGTAGAGAAAGAGGCAACTTTGAGGAGAGCTTCGATTCGTATCTTGGGAACAGAGATCAAGAAGCTAAGGAATCGAGAAGTCAAATTGGTGAAAGTTCAGTGGAGTGAAGCCGATGAAGATGCAACTTGGGAAACCAAGGAGAAGATGCGTGGGCTTTATCAATTCCTTTTTGAGGGTACATTCTCAATCTCCTTTCCTAATTAGCATATCTTCCTTTTTGCTATCCATGTTTATCCTGTTTATCTCGTTAACCTTGTCATGAGAACCTTAAGTAGAAACCCTTTGGATGAAACATGTATTTGAAACATGTTATGCTTGATGTTTGCAAGTGGTTGCAAGTGTTTCCAAGTGGATACTCGTGGATGCATGATACACATTAGGCACTAAGATCGGCTCACACACTTTCATGTTGCATATGCATGAGTGTTTATGCTTATTCATGGATGAAACTTGTTGTGCTATCACGTGGATGTTGCATATGAATGAATGTTATGTGCACTCATGTAGAGATTATAAATTATGTTAGGAATTTGCATACATATGGACTCATTTCACTAACATACTTTGCATTAAGGAGGTTTACTGAATCAGTAACCGCCTGATTTTTGCATTAGATAAGTACATATACTCACACCTTTTGCATATGTTCATACAGCATTTAGAATCTTTTTAAGGACAATGGTTACTTGTGGATGATGTTTTGAGTAGATGGATGATAGATGGTAGGATACGTTCCTCCTAACTTGGAGATTTTGAGGACGAAATCCTTTAAGGAGGCGAGAATGTAACAACCCTTATTTTTGAATAACATATTATAATGTAAATCAAGGCAGAATTAATTTGTAAAATCTGAATCAAGGGAAACGGGCTGTGCCATTGCGTTCGTCTCGGAAAAATACGCGAAATAGAGTCCGAGTTTTCGAAAAACGGAGTCCGTATGACCAAGTTATGGCCCAATGAAGTTTTCAGAAAATTCCAAGCCCGAAAACAGTTCAAATTCGAATTCAGATTTAAATTACAACCAAGGCAGAATGGGCGGGAATTTTCCCGCCCCAGGCAGGATCGACACCAGTGTCGACCCCCCCCCAATGGGTCGACACCCATGTCGACCCAGGGGTCGACACCCATGTCGAACCAGGGGTCGACCCCCCATGTCGGACCAATTTTTCTGGTGCACCATTTGACATGTTGGGTCTTGTTCTGGAAGTTTCTGACGGGAGTTGATGGCTCAGGTTCGATTTATGGTTAATCCTATGGTCTAAACTATCCCTAATCTCTATAAAAAGACCCCTAGACCTAGCCTAAACCCTCATTAATCATTCTTACAACTAAATGCTGCCCAAATGTTCACTAATCATGGCCTCCACCTTCTTCATGAGAGCATGAGTGTCTCAAATCAATCTATATCATAAAGGAGCCATCTTTCTTAAGTAAAAGAGCCATCTTTCTTTGTCTTTGGGGTTATTCCTTCTTGTTCTCAAGTCTTGAAGTTGAGTTAATCGTCTTTGGTTGCGGATTTGCTAGTGTGGCTTTGTCTTAATCTTATTTTATATTAATTCTAGTCTTCGTAGCATTGTAAGCCCTATACTACTCTTAGATTCTAACTATGAAGTTAAATGTGACATGTTGCAAGTTGAGTTTGGGCCTAAGTATGATATGTTCTTTGATCCTATCATGTTATGCATAAATATATTCTATGCATGTTTTTAAAGCTATCACCTTTGCCTTATGCATAGAAAGCTATGAGCTTGGATTAGAAATGTTGCATTAAGCAACATGGAAACTCTCAAAAACCTTGTGTTATCTTGCATATAATGTTATATGCGAACTTCTAGTCATCATCCTATGTCATCTAGGACCATGTATCACCTATTCGCTAAGTTTGAATGTTATGCATGTAACATGCAAGTTTAAATGAACATATTTATGACTCATATGCCACCATGTTTAACTTGTGGCCAACCTTATTACCTTATGCCCTTTTGTCATGCTTTTGCCAAGTTCCCTCTTTTGATCTACGTTATGTTATGTGAAACGTACATGCGATGGGAATGCGTTGGGTTGGGTAATATTAATGACATGAAAACATGGTTTTAAAATATGACGTGAACATTGACTTGTGATTATGTTTGTAAACATAATGATGGACATGACACTTAGAAAATATGAGTGTGGCCAACTCGAGGGTGGGTTGAGTTTGTAGCATAAATCTACCCGGAACCGACCGACTTAACTAGTGGCTACAAACAATAGGACCCAATGTGAGTAGGTGGTCATGTCGCACTTGAAACCCGAGGTTAGACTAAGTTGTGGTGTAAAGCTACCCGGACCCGCCCGGCTTAACTAGTAACCACAACAAGGTCTAATGTGAGAGGTTGGGTGCATTAAATTAATTAATGCCACATGATAGGGTTAAGTCATGGACTACTTGATTATACTTAACCAATTAAACACGATGGATTGGTAGGGTTAAGTCATGGACTACTTGAATATACTTAACCAATTAAACACGATGGATTGGTAGGGTTAAGCCATGGACTACTTGAATATACGTAACCAATTAAACCCGATGTATTGATAGGGTTAAGTCATGAACTGCTTGAATACACTTGACCAACTCAATACATGGTTAGGATAGGGTTAACCACACTTAACCCGCTTGAAACCCTAGTTACGTGGTCCTTTTCAGCAGTAACCTACTTAGAAGTATCATGGGTACCCTGGACTAGGCTAGGGTGGGGCACGATTACTGAATTGATTGTAAGAGGCCAAAAGAGATGGCTGAAGGGTGCACCGGTTGTTCAGGCGGACCATGGTCGTGCACATTAAGTCCGGAGTTGAACATGGGAACCAGTAGGTTAGACTGTGCGTGCTTGAATTGTGTATGTGGTTTACACCTTAGGGCTGGATACACCCTGGGGTGGACCTAGCACAGTTAACTACATTCCACGATTAAGCCGTAAGACACCGATACACGACGAGTTAGGCTTGTAGGGAGCCGATCGACTAGACCGAGTAGTTGGACCTCGATTTAGGTCATCTCATGATGTGGGCCAACTTTGGGCTAAGGGATCATTTCTTGTTTATACTTGACATGGATTGGAATACTAGTACACACCTGGTGCAACTTAACCTTGAATATGCGATGCCACACTTGATCTATCTTGTTAACTTTTCACCATGCCAGTTATCACCCTATGTTTCATCTCTGCTTTACATGTCTAGTTAACTTTATTAGTTTTTATACTGATAGTAGATAGGACTTACCAGTCTTTTGACTCGCCCGTTTTCTTTTGCCTCTTATCTTCCGTTCCCCCCTGGTTTACAGGGTGGGAACACTGGTACCTAGCTTGGATCTTTAGCCGCTTTTCTGGATAGCTCATGTACGGCTTGGACTTGAGCGTGCTATGGCTTTATTCTACTTTGGGGATAGTTACTTTATGTTATTTACAGTTTTCAGTTTATGTTTTCTAGACTTGTAGTAGTTGGAAATTAATGACAATACTTTGATGTAACTTGACTATGGTTTTGAAATAGTAGTTTTATCCGCTGCTTTATTTACTCTGTTTTACTTATATGTTCTGTCTTGTGATATCTGCATGCATGTTTACCTCGTTTAACGCCCCTCCAAAGCTAGTGTCCTTGCAAGAGTGGCATTGGCGGAGGTGGGGTGTTACACATTCTAACCAGATTCGTTGATCCCTATGCTATATAAACACCCCTAAGCTACAGTTTTCTCTACACAACTTCATTACGCCTATACACTACCCTAATTCATATCAAAATAAATCAAAGGCGGGGTTATACTGCTAAAGTTCTTCAAGAAATCAAGTTTAGAATTCAAGTAGAGATTCATAGGCTAATTCAACGACTTCAACAACTATTTTCTAAGAATCAAATCTAAATTAGAGAATCGTAGTCAACGTTAAGGGATAGCTTTTCAGTTTCAGAAATTAGATCCTAGAAGTCAAGAACGTTCTGTAATTTGTAAATTCACGTTACTTCTAGAAATAAAAATTAATTGTGATTCTGACATTGTAATAAATCTGAATCTGAGATTATGCCTATTTCTATCTGTCTTTCTATATCCATTGGATCTATCTCATTGATGATATTATGTCCATTCTTTGTCTCTTCTTTCCTTCTTCCCTTTTTGTTTTATAGCCAGGCTACTGCGAGCCTGGGCCAAATCTCATAAGAGATGAACATACGTTGGAAATAAAATTGGGCATAATATATAATTTGCACATGGCCAATGCTAAAATTGGGCATAATATATGATTTGGACATGACTAGCGCTAAAATTGGGAAAAGTATTAAATTATGTATAATTGGGCATAACTGATTTGTAACGGATTTGAGGACATAACACATGTTGTATTTAAAACATAAAGTGTATCAAACATATGACTTGAGATTTGAAGCATAAAGTATATTGGAAATATGACTTGGGATTTGGGGGCGTAAATTGAACTGTAAACATGTAAGGCATACATGATGTGGCTTAAGACCTAAAATTGGGGCATATTATATAAGATAGTTCATGACTTCGAAGAAGGAAATTATTGTGTATAGTGATTTATGGCTTAGGCATGAAAATCTATAGTAAGATAAGGATAATCGTTAAATGTGAACACGCCTAAATTGGGATTTTAGGTAATTGGCCTGCACTGTAATTAAAGGCTATAATTTGGCATAGTATATACTATGAATCATGACTGGGGGTTTTTGCGGGCGTGTGCTATATTGTGATTTCTTTTGGAGGCATGACTATTATTGCAAATTTGGGAAAATTGGGCGTAACCTATTTTGAGTAATAAATTGAATTTGGATTTATGAGGCTTAACTTGAAATTAGCTTTGTTGAGGTATAACTTGAGAATTGGAACATGACTAGTTTTGTGAATTTAGGATAATTAGCATATAAAATCTAGACATGGAAATGTAAGGTAAATATGCTAAAAGATAAACATGCCTAACCCGAGGTTAGATTGAGTTGTGGTGTAAAACTGCTTGGAACCGCCAGGCACATCCAGTAACCGCAACAACACCTATCTAATGTGAGAGGTTAGTGCATAATGCCCACGAAAAACTCGAGGTTAGATTGAGTTGTGGTGTAAAACTGACCGGAATTTCCCTTCACATCTAGTAACCGCCACAACACGTATCTAATGTGAGAGGTTGGTGCATTAATAAATAAATTAATGCTAATGAAAAAGATGAATGACTAGGGTTAAGTTCATAGGAACACTTAACCAATATAACATGAATGACTAGGGTTAAGTTAATGAGAAACACTTAACCAATATAACAAGATGAATGGGTAGGGTTAAGTAATAAGAAACACTTAACCAATATAACTTGAGGGCAACACTTAACCAATAAAACTTGATTTGTGGTAAGGTTAAGTTAAAACAAGAGGGAAAAACTTAACCAATATAACTTGATTTGTGGTACTGTTAAGTTAAAACAAGGGGGAAACACTTAAACAACATGACATGATGAATGGGAAGGGTTAAAATAACATGAGAGGGCAACACTTAACCAATATGACTTGATTTGTTGTAGGGTTAAGTTAACACAAGAAGGCAACACTTAACCAAAGTAACATGACATGATGAGAAGGTAGGTCAAGTTAACTTGAATTGATTGATGACACTTAACCAATACAACAAGACGAACACGTGGGGTAAAGTTAATAAGAAACACTTGACCTGTAACACCCCACCTCTGTTAAGGTCAATCACAAAGGGAATGCCTTAACTTTGGTGGAGCATTTTAGTAAACAGAACAGAAACTTACAAGACAGATAAAACAGTACTGGAAATTTTTTAACTTTATTACAACGGAAACAGAAATCAATATGGTTACATCCTTTCAAATCTCAGAATACAAGTACAAAATATCAGTCTTGTACAAAAGCCTTCAAAATGCATGGTTTAAAATCATAATCCCCACAGAAGAAGACAAGCCATACTTTAAGCACTTCAAGCAGAAGAAATCCGGATCTAGCTAGAGTATTCCCTCCTTAGAAAACCTGGGGGGAAACGGAAGAAAAGAGGCGAAACAACAAGGGTCAGACATAATGTCTGGCAAGTCCAGCGACTTTCAGCATGTGAACAGATAATAATAATATGACATGAACATAAAACTGGATGAGAGATAACTGTAACAGGTGTAGCAGATATAACAGAAGAACAGAATGACATAAACTATTGCTTTACACTTCTCTGCACTAATACTAGTATAACAGAATTAGGTGCCACCCTAATGTATAAACAGAAACGGGTACAGAATAATTTAACAGAAACAGATTGTTAATAATGGGCCTTTACTACCCGATCAGAGACACACAGAAGCAGAAACAGATTAATCCTTATGGAAACAGAATGTAGAATTAGGTGTACATTAGTAATGGGCCTTTACCTCCCGAACAGACGGTACCACACAGAAACAGACAGGTGTTACCACCCAACAGAAACAGACGGTACCAACAGAAACAGACAGAACTAAGTGTTCCCTAAAACCCTACCCCAAGCGATCGGCTCCCTAATACATAAATATCCTGTGTCTGCCCCACAGTAGGGTGTATCACTCCCTAAAGTGACAACCAATTGGCACAGACCTATTTACAGATGTCACGGCGTCTTACATCCTCAGAGGCAGACCGAGATCCATGCACGCACATGACCCGGTTGGAACGCACCATCAACACCCCTCGCCATTATCAGAATGAACCTCTTATAATTAGTTCAGTAAGCGTGCCCGGACCCTACTTAATGTTGGGTCAAAGTTTTGATACCAGAAAGGGTTACTGACTAATATGGGTCCCAAACAACAGATGACACAAGTAATTCCCCTCCTAACCTTGTGTCCTCAGACTAACAAATTTCAGATTAACTTGCTTACAAGTTCAGACATACAGAATTCAGATTTACTAGTTCACAAATTAAGTTAACAAGTTTTCAGACTAACGGATCAGATGTACAGATTTTTCAGATTTGTCTAACTTTGTATTGGGCCTACAGATTCATGGAAGGGTTTACTACACCTATTAATCCCGTTGGTTTATCCCTATTTTCCCCAATACGTTTTAGATGTCATTCTTATCTTAGATTTGCATTAATTAATTATTAATGCCCAGACCTCTCACATCAGGTCGCTAGCTTGTGGCCGCTGCATGGGCCGGGCGGTTCCGGGCAGACTTCTGCCACAAGCCAGACCTAACCTCGTGTCTTAAGCAGGTTATGACTAACTTCTCACATTAGAACCTATTGTTTGCGGCCACAGGATGCGCCGGGCGGTTCCAGGCAGAATTACGCCGCAAACTCATTCTAACCTCGAGTTAGCCATGTTTATCTTTGCGGCCAATTAATTAATAATTTACCGTTTATGCGCACGCCTAATATATATATGCCAATTCAGATTATATCAATAACAGGATGATTATATCAACACAACAGATAACAAATTTTAGCAGATAGCAGATTTTCCCGATTATATGACTTAATGGATTTAACATATTTAGCAACTTAGCAGATTTTGGCATATAACAGGTTAGGCATCTCAACAGACAAATTTAATAGATTTGGCATTTCAATCTAATTAGCAGTCTAGGCAATATAACAAAACTAGCAGTTTAGGCAACTTGGCAAATTAGCAGATTTAGCAAATCTAATATTTCTAAAGGTTCTATTTACATGCCTTGCCTAGTCATAAATTAGGCCTAAATTCATATGCCTACATAATTTTCATGATGAACATATACTCCATGTTTGCATAAAGTTACATAGCACAGAATGTGGACATATAACATATGTTCCAATTTTTGTTAAACTAGCATTTTACAGCAGATTCATATATAAATTATACCAAATATAACCATTAATTTCAATGCATGCCATATATCCAAGAATCCCTATTTAGGTGTGATCAAAATAATAGATATCCTAATTAATGTAAATCTTTACACCTAAGTTTCCATATCCTTCTTCTTTCAACTTATGAATCATTATGCAAAATATACCCAACAATCTAAATCTTTAAATTATATCTCCTAAAAATTAGATCTTGACTTTTATCTGCATTTTGTCCAAAGTCTCAAATCATAAGAAATCTTACAATGGTTCCTCTCTTCTTTTATCACAGAATATGCATAGGTTTAAAATTAGTTTACAACATATGCTTACTTTTCTAATTAATTACAGATCTAAATAACATATGTTCATTTCTCTAATTAGTTACAGATCTAGATTACAACGTACACTATGCAAACAACATATATAAATTACATGTTTACAGTCAAATTCATGCATCTAATCCCAAGTCATATGTCAATATATTTTATGCCTCGGATCTAAAGTCATATGTTCAAATCAGCCTTGTCAAATTTCGCATCATTCATTATTTGTCCCAAAATTTGCGTTCATACGTTGATCTCTTATGAGATTAGGCACAGGCTCGTGGTAGCCTGGCTATAGAAACAGAAAGGAAGCAGAAAGGGATACAGAACAGTCACAGAAAAACAGATCTGACAGATATACAGTCTCAGGTTCAGATTCACAATTCATGTCAAAATTAGAACTAACGTTTATAGCGGAAAATAACTGTACTTGCCTTGATTGGATTAAAGAAAGAACTTTAGTTGTTGCAGAATGGTTGCAGAAGCTTTTATCTCAAATTTGAATTGAATTGCTTAGGTTGATGTTGATTAGCTTCTAGTTTTGATTCTAGCAGAGTAGCGACGCCATTTTTATTTTTATTAGAACAGAGGCAGAGAAGAAGTAGAATAGAATTGTGTGTAGAGGAGGTTAGGTCTTAGGATCTATTTATAGGTGTAGTTAGTTGTTTTAGGCCTTTAGATAAACCCTAAAACAGATCAGAACCGTCAGAATTCGTCACAGACTCACCAAAACAGCCCAAAAACCCATCCAGGTGCACCCAGGCCGACCTGGCTCGACCAGGGGGGTCGACACCCAGGTCGACTCCCCAGTCGATCTGGGAGGGGGAGGTCGACTCCCCAGTCGACCTGGGCCCCAGGTCGACCCCTGGGTCGACCTGCCCAGTTCTGGGCTGACCGAAACCTTCTGAATCTTGTTTTGGCCATATCTTGGTCATACGGACTCCGATTTTCGAAAACTCGGACTCTATTTCGCGTATTTTTTCGAGAGGAACGCAATGCTGATGTCAATTTTACCTAATTCCTGTTTCTTGAATTATTTATCCTTATTTTACTATCTTTTCCGTAACATACGCCATTATCGAACTAATTTTTCTTCTCTTCCATGTATTAATTAATTCTCCTTATGCATCACCATTATTTACGTATCCTAAGCATATTTTCATATATTTTATTTCATTTTTAATTATACCTAAAAATGCGGGGTGTTACATTCTCCACTCCTTAAAGGATTTCGTCCCCGAAATCTTCAAGTTAAGAAGAATGTGTCCTACCATCCAATCATCCATCTACTCAATCACCAATCACAGGCATTCATTGTCCTTAAGAGATTTCTAATGCTATATGAACATATGCAAGAAGTTTGTGTATATGTTCCTTGTCTAATGCAAAGATCAGACGGTCCACTGATTCAGTTGACCTCCTTAATGTGAATTATGCCAGTGCCATGAGTCCAACATGTATGCAATTTTCCTACTCGATACATATCATTTCTATATGAGTGCACAACCATTCAGTCATATGCAACATCCATGTGCTGAGTCAATCAATTTGCATCCACAAAAATTGAAAATGCTCACATATCCATATGCAGTATGAGAGTGTTTTCGAGCCGATCCAGTGCCTAGTGTGTGTATATGCGTCCACGAGCAACCACTAGCAACCACTTGCATCCACTTGCAACCATCAAACATAACATGTCTCAAACACATGTTTACACCCATTAGGATTCCTATCTATAAGTTGAACACTCAATCGATAGGATAGAGTCTAGTGATGGAAGCGAGTACAGATAGAACGAAGACTTGGTTCCCATTAGACATTGGTTGAGAAAATAATTCCCCTAAGTATCAACCCCAAAGACCGAAATCAATATCAGATTGACACTCAGAGGATTACCTTCTTTAGACAATGTCAAAACTGGAAATCAGAATTATTCAGATATTTACAGACTACTGATACAGATCAGGTTCCCTAATGATTCTTAGGAAGCTAAGCATGATAAAATCATATCCCACAAAAACTCAGAATATATGCGTCATATTTGATGCCTAACACAGATATCCCTCAAACCTTAATCTCAAACAGATGAGCCATAACCCTTATGGATCTGAGCCTACAGCGGAATTCAGAAATAATACTAGTATTAAAGTGCAGAGTATCGATTACAAAATCAAAATACCAGAATCAGAAAAAGTCTTAACTCCATAATCAGATAAAGAAATTAAACCTACTATAGAAATTTTCCTATTTCTATCCTAGCCACTAGCCTCAAGATTATTCGCCTGCCCTCCTTGTCCTCGTCTCTTCGGGCAGTCCCTAGTGAAGTGTCCCATCTCCCCACAGTTGAAGCAAGCGCCCTTCCTTTTTCTGCAATCCTTGTTCAGATGATTCGAGCTTCCACAAGTAAAGCACTTTTTCCCCTTCTTATCTTCAGTCTTCTCATCCTTCCTTTGTGTTTCCTTTTTGGGCCCCGCTTTCTTATTCGGTGGTTCTTCCTTCTTTGTCTCTTTCGTGCCCTTGTCTTCCTCGTGCAGTAGTGCCATGTCCACCAATTTCTCGTAAGTCGCTCCCATAGGTACGTGGGTCATGGCTAAGCTGTGCAGTGGCTCGTTCAATCCTTTAACAAAGCGGAGAGCCTTTTTATGCTGAGTGTTGACTAAATCCAATCCGAACCTAGCCAGTTGGTTGAACTGGTTGACGTATTCCTTGACCGTCATACTTCCTTGCTTAAGAGATAAGAACTTTTCCAGTTGTAAACTTCGTTCATCTTGCGAGAGGAATTTTGTCTCAAACCTTGTTCTGAAATCCATCCATGTCTCGATCGGCCTCTCGGCGTTAGTGACTTCCCACCAGTAGGAAGCTTCGTCTTTGAGCAACCATACCGCCAACTGTACCTTCTGCCTATCGTCCACCTCGAAGATAACGAATAGATCCTCAGTTTCTTTGAGCCAATTCCTTGCTTCTACGAATGATTCAGTTCCTTTGAAATCCTTTCCACCCATGGCCCTAAAATCTCTACAGATCTTTGAGAAAGCAATTGCACGAGGAGGGGGTGGGGGAGGGGGATCATTTGCTGGACCTGCAGCGGTGGTCCTAGCCTCAAGATATTGACGAAATCAACCGGGTACATGGACACCCTCTGGTATCTCAGATGCTTCAGACATGCTGAAATGAAAAAGGAAAGGTTCAATACAAAAAGGACTGAAAGGAAGATATATGGCTCTTGGGGATCATGTTTTTAAAAATAAGCTTTAATTTTGAAAATACTTCCTTTTAAAACCTTTTTGAAAATAGTTTTCAAAAACTTTTATCAAATCTGGTAACCTTTAGCTCTGATACCAAGTGTAACACCCCACCTCCGTTAAGGTCACTCACAAAGGGAATGCCTTAACTTTGGTGGAGCATTTTAGTAAACAGAACAGAAACTTACAAGACAGAAAAAACAGTACTTGAAATTTTTTAACTTTATTACAACGGAAACAGAAATCAATATGGTTACATCCTTTCAAATCCCAGAATACAAGTACAAAATATCAGTCTTGTACAAAAGCCTTCAAAATGCATGGTTTAAAATCATAATCCCCACAGAAGAAGACAAGCCATACTTTAAGCACTTCAAGCAGAAGAAATCCGGATCTAGCTAGAGTATTCCCTCCTTAGAAAACCTGGGGGGGAACGGAAGAAAAGAGGCGAAACAACAAGGGTCAGACATAAAGTCTGGCAAGTCCAGTGACTTTCAGCATATGAACAGATAATAATAATATGACATGAACATAAAACTGGATGAGAGATAACTGTAACAGGTGCAGCAGATATAACAGAAGAACAGAATGACATAAACTATTGCTTTACACTTCTCTGCACTAATACTAGTATAACAGAATTAGGTGCCGCCCTAATGTCTAAACAGAAACGGGTACAGAATAATTTAACAGAAACAGATTGCTAATAATGGGCCTTTACTACCCGATCAGAGACAGACAGAAGCAGAAACAGATTAATCCTTATGGAAACAGAATGTAAAATTAGGTGTACACTAGTAATGGGCCTTTACCTCCTGAACAGACGGTACCACACAGAAACAGACAGGTGTTACCACCCAACAGAAACAGACGGTACCAACAGAAACAGACAGAACTAAGTGTACCCTAAAACCCTACCCCAAGCGATCGGCTCCCTAATACATAAATATCCTGTGTCGGCCCCATAGTAGGGTGTATCACTCCCTAAAGTGACAACCAATTGGCACAGAACTATTTACAGATGTCACGGCGTCTTACATCCTCAGAGGCAGACCGGGATCCATGCACGCACATGACCCGGTTGGAACGCACCATCAACACCCCTCGCCATTATCAGAATGAACCTCTTATAATTAGTTCAGTAAGCGTGCCCGGACCCTACTTACTGTTGGGTCAAAGTTTTGGTACCAGAAAGGGTTACTGACTAATATGGGTCCCAAACAACAGATGACACAAGTAATTCCCCTCCTAACCTTGTGTCCTCAGACTAACAGGTTTCAGATTAACTTGTTTACAAGTTCAAACATACAGAATTCAGATTTACTAGTTCACAAATTAAGTTAACAAGTTTTCAGACTAACGGATCAGATGTACAGATTTTTCAGATTTGTCTAACTTTGTATTGGGCCTACAGATTCATGGATGGGTCTACTACACCTATTAATCCCATTGGTTTATCCCTATTTTCCCCAATACATTTTAGACGTCATTCTTATCTTAGATTTGCATTAATTAATTATTAATGCCCAGACCTCTCACATTAGGTCGCTAGCTTGTGGCCGCTGGATGGGCCGGGCGGTTCCGGGCAGACTTCTGCAACAAGCCAGACCTAACCTCGTGTCTTAAGCAGGTTATGACTAACTTCTCACATTAGAACCTATTGTTTGCGGCCACTGGATGTGCCGGGAGGTTCCGGGCAGAATTACGCCGCAAACTCATTCTAACCTCGAGTTAGCCATGTTTATCTTTGCGGCCAATTAATTAATAATTTACCGTTTATGCGCACGCCCAATATATATATGCCAATTCAGATTATATCAATAACAGGATGATTATATCAACACAACAGATAACAGATTTTAGCAGATAGCATATTTTCCTGATTATATGACTTAACAGATTTAACAGATTTAGCAACTTAGCAGATTTTGGCATATAACAGGTTAGGCATCTCAACAGACAAATTTAACAGATTCGGCATTTCAATCTAATTAGCAGTCTAGGCAATATAACAAAACTAGCAGTTTAGGCAACTTGGCAAATTAGCAGATTTAGCAAATCTAATATTTCTAAAGGTTCTATTTACATGCCTTGCCTAGTCATAAATTAGGCCTAAATTCATATGCCTACATAATTTTCATGATGAACATATACTCCATGTTTGCATAAAGTTACATAGCACAGAATGTGGACATATAACATATGTTCCAATTTTTGTTAAACTAGCATTTTACAGCAGATTCACATATAAATTATACCAAATATAACCATTAATTTCAATGCATGCCATATATCCAAGAATCCCTATTTAGGTGTGATCACAATAATAGATATCCTAATTAATGTAAATCTTTACACCTAAGTTTCCATATCCTTCTTCTTTCAACTTATGAATCATTATGCAAAATATACCCAACAATCTAAATCTTTAAATTATATCTCCTAAAAATTAGATCTTGACTTTTATCTGCATTTTGTCCAAAGTCTCAAATCATAAGAAATCTTACAATGGTTCCTCTCTTCTTTTATCACAGAATATGCATAGGTTTAAAACTAGTTTACAACATATGCTTACTTTTCTAATTAATTACAGATCTAAATAACATATGTTCATTTCTCTAATTAGTTACAGATCTAGATTACAACATACACTATGCATACAACATATATAAATTACATGTTTACAGTCAAATTCATGCATCTAATCCCAAGTCATATGTCAATATATTTTATGCCTCGGATCTAAAGTCATATGTTCAAATCAGCCTTGTCAAATTTCGCATCATTCATTATTTGTCCCAAAATTTGCGTTCATACGTTGATCTCTTATGAGATTAGGCACAGGCTCGTGGTAGCCTGGCTATAGAAACAGAAAGGAAGCAGAAAGGGATACAGAACAATCACAGAAAAACAGATCTGACAGATATACAGTCTCAGGTTCAGATTCACAATTCATGTCAAAACCAGAACTAACGTTTATAACGGAAAATAACTGTACTTGCCTTGATTGGATTAAAGAAAGAACTTTAGTTGTTGCAGAATTGTTGCAGAAGCTTTTATCTCAAATTTGAATTGAATTGCTTAGGTTGATGTTGATTAGCTTCTAGTTTTGATTCTAGCAGAGTAGCGACGCCATTTTTATTTTTATTAGAACAGAGGCAGAGAAGAAGCAGAATAGAATTGTGTGTAGAGGAGGCTAGGTCTTAGGATCTATTTATAGGTGTAGTTAGTTGTTTTAGGCCTTTAGATAAACCCTAAAACAGATCAGAACCGTCAGAATTCGTCACAGACTCAGCAAAACAGCGCAAAAACCCATCCAGGTGCACCCAGGCCGACCTGGCTCGACCAGGGGGGTCGACCCCCAGGTCGACACCGTGGTCGACTCCCCAGTCGACTTGGAGGGGAGGTCGACTCCCCAGTCGACCTGGGCCCCAGGTCGACCCCCGGGTCAACCTGCCCAGTTCTGGGCTGACCGAAACCTTCTAAATCTTGTTTTGGCCATATCTTGGTCATACGGACTCCGATTTTCGAAAACTCGGACTCTATTTCGCGTATTTTTTCGAGAGGAACGCAATGGTGATGTCCATTTTACCTAATTCCTGTTTCTTGAATTAGTTATCCTTATTTTACTATCTTTTCCGTAACATACGCCATTATCGAACTAATTTTTCTTCTCTTCCATGTATTAATTAATTATCCTTATGCATCACCATTATTTATGTATCCTAAGCATATTTTCATATATTTTATTTCATTTTTAATTATACCTAAAAATGCGGGGTTAAGTTAACACAAGAAGGCAACACTTAACCAAAGTAACATGACATGTTGAGAAGGTAGGTTAAGTTAATTTGAATTGATTGATGACACTTAACCAATACAACAAGACGAACACGTGGGGTTGAGTTAAAAAGAAACACTTGACCAATATAACTTGATGAATGAACGAGGTTAAGTTAATAGGAAACATTTAACCAATCCAACATGATAAGTGAGGTGGGTTAAGTTAATAGGAAACACTTAACCAACATGACATGATGAATAGGTGGGTCAAGTTAACATGAATGGACAAAATTTAACCGTTAAATAAACATGCTTGAATCGATGGGAGGGTTAAGTACATCTCGTGTAGGTGGGTAATATTAGTACATATTGGCCCACAAAACTTAACCGTTAAATAAACATGCTTGAATCGATGGGAGGGTTAAGTACATCTCGTGTAGGTGGGTAATATTAGTACATATAGACCCATAAACTTAACTGTTAAGTAAACACGCTAGAATCGGTGGGAGGGTTAAGTACATCTCGTGTAGGTGGGTAATATTTGTGTATATAGGCCCACAAACTTAACCAATAGGAAACCCTAGTAACGGGGACCCAACCCACATAGATGTATCATGGTACCTTGAAACTACGTAGGGTGGGGCACGATTACTGGGCTGATTGTAAGCGGTCAAAACAACAGCAGGGGGTACATCAATGTAGGTTCTGATGGTTTACGGGCGTGCACGTACCCCGGAGTGGGAAAAAGCAGGCACCGGGTACCAGTAGTTATACACTGTGCATCTTGAATCGTGTCTGGTCGCTGTCATAAGGATTGATACACCTTATGGTGGGACCAGCACATGGTATCTACACTCAAGCGAGGGCCGATTGACACAGACAAAGGGAACATTAATGCAAGTAAGGAGTCGATCGATAGGGCAGTAAGGGTACATCTAACATGTTCATGGAAATTAGGAAGATTGAGGTGGAATCCTCATAATAGATGTACACCTGAAGGATACCACAATTGCGAGGATTGGGATCGCGTTATCATATTATCATTTTATACAATTTACTAGTTGGGACACTAGTTAGGTGGTGCAGAGATATAGAAATCAGAATAACATGGTAGTATCGAAGCAGAGAAAGAGTAGAAGCGCATTCAGTTTAACTTGCCTTATCATACCTTATGCTTATCCTATGTTATCATGTTATCCCTGTTATCATGGTATTGTCTTATAGTCAGTTTATTCATGTCATGATGCTTTTGCCTGTTTATATGCTGAAAGTCATTGGACTTACCAGACTTATGTCTGACCTAGTTTTGTTTCGCCTCTTTTCTTCCGTTTCCCTCCCCCCCCCTTGGGTTCACAGGGAGGAAATGTTACCACTTAGCTCAGTTTTCCTTCCAAGCTCGAAGATAGTCGATGTATTGCTTTGGACTCTCTCTTCCATTACTATGGCCGGTTCATGCTTTATTGGGGAATATCATTGTTATTTTTATGCTTCTTTTATACTTCGAAGTTTTTGAATCAAGACAGAATTTCTATGTATTACTTTTAAGTATGATTGAGACAATTGTTGTAAAAGCTTGACTGAATTAAGTTGTTTATAAAATGATTTTATTTTCCGCTGCTTTATTTGTTTGTCTTGTAATTTATCTGCATCTTTTACCTATAATGTTCCACCGAAGTTAAGGCATTCCCTTTGTGAGTTACCTTAATGGAGGTAGGGTGTTTCACCATGATTCTCGAAACTTCATTAACTGCCACGAATGGCACATGGATTCATCACACGCCGCTAATGCCATCAAGTGAAAGTGCTTCCCCGTCCCTATCTAGGTCGGCGCTATATGGGTTCTCTCGACTTCCACCTTAAACCATCTTGAATCCCGACCAACTAGCCAAGAAATTGGCCATGCAGTACAGGATGCACGCCGTAACACCCAAAAGTATCTTCTCAGCCTCAAACACTTATCAAGACACTCATGAAAATATCAAAAGACATCTCGTAAGAACCCACGCTGCCTTGGCCGAAGTTAAAAAATCCTACTCCTCAAACCGCACTCGTCCATCTTGCGAAAGGCATACCACCTAATTCCAAACTTAGAGCATGGACCGATCAAAAAAATCAAAGATTCGGGGGGTCTTCTGCACTAATGCCGACTACTTCCTATGCCGAGAGCTAGTATAAAGGGATCGAGCTTCTGACCTCAACATCCTACCTCACAGCGACGCTTAGGGCTCCAATGACCCTAATTCCCCCACTCTGCGCGTTCTTGCTCATGCCGGCAAGGGTAGTTACAAGAATAAGAGGAAGCGCCTTCGGCTTCCTCCTTTCCGCAGTCGTACGGCTCTCAGCAACAACCCCGAGAAAACCTATCTTGCAACCTACAATTACCAACCATGCAAAAGGCCAAGACGTAAAAGCCTAACGAGCTCACCAAGGGACTCCACAGGATATTGTCAGTTCTACAGCATATGCGGACACAACGCTCATCAAAGACTCCCACTGCATGGGATCTCTAAGCTACTCAGCGGTCATCAAAGTTTCCCGCTAAACATGACCTCGACCGACAACTAATCCCTCAATATCATCCCTCCACCTCGTCCGAACTATAGCTTCCATGGCGCAGTTGACCTTGGGTTGTCATCGGAAATGTCAGTTTGCAACTCCTCCCTGCCGCTGCCTCCCTTATTGAAAGCAGAACATAAAATAAAAGCGAACTTTCTCCTATAAAAGACACCTCCTTCCTACTGCGTCATGGCCCCTTTTTATCCTCCATGCGGCGCTCCCGATCAGCAGGGGGCACGCTGTAAAGAAGTGCCGGAGGAACATTCAGAAGCGAGCCCAAGAATTCCTGTCCTCTACCATCCCTACGGCTGTTGTCAACGATACAACAATCCCCGAGGTTATCATTGAGGAAATCGGCCATCGACTCATTAACACCATCATCTCGCCCATATAAAAAAAGAGGAGGCGAGAGAGATGATTCAATAGCATAAAGAAGGCATACGCATTAATGTTTAAAGGTCAAAAAATAGGACCTTGAGCACAATTGCCGACATAATTGTCTGTGGGTAAAGGGTCGCAACCTTTCCAATAGTCGTTACCGCTACAATTCAAACAAAACCATCCATTCACAGATAGTTGCCTCATTTCGGCCAATATATATAGGACTACAAAAGAAATGAAAACAATAAGAAAGGCCCTTTCTCCAAGACACACCTCCTCTTTGCTGTATCACAACTATCCTCCTTCAACTAATTCTCCGACCACTTAAGGGCACGACTGGAAGCTCAGCCAAAGGCCCGGTCGAACGCACATTGGCGGCCTCAACTTCAAACGGGCCTTCCCTTCACCTGCAGGCCTCTCTCCTCGTCAGGGAGGCCCATGCCTCTACAGTAGAATCTCGGTGATGGAACTTTCAAATTCTCAACCACGGACGGAGCCAAACTCCCAAGAGAATGGAACAACGAACATCCTCACCTCTACTCTGCATAACCTAGTGTATAATTAATTCGCGCGCTCCAACGATGTTTTGTTTTCCTGCAATTCAAGGCATTGTAAAGGCTATCACCGCCAAAGTTATCCTTAGAAATGATGTTCAGTTTCCTGTCTCCCTTCCATGTTCGCTCCGTGCATGACGTTCATGACGTGTTTGATCAATCTCGACAACTAGCTTGCATACAAACTTTTGATCTCCGCACCGGCCCCTCGAGCACGGGAGTCGATGCCGCCTTCCGAGCCTCGATCCGACATCGAGGCCAAACAACATTGGCTATGACCGGCACCCCGAGCATGGGAGCCGGCAACGCTATTTGAGTCGCTGGCCCGCGGCGTGACTGAGTATAAATAACCACGAACTCGAACCTCAGCCCCGTGCCGAGGCTGAGGATAAATCGTTCTGTGCCCAAGTCCCGAGCGACTTGGGGTTGCCCAACAGACAACCGGGAGCAACGTAAACTTCCCTTGGCTACGGGTACCTGTCAAATCTCGGTGCAGCACCGAGACCGACATTTAATTGTTTCTCCCTGAAGCTCTAAAGGCTTAGGTGCTGCTCACGGCTACGATCAGACCCTACGGCCTGATGATCGGAACTTTTCTCTGGCGAACAAATGACGTTGTCACTCGCTCCAACCTGATGAACGACTGGAGAGCCATACACCATACGGATCACATAACACGACGTCAAATGCCTCCACTACACTTGGGATTAGCCCCCGGCAACCCAAGTACACAGCAGGAGCTCATCCTGGCTTCGCAAACTACGGGTTTCCTGAGATGAGGGAAACTTACTTGAAGCATGCGCTCTATCACACCCCTCCAGAATAATTGACCTGGAGTGTGGTACACAATCACACCCCTTTGGAATAATCAACCCAGAGCACGGTCCTCGATTGCATTTCTATTGGCGTAATAATTACAGGACGTTGGAAAACATGAAAAGAATGTTAGAACGCTTAACACGAAACACAATTTTTACTAATTCATATTCCATTTCACACACACACACATTATACAGACTACATGTTTAACATCTCTTCTCGCTGATGACAGGATATACATGGACCACACCATGTCTTTAAGAACCAAAAGCGAGGACCGCACTTGCATATACTATTGGTTTACCTAACCCAAAGTATCTTTAATTCCTTTAACAATTGCTAATGCTACTCATCCTTTTCTTTTCTTTTGTCTATACAGGTTTGACAGAGGCAGGTCACCGCCACTGACGAGCCCTTTCCTTCTAGAACTGCTTCCTCCTCCTCTACTTTACATAGGAGTAACAGATTCATGAGGCACCGATGCGCACCTTCCTCCATCATCCTCGCGGCTTGTAACCCTCATAACCTCCCCGAGAGAAATACATGGCAATAGCTCGGGGACGATGTAAGAAGCAAGGACCAATGCAGCCTGGGTTCTCCCCAAGCCTTCCTAGCGCCCAGCTCTGCTCTGTTCTCGGCATCCTAGGCAGTTTTTGGATCAGCTGGCTCCCTGTCCTGGAATCGCATAACTGCATCCGCTTCAAGTTCGCTTAGGGTCCTCTCGTCCTCTTCTAGTGGTCATAATCGGCGGCTCTCCTTTTTCCTAGCCTACTAAGAGGCCCTATCCTTCTCCGCCTCAGCATCAGCCTACCTTTTTGCCACCATAGCAGCTGATTTCTACTGGGTGTCCCGACTAGCCTTCGCCCATGCATCTTGTATGTCAACCTCATCCTGTCCCTCTTCCCCTCCGGCTCCTCCGAATTTGCCACCCGCCGGGCTTCCTGACCTTCCATCGTAGCTTGCTTTGTTTTCACACTTACATCAGCTACGCCCGTCGCATGAGCGCTTCGTCCAGCCACATCTTCTCCTCCTCCAAGGAGGCTCATAAATATGGGATCTCAAAGCCATGGGTTCTCCTACTACTCCAGATTGTTCCCGCTGTAACTCCAACTGGGACTCGGACACTTGAGGAAGCATGGGGGCAAATCCTGGTCGCCTCCGCTCTAGGGGGTTTCCCAGCAAAAGAAGCAACTATTTGACCTTTGAGGGTTCATCGCTAGCATCCTCTTCAGTTAGCAAGTACTTGAGCTTAGGGGCAGTCCCCTGCCTATCTCCGTACCATCTTACTCATCGTAGGACCTGAAGAGGATCTTCACCGGCTTCTGCGTTGGCATTTCCATCACCACAGCCATCAGGGCATAGAAGCCCGCACCAAAGGACAGAGGGAGCAATATAACCAGCGTTTCCCTGAGGAACTGGAGAACTTAGATAATTTCCCAATACGCAAAATAAAAAAATCCATATTTCAGTGCAAGTTCTCGGGTTTCCATGTCCGGGTCATTAGGTTCGCAAAGTCTCAGCGCCCTGCCAGCAAACTCATACTTAAACAGAATATGAAGCTAACTCACACCCCTCGATGCATACCTATAAGAGCATCGAAATGCGGCAACGACACCAACTTTGGATAACTATGGCAGTGGTTACCGGTAAACGTCAGCACCATTTTCGGATCGGATAATGATCCCGACGTAATTGGGTTGGAGACTAACGACTCGAATGTATGCCCGTATCTTGCACGCATATCCGAGTGGTCAGTCCGAATAAGTTCATTTCCAGAATCATTCGGCAACTAATTGTGTTACATTCAACTCTAATTACCGACCAGACATGAAACATTGAGCAACGATCCGAGCTTGCTCCCTCGTCTCTGACATCGAGCAGAATCAAGCAGGTACCCGGGCCTGGAGGCAACCCTCTATGGATTATTGCACCGGCCTGGCAATCTCAAGACCTGATCAAACCCCCTTAAGTCTCTGCACTGACGTCATCTTCACAGCATCCTACGGAGCCACCATCTTGAGAGCACCTTCAGCTCGCAACCAAGGAAATCCAGAGCCAAAGTTCAGGCTTGGAGGCTTCTCGGCTTCCATCAGTACCCGGACTCCACAAAAAGCTGACATTCCGGAACATGGTGGCAGCCTTTAGCCTCAACAACCAACGCCATGGCCATTACCAACCACCAGTGCCAAACCTAAGTCAAGATTCAGCCACATCGTGGTTAAGTTATTCATCGGATCCCACGGCTAACAGCTCGACTATGTGTCGATATCTTACATAAGCATTCAAGCTGACAATCCAAGCAGGTCCATTCCTTGAGGACCGCGTCGCGAGACCAAAAATCATTAATCACTGTCCGCTCATATGATGCCATGCAAAGGTTCAAGTTTACAAACACAAGATTGAAGACAGGGCTCGGTAGAGTCATGGGAGTGCGAAGTTATGTCTCATTCTTCCGCGCGCTAGCTTGGTTGTCATCTCCTCAACCAAGGTTCGAACTCCTGAAGAGCGTGAAAGATTTAATAAGCATTTGGGACACAAAGCCCAATCCCGTATTCACACATGCTTAGTGACCTTTACTCAAATTACTAATCCCGTTTCCCAAGGTCCGCCACTCCACATTCTTGAATACCAAATCCGAAAGCTCTCTTACTTTCCATATCTCTCTTCCCTTCTCCCGAAAATCTAACAACACCTCGAACATCCAAAGTACAAAAGAAGTATTTTTGCATCCTCCATTGCTTACGATGATTTTTTATCGGGAGAAGAGAAGAAAGGAAGAAACTATAATCAGGGGATCGGCATGCCCCAAACGAACATTTCGGGATCGGAATTCAGGATCGTACACCAAACTACGATCATATTCACTTAACTTCGAAGCTCCAACTACCAAGCCAACCACGACTCAACGACCACCTGTGTACTCACCAAGTACTCAATCATCAAAGCGCCCACGCCCAGCATTTGAGTCTGACCTCGCCATAAAGGAGAATCTATATGAATCCATGCCACGAAGTATGACAAGTATTGTCCTAACAATGGCATTCGCACACAAGAGTTGTCGAAATTTTGATTAATGGGACTAGCTTGGATTGTTGAGCGACCTTGGGCTCACTTAGTCCAAGTGATTTAATGGATACTCCAAATAATCAAGCTCCATACCAATGACGTTTCAGCAACCACTTAGGGCAATAATGCGCCTAAGCCATGGCAATAACCATGCGTCCACGCTTTGGGAATCTCAACCGAGTAAACCAACTCGATTCAAATGCGTTCCCACAAGCCTTAAGGGTTCAAGTATACACACCAAATAGTCGGCTCTCGATCCAAAAACTCTTCGAAAAGCTAAAACTGCATGATCATAAGCCGAGGGCATACAATTCACTTTCATATTACCTATTCTAACTCATATCGCATCATGCAAAACCACGCACAAATTTGTGATTACATACGCAATTAAAACCAGATAACGAACGATTTGCACATCGATGCAGTCGGGAGTCGGCAACTAGCTTTTATTGTCTTTAATCTACAGGACGTAGGTGCCTTAGACAGGTTCCAATCCAAGCCGCCAAACTCTAGTGAGTCAAAGCTCGTAGCAATGCTGGAATACTAAGCTCACACCCACATATTTCAAAAAGGCATCCCAACCACTCTAAAGCGGTGCGCTCTCGACATACAACGCAAGAGGAAGGTCATAACCAATCGCTAAGCACCGCATGGAGATGTTTGCGCCCATATCAGACCCATCTCACTTCAAAGCATGTCCTGTTAACACAAAACATACTTTGAGGGGGCAAATGTTAACCGACCTTTTGGCCCGGTTATCAAAAGTACACAAGACATGCTCGTCTCAACATATCGTGTGATATTACATCCCGGAGGCATCGCCAATATCATCCAGGGTCCGGTACCAGAAGACTCGAGTCTGGCCACTAGAAGGATGTCACATCCCTCGAACGCAACCTCCATCTGTATCCGTCCGCATACGAGCCGAAGGCGAGCCGTCAAGTGGGTCCGGGCGCAACGCTAGTGGGGGTTCGGGGCCCCATAGTCCCGGCGGCGATCGACCTAGTCAGTTAGGTCGAAACTGTGGGCACCGCCCGATTCATCCAATTCCACCAACAAGTGTGTTGCTCAGAATTACCAGATCATCTCAAAGTCAAGATTCAGCCAACAACTTCAGCGAGCCTCGCCGCTCCTCCAACACATTCCCGAACCAAGGCCTCGACATCCCCGGACTTAACGACCGGGATTTCAAGCCCCCAAGCCACTTCGACAGACCTCGCACCTCTCAAACAGAATTTTTGTACCCCGGAGAGGTGCGAAATTCCACACCCTCGAGGTGCGAAATTTCGTACCTGCGAAGTGAGAAATTTCGTGCCCGCGAGGTGCGAAATTTCGAACTTGCGCGGTGCGAAATTTCATACCATCGAGGTGCGAAATTTCGCACCCGCGAGGTGCGAAATTTCGTACCCTCGAGGTGCGAAATTTCATACCCACGAGGTGTGAAATCCTGCACCATTGAGGTGCGAAATTCCCATAGGGTACGAATTTTGCACCCCCAGTTCACGCGTTGGCCCAGGTCCGAATTTTCCGAGGTAGAGGGCTGCAGGCGCGAATTTTCTATAGATGGTCCTTATTTCTACCTACTCCTACCTAACCCCTACCTAACCACTTCCTATAAATACCCCATGGCCTAACACTTCGAAAGGGAGAGATTCTTGAGCCTTGAGATCTGCATAGAGCTTCATTAATGGCATCTCCTCTTTGAGGAAGAAGAAGGGCAGAATTGTCCATTTTACTATTTCTTGCAAATATGACTATTGTAACTTCATGTAGCGTAGTCAACAAATGTAATGAGAGGGTTCCAACCTTGTAATATTTCAAGTGATCAATAAAATTCCAACAACTCTTCAAAGTGGACGTAGGCCCTCACTGAGGCCGAACCACTATAAATTTCTTATGTTATTTACTGCTTATGTTCTATTTCATGTTCTTGTCTATGCGACCATATTTATAATTCCTAATAATGGGAATCTTTGGTGTTTACGACATTTTTGGCCATCAACAATATATATATATACACACATATATATATTCCATTGGTCATGCAAACTGTAGAAAATTATTTCTAAACCCAAACCCAATATGTCAAATATTCATATATACGTGGGACAGTCTATTGGTTTAGTTTGATAAATTTCACAGCATAGTATATCCATTATGTTTCCTTTTAAATTTCCAAAATTCAAATGAAATAGTTTACATTCTTAAAATCATACAAAAATATTTACGAAACCATTTTAATAGTTTAAAACAATAGTTTACAGCAGGCATATAGTCACCGATTTAAAACACGCAAGTGTGCGGAACTCAAAATATACGACAGATGCCTGTAGACAACTACATATGTAGCATTTAGCTTGGAACTCACCAATGTACAAGTCTAGAAATTCAAAGAACATTTTCATAGGAACCGTAAGTGTGCGAGTTAACATAGGCAAGATTGTCTCAAATTTAGTCATATACATAAGGGGTGTCTACGGATTGGAAAAAATATGGGTCCACATGCAACTTGGTTCATGTACAACTCATAGAAATCAGTGAAAAAGTGTTATCAACAGTATATATAAAGTGGTGAAACCAAAAAATCATATTTTTGTTAAGAGCGAAATGACAGCTTGAAAACCCATTTAATCGTAGGTAAACTTACTATCAGTGTCGATTACTGGCTCAAAGAGCTCCATAGCTAGTGCGAACTACCATGCAGACAGCATTGTGATGAGTCAAGGAAGTACACCTACTCGTGATTGCTAGTTGAACTCTATGTTAGAGGGAGGCAGACAATGGGTTGCAGGCACGCCAAGGCTCTTGGTGAAAGTGGTGGTGCTCCGGCGAATGCTAGAAAGCCATAGTTTTCATGGAAGAAAAAAGAAGAGAGGGAGAGAAGGGAAATTGGACAAAGGCAATGGTGTTGGCATTGATTGTTACAATCATCGGTGGATGCTCGATGTGGTGAAGATGCACTGCAAACGACACGGGGCAAAGTGGTGAAGGTTGACGAGCGGGACGCGACGGATGCAGCTACTGGCAGAAGGGGGGTCCCGATTCACGGCAACACGCAATGGAAGGCTTGAAATGGCCATGATTTCATTGAACTATTTAGGGATTTTAAGTTGTAAGGAAAGCTATCGAATTTGGAATTGGGGAGAAACAAATTGTTGGAGAATAAAAGAAAATGAACGGTAATATAAAGGAGGGAGGGATTTGTGGTGAATGGGATAAAGAGGGTACGCACTATTTTATAATGAAACTAAGGGAACCAGATACAGAAGAGAACAACATGCAAAGCTGTTCAGGTGGCAAAGGACAGGTGTTAAATTTTTCAGCAAAACAAAAGCAGGTGCCAAATTATTTGAGCACAATTTCTTTGTATATATTCTCAGATATGGGTTTGAACAGGATGAACAAAGGCATGGTTGAATGAACGAACGTCACCAGTGAATGGCGTGCAACCGAAATAAACAACATTGTTTACTTGTTTTAAACACGTTATAATTATACTACTATTAACCTTAAATTAAATCTAAATGATAACTCAAAAATACGTTAACTTTATGCCACAATTTTTTTTCCTTTCTTCTTACTACATTAACTATATTACAATTAGCGTCGTTTCAGTATAAATTGAAACTTAGCAATCGAAACAAAATTAATCACTATTTAAATTAAAATTTCAAACTTATATTTTGAAATTAAATTTGTCGACGATAAATTATATTTTATTTAAATTACAACTATATAATTCAAAGTTAAATCAACTTATTCCAAGCTAAATATACAATTTACTCAATATTATAACTCTCGTTTCATCGACAACACGTTCATATAAAAACCAAGTTTACGGTAAGAATCCTATTTTGAAAGTGAATTCAAATAAATGGGAATTTATTATAATCAATTTCTCAAACTATTAATAATGAAGTTTAATTTATGAAAAAGGATTTCATTTACCACTATCCAAACAACGTGCAAATAAAAAAAGGTCCAAATTTTATGTTGAATCAAAATATAAATATTTATTTTAGAATTTAAATCTTAATTTAATTATATTTTTAAACGTCAAAAATTATGGGTCGGTATATAATTGATTTTATAACTTAGGTATAAATTTTGAATGGAATATTTGACGATAGTTAAAATTTTCAAGTTAGATTTGAAAACCTAGATTAATACATATTAAATATAAGAGAATGGGGTTTGAACTTATTAATTAAAAAGATTTGAACGTACTGATTAAATTAATTAAAAACAAATTCGTTGCGTCGCGATAGTTCATAATTTTACGTTTTGAACTTTAAATGGATATATAAGGTTTAATATAAGTCGGAATTATTTGAAACAAGAATCTTGCGGATCGTTTAGATTATAGTTTCCTAAAGAAAGAGAAAAATCAATATTTCATCCTACATATTTTGAGTTATGCCAAAATAAAATTTCCAGAAAAATTGCGGTATGGTCGTTTATAAACTATAACAATTTATTAAACAAATATGAACTCATGTGAACTGAATGGGTTGAATTTGAGATAAAAATTAGATACTGAATGATGGAATCCCAAGACTTGCTTATAAATATACATGTGGAGCATTCAGTACACAGAAATTATGTTTTTGTCCGCATTAAAAGAATGAATATTAATTAAACTTCATGAATTAGACTTATGTGTTTAAATTGAGTAAGCAAAGGTATATAAAGCTGTGTGGCCCAGTTTTGCTGGCATAAATCAAATAAATATTAAGCGAAATCGATTAATAACGCTTGTATAATGTACGTCTACACAAAATAAAATTGAATATAAGAACTATTTTATGTTGTGTTTTCTGATCGTGTGGGATGGTGTATACAAATTTATCTCTCTTGTTATATTACCAAAGTCTCTCCATACAGAAGAGCCTCAGCCAAAAAAAATTCGAAAATTTAGAGAGGTAGAAAATTTTCTAAACTTTTGAGATTTTTGTAAGCTAAAAGAGTTGATTTTTAATTGGGTACAATTTAAAGGATTTTGAATTAAAAATGGAAGGCAATCATTTTCATGGAATATAAAAGTTTTATATGGAATAAAAGTTGTAGAAATATGAAGTATCCAATGTCAACTAAGTGGATTTTTGAAAAGTTAATGAATTTGAAGCATTTTTCCCACCTTAATAATTTCTGGGATATAATTCTATCATGAAGGAAGGAATGTAGCAACTCGGATTTTTAGCTGTTTGATTTGAACATTTATTTATTTTTTTCAAAAGTTGAATTGGAAATATAAATGGATTTTTATATGGAGTTTATCGATTTAAAAACAGAATACGATTTAATTTCAAATATATCGAATTATTGTAATAATGAAATGAGAAATAATTGAATTCTAAGTTAAAATGAACCGAAAAAGATTCTAACAATTAATATAAATTCTATTTGAATATATACAATAATAATAAATTATTATCAATGAATTTGATTATTTTGAAATCAATTTATATTTTATCGATTTAATTTAACATATTAGAATAGCCAATTTTCAAACGACCTCGAATTTCAACGAAACCAAATTTATAAAATCCGTAATGGTGAATTATAGTAAGATTTCCTGTTTCGAATCAACTAGAGTTATTATGTTAATAAGCACGATATATATATATATATATATATATATGCATATCGATTTATATTTTGAAATTAAAACAGGAGTTTTTCAAACGATCTCGGAATTCAACGATGCCAGTTCCATCGGATCCAGAATATTAAGTTACTATAGGATTTCGAATTTCGTTTCGATTGGACTTTGTATGTGCTTATACGAGCTATAAACGTTGAACATTAATTATACATTAAATAATATTATAGAATAAGGTCGCTTTAAAAAATAAAACAAAATTTTTAAAAATCTCTGCATAATCTTTAAAATATATTTGATAACGGATTCGGTAGTCTTAGGTTCAGAATTTACGGTTGAAAGTTACGAACAATCTTGACATTACACTTTCGTCTGTCTTCATTCTTCTTTCATTCATAATTTGCAACACACATAAATAAATAGTCGCATCTTTTAAATTTTCAAAAATTTGTATAAAGTCCAAAACTTAACGGAATCCTTTTGATTTTGGATTTGTTGGATTGCTAAAAGGGAGAGCTTTACCCTCATATGCATTGTTTTCGGTGCGATGCAAAATTTTCTAAGTTTGAGATTGAGCAGGTTGGCTAGGGCACGTTCTGGTTGGAGTTAGAAGGGGAGATAGGCGAGATCGTTGACGGCGTTAGGTTCAAAGGATCTAGGCATGTCAGTTGGTGAAGTTTCATGGTTATACGACACTAAAAGTGTCAATTTTTTTTAGCGAGGTAACGAAGTCGCGATGGACCTGAGACGACCGAGATCGACATGGTTGTAACAACCCGGAATTTTGACAGTAACTAGTTATTTAATCAGAATTTCAAAAATAAATTTTTTTGCAAATGATTTAATTTGACCAT
This sequence comes from Allium sativum, assembly GCA_030737875.1. NCBI lineage: Eukaryota > Viridiplantae > Streptophyta > Magnoliopsida > Asparagales > Amaryllidaceae > Allium > Allium sativum. Next base: position 578,352,086 of record CM060915.1, on the reverse strand, counting down.
GAAACTTTAACCGATGCGTTTATCTCGGAATGTCGGTCAACTTTCATATATGGAGTTTCGCGAACGGAGTCCGTATGAAAAAATTATGAGAAAAATATAAAAAAAATGAAAATAAATAAACGTAATAATTTATATATATGTTTCCCTCTTTGACCAACCGGGCAAACCGGCCAGAGGGAGGGTGACTCCGCCTAGGGAGGGTGTCGACCGCTTCGGGCCTATTGTGTCCAAAGACGGTAAGGTTTTTTTGGGGCAATTTCATTATATTTTATAATATGAATGGACAGATTTCAATCTAAATAAATCTAACAATCCTAGACCATTTCCACTCCTATAACTAAAAAGGTAAGGCCTCATTCTTTTCCACACAAATCTGTGGGAAGCAAGAAGCTCTACTATTTTCCTCCCTCTTCTAACCTAATTTCTAAAATAAAAATATATGCATACACAACAAATCAATTCCAAATTATATGGAATTGAGAGGATTATCAGATTCAATGTAAAAAATGCAAATTGATGCTCTCAGATTCTCTCCTCTCTTCATATTTTCTTATATCTCTACAGATCTGAGTTTATTCTCTTTTCAGATAAACTGCAGATTTATAAGAATTCGTGAATTGTAGACCTAAAAGGTTCAAACTTTGAATTTGGATGCTTTAAGGTAAGTGGGAAATTTACAAATACAGTTATAGTAACTTATTTATTTCATTTGAATTAGATCTAAATTTTTATGCCTATTTTCTATCAGATCTGTTCATTAAATTATTGTAATTGGAGTGTTACCCATCAGATCTGATTGTAAACATTGTTGAAACTTGAATATTATGAATTATGGTTAGGCGTATATATTAATTTTGGGATTCTTAAATTGACTGTAGCTATTTCCCACAATTGTGTCGTAAAAAATGTATTATGGCCATTGCATAGCACTGGAAATATTGAAATCAGTCTCATTAAACATCAATTAGATGTAGTTACGTTCCAGATCTCTAGTTCAGTGTTGAATAATAAATATTGTGAATTTGGGTAAAAAGGTGTGACTGTTAAATTTTGTGATTATAATAATGAAAGAAATATGCCTCTTTGTATTCAATATTGCTAGATTTTGACTTAATTGTTGTAAATATGTTGTTTTCCTCCTTTTGAATTAAAATGCATTATTTTGAAATCACAAGTGGTACGATGAAAAGAATTAAAAAGGGAAAAGTTGTGCAAATGTACGTATAAATATAAACATACGTATTTGTGCGTAATTTGCATCAACTATTGTAATTTATATATAGTTATGTATATTTCTTGTGATTTTGAAATATGTCAATTCTATTAATTAGGCATAATTTACAATGATTAGGGCTCACAGCCTTTTTGTAAGATTGAAACCTTTTGGCAAGATTGAATGCAAAAAGGAATGTTTGGTTATTGACTTAACTAAGTAATTAAAATTAAATAATAAAAATTAAAATAATAGCTATGTTGATCGCACAAAAACATAAAATATTGGTATATACATATTATCCATCCAAATCAGCGTTAAAACGGTGAATTATACATTGTATTAAATGTTTGAAGGTTTGAACAGTTTAATGGTTTTCATTTATGGAATCATACATGTAAATTATATTCCATACTTAATGAATATATATCTTTGGTGACCGTTGTAGCAATTTGTACAATTACTTGCTATAAACAAGGCCATAAATAAATAATTAACAATTGTAATCAATGTTCATTGGGAAAAGTAAATATAATAGGATAGTGGTTACGGTTCCTAAATTAATTAGGATAAATGTTGTACACCCCAAATTAGGAAATTTGAATTATAACCGCATTTGACACGAGGTTAAGCTCAACTTTGTGGTATAAACCTGCCCGGGACCGACCGACAAATCCAGCAAGCATGGGTAGTCAGTTTAATGTGAGGGGTCTAATGCGTAAATGTAAATGTTTTAAGGCATGAGGTTAAGTTAAACTTGTGGAAGAAGTCTTCCCTGAACCGACCGGCAAATCCAACATCCACAAGTAGTCAACTTAATGTGAGAGGCCTGGTGAATAAATATATATATATACACATATAAAAGTCAATAAATAAATAAATAAACAAGAATAGTAATTGTCTGTTAGGTTACAATAAATAGATAACTTGGGACGGGTAAATGGTTGCCTAAGGAAAATATGACTATTATAGTCATAAAGGGCAATAAACAAAAAAATAGAAGTAAATGGGTGTAAAAAAGGTATTAATGGATATTGATTGTCGTTTAAATACCTTGTCCAAATTAGTGAAGTAATTGAATAAATATCCAAGGGAAAAAGAGGATATAACCTTCCTTATTTGTATTAAAATAGAACTTATATTAAAAGCTAGAATTGGATTAGTAGGTTAGTAATGTGAAATATTATTAACCATGGGAACCCATGACGATAATGAATTATGTGCATATAGTATTTCCGTATTGAGGGACTAAATGGGAATTACTTAATAATGTAGCCAAATTTATCCCAATAGGGAAAGGTATTAGAGGCTAATGGGGTACGAACCTAATAACCTTCACGTATAGTCTGCTTCTAGGGTCTTAAGCGGTTAGGGTTGAAGAGTCCACCTGGGGATAGGTGTTTTAGTATAGGGGTCTTGAACGACATGTGTGGATATTGTCTACCCAAACCTGGAAGCTAAAAACATAGATATGGCTACCTACCTTACGGGAAGTAGTAAGAGACTAAGGAGGTTATCTAATAAGGTCAGCTAAAAGGTATACCGAGCGATAAAATACCATCTCTCACCTTATGCGGGGTAATGGTATATGCGTGGATGATGGAAGCCTTAACATGTAGGACGCATAGCTAGTGCCCTCTAGTTTATGTAACGTCCCGGAATTTTAGCCATTTAATATTTAATATCTAAATTTATTTTAAATATTGATTTGAAATAATAAATTGATTTTTATTGAATTTATTGATTTAATAATCGATATACTATCGAATATATGAAACGATAATAATTGAATACAAAATTTAAAACTGAATCGAAACAATTCAGTCAATATAAATTCTATGTTGAATTAGAACGATAATAAAAATTTATTATCGATGAATTTAATTGTTGAAATTGAATTATATTTTAAAGAATAGAATTTAAATTAAATAGTCAATTTAAATTGATATCTTTTCCATATGACTGTATTAGACTTCGGTACCTCCATAATAGTGATATAACCCTAGAGATGTCGGTGACTACGTATAAAATAGAGTTCGATAATACAAGATATTTTAATTAATTCAATCTGCATTATTTCTAAAATAAAATATAATAAAGAATAAACAAATAAAATCATTTTTAATTAAACCAAATCTCAACCACCTTAAAATTTATCAAAGCCGACCTACCACTTTAAATCGCCACCCTAGAGCTTTATCGCGCATAACTCTTTCTCCTCGAGCTGAAAATTTTGCTCCTCGCTTTCAGTATCGGGGAAGACACCAATTTAATGGCCTCATACTTATATTTCTCTCCATCCACATCTTTATAAACCCATCAAGTTCGTTTTCATTCCCATACCATCCCTTTGTCCTTCATTTCTTATTCTCTATCAAAACTAAAATCAAAAACCTCCGAACAATTTAAAAATAAATTTAAAAATAATGAAATCGAAAATCGCTATTAAATCTGCATCACAATCTTAAATCGGTTAAGCTTGAAGTCTGACTCAACCTGGAATGGTCGATGTAGTGTGTTTGTCGAAGAGTTGCAGGTGGAAAAGGGGATTCAATTGTGCTGTGTCCAGACTTGGTTGGGGTTCATCACGATTTTAATATGGCAACGATGAACTGGGTGAGCCTGGCAGCGGATTATAAGAAGTCGGAGCTGGTATTGGTCTTCAAAGGAGCCATTGGAGTACGAAGGCATGGCTGTCACTTTAGAGAAGGGAGCTCAATCCGTGGGTTTGGAGGAGATTGATGCGTTGAAGTCTGATGTTGGTGTTTGGGAAGGGTTCTAGGGGTATCACGATGATTACAAACTGGGACGAAGTCGCGATACCATCTATTGGGAGGGACGATGCAGTGAGGAGGCTTTGATCATCGCAGACATCGCGACAAGCATCCGTGCATGATAGTGGTGGGTTGGATTTCAAGAGAGTCATCAAGTTTCAATTTATGGTACTGGACAGATTCGTGGTGACTAACGTAGGATTTGGCAAGGATGAGGGAGTTAGTTTGGGTGGTGTAGCAGCAGTAGCAGGCATAGCTGAGATGATAGAGAAAGGAGAATGGATTGACTGCGAAGTGTTTGCTGAAATGCCAAAGTGGGACATTGCAGTTTTTGGGGCTGATTGTGATAAGAATGGATCGAAGATTTGTTTATATGCTTCGTAAATGAGTCGAATAGTTTTTGATAGCAGCGAGGTATATTTTTTACAAAATTTAAGATAAATAGAATAATTTATTTATTTAGTAAGTTAATTAATAATCATTGACCATAAATAAAATTAAATGATTGTAGGCAAGGATAAATCGAACGGAACCATTTGTGTAGAGATGAAGCCTCGGAAAACGACGAAAAGAAATCGGTACAAGTAAAAATAAAAAATCAGGCGAGTAAATCTCAGTTAAAAATAATTTTTATAATTTAAAATAAATTGTTAGTTGTTTGGTTGCATTTTTATAAATTATTTATCAGTCTTGGTTATCATATATGTTAGTTATATTAGGCTTGGTGATTATGGCTTTTATTATATATATTGGATTTCCCAGCAGTACCATTAGCGGATGCCTGAAGTATCATTAGCGGATGACCCTATCGCCCCATGATATATGAGTGGATGACCTTCTATACCGCGATATCCTGCCTTGAAGCAGGATTGATATTATTTATGTTCTCTGACATCTATGGATGTAGGGAAACAAGTTGGACAGATCCAACTGGATTCCTCAAAATTATTTATTATTATTTACATATGTGTGATGTGTTGAATTGGATTTATGGTTTCTGTAACTGGAAGATTAAATATCACTGCCCCTGAATATTATATTTAAAAATATCATAAAAGGGATTTTTAGACCAAAAGGGGAAATTTATTTTTTAAATTGAATTTCGAATGGATTAGAAAATATTAACTTGTTTTTAATAACAAAACATGTAGTCGAAGTTTCTAATAATGTTTAAGATTTGATAGAAAAATTATCATTGGATAATTTAGAAATGGAAACCCAAGTGTTGATTTTAAAAAGGGAATTTATTTTCCAAAAATAGAAATGGAATTTGAAATCGAAAACTTGTTTTAATATTTAAAACAAGAAGTGTTATTTATAAACGATGTTTATAAATAAAAGAGGGGAATTTTTATTTGATAATTCATTTAAATTCATGAATGAACTTAAAAGGGATTTTTGGATTGAAATAGGGAAAGTTTACCTTTCAAAATGGAAATAGGATTTCAAATGGATTGAAAAATATTAACTTTTATAATAATAAAAACAAGTAAATGAATTTATAAACGATGTTTTTAAATGGAAAGAAATATTATCATTTGATAATATAAAATTTTAAATTCAAGATTAAAGTTAAAAAGGAAAAAATTCTAAAGTGGAAATTGGTATTTCGAAGGGAATTTGAAATAGAATTTTGTTTTAATATTTAAAACAAGAAGCGAAATTAATAAACCACATTTATAAATAAAAGTGAATAAATTGTCATGGGATAATTTGGTTATTTAAATTCAAGTATGAATTTAAAAGGGGATTTTTATGATAAGTAATCGAGTTTTTGAATTATAAACACTTTTCAATCTCAAGATAAGAATGTTGTCAGTCAAGGTCTGAGAGGTAAATAAAATACCCCAACTTGAACGGCTTCACTATTATCAGGGGATCATATTAGTTTGTAATCGTAAGGGGTGTTGAATTAATTAATTAATTGCATAAAAGGAATTTATAATTTGAACATCGATGATATTGATATTTTTTATTTAAGCTAATTCCACATGAATTAGAGTTGAATATAGAAATCTCAATTTTGAATAAATTCTAACAGAGTTATGAATGTGCAATGAAATAATCGATGAATATGAATAACCTGAATTGTTAAGTTAGATTTGGATAACGGGCCCAGTTTATATTTTATAACATTGAAATTGTAGTTGAAATTTATTTATAAACGAAGTTTAAACGTTTATATTTAATTTAATTAAGACGAACTCGCCACGGCGTGGTACTTCACAAATGGATGTTTCAAACTTCAATTGAGCATACAGAACTCAATATAAGTCGGAATTTGATGAAACTGAAAATGTTTGGACCTATTGAATAATGGTATTCTAATGGAAGAGAAAAATATGGATTTTGTTTTATAGATTGTGAGTTATATCAAAATCAAATTTTAGAAAAGTCACTTTGAAATCATTTATAAACCATAACACTTTATTAAATAAAATAAATAGATTTTTAATGAATAAAAATCCGAATTTGCAATTAGAAAAATCCAGATTAGAGTTATAAAATAAATATGAACTCAACTAGAGTAAGTAAATTGGTTTTCAAAATAAAAATAAGATTTTTAATTACCAAATGATGTTCAGTAGTCTCAAAATAAATTAGTTAATAACGTTGGAATCTAGCTTTACTTGGTTTGGGAAGGGATGTAAATTGGAATTGGAAAATCGAACACGAAACCCAAGTTGGAAATGGAATTCAACTTGTTGACAAGTCAATTAAGATATATTATAACATGATAAGTTCAAAACTAATAGGGATTTGGTAAAAAGTTTAATTGAAGAATAAATTAGCAAATTGGGTCAAATGATTGGATTGAGTTTAAATAAATTGAGAAAGTCATATATGTGATAGACAGGTATGGGATGAAGAGTGGGAAGAGAGTTTGAAGATTATAATTTAAGTGCCCAACAAAAAGGTACGTGTTTCAATTTCCATATGATATTTTATGAGCTTATTGGATAAGCCACTTGGCTTTTTGAATTTCTTTTCGAATGGAAACGGCCTAGAGAGGCGAGTTGGGGTTTGAATTATTAACCGGTACTTTAACACCCCATATTTTCTGTGAACATAAAAGTAACAAAACAAAGTATATTTAATTTTTAAAAGAAGAATTAAGGGAAATGGGTTACGCCATTGCATTCGTCTTGGAATTCAGCTCGGAATAGAGTCCTAGTTTTCGTAAATCAGACTCCGTATGAAGAAGTTATGACCTTCAGAAGTTTCAGGAATTTAAATAAAATAAAATAGCTCAGACTTAAATTTAAAATTCAAATTAGACACCCGGGATGGGCGGGAAATTTCCCGCCCAGGATCCAGGTCGACCAGGGGGTCGACCTGGGTGACATAGGTCGACCTGGGGTCGACCTGGGTGACATAGGTTAACCAGGGGGTTGACCTCCCCTCTATTTCCAGATCCGAGGACAGGTTCGTTTTTCTGCATTTGGACTCCCGTTCTGACCAGATTCGTTGATCCCTATGTTATTTAAACACCCCCAAACCCGGCTTTCTATGCACACCAAACCTTTGTAACGCTATGCTGCCTCTATTCTAATTAAAATAAATCAATGGCATCTCTACCCTACTAAAACCTAAGCTAGAACTAGTGCATCTTCTTCCAATCTGAATAGGATTAAAAGAGAACAACTACAACCCTTTTTCTTTTAGAATCCAACCAAGGTGAGTACAGTTATTTTCAGATATGAAATTTAATTACGATCTTGACATGGTTATAAATCTGAATTTGAGATTATGCATATTTTTGTTTATCAGATCTGTTTTTCTGTGTATATCTATCTTATTAATATTATAGTAACTATTATGTATCTCTTCCTTCCTTCTGTTCTGTAGCTAGGCTACCACGAGCCTGAGCCAAATCTCATAAGAGATTGACGCACAAACGCTAAATTTGGGAAAAAATATTGAATGATGCATAATTAGACATGACTGATTTGTGACTGATTTAAGATCTTGATCTGGGCATACTATATATGATAGTCTGTGACTTGGAAGAAGGAAAATTATTGTGTACATAACTTGGGCGCAAAGACCTATATTATAATAGGATAACTATTAAATGCGAGTACTCCTAAATGGGGATTTTGGATATTTGGCATACGCTAAAATCAAAGGCTATAATTTGGCATAATTCGTATTGTATATCATGATTTGGGGTTATTGGAGAATATTCTGTACTGTGTGAATTTAACTAAAATTTGGGGCATATGCTATATTGTGAATTATGATCATAATTTGGGCTTGTAAAATTAGGCTTAATTTTATGATTAGGTGAGGTATGTCAATGGAATTTTAAGGGTTGATTAAATCTGTTAAATTGCCTAATCTGCTAAATCTGTTGAAAACTGAATACAGCAAATTTGGGGTATGAAAATCTATAGGCTCGATCTAAAATTGAGCAAAACAAGTTAATAGAACTTTGAATAATCTGCTGTAACTTGTAAAAAAGTTTAATTTGTTGAATTAGCATAATTAGTCTGATATTGGCATAATCTGTGAATGAATACTTTAGTTAAAAATAAGAATGCTGAGACACGAGGTTAGACCTTGTTTGCGGTGGAAGCCTGCACAGATCCAACCGGCTTAACCAGCAACCGCAAACTGTCAGTCTAATGTGAGAGATCGTAGGTGTAACAACCCGGAAATCCTGAGACAATTTAAAATTTTTATTTTGGAAATTTTAATGAATTTTGAATATTTAAAATGAATTATTTTAAATAATAATGACGAGAAATTTATTTTGAATAGAATTAGAACGTATATATTTATATACATCGTCGTTAGAATATAAATATTTATTTTAAATTATAAAAGGAATTGAAAATGGCGCGGTAGTTCGATAATTCGATTTAAAATTTCAATTGAACATGCCAAGTGCAAAATGAACCGAATTTTGGCGAAACCAAAAATATTAGAATCTAGTTGAAAATATCTTTCCAACGAATCAGAAAAATCAAAATTTGATAGCGGGAATCAAAAGTTATGTCCAGTTGAAAATTGAGAATAGTCGCTATGTAAATTATACATGGCCCAAAAAGTCAAATTTTGCATACGGATGAATTTGGACTCGAAACCACTTCCATTGAGTTCAAAATGCTGTTTAGAACTCCGAAAAGTATAAGCTTCGATATATTCCGATATCCGGAATAGTGGCAATTGGCTGGAGCTTTTCGGTTAACAAAACATAGCTCTTAAAAAGTGAAATTTTGCATACGAGTCAGAATTCAACGAGATTAAATTTTATGGATTCATAATGACAAATTATTGTTGGATTCCAAAGGGCGCGTCGAACGGAGTCAGTATGTGGCCGTGCGAGCTAAAATTGTTCAAGGTAAAGCAGGCAGTCATTTTACAAAGGAACATTATTGATACGACCTCAGAATTTGATTTCGTTTTTTTTCTGGATTCGTATCATCTAAAAATGGTTAAATCCAAAAGAGCATGATTTTTGAAGTTAGCATGTGAGCATGCAAGAAGAAATGGTGCGCCAAAATAGCATTTTTAGAGCTTATCTGAGCATTTTTGAGAATTTTAACGGATGGTCAAACGAACTCGGAATTCGACGAAACTTGTTTCGTTGGACTCGTCTTCATGTCAACTATGTCGCATCCAAAATCCGCGGCGATTGGAGATCGTTAGCGTTCAGGCGATACGTGAGAAACGAGCATGTAAACACTTTTACATCCTTTTCTACTTGATTATTTTCATTTCCTCCTTCCCCCACAAAAACTCAAAAATGGCCTCCACCCTCCCGCCGCCGCTGCCCCCTCCTCCACCAGCCACCACCGGCCTCCGACCGTCGACCGCCGACCGCCGACCGCACCCCCTCCTCCTCTTCCCCTCCTCCTCCTCTTCCTCCTCTCTCTCTCCTCTCTTTTATGTGATTTTGCAAACCCTAGGAGCCACCACCACTACCACGGCCATCACCACCACCGCCGCCGCCCCTTAGCCGCCTCCCCACCTCATATCAGGTCCAGCGCCCCCTTCCCCCTCCTCAATTCCGGCCGTGGGCCCCCCGGTCACCAAAAACCCATTTTACACTAATCACTCGTTTTGCAAATAAGCCCCTGAACCGAATTTCGCCAATAACTCTCAAACGGTGCGTTTCTGGCAAATGTCCCTCTAAACCAATGTTGTAGAGCACGAAATTCTCTTCGATTTGGATATATGGAAGTCGTGTTTTGGAGTTCGGAGCTACTCGGAAAACGCGTTCGAAGTCTACTGTTCAAAAGCGGTAAAATTCGTGTACTTTCGCGAATTCTGGCGAATTGGAGCATTTTCGGCAAAAAGTCCCTTAGGCAAAAGTTGTTTAGAATGCCGTGCTTGTGCTAGATAAAAGATGGATTGAAGATTTGAGCTTGTATGCGAAGTCTGGAGCTCGAACAACAATTCAGCAGTTCAGAAAAGGAGTTTGAAAAAAATTAATGTGAGAACTTCTCACTCTAAATTTCTTTTTCTAGTTATATATATATATATATACACACACACACTAGGATGCAGACGGTGTTTAGTAGCACCCGACACCCGTCGTCCACAGACCATGGACGGCTTGTATGCTTGTCTGTTGTGTTGTGAAATTGTTTGTGATGTTGATGTGAAATAGATAATGAAATATATTCATGTATTGAAATAAATTAATTATTGTTGAAAATATAATTTTTAACGTGAATGTGAATGAATGAATATTTATAAACAAATCGGCTGATTTGTTTATATACACTGATTTGACTGATATTGATTGGGATGATAGATTTTACACATCGCCCAACTGCACAAATAAAAATCTGTGTTTGTTGATTTGAAACCCCACACGGGTGTTGGGATGATATTTGGCGTACACTAATCCCAATTATTTAATTGTATGTCAACCGATTGGTCGACAGGCTGTTATAAGCGTTAATTATTTATATTTGATGCTTATGCAGTTGTGTGGTGCACTTTGGATGATGGTTGATTGTTTATCGTTGCCATTATATACATGTGTTGTATGGAATCCATATAATTAACGTTATATGGTAATTGATTGGGCCTCATTCCAATCGGGAAAATAAGGAATATTCTAAAAGAAAATTCATGTGTTGAATACAAAAATAGTCATGTGTTGACGATGTTCATGTGTTGAAACTATTCATGTGTTGAGTAAAATATTTGAAATAATAAAATTTACATCTTTATCATATTTAAAATTAGGACTACTTTACAGTAGGAGTCTAATTAAAAATCAAATGATAGATACCATAGTTTTATAAAATATTTCACATAACAAAAATAGTCGTGTGTTTACAGTACTCATGTGTTGAGATTAGTCGTGTGTTGAAAGAAATATAGATTCATGTGTTGAATAGAATAAATATTCATTTGTTGAGTAGAATAACGAATTTATAGAAATATATAAAGTCATGTTGACTAGAGTTGCACTATTTTGACGTGAACGATATTTATATCGATTTTATTCGAATATCGAAAAGGAAGTGATTTCAAAATATAACATTTTGAAAATATTATCATTGATATAATAATGATAGGAAATATCCAATTTTGATTTAAAATTGAATATAGAGTTAAAATGGTTTTGAAAACGAATTTAAAACGATTTATAAAATACGTTTTAAAAGGAAATCGATGAAATATATATAATATATATATATAATGGCCTGAATAGAACGCGCCGCGTCGCGGTAGTTCGTGAATTTCGACCATTGACTTCGAATTGACGTTGCGGGAGATCCGACCGTCGGATTATCCTAAAACCGGAACCGTTAGGTTCGGATCGAAAAGAGCTTCCAATGAATATTAGAAATTTGAAATCTAACGGCTGGATTTGGAATTATGTCCAAATCAAATTTGGAAAAGGTCACTGTAAGTGCAGTTCGATGGTCGTTGATGGAAATCGACTGGACGGGCCTTGATAAAATTATTAAAAATATCAATAATTTGTGTAAAATCATAATATATGAATTGGAAAGAACTGGGGTGAAAAATTCCATATTTGAAAAGATAAAAATAGATTTTTATCGAAATGAACTAGTTTTGAACTAGAATTAAAATCAATTTATTTTTGAAATAAATAAATTGAATTTGAAAGTGATTTTAAAAATAATCAATATTCCCATTACGTGAATTGGACTGGGAATCGAAATTATCTTCGGAATATTTCGATGTTGGATTTCGTGACTATACAGATATTGTTATGGGAATTTGAAAGATATATTTTATATCGTTATTTCCAATACGATATTTGTTGGTTTCAGAATTTGATATTGAATATAAGCTGGTATATTTTCTATTCAGAGCCTTGTATTTAATATCAAATGTGATTCGGGTTTATCGTGAATCATGTTTTAAATGACGTTGGTTCTTTAACCCAGTTAAAGACAAGATATTGATTTTTGTGAAGATTAAAACTAAGTGGAGTTTTAATGAATCTTTTATTAGATTGAAAGTGAATTGATTATTTAAATTATCAAATCTGAAAAGTGATCGAGAATGGAGTACCACCAGTTTTGCTCCAAAGCGATAATTAAATCTTTAACTAGATTTGAACATGAAATGGTAATTAATTTTACTGATAACACCATGGTGTTAGATACGGAGTATTACCAGTTTTGCTCCATGGGATGAATTGGTTGAGATTGGGAAATAAAATAAATAATTACTTCGGTGTGGCTCGCTAATCCCGACTAGTTTGAAATGATATCCAAAGGAAGATTAAACAATAAATTTAGAAGAATTTATCTTTGATAAAATTAATGGGAACCTATTCCCTAAAAATGTGATTTTGTGAATAAAAGAATATTCTGAATTGGAATGAGCGTTGGTTGTGTTTGTGTAACATTTGTTTATTATATACGTGGGTTATTCAGAAAGGCCGGGTTTATACCCACTCTGAATAACCGATTCGACGAGATGTCGAAGATGAAGACGGTGGTTGAAGACCGGAAGTCTTCACATCGTTTGGGTGATTACTGATGATCTCGATTGGGTTGTACACCCAAGATGAGAGAAACAGTTGGTGATCATACAGACGTACTTGGAGATGGATGGATATGCGAGGAAAGTGCCTCCGGTTTCGTTCAGACCCAGAACGAACTTGTAAATGGATTGTGTGTCTGACATTGGATTTTATTCTATGTTGATTGATCTCTATTAAATATACATCTATTTGGCGGCGGAGAATTTATTCTCTTGCTTAACGACCTTCTCTGAAACGCACGAGCTCAGAGGTTGTATATCGATGGACATCAGTCGCATGGAGTGAATTGCCAGTGTGGCACGCGTAAGTGGCAATTGATCAAGGCTTCTGTTGAAAAGCAAAGTCTTGTGGTTGATGATCAAAGCACGACCTGTGTGGCATAGCTTTGTGTATAGCGTGAATTCGCGAGCCTCACACCTCGGTATGAGTCAAAAACGGGACAATGACTGCAGGGAGAGCACGACATTTCTTTCTAGCTAGGGTGGTGTCAGTGACCTACCCGCCCTGACATTTATATACTTTTCACCTGTGTGGTTGTTGGAATGCGAGGCGCCTCGGACATAGGTCTGTAAGGACCGGGAAACATATGCTCAGGAATAACTAATCCTCCAAAGTTAGGTGAGGACCGGCCCTGAAGATCCAAGGATCAGAGTGGGGTCCTGAGACATTTGCTAGATTGTCTCGAATCGGAGAGGAGCTTGCCCCTTGCCTCGACTCATGACGGAAATCCAATTTCCAATATGTGATATTGCGGTTTTAATTGTAGAACTAGTACGGCGACATGATATATGGTACCCATGCCGTCTATGATTGATATTTATGATTGAAATTGTTTTGACACTATACACTTTTAATAGTATCAAATGATTTGTTTTAAACGTACCAAGCATGTTTGGCTATTATAAGGGAAAACCCTATCCTCCGGCTTGCGTTGCATTCTGTGATGGGACCTGGGTCTTATAATAGCTTCATTTTTCCAAAAAGCATTGCGCTGTTTTGTTATATGCACTACTATTCTTGGGAGGAAACCCATTCCGTATTATACGGCGTGGTCCCTTGAATTACTCTCTTCTAAAGTAAAGTTTTACATAACCGTTTTAGTTCTCACACCAGTCCCATGACTGACTTGGAGTTTATTGTTTTAACCTAAACTCTGGGTGCCCCTATTTTCCACGGGCAGCTAATAGTTTTGGTTTCGCAGATTTATATTCGCAGGGTCCTGATTTACAGCTGGAACGATGCTCGTAAAGCTCTGTATCTGTGTATCACTTTCAGTTGTGTTTTGTATATTTTTTTCCGCTGCTATGTAATTTATTGTAATCTCCGATTGTAACAACCCGAAAATCTGGGCCAGTTTAAAATTTTTATTTTGGCAATTATAGCGAATTTTGATTATTTAATATAGATTATTTTAAATAATATCGACGAAAAATTCATTTAGAATATAATTCGAGCGTATATGTTATACGCGTCGTCGTTAGAATATAAATATTCATATATAATTATAAATAGAATTGAAAATGGCGCGGTAGTTCGATAATTCGATTTCAAACTTCAATTGAATGTACCTGGTGCAAAACAATCCGGATTTTAGTGAAACCAAAAACATTAGTATCTAATTGATAATATCTTTCCAACGAATCCGAAAAATCAAGATTTCATAGCGGGAATCAATAGATATGTCCAGTTGAAAATTCTGAATAGTCGCTATGGAATTCAGGCCCTTAAAAATGGGAATTTTGCAAATGACCTCAGATTTCGACGAAACCAGTTTTGTTGGATCCGCAGTGTCAAGTTATTGCTAGGTTTCAAATTTCATAATTTTTCGAATCAATATGTGAGCGTGGCTGAGGAAAACGCGTTTGACCAGTTTCAGTTGATTTTAATCGACTGGAAATTGGCCATTTTTCAAACTGTCTCAGAATTCGACGAAATTAGTTTTGTTAGGACCGTATCGTCAATACGAAACTAGAAAATATTTTTCGTGAATTTTTCTAGTTAGTATGTGACCCCGGTAATTTGAAATGTACGTTTAAAATTCAATATAGTGATTTAAATGTAAATTTAACGGAAACTGATTCAAACGATCGAATCAACATACGAAACATATCCCATTGTGTTCGGAATGGGGGTGAAATGCTATGGACGACGGGCGGTGGACCTCGTTTAGAGGTCGTATGTAAAAGTCAACTTTTTGCAATTAAAATAAAATAAATTAAAAAATTAAATTACCTCTCTCCCTTCTCCTCCTTAAAATCGTTCTGGCCCCCCCCTTACTTTTCAAAACAGATAATCGATTTCAGAAAGAAAAAAAAAAGAAAAAAAAAACCTAGAAACCCGTCGCCCTCGATCTGCGTTCTGCTGGAGGTCTCGAACTGCGCGCCACCGCTGGCGTTGGCAGGTCTCACGACGGCAAGGGAGGTGGTGACCTCCGACTGGGGTTCGACGTGATGTGGCGGCCAGATTTTGGAACCCTAAGGTTCGAGCTATGAACTGGAAGAGGAAGACAATGGCGCGCAAGCCCAGGAAGCCAACTCCGACGCCATTCTCCTCCCCAACACTGGATTCAATCGGTGAGTTAAAAACTGATTTATTTTATTTTATTTAGGTTTAAAAACTGATTTTATTTAGATTTAAAAACTGATTTTATTTAGATTTAAAAACTGATTTTATTTAGATTTAAAAACTGATTTTATTTATTTGATTTAAAAACTGATTTATATAAGCATGATTTCGATTTTTATATGTTGAACTTCGAAATAAAAATAGGATTTTTATATGTTGAACTTCAAAATAAAAATATGATTTTCATATGTTGAACTTCGAAATAAAAATAGGATTTTTATATGTTGAACTTCGAAATGAAAATATATAGGAATGTTTTGAAAATATATATCGCATGATTTTTATATATTGAACTTCGAAATAAAAATATGATTTTTATATATTGAACTTCGAAATAAAAATATGATTTTTATATATTGAATAGCAAAGTAAAAATTCGATTTTTACATAGGTAGTGAAAGCGGGCAACGAAGGTAACAAAAAGGCGAGAACGAAGAAGATTTATATCAAAGTAGAGTCAATATGTTTGGATAGTTATCGGTGAGAATTTCTCACTCTTCAATTTCTTTTCTAGTTATAGATATATACTAGGATGCAGACGGTGCTTAGTAGCACCCGACACAATCGTCCACAGACCATGGACTTGTTTGTTTGGTTGCATAGATTAGTTGGATGATTTGATTTGAAATTGAATTGTTTGGTGAAATGAATGGATTGATTGATGTGTGAATGGCGTGGGCCTTCACTAGACCGGGGATAAGGCTAGGCCTCGTCCCGTTTCTAGTATCGTGCCGTTATGCCGCCGAAATTTTCTAAAATAAGTTAGAAAAATAAAAATATCATTTTATCGAAGAAATGAATTGAATAGAAATTCATATGTTGAAATAAAATGTTTTACCGTTAAAAATATAATTTTTAACGTGAATGTGAATAAATAAATATTCATTTACAAACCAGACGGTTTGTTTATGTACACCTATTTGAAGGACATTGATTGGGACGATAAATTTTACACATCGCCAAACAGCACAAATAAAATATGTGTTTGATTGTTTGAAACCCCACACGGGTGTTGGGATGAAATTTGAAGTTCACTCATCCTGATTGATTAAATATGTCGATCGATTGATTGACAGGCTGTTATAAGCGTTGAATATCTATATTTGATGCTTATACAGTGTAGTGCACTTTGGTTGATGGTTGATTATTTTCAATGCTATTATATACATGTGTTGTATGAAAATCCATATAATTAATTTTATATGGTAATTGATTGGGCCTCATTCCAATGTAGAAAATAAAGAATATTATAAAATAAAGGTTCATGTGTTGACAGTACTCATCCATTGAGATTGGTCATGTGTTGAACGAAATATTTTAGTAATAAAATTTACATCTTTATCAATATAAAATAAAGGTTCATGTGTTGACAATACTCATCCATTGAGATTGGTCATGTGTTGAACGAAATATTTTGATAATAACAACTATTTTGAAAAAGAAATATTTGAAATAGAATATTTGAAAATAGAAATTTATTAAGCCGTATTGATTAGATTGACGCCATTTCAACGTGAACGATATTTATATCGATTTTATCCATTTCGAAATGAAATGAATTGAAAACGATTTCGAAATGAATTGAATTGAAAACGATTTCGAAATGAATTGAATTGAAAACGATTTCGAAATGAATTGAATTGAAAACGATTTCGAAATGAATTGAATTGAAAACGATTTTGAAATGAATTGAATTGAAAACGAATTGAAAACGAATTCAAATTGAATTGAGAACGAATTGAAATGAATTCAAATTGAATTGAAATTTGAATTGAATAGAAATGAATTTTAAAACGAATTTATAAAGAAGAATTCAATTTTGATTTGAATTGAAATGGAAGTTGAAATTGCTTTTGAAACGAATTTAAAACTATTTATATAATTCGTTTTAAATGGAAATCGACGAAGTATATATTATATATATTATATATATAATATAATGGCCTGAATAGAACGCGCCGCGCCGCGGCAGTTCGTGAATTTCGACCATTTATTTCAAACGGACATTACGGGAGATCCGACCGTCGGATTCTCCTAAAACCGGAACCGTTGGGTTCGTATCGAAAAGTGCTTTCTAACGATTATTGGAAATTAGAAATCTAACGGTTGGATTTGGAATTATGTCCAAATCAAATTCGAAAAAGGTCGTTGTAAGTGCAGTTCGATGGCCATTGATGGAAATCGACTGTACGGGCCTTGATAAAATTATTAAAAATAGTAATAATTTATGTAAAATCATAAGAAATGATTTAGAAAGAATTGGGATGAAAAACTCCATATTTGAAAAGATAAAAATAGATTTTTATCGAAATGAACTAGTTTTGAACTAGAAATATAATTCTATTTATTTTTAAATAAATAAATTGGATTTGAAATGGTTTTGAAAATAACCAGAATTTCCAATGATTGCATTGGAGTGGATTTGAATCGAAATTGTCTTCGGAATATTTCGATGTTGGAATTCGGGATTATGCAGATGTTGTTATGGAAATTTGAAAGATATATATATATTTATATCGTTATTTCCAATACGACATTTGTTAATCGTAGAATTTGATATTGAATATAAGCCGGGATATTTTCTGTTCAGAGCCTTGTATTTAATATCAAATGTGATTTGGGTTTGTCGTGAATGGTGTCTTCATTAACACTGTTCTTGAACCCAGTGGAGAAAAGATTAAATCTCTTTATTTAGATTTAATGAAGTGTACCAATTAAATAATGTTTAATTGGAATTGAATTGATATTGATTTTTGGGTTTATCGAGGACAGTGTTTTAAATAACACTCGTTCTTTAACCCGATCATTAATGAAATGTGATTTTGGGTTGTCGTGAACGGTATCTTCAATAATACAGTTCTTAGACCTAAAGGAGTTAAGAAAATCAGAAACTAACTGGAGATTAGTTAAGTTGAATAGTTTCCGAGGTATTGATCTGATGTTGGTTTCGGCCTTCGGGATTAATACTTAGGGAATTGCTCACTTGCTAATTTACAATTAGGGACTGATTGAAATGTGATGTGATTTTGGGTTTATCGTGAACCGTGTTTTAAATGACACTGATTCTTTAACCCAGTCACAGATTAAAACTAAGTGGGGTTTTAATGAATCTTTAATTAGATTGAAATAATCGAAATGGAGTATCACCAGTTTTGCTCCAGGCGATAGTTAAATCTTTAATTAGATTTGAACGTGAAATGGTAATTGAAATTACCGATAACACTGTGGTGTTAGATATGAAGTATTACCAGTTTTACTTCATGGGGATAAATAGGTTGGGATGGGGAAATTAAAATAAATGATTACTTCGGTAAGGTTCGCTAATCCCGACTAGTTTGAATTGAGATTCAAAAATCGAATAAAGAATAAATTCAAAGAATTTATCTTGGATAAAATTAATGGGAACATTTCCCTATGGATGTGAAATTTAGAAACTAACTGTCGGTTGGCCAAGCAGAATGGTTTTCTGGATATTGATCTGATGTTGGTTTCGGCCTTCGGGGTTAATATTTGGGGAATTATTCTCTTGATTAATTTACGGTTAGTGACTGATGAATTGGAATGAGGCGTATGTTGTGTTTGTGTAACACTTATTTAAAATATACGCGAGTTATTTGGAAAGACCGGGTTTATCCCATTCTGAATAACTGATACGACGATAAGTCGAAGATGAAGACGATGGTCGAAGACCGGAGGTCTTCACGTCGTTTGGGTAATTACTGATGATCTTGATTGGGCTGTACACCCAAGAAGATGGAAACAGTTGGTGATCGTCCAGACGTACTTGGAGATCGATGGATATGCGGGGTACTAGGTGCCTCCGGTTTCGTTCAGACCCAGAACGGACTTGTAAATGGACTGTGTGTCTGACATTGGATTTTAGTCCGTGTGATTGATCTCTATTAAATATATATCTGTTTGGCGGCGGAGAATTTATTCTCTTGCTTAACGCCCTTCTCTGAGACGTACGAGCTCAGGGGTTATATATTGATGGATATCAATCGCATGGAGTGAATTGCCTGTGTGGCATGCTAAGATGCAAATGATCGAGGCTTCTGTTGAAAAGCAAAGCCTTGTGGTGATGATCGAAGCACGGCCTTTGTGGCGTAGCTTTGTGTAACGTTGATTCGCGAGTATCACATCCGGTATGAACTAAAAACGGGAGACGGACCTCAGGGAGGACATGCGTTTCTTTCTAGTTAGGAGTGGCGTCAGTGCTTGAACTGGCTGACGAGTTTGACTCATGTGGATGTTACTTATTATTACTTGCTGAAAAGCGAGGCGCCTCGTGATATCGGTTTCGGCCGATGCTTCTGGTCGGCTGACGGGCCAGGCTTACGCCCCAAAGGGTGGGGAAACGCATGTTCAGGCATTTTAATCCACATCGGTGGACCGGCCCTGACGATCCAAGGGTCACTCGAGCTCTGATCCTGAGGGGCGGACTAGAGCGTCTCGAATCGGTTGAGGATCTTGCCCCTAGCCTCGGTTCATACCATAAATGATAACCCAACTTCCAATACGACATTTGCGGTTTTGATTGTAAACTTATATATGGCGACATAGTGTTATGGGCCATTCATGCCGCCTATGATTGATACTTATGATTTGAAGTGTTTTATACACTATGCACTTATAATAGTATCAAATGATTTGTTTTAAACGTATCAAGCATTCTTTGGCTGTTATAAGGGAAAACCCTATCCTCGGCTGCGTTGCATTGTGTGATGGGACATGGGTCTTATAACAGCTTCATTTTTCTTTATTTAGCATTGCGCTGTTTGTTTTATGCACTGGTATTCTTGGGAGGAAACCCGTTCCGTGTTATACGGCGTGGTCCCTTGATTTACCTAACTTTGAAAATAAAGATTAATAACTGTTTTAGTTCTCACACCAGTCCCATGACTGACCTGGAGTTTATTGTTTTAACCTAAACTCTGGGTGCCCTTATTTTGACACGGGCAGCTAGTAGTTTTGGTTTTGCAGATTTATATTCACAGGATCCTGGTTTACAGCTGGAACGATATCCGGAAAGCTTTGTATCCGTATATCACTTTCTAGTTGTGTATTGTATTATTTTCCGCTGCTATGTATTTAAATGTAATTTAAATCTCTGATATTTCTGTGTAATATTCATTTATACTCTGTATATTCTTGTAATCTGATGCATTGTTGTTATATACAATGAAATGTTCTTTTATATGCGTTCTGTTGTGGCTTGTTCTCGAACTATCCAACGCTTTCCTTGAGGGGGAAGTTACGGGTTTTCACAGTTGGTATCAGAGCTTTGGTTTACAAAGCTAGAGAACAAGGCACATTAGAACCATACGAAAGAATTCATCAGATATTGGATTAGTAATATCCAATTAGAATGACTCGTTAGAGATGGGATCAGTAGTATCCTAGAACGAGTGTGAAGAGTAGTGTTTTTGATGAATAAAAGTGAAAACAAACTTTGTTTGAAAATTTAAATCAATTATTCGTATTTGATTATTTATTTATATTGATGTGGACAATCCAGTATATATAGATTTTGCGTATACGTCTGATCCGCGTGTATTCGAAATTTTAATATACTGGATAGATATAGAATTACACTCAAATCGCCCGGAGATGATTTTGATGATGGAGCTCCATCATTAGAATTTATGTTCGAGTGACGAAAGTGGGCTTTCTATATATTTCCTATTGACTGGTGTGAGAACCAAAATTAGATAGGGCTTATTGTTGTGATTTGGCATCAAAAATCTGATTTTTTGACTAAGTATCAAAATTATGAATTTGAAAAGCTAATCAACTAATTGATTTATGTTTGTGTTGTTTGTTTATTTGTTTGATAATTTTGAACCATTACGCCTAATTGAACCAAATATTGAATTGTATTGAAAATTGGTTGCATTTGCTTGCATATGCATATATATCATTGAACAGGTCATAGCAAGGAGGCTAGAGCAGAGAATAAAATTTGTTTGCCCGACAAATAGGTACATGTTTAATACATAATTTACTGTTTTGTTTGGGTGATGATGATTTTATGAGCCTATTGGCTAGCCGCTTGGCTTTTTCTTTTTCTTTTTGAGATCTGAAGGACCGGGGAAGCTATTTGAAATTCCCCGATGCTCCCGGTGCAGGGGAGGTTATGGCGAAATTTTTCGAAAATTTAGGGTGTTAGCCAAATTTTTGAAGAATTTGAAAATTCTCAGAAACTAAAAGGTTGGAGAATGGAAGCCAGATCGAACGTAGAGTTGATTAATCAAACCACTTTCGACTTTGTTCCTTTTCGGGGACGAAAAGTTTTAAGTGGGGGAGATTGTAACAACCCGAAAATCTGGGCCAGTTTAAAATTTTTATTTTGGCAATTATAGCGAATTTTGATTATTTAAAATAGATTATTTTAAATAATATCGACGAAAAATTCATTTAGAATATAATTCGAGCGTATATGTTATACGCGTCGTCGTTAGAATATAAATATTCATATATAATTATAAATAGAATTGAAAATGGCGCGGTAGTTCGATAATTCGATTTCAAACTTCAATTGAATGTACCTGGTGCAAAACAATCCGGATTTTAGTGAAACCAAAAACATTAGTATCTAATTGATAATATCTTTCCAACGAATCCGAAAAATCAAGATTTCATAGCGGGAATCAATAGATATGTCCAGTTGCCAAAGATGAGGAAATCACAGCCTGATAATGTTCATACAGTTGAGAATAATGATACAACTGAGAATGTTCATTCTGTTAGATCCAAAGACAAGAACACTAGCGTCAGTACTGAAGAGAATGTTCAAACCGTTAGTTCCAAGGACAATGATATTGATGACGTCCTGATCATTGATAGCGGAGGAATAATACATAGCAGGTTTGAATCGCTGAGTGGTGATCAAAAGGGTACATTGGATCTTGATGAGAATATGCTTTCAGTTTCGGAACATGAAGTGAAAAATTATGTAGCAAATGTAAACTCTAATGCCAAAGGAAAGAACATTGTTGATGATGTTTTCATCCCTTCTGATGACGTGCATTTGCATAATGCATTTTCTGCTCTTGACGATTTGGCATGCACTGAAAAGCCCTCCACGTCTGTTCCTAAACCAGCCACTCCCATTATTGGTGCTTCCACGTCAGATCCTAAACCTTCATCTGACTCACTCACCTTTCAAGTTTCTCCACAGTCCAGGTTTAGCTGCAAGTATATTTCCCCTCTCAATTCCTCATCGCCTTACAGTCACCTGTCAACACCGCCACATATTACTCTCCCGCCACCTTTGAAACCCGGTGACAGCAAATCTAATGAAAAGCTCGAGGAAGTTGTCTCCCATGGAAGTAAGAAAAAGAAAAGGGGTAGGAAAAAGAAAATATCTACTGATACAAGCATCATTGACCTTAATGATGGCGTTGACTTCTCTCTTGCTGAAATATTGCCTACAGGAAGTAAAACTGCACCTTCAAAGCGACACACTCGGAAGCATCCCACCCCTCTCTCCTCTCCTCTTAGACAATGATGTATCATAACATATCTTTTTGGAATATTCGTGGCTTGCACTTAGATGCAAAGCAGTGTGATATTAGAGACTTCATTCGAAATAATAATGTCCATCTGATGTGTATCTCTGAGACAAAATTAGATCTACAGTTAACCACCAAAGCTGCTTCTTTCATTTCTGCCAATTGGCTGTATGAACACAATCTAGACCATGCTCCTTATGGACGCCTTCTTACCTTGTGGAATCCTGCTATTTATCACTTAACAAAGCTCGCTGCATCTGATCAATTTCTTCACTTTCAATGTATCCATCTGCCCTCTAATTTTCGATTTCTTCTAACATCGGTCTATGCTCGGAATTGTGTTTTATCAAGATAGAATTTTCTGGATAGCCTTTCTTCTTTGGTTGCTAATCTACCGTGGATTGTAGGTGGTGATTTCAACTGCATGCACTCCACTACTCATAAGTCCGGTGGCTGTCCTTTGTCAATCAAAGATATTTCTCCTCTGAACCAAGCCTTAATTAACTCTAGTCTCTCTCCTCTCAACTGCTTTGGTTTTGACTTCACCTGGACTAACAAAAGCAAGACTAACTCCCTTACTTCCTGCAAACTTGATCATATATTTGTTAACTCGCTCTTCATAAATCTTTGGCAGAACTCAAATTACCAAATTATACCCTCATCTCTATCTGATCATTGCCCCCTCCTTTTTCTTTGGGGATGCACTACTGCCATTAGTAAAGGACCCTCCTCTTTTTAATTTTTTAATTTTTGGACTAAGCATGCTGATTTTCAAAAAATATTGCTGCAGGTTTGGTCTCAGAATTCCAGTGCAAACCCTCTTCAAAAGCTTTTACAAAAGTTCAAGTCATTAAAGATGAATCTTAAAGCATGGTCAGCACTTTCATTTGGACCAGGGTCTAAGCCTTCAGCTAGAATAAGGCAGGAACTTCATAGAATTCAAGTTGCGCTAAGTGGATCCCCCAATGATGACTTTCTCCTCCAATCTGAATCTGATCTACAAAATAACTTAAAGTGTGCACTACATTTTGAAGCTCAGAGTCATCGACAGCATGCTATGTTTAGAAAGGAACGGGAAGGGGATCGAAACACAAGATATTTTCATAATGCTATCAAATTGAAGAACTTCAAAGAATCTATTCCCTCGGTTTTGGATATGCATGGTGTTCTACAAAATACTGTTGATGGCATCAACCAAGCTTTTGTTGAATACTTCTCTTCAATTCTTGCCGCACCTACAACTTCTACCAATGTCCAACCGCTTTTCAGTATCATTCTTCCTTCGTTGTCCGATGTTCAATCTCTTGGGCTTGTCAAATTAATTGAGGCAGAGGATATCAAGTCTGCCGCATTCTGTCTTGACGCCAATAGCTGCGGTGGTCCAGATGGTTTTAATGCTTTCTTCATTCAGCACAACTGGTCTATTATAGGTGATGATATTATTAAAGCTATCCAGCACTTCTTTATGTCTAATGATCTGCCTATGAGTATTAATGCAACGGCAATTGCCCTTATACCCAAAATCGACAATCCTAAAACTGTTTCAGACTTCAGACCGATTTCATGTTGCAATATTCTTTACAAAATTATTGCCAAAATTCTTGCAACTAGGCTTCAAACAGTACTGCCTTCAATCATCTCTCTAAATCAGTCAGCCTATATAAAGGGAAGATCTATAAGTGACAATATTCTGCTTACCCAAGAGTTGTTGTATGGTTACAACAGGAAGAGTGTTTCTCCGAGATGCATGATTAAATTGGACATCAGAAAGGCATTTGATTCTGTTTCTTGGAATTCAATTTTAGCTGTTTTGTCTCGCATGAATTTCCCGATGCCTTTCATTGCTTGGATATATAAGTGTATCTCAACACCAACATACTCAATCATTCGCAATGGCAGTCTTCATGGTTATTTCAGAGGTACAACTGGTGTGAGACAAGGTGATCCAATCTCTGCTTATCTTTTTATCATCATTATGGAACTGCTCAATTCTCTTATCCTGGAGCAAATTTGTATGGGAAAATTGGAGCTCCATCCAAAATGTAAGAACCCCTTGATATCCCACTTACTCTTTGCCGATGACCTCATCATTTTCACAAAGCCAACTATCAGTAACATTCAATGTATTTTTGACACTCTTGCAAAATTTCATGAGATTACTGGTCTAAAATTAAACATCAATAAATCTCATATTTTGATTGCTGGAATTTCAAATGAAAAAAAGATGGAAATTGTAGATTTTTCTGGTCTAAATGAACTGCCTTCAAACTCCATTTATTTGGGTATGCCTTTGATTAGTTCTAGAATCACCAAGCATCAGTGTCTTCCTTTATATGAGAAAATCATCGCCAAACTCTTACAGTGGCCATCTTGTCAACTGTCACAAGCTGGAAGACTCACAATTGTTCAGTCCATAGCGACCGCCATGACCACTTATTGGTCTCGTCATTATATGCTGCCTACTAAGTTAATTGACATGATTACGAGTGCATTAAACAAATTTTTATGGCATGGCAATCCTTTCTCTAAAAAGTTGATACCTTTTGCCTTTCATAAGCTTTATGACAGCAAGAAGTTTGGGGGTCTTGGTATTACAAATTTATTATTGTGGAACAAGGCAGCTATCTCTGTTTACTTTGAAAAGATTTTTGCAATTGACAGGGGCTTATGGGCAAAGTGGGTGCATAATAACTTAATTGGTAACAAGAACTTTTGGACTATGTCAATCCCACAAAATTGCAGTTGGAGCTGGCGTAATATTCTTAATCTCCGTTCGACGTTCAAAAATTTTGTACAATGTAATTATAAGATCATTTCGAATCTTTCTTTTTGGCATAGTCCTTGGGCAAAACCAGGCTTAATCTTAAGTGAGGTGGTGGATTACAATCTCATGATGAATTCAGGTATACCTCAATCAGCTGTTGTTACTGATTATGTTCATGATGGTGAACTCATCCTTCCCTATACCAGTTCGACAATCTTGAGGAATTTTTGGCGAGAAATCTCTGGTTGCTTTAATCTTAATGCAAACAGAGAATTGCAATGGCTAGGTAATGATCATTCCATTAAGACTGTGTATAATTTGCTTCAAAATGGTCGGCAAATATTTGCTTGGCACTCACGAGTATGGAATTGTGGTAGTTCGGCGAAGGAAAACCTCCTCCTTTGGAAGATTATGTCAAATGCTGTCAACACTAAGAATAAGCTTTTCAACTTTGGTATCATACCTGATGATGTTTGTGTCTTATGCAATTCTCAAGCTGAATCAAATGTGCACATCTTTTTTGAATGCCCATTTGTTCATGTGATTTGGTCCAGACTTCTTGCAGTTGGCGGTTTTCATAAACCGTCTTTATCTAGCCAAATGGAGTGGTACAACATCTTTAAAGCTTCAAGATGGAAGGATAAGAAGTCATGCATTTTGCTCAAACTGCTGAAGAAATTTGTGTACGAGATATGGCATGAAAGGAATAATCGTATTTTTGGCTTGGAGAGGAAGAATAGTGATCAGCTGTGTATGCACGTGATTCGTTGTATGCATAGGTCTGCGCAGCGTTCTTCTTAGGATTGTTATATTCCTGTTGCATTTTTTGTCATTCTTTGGTTACTTTTGTAACCTTTTTCAATAATTTTGTCATTTTTCTTCACGTGTATAGTTTGTTTGTACTGAACCTGGTTCTCATGTAATTAATATATTTTCTCGTTTGCCTTTCAAAAAAAAAAAAAAAAAAAAAATTTCTGAATAGTCGCTATGGGATTCAGGCCCTTAAAAATGGGAATTTTGCAAATGACCTCAGATTTCGACGAAACCAGTTTTGTTGGATCCGCAGTGTCAAGTTATTGCTAGGTTTCAAATTTCATAATTTTTCGAATCAATATGTGAGCGTGGCTGAGGAAAACGCGTTTGACCAGTTTCAGTTGATTTTAATCGACTGGAAATTGGCCATTTTTCAAACGGTCTCAGAATTCGACGAAATTAGTTTTGTTAGGACCGTATCGTCAATACGAAACTAGAAAATATTTTTCGTGAATTTTTCTAGTTAGTATGTGACCCCGGTAATTTGAAATGTACGTTTAAAATTCAATATAGTGATTTAAATGTAAATTTAACGGAAACTGATTCAAACGATCGAATCAACATACGAAACATATCCCATTGTATTCGGAATGGGGGTGAAACGCTATGGACGACAGGCGGTGGACCTCGTTTAGAGGTCGTATGTAAAAGTCAATTTTTTGCAATTAAAATAAAATAAATTAAAAAATTAAATTACCTCTCTCCCTTCTCCTCCTTAAAATCGTTCTGCCCCCCCCCTTACTTTTCAAAACAGATAATCGATTTCAGAAAGAAAAAAAAAGAAAAAAAAACCTAGAAACATGTCGCCCTCGATCTGCGTTCTGTTGGAGGTCTCGAACTTCGCGCCACCGCTGGCGTTGGCAGGTCTCACGACGGCAAGGGAGGTGGTGACCTCCGACTGGGGTTCGACGTGATGTGGCGGCCAGATTTTGGAACCCTAAGGTTCGAGCTATGAACTGGAAGAGGAAGACAATGGCGCGTAAGCCCAGGAAGCCAACTCCGACGCCATTCTCCTCCCCAACACTGGATTCAATCGGTGAGTTAAAAACTGATTTTTTTTATTTTATTTAGGTTTAAAAACTGATTTTATTTATATTTAAAAACTGATTTTATTTAGATTTAAAAACTGATTTTATTTAGATTTAAAAACTGATTTTATTTATTTGATTTAAAAACTAATTTATATAAGCAAGATTTCGATTTTTATATGTTGAACTTCGAAATAAAAATAGGATTTTTATATGTTGAACTTCGAAATAAAAATATGATTTTCATATGTTGAACTTCGAAATAAAAATAGGATTTTTATATGTTGAACTTCGAAATGAAAATATATAGGAATGTTTTGAAAATATATATCGCATGATTTTTATATATTGAACTTCGAAATAAAAATATGATTTTTATATATTGAACTTCGAAATAAAAATATGATTTCTATATATTGAATAGCGAAGTAAAAATTCGATTTTTACATAGGTAGTGAAAGCTGGCAACGAAGGTAACAAAAAGGCGAGAACGAAGAAGATTTATATCAAAGTAGAGTCAAGATGTTTGGATAGCTATCGGTGAGAATTTCTCACTCTTCAATTTCTTTTCTAGTTATATATATATACTAGGATGCAGACGGTGCTTAGTAGCACCCGACACAATCGTCCACAGACCATGGACTTGTTTGTTTGGTTGCATAGATTAGTTGGATGATTTGATTTGAAATTGAATTGTTTGGTGAAATGAATGGATTGATTGATGTGTGAATGGCGTGGGCCTTCACTAGACCGGGGATAAGGCTAGGCCTCGTCCCGTTTCTAGTATCGTGCGGTTATGCCGCCGAAATTTTCTAAAATAAGTTAGAAAAATAAAAATATCATTTTATCGAAGAAATGAATTGAATAGAAATTCATATGTTGAAATAAAATGTTTTACCGTTAAAAATATAATTTTTAACGTGAATGTGAATAAATAAATATTCATTTACAAACCAGACGGTTTGTTTATGTACACCTATTTGAAGGACATTGATTGGGACGATAAATTTTACACATCGCCCAACAGCACAAATAAAATATGTGTTTGATTGTTTGAAACCCCACACGGGTGTTGGGATGAAATTTGAAGTTCACTCATCCTGATTGATTAAATATGTTGATCGATTGATTGACAGGCTGTTATAAGCGTTGAATATCTATATTTGATGCTTATACAGTGTAGTGCACTTTGGTTGATGGTTGATTATTTTCAATGCTATTATATACATGTGTTGTATGAAAATCCATATAATTAATTTTATATGGTAATTGATTGGGCCTCATTCCAATGTAGAAAATAAAGAATATTATAAAATAAAGGTTCATGTGTTGACAGTACTCATCCATTGAGATTGGTCATGTGTTGAACGAAATATTTTAGTAATAAAATTTACATCTTTATCAATATAAAATAAAGGTTCATGTGTTGACAATACTCATCCATTGAGATTGGTCATGTGTTGAACGAAATATTTTGATAATAACAACTATTTTGAAAAAGAAATATTTGAAATAGAATATTTGAAAATAGAAATTTATTAAGCCGTATTGATTAGATTGACGCCATTTCGACGTGAACGATATTTATATCGATTTTATCCATTTCGAAATGAAATGAATTGAAAACGATTTCGAAATGAATTGAATTGAAAACGATTTCGAAATGAATTGAATTGAAAACGATTTCGAAATGAATTGAATTGAAAACGATTTCGAAATGAATTGAATTGAAAACGAATTGAAAACGAATTCAAATTGAATTGAAAACGAATTGAAATGAATTCAAATTGAATTGAAATTTGAATTGAATAGAAATGAATTTTAAAACGAATTTATAAAGAAGAATTCAATTTTGATTTGAATTGAAATGGAAGTTGAAATTGCTTTTGAAACGAATTTAAAACTATTTATATAATTCGTTTTAAATGGAAATCGACGAAGTATATATTATATATATTATATATATAATATAATGGCCTGAATAGAACGCGCCGCGCCGCGGCAGTTCGTGAATTTCGACCATTTATTTCAAACGGACATTACGGGAGATCCGACCGTCGGATTCTCCTAAAACCGGAACCGTTGGGTTCGTATCGAAAAGAGCTTTCTAACGATTATTGGAAATTAGAAATCTAACGGTTGGATTTGGAATTATGTCCAAATCAAATTCGAAAAAGGTCGCTGTAAGTGCAGTTCGATGGCCATTGATGGAAATCGACTGTACGGGCCTTGATAAAATTATTAAAAATAGTAATAATTTATGTAAAATCATAAGAAATGATTTAGAAAGAATTGGGATGAAAAACTCCATATTTGAAAAGATAAAAATAGATTTTTATCGAAATGAACTAGTTTTGAACTAGAAATATAATTCTATTTATTTTTAAATAAATAAATTGGATTTGAAATGGTTTTGAAAATAACCAGAATTTCCAATGATTGCATTGGAGTGGATTTGAATCGAAATTGTCTTCGGAATATTTCGATGTTGGAATTCGGGATTATGCAGATGTTGTTATGGAAATTTGAAAGATATATATATTTATATCGTTATTTCCAATACGACATTTGTTAATCGTAGAATTTGATATTGAATATAAGCCGGGATATTTTCTATTCAGAGCCTTGTATTTAATATCAAATGTGATTTGGGTTTGTCGTGAATGGTGTCTTCATTAACACTGTTCTTGAACCCAGTGGAGAAAAGATTAAATATCTTTATTTAGATTTAATGAAGTGTACCAATTAAATAATGTTTAATTGGAATTGAATTGATATTGATTTTTGGGTTTATCGAGGACAGTGTTTTAAATAACACTCGTTCTTTAACCCGATCATTAATGAAATGTGATTTTGGGTTGTCGTGAACGGTATCTTCAATAATACAGTTCTTAGACCTAAAGGAGTTAAGAAAATCAGAAACTAACTGGAGATTAGTTAAGTTGAATAGTTTCCGAGGTATTGATCTGATGTTGGTTTCGGCCTTCGGGATTAATACTTAGGGAATTGCTCACTTGCTAATTTACAATTAGGGACTGATTGAAACGTGATGTGATTTTGGGTTTATCGTGAACCGTGTTTTAAATGACACTGATTCTTTAACCCAGTCACAGATTAAAACTAAGTGGGGTTTGAATGAATCTTTAATTAGATTGAAATAATCGAAATGGAGTATCACCAGTTTTGCTCCAGGCGATAGTTAAATCTTTAATTAGATTTGAACGTGAAATGGTAATTGAAATTACCGATAACACTGTGGTGTTAGATATGAAGTATTACCAGTTTTACTTCATGGGGATAAATAGGTTGGGATGGGGAAATTAAAATAAATGATTACTTCGGTAAGGTTCGCTAATCCCGACTAGTTTGAATTGAGATTCAAAAATAGAATAAAGAATAAATTCAAAGAATTTGTCTTGGATAAAATTAATGGGAACATTTCCCTATGGATGTGAAATTTAGAAACTAACTGTCGGTTGGCCAAGCAGAATGGTTTTCTGGATATTGATCTGATGTTGGTTTCGGCCTTCGGGGTTAATATTTGGGGAATTATTCTCTTGATTAATTTACGGTTAGTGACTGATGAATTGGAATGAGGCGTATGTTGTGTTTGTGTAACACTTATTTAAAATATACGCGAGTTATTCGGAAAGACCGGGTTTATCCCATTCTGAATAACTGATACGACGATAAGTCGAAGAAGAAGACGATGGTCGAAGACCGGAGGTCTTCACGTCGTTTGGGTAATTACTGATGATCTTGATTGCGCTGTACACCCAAGAAGATGGAAACAGTTGGTGATCGTCCAGACGTACTTGGAGATCGATGGATATGCGGGGTACTAGGTGCCTCCGGTTTCGTTCAGACCCAGAACGGACTTGTAAATGGACTGTGTGTCTGACATTGGATTTTAGTCCGTGTGATTGATCTCTATTAAATATATATCTGTTTGGCAGCGGAGAATTTATTCTCTTGCTTAACGCCCTTCTCTGAGACATACGAGCTCAGGGGTTATATATCGATGGATATCAATCGCATGGAGTGAATTGCCTGTGTGGCATGCTAAGATGCAAATGATCGAGGCTTCTGTTGAAAAGCAAAGCCTTGTGGTGATGATCGAAGCACGGCCTTTGTGGCGTAGCTTTGTGTAACGTTGATTCGCGAGTATCACATCCGGTATGAACTAAAAACGGGAGACGGACCTCAGGGAGGACATGCGTTTCTTTCTAGTTAGGAGTGGCGTCAGTGCTTGAACTGGCTGACGAGTTTGACTCATGTGGATGTTACTTATTATTACTTGCTGAAAAGCGAGGTGCCTCGTGATATCGGTTTCGGCCGATGCTTCTGGTCGGCTGACGGGCCAGGCTTACGCCCCAAAGGGTGGGGAAACGCATGTTCAGGCATTTTAATCCACATCGGTGGACCGGCCCTGACGATCCAAGGGTCACTCGAGCTCTGATCCTGAGGGGCGGACTAGAGCGTCTCGAATCGGTTGAGGATCTTGCCCCTAGCCTCGGTTCATACCATAAATGATAACCCAACTTCCAATACGACATTTGCGGTTTTGATTGTAAACTTATATATGGCGACATAGTGTTATGGGCCATTCATGCCGCCTATGATTGATACTTATGATTTGAAGTGTTTTATACACTATGCACTTATAATAGTATCAAATGATTTGTTTTAAACGTATCAAGCATTCTTTGGCTGTTATAAGGGAAAACCCTATCCTCGGCTGCGTTGCATTGTGTGATGGGACCTGGGTCTTATAACAGCTTCATTTTTCTTTATTTAGCATTGCGCTGTTTGTTTTATGCACTGGTATTCTTGGGAGGAAACCCGTTCCGTGTTATACGGCGTGGTCCCTTGATTTACCTAACATTGAAAATAAAGATTAATAACTGTTTTAGTTCTCACACCAGTCCCATGACTGACCTGGAGTTTATTGTTTTAACCTAAACTCTGGGTGCCCTTATTTTGACACGGGCAGCTAGTAGTTTTGGTTTTGCAGATTTATATTCACAGGATCCTGGTTTACAGCTGGAACGATATCCGGAAAGCTTTGTATCCGTATATCACTTTCTAGTTGTGTATTGTATTATTTTCCGCTGCTATGTATTTAAATGTAATTTAATTCTCTGATATTTCTGTGTAATATTCATTTATACTCTGTATATTCTTGTAATATGATGCATTGTTGTTATATACAATGAAATGTTCTTTTATATGCGTTCTGTTGTGGCTTGTTCTCGAACTATCCGACGCTTTCCTTGAGGGGGAAGTTACGGGTTTTCACACCGATACTCATCGAATGTATTTTATTCATTTATACTCTGTATATTCTTGCTTCTGATGGAATTGTTGTAATAACAATGAAATGTTCTTCCGTCTGCGTTCTCTTTTGTCTTGTCCTCAACGCAATCCGTGCTTTTCTTACCGGGGAAGTTCGGGTCGTGTCAGTTTGGTATCAGAGCCTTGGTTTACAGAGCTCGAGAACAAGATACATTAGAACCATACGAAAGAATTCATCAGATATTGGATTAGTAATATCCAATTAGAATGACTCGTTAGAGATAGGATCAGTAGTATCCTACAACGAGTGTGAAGAGTGTATTTTTCAAATGAAAACAATTTTGTTTTGAAATTTAAACCATCTTATACGTATTTGAATAATTTATTTATATTGATTTGGACAATCTAGTATATAAAGGTTTTGCATATACGCGTCATGAACGTATATTCAAAGTTTTAATATATTAGATAGATATAGAATCACACTCTAGTCGCCCGGACATGGTCCTGATGATGAAGTATACCATCACCAGTATTTATTTTTGAGTGACGAAGGTGTGATATTTATATATTTCCATTAGACTGGTGTGAGAACCAAAACTAGGTAGGTTTATTGTTGTGATTTGGCATCAAAAACGTGATTTTCTGTATATATATCAAATTATGAATTTGAAAAGCTAATTCACTAATTGATTGATGATTGTGTTGTATGATTATTTATTTAAACCATTATGTGAATGAATGGTGAATTTAGGCCTAATTGAACCAAATATTGAATTGTATTTTCAATTATTTGCAAATGCATGCATATACATATATATGTTCGAACAGGTAAATGGATTAGCTGTTGAGTAAAGAATTTATTTGCGCGCCCGACAAATAGGTAAACCTTAATGAGTTGGATGCGCACTTTTATTATTATATCAACTCTTGTGAGTGCCATTGGATGCGGAGTGCTGGTTATTCTATGTGTAATTAATAAATGTCGCCATAGGATAGTAACAATTAATTTTGAACTACACTGCATGGCACACTTCTTGAAGATCACAAACTTCATCATATACCACACAAGCATTTGGAGCTTGTGTGACGAGGTGGCAGATTTACCATACGAGCGAGAGGCTTGTATGGCGATGGCTATATCTTACAGGTTGAATTGATGACAGATATGGACTATATATTACAGTTTGAATTGATGACTGATATGGACAATATAAAATTGTAACGGTAAAATTGCCAGATTAATAAAAACCCCACACGGGTCTGGAGTTGACAATAATCACGTCTCTCTAGTCATTAGATACGGCACATGGATTATTTATTTCCCACACGGGACGAGGTGACGAGAATTTATTCTCTGGAGCAATTAAAATACACACTCCCTCAGGCTTTGACAGGGTGATGAGAATTTATTCTCTGGAGTTATTATCTATACACGCTCCCCTGTAAACACCAGATTATATCACTATAAATATGTGTATGCTTTATAGGATTTATTGGGTACCTAATACGGCACAATAAATCTCCAAACCCCTCCCCGTACAAAGGAGGTTATGGCGAAATTTTTCGAAAATTCCAGGTGTTAGCCAAATTTTTGAAGAATTTGAAAATTCTCAGAAACTGAAAAGTTGGAGAATGGAAGCCAGAATGAACGTTGAGTTGGTTTTTAAAACAACTTTCGGCTTCGTTCCTTTTCGGGGACGAAAAGTTTTAAGTGGGGGAGAATGTAACAACCCGGAAATCCTGAGCCAATTTAAAAATTTTATTTTGGCAATTTTAATGAATTTTGAATATTTAAAATGAATTATTTTAAATAATAACGACGAGAAATTTATTTTGAATAGAATTAGAACGTATATATTTATATACATCATCGTTAAAATATAAATATTTATTTTAAATTATAAAAGGAATTGAAAATGGCGCGGTAGTTCAATAATTCAATTTCAAATTTCAATTGAACATACCGAGTGCAAAATAAACCGGATTTTGGCGAAACCAAAAATATTAGAATCTAGTTGAAAATATCTTTCCAACGAATCGGAAAAATCGAAATTTCATAGCGGGAATCAAAAGTTATGCCCAGTTGAAAATTCAGAATAGTCGCTATGTAAATTATACATGGCCCAAAAAGTAAAATTTTGCATACGGATAAATTTGGACTCGAAACCACTTCCATTGAGTTCAAATGCCGTTTAGAACCCCGAAAAGTATAAGCTTCCATACATTCCGATATTCGGAATAGTGGCAATTGGCAGGAGCTTTTCGGTTAACAAAATATAGCCCTTAAAAAGTGAAATTTTGCATACGAGCTCAGAATTCGATGAGATAAATTTTTATGGATTCACAATGACAAATTATTCTTGAGTTCCAAAGGGCGCGTCGAACGGAGTCAGTATGTGGCCGTGCGAGCTAAAACCGTTCAGGGTAAAGTAGGCAGTCATTTTACAAAGGAACATTATTGATACGACCTCAGAATTCGATTTCGTTTTTTTTGGATTCGTATCGTCTAAAAATGGTTAAATCCAAAAGAGCATGATTTTTGAAGTTAGCATGTGAGCGTGTAAGAAGAAATGGGGCGCCAAAATAGCATTTTTAGAGCTTATCTGAGCATTTTTAAGGATTTTAACGGACGATAATACAAACTCGAAATTCGACGAAATTTGTTTCGTTGGACTCGTCTTCACGTCTACTATGTCGTGTCCAAAATCCGTGGCGATTGGAGATCGTTAGCGTTCAGGCAATACGCGGGAAACGAGCATATAAACACTTTTACTTCCTTTTCTACTTCATTATTTTCATTTCCTCCTTCCTCCACAAAAACTCAAAAATGGCCTCCACCCTCCCACCGTCGTTGCCCCCTCCTCCACCAGCCACCACCGGCCTCCGACCGCTGACCGCACCACCTCCTCCTCTTCCCCTCCTCCTCCTCTTCCTCCTCTCTCTCTCCTCTCTTTTATGTGATTTTGCAAACCCTAGGAGCCACCACCACCACCACGGCCACCACCACTGCCGCCACCGCCCCTTAGCCGCTTCCCCACCTCACATCAGGTCCAGCGCCCCCTTCCCCCTCCTCAATTCCGGCCGTGGGCCCCCCGGTCACCAAAAACTCATTTTACACTAATCACCCGTTTTGCAAATAAGACCCTGACCGTATTTCGCCAATAAATCACAAACGGTGCATTTCTGGCCAAATTACCTCTAAACCAAAGTTGTAGGGCACAAAATTCTCTTCGGTTTGACTATATGGAAGTCGTGTTTTGGAGTTCGGAGTTGCTCGGAAAACGCGTTCGAAGTCTACTGTTCAAAAGCGGTAAAATTCGTGTACTTCCGCGAATTCTGGCGAATTGGAGCATTTTCGGCAAAAAGTCCCTTAGGCAAAAGTTGTTCAGAATGCCATGCTTGTGCTAGAAAAGAAGATGGATTGAAGATTTGAGCTTGTATGCGAAGTCTGGAGCTCGAACAACAATTCAGCAGTTCAGAAAAGGCGTTAGAAAAAAAATCAATGTGAGAACTTCTCACTCTAAATTTCTTTTTCTAGTTATATATATATATATGTATATGTATATATATATATACTAGGATGCAGGCGGTGTTTAGTAGCACCCGACACCCGTCGTCCACAGACCATGAACGGCTTGTATGCTTGTTTGTTGTGTTGTGAAATTGTTTGTGATGTTGATGTGAAATAGATAATGAAATATATTCATGTATTGAAATAAATTAATTATTGTTGAAAGTATAATTTTTAACGTGAATGTGAATAAATGAATATTTATAAACAAATCGGCCGAGTTGTTTATATACACTGATTTGACTGATACTGATTGAGATGATAAATTTTACACATCGCCCAACTACACAAATAAAAATCTGTGTTTGTTGATTTGAAACCACACACGGGTGTTGGGATGATATTTGGCGTACACTAATCCCAATTATTTAATTGTATGTCAACCGATTGGTCGACAGGCTGTTATAAGCGTTAATTATTCATATTTGATGCTTATGCAGTTGTGTGGTGCACTTTGGATGATGGTTGATTGTTTATCGTTGCTATTATATACATGTGTTGTATGGAATCCATATAATTAACGTTATATGGTAATTGATTGGGCCTCATTCCAATCGGGAAAATAAGGAATATTATAAAAGAAAATTCATGTGTTGAATACAAAAATAGTCATGTGTTGACGATGTTCATGTGTTGAAACTATTCATGTGTTGAGTAAAATATTTTAAATAATAAAATTTACATCTTTATCATATTTAAAATTAGGACTACTTTACAGTAGGAGTCTAATTAAAAATCAAACGATAGATACCATAGTTTTATAAAATATTTTACATAACAAAAATAGTCGTGTGTTGACAATACTCATGTGTTGAGATTAGTCGTGTGCTGAAAGAAATATAGATTCATGTGTTGAATAGAATAAATATTCATTTGTTGAATAGAGTAATGGATTTATTGAAATATATAAAGTCGTGTTGACTAGAGTTGCGCTATTTTGACGTGAACGATATTTATATCGATTTTATTCGAATATCGAAAAGGAAGTGATTTCAAAATATAACGTTCTGAAAATATTATCATTGATATAGTAATGATAGGAAATATCCAATTTTGATTTGAAATTGAATATAGAGTTGAAATGGTTTTGAAAACGAATTTAAAACAATTTATAAAATACATTTTAAAAGGAAATCGACGAAATATATATAATATATATATTATATATATAATGGCCTGAATAGAACGCGTCGCGCCGCGGTAGTTCATGAATTTCGACCATTGACTTCGAATTGATGTTGCGGGAGATCTGACCATCGGATTCTCCTAAAACCGGAACCGTTAGGTTCGGATCGAAAAGAGCTTTCCAATGAATATCAGAAATTTGAAATCTAACGGTTGGATTTGGAATTATGTCCAAATCAAATTTGGAAAAGGTCACTGTAAGTGCAGTCCGATGGCCGTTGATGGAAATCGACTGTACAGGCCTTGATAAAATTATTAAAAATATCAATAATTTGTGTAAAATCATAATATATGAATTGGAAAGAACTGGGGTGAAAAATTCCATATTTGAAAAGATAAAATTAGATTTTTATCGAAATGAACTAGTTTTGAACTAGAATTAAAATCAATTTATTTTTGAAATAAATAAATTGAATTTGAAAGTGATTTTAAAAATAATCAATATTCCCAATACGTGAATTGGACTGGAGTTGAATCGAAATTATCTTCGGAATATTTCGATGTTGGATTTCGTGACTAAACAGATATTGTTATGGGAATTTGAAAGATATATTTTATATCGTTATTTCCAATACGATATTTGTTGGTTTCAGAATTTGATATTGAATATAAGCCGGTATATTTTCTATTAGCCTTGTATTTAATATCAAATGTGATTTGGGTTTATCGTGAATCCTGTTTTAAATGATGTTGGTTCGTTAACCCAGTTAAAGACAAGATATTGATTTTTGTGAAGATTAAAACTAAGTGGAGTTTTAATG
Source organism: Allium sativum (assembly GCA_030737875.1). Lineage (NCBI taxonomy): Eukaryota > Viridiplantae > Streptophyta > Magnoliopsida > Asparagales > Amaryllidaceae > Allium > Allium sativum. The sequence continues at coordinate 578,313,551 of CM060915.1, read as the reverse complement.
AATCTTTAATTAGATTGAAAGTGAATTGATTATTTAAATTATCAAATCTGAAAGGTGATCGAGAATGGAGTACCACCAGTTTTGCTCCAAAGCGATAATTAAATCTTTAACTAGATTTCAACGTGAAATGGTAATTAATTTTACTGATAACACAATGGTGTTAGATATGGAGTATTACCAGTTTTGCTCCATGGGATGAATAGGTTGAGATTGGGAAATAAAATAAATAATTACTTCGGTGTGGTTCGCTAATCCCGACTAGTTTGAAATGATATCCAAAGGAAGATTAAAGAATAAATTTAGAAGAATTTATCTTTGGTAAAATTAATGGGAACCTATTCCCTAAAAATGTGATTTTGTGAATAAAATAATATTCTGAATTGGAATGAGGCATTTGTTGTGTTTGTGTAACATTTGTTTATTATATACGTGAGTTATTCAGAAAGGCCGGGTTTATACCCACTCTGAATAATTGATTCGACGAGATGTCGAAGATGAAGAAGGTGGTTGAAGACCGGAAGTCTTCACATCGTTTGGGTGATTACTGATGATCTCGATTGGGCTATACACCCAAGATGAGGGAAACAGTTGGTGATCATTCAGACGTACTTGGAGATGGATGGATATGCGAGGAAAGTGCCTCCGGTTTCATTCAGACCCAGAACGAACTTGTAAATGGATTGTGTGTCTAACTTTGGATTTTATTCTGTGTTGATTGATCTCTATTAAATATACATCTGTTTGGCGGCGGAGAATTTATTCTCTTGCTTAACGCCCTTCTCTGAGACGCACGAGCTCAGAGGTTGTATATCGATGGACATCAGTCGCATGGAGTGAATTTCCAGTGTGGCACGCGTAAGTGGCAATTGATCAAGGCTTCTATTGAAAAGCAAAGTCTTGTGGTTGATGTTCAAAGCACAGCCTGTGTGGCGTAGCTTTGTGTATAGCATGAATTCGCAAGCCTCACACCTCGGTATGAGTCAAAAACAGGATAGTGACTATAGGGAGGGCACAACGTTTCTTTCTAGCTAGGGTGGTGTCAGTGACCTACCAGTCCTGACATTTATGTACTTTTCACCTATGTGGTTGTTGGAATGCGAGGCGCCTCAGATATAGGTCTGTAAGGACCGGGAAATGTGTGCTCAAGAATAAATAATCCTCCAAAGTTAGGTGAGGACCGGCCCTGAAGATCCAAGGATCAGAGTGGGGTCCTAAGATATTTGCTAGAGTGTCTCGAATCAGAGAGGAGCTTTCCCCTTGCCTCGACTCATGACGGAAATCCAATTTCTAATACGTGATATTGCGGTTTTAATTGTAGAACTAGTATGGCGACATGATATATGGTACCCATGCCATCTATGATTGATATTTATGGTTGAAATTGTTTTGACACTATACACTTATAATAGTATCAAACGATTTGTTTTAAACGTACCAAGCATGTTTGGCTATTATATGAGAAAACCCTATTCTCCGGCTTGTGTTGCATTGTGTGATGGGACCTAGGTCTTATAATAGCTTCATTTTTCCAAAAAGCATTGCGCTGTTTTGTTATATGCACTAGTATTCTTAGGAGGAAACCCGTTCCATGTTATACGGCGTGGTCCCTTGAATTACTCTCTTCTAAAGTAAAGTTTTAAATAACTGTTTTAGTTCTCACACCAGTCCCATGACTGACCTGGAGTTTATTGTTTTAACCTAAACTCTGGGTGCCCCTATTTTCCAGGGGCAGCTAGTAGTTTTGGTTTTGCAGATTTATATTCACAGGGTCCTGATTTACAGCTGGAACGATGCTCGGAAAGCTCTGTATCTGTGTATCACTTTCAGTTGTGTTTTGTATATATTTTTCCGCTGCTATGTAATTTATTGTAATCTCTAATATTCATCGAATGTATTTTATTCATTTATACTCTGTATATTCTTGTATCTGATGAAATTGTTGTAATAACAATGAAATGTTCTTCCGTCTGCGTTCTCTTTTGTCTTGTCCTCAACGCAATCCATGCTTTCCTTACCGGGGAAGTTCGGGTCGTGTCAGTTGGCATAACTAAAAGATGCTTAGACACGAGGTTAGGACCGACTTGTGGCAGAAGTCTGCCCGGAACCGCCCGACACATCCAGCGGCCACAAGCTACCGACCTATTGTAAGAGGTCTATGCATTAGTGATTAATTAATGCAAATCTAAGATAAATATGATGCCTAAAATATGTTGGGTGGATAAGGTTTAATCTACTGGGCGGATGAATCTAATAAACCTGTTTCGTAAATCTGTAGGCCCAATACAAAGATAGGTAAAACAATTTGTTAGTCTGTTAATCTGTATATCTGATCCGTTAGTCTGAAAACTTGTTAACTTGTATGTCTGATCTGAGAACTAGTTAATCTGAACTTTGTACATCTGAAATCTGTAAGCAAGTTAATCTAAAATCTTTTAGTCTAGGGACACAAGGTTAGGAGGGGAAATTACTTGTGTCATATGTTGTGTGGGACCCATATTAGTCAGTAACCCTTTTCTGGTATCAAAACTATGACCCAACACTAGGAGGGGTTCGCGGCACGCTTATTGAACTAATTGTAAGAGGTTCACTCTGATAATGGCGAGGGGTGTCGATGGCACATTCCAACTGGGTCATGTGCGTCCATGGATCAGGTCTGCTCTGAGGATGTATGACACCGTGACATTTGTAAATAGGTCTATGTCTATAGGTTGCCACTTTAGGGAATGATACACTATTCTGTGGGGCCGGCACAAGGTATTTATGTATTAGGGAGCCGATCGTTTGGGGTAGAATTTAGGATACACCTTGTAACGAACCGGGATTTTCGACTCCGAAAATCAACATCAAACTACCATGTTGACCATTCAGACATCGAACATTCCAGATCATTTATAGAAAGAAATTAGAGGGTGAGATAAGAAAGAAAGAAATATTAGAATAGAAGAAGAAACACCATACAGAGTCTCACATCGCAGCGGAACAAAATATAATACAGAATAAATCTTTATTGAAAGCTTTGTAAATACTTACAATATCAGAGTACATCAATATCTGGACAGTGATAATCTGTCCTCATACAACACACAGCGGAATACTAGTAACATCATACGCCTGGACTCTTCCAGCTCGTCTCTTCACAGTAGTCGATAACCTGAACCTGTACAACTCGGTCTAACCCGAGCATTTACAAAACACCGGGTCAGTCTGGTGAACCAGAGTGAGATAAACTCGCACAGTAATAAGGGTGAACATCCAACTTGATTTTAGAGTTCAAAAACCTTTTCGAAGAAAAAGGGTAATCGTAAGACCAAATCCACACATAAACACGGACGGTTTTTACCTTACGATAACCCAAAACAGTTTTGAAATCATTATCTTGTCTGATATTATAATAATGTCTAAATACAAGTAAATAGCAATCTAGTAGAACGCTTGCATCTCACGCTCTACATATATAGTATAAAATCAAAACCCGCAGGCGCTTATTGGAAATTGGATTCCGACTTGACAAGGTATGGGTCCACCTTCCGATCGTGTATCTCTAGAGACGAATACACTGGGTTCAACAAGAACTTCTTGCAACCCGGCCCTCACATGACCGACCACTCATTTCGCTTGAGTGTATCGAATGTATACCACCGACGGTTGGGATCAGCAACCGTCTGCCCGAAAAGGGACAGCATCGAAACATAGATACAAGAAACAAATAGGACTTCCTCTAGATAGGTGATCATACACCCTAATGGGAGCGACCCACATAGCCATGCTGCCTGCCCGATTTTTGTCATTTCCCGGTTGATGAGGCTTGAGGCCAGAATTAACTCTTGACATCTGGTCGTCATTCACTTTGAATGCCACATCGTCAGATCCGTCAGATATCACTAATTGACGTCCACAAAAATACTCTAGCTGAAAGCTAGAGAATGGCAATTCCCTGCCAACAACTATCGTACGTTTGAAGAAATCAACGTACGTGATCCTTTTGGAAATACTCTGTCAGACATCCGTCCATATATGTCATCCAGGAACAGGATGAACCGAAGGCACTCTCCTACCGCATCCAATATAGGAATCACCCCATGGATCAGTAGCGAGTAGTCCTTGCAACCCGTAGATTTCCAACCACGACAGAATCACAGCTCATCTCTGCTTGCCAGGCAGAGAATATTAGTGGTTCTTCCGTTTGTGAAAACCCACGGTCTTCACAGCACCATCTCGATCATCTTCTGATATCTCCACGTATTTGTTGGTCGGAATGGGTTTCGAATATACATTCGATCCCGGTCTTTCCATGCCAACAATCGTATTGGTCAGGTTTGATAGTCGGTGTTTTAACTATCAAAATATACAGTGTTTCAAACATGACACTCCAATGAGTTCACTGGTTCAGTATTCAACATCACTTGGCCTTTAATAAACTGATTTGCTTTGTTAAATCAAAACTTCTAACTCTTTTAAAAATACGATATTTGAATAACTCTAATTCGATTTAACTCTAATTGATTAACTCTAATTAATTAACTCTAACTGATTAATTCTAATTGACCAATTCGGCTTAACACCATTCGCTTGACTCTAGATCACAGCGATCACAATGGTTACGCCTGATTCCCTCAGGAAACATCCGACTGCCGTAGGCTATCTGCAGCCCTGCGAATTTCGCTAGCAGTCGTACGAAATGGCAACTCATCCTGAATAACTATGTGATTTTATTTCCTATCTCGTACTTATCAATCTGATTTACATCGGAACTTGCTTTATAAAAATAATTTAAAGTCTTACATAAATAAAATATTTATTTCTTTCTCTTGAATAACTTTTATTCAAAATAATATGTTCAAAAATCTATCTCTAGTTATAAAAATACATTTTATAACTTCATCTCTATTGACTCACCTGACGGTGAATCAATATCTATAAAATGGTTGATTTTCTAGGCCATATGCCGCTAAATACCCAACCAATATCACCCGTTGGTTTAAACTAACAGATGTTGAACATTCAATAATCAACCATCAAATCAAACACTACAAACAGGGCAGTTCATATATGATGATATGAAATAAATAATATAGTTGAGGAATCCGGTTGGATCCCTCCAACCTGTTCTTCCCTGTATACAAAATGGTTATCTCAAATTAGACTGTTCAGTTTTGTTTAACTGATAAACTAAAATAACAACCATTTAACCTTAACCACAAGCAATTCAAACAATTCAACCATTTAAACACGTTTATAAATAAACGTGACCAACCAAGGTGAATTACCTTTATTGGAACCAATCGTTAAAAATAACGATTTGGTATTTTACTGAAATTAAACACAGTTTAATTTCATCGGTTAAATTAACAGTTAAATAGATAACTAGCAAAGCAGTCAACCATTGGCAAGCAGAGCACACAAAATAAAAACACCCAATTTATATAAAATATAAAAAGGGTAACTAAGTGAGTTTAACTCACCTTGAGAGTTGATTTCATTTACCATCGGCACCCCTTTTTAATTAAATTAAACCGTCGTTTAATTTAATTAAAAACCCTGGTTGATTTCAGTCACGTCTGTTTCCGTCCAGAACAGTTCCAGAGTATAGCGTCCGACACTGTGGTTCCAACGCTGCTACTTTCGTCCCATTCTGATAACATGGTTATAAATTGCAAATATTATAAGTTTTTATTTGACTAAATGATAATAACTAACATCCTAGTTTTAGTTTAATAGCTTAAATGATATTTTATCCACTAATTAAAATTAGCTAATTACATTGTCAAGATGGAATTTATCAAGCTGATCCATTTTGTGAGTTCAGCAGTTCCCAACGTTCAACCTGCATTTGTTATCATTTGATAATTATACGCTTTAAATTTAAAATTAATTAGCCTTTCATTTAAGCTAAGTGTTATCGTAAATTACTCTGGATTAGGCCGATAATGTTCCACTGTTTTCTCTTCTTACAGCATGCTGCAATTTACGGTTGCCACCCCAACATTTTCCGCCCAACTTTCCAATCCTATACAAATTAGCAATAACCGATAATTAAAAACTTGTTAATATAATTAACTAATTATACTTAATTATGTTAAAGAAATTTACACCGAATACTTGCTCTAGGAATTCGGCCGAACTGATTCTCGTGAAAACAGCTCCCTCCTGACCACGCTCATCATCCCAACGTCACACCTCCATTTACACATGCTCTGGCATCACCGGCCTTCATTTCCCAGTTCCCTTTTGCCAAAACACGGTGCCAGGTTCTTCATGCACAAACCCACGTTCCCCCACTCCCACGTTACTACCTTCTTTTGTTCGAAAGGGTACCACACGCCAACACATCCTTCCCACTTTTCCCTCTCGTTCACTTCATTTCTGGTCCACGCCTTGCTCCCTTCCCGTTACCTCAAGCACCACGCTCAACCTCATTTCAGACCCTTCGCACTGCTTCATCTCACATCCGCTAGGCACCCTACCAACACACACCGTAAGTTTACTCCCTCCTCACCGTTGTTCGAAACCCACTCGGTTCCCCAGTCCACCCATTTCCTTCGAACCCAGCAATTGAAAAAGGTATTGGAAATACAGGGGTTTAAGGGAATAGAAGAGTTTGGTTTTTGGTTTAGAATGGAGTGTTCGGTTTATTGTTTTTGTGTGAAGAAATGGGGAGAACTTACAGTGTATTTATACAAGACGATGGTGTGGGTAGCAACGAATTCGGGTACAACTTTTTAGGGTAAGTAGCTGAAAATATAGGTAGCTGTATGTCTGGGAATTCCCAAACCTTGGTCGGCAAGGCTTCAAAATTTTGGGACAGAAGTTTGTACGTCAGTCAGTGGTTGTATGTATATATAGGAGACCAAAATGAATAAAATAATATTTGTGAAACTTCGCTACAAAGTAATTGATTAAAATCACTACATCCAATTTCTGTTTTCTGATAAAAAGTCTATTCTTAGTGTAAAAAGGTATTCCGGTCCCAATGGGACAAGTTTCATCGAAATCCGAGGTCGTATGAAAAAATTTCCTTTATGAAACCGGAAATGAACACGCATTTAATTTTTCCACGGTCACCAGATAAATCAAATTAACTTGAAACTGCGAACATTGACAATAACTTTTCGATACGAACCCAACGGCACTAATTTCGTCGCATTCTGAGACTGTTGCCCCGGTAGGCTGTTTTTACCCTGAACCGCCCTACCCTTTTTAACGCCAAATTTCTCGATCTCTAAAAATAACAAACTATATACCTATCCTGACTATAATCGACGATACGAACTCAACGGAACTGGTTTCGTCGAAAACAGAGTCCGTTTGCAAAATGGCTACTTTAAAGGCTTATAATTTAATAACGATTTTCCATAGCGACTATTTCAAAATTTGATTTCGCCATAACTTATTATCTATAACACGGAATCTGGATTTTTCTCTTTCATATGAAAATTATCGTCAATACGGTTCCAACGTGTCTTGTTTCACAGAAATCCGACTTATATCGAATCCTGTATTCTCAGTTGAAGTTCAAAACTCCAATTTACGAACTGCACGCCATTTTTGAGCTCGATTTATATTATATATAAATATATAACGTTCAACTTCGTTTTATATAATGAATTAAGTATTAAATTCCATTAATATTCCCAATATAATATTTAAAATAAATAAATTAAATTAATATTTGACGGGCAAAAACACGGGTCGTTACATTCTTCCCCCCTTAAAATAATTTCGTCCTCGAAATTGCTAAGTTAAGAAAGAACGTTATAAGCTCATTAATTTCAAATCTAATTTTATATTAAATTAGAATCCAATTAAATACTGTAAATAAATATTTTCAAAAATATCGAAAATTTTCTAACACTTTAAATTTTCGAAAAATTTCGCCAGCACCTCCTCTGTACGGCTCAATCGGTACAACCACAACTCGCCACTCTAGGCCTTCTTCAATCCAAAAGAAAATGAAATAGCCAAGCGGCTTGCCAAATAGGCTCATAAATCACCAAACCCATATAGAAATAAACGTGTACCTTTTTGTCGGGCATATCATAATATCCTTTCCATCTGCTGCCCTGTCAGCATATACAAACGCATTCCCAAACAAAGTTCCAATTTTATCCTCAAAGCCAAATCCTTCACGCGTCCAAGTCAAATTCCATTCTTAACTCAACTTCCACCCATCATTGATTTCAACTCTTAAATTACCAATCCAACACCATTTCAGATTCCTGTCTCCCAATTCAAAATCTAATTCAACTTGATATATTATATCCCAAATCAATTTCTAGTTAATTGGTTTCAATTCGATTCATATTTGCTTTCACAATTTCTGTTTAATCTTGTTCTTGTTCAAACACTTTCCCTGGGGGTTTTCAAAACAGTTCAGCTCTTTCCAAAGTCAAATATTTCTTTTCAGGCCTCAAAACAGCTTGTTTTTCTCAAAGCAATTCAAAACAAAATCTTTGGTAGTAATCCGTCACTTACCACTCGAAAATAAACACCGATGATGTCCGGATCATCATCGGAATCTATTTTCTGGCAATCGAAGTGAGTTCAATACTATATCACTTTCAAAATCATTTCTAAACACTTCCATTTTGAAATCCATTTCAAAATATCCCTTTCAAATGCTTGTAACAAAATCAAAATCTCCCAGGATTTTAAAATTCTCATATATTCAATTCAAGTTCATTTACAACACCTTTCCCACTTTTGGGAATTTTAATTCCAATTTTTTTTTTTTTTAGATTTCAGATTTAATTCATCTGATTCCATATTATACGAATTCTAATTGGTTATTTATATAACCATTTCAATTATAATCTTATTCGATTATAATAACAAACAACACATCACATATATTATGATATTTCCAACATATATATTTCCTTTATATCAAAATATAATTTGGGTAAAATTATTTCATTTACCCTCTTTCAAAAACATACTGTGTCGAATTACTCTATTCAAGAGTTTAGAAACACTTATCGACACAGTTTGCATTACTGTATCGACCAGAATTCATAAACTACTCGACAAACCAATCAACACAATATAAACAGTTTTTAGATCAATTTACAAATACGCGCTCATATTTATACACTCAAACTCAATCTAGGGTATTGCTAACCCCATCTCTACTGAGTCACGCCACAGAGCCAAGGTAATTACTTAACCTTCAGCTCTGATACCACTGTAACGAACCGGGATTTTCGACTCCGAAAATCAACATCAAACTACCATGTTGACCATTCAGACATCGAACATTCCAGATCATTTATAGAAAGAAATTAGAGGGTGAGATAAGAAAGAAAGAAATATTATAATAGAAGAAGAAGAAGAAACACCATACAGAGTCTCACATCGCAGCGGAACAAAATATAATACAGAATAAATCTTTATTGAAAGCTTTGTAAATACTTACAATATCAGAGTACATCAATATCTGGACAGTGATAATCTGTCCTCATACAACACACAGCGGAATACTAGTAACATCATACGCCTGGACTCTTCCAGCTCGTCTCTTCACAGTAGTCGATAACCTGAACCTGTACAACTCGGTCTAACCCGAGCATTTACAAAACACCGGGTCAGTCTGGTGAACCAGAGTGAGATAAACTCGCACAGTAATAAGGGTGAACATCCAACTTGATTTTAGAGTTCAAAAACCTTTTCGAAGAAAAAGGGTAATCGTAAGACCAAATCCACACATAAACACGGACGGTTTTTACCTTACGATAACCCAAAACAGTTTTGAAATCATTATCTTGTCTGATATTATAATAATGTCTAAATACAAGTAAATAGCAATCTAGTAGAACGCTTGCATCTCACGCTCTACATATATAGTATAAAATCAAAACCCGCAGGCGCTTATTGGAAATTGGATTCCGACTTGACAAGGTATGGGTCCACCTTCCGATCGTGTATCTCTAGAGACGAATACACTGGGTTCAACAAGAACTTCTTGCAACCCGGCCCTCACATGACCGACCACTCATTTCGCTTGAGTGTATCGAATGTATACCACCGACGGTTGGGATCAGCAACCGTCTGCCCGAAAAGGGACAGCATCGAAACATAGATACAAGAAACAAATAGGACTTCCTCTAGATAGGTGATCATACACCCTAATGGGAGCGACCCACATAGCCATGCTGCCTGCCCGATTTTTGTCATTTCCCGGTTGATGAGGCTTGAGGCCAGAATTAACTCTTGACATCTGGTCGTCATTCACTTTGAATGCCACATCGTCAGATCCGTCAGATATCACTAATTGACGTCCACAAAAATACTCTAGCTGAAAGCTAGAGAATGGCAATTCCCTGCCAACAACTATCGTACGTTTGAAGAAATCAACGTACGTGATCCTTTTGGAAATACTCTGTCAGACATCCGTCCATATACGTCATCCAGGAACAGGATGAACCGAAGGCACTCTCCTACCGCATCCAATATAGGAATCACCCCATGGATCAGTAGCGAGTAGTCCTTGCAACCCGTAGATTTCCAACCACGACAGAATCACAGCTCATCTCTGCTTGCCAGGCAGAGAATATTAGTGGTTCTTCCGTTTGTGAAAACCCACGGTCTTCACAGCACCATCTCGATCATCTTCTGATATCTCCACGTATTTGTTGGTCGGAATGGGTTTCGAATATACATTCGATCCCGGTCTTTCCATGCCAACAATCGTATTGGTCAGGTTTGATAGTCGGTGTTTTAACTATCAAAATATACAGTGTTTCAAACATGACACTCCAATGAGTTCACTGGTTCAGTATTCAACATCACTTGGCCTTTAATAAACTGATTTGCTTTGTTAAATCAAAACTTCTAACTCTTTTAAAAATACGATATTTGAATAACTCTAATTCGATTTAACTCTAATTGATTAACTCTAATTAATTAACTCTAACTGATTAATTCTAATTGACCAATTCGGCTTAACACCATTCGCTTGACTCTAGATCACAGCGATCACAATGGTTACGCCTGATTCCCTCAGGAAACATCCGACTGCCGTAGGCTATCTGCAGCCCTGCGAATTTCGCTAGCAGTCGTACGAAATGGCAACTCATCCTGAATAACTATGTGATTTTATTTCCTATCTCGTACTTATCAATCTGATTTACATCGGAACTTGCTTTATAAAAATAATTTAAAGTCTTACATAAATAAAATATTTATTTCTTTCTCTTGAATAACTTTTATTCAAAATAATATGTTCAAAAATCTATCTCTAGTTATAAAAATACATTTTATAACTTCATCTCTATTGACTCACCTGACGGTGAATCAATATCTATAAAATGGTTGATTTTCTAGGCCATATGCCGCTAAATACCCAACCAATATCACCCGTTGGTTTAAACTAACAGATGTTGAACATTCAATAATCAACCATCAAATCAAACACTACAAACAGGGCAGTTCATATATGATGATATGAAATAAATAATATAGTTGAGGAATCCGGTTGGATCCCTCCAACCTGTTCTTCCCTGTATACAAAATGGTTATCTCAAATTAGACTGTTCAGTTTTGTTTAACTGATAAACTAAAATAACAACCATTTAACCTTAACCACAAGCAATTCAAACAATTCAACCATTTAAACACGTTTATAAATAAACGTGACCAACCAAGGTGAATTACCTTTATTGGAACCAATCGTTAAAAATAACGATTTGGTATTTTACTGAAATTAAACACAGTTTAATTTCATCGGTTAAATTAACAGTTAAATAGATAACTAGCAAAGCAGTCAACCATTGGCAAGCAGAGCACACAAAATAAAAACACCCAATTTATATAAAATATAAAAAGGGTAACTGAGTGAGTTTAACTCACCTTGAGAGTTGATTTCATTTACCATCGGCACCCCTTTTTAATTAAATTAAACCGTCGTTTAATTTAATTAAAAACCCTGGTTGATTTCAGTCACGTCTGTTTCCGTCCAGAACAGTTCCAGAGTATAGCGTCCGACACTGTGGTTCCAACGCTGCTACTTTCGTCCCATTCTGATAACATGGTTATAAATTGCAAATATTATAAGTTTTTATTTGACTAAATGATAATAACTAACATCCTAGTTTTAGTTTAATAGCTTAAATGATATTTTATCCACTAATTAAAATTAGCTAATTACATTGTCAAGATGGAATTTATCAAGCTGATCCATTTTGTGAGTTCAGCAGTTCCCAACGTTCAACCTGCATTTGTTATCATTTGATAATTATACGCTTTAAATTTAAAATTAATTAGCCTTTCATTTAAGCTAAGTGTTATCGTAAATTACTCTGGATTAGGCCGATAATGTTCCACTGTTTTCTCTTCTTACAGCATGCTGCAATTTACGGTTGCCACCCCAACATTTTCCGCCCAACTTTCCAATCCTATACAAATTAGCAATAACCGATAATTAAAAACTTGTTAATATAATTAACTAATTATACTTAATTATGTTAAAGAAATTTACACCGAATACTTGCTCTAGGAATTCGGCCGAACTGATTCTCGTGAAAACAGCTCCCTCCTGACCACGCTCATCATCCCAACGTCACACCTCCATTTACACATGCTCTGGCATCACCGACCTTCATTTCCCAGTTCCCTTTTGCCAAAACACGGTGCCAGGTTCTTCATGCACAAACCCACGTTCCCCCACTCCCACGTTACTACCTTCTTTTATTCGAAAGGGTACCACACGCCAACACATCCTTCCCACTTTTCCCTCTCGTTCACTTCATTTCTGGTCCGCGCCTTGCTCCCTTCCCGTTACCTCAAGCACCACGCTCAACCTCATTTCAGACCCTTCGCACTGCTTCATCTCACATCCGCTAGGCACCCTACCAACACACACCGTAAGTTTACTCCCTCCTCACCGTTGTTCGAAACCCACTCGGTTCCCCAGTCCACCCATTTCCTTCGAACCCAGCAATTGAAAAAGGTATTGGAAATACAGGGGTTTAAGGGAATAGAAGAGTTTGGTTTTTGGTTTAGAATGGAGTGTTCGGTTTATTGTTTTTGTGTGAAGAAATGGGGAGAACTTACAGTGTATTTATACAAGACGATGGTGTGGGTAGCAAGGAATTCGGGTACAACTTTTTAGGGTAAGTAGCTGAAAATATAGGTAGCTGTATGTCTGGGAATTCCCAAACCTTGGTCGGCAAGGCTTCAAAATTTTGGGACAGAAGTTTGTACGTCAGTCAGTGGTTGTATGTATATATAGGAGAGCAAAATGAATAAAATAATATTTGTGAAACTTCGCTACAAAGTAATTGATTAAAATCACTACAACCAATTTCTGTTTTCTGATAAAAAGTCTATTCTTAGTGTAAAAAGGTATTCCGGTCCCAATGGGACAAGTTTCATCGAAATCCGAGGTCGTATGAAAAAATTTCCTTTATGAAACCGGAAATGAACACGCATTTAATTTTTCCACGGTCACCAGATAAATCAAATTAACTTGAAACTGCGAACATTGACAATAACTTTTCGATACGAACCCAACGGCACTAATTTCGTCGCATTCTGAGACTGTTGCCCCGGTAGGCTGTTTTTACCCTGAACCGCCCTACCCTTTTTAACGCCAAATTTCTCGATCTCTAAAAATAACAAACTATATACCTATCCTGACTATAATCGACGATACGAACTCAACGGAACTGGTTTCGTCGAAAACAGAGTCCGTTTGCAAAATGGCTACTTTAAAGGCTTATAATTTAATAACGATTTTCCATAGCGACTATTTCAAAATTTGATTTCGCCATAACTTATTATCTATAACACGGAATCTGGATTTTTCTCTTTCATATGAAAATTATCGTCAATACGGTTCCAACGTGTCTTGTTTCACAGAAATCCGACTTATATCGAATCCTGTATTCTCAGTTGAAGTTCAAAACTCCAATTTACGAACTGCACGCCATTTTTGAGCTCGATTTATATTATATATAAATATATAACGTTCAACTTCGTTTTATATAATGAATTAAGTATTAAATTCCATTAATATTCCCAATATAATATTTAAAATAAATAAATTAAATTAATATTTGACGGGCAAAAACACGGGTCGTTACACACCTAGTTTTGTTTGTTTCTGTTGGTGTACCATCTGTTTCTGCTGGGTTGGTAAAGGCCCATTATTAGCATTCTGTTTCTGTACTGTTTGTTTCTGTTGTGATGGTAAAGGCCCATTATTAGCATTCTGTTTCTGTACTGTTTTTTCTGTTGGGGTGGTAAAGGCCCATTAGTTGGGGTGGTAAAGGCCCATTATTAGCATTCTATTTTTGTACCTTCTGTCCCTGTTAGGGTGGTAAACGCCCATTACTAGCATCGAGGCCCGTTACTATCATTTTGTTTCTGTAGAGACTATTCTGTTTCTGTTTCTATTTCTGTATAGACATTAGGGTAACACCTAATCCTGTTATACTAAGTATTAGTGCAGAGAAGTAAGATATAGGTAAGAAGCATATCTTGGTCTATATCATTCTGTTTCTTCTGTTTAACTTAAGCATACCTGGTACTTCTGTTGCTTAGTCTCTCATCCAGCTTTATTTACATGTCATGATACTACTATCTGTTTATATGCTGAAAGTCACTGGACTCGCCATACTTTATGTCTGACCTCATTTGTTTTCGCATCTTTTTCTTTCCATTCCCCCCTCCCCCCCACCCCAAGTGCTCAGGGTGGAAGCATAGGAGCTTGATTCATATTCTCTCTGCTTGAAGTATTGCTCGGCTTTGACTCTACCTTCTTACGGCAGCTTATGTTGGGGATTATGGTTTTAAAATTATGCATTCTAAAGGATTTTGGTATAAGACTGATACTTGTGTACTTGGGTTTTGGTATTGTGATTTTGAAGGATGTAATCAAATTTATTTCTGTTTCTACTGTAATAAAGTTATAAATTTTTCAGTACTACTTTACGTATCTGTCATGTAATATTCTGTTCTATTTACTTATAATGCTTCATGGAAGTTAATGCATTCCCTTTGTGAATGACATTAACAGACATGGGGTGTTATAGGTACAAAGGAGGTGCTGGCGAAATTTTCCGAGAATTTAAGGAGTTAGAATATTTTTAAGAAATTTGGTAATTAAAAATCAATATAGCAAACCCGATAAAGAAATGAACGTGAAATATTAGAAAGGGCCAGTGATTTGTTTGATGTTAGAAATTAGGATGGATGTTTTGTTTTCCTTTGATAGTTAAATCATCGGCTATCAAAGATTTTTTTTACCATCATTGTCAATACGTAGAGACAGGTTGGGTTTACTATCCGAAAACCACCCTGTATAGGCATAGGCGTTACGAATTAGATTATGCTGCAGATAAATTGAAGATAGAGTAAACTGCAAGGTATGTTTTGTTTATCCAGACCCAGGACAACTAATATGGATGAATGTATGATAGAGTATTCCAAATGGATCACATAAGATGATCTTTTCAATGTATTACGTCTAGTGTCGGAGGAATTCATTTCTCTTAGCTTTTTATACCCGTAGTATTTTAATAAGATCAACTAGTGATTTGACGGGTTTGATGATGTGGCATTCAAAGTGAACGGTGGCCAGATGTTCTAAAAGTTAGACGTAGCCTCAAGCCACACAACCGTGAAATGACAAAAATCGGGCAGGCAGCATGGCTAGTTGGGTCGTACCCAAGCGAGGTATATTTGTCACCGATCTAGAGAAAATTCATTATTTGTTCTTCTTTCAATTCTGTAGCTTACGAGTTACGATTGAATGGCCGACAACCATGCGTGACAATATATTCATTACACTCAAGCTAAATGATTGGGCGGTCATGTGTGGTCGGGTTGCAAGACGTTCTTGCTGAACCCCAGTGTATCCCCTCTAGAGTACACTGATCGGGAGGTGGTCCCATACCTTGTCATAGTTGGAATCTAATCTCCAATAAGTGCCCTGCGGTTTTTGATTTTATACTATGTGTATAGAGCATGAGATGCAAGCGTTCTACTATTTTGTTACTATTTGATTAGACACTATTATAATATATATATATATATATATAAACTCTGTAATGAGGGGTCTAACCTTGATTAAAAAACCAGCCTTGTTCTGGTATAAAGGCTTGATCAATATGTGCGTAAATGATCTATCTCAGTATCATACTTTGGGAATACTACTTGGGAAGAGTAGTAAAGTCTTGCGTAAACATTTATGAGGTTAGGCTAGAATCACTAAACTTAATAGGCATACATCTTAGGTTGAACCAAACGGGATACATCTATGTATTATAATATGTGTTGTACATTTCTTGTTCTCTAGAATCTTGTTATTCTGACCCCCCCCCATTACAATCTAAGTTTGCAAGAGAAGGTCGGGTTCTCACGGGTGTTTAAATATGGCTTTCAGTTCTCGTTCTCTCTCATGTTGGGTATCGACAAAGTGACTTACTTTGGAAAAGGTAGTTACTTGAGTTAATAATAGTTTATCCTATTTTGTTTTTACTATGAGGGATCATGATCATTTGTTGTAGGTACCAGATTTACACGCTCCATGCTTGGATTTGTTTGACTTTCGATTTTTTTTGAAATTTGGGTGTAGAAAAGTGTGGGGTGTTACATTTGGTATCAAAGCATAGGTTAAACGATTAGTGGAATTAGTTAAATTAGGACTTGTGAGAGAACATAATTTGATTTTCTTTTCTATTTTTCTTCGTCTTCCTTCCTTGATTTAAATTTATTTTGACGAGTGAAATTACTCATGGGCCTAATTATATAAAATGGGCTTTAAGCGACTAAGAGTTGAAATATATTGAGTTTAGGTTTTTAGCCAATTTTGTCTTACCCCACAGTATGTTGGCGATCTCGTCGTGAAAAGAATAAGGACAACATATGATGGATTCTGTTTATTTGAGTTGGGAGACTAGGCAAAAATTTAGCTATAACCGAGATAGTCGCGACTTCTGGTTTTTGATTTCGTTTGTTGGTTCCAGTCAAAGACATTTTCCTTGTCTGAAACGAGAAAAATTGACATTAGTATGTCGTATCCATTTTGGAAATATAATTACGAGGTATATCCATTTGTTACTTCATTGGATTTCTGAATCTACCTCTATTGAAACATTCACTTGAGTGCCTGGCCTTGTATTTGAGGAAACTTTATTTTTAAAACAATTTCGAGAAAATAAAAATGGGCTTTGAAAGTTTTGAAATATGATTTCAAAGAATGGTTTTATAAAGGCATAGTTTTATAAAGATATGGTTTTTAAACTTTTAATTTATTCGTGTTTCAAAGTTTTAGGGCCATTGTGCATTTTTAATAAATATAATCTGATTGGTAGGAGAGATGAAATTAGAAATGATAATGAATATGCCACTAAATTTGAAAATAATAAATATCCATTCCTTGTGATTTTTATTATCCCTCCGCTATATATATTGGATAATTTGTTGAAATTATCACAATTAATCCTTAAGATTTTAAAGCATCAACATTTTTAACATGAAAGGGTTTTTTAGTTCGTAATACGAACTGGAATATAAATAATAATAGTAATAATAAAATGGATTTATAAATATGAAGCTGATAGTTTATAATAGATACACTGCTGGAAACTTTTACATTTTTCTTCGGAAAGGATAAGGAAAATCCTTCTTCTTGATTTTTGGGGTATTTGATTTCACGAATCGTCTAATTGTTGTCAGCAAGGTAAGGGGAAATCCATTTTAATTTACATTATGGATTTCTAGCTGAATTATTTTTGGAATTCGTTTGGTCGCTGTGTAATCACATCATTGTTGCTGAGGCTATAAATCCTTAGAGTTGTTTCGGAATTTTACTAGGGTCTTTAACACTATCATAATAAGGACAATTGTTTTTCGGATCACGTTAAATCTCAAAAGATGATGAAGGATGATTAAAATTTTGATCTAGCCTAATAAGGCCAAGGTTCAACCTCCGTCCAAAGCATATTTGGTAGTTAACTGTTTAGTGCTATACTAAGATGGTCAATTATTTGATGAGCTTTGGTGCAACTTGAACCTAAAACTCAAACGTAAAAGTTGCGTCCAAACCCCCCTTAACTTCTTTCTTTTGTCCTTCCTTCCTCATCTAGCCGAACCATATTCTTATCCTTCTTCTCTCTCTTTTTTGCAGCCTCATCTCCTCTTTTTCCTCTCTTGTTTGCGCATTAGAACTTGCCTCAGTAATACTTAAAGATCTAATTTCTTCTCTCCGATCATTTCTTAGTCCATAATACCTAATTAATCTATCTGATCTTACTCATACCATTTAAGTGTCTTCCTTAGGGAGAGATCATTTGGTTGGATCGGAATGAGCCAAATGTCTCAATGCTCTAGGGCTAAGAAAATTTGCCGAGGCAGTTGGGCTTGCACCGGCCAGTTTATTCAAGATCTTAGAATATGATTTGTTGTTTGTGCTGCATCCACCTTTTGTATACCTTGTTTAATAGGTTCTTTCGAAGGACATTTCGGAGATGAAGAATAAGCTATTTTGGATGGTTTTTCTGAGGTGAATCTCAATGAGATTTTAGAGGAATCTGTGTTGTACACGGACTTATATAATCTTTTGTTTGATCGATGGTGTAACCATCATTTAGTGACACATCATATTCGATTCAATTTGTTATTCTTGTGTGTTGTCTCATGGAGTTACTTTCAGTTATTTCGCCTATCTGCTTTTGTCCTTAGACAATATTAAATGAATTTCCATGAGGAGCAGTTTTGTGGTAGGTTTCTTTTCTCATCATAAATTTTCTCTTACTAGAGATGGTGATGTAGAAGCTTACAACAACACCAACAGTGTTTGTAACATGAGATTGAGAATTTTGGCTACCATGATATGGTTTATCAAAGATCATAAAAATGGTATGAGCTCCAGCCGCGGAGCAAGACATCTCGTTTTTATAGCCATTATTTTGGGGAGTTTCGGTGTTGTTTAGTCGTCGTCTTTTTTGTTTTCCCTTTCCAGCATCAGGTTTTGGTTTTGTGGTGATTCGTGCTTGTAACTGTTAGTGTTGTTGAATCGCACGACTTAGGTTAATGAGATTTCAATGTTTGGAATGTTTATGTCATTCACGCATGCCTGTTTGAATGAAATCTCAATTTTCTTTTCTAAACTAACAGTTGTCCTAGAGCTGCAAAGAATAGAATTTTGTGTTGGAAATTTTTGCAAAGGACTGGTTCTACATCATGGGTATATAAATAAATCATTGTTCCTTATTAAAGCTAAAATTTATCATTTGTGTTTTGTGTGTAGTTTTATTTTTTGCTTTTTTGGCGTGACTGACTTCCTTTTTTGCCAACATGTGACTTGAATCGTTTAAGTTTCAGCAAAATACATTTTAAAGCTTTTGGAAAACGTTGTTTGAAAAATAAATTTTTTATCATTTTTAAATTTTTACTGAACCATTTTCAATTATTTTGGTTTGTGCAAAAACGCAAAATTTGGATACAACAATGTATGCATATTTAATTATCCGTTTTACATTAAAATGGATGATTTAAAAAGAGAAAAGAGCACATTACAAAAAAAAATTATTTTTCATATCAATCTCATATGGAAAGTAAAACGGTATTGAAAAGAAATTTTCAAAATAAATATAAGAAGTTTCAAAGCGAAAATTTCAATTTTTGGTCACATGAATAGCGCAAGGAATATGTTTGGATGATTTTTGTGCATGTTTAGCGGTGCAAAAAGGACCAATGATACGATACAAACGTTAATGATAACATGGAAAAGGCTATTTTAGCGTTGGAAACGTTGTTTCCGTACTTGTCAACAATGTGCACAGGTTATTAATTAACTCATTTTACGTCTTAGAGCTTGTTTTACGCTTCCTTTACAATCTATAAATGGAAATTTTTGGAGTATTTTGGTAAATGAGGTGAAAATTCCACTATAGGGTGGGAATGGAAAAGTTGTAAGTGGGCAAAATATTAAAATTCTTCGCTTCGATTTCCTTTTTCCGGTTTAGGAGAAATTAAATAGGAAACGATTAGACTACATGACGTTTTATTGGTATGGTTCGGATGCGAAATTGGTTGCTTCACACTTTATTCGTAATTGTGTGAATGTAATCGATGAAAAAGAATTTTCAAAAATTTGCACTAATATAGAACTGCCAGTATATTTAGGATGTTTTGCATCATGTTTTCAAAAGTTTTTTAAAAATTTATTTCATATATGTAAAGGGTCCGATTTTGAATCATCTTGTATGCATGTTTTGCAGTTGAAATGCATAATCATGCACATATACACATGATTGCAAAGTGAATGAACACAAATTGGTTGTGTAGGATAGGATAACTAGGTGTCAGAATTTCAGGCCGAAATTCCTTTTAAGGGGGGGAGAATGTAACAACCCGGAATTTTGGCAGTATTAGTTATTTAATTATATTCTCAAAAATAGAAATTTTTGCAAACGATGGAATTTAACTATGAAACTTTAACCTATGCGTTCGTCTTGGAATGCTGGTTAACATTCATGTTTGGAGTTTCGCTAGCTGAGTCCATATGAATAAATTACCGCAAAATACGGAAAATGGATAGAAATAAATAAACATAATATATATATATATTTCCCTGTTTGAGCAGCCCTTATTGGGCAGAACGTCCAGAGGGAGGTCGACCGCCCCTAGGGAGGGTGTCAGCCGCTTCGGGCCTATAGTGCCCAATGACGGCTAGGTTTTGAGGGGCAATTTCATTATATTTTATAATACAAATGGACGGATGTTAATGTAAATAAATCTAACAGCCCTAGGACATTTCCACTCCTATAAACAAAGCAGTGAGGCCTCA
Organism: Allium sativum; assembly: GCA_030737875.1. Lineage (NCBI taxonomy): Eukaryota > Viridiplantae > Streptophyta > Magnoliopsida > Asparagales > Amaryllidaceae > Allium > Allium sativum. The sequence goes on along the minus strand of CM060915.1, from coordinate 578,292,760 downwards.
TTTTTTTCCATACAAATCTGTGGGCAGCAGCAAAGCCCTGTCATTTTCCTCCCTCTTCTAACCAAATTTCTAAAATAAAAATATATTCATACACAACAAATCAAATCCAAATTATATGGAATTGAGTGGATTATCAGATTCAATGGAAAAGAATGCAAATTGATGATTCAAATCTTATTCTCTCCTCTCTTCCTATTTTCTTACATCTCTACAGATCTGAATTTATCCCCTTTTCATAAACTGTAGATTTGTAAGAATTTGGGAATCGTAAGCCTAAAAGGTTCAAACTTTGAATTTGAATGCTTTAATGTAAAAGGAAAATTTAAAAATACAGTTATAATAACTTATCTATTTCGTTTGAATTAGATCTAAATTTGTATGCCTATTTTCTATCATATCTATTCACTAAATTATTGTAATTGTATTGACACCCATCAGATCTGATTGTAAACATTGTTAAAACTTGAATATTATGAATTACGGTTAGGCATAAATATTAATTGTTAAATTTCTTAAATATTTTATACCTATTTCCTACAATTATGTTGTAAAAATGTATTATGAACATTGCATAGCACTGTAGATCTAAAAATCAGTCCCATTAAACACCATTTAGATGTAGTTACATTCCAGATCTCTAGTTCAGTGTTGAATAATAAATTAGGTAAATTTGGGTAAAAAGGTAAGATTGTTAAATTATGTGATTGTAATAAAAAAAATATGCATGTATGTATTCAATGTTGTTAGGTTTTGGCTTATTTGTTATAAAGATGTCATTTTTCTCCTTTTGAATAAAAATGCATTATTTTGAAATCACAAGTGGTATGATGAAAAGGATTAAAAGGGAAAAGTGGTGCAAATGTACGTGTAAATATAAATATACATATTTGTGCATAATTTACATCAACTCTTCCAAATTATATATATTTACATATATTTCTTATGATTTTTAAATACGCCAATTCCATTAATTAGGCATAATTTACAATGATTATGACTAACGGTTTTTTTGTAGGGTTAAAACCTTTTGGAAAGATTGAATGCAAAAAGAAATGTTTGGTTATTGACTTAGCTAAATCATAAAAATTAAAAAAATTAAAATAAAAATTAAAATATATACATATTATCCATCCAAATTAGCGTAAAATGGTAAATTATACATTGTGTTAAATGTTTGAAAGTTTGAACAGTTGAATGGAATTCATTTATGGAATCATACATGTAAATTATATTCCATACTTAATGAATTTATCTATGGTGACTGTTGTAGCAATTTGTGCAATTAATTGTTATAAACAAGGATACAAATAAATAACTAACAAATGTAACCAATGTTGATTGAGAAAAGTAAATATAATAGGATAGTGGTTACAATTCCCAAATTAATTAGGATAAATGTTGTACACTCCAAATTAGGAAATTGGAATTATAACCGCATTTAGACACGAGGTTAAGCTCAACTTGTGGTATAAGCCTGCGTGGAATCGACCAGCAAATCCTGCAACCATAGGTAGTCATCATAATGTGAAGGGTCTAATGCGTAAATGTAAATATACTAAGGCATGAGGTTAAGTTCAACTTGTGGAAGAAGTCTTCCCGGAACCGACCGGCAAATTCAGCATCAACAAGTAGTCAACTTAATGTGAGAGGCCTGATGCATGAATATATACACATATAACAGTCAACCAATAAATAATAATAGTAATTGTATGTTGGGGTACAACAAAAAGATAACTTGGGATTGATAAATAGTTGCCATAGGAAACTACGACCATTATGGTCTTAAAGTGTGATAAACAAAGAAATAAAGTAAATGGGTGTAAAAAGGGGATTAATGGGTACTAACTGCGTTTAAATACTATGTCCAAATTGGTGAAGTAATCGAATAAATATCCAAGGTAAAAAGAAGATATAACCTTCCTTACTTATATTAATATATAACTTATAATTAAAAGCTAGAATTGGACTTAATAGGTTAGTAATGTGAAACATTATTAACCATAGGAACCCGTGATGATAATGAATTGTGTGCGTATAGTATTTCCATGTGGAGGGACTAAATGGGAATGACTTAATAACGTATCCCACTTTATCCTAATAGGGAAAGGTATTAGAGGCTAATGGGGTACGAACTTAATAACCTTCGCGTATAATCCGCTTCCTAGGCCTTAAGCAACTAGGTTTGAAGAGTCCACATAGGGATGGGTCTTTCAGTATAGGGGTCTTAAACAACATGTGTGAGCATTGTCGACCCAAACCTAGAAGCTAAAAAGTCAGATATGTCTACCTACCCGACGTAAAGTAGTAAGCGACTAAGGAGTTATCTAATATGTTCAGCTAGAAGGTATAACAAGCGATAAAATACCATCTCTCACCTTATGCGGGGTAAGGGTATATATGTGAATGACAGAAGTCGTAACTTCTAGGGCCCTTAGCTAGTTCCCTCTATTTTATGTTAAGTTTGAATCAGTTATCGAGGAATAATAAGTGATAAATAGGTCCGCCTAGGGTCTTAAGCGATCAGAGAGAATCCACCCTATCTATCATCATTAGCAAGACATTAAATGACGAAGGAAGAACGAATGAAAGTATATATATATAGAAACTCCGTAAATAGGGGTCTAACCTCGATTAAATAACCATCCATGTTCTGGTATAAATGCTTCACCAATATGTGCGTAAATGATCTATCTCTGTATCATACTTTGGGAATACTACTTGGGAAGAGTAGTAAAGTCGCGCGTAATCATTTATAAGGTTAGGTTAGAATCACTTACATTAGTAGGCATACATTTTGGTTTGAACCAAACGGGATACATCTGTGTACTATAATTTGTGTCGTACATTTCTTGTTCACCAGAATCTTGTTGTTCTGACCCCTTCCTCATTACAACCACCCAGATTTGTAAGAGAAGGTCAATTTATCACCGATGTTTAAGTTTGGCTTTCGATTATCGTTCTCTCTCATGTTTGGTATTGGCAAAGTGGCCTACTTTGGAAAAGGTAGTTACTTTAGTTAATACTAGATTATCCTGCTTTGTTTCCGCTATGAGTGATTTTATTGTACCCTGATTACGCTCATGCTCATTTATTAGAGCATCTAGATTTACATGCTCCATGCTTGGATGTGTTTGAGTTTCGATTTTTATCGAAATTTAGGCACAAAAAAGTGTAGGCTGTTACAATGGTGGTGAAGAGAAGACGGGGATCGTGGTGTCCGGGCTCGGGCTGTCTTTGGTGGCGACGAAGTGGAATTTGGATCAGTTGTGGCATGGCCAAAGTTGAGGTTTTGGTGAAACAGAAGTAACAACGGGATGGGATATTGAACGAAGAAGAAGAATAAGGTCGAGTTTAATTTATTTACTAAAGGCGATTAAGGGAACTAATTGCTTCATTAGTTAATAATAAGCTATTTTGATTTATTTAAACTAGTCATAAGTGTATCTATTTCATATGATAAAAGAATGACATGAAACAAGTTACATTTGAATCGTATTCGCGAAGCCTTTGCGTACGAGCTAGTTTGGAATGATTTGGAGCTAGCTGGAATTTTATATAATTTTAAACGTATGTTTGATATTAGATTAAGTGATGCAGAATCATCGATCAAAAATGAAATATGATTTAACTCTCATGCTTTATAAAATACAATGATTGGTTAATTTCATATAATTATAATTAACTTGTTAGTATAAATAAAGTGTTTGGATGCTTTGGATGTTTATTGTTTGTTGGATGATTATCGTATTTATTTCTCCATCATCTTAAATGCATTAGATTAAAATTTATGTTACATATGCATTTATTAAATAATATTATGAGCTGTGATGAAGGGAAAACAGGTTGGTGGGATCCAATAAGATTCCTCGAATATTTTGATGTTATTTGATATCATATTAACCATATATGAACTATTTAACCCTTGTAACTTTGAATTCTGTTTGGACGTTGGTTGTTGAATCGAAATTTGACATTGGTTGTGTTATTATTGATAAACAGTATTAATTAAGGGATTGGCAGTACATGGTCTAAAATCCATCTTTTTAAGACGTTGATTCGTCATCAGGCGAATTGTCAATTTTGGAAGTTTTAAAAAATTTATAACTGAAGCAAGATTTTCAGTTGTATTTTATAAGTTATATTAAAATAGAAGTTTTAAAAATAAATCGATATTTATAAATTGGTTTTTAAAAAGTATTATAAAATGATTATATAGGAAGATTTCTATGTTTAAATATGTTTTATAATCGAATAAGTCAGAAATTAACCTAAGGTTAATAATAATCTGAAATAATTGTTTATACGGAAACAATTTGGTGACGACCGCCCATAACTCTTGCACTTAACAAGAGGAATAATGTGCTGAAAGATGTGCCAGACAGCTATGGATGATCATCAGGGTGAGAATAACACAAGTGGAACCTGTCATATTACTCACAGCGCATGGATAAAATATAATAGAACATATACAACGGGCAATTATAGTAAAGAAGAAATGATCAAAATCTTAAACTTTCATATCATCATGAAATATCCATACATCAAACTGGAATACATCATAAGAGTCTGTACAAAATGACTCACTACAGGTCACTTAGAGAATACATTGAACATAACAGCAGAAAACAACAAATACTAGATATTAGGAAATAATACGTCAGCCTCCTGCTCGTCGTCACTCAAAAGCCTCGTCCACATAAAGATCTACTACCTGCCACATACTACTCAGTCTACCCATCCACAACAAGATGAACAACCCAAGGTAATAAGAGGGAGACATAAAATCTTGAGTTAGATAATAGTCTTAATGAGCGATAAAATAGCTATCTAACATCATCAATAAAGTATATGAGAAATAAGTAGATCAATCATCTAATCTACCAACACCAATAGTGAAGAAACCCAAACTTGTCTCCTCCACATCTGACAATGATAGCCTTAACAAACAATCTGCTAGTTATCCATCGTAGATCATCCTTATCGAGATCAACATTTCCCAAGCATATGCCCTGAAGGCCTAAACCAATATCAAACAATCGCACAAGAAATGTCTTATTCGACTTCAAATGATCTACACAAAATGATACAAGTAAAGCAATCAACATCCATGACTCTGGCCTTCACCGCCAAGCTTACCTTGAAATCATCGTTAATCGCATGACTAGCCCAACTTGCTATCAATCAAGGGATAATGGTAAATCCCATTCTAGCAAAACTCCGTACGCATTTCAACGATACGTATCTAATCCTTTCGACGATACCTAGGGTACTCAAACAGCTAACTTCTAGTCTTTTGGGCGTCCCCATTATACCCCTTCTTTGAGTCCGCTAGAACCTCTGACTAATGATAATCCCTCAGCCTTCAACATCTATAGCCATACAACTTGACGACTATCCATAAGCTCAAGCGACTTCTTAAGAAACCATTATCCACGACTCAAACTTCCTTGAGTTCTCACATCTTCGTTGCATTTAATCCATCAACGAACACATCACAATGCTTCGAACATTCCAGCTTGAATACAACTCGAAGCCACATCCGTTCTCGAACAAAAAATAACATCATTTGGAAGATATTCGATAGATCATTCACTGCCTCTTATATGGATCATTCACCGTTCCATGTATATACTTTTCACAGTGTTTCACCCCCTTTCCATAATGTTTCAGAATGCTATGGTACATTGAATAGCATATGCGATCCATCATTCTGCTCCATCAAAACCTAACCAACCCATCAGTGCCGATCCATCCAAAAATATGACCGATCCATCTATCAAAACCATGGCCGATCCATCCATAATACGTGACCGATCCATCATAGGATGCTTTCTAGATCCAATAGGTCTGCACATCGATCCACTAATTTTCGCATGTCCGATCCATTAATTTTGAACACTTTCGATCCATACTTTTGCATGTCGATCCATCAGTTGTGAATGTTGCCAATCCATCAAATCTGGCCTTGCTAATCCATCAGATCTGCCCATAAAATGCTCTACCAATCTGTTACTCAAAACTTTGTTGATCCATCCCATTTAGTATTGTTGATCATCATTAAAATCATGTCGATCCATACCCTTTTTGATCAATTCCAACACTTGCCCGATCCATGCAACTCATGCTTATCCATAACCGTAGACGATCCATCATTCCGCTGATCCACGGAAGGAAACACCACCACCGATCAATCCAGTTTCTTGTGTAGCAAGTCACAGTTCACACCCAAAACCAATTGAACTCCAAATCTATGCGATTCCAAACAATCATCCAATGACACAATCAAATGGTCGTAAAACAAAACTAACACATCAAATTATCATCAACAATCATATGAAATTCATCAAATCATGATTAAATAATAAACGAATCAATAAATGGAACGCATGAATTTACCGATTTAAGTTGCTAGATTAGATCCTATGGTGATTCAAATGAAAACATGCTTACCATGATGTGGATTTAGGTGAAAATGACTTGGAATGATGAAAATAAAGATCAAACAACACATATACTTGATTGACCCAGTCTGAGCGATGCTTATCACTCACCAAATCTTCAAAATAACTTGAAATCAATGATTCTCTATACTGGACATCGAATAACAGCGAAGAACGATCTTCAAATCATCCAATTTGATGCCATCTACTCTTCCTTGATGTTGATCTTCAATCTACTAATCTAGATGTTGGAATTTAATGGAGTAGAGATGTATTTAGTCGAGCAAGGAGGATCATCAACTCTACCAAATAAGAAATGAAGAAACTAAACAATTCTCCTTGCCTCTACCCTCTTATTTATAGCCAACAGCCACTAGCCTAAATGGGCCTCACTAATCAACACACTAAAGGCTAATTAGTCTTTCCAGAAATTGTGTAGCACTAGAACCAAAACTTTAATGTGACCACTCTACGGAAGTGGAAACATCATTTACTTTTCAATAAAATCAATCTCAGCACCTTATTCAATCCCAGTCAAAAGTTATGCCCTATACAAAACTAATAGGGGAAAAATGGTCATAAATAAATTTGATAAAATCATGGATGTAGCACCCCAGATTTTTAGCTATTTAATATTGAATATTTAAAATTTATTTTTAATATTGAATTAAAGTTACAAATGGATTTTTATTAAATTTATCAATTTAACAATTTATATGTGATTTAATACCAAATATATCGACGATAATTGAATGCTGAGTTTAAACTAGATCTAAACAATTTGGTTGATGAATATGAATTTTATTTTGAATTAGTACGATAATAAAAATTTATTATTAGTAAATTTGATTATTTGAAATCGATTTATATTTTAAATCGAATTTAGTTTAAAACGTCAATTTAATTTTTTATTTACTTTATGCAGTCGAATTAAATTACAGAATCAGTTCCGTGAATTTTAGAATAACGTTATAATCCGGTGACTTCAGTCGTTATGTTAAAATAACGGTTTAGGGTCCGCTAGACATTTTAAGTTATTTAATTAAAAACAAAATTTAATCAAATAAAATATATTCTTAAATAAAATAAAAACATATTCATCCGACCTCTTTTCTCTTAATCAGACCTACTAAATTCATCGTGCCGAAAAACATGTCTCTCTTTTTCAGTATCAAGCAAACATAAACATAATGGCTAGTACTTTTTGCTCCCTGTTCTTCCCTGTAAAACAACGACTACTTCACTGCTTTTCGTGCTTGTTCCTCTGTTAAAACTAAAAGCTTCAATGAGAAATAAAAATGGCCGAACCCAATTTCATCTCAACAAATCAACTCAAGGCCTCCGTGATTTTCTTCTTTATAATATAAACCGAAACCAACACATGCCTTTTACCCCTTTTCCATTTCGTTCCTTTTCTTCTGTCAAAATCAAAAATCGCATTACAATTCAAGGGTTCCCGGAAGCTCGTCGTAGCGCTCGCAAACCGAGGAGTTGGGATTTTTCGACAATGGTTTGGGGATGCGACGTTAGACGGGGAGGACAGAAGCCTTAAGCTCTCGATTTCTGGAGCTTTTCTTTTCACCGATGATTAGGGTATTCAGGGACTTGGGGTTTTTCAGTTTGCAAGGCATGTTTTTGCTTGAGTAGTGGATAACGCGGGTAGTATTATGAAGCGGGGGTGTGCGATTTTAGAAGGGAGGTTGATGTCGGTTTGTTGCTTCTGGTGGAGTGCGATGTTTGAAGGAGTTCGACCGTGGGTAATGTGAGTTTGACTGCATATGTTTGGGGTGAACAATTTGGAGAGGCGGTGTATAAATGTAGAGTGTTTGGTCCCTGTTTGTTTTAAGATATGAACTAATGATGAAGGAGGGTGGTTTGGGGAATTTGGCAGTAGGTTATTGGAAAGCATGACATGACTGAGACTGGAGGCGTGAAGGGGAGATTGGCCTGTGTTTTTATCTGAACCGTAGAGGCTGATGGGTTATAGTTTGAAATAGGAATTGATGCAGTGGATGGGTAGTCCTTTGGAGGAGTTCTTCAAGATAGTGAGGCTGTTGTTTTGGAGGCAGTACAGTGAAGTCAGATTTGGCATTTTGTTGTTAAGGTGCGATAGAGGAAGACTGGAACTCGAATTTGAATTACTAGTGATGAAGTTTCAACAGGAAGTCAATGTTTTAGTTCAGGAAGTTGTGAAGCCAATTCAGGATGGGTGCGCTATTCTTTTTTCCTAGAACTGGAGTGGGAATTGGTGAAGAAGATTAAGGGAGGAATTTGAGTCAAAAGTTGGCCGAGGTAATGCTTGAATGCAGTGATTAAAATTTAAATTATATTTGTTGAAGGTTGGCTTGGTTATTGAAGCTAATAGCAGTAGCCTTTCTGGAATGATTGATTTTGTTAGAAGTTGAGTGTTTTTGCTGATGGATATGTGAATTTGGTATTTTGAAATGTAGATGAGAATGGTCTGTCACGTATAGGAGTTGATCACACTAATTTGAGGCTGATCTCAGTAGGCTTGGCTGGTGATTGTTGAATTGCTTCACAGTTGATCAAGGAAGCAAGGTATACGTTTTTATAATTTTAAAATACACAGAAAAATTTATTTATTTATTTATTAATAGTTAATGTAAATAAACAAGTGTATAATTGTTAAATAAAAATAAATAATTATATGTTCAAGATGGGCGATTCAAATAGATTCAAAGCGAAGAAGATATGGAACTAAACAGATATTCGGCCAATAAATTCAAGTGAGTAAATCTCACTCGTAGTTTTATTTTATGAATAAATTGTTGGTTGTTTGGGTGCATGCATGAATTATTGAATTGTTGTGGTTGCATATGTGTTAGTCTTTAGGTGATGGTTGAATATATATATAGTATTGGTGATTGGATGTTCCCGCGGTACCATTAGCGGATGCCCGCAGTATCATTAGCGGATGATTTCCCTATACGCCCCACAATATATATAGTATATGACCTTCATACCGTGATATCCTGCCTTGAAGCAGGATTGGTATTATTATTGTTATTGACTAACATCTATGTATGCAAGGAAAAATAGGTTGGAGGGGTCCAACTGGATCCCTCAAAATTTATTTATCGTTGTTTTTATATGCGTGATATATTGAAATGGATTGATATTTGTGTATTTGAATGTTTGAATACCACTGGCCCTAGATATCGATATCTAAAATATTATACCAAAATGTTTTTATATTTAAAAAGGAAAATTTAATTTTCAAAGTAGAAATTGAGTTACGAATGGATTTGGAAATATTAACTTGTTTTGAATAATAAAAACAAGTAGCTAAATTATAAGCGATGTTATAAAAGGGAAAGAAAATTATCATTTGATAATTTAAATTTTTAAATTCAAATATGAATTTAAAGAGAAACATTATTTTTTTGCTAAGTGGAAATTGGATTTCAAATGGAATTTGAAATTGAAAACTTGTTTTAATATTTAAAACAAGGAGTGAAATGTATAAACGATAATTTCTTTAAAATAAAGAGAAATAACTATTATTAGATAATTAGAATTTAAATTCAAGTATGGATTAAAAAGGAGAACTGAAAATCATTTTCAAAGCCAACGATGTAATTCATTCTGATGTTCGAAAGGTAAATTGAATTGGAATAAATCCGTAAGGGTTTATAAATAGAATTCGACTATGTCGAATTTATAAAATATTTAATCTCAGAAAAGATATTGGATTTATATTAAATAAAACTGTACTTGAATTTTGATGTGAAAAAAGATTCTATATTTGTATTATATATATATATATATATATATAAATTATATAAAATTGTTAGACCAAAAAATGGTCCTAACACCCAAATCGTCGTATTTTGAGCATAGGATATGAAGAAATAATCGAAAAATAGAGAAAAAAGCAAGACAACGGGATTTTTATAGTGGTTCGGCGTTAACGAGCCTACGTCCACTTCATATTTTCTCATTTCACTCGTAGATTACAATTACATTGAATATTGTTTTTCAATCACTTGAATTCAATGAATAATTCTCTCCGAATCCATTGAATTTATTGAGGAAGATAGTGGTTATTCATGGAGAAGTGTTGGCCATGGCAGCCATGGATGAGGAGATGCCAAAAACCCCCCCGAAAATGCCATCTGAAGGTGTATTTATAGCTGTAGGAAAGCTCCTGGGAGGACTGGGTCGTGGTAGGACACGTGGCAGGCGATCCATGAAAGTAGGAGCAGGAATAGCCTTAAGAATAGGTCAAAACAGTGCGCTTATCTGCAGGTTCGGTGGTCGGATCGTGGTAATGGGATTGGATCGTGGTCACGGTACGCACCATGAACGGGTCGTGGTCAGAGGGAGCGAGCAGGGTGGTGACGAGTCGGATCGTGACACGTGAGGGGCGATCCGAGGGGGGGCGATCCGATCGAGGGCGAGCTGATGGGGGCGATCCGATGCGATGGCCTGAGTCTTCGATGCTAGATTACACCCATTCACGGAAACGGGCATAACTTTCAAATCGTAAGGCCAATTGAGCCAAACCAAAGCTCAAACTGAAGCTAATTCAAAGGGCTACGAGTATTTGAGGTGAATAAATCCAAATGAGGTCATTTGATAGGGGTTTCGGGCCAGCTTATACTGATGTGGTGATTTTGACCAAACTGCCTTGTGTCTTCTGACGATGTTTCCAATGCCAGTGAGCGATGTTATCCAGAGATTCCATATGAGACAGCATTTACCCAGAGGTGTGTCAACATGATCTTTGCTTTGGGTAGCCTGGTCACAAAGCAGGCTAACATTTTGCCCCCCAAAGTACATCTTATCGAAGATAAGATGTGCTTTGAATATGTTGAGCTAAATCTTTCTGGAATATCATTTGTCCTTGAGAAGGCTTTATCCAATTGTTGCATTGCTTCCATTGGAGCTAATCAGGCTAAGTTCCACGGAAGGAGTATATGAGATGACCAAGAAATCGTTTAAACCTTGTCGGATCAAAGGATCTAATTCATCCGTCAGATGTCATGCTAAATCGTTGGCTCCCGAGCGTGATTCTACACACACAGGTCATTGCCAAACAACATCATTATTCTATGCAAGCCAAGCGCGTGGTAGGGTTGGACTTTCTTTTTCATATGAGCCAATGTATGAAGTAGCCAACCAAATCATGGGGCAAAGTAAGAATCTTTGGGCTCTGAGCTAACAACTGGACTATTGGGACGACGCATATCAGAATCAACGTATGAATTTGTCATTTGTATTCAAGTTTGGATCATCTTGATATCTTGGTATTGATCCAGGATCTTAAAATCGCATTGAATCGTAACAGTAGGGATCTGAAGGCCATGATCACTCTGGATCGTGGTCAAAGGAATCCGCGATCGCTCTGGATTGCTTCGCAATTCAATAATCATATGCAAGTCAGTAAGAGACGTAGTTGATACCATGTGAACCAGTGCTCGTGCGATCGTCACTATCATAAGGCAGTGAAGGAATTTGTCACACCTTCCATCCGGTGTAGCAGCGATTTAAACCTTTGAAGTCACACTTGACCCGTAAACTGACCCATTTGAACGGGCGAGATGCATTCTGTCACATTCTGAAGATATAGTGTATACATTTCGGGTCATGTGCCAGGCCAGGGTCATATTCAATGTCAGCTTGCGAATCGGCATTCATGCTATGAGGGCCACTGGAGGACAAGCGAAGTTAATGCTTATGCCCCCAGCGTCGGTGGGGGTGAGCTAAGTTATTGGGGCATACGGTCTTTAAGCTCTTATACTCTCTGCAGTTGATTCAGGCCGTAGCTGAGTTGCAAGTTCAGCTATTCTAGTTGACCCAAGTTGTCCTGTGCTCTTCTTGAGTCAGCAAGAGTTCGAGTTGTACATGCGAATGGTCGAATCACATTTTCTTTGATATCATCTCTTCTCTTTAGTCAGATAGTGAGGATTGCCTCACCGGGCATCAGCGACTTCGGAAACTCTTATCAGATCAATTGCGGAGTCAAGTAAGGTTGTTGAATGCGAGTGAATAAATGTCGTTATGAAGTTAGTTGGGCCCCACCGTTTATGCTTCAGCCTAGTCCGAAATGGTTATCACAGTCTTATTGAGTCTCTTTCTCATGCTCGGTTCAATCGAGCTTGACAAACAAGATCATGGGCTCGATAAGTGGTATAGATTCTCTTTGGAATTTCACATTCTTGTCGTTGTTTTCCAGGGCTTTTCCTTTGTCCTTATCGTTTCGGGAATTAGAAGATACTCCGTTCTTTAGTCAGGAAGGCCTCTAGGTCATTCGTCTCGACGTTAACACCTTTTTGTAATGAAAGTCTATCGACTTCAGGGTTGAATTCATCAAAATCTCTGAGCAAGTCTTGTTATAGAGAAAATTTAAAGTCCGGGGGAATAATAGAGGATCCTGACGTCCCATGTGTGAGGGCTGTAATTGTTATTATCCATATCATCTCGAGAAGCGCCGCCTCTCGAGAGGCGCCGAATCAAACTAGCGAGCAGGTTGCCATCAAAGAATTGATGCACATTATCAAGATCCTGGCTGGTGCCCCCAGCATCGAATCTGAGATTACAAAGGGGGTCTTTGCTGATTTCTTGTTTCCACGTCGATATTGCCCCCGGGTCATGTTTCGAGTCATTCGACCTGACCGGGTTCCTGTTTTTCGAATTGTTGCGTTCTTTCTTGGAGCTGAGTATGAAATGTCGCTCGAGTATTCATTCGAGTTGGAGTTAAAACTGGTCGTGCATGATCTGTGTTTGTCACAATTCTTGCATTCTCATCTAGGATGTTGCAGGTAGCTATTCCATTGCCCATGTTTCCATCTACGACGTTCTGAATCGAAGCTGCACGTTGTGTGACTGCTGATTGGTTCGTGTTCATCTCGGGTGTTCCCACTTGCTTTCTGCATGAAGGGAGATGTTGGAGGCGAAATAGCTGCATCTTGTCCAATTGCTGTATGGGATATATCCAGCCTTATATGAGCTTCCCATTCTAGAAGTCGGTTGGGATCAGTAGATGGACATTCTCTTTGCATTTGTTTCTTGGTCCTCAAGGGGGCCTGTTAGGATCACAACACAAGTTTAAACACAGGCACTTAAGTTATGCTGTTTGTAAATATTTTCAATAGCCATGGCCCCAGTTATAGGGTAAGTGCGAAAGACATGAGGTCGGATCACTTCCCTTTCGAATTCAGACATGTATACATGAGAAGAGGAAGTCACTTTCAGAATTCAAGCGATCATACTATCCAAGCATGGAGTAGGACGTGTTTGGGACGGTAAAAGAAGCCTGTAATTCATAAATGTCTAGAATTCCACGATTACGTCAAATCGTATTAAGGCCAAGGAATCAATGATCGCTCAAGATCGTACTAAGGTAGGGTAGACATCAAAAAAAATCTCAGGGCCTCGCCAGGTCCTTCCAGTTGCGAGTATGAAGTTGTATAACATGTCGCTGAATAATTCACTATCCAGGCTTCTTTTTCTGTCATCGCCGTGAGTCGCACAGGCAGCTTAGAATTATACGCCTACGTCATCCTTCTGGACGCGGCCCTTTAGTTATTCCCTACTGGTCTGCTGTTGTTGTACGAGTTCGGATCTCGCATTTTGTCCAGCTTTGTTTTGTGAGCCTGTACTTAGTGAATGAGATTCCATTTCTTTTTGTACTGCTGTGTTCGTGTGCTGCCCCCCATTCCCGGAAACGAGTGGTTCGAGCTCCATTTTCATTCTTGGTCCCAGTCGTGTGACGGGATAGGATCCCTTGAGTGGCATATGTCGTCATGCATTTATACTCTCCTGATCCTTCAGCGGAGCAGAAATTATGGGGGGTGCTGAGTCTCCAACACCTTTCTCAGCACTTAATCATAGACGCTTTTATACTCTCCTGGCGGTCGCCAAGGTTAGAGTTCGAACTCAGTTGTTCTCACGCTCCCCGATCCTTCAGCGGGGTAAGAGTTCTTTCTCAGCGCTCAATCGGAGACGCTTTTATACTCTCCTGGCGTTCGCCAAGGTTAGAGTTCAGACTCAGCTGTTCAGTCGCTCCCCGATCCTTCAGCGGGGTGAGAGTCCTTTCGCATTATCCTGTACCTGCGAGCATTCCATAATTAGTTATGCATTTAAACATTTGAAACGCAAATAAGCAAACAAGTCATGAAACATTATAAGTTATCAGTGCAACTTATAAGTGAAAGTGTAGTAAAGTAGTATGTATGTATAGGCATGCCCCCAATCAATCATTAACTTAGTGGCTGACCAGGTCTTGTTGAGGATTGATTAGGACCATAACTGTGTTGCCCCCATGTCGGGACATGGAGGATTTGGGATCAGCTTCCATCCTGCCTCCCCGATCCTTTAACGGGGGAGGAATTTTCCCGAGGCGCTAAGTCTCTAGCGCTTTTATACTCTCCCGATCCTTCAGCGGGTTAGAGTTGCTGGGGCGCTGAATCTCTAGCGCTTTTATACTCTCCCGATCCTTCAGCGGGTTAGAGTTCGAGCTCGGTTCATGATCTGCTCAACGATCCTTCAGCGGAGCAGAAGTTCTCAGCGCTAAATCATAGACGCTTTTATACTCTCTCTCGACTCTGGAGAGTTAGATTTGGGACTCAGCTGTTCCATCGCTCCCCGATCCTTCAGCGGGGTAAGAGTCCTTTCTCAGCGCCAAATCATGGACGCTTTTATACTCTCTCTCGACTGTGGAGAGTTAGAGTTGGGACTCAGCTGTTCCATCGCTCCCCGATCCTTCAGCGGGGTAAGAGTCCTTTCTCAGCGCCAAATCATGGACGCTTTTATATTCTCCTGGCGGTCGCCAAGGTTAGACTTTTGCTCAGGCGGCTCTGATCATGGTACACCGCCATGCCTTGTGGACGTCATCTTTGCGTCCTTTATACTTTCTCTCAGCTCTGGAGAGTTAGAGTCACGGATCAAGCGGTCTGCAATCATGCACGCTCATCAAACTCGTCCTAGGTTTACATTTTAATCCAAGCTCCGAGGATTAAAACCAGTCGGACAAGCAGTTGGAGCATTTGCCAAGGCTTTGAGTTCCTCCGAACAGTCTACGGGAGGAATGGTTGGCACCAGACTTCGGGTACCTGCATTATTCACACCGCACGAATAAGTCACGTCGGTAACTCGGAAAGCATGTGAAAGCAAATTTTATGATTGAAAAGTAAGCAAATTAAGAGGCAGTGTTGCCTCCTTTATTTGAATTCATGTAATCTGGTGGCGTCGAGCACAGGATCGAGCCATGTAGGCGGGTCCATCTGGAGTCGGACTATGACTTTGTAACTCAATGATTTATGTTCAATTGTCTTGTGGTCTGCCACGTGTGAGCCAAGGATTGGATGGTCATCCTGGATCCACCTTGAGCTATACAGCATTCTTTAGACGAAGGGCGTGGCTTTTTAAACGAGCAGTTCAGTCGAGCTCGTTATAGTATTGCTCTATGGCTCTATATGCGGGTGTTACAAGTTTGATCGGTAGCAAATCCTGGATACCTACACCATCCACATATTAATTCATCTGAGTTAATTACATCAATAACTCATAAATCATGCAAATATAAGAGTCATGGTTATAGAATAATCCTGTTAAAGGAATGAGTATCATTCTGAGTGAAAAATGGCGTTGCATATTCATTGCAGGTCCATTTTGCTTCGCCCTATCTCTGTCAATAAAGGGCTTGATCGGGGTCTTGAGATGACAAAGGCGGCTAGGTAGGTACTATAAGCGAGTGATGAGTTCGCATCTCCTTCAAATCGCCTTTTTGCCCCCGTGCTGAGGGTAAGGATAGAGTGTCAGGAAGTCATGACTGGATTGCTAATGGTAGCGCATCTTTGCATTGGTGTTAGGTTGTAAATTAGCATGAGAACAATGGACTCATGCTTATAGAAATTTTTGCACTTTCCATGCTAGGAAATAGGATATTACTGCTGGTGGGATAATCATATCACATAAATTTGCTGATATACCCTCGATCACATATCGGGGACAAGGGTTGGTGCGCCGACAATTAACCAGCATTCATGCGTAAGCGTTCTAGATCTTCAACTCGCTATCTTTCAGGCAAGACTAAGTCAATTGGCCAGGCAAATTCTTGATGTATCAGCTCTGAATTAGATGATGTAATCTCGAGCAATTTATGCTCAAATCTGTAGTTGCCCCCAGCCTTAGGGGAGTGAGTCACTTGGCAGATATTCGATGAAAAGAGTGGAAGTATGAGTCTTCACTTTCTAACTTCAGAACGCCGTTCGCCAGAAGTTTCATTCATGTACATCTCCCATCTAATGGGTGGCTGACTGGTGATTTGGTCAAATCATTCAGGGCGGTGAATCCGGCAGTTGCACTCGTTGGTGTTTGTTTTGGGACAACCTTCCAAGAGAAATAGGCAATGTCGAATTGCATGTCATATCTCAAGGCATAAAGAACGATTACACGCCTTTCACTTCACCTTGTTAGATGCATTCTGTGTTGTAGGAAGTTTATCATGGAGTTAACCATGACTCTCTTCCGGGTTTGGTCTCCAACTTTGGATCAACTTCCATTTTATCAATGGTTGTATTTCATAGTGTCTTGATGGGGGTCATCTCTATCTTTTCTTGATTGCTAGACCCTTCTAACTTGGTCAGATTATCCGCCTTCTGATCTTCTGCTCGCAGGACATGAGATATGTTGTAACGTTCCAATACATCCAATAGCCCTTCTCCCGGTTCTAGGCAAGCTGCGAGTGGTGGTTCCTGCGCCTGGAATTCCTTTCGAGCCTGGCGAACAACAATGTGAAAGTCAGAAAATATGTTCAATGCCAGTATTCCCAACTCCTTAGCGAGTTTCAATTCGATAATCAGGGTGTCGTCTTCGGAGCCGTTGTCAGTAGCGGAGAATTTCAACTGCAAGCCATAGTAAATTGACCGCCCTTTAGGGGTTATTAATAAGACACCGGCGTTGGACAGTCAATCATTCTTTGCACCGTCTGATTACATCTTCCAGGTGCATCTTCTACATCTGACACATCCTCTTCGGGGGTGGTACATTTAGCCATGAAGTTGGCTAATGCTTGTCCTCGCATGGACTTCTTTAGGAGGGAATTGAGATCATACTGGTTCAGCTCTATGTTCCGTTTGAGAAATCTTCTAGATACCTCAGGTCGCTGCAAGTCCTGACGTAGTAGCTAATCAGTGTGCATCACAATCATATGAACCTGAAGATGGTCATGGGTCGCTTCCTTTTGGGCGGACTTTATTCAAATTTGATGCATGTGCGCCATTTCCCATTAGCATTCTTGACGAGGACGGGATTTGATACCCAAGCGGGATGTGTGGCGCCTCATATAAAACCATTGCCTTTTAGCCTTCTGAGTTCTTCTTTCAAGGCAGACGCTCTCCTTGGACCGAGCATACGTCCCAGGCTCGCTTGTAGAAAGCATGTAAGTTCCCTTGCTCGGAATAGGTATAAATAAGATCCGACTTCAAGACCTTAGTCAGGACGGCATCACCAATCAGAACATGTGTAGTTGTGTCATTAGATGTCACCCTTCTGCATCCCGAATCACCATCCTCTCTGGGGTTTATGTCTTCGAGCAGATCATCAGGCAATTCCCTTTGTGATGCTTCCTTTATTCGCAATATTGACACCTCCTTCACACTCCATTTCATCTAGGGGAAGTGTCTTTGGGTTTCACGCCATCTGTGTTGCATAGCACATTCCATCCAGCCAAATAGTCGGCTTCTTCAATAACTCGGTCACCATAGACCATTCTTACTACATCTTCGGTTGGCATATTTAGCAATAGGCTCTAGGGTGCAATGTAGGCTCTGAATTCTGTTGGAGCTGGTCTATCTGAATCTTGATCAGATGAGCTTGAACATGATAGCATAGCTTGTGAGGCTTCAAGTAAGGTTCGTATATCCTATCACAACTGTTGTATGAAGTGGAGAGCTAATGGTTGATTCATATTTGCGTTGATCTCAAATTCTCACTTCTTGACCAATGTCATATGGTGGCTGGTGAGCAGTCAAGTTGTTATCATCCCAGCAATGATCCATATATCCAATCACGGCCTGCGGAGGTTCAATTGGTTCCTAACTCTGGGGACCAAAGTACATCGATCTAACCCTTGGACACGTGGAAATAAATCTATCTCGATGCGGTTGACGGCCGTAGGACATACGTTTTTCACCATGCCATTCAAGCGAAGGGTAACTTTGTAGTGCTAGGGCCCTTACTTGCCGTCGGGTATCCCATTATTGAGAATCATGGTCATTAGGATCTTTTGAGTCATCCTCAGAATAGTATCCGGGTTGCTCTATGTCAACGTCATCTGGGATTTCGCCTGTAGGACAGGTTTAAGTCATGTAAGCTAGGTGATCACTATTCGCTCAGGAGCATCATCAGTTGCATTTGGGAAATATGCACACCATTGGAGCTCTGGAAGAGAAGGCTGTTATGAGACCATCATTATTTTGTATACTGCCATAGCCAGCGTGTCGAATCTTTTCAACAACTCCTCACATTCAATAACATCGGTAGATAGAGGTCATGGCTTCTGGAAAGAATCCTCAGAATACCTACCGAATCTTGGTTGATAAGCATTTGTGATAATTGTGGGTCAGAATGTACTCCGAGCCGAAGGCGAGCCGTGCTCCGAGCCGAAGGCGAGGCCGTCAGCGGGTCCGGGCGCAGCGCCGGCGGGGGTCCGGGGCCCCGCAGTCCCGGCGGCGATCGACCTTGTTCGTCACCGCACGATTTTTTCGATTTTGGAAGATAGAGCCTTTTCTGAAATGATCTGAAAATTACATTTTTTCCAAAAAATGTCACTTTTTTGGGTCGGATCGCGACCCTTGTTCGTCACCACTTTTCTGGGTCGCGGTTCGCTACTGTCGTCTGGTTCGTGGCTCGGATCGTCAATTAATCAACGTCTTCGGATCGGATCGCGGATCCTACACCAGGTCGGGTCGTGAAGGTCACTCTGGGCCCGGGTCGTGGAGGTCGTTTCGCGAACTACGAATCGGATCGTGATGGCTCTTTGGGCTCCGTTCGTGGAGGTCGTTCCGCGAACCGCGAATCGGATCGTGATGGCTCTTTGGGCTCCGTTTGTGGAGGTCGTTCCGCGAACCGCGAATCGGATCGTGATACCCCCTGCGAACCGCGAACCAAGAACCGTCCACCTGCTCTAACCTGCTCCTGTGCATTTTCTTTATTATCCTCATTTGGTCGCGAAGCTTTAGATCTTTTTCCAGCCATGATATCCGAATCGCTGGAATCTTCAAAGAAGTGAATAGTGAAACTTTAGGATCGTTTTCTCAGTGAAAGCACCAAAATGTTAGACCAAAAAATGGTCCTAACACCCAAATCGTCGTATTTTGAGCATAGGATATGAAGAAATAATCGAAAAATAGAGAAAAAAGCAAGACAACGGGATTTTTATAGTGGTTCGGCGTTAACGAGCCTACGTCCACTTCATATTTTCTCATTTCACTCGTAGATTACAATTACATTGAATATTGTTTTTCAATCACTTGAATTCAATGAATAATTCTCTCCGAATCCATTGAATTTATTGAGGAAGATAGTGGTTATTCATGGAGAAGTGTTGGCCATGGCAGCCATGGATGAGGAGATGCCAAACCCCCCCCCCCCCGAAAATGCCATCTGAAGGTGTATTTATAGCTGTAGGAAAGCTCCTGGGAGGACTGGGTCGTGGTAGGACACGTGGCAGGCGATCCATGAAAGTAGGAGCAGGAATAGCCTTAAGAATAGGTCAAAACAGTGCGCTTATCTGCAGGTTCGGTGGTCGGATCGTGGTAATGGGATTGGATCGTGGTCACGGTACGCACCATGAACGGGTCGTGGTCAGAGGGAGCGAGCAGGGTGGTGACGAGTCGGATCGTGACACGTGAGGGGCGATCCGAGGGGGGGCGATCCGATCGAGGGCGAGCTGATGGGGGCGATCCGATGCGATGGCCTGAGTCTTCGATGCTAGATTACACCCATTCACGGAAACGGGCATAACTTTCAAATCGTAAGGCCGATTGAGCCAAACCAAAGCTCAGACTGAAGCTAATTCAAAGGGCTACGAGTATTTGAGGTGAATAAATCCAAATGAGGTCATTTGATAGGGGTTTCGGGCCAGCTTATACTGATGTGGTGATTTTGACCAAACTGCCTTGTGTCTTCTGACGATGTTTCCAATGCCAGTGAGCGATGTTATCCAGAGATTCCATATGAGACAGCATTTACCCAGAGGTGTGTCAACATGATCTTTGCTTTGGGTAGCCTGGTCACAAAGCAGGCTAACAAAAATGAACTATTCCGAAATTGGAAACGAGTTTCAAATAATTTGTTGAAATGGAAGTTTTGTTTTAACAAGAAAGCTAATTTATAAACAACGTTTATAAATGTGATGAAATAATTTTCATCGAGTAATTTTTAAAATAAATTCCAAATGTTAGAAATGGAATAAAAGGTGAGGTTTAAACAGAGTTGTTGTATTACAAACTTTTATCTGTCTCTAGATAAGAATGTTGTCGATCAAGGTCTGAGAGGTAAATAAAATACCCCAACTTGAACGACTTCACTATTATCAAGCGATGATATTAGTTTGTAATGGTAAAAGAATATTGAATTGATTGATTATTTCCATAGAAGAAATTATAATTGGATTTCAATTATGTCGAAATTATATAGAATAATTTATGGAAGTTGGAATTTTATATAGAAATTTAGTTGTGAATACTTTTACACTCGGGTTATAAACTTTGAACTACAGAAATCGACGATTTTGGAAAAATCGAGTTGTTCAAGTTAGATTTGGAAACTGATTTAATTTATATTTAAATTGTAGAGAATGAAACGAACTCGCCGTAGTGCGGTAGTTCGTAATTTGATGGCTTGGACTTCAATTGAGTATATATAACTCAATATAAGTCGGAATTTGATGAAACAAGAAATGCCTGGACCTATTGAATAATAATTTTCTAATGGAAGAGAAAAATCTGGATTTCAACTTAAAGATTTTTCATTATGTCAAAATCAAATTTTAGAAAAGTCGTTGTAAAATCATTTAAAAACCATAACGATTTAATTAATTAATTTAAGGTATTTTTAGTGAATAAAAATCTGGATTTCAATTAGACAAATCCAAGTTTGAGTTATAAAATCGACTTGAACTCATGTGGGGTAAGTGGGTCGATTTTTGGAATAAAATTTAAATCTTTAATCATTAAATAAAATTAACTAATTAGAAGAATAATTAGTTAATGAAATTATGGAAATGAAATCGACTTTGTGTAAGTGAATAAGTTTTGAGAATTTAGATATAAAACTCGAGTTAGAGATGGCATGCAACTTGTGTATAAGTGAACTAAAGTATATTTGGATATGATGTATTCAAATCAAAGTGCATTAAGCAAAAGAACTAATTAAAAGAGTGGTTGGCGAATTTTGTTAGAAAGATTAGATTGATTGAAATAAAAGGGGAATAGACATATATATGTCAAAAACAGGTATGGAATGAAGAGTATGAAGATTTTAATTTAAATGCCCGACAAAAAGGTACATGTTTAAATTTCCATATGAGGCTCTATGCGCTGAATCGGCAAGCCGCTTGGCTTTTTGATTTTCTTTTTGAATGGAAAGGGCCTAGAGAGGCGAGTTGGGGTTTGAACGATTGACCGGTACAAGGGAGGTGCTGGCAAAATTTTCCAGAAATTTAAGGAGTTAGAATATCTTTAAGAAATTTTGAAAATAGAAATCAATATATCGCAATATATAGAATTCGATAAGGAAATTGGAAATATATTAATGAACGAATATAAATTAAAAGGGCCAGTGATTTGTTGATGGATGTTTGTTTTCCCTTTGATAGTTAAATCACTAGTTATCAAAGATTTTTGACCATCGTTGTCAATAGGAGAGACCGGTTAGATTAAATATCCGAAAACCACTCCGTATTGGCATAGACGTTGCGAATTGGATTATGCTGAAGAAATTGAAGATGGAGTGAAATACATGGGCTGATCTGTTTGTCCAGACCCAGGACAACTTGTATGGACGAATGTCTGACAGAGTATTCCTAACAGATCACATAAGACGATCTTTTCAAGATATTACATTTGCTGGCGGAGGAATTCGTTTCTCTTAGCTTTTTATACCCATGGTATTTTGGGAAGATCAACTAGTGACTTGACGGGTTCGACGATGTGACATTCAAAGTGTATGGTGGCCAAATGTTCTAAAAAGATAGACGTAGCCTCAAGCCTCACAATCGAAAATAAAAAAAATCGGGCAGGCAGCATGGCTAGGTGGGTCATACCCAAGCAGGGTATATTTGTTACCGATCTAGAGAAAATTCAATATTCATTCTTCTTTCAATTTTGATTTTACGTATTACGGTTGGATGGGCGACAACCATGGGTGACAATATATTCGCTACACTCAAGCTAAATGAGTGGGTGGTCATGTGTAGCCGGGTTGCAAGACGTTCTTGCTGAATCCCAGTGTATCCCCTCTAGAGTACACTGATCGGGAGGTGGTCCCATACCTTGTCATAGTTGGAATCCAATCTCCAATAAGCCCGCTGCGGTTTTTGATTTTATATTATGTATGCGAAGCGTGATATGCAAGCGTTCTGCTATTTGATTATTTATTTGATTAGACATTATTATAGTATCACTGGATTTTGATATCAAAATGGTTTGGTTATAGTAAGGTAAAAACCGTCCATGTTTGTGTGTGGACTGGTCTTACTATTACCCGTTCTTTCGAAAGATTTTTCAAAATTAAACAATATGGTTGGAGTTTACTCACACCAGTCCCATAACTGACCCAGGGTTTATTTTGTTTGTTTTTCCTAAACTCTTGGGTGCCCAAATTTTGTATGGGTAGACAAGTGTTTAAGGCTTTTACAGCTACACTTGGAGGAGCTTGAAGTAGGAGGCTTCACCATTAGTTATTTAGAGTTATTTCTGCTGTATCAAATGCTATGTTGTACTCTGATATGGTATGTATATACAAAACAGATTTGTGTTTAAAATTTATGTTATATAATATATTTTATTCGTTCCGCTATGAGATTCTATTTTGTTATTTCTGTTCTTCTTCTGTCTATTTCTTTTTCTTTAACCCCAATGACTCGTATTTCTTTATTATTTGAGTTAGATGTGGGATGTATTAGTCAGCTCAAATAGTACGGATTTGCGGGCCATCACAACGGACATGTCTCACACCCCCTGAACAACATATCAGAATACAAAAAAATATGACCTTCTGAAAATTAAATAAAAATATTTTACGATCCTCCGATACGTAAAATGCGGCCCGTTACATTCTCCCCCCTTTAGAAATTTCTCCCCTGAAATCCGAAATAAACACAAACAACCAAAAACTATTCTGCATGTCTATCTTCCACGAGCAGCCAATTTTCCATCCAAACTAGCATCTATCAAACCATGGATACATAGCCTTAACCTAGCACACAGAATTCTAACAAATGATATAAGTAATAATGGTGTAAGGGTGATGTAACATTAATGGGTCATACCAACAAAGAGTTCTAGACGGATCGTCTTCATTCTCTCTTCTGTTTCCCATATACAATCGTCGTCATCCTCACTCCATTACACCTTAGCTTAACCACCTTCATCCTAAATTGTTTCATGTCATTCCCCACAATGTGTAGAGGCTTTCGAGGTTTCAAAACTATGGACTTGACTTCTAAGTCTTCATACTAATCCAAAGATATCACCACATTCTAATCGTGCACACGCATTCGTAAAAAACACACATGAAACACATTGTGCACACTTGACATCTTCTCGGGTAAACCAAATCTGTACATGAGCTTTCCATTCCGTTCGACTATCGAAAATGGTGCAACGAACCTTGGAGCTAACTTCCCTTTCCTTCTGAATCAAACAACATTCTTCAATGGAGAAATCTTCACAAAAACCATATCACCTACGTCAAACTCCAAAATCTTTTCAATGTTTATCGGCATAACTCTTCTGACGATCTTGGGTTGCTTTCATTCTTTGTTGAACAATCTCAATACAATATGATGTTTCTCTTATCATCTGAGGCCTAAGTATCAATATATCTCTTGTCTCTAACCAATATGCCAGAGAATTAAACGATCTACTATACAATGCCTCGTATGGTGCCATCCCAATGCTCGACTAGTAGTTGTGGTTATATGTGAACTCAACTAAATGTTGATAGTCTTCCCACGATTCTCTGAAGTCCAATACACAACCTCTAAGGAGATCTTCCAACACTTGGTTAACTCTCTCGGTTTGACCATCAGTCTGGGGATGATAAGCCATACTCAAGTATAGCTCGGTTTCTAAAGTTTCTTACAAAATACTCCAAATCCACTTGTAAACAATGGATCTCGATCACTCACTATGCTCTGCAGGATACCATGGAACCGAATTATCCATTATATATATATATATAGCTTAGCGAACTTCGATGATGTCCTAGTCGATCAGACAGGAATAAACCTTGCGCTTTTAGTCAAGCGATCCACTATGACCCAAATCCCTTTATTTCCTACCATAGTTCTAGGTAGTCCCACATGCATCAGTGTATACCACCATTTCTTCATTACCACTTGGAATAGTCAAAACAGGATCACTTGTCAGTCCTTCTTTCTGGATTTCAAAAGCTTGCTCACACTTTGCATCTAGTGTGAACACTTGATTCTTCTTCGTCAATCTTGTTAATCATGCAGCTATCTTAAAGAAATCCTTGATGAAATGATGATAATATCCTTCTAATCTAACGAAACTTCAAACATCCGTCACATTCTTAGGTCTGTCCCAGTCCTGGATTGCGGCTAACATAGCTGGAACCACATCTTTTCCATTTCCAAAAACAACATGGCCTAAGAAACTTAATTCACTCTTCCAAAAGTGACACTTCGAAAACTTAGCTTTCAGCTGATGCTTTCACAAGGTTTCCAAAACAACATGCAAGTGTGTCTTTTGCTCTTCCTCCTTACGGGAGTAAACCAAGATATCATCCACGAACACATGTTAGAACTTGTTCAACTGATCTCTAAAAATCCTATTCATAAGATCCATGAAGTACGCTGGTGCATTGGTCAATCCAAATGGAATCACTAGCTAATCATAGAAACTGGATCTTGTCCTAAAAGTTGTCTTCGGCACACTATCCTTTGCAAATCTCAACTAGCGAAATCCTATTGTCAAATCCATCTAAGAAAACACCTTGGATTCGTGAAGCTGATCAAACAAGTCATCTATCCTCGACAACAGTTACTTGTTCTTTGTGGCCACCTTATCCAGCTCACGATAATCAACACACAGTCTCAAAGATCCATTAGCCTTTGTTGCAAACACAACTGGTGCACTCCTTTCGGACACATTTCTCCGAATGAATCCTTTTTCAAAAAGGTCACGTACTTGCACCTCCAACTCTCGCTGTTCCTTAGGAGCCATCTGCCTAAGAGGCATGGCGTAGGTCTAATAGCTTCAACCAAATCGATCCTGAACTCAATCTCGCGATGCGACGACAACCCTTTGACCTTGTTAATGACATCATCGAACTCAATAGCAATAGGCATAGATGACAGTCTTCCCATGGAATCACAAGCGAATATAGAAAGCTTACGAAAATCCCGTCTTCTGGCTTACATCAAATCACAACCATTCTCCCTTCCACATTCCCGACTGTCACCTCGAGCTTCTCGCAATCCACTTTTGTCGCATACCTCTTGAGCTAGTCCATACCCAAAATGGTCCCAAACCCAGCAAAGTTCAAAACAAAGCAATCACACACAAAGGAGCAATCATGACTTGACAATACTAGACCACGACAAATCATACACAAACTGGACAAACCCCCAACTGGGTTAGCCACAATCAATGGTCTATCATAGATCTTGGGTTCCAAACCCAAGTGACACATAAGATCATTATAAATGAAAGAATGCGATGCTCAGTATCAAACAACACTCAAATTGAAACATCTCTAATGGAAAGAGTACCTTGAGCGACAACACTCTTCCTTTCTCCTCCGTCGTAGGAGCTCTCAAAGAAGATGGCACAGCTTCCAAAGCATAAACCATTACTGTAACACCTGCATTTTAAATGCAATTAAAAATAAAAATATGCATGTATGTATATATATTATATGCATAGATATATTTAAAGGAAAAATTAAATAATAATATAATTGCATGTAATAAGTCCATGCATTGAGATGAAGAAGAAGATTAATAAAAGAAACTACATGCAATGTATAAAATGAGAAGAAATGCATGCAATGTAATTGAAATTGCATGCAAACATTTAGAAGAAAAAGGGAATTTTGAAGAGCTTCCAGAATTGGTCACAGGATTAGCGTCATGGCGTTCGTGGCGACTTTCTGGTCAATTTAGACCTATGGTTTGTAGAAAACTGATTTAAAATAAAAGGGATATCTTTAAATTAAACATTGTAACAAAATATGGAAAAGAGGATTGAGAAAAGAATAATGTCTAGCACTGTTCTAAGCCTTGTTAATAATAGCCTAACAGCTCAGTTGGTTATAGCATGTGACTTGCATACAAGAGATACAGAGTTCGATCCTTGCCAGCGCTATATTTTTGTTTTAAGGGAATGGCTAAAAAATGGCTTAGTGTGGAAGCAGTTTAATTAAAAAGTGGCTTACTATGAAAAGGGTTAATAAGAGGTCTATTGCTTATATATATATATATATATATATATATATATATATATATATAAGTATGTGTGTATGTATATAATAAGATAAAACAGGAATAAAATAAATAATTGTTCGCATACAAAAAAGCTTAGCATACGCATAAGAGTTGAATATAAATGAACATAATTCAAATGGAGGGTTGCGCGCGAACAATAGGATGTTTGAAATTTGATTTATGTTCAAGAATTATATGTATTATAAATAAATCAAATTTCAAATCAAAAGAAAAAATATATAAATATGGCGGGGCTGTCGGCACCACAATAGGGGTGTCGACACATGTGTCGACACCTAAGCAGGGGTGTCTACCCTTGGGCATTATACAACACGTGTGGCGCATTTTGATCGGTGAACATTTGTTTCTGTTGTGACGTGGCCATTTCTTATTGGTCGTATGACATAGTTAGAACTGATGGAGTTTTATTTAATTATAAAGGACCAAATCCATTTAGTATGCCTATAAATAAGATGGTTAGGTTTGCTCCGTCCTCATAATTTCTGAGGTGATGCCAAAACTCTGCAATGGCTCTCTCTCTCTCTTCCCAAATCTATTCTGAAATTAAAATGTTATCCTAGGTAGATTATGAATCCATATCTGGAGGAGAGAGTCAATGTTAATAAAAGATTATTGAAAGCAAAGTAAACTTCTAAGAAAAATTTATTTGAATTATTTCTCTTTCCCTTCTCTTTTCATGAAAATAATAAATCCATGGTCGATAGGTTGTAACCCGATTAAAAGGGAAACCATGGATGATAGAGCAGATCAGATCCAAAATTTGGGGAAAGCATGAAGGTAATTGGGTTTAAAATATAATTTTTGAATAATAGTACATCGATCGTTTGGCATTCCCCATAATGAACATATTGGAAGGTTCGATTTGATGAAGTACATTATTGTGCTAAAATGGATAATTTGTTCAATTAGTTAATATGTTAAGAAGCCTAAACATATGCTAATAATGATTAAAGTGTTGTAAATGACATGTGTGAATGATTAGCATGATATAACTTCAAATTGTTAATATGAATAGTTCACATATTGAATCAGTTGGAATGTTTACATGTTATAATTCATATATTGGATATGTTGGAATGCTAAAAAATTTACATGTAAATTTGTCCCAATTATATACAGGAAATAATTGAAGTAAGTATACGATTATATGGATTCATGTTAACATAGAATTGAATATATAAATATGTTAACATAGAATTGAATAAATATGCTAAAATGTTAGCCTATTCAGGTTACTTAACCTTACCATTCTTAGCATGTTTGTTCATTGGCATTAATTGATTTATTAATGCACTAAACTCTCACATTAAAACTGTTATTTGCGGTTGCAGGATATGTTAGGCGATTTCGGGCAGACTTCTATCGCAAACTCATTCTAACCTTGGGTTTTGGGTTTTATGCATTAACCTCTCACATTAGACCTGTTGTTGCGGTTGCTGGATGTGCCGGGCGGTTCCGGTCAGTCTTACACTGCAACTCAATCTAACCTCGGGTTAGGCATGTTCATTATCTCATTTTATTATTCAACCCCAATTTGAATTAATATACCTATTTCAAATTGTCCATAATTTCCAGTTCAAGCTATGTTCATAATCATCCTCCAAATTATGTCCATAATTTCCATGTATATAAACTATACTAGTTTATGTCTCAAGTTAATTACATGGTTACTAACCAATTTCTTCCAATTACATAAAATCCAATATTTAATATTTCCCAAACTATTACCCAACGTTCCCACGTCGTTCGTATGTATAATTCACATAATACGTTAGGCTCGCTATTCGCCTAACTCATAAGAAAAGAAAAGGAAAGAGGCACATGACATGTAACACCCCGTATTTTCTATGAACATTAAAGTAACAAATTAAAGAATACTTAATTTTAAAAGTGGGAATTAGGACAAACAGGTTATGCCATTGCGTTCATCTCGGAACTATGCTTGAGATAGAGTCCGAGTTTGCGTGAATCGAACTCTGTATGAAGAAGTTATGGAGTTCAGAAGATTTCAAGTTTAAATAGAAATTAAATATAAATAATAATTAAATTGAAAAACCAGTTCAAATTCAAAAATTCTGAGAGAAGCGGCTGGGCGGAAAAATTCCCGCCCATAGGGTCGACTCCCCTCAGGGGGGGGTCGACATAGGTGTCGACCTCCCAAGAGGGGTGTCGACCCCCCCTTTAGGGGTTGACCCACTCGCCCAGATATGGTGTTTAGTCCAGTGACGTTTTCTGAGTAACTAGTGCTTATGTGGCAACTTCCAATTGGCTCTGTTTGGTCTGGATGGCTCTGATTTCTTTTAGGAAGATCTAACAGCTCTCATTAATCTAAACTTCTATATAAACAACCCCAACCCTCAACCCTAAAACCACATAAAATTGCTCTCTGAAGCCGTCATGCTGTCCATGGCCAAACGAGCGTAGTCTCCATTTTTCTCTAACCTACAAGTCAAGTTAGGAAGTCCCAAGTCAAATCAAAACTAGAGAATCAGTAGTCTACATCAAAGGATAGCTTTTCAGTTTCAGAAATCAGATCCCAGAAAACAAGATTTCTTCTTTTGTTTTTAAGTTCAATTATTCTTTAGATTTGAACAAATAAAAGTCATGACTTGTAATGAAGAGAAACTAGAACTGTGCCTAGTTGTAAGATAATCGTATTCTAATTCATGTTGCAATTCTGAAATTACCTATGACTACGTGACTATTGTGATTGATACAACCTATCATGTTGTATATTAATTTAGTGATGAACCTATCATGTTGTATATTAATTTGGCGATGAACCAATAATTTTTTATATAACTTTGGTGATGAACCTATCAGGTTCATGTTGTATATTAAATTTGTGATGGACATATCATGTTGTATGTTAAATTGGTGATGAACCTATCACGTTGTATAATAATTTGGCAATGAACCTATCAAGTTGTATATAAATTTGGTGATTCCTTATGTTGTGTTATATGCAAGATAATAAGCTAAGTCATGTTCATATATGCTTATATGTCTAGATCTACATGCTTGGATGTTTAGATCTATGTTAATTTGATCCAACTCAAATGCAAGTTCACATTTACATGCTTAATTAAATTTTTGTAGTACTATGCCAAATTTATATTACACATGCTTAGTTGATCTAAACTGTTTTATGCCGTTGGAATGTTACATGTCCCTTTTCTTTTTCCTCGTTGTCTATGAGTTAGGCTAATTTGCGAGCATAACGTTCTATGTAATTTATGCGAACGAATAACGGGGGATACGCTGGGAAAAATATTAAATTATATGCTATTAGCATAGGTTGGCTCATAATCATGTAAATGATTAATGGCATGAAAAGGTATAATTTGTATACCTAAGAATTATGGACAAAATTTAGAAGGGTAAATGGGACATGACTTGAGTTGACAACATTGGTAGATAATTTACATATAAACATAAAAAGTAAATATGTAAATTAATTAAAAGATGATTGTGCCTAACCCGAGGTTAGATTGAGTTACGGTGTAAGACTGCTCAGAACCGCCCGGCACATCCAGCAACCGTAACAATATAGATCTAATGTGAGAGGTTAGTGCATTAAGCCCGAAAATCCCAAGGTTAGATTGAGTTGCGATGTAAGACAGCCCGGAACCGCCCGGCACATCCAACGACCACAACAATACATATCTAATGTGAGTGGTTGGTGCTTAAATGAATGAACTAAAGCTAAGACAGGCTAAGAATGGTAGGGTTGAGTTAATTAAGGCAACACTTAACCAATACAACATGTTAACTAAACTAATGGGTGGGGTTAGGTTAATTTGAGAACACTTAACCATTTTAACATGTTGATTAGGAAACTCTAGTAATGGGGACCCATTTCAGTAGTAACCCACATAGATGTATCATGGTACCCTGAACTAGGCAGGGTGGGGCACGATTACTGGATTGATTATAAGTGGTCAAAATAACGGCGGGTGGTGCAGCAGTGTAGATTCCAACGGAGTATGGGCATGCACGTACTCCGGCAAGGACAAATCAGGCACTGGGCATTAGTAGTATATATTGTGCATCTTGAATTTGTGTTGGGTCGCCACCATAGGAATTGATACACCCCATGGTGGGGCCATCACAGGTATCTACAATCAAGCGGGGCCGAATGACACAAGTCATAAATGCATGCGAGTAGAAGCCAATCGATAAAGGGATCATTTTATCATGAACACATGGTGCTAGTTGAAAACACTTGTTAGTAGGTGCAGAGAAATAGAAATGAGTGCAATAGTATATTATGTTTATCTTGCCTTATTTATCGTTATCTTATTTCTAGGGGATTGTCCTAGGTTCAGTTTATTCATGTCATGATCCTTTTTACCTGTTTACATGCTAAATAATCACTGGACTTACCAAGCTTATGTCTGACCCATTTTCTTTCGTCTTCTTGTCTTTCGTTTCCCCTCTGGTCCACAGGGAGGGAATACTTCAACTTAGTCCAGACCGTTTCCAGCTTGAAGAAAGTAGGCATATTGCTTGGACTCTTTTTCTTGGGCTATGGCTATGGTTACACTCTTAATTGGGGATTTATGCCGCTTTATTATTGTTTATGCTTCTTTATGTTTTAGTCTAGATAGAGGATTTATTGTAATAATTTAGGAAGTTGGTTTTTAAGACAGTTGTTGTAATGTTTTGACTGGACCACATGCTTATGAAATAAAGTTTTAGTCTTTCCGCTGTTTATATGTCTGTCTTGTAAATTACTTGTACCTTTTACCTATAATACTCCACCAAAGTTAATGCATTCCCTTTGTGAGTGACCTTAATGGAGGTGGGGTTTTTACACTTGGTATCAGAGCAATGGTTTACTAGATCAGATAAAAGTTTTTTTTGAAATTTATTTTTCAAAAAGAAGTCTAAAGATGCATTTTTTAGAAAAATGTTGTTTTATTTTAAAAAGCATAATCCCCAAAGCCATATGCACTATCTTTCTATCCCTTGTTTTGAACCTTTTCTTTTTGTTTCAGCATGTCTGGGGATCATAATCTTCTTGAGGGCATATCGGTAACTGGTTGGTTCAGAAGGCACCTGGAGGCTAGGGCTAATGACGCAGGCCCAGCAGACGTTCCTCCTCCCCCAGTTGCAGCTGTTCCTCCTCCTCCTTTTCCTCGTGCAAATGCTTTCTCGAAGATATGTAGAGACTTTCAAGCCATGGGTGGAAAAAACTTTAATGGGACTGAATCATTTGTGGAAGCAAGAAATTGGCTCAAGGAAACAGAAGATTTGTTTGTTATCTTTGAAGTCGACGATAGGCAGAAGATACAATTGGTTGTGTGGTTACTTAAGGACGAAGCCTCTTATTGGTGGGAAGTTACAATGCTGATAGACCAGTTGAAACTTGGGAGGATTTCAGAATGAGGTCTGAAATGAAGTTCCTTTCACAAGCTGAACGAAGCCTACAGATGGAGAAATTCTTAGTTCTCAAACAGGGAACCCTATCGGTCAAGGAATACGTCAACCAATTCAACCAGCAGGCTAGATTCGGATTGGAGTTAGTGAACACTCCACATAAGAAGGCTCTCCGTTTTGTTAAAGGGTTGAACGAGCCACTGCACAGCCTAGCTATGACCCATATACCTGTGGGTGCGACTTATGAGAGACTAGTGGACATGGCACTATTACAGGAGGAGGATAAGGATGGCAAGAAAGAGACAAAGGTGGAAGTACCTCAAGACAAGAAAGTGGAGGGATCACAGAACAAGAAGACGGATTCCAAGAAAGGCGAGAAGAATAACAAACCCCATGACAAGAGGAAGTGTAATTTTTGTGGCATACCTGGGCATCTGATATGGACTGCAGAAAGAAGAAGAGGAAGATGGGTGGTTTTTTCAGTGCAACGTGACAGGATACATGTTTAAGGAATGCCCAAGAAAGCAAGGGCAAGGACAGAGGACTGGATCTACTTCTGGAGGGCAGGTTCACGGTCTCATAGCACCTCCGCAAGAACAAGGTAGAAATATTTCTGTTGAGAGTTTAGTTTATCTTTTTGATCATCCTGTTCATACTCTCTTAAATTCTAGTGCATTGCACTCTTTTATATCTATTGCTTTAGTTGAATCTCTGCACCTAGACACTAGTATAGTAGAGGATCCCTTGGTTGTTTCAAATCCAATTGGGGGTTTGGCTTATTTATTAATGATTTGTTTGGATTTGGAAATTTCTATACTAAGCGTTGAGTTTAGATGTAAAGCCTATGTTTTGGGCTTCACGGGCTATAGGTTGATTCTAGGCATGGATTGGCTATCCAGTAATGGTGTCATTCTCGACTGTGAAAAGAGAGTGGTTAAACTTATGACTCGCCTTGGTAACACTCTCGAAATCTCTTATAATCCCATGAACTCTATTACGCTTAGGTACCTAGAATCTCTTGATGCATCTGTTGGAAACCTGAAATCTGTTAGAGTAGTCTGTGAATATTCGGATGTCTTTGAAGAGGTGAAGGATTTACCTCCGAAGCGAGAGATAGACTTCCGCATATACCTTGTTGATAATGCAAAACCCGTTGTTCTACCCGTTAGACACATGGATCCAAAGGAAAGGAAAGAGCTCAGCAAGCAAGTTAAAGAGTTGCTTGAAAAGGTGTTTATAAGGCGGAGTATTTCTGAACGGGGTGCTCTAGTGGTGTTTGCAGCCAAAGCAGATGGTTCACTTCGCCTATGCGTTGACTATAGGGAGCTAAACAAGCTAACCAAGAAGAATAGGCACCCACTTCCAAGAATAGATGACTTGTTCGATCAGCTTGTAGGTGCATCGGTTTTCTCGCAACTAGATCTGGCTACCGAGTTTTATCAGTTAAGAGTGGCTAAGGACAGCATTGGTGAGACCGCATTCAGGACCCCGGATGGTTTCTTCGAATGGCTTGTCATGCGTTTCGGCTTGACAAACGCACCTGCTTATTTTGTTGACTTGATGAATCGGGTGTTTAGAGAGTTCCTTAATAAATTTGTGGTGGTCTTCGTGGATGACATTTTGATCTTCTCAAAAAGTGAGGAAGAGCATGCTTTGCATTTATGGGAAGTAATGGATACTCTTCGTGCACACTAGCTAAAAGAAAAATTCTCCAAATGCCATTTTTGGAGAGAAGAAGTAAGGTTTCTTGGACATGTGGTGTCCAAAGACGGGATAGCTATAGATCCCGCAAAAGTAAATGCGGTGCAGGATTGGAAGGTCCCCCCGCAACCGAAGTATGAAGTTTTCTCGGACTAGCGGGCTTTTACCAAAAGTTCATTAAAGACTTTGCAAAGATCTCAGCCCCACTTACTAGATTGACGAAGAAGAACCTAACTTTTGCTTGGGATTTGGATTGCGATGTTGCTTTCCAACGACTAAAAAGGGCTCTGAGAACAACCCTAGTTCTTACATTGTCTGATGGGAGTAAGATGTTTACAATATACACAGACGCATGTAGAACAGGATTGGGCGCTGTTTTGATGCAAGAGGGCAAAGTAGTTTGTTATGGAGGAAGGCAGTTGAAGGTACATGAGAAAAACTACCCAACTCATGATTTGGAGCAAGCTGCCATTTTATTCGCTCTTAAGTCATGGCGTCATTACCTACTAAGAGAAAGGTTTGAATTGTTTATTGAACATAAATCATTAAAGTACCTTTTCTCATAGAAGGATCTTAACTTGAGACTACAAAGGTGGATGGAATTTCTGGCCTCATACGACTTTGAGATTGCTTATACCCCTGGCAAGGGCAATGTGGTGGCAGACACCTTGAGTAGGAAAAAGATGACCTTAAGTCCACTCTTTGTAGAAAGGCAAAGCTTGGAGTATATAGCAAACTTTGACTTTAGACCTTCCTTTGATTTTGTACCTGGCTTGTTAGCAACACTAGAGGGGTGACCTACGCTTTTGGACTCGATAGGAACCGCGCAACGTGAAGACCCTCAGCTAGTTGATGTAATGGATAAGTTAATGAAAGGTGAGACTTCTAGTTACCTCAATAGATGCTCCATCGATGACAAGGGTTGGTTGACACGAGAAGGAAGACTATGCGTCCCACAAGCAAGAGATTTGGTGAAAATCGTTCTCAAAGAAGCACACCATTGTAAATTGACCATACACCTAAGGGGACAAGATGTATAAAGATATAAAAAAGGTTTTCTTTTGGAACGACATGAAGAAGGATGTAGCTGAGTTTGTCTCTAAATGCTTGATATGCCAGTAAGTCAAAGCGGAGCAGAAGAAGCCTAGTGGTCTGCTTCATCCTTTAGAAGTCCCACAGTGGAAATGGGATAGCATTTCGATGGACTTTATCGATGGATTGCCTAGGTCAAGAAGGGGCAATACTAGTATTTAGGTAATAGTGGACAGACTCACTAAAAGTGCTCACTTTATACCTGTTAAGAGTAGAAGGACTGCCTCATCGTTATCATCCATTTTTCCTGAAGAGGTGGTTCGACTGCATGAAATACCCTCTAGCATAGTAAGTGATCGAGATCCTATCTTTATCAGTGTGTTTTGGAAGAGTTTGCAGGAAGCTGTAGGCACACAGCTATGCTTAAGCATGGCCTATCACCCTCAAACCGATGGTCAGACGGAAAGGGTGAATAGAATATTAGAAGATCTTTTGAGATTATGCATTCTTGATTTTGGAGGGACATGGGAGGATCATCTTCCTTTGGTGGAGTTCGCCTACAACAATAGCTACCAAGCCACCATAGGCATGGCACCCTTTGAGGCTTTATATGGAAGACCATGTCGATCGCCAACTTGTTGGTGGGAGTCTACAAACAAGCTCTTACTTGGGCTGGACATGATTAGAGAAACTTCAGAGAAGGTGGACTTGATACGAAGACGAATGAAGACTGCACAAGATAGACAGAAGTCCTACGCTGTTAAAAGAAGGACCGACCTTGAGTTTGAGGTTGGAGACTGGGTTTTCCTTAAAATATCTCCTTTTAGGAATGTCGTTCACTTTGGGTCTATAGGAAAATTGGCACCAAGATTTGTAGGGCCATTTCCTATCATTCAAAGGATTGGGAAGATGGCTTATAAAGTAGAGCTGCTCGAAAGATTGGCTGGAGTTCATAACGTTTTTCATGTCTCTCATTTACGAAAGTGCTTATATGAGTCTATGGAAGTTGTAGAGCCAAGCATAATAAAGGAAGTAGAAGTGGAATGAGAAGAGATGGTGAGGAGAGTTCCAACTCGTATCTTAGGGACAAAAGTCAAAAAGCTACGCAACCGTGAAGTCAAGCTTGTTAAAGTTCAATGGAGTGACGCTGAGGAAGACGCGACTTAGGAGACTGAGGACAAGATACGCGCAGCCTACCTTTTTCTCTTTTAGGGTACATACTTAATCTCTTTTCCATAAGTTTATGCATACTTATATCTATCTTTTAAGTATATCTCCTCGATCCTATTCTTGACCCTTAGGTAGAAACCAATGGATGTAAACGTGTATTTGAAACATTTTATGATTGATGGTTGCAAGTGGTTGCTAGTGGTTGCTCGTGGAAGCATATACACGCACATTAGGTACCAGATCGGCTCAGTCACTTTCATATTGCATATGCATATATGTATTTTTATATGGATTGAAACTTGATGTGTTATCATATGGATGTTGCATTTGTATGAATGATTGTGCACTCATGTAGAAAGAATGATTAGGAATAATTGCATACATAATGGACTCATGGCACTATCATGATTTGCATTAAGGAGGTCAACTGAATCAGTAGACTGCCTCATTTTGCATTAGATAAGGAGATATACACACATTATGCATATAGTCATGTAAGCATTAGAAATCTGTTTAAGGACAATGGATGCCTGTGTTTGATGGTTGAGTAGATAGAAGATTGAATGGTGGGATATACATTCTTCTTGACATGAAGATTTCGGGGACGAAATCCTTTAAGGAGGGGAGAATGTAACACATCATATTTTCTGTGAACATTAAAGTAACGAATTAAAGAATACTTAATTTTAAAATTGGGAATTAGGGGTAACAAGTTATGCCATTTTGTTCGTCTTGGAATTATGCTTGAGATAGTGTCTGAGGTTTCGTGAATCGGACTCCGTATGAAGAAGTTATGGAGTTTAGAAGATTTCAAGTTTAAACGGAAATTAAATACAAATAATAATTAAATTAAAAAAAACAGTTCAAATTCAAAATTTTCGACAGAACCGGCTGGGCGGGAAAATTCTCTCCCATAAGGGTCGACTCCCTGCAAGGGGTCGACATAGGTGTCGACCCTCCAAGAGGGGTTTCGACCCCCCCCCCCCCATAGGGGTCGAGCCCCTCACCCAGATCTGGACTGTTTTGTCCAGTGACGTTTTCTGAGTCACTAGGGCTTATGTGGCGACTTCACATTGGCTCTGTTTGGTCCGGATGGCTCTGATTTCTTCTAGGATGATCTAACGGCTCTCATTAATCTAAGCTTCTATATAAACAACCCCAACCCTAAACCCTAAAACCACATAAAATTGCTCTCTAAAGCCGTCATGTTGTCCATAGCCAAACTGGTGTAGCCTCCATTTTTCTCTAACCTACAACTCAAGATAGGAAATCCCAAATCAAATCAAAACTGGAGAATCAGTAGTCTACATCAAAGGATAGATTTTCAGTTTCGGAAATCAGATCCGAGAAAAAAGATTTCTTCTTTTGTTTATAAGTTCAGTGATTCTTTAGGTTTGAACAAATAAAAGTCATGACTTGTAATGAAGAGAACCTAGAACTGTGCCTAGTTGTAAGATAATCATATTTTGATTCATGTTGCAATTCTAAAGTTACCTATGCCTACATGACTATTGTGATTGATACAACCTATCATGTTGTATATTAATTTAGTGATGAACCTATCATGTTGTATATTAATTTGGTGATGAACCAATAATTTTTTATATAACTTTGGTGATGAACCTATCATGTTGTATATTAAATTGGTGATGGACTTATCATGTTGTATGTTAAATTGGTAATGAACCTATCATGTTGTATAATGATTTGGCAATGAACCTATCATGTTGTATATAAATTTGGTAATTCCTTATGTTATGTTATATGCAAGATCATAAGCTAAGTCATGTTCATATATGATTACATGTCTAGACCTACATGCTTAGATGTTTAGATCTATGCTAATTTGATCCAACTCAAATTCAAGTTCACATTTACATGCTTAATTAAATTTTTGTAGTACTATGCCAAATTTATATTACACATGCTTAGTTGATCTAAACTGTTTTATGCCATTGGAATGTTACATGTCCATTTTCTTTTTCCTCTTTGTCTATGAGTTAGGCTAATTTGCGAGCCTAACTTTTTATGTAATTTATGAGAATGAATAACGGGGGACACGTTGGAAAAAATATTAAATTATATGCTATTGGCATATGTTGGCTCATAATCATGTAAATGATTAATGGCATGAAAAGATATAATCTGTATACCTAAGAATTATGGACAAAATTTAGAAGGGTAAATGGGACGTGACTTGAGTTGACAACATTGGTGGATAATTTACAAATAAACATAAATAGTAAATATGTAAATTAATTAAAAGATGATTGTGCCTAACCCGAGTTTAGATTGAGTTACGGTGTAAGACTGCCCGGAACCGCCCGGTATATCCAGCAATCGTAACAATATAGATCTATTGTGAGAGGTTAGCGTATTAAGCCCAAAAAGTCCGAGGTTAGATTGAGTTGCATTGTAAGACTTCCCCGAACTGCCTGGTACATCCAGCGACCGTGACAATACATATCTAATGTGAGTGGTTCGTGCTTTAATGAATGAATTAAAGTTAAGAAAGTCTAAGAATGGTAGGGTTAAGTTAATTAAGGAAACATTTAACCAATACAACATGTTAACTGAACTGATGGGTGGGGTTAGGTTAATTTGAGAACACTTAACCGTTTTAACATGTTGATTAGGAAACCCTAGTAACAGGGACCTATTTCAGCAGTAACCCACATAGATATATCATGATACCCTGAACTAGGCAGGGTGGGGCACGATTACTGGGCTGATTATAAGTGGCCAAAATAATGGCGGGTGGTGCAGTAGTGTAGGTTCCAACGGAGTATGGGCGTGCACGTTCTCCGACATAGACAAATCAGGCACTAGGCATCAGTAGTATATACTGTGCATCTTGAATTTGTGCGGGTCGCCACCATAGGGATTGATACCCCCCCCCCCATGGTGGGGCTAGCACAGGTATCTACAATCAAGCGGGGCCAAATGACATAAGTCATTAATGAATGCGAGTAGAAGTCGATCGATAAAGGGATCATTTTATCATGAACACATGGTGCTAGTTGAAAACACTTGTTAGTAGGTGCAGAGAAATAGAAATGAGTGCGATACTATATTCTGTTTATGTTGCCTTATTTATTGTTATCTTATTTCTAGGGTATTGTCCTAGGTTCAATTTATTCATGTCATGATCCTTTTTATCTTGTTACATGCTAAATAATCATTGGACTTACCAGGCTTATGTCTGATCCATTTTCTTTCATCTTCTTGTCTTCCACCCCCCCCCCCCCCCCCGGTTCGTAGGGAGGGAATACTTCAACTTAGTCCAGACCTTTTGCAGCTTGAAGAAAGTAGGCATATTGCCTGGACTCTCTTTTCTCGTGCTATGGCTGTGGTTACACTTTTAATTGGGGATTTATGCTGCTTTATTTTTTTTTATGCTTCTTTATGTTTTAGTCAAGACAGAGGCTTTATTGTAATGATTTTGGAAGTTGGTTTTTAAGACAGTTGTTGTAATGTTTTGATTGGACCACATGCTTATGAAATAAAATTCAAGTCTTTCCATTGTTTATATGTCTATCTTGTAAATTACTTGTACCTTTTACCTAAAATACTCCACCAAAGTTAATGCATTCCCTTTGTGATTGACCTTAACGGAGGTGGTGGGGTATTTACATGACATCCACACTGGCATAAAACAATATGGATATAATTAAGCATGTGTAACACAAACTTGGCATAGAACAACATAAATCTAATTAAGCATACAAATGTGAACTAGCATAAAAGATGGATATAATTAACATAGGCAATGTGAACTGACATGGATCTAAACATATGATCTTGCATGGATCTAAACATATAAGCATAAACTTGCGTAGATGAACATAACTTGCATAGAACATAACTTGCATATAAACTTGCATAGAACATAGCTTGCATAGAATGAATCTAATCAAGCATATAAACATGAACTAGCATATAAGATGGATCCAATTAACATATGCAATGTAAAATGACATAGATCTAAACATAACAACTGGCATGGATCTAAACATATAAGCATAAACTTGCATAGATGAACATAACTTGCATAGATGAACATAACTTGCATATAAACTCGCATAACTTGCATAGATGAATATAACTTGCATATAAACTTACATAGATAAACTTGCATAACTTGCATATAAACTTGCAGAACTTGTATAGATGAACATAACTTGCATATAAACTTGCATAACTTGCATAGATAAATTGCATAACTTGCATATAAACTTGTATAACTTGTATAGATGAACCTAATCAATCATATGTAATTAGACATAGGAATTAACATCATAAAATGAATCTAAGTACATATGATGACAAACTGGCATATAATAACAAAATAGATGATAACAAAACTAGCAAATAACATATAATTCAATAGGCATATTCATACATTCCAGATCACAAATTGTCATAATTATTTTAATTAATTATCTTGTGAAAGCAGCTGTACTCACAGTGATAGAAGAAAGAATAGATTCGTTCGTTGTTGTTCTAGTATCACTTTTCGCAATTCCTAAGCTCTAATTTTGTTGGAGAAGAGACTAACTTAGTTTAGGATGCAACAGCATGGCGGCTTATGAATTTAGTTTAGATTATGGTTTTGGTTTATGGGTGTTTATATAGACGTGTAGGATTAATTAGAGCCCTTAGATTAGCTTAGGATCAATCTAAACCATCCATTTCACAATGACACATCACTCGGCCAACCAAATGAAGCCGCATATGCCCTAAAATCAGAAAAATTGTCACCCGAACACGTCATCCCAACTTGGCCAATAGGGGTCGACTCCCCTATAGGGGGGTCGACACCTATGTCGACACCCATATAGGGGGTCGACACCTGTGTCGACTCCCCCTGGAGGGGTCGACACCCCTTAGAGGGAAATTTCCCGCATAGCCCGCTTTGACTGAATTTCGAAATTTGAACCTGTTTGGGAGCTTCTGGAGTTATTATATATATATATATATATATATATATTCTCCCCTACGCGTATACAAACTTCTAAGGCCTATAACTTCTTTATACGGTGTCCGATTTACGCAAACTCGGACTCTATCCCAAGCAGAATTTTGAGACGAACGCAATGGCATAACCCGTTTCACTTAATTCTTCTTCTAAAAATTAAGTGTCCTTAAATTTATTAATTTTAATATTTTAAAATTACGGGGTGTTACATTCTTCCACCCTTAATGGATTTCGTCCCCGAAATTTTCAAGTCAAGAAGAATGTATATCCTACCATCCAATCATCCATCTACTCAACCATCAATCACAGGCACCCATTGTCCTTAAAAGATTTCTTATGAAATATGAACATATGCAAAAAAGTGTTCATATGTTCCTTATCTAATGCAAAATCAGGCGGTCTACTGATTCAGTTGACCTCCTTAATGCAAACCATGATAGTGCCATGCGTCCATTATGTATGCAAAAGAATCCTAATGATACATATTATTTCTACATGAGTGCACAATCATTTCATTCAAATGCAAAAATCATATGATAACACAATCAATATACATCCATTAAAATATGCACACGTATTCATGTGAAAGTGATTGAGCCGATCTAGTGCCTAAAGTGTGTGTAAATGCATCCACGAGCAACCACTAGCAAACACTTTCATCCACTTGCATCCACCAAACATAACATGTCTCAAACACATGTTTACAACCATAGGATTTTCCTACCTAAAGATCGAGGATGTAAACGAGTGGACATACTAAACGATAGAACAAGTGTAAACAAATCG
Source organism: Allium sativum (assembly GCA_030737875.1). Lineage (NCBI taxonomy): Eukaryota > Viridiplantae > Streptophyta > Magnoliopsida > Asparagales > Amaryllidaceae > Allium > Allium sativum. The sequence continues at coordinate 578,250,546 of CM060915.1, read as the reverse complement.
GTAGAAAAATGCGAAATTAAGAACATACCCTCAAAAAGGAAAAGGTATAACGCACGCATCTTGTCTTCCGCCTCCCAAGTCGTGTTTCCTTGATCATCTCCGCATTGCCCTTTGACCAACTTGACCTCTCGGTTGCATAATTTCTTGATCTCCGATCCAAGGATGCATGCAGGTGCTCGTCTAATCGTGGCATCTCGCTCCACTTCCATTTCTCTAAGCAGCTCGGCTCCACAACTTCTACGGTATCACGTAAACACTTCCGCAAATGCGATAAGTGAAACACGTCATGAACACCACTAAGCTTCTTCGGCAATTTCACTCTATACGCCATCTATCCAATCCTCTCTGTAATGGGAAAAGGGTCCTACGAACCTCGGTGCTAATTTCCCTATAGCTCCAAAGTGAACTACATTCTTCAATGGCGACACTTTGATAAAAACCAAGCCCCCAACATCAAACTCAAGATCGGTCCGCCTCTTATCAGTGTATGACTTTTGCCAGTCCTATGCTATCTTCATTTACCTTCGAATCAAATCCATCTTCTCTGGAATTTCTCTCTAATTAGCTCGGGTCCAAGCAAAATCTTATCCATAGACTCCCATCAACAAGTTGGTGATCGACACGGTCATCCATAAAAACCCTAATACTAGCTTAATAGTTGTTGTTATAAGCGAACTTCACAAATGGAAGATGCTTTTCTCATGTCCCTCCAAAATCTTGGATACATAACCTCAAAAGATCTTCAAGGATTCTATTCACCCTTTCTGTACGTCTATCCGTCGTGGACGATACGCGATGCTCAAACATAACTGCGTACCTAACACCTTTTTGCATATCACCTTTTCCTCTTGCATCAAAAACTGCTCTAAGCCCTATCCCGCAAGCACCGGTATACACTGTGAACGGTTTGCTCCCATCTAGCAAAGTAAAAACTGGGGCTGATATCTTTGCAAAGTCCTAAACGAAATTCCTATAGTTGCTTGCCAACCCTAGAGAACTTTTTACTTCTGTTGCATTCTTCGGAATCTTCTAATCTTGGATTGCTACCACCTTCGCGGGATCCACTACTATCCCTTCCTTGGAGACCGCGTGTCCTAAGAATCTCACTTCTATCCTCCAAAAATGACATTTGGAGACTTAGCTTTTAGTTGATGTGCTCGGAGGGTCTCTAAGACTTCCCTAAGATGTAGGGCATGCTCTTCCTCGCTTATAGAGAAAATCAAAATACCATCCACAAAGACTACCACAAACTTGTTTAGAAACTTCCTACTCATCAAGTCTACGAAATTTGCGGGTGCATTCGTCAAACCAGAAGGCATGACGAGCCACTCGAAGAAACCGCCGGGAGCCCTAAAAGCAGTCTTATCTATGCTGTCCTCAGCCACCCTTGGCTGATGAAATCCTGTAGCTAAATCCAACTGCAAGAAAACCGAAGCACCAACCAACTGATCGAATTCTGTTCTTCTTCGTGAGCTTATTTATCTCTCTATAGTCCACGCAAAATCTAAGCGAACCATCAGCCTTCGTAGCGAAAACAATTGGAGCACCCCACTCTAAGATACTTCTTCTTATGAACCTTTTCTCAAGCAGCTCTTTCACTTGTTTACTAAGCTCCCTCCTTTCTCTTGGAGCCATATGGCGCACTAGTAATGCAGCTGGCTTTGCATTATCTACTAAGTATATACGGAGGTCTATCTCGCGCCTTGGGGGTAAACCCCGAACCACATCAAAGACGTCAACATACTCACGGACTATATGAATAGATTCCAAATCATCGATGGATGCATCAAGAGATTCTAGGTACCTAAGCATCACTGGACCTCTAGGTTCACAAGAAACATCAAGGGTTCTTCCATAACGAATTAACAATCTAACTACCCTCCTTTCACAGTCTAGGATGACACCATACCTAGCTAGCCAATCCATCCCTAGAATCAAGCTATAGCCCGTGAAACCAAGAACCTAGGCATTGCATTCAACCCCAATGCCCAAGATAGACACTCTCAAATCCCGACAAAGCATAGATAAACGAGCCGAACCACCAATAAGATTTGAGACTACAATGGGATCCATTACTAAACTAGTATTTAGGTGCAGTGTTTCAACTAACGAAGCAGATATGAACGAATGCTAAGCGCCAAAGTCAAACAAAGTTCGAACAGGATGATCAAAAAGGAATCAAACTTTCAACAAAAACGCTTCTACCTCTCTCCTGTCCTGGTGCCAAGGGAGCATGAACCTGTCCTCCAGAAGTAGGTCATGTCCTCTACCCTTGCCCTTGTCCTAGCCTCCTCGGGCAATCTTTAATCAGATGTCCTACATCACCCCAATGAAAACAACTAGGCTTCTCCTTCTTCTTCCTAAAATCCTTAATTACACGGCCCGTTATACCACAATAAAGACACCTTCTTTTGTCACGGGGTTAATTATTCTTTCCACTTTCTCCTTTACCTTCTTTATGAATTAAATCCCCATCAACAAATTCCTCATCCTTGGGTTGTGATCCTTAGCCTAAACTCCCTCATCGACCAAGCAGCTAGTTGAACCTTCCTTCCATTGTCTATCTCAAAGATACCAAACGAGTACTCCACTTCCTTGAGTCAATTTTAGCTTCGACAAACGCCTCAGTCCTATGAAACGGTTTTCTACCCATCGCATGAAAGTCCTTACATATCTTAGAAAAAGCATCAACACGCGGGGAATGAGACTTAAGAAGGAAAGGGGGAGATTCGAAATGAAGAATCGAAAGAAAGATATATGGCTTTTGGGGATTATGTTAAAAGTACTCTCTTTAAAACTTGTTTTTGAAAATACTTCTTTATAAATATGCTTTTGAAAAAAGTTTTCAAAATCCTTTATCTGTTCCGGTAACCTTCAGCTCTGATACCATGTGTAACACCCCACGTCCATTAATGTCACTCACAAAGGGAATGCATTAACTTTCATGGAGTATTATAAGTGTATAGAACATAATATAACAAGACAGATACATATATTCGTACTTTAAAAATTTAAAAACAACTTCATTCCAGTGGAAAATAGTTTGGTTACAACACCAAAACCAGAAATAAAACCAAGTACACTTAATATCCATCTTGACAAATTAGTTTCTGAGTACATAAAACAAAAAATCATAACCCCAACATAAATAGCCGTAAAAAGAGATAAGCTGAACTTTTACTTTTAGCAATACAAGCACTTCCAAAAGAGAGAGAAAAAGATCCAGATCAAGCTCCATTAGGCCCACCTTGAGAACCTGGGGGGAAACGGAAAAAAAGGGGCAAAACAAACGAGGTCAGACATAAAGTCCGGCGAGTCCAATAACTTTAATAATATAATTATTAAAGTAATAGAATAAGAACATAAACTGGAAAGTAAGAAACGACTGTAACATAAGTATATATATATATATAACAAGGTAAGCAAGATGAATAAGGTAAACATAGATAGCGCATCTAATCACTATAGGATAATTACTACACTGCCACAAACCTATTTACTCTGAAAGTTGATCCCTCTTACTAATCACAATGATAATAATAATAATAATGGTAGTTTCGTGTAACCCCAGTTGCTATCATTGGTGCTGCCTGCCCCTGTCTCCTCTAGTTGTACCCACTACCCTCCCCATTCGATCGGCTCCCTAACTCGTGTATATTTATTACTTGTGTCATTCGGCCTCGCTTATTTGTAGATACCTATGCTGGTCCTACCGTGGGGTGTATCAATCCTTATGATGGCAACCCGACACAATTCAAGATGCACTATGTATAACTACAGATGCCCAGTGCCTAATTTTTCCACTCCGGAGCACGTGCACGCCTGTACTCCGTCAAAACCTACACTGACGCACCACCCGCCGCTATTTTGACCGCATATAATCAGGCGAGTAATCGTGCCCCACCCTGCCTAGTTCAGGGTACCATGATACATCTATGTGGGTTACTGCTGAAATGGGTCCCAATTACTAGGGTTTTCTAATCAACATGTTATAACGGTTAAGTGTTCTCAATTTAACCTAACCCTACCCATTTGTTTAATTAACATGTTATATTGGTTAAGTGTCACCTATTCATGTTACTTAACCTTACCATTATTAGTATGTTTGTTCATTGGCATTAATTGATTTATTAATGCACCAACCTCTCACATTAGAAATGTTGTTTGCGATTGCTGGATGTGTCGGGTGGTTCCAGGCAGACTTCTATCGCAAACTCATTCTAACCTCGGGTTTTGGGTTTTATACATTAACCTCTCACATTAGACCTGTTGTTGCGGTTGCTGGATATGCCGGGCGGTTCCGGGCAGTCTTACACCGCAACTCAATCTAACCTCGGGTTAGGCATGTTCATTATCTCATTTTATTATTCAACCCCAATTTGAATTAATATCACTATTTCAAATGGTCCATAATTTCGAATTCAAGCTATGTTCATAATTATCCTCCAAATTATGTCCATAATTTCCCTGTATATAAACTATACCAGTTTATGTCTCAAGTTAATTACATGGTTATTAACCAATTTATGCCAATTACATAACATCCAATATTTAATATTTCCCAAACTATTTCCCAACGTTCCCACGCCATTCGTACATATAATTCACATAATACATTAGGCTCGCTATTAGCCTAACTCATAAGAAAAGGAAAAGATAAAGAAAGAGGCACATGACACCCACACTGGCATAAAACTATATGGATCTAATTAAGCATTTGTAACACAAACTTGGCATAGAACAACATTAATCTAATTAAGCATACAAACGTGAACTAGCATATAAGATGGATCCAGTTAACATAGGCAATGTGAACTGACATAGATCTAAACATATGATCTGGCATGGATCTAAACATAACTTGCATATAAACTTGCATAAATGAACATAACTTGCATATAAACTTGCATAGAACATAACTTGCATAGAATGAATCTAATCAAGCATATAAACATGAACTAGCATATAAGATGGATCCAATTAACATATGCAATGTAAACTGACATAGATCTAAACAAAAGAACTGGCATGGATCTAAACATATAAGCATAAACTTGCATAGATGAACATAACTTGCATTTAAACTTGCATAGATGAACCTAACTTGCATATAAACTCGCATAACTTGCATAAATGAACATAACTTGCATATAAACTTACATAGATAAACTTGCATAACTTTGCATAGATAAACATAACTTGCATATAAACTTGCGTAACCTTTATAGATGAACATAACTTGCATAACTTGCATAGATAAACTTGCATAACTTGCATAGATAAACATAACTTGCATATAAACTTGCATAACTTGTATAGATGAACCTTATCAAGCATATGTAACTAGACACAGGAATTAACATCATAAAATGAATCTACTTACATACGATAACAAACTGGCATATATTAACAAAATCGATGATAACATAACTGTATGATTCAATAGGCATATTCATACAGTCCAGATCACAACTTATCATAATTATTTTAATTAATTATCTTGTGAAAGCAATTGTACTCACAATGTTAGAAGAAAGAATAGATTCATTCGTTGTTGTTCTAGAGTACCTTTACGCAATTCCTAAGCTTTAATCTTTTTGGGGAAGAGACTAACTTTGTTTAGGACGCAGCAGCATGACGGCTTATGAATTTAGTTTAGATTAGGGTTTAGGTTTATGGGTGTTTATATAGATGTGTAGGATTAATTAGAGCCCTTAGATTAGCTTAGGATCAGTCTAAACCATCCATTTCACAATGACACATCACTCAGCCAACCAAATGAAGCAACATAAGCCCTAAAATCAGAAAAATCGTCACCCGAACACGTCATCCCAACCTGGCCGACAGGGGTCGACTCCCCTATAGGGGGGTTAACACCTATGTCGACACCCCTATAGGGGGGTCGACACCTATGTCGACTCCTCCTGGGGGGGTCAACACCCCTGAGCGGGAAATTTCCCGCTCATCCCGCTTTGACTGAATTTCGAAATTTGAACATGTTTGGGAGCTTCTGGAGGTATTATATATATATATATATATATTCTCCCCCATGCGTATACAAACTTCTAAGGCTTATAGCTTCTTCATACGGTATCCGATTTATGCAAACTCTGACTCTATCCCAAGTAGAATTTTGAGACGAACGCAATGGCGTAACTCATTACACTTAATTCTTCTTCTAAAAATTAAGTGTCCTTAAATTTGTTAATTTTAATATTTTAAAATTACAGGGTGTTACAATAAATATAGGTTTGGAGCATCGACCAAATTATGTTAAAAGGTCGTAAATTGGATCATAAGTATAGAAAAATGATTTAGGCGCAAATGGGATCATATGTAAAATATGAATTGGCATAATTTGAATAATTGGAATTTAGATGTTTAACCCACCATGGATATAATTGGGTAAATGGGAATTAAAACTTATAAAGGCATAGGTTTAAATAATTGATTAATAATGAATGCCAAGGATTACAATTAAAAATTGTAATTGCACTTATGACATGAGGTTAGGTTGCACTAGTGGTGGAAGTCTGCCCAGACCCGACCGACATATCCAGCAACCACTAAAGTTGGACCTAATGTGAGAGGTATAAGTGCGCAAATATGAGACGGGATATGACACGAGGTTAGGCCCAACTTGTGGAAGAAGTCTTCCTGAACCCGACCGGCATATCCAGCATCCACAAGTTGTTGGCCTAATGTGGGAGGTCTAGCCCATTATAAACCTTTAATGGACATGGTAATGAATTGGACTACTTAACCTAATCTAATCCATAGGGATTGTATGAATATGAACTAAAGTTAGGGTTAAGTAAAATTGGTGGACAGTGGGATCGCTAAGCAAATCTGAGGGGGTGGGTAATATTTACATATAGGCTAGCAAACTTAGCCCGATAAGTAATTAAAGATACTTAGTGGTATACATAATCGGTAGAAATAATGAAGTTATGTAATTAAAGACACCTTTAGGGTAAGCATAAATTATAGAAATGATAATCACATATTATAAATAAGTAAAATTAATGAAAATGTTTTATAATAGGTAAAATTTTCCTAGGGACAAGTGGGGATTATAACTTAGGTTATAATAAGTTAGTAAGAGAATGGGATAACTGGTGAATTGAGCTAAGGGACACTTAATAGTAAATTAAGTAATTAGTAAAGGGGAAAACCTGAAACCAATTAAGAAAAGGGGGAAAATATATTGTACATAATTATAAATTAAGTAATCTATAAGCTTGAAAGTCTGAAACCCGTTGATAAGAATGTTTAGGTTTGTCCTAGGGACAAGGGGAAATTATAACATAGGCTGTAATAAATAGGTAGATAAACCTATTAATGGACTTTAGTTAGTGGGACTAAGTTAATAAGTAAACAACAATAAGTTGTATTGACGATGTAAAATGGAATTATGATTAAATGAGAAGAGACGAGGAAAACTTATGAAATAAATTAAGTTATATTTAATCATAAATGGTAATTGACATGTTAATTAGAAAGCATGTGAATTGGGATATACTTAATTACATATTAAGTAAAACATGTTGTTTTAATGATGAAACCAAACAAGAATTAAGGGGATTGTGTATCATAGACCTTGGACCACAATCTAGAGAATAAAATGTTGTGGGCTTATTAATGAACTTAAATGGGTTAAGTTATATGACTAAAATTAATAAGCAAGAGAAACCTGATAATTTGAATGATAATTCAATATGAATTGGAATAACCAAGTTAACTGGAAACCTGATGAGGTGAGGAAAGCACATAAAAGAATGTTTAGACATAGGGTATAACAACATGCTAATGTAAGGCGCTTAGACCAGTCCGTGCGGTTGAGGGTGAATAACCCGACGGGGTAGATCATCAAGGTGTTACAAGGCACGAGGGGGAGCGCACATTCATCTGATTGTCCTAACAGCTCCGAAGGACATGAAGGGGAAGCACGCGGCTTCCTAAGGTACATAAGGTGCTCCTAGTAGTCCTCTGCGTGGTGGCAGATGTCTTAGAATGTGTCCGTGGTCTGCGCGTAACTACTAGGTGCGTGGGCCTTGACTGCAGAAGTAGCTATCCAGTCAGAATGTTGTGATGAGGTGACACCAAGGTGTTTCGGCGGTTGCCTCACGAGGAGGCAGAGGGTTCACGACCAACAAGGATAGTAGACCGTTGGATACCCATCATTGGCAGCCAGTGGGATGCAGAAAGACTAGGGCTAAACCCAAGATACCATTTCACCCTTCACTATCGGGGTAAGGGGTTGAGGGGAGACAGCACACGGATGTTTAGATTATTTGCATAGGGTTTTTCGCTTAGCTCTTGTAGTCTTTACTAGTTGAGGGAGGGGCCGAGGAGGGGCCGTAGCCACCATGAAAACAGACCCTAGATATATCTGTAGAGGCTCTTTAAAGATGAGCCTATACAGATATGGAAAAGCTCCCGAGCAAGTTCCGTGTTTCTTGTATCGCCATGCCATGGAACTCGGTGCACATTAGAGAACATGCGATTGAGGCGTCGAGCTACAAATGAAGATACGTATGGTGGACAGTATAGATACATGCATATCGGCTCTGGTGGTGTATCGTAGACTTGAGGGCATTACTTCGTTATGGAGTCTAGTTGGAACAAAGGTGGTAGTCCGTACGTTTGCGTAGTATAGTAATGATATATATATGCAGAACGTAATATTGTTCTCCGTACGTTACTACGGCGTAGGATGAGGGACTGCGTATATTGCGATAGTGATACGGTGGAGACCGTGCGTGTGGGGGTGTACCTCAATATTGGGGGTAGCTACATATATACTTTATTAGGTTAATTCACTGGGAAGTAAATGGGTACGACGTGTATGTAAGCCTTGAGTGCTGTTAACCCAAGTAACCTAATAAATAAGATAATACTATTGAACGGTATATGTAGGATTATCCAAATTGTATAGTTTAAATCCAGTCACCAGAACTTATGTTCTGATCCCCTCCTCATAACAAACTCGCAGGTTAGATTTGTGGCAGGGACATGAGACATTATAGCTTTGGATACTGGTTAGGCAGTATTATCAATACAGTAAGGCTATAATTTGATTTGTATTATATTTTATCCATTCCACTATGAGATATTTTCTAAGCTTTGACATATTTTATGTCTCTGTCTTTTCTACAGGATACCAGAGCAAACCAATTCGAGTTTCGATACATTGGAATTAAAAAAAAAATTGGTCTACTGAAATAGGGGTTGTCACCTCTGGTGTAACAGCTTAGGTTTTGGATTCCCATATAAATAGTGAGTGAATGTATTTGTATTTTTTTAAAAAATATAAACATATTATATATATACCTAGATCCATAGAGGAACCCACTAAATAGATAGAGTATAAGATGGTAAGAAAAGGGATGTCTGCTTTGTACACTAAAGAAATGAATATGGAAATCTGAGACCCTTAGGTAATTTGGTGGAAAGTGTACAATGTACAAAAGGAAAGTGAATCCCATATGATTAGTATTTTGGGTTAGTGGGCTTGAAAACTTTATAATTGGAAAATGTTAAAAAGAGAAAAATGGATTAGGAATGTATATAGTTGAGAGAATGACCTTAGGGGGGTGTCTAGGAAAGCCTAGAAAAAAATTGGAAACCCGTTTTGAGTCTAATCCCGCTTTGAGTCTAATCCCATTGTTAACTTTTAAGAACTTGAAATTATAAAAGTTTTGAGAAAAAGGTTTATGGTGTTTTTCATGTTTTAATCTTAAAAGTTATAGTTTTATAATATGTAAAGAAGTACATATTGAATTTTAAAGTAAAATTCTCTCAGTAAAAAGGTTCATATTATAGAGCATGTATAGCTCGTTAGTTTTCTTGTTACATTTCATACAAGAATTTTTAATAAAGAAAGATTTGAAATCTCTATTCTAATGACAACCCTTTTTGATTAATTATTCTAAGATAATTATGACGGCCCGCCCCGCACCAGCCGACATTTCCAATGAAATGCGATGTGCCGATGTCCAACCGGCACGGGACAGTCGTCAAAGGAAAAGGGGTTTGAAACGATGAATCATCAATTGTAGTATATCTCACAGCGCATGGAACAAAATATAATAATAACATAACTTGATATAAGACAGGCGAGACAGTGCATAAGCAGAAAACTAAACCATCATAGCAGCGGAAAAAAATCAAAATACAGCTTATGACCCAAACCATCATTATTACAACTTTTAAAACTTCTCTAAAGCAAATAGGAAGGTACACTACTAATGCCCAAAGTAGTGACCAGCAAAAACACAGGGAGGATATATGGGAATGATACGTGTAAGCGTCATGCTCGTCTCCGGCAGCTACTCGTGCCTAACCAGCTAACCTATCTCTAGTCTACTCGTTTAGGAGCACCCAGAGTAATAAGAAGAGACATAAAACTCTGGGTCAGACAAAAGTCTAATATGTGTGATAAGTAGCAACAACGGAACAATAACAGGTATACATAGCCATACCTGAACTTGAACCTACAACCAAAGAGTTAGCACAACAGGATGTACAATACTCTAAGGTGACACTAACACATGGTGTAAGAACAATGGGGAGGGGGTGTGCATGTCATGGTGATAGCAAACATCAAACATAGCAATCATCCTCACATCGCTCACTCAATGCGTAAAGTATATTATATCTACCACTTTGATCACCCAATTCTTTGCTACAATCATGGTTTCATATCTCGGATTTTGGCCAATATCTCAGTCTAATATCTCATCTATCTCCGGTGATATTTAAAACACTTATAACTAAATAAGCTGCCAAATCTCGGATTTTGGCTGACATCTCGGATTTTCATCTTGGGTGATCTCGGGGAGATTTAAAACCTTGGCTATGATCATTCTTCCCCATGGAGTCATGACGCCTCCCCTGCACAGATCCATTGCCATTAATCCATTGCTATGTCCACTCTGCCCCATGGAGTCATGACAACTCCACTCCCCTGGCTCATAACCTTGCTACGATCACTTTGCCACATGGAGTCATGACAACTCCACTGCACTGATCCATAACCAATATCCGTCTCTTAGTGGTGAGTCAAAGCTATAGACATCGATAACCCCTTTGCACACGTCCCGCAGCAAAGTCCAACTCATGTAGTTAACTCGTTGGTTCCCATTTAGATCCTGAGTTAAAACTTCCCACTTGGATTTCCTTTGCATCTCGGTCTTTGGTCAAATTGGAGTTGGTCTTCAGAAAAGTCACCGCGTAGAAGTAGTAGAGGTCCAAACCAGTTCAGTTCGATTGCCTCCCCTTGGTTCGGCTCGAAATACTTTAGCTCCTAGTCATCAATCTAGTATTGTTCGATCAATTTCCTCTGGGTCGGTTCGGTCGTGGTACTCCATCCGGGTTGGTTCGAACATGATACTCTATACGTTCGGTTCGATCCATCTTTGTCTGCTCGGTTTGGTTCCGATCTGATCCAGCCTTAGTTTATATGGCCTTCCTTGTTGCTAAGCTTTTCCTCTTGTGCTAGGTTCCGATCCAGTTCGGTTTCTCTGCTCAGTTCTTCGATACGAGCCCCATAACCCAATCCGATCCAATACACTGCACATTTCCAACGAGCATATATCATCCATTTTCGCCATACGACGGCGTTTTCAACCATTCTAACTTTACTAAGCAATCATAAAACATTTCAAATAGTAGCAGCAACATATAGGATCAATCAGCAAGGTCAAAACATCAAGCATATAGGCTATTTAGATCAAACATACCTAAAAAGTATGATTTTCCCCTTAATCCCCTTGAGCATGTTTAATTATAGGATTAACAAAATATGTCCAAATTAACCCAAATTTCTAACAGAGGCATAAAATAGTATTTAAGAATTTCTAAATATTTTTCTATATTTTTCTGAGTTATAATTTCGCTCTAACACTAATTACCCATAATAAGCCATAATTAGTGTAAAAACCAGCTAATCGATCACCTTAGCCACAAATAAAGTCTTAGATCTGAAACCCTACTGTTTTGGCGTGGTTTCCAATGCAACACAATAGGTCCAACTCTGATTTGATGGTAATCTTCCTTGATTTGGTGTATAACTTCTTAATTAGTGATTAGAAGGTGATTTGGGAGTGATTTAGAGGATGAAGGCCATTGCTAGGGTTCAAAGGATGAAAGTGGCAGCTGGAAAAAATGATAAAAACTAATCTCCCAAACCCTATCAGCCTCCCCATAACCCTAATCCCGAAATGGGTTATGGGCTTAGCTGCTAATCACCCTAATTCGTCCCGGTTAAGCGGTTTTTCACCTTCCAATCCTTTTTCCAGCCATATCTCCCAAACGGTAAGTCCGTTTGATCAATATGACCACTCTACAGAAAGTAAACCGTCATCTGAATCCAATGGAAATGGTTTTGGGTCAAAACCCCTTATCAATCAAAAGTTATATGCGAAACATGATTCGCCAGGGACAAAACGGTCATTTAAAATTTGATAAAAATCGTGAACATGGGAAATGAACCCAATAGTCGTTCCCCAAAGTTACATAACCATACGACTTCGTATGTAAATGAAATAAATATTCTACGATCCTCCGATACGTAGAATGCGGGTCGTTACATTCTCCCCATCTTAAGAAATTTCGCCTTTGAAATTCCTTAATCAAAACATACATTGGTATCCCGCATACCTATCAACCGTACACAAACAATCAAACATACATGATAACACAAGAACCTTATCCTAGCATGCGGTTTACTAATAAAGGAATAACTCTATCGCTATAAAAATCTTACCAGGCAAAGAGTTCTAGATATGACTTCCTTATGCTCTCCTCTGTTTCTCGAGTACTGTCATTCTCTCCCCACTGAACCTTGACCAGTTTCACCGCCTTCCTTCGAAGTTGCTTCGTATCACACTCGACAATACGGATCGGCTTGGGGTTCCTAACCGCCTCGGGTTCTACTTCGATATCATCTAACTAATCAGGTGAAATAGTCATATCTAGGTCATGCACGAACTTCCTTAACTGGGAAACATGAAGTACGTTGTGAACTCCCGCCATTTTATCAGATAATTCAACTTTATACGGTAAATTCCCAAGTGGCTCGAGAACTGGAAATGGCCAATAAACCGTGGTGCCAACTTACCTCTCCTGCCAAAACGGAATACATGCTTTAACAGAGAAATCTTGACAAATACTAAGTCGCCAACGAAGAATTTCAAGACTCTTCGTCTTTTATCAGCATAACTCTCATGCCTATCTTGGGCAGCCTTCATTGGTTGTTCGATAACCTTGATCTTGCTTGAAGTTTCTCCTATCACAACTAGCCCAAGTACAAATTTTTCACCAGTTTCCAACCAACATGATGGTGAGTTGCACGGTCTTCCGTACCAAAATTCAAATGGAGCCATACCAATATTGGATTGATAACTATTATTGTATGCGAACTCCACTAGATGCAAATGGTCATCCCATGACCCTCCAAAATCCAATATACAAGCTCTCAAGAGATCCTTCAATATACGATTCTCCCTCTCGGTCTTACCGTCGGTTTGCGGATGGTACGCGGTACTGAGATGTAATTCTGACCCTAAAGCCTCTCGTAAGCTCTTCTGAAACCCACTAGTAAACAACGGATCTCGGTCACTCACAATGCTTTTGGTATTCCATTAAATCTCACTACCCACTTCATACACAGTTCTGCTAACTTAGCTTCCATTCTATTTGACTTGACTGGTATAAACCTTGCACTTTTAGTCAATCGGTCCACAATCACCCAAATACTATCATAGCCCGATCTAGTCCTTGGTAAACCATCAATGAAATCCATTGAGACTTGTTCACATTTTCACTCGGGAATTTCCAGTGGTTGAAACAAACCACTAGACTTCTTTTGCTCGGCTTTAACTTGCTGGCAATTCATGCATTTGGGTATAACTTCCCAACGTCTCTTTTCATCCCTTCCTAGTAATAGGTCTGCTTCATGTCTCGATACATTTTGTTACGACCGGGATGTATGGTCAATTTTGAGTGATGATAATCTCTAAGCACTTCATCTCTCAATCCATTCATGTCGGGTATGACTAGTCTCCCATTCTTTCTAAGCCATCCATTCCGATCAAGCCCATACTTGTTCATCTCCTCGTCGATACCTATCTCTAACTTGGATATGATTTCCAATAGATTAGGATTATCCCTCTGAATGGAATCAATCTGCTCAATCAAGGTTGGTCTGATCGTCAAACTTGCTAACATTTCTGGATCAAATTCACACTTTTTACATAAATCATAAATCATACCATGTGATATACTCCAGTTGCTTCCATTCAAGAAACATAGCCCCTAAACTGACATGTCTCCTACTCAGTGCATCAGCTATCGCATTTCCCTTTCCTGGTGTATATGTGATGTCGAAATCATAGGAAATCGAGAATTCTAAGCATCTCTGCTGTCGGAGATTTAGAACCTTCTAAGAGAAAAGATAGTTTAATGATTTATGATCGATAAACAACTCGAATCTTTCTCCCAAGAGAAAATGTCTCCACATCTTCAACGTGAACATAATCACTGCCAATTCCAAATCATGGGTAGGATATCTTCTTTCGTGTGGCTTCTGTTGCCGACTAGCATACGCTACAACCCTACCTCCTTGCATCAATACAGCACCTAGTCCGGTACCACAGGCCTCCGTGTATACCATCATCTATTCGTTCCCTTTAGGAATAACCAATACCGGTGCGTACGTTAACTTCTCCTTTAGACTCTTGAATGCATTATCATACCTTTCGTCTCAAACAAAAGCTTGATTCTTTCTGGTCAACTGAGTTAACGGTGCCGCTATCTTAGAGAAGTCTTGGATAAACTTATGATGATATCCAGCCAATCCCAAGAAACTTCTCACACCTGTTGCATTCTTGGGCGTAGACCAATCCGGTACCGTAGCCACCTTCGCTGGGTCCACGACAATACCATTCTCTGAAACGATGTAGCCCAAGAATCTCACTGCTCTCCTCCAGAAGTGACACTTAGAAAATTTCGCTTTCAATTGTTGTTTTCTCAACACCTTCATTATTGTCCTCAAATGTTCCTTGTGCTCCTCTTCTTTCCTTGAGTAAACAAGGATATCGTCTACGAACACAAGAACAAACTTATTCAATTGATCCCTGAATACCCTATTCATAAGATCCAAAAAATATGTTGGTGCATTGGTCAACCCAAATGGCATGACCAACCACTCATAGAATCCAGACGGCGTTCGGAAAGCCGTTTTAGCTATACTCTCAGTTGCTACTCGAAGCTGATGAAAACCTACCGCGAGATCTAACTGGGAGAACACTCTTGCTCCTTCCAATTGATCAAACAAATCATTTATCCGTAGAAGAGGATACTTATTCTTCCTAGTCACTTTATTCAACTCACCATAATCCACACATAAATGAAGGGAACCATCTGCCTTAGTGGCAAATACAACTGGTGCTTCCCACTTGGAAACACTCCTTCGGATAAATCCCTTCTTTAAAAGATCGCTTACTTGCACCCCAAGCTCTCGCTGCTCCCTTGGTGCCATAAGACGAAGTGGCATCACTATATGCCTGGCATCTTTCACTAAATCAATACGAAACTCAATTTCTCGGTGTGGTGGAAGTCTGGTCACTTCCTCGAAGATATCTGGATATTGGCCAACAATGGGAACCCCTGATAACTCGTCCTACGGGATGTCGAGGGAATTAAGAAAACTAGCTATCACCTCATCACTAGGTAGACCATCAAGCACTAATCTCCGCCCATCACCCACCACAATAGTCACAGAAAATCCCTCACAATCTACCACCACCCCATGCCTTTGGAGCCAATCAACTCCCCAAATAATGCTAAACCCAGTAAAGGCCAATAAAAGCAATTACAAGCAAACATACATCCATGACTCGATAGGACCAAATTGTGACAAATCATACTAAGACTAGTCGAACCACCGATCGGGTTCGTCACAACTAAAGGTCTATCGACAATCTTGGGTTCCAATCCCAACCTATCTACCAGGTCACTAGATATAAAGGAACGAGAAGCCCCGGTATCAAACAATACTCGAATAGAAACATCATAAATAGAAAGTATACCTTGAATAACGACATTCTTTCCTTTCTCCGCTGTAGTTGGGGCATTCAACGAAGAAGGAACAACATTGATAGCATACGCTTTCACAATCTGCTTCTCTTTAGGAGGTCGTGGACATTTATCCTTGTGATGTCCTACTTGGCCCCAATTGAAGTACTTCCTGTCCGCTGGCTTTGCTCGACATTCTTTAGCATAATGACCCATATTGCCACAACTGTAGCACTCAACATCTTTCTTACTCTTCTTCTGACCATCCTTAGCTTGGTTCTATTTCCTCTTATTCTGAGGATTATTCTTGCCTCCACCGCTTGCCTGCGGTTTTGGTTCCTCTGCAGATGTAATAGCAACTTTGGTCTTTGACTTAGGGTAAAGGCTCTAAGATCTCAATGGCTTTCCCACAATAGATTCAAATGTCTCGTCGATTAGGTTTACAAGCCTTTCACCCAAGTACTAATCTAAGCCAGTTATGGACTTCTCGTTCTTCTTCTCGGTAGTATCAATAAGTGATAATCCATATTTTGATAAAATATCGAATTCAGCAATATATTCCGAGACTGCCCTGCCATTCTACTTAAGCTCCAAGAATTTCCTAAACAATTCGGATTTGTGAGCAGCCGGAATAAACTAGTTGCTAAAGCGAGTTTTAAATTGATTCTAGGTAACTTGATCCTCAGGAGTAGTTATTTAATAGCATTCCACCAATTCATCACCCGTCCTTGAAGCTGACGCGATGCTAGCTTTCTCTTCATCGCATCATCAATTCCTAAATCCTCGAAGATGCGCTCACAACTATCTATCCAATCTTGAACATCCATAGCCGATTCTATTACATGGAACGACTTTCCACCAAGACTAGTATCATCCTTGTAAGAGCTTGGCTAAATCGGCTATAGGCGCCTGCACCGCTGCACCAGCACTGTTAGCAGCATTAGGAACTGCTCCCTGAACATCCCTAAGAATCTCTCTTATGAAAGTAGAAAACATCGTCCTCGTATATCGGCTCATCATTCAATATGTAAAGAGAAAACGATTAACCAACTCCATAGTGGTGCCAGTGCAGTGCGACTTCATCCTTATATATACTAATAGTGCGTTTGTGTGTGTATATATATAGTTTTTGAAAACCAAAATATCACAAATACGCGCTCTTATATACGTTTACTATATCTCCCTGATGTCTTCCCCTAGGATAACTACGCAACCTCACTCTGATACCAAATGTGACGGCCCGCCCCGCACCAACCGACATTTCCAGTGAAATGCGCTGTGTCGATGTCCAACCAGCATGGGACAGTCATCAAAGGAAAAGGGGTTTGAAACGATGAATCATCAAACAACCTGTAGTATACCTCACAGCGCATGGAACAAAATATAATAATAACATAACTTGATATAAGACAGGCGAGACAGTGCATAAGCTGAAAACTGAACCATCATAGCAGCGGAAAAATTCAAAATACAGCTTATGACACAAACCATGATTATTACAACTTTTAAAACTTCTCTAAAGAAAAATAGGAAGGTACACTACTAATGCCCAAAGTAGTGACCAACAACAACACGGTAAGATATATGGGAATGATACGTGTAAGCCACATGCTCGTATCCAGACAGCTACTCGTGCCTACCTAGCTAACCTATCTCTAGCCTACTCATTTAGGAGCACCCAGAGTAATAAGAAGAGACATAAAACTCTGGGTCAGACAAAAGTCTGGTATGAGCGATAAGGAGCAAAAACAGAATAATAATAGGTATACATGTAACACCCCGAAATTTTGAATAATCAGATTAACTAAATTTAAGTATACTTAATTTTAAATGTGGGAATTGAGGGAAACATGTCATTCCATTGCGTTCGTCTCGAAATTCTTCTTGAGATAGAGTCCGAGTTTGCGTAAAACGGATACCGTATAAAGAAGATATGGATGAACGAAGTTTGAAAAAAAAAGCACTGGCGCACTTGAGAAGTGCGCCAGTACAAATTTGCATTGGCGCACTTCCCAAGTGCGCCCAGGCCGAGGGAAAACCTGCACAGCCTTCTGGTTCGAACGGTGAGTCAATGCTGAGTCATTTCTGACTAGTTAATGAGTCATTTGGGTTTCCGGATAGTTCTAATCTGGACTGAGTGGTTTTGATTAACCCTAAGATCATCCAGCGGCTATGATTAAATTGAAATTCTATATAAACATGTGTAGACCCAAACCCTAGAATCAAATCAAAAATTAGATCAGTAGCCATCACTTTGTTACTCCAAACCCTAGAATAGCCGCCACAAACTAGAAGCAAAGTAAAGCAACTCAATACAAATCAAATCAAGCCTAAAACTACAACAGCATAATTGTCTACAACAAGGGAACGCTAGTCAATTACAGAATTCAGAACCCAGAACTCAAGACCCCTTATTCGGTGAGTTCTAGTCACTTTTAGGTTTAAATAAATAAAAGTGAATTGTGGTAGACTATGATTTGGGTATATGTTGTTTGTAGTTATGCAAGTTTATTTTTGTTGTGAATCATGATATGATGCAAGTTTATTATTATTGTGAATCATGATATGATGCAAGTTTATTATTGTTGTGAATCATGATATGATGCAAGTTATTATGTTGAGAAACTATGAATCTATGCAAGTCGTTATGATGAATCTATGCAAGTCGTTATCATGAATCTATGCAAGTGGTTATTATGAATCTATGCAAGTTGTTATCATGAATCTATGCAAGTGGTTATTATGAATCTATGCAAGTTGTTATCATGAATCTATGCAAGTCGTTATTATGCAAGTTGTTATTATAAATCTATGCAAATTATTATGAGACCATGCAAGTTACATATGCAAGTTATTATGTGATGAATTCATGAAACTATGCTAGTTGTTATGTTGTAGATCATGAACCTATGTAAGCCACCTATGTAAGAATTTATGTTATGAATCATTCAAGTTGTTATATTGTGAATCTTGAACCTGTATAAGTTGTTGACTATGATGAGAATCATGAACCCATGTTAGTTGTTAATTCATGAACCTATGCAAGTTGTTATGAATCTATGCAAGTTGTTAATTATGTGGTGAATCATAATTATATGCGAAGTTATCATGTCATTTTCCCTATTTGTCATGCTTATGCCAAAAATTGTACTGAAAACGATCACCTTGTCATTCCCTTTATTTTATTGAAACGGCGAGACTATTTAGTAGCCTCGATGACGCCAAAACGCAAATGGTTACGCTTGTTAAGAAACGGGGGAAATGGGGAATTTGTAATAGGCATAATTTACATAGTGATCATGTAAACGGGACACATGATTCTAGTAGGAAAACACATAGATAATTACCTATTATGACATAGGTAAAATTGGGTAAAAATGGTACAATCTGAATATGACCATTTATGGAAAGGAAATTCAAATTGTTAATAAGATAGGTATTGACACCTATAAAAAGAGGAAAGGATTAATTAATTTAATTAATCAAAAGAGGAATGTTTAAGCAATTAAAGTCTGAAGATTTAAAAAGATTTAATTGGCATAAATGCATTAAAAGGCATAAAATATAATTGTGGTGAAAATTGGTATGATTTTACATACCATAAATGGATGGACATAATTGAGTCAATTATGGACATCGTTAAATTTGGAATTGATTGATAATTTGAATAGGGAAAGAAATTCAAATTGGGGAAAGATTAATTAGGAGTAATTAATCGTCTAAGACATGAGGTTAGGCTCTTTTGTGGTGTTAGACTGCCCGGACCCGCCCGGCAAATCCAGCTGCCACAAATGCCAGTCTAATGTTGGAGGTCTTAGGCATAAATTAAATACGTGACAGTTGTAAAGACACGAGGTTGGACTCTTTTGTGGTGTAAGACTGCCCGGACCCACATGGCAAATCCAGCTGTCACAAATGCCAGTCTAATGTGAGGGGTCTTTATATGGTTATGGCCTTAATGAATCAAGAAACACTTAACCAGATAAGCATGTAGAGGGACATGAGGGGGTTAAGTGGGTGCCTTGGGTGGCATGTGGAGTTAAGTGGGTGCCTGGGGTGGCATGTGAAATACGATTAGATATTTCAATAATTAATTAATGCAAATCTGAGTTAAATATGATGTCTAAAACGTGTTGGGTGGATAGGGTTAAACCAACAGGACCGATGAACTTTACAACCCGTTTCGTGAATCTGTAGGCCCAATACAAAGTTAGACAATCTGTAAGTCTGTTAAATCTGTACATCTGATCCGTTAGTCTGAAAACTTGTTAACTTGATTGTCTGATCTGTGAACTAGTAAATCTGAACTTTGTATGTTTGAAACTTGTAAACAAGTTAATCTGAAATCTGTTAGTCTGGGGACACAAGGTTAGGATGGGTAATTACTTGTGTCATCTGTTATGTGGGACCCATATTAGTCAATAACCCTTTCTGGTATCAAAACTATGACCCAACAGTAGGTAGGGTCCGGGCATGCTTACTGAACTAATTATAAGCGGTTCATTCTGTTAATGGCGAGGGGTGTTGATGGTGCGTTCCAACCGGGTCATGTGCATGCATGGATCCCAGTCAGCCTCTGAGGATGTAAGACGCCGTGACATCTATAAATAGGCCTGTGTCTTTCAAAGGTTGCCACTTTAGGGAATGATACACCCTTTTGTGGGGCTGGCACAGGGTATTTATGTATTAGGGAGCCGATCGCGTGGGGTAGGATTTAGGGTACACTTAGTTCTGTCTGTTCGATGGGGTACCGTCTATTTCTGTTGGGTGGTAACACATGTCTATTTCTGTGTGGTACCGTCTGTTGGGGTGGTAAAGGCCCATTTACTAGTGTACACCTAATTCTAACATTCTGTTTCCGTAGGGATTATTCTGTTTCCATTTCTGTCTCTTTTCGGGTGGTAAAGGCCCATTACTAGCATTCTGTTTTGGTACTTTCTGTTCGTGTGGTAAAGGCCCATTATTAGCATTATGTTTTTGTACCATCTGTTAGGGTGGTAAAGGCCCATTATTCTGTTTTTGTTTCTGTTTAGACATTAGGGTAACACCTACTCCTGTTATACTAGTAATAGTGCAGAGTAGTTTGTTGTAAAGCATACATCGTACCTTATTTGTCCTGTCATACCTGCCATCTGTACCGTGAATCCCCTTATCCACTTTGTATGCCTGCCATGTTTACCTTTATTTATTTACCGGCTAAAAGTTACTGGACTCACCAGACGTATGTCTGACCTAGTTTGTTTCGCCTCTTTTCTTCCATTCCCCCCTCCTCAAGGTTATCCAAGGAGGGAATACTTTAGCTTGATCCGGATTCCTTCTGCTTGAAGTACTTGAAGTATGGCTTGGCCCTTTATAGCTTCTGTTCTGTGGGGATTATGATTTTAAAGTTTCGTACTCTGATGATTTTCTGAACAAGACAGATATTTATGTACTTGAGTTTTTAGTAAAGATGCAACCAAACTGATTTCTGTTTTCCGCTGTAATAAAGTTATAATTTCTCAAGTATTGTTTATCTGTCCTGAAATTTTCTATTCTGTTTACTAAAATGCTCCACAAAAGTTAAGGCATTCCCTTTGTGAGTGTCCTTAATGGAGGTGGGTTGTTACACTTGGTATCAGAGCTGAAGGTTACCAGATTTGATAAAAAGTTTTGAAAACTATTTTCAAAAAGGTTTTAAAAAGGAAGTATTTTCAAAAGTAAAGCTTATTTTTGAAAAACATAATCCCCAAAAGCCATATATCTATCTTTTGATCCTCTGTTTGGATCTTTGTTTCCTTCTTTCTCTGCGGCTCCTAGCTTTCTGGGAGGTAACCTCATCGCGACATGGTTCTGTAGGCTTGATAAGACTACAACACTGGTCAAAGGGCAAATAAGCGTCTGAATTCCATTTGTAGCCGCAGTAGTCTCACCTACGGCTTATTTTCTTTCGAGCTTTGTGGAATTTTCCGTGCAATGGAGGCCGCTTTCGAGGGACTTGTCAACGTGTTACACACGGATAGTAAAGATGAGAATGAGGGAGTTTGGCTAAGGAGCACAACCCAAGGATGAGAAACTCATAGATATGGACTTGGTTCACAAAGGAGGCAAAAACGAAACACAAAAGAAGGAAAAAAAGTCTAAAGATAAAGGAGGAGAAAAGTTCTTTACTTATGGAAGCGTGACTCATCTAAATAAGGATTGCCTAAAGAGGAAGGACACTCACTTCAACTGTGGTGGGATGGGACACTTCACTAGGGACTGCCCGAAGAAACGGGGGCAAGGACAGAGGACATGACCTACTTCGGGAAGGCAGGCGAAATGCTCTCATAGTTGGTGGATAGGATAGAAGTAGGAAAATTTCCATAGAGATTTTAGTTTCCTTATCTGATTATTGAGTTAGAACTCTTTCCGATTATGGCATTCTGATTCTGTAGTTGAGTCTCTGCACTTTAATACTAGTCTTGTTTCTGATCTGGTTATAGTCTCAAACCCCATAGGGGTTACGACTCATTTGTTGGTGATAGGTTGGGGTTTGAGGGTATCTGTGTTAGGCGTCAAGTCGATTGTAATGCATACATTCTGGGTTTTTGAGGGATATGGTGGGATTTTCCCATGTTTAGTTTTCTAAGAATCATTCGATAATCTGATCTGTACTAGTAGTCTGTAAGCATATGGATATTTCTGAAAAGGTTAAGATTTCCAGTTTTGACATTGTCTAAGGAGGGTAATCCTCTGGGTGTCAATCTGATGTTGATTTTGGTCTACGTGGTTGATACTTAGGGCAGTTTGTCTCTCAACCAAGGTCTAATGGAAACCTAGTTTTTATTTATCTACACTCGCTCCCATCACTCGAATGTACCCTATCGATCGAGTCTTCGACCTATAGATAGGAATCCCATGGATGTAAACATGTGTTAGAGACATGTTATGTTTGATGGTTGCAAGTGGATGCAAGTGGTTGCTAGTGGTTGCTCGTGGATGCATATACACACACTAGGCACTAGATCGGCTCAAAAACACTCTCATACTACATATGGATGTATGTGCATTTTTAAATTTTTGTGGATGCAGAATGATTGACTCCTCACATGGATGTTGCATTTGGATGAATGGTTATGCACTCATATAGAAATGATGTGTATCAAATAGGATTTCTTGCATACATATTTGAACTCATGGCACTAACATGATTTGCATTAAGGAAGTCAACTGGATAAGTAGACCGCCTGATTTTGCATTAGATAAGGAACATATACACACACTTTTGCATATATTCATAAAACATTAGAAGTTTTCTAAGGACAATGGATGCTTGTGAATGATGGTTGAGTAGATGGATGATTGGATGGTAGGACACATTCTTCTTAACTTGAAGATTTCGAGGACGAAATCCTTTAACTAGGGGAGAATGTAACACCCCGAATTTTTGAATAATCAGATTAACTAAATTTAAGAATAATTAATTTCAAATGTGGGAATTGAGGGAAACGGGTCATTCCATTGCGTTCGTCTCAGAATTCTGCTTGAGATAGAGTCCAAGTTTGCGTAAAACGGATACCGTATGAAGAAGATATGGATGAACGAAGTATGAAAAAAAATGCACGGCGCACTTGGGAAGTGCGCCAGTACAAACTTGCATTGGCGCACTTCCCAAGTGCGCCCAGGCCAAGGGAAAACCTGCACAACCTTCTGGTTCGAACGGTGAATCAGTGCTGAGTCATTTCTGACTAGTTAATGAGTCATTAGGGTTTCTGGATAGTTCTAATCTGGACTGAGTGGTTTTGATTAAACCTAAGATCATCCGACGGCTATAATTAAATTGAAATTCTATATAAACATGTGTAGACCCAAACCCTAGAATCAAATCAAAAATTAGATCAGTAGCCGTCATGTTGTCACTCCAAACCCTAGAATAGCCGCCACAAACTAGAAGCAAAGTAAAGCAACTCAATACAAATCAAATCAAGCCTAAAACTACAACAACGTAATTGCCTACAACAAGGGAACGCTAATCAATTACAGAATTCAGAACCCAAAACCCAGAACTCAAGACCCCTTATTCGGTGAGTTCTAGTCACTTTTAGGTTTAAATAAATAAAAGTGAATTGTGGTAGACTATGATTTGGGTATATGTTGTTTGTAGTTATGCAAGTTTATTTTTGTTGTGAATTATGATATGATGCAGGTTTATTATTGTTTTGAATCATGATATGATGCAAGTTTATTATTGTTGTGAATCATGATATGATGCAAGTTATTATGTTGAGAAACTATGAATCTATTCAAGTCGTTATGATGAATCTATGCAAGTCGTTATCATGAATCTATGCAAGTGGTTATTATGAATCTATGCAAGTTGTTATCATGAATCTATGCAAGTGGTTATTATGATCTATGCAAGTTGTTATCATGAATCTATGCAAGTCGTTGTTATGCAAGTTGTTATCATGAATCTATGCAAATTATTATGAGACCATGCAAGTTACCTACGCAAGTTATTGTGTGATGAATTCATGAACCTATGCTAGTTGTTATGTTATGGATCATGAACCTATGTAAGCAACCTATGTAAGAAGTTATATTATGAATCATGCAAGTTGTTATATTGTGAATATTGAACCTATATAAGTTGTTGACTATGATGAGAATCATGAACCTATGTTATTTGTTAATTCATGAACCTATGCAAGTTGTTATGAATCTATGCAAGTTGTTAATTATGTGGTGAACCATAATTATATGCGAAGTTATCATGTCATTTTCCCTAGTTGTCATGCTTATGCCAAAAATTGTACTGAAAACGATCACCTTGTCATTACCTTTCTTTTATTGTTATGGCGAGACTATTTAGTAGCCTCGATGACGCCAAAACATAAACGGTTACACTAGTTAAGAAACGGGGAAAAAGGGGAATTTGTAATAGGCATAATTTACATAGTGATCATGTAAATGGGACACATGATTATAGTAGAAAAACACGTAGATAATTACCTATTATGACATAGGTAAAATTGGGTAAAAATGGTACAATTTGAATATGACCATTGATGGAAAGGAAATTCAAACTATTAATAAGATAGGTATTGACACTTATAAAAAGAGGAAAGGATTAATTAATTTAATTAATCAAAAGAGGAATGTTTAAGCAATAAAAGTCTGAAGATTTAAAAAGATTTAATCGGCATAAATGCCTTAAAAGGCATAAAATATAATTGTGGTGAAAATTGGTATGATTTTACATACAAAAAATGGATGGACATAATTGAGTCAATTATGGACATCGTTAAATTTGGAATTGATTGATAATTTGAATAGGGAAAGAAATTCAAATTGGGGAAAGATTAATTAGAAGTAATTAATCGTCTAAGACACGAGGTTAGGCTCTTTTGTGATGTAAGACTGCCTGGACCTGCCCGGCAAATCCAGCTGCCACAAATGGCAGTCTAATGTGGGAGGTCTTAGGCATAAATTAAATACGTGACAGTTGTAAAGACACGAGGTTAGACTCTTTTGTGGTGTAAGACTGCCCGGACCCGCCTGGCAAATCCAGCTGCTACAAATGCCAATCTAATGTGAGGGGTCTTTATAAAGTTACGGCCTTAATGAATCAAGAAACACTTAACCAGATAAGCATGTAGAGGGACATAAGGGGGTTAAGTGGGTGCCTTGGGTGGCATGTGGAGTTAAGTGGGTGCCTGGGGTGGCATGTGAAATACGATTAGATATTTCAATAATTAATTAATGCAAATCTGAAATAAATATGATGTCTAAAACGTGTTGGGTGGATAGGGTTAAACCAACTGGACTGATGAATTTTACAACCCATTTCGTGAATCTGTAGGCCCAATACAAAGTTAGACAATCTGTAAGTCTGTTAAATCTGTACATCTGATTCGTTAGTCTGAAAACTTGTTTACTTGATTGTCTGATCTGTGAACTAGTAAATTTGAACTCTGTATGTCTGAAACTTGTAAACAAGTTAATCTGAAATATGAAATCTGTTAGTCTGGGGACACAAGGTTAGGATGGGTAATTACTTGTGTCATCTGTTGTGTGGGACCCATATTAGTCAGCAACCCTTTCTGGTATCAAAACTATGACCCGACAGTAGGTAGGGTCCGGGCATGCTTACTGAACTAATTATAAGCGGTTCATTCTGATAATGGCGAGGGGTGTTGATGGCATGTTCCAACCGGGTCATGTGCGTGCATGGATCCTGGTCTGCCTCTGAGGATGTAAGACGCCGTGACATCTATAAATAGGTCTGTGTCATTCAAAGGTTGCCACTTTAGGGAATGATACACCCTTTTGTGGGGCTGGCACATGGTATTTATGTATTAGGGAGCCGATAGCGTGGGGTAGGATTTATGGTACACTTAGTTCTGTCTATTCGGTGGGGTACCGTCTGTTTCTGTTGGGTGGTAACACCTGTCTGTTTCTGCGTGGTACCGTCTGTTGGGGTGGTAAAGGCCCATTTACTAGTGTACACCTAATTCTAACATTTTGTTTCCGTAGGGATTATTCTGTTTCCATTTCTGTCTCTGTTCGGGTGGTAAAGGCCCATTACTAGCATTCTGTTTCGGTACTTTCTGTTCGTGTGGTAAAGGCCCATTATTAGCGTTATGTTTCCGTACCACCTGTTCGGGTGGTAAAGGCCCATTATTTTGTTTCTGTTTAGACATTAGGGTAACACCTAATCATGTTATACTAGTAATAGTGCAGAGTAGTTTGTAGTGAAGCATACATCTTACCTTATTTGTCCTGTCATTCCTGCCATCTGTACCATGAATCCCCTTATCCACTTTGTATGCCTGCCATGTTTACCTTTATTTATTTACTAGCTAAAAATTACAAGACTCACCAGACGTATGTCTAACCTAGTTTGTTTCGCCTTTTTCTTCCATTTCCCCCCAGGTTATCCAAGGAGGGAAAACTTTAGCTTGATCAGGATTCCTTCTGCTTGAAGTACTTGAAGTATGGCTTAGCCCTTTATAGCTTCTGTTCTGTGTGGATTATGATTTTGAAGTTTTGTACTCTGATGATTTTCTGAACAAGACTGATATTTATGTACTTGAGTTTTTAGTAAAGATGTAACCAAACTGATTCTGTTTTCCGCTGTAATAAAGTTATAATTTCTGTAGTATTGTTTATCTGTCCTGAAATTTTCTGTTCTGTTTACTAAAATGCTCCACAAAAGTTAAGGCATTCCCTTTGTGAGTGTCCTTAACGGAGGTGGGGTGTTACACTTGGTATCAGAGCTGAAGGTTACCAGATTTGATAAAAAGTTTTGAAAACTATTTTCAAAAAGGTTTTAAAAAGGAAGTATTTTCAAAAGTAAAGCTTATTTTTGAAAAACATAATCCCCAAAAGCCATATATCTATCTTTTGATCCTCTGTTTGGATCTTTGTTTCCTTGTTTCTCTAGGGCACCCGGCTTTCTGGGAGGTAACCTCATCGTGACATGGTTCTGTAGGCTTGATAAGACTATAACACCGGTCAAAGGGCAAATAAGCGTCCGACTTCCATTTGTAGCCGCAGTAGTCTCACCTACGGCTTATTTTCTTTCAAGCTTTGTGGGATTTTCTGTGCGATTGAGGCCGCTTTCGAGGGACTTGTCAACGTGTTACACACGGATAGTAAAGATGAGAATGAGGGAGTTTGGCTAAGGAGCACAAACCAAGGATGAGAAACTCATAGATATGGACTTGGTTCACAAAGGAGGCAAAAACGAAACACATAAGAAGGAAGAAAAGTCTGAAGATAAAGGAGGAGAAAAGTTCTTTACTTATGGAAGCGTGACTCATCTAAATAAGGATTGCCTAAAGAGGAAGGACACTCACTTCAACTGTGGTGAGATAGGACACTTCACTAGGGACTGCCCGAAGAAACGGAGGCAAGGACAGAGGACATGACCTACTTCGAGAAGGCAGGCGAATGCTCTCATAGCTGGTGGATAGGATAGAAGTAGGAAAATTTCCGTAGAGAGTTTAGTTTCCTTATCTGATTATTGAGTTAGAACTCTTTCCGATTATGGCATTCTGATTCTGTAGTTGAGTCTCTGCACTTTAATACTAGTCTTGTTTCTGATCTGGTTATAGTCTCAAACCCCATAGGGGTTACGACTCATTTGTTGGTGATAGGTTGGTGTTTGAGGGTATCTGTGTTAGGCGTCAAGTCGATTGTAATGCATACATTCTGGGCTCTTGAGGGATATGGTGGGATTTTCCCATGTTTATTTTTCTAAGAATCATTCGATAATCTGATCTGTACTAGTAGTCTGTAAGCATCTGGATATTTCTGAAAAGGTTAAGATTTCCAGTTTTGACATTGTCTAAGGAGGGTAATCCTCTGGGTGTCAATCTGATGTTGATTTCGGTTTACGTGGTTGATACTTAGGGGAGTTTGTCTCTCAACCAAGGTCTAATGGAAACCAAGTTTTTATTTATCTGCACTCGCTCCCATCACTCGAATGTACCCTATCGATCGAGTCTTCGACCTATAGATAGGAATCCCATGGATGTAAACATGTGTTAGAGACATGTTATGTTTGATGGTTGCAAGTGGATGCAAGTGGTTGCTATTGGTTGCTCGTCGATGCATATACACACACTAGGCACTAGATCGGCTCAAAAACACTCTCATACTGCATATGGATGTGTGTGCATTTTTCAACTTTTGTGGATGCAGAATGATTGACTCCTCACATGGATGTTGCATTTGGATGAATGGTTATGCACTCATATAGAAATGATGTGTATCAAATAGGATTTCTTGCATACCTATTTGAACTCATGGCACTAACATGATTTGCATTAAGGAAGTCAACTGGATCAGTAGACCGCCTGATTTTGCATTAGATAAGGAACATATACACACACTTTTGCATATGTTCATACAACATTATAAGTTTTCTAAGGACAATGTATGCTTGTGAATGATGGTTGAGTAGATGGATGATTGGATGGTAGGACACATTCTTCTTAACTTGAAGATTTCGAGGACGAAATCCTTTAAGTAGGGGAGAATGTAACACCCCAAATCTTTGAATAATCAGATTAACTAAATTTAAGAATACTTAATTTCAAATGTGGGAATTGAGGGAAACGGGTCATTCCATTGCGTTCGTCTCGGAATTCTGCTTGAGATAGAATCCAAGTTTGCGTAAAACGGATACCGAATGAAGAAGATATGGACGAACAGAGTTTGAAAAAAAAATGCACTGGTGCACTTGGGAAGTGCGCCAGTACAAATTGGCATTGGCGCAATTTCCAAGTGCGCCCAGGCCAAGGGAAAACCTGCACAGCCTTCTGGTTCGAACGATGAGTCAGTGCTGAGTCATTTCTGACTAGTTAATGAGTCATTAGGGTTTCTGGATAGTTCTAATCTGGACTGAGTGGTTTTGATTAACCCTAAGATCATCCGACGACTATAATTAAATTGAAATTCTATATTAACATGTGTAGACCCAAATCCTAGAATCAATTCAAAAATTAGATCAGTAGCCGTCATGTTGTCACTCCAAACCCTAGAATAGCCGCCACAAACTAGAAGCAAAGTAAAGCAACTCAATACAAATCAAATCAAGCCTAAAACTACAATAACATAATTGTCTACAACAAGGGAACGCTAATCAATTACAGAATTCAGAACCCAGAACCCAGAACTCAAGACCCCTTATTCGGTGAGTTCTAGTCACTTTTAGGTTTAAATAAATAAAAGTGAATTGTGGTAGACTAAGATTTGGGTATATGTTGTTTGTAGTTATGCAAGTTTATTTTTGTTGTGAATCATGATATGATGCAAGTTTATTATTGTTGTGAATCGTGATATGATGCAAGTTATTATGTTGAGAAACTATGAATCTATGTAAGTCGTTATGATGAATCTATGCAAGTCGTTATCATGAATCTATGCAAGTGGTTATTATGAATCTTTACAAGTTGTTATCATGAATCTATGCAAGTGGTTATTATGAATCTATGCAAGTTGTTATCATGAATCTATGCAAGTCGTTATTATGCAAGTTGTTATCATGAATCTATGCAAATTATTATGAGACCATGCAAGTTACCTATGCAAGTTATTGTTGATGAATTCATGAACCTATGTTAGTTGTTATGTTGTGGATCGTGAACCTATGTAAGCCACCTATGTAAGAAGTTATATTATGAATCATGCAAGTTGTTATATTGTGAATCTTGAACCTATATAAGTTGTTGACTATGATGAGAATCATGAACCTATGTTATTTGTTAATTCATGAACCTATGCAAGTTGTTATGAATCTATGCAAGTTGTTAATTATGTGGTGAATCATAATTATATGCGAAGTTATCGTGTCATTTTCCCTAGTTGTCATGCTTATGCCAAAAATTGTACTGAAAATGATCACCTTATCATTACCTTTATTTTATTGTTATGGCGAGACCATTTAGTAGCCTCGATGACGCCAAAACGCAAACGGTTACACTGGTTAAGAAATGGGGAAAAAGGGGAATTTGTAATAGGCATAATTTACATAGTGATCATGTAAATGGGACACATGATTCTAGTAGGAAAACACGTAGATAATTACCTATTATGACATAGGTAAAATTGGGTAAAAATGGTACAATTTGAATATGACCATTTATGGAAAGGAAATTCAAATTGTTAATAAGACAAGTATTGACACCTATAAAAAGAGGAAAGGATTAATTAATTTAATTAATCAAAAGAGGAATGTTTAAGCAATTAAAGTTTGAAGATTTAAAAAGATTTAATTGGCATAAATGCCTTAAAAGGCATAAATTATAATTGTGGTGAAAATTGGTATGATTTTACATATCATAAATGGATGGACATAATTGAGTCAATTATGGACATCATTAAATTTGGAATTGATTGATAATTTGAATAGGGAAAGAAATTCAAATTGGGGAAAGATTAATCAGGAGTAATTAATCATCTAAGACACGAGGTTAGGATCTTTTGTGGTGTAAGACTGCCCGGACCCGCCCGGCAGATCCAGCTGCCACAAATGCCAGTCTAATGTGGGAGGTCTTAGG
This sequence comes from Allium sativum, assembly GCA_030737875.1. Classification (NCBI taxonomy): domain Eukaryota; kingdom Viridiplantae; phylum Streptophyta; class Magnoliopsida; order Asparagales; family Amaryllidaceae; genus Allium; species Allium sativum. The sequence continues at coordinate 578,219,440 of CM060915.1, read as the reverse complement.
CATAAATTAAATACGTGACAGTTGTAAAGACACGAGGTTAGACTCTTTTGTGGTGTAAGACTGCCCAGACCCGCCCGACAAATCCAGCTGCTACAAATGCTAGTCTAATGTGAGGGGTCTTTATAAGGTTACGGCCTTAATGAATCAAGAAACACTTAACCAGATAAGCATGTAGAGGGACATAAGGGGGTTAAGTGGGTGCCTTGGGTGGCATGTGGAGTTAAGTGGGTGCTTGGGGTGGCATGTGAAATACGATTAGATATTTCAATAATTATTTAATGCAAATCTTAGATAAATATGATGTCTAAAACGTGTTGGATGGATAGGGTTAAACCAACTGGACTGATGAATTTTACAACCCGTTTCGTGAATCTGTAGGCCCAATACAAAGTTAGACAATCTGTAAGTCTGTTAAATCTGTACATCTGATCCGTTAGTGTGAAAACTTGTTTACTTGATTGTCTGATCTGTGAACTAGTAAATCTGAACTCTGTATGTCTGAAACTTGTAAACAAGTTAATCTGAAATATGAAATCTGTTAGTTTGGGGACACAAGGTTAGGATGGGTAATTACTTGTGTCATCTATTGTGTGGGACCCATATTAGTCAGTAACCCTTTCTGGTATCAAAACTATGACCCAACAGTTGGTAGGTTCCGGGCACGCTTACTGAACTAATTATAAGCGGTTCATTCTGATAATGGCGAGGGGTGTTGATGGCGTGTTCCAACCGAGTCATGTGCATGCATGGATCCCGGTCTGCCTCTGAGGATGTAAGACGCCGTGACATCTATAAATAGGTCTGTGTCATTCAAAGGTTGCCACTTTAGGGAATGATACACCCTGTTGTGGGGCTGGCACAGGGTATTTATGTATTAGGGAGCCGATCGCGTGGGGTAGGATTTAGGGTACACTTAGTTCTGTCTGTTCGGTGGGGTACCGTCTGTTTCTGTTGGGTGGTAACACCTGTCTGTTTTTGCGTGGTACCGTCTGTTGGGGTGGTAAAGGCCCATTTAATTGTGTACACCTAATTCTAACATTCTGTTTCCGTAGGGATTATTCTGTTTCCATTTCTGTCTCTGTTCGGGTGGTAAAGGCCCATTACTTGCATTTTGTTTCGGTACTTTCTGTTCGTGTGGTAAAGGCCCATTATTAGCATTATGTTTCTGCACCATCTGTTAGGGTGGTAAAGGCCCGTTATTCTATTCCTGTTTCTGTTTAGACATTAGGGTAACACCTAATCCTTTTATACTAGTAATAGTGCAGAGTAGTTTGTAGTGAAGCATACATCTTACCTTATTTGTCCTGTCATACCTGCCATATGTACCGTGAATCCCCTTATCCACTTTGTATGCCTGCCATGTTTACCTTTATTTATTTACTAGCTAAAAATTACTGGACTCACCAGACGTATGTCTAACCTAGTTTGTTTCGCCTCTTTTCTTCCATTTCCCCTAGGTTATCCAAGGAGGGAATACTTTAGCTTGATCCGGATTCCTTCTGCTTGAAGTACTTGAAGTATGGCTTAGCCTTTCATAGCTTCTATTCTGTGGGGATTATGATTTTAAAATTTTGTACTCTGATGATTTTCTGAACAAGACCGATATTTATGTACTTGAGTTTTGGGTAAAGACGTAACCAAACTGATTTCTGTTTTCCGCTGTAATAAAGTTATAATTTCTCAAGTATTGTTTATCTGTCTTGAAATTTTCTGTTCTGTTTACTAAAATGCTCCAACAAAGTTACGGCACTCCCTTTGTGAGTGTCCTTAACGGAGGTGGGGTGTTACAATACATAACCATTCCTGAACCTGCAACCAAAGAGTAAGCACAACAGGATGTACAATACTCTAAGGTGACACTAACACATGGCGTGAGAACAATGGGGAGGAGGTGTGCATGTCATGGTGATATCAAACATAGCAATCGTCCTCACATCGCTCACTCAGTGTGTAAAGCATACGATATCTACCATTTGATCACCCAATTCTTTGCTATGATCACTCTGTCCCATGGAGTCATGACGGCTCCACTGCACTGATCAACAGCCACTAATCCTTTGCTACGTCCACTCTGCCCCATGGAGTCATGACAACTCCACTGCACTGGATCATAGCCCTGCTACGATTACCTTGCCCCCATGGAGTCATGAAAACTCCATTGCACTGATCCATAGCCAATATCCGTCTCTCAGTGGTAAGTCAAAGCTATAGACATCGATAACCCCTTTGCATACGTCCCACATCAAAGTCCAACTCATGAAGTTAACTCGTTGGTTTCCATTTGGATCCTGAGTTATAACTTCCCACTTGGACTTCCTTTGCATCTCAGGCTTTGGTCGAATTGGAGTTGGCTTCCAGAAAAGTCATCGCAAAGAAGCAGTAGAGGTCCAAACAGATTCGGTTCGGTTGCCTTCCCTCGGTTCGGCATGGCATACTTCAGCTCATGGTCATCAATCCGGTTCGGTTCGGTCAACTTCCTCCGGGTCGGTTCGGTCGTGGTACTCCATCCGAGTCTGTTAGAACATGATACTCTTTACGTTCGGTTCGGCTCATCTTTGTCTACTCGGTTCGGTGTTCTGATCCGTTCCTGCCTTAGTTCATATGGCCTTCCTTGTTGCCATGCTTTTCCTCTTGTGCTAGGTTCCGATTCGGTTCGGTTTCTCTGCTCAGTTCTACGATCCGACCCGAGCCCCATAACCCGATCCGAAACCCTGCACATTTTCCAATGAGCATATATCGTCCATTCTCGCCATATGACGGAGTTTTCAACCATTCTAACTTTACTAAGCAATCATAAAACATTTCAAACAGTAGCAGCAACATATAGGATCAATCAGCAAGGTCAAAACATCATGCATATAGGCTATTTAGATCAAACATACCCAAAAAATATGATTTTCCCCTTAATCCCCTTAAGCATGTTTAGCTATAGGATTAAAAAAATATGTCCAAATTAACCCAAATTTCTAACAGAGGTATAAAATAACATTTAATAATTTCTAAATATTTTTCCATATTTTTCTAAGTTATAATTTCACTAATTAACACTAATCACCCGTAATTAGCCGTAATTCCCGTAAAAACAAGCTAATCACCCATCTTAGCCACAAATAAAATCTTAGATCTGAAACCCTACTGTTTTGGCGTGTTTCCAATGCAACACAACAGCTCCAACTCTGATTTGATGTCAATCTTCCCTGATTTGGTGTAGATCTTCTTAATTAGTGATTAGAAGGTGATTTGGGAGTGATTTAGAGGATAGAGGCCATTACTAGGGTTCAAAGGATGAAAGCGGAGGCTAGAAAAATGATAAAAACTAATTTCCCAAACCCTATCAGCTTCCCCATAAACCTAATCCCGAAATGGGTTATGGACCTAGCTGCTAATCACCCTAATTAAGCCCGGATAAGTTGTTTTTCACCTTCCAAACCTTTTTTCAGTCATATCTCCCAAATGGTAAGTACGTTTGATCAATGTGACCACTCTATGAAAGGTAAACCATCATCTGAATCCAATGGAAGTAGTTTTGGGTCAAAACCCCTTTCCAATCAAAAGCTATAAGTGAAACGAGATTCGTTAGGGGCAAAACGGTCATTTAAAATTTGGCAAAAATCATGAACATGGGAAATGAACCCAATAGTCGTTCCCCAAATTTACACGACCGTATGACTTCGTATGTAAATGAAATAAATATTCTATGACCCTCCAATAAGTAGAATATGGGTTGTTACAATAATTATGTGGGTGGATAAAATAAGTTCTAGAAAATAATAATAAAGTGGATGTTGGCACCCTATAGTAAGAGACTGAACCGACCTTATAGGTAAGAACAAGTCATAAACCCGATTGAGAAAAGATGAATAAGAATGGAAAATTTCCAAGATAAGATGAAGAGAGGATCAGTAACAAAAGAAAATTTTCTTATGTGGATTGTGCTTGGATAGGAAAATTGGGAATCTATATAAATAGTTATATAAAAACCCATGTACGGTTAGAAAAAGATTAGAAAAGAAAAACGGAGGATGCGGAGTTTTCCATTTTCCATCTTTTTATAACATAAGAAATCGAATTTAGAAAATTAGATTTTTCTGAATTTCGAAAAATAAAATTGGTTGGTAGGATTATGGATGCAACAATTGGATGAACTGCTCTTACTCAATAAGAGTGTAGGAAAATTTGGATGATTTTTTTTTATTTTCAAAATATTGCATTCATATAGAACTGCCAGTATATTTAGGATGTGAGCATCATGTTTTTATAGGATTTTTGAAAAAACTTGCATACACATAGGAGGTATCGCTTAGGCATACATGCATTACTATGATGTATTTCGCTTTGCACATGTGCACTATGTTTGCAAAAATTGGATGCACACATGTTGGGTGGATATTATGCGAGGGATTGTTTATTTTACCCTTATTAAATTTCGGGGATGAAATTTCATAAGTTTGGGAGAATGTAACATCCCGCATTTTAAATGCAAATAAAAATATACATATATGTGTGTGTGTATATATATATATTATATGCATAGATATATTTAAAGAAAAAATTAAATAATAATATAATTTGCAAATAATAGGTCCATGCATTAGATGAAGAAGAAGATTAATAAAAGAAACCACATGCAATGTATAAAATGAGAAGAAATGCATGCAATGTAATTGAAATTGCATGCGAACATTTAAAAGAAAAAGGAAAATTTGAAGAGCTTCCAGAATTTGGTCACCGGATTAGCATCATGGCATTCATGGCGATTCTCTGGTCAATTTAGACCTATGGGTTGTAGAAAACTGATTTAAAATTAAAGAGATATCTTTAAGTTAAATATTGTAACAAACCATGAAAAATAGGATTGAGCAAAGAAAAATGTCTAGCACAGTTCTAAGCCTTGTTAACAATAGCCTAAGTAGCTCAGTTGGTTAGAGTATGTGATTTGCATACAAGAGATACAGAGTTCGATCCCAGTTAGCTCCATATTTTTGTTTTAAGGGAATGGCTAAAAGTGGCTTAGTGTGAAAGCAGTTTAATTAGAAAGAGGCTTAGTGTGAAAAGGGTAAATAAGAGATCCAGTGCTTATATATATATATATCTATATGTGTGTGTGTGTGTGTGTAACAAGATAAAACGGGAAAAAATAAATAATTGTTCGCGTACAAAAGCTTCGCATATGCATAGGGTTGTGCGTGAACAAAAGGGATGTTTGAAATTTGATTTATGTGCAAGAATTATATGTATTATAAATAAATCAAATTTCAAATCAAAAGAAAAAATATGGCAGGGGTGTCGATACCACAATAGGGGTGTCGACACATGTGTCGACACATGTGTCGACACCCAAGCAGGGGTGTTTACCCCTGTGCATCATTCAGCACACGTGGCACGTTTTGATTGGTGAACATTTGTTTTTGTTGCCACGTGGCCATTTCTCATTGATCGTATGACGTAGTTAGCTCTGATAGAGTTTTATTTAAATCTAAAGGACCAAATTCATTTAGCACGCCTATAAATAAGATGGTTTGGTTTACTCTGTCCTCATAATTTCTGAGACGACGCCAAAACTCTGCCATGGCTCTCTTCTCTCTCTTCTCAAATCTATTCTGAAATTAAAATGTTAGCCTAGGAAGACTATAAATCCATATCTGGAGGAGAGAGTCAATGTTAATAGAAGATTATTGAAAGCAAGGTAAACTTCTAAGACCAATCTATTTAAATTATTTCTCTTTCCCTTCTCTTTTCATGAAAATAATAAATTCATGGTCGATAGGTTGTAAATCCGATCAAAAGGGAAACCATGGATGATAGAGCGGATCAGATCCAAAATTTGGGGAAAGGATGAAGATGAGTGGGTTTAAAATATACTTTTTGAATAATAGTACATCGATCGTTTGACATTCCCTATAATGAACATATTGGAAGGTTTGGTTTGATGAAGTACATTATTGTGCTAAAATGGATGATATGTTCAATTAGTTAATATGTTAAGATGCCTAAACATATGCTAATAACGATTAAAGTGGTGTAAATGACAAGTGGGAATGATTAGCTTGATATAACTTCAAATTGTTAATATGAATCATTCGTATATTGAATCAGTTGAAATGTTAGAATGTTTACATGTTATAATTCACATATTGGATTTGTTGGAGTGCTAAAAAGTTTACATGTAAAATTCTTCCAATTATATACAGGAAATAATTGAAGTAAGTATAGGATTATATGGATTCATGTTAACATAGAATTGAATAAATAAATATGGGTTTGGGGGCATCGACCAAATTATGTTAAAAGATCTTAAATTGGACCATAAGTATAGAAAATGATTTGGGCGTAAATGGGTTCATATGTAAAATATGAATTGGCATAATTTGAATAATAGTAATTTAGATGTATAATCCATCATGAATATAATTGGGTAAATGGGCATTAACACCTATTAAGGCATAGGTTCAAATAATTGATTAATTGTGAATGCCACATATGAAACGAGGTTAGGTTGCACTAGTGGTGGAAGTCTGCCCAGACCCGACCGGCATATCCATCAGCCACTAATGTTGGGAGAACCTCCGTTCCTGATCGTTTCATTGAGCTTACAGAACCTAATGTGAGAGGTCTAAGTACGCAAATACAAGACGGGCTATGACACGAGGTTAGGCACAACTTGTGGAAGAAGTATGTCCGGACCCTACCGGCATATCCAGCATCCACAAGTTGTTGGCCTAATGTGGGAGGTCTAGCCCATTATATACCATAAATGGACATGATAATGGATTGGAATACTTAACCTAATCCAATCCATAGGGATTGTATGAATATGAACTAAAGTTAGGGTTAAGTAAAATTGGTTGGACAATGGGTGGGCTAAGCAAATCTGAGGGTGTGGGTAATATTTACATATAGGTCAGCAAACTTAGCCCAATAAGGTTATGTAATTAAAGATACCTAGTGATATACATAACCGATAGAAATAATAAAGTTATGTAATTAAAGACACCTTTAGGGTAAGCATAACTTGTAGAAATGATAATCACCTATTATAAATAAGTAACATTAATGAAAATGTTGTATAATAGGTAAACTTGTCCTAGGGACAAGTAGGGATTATAACTTAGGTTGTAATAAGTTAGTAAGAGAATAGGATAACTGGTGAATTGAGTTAAGGGACACTTAATCGTAAATTAAGTAATTAGTAAAGGGGAAATCCTGAAACCAGTTAAGAAAATGGTGAAAATATATTGTACTTAATTATAAATTAAGTAATCGGTAAGCTTGGAAGTTTGAAACCCATTGATAAGAATGTTTAGGTTTGTCCTAGGGACAAGGGGAAATTTTAACATAGGTTATAATAAACGGGTAGAGAAACTTATTGATGGGCCTTAGTTAGTGGAACTAAGTTAATAAGTAGACAATGATAAGTTATATTAACGATGTAAAATGGAATTATGATTAAATGAGAAGAGACGAGGAAAACTTGTGAAATAAAATAAGTTATATTTAATCATAAATGGTGAGTGACACGTTAATTAGAAAACATGTGAATTGGGATATACTTAATTACATATTAAAGTAAAACATGTTATTTTAATGATGAAACCAAACAAGAATATAAGGGGATTGTGGATCATAGACCTTGGACCATAATCTAGAGAATAACATGTTGTAGGCTTATTAATGAACCTAAATGGGTTAAGCTATATGACTGAAATTAATAAGCAAGAGAAACTTGATTATTTGAATAAGAATTTAATACGAATTGGAATAACCAAGTTAACTGAAAACCTTATGAGGTGAGGCAAGCGCATAAAAGAATGTTAGATATAGGGTCTAACAACATGCTAAAGTAAGGCGCTTAGACCAGTCCGTGCGGTTGAGGGTGAATAACCCAACATGGTAGATCATCGAGGTGTGCTATAAGGCACGAAGGGGAGCGCACATTCATCTGATTGTTCTAACGGCTCCAAAGAACTGGAAGGGGAAGCACACGGATTCCTAGGGTATTTAAGGTGCTCCTAGTAGTCCTTTGTGTGGCGGCAGATGTCTTAGGTTATGTTCGCAGAGGTTGGGTCTGCGCCTAACTACTAGGTGGGTGGGCCTTGACTGCAGATGTAGCAATGCAGTTAGAATGCTGTGACGAGGTGACACCAGGGTGGTTCAGCGGTTGCCTCACGAGGAGGCCGAGGGAGGCAGAGGGTCACGACCAACATGGATTGTAGACCGTCAGATACTCGCCATCGGCAGCCAGTGGGATGCGAAAAGACTAGAGCTAAACCCAAGATACCATTTCACCCTTCTCTATCGGGGTAAGGGGTTGAGGGGAGACACCACACAGATGTTTAGTTTGTTTGCATAAGGGTGGTCACTTAGCTATTGTAGTCTTTACTAGTTGAGGGAGGGGTCGAGGTGGGGACATATCCACCATGAAAATAAACCTAGGTATATTTGCAGAGGGTCTTTAAAGACGGGCCTATACAGATATGGAAAAGCTCCCGAATGATTTCCATGTTTCTTGTATTGCCCTGCCATGGAACTCGGTGCACATTAGAGAACGTGCGATTAAGGCATCGAGCTACAAATGAAGATACATATGGTGGACAGTCTAGATACATGAATATCGGCTCTGGGTGGTGTATCGTAGACTTGAGGGCATTACTCCGCTATGGAGTCTGGTAGGAACAAAGGTGGCAGTACGTACGTTTGCATAGCATAGTATTTATAAATATATACGGAATGTAATATTGTTGTCCGTACGTCACTACGGCGCAGGATGAGGGACTGCGTATATTCCGATAGTGTTATGGTGGAGACCGTGCGCGTGGAGTTCCTTGGGGTGTACCTCGCTATTGGGGGTGGCTACACATATACTGTATTAGGTTAATTCACTGGGAAGTAAATGGGTACGACGTGTATGTAATCCTTGAGTGTTGTTAACCCAAGTAACCTAATAAATAAGATAATATGATTGAATGGTATATGTGGGATTATCCAAAGTGTATCGTTTTAATCCAGTCACCATAATTTGTGTTCTGACCCCCTCCTCATAACATACTTGCAAGTTAGACTTGTGGCAGGGACATAAGACATTATAGCATTGGATACTGGTTAGGCAGTATTATTAATACGGTAAGGCTATACTTTGATTTATATTATATTTTATCCGTTCCACTGTGAGATATTTTCTGAGCTCTGACATATTTTATGTCTCTGTCTTCTCTGCAGGATATCAGAGCAAACCAATCCGAGTTTCGATAGATTGGAATTTTTAAAAAAAAAATCGGTCTATTGAAATTGGGGTTGTCACATTTACAATCTGCTCCTTAGCCGATTGTGGACAATCCTTCTTGTTATGCCCAGGCTTTCCACAATTAAAGTACTTCCTCTCATCCTTTGGATTCTTGCAATCCTTGGAAAATTGGCCTTTCTGCTGGTAGTTGAAGCATATCAGCTCGCTTTTCTGCCTCTTCTGACCATCTTTTCCTTTCTGTTGTTGTTGCTTCCTTTTTTTGTTATTACCACCCTGTTGTGGTTTCGGTTCCCCCTTAGCGGCAACAACATTCTCTTCCTTGGGAAACAAACTCTCGTGCCTCAAAGATTTCTCCATGATCTAGAGTTTCATCCAAGTGATCAACCAGTTGATTCCCAAGGTATTTTTCTAAGCCCATGACAAACTTCTTGTTCTTCTGGTAAGGAGTCTCAACATACGAACACGCATACTTGGACAAGGCTTTAAATCAGAAACATACTCCAACACTGGTAGAACCATTCTGCTTTAGCTCAACAAATTTCTTGAACAAAATAGAAGTATGAACAATAGAAATGAACTTCGTCTCAAACTTGACTTGAAACCAATCCCACGTGATCTCATCCTCTGGAGTCTCTAAAGTGAAAGAGTTCCACTAATCCATGGATCTGCCATGTAGCTGTCTTGATGCAAGCTTCCTCTTGGTTGCATCATCAATGCCCAAGTCTCCAAAAATCCGAATGCAAGTATAAAGCCACCCTTGAATCTCTACATTCAGCTCTGTATCTTTGAATGACTTCCCTCCTAGAGTAGTGAAGTCTTTGCAAAGCTTCGCAAAGTCCACAACTCTAGGCACCTGCACTTGAACACCAATATCTACTGTGGCTACTCTTAAAGTGGGTACCCTCCTCATGATCGCTACTATCATAGCCTCGAACATAGCTAGATAATCTGGTATACCTCCATCACCCCCTCTAGGAACAGTCTCCTCTCTAGAACTATGTCTCCATGATCGAAGACTCATTCTAGATCTGAAAAATAGAATGATTAGTCCATAGTTGAGAAAACTGCAATGGAGTTCAAGTGCTATTATACTTTACACTAATATATAGTATACATCCATCAGAAGTCTACAAATACATCTCTCATACGTCATTACGTCTTCGAAATTTGGCTAAAGTCGATTAACCAGTGCTTTAATACCAAATGTAACAACAACCCATAAATCATGCACTTAATAAGAGGAATAATGCACTGAAAGACATGCTAGGCAGCTATGGGCGATCATCAAGGTAAGAATAACACAAGAGGAACCTGTCGTATAACTCACAGCGCAAGGATAAAATATAACATATACAATAGGCAATAATAGTGAAGCAGAAATCAACAGAATCTAAAACTTCCATGTCATCACGAAATATTCATACATCAAACTAGAATACATCATAAGCATCAATACAAAATGCCTCGCTACAGGTCGCTTGGAGAATACATCAAACATAACAGCAGAAAACAATAAATAGTAGACAGTAGGAAATAATACATCGGCCTCCTACTCGTAGTCGCCTTGTCCTCATCAAGATCTACTACCTATAACCTGCTACTCAATCTGCTCATCCACAACCCGATGAACAACCCGAGGTAATAATAGGGAGAAAAAACACTTTGAGTCAGAAAATAGTCTTAATAAGCGATAAAACATATGCCTAACATCATCAATAAACTATATGAGAAATAGGTAGATTAATCATCTAATCTGCCAACATCAACGGAGAAGAAACTCAAACCCATCTCCTTCACATCTAACAGTGAAAGCCTTAGCAAACAATCTGATAGATACAAACAGACGTAGCAACTAGTTATCCTGTGTAGACCATCCTAATCAAGATCAACAATTCCCAAGCTTTAACCCCAAAAGCCTAAACCAACATCAGACAAACACACAAAAAATGTCTCCTTCGACTTCAAACGATCTACATAAGATGATACAAGCAAAGCAATCAACATCCATGACTTTGGCTATCACCGCCAACCATATCTTGAAACCAGCGTTAATCATATGACTGGCCCAACTTGCCATCCATCAAGGGCTAATGGTAACTCTGGTTCTAGCAAAAATCCATACAGCTTTCAACGATACGCAGGGTACTCGATCCACTAAATTCTAGTTTTTTGGGCTTCCCTATTATACCCCTATTTGAATTCGCTAGAACCACTGACTAACGATAATCCCTCAACATTCAACATCTCTAGCCAACCAACTTGACAACTATCCAGAATCTCAAGCAACTTCTCGAGCAACCATTATCCACGGACTCAAACATCCTTGAGTTCTCACATCTTCGTTGCATTTCATCGATCAACGAACACATCACAATGCTTCAAACATTCCGCCTTGAATACAACTCTAAGACATATCTGTTCTTGAACAAAAAATAACATCATTTGGTAGATGTTCAATAGATCATTCATTTCCTCTTATATGGATCGTTCACCGTTCCATATATATATATATACTTTTCACAACGTTTCGCCCCTTTTCACATCGTTTCAGAATGCTATGATACATCAGCTAGCACATGCAATCCATCTTCCTGCTATGAGCATCGAACCATCAGTGCCGATCCATCCAAAATTTTGACCAGTCCATCCATCAAAACCATGGCCGATCCATCAAGAATACATGACCGATCCATCCTAGGATGCTCCGCCCGATCCATCGGGTCTACACACTGATCCACTGGTTTGCGCTTGTCCGATCCATCAATTTTCAACACAACCCACTATGCTTTTGCATGTCTATTCACTGGTTGTGAATGCTGTTGATCCATCAAATCCGCCCACAAAATGCTTTGCCGATCCATTACACAAAACTGTGTCGATCCATCCCATTTAGTATTGTCGACTAATCATTAAAATCGTGTCGATCCGTACCCTCTTCATCAATTCCAACACTTTCCCGATCCATTCAACTCATGCTGATCCATAATTGTAGCCAGTCCATCATTCGGCCGATTCATGGAAGAAAACACCACCACCGATCCACCCAATTTCTTGCATACCAAGTAACGATCCACACTAGAAACCAATCCAACTCAAAATCTATGTGATTCCAAACAATCATCCAACGACACAACCAAACGATCATCAAAAAAACACTAACACATCAAATAATAATCAATAATCGTATGAAATTCACCAAATCATGATTTAACAATAAACAAATCCATAAATGGTTCTGAACTTGCATAAACATATTATTAACACATGAATTTATCAATTTCATTTGCTAGACTAGAGCCTACGATGATTCAAATGAAATTGATAAAAATCATGGATATTTCTCACACTCCCATGAACAACATATCAAAATATGAGAATGATCCGACCCTTTGGGTATTAAATAAAAATATTTTATGATCCTTCGATATGTAAAATGCAGGTCATTACAAATTTAGTGATATTATTAAATTAATTAAGTCATTAAGTAATTTAATAGGAGGAAATGATGGAAATCATTTAACAAGTTTACTATTGTTTTCAAATTGACTAAGTCAACTGTAACTGGTTATTAGATTAATTTGTTTCCAATTAATTTAATAGAAATAATTTTAACAAATAGTTGTTAAAAGCTTAATTAGACTTCTTAAAAGTTAATTGATCTTTCAATTAACTACGTATAAAGATAATAATCATGCTCTTTGTTATTAATAAAATTAATTATCATTTTAATGATCTTCTAAAAGAAATGAACTATTAGTTCTTAGTTAATAACGAAGTAAACTATGTTTACTTTAGTTAGTGTTGAAATTAATAATTATTATAATTAATAATAATTATAGTTATTACCTTTTTAATTGAAATTCGTATAAGAACGTAATCAAGTACGTAATGAAAATTAGTTGAATTTTGAAAGGGATTTATAAAAGGGATTTTAGAATAAATCCAAGTTTTATAAATAAGGTTTATAAAATATATTTGAAGCAAATGCGATGGTTTTAAGTTGAGCATTTACTTAATATTTGAATTAAGTAAGAATGATTGAAGGAGGTTTCAAAAATGAAAAGAAAGGATTTGGTAAATGGATTATTGTAATAAATCTAAGTTGGAAATGAATTTGATTAAAGAAGTTTTAAAGATAAAGATTTGTCTTTTAATAAGAGCTTACTTAATCAACAAATTAAGTAAAAGAAGTTCTGATTGGAATGACATTCTCAAAATTAAGAAATTGTTTATAAAACATATTTAAATGGAATAGTAAATGAGATTCGATATGTTATTATAGGCAATACCAACTTTTGAATTAATTTTTTTTATCTATTTTAAGATAAGAACGTTGTCGAGTCAAGGTCCGAGAGGTAAATAAAATATCCCAACTTGAACGACTTCACTATTATCAAGGGATGATAGTAGTTTGAGAAGGTATTGATGTTGAAAATATTTATATTATTTACATAATAAATATTGGAACTTTATTTGCAAGATTTAGAAATATAATAAGGGAAACTCTATTTAAACACAAAACGAGGACACAAAATTGCACACAATGAATCTCAACCATTGGATCCTCCCATGAATTACACTCTCCACATAAAGATAAACAAATCCGATGGTGGAGGCTTTATGTCTCTCACTTTGTGTTTAATTTTGGCCCATATAAGATTTGATGATTAGACATATACTAAATTGGCAATGTAGATATAGCGATATTTTGAGGTAAAGAACATGAAGAAGAATTTGGTGAATACATTTATTCTGAAGAGATATGTAACGATCTTCCATTTGACCGCTCCAAGTTGGTAATTAAACCAACTCGGAACATTCAAAATGGTAGCTCGTCATTTAGCTTACTGGGTTTAATAGAATAAATCACACAGAATCACAAAACAGAAGATGACAATGTAGTTCATAACGGAATTTTATTACAAAATTTATCAGAGTTTATACAAAATATTTGTTCAGCGGAAAGAAATAAGATAGAATACATGAATCTTTAAAAGAATAAAAGTTTTACACTTTTAGTCAGCTTGCGTGCGTACGTGCGTCTTCACGCTTCTTTCTAGTTTGCGACCTGAAATCTTTAAAATCTACAACACTCATATATGACCCGAGCGTTCCATGCAAGAACATAAAACACTCGATTCACGATTAATCATTTGTCCAAGTAAATTAAGTTCAACAGAAACTGAATATTATAGTTAATTTTTATTTCCGTAATATATCACAAAATAAAAGTAGTGTAGTATATGTGACTATTAGTTTCTGTTTTAAGGGAAATGACCACAGGAGCCTGCATGTACACACGTGTATAAATACACATGTTCACTTCTCCAGTATCCCATAATCAATAAATAACAGGTACCCTAAAGTTCATAAGTATAGCGCGAACAAATAGCAAAACATGTAGCTAGTGCATTTAGAGGCCATCCATAAACCATTTTCACGCATATATGGTGAGTGTTCATGAACCAGGTTACTTCGAATATTGTTGCATACTTATAACATAGAATGGCTGGGAATACAACCGCTAAATTATACAGTTAAGAACAGCACATGCACTTAGATGTGCACCTACAGAGCTACAACTATGGGTCGATATAAACTCCACTTTAAAAACCAGGTTGAGTGAGAGATTCAGGACTTCACTTATTTAAATAAGGAATAAGCCTATAATATTGTGACGACCCCAAATCCCATACTGACGGAGACAAGGGTTATCATTGGAATATAACACAAAAACAGATAACAGCAGAATAGAATTAAATAAACACACCAGAAAATGAACAATAGAATATACTGGATAAACGTAATCATCAAAGTTACACAGTATACAGGATCATACTTAGTACAAATACAGTTCAGCTATACATAAATGTCTACAGCGGAAACAAACAAAATATGTACAATAGGAGCTGATCAGCATAAAAAGAGATAAATAATAGAATCCATCTTCAGCTCCAGCTATCCAGAATGAACCAACTAATCCTGAATACAAGGCTGCCCGTGTAGAAAAAGGGGCACCCGAGTTTGAAAGTGAAACAAACTACGAGTCAGTCATGGGACTGGTATGAGAAATCTACTCAACACATTTATAATTTGGCTAATCACAGGACCACGCCACTTTCGTGGAACGGGTATACTCCATCGGATCACCAGTGCTTTAAAATGAATCATTCTTTGAAACAACGCTATGCTTTTTATAAAAATGAAGCCATTATAAGACTCAGTTCCCATCACACAATGCAACGCAAACCGGAGGATAGAGTTTTTACCTTATAACGGCCAAAATATGCTTGATACGAATAAAACAAAGGCATTTGATATTATTGCTAGTGTTTATATGTTTCAAAAACAATTTCAAATCATAACTATCAATCATAGACGACTTGAGCGTCCCATGCCACTATGTCGCCAAATATATATATACAATCGAAACTGCATAGTCACGTATTTAGGAATTGAATTTTCGTCATGAACCAAGGCAAAAGATAGTCCTTACCGAATTCGTGAATCTCTAGCCCGAGCCACAGGCAAGCGCGCAGGCAAGCCTTGGAGCGACAGGGTCGGTCCATCGATGTGGATTAATATGCCTGAACACTACGTTTCCCCGCCCTATAGGGCGTAAGTGAGCCAACGAATGACTCCATCGGACCCGGATCGTCCGATCAAAACGAGGCGCCTCACAACAGTAACAACCACATAAGTCAATCTCGTCAGGACTTGTAAAACCACTGACGCCACTTCTAACTAGAAAGAAACGCATGTCCTCCCTGAGGTCCTTCCTCCCGTTTCTGGTTCATACCGGGTGTGAGGCTCGCGATTTCACGCTATACAAAAAGCTATGCCACACAGGCGGTGCTCTGATCATCACCACAAGACCTTGCTTTTCAACAGAAGCCCTGATCATTTGCCACTTAGGCATGCCACACTAGCAATTCATGCCATGCAACTGATGTCCATCGAATATACAACCTCTGAGCTCATGCGTTTCAGAGAAGGGCGCTAAGCAAAAGAATAAATTCTCCGCCGCCAAACAGATGGATATTTAACAGAGATCAATCAACACAAAATAAAATCCAATGTCAGACACACAGTCCATTTACAAGTCCATTCTGGGTCTGAACGAAACTGGAGGCACTAAATACCTCGCAAACCCATTGACCACCACGTACGCCTGGACGATCACCACTCATCATCCATATTTCGGGATGCCTCCCAATCAGGACCTCGGTTACCATCCAAACGAGGTGAAGATCTCCGGTCTTCTACCACCCTCTTCATCTTCGACTTTCAATCGTCGGTCAATTATTTGAAATGAGAATTAACTTGGCCTTTTCAAATAATTCACGTATATTTAGAATTTCAAATCAATTTATGTCAATGGTTAAATCATTCGACAACACCAATTTTGTTCTTTATTGTAATTTTCACACAAAACACATTCAACCATCAAATACCACATAAATCGAGCAAATTCAGTTTATTTCCATTCCATATCATTTATGATATTTTATAACGATTTATCGCTATTTTTATTTATTTTAAAATAGTCAATTTATTCAAAACGACGCTTCGGGCCATAACCCGGTTGTGGCGCTGTTTTTCTTCAAATTTGATTTACACATGTATGAAAATCTAACCGTTGGATCTTCACAAAATTTACATCATTAGAAAGATCTTTTCAAAACGAATCCAACGGTTCCAGTTTCGGGAAAATCCGACGGTCGGATCTCCCGGTATAATCGTTTGAAGTTTCGATTTCAAAATACGAACTGCAGCGTCGTTATTCGATTAATATAATTATATTTATATATATCGATTCTGGCGCTGTTTTTCTTCAAATTTGAATTAAACATCGCAGACAATCCAACCGTTGGATTTTTACAAAGTTGGTGCCGTTGGAAAGATATTTCCAAAGCGAACCCAACGGTTGCGATTTCAGGAAAATCCGATGGTCGGATCTCACGGTATCATCGTTTGAAATCACGGTTTCAAAATACGAACTGCAGCGTCGTTTTTCGATATATTTCAATTCTATTTAAATATATATATCGATTCTTCAATTTCAAACCCATATGAATTTCAAACTTTTGATAAAAATGATATTTTCATCTAACCGCCTTCTATTTCAACACTTCACAATTTTTAACAATTCATTTATATAATAAAAATGTGATTTTTATTGTAAAACAATTCATTTCAAAACACAGTTATTTTATATAGTTCATATAGATGATAAAAATGTGAATTTTATTATAAGACAATTTATTCCAAAACACCGTTATTTTATATAGTTCATATAGATGATAAAAATGTGAATTTTATTATCAAACAATTTATTTCAAAATGTGAACACCATTCAACACATGAATTTCAACTCAACAACATTTCCACACATGGAGGTTTTCTATTCAACGAATAAATATAGTTTCAACAAATGAAAATAATTCGAACACATGAATATTATTCAAAATTTCGGCAGCATAACGGCAGGGTAGTTAAAACCGGGACCGTCCCTAGTACGACTCCTCGCTCTACCTTAAAACCTCGCGGTTTTTGACAATGGGGATCATGCATCTAGTTCGCACGCAGGCGACATGTATATATTTATTTCATTTCCACAAACTAATCCTATGTGGTTTCAACCAAATATTTCTCAACCACAAATGGGTATTTTTCAACCACAATCAACCAATATCAAACACAAACAATCCCAAACAACCATTCGCTATCAATCAATTTTCACACCAATCACAACCAATAAATATCGTCCATGGATTGTGGACGAGGGGCGCACACACATATATATATATATATAGCAATTCACTTCTATTTCAACACATATATAATTTTTACAACGCATATATAGCCTATACATCGAACGTACAACTTATACAATGCTTATACATGAGGTGTATAACGCTTATATAACCCATACATCGACTATATAATTTATACATCGTCGTTTTCCATATCGTTTATAAATTAGAAATCTCACAGGTTCCACTCCACCAAAAATAGCAGAAGGCTCAGAAAAATATGCGGTCTCTTCTAGAATGTAGAAGACGTCCACACGGGTCCACTGTCCCCTGTTTCACTGAATTTCGACAAGAAACGAAAAAGAAATGATTTTTAAAAGTTTGCAACGGTTTAAAGTTGTTAAAACAGTTGAAAATAAAACAAGCCATACCTCAGCTGAAAGGTTCAAAACTAGGTTTGCAATTTTCGATCAAACCGTGAATCGATAGGAGGATCGGTCGACACAGTGACGAAGAGGGGGGAGACACACGCCTGCGTGTGGTGGTGGGGTCCAGCTCGGTGGTCCCAGGCGGCGGCGGCGGCGAGTTGAAGTCGTCGACTTTAGGACGTCGTTTCTCCCTCCACAGGCCACGAAAAATCCCAAACTTTATATGGATTTGAAGATCTCGAGAAAATCTTCAAAATGTTCAACTGTGGAACGAGCTAATTCGGCGTGGATTGATCAGAAAATGGATGGGAAGGTTATGAGTGGTTTCCGTCGTTCGTCGGGGAGAGAGAAATGACAAATTTTATTTTTTTTTAATAAAAATTATGATTGGCCGATGGGTTTTTAAAGGGCTTTTCTGACACGACCACCAATCTAAACCCAACGACTGTCGTCCCTAGCGTTTTACCTCCATTCCGAACACAATGGAATATGTTTCGTTTGCCCATTCGACTGTTTCTGTCAGTTTCCATTCAATTTAAAATATATAACATTCAATATTCGATTTGAACGTACATTTCAATTTGCCAGGGCCACAAACTGATTCGAAAAATTCCAGAAAAATAAATATGGCTATGTTTTGATGATACGGTCCCAACAAAACTAGTTTCGTTGAATTCTGAGACAGTTTGCAAAAAGGCCCATTTCTGGTCGATCCAATTTAACTATAATTGACAAAAACACGTTTTTCTTTGCCACGCTCACATACTAGCTTCAAAAATTATGAAATTTGAAACCTAGCAATAACTTCACATCCCGGATCCAATAAAAGTGGTTTCGTCGAATTCCGAGGTCGTATGCAAAATGGCCAATTTCACGGGCTATATAAATTCCATAGCGACCTTTCTGATAATTCATTCGGCCATAACTTTTGCTTTCCGCTATGAAAATTCGATTTTTCAGATTCGCTAGAAAGGTATTCACTCACAGATTTAAATATTTTTGGTTTCACTTAAATCCGTTTTGTTTTGCACCCGATACAGTCCGACAAAGTTTGAATTCAATTTTTGAAACTGCCACGCCATTTCAGGCCTTGTTTATAATTATAATTAATTATATTCGTTTTCAAACGTCGATTCAAACTCACTTTTCATTGCTATTATTTAAAATATTTATTTTAAATATTTAAAAACCAATATTTTAGCCAATTAAAATTTTTTAAATTCGTTCAGATTTTCTGGGTCGTTACAATCACCCCCACTTAAAACTTTTCGTCCCTGAAAAGGAACAAAGTTGAAAGTGGTTTGATTAATCAACTCTACGTTCGATCTGGCTTCCATTCCCCAACTTTTCAG
The DNA here is from genome assembly GCA_030737875.1 of Allium sativum. Classification (NCBI taxonomy): domain Eukaryota; kingdom Viridiplantae; phylum Streptophyta; class Magnoliopsida; order Asparagales; family Amaryllidaceae; genus Allium; species Allium sativum. The sequence goes on along the minus strand of CM060915.1, from coordinate 578,199,663 downwards.
TTTCTGAGAATTTTCAAATTCTTCAAAAATTTGGCTAACACTTGGAATTTTCGAAAAATTTCGCCATAACCTCCTTTGTACGGGGAGAGGTTTGGAAATTTATTGGGCCGTATTAGGTACCCAATAAATCCTAATAAGCGTACACATATTTATAGTGATATATTATGGTGTTTACAGGGGAGCGTGTATTGATTATAACTCCAGAGAATAAATTCTCGTCACCCTGTCAAAGCCTGAGGGAGTGTGTATTTTAAATACTCCAGAGGATAAATCCTCGTCACCTCGTCCCGTGTGGGAAATAAATAGTCCATGTGCCGTATCTAATAACTAGAGAGACGTGATTATTGTCAACTCCAGACCCGTATGGGGTTTTTATTAATCTGGCAATTTAATCGTTACAATTTAAATAGTCCATATCAGTCATCAGTTCAACCTGTATAATATAGTCATCGCCATGCAAGCCTCTCGCTCGTATGGTAAATCTTCCACCTCGTCACACAAGCTCCAAATGCTTATGTGGTATATGATGAAGTATGCCTATCTTCCAGAAGTATGCCATGTAATGTAGTTCAAAATTAATTGTTACTATCCTATGGCGATGTTTATTTTTACACACAGAATAACCAGCACTCCGCATCCAATGGCATTCACAGGAGTTGATTTAATAATATTTCGCATCCAACTCATTACGGTTTAACTATTTGTCGGGCACGCAAATAAAATCTTTACTCAGCAGCTAATCCATTTACCTGTTCAAACATATATAATCAAATCTACTATCACACTACACAAACAACAATCAAATTGTTTTTAACTTTTCAAAATCATACCAATCCATTCCTATATTCTTTTTAAAATCATTCAGACTATAGAATTAAAAGCGCACATCCATGGAAAGAAAATAACAACAGAATAGAGAACTAACTGGTAATGCAAAGTACGGTAAATGTACCTTGCACCGGAGTCAATCAGAGATATCCACTCGGCATCTAGGATAGGCTTTCTGAATGCTCTACTCAGTTTCCCAAGTACAATCTCGCGGGTCTCCACTCCATTGCACTTTTACTAAGTGAACCTTCTTGTTCCTCAGCTCTTTGTTCTCTTTGCCGATGATCTTTAGTGGCTCACATCTCACAGCTAATTCTGGAGTAATTTCTATATCCTGCTGAGCTGCTTCTTCCTCTATCAAGTCTGGATCATGAACGTGCTTTCGAAGTTGAGATATGTGAAATACATCATGAACTCCACACAACCAATCAGGCAATTTAACCCTATAAGCGAGAGTTTCGATCCGTTCCAGAATAGGAAACGGACCAATGAATTTGGGCGCCAACTTTCCAGTTTTACCGAACCAGATAACTCCTCTCATCGGCGATACTTTCAAATATACGTAGTCGCCAACGGCAAATGATATATCTCTTCTTCTCCTATCAGCGTAGCTCTTTTATCGGCTTTGAGCGGCGAGTAATCACTTCTTAATAAAATCGACTTTGTCGGCAGCTTCTCGGATCATATCAGGCCCTAACACAAGTCTATTTCCGGGTTTGACCCAACAAGCAGGAGATCGGCATGGTCTACCATATAATGCTTCGAATGGCGACATTGTCAGGCTCGCCTGGTAGCTGTTATTGTATGATAATTCAGCCAAATGTAGATGGTCTTCCCATGACCCACCGAAATCTAGAACACAAGCCCGCAATAGATCTTCTGGTATACGATTTACCCTCTCAGTCTGACCATCTGTCTGAGGATGATAAGCGGTGCTTAGATTCAGTTTTGTTCCCAGCTCTACTTGAAATGCCTCCCAGAATTTACAAGTAAATATTGTATCTCTATCACTGACTATACTGAGCGGCACTCCATGTAGTCTAACAATTTCCTTGAAATATATCTGCGCCAGAATCTGAGCAGTTCTGTTTGATCTGACAGGTATGAAATGGGCGGTCTTAATGAAGCGATCTACGATCACCCAAATACTGTCATTTCCCTTTCTGGTTCTGGGCAGACCATCGATGAAATCCATAGAAATATGTTCCCATTTCCAACCAGGAATGTATAGCGGTTGTAACAATCCAGCCAGTTTCTGTTGGTCGCTTTTGACTAGCTGGCAAGTACGGCATCGACTAACATATATCGAGATGTCTCTCTTTAACGACTTCCACCAGAATGTGCGCTTGATATCGTTATACATTTTACTCACACCCGGATGGATACTGAGCTTAGATTTGTGGCATTCATCAAGCACATCTCTTCTGAGTTCAGGAATTTCTGGAACACAAATTCGTCCTTCTAACCTCAGAATCCCTTCGCTGTCTAGCTGGAAATCCGAAGCATTGCCTTCACGAATTCGCTGACTCATTCCTTTGATAAATTGGTCGTCTTCTTGGAGAGCCGATATCTTGTCAATCAACGAAGTCGCAATGATAAAACTGGCGATCATTTCATTCTTTCGGCTTAACGCATCGGCCACGACATTGGCTTTCCCTGGAGTGTATAGAATCTCAAAATCATATGCTGCAAGGAACTCTAGCCAACGTTGCTACCTCAGATTCAGGTCTTTTTGGGTGAACAGATACTTCAGCGACTAGTGATCTGTAAACAGTTCGAATCTCTCACCCAGAAGATGATGCCTCCAGATTTTCAAAGCGAATACTATAGCTAACAACTCAAGATCATGAGTTACATAGTTTTTCTCGTGCGGCTTCAGTTGACGGCTAGCATAAGCAATCACTTGACCCTTTTGCATTAACACTGCGCCAAGGCCTTCTCTAGAAGCATCAGTCCAGACTTTTAAATCCTGGTTGCCATCGATGATGGTTAACACTGGAGCAGTTGTTAATCTCAACTTTGGCTCTTCAAAAGCCTCTTCACTCTCTGGAGTCCACTTGAATTTAGAATGCTTCTTTGTAAGCTTCGTTAAGTGACCAGATATCTTCGAAAAGTCTTTAACGAATTTCCGGTAATAACTAGCCAATCCGAGAAAACTGCGGACTTCAGTAGGGGTACTGGGCCGCTTTTAGTTCTGAATAGCTGTGATTTTACTTGGATCCACAGCAATTCCTTCTTTAGATACGACGTGGCCTAGAAATTTCACTTCATCTTTCCAGAATATACATTTGGATAGTTTGGATTTCAATACATTCCTTCTGAGGATTTCCAGAACCTATTCCAGATGCTTTCCATGTTCTGCCTTTGATTTAGAGAAGATTAGAATATCGTCAATGAAAACCAGAACAAATTTATTCAAAACCCCTCTGAACACTCCATTCATCAAATCGACGAAGTAAGCTGAAGCATTACATAAGCCGAATGGCATTACTAACCACTCGTAGAATAAGTCGGGACCTCTGAATGCTGTCATTGGAACACACTCTTCGGCAATTCGAAGCTGATGGAAGCCTGTAGCTAGGTCCATCCTTGAGAATAATTGTGCTTAATTTAATCGATCCAACAAATCATCTATTCGCGGCAATGGATATTTGTTCTTTATGGTCTGCTTGTTCAAATCACGATAACCCATACATAGCCGTAGAGTACCGTTAGATTTTGGGACAAACACCACTGCTGCTCCCCAATCAGAGAAACTAGGACTGATCAGACCCTTCCATACGAGCTATCATGTTTGATTGTCTAATTCCTCTTTCTCTTTCAAGGACATTCTTCGAATAGCCTGAACTACCGGCCTTGCATTAGGAATCAAAGCGATCTTGAAATCTATTTCTCTCTGTGGAGGTAAGCGAACAACTTCTTCAAACACATCCGCATAATTCTTGACGACAGGAATGTCTTTGATGAGGTCAGGAATATTCTCTGTGACTTCAGGGATATTTTCTATTTGAGTTGGAGAAACATCCAAAGCTGCCCAGAAGTCCTTTCTATTTGAAGTCGGCCCTTCACATGGTATGGTTATATAATTCCCACACTGGGCCTTTGCCTTAACAACTCTCTCAGCGCATCTAACCTCTGCTTCATATTTAGTTAGCCAATCCAATCCCATAATAAGATCGAATTCATTAAAATTCATGACGATAGAGATAGTAGGGAATTTATAGCAGGAAAAAGAGACAGGTACTGCACAAATCCAACTGAGATTGATGGAACCCCCAACTGGATTTTGGACAGTCATTGGCTCTTTGAGCTTCTTCAATTTCAAATCCAACTTCTTGACTGCACTCTTTGCAATAAAGCTTCGTGATGCGCCTGTGTCAAACAGTACTTTAACTGGAATGTTCTTGACATTTAGCGTGCCTTCTAAAACATCAGACCTCTCCTGAGCAGATGAAGATGCAGGCACTTCTGCCACTTCATTTACTTGTACTGCTTTGGTCTTTTTCAACATCCAGCAGTCTCTCTTTATATGACTAGTGTTGTGACAAAGATTGCACTCTCGGGTCACTTGAAACTTATTCTTGGATTTAGATTCATCCCTTTTTGGTTTCTTTAGAGATCGGCAACTTATCGAGAGATGTCCTTGCTTATTGCAGTTACTGCATGCAGCAGTCGTTGCTCGTTCTTTTTCAGATCTGTCCCTTTTTCGATTGACTTTGGCTTCTTACTAACCTCAGACCTTGTACTGGCCTCACGACGATCAGTTTCAGACTCAATTTTATTATTAGAGGTGACTTCTTCTTCGTCGCGCAACATGCCTTTCTTATCGAGATCTTCATACTGATAAGCCATATAAATCATTTCTGAAAAAGGAAGCTTCACATGCCCCATTACTTTATTCCGTTATTTCCTTTGAAGCCCGTAAATAAATCTCAGATTCTTTCTCTTCGTATTCTGAATTAGATGGGGAGCAAAGTGAGAAAGTTCGTTGAATTTCTTATGATATTCTGGGATGGTCATATCACCTTGTATCAGATAAGAAAATTCATCGCATAATTGCTCAATCGCTTCGGGAGGAGTAAATCTTTCCAGGAAAATCACTTTGAATCAATCCCAGGTGATATCACCTTCTGGATTATCCTTGATAACTGAATCCCACCAGAACAAAGCTTCATCTTTGAGCACCCAGGATGCTAGTAATCTTTTCTGGTCATCCCTCAGCTTCAATGCTTCGAAGATTTTCTCAGCAGAACGAATCCAAGCTTGTGTTTTCATAATTGATTCTTCACCCGAGAAAGGTTTTCCACCCAGATTTCTATATTTCATAAATAGAGCTTCTATATCCAGGTCAGTATTACTTCTTCTGTTTCTGGCACTCATTTTCTAGAGCGTCTGCAATTAGCAGACAAAGTGTCAGGTCAACTGAAAAGATATTTCAAAATTTAGAGACAAGTACTTGAATGTAAATGGGTCTATCTAGGTGTTATTTCATTCTGCTACCCATACTAGGATATTGCTGATCCTATCTGTATTGAGTTACTCGTCCTAGAACACTACTGGCTCTATTTCTGACGAGTTCGTTAATATTTCATATTCCAGAACTAAGCTTAACCAAAGCTCTGGTACCACGATGTGACGACCCCAAATCCCGTACTGACGGAGACAAGGGTTATCATTGGAATATAACACAAAAACAGATAATAGTAGAACAGAATTAAATAAATACACCAGATAATGAACAACAGAATATACTGCATAAACGTAATCATCAGAGTTACACAGTATACAGGATCATACTTAGTACAAATACAGTTCAGCTATACATAAATGTCTAAAGCGGAAACAAAAAAAATATGTACAATAGGAGCTGAACAGCATAAAAAGAGATAAATAATAGAATCCATCTTCAGCTCCAACTATCCAGAATGAACCAGCTAAACCTAAATACAAGGCTGCCCGTGTAGAAAAAGGGGCACCCGAGTTTGAAAGTGAAACAAACTACGAGTCAGTCATGGGACTGGTATGAGAAATCTACTCAACACATTTATAATTTAGCTAATCACAGGACCACGCCACTTTCATGGAACGGGTTTACTCCATCGGATCACCAGTGCTTTAAAACGAATCATTCTTTGAAACAACGCTATGCTTTTTATAAAAATGAAGCCATTATAAGACTCAGTTCCCATCACACAGTGTAACGCAAACCGGAGGATAGAGTTTTTACCTTATAACGGCCAAAATATGCTTGATACGAATAAAACAAAGGCATTTGATATTATTGCTAGTGTTCATAAGTTTCAAAAACAATTTCAAATCATAACTATCAATCATAGACGACATGAGCGTCCCATGCCACTATGTCGCCTAATATATATATATATATATACAATCGAAACCACATAGTCACGTATTTGGGAATTGAATTTTCGTCATGAACCAAGGCAAAAGATAGTCCTTACCAAATTCGTGAATCTCTAGCCCGAGCCACAGGCAAGCGCGCAGGCAAGCCTTGGAGCGACAGGGCCGGTCCACCGATTTGGATTAATATGCCTGAACACTACGTTTCCCCGCCCTATAGGGCGTAAGTGAGCCAACGAATGACTCCATCGGACCCGGATCGTCCGATCAAAACGAGGCGCCTCGCAACAGTAACAACCACATAAGTCAATCTCGTCAGGACTTGTAAAACCACTGACGCCACTTCTAACTAGAAAGCTACGCCACACAGGCGGTGCTTTGATCATCACCACAAGACCTTGCTTTTCAACAGAAGCCCTGATCATTTGCCACTTAGGCATGCCACACTAGCAATTCATGCCATGCGACTGATGTCCATCGAATATACAACCTCTGAGCTCATGTGTTTCAGAGAAGGGCGTTAAGCAAAAGAATAAATTCTCCGCCGCCAAACAGATATATATTTAACAGAGATCAATCAACACAGAACAAAATCCAATGTCAGACACACAGTCCATTTACAAGTCCGTTCTGGGTCTGAACGAAACTGGAGGCACTAAATACCTCGCAAACCCATCGACCACCACGTACGCCTGGACGATCACCACTCATCATCCATATTTCGGGATGCCTCCCAATCAGGACCTCGGTTACCATCCAAACGAGGTGAAGATCTCCGGTCTTCTACCACCGTCTTCATCTTCGACTTTCAATCGTCGGTCAATTATTTGAAATGAGAATTAAATCGGCCTTTTCAAATAATTCACGTATATTTAGAATTTCAAATCAATTTATGTCAATGGTTAAATCATTCGACAACACCAATTTTGTTCTTTATTGTAATTTTCACACCAAACACATTCAACCATCAAATACCACATAAATCGAGCAAATTCAGTTTATTTCCATTCCATATCGTTTATGATATTTTATAACGATTTATCACTATTTTTAGCTATTTTAAAATAGTCAATTTATTCAAAATGACGCTTCAGGCCATAACGCGGCCGTGGCGCTGTTTTTCTTCAGATTTGATTTACACATATCTGTAAATCTAACCATTGGATCTTCATAAAATTTACATCATTAGAAAAATCTTTTCAAAACGAATCCAACGGTTCCAGTTTCGAGAAAATCCGACGGTCGGATCTCCTGGTATAATCGTTTGAAGTTTCGATTTCAAAATACGAACTGCAGCTTCGTTATTCGATTAATATAAATATATTTATATATATATATAATCGATTCTGGCGCTGTTTTTCTTTAGATTTGAATTAAACATCCCAGACAATCCAACCGTTGGATTTTTACAAAGTTGGTGCCATTGGAAAGATATTTCCAAAGCGAACCCAACGGTTGCGATTTCAGGAAAATCCGATGGTCGGATCTCCCGGTATCATCGTTTGAAATCACGGTTTCAAAATACGAACTGCAACGTCGTTTTTCGATATATTTCAATTCTATTTAAATATATATATATCATTTCTTCGATTTCAAACCCATATGAATTTCACACTTTTGATAAAAATGATATTTTCATTTAACCGTCTTCTATTTCAACACTTCACTATTTTTAACAATTCATTTATATAATAAAAATGTGATTTTTATTGTAAAACAATTCATTTCAAAACATTGTTATTTTATATAATTCATATAGATGATAAAAATGTGAATTTTATTATAAGACAATTTATTTCAAAAAACCGATATTTAATATAGTTCATATAGATGATAAAAATGTGAATTTTATTATCAAACAATTTATTTCAAAATATGAACACCATTCAACATATGAATTTCAACTCAACAATGTTTCCACACATGGAGGTTTTCTGTTCAACGAATAAATATAATTTCAACAAATGAAAATAATTCAAACACATGAATATCATTCAAAATTTCGGCAGCATAACGGCAGGGTAGTTAAAACCGGGACCGTCCCTAATACGGCTCCTCGCTCTGCCTTAAAACCTCGCGGTTTTTGACAATGGGGATCATGCATCTAGTTCGCACGCAGGCAGCATGTATATATTTATTTCATTTCCACAAACTAATCCTATGTGGTTTCAACCAAATATTTCTCAACCACAAATGGGTATTTTTCAACCACAATCAACCAATATCAACCACAAACAATCCTAAACAACCATTCGCTATCAATCAATTTTCACACCAATCACAACTAATAAATATCGTCCATGGTTTGTGGACGAGGGGCGTGTATATATATATATATATATATATATATATGTATGTATATATGTATATGTATATAGCAATTCACTTCTATTTCAACACATATATAATTTGTACAACGCAGATATAGCTTATACATCGAACGTACAACTTATACAATGCTTATACATAAGGTGTATAACGCTTATATAACCCATACATCGACTATATAATTTATACATCGTCGTTTTCCATATCGTTTATAAATTAGCAATCTCACATTGGGTTCGACTCCACCAAAAATAGCAGAAGGCTCGGAAAAATATGCGGTCTCTTCTAGAATATATAAGACGTCCACACGGGTCCACTGTCTCTTGTTTCACTGAATTTCGACAAGAAACGAAAAAGATATGATTTTTCAAAGTTTGCAACGGTTTAAAGGTGTTAAAACAGTTGAAAATAAAACAAGCCGTACCTCAGCTGAAAGGTTCAAAACTAGGTTTGCAATTTTCGATCAAACCGTGAATCGATAGGAGGATCGACTGACACAGCGACGAAGAGGGGGGAGACGTGCGCCTGCGTGTGGTGGTGGGGTCCAGCTCGTTGGTCCCAAGCGGCGGCGGCGAGTTGAAGTCGTCGACTTCAGGACATCGATTCTCCCTCCACAGGCCACGAAAAATCCCAAACTTTATATGGATTTGAAGATCTCGAGAAGATCTTCAAAAAGTTCAACTATGGCATGAGCTAATTCGGCGTGGATTGATCAGAAAATGGATGGGAAGGTTATGAGCGGTTTCCGTCGTTCGTCGGGGAGAGAGAAATGAAGAATTTTCTTTTTTTATATAAAAATTATGATTGGCCGATGGGTTTTTAAAGGGGTTTTCTGACACGACCACCAAGCTAAACCCAACGACTGTCATCCCTAGCGTTTTACCCCCGTTCCGAACACAATGGAATATGTTTCATAGGCCCATTTGACTATTTCAGTCAGTTTCCATTCAATTTAAAATATATAACATTCAATATTCGATTCGAACGTACATTTCAATTTGCCAGGGCCACAAACTGATTCGAAAAATTCCAAAAAAATAAATCTGGCTATGTTTTGACGATACAGTCCCAACAAAACTAGTTTCGTCGAATTCTGAGACCATTTGCAAAAAGGCCCATTTCTGGTCGATCCAATTTAACTATAATTGACCAAAACACGTTTTCCTTTGCCACACTCACATACTAGCTTCAAAAATTATGAAATTTGAAACCTAGCAATAACTTCACATCTCGGATCCAACAAAAGTGGTTTCGTCGAATTCCGAGGTCTTATGCAAAATGGCCAATTTCACGGGCTATATAAATTCCATAGCGACCTTTCTGAAAATTCATTCGACCATAACTTTTGCTTTCCGCTATGAAAATTTGATTTTTCAGATTCGTTAGAAAGGTATTCACTAACAGATTTAAATATTTCTGGTTTCACTTAAATCCGTTTTGTTTTGCACCTGGTACAGTCCGACAAAGTTTGAATTCAATTTTTGAAACTGCCACGCCATTTCAGGCCTTGTTTATACTTATAATTAATTATATTCGTTTTCAAACGTCGATTCAAACTCACTTTTCATTGCTATTATTTAAAATATTTATTTTAAATATTTAAAATTCACTATTTTAGCCAATTTAAATTTTTTAAATTGGTTCAGATTTTCAAGGTCGTTACAAATATGTTCCCATTGAGACAATAGTCCTAAACTGGTGATGCATGCATGCCACATGTAGATAACTCATTGATTTCATGCGATAATAAGAAGTATGTTGTAACAACCCATAAAATCAGAACCAATTTAAAAATTTATTTTAAGGAAATTTTGTTAAAAAATGCGTCAAAACCTAAAAATTCCATTATTAAATTATTGCATATATGAAAAAAATACCGTAAATTTTTTAATGTTATCTATGTAATAACACATAATGTTTAATACTATATGTTTTGAAAATTAAAGGTTGCAAACTTTCTAATAATTATCATTAAGTAATATAGCATTTATCTCATGTGTTTATTCTCTTCTCTTTCTTCTCATTAATCTATCATTCAAATTCACTTAGAAATAAAGCTATTTCCTTTATTTCTCCTTTTCTTCATCCCTTCTTTTTATATCTACAATCTTCAAATCTCAAAATAAAATAAAATAGAAGCCTACAAAACTATATGCATATTTCGATGATTTATTCTTATTATTCCAATTAAATATGTTCCCTAAATTACGTTATTTAATATTATGTGTTTTGAAATTTAAAAAGTCACGTAACTTTCTTATAGTCATCATTAAAACAATAAATTATGCATTCATTACTTTCCATTATTCACTTTCTTTATGTAATTTTCTTTTGAATTGTTAATAAGAAATAAAGGTTAATAAATGTTGATTAGATTAACATGACATGTCAAGACAACTAATTTATTCACTTGTAACCTACTACATATGTAGAGACTCAAGTAAGGAATAAAATAAAGTATATAACCAAATATATATATATATACATTATATGAAAATATGTATAGTCGTTGTATGAAAATATACATATACAATATATGAACATACATAAATGCGATATGTAAAATGGTCATGAAATGAAATATTCATTAGTTAGTTAAAAATATATTTTTTTAGAAAAAAGCATCGCTATTAGCATATTAGTGAAATATAAAATCATAAATAAAGGAAAGTCGCCTCTTTCATAAAATAAATAAAATTTGAAATCATATCCAATGAGGCGTGTCATTCATTGCAAGGAAAATTAAAAAGGAAAATAATAATAATGACAATGACAACAATAATTGCCGCATGCGTTTCATTCATATCCTTTAATTCTTTATGTTCTCTCTCTTCTTTTCATATACATATATGCCATACTATATACCTTTTATAAATACAAGGAAAAAAAGAGAAAAAAAGGATAAGATAGACAATTATTAAATTAAATATTATTTAATATATTGTTACTGTATATTGACCTTTATCTCACATAGATTAACACCTCATCCCTATCAATTAATTTAATTCTTTCGTAACGTGCAATATATGCTTAGCGGGCCTTTTCTGAATAAAAGAAGTAAATAATTAATTTATTTGTAAATACCCTAGAATAATCAAACAATAATTCATATCATAGCCACCATCGCCCTATCCTTCAATGGTCACTCTTCTTTAAATTTCCTTCATCAATTTCTTCTAATCCATCACATAATTCACAAAAATTATAAAGCAAATATTGGAGAGCAACACAAGACCTCTCTAGTCAACGATCAGGATCATCGAAGGCGGCCTCAATCAGGGTGCGATTTGGAATAAGGAACGACAGTTTTGGGTTGAGCGGTTTTAAAAAGAGAACGACGGATTTTGAGAAGAAAGGTTAAGGGATTTTAATTTTTAATTAATTAATTATATAATTAATATTATCAATGTTCGTAACGTCGTATCTCTCTCATGCGAGGTCAGAATCGGACGAAACAAAATGCGTTGGAATCACGATGATGAGATCTGCAATACGGAACCGACCAAAGCTGAAACAGAGCACGTTGGAAATTTTGACAAAAATGGATGTGATGTCTCTATTTTAAAATATAATTAATAATTAATCGCGATGTGAAATTTATATTTATACTATATAGAATTCATGTTGGTGTTGAATAAAATTGCAATTGTTTGTTGTGATTACGTTGAACAACTGAATTGAATTGTGTATTTTCATGTTTGTCAAAATGTATGCATACAATAAAAACCATATTTTTATTGTATATAATAAAATAAAAACATGTTAATACATGTTTGGCATTAAAAAGTCATTTTCTTATGTTAGATTAGAAATATAATAAAAACATGTTAATACATGTTTGGCATTAAAAAGCCATTTTCTTATGTTAGATGTGACGGCAAGGAATTTCGCTCGGTCCGAACCAGTCGCTAAACCGATCTAGACCGTTCGAAACGCCCTATCGTTTGAGAACACGACAAAACAGAACGCATACAGAAGAACATTTCACTATATATAACAACAGTGCATCAGATTACAAGAATATACAGAGTATAAAGGAATATTACACAGAAATATCAGAGATTTAAATTACATTTAAATACATAGCAGCGGAAAATAATACAATACACAACTAGAATGAGATATACGGATACAAAGCTTTCCGGATATCGTTCCAGCTGTAAACCAGGATCCTGTGAATATAAATCTGCAAAACCAAAACTACTAGCTGCCCGTGTCAAAATAAGGGCACCCAGAGTTTAGGTTAAAACAATAAACTCCAGGTCAGTCATGTGACTGGTGTGAGAACTAAAACAGTTAATCTTTATTTTTAAAGCTAGGTAAATCAAGGGACCACGCCGTATAACACGGAACGGGTTTCCTCCCAAGAATACCAGTGCATAAAACAAACAGCGCAATGCTAAATAAAGAAAAATAAAGCTGTTATAAGACCCAGGTCCCATCACACAATGCAACGCAGTCGAGGATAGGGTTTTCCCTTATAACAGCAAAAGAATGCTTGATACGTTTAAAACAAATCATTTGATACTATTATAAGTGCATAGTGTATAAAACACTTCAAATCATAAGTATCAATCATAGGCGGCATGAATGCCCCATACCACTATGTCGCCATATATAGGTTATACAATCAAAATCGCAAAGTCACGTATTTGGAAATTGGATTTCCATCTATGAACCGAGGCTAGGGGCAAGATCCTCTCCGATTCGAGACGCTCTAGTCCGCCCCTCAGGATCAGAGCTCGAGTGACCCTTGGATCGTCAGGGCCGGTCCACCGATGTGGATTAAAATGCCTGAACATGCGTTTCCCCACCCTATGGGGTGTAAATCTGGTCCGTCAGCCGACCAGAATGCATCGGCCGAAACCGATATAACCGAGGCGCCTCGCAACAGCAACAACCACATAAGTCAAACTCGTCAGGGCGTGTAAAACCACTGACGCCACTTCTAACTAGAAAGAAACGCAAGTCCTCCCTGAGGTCCGTCTCCCGTTTTTGGTTCATACCTGGTGTGAAACACGCGAGGTAAACGCTACACAAAGCTACGCCACAAAGGCCGTGCTTTGATCATCACCACAAGACTTTGCTTTTCAACAGAAGCCTTGATCATTTGCATCTTAGCATGCCACACAGGCAAACCATCCTATGCAACCGATATCAGTCACACAGAATGTAATCCGATGTCAGACACACAGTCCATTTACAAGTCCGTTCTGGGTCTGAACGAAACCGGAGGCACCTAGTACCCCGCATATCCATCGATCTCCAAGTACGTCTGGACGATCACTAACTGTTTCCATCTTCTTGGGTGTACAGCCCAATCAAGATCATCAGTAATTACCCAAACGACGTGAAGACCTCCGGTCTTCGACCATCGTCTTCATCTTCGACTTATCGTCGTATCAGTTACTCAGAATGGGATAAACCCGGTCTTTCCGAATAACTCGCGTATATTTTAAATAAGTGTTACACAAACACAACATACGCCTCATTCCAATTCATTAGTCACTAACCGTAAATTAATCAAGAGAATAATTCCCCAAATATTAACCCCGAAGGCCGAAACCAACATCAGATCAATATCCAGAAAACCATTCTGCTTGGCTAACCGCCAGTTAGTTTCTAAATTTCACATTCAAATCTAATTAAAGATTTAACTATCGCCTGGAGCAAAACTGGTGATACTCCATTCTCGATCTTTTCAATCTAATTAAAGATTCATTAAAACTCCACTTAGTTTTAATCTGTGACTGGGTTAAAGAATCAGTGTCATTTAAAACACGGTTCACGATAAACCCAAAGTCACATCCCATTAATTATCGGGTTAAAGAACAAGTGTTATTTAAAACACTGTTCACGATAAACCCAAAAATCAATATCCATTCAATTCCAATTAAATATCATTTAATTGGTACACTTCATTAAATCTAAATCAAAAGATTTAATCTTTTCTCAGCTGGGTTCAAGAACAGTGTTAGTGAAGACACCATTCACGACAAACCCAAATCACATTCATTAATTATCGGGTTAAAGAACAAATGTTATTTAAAACACTGTTCACGATAAACCCAAAAATCAATATCAATTCAATTCCAACTAAATATTATTTAATTGGTACACTTCATTAAATCTAAATAAAAAGATTTAATCTTTTCTCAACTGGGTTCAAGAACAGTGTTAGTGAAGACACCATTCACGACAAACCCAAATCACATTCGATATTCAATACAAGGCTCTGAATAGAAAATATATCGGCTTATATTCAATATCAAATTCTACGACTAACAAATGTCGTATTGGAAATAACGATATAAATATATATATCTTTCAAATTTCCATAACAACACCTGTATAATCACGAATTCCAACATCGAAATATTCCGAAGACAATTTCGATTCAAATCCACTCCAATGCAATCATTGGAAATTTTGGTTATTTTTAAAACCCTTTTTGAATTCAATTTATTTATTTAAAAATAAATAGAATTATAATTCTAGTTCAAAACTAGTTCAATTCGATAAAAATCTATTTTTATCTTTTCAAATATGGAGTTTTTCATCCCAATCCTTTCTAAATCATTTCTTATGATTTTACACAAATTATTACTATTTTTAATAATTTTATCAAGGCCCGTACAGTCGATTTCCATCAATGGCCATCGAACTGCACTTACAGCGACCTTTTTCGAATTTGATTTGGACATAATTCCAAATCCAACCGTTAGATTTCTAATTTCTAATATTCGTTAGAAAGCTCTTTTCGATACGAACCCAACGGTTCCGGTTTTAGGAGAATCCGACGGTCGGATCTCACGCAATGTCCGTTTGAAATAAATGGTCGAAATTCACGAACTGCCGCGGCGCGGCGCGTTCTATTCAGGCCATTATATTATATATATAATATATATAATATATATTTCGTCGATTTCTATTAAAACGAATTATATGAATAGTTTTAAATTCGTTTCAAAAGCAATTTCACTTCCCATTTCAAACCAAAGCAAAAATGGAATTCTTCTTTATAAATTCGTTTTAAAATTCATTTCTATTCAATTCAAATTTCAATTCAATTTGAATTCATTTCAATTCACTTTCAATTCAATTTGAAATCGTTTTCAATTCAATTCATTTCGAAATCGTTTTCAATTCAATTCATTTCGAAATCGTTTTCAATTCAATTCATTTCGAAATCGTTTTCAATTCAATTCATTTCGAAATCGTTTTCAATTCAATTCATTTCGAAATCGTTTTCAATTCAATTCATTTCGAAATCGTTTTCAATTCAATTCATTTCGAAATCGTTTTCAATTCAATTCATTTCGAAATCGTTTTCAATTCAGTTCATTTCGAAATCGTTTTCAATTCAATTCATTTCGAAATCGTTTTCAATTCAATTCATTTCGAAATCGTTTTCAATTCAATTCATTTCGAAATCGTTTTCAATTCAATTCATTTCGAAATCGTTTTCAATTCAATTCATTTCGAAATCGTTTTCAATTCAATTCATTTCGAAATCGTTTTCAATTCAATTCATTTCGAAATCGTTTTAAAATCGATATAAATATCGTTCACGTCAAAATGGCGTCAATCTAATCAACACGGCTTCATAAAGTTCTATTTTCAAATATTCTATTTCAAATATTTCTTTTTCAAATATTTCTCTTTTAAAACTGGAATGAGGCCCAATCAATTACCATATAAAGTTAATTATATGGATTTTCATACAACACATGTATATCATAGCATTGAAAAATAATCAACCATCAACCAAAGTGCACTACACTGTATAAGCATCAAATATAGATATTCAACGCTTATAACAGTCTGTCAATCAATCGATCGACATATTTAATCAATCAGGATGAGTGAACTTCAAATTTCATCCTAACACCCGTGTGGGGTTTCAAACAATCAAACACATATTTTATTTGTGCAGTTGGGCGATGTGTAAAATTTATCGACCCAATCAACGTCATTCAAATAGGTGTACATAAACAAACCGTCTGGTTTGTAAATGAACATTTTATTTTTTTCTCACATTCACGTTAAAAATTATATTTTTAACGATAAAACATTTTATTTCAACATATGAATTTCTATTCAGTTCATTCTTTAAATAAAATGATATTTTTATTTTTCTAACTTATTTTAGAAAATTTCGGCGGCATAACGGCACGATACTAGAAACGGGACAAGGCCTAGCCTTATCCCCGGTCTAGTGAAGGCCCACGCCATTCACATATCAATTTTAAT
Source organism: Allium sativum (assembly GCA_030737875.1). Taxonomy (NCBI): domain Eukaryota; kingdom Viridiplantae; phylum Streptophyta; class Magnoliopsida; order Asparagales; family Amaryllidaceae; genus Allium; species Allium sativum. The sequence goes on along the minus strand of CM060915.1, from coordinate 578,182,893 downwards.
CAATTTCCAATTCAACCAATCAATCAAATCCAAATCAAATAATCTAACCAACTACACAACCAAACAAACAAGTCCATGGTATGTGGACGGGTGTCGGGTGCTTCTAATAAGCACCGTCTGCATCCTAGTATATATATATATAACTAGAAAAATAGAATTTGAGTGAGAAGTTCTCACATATAGCTATCCTAGCTCCACGGCTCTTCATTTGCAGAAGTCTTCGTCGTTTCGCCTTTTTGTCACCTTCGTTGCTGCTTTCACTACATACGTAAAAATCACATTTTTATTCCGATGTTCAATATATAAAAATCAAATTTTTATTTCCAAGTTCCATATATAAAAATCGAATTTTTATTTCAAGGTTCAATATATAAAAATCGAATTTTTATTTCAAAGTTCAATATATAAAAATCGAATTTTTATTTCAAAGTTCAATATATAAAAATCGAATTTTTATTTCAAAGTTCAATATATAAAAATCGAATTTTTATTTCAAAGTTCAATATATAAAAATCGAATTTTTATTTCAAAGTTCAATATATAAAAATCGAATTTTTATTTCAAAGTTCAATATATAAAAATCGAATTTTTATATCGAAGTTCAATATATAAAAATTCTATTTTTCTATCGCTATTCAAATGAATAAAAATCTCATTTTTGTCATGATGTTTATATAATAAAAATCACTTCTTTAATATGACAAAAATCATGTTTTCACGTTCGCTTTCAACATATAAAAATATGATTTTTCAACATATAAAATATGATTTTTCAACATATAAAAATATGATTTCTCAACATATAAAAATATGATTTCTCAACATATAAAAATATGATTTTCTTTTCTTTTTAAAAAAAACAGTTTTTACTTGCTTTTTAAAAAAAACAGTTTTATAATGTTTTTCAAATCAGTTTTTTTTTTTTATATACTTTTATAAAATCAATTCGGTTTTTATACTTTAAAATTCAGTTTTTAAAATACTTTTAAAAATCATTTCAGTTTTAAAATACTTTAAAATTCAGTTTTTAAAATACTTTTAAAAATCAATCTGTTTTTACCTAAACATCGAAATTACTTTTAACGAATTAAAATAAAAAAAAAATAAAAACAAATTACTTACAGTATTCCGAAGAAAGGGGGGGGGAAGGAAGAAGGCGTCGGCGGTGGAAGGATCGTCGGCTGGGGGGGTTTGCTGGTGGCGGTCGGCGGCTTCATCTTCGCGAGCGAGGGAGGGCGTCAGCGGAACTCGAGCGATCTGGGGGGGGAGCTCAGGCGGAGGCGGGGCTCGGAGCAGGTCAGGGCGGTGGCGTCGATCGCCTTCTTAGGGTTTCTCTCTTTTTTTTTTTTTTAATTTCTGTATAAATGAATTCGGGGGGGGCCAGGAAGAAGAATAAAGGGAGGGAGGATATTTTTATATTTTTTTTTTATTATTTAATTATTAAATTTCGCAAAAAGGTTGACTTTTATCCACGACCTCGAAACGAGGCCCACCGCCTGTCGTCCATAGCTTTTCACCCCCATTCCGAACACAATGGGATATGTATCGCAAGCTGATTCGATTGTTACAATCAGTTTCCTTTTGAATTTTCATTTAAATCACTATATTGAATTTTAAACGTACATTTCAAATTACCGGGGGCACATACTAACTAGAAAAATTCCAGAAAAATATTTTCTAGCTTCGTATTGACGATACGGTCCTAACAAAACTAGTTTCGTCGAATTCTGAGACCGTTAGAAAAATGGCCAATTTCCAGTCGATTAAAATCAACTGAAATGGTCAAAACACGTTTCCCTTGGCCACGCTCACATATTGATTCGAAAAATTATGAAATTTAAAACCTAGCAATAACATGACACTGCGGACCCAACAAAACTGGTTTCGTCGAAATCCGAGGTCATTTGCAAAATGTCCATTTTTAAGGGCCTGAATTCCATAGCGACTATTCAGAATTTTCAACTGGACATATCTTTTGATTCCTGCTATCAAAATTTGATTATTCGGATTCGTTGGAAAGATATTATCAATTAGATCCCATTATTTTTGGTTTCACTAAAATCCGGATTGTTTTGCACCCGGTACATTCAATTGAAGTTTGAAATCGAATTATCGAACTACCGCGCCATTTCCAATTCTATTTATAATTATATATAAATATTTATATTCTAACGACGACGCGTATAATATATACGTTCGAATTATATTCAAAATAAATTTCTCGTCGATATTATTTAAAATAATTCATTTTAAATAATCAAAATTCGCTAAAATGGCAAAAATAAAAATTTCAAACTGGCTCGCATTTTACGGGTTATTACAATCTCCCCCACTTAAAACTTTTCGTCCCCGAAAAGGAACAAAGTCGAAAGTGGTTTGATTAATCAGCCCTACGCTCGATCTGGCTTCCATTCTCCAACTCTTTAGTTTCTGAGAATTTTCAAAACTTCAAAAATTTGGCTAACACCCTAAATTTTCGAAAAATTTCGCCATAACCTCCCCTGCACCGGGAGCATCGGGGAATTTCAAATAGCTTCCCCGGTCCTTCAGATCTCAAAAAGAAAAAGAAAAAGCCAAGCGGCTAGCCAATAGGCTCACAAAATCATCATCACCCAAACAAAACAGGAAATTATGTAGTAAACATGTACCTATTTGTCGGGCAAACAAATTTTATTCTCTGCTCTAGCCTCCTTGCTATGACCTGTTCAATGATATATATGTATATGCAAACAAACGCAACCAAATTTCAATATAATTCATTATTCGATCACATTAGGCATAATGGCACTAAATTATCAAACAAACAAACTACACAAACATCAATCAATTAGTGAATTAGAGCTTCAAATTCATAATTTTGATACATATACAAAAATCATGTTTTTGATGCCAAATCACAACAATAGGCCCTATCTAATTTTGGTTCTCACACCAGTCAATAGGAAATATATAGGAATCTCACTTTCGTCACTCGAATATAAATGCTGATGATGATGCACCATCATCAGGATCATCCCCGGGTGACTAGTGTGTGGTCCCATATCTATCCAATATATTAAAACTTTGAATACACGCGGATCAGACGAATACGCAAAATCTATATATACTGGATTGTCCACGTCAATATAAATAAATAACCAAATACGAATAATTGATTTAAATTTTCAAAACAAATTTTGTTTTCATTTGAAAAATATACTCTTCACACTCGTTCTAGGATACTACTGATCCCATCTCTAACGAGTCATTCTAATTGGATATTACTAATCCAATATCTGATGAATCCTTTCGTATGGTTCCAATGTGCCTTGTTCTCTGAGCTTTGTAAACCAAAGCTCTGATACCAAATGTGACGGCAAGGAATTTCGCTCGGTCCGAACCAGTCGCTAAACCGATCTAGACCGTTCGAAACGCCCTATCGTTTGAGAACACGACAAAACAGAACGCATACAGAAGAACATTTCACTATATATAACAACAGTGCATCAGATTACAAGAATATACAGAGTATAAAGGAATATTACACAGAAATATCAGAGATTTAAATTACATTTAAATACATAGCAGCGGAAAATAATACAATACACAACTAGAATGAGATATACGGATACAAAGCTTTCCGGATATCGTTCCAGCTGTAAACCAGGATCCTGTGAATTTAAATCTGCAAAACCAAAACTACTAGCTGCCCGTGTCAAAATAAGGGCACCCAGAGTTTAGGTTAAAACAATAAACTCCAGGTCAGTCATGTGACTGGTGTGAGAACTAAAACAGTTAATCTTTATTTTTAAAGCTAGGTAAATCAAGGGACCACGCCGTATAACACGGAACGGGTTTCCTCCCAAGAATACCAGTGCATAAAACAAACAGCGCAATGCTAAATAAAGAAAAATAAAGCTGTTATAAGACCCAGGTCCCATCACACAATGCAACGCAGTCGAGGATAGGGTTTTCCCTTATAACAGCCAAAGAATGCTTGATACGTTTAAAACAAATCATTTGATACTATTATAAGTGCATAGTGTATAAAACACTTCAAATCATAAGTATCAATCATAGGCGGCATGAATGCCCCATACCACTATGTCGCCATATATAGGTTATACAACCAAAATCGCAAAGTCACGTATTTGGAAATTGGATTTCCATCTATGAACCGAGGCTAGGGGCAAGATCCTCTCCGATTCGAGACGCTCTAGTCCGCCCCTCAGGATCAGAGCTCGAGTGACCCTTGGATCGTCAGGGCCGGTCCACCGATGTGGATTAAAATGCCTGAACATGCGTTTCCCCACCCTATGGGGTGTAAATCTGGTCCGTCAGCCGACCAGAATGCATCGGCCGAAACCGATATAACCGAGGCGCCTCGCAACAGCAACAACCACATAAGTCAAACTCGTCAGGGCGTGTAAAACCACTGACGCCACTTCTAACTAGAAAGAAACGCAAGTCCTCCCTGAGGTCCGTCTCCCGTTTTTGGTTCATACCTGGTGTGAAACACGCGAGGTAAACGCTACACAAAGCTACGCCACAAAGGCCGTGCTTTGATCATCACCACAAGACTTTGCTTTTCAACAGAAGCCTTGATCATTTGCATCTTAGCATGCCACACAGGCAAACCATCCTATGCAACCGATATCAGTCACACAGAATGTAATCCGATGTCAGACACACAGTCCATTTACAAGTCCGTTCTGGGTCTGAACGAAACCGGAGGCACCTAGTACCCCGCATATCCATCGATCTCCAAGTACGTCTGGACGATCACTAACTGTTTCCATCTTCTTGGGTGTACAACCCAATCAAGATCATCAGTAATTACCCAAACGACGTGAAGACCTCCGGTCTTCGACCATCGTCTTCATCTTCGACTTATCGTCGTATCAGTTACTCAGAATGGGATAAACCCGGTCTTTCCGAATAACTCGCGTATATTTTAAATAAGTGTTACACAAACACAACATACGCCTCATTCCAATTCATTAGTCACTAACCGTAAATTAATCAAGAGAATAATTCCCCAAATATTAACCCCGAAGGCCGAAACCAACATCAGATCAATATCCAGAAAACCATTCTGCTTGGCTAACCGCCAGTTAGTTTCTAAATTTCACATTCAAATCTAATTAAAGATTTAACTATCGCCTGGAGCAAAACTGGTGATACTCCATTCTCGATCTTTTCAATCTAATTAAAGATTCATTAAAACTCCACTTAGTTTTAATCTGTGACTGGGTTAAAGAATCAGTGTCATTTAAAACACGGTTCACGATAAACCCAAAGTCACATCCCATTAATTATCGGGTTAAAGAACAAGTGTTATTTAAAACACTGTTCACGATAAACCCAAAAATCAATATCCATTCAATTCCAATTAAATATCATTTAATTGGTACACTTCATTAAATCTAAATCAAAAGATTTAATCTTTTCTCAGCTGGGTTCAAGAACAGTGTTAGTGAAGACACCATTCACGACAAACCCAAATCACATTCATTAATTATCGGGTTAAAGAACAAATGTTATTTAAAACACTGTTCACGATAAACCCAAAAATCAATATCAATTCAATTCCAACTAAATATTATTTAATTGGTACACTTCATTAAATCTAAATAAAAAGATTTAATCTTTTCTCAACTGGGTTCAAGAACAGTGTTAGTGAAGACACCATTCACGACAAACCCAAATCACATTCGATATTCAATACAAGGCTCTGAATAGAAAATATATCGGCTTATATTCAATATCAAATTCTACGACTAACAAATGTCGTATTGGAAATAACGATATAAATATATATATCTTTCAAATTTCCATAACAACACCTGTATAATCACGAATTCCAACATCGAAATATTCCGAAGACAATTTCGATTCAAATCCACTCCAATGCAATCATTGGAAATTTTGGTTATTTTTAAAACCCTTTTTGAATTCAATTTATTTATTTAAAAATAAATAGAATTATAATTCTAGTTCAAAACTAGTTCAATTCGATAAAAATCTATTTTTATCTTTTCAAATATGGAGTTTTTCATCCCAATCCTTTCTAAATCATTTCTTATGATTTTACACAAATTATTACTATTTTTAATAATTTTATCAAGGCCCGTACAGTCGATTTCCATCAATGGCCATCGAACTGCACTTACAGCGACCTTTTTCGAATTTGATTTGGACATAATTCCAAATCCAACCGTTAGATTTCTAATTTCTAATATTCGTTAGAAAGCTCTTTTCGATACGAACCCAACGGTTCCGGTTTTAGGAGAATCCGACGGTCGGATCTCACGCAATGTCCGTTTGAAATAAATGGTCGAAATTCACGAACTGCCGCGGCGCGGCGCGTTCTATTCAGGCCATTATATTATATATATAATATATATAATATATATTTCGTCGATTTCTATTAAAACGAATTATATGAATAGTTTTAAATTCGTTTCAAAAGCAATTTCACTTCCCATTTCAAACCAAAGCAAAAATGGAATTCTTCTTTATAAATTCGTTTTAAAATTCATTTCTATTCAATTCAAATTTCAATTCAATTTGAATTCATTTCAATTCACTTTCAATTCAATTTGAAATCGTTTTCAATTCAATTCATTTCGAAATCGTTTTCAATTCAATTCATTTCGAAATCGTTTTCAATTCAATTCATTTCGAAATCGTTTTCAATTCAATTCATTTCGAAATCGTTTTCAATTCAATTCATTTCGAAATCGTTTTCAATTCAATTCATTTCGAAATCGTTTTCAATTCAATTCATTTCGAAATCGTTTTCAATTCAGTTCATTTCGAAATCGTTTTCAATTCAATTCATTTCGAAATCGTTTTCAATTCAATTCATTTCGAAATCGTTTTCAATTCAATTCATTTCGAAATCGTTTTCAATTCAATTCATTTCGAAATCGTTTTCAATTCAATTCATTTCGAAATCGTTTTCAATTCAATTCATTTCGAAATCGTTTTCAATTCAATTCATTTCGAAATCGTTTTAAAATCGATATAAATATCGTTCACGTCAAAATGGCGTCAATCTAATCAACACGGCTTCATAAAGTTCTATTTTCAAATATTCTATTTCAAATATTTCTTTTTCAAATATTTCTCTTTTAAAACTGGAATGAGGCCCAATCAATTACCATATAAAGTTAATTATATGGATTTTCATACAACACATGTATATCATAGCATTGAAAAATAATCAACCATCAACCAAAGTGCACTACACTGTATAAGCATCAAATATAGATATTCAACGCTTATAACAGTCTGTCAATCAATCGATCGACATATTTAATCAATCAGGATGAGTGAACTTCAAATTTCATCCTAACACCCGTGTGGGGTTTCAAACAATCAAACACATATTTTATTTGTGCAGTTGGGCGATGTGTAAAATTTATCGACCCAATCAACGTCATTCAAATAGGTGTACATAAACAAACCGTCTGGTTTGTAAATGAACATTTTATTTTTTTCTCACATTCACGTTAAAAATTATATTTTTAACGATAAAACATTTTATTTCAACATATGAATTTCTATTCAGTTCATTCTTTAAATAAAATGATATTTTTATTTTTCTAACTTATTTTAGAAAATTTCGGCGGCATAACGGCACGATACTAGAAACGGGACAAGGCCTAGCCTTATCCCCGGTCTAGTGAAGGCCCACGCCATTCACATATCAATTTTAATCAATTTCCAATTCAACCAATCAATCAAATCCAAATCAAATAATCTAACCAACTACACAACCAAACAAACAAGTCCATGGTATGTGGACGGGTGTCGGGTGCTTCTAATAAGCACCGTCTGCATCCTAGTATATATATATATAACTAGAAAAATAGAATTTGAGTGAGAAGTTCTCACATATAGCTATCCTAGCTCCACGGCTCTTCATTTGCAGAAGTCTTCGTCGTTTCGCCTTTTTGTCACCTTCGTTGCTGCTTTCACTACATACGTAAAAATCACATTTTTATTCCGATGTTCAATATATTCCGATGTTCAATATATAAAAATCAAATTTTTATTTCCAAGTTCCATATATAAAAATCGAATTTTTATTTCAAGGTTCAATATATAAAAATCGAATTTTTATTTCAAAGTTCAATATATAAAAATCGAATTTTTATTTCAAAGTTCAATATATAAAAATCGAATTTTTATTTCAAAGTTCAATATATAAAAATCGAATTTTTATTTCAAAGTTCAATATATAAAAATCGAATTTTTATTTCAAAGTTCAATATATAAAAATCGAATTTTTATTTCAAAGTTCAATATATAAAAATCGAATTTTTATATCGAAGTTCAATATATAAAAATTCTATTTTTCTATCGCTATTCAAATGAATAAAAATCTCATTTTTGTCATGATGTTTATATAATAAAAATCACTTCTTTAATATGACAAAAATCATGTTTTCACGTTCGCTTTCAACATATAAAAATATGATTTTTCAACATATAAAATATGATTTTTCAACATATAAAAATATGATTTCTCAACATATAAAAATATGATTTCTCAACATATAAAAATATGATTTTCTTTTCTTTTTAAAAAAAACAGTTTTTACTTGCTTTTTAAAAAAAACAGTTTTATAATGTTTTTCAAATCAGTTTTTTTTTTATATACTTTTATAAAATCAATTCGGTTTTTATACTTTAAAATTCAGTTTTTAAAATACTTTTAAAGATCATTTCAGTTTTAAAATACTTTAAAATTCAGTTTTTAAAATACTTTTAAAAATCAATCTGTTTTTACCTAAACATCGAAATTACTTTTAACGAATTAAAATAAAAAAAAAAAAAAACAAATTACTTACAGTATTCCGAAGAAAGGGGGGGAAGGAAGAAGGCGTCGGCGGTGGAAGGATCGTCGGCTGGGGGGGTTTGCTGGTGGCGGTCGGCGGCTTCATCTTCGCGAGCGAGGGAGGGCGTCAGCGGAACTCGAGCGATCTGGGGGGGGGGAGCTCAGGCGGAGGCGGGGCTCGGAGCAGGTCAGGGCGGTGGCGTCGATCGCCTTCTTAGGGTTTCTCTCTTTTTTTTTTTTTAATTTCTGTATAAATGAATTCGGGGGGGGGGGCCAGGAAGAAGAATAAAGGGAGGGAGGATATTTTTATATTTTTTTTTATTATTTAATTATTAAATTTCGCAAAAAGGTTGACTTTTATCCACGACCTCGAAACGAGGCCCACCGCCTGTCGCCCATAGCTTTTCACCCCCATTCCGAACACAATGGGATATGTATCGCAAGCTGATTCGATTGTTACAATCAGTTTCCTTTTGAATTTTCATTTAAATCACTATATTGAATTTTAAACGTACATTTCAAATTACCGGGGGCACATACTAACTAGAAAAATTCCAGAAAAATATTTTCTAGCTTCGTATTGACGATACGGTCCTAACAAAACTAGTTTCGTCGAATTCTGAGACCGTTAGAAAAATGGCCAATTTCCAGTCGATTAAAATCAACTGAAATGGTCAAAACACGTTTCCCTTGGCCACGCTCACATATTGATTCGAAAAATTATGAAATTTAAAACCTAGCAATAACATGACACTGCGGACCCAACAAAACTGGTTTCGTCGAAATCCGAGGTCATTTGCAAAATGTCCATTTTTAAGGGCCTGAATTCCATAGCGACTATTCAGAATTTTCAACTGGACATATCTTTTGATTCCTGCTATCAAAATTTGATTATTCGGATTCGTTGGAAAGATATTATCAATTAGATCCCATTATTTTTGGTTTCACTAAAATCCGGATTGTTTTGCACCCGGTACATTCAATTGAAGTTTGAAATCGAATTATCGAACTACCGCGCCATTTCCAATTCTATTTATAATTATATATAAATATTTATATTCTAACGACGACGCGTATAATATATACGTTCGAATTATATTCAAAATAAATTTCTCGTCGATATTATTTAAAATAATTCATTTTAAATAATCAAAATTCGCTAAAATGGCAAAAATAAAAATTTCAAACTGGCTCGCATTTTACGGGTTGTTACAATAGATTAGAAATAAAATAAAAACATGTTATTACATGTTTTGCTATTTAAAATGACATTTTTAATATGTTAGTTTAGAATAAAAAGTAAAACATGTTATTACATGTTTTGCTATTTTAAAAGGCATTTTAAATATGTTAGAGTAAAATAAAAAAATAACATGTTATTACATGTTTGGGTAAATAATAAAGATTACATTTTTATTACATATGGTGATCATTAAAAATATATCAATTTTTGTAAAATCATGTCATGTTATTTAAATATGTCATTTTTGTAAAATCATGTTATGTTAGAATTAAAATATCATTTTTGTTAGATTAGAATAAAAATAACATTTTTGTTAGAAATGTTACATTAGAATAAAAATAGCATTTTTGTTAGAAATGCTATATTAGATTAAAAATAACATTTTTGTTATAAAATTATCATTTTAGATAAATTGTCATGTTAGATTAAAAATAACATTTTTATTATAAAATTATCATTTTAGATAAATTGTCATGTTAGATTAAAAATAACATTTTTATTATAAAAATGTCAATTTAGATAAAAATGTCATGTTAGACAAAAATATCATTTTAGATAAAAATGTCATGTTAGGATAAAATTGTCATTTTAGGTAAAAATGTCATGTTAGACAAAATTGTCATTTTAGATTAAAAATGTCATGTTAGACAAATTTGTCATTTTAGATAAAAATGTCATGTTCGACAAAATTGTCATTTTAGATAAAAATGTCATGTTAGACAAAATTGACATTCTAGATAAAAATTTAAAATTAGATAAAATTGTCACTTTAGATAAAAATGACATGTTAGATAAAATTGTCATTTTATATAAAATGTCACGTTAGACTAAATTGTCATTTTAGCTAAAAATGTCATGTTAGATAAAAATATCATTTTAGATACGAATGTCATGTTAGGATAAAATTGTCACTTTAGATAAAAATGTCATGTTAGAAAAATCGCCATTTTAGACAAAAATGTCATGTTAGACAAAATTGTCATTTTAGATAAAACTGCCATGTTAGATAAAATTGTCATTTCAGATAAAAATGTCATGTTAGATAAAATTGTCATTTTAGATAAAAATGTCATGTTAGATAAAATTGTCATTTTAGATAAAAATGTCAAGTAAGATAAAATTGTCATTTTAGATAAAAATGTTATGTTAGATAAAAGGTCATTTTAGTTAAATATATCATTTATGTTAGAGATAAATATGTCATTTATGTTAGGGATAAAAATGTTGAAACTCCAAAATTCACATTTTTAATGTAAAGATAAAATATATAAAATACTCATTGAATGGATAATAATATTGAAACATTAAAATTTACATTTTTAATGTAAAGCATGTTTTATGTAAAATGATCATTGGATGAAATATAAAAATGTTTAACAATAAAAAGTTTACATTTTTATTGAATATGAGAAAATATGAAAAATGAACATTTATTTTAAAAGTAATAAAATTTTGTTTACATTGAAATTTACACTTTAATGTGTTGAAATTTACACTTTAATGTTTGTATGATCATGTTAAAAGGTTCATTTCTTGAAAAATGTTTTTACATTAAAATTTACATTTTTAATGTAAATGAATCATATGAAAATAAAAGATTCATTGTGTAATAAAAATATATTTTGACATTGAAATTTACATTTTTAATGTAAATAAATAAATCATTAGAAAAAGTTTCATTGTTTAATATATTATGTTAACATTAAAATTACATCTTTAATGTATTAATGGATTGATTGGAAAGATTAAACTTTGGTAAAAATGTGTTAACATAGGAAAGTACATTTTTAATTTACAAATGATTTACATTTTTAATGTACAAATGATTATATAAAAAGATTAAAATTTGATTATAATACGTATACATTCAAAAGCTCATTTTTAATGTATAAAAGGATTGAATAAAAAGATCATTGTTTGATAAAAATTTACATTAACAAAAATTACATTTTTAATGTAGGTAGAATAATTAAAATATGCATTATTTAATATTAACATTTACATGTTATAGAAGTAGAAATGTTCATTTGTTTTATATCAACATTAACATGTTAGAGAAGTAGGAAAATGTACATTGGTAAAACATTATCATGATTATGTTAGTGACATTAGAAATAATTCAAACTGAATTATAATTGGTTAAATCTATTAACCAATGATTTATGTATGTAAACTGTTATTGTTTGAAAACCCCACACGGGTATTGGGACGATATTTGTCATATACTAGTCCCGATGTTTAATTATATTTCAATCGATGGATTGACAACCTGTGATGAGCATTATTTATTTATTTTAACGCTCACACAATTATAAATTTTACTCTGGATGTGAATGGATCGTTTATTGATTATTTCTCATTATTGTTATATATATGCGATGTATGAAATCCATATAACTGAAATTATATGGAAATTGATTGAGTCACATTCCGATTCAGAATATTTTTAATGTAAAATATATTTAAAATAAAGAATCTTTTAAAATAAATAATATTTAAAAATTATGAATATTTTAAACTAATATTCAGTGTAAAATAAAATTATGATTTCTATGTCCCCTTTTAGACGAATATAAAAATATAAAAATGTGAAGCCGAATTAAGTAGCAAACGTTATTTTAACCCGAATGGGTTTATTGATCGATTTGATTTACTTTATAATGAACATCAAAAGAAGTGATTTATAAATCTAATATTTTGAAAATATAAATATTTAATACGATAAAGATATAGAATATTCAATTTTTATTTAAAATTGAAAAATGTAGTTTAAATAATTTTAAGCAAAATTTATAAATATTTTATAAAATAAATTTTAAAAAGGAAACCGACAAAATGTATATAATATATTATATATTTATATAATGTCTGAATAGAACGCGTCGCGAAACGACCATTCGCGAATTTCAACCATTAACTTCAAACTGATGCAATGGGAGATCCGACCGTCGGATTCTCCTAAAACCGGAACTATTTGGTTCGTATCGAAAAGAGTTTTCCAATGAATATAAGAGGTTTGAAATCTAATGGTTGGATTTGGAATTATGTCTAAATCAATTTCAGAAAAGGTCGCTTTAGATGCAGTTCGGTGGCCGTTATTGGAAATAGACTGTGCAGGCCTCGATAAAATTTATTAAAAATATTAATAAATTGTGTAAAATCATAATAAATGGTTTGGAGAGATTTTGGATGAAAAATTCCATACTAGAAAAGGTAAAAATATATTTTTATCGAAATGAACCAGTTATTAACTAGAATAAATCTTTAAATTAAGATTTAATGAAGTTTTCCAATAAATTTATATTTACTTAGAATAAAATAAATAAATTGTATTTTTGGGTTTGTCATGAATGGTGTCTTCAATAACACCGTTCTTAAACCTAGTTGAGAAAAGAATAAATCTTTTAATTAAGATTATTAGAGTTTCCAGTTATATTTATTAATTAGAATAAATTGAAATGTGAATTGGGTTTATTGCGAACTGTGCTCTTAAACGACATTTGTTCTTTAGCCCAATTTATAGTGAAAATATATTTTGGAAATTATAAATCTTTTGTTAAGGTTTAATGGAAATTCTCCAAAGTAGAGTTTTCCAATTTAATATATTAAATTGGAATTGAATGGGATTCGATTTAATAATATTTGAGATGAGATTATGTAAAAGAAGACCGTTATTATATATGAAATTTAAAAGGCTTTGCCATTATTCCATTTATATTATTATTCAGATACAGAGATTTATATTGATTATATATTGATTTGTTTTCTGTAAAAATTCTATATTTAATGGAAGATGTTTTTGGGTTTATCGTGAACTGTGTTTTAAATGACATTGGTTCTTTAACCCAGTTAAAGAAAAGATTTATTTCTTAAAGTTGAACAATCATAAATTAATGATTTTTGATATCAAAACCAAATTGGAGTTTTAATGAATCTCTAGAAAGAAGGTTAAAGAATAAATTTAAAAGAATTTATCTTTGATAAAATTAATGGGAACCTTTCCCTAATAATGTGAATATTATTTAAAAGAATATTCTGAATTGGAATGAGGTGTATGATGTGTTTTTATAGCACTTTATTATTGATTATAAAATACGCGAGTTATTCGAAAAGGTCGGGTTTAGCCCATTCTGAATAATTAATATGACGATTAAAAGTCGAAGATGAAGACGTTGGTTAAAGACTGGAGGTCTTCACATCGTTTGGGGGATTACTGATGTCTTGATTGGGAGGCATCCCAAGACAAGGTAATAAGTGATGATCTTCATGACGTACTTGGAGATCGATGGATATGCGAGAATCTCTCTCCTGTATTGGACATATGGGACGAAGAATAAGGTGTTTCCGGTTTCGTTCAGACCTAGAACGAACTTGTAAATAGATGGTATGTCTGTCGTTTTATTCCTTTATGTTGTATCCGTTGATCTCTGCTATATATATATATATATATATATATATATATATCTGTTTGGTGGTGGAGAATTTATTCCTTTGCATAACACCCTTCTCTGAGACGTACAAGCTTAGAGGTTATATATTGGCAGAAATCAATGGTATGGTATGGATTGACAATGTGGCATGCTAAGATGCAAATGATCAAGGCTTTTGTTGAAAAGCAGGGCCTTGTGGTTGATGATCAAAGCATAACCCATTTAGGCATAGCTTTGCATATAGCATTACTTCGCCAACCTCACACCCTGGTAAGAGTCAGAAACGGGACAAGGGAACGCAGGGAGTGCACACATTTATTTCTAGATAGGAGTGGTATCAGGGTTTTGCAAGCCCTGACATTTTTCTTATGTGGATGATGGATTACGAGGCCTTAGTTATATTGGTCGATAGTAACCAATTTATAGGTTCAATAGGACCGAAAAGCGTGTTTTCAGGAATTGCCAATCCAATAAAGTATTTGTGGACCGGCCTTGCAAGATCCAAGGGTTCGCCAGTGTCCGAATCTTGAGACATTTGCTAGAGTGTCTCGAATCGTTAAGGAGATCGTCCCTAGCCTTGACTCATGATGGAAACCCAACCTCCAATACGACACCATGCGGTTTTGAATGCAATACTAGTATCGCGACATAGTATATGGTAGCTATGCCGTCTATGATCGATACATTATGACTGAAATGTTTTTGAAAAATATATACACTAATAATAATATCAAATCCGTTTTATCGTATCAAGCATTTTTTACCATTATAAGGTAAAACTCTATCCTCCAGTTTGCGTTGCATTGTGTGATGGGACTTAAGTCTTATAATGGTTTCATTTTTCTAAAAAGCTTTGCATTGTTTAACATTTTACTTTATTTATGCACTGGCAGTCCAATGGAGTAAATACGTTCCGCGTTAGCGGCGCGGTCCTGTGATTAGCCTTATTATTATATAAGTAAGTACGATTTCTCATACTAGTCCCATGACTGGCCTGTAGTTTGTTTCACTTGCAAACTCGGGTGCCCTCTTTTCAACATGGGCAGTTGAGTAGCTTATTTTGCAGATATATTGAGCAGGATTCTGGATTGAAGCTTAGAGCTGTGTCTAGAGCATTGATAGTCTTCTGCTGTATTGTATTAAGTTTATTGTACTTTAATCTTCCAATGTAATATAATTCGATGTACTCTTATATATTCTGTACTCTGATGTAACATTATTATAATGTTTATAAAAGTCTTCTGTTATTTGTTCTGATGTGTTCTATGCCCAGAGTTAAGGTATTCGGTTTTTGAACAGTCTTGGTCGATTTAGCGATCGATTAGGTCCGGGCGAAATCGGAATCGTTGCAGTTGGTATCAGAGCTTTGGTTAGCTCAAATCTTTGGGGTACAACTCGTTAGAACTGAACAAAAGACTCATCGTCGGTAGGATTAGTAATATCCTATAAAAGAATACTCATTAGAGATAGGATCAATAGAATCGTAGAATGAGAAAACTCATTAGAGATGGGGTTAGTAATGCCCTAGATTGTGTTGAGAGGGAAAAGTTTATAATTAATGTATTTGCGATTATATAAATAATCCGATCTTAGAAAATATGATTTTTGAATATATAAAAGTTATATATATTTGAAAAGCTAAACAACTAATTGATTGATGATTGTGTTGTGTGATTATTAGATCAACTAATAAAATTATGGAAACAAATAAAAAAATGAAAGCTGAGTTGGTTAGTTAAACAACTTTTAGCTTTGTTTACTTTTTTAGGACGAAAAGATTTTAAGTGGGGGAGATTGTAACAACCCGGAAAATCAGAACCAATTTAAAATTTTATTTTAAGGAAATTTTGTTAGAAAAATGCGTCAGAATTTAAAATTTCCATTACTAAATTATTGTATATATGAAAAAAAATACCGTAAAACTTTTAATGTTATCTATGTAATAACACATGATGTTTAATACTATATGTTTTGAAAATTGAAAGGTTGCAAACTTTCTAATAATTATGATTAAATAATCTAGCATTTATCTCATGTATTTATTCTCTCCTCTTTCTACTCCTTTATTTATCATTCAAATTCATTTAGAAACAAAGCTATTCCCTTTATTTCTCCTTTTCTTCATCCTTTCTCTTTATATCTACAATCTTCAAATCTCAAAATAAAATAAAATAAAGCCTACAAAACTATATGCGTATTTCTATGATTTATTCTTATTAATCCAATGAAAATGTCCCCTAAATTACGTTATTTAATATAACGTGTTTTGAAATTTAAAAAGTCACGTAACTTTCTTATAGTCATCATTAAAAAAATAAATTATGCATTCATTACTTTCAGTTATTCTCTTTCTTTATGTAATTTTCTTTTGAATTGTTAATAAGAAATACGTGTTAATTAGATTAACATGACATGTCTAGTCAACTAATTTTTTCACTTGTAACCTACTACAAATATAGAGACTCAAGTGAGGAATAAATAAAGTATATAACCAAATATATATACAGTATATGAAAATATGTATAGGAGTTGTATGAAAATATACATATACAATATATGAACATACATAAATGTGATATATAAAATGGCCATGAAATGAAATATTCATTAGTTAGTTAAAAATATATTTTTTTAGACAAAAGCATTGCTATTAGCATATTAGTGAAATATAAAATCATAAATAAAGGAAAGTCGCCACTTTCATAAAATAAATAAAATTTGAAATCATATTCAATGAGGCGTGTCATTCATTGCAAGGAAAATAAAAAAGGAAAAAAGTTAATAATAATGACAATGATAACAATAATTGCCGCATGTGTTTCATTCATATCCTTTAATTCTTTATGTTCTCTCTCTTCTTTTCATATACATATATGTCGTACTATATACCTATTATAAATACAAGAAAAAAAGAAGAGAAAATAAGGATAAGATAGATGATTATTAAATTAAATATTATTTAATATATTGTTACTATATATTGACCTTTATCTCACATAGATTAACACCTCATCCCTGTCAATTAATTTAATTCTTTTGTAATGTGTATTATATGCTTAGCAGGACTTTTCTGAATAAAAGAAATAAATAATTAATTAATTTATAAATACCCTAAAATAATCAAACCCTAATTCATATCATAGCCACCGCCACCAATCCTTCAGTGGCCACTCTTCTTCAAATTTCCTTCATCAATTTCTTCTAATCCATCACATAATTCACGAAAATTATAAATCCAATATTGGAGAGCACCACGAGAACTCTCTAGTCAACAGTCAAGATCATTGAAGGCCTCCTCAATCAGGTGCGATTTGGAATGAGGAACGACAGTTTTGGGTTGAGCCGTTTTAAAAAGAGAACGGTGTGTTTAGAGAAGAAAGGTTAAGGGATTTTAATTTTTAATTAATTAATTATATAATTAATATAATCAACGTTGGTAACGTCGTATCTCTCTCATACGAGGTCGGAATCGAACAAAACAAAATGCGTTGGAATCATGACGATGAGATCTGCAATATGGAACTGACTAGAGCTGAAACAAACCATGTTGGAGATTCTGACGAAAATCGATGTGAGATCTCTATTTTAAAATAAAATTAATTATTAATCGTGATGTGAAATTTATATTTATACAATACAGAATTCAGATTGGTGTTGTACAAAATTGTAATTGTTTGTTTGTGATTACATTGAACAACTGAATTGAATTGTGTATATTCATGTTTGTCAAAATTTATGCATACAATAAAAACCATATTTTTATTGTATATAATAAAATAAAAACATGTTAATACATGTTTGGCATTAAAATGTCATTTTCTTATGTTAGATTAGAAATATAATAAAAACATGTTAATACATGTTTGGCATTAAAAAGCCATTTTCTTATGTTAGATTAGAAATAAAATAAAAACATGTTACTACATGTTTTGCTATTTAAAAAGACATTTTTAATATGTTAGTGTAGAATAAAAAGAAAAACATGTTATTACATGTTTTGCTATTTTAAAAGACATTTTAAATATGTTAGAGTAAAATAAAAAGAATAATATGTTACTACATGTTTGGGTAAATAATAAAGATTACATTTTTACTACATATGGTGATCATTAAAAACATGTCATTTTTTTGTAAAATCACGTCATGTTATTTAAATGTGTCATTTTTGTAACATCATCTTATGTTAGAATTAAAATATCATTTTTGTTAGATTAGAATAAAAATAACATTTTTGTTAGAAATGTTACATTAGAGTAAAAATAACAATTTTGTTAGAAATGTTATATTTGATTAAAAATAAAAATTTTGTAATAAAATTATCGTTTTAGATAAATTGTCATGTTAGATTAAAAATAACATTTTTGTTATAAAATTATCATTTTAGATAAATTGTCATGTTATATTAAAAATAACATTTTTGTTATAAAAATGTCATTTTAGGTAAAAATGTCATGTTAGATAAAAATATCATTTTAAATAAAAATGTCATGTTAGGATAAAATTGTCATTTTAGATAAAAATGTCAAATTAGACAAAATTGTCATTTTAGGTAAAAATGTCATGTTAGAAAAAATTGTCATTTTAGATAAAAATGTCATTTTAGATAAAATTTTCATTTTAGATAAAAATGTCAAGTTAGATAAAATTGTCATTTTAGATATAAATGACATGTTAGATAAATTTGTCATTTTAGATAAAAATGACATGTTAGACAAAATTGTCATTTTAGATAAAAATGTCATGTTAGATAAAATTGTCATTTTAGATAAAAATGTCATGTTAGGATAAAACTGTCATTTTAGATAAAAATGTCATGTTAGACAAAATTTTCATTTTAGATAAAAATGTCATGTTAAACAAAATTGTCATTTTGGATAAAAAAGTCATGTTAGATAAAATTGTCATTTTAGATAAAAATGTCATGTTAGATTAAACTGTCATTTTAGATAAAAATGTCATGTAAGATAAAATTGTCATTTTAGACAAAAATGTCATGTTAGATAAAAGGTCATTATAGTTAAATATGTCATTTATGTTAGGGATAAAAATGTTGAAACTTCAAAATTCACATTTTTAATGTAAAGATAAAATATATAAAATATTCATTGAATGGATAATAATGTTGAAACATTAAAATTTACATATTTATTGTAAAGCATGATTTATGTAAAATGATCATTGAATGAAATATAAAAATGTTTAACAATAAAAAGTTTACATTTTTATTGCATATGAGAAAATAAGAAAAAAGAACATTTGTTTTAAAAGATTCAAATTAATAAAATTTTGTTTACATTAAAATTTACACTTTAATTTGTGTATGATCATGTTAAAAGGTTCATTGCTTGAAAAATGCTTTTACATTAAAACTTACATTTTTAATGTAAATGAATCATATGAAAATAAAAGATTCATTGTGTAATAAAAATATATTTTGACATTAAAATTTACATTTTTAATGTAAATAAATCATTAGAAAAAGTTTCATTGTTTAATATATTATGTTGACATTAAAATTACATCTTAAATGTAATAATGGATTGATTAAAAAGATTAAACTTTGGTAAAAATGTTTTAACATAGGAAAGTACATTTTTGATGTATAAATTATTTACATTTTTAATGTACAAATGATTATATAAAAAGATTAAAATTTGATTATAATACGTTTACATTCAAAAGCTCATTTTTAATATATAAAAGGATTGGATAAAAAGATCATTATTTGATAAAAATGTTTTTACATTAAAAACATTACATTTTTCATGTAGGTAGGAATAATTAAATATGCATTATTTAATATTAACATTTACATGTTATAGAAGTAGAAATGTTCATTTGTTTGATATCAACATTAACATGTTAGAGAAGTAGGAAAATGTACACTAGTAAAACATTATCATGATTATGTTAGCGACATTAGAAATAATTCAAACTGAATTATGATTGGTTAAATTATTAACCAATTATTTATGTATGTAAACTGTTGTTGTTTGAAAATCCCTCATGGGTATTGGGGTGATATTTGTCATACACTAGTCCTGATGTTTAGTTATATGTCAATCGATGGATTGACAATCTGTGATGAGTATTAATTAATTATTTATTTATTTTAATGCTCACGTAGTTATAAATTTCACTATGGATGTGAATGGATTGTTTATTGATTATTTCTCATTATTGTTATATACATGCAATGTATGAAATCCATATAACTGAAATTATATGGTAATTGATTGAGTCACATTCCGATTCAGTATATTTTTAATGTAAAATATATTTAAACTAAAGAATCTTTTGAAATATAGAATATTTTAAAATTATGAATATTTTAAAATAATATTCAGTGTAAAATAAAATTATGATTTCAGTGTCCCTTTTTAGACGAATATAAAAATGTGAAGCCGAATTAAGTAGCAAACGTTATTTTAACCAGAACGGGTTTATCATTCGATTTGATTTACTTTATAATGAACATCGAAAGAAGTGATTTATAAATCTAATATTTTGAAAATATAAATATTTAATATGATAAAGATATAGAATTTTCAATTTTTATTTAAAATTGAAAAATGAAGTTAAGTCATATTAAAATGGATTTATAAATATTTTATAAAATAAGTTTTAAATAGGAAACAAAAAATATATATATAACATATTATATATTTATATAATGGCCTGAATAGAATGCGTCGCGCAGCGACCGTTCACGAATTTCGACCACCAACTTCAAATTGATGTAACAGGAGATCCAACCATCGGATTCTCCTAAAACCTAAACCGTTTGGTTCGTATCGAAAAGAGTTTTCCAATGAATATATGAGGTTTGAAATCTAATTGTTGGATTTGGAATTATGTCCAAATTAATTTCAGAAAAGGTCGCTATAGATGTAGTTCGTTGGCCGTTGTTGGAAACCGACTGTGCAGGCCTTGATAAAATTTATTAAAATATTAATAAATTGTGTAAAAACATAATAAAGGTTTGGAGAGATTTTGGATGAAAAATTCCATATTAGAAAAGATAAAAATATATTTATATCGAAATGAACTAGTTATTAACTAGATAAATCTTTAAATTAAGATTTAATGAAGTTTTCCAATAAATAAATATTTACTTGGAACCAAATAACTAAATTGGATTTTTGGGTTTGTCACGAATGGTGTCTTCAATAACACAATTCTTAAACCCAGCTGAGAAAAGAATAAATCTTTTAATTAAAATTATTAGAGTTTCCAATTATATTTAGTAATTAGAATAAAATGAAATGTGAATTGGGTTTAATGTGAATTGTTGTTACAACCCGGAAAATGAGAGCCAATTTAAAATTTTTAATTTGGTTATTTTAATGAATTTGGGGTAATTGAAATTATTTATTTCAATTAAAAAACGAGTTAGAAATAGCGCGACAGTTTAAAAATTTAAATTCAAACTTTGACTGAATGTACAGGATTAAAAATAAAACGGATTTTAGTGAAACCAAAATTATTTAAATCTGTTTAAGAATATCTTTCTAACGAATCTAAAAAATTGAAATTTCATAGCGAATCAAAAGTTATGACCAGTTGAATATTCACAATGGTTGCTAAGGAATAAATATAGCCCTTGAAAATTGACATTTTGCAAATGACCTCCGTTTTCGACGAAACCACTTTTGTTGGATCCGGGATGTCGATTTATTGATAGATTTCAAATTCCATAATTTTTGGAATTAATATGCAAGCGTGGCAAAGGAAAACGTGTTCGGTTGATTTTAGTCGAATTGGATTGGCTAGAAAATGGCCATTTTTCAAAAAATCTCTAAATTCGACAAAATCAGTTTTGTTAGGACCGTATAGTCCCAACATAGCTAGATTTATTTTTCGGAAATTTTTGGAATTAGTATGTGGCCCCGACAAATTAAAATGTACGTTCAAAACAGAATTTGAATGTTTTATATTTTAATCTGAAGAATAACTGGCTGTAACAATCGAATGGGCCTACGAAACATATTCTATTGTGTCTGAGATGGGGGTATTTAGCTAGGGGCGATAGTCGTTGGGTTTGAAATGGAGTTCGTATGGAAAAACCTTAAATTTTTGAATTAATATAAATATCGGCGAATATGATTTTTTTCTTTATTATTTAATTTTATAAAAAATATCAAAAACCCCCGATCCTCTTACGTTCTCGACGGCGAACTGAGCTCCATCCTTCCCGGCCAATTTCCGTCTAAATCGCTCACCATTACCCTTTGACCCAGTTAAGGTTTTTGAAGCCCTTCTCCTCCTCTTCAAATAAAGACTGGCCTCGTCGTTCCTCGTCGCCCCAGCTTCGAGAACGAGCACCTCGAAAATCGCGACTTCGGAGAGCCGCCGCCCCTCAATCCTAACGTCGAACTGCACCAGACCCAACTCCGCCTGAGCGCCTCTCCCAGCTCTAGAGGGTGGCACCACCTGATCGGCCTAACATTGCACGGATTTCGAGAAAACCCTAGACCTAGTTTTGAGCCATCGTGAAAGGTATCGGCCTTTGTTTTTTTGAACTAATTATAACACTTCTAATTGTCACAAGTCATGATTTTCAAATAAAAATCATATCTTTTTGCTAGTTGACGAAATTCGATGAAACAGGAAACATCGGACTTGTAGGAACATCATCTACATTCTAGAAGAAGCTAAAACGTATTCTGTAATGACCCGGAAAATCCGAACCAATTTAAAATTTTTATTTTAAATAATTTGGTTGAAAAATGTGGCAGAAATTAAAATTTTCATTTTTAAATAATATTAAAGCCAGTGAAAATAGTCAATTTTCAAACGATCTCTGTTTTCGACGAAACCACTTTTGTTGGAACCGGAATGTCAAATTATTGCTAGGTTTCAATTTTTAGAATTTCCTGAGTTAGTATGTGAGCGTGGCGAAGGAAAATGTGTTTTGTCGGTTTTAGTCAAATTTAATCGACTGAAAAATAGCCATTTTTCAAACAGTCTCAGAATTCGACGAAATTAATTTTGTTAGGACCGTATTGTCATAACGAAGCCAAGTATTTTTTTGGACTTTTCTGAGTCCGTATGTGGACTCAGTGAATTAATTTGTGCGAACGAATTAAATTATAAAGGATTTAATTATTAATTTAAATAATTCAGGCCACAGACAGCCGTTTGGGCTGACGGGACTTGGCCCATTGGATCTGGAATATGGGTTGTTGGCTAGGGTCACTTTCTGCTGGACTGGAAATGGATCGGTCTAAAAGTTATGGACTTATTTGTAAAAAAGCAATTAAATATTATAAATAATAGAGGAAAATTAAATCCTAAAACACTATTCACTTCTGTAGCCACCGCCCCCTTCGTTCAATGGCCATGGGAGCTCGAAACTTCTCCTCCTAATTTCTCCTTCATCCCTACGAATTAGAACTCAACCCGGACACCACGTCAAAGCTCTTCTCTTCCTCTTCATTTCCAAACCACCTAATCAATCCTTAGTAGCCCGAGCCCCGAGAATTTCTGCCCAAAAACCCATGGCTTTGCACCGCCGCCGGGCCCACCAGGGTGCCCCGAGCTCGCCGCCACCACCCCCCATCGAAGTGCCGGTCGTTCCTCCCCAGCACCCCCTGTCTGATCGGCCTCCCAAGCCTCGATCCGTGAGCAAACCTAAGCCCTAAGTTTGAACAATTTCTGGAAGTGTCGGCCTATAAAACCAGAGGAAGAAAGGTTATCTCTTTAATTAATTAATTAATTAAAATAAATACCATCCATCTTAATTTGATCATAACTTCTTCGTTTGAACTTGAAATTCGATGATTTCAGGACCGTCAGGATCGTAATTCAGAGGGCTATTTTTCTATACTGATTAATCACTGTTCCGAGCCAGTCTAATTTTTAGTCAAATTCAAAGAGAAGCAACATTTCTGTGAGAATTCTGATTGATTAAATTTATTATAATTATGAAATCAGAATCTGTATGTTATTATTTCTGATCTATGATGTTGTGATTGTTGTATGGTTGTTAAGATGATGTGTGATGTCATGATATAGCCATGTTAGTTTAGATCTATAAATTCTGATGTAATATCTATAAAGTTCTCATCTATATTATTTTATTTTTATTTCTTTCTAGAAATGAAAAATCGAATTTTTATTCTGATTTACTAAATAAAGTTTGAATTTTTATTCTACAAAATAAAGGAAAGTTAGAATATTTTGAAGTAAAATGAAAAACAAAGTTGGATTTATATTCTGATTTACAAAATAAAAGAATAGTGAATCTTTATTTTGATTAACAAAATTTATGTTGAATCTTTATTTTGTTTATGGTTTGTAAATAAAGAAAGTTCAAACCTTTATTTTTCATTCACAACAGAAAATGAAAAGTTGAATTTTTATTTTGATTAACAAAATAAAAGAAAGTTAAATCTTTACTCTTGATTCACAAAATAAATGAAAGTTTGAATTTTTATTTTGGTTTGCAAAATAAATAAAAAGGTTGAATCTTTATTTTGTTTTATGATTTATAAGAAAGTTTAAATCTTTTAGATTTTAATTTAAAGATAAATAAAGATTAGATATTTTATTTTGATTTGCAAAATAAATTAAAGATGAGACCTTTGTTTTGATTCATGAGAATTATACACTAAATCATATGTTGTTGATGGGTGCGTTGACATGAAACCTAACACCGAATTATAGTTTTCCATCGTTGTGTTGACATGAAAACTTAAACACCAAATCACATGAAGGTTGACGCCAAAATTTAGAATGAGATATCATATTTAACATGTACGTTAACATTTTTCTCAATATAAAAGAAAGTATATAAGAATTTGCATTTTTCAATGTAAAAGGAAGATATAGAATATTTACATTTTATAAAGAAACATAAAAAAAGTACATTTTTATGTATTAAAAATGAATAGGATAAAAAGTACATTTTTATGTATTAAAAATGAATAGGAGAAAAAGTACATTTTTATGTATTAAAAATGAATTAGAGAAAAAGTACATTTTTATGTGTTAAAAATGAAATAGACAAAAAGGACGTTATTTACATTTCGTATGAGTAAACAGGAATACTAAAAAGGAATGAAATAATTTACTTTATTTTACATTTTCTTATGTAAATAGAAAGAACAAGTTTACGATGACATTCTTATGTAAATAAAAAGAATATATTTATAACAAAAGCATTTATCTACATTTAGCTAAACAAATAAGGAAATGAAACCAGTTATTTATATTGTAGCGTGAATAAATAAGAAGAAGTGAAAATCACATTTATGCACATGTAGAATAAAATAAAATCACCATTTTAAATAAATGGATTTTTATTTGCAAACCATTTGCAAATAAAGATATGAATTTAGGAAACACATTTTTATCATCATGTCAAGATGCGATAAAGGAGTAGAAATTAGAAATGTTAATTTTATCGTCACCTTAGGTGCGATAAAAAGAATAAATTGAAATAGTTGAAATCGCTAAACAATTTATATTTATAAATGTTTATATATATTAATAAATATAAAATTTAAGGAAACGCGCGCGGTAGTTCGCGTACCGGCAATCGTAACTTTGAACGATTATACCGAAAAATCCGACCATTGGATTTTCCCAAAATTGGAACCGTTAGGACCGGTTTGGGAAGGGCTTTCCAACGATATAAATTTCATCAAAATCCGACGGTTAGATTGTAAGATATGCGTAAATCAAATTTTGGTAAAAACAGCGCCAGGGCCGCTCACTGATCTGAAGCGTCATTTATTTATTTTGAGCTATTTTCAAATAAAAATAGCGATAAATAGTCATAAATATATATGAAATGTTTTAAATGATAACTATGCGACAATTATTTGAAAAGACCGAGTTTAACACATTTCAAATAATTGCACGACGATTAAATCAAGGATATAAGAAGACGATGGTTGAAAACCGACGATCTTCACATCGAATGGGCAACGACTACTGATTTCTTGGACTGACTTGCTGCCAGGACGGGGTTGAAGCAGTAGTTGTCTGGACGAATGTGTTGATTGTCCGGATAAGCGAGAACCTATTAGGTGTCTTCGGTTCCGTTCAGACCCAGAACGGACTTGTAAATAGATGTGTGTCTGACGTTGGAATTCACTCCATGTAACTAAATCGACTTGTATTAAAATATGTCTGTTTGTTGGTGGAGAATTTATTCTCTACTTAACACCCTGGTATATAGTAGTAGTTATCGATCGCATGGCGTTGAATTGTCAATGTGGCACGCCAAGATGCAATGATCAAGGCTTTTGTTGAAAAGCAGGCCTTGTGGTTGATGATCAAAGCATAGTCTGTTTAGGCATAGCTTTGTGTATAGCGTGACTTCGCAAGCCTCATACCCCGGTATGAGTCAAAAACGGGATATGGACCATAGGGAGTGCACACGTTTCTTTCTAGCTAGGGGTAGTGTCAGTGCTTAAACTGGCTGACATTTTACTTATGTGGATGATGGATTGAGGTACCTCGGGTTTTTATAGGCCAGAAGTGGTCATACTATAGGTCCAAAGGGACCGGGAAACGTGTGTTCAGGAATTGCCAATCCACTACCTTTAGGTAGGGACCGGCCCTACCGCTCCAAGGGTTCACTACGGGGGATCCTGAGGCATTTGCTAGAGTGTCTCGAATCAGAGAGGACGATCCCTAGCCTCGATTTCATGACAGAAACCCAACTTCCAATACGACATTTCAGTTTTGATTATAATTATATATGGCGACATAGTAGGATGGGGTACTATGCCGTCTAGGATTGATATGTTTATATTGAAGTATTTTAATACTACTTCGACACTTATAATAATATTAAAATATTACTTTACACGTATTAAGCATGTTTGATCATCATAAGGGAAAACTATATCCTCCTGTGTGCGTTGCATTGTGTGATAGGGCTTGAGTCTTATGATTTCATTTTTCAAAAGTCATTTTGTTGTTTTATATAAACTTTATTAAATTATGCACTAGCAATCCAATGAAGTAAATCCGTTTCGCGTTAGCGGCGTAGGCCTATGATTTGCCATATTGATAGTTAGTATAGGAAGATTTCTCTTACCAGTCCCATGACTGACTTGATGTTTGTTTCACTTTGCAAACTCGGGTTCCCTCTCTTTTCACGGGCAGCCAAGTGACAGGTTCTTAGGGAGACATTTTCTGGATTGGAGACTACTTGGAAGGAGAAAGCGAAGACTCTCTTATATTTTTATCTTCTGCTTTTAGAGACTTTATTCTATCTTGGATTTTGATGTACGTTTTGGAGTTGGAACTTATTTCTTTTGATTCAGACTTTTATTTTGCTAAGTTGTATCCTGTAAACTACGTACTCTGTGGTTCTGTTGATGTGATGTTTATGATTTATATCTTTCCACTGCAATAATTATATGTTATGATATTATCTGAGATTTGTTGTTGTTATCAATATGTTGTATTCCAAATGATTATCCTTACTTTCGGCCATCAGAAGTTTGGGGTCATCATAGTCGTATCAGAGCTTAAGGTTAACCTTAGCTTTGGAATATAACATATTTAGAACAATTCATCTAGATAGAATCCACATTATTCTAAGGCGAGTAGCTTATTAGAAATAGGACTGGTAATGTCCTAGAATGAGCACAACAGAATAACACATATTTATAAGTCGTTATATCATTGCCTTTCCATCTTGTTCTTACTTTATCTTTTCTAGAGATTTTTCGTATCGGTTGGTCTGACTCTTTCCTTGATGGTACAGACTGATTTAAATGGATACTAGACCAAAAACAGCCCGAGGCAGAGCCCGAGGTGGAACTCGAGGCGGGTCCAGAGGAGGAGCCTGAGTTGGAGCTGGAGGGCAAGCTAGAGACGAGACCCCCATCACTCAGGAACAACATACTTCAGAGGTCGTAGCACAACCACCTCCACCTCCACAGTCCTTCGATTTGGAGAGAATGTCAAAGAAATTCATAAACCTTGGAGGTGTATCTTTCACGGGGCGAGAGTCTGCGATTCAGGCAGAGGCATGACTTAAAGATTGTGAAAAGATCCTAGAGGGCTTAGAACTGGAAGATCAGCGAAAACGTTTCCTGGCAGTATGGCAATTAAAAGATGAAGCCGGGCATTGGTGGAATACGGTCAAGATCTGCAACGACGTAGCCAATATGTCTTGGGCCAAATTTAAGGAACTTTTCAATGAGAAGTATGTACCCCCACAAGCTATAGAGCGCCTGCGCAAGCAGTTCGTTAACCTACAGCAAGGGAATATGACCGTTTCTGAGTAAGTGAGGAAGTTTGATGAGCTTTCCCGATATGCTCCTGGTTTGGTTCAAGATCCGGTAGAGAAGAATAAAAAATTTATCAAGGGTCTGTCAAAGAAATATTTGAACCGAGTCACTGCTCATATCAAGCTTCCCTTCAATGAAGTAGTAGAGATGGCATGCCGCTACGAGGAAAATGACGAGTCCGGACCGCAGGATAGAGTGAAAAGCCAAGGCAACAACCAGAAGGAACAAGCTAACAAGAAACCGGAGGCGAGCAATTCTTCTACCGCTAAGCCCCAAGGGTAGAAGAGGGACAGGAGCAAGGTGACCTGCTATAACTGCGGAAAGATTGGACATTTTGATTACGAGTGTAGAGCACCTAAAAAGGTCAAGAGAAATGATTCGGGCCCTAGTCAGAACAGTGGTCAGAGTTCCTAGAATCGTGGACAGAGTTCTCAGGACAAGAGGGAATGCTACAATTGTCATCAAAAGGGGCACATTAAGGCTAACTGCCCACTGCTAAAGAATGCTCAGGTGGCACATGTTTATGAGGGAGCAGATGCACCAGCTACGACTGAGGGGCCAGGTAAACCCGATGTCTTAGGAGGTACCCTTAATATTAAGAACATCACTATTACTGTCTTATTAGATACTAGTGCTGCGCGAAGCTTTATTTCTAATGATGCAATTAAAAAGTTGAAACTGAAACCAAGAAAACTCAAAAATTTGATTAGAGCTAATAGTCTGATAAGAGGTTCTCTTATTCTTGATTAGTATTGTAGAGTACCTGTTTCTTATTCTCGCTACCAGTTTCCCTTTGATTTGATAATTATGAGTTTCTTGGGCTATGATGTCATACTTGGTATGGACTGGCTAGCAAAGTATGAGGCTGAGTTAGTATGCGCTGAAAGAATAGTTAAGATCAAACCCAAGTTTGGAGATACCATATCTATACCGTGACACGGCTCAGCCACCGACAGAAAAACATTCTGGTCTTCTCTAGAAGTTACTCCTACTTCTATTGAGGATATCCCTGTCGTAATAGATTAAGCTG
Organism: Allium sativum; assembly: GCA_030737875.1. Classification (NCBI taxonomy): domain Eukaryota; kingdom Viridiplantae; phylum Streptophyta; class Magnoliopsida; order Asparagales; family Amaryllidaceae; genus Allium; species Allium sativum. The sequence continues at coordinate 578,153,105 of CM060915.1, read as the reverse complement.
ATGTATTTAAAGAAGTTGAGGGTTTAACCCACATAGAGAAATCAGTTTCAGAATTGATTTAGCTCCGAATGCGAGGCCTGTCGCATATCCCATTCGGAGAATGTCACCAAAAGAAAACGAGGAGCTAAGAAATCAAACCAAGCAACTTTTGTGGAAGGGTCTGATCGGGCCCAGCTTCTCAGAATGGGGTGCAGCAGTGGTGTTCGTCCCAAAATCTGGCGGTACACTCAGGCTATGTGTGGATTACCGCGATCTCAACAAACAAACACTGAAAAATAAATACCCACTGCCGCGTATTGATGACTTACTTGACCTCTTGCATGGAGCACGAGTATTCTCTAGGATGGACCTAGCTACAGGCTTCCATCAACTTCGCATTGCAGAAGAGTGTGTGCCTTTAACTGCTTTTAGAGGACTGGATATCTTTTATGAATGGCTAGTAATTCCCTTCGGTCTATGTAATGCTCCAGCATACTTTGTTGATCTGATGAATAGAGTGTTCAGAGATGTTTTAAATAAATTTGTGCTCGTGTTCATCGATGACATCCTCATCTTTTCTAAATCCACCGCTGAGCACGAACAACATCTAAATGAAGTCTTGGAGATTTTGCGAAGAAATGTACTTAAAGCCAAATTTCTAAATGCATATTCTGGCAAGAAGAGGTGAAATTCCTCGGCCATGTTGTATCAAAGGAAGGCATCTCAGTAGATCCAGGAAAGATCTCAGCCATCCAAGAGTGGAAGCAGCCTAGAACTCCCACGGAGGTCAGAAGTTTCTTAGGACTGGCTGGCTATTATCGGAAATTTGTCAAAGATTTTTCGAAGGTAGCTTGTCCATTGCCAAACCTGACCAAGAAACATACGAAATTCAATTGGACACCGAAATACGAGACGGCTTTCCAAGAGCTAAAGAAGAGGTTGACCAATGCTCCTGTGTTGACATCATAGATGGCAATCAGGATTTGAAGGTCTGGACCGACGCTTCTAAGTAAGGTTGTTTCATTTATAAATTAACATGTCAGAGATAACATTTTATTTTAATGTCAAATCTCATTTTAACATGTTATCCCTTATGAGGCAGCAACGCTAAGTTGAATTTGTTGCATTATATGACCTGGATATCCTATATACTCCGGGAAAAGCCAATGTTGTACCGATGCGCTCAGTTGAAAGAATGCAGATAGCAACAATCTCGTTCTCGCCAGTCTCATTATCACTCCTACTTTGATTGATAAAATTTCTGCTCTTCAGAAGAATGATAAATTTATTCAGAAGCTTTGTGAGCGAGTTCGAAAGGGCGAGGCCTCAAGTTTCCAGATTGACAATGATGGGACCCTTAGATTGCAAGGGCGAATTTGTATGCCAGACATTGCTGAGCTAAAAAGAGAAGTTATGGATGAGTGCCACAAATCTAAAATTAGCATCCATCCAGGTGTAAACAAGATGTACCATGATCTTAAGCGCACGTTTTGGTGGAAAGCGATGAAGAGAGATATTTCTATTTACGTTGCTAGATGTCCCACCTGTCAGCAAGTTAAAAGTGATCAACAAAAGTTGGACGGTTTGTTGCAACCACTAGGAGTCCCAGGTTGGAAGTGGAGGAAATTTCTATGGACTTTATAGATGCCTTGCCCCGAAGCAGAAAAGGGAATAATAGCATATGGGTGATTGTGGATCGCTTAAAAAAGTCTGGCCATTTCATCCCTGTTCGGTCCAATAGAACAGCTCGTAGTTTGGCACAGCTTTATTTTAAAGAGATAGTCAGACTACATGGGTTCCCAAAAGCATCGTCAATGATCAGGATCCATTATTTACCAGCAAATTCTGGGAAGCTTTCCAAGAAGAGCTTGGGACTAAGTTGAATCTTAGCTCTGCCTATCACCCTTAGACAGATGGCCAGACTGCGTGGGTGAACCGTGTTTTGGAAGACTTGTTGCGAGCTTGCATTCTTGATTATGACAGTTCATGGGAGGATCACTTGCACTTGGTGGAATTCTCCTATAATAATAGCTACCAAGCAAGCTTGAAGATGTCACCATTTGAATTACTATATGGAAGGCCATGCAGATCTCCGGCATGTTGGGTGGAGTCAGGCAATCGACTAGTCTTGGGCCCCGACATGGTTCTAGGAGCATCGGATAAGGTCGACTTGATTAAGAAGCGCTTACTGACTGCTCAGAGCCGACAGAAGAGCTATGCAGACCAGCGAAGAAGAAATTTAGAATTCTCTGTGGGTGATCGAGTATACTTGAAGGTTTCTCCTTTGAGTGGCGTGATTCGTTTTAGGAAGACGGGAAAATTGGCACCGAGATTCATTGGTCCATTTCCTATTCTCGAAAGGATTGGTACTCTCGCTTATAGAGTGCAGCTGCCTGACTGGTTGCCAGGGGTGCATGATGTATTTCATGTGTCTCAACTCCGCAAGCATGTGCATGATCCAGATCTGATTGAGGATGAACTAAATCAACAGGTCCTAGATATTGCCCCAAATCTAACAGTGAGAAAAGAGCCGATAAAGATCATTGGCAAAGAAACCAAAATTTTGAGGAACAAGAGGATCAACCTAGTCAAGGTTCAATGGAGTGAGGATCCTAGAGACTGTACTTGCGAGACATAGGATAACATCAAAAAGGCTTACCCCAAGTGCAGAGTGGACATCTCCGAATAATTTTTGTATCAAGGTAGGTTTACCCCAATTTACATTTTCCATCTTGTTTCCTACTTTACTTTGCTTCCTTTTTTAGGACGAAAAACTCTTAAGTGGGGGGATTGTAACGACCCGGAAAATCCGAACCAATTTAAAATTTTTATTTTAAATAATTTGGTGGAAAAATGTGGCAGAAATTAAACTTTTCATTTTTAAATAATATTAAAGCCAGTGAAAATAGTCAATTTTCAAACGATCTCTGTTTTCGAAGAAACCACTTTTGTTGGAACCGGAATGTCAACTTATTGCTAGGTTTCAGTTTTTAGAATTTTCCGAGTTAGTATGTGAGCGTGGCGAAGGAAAATGTGTTTTGTCGGTTTCAGTCAAATTTAATCGACTGAAAAATAGCCATTTTTCAAACAGTCTCAGAATTCGATGAAATTAATTTTGTTAGGACCGTAATGTCATAACGAAGCCAAATATATTTTTTATGGATTTTTCTGAGTCCGTATGTGGCCTCGGTGAATTTATTTGTGCGAACGAATTAAATTATAAAGGATATAATTATTAATTTAAATAATTCAGGCCATAGACAGTCGTTTGGGCTGACGGGACCTGGCCCATTTGATCCAGAATATGGGTTATTGGCTAGGGTCACTTTCTGCTGGATTGGAAATGGATGGTTTAAAAGTTACGGACTTATTTGTAAAATAGCAATTAAATATTATAAATAATAGAGGAAAATTAAACCCTAAAACACTATTCACTTCTGTAGCCGCCGCCGCCTTCGTTCAATGGCCATGGGAGCTCGAAACTTCTCCTCCTAATTTCTCCTTCATCCCTACGGATTAGAACTCAACCCGGACATCACGTCGAAGCTCTTCTCTCCCTCTTCATTTCCATACCACCTGATCAATCCTTAGTAGCCCGAGCCCCGAGAATTTCTGCCCCAAAACCCATGGCTTTGCACCGCTGTCGGGCCCACCAGGATGCACCGAGCTCGCCGCCACCACCCCACATTGAAGCGCCGGCCGTTCCTCCCCAGCACCCCCATGTCTGATCGGCCTCCCAAGCCTCGATCCGCGAGCAAACCTAAGCCCTAAGTTTGAACAATTTCTGGAAGTGTCGGCCTACAAAATAGAAGGAGGAAAAAAGGTTATCTCTTTAATTAATTAATTAATTAATATAAATACCATCCATCTTAATTTGATCAAAACTCCTTCGTTTGAACTCGAAATTCGACGATTTCAGGACCGTCAGGATCGTAATTCAGAGGGCTATTTTTCTATACTGATTAAGCACTGTTCCAAGCCAATCTAATTTTTGGTCAAATTCAAAGAGAAGAAACATTTCTGTGAGAATTCTGATTGATTAAATTTATTATAATTATGAAATCACGATCTGTATGTTATTATTTCTAATATACGATGTTGTGATTGTTGTATGGTTGTTAAGATGATGTGTGATGTCATGATATAGCCATGTTAGTTTAGATCTATAAATACTGATGTAATTTCTATAAAGTTCTCATCTATATTATTTTATTTTTATTTCTTTCTAGAAATGAAAAATTGAATTTTTATTCTAATTTAATAAATAAAGTTTCAATTTTTATTCTACAAAATAAAGGAAAGTTAGAATATTTTGAAATAAAATGAAAAAAAAGTTGGATTTATATTCTGATTTACAAAATAAAAGAAAAGTGAATCTTTATTTTGATTAACAAAATTTAAGTTGATTCATTATTTTGTTTATGGTTTGTAAATAAAGAAAGTTCAAACCTTTATTTTTGATTCACAACAAAAAATGAAAAGTTGAATTTTTATTTTGATTAACAAAATAAAAGAAAGGTAAATCTTTACTCTTGATTCACAAAATGAATGAAAGTTTGAATTTTTATTTTGGTTTGCAAAATAAATAAAAAGGTTGAATCTTCATTTTGTTTTATGATTTATAAGAAAGTTTAAATCTTTTAGATTTTAATTTAAAGATAAATAAAGGTTAGATATTTTATTTTGATTTGCAAAATAAATTAAAGACGAGACCTTTGTTTTGATTCATGAGAATTATACACCAAATCATATGTTGTTGATGGGTGCGTTGACATGAAACCTGACACCGAATTATAGTTTGCCATCGTTGTGTTGACATGAAAACTTAAACACCAAATCACACGTAGGTTGACACCAAAATTTAGATTGAGATATCATATTTAACATGTACGTTAGCAATGAAAACATAGAAATAAAAAGTTCACCTTTTTATTTGCATTTTACAATGCAAATATTACATAGACAAATAAGTTCATTTTTCTTTGTTGTTGTGTTCACAACACAAATATAACATGAAATAAAAAGAGTAGTAAAAGAATCACATTTTATTAAGAAGATATGTTTTTAATGTAATATTAGAGAATTTACATTTTTTTTAATATAAAAGAAAAAGGGATAAGAATTTACATTTTTCTCCATTTAAAAGAAAGGATATAAGAATTTGCATTTTTCAATGTAAAAGGAAGATATAGAATATTTACATTTTATAAAGAAACATAAAAAAAGTACATTTTTATGTATTAAAAATGAATAGGATAAAAAGTACATTTTTGTGTATTAAAAATGAATAGGATAAGAAGTACATTTTTATGTATTAAAAATGAATAGGATAAAAAGTACATTTTTATGTATTAAAAATGAATAGGATAAAAAACACATTTTTATGTATTAAAAATGAATAGGAGAAAAAGTATATTTTTATGTATTAAAACTGAATTAGAGAAAAAGTACATTTTTATGTGTTAAAAATGAAATAGACAAAAAGGACATTATTTACATTTGGTATGAGTAAACAGGAATACTAAAAAGGAATGAAAGAATTTACTTTATTTTACATTTTCTTATGTAAATAGAAAGAACAAGCTTACGGTGACATTCTTATGTAAATAAAAGAATATATTTATAATAAAAACATTTATCTACATTTAGCTAAATAAATAAGGAAATGAAACCATTTATTTACATTGTAGCATGAATAAATAAGAAGAAGTGAAAATCACATTTATGCACATGTAGAATAAAATAAAATCACATTTTAAATAAATGGATTTTTATTTGCAAACCATTTGCAAATAAAGATATGAATTTAGGAAACACATTTTTATCATCATGTCAAGATGCGATAAAGGAGTAGAAATTAGAAATGTTAATTTTATCATCACTTTAGGTGCGATAAAAAGAATAAATTAAAATAGTTGAAATCACTAAACAATTTATATTTATAAATGTTTATATAAAGTAATAAATATAAAATTTAACGAAATGCGCGCAGTAGTTCGCGTACCGGCAATCGTAACTTTGAACGATTATACCGAAAGATTCGACCATTGGATTTTCCCAAAATTGGAACCGTTAGGACCGCTTTGGGAAGGGCTTTCCAATGATATAAATTTCATCAAAATCCGACGGTTAGATTGTAAGATATGCGTAAATCAAATTTTGGTAAAAACAGCGCCAAGGCCGCTCACTGATCCGAAGCGTCGTTTATTTATTTTGAGCTATTTTCAAATAAAAATAGCGATAAATAGTAATAAATATATATGAAATGTTTTAAATGATAATTATGCGACAATTATTTGAAAAGACCGAGTTTAACTCATTTTAAATAATTGCACGGCGATTAAATCAAGGATATAAGAAGACGATGGTTGAAGACCGACGATCTTCACATCGAATGGGCAACGACTACTGATTTCTTGGACTGACTTGCTCCCAGGACGGGGTTGAAGTAGTAGTTGTCCGGACGAATGTGTTGATTATCTGGATAAGTGAGAACCTATTAGGTGTCTCCGGCTCCGTTCAGACCCAGAACGGACTTGTAAATGGATGCGTGTCTGACGTTGGAATTCACTCCATGTAATTAAATCGATTTGTATTAATATATGTCTGTTTGGTGGTGGAGAATTTATTCTCTACTTAACACCCGGGTATATAGTAATAGTTATCGATCACAAGGCGTTGAATTGTCAATGTGGCACGCCAAGATGCAGTGATCAAGGCTTTTGTTGAAAAGCAGGACTTGTGGTTGATGATCAAAGCATAGTCTGTTTAGGTATAGCTTTGTGTATAGCGTGACATCGCGAGCCTCACACCCCGGTATGAGTCGAAAACGGGATATGGACCGTAGGGAGTGCACACGTTTCTTTCTAGCTAGGGGTAGTGTCAGTGCTTAAACTGGCTGATATTTTACTTATGTGGATGATGGATCGAGGTACCTCGGGTTTTTATAGGCCGGAAGTGGTCATACTATAGTTCCAAAGTGTAACACCCCACCTCCGCTAGGGTTACTCACAAGGGAATGCACTAGGTTTGGTGAAGCATTATCGAGGTAAACATGCACAGAAATATTACAAGACAGAACATATATATATAAAACAGCGGAAGTAAAACAAATTTCATTACCTTATAAAATAAGGTCTAAAGCCTTTTACATCAGAATACATCAAAACCTGTCTTGCAATAGAAAAGAAGCATAAACCATTTCATAAATTATTCCCCAAGTAAAACAGTAAAGTAGCCATAGCCAAGAAAAGTCCAAGCCATGCGTGATGACCTTCAAGTAGAAGAAGTCCGAACTAGATAACAGTGTTTCCTCCCTGAAAACCTGGGGAGGGAAGGGGGGAAACGGAAGACAAGAGGCGAAAGAAAACGGGGTCAGTCATAAAGACTGGTAAGTCCTATCTACTTCTAGTATAAAAACAGGTAAAGGTAACATGACATGCATAAACTGAAAGTAAACATAAGGATGGCTACAAGATAGATAAACTAAAACAGGCTGAACTACGGTAGCAAGATAAACTAAGATATCATGATAAACTACGGTGTCATGATGGGTCAAGGTATCACATCGTCTGGTTTCTATCAAGTATAATATCCCAAGGTATCTATCCTGTATAACGTCCCATGGTATCTATCATGTATATTTTCCATGGTCCTGACATGTATATTTGCTCTGCACCTCTCGTACTAGTATCCCAACCCGCGTCATGTGTTAATTATGAATGTCCCTTGCCCAATGTCATGTAATGGTCCATGTCAACCTAATATATAGCATATGTAGGTTTTCCCAACTCGTATGTTTCTTTCCATGTATAAGTTCAGTCCTTTGCCGTAGGCCATACGGGCTTTCCCAAGTAAACGTTTTATCCTTGAGGTTATTTTGGACTGATACCCTTGATCTAGTTATGTTTCCTTACCATGAACTATCGCGCGTTCACTTAGGATTTATGCCGCCTAGGACCACTAGGGATTATGCTACCTAATGAATGTTTCCGTGTCTCGGTTTGGGTTCAGCCACCTAGGACCACTAGGGATTATGCCACCCGTCAACCGCGCCCTTTATCCCGCGTATGTATCGTGAATCGTTTTCCATGTCTAGACGCACATGTTCCTCAATGTGCCATCCGAGTTTCGTGCCAGGGAAAATCAAGAAATACGGAACTCGGTCGGGAGCTTTAAGTCGTGTGCTGATACATATATCAAGGTCTGTTTTTGTACCCGTGGCTATGGTCCCACGTGACCCCTCCCTCAACTACTGAAAGGCAACCCAAGAAAAATCATGTATGAGAACCACACTACGGCCCATCGATGCCCATTTCCAGATAGCCAACCTCACCCATAACTCGATAGCTAGTATATGGTCTTTTGGGAGTTCCCTGCCTTTCCGTACGTACACGATTGACTAAAGATGGTAGGTAGTCGGCGACATGCTATCCCAGGGCAAAATCAAGTATCGTCGACTCCACGCTAATCCATCCCAGTCTTTAGGTCGCTCGCATAGCAACCAAGGCATACTCTTGGCTCTTCTACCGCAGACCTTAACCTCTGTGAGGCCGGGTTACATGGACCACTTGCCACCTCGCAGAGGGATACCAAGAGTACCCTCACGTTCCCCGAAGCTTCCGCTTCGTCACCCAGTTCGCTGGAGCTTTTATCCAAGTCAGATAACTTGCTCCCCCTCGTATACTAAGCGATGACCTACCGTACCCGGTTACTCGTCTCTTTATGAACTAGTCCCATGTCCTTAGCTAAGAATTATTACTTAGTTACCATTAACTAAGGTTTACCACTTAGCCCCTCTTTCCGCTATCCTTGTTAACTACGATTTCCCACCTAGTCCCCTGAGCTAGGGTTTTGTCAAATGGGTTAAGTGTTGTTATCCAAGTTCATGACTTAACCCGCCTACGAATCATGTCAAGATTGGCTAGGTACTCAAGTTCAAGGCTTAGCCCCACAAGTTGGTTAAGTGTACCAAGAAGCTCATGACTTAACCCTATCAAGTCAAACTGGTTAAGTATTTATTTGTCTTAACCCTATCAGATTATCATGTTAGATTGATTAAGCATAGATTATCTTAATCCCATCAGATTATCGAGTCGGATTGGTTAAGTATGGGTTAGCTTAACCCCATCCACTAATCGTATTACAATGGTTAAGCCTACTTTCAAAAGGTCTTGTGACTTAACCCTATCAAGTCAAACTGGTTAAGTATAAGTTACTTAACCTCATCAAATCATCGCGTATAATTGGTTAAGTATAAGTTACTTAACCCCATTAAATTCCCGTGTTTGGATTAGTTAAGTATAGGTTACTTAACCCCATCTAATTACCGTGTTTAGATTAGTTAAGTCTTAATTACTTAACCCCATCTAATTTATCGTGTTTAGATTAGTTAAGCCTTAATTACTTAACCCCATCTAATTACCAAGTCGGATTAGTTAAGTGTAAATTGCTTAACCCCATCCCCTAATCATCTTGTATGGTTAAGTGTCATTAAGAAATCAAACCCGGTCCCACTTAACCTACCCATTCGTGTCATATCGGTTAAGTGTCATTAATCAAATTTACTTAACCTAATCATGTGGCATTAATTTAATTAATGCACTCTCAACCTCTCACATTAGACCTTGTTGTGGTTACTAGTTAAGACGAGCAGGTCCGGGTAGTTTTACACCACAACCTAGTCTAACCTCGGGTCTTAAGCGCGACATGACCAACTTCTCACTTTGGATCCTATTGTTTGTAGCCACTAGTTAAGCCGGGCGGGTCCGGGTAGATTTATGCTACAAACTCAACCCAACCTCGAGTTGGTCACTTTCATGTTTGGTCTAGTGTTATATTACACTTACAACCCATACGTGTTCAATTTCAAGTCCCATGTTTACCCCATGTGTCATGCCCCCATTTTGGTTCAACTTACATGTCGTGTTCACATGTAACCTCAAGTCAAGTTTTCATGTCATATTCAAGTCAAGATTTCGCGTCATGTTCATGTTTATCTAACTACCCTAAAATCGTGTTTTCACTTGAGTAAAAGTGAGTCAACATAGTAGGTATACTATGGCTACATGTAGACCCCAAAACATGCACGATGCCACAAAAGGGATTGGCTCCAAACATGCATGGTATCATAAAGGGGGTTTAGCCTTAAAACATGAACGATAGTGTCATATAGGGATTGGCCATAAGCATGCATACTATCATATAGGGGTTGGCCACAAGCATGCACAATGTCATAAAGGATTTGGCCACAAACTTACATATTATCATAGGAAATTTAGCCACAAACTTGCATATTGTCATAACGGGATTGACCTTACATAAACATGATATCATAAGGGGTTGGTTTCATTTGCATGCATAAGCCCCAAAGTCCAATTTATGCCATTATTTCACAAGTCTAAGTGTTCATGCTATCATATTACAAGTAAAGGTCCAATCTTGCATGGCAAACTAAGTCCAATGCAACATGAATAGCATGGTTTAGTCGCTAAAACATAACCCAAAGTCATATGTTCATGATAAAGGAGCAAACTAGGCTCGCATAGGTTATAGCATTCATGTTTAACCACATTTTATTCCATGCCATGATTAAACTACCGTTAACATCTCGAAGTAGCTAGAACTTACATAGTGTGGCTTAGGAAAAGGATCATGCATCATCTTGACGAAGAAAGGTGGCTCCTTTGATGAATAACCGTCATGAAATGGCCATAGCAACGTTGATTTGGCCTCTATTTGGTGTAGCAAGCTTGCACCTTTTGATTTGAACCCAATTTGAATGCATAGTCTCTAGGAATTGGAGATGGAGGCCATGATCAATGTAGATTTGTGCAGCACTTCGTTGCAAGAGTGATTTGTGAGGGTTTAGGCAAGTCTAGGGGTGTTTTTATAGAGATTAGGGTAGTTTTAGGCCGTTAGATTAACCCTAGGATAGATCTCAGCCCTCAAAAATCGTCACAAGCCTCCAAAACAAGACCCAGGAGCCAAAACAGGTGCACCTGGCCGACCTGGCCGACCAGGCAGGTCGACCCCCAGGTCGACCCTGGGGTCGACTCCCCAGTCGACCTGGCCCCACCCAGGTCGACTCCTAGGTCGACCCCTAGGTCGACTCCCAGGTCGACCCCCAGGTCGACCTGGTTCTGGCGGGATTTGTCCTGCCTAGCCTGTTTTCTGAAAATTTGAAATCTGTTTTGAATTTGAATTTTTCGTGAAACTTCCGAAGGCCATATCTCGGTCATACGGACTCCGATTTACGAAATTTCGGACTCTATTCCGCGTATTTTTCCGAGACGAATGCAATGGCACAGCCCGTTTCTCCTGATTCAGATTTTAACATTTAATTCTGGCTTGATTATTGTCTAACACGTTGTTTAAAATTCGGATTGTTACACAAAGGGACCGGGAAATGTGTGTTCAGGAATTGCCAATCCACTACCTTTAGGTGGGGACCGGCCCAACCGCTCCAAGGGTTCACTGCGGGGGATCCTATGGCATTTGCTAGAGTGTCCTGAATCGGAGAGGACGATCCCTAGCCTCGATTTCATGACAGAAACCCAACTTCCAGTACGACATTTCGGTTTTGATTGTAACTTATATACGGCGACATAGTAGGATGGGGTACTATGCCGTCTAGGATTGATATGTTTATATTGAAGTATTTTAATACTGCTTAGACACTAATAATAATATTAAAATATTACTTTACACATACTAAGAATGTTTGATCATCATAAGGGAAAACTCTATCCTCTCATGTGCGTTGCATTGTGTGATAGGACTTGAGTCTTATGATGATTTCATTTTTCAAAAGTCATTTCGCTGTTTTATATAAACTTTATTAAATTATGCTCTAGCAATCCAATGGAGTAAATCCGTTCCGCATTAGCGGCGTGGTCCTGTGATTCGCCATATTGATAGTTAGTATAGGAAGATTTCTCATACCAGTCCCATGACTGACTCGATGTTTGTTTCATTTTGCAAACTCGGGTTCCCTCTCTTTTCACGGGCAGCCAAGTGACTGGTTCTTAGGGAGACATTTTCTGGATTGGAGACTACTTGGAAGGAGAAAGCGAAGACTCTCTTTTATTTTTATCTTATGCTTTTAGAGACTTTATTCTATCTTGGATTTTGATGTACGGTTTGGAGTTGGAACTTATTTCCTTTGATTCAGCCTTTTATTTTGCTAAGTTGTATCCTGTAAACTGCGTACTCTGTGGTTCTGTTGATGTGATGTTTATGACTTATATATTTCCGCTGCAATAATTATGTGTTATGATATTATCTGAGATCTGATGTTGTTATCAATATGTTGTATTCCAAATGATTATCCTTACTTTCGGCCATCGGAAGTTTGGGGTCATCACAGTGGTATCAGAGCTTAAGGTTAACCTTAGCTTCGGAATATAACATATTTAGAACAATTCATCTAGATAGAATCCACATTATTCTAAGGCGAGTAGCTTATTAGAAATAGGACTGGTAATGTCCTAGAATGAGCACAACAGAATAACACATATTTATAAGTCGTTATATCATTGCCTTTCCATCTTGTCCTTACTTTATCTTTTCTAGAGATTTTTCAATTCGGTTGGTCTGACTCTTTCCTTGATGGTACAGACTGATTTAAATGGATACTAGAGCAAGAACGACCCGAGGCGGAGCCCGTGGTGGAACTTGAGGCGGGGCCAGAGGAGGAGCCCGAGTGGGAGCTGGAGGGAAAGCTAGAGACGAGACCCCCATCACTCAGGAACAACATACTTCAGAGGTCGTTGCACAACCACCTCCACCTCCACAGCCCTTCGATTTGGAGAGAATGTCAAAGAAATTCAAAAACCTAGGAGGTGTACCTTTCATGGGGCGAGAGTCTGCGATTCAGGCAGAGGCATGGCTTAAAGATTGTGAAAAGATTCTAGAGGGCTTAGAACTGGAAGATCAGCGAAAGCATTTCCTGGCAGTATGGCAATTAAAAGATGAAGCCGGGCATTGGTGGGATACAGTCAAGATCTGCAATGACGTTGCCAATATGTCATGGGCCAAATTTAAGGAACTTTTCAATGAGAAGTATGTACCCCCACAAGCTAGAGAGCGCCTTTGCGAGTAGTTTGTCAACCTACAGCAAGGGAATATGACCGTTTCTGAGTATGTGAGGAAGTTTGATGAGCTTTCCCGATATGCTCCTGGTTTGGTTCAAGATCCGATAGAGAAGAATAATTTTTTTATTAAGGGTCTGTCAAAGAAATATTTGAACCGAGTCACTGCTCATATCAAGCTTCCCTTCAATGAAGTAATAGAGATGGCATGCCTCTACGAGGAAAATGACGAGTCCGGACCGCAGGATAGAGTGAAAAGCCAAGGCAACAACCAGAAGGAACATGCTAAGAAGAAACCGGAGGCGAGCAATTCTTCTACCGCTAAGCCCCAAGGGAAGAAGAGGGACAGAAGCAAGGTGACCTGCTATAACTGCGGCAAGATTGGACATTTTAATTACGAGTGTAGAGCACCTAAAAAGGTCAAGAGAAATGATTTGGGCCCTAGTCAGAACCACGGTCAGAGTTCCCAGAATCGCGGCCAGAGTTCTCAGGACAAGAGGGAATGCTACAATTGTCATCAAAAGGGGAAATTAAGGCAAACTGCCCACTGCTAAAGAATGCTCAGGTGGCACATGTTTATGAGGGAGCAGATGCACCAGCTACGACTGAGGGGCCAGGTAAACCCGATGTCTTAGGAGGTACTCTTAATATTAAGAACATCCCTATTACTGTCTTATTTGATACTGGTGCTGCGCGGAGCTTTATTTCTAATGATGCAATTAAAAAGTTGAAACTGAAACAAAGAAAACTCAAAAATTTGATTAGAGCTAATAGTCCGATAGGAGGTTCTCCTATTCTTGATCAGTATTGTAGAGTACTGTTTCTTATTCTCGCTACCAGTTTCCCTTTGATTTGATCATTATGAGTTTCTCCGGCTATGATGCGGATTGGCTAGCAAAGTATGAGGCTGAGTTAGTATGCGCTGAAAGAATAGTTAAGATCAAACCCAAGTTTGGAGATACCATATCTATACTGTGCCACGACTCAGCCATCGACAGAAAAATATTCTGGTCTTCTCTAGAAGTTACTCCTACTTCTATTGAGGATATCCCTGTCGTAAAAGATTACGCTGATGTATTTAAAGAAGTTGAGGGTTTACCCCCCACATAGAGAAATTAGCTTCAGAATTGATTTAGCTCCGAATGCGAGGCCTGTCGTATATCCCATTCGGAGAATGTCACCAAAAGAAAAAGAGGGGTTGAGAAATCAAACCAAGCAACTTTTGTGGAAGGGTCCAATCAGGCACAGCTTCTCAGAATGGGGTGCAGCAGTGGTGTTCGTCCCAAAATCTGATGGTACGCTCAGGCTATGTGTGGATTACAGCGATCTCAAGAAACAAACACTGAAAAATAAATACCCACTACCGCGTATTGATGACTTACTTGACCGCTTGCATGGAGCACGAGTATTCTCTAGGATGAAACTAGCTACAGGCTTCCATCAACTTCGCATTGCAGAAGATTGTGTACCTTTAACTGCTTTTAGAGGACCGGATATCTTTTATGAATGGCTAGTAATGCCCTTCGGTCTATGTAATACTCCAGCATACTTTGTTGATCTGATGAATAGAGTGTTCAGAGATGTTTGAAATAAATTTGTGCTCGTGTTCATCGATGACATCCTCATCTTTTCTAAATCTACTGCTGAGCACGAACAACATCTGAATGAAGTCCTGGAGATTTTGCGAAGAAATGTGCTGAAAGTCAAATTTTCTAAATGCATATTCTGGCAAGAAGAGGTGAAATTCCTCGGCCATGTTGTATCAAAGGAAGGCATCTCAGTAGATCCACGAAAGATCTCAGCCATCCAAGAGTGGAAGCAGCCTAGAACTCCCACGGAGGTCAGAAGTTTCTTAGGACTGGCTGGCTATTATCGGAAATTTTCAAAGATTTTTCGAAGGTAGCTTGTCCATTGACAAACCTGACCAAGAAACGTACGAAATTCAGTTGGACACCGGAATGCGAGACGGCTTTCCAAGAGCTAAAGAAGAGGTTGACCAATGCTCCTGTGTTGACCATCATAGATGGCAATCAGGATTTGAAGGTCTGGACCGACGCTTCTAAGCAAGGTTGTTTCTTTTATAAATTAACAGTCAGAGATAACATTTTCTTTTAATGTCAAATCTCATTTTAACATGTTATCCCTTATTTATTTAAGGTATTGGTGCGGTGCTAATGCAAAGAGGCAGAGTAGTCGCATATGCTAGCCGCCAGCTGAAACCACGTGAGAAGAATTACGCCACGCATGATCTTGAGCTAATGGCTATTGTGTTTGCTCTTAAAATATGGAAGCATTATCTCTTGGGTAAGAAGTTCGAAGTTTATATGGATCACAAATCCTTGAAACATCTTTTTACCCAAAGAGATTTGAATATGAGGCAGCAACGCTAGGTTGAATTTCTTGCATCATATGACCTGGATATCCTATATACTCCGGGAATCTTTTTCCGGCAATCTTTCACTAAGTGCCCCCACTTTGCCACATAAATTACACTTCCTCTTCTCTTTGTTGCCTTTCACGCCCTTCTTAAAGTCTGTCTTCTTAGGCTGCAAACCCTCTTTCTTCCCTTGAGAGCTTTCTGCCTTTGTCTCCTTCTTGCCCTTATCCTCTTAGTTCAGCAATGCCATTTGTACCAATCTTTCATACGTGGCTCCCATGGGTATATGGGTCATGGCCAAACTGTGTAATGGCTCATTCAACCCTTTGACGAAACGGAGAGCCTTCTTGTGCGGGGTGTTGACTAGGTCCAGCCCAAACCTAGCCAGCTCATCGAACTGATTAACATACTCTTTGACTGTCTTGTTCCCTTGCTTAAGAAATAAGAATTTTTCCAACTGCAAACTCCTTTCCGCATCTGAGGGAAATTTAGCCTCAAACCTTGCCCTAAAGTCCTCCCATGTCTCCACTGGTCTTTCTGCATTAGTGACTTCCCACCAGTAGGAAGCCTCGCCCTTTAGTAGCCGTACTGCCAGTTGTACTTTCTGTCTATCTTCTACGTCAAAGATGATGAATAAGTCCTCGGTTTCTTTCAGCCAATTTCTAGCTGCCACGAAGGACTCAGTTCCAAGAAAATCCTTTCCTCCCATAGCTTTAAAATCTTTACATATCTTAGCAAACGTGTTTCCCTGTGGAGGAGGTGGAGGAAGAGGTGCTGCTGCAGCTGGATGATTTCCTACAGCTGGGGGAGGAGGAACGGTAGGACCTGGCTGAGTGGCCCTTGCTTCTAAGAACCGTCTAAACCAACCAGGTATTGGTACACCCTCTGGCAAGTTAAGTTCTTCGGACATGCTGAAACAAAAAGGATAGATTCAAAACGAAGGATAAGAGATAGTACCTATGGCTTTGGGGGGAACTTTGCCTTTTTAAAATAAAATAATATTTTTTTTCTTTTAAAAATGCTTCTTTAAATTTCCTTTTGAAAATAAATTTTCAAAACTTTTTATCTTATCTAGTAAACCTATGCTCCGATACCAAGTGAAACACCCCACCTCCGTTAGGGTCACTCTCAAAGGGAATGCCCTAATTTTGGTGGAGGTTTGTAAGTATAAGTCACAGATAAACAAGACAGATATAAAAACACATATTTTTGAACAGCGGAAAACAACAACTTTTATTTCATTAAAATATGTGTTACACAATCCATGCCATAATTTGTTTTACAATACTTCCAAAAACATAACATCTTCATAATTGTCTTGATTACATTATTTAAAGAAGCATAAAGAAAACATAAATAAGCTGCAAAAGTCCCATAATTGTTGTCCAAAGCCATAGTCCAAAACGAAAAGATCCAAGCAATACATTCTTTCTCTTCAAGCTGGATATGAAGGCTGGTCAAGCTGCGGTATTCCCTCCCTGTGGACCTGGGGGGGAAACGGAAGAAAAGAAGATGAAAGAAAAGTAGAGTCAGACATAAAGCCTGAGTAAGTCTAGGACTATTCAGTCTATGAATAAAGAACTGGGTATGATAAGTATAAACTAGAAATGGGAAAGCACTATAAACTTAGTTAAGTTGTCTAGGGTCGAATATACTATCGTACCCCATACTAATCTCTGAACCCATATAAACTAGTTCCCAACTGGCACCCCATAATCAGGGTGAAGTGATCCATTTTATGATGATCGGCTCCTACTCGCATAGTTACATGTGTCTTACGGCCCCCGATGTTGTAGTTACCTATGCTGGTCCCACCATGGGGTGTATCAAGTCCCATGGCGGCGGCCCGACACAACCGTAGAATGCACAGGTATGCTATTAGTGCCCAGTGCCTTATTTTTCTACGCCGGAGTGTGTGCACGCCCGCACCCCGTTAGAACCTACACTGCTGGACCACCGCCGTCGATTTGACCTCTTACAGTCAGCCTAGTAATCGTGCCCCACCCTGCCTAGTTTCAGGGTATCATGATACCTTATAGGGTTACTGCTGAAAAGGGTCCCCCGCTACTAGGTTTTCTATTTCTAGCCAACATGCTAAGTTGGTTAAGTGTTTTGTAAACCTAACCCCCAATCAGTCTGTTTAGTTTAGCATGTTCCATTTTGATTAAGTATTAATATAATTTACTTAATCCTATCAATCCTGACTCAGCCTTAATTGTCTTATTAAAGCCTTGACCTCTCACATTAGACAGGTATTGTTGTGGCTGCCTGTTGCCGGTTGGGCCCGGGCAGTCTTACGCCACAACTCAGTCTAACCTCGGGTCCTTATTGGGCTCCATGTTTAACCACCCACAATGGATAGGTATTGTTGTGACTACTGGACAGCCGGGTGGTTCCGGGCAGGTTTACATCACAACTCAATCCAACCTCGGGTTAAACACATCGTATTTTCTACATTTACATATTTTGTCTCTTTTCTTTATTTTCTTATATGTAAATATTTGCGGCCCATTATTCAAAATCAATTTAAGATAATGGTGTAAAGGTTTACACCAATCATGGGCCCAACCCATTCTTGAATTTGGGCCCATCTACTTTTATATTTTCATTTATTAATTAATTTGGCCCAACGCTATTTCCCCCGTTTAATACGTTCGTTTATTATAATATATGTTGGGCTTAGCCTTTTAAGCCCAACTTAGCCACGTGAAAAAGGGGAGGCTTAAAACGTGATTATATACACAAAAAGGGGAATGTGAACGCATGAACTTGCAACATAACGTTGGAACTACAAAATAGAAACTGGTGTACTTGCATTGTAGTAACATATACTTTGGTCATAAAACATAAGTGACATGAATCAAACCATGTAAACTTGTAGTTAAGTTAAGAATCTAACTAAATTAGATATAATTATTGACACATAGTCTTAACTACAACATAAACCTATATTTTTACTTAGGCATAATGTCAAACATAAGCAAATCATGTTTATAAAATTACTATATGTTTACAAAGGTGCTTACTTTTGTTACTAATACAAAAGTATGGTTTTATACATAGATCATGATGCCAATTCCAACATAATTTCATATGAATCATAATACCCCAAATTTGATCCAATTAAACAAAAAGTGATTTTGTACAAAAATATACATTATGTTGGCATAGTAGCAAAACCACATACTTGCATGAATCTCAATTAAAAAACCACAAACATGTAGCTTCAACATGAATTACATACTTGCGAATATCCAATCGTATACTTGCATGAATCTCAAATAAACTACCGCAAACATGTAGTTTTTATCATGAATTACATACTTGCGAATATCCAATCGTTATATCACAACATTCCAAATCGATTAGAATCATAGCAACGCACAAATATGAATTACTATCACCACAAATCAAGTGTAATTCTCATTTTACACAAATCAAACACAGTTATTTATTCATATCGGAATAGTACTCTACTTACAATCGTGTGACGAATTCTTCAATTCAGGAAATCTGAATTCTGGATTTGGAGATGCTATTACTTTGATGTAGGCGTTGATTTGATTTGTTTATGTTTAACTTGTAGTTGCTTTATGCTTTAGAGTTTGTCTCCTAATTGTCTCTCAAATTGGTGGCTACTCCTAGTCGTTCCTTAGCAGCATGATGACCTCATTCTTATTTTTGAATGAATAGATTAGGTAGAGTCTAGGGTCATTTTTATAGAGTTTATGAACTGATTAGGACTGTCGATGTAGCTTGGTTTAATCGTAGCCATTCATTCGAAAGAGAGACCAATCAGGAGCTGACACCTAGCCCTCGTGACAAAGCAAGCCTCAGAAATTCGGACCCAGCACAGACCAGGCCAGCCAGGCCGACCAAGCAGGTCGACCTGCAAGTCGACACCCGTGTCGACTGGGCAGTCGACATGGGGGGGTGGTGTCGACTGGCAAGTCGACACCCCTGTCAACTTGTCCTGGGCGGGAACTTTCCCGCCCTGTCTCCCTGCGTGTTTGAAATTCGAATCTTCGAGCTGTTTTCTGAATTTGAAATTTTCTGAAAACTTTGACGGGCCATAACTTGGTCATACAGACTCCGATTTTGGAAAACTCGGACTCTATTTCACATATTTTTCCGAGACGAACACAATGGCGTATCCCGTTTCCCTTAATTCTTTGATTTGAAATTAATTATACTTTAATTTGTGAATTTCACTGTTATTGAATACACGGGGTGTTACATTCTCCCCCACTTAAAAGGATTTCGTCCCCGAAATCTTCAAGTTTAGGAAAAAAACACGAGTATCCATTGTCCTTAAAAGACTTCTAATGCTTCATGATCATATGCGAAGTGTGTGTGTACATGTACTTATCTAATGCAAAATCAGGCAGTCTACTAATTCAGTTGACCTCCTTAATGCGAATTATGTGAGTGCCATGAATCCATTATGTATGCAAATTTTCCTATTCATGATTCTACATGAGTGCACAATCATTCATACAAATGCAACATCCATATGACAACACATTAAAGTTCAACCATATACGAATGCAAACATATATGCATATGCAATATGAAGTGACTGAGCCGATCTAAAACCTAGATTGTGTGTGTATATGCAACCACGAGCAACCACTAGCAATCACTTGCAACCACTTGCAACCATCATCCATAACATGTTTCAATTACATGTTTTCATCCAAAGGGTTTCTACCTAAAAGATAAGGTCGAGGAAATATACCTAAAAAGTTAGATAAAAGCGCAACTTAAGGAAAAAGAAAGATCAAGGATGTACCCTCGAAAAGAAAAGGGTAGGCAGTGCGTATTTTATCTTCAGTTTCCCAAGTTGCATCTCTTTCAGCGTCGCTCCACTGAACTTTGACGAGCTTGACTTCGCGGTTGCGTAGCTTTTTCACTTCCGTTCCTAATATGCGGGTTGGAACTTTTCTTATGGTTGCTTCGCGTTCCACTTCAGCTTCTTCTAGGATATTTGGCTCTACCACTTCAGCAGACTCATGTAGACATTTTCGGAGATGTGAAACATGAAAAACGTTGTGAACTCCGGCCAGCTTTTCGGGTAGCTCTAATCTATAGGCCATTTTCCCAATTTTCTCGATGATAGGGAATGGCCCTACGAACCTTGGTGCTAGCTTTCCTGTGGTTCCAAAACGAACAACGTTCCTTAGCGGAGATACCTTAAGAAAAACTCTGTCCCCAACCTCAAATTCAAGGTCGGTCCTCCTCTTGTCGGCGTAGGACTTTTGTCTGTCTTGGGCTGTCTTCATCCTTCTTCGTATTAAGTCTACTTTCTCTGTAGTTTCTCGGATCATACCTGGTCCAAGTATGAGCTTATCAGTAGACTCCCACCAACAAGTGGGCGATCGGCACGGTCTTCCATATAAAGCTTCGAAGGGCGCCATTCCGATGGTTGCTTGATAGCTGTTGTTGTAGGCAAATTCCACCAAAGGAAGATGGTCTTCCCACGTTCCTCCGAAGTCAAGGACGCACAGTCTTAAAAGGTCCTCCAAAACTCTGTTCACTCTTTCTGTTTGGCCGTCGGTTTGGGGATGATAGGCTGTGCTCAAGCATAACTGCGTGCCTACCGCTTCTTGCAGACTCCGCCAAAACTCACTTGTGAAGATAGGGCCTCGGTCACTAACAATGCTGGATGGTATTCCGTGGAGTCGGACAATTTCCTTGAGGTAAAGAGATGCTAGAGATGAGGCAGTTCTTTTACTTTTGACAGGTAAGAAGTGGGCGCTTTTAGTAAGCCTATCCACTATTACCCAAATGCTAGTGTTGCCTCTCCTAGACCTAGGCAGCCCATCGATGAAGTCCATTGAGATGCTATCCCACTTCCACTGTGGGACCTCTAGAGGATGTAGCAGACCGCCAGGCTTTTTCTGTTCCGCCTTAACCTGTTGGCACACCATACACTTAGAAACGAATTCTGCCACGTCCTTTTTCATGCCGTTCCAGAAGAAAGTTCTTTTTATGTCCTTGTACATTTTATCTCCGCCTGGGTGTATCGTCATCTTAGAGTGATGTGCTTCCTCGAGAACCCTCTTTACTAAATCCCTTGTCTGTGGGATGCATAGTCTTCCGTCTCGCCTTAGCCAACCCTTATCGTCGATGGAGTATCTGTTGAGGTGACTTGAAGTCTCACCCCTAATTAGCCTATCAATCGTTTCCACAAGCTGAGGGTCTTCGCGTTGTGCTGTCCCTATTGAGTCCACTAAAGTCGGGCGCACTTCGAGCGATGCTAGCAAGCCTGGTACAAAATCGGAGGAAGGCCTAAAGTCGAAGCTGGCTATAAACTCTAAACTTTGTCTTTCAACAAACAGCGGGCTTAAGGTCAATTTCTTTCGGCTCAACGCGTCTGCCACTACGTTGCCTTTGCCCGGAGTGTAAGAGATCTCGAAATCGTACGAGGCAAGAAACTCCATCCATCTTTGTTGCCTCAAGTTAAGATCTTTCTGCAAGAAAAGATATTTCAATGATTTATGGTCAGTGTAAAGTTCAAACTTCTCACCTAGGAGATAGTGTCGCCAAGACTTGAGTGCAAAGACTATGGCAGCTAACTCAAGATCGTGGGTCGGGTAGTTCTTTTCGTGCACTTTCAATTGTCTCCCGCCATAAGCTACTACCCTTCCTTCTTGCATTAAGACGGCGCCTAGCCCTGTCCCACATGCATCTGTATAAACAATGAACATCTTGCTTCCATCTAGCAACGTCAAAACTGGGGCTGTTGTAAGAGCCCTTTTTAGTCGCTGGAAAGCAAACTCGCAATCCAAGTCCCAATTGAACGCTAGATTCTTCTTGGTCAATTTCGTGAGCGGAGCTGAAATTTTCGCAAAATCCCTTATGAACTTTCGATAGAAACCTGCTAGTCCTAGAAAACTTCGGACCTCAGTTGCATTCCTTTGTGTCTTCCAATCCTGTACCGCCACTACCTTAGTAGGTCCACTACTAACCCTTGTTTGGATACTATGTGCCCAAGGAACCTCACCTCTTCTCTCCAAAAGTGGTATTTGGAGAATTTGGCTTTTAGCTGATGGACTCGCAGAGTTTCCATGATTGCCCGTAAGTGCTGAGCATGTTCCTCTTCACTCTTTGAGAAGATAAGGATATCGTCTACGAAGACCACTACGAACTTATTGAGGAAATCTCTGAATACCCTACTCATCAGGTCCACGAAGTAAGCAGGTGCATTTGTCAAGCCGAAAGGCATGACAAGCCATTCAAAGAAGCCATCTGGGGTTCTGAATGCCGTTTTATCGATACTATCTTCAGCCACCCTTAGCTGATGAAAACCGGTCGCTAAATCGAGTTGGGAGAAAACAGACGCTCCTACAAGCTGATCAAACAAATCGTCAATTCTGGGGAGAGGGTGCCTATTCTTTTTCGTTAGCTTGTTGAGCTCCCTATAGTCAACACATAGACGGAGTGAACCATCCGCCTTTGTAGCGAACACCACTGGAGCGCCCCATTCTGAAATGCTCCTTCTAATGAACCCCTTCTCTAGAAGCTCTTTAATCTGTTTACTGAGCTCTTTTCTTTCCCGTGGAGCCATGTGTCTAACGGGCAACGCAACAGGTTTTGCATTATCTACAAGATATATGCAGAAGTCTATCTCCCGCTTCGGAGGCAAGCCCTTCACCTCTTCGAAGACATTCGGATATTCCCGGACCACTCTAACCGAGTGCAAATTTTCAACGGAGGCATCTAGCGATTCAAGGTAACTAAGCATAACCGCATACGAGGGATTACAAGAAATTTCCAAAGTATTACCGAGCTAGGTTAGGAGCCTAACAACCCTTTTCTCACAATCAAGGATGGCCCCCTTACTGGATAGCCAATCCATGCCCAAAATCAAACCATATCCCGAAAAGCCCAAAACAAAGGCACTACATTTAAATTCTACGCTTAGAATAGAAATTTTCAATCCCATACAGATCATAGACAAATGAGCTGGGCCCCCAATTGGGTTTGAAACAATTAAGGGGTCCTCTACCATACTAGTCTTTAGGTGCATAGATTCTACTAAAGCAGACGAGATAAAGGAGTGTGATGCGCCAGAATCAAATAAAGTGCGAACGGGGTGATCATAAAGATAAACTATACTTTCTACAGAAGTATTTATACCTCGTTGTTGCAGAGGTGGCGCTTCTAGCACATGAACATGGGCCCCTGAGGTGGATCCAGCCCTCTGTCCCTGTCCTCGTTTCTTTGGGCAGTCCTAAGCCCTGTGGCCTGTCTCACCGCAAGAAAAGCACCCACCATTCTCCTTGGCCTTCTTTTTCCGGCAATCTTTCACTAAGTGCCCCACTTTGCCACAGAAATTACACTTCCTCTTCTCTTTGTTGCCTTTCCCGCCCTTCTTAAAGTCTGTCTTCTTAGGCTGCAAACCCTCTTTCTTCCCTTGAGAGCTTTCTGCCTTTGTCTCCTTCTTGCCCTTATCCTCTTCGTTCAACAATGCCATTTGTACCAATCTTTCATACGTGGCTCCCATGGGTATATGGGTCATGGCCAAACTGTGTAATGGCTCATTCAACCCTTTGACGAAACGGAGAGCCTTCTTGTGCGGGGTGTTGACTAGGTCCAGCCCAAACCTAGCCAGCTCATTGAACTGATTAACATACTCTTTGACTGTCTTGTTCCCTTGCTTAAGAAATAAGAATTTTCCAACTGCAAACTCCTTTCCGCATCTGAGAGAAATTTAGCCTCAAACCTTGCCCTAAAGTCCTCCCATGTCTCCACTGGTCTTTCTGCATTAGTGACTTCCCACCAGTAGGAAGCCTCGCCTTTAGTAGCCATACTGCCAGTTGTACTTTCTGTCTATCTTCTACGTCAAAGATGATGAATAAGTCCTCGGTTTCTTTCAGCCAATTTCTAGCTGCCACGAGGGACTCAGTTCCATGAAAATCCTTTCCTCCTATAGCTTTAAAATCTTTACATATCTTAGCAAACGTGTTTCCCCGTGGAGGAGGTGGAGGAAGAGATGCTGCTGCAGCTGGATGATTTCCTTGAGCTGGGGGAGGAGGAACGGTAGGACCTGGCTGAGTGTCCCTTGCTTCTAAGAACCGTCTAAACCAACCAGGTACTGGTACACCCTCTGGCAAGTTAAGTTCTTCGTACATGCTGAAACAAAAAGGATAGATTCAAAACGAAGGATAAGAGATAGTACCTATGGCTTTGGGGGGAACTTTGCCTTTTTAAAATAAAATAATATTTTTTTCTTTTAAAAATGCTTCTTTAAATTCCCTTTTTGAAAATAAATTTTCAAAACTTTTTATCTTATCTGGTAAACCTATGCTCTGATACCAAGTGAAACACCCCACCTCCGTTAGGGTCACTCTCAAAGGGAATGCCCTAATTTTGGTGGAGGTTTGTAAGTATAAGTCACAGATAAACAAGACAGATATAAAAACACATATTTTTGAACAACGGAAAACAACAACTTTTAATTCATTAAAATATGTGTTACACAATCCATGCCATAATTTGTTTTACAATACTTCCAAAAACATAACATCTTCATAACTGTCTTGATTACATTATTTAAAGAAACATAAAGAAAACATAAATAAACTGCAAAAGTCCCATAATTGCTTTCCAAAGCCATAGTCCAAAACGAAAAGATCCAAGCAATACATTCTTTCTCTTCAAGCTGGATATGAAGGCCGGTCAAGCTGCGGTATTCCCTCCCTGTGGACCTGGGGGGGAAACGGAAGAAAAGAAGACGAAAGAAAAGTAGAGCCAGACATAAAGCCTGAGTAAGTCTAGGACTATTCAGTCTATGAATAAAGAACTGGGTATGATAAGTATAAACTAGAAATGGGAAAGCACTATAAACTTAGTTAAGTTGTCTAGGGTCGAATATACTATCGTACCCCATACTAATCTCTGAACCCATATAAACTAGTTCCCAACTGGCACCCCATAATCAGGGTGAAGTGATCCATTTTATGATGATCGGCTCCTACTCGCATAGTTACATGTGTCTTACGGCCCCCGATGTTGTAGTTACCTATGCTGGTCCCACCATGGGGTGTATCAAGTCCCATGGCGGCGGCCCGACACAACCGTAGAATGCACAGGTATGCTACTAGTGCCCAGTGCCTTATTTTTCTACGCCGGAGTGTGTGCACGCCCGCACCCCGTTAGAACCTACACTGCTGCACCACCGCCGTCGATTTGACCTCTTACAGTCAGCCCGGTAATCGTGCCCCACCCTGCCTAGTTTCAGGGTATCATGATACCTTATAGGGTTACTGCTGAAAAGGGTCCCCCGCTACTAGGTTTTCTATTTCTAGCCAACATGCTAAGTTGGTTAAGTGTTTTGTAAACCTAACCCCCAATCAGTCTGTTTAGTTTAGCATGTTCCATTTTGATTAAGTATTAATATAATTTACTTAATCCTATCAATCCTGACTCAGCCTTAATTGTCTTATTAAAGCCTTGACCTCTCACATTAGACAGGTATTGTTGTGGCTGCCTGTTGCCGATTGGGTCCGGGCAGTCTTACGCCACAACTCAGTCTAACCTCGGGTCCTTATTGGGCTCCATGTTTAACCACCCACATTGGATAGGCATTGTTGTGACTACTGGACAGCCGGGCGGTTCCGGGCAGGTTTACATCACAACTCAATCCAACCTCGGGTTAAACACATCGTATTTTCTACATTTACATATTTTGTCTCTTTTCTTTATTTTCTTATATGTAAATATTTGCGGCCCATTATTCAAAATCAATTTAAGCTAATGGTGTAAAGGTTTACACCAATCATGGGCCCAACCCATTCTTGAATTTGGGCCCATCTACTTTTATATTTTCATTTATTAATTAATTTGGCCCAACGCTATTTCCCCCGTTTAATACGTTCGTTTATTATAATATATGTTGGGCTTAGCCTTTTAAGCCCAACTTAGCCACGTGAAAAATGGGAGGCTTAAAACGTGATTATATACACAAAAAGGGGAATGTGAACGCATGAACTTGCAACATAACGTTGGAACTACAAAATAGAAACTGGTGTACTTGCATTGTAGTAACATATACTTTGGTCATAAAGCATAAGTGACATGAATCAAACCATGTAAACTTGTAGTTAAGTTAAGAATCTAACTAAATTAGATATCATTATTGACACATAGTCTTAACTACAACATAAACCTATATTTTTACTTAGGCATAATGTCAAACATAAGCAAATCATGTTTATAAAATTACTATATGTTTACAAAGGTGCTTACTTTTGTTACTAATACAAAAGTATGGTTTTATACATAGATCATGATGCCAATTCCAACATAATTTCATATGAATCATAATACCCCAAATTTGATCCAATTAAACAAAAAGTGATTTTGTACAAAAATATACATTATGTTGGCATAGTAGCAAAACCACATACTTGCATGAATCTCAATTAAACAACCACAAACATGTAGCTTCAACATGAATTACATACTTGCGAATATCCAATCGTATACTTGCATGAATCTCAAATAAACTACCGCAAACATGTAGTTTTTATCATGAATTACATACTTGCAAATATCCAATCGTTATATCACAACATTCCAAATCGATTAGAATCATAGCAACGCACAAATATGAATTACTATCACCACAAATCAAGTGTAATTCTCATTTTACACAAATCAAACACAGTTATTTATTCATATCGGAATAGTACTCTACTTACAATCGTGTGACGAATTCTTCAATTCAGGAAATCTGAATTCTGGATTTGGAGATGCTATTACTTTGATGTAGGCGTTGATTTGATTTGTTTATGTTTAACTTGTAGTTGCTTTATGCTTTAGAGTTTGTCTCCTAATTGTCTCTCAAATTGGTGGCTACTCCTAGTCGTTCCTTAGCAGCATGATGACCTCATTCTTATTTTTGAATGAATAGATTAGGTAGAGTCTAGGGTCATTTTTATAGAGTTTATGAACTGATTAGGACCGTCGATGTAGCTTGGGTTAATCGTAGCCATTCATTCGAAAGAGAGACCAATCAGGAGCTGACACCTAGCCCTCGTGACAAAGCAAGCCTCAGAAATTCGGACCCAGCACAGACCAGGCCAGCCAGGCCGACCAAGCAGGTCGACCTGCAAGTCGACACCCGTGTCGACTGGGCAGTCGACACGGGGGTGTGGTGTCGACTGGCAAGTCGACACCCCTGTCGACTTGTCCTGGGCGGGAACTTTCCCGCCCTGCCTCCATGCGTGTTTGAAATTCGAATCTTCGAGCTGTTTTCTGAATTTGAAATTTTCTGAAAACTTTGACGGGCCATAACTTGGTCATACGGACTCCGATTTTGGAAAACTCGGACTCTATTTCACATATTTTTCCGAGACGAACACAATGGCGTATCCCGTTTCCCTTAATTCTTTGATTTGAAATTAATTATACTTTAATTTGTGAATTTCACTGTTATTGAATACACGGGGTGTTACAGATATCATGATAAACTACGGTGTCATGATAAGTCAAGGTATCACATCGTCCGGTTTCTATCAAGTATAATATCCCAAGGTATCTATCCTGTATAACGTCCCACGGTATCTATCATGTATATTTTCCACGGTCCTGACATGTATATTTTCTCTGCACCTCTCGTACTAGTATCCCAACCCGCGTCATGTGTTAATTATGAATGTCCCTTGCCCAATGTCATGTAATGGTCCATGTCAACCTAATATATAGCATATGTAGGTTTTCCCAACTCGTATGTTTCTTTCCATGTACAAGTTCAGTCCTTTGCCGTAGGCCATACGGGCTTTCCCATGTAAATGTTTTATCCTTGAGGTTATTTTGGACTGCTACCCTTGATCTAGTTATGTTTCCTTACCTTGAACTATCGCGCGTTCACTTAGGATTTATGCCGCCTAGGACCACTAGGGATTATGCTACCTAATGAACGTTTCCGTGTCTCGGTTTGGGTTCAGCCACCTAGGACCACTAGGGATTATGCCACCCGTCAACTGCGGCCTTTATCCCGCGTATGTATCGTGAATCGTTTTCCATGTCTAGACGCACATGTTCCTCAATGTGCCATCCGAGTTCCGTGCCAGGGCAAATCAAGAAATACGGAACTCGGTCGGGAGCTTTAAGTCGTGTGCTGATACAGATATCAAGGTCTGTTTTTGTACCCGTGGCTATGGTCCCACGTGACCCCTCCCTCAACTACTGAAAGGCAACCCAAGAAAAATCATGTATGAGAACCACACTACGGCCCATCGATGCCCATTTCCAGATAGCCAACCTCACCCATAACTCGATAGCTAGTATATGGTCTTTTGGGAGTTCCCTGCCTTTCCGTACGTACACGATTGACTAAAGATGGTAGGTAGTCGGCGACATGCTATCCCAGGGCAAAATCAAGTATCGTCGACTCCACGCTAATCCATCCCAGTCTTTAGGTCGCTCGCATAGCAACCAAGGCATACTCTTGGCTCTTCTACCGCAGACCTTAACCTCTGTGAGGCCGGGTTACATGGACTACTTGCCACCTCGCAGAGGGATACCAAGAGTACCCTCATGTTCCCCGAAGCTTCCGCTTCGTCACCCAGTTCGCTGGAGCTTTTATCTAAGTCAGATAACTTGCTCCCCCTCGTATACTAAGCGATGACCTAACGTACCCGGTTACTCATCTCTTTATGAACTAGTCCCATGTCCTTAGCTAAGAATTATTACTTAGTTACCCTTAACTAAGGTTTACCACTAAGCCCCTCTTTCCGCTATCCTTGTTAACTGCGATTTCCCACCTAGTCCCCTGAGCTAGGGTTTTGTCAAATGGGTTAAGTGTTGTTATCCAAGTTCATGACTTAACCCGCCTACGAATCATGTCAAGATTGGCTAGGTACTCAAGTTCAAGGCTTAGCCCCACAAGTTGGTTAAGTGTACCAAGAAGCTCATGACTTAACCCTATCAAGACAAACTGGTTAAGTATTTATTTGTCTTAACCCTATCAGATTATCATGTTAGATTGATTAAGCATAGATTATCTTAATCCCATCAGATTATCGAGTCGGATTGGTTAAGTATGGGTTAGCTTAACCCCATCCACTAATCGTATTACAATGGTTAAGCCTACTTTCAAAAGGTCTTGTGACTTAACCCTATCAAGTCAAACTGGTTAAGTATAAGTTACTTAACCTCATCAAATCATCGCGTATAATTGGTTAAGTATAAGTTACTTAACCCCATTAAATTCCCGTGTTTAGATTAGTTAAGTATAGGTTACTTAACCCCATCTAATTACCGTGTTTAGATTAGTTAAGTCTTAATTACTTAACCCCATCTAATTTATCGTGTTTAGATTAGTTAAGCCTTAATTACTTAACCCCATCTAATTACCAAGTCGGATTAGTTAAGTGTAAATTGCTTAACCCCATCCCCTAATCTTCTTGTATGGTTAAGTGTCATTAAGAAATCAAACCCGGTCCCACTTAACCTACCCATTCGTGTCATATCGGTTAAGTGTCATTAATCAAATTTACTTAACCTTATCATGTGGCATTAATTTAATTAATGCACTCTCAACCTCTCACATTAGACCTTGTTGTGGTTACTAGTTAAGTCGAGCGGGTCCGGGTAGTTTTACACCACAACCTAGTCTAACCTCGGGTCTTAAGCGCGACATGACCAACTTCTCACTTTGGATCCTATTGTTTGTAGCCACTAGTTAAGCCTTGCGGGTCCGGGTAGATTTATGCTACAAACTCAACCCAACCTCAAGTTGGTCACTTTCATGTTTGGTCTAGTGTTATATTACACTTACAACCCATACGTGTTCAATTTCAAGTCCCATGTTTACCCCATGTGTCATGCCCCTATTTTGGTTCAACTTACATGTCGTGTTCACATGTAACCTCAAGTCAAGTTTTCATGTTATATTCAAGTCAAGATTTCGCGTTATGTTCATGTTTATCTAACTACCCCAAAATCGTGTTTTCACTTGAGTAAAAGCGAGTCAACATAGTAGGTATACTATGGCTACATGTAGACCCCAAAACATGCACGATGCCACAAAAGGGATTGGCTCCAAACATGCATGGTATCATAAAGGGGTTTTGGCCTTAAAACATGAACGATAGTGTCATATAGGGATTGGCCATAAGCATGCATACTATCATATAGGGGTTGGCCACAAGCATGCACAATGTCATAAAGGATTTGGCCACAAACTTACATATTATCATAGGAAATTTAGCCACAAACTTGCATATTGTCATAACGGGATTTGACCTTACATAAACATGATATCATAAGGGGTTGGTTTCATTTGCATGCATAAGCCCCAAAGTCCAATTTATGCCATTATTTCACAAGTCTAAGTGTTCATGCTATCATACTACAAGTAAAGGTCCAATCTTGCATGGCAAACTAAGTCCAATGCAACATGAATAGCATGGTTTAGTCGCTAAAACATAACCCAAAGTCATATGTTCATGATAAAGGAGCAAACTAGGCTCGCATAGGTTATAGCATTCATGTTTAACCACATTTTATTCCATGCCATGATTAAACTACCGTTAACATCTCGAAGTAGCTAGAACTTACATAGCGTGGCTTAGGAAAAGGATCATGCATCATCTTGACGAAGAAAGGTGGCTCCTTTGATGAAGAACCGTCATGAAATCGCCATAGCAACGTTGATTTGGCCTCTATTTGGTGTAGCAAGCTTGCACCTTTTGATTTGAACCCAATTTGAATGCATAGTCTCTAGGAATTGGAGATGGAGGCCATGATCAATGTAGATTTGGGCAGCACTTCGTTGCAAGAGTGATTTGTGAGGGTTTAGGCAAGTCTAGGGGTGTTTTTATAGAGATTAGGGTAGTTTTAGGCCGTTAGATTAACCCTAGGATAGATCCCAGCCCTCAAAAATCGTCACAAGCCTCCAAAGCAAGACCCAGGAGCCAAAACAGGTGCACCTGGCCGACCTGGCCGACCAGGCAGGTCGACCCCCAGGTCGACCCTGGGGTCGACTCCCCAGTCGACCTGGCCCCACCCAGGTCGACTCCCACGTCGACCCCAGGTCGACTCCCAGGTCGACCCCCAGGTCGACCTGGTTCTGGCGGGATTTTTCCCGCCTAGCCTGTTTTCTGAAAATTTGAAATCTGTTTTGAATTTGAATTTTTCGTGAAACTTCCGAAGGCCATATCTCGGTCATACGGACTCCGATTTACGAAATTTCGGACTCTATTCCGCGTATTTTTCCGAGACGAATGCAATGGCACAGCCCGTTTCTCCTGATTCAGATTTTAACATTTAATTCTGGCTTGATTATTGTCTAACACGTTGTTTAAAATTCGGATTGTTACACAAAGGGACCGGGAAATGTGTGTTCAGGAATTGCCAATCCACTACCTTTAGGTGGGGACCGGCCCAACCGCTCCAAGGGTTCACTGCGGGGGATCCTATGGCATTTGCTAGAGTGTCCTGAATCGGAGAGGACGATC
Organism: Allium sativum; assembly: GCA_030737875.1. NCBI lineage: Eukaryota > Viridiplantae > Streptophyta > Magnoliopsida > Asparagales > Amaryllidaceae > Allium > Allium sativum. Next base: position 578,121,186 of record CM060915.1, on the reverse strand, counting down.
CCTAGCCTCGATTTCATGACAGAAACCCAACTTCCAGTACGACATTTCGGTTTTGATTGTAACTTATATACGGCGACATAGTAGGATGGGGTACTATGCCGTCTAGGATTGATATGTTTATATTGAAGTATTTTAATACTGCTTAGAGACTAATAATAATATTAAAATATTACTTTACACATACTAAGAATGTTTGATCATCATAAGGGAAAACTCTATCCTCTCATGTGCGTTGCATTGTGTGATAGGACTTGAGTCTTATGATGATTTCATTTTTCAAAAGTCATTTCGCTGTTTTATATAAACTTTATTAAATTATGCTCTAGCAATCCAATGGAGTAAATCCGTTCCGCATTAGCGGCGTGGTCCTGTGATTCGCCATATTGATAGTTAGTATAGGAAGATTTCTCATACCAGTCCCATGACTGACTCGATGTTTGTTTCATTTTGCAAACTCGGGTTCCCTCTCTTTTCACAGGCAGCCAAGTGACTGGTTCTTAGGGAGACATTTTCTGGATTGGAGACTACTTGGAAGGAGAAAGCGAAGACTCTCTTTTATTTTTATCTTATGCTTTTAGAGACTTTATTCTATCTTGGATTTTGATGTACGGTTTGGAGTTGGAACTTATTTCCTTTGATTCAGCCTTTTATTTTGCTAAGTTGTATCCTGTAAACTGCGTACTCTGTGGTTCTGTTGATGTGATGTTTATGACTTATATATTTCCGCTGCAATAATTATGTGTTATGATATTATCTGAGATCTGATGTTGTTATCAATATGTTGTATTCCAAATGATTATCCTTACTTTCGGCCATCGGAAGTTTGGGGTCATCACAGTGGTATCAGAGCTTAAGGTTAACCTTAGCTTCGGAATATAACATATTTAGAACAATTCATCTAGATAGAATCCACATTATTCTAAGGCGAGTAGCTTATTAGAAATAGGACTGGTAATGTCCTAGAATGAGCACAACAGAATAACACATATTTATAAGTCGTTATATCATTGCCTTTCCATCTTGTCCTTACTTTATCTTTTCTAGAGATTTTTCAATTCGGTTGGTCTGACTCTTTCCTTGATGGTACAGACTGATTTAAATGGATACTAGAGCAAGAACGGCCCGAGGCGGAGCCCGAGGTGGAACTTGAGGCGGGGCCAGAAGAGGAGCCCGAGTGGGAGCTGGAGGGCAAGCTAGAGACGAGACCCCCATCACTCAGGAACAACATACTTCAGAGGTCGTTGCACAACCACCTCCACCTCCATAGCCCTTCGATTTGGAGAGAATGTCAAAGAAATTCAAAAACCTAGGAGGTGTACCTTTCATGGGGCAAGAGTCTGCGATTCAGGCAGAGGCATGGCTTAATGATTGTGAAAAGATCCTAGAGGGCTTAGAACTGGAAGATCAGCGAAAGCATTTCCTGGCAGTATGGCAATTAAAAGATGAAGCCAGGCATTGGTGGGATACAGTCAAGATCTGCAATGACGTTGCCAATATGTCTTGGGCCAAATTTAAGGAACTTTTCAATGAGAAGTATGTACCCCCACAAGCTAGAGAGCGCCTGTGCGAGTAGTTTGTCAACCTACAGCAAGGGAATATGACCGTTTCTGAGTATGTGAGGAAGTTTGATGAGCTTTCCCGATATGCTCCTGGTTTGGTTCAAGATCCGATAGAGAAGAATAATTTTTTATTAAGGGTCTGTCAAAGAAATATTTGAACCGAGTCACTGCTCATATCAAGCTTCCCTTCAATGAAGTAATAGAGATGGCATGCCGCTACGAGGAAAATGACGAGTCCGGACCGCAGGATAGAGTGAAAAGCCAAGGCAACAACCAGAAGGAACAGGCTAAGAAGAACCGGAGGCGAGCAATTCTTCTACCGCTAAGCCCCAAGGGAAGAAGAGGGACAGAAGCAAGGTGACCTGCTATAACTGCGGCAAGATTGGACATTTTAATTACGAGTGTAGAGCACCTAAAAAGGTCAAGAGAAATGATTTGGGCCCTAGTCAGAACCACGGTCAGAGTTCCCAGAATCGCGGCCAGAGTTCTCAGGACAAGAGGGAATGCTACAATTGTCATCAAAAGGGGAAATTAAGGCAAACTGCCCACTGCTAAAGAATGCTCAGGTGGCACATGTTTATGAGGGAGCAGATGCACCAGCTACGACTGAGGGGCCAGGTAAACCCGATGTCTTAGGAGGTACTCTTAATATTAAGAACATCCCTATTACTGTCTTATTTGATACTGGTGCTGCGCGGAGCTTTATTTCTAATGATGCAATTAAAAAGTTGAAACTGAAACAAAGAAAACTCAAAAATTTGATTAGAGCTAATAGTCCGATAGGAGGTTCCCTTATTCTTGATCAGTATTGTAGAGTACTGTTTCTTATTCTCGCTACCAGTTTCCCTTTGATTTGATCATTATGAGTTTCTCCGGCTATGATGCGGATTGGCTAGCAAAGTATGAGGCTGAGTTAGTATGCGCTGAAAGAATAGTTAAGATCAAACCCAAGTTTGGAGATACCATATCTATACTGTGCCACGACTCAGCCATCGACAGAAAAACATTCTGGTCTTCTCTAGAAGTTACTCCTACTTCTATTGAGGATATCCATGTCGTAAAAGATTACGCTGATGTATTTAAAGAAGTTGAGGGTTTACCCCCACATAGAGAAATTAGCTTCAGAATTGATTTAGCTCCGAATGCGAGGCCTGTCGTATATCCCATTCGGAGAATGTCACCAAAAGAAAAAGAGGGGTTGAGAAATCAAACCAAGCAACTTTTGTGGAAGGGTCCAATCAGGCCCAGCTTCTCAGAATGGGGTGCAGCAGTGGTGTTCGTCCCAAAATCTGATGGTACGCTCAGGCTATGTGTGGATTACCGCGATCTCAAGAAACAAACACTGAAAAATAAATACCCACTACCGCGTATTGATGACTTACTTGACCGCTTGCATGGAGCACGAGTATTCTCTAGGATGAAACTAGCTACAGGCTTCCATCAACTTCGCATTGCAGAAGATTGTGTACCTTTAACTGCTTTTAGAGGACCGGATATCTTTTATGAATGGCTAGTAATGCCCTTCGGTCTATGTAATGCTCCAGCATACTTTGTTGATCTGATGAATAGAGTGTTCAGAGATGTTTGAAATAAATTTGTGCTCGTGTTCATCGATGACATCCTCATCTTTTCTAAATCTACTGCTGAGCACGAACAACATCTGAATGAAGTCCTGGAGATTTTGCGAAGAAATGTGCTGAAAGTCAAATTTTCTAAATGCATATTCTGGCAAGAAGAGGTGAAATTCCTTGGCCATGTTGTATCAAAGGAAGGCGTCACAGTAGGTCCAGGAAAGATCTCAGCCATCCAAGAGTGGAAGCAGCCTATAACTCCCACGGAGGTCAGAAGTTTCTTAGGACTGGCTGGCTATTATCGGAAATTTTCAAAGATTTTTCGAAGGTAGCTTGTCCATTGACAAACCTGATCAAGAAACATACAAAATTCAATTGGACACCAGAATGCGAGACGGCTTTCCAAGAGCTAAAGAAGAGGTTGACCAATGCTCCTGTGTTGACCATCATAGATGGCAATCAGGATTTGAAAGTCTGGACCGACGCTTCTAAGCAAGGTTGTTTCTTTTATAAATTAACAGTCAGAGATAACATTTTCTTTTAATGTCAAATCTCATTTTAACATGTTATCCCTTATTTATTTAAGGTATTGGTGCGGTGCTAATGCAAAGAGGCAGAGTAGTCGCATATGCTAGCCGCCAGCTGAAACCGCATGAGAAGAATTACGCCACGCATGATCTAAAGCTAATGGCTATTGTGTTTGCTCTTAAAATATGGAAGCATTATCTCTTGGGTGAGAAGTTCGAAATTTATACGGATCACAAATCCTTGAAACATCTTTTTACCCAAAGAGATTTGAATATGAGGCAGCAACGCTAGGTTGAATTTCTTGCATCATATGACCTGGATATCCTATATACTCCGGGAAAAGCCAACGTTGTAGCCGATGCGCTCAGTTGAAAGAATGCAGATAGCAACAATCTCATTCTCGCCAGTCTCATTATCACTCCTACTTTGATTGATAAAATTTATACTCTTCAGAAGAATGATAAATTTATTCAGAAGCTTTGTGAGCGAGTTCGAAAGGGCGAGGCCTTAAGCTTCCAGATTGAAAATGATGGGACCAGACATTGCTGAGCTAAAAAGAGAAGTTATGGATGAGTGCCACAAATCTAAAATCAGCGTCCATCCAGGTGTAAACAAGATGTACCATGATCTTAAGTGCACCTTTTGGTGGAATGCGATGAAGAGAGATATTTCTATTTACGTTGCTAGATGTCCCACCTGTCAGCAAGTTAAAAGTGATCATCAAAAGTTGGCCGGTTTGTAGCAACCACTCGGAGTTCCAGGTTGGAAGTGGGAGGAAATTTCTATGGACTTTATAGATGGCTTTCCCCGAAGCAAAAAAGGGAATAATAGCATATGGGTGATTGTGGATCGCTTAACAAAGTCTGCCCATTTCATCCATGTTCGGTCCAATAGAACAGCTCGTAGTTTGGCACAACTTTATTTTAAAGAGATAGTCAGACTACATGGGATTTCCAAAAGCATCTTCTGTGATTGGGATCCATTATTTACCAGCAAATTCTGGGAAGCTTTCCAAGAAGAGCTTGGATCCAAGTTGAATCTGAGCTCTGCCTATCACCCTCAGACAGATGGCCAGACTGAGAGGGCGAACCGTATTTTGGAAGACTTGTTGCGAGCTTTCATTCTTGATTATGGCGGTTCATGGGAGGATCACTTGCACTTGGTGGAATTCTCCTATAATAATAGCTACCAAGCAAGCTTGAAGATGTCACCGTTTGAATTACTATATAACAGGCTATGCAGATCTCCGGCATGTTGGGTGGAGTCAGGCAATCGACTAGTCTTGGGCCCCGACATGGTTCGAGAAGCATCGGATAAGGTCGACTTGATTAAGAAGCGCTTGCTGACTACTCAGAGCCGACATAAGAGCTATGCAGACCAGCGAAGAAGAAATTTAGAATTCTCTGTGGGTGATCGAGTATACTTGAAGGTTTCTCCTTTGAGAGGCGTGATTCATTTTGGGAAGACGGGAAAATTGGCACCGAGATTCATTGGTCCATTTCCTATTCTCGAAAGGATTGGTACTCTCGCTTATAAAGTGCAGCTGCCTGACTGGTTGCTAGGGGTGCATGATGTATTTCATTTGTCTCAACTCCGCAAGCATGTGCATGATCCAGATCTGATTGAGGATGAACTAAATCAACAGGTCCTAGATATTGCTCCAAATCTAACAGTGAGAAAAGACCCGATAAAGATCATTGGCAAAGAAAGCAAAATTTTGAGGAAAAAGAGGATCAACCTAGTCAAGGTTCAATGGAGTGGGGATCCTAGAGACTGTACTTGGGAGACAGAGGATAACATCGAAAAGGCTTACTGTAACACCCCGTGTATTCTATAACAGTGAAATTCACAAATTAAAGTATAATTAATTTCAAATCAAAGAATTAAGGGAAACGGGATACGCCATTGCGTTCGTCTCGGAATTCTGCTTGAGATAGAGTCCGAGTTTGCGTAAAACGAACTCCGTATGAAGAAGATATGGCCTCCGGAAGTTTCAGAATTCAGTTTAAAATTCAAACAGACCTAAACAGCCCAGAAAAAAAACCAATTCAAAGTTCAAAAATCGGGCCCAATTGGTCAGGGCGGGAATTTTCCCGCCCAAGGCACCCAGGTCGACTTGGTAGTCGACCTGGGGCTAACCGGGTCGACTGGGCAGTCGACCTGGGTCACCCGTGTCGACTGCCAAGTCGACACGGTGTCGACCATGCCCCTGAGCCAGGTCGAACCCAGCCCCACTGGCTGGCCTGTTCTGTGTTTGGTCGATTTTCTGAGCCTTGTCTTGTCACTTGGGCTAGGTGTCAGCTCCTGGTTGGTCTCTCCTTCAAACGAACGGCTATTATTAAACCAAGCTCCATCGACGGTCTAAATCAACTCACAAACTCTATAAAAAGGACCTAAGACTCACCCTAATTCACACAAACAAAAATGGAGATGAGACCGTCATGCTGCTGAGGAGAGACTAAGAATAGCCATCAGAAATTGAGAGACAATTAGGAGATAATTTGAAAGCTTAAAGCAATGTCAAATAAATCAAAACAACGCCTACAACAAAGGATAGCATCTCCAAATTCAGAATTCAGATTCCTGAATTGAAGATTCGTCATACATTGTAAGCAGAGTGCTATTCCGATGTGAATAATTAATTGCGTTTGATTTGTGTAAAATGAGAAATGGAATTGCGGCGATAATAATCTATATTTGTATGTTATTGTGATTCTAAACGATTTCGAAATGTTATGGTATTCGATTGGATATTTGTAAGTATGTGATTTATGTTGGAAGTTAACAACCATATGTTGTGGTGTTTTATTTGGGATTCATACATGTACATGATTCATGTTAACAACCATATGTTGTGGTGTTTTATTTAGGTATTCATACAAGTATATGATTCATGTTAACAACCACATGTTGTGGAATTTTAATTGGGATTCATGCGAGTATATGATTCACTATTATGCCAATATGATGTACATACTTTTATGAGCACTTTTAGTGTGTAATTGGACTCGACTAAGTACTATGGTTTATATGAATCTATGTTGAAATTTGCAAATCATACTTTTGTATTAGAAACAAAAGTAAGCATCCTTATAAACATGACTAAATTATGTTTGGTATTATGCCTAGTTGAAAACATGTTTTAGGCCTAAGTTGTTATCAAAACCATATGGTGATATATGTGACACAATTAAGTTAGATTTACATTCCAATTGCAAGTTTACATGAATAGAATGATTCATGTTTAAGTATTGTTTATGCCATGATTATATGAATAGAATGATTCATGTTTAAGTATTGTTTATGCCATGATTATATGAATAGAATGATTCATGTTTAAGTATTGCTATGCCACGATTATATGAATAGAATGACTCATGTTTAGGTATTGTTTATGCCATGATTATATGCTATTGCAATGCAAGTTCACATGTGCCTAATTCATGTTAATTGAATCGTTATGTTGCAAGTTCATGCGTTCACACTCCCCTTTTTCATGTTACCTTATAAACACCATGTTATAAGCCTCCCTTTTCATATGGCTAAGTTGGGTTTAAATGTTAAACCCAACATATGTTATATTTTAGTGAACGTATAAAGCGGGGGTAATGACGATGGGGTTAAAACATAGAACATATGTGTTGGTATCGTTTGACGCATGCCAACAACTAAGAAAAACAATTAAGTGGCATAAATAAATTTTAACCAATAAAGATGAATTTGAATAATGGGCCGCAAATATTTACATATAAAAAGGAAAGAGACAAAATATATAAATGTAGAAAATACGATGTGTTTAACCCGAGGTTGGATTGAGTTGTGATGTAAACCTGCCCGGAACCGCCCGGCTGTCCAGTAGTCACAACAATACCTATCCAATGTGGGTGGTTAAACACGGAGCCAAATAAGGATCCGAGGTTAAACTGAGTTGTGGCATAAGACTGCCCGGACCCAACTGGCAACAGGCAGCCACAACAATACCTGTCTAATATGAGAGGTCAAGGCTTTAATAAGACAATTAAGGTTGAGTCAGGATTGATATGATTAAGTAAATTAAATTAATACTTAATCAAAATGGAACATGCTAAACTATACAGACTGATTGGGGGGTTAGGTTTATAAAACACTTAACCAACTTAACAAGTTGGCTAGAAATAGAAAATCTAGTAGCGAGGGACCCTTTTCAGCAGTAACCCTACAAGGTGTATCAGGATACCCTGAACTAGGCAGGGTGGGGCACGATTACTGGGATGACTGTAAGAGGTCAAATCGACGGCGATGGTGCAGCAGTGTAGGTTCTAATGGGGTGCGGGCGTGCACACACTCCGGCATAGAAAAATAAGGCACTGGGCACCAGTAGCATACCTGTGCATTCCAGGATTGTGTCGGGCCGCCACCATGGGACTTGATACACCCCATGGTGGGACCAGCATAGGTAACTACAACAACGGGGGCTGTAAGACACATGTAACTTTGCGAGTAGGAGCCGATCATCAGAAATGGATCACTTCACCCTGATTATGGAGTGCCTGTTGGGAACTAGTTTATATGGGTACAGAGATTAATATGGGGTACGATAGTATTCGACCCTAGACAACTTAACTTAGTTTATGGTGCTTTCTCATTTCCAGTTTATGCTTATCATACCCAGTTCTTTATTCATAGACTGAATAGTCCTAGACTTACTCAGGCTTTATGTCTGACTCTACTTTTCTTTCGCCTTCTTTTCTTTCGTTTCCCCTCCCCCACAGGTCCGCAGGGAGGGAATACCGCAGCTTGACCAGTTTTCACATCCAGCTTGAAGAGAAAGAATGTATTGCTTGGATCTTTTCCATTTTGGACTATGGCTTTGGACAGCAATTATGGGACTTTTGCAGTTTATTTATGTTTTCTTTATGCTTCTTTAAATAATGTAATCAAGACAGTTATGAAGATGTTATGTTTTTGGAAGAGTTGTAAGACAATTATGGCATGGTTTGTGTAACACGTATTTTAATGAAATAAAAGTTGTTGTTGTTTTCCGCTGTTCAAAAATATGTGTTCTTATATCTGTCTTGTATATCTGTGACTTATACTTATAAACCTCCACCAAAATTAGGGCATTCCCTTTGAGAGTGACCCTAACGGAGGTGGGGTGTTCCACTTGGTATAAGAGCATAGGTTTACCAGATAAGATAAAAAGTTTTGAAAATTTATTTTCAAAAGAAAATTTAAAGAAGCATTATTTTTTAAAAAATAAAATATTATTTTATTTTAAAAAGGCAAAGTCCCCCAAAGCCATAGGTTCTATCTCTTACCCTTCGTTTTGAAACTATCCTTTTTGTTTCAGCATGTCCGAAGATCTTAACTTGCCAGAGGGTGTACCAATACCTGGTTGGTTTAGACGATTCTTAGAAGCAAGGGCCACTCAGCCAGGTCCTACCGTTCCTCCTCCCCCAGCTGCAGGAAATCATCCAGCTGCAGCAGCACCTCTTGCTCCACCTTCTCCGCGGGGAAACACTTTTGCTAAGATATGTAAAGATTTTAAAGCTATGGGAGGAAAAGACTTTCATGGAACTGAGTCCTTCATGGCAGCTAGAAGTTGGATGAAAGAAACCGAGGACTTATTCGTCATCTTTGAGGTAGAAGATAGGCAGAAAGTACAACTGGCAGTATGGCTACTTAAAGGCGAGGCTTCCTACTGGTGGGAAGTCACCAATGCAGAAAGACCAGTGGAAACATGGGAGGACTTTAGGGCAAGGTTCGAGGCTAAATTTCTCTCAGAAGCTGAAAGGAGTCTTCAGTTGGAAAAATTCTTATTTCTTAAGCAAGGGAATATGACAGTCAAAGAGTATGTTAACCAGTTTGATCAGCTGGCTAGGTTCGGACTGGTCCTAGTCAACACCCCGCACAAGAAGGCTCTCCGCTTTGTCAAAGGATTGAATCAGCCATTACACAGTTTGGCCATGACCCATATACCCATGGGAGCTACATATGAAAGATTGGTACAGATGGCATTGCTGAATGAAGAGGATAAGGGCAAGAAGGAGACAAAGGCAGAAAGCTCTCAAGGGAAGAAAGAGGGTTTACAGCCTAAGAAGACAGACTTTAAGAAGGGCGGGAAAGACAACAAAGAGAAGAGGAAGTGTAATTTCTGTGGCAAAGTGTGGCACTTAGTGAAAGATTGCCGGAAAAAGAAGGCCAAGATGAATGGTGGGTGCTTTTCTTGCGGTGAAACAGGCCACATGGCTAAGGATTGCCCGAAAAAATGAGGACAGGGGCAGAGGGCTGGATCCACCTCAGGGGCACAGGTTCATGTGCTAGAGGCGCCGGCTCTGCAACAGCGAGGTATAAATACTTCTGTAGAAAGTGTAGTTTATCTTTATGATCACCCAGTTCGCACTTTATTTGATTCTGGCGCATCACACCCCTTTATCTCGTCTGCTTTAGTTGAATCTCTGCACCTAAAAACTATATGGTAGAGGACCCCTTAATTGTTTCAAACCTAATTGGGGGCCCAGCTCATTTGTCTATGATCTTTGTGGGATTGAAAATTTCTATACTAAGCGTAGAATTTAGATGTAGTGCCTGTGTTTTGGGCTTCTCGGTATATGGTTTGATTTTGGGCATGGATTGGCTATCCAGTAATGGTGCCGTCCTTGATTGTGAGGGAAGGGTGGTTAGGCTCCTGACCCAACTCGGTAACACTCTGGAAATTACTTGTAATCCCTCGTATGCGATTATGCTTAGTTATCTTGAATCACTAGATGCCTCTGTTGAAATTTTGCAATCGGTTAGACAGGTCCGGGAATATCTGGATGTCTTCGAAGAGGTGAAGGGCTTGCCTCCGAAGTGGGAGATAGACTTCCGCATATATCTTGTAGATAATGCAAAGCCCGTTGCGTTGCCCGTTAGACACATGGCTCCACGGGAAAGAAAAGAGCTCAGTAAACAGATTAAAGAGCTACTAGAGAAGGGGTTCATTAGGAGCATTTCAGAATGGGGCGCTCCAGTAGTGTTCGCTATAAAGGCGGATGGTTCACTCCGTCTATGTGTTGACTATAGGGAGCTCAACAAGCTAACGAAAAAGAATAAGCACCCTCTCCTCAGAATTGACGATCTGTTTGATCAGCTTGTAGGAGCGTCTGTTTTCTCCCAACTCGATTTAGCGACCGGTTTTCATCAGCTAAGGGTGGCTGAAGATAGTATCGATAAAACGGCATTCAGAACCCCAGACGGCTTCTTTGAATGGCTTGTCATGCCTTTCGGCTTGACAAACACACCTGCTTACTTCGTGGACCTGATGAGTAGGGTATTCAGAGATTTCATCAATAAGTTCGTAGTGGTCTTCGTAAACGATATCCTTATCTTCTCAAAGGGTGAAGAGGAACATGCTCAGCACTTAAGAGTAATCATGGAAACTCTGCGAGTCCATCAGCTAAAAGCCAAATTCTCCAAAATGCCACTTTTGGAGAGAGGAAGTAAGATTTCTTGGGCACATAGTATCCAAGGAAGGATTAGCAGTAGACCCCGCTAAGGTAGTAGCGGTGCAGGATTGGAAGACACCAAAGAACGCAACAGAGGTCCGAAGCTTTCTCGGGCTAGCAGGCTTCTATCGAAAATTCATCAGAGACTTTGCAAAAATATCAGCTCTGCTCACAAAGTTGACAAGAAGAATCTAGTGTTCAATTGGGACTTGGATTGCGAGTTTGCTTTCCAACGACTGAAAAGGGCTCTTACAACAGCCCCAGTTTTGACATTGCCAGATGGAAGCAAGATGTTCACAGTTTATACAGATGCATGTGGGACAGGGCTAGGCGCTGTCTTAATGCAAGAAGGAAGGGTAGTCGCTTATGACAGAAGACAATTGAAAGTGCATGAAAAGAACTACCCGACCCACGATCTTGAGTTATCCGCCATCGTCTTTGCACTCAAGTCTTGGCGACACTATCTCCTAGGTGAGAAGTTCGAACTTTACACTGACCATAAATCGTTGAAATATCTTTTCTTGCAGAAAGATCTTAACTTGAGACAACAGAGATGGATGGAGTTTCTTGCCTCGTACGATTTCGAGATCTCCTACACTTCGGGCAAAGGCAACGTAATGGCAGACGCGTTGAGCCGAAAGAAACTGACCATAAGTCCGCTGTTTGTTGAAAGACAAAGCCTAGAGTTTATAGCCAACTTTGACTTTAGGCCTTCCTCCGATTTTGTACCGGGCTTGCTAGCATCTTTCGAAGTACGCCCGACTTTAGTGGACTCAATAGGGACAGCACAACGCGAAGACCCTCAGCTTGTGGAGACGATAGATAGGCTAATTAGGGGTGATACTTCAAGTCACCTCAATGGATACTCCATCGAAGATAAGGGTTGGCTAAGGCGAGACGGAAGACTATGCGTCCCACAGACAAGGGATTTTGTAAAGAAGGTTCTCGAGGAAGCACATCACTCCAAGATGACGATACACCCAGGCGGAGATAAAATGTACAAGGACATAAAGAGAACTTTCTTTTGGAACGGCATGAAGAAGGATGTGGCAGATTTCGTTTCTAAATGTATGGTGTGCCAATAGGTTAAGGCGGAACGGAAAAAGCCTGGCGGTCTGCTCCATCCTCTAGAGGTCCCGCAGTGGAAGTGGGATAGCATCTCAATGGACTTCATTGATGGGCTGCCTAGGTCTAGGAGAGGCAACACTAGCATTTGGGTAATAGTGGATAGGCTTACTAAAAGCGCCAACTTTTTACCTGTCAAAAGTAAAAGAACTGCCTCATCCCTAGCATCTCTTTACCTCAAGGAAATTGTTCGACTCCATGGAATACCATCCAGCATTGTTAGTGACCGAGACCCTATCTTCATAAGTGAGTTTTGGCGGAGTCTACAAGAAGCGGTAGGCACACAGTTATGTTTGAGCATAGCCTATCATCCCCAAACCGACGGCCAGACAGAAAGAGTGAACAGAGTTTTGGAGGACCTTTTAAGACTGTGCGTCCTTGACTTCGGAGGGACGTGGGAAGACCATCTTCCTTTGGTGGAATTTGCCTACAACAACAGCTACCAAGCAACCATCGGAATGGCGCCCTTCAAAGCTATATATGGAAGACCGTGTCGATCGCCCACTTGTTGGTGGGAGTCTACTGATAAGCTCATACTTGGACTAGATATGATCCGAGAGACTTCAGAGAAAGTAAACTTAATACGAAGAAGGATGAGGATGGCCCAAGACAGACAAAAGTCCTACGCCGACAAGAGGAGGACCGACCTTGAATTTGAGGTTGGGGACAAAGTTTTTCTTAAGGTATCTCCGCTAAGGAACGTTGTTTGTTTTGGAACCACAGGAAAGCTAGCACCAAGGTTCGTAGGGCCATTTCCTATCATCGAGAAAATTGGAAAAAAGGCCTATAGATTAGGGCTACCCGAAAAATTGGCCGGATTTCACAACGTCTTTCACGTTTCACATCTCCGAAAATGTCTACATGGTTGTACTGAAGTGGTAGAGCCAAATATCCTAGAAGAAGCTGAAGTGGAACGCGAAGCAACCGTGAGGAAAGTCCTAACCCGCATATTAGGAACGGAAGTGAAGAAGCTACGCAACCGCAAAGTCAAGCTCGTCAAGGTTCAGTGGAGCGACGCCGAAGGAGACGCAACTTGGGAAACTGAAGCTAGAACACGCACAGCCTACCCTTTTCTTTTCGAGGGTGCATCTTTGATCTTTCTTTTTCCTTAAGTTGCGCTTTTATCTATCTTTTTAGGTATATCTCCTCGACCTTATCTTTTAGGAAGAAACCCTTTGGATGAAAACATGTAATTGAAACATGTTATGGATGATGGTTGCAAGTGGTTGCAAGTGATTGCTAGTGGTTGCTCGTGGTTGCATATACACACACAATTTAGGTTTTAGATCGGCTCAGTCACTTCATATTGCATATACATATATATATATATATATATATATATATATATATATATATATATATATATATGTTTGCAATTGTATAGGGTTGGAATTTAATGTGTTGTCATATGGATATTGCATTTGTATGAATGATTGTGCACTCATATAGAATCATGAATAGGAGAATTTGCATACATGATGGATTCATGGCACTTACATAATTCGCATTAAGGAGGTCAAGTGAATCAGTAGACCGCCTGATTTTGCATTAGATAAGTACATGTACACACACACTTCGCATATGATCATGAAGCATTAGAAGTCTTTTAAGGACAATGGATGCTCGTGTTTGATGGATGAGTAGATGGATATTTGGATGTTAGGATATACATTCTTCCTGAACTTGAAGATTTCGGGGACGAAATCCTTTTAAGTGGGGGAGAATGTAACACCCCGTGTATTCTATAACAGTGAAATTCACAAATTAAAGTATAATTAATTTCAAATCAAAGAATTAAGGGAAACGGGATACGCCATTGCGTTCGTCTCGGAATTCTGCTTGAGATAGAGTCTGAGTTTGCGTAAAACGGACTCCGTATGAAGAAGATATGGCCTCCGGAAGTTTCTGAATTCAGTTTAAAATTCAAACAGACCAAAACAGCCCAGAAAAAAAACCAATTCAAAGTTCAAAAATCGGGCCCAATTGGCCAGGGCGGGAATTTTCCCGCCCAAGGCACCCAGGTCGACTTGGCAGTCGACCTAGGGCTAACCAGGTCGACTGGGCAGTCGACCTGCGTCACCCGTGTCGACTGCCAAGTCGACCTGGGTCACCCATGTCGACTGCAAAGTCGACACGGTGTCGACTGGCATGTCGACCTGGCCCCTGACCCAGGTCGAACCCAGCCCCCCTGGCTGGCCTGGTCTGTGTTTGGTCGATTTTCTGAGCCTTGCCTTGTCACTAGGGCTAGGTGTCAGCTCCTAGTTGGTCTCTCCTTCAAACGAACGGCTATTATTAAACCAAGCTCCATCGACGGTCTAAATCAACTCACAAACTCTATAAAAAGGACCTAAGACTCACCCTAATTCACACAAACAAAAATGGAGATGAGACCGTCATGCTGCTGAGGAGAGACTAAGAATAGCCGTCAGAAATAGAGAGACAATTAGGAGATTATTTGAAAGCTTAAAGCAACGTCAAATAAATCAAAACAACGCCTACAACAAAGGATAGCATCTCCAAATTCAGAATTCAGAATTCAGAATTCAGATTCTTGAATTGAAGATTCATCATACGTTGTAAGTAGAGTGTTATTCCGATGTGAATAATTAATTGCGTTTGATTTGTGTAAAATGAGAAATGGAATTGCGGCGATAATAATCTATATTTGTATGTTATTGTGATTCTAAACGATTTGGAAATGTTATGGTATTCGATTGGATATTTGTAAGTATGTGATTTATGTTGGAAGTTAACAACCATATGTTGTGGTGTTTTATTTGGGATTCATACATGTACATGATTCATGTTAACAACCATATGTTGTGGTGTTTTATTTAGGTATTCATACAAGTATATGATTCATGTTAACAACCACATGTTGTGGAATTTTAATTGGGATTCATGCGAGTATATGATTCACTATTATGTCAATATGATGTACATACTTTTATGAGCACTTTTAGTGTGTAATTGGACTCGACTAAGTACTATGGTTTACATGAATCTATGTTGAAATTTGCAAATCATACTTTTGTATTAGAAATAAAAGTAAGCATCCTTATAAACATGACTAAACTATGTTTGGTATTATTCCTAGTTGAAAACATGTTTTAGGCCTAAGTTGTTATCAAAACCATATGGTGATATATGTGACACAATTAAGTTAGATTTACATTCCAATTGCATGTTTACATGAATAGAATAATTCATGTTTAAGTATTGTTTATGCCATGATTATATGAATAGAATGATTCATGTTTAAGTATTGTTTATGCCATGATTTTATGAATAGAATGATTCATGTTTAAGTATTGCTATGCCATGATTATATGAATAGAATGACTCATGTTTAGGTATTGTTTATGCCATGATTATATGCTATTGCAATGCAAGTTCACATGTGCCTAATTCATGTTAATTGAATCGTTATGTTGCAAGTTCATGCGTTCACACTCCCCTTTTTCATGTTACCTTATAAACACCATGTTATAAGCCTCCCCTTTTCATATGGCTAAGTTGGGTTTAAATGTTAAACCCAACATATGTTATATTTTAGTGAACGTATAAAGTGGGGGTAATGACGATGGGGTTAAACATAGAACATATGTGTTGGTATCGTTTGACGCATGCCAACAACCAAGAAAAACAATTAAGTGGCATAAATAAATTTTAACCGATAAAGATGAATTTGAATAATGGGCCGCAAATATTTACATATAAAAAGGAAAGAGACAAAATATGTAAATGTAGAAAATACGATGTGTTTAACCCGAGGTTGGATTGAGTTGTGATGTAAACCTGCCCGGAACCGCCCGGCTGTCCAGTAGTCACAACAATACCTATCCAATGTGGGTGGTTAAACACGGAGCCCAATAAGGACCCGAGGTTAAACTGAGTTGTGGCGTAAGACTGCCCGGACCCAACCGGCAACAGGCAGCCACAACAATACCTGTCTAATGTGAGAGGTCAAGGCTTTAATAAGACAATTAAGGCTGAGTCAGGATTGATATGATTAAGTAAATTGAATTAATACTTAATCAAAATGGAACATACTAGACTATACAGACTGATTGGGGGGATTGGTTTATAAAACACTTAACCAACTTAGCATGTTGGCTAGAAATAGAAAACCTAGTAGCGGGGGACCCTTTTCAGCAGTAACACTACAAGGTGTATCAGGATACCCTGAACTAGGCAGTGTGGGGCACGATTACTGGGCTGACTGTAAGAGGTCAATTCGACGGCGGTGGTTCAGCAGTGTAGGTTCTAACGGGGTGCCGTCGTGCACACACTCCGGCGCAGAAAAATAAGGCACTGGGCACCAGTAGCATACCTGTGCATTCCAGGATTGTGTCGGGCCGCCACCATGGGACTTGATACACCCCATGGTGGCACCAGCATAGGTAACTACAACAACGGGGGCCGTAAGACACATGTAACTATGCGAGTAGGAGCCGATCATCAGAAATGGATCACTTCACCCTGATTATGGGATGCCTGTTGGGCACTAGTTTATATGGGTACAGAGACTAATATGGGGTACGATAGTATTCGACCCTAGACAGCTTAACTTAGTTTATGGTGCTTTCTCATTTCCAGTTTATGCTTATCATTCCCAGTTCTTTATTCATAGACTGAATAGTCCTAGACTTACTCAGGCTTTATGTCTGACTCTACTTTTCTTTTGCCTTCTTTTCTTTCGTCCCCTCCCCCCCCCCCCCCAGGTCCACAGGGAGGGAATACCGCAGCTTGACCAGTTTTCACATCCAGCTTGAAGAGAAAGAATGTATTGCTTGGATCTTTTCCGTTTTGGACTATGGCTTTAGACAGCAATTATGGGACTTTTGCAGTTTATTTATGTTTTCTTTATGCTTCTTTAAATAATGTAATCAAGACAGTTATGAAGATGTTATGTTTTTGGAAGAGTTGTAAGACAATTATGGCATGGTTTGTGTAACACGTATTTTAATGAAATAAAAGTTATTGTTGTTTTCCGCTGTTCAGAAATATGTGTTCTTATATCTGTCTTGTATATCTATGACTTATACTTATAAACCTCCACCAAAATTAGGGCATTCCCTTTGAGAGTGACCCTAACGGAGGTGGGGTGTTTCACTTACCCCAAGTGAAGAGTGGACATCTCCAAATAATTTTTGTATTAAGGTATGTTTACCCCAATTTACATTTTCCATCTTGTTTCCTACTTTACTTTGTTTCCTTTTCGAGGACGAAAAACTCTTAAGCGTGGGAGATTGTAACGACCCGGAAAATCCGAACCAACTTAAAAATTTTATTTTAAATAATTTGGTGGAAAAATGTGGCGGAAATTAAAATTTTCTTTTTTAAATAATATTAAAGCCAGTGAAAATAGTCAATTTTCAAACGATCTCTATTTTCGACGAAACCACTTTTGTTGGAACCGGAATGTCAAATTATTGCTAGGTTTCAATTTTTAGAATTTTCCGAGTTAGTGTGTGAGCGTGGCAAAGGAAAATGTGTTTTGTCGGTTTCAGTCAAATTTAATCGATTAAAAAATAGCCATTTTTCAAACAGTCTCAAAATTCGATGAAATTAATTTTGTTAGGACCGTATTGTCATAACGAAGCCAAATATATTTTTTATGGATTTTTCTGAGTCCGTATGTGGCCTCGGTGAATTTATTTGTGCGAACAAATTAAATTATAAAGGATTTAATTATTAATTTAAATAATTCAGGCCACAGACAGCCGTTTGGGCTGACGGGATCTGGCCCATTGGATCCGGAATATGGGTTATTGGCTAGGTTCACTTTCTGCTAGACTGGAAATGGATTGGTTTAAAAGTTACGGACTTATTTGTAAAATTGCAATTAAATATTATAAATAATAGAGGAAAATTAAACCCTAAAACACTGTTCACTTCTGTAGCCGCCGCCCCCTTCGTTCAATGGCCATGGGAGCTCAAAACTTCTCCTCCTAATTTCTCCTTCATCCCTACGAATTTGAACTCAACCCGGACACCACGTCGAAGCTCTTCTCTCCCTCTTCATTTCCATACCACCTGATCAATCCTTAGTTGCCCGAGTCCCGAGAATTTCCACCCCAAAACCCACGGCTTTGAACCGCCGCCGGGCCCACCAGGGTGCACCGAGCTCGCCTCCACCTTCCCTCATCGAAGCGCCGGCCGTTCCTTCCCAGCACCCCCATGTCTGATCGGCCTCCCAAGCCTCGATCCGCGAGCAAACCTAAGCCCTAAATTTGAACAATTTATGGAAGTGTCGGCCTGTAAAACAGAAGGAGGAAGAAAGGTTATCTCTTTAATTAATTAATTAATTAATTAATATAAATACCATCCATCTTAGATTGACCATAACTCGTTCGTTTGAACTCGAAATTCGACGATTTTAGGACCGTCAGGATCGTAATTCAGAGGGCTATTTTTCTATACTGATTAAGCACTGTTCCGAGCCAGTCTAATTTTTGGTCAAATTCAAAGAGAAGCAACATTTCTGTGAGAATTCTGATTGATTAAATTTATTATAATTATGAAATCACGATTTGTATGTTATTATTTCTGATCTACGATGTTGTGATTGTTGTATGGTTGTTAAGATGATGTGTGATGTCATGATATAGCCATGTTAGTTTAGATCTATAAATTTTGTTGTAATTTCTATAAAGTTCTCATCTATATTATTTTATTTTTATTTCTTTCTAGAAATGAAAATTTGAATTTTTATTCAAAATTACTAAATAAATTTTGAATTTTTATTCTACAAAATAAAGGAAAGTTAGAATATTTTGAAATAAAATGAAAAAAAAAGTTGGATTTATATTCTGATTTACAAAATAAAAGAAAAGTGAATCTTTATTTTGATTAACAAAATTTAAGTTGAATCTTTATTTTGTTTATGGTTTGTAAATAAAGAAACTTCAAACCTTTATTTTTGATTCACAACAGAAAATGAAAAGTTGAATTTTTATTTTGATTAACAAAATAAAAGAAAGTTAAATCTTTGCTCTTGATTCACAAAATAAATGAAAGTTTGAAGTTTTATTTTGGTTTGCAAAATAAATAAAAAGGTTGAATCTTTATTTTGTTTTATGATATATAAGAAAGTTTAAATCTTTTAGATTTTAATTTAAAGATAAATAAAGATTAGATATTATATTTTGATTTGAAAAATAAATTAAAGATGAGACCTTTGTTTTGATTCATGGGAATTATACACCAAATCATATGTTGTTGATGGGTGTGTTGACGTGAAACCTGACACCGAAGTATAGTTTGCCATCGTTGTGTTGACATGAAAACTTAAACACCAAATCACATGTAGGTTGACACCAAAATTTAGATTGAAATATCATATTTAACATGTACGTTGACACTAAAAACTTAGAAATAAAAAGTTCACCTTTTTATTTGCATTTTACAATGCAAATATTACATAGACAAATACGTTCATTTTTCTTTGTTGTTGTGTTCACAACACAAATATAACATGAAATAAAAAGAGTAGTAAAAGAATCACATTTTATTAAGAAGATATGTTTTTAATGTAATATTAGAAAATTTACATTTTTTTAATATAAAAGAAAAAGGGATAAGAATTTACATTTTTCTCAATATAAAAGAAAGGATATAAGAATTTGCATTTTTCAATGTAAAAGGAAGATATAGAATATTTACATTTTATAAAGAAACATAAAAAAAGTACATTTTTATGTATTAAAAATTAATAGGATAAAAAGTACATTTTTATGTATTAAAAATGAATAGGATAAAAAGTACATTTTTATGTGTTAAAAATGAATTGGAGAAAAAGTACATTTTTATGTGTTAAAAATGAATTAGAGAAAAAGTACATTTTTATGTGTTAAAAATGAAATAGACAAAAAGGACATTATTTACATTTGGTATGAGTAAACAGGAATACTAAAAAGGAATGAAAGAATTTACTTTATTTTACATTTTCTTATGTAAATAGAAAGAACAAGTTTACGATGACATTCTTATGTAAATAAAAAGAATATATTTATAATAAAAGCATCTATTTACATTTAGCTAAATAAATAAGGAAATGAAACCATTTATTTACATTGTAGCGTGAATAAATAAGAAGAAGTGAAAATCACATTTATGCACATGTAGAATAAAATAAAATCACCATTTTAAATAAATGGATTTTTATTTGCAAACCATTTGCAAATAAAGATATGAATTTAGGAAACACATTTTTATCATCATGTCAAGATGCGATAAAGGAGTAGAAATTAGAAATGTTAATTTTATCATCACTTTAGGTGCGATAAAAAGAATAAATTAAAATATTTGAAATCGCAAAACAATTTATATTTATAAATGTTTATATATATTAATAAATATAAAATTTAACGAAACGCGCGTGGTAGTTTGCGTACCGGCAATCGTAACTTTGAATAGTTATACTGAAAGATCCGACCATTAGATTTTCCCAAAACTGGAACCTTAGAACCGTTTTGGGAAGGGCTTTCCAACGATATAAATTTCGTCAAAATCCGACGGTTAGATTGTAAGATATGGTAAATCAAATTTTGGTAAAAACAGCGCCAGGGCCGCTCACTGACTCGAAGCGTCATTTAGTTATTTAGAGCTATTTTCAAATAAAAATAGCGATAAATAGTCATAAATATATATGAAATGTATTAAATGATAATTATGCGACAATTATTTGAAAATACCGAGTTTAACTCATTTCAAATAATTGCACGGCGATTAAATCAAAGATATAAGAAGGCGATGTTGAAGACCGACGATCTTCACATCGAATGGGCAACGACTACTGATTTCTTGGACTGACTTGCTCCCAGGACGGGGTTGAAGCAGTAGTTGTCCGGACGAATGTGTTGACTGTCCGGATAAGCGAGAACCTGTTAGGTGTCTCCGGTTCCGTTCAGACCCAAAACAGACTTGTAAATGGATGCGTGTCTGACGTTGGAATTCACTCCATGTAATTAAATCAATTAATATATGTTTGTTTGGCGGTGGAGAATTTATTCTCTACTTAACACCCTGGTATATAGTAATAGTTATCGATCGTATGGCGTTGAATTGTCAATGTGGCACGCCAAGATGCAATGATTAAGGCTTTGGTTGAAAAGCAGGCCTTGTAGTTGATGATCAAAGCATAGTCTGTTTAGGCATAGCTTTGTGTATAGCATGACTTCGCGAGCCTCACACCCCGGTATGAGTCAAAAACGGGATATGGACCGTAGGGAGTGCACACGTTTCTTTCTAGCTAGGGGTAGTGTCAGTGCTTATAATAGCTGACATTTTACTTATGTGGATGATGGATTGAGGTACCTCGGGTTTTTATAGGCCGGAGGTGGTCATAGTATAGGTCCAAAGGGACTGGGAAACGTGTGTTCAGGAATTGCCAATCCACTACCTTTAGGTGGGGACCGGCCCTACCGCTCTAGGGGTTCACTGCGGGGGATCCTGAGGCATTTTCTAGAGTGTCTCAAATCGGAGAGGACGATCCCTAGCCTCTATTTCATGACAAAAACCCAACTTCCAATACGACATTTCGGTCTTGATTGTAACTTATATACGGCGACATAGTAGGATGGGGTACTATGCCGTCTTTGATTGATATGTTTATATTGAAGTATTTTAATACTACTTCGACACTTATAATAATATTAAAATATTACTTTACACGTATTAAGCATGTTTGATCATCATAAGGGAAAACTATATCCTCCTGTGTGCGTTGCATTGTGTGATAGGACTTGAGTCTTATGATGATTTCATTTTTCAAAAGTCATTCCGTTGTTTTATATAAACTTTATTAAATTATGCACTGGCATTCCAATGGAGTAAATACGTTCCGCGTTAGCGGCGTGGTCCTGTGATTCGCCATATTGATAGTTAGTATAGGAAGATTTCTCATACCAGTCCCATGACTGACTCGATGTTTGTTTCACTTTGCAAACTCGGGTGCCCTCTCGTTCCACGGGCAGCCAAGTGACAGGTTCTTAGGGAGACATTTTTTGGATTGAAGACTACTTGGAAGGAGAAAGCGAATACTCTCTTTTATTTTTATCTTCTGCTTTTAGAGACTTTATTCTATCTTGGATTATGATGTATGTTTTGGAGTTGGAACTTATTTCCTTTGATTCAAACTTTTATTTTGCTAAGTTGTATCCTGTAAACTGCGTACTCTGTGGTTCTGTTGATGTGATGTTTATGACTTATATCTTTCCGCTGCAATAAGTATGTGTTATGATATTATCTGAGATCTGTTGTTGTTATCAATATGTTGTATTCCAACTGATTATCCTTACATTCGGCCATCGGAAGTTTGGGGTCATCACACATTCTGAGCTCATTACAAATTTCAGAAGGATTAAAATCAATGTGAGACTTCTAAATTTAATTTGGAATGGAAATGCGTTGTATAAATTATATGAGTGAAGTATAAATTATATGTGCGTTGTACACTTCTTGTATGAGCGTTATATAAGTTATATGAGCAATGTATAAATTATACATGCGTTGTAAAAATCATATATGTGCTGAAATGGAAATGAAATATATTTATATACATACATACATACATACATATATATACTCCCCCCGTCCAAAGACCATGGACGATATGAATTGATTGTGATTGACGTGAAATTGATTGATAATGCGAATGGTTGAGTTAGTTGAAATGCAAATGGTTGGAAATAATTGTTTGTGGTTGAAACAAATGGGAATTGTTGTGGAAAATTCATATGATGTGAAATTGATCTTAGATCATTTAGATAAGCCCCTTATCGGACGCCGCTAGGCCTAATGTAGTGCGAGGAGCCATACTCGGGACGGTGCCTGTTTTTAACCCCTACCATTATGCTGCCGAAATTTTCAGTAATATCTATGTATTTGAACTATTTTCATGTGTTGAATTATATTCATGGGTCGAATAAATTGTTTAGATCATAAAAATCACATTTTTTATTATGCGTATGAAGTATATGAAATGTTCGTGTGTTGAGTAACATTCGTGTGTTGAATAAATTCTTTAAAAAATAAAATCACATTTTTATCATATATATGGACTATATAAAATACTAGTGTTTTAAATAAATTATTTTAACTTCAAAAATAACATTTTTATCTTATGTATGAAGTATATAAAATATTCATGTTTCAAATAAATTGTTTTAACACCAACAATAACATTTTTATCTTATGTATGAAGTATATAAAATATTTGTGTTTCAAATAAATTGTTTTAACGATAAGAATATCATTTTTATTATATGTATGAACTATTTAAAATATTCATGTGTTGAATAAAAGGATTGAACAATAAAATTTACATTTTATTGTGTATATGAAGTGCTAAAAACATTCATGTGTGGAATAAATATTTTGAACAGTAAAAATATCATTTTTATCACGTATAGGACTCGCTAAAAATACACATATGTTGAAACATATTTTTGTTCACCAAAAATATCATGTTTATCCTATGAATGATGAGTTAAAAATAACCATGTCTTGAAACAAACATTTGTTCGCTAGAAATATTACTTTTAGTTTGGTTACG
Organism: Allium sativum; assembly: GCA_030737875.1. NCBI lineage: Eukaryota > Viridiplantae > Streptophyta > Magnoliopsida > Asparagales > Amaryllidaceae > Allium > Allium sativum. The sequence continues at coordinate 578,097,377 of CM060915.1, read as the reverse complement.
CATATATATACATGTGTTGAACAGGAATATGGATTAGCTGTTGAGTAAAGAATATATTTGCATGCCCGACATATAGGTAAGCCTTAATGAGTTGACCTGTTATTTTATTATTATATAAACTCATGTGAATGCCATTGGATGCGGAGTGCTGGTTGTTCTGTGTGAAATAATAAAATCGCAATAGGATAGTAATAATTAATTTTGAACTACACTACATGACATACTTCTTGAAGATAGCATACCCTATCATATACCACATAAGCATTTGGAGCTTATGTGACAAGGTTGAAGATATACCATACAAGCGAGAGGCTTGTGTGGTGATGACTATATTTCAGGTTGAACTGAAGACTGATATGGACTATATAAAATATAAAGGTAAATTGCTAGATTAATAAAAACCCCACACGGGTCTAGAGGTGACAATAAACATGTCTCTCTAGTCATTAAGGCACAAAAACCATTTATAGGGTGACGAGAATTTATTCTTTGGATTTATTATCTATACACACTCCCCTGTGGACATCGGAATACATCACTATAAATATGTGCTTGCTTTTTAGGGTTTATTGGGTGCCTAATACGGCCCAATAAATTTCCAAACTCTTCCTCGTACAAAGGAGGTTATGGCGAAATTTTCTGAAATTTAAAGGCATTAGTGAAATATTTCAAGTGAAAAACGATATGGAAATCATCAAATGAATTATATATATATATATATATTAATTAAATAAACGAATTGCGCAGCTGCAGTTCTGTCTTGGAATCGTAATTTTAAACGATTATATACTGAAATCCGACTATCGGATTGTAACACCCCTCCTCCGTTAAGGTCACTCACAAAGGGAATGCCTTAACTTTGATGGAGCGTTTTAGTAGACAGAACAGAAATTTACAAGACAGATAAAATAGTACTTGAAAAATTAATAACTTTATTATAATAGAAACCGAAGTAAGTTTGGTTACCTCTTTTCAAATCACAATATCAGAATTCAAGTACAAAACATCAACCTTGTACAAAAGCCTTCAGAATGCATAGTTTTTAAAATCATAATCCCCAATTTAAACTGCCATGGAAAGATAGAGCCAAGGCCAAGCGGTACTTCAAGCAGAGAAAATCTGAATCAAGCTCTTATGCTTCCACCCTAGAAAAACCTGGGGGTGGGGGGAACGAAAGAAAAGGGGTGAAAACAAGCAAGGTCAGACATAAAATCTGGCAAGTCCAATGACTTTCAGCATACGAACAGATAATAATATCATGACATGAAAATAAAGCTGGATAAGAGACAACAGCAACAGGAGTAACTAGTATACTTAAGCTAAACAGAAGAAACAGAATGATATAGCCCAAGTTATGCTTCTTACTTATATTTTACTTCTTTGCACTAATACTAGTATAACAGGATTAGGCGTTACCCTAATGTCCAAACAGAAACAGAAACGGGACAGAATAATCTATACAGGAACAGAATGCCAGTAATGGGCCTTTACCACCCCAACAAACAGAAGGTACATAAACGGAATCAGAGACAGAAATAGAATAATCCCTATAGAAACAGAATGTTAGAATTAGGTGTACACTAGTAAATGGGCCTTTACCACCCCAACAGACGGTACCACGTAGAAACAGACAGGTGTTACCACCCAACAGAAACAGACGGCACCCTAACGAAAACATATAGAACTAAGTGTACCCTAAATCTACCCTAAGCGATCGGCTCCCTAATACATAAATACCCTGTGCCAGCCCCACAGAAGGGTGTATCATTCCCCAAAGTGGCAACCTTTAAATGACACAGACCTATTTCACGGTGTCTTACATCCTCAGAGGCAGACCGGGATCCATGCACGCACATGACCCGGTTGGAACGCACCATCAACACCCCTCGCCATTATCAGAATGAACCACTTATGATTAATTCAGTAAGCGTGCTCGCACCCTATCTACTGTTGGGTCATAGTTTTGATACCAGAAAGGGTTACTGACTAATATGGGTCCCAAACAACAGATGACACAAGTATTTTCCCTCCTAACCTTGTGTCCCCAGACTAACAGATTTCAGATTAGCTTGTTTACAAGTTTTATGCCTACAGAGTTCAGAATCAACTAGTTTACAGACCAGAAAATCAAGTCAACGGGTTTTTAGACTAACGGATCAAATGTACAGTTTTAACAGACTTACAGATTGTCTAACTTTGTATTGGGCCTACAGATTCACGAAACAGGTTCATTAATTCACCAGTCCAGTTGGTTTAGCCTTATCTACCCAACACGTTTTAGATATCATATTTATCTCAGATTTGCATTAATTAAATATTAATGCGCAGACCTCTCACATTAGGTCGGTAGCTTGTGGCCGTTGGATAAGCTGGGAGGTTCCGGGCAGACTTCTGCCACAAGCCAGACCTAACCTCGTGTCTAAGCATACTTTAGTTATTCCTATGACCTCTCATATTAGACTAGCAGTTTGCGGTTGCTGGTTAAGCCGGTTGGGTCCGGGCAGACTTTTACCGCAAACATGAGTCTAACCTCGTGTCTCAGCATTTTTATTTTAACCAGTTTATTCCATTACAAGTTATACAAATATCGGACTAATTATGTCAATTTAACAGATTTGACTTCTTTCCAAGTCGCAGCAGATTAAACAAATTAACATGTTTTACACAAATTACAATCATTCAGCTTTTCAATAGATTTAACAGATTTAGCAACTTAGGCGGTTCAACAAATTTAGCAGATTAGGCAACTCAACAAATTTAGCAGATTAGGAAAAATTAGCAGATTAGGCGATTCAACATATGTAATAGTTTAGGCAATCCAACATATTAAATAGGTAACAGGTTTAACAGATTAGGCAAATTTATCATAATAAGCAGATAACAGTTTTAGCCGATTTAAACATTCCTTAAAGTCCTATTCACATATCTTGCCTAATCATAAGGTAACCCTAAACTTATATGCCCAAATTATGGTCATAATCCACCATATAACATATGTCCCAATTTTTAGTTAAACTTGCATAGTTCAGAATATTCTTCAAAAACCTTACATATAAATTATGCCAAATATAGCCATTGATTACAATGCATGTCACATATCCAAACCCCTCCTCCTACTTAGGTGTAATCACACTTAATAATTATCCAATCTTAATATGGATCTTTACACCTAAGTTAAATGCAAATTAATTCTCTTTTTTCCAAATTTCAGACTATAATATATATAGTATGTCCAGATCTAGATCTTGAATTACAACTTGTACTATGCATCCAAATCAATTACATGTTCACAGTTAAACTTTACACCACAAATCCCAAGTCATATGTTAAATACACCTTATGTTTTAAATACAACATGCCCAATTATATATCTCAGATTCATGTTCTAAGTTCAAACTATGTTTTTATGTTCTAAGTCACAATAATCCTCTCCTTCCAAGTCATAGATCGTCTTATACAATATGCATCAAATTTATGTCCAGAATTATAACATGCGTTGTATCCTCAAATTAGTTACAAATCCATTATGCCCAAATATGCCTCATTCAATATTCTTCCCAAATTTAGCATTTATGCGTTCATCTCTTATGAGATCTGGCTCAGGCTCATGGTAGCCTGGCTATCAAACAAACAGAAAGAAAGGAGGAAGAAATACAGAACAAACAGAATAATAAAACAGAGGAACAGATCTGATAAATAGAAAAAGGGCATAATCTCAGATTCAATTTTATAATTATGTCAAGATCATGATTAAAATTCATATCGGAAAATAAATGCACTTGCGTTGATTGGATTATAGAAGAAGAGTTGCAGTAGTTCTCTTTTAATCTTATTCAGATTTGGAAGAAGATGCACTAGTTCTAGTTTTGATCCCATCAGAGTAGCAATGCCATTATTTTATTTATTTATTATAGAGGCAGAGTATAGGAAGAATGAAATTGTGTGGAGATAAAGTGAGGTTTGTGGTGTTTCTATAGGAGAATAGGGTGATTGAGAGCCTTCAGATCAGTCCAGAAGTCATCAGAACCACCCAGCTCGAAGACAGACCATCCAACCACTCAGAAGAAGACACGTCATCACAGAACACTCCAGACTTCTGTGCTGGATCAGTATGGGCGTACTTGGCAGGTGCGCCAGTGTATTTTTGTACGGGCGCACTTCACAAGTGCGCCAGTGTATTCTGGCTTGTTTCCGGTTTTTCTGCCTAACTTCGTTCGTCCATATCTTCTTCATACGGTATCCGTTTTACGCAAAATCGGACTCTATCTCAAGAAAAATTTCGAGACGAACGCAATGGCACAACCCGTTTACCTTAATTCATCTCCTAAAAATTAAGTATATTTTAATTTGTTACTTATACGTTCACCAAAAATACGTGGTGTTACACGGATTTCCCCGAAACCGGAATCGTTGAGTTCGCTTTGGAAAAATCTTTCTATCGATATAAATTTTGTTAAAATCAAATAGTTGGATTGTGGGAAATGTTTAATTCAAATTTGAATAAAAATAGCGGCAAAATGAATTATATTTATATATATAAAAATATAAAATAAATAAAACGAATAACGATGCTGCAGTTCGTATTTTGAAATCGTAACTTTAAACAATTATATCGGCAGATCCGATCATCAGATTTTCCCGAAACCAGAATCGTTGGGTTCTCTTTGAAGAGATCTTTCCAATGGACTTAACTTCGTTAAGATCCGACGGTTAGATTTTGAGAAAAGTGTAAATCAAAATTAGAGAAAAACAGCGCTAGGGTCACGTTATGGCCTGAAACGTCATTTAATTAAATGGCACTGTTTTTAAATAAATAAAAATAGCAATATATCGTTATAAAATATTATAGGCAATATGAAATGGAAATAAACCGACTCTACTTGGTTTGCTTGATATTTGACATACGTCATTTAACTAAAGGGCCTCTCTCCTATATTGGACATACGGGATGAGGAATAAGGTGCCTCTGGTTTCGTTCAGACCTAGAATAAACTTGTAAATGAATGTTTTTCTGGCGCGTATTCTGTGCTTTATTCATTGATCTCTACTAAATATACATTTGTTTGGCAACGAAGAATTTATTCCCTTGCTTAATGCCCCTCTTTGAGACGTACGAACTCAGAGGCTGTATATCGGTAGACATCAGTGGTATGGTGTGGATTGACAGCATGGCATACAAAGATGCAAAAGATCAAGCCTTTTGTTGAAAAGAAGAGTCTTGTGGTAGATGATCAAAGCACGACTTTAATATAGTGTAGCTTTGTGTATAGCGTTGATTCGTGAGTCTCACATGTCGGTATGAGTTAAAAACGGGATAAGGTACGCTTGGAGAACACGACGTTTCTTTCTAGCTATGGGTGGTGTCAGCTTTTTACTAGCCCCAACATTGTTGATTGTTTTACCGTTGTGGATGTTGGAATGCGTGGCGTCTCGATTATATCGGTCTCTACGGAGCCGATGGATAGGTCCGATAGAACCGGGAAACGTGTGTTCAGGAATTGCCAATCCACTAACGTAAGTGTGGACCGGCCCAGCCGATTCCAAGGGCTACCCAGAGTTTGTAGTCCTGGGGCATTTACTAGAGTGTCTCGAAGCCGGTGAGGATTTTACCCATTGCCTCGACTCATGATGGAATCCAAATTTCCAATATGAAATCACGGATTTGATTGTAACTTATATATGGAGACATAGTGGCATGGGACATGTCATCTATGATTGATATTTATGATTGAATTTGCTTTTGAAACATGTATGCACTAGTAATAATATCAAATGATTTTGCTTAACATGTATTAAGCATATTTTGGCCATTATAAGGTAAAAAACTATCCTCCGGTTTGCGTTGCATTGTGTGATGGGACTTGAGTCTTATAATGGCTGCATTTTTATAAAAAGCATTGCGTTGTTTAAATAATTTACCTTATTTAATGCACTGGCAATAACTGGAGTAAACCCATTCTGCGAAAGTGGCATGGTCCTATGATTTGCCTTGTTATTGTTGTTTATCCAGTTAAGTAGATTTCTCATACCAGTCCCATGACTGACTCGTAGTTTGTTTCACTTTACAAACTCGGGTGCCCTTATTTTCACATGGACATCCTAGTGACAGGTGACAGGTTATATTTTTGCTTTTTCACTACAGCATGGAGTGCACCTTTTGGCTTGTATTGCGAGGACTTAACTTCCCAGTATTTTGGCTATTTGATATTCCGCCATTAGTATCTTATGTATATGATTCCGCTTATCGCGATGTAGACAGATTTACTTCTATTATGTATCTATGATGTATATGTCTCGGTGATCCTGATGTAGACTGATCATTTCCTTTTATGCACTAAGTTTTACCCTACACTGTGCTACTCTGATGTTATTACATACTATGATTCCACTGTCATACTGATGTAAATTGTTCTATTTTTTGTTTATGCTATTATCTATTCTCTGCTAATGATGACTAATGTATTATATTCCAATGATTATCCTTAATTCCATGATACAGGGTTTTGAGATCGTTACAAGTGGTATCAGAGCTTTGGTTAATCTTAATTCTGGAATTTAACACATTAAACACCTCGTCAGATAGAATCAGTAGTGTTCTAAGGCGAGTAGCTCATTAGAGATAGGATTAGTAGTGTCTTAGAATGAGCTAAGAAGAATAACAAAAAAACCTTGATCCGTACATCGTTATCTTTTCATATATTCTTTTTCTTTTACCATATCTTAAAATTATCATTTCTGTGAGCTTGACTCTTTTCTTGCTTATGCAGAACTGACTTAGATGGTTACCCGAGCAGTTGTATCGTAACAACCCAGAAAATCAGAACCAGTTTAAATTTTTTATTTTGGCTATTTTATTGAATTTGGAATAGTTAAAATAATTTATTTTAAATAGTAACAATTAAAAATTTATTTAAATCTAAGTTTGAAAGGATATATTTATTTTAACTTTAAAAAAAAGTTAGAAATAGCGTGGCAGTTTGAAAATTTGAAATCAAACTTTAACTGATTGTACAGGATGCAAAATAGATCGGATTTTAGTGAAATAAAAAATATTTAAATCTGTTTAAGAGTATCTTTCCAACGAATCCGAAAAATTGAAATTTCATAGCCGGAATCAAAAGTTATGTCAAGTTTAAAATTCAGAAAAATCGCTATTGAATTTATATATATTTTTATTATACATATTGCCCTTAAAATAGCCATTTTGAAAACGACCACCGTTTTTGATGAAACCACTTTTGTTGGATCTGGAATGTCAAATTATTGGTAGATTCCAATTTTCATAATTTTTGGAATTAGTATGTGAGCGTGGCAAAAGAAAATGTGTTTTGACCATTTTAGTCAATTTGGATCGACTAGAAAATGGTCGTTTTTCAAACTGTCTCCAAATTTGATGAAATTAATTTTTTCAGAACCGTATCGTCAAAAAAAGATAGAAATAATTTTTCTGGAATTTTCAGAGTCAGTATGTGGCCCCGTAAATTAAAGTGTGCGATCAAATTAAATAATTAAATGTTTTATATTTAAATTTAAGGAAAAACATATCATAACACCCGATTTGGATTATGAAACATATCCCATCGTGTCCGAGATGGGGGTATTTAGCTAAGGTATCACTCGTTGGGTTAGGTTTGGAGTTAAAAGCGATTTAGAAATTTAAAAGAATTAAATAAAAATTAAAATACATACAAATACCGTATAAAATACGGTATACGTATAACCCTAGTTCATCTTCTTCAAAGCCGCCGTATCCATGGCCACTGTACTCGAAACTAATTCACCAATCTCTCTTAATCTGCCACAAATTAGACATCATCGGGGTGCTCTACTTGCTCTTCGATTTGGAACGGTCTGATCGTCCCTTAGTGCCGCACACCTCGAGAACCGAGCCCTGGGACATTTACCATTCATCAGCCCAGCACAGGGGGCCACCGAGTTCACCAAATTCCTAGCCGGTGGCGCGCCGCACGAAGCCCGTCGGCGTGGTCTTGTCTGATCGTCAGTAGGTGCCTCGATCCGCGTGGAAAAACCTGACCTATGTTTGAACAAAAACGAGAAACAGTTGGCTAACTTCTGGAAGAAGAAAGAGATTATTTTCCTAACTAATTTATTTATTTATTTTTATTTAAAATGTTAACATCGTAAAATAATTCATAACTTGTTCAAATGAATTCAGAATTGGACGATTTTAGTACCAGTGCGATCGTGAATCCGAGATTTGCTTTCCAGACCTGACCGCAGATTTTTTGGAGCCTTCGACAAATTTAGACAAATTGAACAACAATGTGAGATTTTTGAATCAGAATTAATTAAATTAAATTATATTAGGATGCAGACGGAGTTTGGAAACTCCCGACACCCATCGTCCACAGACCATGGACGACTTGATTGATTTGTGATATGTGATTAGTTGAATCTTGGTGTTTGTTTGTAGTTGAAAAATAAAAAGAAATTGAAATTGATTGATATTGTAAAAAAAATTGTCTGCATATGAAATAGATTATTGAAATCCCCCTTGTCAAAAGCTGCGAGGCTTTAAGGTAGAGCGTGGAGCTGTACATCGGAACGGTGCCGGTTTTAATTACCTTGCTGTTATGCTGTCGAAATTTTCTGAAATATCTTGTGTTGTAAAATATCTATGTTATGATGTGAAGTTGTTTGAAAAAAAAAAATATATTTTTATTGAATATAAAAAAAATGTGTTTTACATTAAAATATCATTTTAATGTTTTACATTGCGATGCCATTTTAATGTAAGAAAAAGAAAGAAAGAAAGAGAGAAAAGGGGAATTGTCATATAATAATGTTTTACATTTAAAATATCATTTTTAATGTTAATGGGGCATTAATAAGAAAGATTAGAAATATTCATTCTTTTGAAATGAAAATTTATTTCCAATAATTTTTTTTTTTCACATTTTATTGTATATGAAAGTTGTTCATGTTTTTTTAAAATAAACATGTCCACATTAAAAATCTATTTTTAATGTAATAAAAGAATGTAGAAAAATTGTTCATGTTTTAAAATAAAATAAAATATAAAATAGAACATGTTTACATATAATATCTCATTTTTAATGTTAAGAAAGAAAATATAAGAGTCAACATGCTAGCATTAAAAATCCCATTTTAATGTTAAGATAAAATATAGGAAAATTGTTCATTGTTTTAAGATAAAACATGTTTATATTAAGAATTACATTTTAATGTAATAAAAGGAAATAGAAAGATTGTTCATGTTTAAAAATGAGAAAGACATATTTGCATTAAAAATATACTTTAATGTAATGAATAAAAATGGTTCATGTTTTGAAACTGTAAAACATGTTTATGTTAAAAATATTATTTTTAATGTAAATGCAGCATATGTGAAAAGTGTTCATCTTTTGAAATAAAACATGTTCAACATTAAAACTTCATTTTAATGTAACTATAGAATATGAAGAAATTGTTTATGTTTTTTTTTTATAAAACATATTAACATTTAAAGTTCCATTTTTAATGTAATGTAGACAACTAAAGAAATGTACATGTTTTAAAAGTAATTTAACATTAAAAATCATATCTTTAATGTTATATATGAGATGAATATAAGAGTTTACATTGTATACAATGTAACAAAAGATGTAATATAGCAAACGGATTACATTTTCATAATGTAATATAAGAAAAAGATTACATTTTTCATAAATGTAATAAAAAGAATGTAAAAGTTACATTTTCCATAATGTAATAAAAATAATATAACATTGGTTAGAACTTGTTAACATGAAAATTGCATTTTTATGTAAATGATGCAAATAAAAAGATTACCCTTTCCTTTACAATGAAAAGAGATTATATTTGCTTTGCAAATAAAAAGATTACCTTTTTCTTTACAGTGAAAAGAGATTATATTTGCTTTGCAAATAAAAAGATTACATTTTTATATGTAATCAAAGAATGTGAACAAAAGATTACATAGAAACTCACCTTTTCAATGTGATTAAAAGATAACATTTTTATATAATGCAAAGAAATTACATTTTTCAATGTAATATAAGAAATGAATAAAGAAATTACATTTTTCAACGTAATAAAAGAATTAAAGAAATATAAGGAAAATTACCTTTTTTATGTAATATATGATTTCATATATAAAAGAAATGAATGTTGAAATGGTAATGGTTTGAAATCGTTGAGCGAATTATATATATAAATTATAAATAAAACGAATCGCGCTGCTGCAGTTCGCAATTTGAAATCGTAACTTTAACGATTATATCGAGAGATCCGACCATCAGATTTTCCCAAAACTGGAACCGTTGGGTTGGTTTTGAAAAGATCTTTCCAACGATATAAAATTTGCTAAGATCCAACGGTTAGATTCGGAGAAATGTATAAATAAAATTTTGATGAAAACAGCGCCAAGGCCATGTAATGACCCGAAGCGTCGTTTAATTAAAAATGGCTATTTTAAAATAAATAAAAATAGCAATAAATTGTTATAAAGTATTATAAACGATATGGGATGAAAAGATTGTTTTAAACTATATATTTTCGAGAATTATTTGAAAAGTCCGAGTTAAATCTCATTTCAAATAATTATACGACGATTGGAAGTCGAAGATTTGAAGACAGTGACTGAAGAGCGGCAATATTCACATCGAATGGATGACTATTGATGCCTTGGATCGGTTAGCTCCCAGGAGGGGTTACAGTGGTAGTTGTCTTGACGTACTTGTTGATTGTTCAGATATGCTCGGTGCCTCCAGTCTCGTTCAGACCCAAAACGAACTTGTAAATGAATGTATGTCTGACACTGGATTTCGTTCCGTGTTGAGAGATCTCTGTTAATATTCATCCGTTGGTGGTGGAGAATTTATTCTCTTGCTTAATGCCCTTTGAGGTTATTTATTAATAGACATCAATCGCATGGCGTGAATTGTCAGTGTGGCATGCCAAGATGCAAATGATCAAGGCTTGTTGTTGAAAAGCAGAGCCTTGTGGTTGATGATCAAAGCACAGTTTTAGAAAGCACAGCTTTATGTATAGCATTACTTCGTAAGCCTCACACCCCGGTATGAACCAGAAACAGGAGTAAGGACTGCAGGGAGGACATATGTTCCTTTCTAGCTAGAAGTGGTGTCATGGATTTTACAAGGCCTAACATTTTTACTTATGTGGATGATGGAATGAGGTGAATCGGTTATTTGAGCCCCTAGTGGCTCTATTTACGCCCCATAAGGCGGGAAAACGTATTGTTCAGGCATTACCAATCCACTAACATATTTGTGGACCAGCCCTAAAGATCTGAGGTGTAGTTGCGGTTGAGCTTGAGACATGGGCTAGATTGTCTCGAATTTGATAAGGACTATCTTTTGCCTTGGTTCATGATGGAAATCCAACTTCCAATATGACCCATGCAGTTTTGATTGTATTACTAGTACAATGACATAGTATATTGTAGCTATGCTGCCTATGATTGATATTATGACTGAAAGGTTTTTGAAACATATATACACTAATAATAATATCAAATCCGTTTTATCGTATCAAGCACATCTTGACTATTATAAGGTAAAACTCTATCCTACGGTTTGCGTTGCATTGTGTGATGGGACTTGAGTCTTATAATGGTTTCATTTTTATAATAAGCATTGCGTTGTTTGATGATTTACTTTATTTATGCACTGTAAATCCAATGGAGTAAACCCGTTCCGTGTTAGCGACATGGTCCTGTGATTAGCCTTATTTTTAAATAGGTTAAATAAGATTTCTCATACTAGCCCCATGACTGACTCGTAGTTTGTTTCACTTTGCAAACTCGGTTGCCCTCTTTTGCACATGGGCAGCCTTGTATATAGGTTTGGCAGATTCATTATGGATAGCTATGGAGCTGAAGATGGACATTATCATTCCTATTTTGTTGTTCTGACTTCACTTAGTATATTATGTTTTTATTCCGCTGCAGACACTTTATATTAAGCTGAAAACTGTATTATTGCTAAGTATGATCCTATTATGTTGTGTAACTATCTAATGATGTATTATTTCCAGTGTAATTTGATGAACATTATCTGCTGTAATTCTCTATTTCTATTCTACTGTTATTGTTATGTGTTATATTTCAATGATTATCCTTACTTCCGTATACAAAGGGGTTTGGGGTCATCACATGCAGCTGGAGGTAGAGCAGGCCGAGGAGGCCGAGGTGTAGGGTGGTGGAATATCCCCGTTGTCCCAGAGCCTTTAGTTCAGCCACCACAACCCCCGCGACCGTATGATTTAGACCGAGTGGGAAAGACATATTAGAATCTTAGAGGCAAGCCATTCTTGGGCACCAGCACTGCAATTGAAGCTTTAGGTTGGTTGAACACATGTGAGAAGTTATTCAGAGGCATAGGTCTTGAGGATCATAGGAAAAGCTTTATAGGCACTTGGCTATTGCAGAATGAGGCCCAACTCTGGTGGGACGCCATCATCTTAAATGAGGAAGAGGTAGTGATGACATGGAATAAATTCAAAGCACTATTCAAAGAGAAGTTCGTTCCAGAGAAAGAGATGGAATGCTTGCATGATGAGTTTTCCAATCTCCAATAAGGAGATAACACCATGCAAGAATATCTCAACAGGTTTACTGTAACAACCCGTATTTCGATAACATGATTAAGACGAGAATCAAGACAGAATTTAATTTTAAATTCTGAATCAAGTGAAACGGGCTATGCCATTGCGTTCGTCTCGGAAAAATACACGAAATAATGTCCGAGTTTTCGAAAATCGGAGTCCGTATGACCAAGTTATGGTCCGACGAAGTTTTCAGAGTTTTCGGAGTTCAAAAACGAGTTCAAATTTCAAAAATTAGGGCTGGAAGGCTAGGTGGGAAAAATTCCCGCCAGGCACCCCAAGTCGACAGCCCTGTCGACTTGGGAGTCGACATGGCTTGACCCAAGTCGACAGCCCTGTCGACTTGGGGGTCGACTTATGGTGGCCGGGCAGTTTTGTCTGGTGCACCTGTTTCCTGTCTTGGCTAGGTTTTTGGGCCTGGTTCTGTTTTTGAGGGTTGGGATTGATCCTAGGGTTAATCTAAGGGTCCTAACTAGCCTAATCTCCTATAAATAATCCCCTAACCCTCTCCTAAAATCCTCATTATTCATTCTTGCAACTAAACTATGCCAAAATTGCTTCTCTCATGGCCTCCACTCAAAACCCTAGCCTCCATCCTCTTGCCCAAAGTTTCTATCTTCATTTCTATGAGAGGTTTCATGATCATGTGAGTGTTAGAGAGTCTCTATGTTAGTATGAGAGCTTCTCAAGTTGATTTCAAGGCTAAAGCTTTGATCTTTGTTCATAAAGATGGGGTTTTTATTGATTTGGAGCTTTCATCTTTGGGTTTTTGGGTGATGGCATGCATAGGCTTCATCACAATCTTTAATTTAAATCGATTTGTGCCTTCATAGCAATGTAAGCCCTTTCCCTACTCTTAGATATTAACTATGAAGTTAAATGTTCATGTTGCAAGTTTTGGTTTAATCATTAAGTAGGATACATGCTATCATGTTATGCAAGTTTATGAAGTCATTATCTTGATCTTGTGGGCTAAAAGCTACAACCTTTATGTTGAAATGTTGCATTATGCAACATGAGAACCCTCATAACCTTTATGTCAACTTGCATATGAAGTCATAACCCTTATATGATGATATATGCGAGTTACTAGTCATCATTCCATGTCTTTTGTCACCATGATTCGCTTATGTGCCAAGTTTGGGTTTATGCATGTTTTTTAGGCTTAAGAATGTAACATGCAAGTTAATGAACACATTTGTGCCTCATTTGCCACCATGATTAACTTGTGGCTTAATATCCATTTTTGTCATGCCTTTGCCAAGTTTATTCTTTTAATCCATTACGTTGTTGCAAACGTATATGCGAGTTTAAAAGCGTTGGGTTATGTTATGGGAAATTTCTAATGACATGAAAATACAACTTGAAAACATGACATGTAAGTATGCTTGAAAATATGAAATTGGGAATTTACCTATTAAGTTAGGTCTACCCATACTATGGAATTGGGAATTTACCTATTGAGTTAGGTCTACCCATATTCTTAAGAAAACTTGAATATGAACATGACACTAGACTAAACATGAAAGTGACCAACTCGAGGTTGGGTTGAGTTTGCAACATAAAGCTACCCAGAACCGACCGGCCTAACTAGTAGTTGCAAACAATAGGACCCAATGTGAGAAGTTGGTCATGTTGTGCTTGAACCCGAGGTTAGACCAAGTTGTGGTGTAAAGCTACCCGGAACCGACCGGCTTAACTAGTAACCACAACAAAGTCTAATGTGAGAGGTTGAGGTGCATTAAGTAATTAATGCCACATGATAGGGTTAAGTTAATTTGATTAATGACTCTTAACCAAATATGACATGGACAAATGGGTTAAGTAAATTGATTAGGCTAATGATACTTAACAAAACATGACAAGGTTGGGTAGGTTAAGTAACTTGATTTGCCTAATGACACTTAACCATTTCTATACGACTAGTGGACGGGGTTAAGTTAACCAACACTTAACCAAACCAACACGTGAATTTGATACGGTTAATTAAGCTTTCCTAATTACACTTAACTGTATAATTCAGTTAGGGGATGTGGTTAAGTTAATCTAGACTTAACCCATCCAATTCGGTGATTTTGAAGTGGTTGAGTTAACCACCACTTAACCAATCTAACTCAGTAATTTTGAAGTGATTAAGTAACCTATACTTAAACACTCCAACTCGGTTATTTGATAAGGTTAAGTTAACCAATACTTAACCAATCTAACGTGATAACATGATAAGGCTAAGTCACGAATCGTTTGAATACACTTGACCAATTTGACTCAGTAATTTGATAGGGTCAAGTTAATACATACTTAACCAACTTGAACATGGTTTGTAGGGTTAAGTCTTGGACTTGGATACTTAGCCAATTTTGACATGATTTGTAGACGGGATTAAGTCATGAACTTAAGTGACACTTAATCCATTATATAAACCCTAATTCGGAGAATTAGGTGGATAACCGTAATTAACAAGAATAACGGGAATCAGGCTAAGTAGTAAACCTTAGTTGAAGAATAGCTAAGTAATAATTCTTAGTCAAGGAGATTTGGACCAGTTCATAGATAGATGAATAACCTGATACGGCAGGTCATCGTTTAAGCACACGAGTAGGAGCAAGTTATCTGATTTAGATAAAGGCTCCAGCGAACTGGGTAACGAAGCAGCGGCTTCGGGGAACGTGAGGGTATTCTTGGTATCCCTCAGTGAGCTGCCAGGTGATCATACTAGGCTCATGAGAGGTTAAGGTCTGCGTTAGAAGAACCAAGAGTATGCCTTGGTTGCTATACGAGCGACCTAAAGACGGGGATGGATAGGGGATAGTCGACGATACACGGTCGTGCCCTAGATAGCATTTCGTCAGGCTACCTACCATCTTTGGTCAAGCATGTATGTACGGAAAGGCAGAGAACACCCAAAAGACCATAACTGCTATCTAATTATGGTTGCGGTAAGGCTAGATTGTGGGTTGGCCAGTAGTGTGTTCTCATACAGGATTTATCCTGTCTTGTCTTTAGCTAGTTGAGGGAGTGGTCTCGTGGGACCATAGCCACGTATAGGAAAAACAGACCTTAGCATCTGCATCGGCAGATAAATCGAAAGCTCCCGACCGAGTCCTGTATTTCTTGATCTGCCCTGTGACAGGACTCGGATGGCACGATGTGATACATGTGCATACAGTCATGGAAAAACGATTCACGATGAATGCGTGGGAAAAAGGGCGCGGTTGACGGTTAACGTAATCCCTAGTGGCCCTAGGTAGTTGAACCCAAACCGAGATACGAAAACGTGCAATAGGTAAGCATAATCCCTAGTAGTCCTAGGTAGCATAAGTCCTAGTTGTACAAACAGTGATTCATATGAAAGAACCTAGCTAGACCTAGGGTAACAGTCCAAAACGATCTTAAGGATCATGGAATTACGTTGGAGTAGTATAGAACCTCATGGGGAAGCCCGTACGGTCTACGGCAAGGGACTGAACATTTACATGGAAAGAAACATACGAGTTGAGTAACCTATATATGCGATATATTAGGTTGACATGGACCATTACACGACTTTTGAGTAAGGGTCATTCATGGTTAACACATGATACGGTGGGGATACTAGTACGGTAGGTGCAGAGCTAAAAGACAAGATAGATACCATGGGATGTTATACGCGATAGATATCTTGGGGATATTATACTTGATAGGAACCTGACGAAGGGATATCTTGTTTTATCTTGACATCGTAATTTATCATGACACCTTAGTTTATCTGAGTTCAGTAGTTCATCCTGTTATTTTGATTTAGCTTATCTATCTTGTCATCATGCTTATGTTCATCTCAGTTTCTCATGTTAGTTAACTTTACTAGTTTTTATGCTGATAGTAGATAGGGCTTACTCAGTCTTTTTGACTGACCCGTTTTGTTTCGCTTCTTGTCTTCCGTTTTGCCCCCCCAGGTTACAGGGAGGAAATACTGTTGTTTAGTTCGGACTTCTTCTGCTTGAAGGTCATCATGGATGGCTTGGACTTTTCTTGGCTATGGCTACTTTACTGTTTTACTTGGGGAATAATTTATGAAAATGTCTTTATGCTTCTTTACTATTGCAAGACAGGTTTTGATGTACTCTGATGTAAAAGGCTTTAGACCTTATTTATTCATGTTATGAAAGTTTGATTTTACTTCCGCTATTTTATATGTTCTGTCTTGTGATATTTCTGTGCATGTTTACCAATAATGCCCCTCTAAAGCTAGTGCATTCCTTTGCGAGTGACCCTGGCGGAGGCGGGGTGTTACATTTACTTAGCTATCCCGCTATGTTCCAGAGCTCATTCTGACCGTTAAGGCGAAGAATAAGAGGTCCATACATGGACTTCAGCGCAAGTACCAGAATAGGGCCATGAGCCACGTTATGCTTGCATTCGCCGACATGGTGGATATGGTATGTAACTATGAGAGCTTGGATTTGAGGAACATGCAAGTAGACCGCGCAAAGAATCAAGCGGGAAACAAGCGCAAGACTTCAGAAAGGCAGCCCGAATCCAGCTACACAGCAGCAAATGCCAAGCCACAAACAAATAGGCCACCCAAGGGAAGTTGCTACAACTGCGGTCAAGTTGGCCATTACTCCAATTTATGCACCACTCCGAAGCGGCAGAAGACCAACCAACCTAGCTCGAGTCAGAACACCCACAACCTAGTTGAGTGTTTCAACTGCCACCAGATGGGGCACATCAGAAGGAATTTTCCTTTGCTGAAGAATGCTCAGGTTGCACATGTATATGACAGGGTGAACCCGCCAGCTGCTACTCCGGGAGCAGGTAAACCTGATGTTTTGGGAGGTACCCTTACTATTAAAAATATTCCTGTTTCCATAATATTTGACACTAGTGCATCACAAAGTTTTATTGCAAGTAACACTGTTAAAAAGTTAAAATTAAATCTAAGAAAGCTTAAAGAATTGGTTAGAGTTCATAATCTAATAGGAGGGTCTATTGTTCTCGGTTCATATTGTAAAGTACCTTTTTCTTTTTCTCGATATCGGTATCCTTTTGATTAGATCATTACGGATTTTTCCGAATTCATATTATACTTCGATTGGACTGGTTAACCAAATACGAGGCCGAAGTGAAATGTGCCGAGAGGATAATTACAATTAAAACGAAGCTTGGAGATTTATTTATACCGTGCCATGGCTCAAACTCAGATAGAAAAGAGTTTTGGTCTACGCTAGAAGTTATTCCCACTTTGCTAGAGAAGATTCCTGTTGTTAAACATTATGCGGATGTGTTCGAAGAAGTCGATAACTTACCTTCGTAAAGAGAAATTGAATTCTGGATCGATCTAATTCCGAATGCCAGGCCAGTAGTACATTCAATTCAAAGAATGACATAAAAAGAAAAAGAAGAATTGGGTGATCAAACTCGTCAACTGCTACGGAAGGGTCTGATCATACCTAGCTTCTATAATTAGGGTGCAGCTTGTTCCTAAGTCAAACGGTACCCTCCGATTGTGTGTTGATTACCGAGACCTTAACAAGTAGACGCTCAAGAAAAAATATCCATTACCCCGCATAGATGATTTGTTGGACCAATTAAATGGAGCGTGAGTATTTTACAGAATGGACCTAGCTACAAGTTTCCATCAACTAAAAATTGCCAAAGAATGTGTTCCTTTGACAACTTTCAGAGGTCCAGACATATTTTATGAGTGGTTAGTAATGTCGTTCAGCTTATGCAACACTCCAGCTTACTTCGTCGATTTAATGAATAGAGTGTTCAAAGAAGTCTTGAATAAATTTGTTCTGGTATTCATTGATGATATTTTAATCTACTCCAAGTCAGAAAGCGAGCAGAAAAAACATTTAGAACAAGTGTTGGGGATTCTGAGAAAGAACGTCTTTAAAGCTAAATTCTCTAAATGTATCTTCTGGCAGGATGAAGTGAAGTTCCTTGGCCACGTCGTTTCAGAGAAAGGAATTTATGTGGATCCAAGCAAAATTACAGCAATTCGAGAGTGGAAGCAGCCTACTACACCCACAGAAGTCCAAAGTTTTCTGGGATTGGCTAGTTATTATCGGAAATTCGTTAAGGATTTTTCGAAGATATCTGGTTCATTAACAAAGCTTACAAAGAAGCATGAAAGATTTGAGTGGACTCCCGAATGTGAGGAAGCTTTCCAGGAACTGAAATTAAAATTGACAACTGCTTCGGTATTAACAATTATCGATGGCAACCAAGATTTGATGGTTTGGACGGATGCTTCTATTAGAGGTCTTGGTGCAATGTTAATGCAAAGAGGCCAAGTAGTCTCTTATGCTAGCCGTCAGTTGAAGCCGCATGAGAAGAATTATGCAACTCATGATCTTGAATTATTAGCTATCGTATTTGCTATGAAGATATAAAGGCACTATCTACTGGGTGAGAAATTTGAATTATATACTGATCATCAATCATTGAAGTATTTGTTCACCCAGAAAGACTCGAACATGAGACAACAATGTTGGTTAGAATTTCTTGCAGCGTATGAACTGGATATTCTGTATACGCCAGGAAAAGCCAATGTGGTAGCCGATACGCTTAGCAGAAAAACCGCAATCATCGCCAGTCTTATTATTACGCCTTTTTTGATTGACAAGATCGTTGTTCTCTAGAAAGACAATGAATTTATTTAAAGGATTAGCCAGCGAATTCAAGATGGCAAGACTTCAGATTTCAGTTTAGAT
This sequence comes from Allium sativum, assembly GCA_030737875.1. Lineage (NCBI taxonomy): Eukaryota > Viridiplantae > Streptophyta > Magnoliopsida > Asparagales > Amaryllidaceae > Allium > Allium sativum. Next base: position 578,078,070 of record CM060915.1, on the reverse strand, counting down.
AACAAAGGGATTTTGCGATTACAAGGGCCAATTTGTGTCCCAGAAATCCATGAGCTCCGAAGGGAAGTACTGGATAAGTGTCACAAGTCTAAACTTAGTATCCATCCTGGGGTAAGCAAAATGTACAACGATCTTAAGCACACATTCTGGTGGAAGTCTTTGAAAAGAGACATTTCTTTATATGTTAGCAGGCGCTCTACTTGCTAACTTGTCAAAAGCGACCAATAAAAACTGGCCGAATTGTTGCAACCGTTGGAAATTCCAGATTGGAAGTGGGATAAAATTTCCATGGATTTCATAGATGGTTTACCCCGAAATAGGAAAGGAAATGACAATATTTGGGTGATCATAGATCGTTTCATGAAGACCGCCCATTTCATACCTGTCAGATCTAATAGAACTGCTCAAAGTCTAGCGCAAATTTATTTCATAGAAATTGTTAAGCTACATGGAGTGCCGATCAGCATAATCAGTGATAGAGATCCAATATTTACTAGAAAATGATGGGAGGCATTTCAAGTAGAACTGGGGACAAAGCTGAACCTGAGCACCGCATATCACCCTCAGACAGATGACCAAACTGAGAGGGTGAACCGTATTCTAGAAGAATTACTACGGGCTTGTATTATTGATTTTGGCGAGTCGTGGGAAGACCACTTGCATTTAGCTGAATTCTCGTACAACAATAGTTATCAGGCAAGCTTGAAAATATCGCCATTTGAAGCATTATACGGTAGACCATGCAGATCCCCCGCATATTAGGTAGAACCTTGCAATAGACTTGTGTTGGGACCCGATATAATTCGCGAAGCTTCAGACAAAGTCGATTTCATCAAGAAACGATTGCAAACAACTCAAAGCTGACAGAAAAGTTATGCGGATTCTAGAAGAAGAGATTTAGCATTTTCTTTTGGTGATTATATTTATTTGAGAGTTTCTCCAATGAGAGGAGTAGTTCAATTCGTTAAAACTGGGAAATTGACTCCTAGATTTATTGGTCCCTTTCCTATACTTGAACGAATTGGAACTCTTGCTTATAGGGTTCAATTTCCTGATTGGTTACCTGGAGTACATGATGTGTTTCACGTATCTCAACTTCGAAAGCATGTGCATGACCCAGATCTTGTTGTAGAAGAAGAAGTGCAACATGACTTGGAAATTACCCCAGAATCAGCAGTTAGGAGAGAGCCGACAAAGATTATTGGCAAAGAAACTAAAAAGCTAAGGAACAAGAAGGTTCATTTAGTTAAAGTACAGTGGAGATCCTAGAGACTGTACTTGGGAGACAGAAGAAAGCATTAAGCAAGCTTATCCCAATTGCAGAGTGGACATCTCTGACTAACTCCGGTGCAAGGTACATTTACAATACTTAGCATTTCCGTTTTGTTTCCTACTTTACTACTGTTTCCTTTTCGGGGACGAAAAGTTTTAAGTGGGGGAGATTGTAACAACTCGGAAAATGCGAGCCAGTTTAAAAATTTTAATTTGGTTATTTTAATGAATTTGGAGTGATTGAAATAATTTATTTCAATTAAACAACGAGTTAGAAATAGCGCGGCAGTTTAAAAAAATTTAGTGAAACCAAAAATATTTAAATCTTTTTGAGAATATATTTCTAACGAATCTGAAAAATCAAAATTCATAGCGGGAATCAAAAATTATGGCCAGTTGAATATTCAGAAAGGTCGCTCTGAAATAAGTATAGCCCTTGAAATTTGACATTTTGCAAACGACCTCCATTTTCGATGAAACCACTTTTGTTAGATCGGGGATGCCAATTTATTGCTAGGTTTCAAATTCCATAATTTTTCGAATCAATATGTGAGCATGGCAAAGGAAAACTTGTTTGGTTGATTTCAGTCAAATTGGATCGACCAGAAAATGGCCATTTTTCAAATGGTCTCAAAATTCGATGAAATCAGTTTTGTTGGGACCGTATCGTCCCAACATAGCTAGATTTATTTTTCGGGAATTTTTGAAATCAGTATGTGGCCCCGGCAAATTAAAATGTACGTTCAAAACAGAATTTGAATGTTTTATATTTTAATTTGAAGAATAACTGACTGTAACAGTCGAATGGGCCTACGAAACATATTCCATTGTGTCCAGGATGGCGGTATTTTGTTTCGGGTGACAGTCGTTGGGTTTGAAATGGAGTTCGTATGGAAAAACCCCTAATTTTTGAATTAATATAAATATCGGCGAATAGGATTTTTTTCTTTATTATTTAATTTTATAAAAAATATCAGAAACCCCCGATCCTCTCTCTTTCTCGATGGTGAACTGAGCTCCATCCTTCCCAGCCAATTTCCAGCCAAACCGCTCACCATTACCCATCGACCCAGTTAAGGTTTTTGAAGTCCTTCTCGACCTCTTCAAATCAAGACCGACCTCGTTGTTCCTCGTCGCCCCATCTTCGAGAACAAGCACCTCGAAGATCACGACTTTGGAGAGCCGCTGCCTCTCAACCCCGACGTCGAACTGCACCAGACCCACCTCCACCTGAGCGCCTCTCCTAGCTCTAGAGCGTGGCACCAACGGATCGGCCTAAGGTTGCACGGATTTCGAGAAAACCCTAGACCTAGTTTTGAACCATCGTGAAAGGTATCGGCCTTTGTTTTTTAGAACTGATTATAACACTTCTAAGTGTTGCAAATCGTGATTTTCAAATAAAAATCATATCTTTTTGCTATGTTGAAGAAATTCGATGAAATAGGAAACATCGAACTCGTAGCAACATCATCTACATTTAGAAGAAGCTATAACGTATTCCGAGCTCGCCACAAATTTCAAAAGGACTAAAATCAATTTGAGACTTCTAAATTCAATATGGAATGGAAATGCGATGTATAAATTATATGAGCGAAGTATAAATTATATATGCATTGTGCACCTCTAGTATGAGCGTCATATAAGTTATATGAGCAATGTATAAATTATACATGCGTTGTAAAAATCATATATGTGTTGAAATGGAAATGAAATATATATATATATATATATATATATATATACACACACACACACACTCCCCTCGTCCACAGACGATGGACGATATGAATTGATTGTGATTGACGTGAAATTGATTGATAATGCGAATGGTTGAAAATTAGTTGAAATGCGAATGGTTGGAAATAATTGTTTGTGGTTGAAAGAAATTGTTTGTGGTTGAAACAAATGGGAATTGTTGTGGAAAATTCATATGATATGAAATTGATCTAAGATCATTTAGATAAGCCCCTTATGGAATGTCGCAAGGCCTAAGGTAGTGCGAGGAGCCGTACTTGGGACGGTGCCGGTTTTTAACCCTTACCATTATGCTGCCAAAATTTTCAGTAATATCTATGTGTTTGAATTATTTTCATGTGTTGAATTATATTCATGTATCGAATAAATTGTTTAGATAATAAAAATCACATTTTTATTATGCGTATGAAGTATATGAAATATTAGTGTGTTGAATAACATTCGTGTATTGAATAAATTCTTTAAAAGATAAAAATCACATTTTTATCATATGTATGGACTATATAAAATACTAGTGTTTTAAATAAATTATTTTAACTTCAAAAATAACATTTTTATCTTATGTATGAAGTATATAAAATATTCGTGTTTCAAATAAATTGTTTTAACACCAAAAATAACACTTTTATCTTATGTATGAAGTATATAAAATATTCGTGTTTCAAATAAATTGTTTTAATGATAAGAATATCATTTTTATTATATGTATGGACTATTTAAAATATTCATGTGTTGAACAAAAGGATTGATCAATAAAATTTACATTTTATTGTGAATATGAAGTGCTAAAAACATTCATGTGTGGAATAAATATTTTGAACGATAAAAATATCGTTTTTATCACGTATACGACTCACAAAAAATACACATGTGTTGAAACATATTTTTGTTCGCCAAAAATATCATTTTTATCCTATGAATGATGAGTTAAAAATAAACGTGTTTTGAAACAAACATTTGTTCGCTAGAAATATTACTTTTAGTTTGGTTCCGCATATATATGCATGTGCTGAAAAGGAATATGGATTAGCTGTTGAGTAAAGAATATATTTGTGTGCCTGACAAATAGGTAACCCTTAATGAGTTGGCCGCGCGATTTTATTATTATATAAACTCCTGTGAATGTCGTTGGATGCGGAGTGTTGGTTATTCTATGTGAAATAATAAACATCGCCATAGGATAATAACAATTAATTTGAACTATACTACATGGCATACTTCTTGAAGATATCATACCCTATCATGTACCACATAAGCATTTGGAGCCTATGTGACGAGGTTGAAGATATACCAAACAAACGAGAGGCTTGTATGGCGATGACTAAATTTCAGGTTGAACTGAAGACTGATATGGACTATATAAAATATAAAGGTGAATTGCCAGATTAATAAAAACCCCATGCGAGCTTGGAGGTGACAATAAACACGTCTCTCTAGTCATTAAGGCACAAAAACCATTTATAGTGTGACGAAAATTTATTCTCTGGAGTTATGATCTATACACTCTCCCCTGTGGACACCGGAATATATCACTATAAATATGTGCATGCTTTTTAGGATTTATTGGGTGCCTAATACTGCCCAATAAATTTCAAAACCCCTCCCCGTGCAAAGGAGGTTATGGCGAAATTTTCTAAAATTTAAAGGCATTAGTGAAATACTTGAAGAGAAAACGATATGGAAATCGTCAAATGAATTATATATATATATATAAAAATTAAATAAATGAATCACGCAGCTGCACTTCGTGTTTTGGAATCGTAATTTAAAACGATTGTACAGAGAAATCCGACCATCGGATTTCGCCGAAACCGGAACCATTGTGTTTGCTTTGGAAAAATCTTTCCAACGATATAAATTTTGTTAAAATCTAACGGTTGGATTGTGTGAAATGTTTAATTCAAATCTGAATAAAAACAGTGCCAGAATGAATTATATTTATATATATACATACATATATATACAAATATAAAATAAATAAAACGAATAACAACGCTGCAGTTCGTATTTTGAAATCGTAACTTTAAACGATTATATCGGGAGATCCGATCATCAGATTTTCCCGAAACTAGAACCGTTGGGTTCGCTTTGAAGAGATCTTTCCAACGGACTTAACTTCTTTAAGATCCGATGGTTAGATTTGGAGAAAAGTGTAAATCAAAATTAGAGAAAAACAGCACTAGGGCCACATTATGGCCTGAAACGCCGTTTAATTAAATGGCGCTATTTTTAAATAAATAAAAATAGTGATATATCATTATAAAATATTATAGGCGATATGGAATGGAAATAAACCGATTCTACTTGTTTTGCTTGATATTTGATGGTCGAATGTGTTTGACATTAAAATTTTATATAGAACTGAAATGTGGATGTCGAATAATTTAACCACGGACAGAGTTGATTTGAATTCTAATATACGTGAATTATTTGAAAAGGCCGAGTAATTCTCATTACAAATAACTGATCGACGAATAAAGGTCGAAGATATGAAGTCGTTGCAAGACCGGTGATCTTCACACCGTGTAGATTACTATTGATGCCTTTGAGATGGGTAACTCCCTTGACGAGGTCACAGTGGTAGTAGTCCAACGTACTTGTTGATTGTCCGGATATGTGAGGGCCTCAAACCTGTATTGGACATACGGGATGAGGAATAAGGTGCCTCCGGTTTCATTCAAACCCAGAATGGACTTGTGAATGGATGTGTGTCTGACGCGTATTATGTGCTGTATTCATTGATCTGTACTAAATATATATTTGTTTGGCGACAGAAAATTTATTCTCTTGCTTAATTCCCTTCTCTAAGATGTACGAACTCAGAGGTTGTATATCGGTAGACATCAGTGGTATGGTGCGGATTGATAGCGTGGCATACAAATATGCAAATGATCGAGGCTTTTGTTGAAAAGCAGAGTCTTGTAGTAGATGATCAAAGCATGGCTTTAATATAGCATAGCTTTGTGTATAGTGTTGATTCGTGAGCATCACACCTCGGTATGAGTTAAAAATGGGATAAGGACCGCTGGGAGAATACGACGTTTCTTTCTAGCTATGGGTGGTGTCAGCGTTTTACTAGCCCTGACATTGTTGATTATTATACCTTTGTGGCTATTGGAATGCAAGGCATCCTCGATTATATAGGTCTCTATGGAGCCAATGGATAGAAACGATAGGACCGAGAAACATGTGTTCAGGAATTGCCAATCCACTAACGTAAGTATGGACTGGACCAGCCGATTCCAAGGGCTACCCAGAGTGTGTAGTCCTGGGCAATTTGCTAGAGTGTCTCGAAGTCGGTGAGCAGTTTACCCCTTGCCTCGACTCATGATGGAATCCAAATTTCCAATACAAAATCATGGATTTGATTGTAACTCATATATGGCGACATAGTGGCATGGGACGCTCATATTGTCTATGATTTATATTTATGATTGAATTTTCTTTTGAAACATATATACACTAGTAATAATATCAAATGATTTTGCTTTACACGTATTAAGCTTATTTTGGCCATTATAAGGTAAAACTCTATCCTCTGGTTTGCGTTGCATTGTGTGATGGGACTTGAGTCTTATAACGGCTGCATTTTTATAAAAAGCATTGCGTTGTTTAAATAGTTTACCTTATTTAATTCACTAGCAATCACTGGAGTAAACCCCGTTCCGCGAAAGTGGCACGGTCCTATGATTTGCCTTGTTATTGTTGTTTATCCAGTTAAGTAGATTTCTCATACCAGTCCCATGACTGACTCGTAGTTTGTTTCACTTTGCAAACTCGGGTGCCCTTATTTTTTACATGGGCAGCCTAGTGACAGGTTATATTTTGGCTTTTGCACTACAGCATGGAGTGCAACTTTTGGCTTGTATGGCGAGGACTTGACTTCCCAGTATTTTGGATATTTGATATTCCGCCATTAGTATCTTTTGTATATGATTCCGCTTATCGCGATGTAGACAGATTTACTTCTATTATGTATCTATGATGTATATGTCTCGGTGATCCTGATGTAGACTGATCATTTCTTTTTATGCACTAAGTTGTATCCTACACTGTGCTACTCTGATGTTATTACATATTATGATTCCACTGTCATACTGATGTAAATTATTCTATTATCTGTTTATGTTATTATATGTTCTCTGCTAATGATGATTAATGTGTTATATTCCAATGATTATCCTTAATTCCATGATATGGGGTTTTGAGATCGTCACAACTGTGTTCTTAAACGACATTTGTTCTTTAACCCAATTTACAGTGAAAATATAATTTGGAAGTTATAAATCTTTTATTAAGATTTAATGGAAATTCTCCAAAGTAGAGTTTTCCAATTTAATATATTAAATTGGAATTGAATGGGATTCGATTTAATAATAATCGAGATGAGATTCTGTAAAAGAAGACCGTTATTGTATATGGAATTTAAAAGGCTTTGCCTTTATTCCATTTATATTATTAGTCTGATACAGATATTTATATCGATTATATATTGATTTGTTTTCAGTAAAAATTCCATATTTAATGGAAAATGATTTTGGGTTTATCATGAACTGTGTTTTAAATGACATTGGTTCTTTAACCCAGTTAAAGACAAGATTTATTTCTTAAAGTTGAATAATCATAAAGTAATGTTTTTTGATATTAAAACCAAATTGGACTTTTAATGAATATCTAAAAAGAAGGTTAATGAATAAATTTAAAAGAATTTAACTTTGATAAAATTAATGGGAACCTTTCCCTAATAATTTGAATATTTATTTATAAGAATATTCTAAATTGGAATAAGGCATATGATGTGTTTTCATAGCACTTTATTATTGATTATAAAATACGCGAGTTATTCGAAAAACCCGGGTTTAACCCATTCTGGATAATTTCTGCAATGATTAAAAATCGAAGATGAAAACAGTGGTTGAAGAGCGGAGGTCTTAACATCGTTTGGGGGATTACCGATGTCTTGATTAGGAGGCATCCCAAGACAAGGTAATAAGTGGTGATCTTCCATACGTACTTGGATATCGATGGACATGCGAGAATCTCTCTCCTGTATTAGACATATGGGACGAGGGATAAGGTGTCTCCGGTTTTGTTCAGACCCAGAACGAACTTATAATGGGATGGTATTTCTATCGATGTATTCCTTTATGTTGTATTTGTTGATCTCTGCTAAATATATATATATCTATTTGGTGGTGGAGAATTTATTCTCTTGCATAACACCCTTCTCTGAGACGTACGAGCTTAGAGGTTATATATTGGCAGAAATCAATGTTATGGTATGGATTGACAATCTGGCATGCTAAGATGCAAATGATCAGGACTTTTGTTGAAAAGCAGGGCCTTATGGTTGATGATCAAAGCACAACCTATTTAGGCATAGCTTTGTGTATAGCGTTACTTCGCGAACCTAACATCCCGGTAAGAGTCAAAAACGGGGCAAGGGAATGCAAGGAGTTCACACGTTTCTTTCTAGCTAGGAGAGGTATCGAGGTTTTGCTAGCCCTGACATTTTATTTATGTAGATGATAGATTATGAGGCCTCAGTTATATTGGTCGATAGTGACCAATTTATAGGTTCAATAGGACCGGGAAGCGTGTGCTTAGGAGTTACCAATCCACTAAAGTATTTGTGGACCGGCCTGCAGGATCCAAGGGTTCGCCAGCGTTCGAATCCTAAGACATTTGCCAGAGTGTCTCGAATCGGTAAGGAGATCGTCCCTAGCCTTGACTCGTGATGGAAACCCAACCTCCAATACGACACCGTACGGTTTTGAATGTAAAACTATCATGGCGACATGATATATGGTAGTTATGTCGTCTATGATTGATACATTATGATTGAAATGTTTTTGAAACATATATACATTAATAATAATATCAAATCCGTTTTATCGTATCAAGCATTTTTGACCATTTTAAGGCAAAACTCTATCCTTCGGTTTGCATTGCATTGTGTGATGGGGCTTGAGTCTCATAATAGTTTCATTTTTCTAAAAAGCATTGCGTTGTTTAATGATTTACTTTATTTATGCACTGGCAGTCCAATGGAGTAAACCCGTTCCGCGTTAGCGGCGTGGTCCTCTGATTAGCCTTATTATTAGATATATAAGTAAGATTTCTCATACCAGTCCCATGACCGACCTGTAGTTTATTTCACTTGCAAACTCGGGTGCCCTCTTTTCCACACGGGCAGTTGATTAGCTTATTTTGCAGATATATTGAGCAGGATTCTGGATTGAAGCGTAGAACTGTGTCCAAAGCATTGATAGTCTTCCGTTTTATTGTATTAAGTTTATTGTACTTTAATCTTCAATTGTAATATAATTCGATGTACTCTGATATATTCTGTACTCTGATGTAACATTATTATAATGTTTATAAAAGTCTTCTGTTATTTGTTCTGATGTGTTGTATGCCTAGAGTTAACGTTTTCAGGTTTTGAACGGTCTTGGTCGATTTAGCGATCTATTAGGTCCGGTGAAATCAGAATCGCTACATATGTGCTCTTCCAGGCTTTTAATTCATAAACATATGAAAATATTAAGAATAAAAGTTATGAAGCAGTGATTAATTTATAAAAAGACTTTGAATTGTAAACTTCTGCCAAACTCTTTGTATTTGGTTCTTATTATTTTAATTTTCTTCCTTCACATTTTTCTTTCATCTACTGCATTTTTTTCTCTGTTGTCACCTATGATTATCAACCTTTCTAGTTACTAATCTACATAAATCACATTTATTACAATGGAGCGCAGGTTATATTTAACTCATTTCCCATTTTTAAAAGTTACAAATCATCAAACCATTACAACTCTTGAACATTCACATTTATTCCTACACACATATTTACATTTACTCAGTGTCTACACACTGCTATCAGTTATTTTCTTGATTCGGCAGCAATTTCTTGATCTACCATAGCAATAACTAATATTAACTCGACTTACATCGGCTTAACAAATAAGGTATACTTCACTAAGTTAACATGATCGTGTTTCACATGTATTACTGATTAACAACAAAATATGATAAGGTTACCATGAGTACATTGATGCTTGTAGATATACTGACATCACACGCCTATATCAAGTAGTACCAGTCAACAAATGTAAAAGATGAATCAATGACTATATTGCATTATCCAACAGAATAAGCTCGAGAAAATAATTTTCTTTCAAAATAGAAAAAAACAATTTTCCATGTTTACATACACATGTATACACATGCGGCTAAGTGTATACATATGCAGCTTCAAACAACTTTATTTTATCTAAAACTCATGTAGGCTAACATCTCAGTATCACATATATTCTTGGGTCCAAAGGGTTATATATATAACAACAAATATACTTAGTTTTAAACTAAATGTCTAGATGCAAACGTAATTCTAACCTCTTAGCATCGACCTACCATTTTCATTATATTCCTCGTATCAAAATAACAGAACACAGAGATTAAGAACTAGTATCTGTTGTAACTGATTTAGTTTGTATAAATGATCCAAACTATATATACATATGATTTCTAAATTTCCAATATCCTATGCGAGTACCCACCGACATGTATGAATACATAAATAACTTAGTGTGCATAAACATACGATTAACAAGATATCACAAATTTCCGCAAGTGGGAACAGGCAAAAAAAATAAGCCCTAGATCCATCACTCAATATATATATATATATATATATATATATATATATATATACACACATACACACACACATGCACAGGTATCTATATACATAATTAAAATTTGGATGTGTACAAAAATATATACGGCAAACAAGGGTTGGCAATACATTTCGGTTATAGCAGTGAAAGGAAAAGCCAAGGACCACACATGCAAATCCCAACCCAGGTCATACTGTTTTATTTAATTTATATTGAAATCAACTTTCTTGAAACTATAATTAATCATGAGTTGACACTCACCTTAAAACTGCGAAATAGAAGCATGATGAGCAGCACGGTGGAAGGAGCGAGAAGAGGGTTCAGCAGCTCGCGAATGTGGCGGCTCAGGTGCTGGCGAACAGAGAGGAGGAGCGGCTACTATCCACTCTTCTTTTCTGCACTGCTTGGTTTCACACCGGACGTGGAAGAGGGACAACTGCGGACCGAAGTTAGGTGTGCAGAGGCAAAAGGGATCGGTTACCGTGTCAGTGGTGGTCTCAAGTGGAAAAGGCGATGGGAATCAATGGCCAATTAAAGGATGCTTGATTTTAACATGGAAGAGAAGGAAATCAGTTAAGAGACGGGATGGAGAGCTCGTACCTTCTGGCTACGCGCAAGGAGGTAGCGATTTGGGATTATCAGGGAGAAAGTGATTTTGAGGAGCGATGGAGGCCATGGCAATTTTTTTATTTGCTGCCATTTTTGAGTTTTTGGGGAAAAACTTTGGCTGAGAAAATAATGAAGGGGGAGGGCTGTTTTGGTTGATAAATGAAAAGAAGACGGTGAAAACCAAAACGAGGACGTATGGTGACCATCAGAGCCAAAAGAACACGTGGCCATATGCCCATTTTAAATTACAACAAGTGTATTTTTTTTCTTTAACAAATGCTAATTACAAGTGTAAACATTCAATTAGATTAATTACAAAAGTGAAGTAAATTATACTATCAAGCTAAAGTAAAAGTAACCTATATTTTAAATTGTAAAACTTTGTACACTAGTAATTAATCTCATTGAGATAAAAAGAATTCTTATATATTATTTTGGATTTTTTAATTCAAATTTAAACTAAAACGATAAACAATGTTATATTAAATAAATAAAATTTCTTTTATTAAAATATCAAACTGATTAAAATTCAAATTTTAAGGATCAACTTGTTATATATACAAATTTTAAATTCTATGTTTATTTCAATTATACAAGTAATAAACTGAATTATCGTCTATATTCAATATTTTAAAGAACATATTACAAGTTTACAATTGAAATAAATTTAGATATTCAACATTTTTGAGACGACCCGAACTTCCCCGGTAAGGAAAGCCCAGATACTTTGAGATCAACACACAATCGAACGCAAACAGAAGAACATTTCATTGTTTATTACAACAATTCCATCAGAATACAAGAATATACAGAGAATAAACAAATATTACACGATAGAAAAATATGAGAGATTACAATACATTACATAGCAGCAGAAAAATAATACAATATACAACTGAAAGAGATATACGGATACAGAGCTTTTCGGATATCATTCCAGCTGTAAACCAGGTTCCTATGAATATAAATCTGCAAAACCAAAACTACTAGCTGTCCGTGTGGAAAATAAGGGCACCCGGAGTTTAGGTTAAAACAATAAACTCCAGGTCAGTCATGGGACTGGTGTGAGAACTAAAACAGTTATTAATCTTTATTTTACAGTTAGGCAAATCAAAGGACCACGCCGTATAACACGGAATGGGTTTCCTCCCAAGAACACCAGTGCATAAAACAACAACGCAATGCTAAATAAAGAACAATGAAGCTATTATAAGACCCAGGTCCCATCACACAATGCATCGGAGGATAGGGTTTTACGTTATAATAGCCAAAGAATGCTTGATACACCAAATTTCATCTTTTATTATTACTATGAGTGTATAGTGTATAAAACAACTTCAAATCATAAGTATCAATCATAGACGACATAAGCGCCCCATCCCACTATGTCGCCATACTAGGCTCTACAAATAAAACCGCAAAGTCACGTATTGGAAATTGGATTTCCACTTGTGAACCGAGGCCAGGGATCGTCCTCTACCGATTCGAGACAATATAGCCTACCATGTCTCAGGACCCAGACTCAGGTGGGCACTTGGATCGTCAGGGCCGGTCCACCGATGTGGATTAAAATGCCTGAAACTGCGTTTCCCCACCCTTTGGGGCATAAATGAGCCAACGAATGACTCCATCGGACCCGAATCGTCCGATCAAACCAAGGTGCCTCGCAACAGCAACAACCACACAGGTGAAAATAATATAAATGTCAGCCAGTTTAAGCACTGGCACCACCACTAGCTAGAAAGAAACGCATGTCCTCCCTGAGGTCCTCTCCTGTTTCTGGTTCACAACCGGGTGTGAGGCTCACGAATCCACACTACACAAAGCGATGCCACAAAGGCCGTGCTTTGATCATCAACCACAAGACTCTGCTTTTCAACAGAAGCTTAATCATTTGCATCTTAGCATGCCACACAGGCAAACCACTCCATGCAACCAATATCCATCAATCACACAGAATGATATCCAATGTCAGACACACAGTCCATTTACAAGTCCGTTCTGGGTCTGAATGAAACTGGAGGAACCTTATTCCTCGCATATCCATCGATCTCCAAGTATGTCTAGACGATCACCAACTGATTCCCTCCTCTTGGGTGTACAGCCCAACCAAGATCATCAGTAATCACCCAAACGATGTGAAGACCTCTGGTCTTTGACCACCGTCTTCATCCTCGACACCACGTCGAATCAGTTATTCAGAATGGGATAAACCCGGTCTTTCTGAATAACTCGCATATATAATAAACAAGTGCTACACAAACACAACATATGCCTCATTCCAATTCATCAGTCACTAACCGTAAATTAGTAAGAGAACAGTTCCCCAAATATTAACCCCGAAGGCTGAAACCAACATCAGATCAATACCCAGGAAACCATTCATCTTAACTAATCTTCAGTTAATCGCTAAATTTCACATTCTTAGGGATAGGTTCCCATTAATTTTATCAAAGATAAATTCCTTAAATTTATTCTTTAATCTTCTTTTGAATATCAATTCAACTAGTCGGGATTAGTAAACCAAACCGAAGTAATCATTTATTTTATTTCCCAATCCCAACCTATTCATCCCATGAAGTAAAACTGGTCATACTTCATTTTTAATACCATGGTGTTATCGGTAAATTTAATTACCATTTAACGTTCAAATCTAATTAAAGATTTAACTATCGCCTGGAGCAAAACTGGTGATACTCCATTCTCGATCTTTTCAATCTAATTAAAGATTCATTAAAACTCCACTTAGTTTTAATCTTCCTGTCTTTAACTGGGTTAAAGAATCAATGTCATTTAAAACACGGTTCACGATAAACCCAAAATCACATTTCATTCTATCAGCCTTTAATCGTAAAGTAGCAAGTGAGCAATTCCCTAAGTATTAACCCCGAAGGCCGAAACCAACAACAGATCAATACCCAAGAAACCATTAAACTTAACTAATCTCCAGTTAGTTTCTGATTTTCTTAACTCGGTTGGGTCTAATAACAGAATTATTGAAGATACCGTTCACGACAACCCAAAATCACATTTCATTAATTATCGGGCTAAAGAACAAGTGTTATTTAAAACACCGTTCACGATAAACCCAAAAATCAATTCAAATTCAATTCCAATTAAATACCATTTGATTGGTACACTTCATCAAATCTAAATAAAAAGATTGAATCTTTTTCACAACTGGTTTTAAGAACAGTGTTAATGGTGACACCATTCACGACAAACCCAAATCACATTTGATATTAAATACAAGGCTTTGAATAGAAAATATATCGGCTTATATTCAATATCAAATTCTACGACCAACAAATATCGTATTGGAAATAACGATATTGATATATCTTTCAAATTCCCATAAAAATATCTGTATCATCACGAAATCTAACATCGAAATATTCCAAAGATAATTTCGATTCCAATCCATTCCAATTCAATTATTGGAAATTCTGTTTATTTTCAAAACCATTCCAAATCCACTTTATTTATTTTAAAAATAAATAGAATTATAATTTTAGTTCAAAACTAGTTCTTTTCGATAATAATCTATTTTTATCTTTTCAAATATGGAGTTTTCCATCCCAATTCTTCACAAATCATTTCTTATGATTTTACACAAATTATTACTATTTTTAATAATTTTATCAAGGCCCGTAAGGTCGATTCCCATCAACGGCCGTCGAACTGCACTTACAGCGACCTTTTCCAAATTTGATTTGGACTTAATTCCAAATCCAACCATTGGATTTCAAATCTCTAATATTCGTTAGAAAACTCTTTTCGATAAGAACCCAACAGTTCCGGTTTTAGGAGGATCCGACGGTCGGATGTCCCGCAATATCCATTCGAAGTCCATGGTCGAAATTCGCGAACTGCCGCGGTGCGGCGCGTTCTATTTAGGCCATTATATATATATATATATTATATATATTTCATCGATTTCCTTTCAAAACTTATTTTATATATTGTTTAAAATTCGTTTTCAAAACGATTTCAACTTCCTTTTCAATTTCAAATCAAAATCGAATTTTTCAGTATAAATTCATTTTAATTTCATTTCAAATCGATTTCAATTCAATTTCAATTTAATTCGAAATTCAATTCATTTAAATTTAATTCGAATTTCAAATCTATTCAATTTAATTCAAATTTCAATTCATTTCAATTTAATTCGAATTTCAATTCTATTCAGTTTGATTCGAATTTCAAATCTATTCAATTTAATTCGAATTTTGAAATCACTTTCAATATTCATTGAAAAATGAATAAAATTGATATAAATATCGGTCATGTCAAAATGGCGTCAATCTAATCAACACGGCTTTTATTCAACACATGAATGTTTATTCTATTCAACACATGAATATTTTTCAATTCAACACATGAATTTATTTTCTATTCAACACATGAATTTATTTTCTATATTGGAATGAGGCCCAATCAATTACCATATAATGTTAATTATATGGATTTTCTACAACACATGTATATAATAGCAATGATAAATAATCAACCATCATCCAGAGTGCACCACACAACTGCATAAGCATTAAATATAAATATTTAACGCTTATAACAGCCTGTCAATCAGTCGATCGACATACAACTAATTATTGGGATTAGTGTATGTCATATATCATCCCAATACCCATGTGGGGTTTCAATCAATCAAACACAGATTTTATTTGTGCAGTTGGGCGATGTAAAATTGATCGTCCCAATCTGAAACACCCCACCTTCGTTAGGGTCACTCTCAAAGGGAATGCCCTAATTTTGGTGGAGGTTTATAAGTATAAGTCACAGATACACAAGACAGATATAAATACACATATTTTTGAACAGCGGAAAACAACAGCAATTTTCATTTCAACAAAATACGTGTTACACAAACCATGTCATAATTGTCTTACAATACTTCCAAAAACATTACATTTTTCATAACTGTCTTGCTTTCATTATTTAAAGAAGCATAAAAACAAAAGTAAACTGCATAAGTCCCCATAGTTGCAATCCAAAGCCATAGTCCAAAACGAAAGAGATCCAAGCAATACATTCTTTCTCTTCAAGCTGGATGTGAAAACTGTTCAAGCTGCGGTATTCCCTCCATGTGGACCTAGGGGGGAAACGAAAGAAAAGAAGACAAAAGAAAAGTAGAGTCAGATATAAAGCCTGAGTAAGTCTAGGACTATTCAGTCTATGAATAAAGTATTGGGCATGATAAGTATAAACTGGAAATGGGAAAGCACTATAAACTATGTTAAGTTGTCGAGAGTCGAATATACTATCGTACCCCATATTAATCTCTGCATCCATATAAACTAGTACCCAACAGGCACCCCATAATCAGGGTGAAGTGATCCATTTCTAATGATCGGCTCCTACTCGCATAGTTACATGTGTCTTACGGCCCCCGAAGTTGTAGTTACCTATGTTGGTCCCACCATGGGGTGTATCAAGTCCCATGGTGGCGGCCCGACACAATTCTAGAATGCACAGGTATACTACTGGTGTCCAGTGCCTTATTTTTCTGCGCCGGAGTGCGTGCACGCCCGCACCCCGTTAGAACCTAAACTGCTACACCACCGCCGTCGATTTGACCTCTTACAGTCAGCCCAGTAATCGTGCCCCACCCTTCCTAGTTCAGGGTATTCTGATACACCTTGTAGGGTTACTGCTGAAAATGGTCCTCCGCTACTAGGTTTTCTATTTCTAGCCAACATGCTAAGTTGGTTAAGTGTTTTGTAAACCTAACCCCCAATCAGTCTGTATAGTTTAGCATGTTCCATTTTGATTAAGTATTAACTCAATTTACTTAATCCTATCAATCCTGACTCAGCCTTAATTGTCTTATTAAAGCCTCGACCTCTCACATTAGATAGGTATTGTTGTGGCTGCCTGTTGCCGGTTAGGTCCGGGCAGTCTTACGCCACAACTCAGTCTAACCTCGGGTCTTTATTGGGCTCAATGTTTAACCACCCACATTGGATAGGTATTGTTGTGACTACTGGACAACCGGGCGGTTCCGGGCAGGTTTACATCACAACTTAATCCAACCACAGGTTAAACACATCGTATTTTCTAAATTTTCATATTTTGTCTCTTTTCTTTTTATATGTAAATATTTGCGGCCCATTATTCAAATTCATCTTTATTGGGTAAAATTAATTTATACTACTTAATTGTTTTCAAGGTCGTTGGCATGCGTCAAATATGCCAACACATATGTTTATATTTTAACCCAAACGTCATTACCCACGTTTTATACATTCGCTACAATATAACATATGTTGGGTTTAACATTTAAACCCAACTTAGCCACATGAAAAAGGGGAGGCTTAGAACATGGTGTTTATATATTCTAAGTAACATCAAAAGGGGAGTGTGAACGCATGAACTTGCAACATAACGATCTAATTAACATGAATTAGGCACTTGTGAACTTGCATTGTAATAACATATAATCATGGCATAAACATACCTAAACATGAATCATTCTATTCATATAATCATGGCATAAACATACCTAAACATGAATCATGGTTTTTAATCTATTCATGTAAACTTGCAATTGGAATGTAAATCTAACTTAATTATGTGTCACATATATTATCATATGATTTTGATAACAACATAGGCCTAAAACATGTTTTCAATTAGGCATAACACCAAACATAGTTTAGTCATGTTCATAGAGTCAACATAAGTTTACAAGGATGCTTACTTTTGTCTCTAATACAAAAGTATGGTTTTACACTTGAATCATGATGCCAATTCCAACATAAATTCATATGAGTCATAATACCCAAATGGATCCAACTACACTAAAAGTGATTATAAAAAAAATATACATCATGTTGGCATAATAGCAAACTATATACTTGCATGAATCTCAAATAAACTACCACAAACATATAGTTGTTAACTTTCAACATGAATCATATACTTGCAATTTATCCAATAGGTCTAACATCGTTATACCGCAACATCCCAAATCGATTAGAATCATAGCAACATACAATTATGAATTATTAGCACCACAAATTAAGTACAATTCCATTTCTCGTTTTACACAAATCAAAACACAATTATTCATTCATATCGGAATAACACTCTACTTACAACCTATGACGAATCTTCAATTCAGGTTTCTGAATTCTGAATTTGGAGATGTTATCCTTTGTTGTAGGCGTTGTTTTGATTTAGTTGTCATTGCTTTAGGCTTTTGATTTGTCTCCTAATCGTCTCTCAATTTTGACGGCTATTCCTAGTCTTTCCTCAGCAGCATGACAGTCTCATTCTCTTTTTTTATTTGTATGAATTAGTTGGAGTCTTAGGTCCTTTTTATAGAGTCTGTTAATTGATTAGAACCGTCGATGGAGCTTGGATTAATATTAGCCGTTCGTGTGAAGTAGAGGCCAATCAGGAGCTGACACCTAGACCTAGTGACAAGGCAAGGCTCAGAAATTCGGCCAAGCACAGACTAGGCCAGCCAGGAGGGCTGGGTTTGACCTGGCTCAGGGGTCAGGTCGACTCCCCAGTCGACCCCCGTGTTGACTTGGTAGTCGACCTGGGTAGCCCCAGGTCGACTACCCAGTCGACCTGGGTGCCTTGGGCGGGAAAATTCCCGCCCTGGCCAATCTGGCCCGATTTTTGAAAGTTGTATCTGATTTCTGAGCTATTTCTGTCTGTTTGAATTTTAAACTGAACTCTGAAACTTTCGGAGGCCATATCTTCTTCATATGGAATCCGTTTTACGCAAACTCGGACTCTATTTTCAAGCAGAATTCCGAGACGAACGCAATGGCGTATCCCGTTTCCCTTAATTCTTTGATTTGAAATTAATTATACTTTAATTTGTGAATTTCACTGTTATAGAATACATGGGGTGTTACATTCTCCCCCACTTAAAAGGATTTCGTCCCTGAAATCTTCAAGTTCAGGAAGAATGTATATCCTAACATCCAAACGTCCATCTACTCATCCATCAAACACGAGCATCCATTGTCCTTAAAAGACTTCTAATGCTTCATGATCATATGCGAAGTGTGTGTACATGTACTTATCTGATGCAAAATCAGGCGGCCTACTGATTCAGTTGACCTCCTTAATGCAAATTATGTAAGTGTCTTGAATCCATTATGTATGCAAATTTTCCTATTCATGATTCTACATGAGTGCACAATCATTCATATATAAATGCAACATCCATATGACAACACATTAAACTTCAACCATATAAGAATGTAAATACATATATGCATATGCAATATGAAGTGACTGGGCCGATCTAAAACCTAGATTGTGTGTGTATATGCAACCACGAGCAACCACTAGCAATCACTTGCATCCACTTGCAACCATCATCCATAACATGTTTCAATTACATGTTTTCATCCAAAGGGTTTCTACCTAAAAGATAAGGTCGAGGAGATATACCTAAAAAGATAGATAAAAGCGCAACTTAAGGAAAAAGAAAGATCAAAGATGTACCCTTGAAAAGAAAAGGGTAGGCTGCGCGAATTCTAGCTTCAGTTTCCCAAGTTGCGTCTTCCTCGGCGTCGCTCCACTGAACTTTGACGAGCTTGACTTCGTCGTTGCGTAGCTTTTTCACTTCCGTTCCTAATATGCGTGTTGGAACTTTCCTCACGGTTGCTTCGCATTCCACTTCAGCTTCTTCTAGGATATTTGGCTCTACCACTTCAGCAGATTCATGTAGACATTTTCGGAGGTGCGAAACATGGAAAACGTTGTGAACTCCGGCCAGCTTTTCGGGTAGCTCTAATCTATAGGCCATTTTCCCAATTTTCACGATGATAGGGAATGGCCCTACGAACCTTGGTGCTAGCTTCCCTATGGATCCAAAACGAACAACGTTCCTTAGCGGAGATACCTTAAGAAAGACTCTGTCCCCAACCTCAAATTCAAGGTCAGTCCTCCTCTTGTCGGCGTAGGATTTCTGTCTGTCTTCGGCTGTCTTCATCCTTCTTCGTATCAAGTCCACTTTCTCTGAAGTTTCTCGGATCATATCTGGCCTAAGTATGAGCTTATCAGTAGACTCCCACCAACAAGTGGGCGATCGGCACGGTCTTCCATATAAAGCTTCGAAGGGCGCCATTCCGATGGTGGCTTGGTAGCTGTTGTTGTAGGCAAATTCCACCAAAGGAAGATGGTCTTCCCATGTCCCTCCGAAGCCAAGGACGCACAGTCTTAAAAGGTCCTCCAAAACTCTATTCACTCTTTCCATCTGGCCGTCGGTTTGGGGGTGATAGGTTGTACTCAAGCATAACTGTGTGCCTACCGCTTCTTGCAGACTCCACCAAAACTCACTTGTGAAGATAGGGTCTCGGTTACTAACAATGTTGGATGGTATTCCATGGAGTTGAACAATTTCCTTGAGATAAAGAGATGCTATGGATGAGGCAGATCTTTTACTCTTGACAGGTAAAAAGTGGGCGCTTTTAGTAAGCCTATCCACTATAACCCACATGCAAGTGTTGCCTCTTCTAGACCTAGGAAGCCCATCAATGAAGTCCATTGAGATGCTATCCCACTTCCACTGTGGGACCTCTAGAGGATGGAGCAGACCGCAAGGTTTCTTCTGTTCCGCCTTAACCTGTTGGCAAACCATACACTTTGAAATGAATTATGCCACGTCTTTCTTCATGCCGCTCCAAAAGAGAGTTCTCTTTATGTCCTTGTACATTTTATCTCTGCCTGGGTGTATCGTCATCTTGGAGTGATGTGCTTCCTCGAAAACCTTCTTTACTAAATCCCTTGTCTGTGGGACGCATAGTCTTCCGTCTCGCCTTAGGCAACCCTTATCGTCGATGGAGTATTTGTTGAGGTGACTTGAAGTCTCACCCCTAATTAGCCTATCAATCGTTTCCACAAGCTGAGGGTCTTCGCGTTGTGCTGTCCCTATTGAGTCCACTAAAGTCGGGCGTACTTCGAGAGATGCTAGCAAGCCCGGTACAAAATCGGAGGAGGGCCTAAAGTTAAAACTGGCTATAAACTCTAGGCTTTTCCTTTCAATAAACAGCGGGCTTAGGGTTAGTTTCTTTCGGCTCAACGCGTCTGCCACTACGTTGCCTTTGCCCGGAGTGTAGGAGATCTCGAAATCGTACGAGGCAAGAAACTCCATCCATCTCTGTTGCCTCAAGTTAAGATCTTTCTGCGAGAAAAGATATTTCAACGATTTATGGTCAGTGTAAAGTTCGAACTTCTCACCTAGGAGATAGTGTCGCCAAGACTTGAGTGCAAAGACGATGGCGGCTAACTCAATATCGTCGGTCGGGTAGTTCTTTTCATGCACTTTCAATTGTCTTCCGCCATAAGCGACTACCCTTCCTTCTTGCATTAAGACAGCGCCTAGCCCTTTCCCACATGCATCTGTATAAACTGTGAACATCTTGCTTCCATCTGGCAATGTCAAAACTGGGGCTGTTGTAAGAGCCCTTTTCAGTCGTTGGAAAGCAAACTCGCAATCCAAGTCCCAATTGAACACTAGATTCTTTTTGGTCAACTTTGTGAGCGGAGCTGATATTTTTGCAAAGTCTCTGATGAATTTTCGATAGAAGCCTGCTAGCCCGAGAAAGCTTCGGACCTCTGTTGCGTTCTTTGGTGTCTTCTAATCCTGCACCGCTACTACCTTAGCCGGGTCTACTGCTAATCCTTCCTTGGATACTATATGCCCAAGAAATCTTACTTCCTCTCTCCAAAAGTGGCATTTTGGAGAATTTGGCTTTTAGCTGATGGACTCGCAGAGTTTCCATGATTGCTCTTAAGTGCTGAGCATGTTCCTCTTCACTCTTTGAGAAGATAAGGATATCGTCTACGAAGACCACTACGAACTTATTGAGGAAATCTCTGAATACCCTACTCATCAGGTCCACGAAGTAAGCAGGTGTGTTTGTCAAGCCGAAAGGCATGACAAGCCATTCAAAGAAGCGGTCTGGGGTTCTGAATGCCGTTTTATCGATACTATCATCAGCCACCCTTAGCTGATGAAAACCGGTCGCTAAATCGATTTGGGAGAAAACAGACGCTCCTACAAGCTGATCAAACAGATCGTCAATTCTAGGGAGAGGGTGCCTATTCTTTTTCATTAGCTTATTGAGCTCCCTATAGTCAACACATAGACGGAGTGAACCATCCGCCTTTGTGGCGAACACCACTGGAGCGCCCCATTCTGAAATGCTCCTTCTAATGAACCCCTTCTCCAGAAGCTCTTTAATCTATTTACTGAGCTCTTTCCTTTCCCGTGGAGCCATGGGTCTAACTGGCAACGCAGTGGGCTTTGCATTATCTACAAGATATATGCGGAAGTCTATCTCCTACTTCGGAGGTAAGCCCTTCACCTCTTCAAAGACATCCGGATATTCACGGACCACTCTAACCGATTGCAAACTCTCAACAGAAGCATCTAGCGATTCAAGATAACTAAGCATAACCGCATACGAGGGATTACAAGTAATTTCCAGAGTGTTACCGAGTTGGGTCCGAAGCCTAACCACCCTTTTCTCACAATCAAGGATGGCACCATTACTGGATAACCAATCCATGCCCAAAATCAAACCATATCCCGAGAAGCCCAAAAAAAAGGCACTACATCTAAATCCAACGCTTAGAATAGAAATTTTCAATCCCACACAGATCATAGACAAATGAGCCGGGCCCCCGATTGGATTTGAAACAATTAAGGGGTCCTCTACCATACTAGTTTCTAGGTGCAGAGATTCTACCAAAGTAGATGAGATAAAGGAGTGTGATGCGCCAGAATCAAATAAAGTGCGAACTGGGTGATCATAAAGATAAACTACATTTTCTACAGAAGTATTTATACCTCGCTGTTGTAGAGGTGGCGCTTCTAGCACATGAACCTGTGCCCATGAGGTGGATCCAGCCCTCAGCCCCTGCCCTTGTTTCTTTGGGCAATCCTTAGCCATGTGGCCTGTCTCACCGCAAGAAAAGCACCCACCATTCATCTTGGCCTTCTTTTTCCGGCAATCTTTCACTAAGTGCCCCACTTTGCCACAGAAATTACACTTCCTCTTCTCTTTGTTGTCTTTCCCACCCTTCTTAAAGTCTGTCTTCATAGGCTGTAAACCCTCTTTCTTCCCTTGAGAGCTTTCTGCCTTTGTCTCCCTCATTCCCTTATCCTCTTCGTTCAGCAATGCCATCTGCACCAATCTTTCATACGTAGCTCCCATGGGTATATGGGTCATGGCCAAACTGTGTAATGGCTCATTCAATCCTTTGACAAAGCGGAGAGCCTTCTTGTGCGGAGTGTTGACCAGGTCCAGTCCGAACCTAGCCAGCTGATCGAACTGATTAACATACTCTTTGACTGTCATATTCCCTTGCTTAAGAAATAAGAATTTTTCCAACTGAAGACTCCTTTCAGCTTCTAAGAGAAATTTAGCCTCAAACCTTGCCCTAAAGTCCTCCTATGTTTCCACTGGTCTTTTTGCATTGGTGACTTCCCACCAGTAGGAAGCCTCGCCTTTAAGTAGCCATACTGCTAGTTGTACCTTCTGCCTATCTTCTACCTCAAAGATGACAAATAAGTCCTCGGTTTCCTTCAGCCAATTCCTGGCTGCCACAAAGGACTCGGTTCCATGAAAGTCCTTTCCTCCCATAGCTTTAAAATCTTTACATATCTTAGCAAAAGTATTACCCCGCGGAAGAGGTGGAGGAAGAGGTGCTGCTGCAGCTGGATGATTTCCTGCAGCTGGGGGAGGAGGAACAGTGGGACCTGGCTGATTGGCCCTTACTTCTAAGAATCGTCTGAACCAACCAGGTATTGGTATACCCTCTGGCAAGTTAAGTTCTTCGGACATGCTGAAACAAAAAGGATAGATTCAAAACGAAGGATAAAAGATAGTACCTATGGCTTTGGGGGACTATGCCTTTTTTTTAAATTAAAATAACATTTTATCTTTAAAAATGCTTCTTTAAATTTTCTTTTTAGAAATGAATTTTCAAAACTTTTTATCTCATCTGTTAAACCTATGCTCTGATACCAAGTGAAACACTCCACCTCCGTTAGGGTCACTCTCAAAGGGAATGCCCTAATTTTGGTGGAGGTTTATAAGTATAAGTCACAGATACACAAGACAGATATAAATACACATATTTTTGAACAGCGGAAAACAACAGCAATTTTCATTTCAACAAAATACGTGTTACACAAACCATGTCATAATTGTCTTACAATACTTCCAAAAACATTACATTTTTCATAACTGTCTTGCTTTCATTATTTAAAGGAGCATAAAAACAAAAGTAAACTGCATAAGTCCCCATAGTTGCAATCCAAAGCCATAGTCCAAAACGAAAGAGAACCAAGCAATACATTCTTTCTCTTCAAGCTGGATGTGAAAACTAGTCAAGCTGCGGTATTCCCTCCCTGTGGACCTTGGGGGGGACGAAAGAAAAGAAGACGAAAGAAAAGTAGAGTCAGACATAAAGCCTGAGTAAGTCTAATTCTATTCAGTCTATGAATTAAGAATTGGGCATGACAAGTATAAACTGGAAACGAGAAAGCACTATAAACTAAGTTAAGTTGTCGAGAGTCAAATATACTATCGTACCCCATATTAATCTCTGCATCCATATAAACTAATTCCCAACAGGCACCCCATAATCAGGGTGAAGTGATCCATTTCTAATGATCGGCTACTACTCGCATAGTTACATGTGTCTTTCGGCCCCCGATGTTGTAGTTACCTATGCTGGTCCCACCATGGGGTGTATCAAGTCCCATGGTGGCGGCCCGACACAATTCTAGAATGCACAGGTATACTACTGGTGCCCAGTGCCTTATTTTTCTACGCCAGAGTGTGTGCACGCCCGCACCCCGTTAGAACCTACACTGCTACACCACCGCCGTCGATTTGACCTCTTACAGTCAGCCCAGTAATCGTGCCCCACCCTGCCTAGTTCAGGATATCCTGATACACCTTGTAGGGTTACTGCTGAAAAGGGTCCCCCGCTACTAGGTTTTCTATTTCTAGCCAACATGCTAAGTTGGTTAAGTGTTTTGTAAACCTAACCCCCAATCAGTCTGTATAGTTTAGAATATTCCATTTTGATTAAGTATTAATTCAATTTACTTAATCCTATTAATCCTGACTTAGCCTTAATTGTCTTATTAAAGCCTCGACCTCTCACATTAGACAGGTATTGTTGTGGCTGCCTGTTGCCGATTGGGTCCGGGCAGTCTTACGCCACAACTCAGTCTAACCTCGGGTCTTTATTGGGCTCAATGTTTAACCACCCACATTGGATAGGTATTGTTATGACTATTGGACAGTTGGGGGGTTCCGGGCAGGTTTACATCACAACTCAATCCAACCTCGGGTTAAACACATCGTATTTTCTAAATTTACATATTTTGTCTCTTTTCTTTTTATATGTAAATATGTGCGGCCCATTATTCAAATTCATCTTTATTGGGTAAAATTAATTTATACCACTTAATTGTTTTCAAGGTCGTTGGCATGCGTCAAACATGCCAACACATATGTTTATATTTTAACCCAAACGTCATTACCCCCGTTTTATACATTCGCTACAATATAACATATGTTGGGTTTAACATTTAAACCCAACTTAGCCACATGAAAAAGGGGAGGCTTAGAACATGGTGTTTATATATTCTAAGTAACATCAAAAGGGGAGTGTGAATGCATGAACTTGCAACATGACGATCTAATTAACATGAATTAGGCACTTTTGAACTTGCATTGTAATAGCATATAATCATGGCATAAACATACCTAAACATGAATCATTCTATTCATATAATCATGGCATAAACATACCTAAACTTGAATCATGGTTTTTAATCTATTCATGTAAACTTGCAATTGGAATGTAAATCTAACTTAATTATGTGTCACATATATTAGCATATGATTTTGATAACAACATAGGCCTAAAACATGTTTTCAATTAGGCATAACACCAAACATAGTTTAGTCATGTTCATAGAGTCAACATAAGTTTACAAAGATGCTTACTTTTGTCTCTAATACAAAAGTATGGTTTTACACTTGAATCATGATGCCAATTCCAACATAAATTCATATGAGTCATAATACCCAAATGGATCCAACTACACTAAAAGTGATTATAAAAAAAATATACATCATGTTGCATAATAGCAAACTATATACTTGCATGAATCTCAAATAAACTACCACAAACATATAGTCGTTAACTTTCAACATGAATCATATACTTGCAATTTATCCAATAGGTCTAACATCGTTATACCACAACATCCCAAATCGATTAGAATCATAGCAACATACAATCATGAATTATTAACACCACAAATTAAGTACAATTCCATTTCACATTTTGCACAAATCAAAACACAATTATTCATTCATATCGGAATAACACTCTACTTACAACGTATGACGAATCTTCAATTCAGGTTTCTGAATTCTGAATTTGGAGATGCTATCCTTTGTTGTAGGCGTTGTTTTGGTTTAGTTGTCGTTGCTTTAGGCTTTTGAATTGTCTCCTAATCGTCTCTCAATTTTGACGGCTATTCCTAGTCTTTCCTCAGTAGCATGACGGTCTCATTCTCTTTTTTTATTTGTATGAATTAGGTGGAGTCGTAGGTCCTTTTTATAAAGTTTGTGAATTGATTAGAACCGTCGATGGAGCTTGGATTAATATTAGCCGTTCTTTTGAAGGAGAGGCCAATCAGGAGCTGACACCTAGCCCTAGTGACAAGGCAAGGCTCAGAAATTTGGCCAAGCACAGACCAGGCCAGCGGGGGGGGGGGCTGGGTTCGAGCTGGTTCAGGGGCCAGGTCGACTCCCCAGTCGACCCCGTGTCGACTTGGTAGTCGACCTGGGTGAGCCAGGTCGACTACCCAGTCGACCTGGGTAGCCCCGGGTCGACTAACCAGTCGAACTGGGTGCCTTGGGCGGGAAAATTCCCGCCCTGGCCAATTTGGCCCGATTTTTGAAATTTGAATCTGATTTCTGAGCTGTTTCTGTCTGTTTGAATTTTAAACTGAATTCTGAAACTTCCGGAGGCCATATCTTCTTCATACGGAGTCCGTTTTACGCAAACTCGGACTCTATTTCAAGCAGAATTCCGAGACAAACGCAATGGGCTATCCCATTTCCCTTAATTATTTGACTTGAAATTAATTATACTTTAATTTGTGAATTTCACTGTTATAGAATACACGGGGTGTTACACAATCAATATCAGTCAAATCTGTGTATATAAACAAATCGTCTGATTCGTTCATAAATATTTATTTCATATACATGTTAAAAATTATATTTTTAACTATAAAATATTTTCCACTATAAAATATTTTATTTCATTCACCATCATACAATGAAATTTCACAATACAGCAATCAAGCAAACAAGTCGTCCATGGTCTGTGGACGATGGGTGTCGGGTGCTACTAAACACCGTCTGCATCTTATTATATATTTCAACTAGAAATAAATTTAAAAGTGAGGAGTTTTCACCAACTAGCTAATCCAATACACCGCGACTCTTCTTATGTAGAAAATCTTCGCCACTCGCCTTTTGTCAATTTCATTGTTCGTAGCCACTACATATATAAAAATCACATTTTTATATTGTTGCTATGTATACAAAAATCTCATTTTTACACTGCTACTATATAGATAAAAATTCTATTTTTACACCGCTACTATATAGATAAAAAATCTATTTTTACAACGGTGTTCATATAATAAAGATTATATTTTTATATCGCCACTCATATAAAAATCACATCTTTGCTCCTTCTACATAATAAAGATCGAATTTTTAACGCTTCTATAGTATGAAAATCATATTTTTAATCTTCTACTAGTATAAAAATCATATTTTTAATGTCTCTACTATATAAAATTATATTTTTATTCTTCACATCATATAAAAATTATATTTTTATTTGCTATTTTATATATTAAAAATCAAATTTCTCTACTATGTTTTCTATAAAGAAAAACTGATTTTCAAACAATGTTTTATATAAAAAAAATTGATTTAAACAGTTATTATATATAAAAAAACTGAATTTTTAAACCATGTTTTATATAAATAAAATCAATAAAAAACGAAACTCACGGATTTTCTTGTAGGGGGACGATGGTGGCTCGCGGGCGGTGGTGCGCCGGACGTGGTGGGCTAGGGGGAGGGCTGGCGGCGCCAGGTTTGGGCCGATTTGGAGTCGAGGGGAGGGGTTTGGGGGTCGCGGGTTCGTGTGGAGGAGAGGGGGAGGTAGCGGAGGAGAGGAGGGGGTAGGCCGGCGTAGGGCGGCGCTCTAGCGAGGGTGGTGGCGGGTCTGGGCTGAGGGGCGATGGGCGATGGGCGATGTGATTTCTGCTGAGCGGGTTTTCTTCTTTTTATTTGCAGATCTGAAAGGGAATGAGGGGAGAGAGAAACAAGAGGGAATTTATATTATTTAATTTAATTTTTATTTTTAATCCCCTAAAAAGTAACTTTTATTTTCGACCTCTAAACGAGACCCACCGCCTGTCGTCCATAGCTAATTACCCCCATTCCAAACACAAAGGAATATGTATCGTAGGCTGATTCGATCGTTTCGATTAGTTTTCGTCAAAATCAAAATATAAATCTATTATTGAATTTGAACGCACATTTCAATTTACCGGGGCCACACACGGACTCTAAAAATTCCCGAAAAATATTTTCTAGCTTCGTATTGACGATACGGTCCTAACAAAACTAATTTCGTCGAATTCTGAGACCGCTTGAAAAATGGCCATTTTCCAGTCGATTAAAATCAACTGAAACTGGTCAAACGAGTTTTCCTTTGCCATGCTCACATATTAATTTGAAATATTACGAATTTTGAAATTTAGCAATAATTTGACATCCCGGATCCAACAAAAGTGGTTTCGTCGAAAACCGAGGTCGTTTGCAAAATTTCCATTTTTAAGGGCCAGAATTCCATAACAACTATTCTGAATTTTCAACTGGGCGTAACTTTTGATTCACGCAATGAAATTTCGATTCCTCAGAATCGTTGGAAAGATATTCTCAAATAGATTCGAATATTTTTGGTTTCACTAAAATCCGGTTTATTTTGCACCCGGTACATTCATTTGAAATTTGAAATCGAATTATCGAACTACCGCGCCATTTTCAATTCCTTTTATAATTTAAAATAAATATTTATATTCTAACGACGATTCGAATAAATTTATATGTTCTAATTCTATTCAAAATAAATTTCTCGTCGTTATTATTTATAATAATTCATTTTAAATAATCAAAATTCACTAAAATTGCCAAAATAAAATTTTAAAATTGGCTCATATTTCCGGGTTATTACAATTTTAAATAATATTTTGTTATAATGAAATGCAACATTCAGTTCATTATTTTAAAATGTTAAATTATTGGATCGTTACAATCTCCCCACTTAACGCTTTTCGTCCTCAGAAAGGAAAGTTGTTAAAATTATACTTATGTATGTAACAATTTATTTATTTTATAAGCTCATATATAATTTTTAAACTTGTAATAAATATAAGTTACAATTCAACTTCAAAATTTCCTAACGGTTGGATTTACAGAAAATTTCGACAGCATATCCCTTGCATGGTTTGACATGGAAAATTTCCCGTACGCAAAAAAAAAATAAAAAAAAATACCAAAGTATATACATCTCATCTATATTATGAGGCATCCCTTATCAGGGAGAATAACAAATATAAACCCAATTACGATATTTAATCCGGAATACGTGCATCTTATTAGCATTTTAAGCAAATTTTCTTATTTTTTAGCAAAGGGCGCAAAAACAAGCTCCAAATTGAAGCGCATGCCTTCGAAACCAACTAAAATACTTATCAACACAAGTGAAAATCAAGTATATACATTAATCTTAAAATATACAACACAAGCGACAAATATATGGCATTAACCACAAATAACTAAAGCAACAAGGTACGGTCATAACATGCCCATACATGAAACCAAATTTATTTACACAATCAAATGCTACATACCAATAAATGAAAATTTCCCAATTGTTCTTCTATTTATTTGTCGTTTACATTATACAAATCTAATTTATTTAAACCAGCATTCAATCCATGCACATGTTCATTATATGTGCTTATTCTTGTTAACGTTCATTTTATGTACATGTTTACTTTTTTTAGCAAAAAATTTCCATTTTTATTTATTTTCAATTCACGTATCACATTTATTTATCCACATATAATTTGTTGATTTTAGTTTTGTTCGCCTTTAATACACTTACATTGGTTGCAATTCATTTATTTCTATTTATTTTTATTCAACGTTCATTTTCCTTCAACAACTTTTTATTTAAATTAATTTAACTCATGAATTCCATTATAGTCCATATACTTTCCATCTCTTTTCCATTTAATTTATTTATATCTAATGTAGTCATTAATGTTCAATTTTCTAATGGATTTACAATCAGCAATAAATTAAATTAAATTTTCATTAAAACCTTAATCACCATAACAAAACATAGATTTGAAAAAATACGATTCTAAAATCAAAACATATATTTAAATTCAAACCTGTTGTTGTTTTAAAACAATTAAAAAATAATTTCTTTGTTTATTATGTTGAAGTTCAAAATTATTGATTGGAAATTTCAAGTGTTAGAATAAATAATCACTCGCGGTAGTGGCTTGAATAGCGAACATTGACTCAAGCTTCTTCATCATTGCATTGTTTGCAATAGTTATTTGACTCATGAGTCCCGCCATTGCTTCTTCCAATTCTCTCTTGGTTATAGCTACCTCAGTTTCAAGCGATTCTCTTGCCTCGAAATGGGTGGTGGGCAATGTGACAATATTAACATTGTGGGTGAGTAACGATGCAGATTTCGCCTGGACTTAATCGATCGCTAAATCGACCAAAATCGTTCAAAACTCGAATACGCTAACTCTGGGCACACAACACATCGGAACAAATAATGGAAGACTTTTATGAACATCATCGTAATGTTACATCAGAGTACAGAATATATCAGAGTATATCAAATTATAATACAACG
This sequence comes from Allium sativum, assembly GCA_030737875.1. NCBI lineage: Eukaryota > Viridiplantae > Streptophyta > Magnoliopsida > Asparagales > Amaryllidaceae > Allium > Allium sativum. Next base: position 578,046,697 of record CM060915.1, on the reverse strand, counting down.
GAAGATTAATTTACAATAAATGTAATACAATGTAGCAGAAACAAGTAAATTACACAGCGGAAGACTATAAATGCTCTGGACACAGCTTTAAGCTTCGATCCAGAATCCTGCTAAATGAAATATCTGCAAAACAAAAGTACATGCAATATCCCAATCTACCCATTTAGATTTATCACCACATTTAGATTTTCCAAATACAATTCAATTTACAGTTTGGAATTTATTTCCCGATTTCTATTTCAAATCATTTAAAAATCATATCTAACTTTTATATCAAAGTAGATTTCACTTCGGGATCTCAAATCAAAATCTTTGGAAATATGAATTCCAAAACATAACAACGCTTACAAACAAGTATGCAACCAAATATCGGAAATCTTCCCTCAGACAAGGCAGTAAGCACCCCTCCAACTTGATATATATATATATGCACCCCCATGCATGGAGTAGGCTACACTGCTGACCATTAACCCTAAGGCGCTGGATCCAGCCCATACTTTTAGTCGCTCCTGGGTCACCCAAATCTTTAGCCACACACTAAACCATTTTATATCCCGAAGTAGGGAAAATCGTTTCACAACATAATCACAAGTATAATCAAATCTATAGTACTTCACATAAGCAATTCACACATATGATCAGTCACTATTAATCACATAACCTTTGAGCTCACACGTCTCAAAGAAGGGTGTTAAGCAAGAGAATAAATTCTCCGCCACCAAACAGATATATCATTAATAGCAACTAATCAAATATGTGATGAACTACAATGTAAAACCATAGTACATTTCCAAATTATTTCGAAATCATCGGGCTTTAGCCATTGAAATCCTTTCTGTTTTATAAAACATTGTTATAAAACATTTGTTGTCCAAATCGGGAATACATTTCTTTTCGATTAAGAAAAATATCATTTCAAAACCATTCATTAAATTTGAAATGAACACAACATCGCTAAACACCTTATCGTCAAATCGTAAAGTGTTCCACAAGGTGTTAGCACATAGATATTTTTACCCAAACCAACGCTAAATGTAAAAGCATATTTGGCTCATAAACTGGCTAAGCACAATCCAAACAATCAATCAATCATAATCAATATCAACAACCAAATAAATTTGGTTTTATCACATCTCACGTTTTGGTAAATTCAATTACCATTTATTCATTCACGATCTAATTAAAGATTTATTCAAACTCCAATTGGTTTCAATCTCAAAAATCATTTCATGTTGATTGTTCAAGTTTCTAGAAATTAATCCTTCTTTAACTGGGTTAAAGAACCAATGTCGTTTAAACACAGTTCACGACAAACCCAAAATCCAGTTCGGTATTAAACATAAGGCTTAGAATAGAAATTATATCGGCTTATTTTCAGTATCAAATTCTGAAATCAACGAATATTGTATTGGAATAACGATATCAATGTCTTCCAAATTCCCACAACAATATCCGTATAATCACGGAATCCAATATCGAAATATTCTGGAGATTATTTCTACTGTAAATCCATTCAAATTTGTATATTGAAAATTTCTGATTATATTAAAACCCTTTCCAAGTCCGATTTATTTATTTAAAAATTATTGGATTCCAAATCTAGTTAATAGCTAGTTCATTTTGATAAAAAAAATATTTTTATCTTTACAAACATGGAATTTTTCATCCAATATCTTTCCAAATCATTCATTATGATTTTACACGAATTATTAATATTTTTAATAACTTTATTAAGGCCCTTTCAGTTGATTCCCATAAACGGTCATCGAACTGCACTTACAGCGACCTTTTCCAAATTTGATTTGGACATAATTCCAAATCCAACCGTTAGATTTCATATTCGTTGGAAAGCTCTTTTCGATACGAACCTAACATTTTTGGTTTTAGGAGAATCCGACGGTTGGATCTCCCGTAATATCAATTTGAAGTTAATGGTCGAAATTCGCGAACGGTCGCTGCGTGGCGCGTTCTATTCAAGCCATTATAATAAATATAACATATATATATTATATTTCGTCGATTTCCATTTAAAACGAATTTTGTAAATTGTTTTAAATTCGTTTTAAAAATGATTTCCACAGCCATTTCAATTTCAAATCAAAATTGAATATTCCATTATAAATTCGTTTTAAATTCATTTTAAAACGATTTCAATTTGATTTTGAAATTTAAATCAAAATTGAATATTACTAAATAAATTCATTTTAAATTCATTTTAAAACGATTTCAATTTCATTTTCAAATTTAAATCAAAATTGAATATTCCATTACATGGCAATTTTATACATCTCATATATATATGTTAAAAATAAAATTTTCACATCGTATATATATTATTCACATTTCATATATATACATATATATATATATTATTTTCACATTATATATATATATATATATTATTTTCGTTTTATATATATATATAATTCATTTCATATATATATATATATATATATATATATATATATTATTTTCACTTCATGTATATTTAATTCATTTCATATATATATTATTTTTCATTTCATATATAAAAAAAATTCACTTCTTATATACATATAATTCTTTTCATATATATAATATTTTCATTTCATATATATATATATTTTTTATTCGCACTTCATATTTTTTTTATTCATTTCATATATATAATATTTTCATTTCATATATATATATATATATTATTCACATTTCATATATATATATATATATATATTATTTTCACATTTCATATACATATGTTATTTTCATTATATATCTATATATATATATATAATTCATTTCATATATATTATATAATATTCACATCACATATATATATTTGTACATCACAATCACAATCACAACACAATCAAATAAATCGTACATGGTCTGTGGACGATAGGGAGGTGATATAACATAAAATAAATAATAGTACAAAAATTTATAGTGAGAGAAGTTCTCACAATCGGTTTCCACCCTGTCGGTTTCTATTTCTAAATTTCTGGATTTCTGTTGTAATACTGTTCGCGTTCAAATTTGGTTGAAATTTTATAGTGCTCCTTTTCTGTTACGGTCAGTCCTGAAATGTAGTGCATGTTGAGACGATTCCAACACACTACGTTTCGCACAAATCTGAGTTTATATGACCGAGATATCATCGTTTAAACATTTAAACATTATTAATTTAATAATATTATAATTAAAACAATTAATTAAATTACCCCCTAATTAAGAAACTAAGCGCGTCTTCTTCTTTTTCAGCTCCAGGTACATCGAACAAATCTGAACCCATTCCATACCATATTAGGGCTTCATGTCACACCCTTATCGAGGCACTAGCCTCAAATCTGACATCCCACGACGTTGCCACGACCGCTACCTCCCTGCACCCCAAACTTGGGTGAACTCGAGCCTCTCCCGAACCCTAGGACCGCTGGCGTATAACATGGGTTCGAGCCCCCAATTTACTCAACCCACGACAGTAATCTCGATCTCATCCGTATAAATTTGAAGACTGCGAAGAGTACAACAATTTTGCGTTGGAATTTATGAAATCATTGAATGAATGAAAAGAAATTTGCGAACTAAAACAGAACGATTTCAGCCATTCGCATTTGTGCCTGGCAGTGGAATTCTCTATTGAGCACAAGGGTTTCGAATTTTTACATATATACCCTTTTATTTATTATTATTTAATTCTTTTAATTTCAAGAATACATGTTTATCCATATGAAATCCAAATCAAACCCAACAACTATCGTCTCCAGCTAAATACCCCTATTTCGGACACAATGGAACATGTTTCGCAAGCCAATTCTGTTGTTTTTGTTAGTTTTTATCAAAATTAAAATGTAAATCAAATATATTGAATTTGAATGTACATTTTGACTTACCGGGGCCATATACTGACTCCCAAAATTTCAGAAAAATAAATCTGAATATGTTTTGATGATACGGTCCTAAAAACTAATTTCGTCGAATTGGGAGACAGTTTGAAAAACGGTCATTTTTCAGTTGATAAAATTCAAATTTAATTTACCAAATACGTTTAAATTCGCCACGCTCACATACTGATTCCAAAAATTATGAAAATTGGAATCCAGCAATAATTTGACATTACGAATCCAACAAAAGTGGTCTCGTCGAAAATGGAGGTCATTTGCAAAATCACTATTTATTATATTATATTATATTCCGTAGCGACTATTCTGAATTTTCAACTGGACATAACTTTTTATTCCCGTTATGAAATCCGGATTTTTCACATTCTTGGAAAGATATTTTCAAACAGAATCCAATATTTCTGGTTTTACTAAAATCCGGTTTATTTTGAATCCTGTGCATTCATTTGAAATTTGAAATCGAATTTTCAAACTACCGCGCCATTTCAGGCTCGTTATATAATTAAAATAAATTTATTCATTCTAACTTCGATTTAAATAAATTTTTAGTCGTTATTATTTAAATAAATCAATTGTAAATATTCAAAATTCATTAAAATTGCTAAAATAAATTTTTTAAATTGGTTCCGATTTTCCGGGTTGTTACAATCACCCCCACTTAAAATCATTTCGTCCTTGAAAAGGAACGAAGCTGAAAGTTGTTCAACCAACCAACTCAACTTTCATTTTGGCATTCATTCAACTTTTCAGTTTCTAAGAATTTCTAAGTTTTCAAAAATTTGGCTAAACCCTAAATTTTCGAAAAAATTCGCCATAACCTACTTTGTACGAGTTGATATTTAAAACAGCAAGTTGCCTCACAGGGACCTCACCAATCCAAAAGAAAAAGAAATGGCCAAGCAACTAGGCAATCGGTTCATAAAATCATCAAAACCCAATAAATTAGTTAACATGTACCTATTTTTTGGGCATACAATTTTATTCCTCTTCTCTAGCCTCCTTGCTGTGACCTGTTCATACATATATATGTACATGCATGCAGTTTATATTTGATTCAATTTGGCTTAATGGTTCCATATTTTAATTATTCAAACCAATAATCAAACAACATAATCAACAATCAAGTATTTGATTAGTTTTTCAAATATATAATTTTCTTTATATACTTAAAATCATAGTTTCTAAGATCGGATTATATATATAATCACAAATACGTTAATTATAAACACATAACTCTCAACTCATTCTAGGGCATTTCTAACACCATCTCTAACGAGTTTCTCATTCTAGGATACTACTGATCCTATCTCTAATGAGTTTTCTTCCATAGGATATTACTAATCCAATCTCTAATGAGTCTTTTATTCTGTTCTAATGAGTTGCACCCCAAAGATTTGAGTTAACCAAAGCTCTGATACCATATGTAACGATGCGAATTTCGCTCGAACCTAATCGATCGCTAAATCGACAAAGACCGTTCAAAACCCGGATACGCTAACTCTGGGCATACAACACATTATAACAATTAACAGAAGACTTTTATAAACAGCATAATAATGTTACATCAGAGTATAGAATATGTCAGAGTATATCGAAATATAATACAGCAGAAGATTAATTTACAATAAATGTAATACAATGCAGCGGAAACAAGTAAACTACACATCGAAAGACTATAAATGCTATGGACACAGCTTTAAGCTTCGACCTAGAATCCTGCTAAATGAAATATCTGCAAAACTGAACTACTTACTACCTATATGGAAAATATGGGCACCTAGAGTTTAGGTAGAAAAAATAAACTCCAGGTTAGTCCTGGGACTGCTATAAGAGCTCAAAAACATTTATTAAACTTATTTAATAATAAGGCAAATCATAGGACCGCGCCGCTAATGCGGAACAGGTTTACCCCCATGAATGCCAGTGTATAAACAACAATCAGTAATATAGATATGGATCTACTATAACACCCCGTATTTTCTGAGAATATTAAATTAACAAGTTAAAGAATATTAAATTGTAAAAGCGAGAATTAGGGGAAATGGGTTACGCCATTGCGTTCTTCTCGGAATTCTCATTGAGAGTTTGCGTGAATCGGACTCAGTATGAAGAAGTTATGGAGTTCAGAAGATTTCGTGTTTAAACAGAAAATTATATAATTAAATAATTTAATAAACAAAACAGTTAAAAATTTAAAAAAAATCACGTGGGTCGGCTGGGCGGGAAAATTCCCCCCTCCCCCATAGGGGTCGACTCCCCCTAGGGGGTCGACATCGGTGTCGACCCTCCAAGAGGGGTGTCGACTGGGGTGTCGACCCCCCTATAGGGGTCGACTCCCGCTAGGGGGTCGACATCGGTGTCGACCCTCCAAGAGGGGTGTCGACTGGGGTGTCGACCCCCCTATAGGGGTCAACCCCCTCACCCAGATCCAAACAGTGATGATTTTATGGCTTGTAGCTGAGTCACTAGGGCATAGGTGGCAATTTCTGGATAACTCTATCTAGTCTGGATGGTTGTGATTGCTCCTAGGTTGATCTAACGGCTCACATAAGTCTAAACCTCTATAAAAGCAACACTGATCCTCAACCCTAAATCACACAATTTCATTCCAAGGAGCCACCATGTTGTCCATGATCGACCTAGCCTTGCCACCATTTCTTCTTCAATTAGGAAGCAAACTAGAAAGCAAGTTAGAAGCTATGAATCAAATCTAATTTAGAGAATCGATAGTCTACGTCAAGGGATTGCTTTTCAGTTTCAGAATTTAGATCCTAGAATTCAAGACCATTCTGTAATTTGTAAGTTCATGTTACTTTCTGAAGTAAAAATTCAATTGTGATTCTGACATTGTAATAAATCTGAATATGGGATTATGCCTATTTCTATCTGCCTTTCTATATCCATTGGATCTAACTCATTTGATATTATTATGTCCATTCTCTGTCTCTACTTTCCTTCTTCCCTTTTTGTTTTTATAGCCAGGCTACTGCGAGCGTGAGCCAAATCTCATAAGAGATAAACGTACGTTGGAAATAAAATTGGGCATAACATATGATTTGGACTTGACCAGCGCAAAAATTGGGCATAATAAATGATTTGGACATGACCAGTGCTAAAATTTGGAAAAGTATTAAATTATGTATAGTTGGGCATAATAGATTTGTAACTGATTGAGTACATAACACATGTTGTATTTAAAACCTAAAATATATCGAACATATGACTTGAGATTTGAGGCATAAAGTACATTGGACATATGACTTGGGATTTAGGACATAAATTGAACTGTGAACATGTAAGGAATAGTACATATTGTGGTTTAAAACCTAAAAATTAGGGCATAATACATATAATAGTTAATGATTTGGGAGAAGGAGATTACGCATGAAAACTTGTAGTAAGATAGGGATAACTATTAAATGTGAACACGCCTAAATTGGGATTTTTGGGTAAACTGGCATGCATTGTAATTAAAGGCCATAATTTGGCATAGTTTATACTATGAATCACAATTAGGGGTTTTTGGAGAATATTTTATACGGTGCAATATGACTAAACCTTAGGGCATGTGTTGTATTGTAAATTATGACCATGATTTTGGGCATGTAAGTTTATAGGCTTAATTTATGGTTAGGCTAGACATGTTAATGGAACTTTAAGTGAGGTTTAATTTGCTAAAATGACTAATGTGCTGAAATCTGTTGAAAGTGAATTTGTGGGGCATAACTTGAAATTAACTTTGTTAAAGTATAACTTGAGAATTGGAACATGACTAGTTTTGTGAATTCGGGATAATTAGAATATAATCTAGACTTGGACATGTGTGATAAATATGCTAAAAGATAAACATGCCTAACCCGATGTTAGATTGAGTTGCAGTGTAAAACTGATAGAACCGCCAAGCACATCCAGTAACCGCAATAAAACATATCTAATGTGAGAGGTTAGTGCATCATGCCCAAGAAAAACCCGAGGTTAGAATGAGTTGTGCTGTAAAACTGCCCGGAACTGCCCGGCACATCCAGTAACCGCAACAACATAGATCTAATGTGAGAGGTTGGTGCATTAATAAATCAATTAAAGCTAATGAACAAGACATGTTAAGAATGGTATGGTTAAGTTAACTAAGGCAACACTTAACCGATATAACATGTTAATTAGACAAGAAGATGGGGTTAAGTAAATTTAGAACACTTAACCGTTATAACATGTTAATTAGATAAGAAGGTGAGGTTAAGTAAAATTAGAACACATAACCATTATAACATGTTAATTAGACAAGTGAGCAGGAAAGAAATATTTAACCAATATGACATGATGAATGGGTAGGGTTAAGTTAAAATAAGAGAGCAACACTTAACCAATATAACAGGATGCGTGGAAGGGTTAAGTTAACACAAGAAGGCAACACTTAACCGGTGTAACATGAAAAGTGGGTGGGTTAAGTTAACTTGAATTGATTGATGATACTTAACCAATACAGCATAATGAACGCATGGGGTTAAGTTAATAAGAAACACTTAACCAATTTAACTTGATGAACGGATGAGGTTAAGTTAATGAGAAATAGCTAACCAATATAACTTGATGAACAAATGGGGTTAAGTTAATAAGAAACACTTAACCAATCCAACATGACGAGTGAGAAGGGTTAATAAGAAACACATAACCAACATGACATAATGAGTAGGTGGGTTAAGTTAACATGAATGGACAACACTTAGCCAATATGACATAATGTATGGGAGGGTTAAGTACATATCGGGTTAGTGGGTAATATTAGTAAATATAGGCCCACAAACTTAACCATTAAGTAAACATGTTTGTGAAACGACCCGAACTTCCCCGGTCTCCGAAGAGAAGAGAAAGAACGAATTATTTTGAGGACACGAAAAATCAGAACGCAGACGGAAGAACATTTCATTGTATATTACAACAATGCATCAGATTACAAGAATATACAGAGTATAAATGAATATTACACAGAAATAACAGAGATTTAAATTACACAGAAATAACAGAGATTTAAATTACACAGATGAAAAGTATATAAATGTCAGGGCTGGTAGGTCACTGACACCACCCTAGCTAGAAAGAAACGCATGCCCTCCCTGAGGTCCTTCTCCCGTTTTTGGTTCACAACCGGGGTGTGAGGCTCGCGAACTCACGTTACACAAAGCTGTGCCACACAGGCTGTGCTTTGATCGTCACCACAAGACTTTGCTTTTCAACAGAAGCCTCGATCATTTGCCACTTAGGCATGCCACACAGGCAATTCACTCCATGCGTTTGATATCCATCAATATATAACCCCTGAGCTCGTACGTCTCAGAGAAGGGCGTTAAGCAAGAGAATAAATTCTCCGCCGCCAAACAGATATATATTTAATATAGATCAATCACACGGACTAAAATCCAATGTCAGACACACAGTCCATTTACAAGTCCATTCTGGGTCTGAACGAAACCGGAGGCACCTAGTACCCCGCATATCCATCGATCTCCAAGTACGTCTGGACGATCACCAACTGTTTCCATCTTCTTGGGTGTACAGCCCCATCAAGATCATCAGTAATCACCCAAACGACGTGAAGACTTCTGGTCTTCGACCACCGTCTTCATCTTCGACTTATCGTCGTATCAGTTATTCAGAATGGGATAAACCCGGTCTTTCTGAATAACCCGCGTATATATTATAAAAGTGTTACACCAACACAACATACGCCTCATTCCAATTCATCAGTCATTAACCGTAAATTAACCAGAGAATAATTCCCCAAATATTAACCCGGAAGGCCGAAACCAACATCAGATCAATATCCAGAAAACCATTCTGCTTGGCTAACCGACAGTTAGTTTCTAAATTTCACATTCATAGGGAGAGGTTCCCATTAATTTTATCAAAGATAAATCATTAAAATTTATTCTTTAATCTTCTTTTGAATTTCGATTCAACTAGTCGGGATTAGCTAACCATACCGAAGTAATCATCTATTTTATTTCCCAATCCCAACCTATTCATCCCATGAAGTAAAACTGGTAATACTTCATATCTAACACCACATTGTTATCGGTAAATTCAATTACCATTTCACGTTCAAATCTAATTAAAGATTTAACTATCGCTTGGAGTAAAACTGGTGATACTCCATTCTCGATCTTTTCAATCTATTTAAAGATTCATTAAAACTCCACTTAGTTTTAATCTTTAACTGGGTTAAAGAATCGGTGTCATTTAAAACACAGTTCACGATAAACCCAAAATCACATTCCATTAATTATCGGGTTAAAGAACGAGTGTTATTTAAAACACTGTCCACGATAAACTCAAAAATCAATATCCATTCAATTCCAATTAAATATCATTTAATTGGTACACTTCATTAAATTTAAATAAAAAGATTTAATCTTTTCTCAACTGGGTTCAAGAACAGTGTTAGTGAAGACACCATTCACGACAAACCCAAATCACATTTGATATTCAATACAAGGCTCTGAATAGAAAATATATCGGCTTATATTCAATATCAAATTCTACGATTAACAAATGTCATATTGGAAATAACGATATAAATATTTATCTTTCAAATTTCCATAACAACATCTGTATAATCACGAATTCCAACATCGAAATATTCCGAAGACAATTTTCGATTCAAATCCACTCCAATGCAATCATTGGAAATTCTGGTTATTTTTTAAAACCCTTTTCAAATTCAATTTATTTATTTAAAAATAAATAGAATTATAATTCTAGTTCAAAACTAGTTCATTTCGATAAAAATCTATTTTTATCTTTTCAAATATGGAGTTTTTCATCCCAATCCTTTCTAAATCATTTCTTATGATTTTACACAAATGATTACTATTTTTAATAATTTTATCAAGGCCCGTACAGTCGATTTCCATCAACGGCCATCGAACTGCACTTACAGCGACCTTTTTCAAATTTGATTTGGACATAATTCCGAATCCAACCGTTAGATTTCTAATTTCTACTAATCGTTAGAAAGCTCTTTTCGATACGAACCCAACGGTTCCGGTTTTAGGAGAATCCGATGGTCGAATCTCCCGTAATATTCGTTCGAAGTCAATGGTCGAAATTCGCGAACTGCCGCGGCGCGGCGCGTTCTATTCAGGCCATTATATTATATATATAATATATATAATATATACTTCGTCGATTTCCTTTTAAAACGTGCTTTATAAATCGTTTTAAATTCATTTTCAAAACGGTTTCAACTTCATGTTCAATTTCAAATCAAAATTGAATATTCCAATATAAATTCGTTTAAAATTCATTTCAAATCGATTTCAATTCAAATTGATTTCTAATTCAATTTCAGTTCTAATTCATTTATATTCAAAAAAATCAGATTTTGAAATCACTTTCGATATTCATTATTAATGAATAAAATCGATATAAATATCGTTCACGTCAAAATGGCGTCAATCTAACCAACATGGCTTCATATGTTTCTATTTTCAAATATTCTATTTCGAATATTTCTATCTCAAATATTTCTTTTCAAATATTTCCTTTTTCGAAACTGGAATGAGGCCCAATCAATTACCATATAATGTTAATTATATGGATTTTCTACAACATATGTACATATCAACAACGATGAATAATCAACCATCATCCAAAGTGCATTCTACACTGTATAAGCATCAAATATAAATATTCAACGCTTATAACAGTCTGTTAATCAATCGATCGACATACAACTAAACAATCGGGATTAGTGTACGTCAAATATCATCCCAATACCTGTGTGGGGTTTCAAACAATCAAACACAGATTTTTTATTTGTGCAGTTGGGCGATGTGTAAAATTTATCGTCCCAATCAATGTCCTTCAAATAGGTGTACATAAACAAACCGTCCGGTTTGTAAATGAATATTTATTTATTCACAATCACGTTAAAATTTATATTTTTAACGATCAAACTATTTTATTCAACCTAAGAATATTCTATTCGGTTCATTTATTAAATAAAATGTTATCTTTATTTTTAGAAAATTTCGGCGGCATAACGGCACGATACTAGAAACGGGACAAGGCCTAACCTTATCCCCAGTCTAGTGAAGGCCCACGCCACTCACACATCAATCAAATCAATTCCATTTCACCAAACAAATCAACTCAAACCAAATAATCTAACCAACTACATAACCAAACAATTTAACAAACAAGCCATCCATGGTCTGTGGATGACGGGTGTCGGGTGCTACTAAAACACCGTCTGCATCCTAGTATATATATATGACTAGAAAATTAAATTAAAGAGTGAGAAGTTCTCACCGATAGCTATCCTAACTCCACGGCACTTCTAATGCAGGAAATCTTCACTATTCTCGCCTCTTATCACCTTCTTTGCCCGTAGCCACTACATATATAAAAATCGAATTTTTACTTTGCTATTCAATATATAAAAATCGAATTTTTACTTTTCTATTCAATATAAAAAAATCGAATTTTTACTTCGCTATTCAATATATAAAAATCGAATTTTTACTTTGCTATTCAATATATAAAACTCGAATTTTTACTTCGCTATTCAATATATAAAAATCGAATTTTTACTTCGCTATTCAATATATAAAAATCGAATTTTTACTTTGCTATTCAATATATAAAAATCGAATTTTTACTTTGCTATTCAATATATAAAAATCGAATTTTTACTTTGATATTCAATATATAAAAATCGAATTTTTACTTCGCTATTCAATATATAAAAATCAAATTTTTACTTCGCTATTCAATATATAAAAATCGAATTTTTACTTCGCTATTCAATATATAAAAATCGAATTTTTATATTCTTACATATATAAAAACTATATTTCTAACTTACTACATGAATAAAAATTATATTTTGAACCTTTCTATCATATAAAAATTATATTTTTATCATCTCTATTATAGAAAATCATATCTTTAATTTTTCTATTATATAAAAATCACTTCTTTAATAATTCTATAATATAAGCTTCCTCCTAATAAAAAAAATATAAACTTTTTATTTTATAAAAATTCAGTTTTCAATCATATAAAAACTGAAATTTTTTCTTTCCCTTTAAAACTAATTATTGTAACTAAATAAAAATAAATAACTATATAGTTAAAACTTACAATGGAATAAGGAGGAGGAGGGGGTTTTTTGGTTTCAACGAACAGGAGAGGTGGGGTTCCTGCGGGGGTAGGCGGCGGGCTGGTGGTCGAGAAGGCTGAGCGTGGCGCCGGGGTGGTCAGCAGGGGGTGGCGCAGTTCTCGATCGGAGGTGGGGGCCACGATGGGTGCGGTGGCCTTAGGGGGGCGCGAGGCTCGATAGAAGAGGAGGAAGAAGCGGAGAGGAAGAAGGGGAGGTAGAGGAAGAGCAGGGACGGAGGGGGGGTGGCGGTGGTGCGACGCCACCTGGGGCGGCATCGACGATCGTTCGTCGTTCTTTTTGTTTTTTTTTCTTTTTTGAAGGAAATCGATTTGGTCAAAGGAAGAGAAGGGGGGGTTAAGTGAAAGAGAGGGTATAATATAATATATATATTTTTTTAAAATTATTTTATTTATCCAAAAAGTAACCTTTTTATTCGACCTCAAAACGAGGCCCACCGCCTATCGTCCATAGCGTTTTACCCCCATTCTGAACACAATGGGATATGTATCGTAGGCTGATTCGATCATTTCGATCAGTTTCCGTTGAAATGAACATATAACTCTATATATTGAATTTGAACGCGCATTTCAATTTACTGGGGTCACATACTAACTAGAAAAATTCCCGCAAAATATTTTCTAGCTTCGTATTGACGATACGGTCCTAATAAAACTAGTTTCGTTGAATTCTGAGACCGTTTGAAAAATGGCCAATTTCCAGTCGATTAAAATCAACTGAAACTGGTCAAACGCGTTTTCCTTTGCCGCGCTCACATATTGATTCGAAAAATTATGAAATTTGGAATCTAGCAATAATTTAACATCACGGACCCAACAAAAGTGGTTTCGTCGAAATCCGAGGTCGTTTGCAAAATTCCCATTTTTAAGGGCCTGAATTCCATAGCGACTATTTAGAATTTTCAACTGGACATATCTTTTGATTCCCGTTAAGCAATTTTGATTTTTCGGATTCGTTGGAAAGATATTCACTATTAGATTCCATTATTTTTGGTTTCACTAAAATCCGGATTGTTTTGCCCAGTACATTCAATTGAAGTTTGAAATCGAATTATCGAACTACCGCGCCATTTTCAATTCCTTTTATAATTATATATAATTATTTATATTCTAACGACGACGTATATAATATATACGTTCTAATTATATTCAAAATAAATTTCTCATCGTTTTTATTTAAAATAATCTATTTTAAATCTTCAAAATTCGCTAAAATTGCCAAAATAAAAATTTTAAACTGGCCCAGAATTTCCGGGTTGTTACAATCTCCCCCACTTAAAACTTTTCGTCCCCGAAAAGGAACAAAGTCGAAAGTGGTTTGATTAATCAATTCTACATTCGATCTGGCTTCCATTCTCCAACTTTTCAGTTTTTGAGAATTTTCCAATTCTTCAAAAAAAATTGGCTAACACCCTAAATTTTCGAAAAATTTCGCCATAACCTCCCCTGCACCGCGAGCTACGGGAAAATCCCGAAATTGCCATATAGGCCTTCTGATCTCAAAAAGAAAAAGAAAAAGCCAAGCGGCTAGCCAATAGGCTCATAAAATCATCATCACCCAAAAAAAACAGTAAATTATGTAGTAAACATGTACCTATTTGTCGGGCAAACAAATTTTATTCTTCGGCTCTAGCCTCCTTGCTATGACCTGTTCAATGGAAGCACATGTATATGCTAGCAAATGCGACTAATTTTCAATATAACTCAATATTTGGTTCAATTTGGTTAAAGGTTCAACTTCTAATTATTCAAACAATAATCAAACAACACAATCGGCAATCAATTAGTGCATTATTATTTCAATTTCATAACTTTGATACATAGTCAAAAATCAGATTTTTGATGCAAAATCACAACAATAAGCCCTATCTAATTTTGGTTCTCACACCAGTCAATAGGAAGTATATAGATATTACACGTTCGTCACTCGAATGTAAATTCTGATGATGATATATCAATCATCAGAATCACCCCCGGGTGACTAGAGTGTAACTCTATATCTATCCAATATATCCAAACTTCGAATACACGCTAGCTAGGCGCATACGCAAAATCTTTATATATTGGATTGTCCTAATCAATATGAAATAAATAATCAAATACGAATAATTGATTTTACATTTTCAAAACAAATTCGTTTCATTTTAAAAATATACTCTTCACACTCGTCCTAGGATACTACTGATCCTATCTCTAACGAGTCACTCTCATTGGATATTACTAATCCAACATCTGATGAATTCTTTCGTATGGTTCTAATGTGCCTTATTCTCTGAGCTTTGTAAACCAAAGCTCTGATACCACGATGAAACGACCCGAACTTCCCCGGTCTCCGAAGAGAAGAGAAAGAACGAATTGTTTTGAGGACACGACAAATCAGAACGCAGACGGAAGAACAATTCATTGTATATTACAACAATGCATCAGATTACAAGAATATACAGAGTATAAATGAATATTACACAGAAATAACAGAGATTTAAATTACACAGAAATAACAGAGATTTAAATTACACAGATGAAAAGTATATAAATGTCAGGGCTGGTAGGTCACTGACACCACCCTAGCTAGAAAGAACCGCATGCCCTCCCTGAGTTCCTTCTCCCGTTTTTGGTTCACAACCGGGGTGTGAGGCTCGCGAATTCACGTAACACAAAGCTATGCCACACAGGTTGTGCTTTGATCGTCACCACAAGACTTTGCTTTTCAACAGAAGCCTCGATCATTTGCCACTTAGGCATGCCACACAGGCAATTCACTCCATGCGTTTGATATCCATCAATATATAACCCCTGAGCTCGTACGTCTCAGAGAAGGGCGTTAAGCAAGAGAATAAATTCTCCGCCGCCAAACAGATATATATTTAATAGAGATCAATCACACGGACTAAAATCCAATGTCAAACACACAGTCCATTTACAAGTCCGTTCTGGGTCTGAACGAAACCGGAGGCACCTAGTACCCCGCATATCCATCGATCTCCAAGTACGTCTGGACGATCACCAACTGTTTCCATCTTCTTGGGTGTACAGCCCCATCAAGATCATCAGTAATCACCCAAACGACGTGAAGACTTCTGGTCTTCGACCACCTTCTTCATCTTCGAGTTATCGTCGTATCAGTTATTCAGAATGGGATAAACCCGGTCTTTCTGAATAACTCGCGTATATATTATAAAAGTGTTACACCAACACAACATACGCCTCATTCCAATTCATCAGTCACTAACCGTAAATTAACCAGAGAATAATTCCCCAAATATTAACCCCGAAGGCCGAAACCAACATCAGATCAATATCCAGAAAACCATTCTGCTTGGCTAACCGACAATTAGTTTCTAAATTTCACATTTATAGGGAGAGGTTCCCACTAATTTTATCAAAGATAAATCATTAAAATTTATTCTTTAATCTTCTTTTGAATTTCGATTCAACTAGTCGGGATTAGCGAACCATACCGAAGTAATCATCTATTTTATTTCCCAATCCCAACCTATTCATCCCATGAAGTAAAACTGGTAATACTTCATATCTAACACCACAGTGTTATCGGTAAATTCAATTACCGTTTCACGTTCAAATCTAATTAAAGATTTAACTATCGCTTGGAGTAAAACTGGTGATACTCCATTCTCGATCTTTTCAATCTATTTAAAGATTCATTAAAACTCCACTTAGTTTTAATCTTTAACTGGGTTAAAGAATCAGTGTCATTTAAAACACAGTTCACGATAAACCCAAAATCACATTCCATTAATTATCGGGTTAAAGAACGAGTGTTATTTAAAACACTGTCCACGATAAACCCAAAAATCAATATCCATTCAATTCCAATTCAGTATCATTTAATTGGTACACTTCATTAAATCTAAATAAAAAGATTTAATCTTTTCTCAACTGGGTTCAAGAACAGTGTTAGTGAAGACACCATTCACGACAAACCCAAATCACATTTGATATTCAATACAAGGCTCTGAATAGAAAATATATCGGCTTATATTCAATATCAAATTCTACGATTAACAAATGTCATATTGGAAATAATGATATAAATATATATCTTTCAAATTTCCATAACAACATCTGTATAATCACGAATTCCAACATCGAAATATTCCGAAGACAATTTTCGATTCAAATCCACTCCAGTGCAATCATTGGAAATTCTGGTTATTTTTTAAAACCCTTTTCAAATTCAATTTATTTATTTAAAAATAAATAGAATTATAATTCTAGTTCAAAACTAGTTCATTTTGATAAAAATCTATTTTTATTTTTTCAAATATGGAGTTTTTCATCCCAATCCTTTCTAAATCATTTCTTATGATTTTACACAAATTACTACTATTTTTAATAATTTTATCAAGGCCCGCACAGTCGATTTCCATCAACGGCCATCGAACTGCACTTACAACGACCTTTTTCAAATTTGATTTGGACATAATTCCAAATCCAACCGTTATATTTCTAATTTCTACTAATCGTTAGAAAGCTCTTTTCGATACGAACCCAACGGTTCCGGTTTCAGGAGAATCCGATGGTCGGATCTCCCGTAATATTCGTTCGAAGTCAATGGTCGAAATTCGCGAACTGCCGCGGCGCGGCGCGTTCTATTCAGGCCATTATATTATATATATAATATATATTGTAACACCCCGAAAATTCGATAACTGTGAAATTCATAAATTAAAGTATAATCAAATTCAAATCAGAGAACTAAGGGAAACGGGATACGCCATTGCGTTCGTCTCGGAAAAATACGCGAAATAGAGTCCGAGTTTTCGAAAAACGGAGTCCGTATGAGGAAGATATGGCCTTCGGAAGTTTTGAATTAAATTTAAAATTCAAACAGAATTAAATAATAATTTTGAAATGGGGCCCATTGGGCCAGGCAGATAAAACACCCGCCTAGCCACCCAGGTCGACTGGGCTGTCGACCTGGGCTACCCATGTCGACAGGGCTGTCGACAGCCCTGTCGACAGGGGTATCGACCTGGTCGAGCCCAGTCAACCTGGCTGGCCAGGTCGGTGTGTGGTCGAATTTCTGTGGTCTGCTTTGTCATTAGGGCTAGGTGGCGGGATTTTATTGGTCTCTCTTCCTAATAAATGGCTATGATCTAACCTAGCAACATCAAGGGTCCTAATTAGTTCCTAACCTCTATATAAACAACCCTAGACCAAACCCTAATCTATTCATTAAAAATTAAGAACATAGCCGCCATGTTGCTGAGGAACGACAAAGCATAGCCGCCAACTAAAGAAAGGATTAGGGAGGAAGTTCTAAGGCCTAAAGCAATTCAAAGCAACCTAAAGCTAATCAATTCAACAAAGGAATTTGCGTCTTCAATCCCTAAACTAGAGAATTCATCAAACCATTGTAAGTAGAGTATTACTTTGGTATAATAAACAACTGTGTTGATGTGTATGCTTGGATTGTGGCAATGGAAGTAATTTATATTTGTGCAAATTTATGTATTCATTATAAAGAACTACATGCGGTAGTTCTATGCAAATAAACGTTTGGGATGTTGCGCAAATTGTGTATAAATCATTATATGATGTATGATCGTTATGTGATTAAATTCATGCAAATTTGAGGCTTTGTTATTAGGCCATTATGATGTATGTTTTTATGTATAAATCATTTTGCAAGTAATTGAAACAAGTTTGGTTATTATAGTTCATATGAAACTATGTGGAATTTTGACACCATGTATTAGTCATGCTTTTGCAAACTTATGAATATGGCTAGGAATGATATTTGGCATAATTGAGATGTATGATTAAGTCTATCTTGTTTTAAAAAATTATATGATGACATATGTGAGACATGGTTAGTTTAGACTCAAAAATCCCCTTTTTGCAAGTTTAAAGCAAAACACCATGATTAGGAATAATTATGTATAAGTATGTTTATACCATCGTTATGTGGTTAGGCTTAAAACATGATTAAGTTGAATTATGTTATGTCATGCTAGAAGTATTTATGCCATGCTTATGTTTGACAATATGCCATGCCTATGCTAGAAGTGCTTTATGCCATGCTTATGTTTGACATTATGCCTAAATAAGAATATAAGTTCATGTTGTAGTTAAACCTATGCAAGTTTACATGACTTGATTTATGTCACCTATGTTGTATGACCAAAATACATGTCACCACTATGCAAGTACACCAATTTCTATTATGTATTTTCCAACGTCATATGCAAGTTCATGCGCTCACTTTCCCCTCTTTGTGTATACGCCATAAGCCTCCCTTTTCGCATGGCTAAATTGGGCTTTAAAAGGCTAAGCCCAATATATATAAACGAACGTGTAAAACGGGGGAAAATAACGTTGGGTTAACATTAATTTAATGAATAAAAACTAAAGTAAAAGGGCCCAAATTCAAGTATGGGTTGGGCCCATGATTGGTGTAACCATTACACCATTAACATAATAATGGGCCGCAAATATTTACATATAAATAAAGAAGAATGACAAAATATGTAAATGTAGAAAAGACGATGTGTTTAACCCGAGGTTGGATTGAGTTGTGATGTAAACCTGCCCGGAACCGCCCGGCTGTCCAGTAGTCACAACAATACCTATCCAATGTGGGAGGTTAAACATGGAGCCCAGCAAGGACCCGAGGTTAGACTGAGTTGTGGCGTAAGACTGCCCGGAACCAACCGGCAACAGGCAGCCACAACAATACCTGTCTAATGTGAGAGGTCCGGGCCTTAATAAGACAATTAAGGCTGAGTCAGGATTGTTAGGATTAAGCAAACTAAAGACTTAATCAAAATGGAACATGCTAAACTAAACGGACTGGTGGGGTTAGGTTAGGAAACACTTAACCAACTTAGCATGTTGGCTAGAGATAGAAAACCTAGTAACGGGGGGGACCCTTTTCAGCAGTAACCCTAGAAGGTGTATCAGGATACCCTGAAACTAGGCAGGGTGGGGCACGATTACTGGGCTGATTGTAAGAGGTCAAATCGACGGCGGTGGTGTAGCAGTGTAGGTTCTAACGGTGTGCGGGCGTGCACGCACTCCGGCGCAGAAAAATAAAGCACTGGACACCAGTAGCATACCTTTGCACTCTAAGGTTGTGTCGGGTTGCCACTATGGGACTTGATACACCCCATGGTGGGACCAGCATAGGTAACTACAGACATCGGGGGCCGTAAGACACATGTAACTATGCGAGTAGGAGCCGATCATCGTAGAATGGATCACACTACCCTGATTATGGGGTGCAAATTGGAAACTAGTTTATATGGGTTCAGAGATTAACATGGGGTACGATAGTATATTCGACCCTAGATAACTTAACCAAGTTCATAGTGTTTGCCCACTTCCTGTTTTACTTATCATACCCAGTTCTTTATTCATAGACAAAGTAGTACTAGACTTACTCAGGCTTTATGTCTGACTCTATTTTTCTTTCGTCTTCTTTCTTCCGTTTCCCCCCCCAGGTCCTCAGGGAGGGAACACAGCAGCTTGACCTACCTCAACATCCAGCTTGAAGAAGAGAAATGTATTGCTTGGACTTTCCTGTTTTGAACTATGGCTTTGGACAATTCACTATGGGGCTTTGGCAGTTTATCTATGTTTTATTTATGCTTCTTTAAAAATAATGTACTCAAGACAGATTATGAAGTATTATGTTATGTTTTTGGAAGGGATGTTGTTGTAACACGTATTTGACTTTACGAAATAAAATTTGTTGTTCTTCCGCTGGTTTACAAATATGTGTTATTATATCTGTCTTGTATATCTGTGACTTGTACTTATAAACCTCCACCAAAATTAGGGCATTCCCTTTGAGAGTGACCCTAACGGAGGTGGGGTGTTTCACTTGGTATCAGAGCATAGGTTTACCAGATAAGATAAAAAGTTTTGAAAAATTATTTTCAAAAAGGAAATTTAAAGAAGCATTTTTAAAAGAAAAATATTATTTTATTTTAAAAAGGCAAAGTCCACTCCCCAAAGCCATAGGTATTATCTCTTACCCTTCGTTTTGAATCTATCCTTTTTGTTTCAGCATGTCCCAAGAACTTAACTTGCCTGAAGGGGTGCCCATACCTGGTTGGTTTAGACGTTTCTTAGAAGCTAGGGCCACTCAGCCAGGTCCTACCGTTCCTCCTCCTCCAGCTGAAGAGAATCATCCAGCCGCAGCAGTACTTTTTCCTCCACCTCCTCCACGGGGAAACACATTCGCTAAGATATGTAAAGATTTTAAAGCTATGGGAGGAAGGGATTTCCATGGAACTGAGTCCTTCGTAGCAGCTAGGAATTGGCTAAAAGAAACGGAGGACCTATTCATCATCTTTGAGGTAGAAGATAGACAAAAGGTACAACTAGCGGTGTGGCTATTGAAGGGCGAGGCTTCCTACTGGTGGGAAGTCACCAATGCTGAAAGACCAGTGGATACATGGGAGGACTTTAGGGCAAGATTTGAGACTAAGTTTCTCTCAGATGCAGAAAGAAGTTTGCAGTTGGAAAAATTCTTATTCCTTAAGCAAGGAGACAAGACTGTTAGAGAGTATGTGAATCAGTTTGATGAGCTGGCTAGGTTTGGGCTTGACCTAGTCAACACCCCGCACAAGAAGGCTCTCCGTTTCGTCAAGGGGTTAAATGAGCCATTACATAGTTTGGCCATGACCCATATACCCATGGGAGCCACGTATGAAAGATTGGTGCAAATGGCATTGCTGAATGAAGAGGACAAGGGCAAGAAGGAGACCAAGGCAGAAAGCTCTCAAGGGAAGAAAGAGGGTTTGCAGCCTAAGAAGACAGACTTCAAGAAGGGCGGAAAGGGCAACAAAGAGAAGAGGAAGTGCAATTTCTGTGGCAAAGTGGGGCACTTAGTAAAGGACTGCCGGAAGAAAAAGGCCAAGGAGAATGGTGGGTGCTTTTCGTGCGGTCAGACAGGCCACAGGGCTAAGGACTGCCCAAGGAAACGAGGACAGGGGCAGGGGGCTGGATCCACCCCAGGGGCACAGGTTCATGTGCTAGAAGCGCCACCATTGCAACAGCGAGGTACCAATACTTCTGTAGAAAGTGTAGTTTATCTTTATGATCACCCCGTTCGCACTTTATTTGATTCTGGCGCGTCACACTCCTTTATCTCGTCTGCTTTAGTAGAATCTCTGCACCTAAAAACTAGTATGGTAGAGGACCCCTTAATTGTTTCAAACCCAATTGGGGGCCCAGCTCATTTGTCTATGATCTGTTTGGATTTGAAAATTTCTATTCTAAGTGTAGAATTTGAATGTAGTGCCTTTGTTTTGGGCTTTTCGGGGTATGGTTTGATTTTGGGTATGGATTGGCTATCCAGTAATGGGGCCATCCTTGATTGTGAGAAAAGGGTTGTTAGGCTCCTAACCCAGCTCGGTAATACTTTGGAAATTTCTTGTAATCCCTCGTATGCGGTTATGCTTAGTTATCTTGAGTCGCTAGATGCCTCTGTTGAAAGTTTGAAATCAGTTAGAGTGGTCCGGGAATATCCGGATGTCTTCGAAGAGGTGAAGGGCTTGCCTCCGAAGCGGGAGATAGACTTCCGCATATATCTTGTAGATAATGCAAAGCCCGTTGCATTGCCCGTTAGACATATGGCTCCACGAGAAAGGAAAGAGCTCAGTAAACAGATTAAAGAGCTTCTAGAAAAGGGGTTCATTAGGAGGAGCATTTCAGAATGGGGCGCTCCAGTGGTGTTCGCTACAAAGGCGGATGGTTCACTCCGTCTATGTGTTGACTATAGGGAGCTCAACAAGCTAACGAAAAAGAATAGGCACCCTCTCCCTAGAATTGACGATTTATTTGACCAGCTTGTAGGAGCGTCTGTTTTCTCCCAACTCGATTTAGCAACCGGTTTTCATCAGCTAAGGGTGGCTGAAGATAGCATCGATAAAACGGCTTTCAGAACCCCAGACGGTTTCTTTGAATGGCTTGTCATGCCTTTCGGCTTGACAAATGCACCTGCTTACTTCGTGGACCTGATGAGTAGGGTATTTAGAGATTTCCTCAACAAATTCGTAGTGGTCTTCGTAGATGATATCCTTATCTTCTCAAAGAGTGAAGAGGAACATGCTCAGCACTTAAGGGCAATCATGGAAACTTTGCGAGTCCATC
This sequence comes from Allium sativum, assembly GCA_030737875.1. Lineage (NCBI taxonomy): Eukaryota > Viridiplantae > Streptophyta > Magnoliopsida > Asparagales > Amaryllidaceae > Allium > Allium sativum. Next base: position 578,023,517 of record CM060915.1, on the reverse strand, counting down.
AACTAAAAGCCAAATTCTCCAAATGCCACTTTTGGAGGGAAGAGGTGAGGTTCCTTGGGCACATAGTATCCAAACAAGGGTTGGCGGTGGACCCTGCTAAGGTAGTGGCGGTACAAGATTGGAAGACACCAAGGAATGCAACTGAGGTCCGAAGCTTTCTAGGACTAGCAGGTTTCTATCGAAAATTCATAAGGGATTTTGCGAAAATTTCAGCTCCGCTCACGAAATTGACCAAGAAGAATCTAGTATTCAATTGGGACTTGGACTGCGAGTTTGCTTTCCAACGGCTGAAAAGGGCTCTCACAACAGCCCCAGTTTTGACGCTGCCAGATGGGAGCAAGATGTTCACTGTTTATACGGATGCATGTGGGACAGGGCTAGGCGCCGTCTTAATGCAAGAAGGAAGGGTGGTAGCTTATGGCGGGAGACAGTTAAAGGTGCACGAAAAGAACTACCCAACCCACGATCTAGAGCTAGCCGCCATCGTCTTTGCACTCAAGTCTTGGCGACACTATCTCCTAGGTGAGAAGTTCGAACTTTACACTGACCATAAATCGTTGAAATATCTTTTCTCGCAGAAGGATCTTAACTTGAGGCAACAAAGATGGATGGAGTTTCTTGCCTCATACGATTTCGAAATCTCCTACACTCCGGGCAAAGGCAACGTAGTAGCAGACGCGTTGAGCCGAAAGAAATTGACACTAAGCCCGTTGTTTGTTGAAAGACAAAGCCTAGAGTTTATAGCCAGCTTCAACTTTAGGCCCTCCTCCGATTTCGTACCGGGCTTGCTTGCATCTCTCGAAGTGCGCCCAACTTTAGTAGATTCAGTAGGGGCAGCACAACGCGAAGACCCTCAGCTTGTGGAAATAATTGATAGGCTAATTAGGGGTGAGACTTCAAGTCACCTCAACAGATACTCCATTGACGATAAGGGTGTACTAAGGCGAGATGGAAGACTATGCGTCCCACAGACAAACGATTTAATAAAGAAGGTTCTCGAGGAAGCACATCACTCCAAGATGACGATACACCCCGGCGGAGATAAAATGTACAAAGACATAAAAAGGACTTTCTTCTGGAACGGCATGAAAAAGGACGTGGCAGAATTCGTTTCTAAGTGTATGGTGTGCCAACAGGTTAAGGCGGAACAGAAAAAGCCTGGCGGACTGCTACATCCTTTGGAGGTCCCGCAGTGGAAGTGGGATAGCATCTCAATGGACTTCATCGATGGGCTGCCTAGGTCTAGGAGAGGCAACACTAGCATTTGGGTAATAGTGGATAGGCTTACTAAAAGCGCCCACTTTTTACCTGTCAAAAGTAAAAGAACTGCCTCATCCCTAGCATCACTTTACCTCAAGGAAATCGTGCGACTCCATGGAATACCATCTAGCATCGTTAGTGACCGAGACCCCATCTTCACCAGCGAGTTTTGGCGGAGTCTGCAAGAAGCAGTAGGAACGCAGCTATGCTTGAGCACGGCCTATCATCCCCAAACCGACGGCCAAACAGAGAGAGTGAACAGAGTTTTGGAAGACCTTCTAAGACTATGCGTCCTTGACTTCGGAGGGACATGGGAAGACCACCTTCCTTTGGTGGAATTTTCCTACAACAACAGCTATCAAGCAACCATAGGAATGGCGCCCTTCGAAGCTTTATACGGAAGACCATGCCGATCGCCCACTTGTTGGTGGGAGTCCACGGATAAGCTCATACTTGGACCAGACATGATCCGAGAGACTTCAGAGAAAGTGGACTTAATACGAAGAAGGATGAAGACGGCCCAAGACAGACAAAAGTCCTATGCCGACAAAAGAAGGACCGACCTTGAATTCGAGGTTGGAGACAGAGTTTTTCTCAAGGTATCACCGCTAAGGAACATTGTTCGTTTTGGAACCACAGGAAAGCTAGCGCCAAGATTCGTAGGGCCATTCCCTATTATCGAGAAAATTGGGAAAATGGCTTATAGATTAGAGCTACCCGAGAAGTTGGCTGGAGTCCACAACGTTTTTCACGTTTCACATCTCCGAAAGTGTCTACATGAGTCTGCTGAAGTGGTAGAGCCAAATATCCTCCAAGAGGCTGAAGTGGAACGCGAAGCAACCATAAGAAGAGTTCCAACCCGCATCTTAGGAACGGAAGTGAAGAAGCTACGCAACCGCGAAGTCAAGCTCGTTAAAGTCCAGTGGAGCGACACCGAGGGAGACGCGACTTGGGAAACTGAAGCTAGAATCCGCACTGCCTACCCTTTTCTGTTCGAGGGTACATCCTTGATCTTTCTTTTTCCTTAAGTTGCGCTTTTATCTATCTTTTTAGGTATCGACCTTATCTTTTAGGTAGAAAACCTTTGGATGAAAACATGTAGTTGAAACATGTTATGTATGATGGTTGCAAGTGGTTGCAAGTGATTGCTAGTGGTTGCTCGTGGTTGCATATACACACACAATCTAGGTTTTAGATCGGCTCAGTCACTTCATATTGCATATGCATATATGTTTGTATTCGTATGTGGTTGAACTATAATGTGTTGTCATGTGGATGTTGCATTTGTATTGAATGGTTGTGCACTCATGTAGAATCAAGAATAGGAAAATTTTGCATACATAATGGATGCATGGCACTTACATAATTCGCATTAAGGAGGTCAACTGAATCAGTAGACCGCCTGATTTTGCATTAGATAAGTACATGTACACACACACTTTGCATATGAACATGAAGCATTAGAAGTCTTTTAAGGACAATGGATACTCGTGTTTGATGGATGAGTAGATGGATGATTGGATGTTAGGATTTACATTCCTCCTAACTTGAAGATTTCGGGGACGAAATCCTTTTAAGTGGGGGAGAATGTAACACCCCGAAAATTCGATAACTGTGAAATTCATAAATTAAAGTATAATCAAATTCAAATCAGAGAACTAAGGGAAACGGGATACGCCATTGCGTTCGTCTCGGAAAAATACGCGAAATAGAGTCCGAGTTTTCGAAAAACGGAGTCCGTATGAGGAAGATATGGCCTTCGGAAGTTTTGAATTAAATTTAAAATTCAAACAGAATTAAATAATAATTTTGAAATGGGGCCCATTGGGCCAGGCAGATAAAACACCCGCCTAGCCACCCAGGTCGACTGGGCTGTCGACCTGGGCTACCCATGTCGACAGGGCTGTCGACAGCCCTGTCGACAGGGGTATCGACCTGGTCGAGCCCAGTCAACCTGGCTGGCCAGGTCGGTGTGTGGTCGAATTTCTGTGGTCTGCTTTGTCATTAGGGCTAGGTGGCGGGATTTTATTGGTCTCTCTTCCTAATAAATGGCTATGATCTAACCTAGCAACATCAAGGGTCCTAATTAGTTCCTAACCTCTATATAAACAACCCTAGACCAAACCCTAATCTATTCATTAAAAATTAAGAACATAGCCGCCATGTTGCTGAGGAACGACAAAGCATAGCCGCCAACTAAAGAAAGGATTAGGGAGGAAGTTCTAAGGCCTAAAGCAATTCAAAGCAACCTAAAGCTAATCAATTCAACAAAGGAATTTGCGTCTTCAATCCCTAAACTAGAGAATTCATCAAACCATTGTAAGTAGAGTATTACTTTGGTATAATAAACAACTGTGTTGATGTGTATGCTTGGATTGTGGCAATGGAAGTAATTTATATTTGTGCAAATTTATGTATTCATTATAAAGAACTACATGCGGTAGTTCTATGCAAATAAACGTTTGGGATGTTGCGCAAATTGTGTATAAATCATTATATGATGTATGATCGTTATGTGATTAAATTCATGCAAATTTGAGGCTTTGTTATTAGGCCATTATGATGTATGTTTTTATGTATAAATCATTTTGCAAGTAATTGAAACAAGTTTGGTTATTATAGTTCATATGAAACTATGTGGAATTTTGACACCATGTATTAGTCATGCTTTTGCAAACTTATGAATATGGCTAGGAATGATATTTGGCATAATTGAGATGTATGATTAAGTCTATCTTGTTTTAAAAAATTATATGATGACATATGTGAGACATGGTTAGTTTAGACTCAAAAATCCCCTTTTTGCAAGTTTAAAGCAAAACACCATGATTAGGAATAATTATGTATAAGTATGTTTATACCATCGTTATGTGGTTAGGCTTAAAACATGATTAAGTTGAATTATGTTATGTCATGCTAGAAGTATTTATGCCATGCTTATGTTTGACAATATGCCATGCCTATGCTAGAAGTGCTTTATGCCATGCTTATGTTTGACATTATGCCTAAATAAGAATATAAGTTCATGTTGTAGTTAAACCTATGCAAGTTTACATGACTTGATTTATGTCACCTATGTTGTATGACCAAAATACATGTCACCACTATGCAAGTACACCAATTTCTATTATGTATTTTCCAACGTCATATGCAAGTTCATGCGCTCACTTTCCCCTCTTTGTGTATACGCCATAAGCCTCCCTTTTCGCATGGCTAAATTGGGCTTTAAAAGGCTAAGCCCAATATATATAAACGAACGTGTAAAACGGGGGAAAATAACGTTGGGTTAACATTAATTTAATGAATAAAAACTAAAGTAAAAGGGCCCAAATTCAAGTATGGGTTGGGCCCATGATTGGTGTAACCATTACACCATTAACATAATAATGGGCCGCAAATATTTACATATAAATAAAGAAGAATGACAAAATATGTAAATGTAGAAAAGACGATGTGTTTAACCCGAGGTTGGATTGAGTTGTGATGTAAACCTGCCCGGAACCGCCCGGCTGTCCAGTAGTCACAACAATACCTATCCAATGTGGGAGGTTAAACATGGAGCCCAGCAAGGACCCGAGGTTAGACTGAGTTGTGGCGTAAGACTGCCCGGAACCAACCGGCAACAGGCAGCCACAACAATACCTGTCTAATGTGAGAGGTCCGGGCCTTAATAAGACAATTAAGGCTGAGTCAGGATTGTTAGGATTAAGCAAACTAAAGACTTAATCAAAATGGAACATGCTAAACTAAACGGACTGGTGGGGTTAGGTTAGGAAACACTTAACCAACTTAGCATGTTGGCTAGAGATAGAAAACCTAGTAACGGGGGGGACCCTTTTCAGCAGTAACCCTAGAAGGTGTATCAGGATACCCTGAAACTAGGCAGGGTGGGGCACGATTACTGGGCTGATTGTAAGAGGTCAAATCGACGGCGGTGGTGTAGCAGTGTAGGTTCTAACGGTGTGCGGGCGTGCACGCACTCCGGCGCAGAAAAATAAAGCACTGGACACCAGTAGCATACCTTTGCACTCTAAGGTTGTGTCAGGTTGCCACTATGGGACTTGATACACCCCATGGTGGGACCAGCATAGGTAACTACAGACATCGGGGGCCGTAAGACACATGTAACTATGCGAGTAGGAGCCGATCATCGTAGAATGGATCACACTACCCTGATTATGGGGTGCAAATTGGAAACTAGTTTATATGGGTTCAGAGATTAACATGGGGTACGATAGTATATTCGACCCTAGATAACTTAACCAAGTTCATAGTGTTTGCCCACTTCCTGTTTTACTTATCATACCCAGTTCTTTATTCATAGACAAAGTAGTACTAGACTTACTCAGGCTTTATGTCTGACTCTATTTTTCTTTCGTCTTCTTTCTTCCGTTTCCCCCCCCCCAGGTCCTCAGGGAGGGAACACAGCAGCTTGACCTACCTCAACATCCAGCTTGAAGAAGAGAAATGTATTGCTTGGACTTTCCTGTTTTGAACTATGGCTTTGGACAATTCACTATGGGGCTTTGGCAGTTTATCTATGTTTTATTTATGCTTCTTTAAAAATAATGTACTCAAGACAGATTATGAAGTATTATGTTATGTTTTTGGAAGGGATGTTGTTGTAACACGTATTTGACTTTACGAAATAAAATTTGTTGTTCTTCCGCTGGTTTACAAATATGTGTTATTATATCTGTCTTGTATATCTGTGACTTGTACTTATAAACCTCCACCAAAATTAGGGCATTCCCTTTGAGAGTGACCCTAACGGAGGTGGGGTGTTTCATATACTTCGTCGATTTCCTTTTAAAACGTGCTTTATAAATCGTTTTAAATTCATTTTTAAAACGGTTTTAACTTCATGTTCAATTTCAAATCAAAATTGAATATTCCAATATAAATTCGTTTTAAATTCATTTCAAATCGATTTCAATTCAAATTGATTTCTAATTCAATTTCAGTTCTAATTCATTTATATTCAAAAAATCAGATTTTGAAATCACTTTCGATATTCATTATAAAATGAATAAAATCGATATAAATTTCATTCACGTCAAAATGGCGTCAATCTAACCAACACGGCTTCATATGTTTCTATTTTCAAATATTCTATTTCGAATATTTCTATCTCAAATATTTCTTTTCAAATATTTCCTTTTTCGAAACTGGAATGAGGCCCAATCAATTACCATATAATGTTAATTATATGGATTTTCTACAACATATGTACATATCAACAACGATGAATAATCAACCATCATCCAAAGTGCATTCTACACTGTATAAGCATCAAATATAAATATTCAACGCTTTTAACAGTCTGTCAATCAATCGATCGACATACAACTAAACAATCGGGATTAGTGTACGTCAAATATCATCCCAATACCCGTGTGGGGTTTCAAACAATCAAACACAGATTTTTTATTTGTGCAGTTGGGTGATGTGTAAAATTTATCGTCCCAATCAATGTCCTTCAAATAGGTGTACATAAACAAACCGTCCGGTTTGTAAATGAATATTTATTTATTCACATTCACGTTAAAATTTATATTTTTAACGATCAAACTATTTTATTCAACCTATGAATATTCTATTCGGTTCATTTATTAAATAAAATGTTATCTTTATTTTTAGAAAATTTCGGCGGCATAATGGCACGATACTAGAAACGGGACAAGGCCTAGCCTTATCCCCGGTCTAGTGAAGGCCCATGCCATTCACACATCAATCAAATCAATTCCATTTCATCAAACAAATAATTTCAAACCAAATAATCTAACCAACTACACAACCAAACAATTTAACAAACAAGCCATCCATGGTCTGTGGATGACGGGTGTCGGGTGCTACTAAAACACCGTCTACATCCTAGTATATATATATGACTAGAAAATTAAATTAAAGAGTGAGAAGTTCTCAGCGATAGCTATCCTAACTCCACGGCACTTCTAATGCAGGAAATCTTCACTGTTCTCGCCTCTTATCACCTTCTTTGCCCGTAGCCACTACATATATAAAAATCGAATTTTTACTTTGCTATTCAATATATAAAAATCGAATTTTTACTTCGCTATTCAATATATAAAAATCGAATTTTTACTTCGCCATTCAATATATAAAAATCGAATTTTTACTTCGCTATTCAGTATATAAAAATCGAATTTTTACTTCGCTATTCAGTATATAAAAATCGAATTTTTACTTCGCTATTCAATATATAAAAATCGAATTTTTACTTCGCTATTCAATATATAAAAATCGAATTTTTACTTCGCTATTCAATGTATAAAAATCGAATTTTTACTTCGCTATTCAATATATAAAAATCGAATTTTTATATTCTTACATATATAAAAACTATATTTCTAACTTACTACATGAATAAAAATTATATTTTGAACCTTTCTATCATATAAAAATTATATTTTTATCATCTCTTTTATAGAAAATCATATCTTTAATTTTTCTATTATATAAAAATCACTTCTTTAATAATTCTATAATATAAGCTTCCTCCTAATAAAAAAATATAAACTTTTTATTTTAAAAAATTCAGTTTTCAATCATATAAAAACTGAAATTTTTTCTTTCCCTTTAAAACTAATTATTGTAACTAAATAAAAATAAATAACTATATAATTAAAACTTACAATGGAATGAGGAGGAGGGGGTTTTCTGGTTTCAACGAACATGAGAGGTGGGGTTCGCTGCAGTGGTAGGCGGCGGGCTGGTGGTCGGGAAGGCTGAGCGTGGCGCCGGGGTGGTCAGCAGGGGGTGGCGCAGTTCTCGATCGGAGGTGGGGGGCACGATGGGTGCAGTGGCCTTAGGGGGGCGCGAGGCTCGATAAAAGAGGAGGAAGAAGCGGAGGGGAAGAAGGGGAGGTAGAGGAAGAGCAGGGACGGAGGGGGGGTGGCGGTGGTGCAACGCCACCTGGGGCGGCATCGACGATCGTTCGTCGTTCTTTTTTTTTTCTGAAGGAAATCGATTTGGTCAAAGGAAGAGAAGGGGGGTTAAGTGAAAGAGAGGGTATAATATAATATATATATATATTTTAAATTATTTTATTTATCCAAAAAGTAACCTTTTTATTTGACCTCAAAACGAGGCCCACCGCCTGTCGTCCATAGCGTTTTACCCCCATTCTGAACACAATGGGATATGTATTGTAGGCTGATTCGATCGTTTCGATCAGTTTCCATTGAAATGAACATATAACTCTATATATTGAATTTGAACGCGCATTTCAATTTACTGGGGTCACATACTAACTAGAAAAATTCCCGAAAAATATTTTCTAGCTTCGTATTGATGATACGGTCCTAATAAAATTAGTTTCGTTGAATTCTGAGACCGTTTGAAAAATGGCCAATTTCCAGTCGATTAAAATCAACTGAAACTGGTCAAATGCGTTTTCCTTTGCCACGCTCACATATTGATTCGAAAAATTATGAAATTTGGAATCTAGCAATAATTTAACATCACTGACCCAACAAAAGTGGTTTCGTCGAAATCCGAGGTCGTTTGCAAAATTCCCATTTTAAGGGCCTGAATTCCATAGCGACTATTCAGAATTTTCAACTGGACATATCTTTTGATTCCCGTTAAGCAATTTTGATTTTTCGGATTCGTTGGAAAGATATTCACTATTAGATTCCATTATTTTTGGTTTCACTAAAATCCGGATTGTTTTGCACCCGGTACATTCAATTGAAGTTTGAAATCGAATTATCGAACTACCGCGCCATTTTCAATTCCTTTTATAATTATATATAATTATTTATATTCTAACGACGACGTATATAACATATACGTTCTAATTATATTCAAAATAAATTTCCCATCGTTTTTATTTAAAATAATCTATTTTAAATCTTCAAAATTCGCTAAAATTGCCAAAATAAAAAATTTAAACTGGCCCAGAATTTCCGGGTTGTTACAGTTTGAATCAGTGGGAGGGTTAAGTACATATCGGGTTGGTGGGTAATATTAGTAAATATAGGCCCACAAACTTAACCGGTAAGAAATCCTCGTAACGGAGACCCATTTAAGCAGTAACCCACATAGATGTATCAGGGTACCCTGAAACTAGGCAGGGTGGGGCACGATTACCGGGCTATTTATAAGCAGTCAAAATAGTGGCAGGGGTTACGTCAGTGTAGTTTCCAACGGATTACGAGCGTGCATGTACTCCGGAGTGGGAAAAAGCAGGCACTGGGTACCAGTAGTTATACACTGTGCATCTTGAATCGTGTCGGGTTGTTATCATAAGGATTGATACACCTTATGGTGGGACCGCACGGGGTATCTACATGCAAGAGAAGGTCGATTGACATAGACACATGGAACATCAATACTAGTAGGGAGCCGATCAATAGGGTAGTAAGGGTACATCTAACATCTTCATGTCAATTAGGCTGATTTAGGTAAGATCCTCATACTAGATGTACACCTGAAGGCTACCACAATTGCGGGGATTGGGATCACATTTTCATATAATCATTCTATACAGATTACTAGTTGGGACACTAGTTAGGTGGTGTAGAGATATAGAAATCAGAACAATAGGGTAGTAGCGAAGCAGAGAAAGAATAGAAGTGCATTCACTTTATCTTGCCTTATCATATCTATGCTAATCGTATGTTATCTTATTATCCTTGTTATCACGGTATTGTCTTATATTCAGTTAATTCATGTCATAATGCTTTTGCCTATTTATATGATGAAAGTCACTGGACTTACCAGACTTATGTCTGACCTAGTTTGTTTTTGCCTCTTTTCTTCCGTTCCCCCCCCCCCAAAGGTTTACAAGGAGGAAATGTTACCACTTAGCTCAGTTTTCTTTCCAAGCTCGAAGATAGTCGATGTATTGCTTCAGACTCTTGCTTCCACTGCTATGGCTGGTTCATGCTTATTGGGGAATATCGTTGTTCTGTTTTTATGCTTCTTTTATACTTGGAAGTTTTTGAATCAAGACAGAAGTTCTATGTATTGTTTGTAAATATGATTGAGACCAATTGTTGCAAAAGCTTGACTGAACCACATTATTTATAAAATGACTTTATTTTCCGCTGCTTTAATTGTCTTTCTTGTAATTTATCTGCATCTTTTACCTAAAATGCTCCACCAAAGTTAAAGCATTCCCTTTGTTAGTGACTCTAACAGAGGTAGGGTGTTTCACTTGGTATCAGAGCTAAAGGTTACCGGATCAGATAAAAGGTTTGAAAAAAATTATTTTCAAAACGGTTTTAAAAGAAGCATTTTCAAGAGAAATGTTTTGTTTTAAAGACATATTCCCCAAAGCCATATGCATTATCTTTTGATCCTCTATTTGAATCCTTGTTTCCTTCTTCCCATAGTCTCCTGGGCTCCTGGCTTTCTGGGAGGTAGCCTCATCGCAGCATAGTTCTGTAGGCTTGATGAGTCTATGACACCTGTCAAAGGGTGAAGAAATGCCCAACTTCCATATATAGCCGCAGCAGTTTCACCTATGGCTAATTCTCTTCCAAACTTTGTATGGATTTCCGTGCGAGGGAGGCAGCTTTCAAGAGACTTTTCAGCAAGTTACACAAAGATGAAATGAGGGAGTTTGGCTAAGGAACACAACCCATGGATGAGAAACTCATGGATATGGACTTGTTTCATGAGGGAAGAAAGAATAGGAAAACCTAAGACAAGAGGAAGTGTCTTTATAATGGGTCATATAATTAAGGACAAGAGCAAGAACAAACGACATGATTTTTAGGAAGGCAAGTGCATGGCCTCACTGTTAGCGTATCTGAGAGAGAGGTAATAGAGTTTCTGTTGAAAAAGTCTTTCTTTTGATCATCCCATCAGTACTCTTTTGATTTTAGCGCTTCACATTTGTCTATATCTGCTTCCATAGTTGAGCCTCTACACCCTAGAGCTTGTATAGTAGAGGATCCCATTATTGCCTCAAATCCAATTGGTGGTTCGGCTCATTTGTCTTCGGTTTGTAAGGATTTGAGAATAGCTATATTAAGTATTGATTTTAAGTGTAATGCTTATGTTTTTGGTTTCATGGGCTATGGGTTGATTCTAGGCATGGATTGGTTAGCTAGTAATTGTGAACGGAGGGTAGTTAGACTTTCGACTTGCCTTGGGAATACCCTCGAGATTTCGTGCGATCCTAAGGGATCAGTTTGTCTTAGCTACCTAGAATCACTTGATGCATCTATCGACGATTTGCGATACGTTGGAGCAGTCCATGAGTACGCAGATGTTTTTGATTAGGTTAGGGGTTTGTCCCCTAAAACGGGAGATAGACTTCTGCATATATCTAATCGACAACGCAAAGCTAGTTGCATTTCCTGTACGACACATGAATCCAAGGGAAAGGAAGGGCTTAGTAAACAAGTAAAAGAGTTTCTTGAAAAAGGGTTCATAAGGCGAAGTATTTCTGAATAGGGTTGCTCCAATCGTTTTCGTTACAAAGACGGAGAGTTCACTTTGCTTGTGCATAGATGATGTTTTGGAATGAGGAAGAACATGTTTTGCATCTAAGGGAAGTCTCGGATACCCTCCAAGCACATCAACTTAAGGCGAAGTTCTCCAAAAATGTCATTTTTGGAGAGAAGAAGTAAGGTTTCTAGGACATGTGGTGCCCAAAGAAGGGATAGCAGTAGACCCTGCAAAAGTAGTGGTGGTGCAAGACTGGAAGGTCCCAAGGAATGCAACAGAAGTAAGAAGCTTTCTTGGACTAGCGGGCTAATATAGGAAGTTAATTAAGGACTTTATGAAGGTATCGGCCCCACTTACTAGATTGACGAAGAAGAATCTAATCATCTTAGTATATACACTTGGTAACATGGTTAGCATCTATTTATTTTCGGGAGATAGTTCTGGGAATGTTAGCAGGACACGACAGAAGTTGTAGTGCCAAGTATACTATAAGAAGAAAAGGTGAAATGAGATGCGACATTGAAATGAGTTCCAACTCATAATTTGGAAACAGAAATTAAGGAGCTATGCAATCGTGAAGTCAAGACAGTCGGAGCACAATGAAGCAAAGCTCAAGAAGATGCGACATAGAAGACTGAGGACTAGATATGCGCATCATACCCTTTTTGAGGGTATATCCTTGATCTCTCTTTTTCTGTAAAGCTTATTTTCTAGTCTTTATCTTTTAAGTATATCCTCTCGATCCTATCCTCGATCCTTAGATAGAAGCCAATGGATGTAAACATGTGTTTGGGACATGTTATGTTTGGTGAATGAAAGTGTATGTAAGTGTTTGCTAGTGGTTGCTCGTGGATGCATATACACACATTAGGCACTAGATCGGCTCGGTCCCTTTCATATTGCATATGCATGAGTGAATTTTTATATATATTAATTGAAACTTGATGTGTATCATATGGATGTTGCATTTGTACGATTGTGCACTCATGTAAAAGTTATAAAGTACGATTAGGAATAATTGTATACATGATGGACTCATGGAACTGACATAATTCTCATTAAGCAGGTCAACTGAATCAGTAGACCGTCTGACTTTGCATTAGATAAGGACATGTACACACACTATGCATATGATCATGAAAGCATTAGAAATCTTTTTAAGGACAATGGACGCCTATGATTGAAAAATTAAAGAATATTAAATTGTAAAATCGAGAATTAAGGAAAACGGGTTACGCCATTGCGTTCGTCTCGGAATTCTGCTTGAGATAGAGTCTGAGTTTGCACGAATCAGATTCCATATGAAGAAGTTATGGAGTTCAGAAGATTTCATGTTTAAACAGAAAATTATATAATTAGATAATTTAATAAACAAAAAAGTTCAAATTTTAAAAAAATCATGTGGTTCAGCCGGCAGGCGGGAAAATTCCCGCACATAGGGGTCGACATAGGTGTCGACCCCCCAAGAGGGGTTTCGACTGGGGTGTCGACCCCCCTATAGGGGTCAACCCCCTAACCCAGATCCAAACAGTGACGATTTTCTGACTTGTAGCTAAGTCACTAGGGTATAGGTAGCGATTTCTGGATAATTCTATCTAGTTTGGACGGTTTTGATTGCTCCTAGGTTAATCTAACGGCTCACATAAGTCTAAACCTCTATAAAAGCAACCCTAGTCCTCAACTCTAAATCACACAATTTCATTCCAAGGAGCCACCATGCTATCCATGATCTACCTAGCCTAGCCACCATTTCTTCTTCAATTAGGAAGCAAACTAGAAAGCAAGTAGAAGTTATGAATCAAATCTAATTTAGAGAATCGATAGTCTACGTCAAGGGATTGCTTTTCAGTTTCAGAAATCATATCCCAGAAATCAAGACCATTCTGTAATTTGTAAGTTCATGTTACTTTCAAAAGTAAAAATTCATTTGTGATTCTAACACTGTAAGAAATCTGAATCTGAGATTATGCCTATTTCTATCTGTCTTTCTATATCCGTTGGATCTAACTCATTTTATATTATTATGTCCATTCTCTGTCTCTACATTCCTTCTTCCCATTTTGTTATTATAGCCAGGCTACTGCGAGCCTGAGCCAAATCTCATAAGAGATGAACGTACATTGGAAATAAAATTGGGCGTAACATATGATTTGGACTTGACCAGCGCTAAAATTGGGCATAATATATGATTTGGACATGACCAGCGCTAAAATTTGGAAAAGTATTAAATTATGTATAGTTGGGCATAATATATTTGTAACTGATTGAGGACATAACACATGTTGTGTTAAAAACCTAAAGTATATCGAACATATGAATTGAGATTTGAGGCATAAAGTACATTGGACATATGACTTGGGATTTGGGGCGTAAATTGAACTGTTAACATGTAAGGAATAGTACATGTTGTGGTTTAAAACCTAAAAATTGGGGCATATTATATATAATAGTTTATGATTTGGGAGAAGGAGATTATGCATGAAAACCTGTAGTAAGATAGGGATAACTGTTAAATGTGAACACGCCTAGATTGGGATATTTGGATAAATTATCATGCACTGTAACTAAAGACTATAATTTGGCATAGTTTATACTATGAATCTCGATTAGGGGTTTTTGGAGAATATTTTGTACGGTGCAATATGACTAAACCTTACGGCATGTGTTGTATTGTGAATTATGACCATGATTTTGGGCATGCAAGTTTATAGGCTTAATTTATGGTTAGGAGAGATATGTTAATGGAACTTTAAGTGAGGTTTAATTTGTTAAACTGACTAATGTGCTGAAATCTATTGAAAGTGAATTTGTGGGGCATAACTTGAAATTAACTTTGTTAAAGTATAACTTAAGAATTGGAACATGACTAGTTTTGTGAATTCGGGATAATTTTCATATAATCTAGACTTGGACATGTGCGGTAAATATGCTAAAAGATAAACATGCCTAACCCAAGGTTAGATTGAGTTACGATGTAAAACTGTCTGGAACCATCCGGCACATCCAGTAACCGCAACAACACCTATCTAATGTGAGAGTTTAGTGCATCATGCCCAAGAAAAACCCTCGGTTAGATTGAGTTGTGATGTAAAACTGCCGGAACTGCCCGGCACATCCAGTAACCGCAACAACATAGATCTAATGTGAGAGGTTGGTGCATTAATAAATCAATTAATGCCAATGAACAAGATATGTTAAGAATGGTAGGATTAAGTTAACTAAGGCAACACTTAACTGTTATAACATGTTAATCAGGCAAGAAGATGGGGTTAAGTAAATTTAGAACACAACCGTTATAACATGTTAATTAGATAAGAAGGTGAGGTTAAGTAAAATTAGAATACTTAGCTGTTATAACATGTTAATTAGACAAGTGAGAAGGGTTAAGTCAATAAGAAACACTTAACCAATATAACATGATGAATGGGTAGGGTTATGTTAAAACAAGAGAGCAACACTTAACTAATATAACACGATGTGTGGAAGGGTTAAGTTAACACAAAAAGGCAACACTTAACTGGTGTAACATGAAAAGTGGGTGGGTTAAGTTAACTTGAATTGATTGATGACACTTAACCAATACAGCATGATGAACGCGTGGGGTTAAGTTAATAAGAAACACTTAACCAATTTAACTTGATGAACGAATAAGGTTAAGTTAATGGGAAATACATAACCAATATAACTTGATGAACGAATGAGGTTAAGCTAATAAGAAACACTTAACCAATCCAACATGATGAGAAGGGTTAATAAAAAAAACACTTAACCAACATGACATGATGAGTAGGTAGGTTAAGTTAACATGAATGGATAACACTTAGCCAATATAACATAATGTATGGGAGGGTTAAGTACATATCGGGTTGGTGGGTAATATTAGTAAATATAGGCCTGCAAACTTAACCATTAATAAACATGTTTGAATCAGTGGGAGGGTTAAGTACATATCGGGTTGGTGGGTAATATTAGTAAATATAGGCCCACAAACTTAACCAGTAAGAAACCCTAGTAACGAAGACCCATTTCAGCAGTAACCCACATAGATGTATCAAGGTACTCTAAAACTAGGCAGGGTGCGGCACGATTACTGGGCTGATTATAAGCAGCCAAAATAGCGGCAAGGGGTATGTCAGTGTAGGTTCCGATGGATTACGGGCATGCACGTACTCCTAAGTGGGGAAAAGCAGGCACTGGGTACCAGTAGTTATACACTGTGCATCTTGAATCATGTCGGGTTGCTATCATAAGGATTGATACACCTTATGGTGGGACCATCACAGGGTATCTACACGCAAAAGAAGGCCGATTGACATAGACACATGGAACATTAATACTAGTAGGGAGCCGATCGATAGGGTAGTAAGGATACATCTAACATCTTCATGGCAATTAGGCTGATTGAGGTAAGATCCTCATACTAGATGTACACCTGAAGACTGCCACAATTGCGGGGATTAGGATCACATTTTCATATAATCATTCTATACATATTACTAGATGGGACACTAGTTAGGCGGTGCAGAGATATAGAAACTAGAACAAACAACAGGGTGATAGCAAAGCAGAGAAAGAGTAAAAGTGCATTCACTTTATCTTGCCTTATCATATATATGCTAATCGTATGTTATCTTGTTATCCTTGGTATCACGGTATTGTCTTATATTCAGTTTGTTCATGTCATGATGCTTTTGCCTAATTATATGCTGAAAGTCACTGGACTTACTAGACTTATGTCTGACCTAGTTTGTTTTCACCTCTTTTCTTCCATCCCCCCCCCACCCCTCCCCCCCTCCAAGGTTTACAGGGAGGAAATGTTACCGCTTAGCTCAGTTTTCTTCCCAAGCTCGAAGATAGTCGATGTATTGCTTTGGACTCTCGCTTCCACTGCTATGGCTGGTTCATGCTTTATCGGGGAATACAATTGTTATGTTTTTATGCTTCTTTTATACTTGGAAGTTTTTGAATCAAGACAGAAGTTCTATGTATTGTTTTTAAATACGATTGAGACCAATTGTTGTAAAAGCTTGACTGAACCACATTGTTTATAAAATGACTTTATTTTCCGCTGCTTTAATTTACTGTCTAGTAATTTATCTGCATCTTTTACCTAAAACGCTCCACCAAAGTTAAGGCATTCCCTTTGTGAGTGACCTTAACGGAGGTGGGGTGTTTCATCTACTATGCATCAATGTACATGCAATATCCCGATTTACCCATTTAGATTTATCACCACTCTTAGATTTTCCAAATCCAATTCAATTTTCAAAAATTATTCCTTTGGACTTTATTTTCCGATTTCTATTTCAAATCATTTATAACTTTTATATCAAAGTAGATTTCACTTCGGGATCTCAAATCAAAATCTTTGGAAATATGAGTTCCAAAACATAACAATGCATATAAACAACTATGCAACCAAATATTGGGAATCTTCCCTCAGACAAGGCAGTAAGCACCCCTCCAACTCGATATATATATATATATATATATATATATATACATATATATGTGTGTGTGCGCGCGCACCCCTCCCACGCATGGAGCAGGCTACACTAGTGACCACTCACCCTAAGGCACATGATCCAGCCCATGCTTTTAGTCGCTCTCGGATCACCCGAATCTTTAGCCACACGCTAAACCATTTTATATCCCGAAGTAGGGAAAATCATTTCACAACGTAATCACAAGTATAATCAAATCTATAGTACTTCACATCAGCAATTCACATATATGATCAGTCACTGTTAATCACATAACCTTTGAGCTCGTATGTCTCAAAGAAGCGTGTTAAGCAAGAGAATAAATTCTCCGCCACCAAACAGAAACATCATTAATATCAACTAATCGAATATGCGATGAACTACAATGTAAAACCATAATACGTTTCCAAATCATTTCGAAATCATTGGATTTTATCCGTTGAAATCCTTTCTGTTTTATAAAACTTTTTTACAAAACATTCCCTGTCCAAAATTGGGAATACATTTCTTTTTACTTAAGAAAAATATCATTTCAAAACCATTCATTAAATTTGAAATGAACACAACGTCGCTAAACACCTTATCTTCAAATCGTGAAGTGTTTCACAAGGTATTAGCACACAGAAATTTTTACCCAACCCAATGTTAAATGTTAAAGCATATTTGGCTCATAAACTGGTCGAGCGCAATCCAAACATTCAATCAATCACAATCAATATCAAAAACTAAGTAAATTTGGTTTTATCACATCTCAAGTTTTGGTAAATTCAATTACCATTTATTCGTTCATGATCTAATTAAAGATATATTCAAACTCCAATTGGTTTCAATCTCGAAAATCATTTCATATTGATTGTTAAACTTTATGGAAATTAATCCAGCTTTAACTGGTTAAAATACCAATGTCGTTTAAACACTGTTCATGACAAACCCAAAATCCAGTTCGATAATAAAAATAAGGCTCAGAATAGAAATTATATCGGCTTATATTCAGTATGAAATTCTGAAATCAATGGATATCGTATTGGAATAACGATATCAATATCTTCCAAATTCCCACAACAATATCTGTATAATCAC
Source organism: Allium sativum (assembly GCA_030737875.1). Taxonomy (NCBI): domain Eukaryota; kingdom Viridiplantae; phylum Streptophyta; class Magnoliopsida; order Asparagales; family Amaryllidaceae; genus Allium; species Allium sativum. The sequence continues at coordinate 578,005,269 of CM060915.1, read as the reverse complement.
GGAATCCAATATTGAAATATTCCAAAGATTATTTCTATTGCAAATCCATTCCAATTTGTATATTGAAAACTTTTGGTTATATTTAAACCCTTTCCAAATCCAATTTATTTATTTAAAAATTATTGGATTCCAAATCTAGTTAATAACTAGTTCATTTTGATAAAAAAATATCTTTACAAACATAGAATTTTTCATCAAAATTCTTTCTAAATCATTCATTATGATTTTACACAAATTATTAATATTTTTAATAATTTTATTACGGCCCTTTCAGACGATTTCCATAAACGGTTACCGAACTGCACTTACAACGACCTTTTCCAAATTTGATTTGGGCATAATTCCGAATCCAACCATTAGATTTCAAATCTCTTATATTCTTCGGAAATCTCTTTTCGATAAGAACCCAACGGTTCTGATTTTAGGAGAATCCGACGGTCGAATCTCCCGTAATATCAATTTGAAGATAGTGGTCGAAATTCGCGAACAGTCCCTGCGCGGCGCGTTCTATTCAGGCCATTATAATATATATATATATATATATATATATATATATATATATATATAAATATATATATATATATATATCATCGATTTCCAATTAAAACGAATTTTATAAATCGTTTTAAATTCATTTTAAAAACGATTTCCACTTCCATTTCAATTTCAAATCAAAATTGAATATTCCATTATAAATTCATTTTAAATTCATTTTAAAACGATTTCAATTTGATTTTCAAATTTAAATCAAAATTGAATATTCCTAAATAAATTCGTTTTAAATTCATTTTAAAACGATTTCAATTTCATTTTCAAATTTAAATCAAAATTAAATATTCCATTACATGACAATTTTATACATCTCATATATATATATATATACTATTTTATTTCATATATATATATTCTTTATTTCATATATATATAATTCATTTCATATATATATTATTTTCACATCTTATATATATAATTTATTTCATATATATATATATATATATATTATTTTTCGTTTCATATATGTTAAATTTTCACTTCTTATATATATAATTCATTTCATATATATAATATTTCCATTTCACATATATATTTTATTCACACTTCATATATATTTTTTATTCATTTCATATATATAATATTTTCATTTCATATATATATATAAATATTATTCACATTTCATACATATATATATATTATTTTCATTTCATATATATACAATTCATTACATATATATTATATTGTATTCACATCGCATATATATATATATATATTTGTACATCACAATCACAACACAATCAAATAAATCATTCATGGTCTGTGGACGACAGGGAGGTGATATAAAAGAAAATAAATAACTGTACAAAAATTTATAGTGAAAGAAGTTCTCACAGTCGGTTTCCTCTTTGCCAGTTTATGTTTCTGAATTTCTGGATTTCTGTTGTAATACTGTTCGCGTTCAAATTTGGTTGAAATTTTATAGTGCTTCTTTTCCGTTCCGGTCAGTCCTGAAATGTAGTGCGTGTCGTGAGGATTATGACACACTTCGTTTCGCACAAATGTGAGTTTATATGACCGAGATATCATCGTTTAAACATTTAATACATTTAAACATTATTAAATTAATAATATTATAATTAAAACAATTAGTTAAATTAGCCCCCTAATTAAGAAACTAAGCCGCGTCTTCTTCCTTTTCAACTCCAAGTACGTCTAACAAAACTGAACCCATTCCATACCATACTAGGGCTTCACGTCGCACCCTTATCGAGGCACTGGCCTCAAATTTGACACCCCCACGACGTCGCCACGACCGCTACCTCCCTGCGACCCAAACTTGGGTGAACTCGAGCCTCCCCCAAACCCTAAGATCGCCGGCGTATAACACGGGTTCAACCCCTAAATTTACTCAACCCACGACAGTAATCTCGATCTCATCCGTATAAATTTGAAGACTGCGAAGAGTACAACAATTTTGTGTTGGAAGTTTATGAAATCATTGAATGAATAGAAAGAAATTTGCGAATTAAAATGGAACGATTTCAGTCGTTCGCATTTCTGCCTGGCGGCGGAATTCTGTAGTGAGCACTAGGGTTTCCAATATATATATATATATATATGCCCTTTTATTTATTATTATTTAATTCTTTTAGTTTCAAAAATACATGTTTATCCATACGAAAGTATAAATCAAACCCAATGACTATTGTCTCTAGCTAAATACCCCTATTCCGGACACAATGGAACATGTTTCGCATGCCAATTCTGCTTTTTCGATTAGTTTTTATCAAAATTAAAATATAAATCAATATATATTGAATTTGAACGTACATTTTAATTTATCGGGGCCACATACTGACTCCAAAAATTCCAGAAAAATAAATCTGACTATGTTTTGACGATACGGTCCTGACAAAATTAATTTCGTCGAATTTGGAGACTATTTGAAAAACGGTCATTTTTCAGTCGATAAAATTCAAACTGAATTTACCAAATATGTTTAAATCCACCATGCTCACATATTGATTTCAAAAGTTATGAAAATTGGAATCCAATAATAATTTGACATTGCGGATCCAATAAAAGTGGTCTCATCGAAAACGGAGGTCGTTTGCAAAATTGCTATTTATTATATTATATTAAATTTTGTAGCGACTATTCTGAATTTTCAACTAGACATAACTTTTTATTCTCGTTATGAAATCTAGATTTTTCACATTCGTTGGAAAGATATTTTCAAACAGATTCCAATATTTCTGGTTTTATTGAAATCCGGTTTATTTTGAATCGTGTACATTCATTTGAAATTTGAAATCGAATTTTCAAACTACCGCGCCATTTCAGGCTCGTTATATAATTAAAATAAGTTTATTCGTTCTAACCTCAATTTAAATAAATTTTTAGCCGTCATTATTTAAAATAAATAGCTGTAAATATTCAAAATTCATTAAAATTGCTAAAATAAAATTTTAAATTGGTTTCGATTTTCTGGGTTGTTACAATCTCCCCCACTTAAAATCTTTTCATCCTCGAAAAGGAACGGAGATGAAAGTTGTTTAACCAACCAACTCAACTTTCATTCTGGCATTCATTCTTCAACTTTTCAGTTTCTAAGAATTTCTAAATTTTCAAAAATTTGGCTAACACCCTAAATTTTTAAAAAAATTTGCCATAACCTACTTTGTACGAGTTGATATTTAAAACCGCAACCTGCCTCATAGGGCCCTCACCAATCCAAAAGAAAAAGCCAAGCGGCTAGCCAATCGGCTCATAAAATCATCAAAACCCAATAAATTAGTAAATACGTACCTATTTGTCGGGTATACAATTTTATTCCTCTTCTCTAGCCTCCTTGCTATGACATGTTCATACATATACGTACATGCATGTAGTTTCAATAATTTTTCAATTCAGTTCAATATTTGATTCAATTTGGCTTAATGGTTCCAAATTTTAATTAATCAAACCAATAATCAAACAACACAATAAGCAATCAAGTGGTTGATTAGTTTTTCAAATATATAATTTTCTGTATATACTTAAAATCACAGTTTCTAAGATCGGATTATATATACAATCACAAATATGTTAATTATAAACATATAAGTCTTAACTCATTCTGGGGCATTTCTGACCAAATCTCTAACGAGTTTTGTAACAACCCGAATTTTAAACAACGTGTTAAGACAAGAATCAAGGCAGAATTAAATTATAAAATCTGAATCAGGATAAATGGGTTGCGCCATTGCGTTCGTCTCGGAAAAATACGCGAAATAGAGTCTGAAATTTCGTAAATCGGAGTCCGTATGACCGAGATATGGCCTCGCGAAGTTTCACGAAAATTCAAATCCGAAAACAGATTCGAATTCAGCCCAAAAAGAGAAGACGGGAAAATTCCCGCCAGACACACAGGGTGTCGACCCCTGGGTCGACCCCCCCCCCCCTCTAGGGGGTCGACATGGGTGTCGACCCCTGGGTCGACCCCTCTCCAGGGGGTCGACATGGGTGTCGACCCCTGGGTCGATTCCCCCCTCCCCCTCCCCCCGTAGAACCCAGACCTGGTGCACCTGCTTGTCATGATGGCTCGGTTTTGGAGGCTTGTGACGGATTTTGACGATTTAGATCTATCGTAGGGTTTATCCTATGGCCTAAACTACTCTTAATCTCTATAAAAAGACCCCTAAGCCTACCCTAAACCCTCACAAATCACTCATGCCACGAAGTGCTGTCCAAATGCCAAGTGATCATGGCCTCCATCTCCAATTCCTAGAGACTATGCATTCAAATCAGGTTCAAATCAACAGGTGCAAGCTTTCTACACCAAATCGAGGAGGGATCAACGTTGCTACGCAAATTCCATGACGATTCTTCGACAAAGGAGCCACCTTTCTTCGCCAAGATGATGCATGATCCTTTCCTAAGCCTCGCTATGTAAGTACTAGCTACTTGTAGATTCTAACGGTGGTTCTAATGTGACATGGGATAAAATGAGATGAAATATAAGTATTCTAGCCTATATGAACCTTGTCATGTCTCTTTTGCTTGAACCTATGACTTTGGGCTAAGTTGTAGCGACTTAATCACGCCATTCATGTTATGTTTAATCTAGTATATCTTGCAAGTTTGAATCTTTATCTATGGAATGTTAGCATGAACTTTTGGGAACCACTTGACTAGTGAAACATGGGCAAAGACTTGACTTTGGGGCTTATGCATGTAAATGAACCCAAATTCCCTTATGAGACTATGCATGTTTGTGGCCAAATTCCCTTATGATGCTATGCATGTTTGTGGCCAAATTCCCTTATGAAACTATGCATGCTTGTGGCCAATATGTTGACATAATACCCTACTATGTGACTCGCTTCCATTTGGGTTGGAAATACGTTTGGGTAGTTTAGGAAAAACGTGGGTATGACATGGAAAACTTGACATGGGGTTTACATGAGAACATGACATTCATGATACATTTAAATATGGTCATGACACGTGGGAAAACATGGGACTTGAACTAGACGTGGGTGGGTTGTAAGTGTAATAAGACACTAGACCAAACATGAAAGTGGCCAACTCGAGGTTGGGTTGAGTTTGTAGCATAAATCCACCCGGACCCGTTCGGCTTAACTAGTGGCTACAAACAATAGGATCCAATGTGAGAAGTTGGTCATGTCGCGCTTAAGACCCGAGGTTAGACTAGGTTGTGGTGTAAAACTACCCGGACCCGCCCAGCTTAACTAGTAACCACAACAAGGTCTAATGTGAGTGGTTGAGAGTGCATTAATTAAATTAATGCCACATGATAAGGTTAAGTAAATTTGACTAATGACACTTAACCGATATGACACGAATGGGTAGGTTAAGTGGGACCGAGCTTGATTCCTTAATGACACTTAACCATACAAGACGATTAGGGGATGGGGTTAAGTAATCTACACTTAACTAATCTAAACACGGTAATTAGATGGAGTTAAGTAACCTACACTTAACTAATCTAAACACGGTAATTAGATGGGGTTGAGTAACCTACACTTAACTAATCTAAACACGGTAATTCGATGGGGTTAAGTTAAACACTTAACAAATCTAAACTTGATAATCCAATGAGGTTAAATAACCAATACTTAACCAACCTAACATGATAATTTAATGAGGTTAAGTAACATATACTTAACCAATTATAAATGATGATTTTATGAGGTTAAGTAACCTATACTTAACCAATCTAATAGGTGGACCCGATAGGGTTAAGTCATAAGACCTTTTAAATATACTTAACCATTATAATACGATTAGTGGATGGGGGTTAAGTTAACCTATACTTAACCAATCCGACTCGATAATCCGATGAGGTTAAGATAATCTGTGCTTAACCAATCTAACACGATAACCTGATAGGGTTAAGATAAACAATTACTTAACCAAATTGACTTGATGATTGAATAGGGTTAAGTCATGAGCTTCTTGGTATACTTAACCAACTTGTAGGGCTAGGTCTTGGACTCGAATACTTAGCCAATCTTGACATGATTCATAGGCGGGCTAAGCCATGAACTTGAATAACAACACTTAACCCAATAGGCAGAACCCTAGTAGAGGAACTAGGTAGAAAATCGTAGTTAATCAACGGTAACGGGGAAATGAAGCTAAGTGGTAAACCTTAGTTAAGTATAACTAAGAAATAATTCTTAGCCAAGGACATGGGACTAGTTCATGAATAGATGAGTAACCCGGTACGGTAGGTCATCGCTTAAAACACGAGGAGGAGCAAATTATCTGACTTAGATAAAGGCTCCAACGAACTGGGTGACGAAGCGGTAGCTTCGGGGGACGTGAGGATACTCTTGGTATCCCTCTGTGAGGTGAAAGATGGTCCATGAAACCCGGCCTCACAGAGGTTAAGGTATGCGATAGAAGAGCCGAGAGTATGCCTTGGTTGCTATGCGAGCGACCTAAAGACTGGGATGGATTAGCGTGGAGTCGACGATACTTGATTTTGCCTTGGATAGCACGTCGCCGACTACCTACCATCTTTAGTCAATCGTGTACGAACGGAAAGGCAGGGAACCCCCAACAGACCATGTGCTTACTATCGAGTCATGGGTGAGGTTGGCCCATAGGAAAGTGGGGCTATAGGGGGGCCGGGATGTGGTTCTCATACATGATTTTTCTTGGATTGCCTTTCAGTAGTTGAGGGAGGGGTCACGTGGGACCATAGCCACGGGTACAAAAGAAGACCTTGACATCTGCATCAGCAGACGACTTAAAGCTCCCGACCGAGTTCCGTATCTCTTGATTTACCCTGGCACGGAACTCGGATGGCACATTGAGGGACATGTGCGTCTAGACATGGAAAACGATTCACGATACATACGCGGGATAAAGGGCGCGGTTGACGGGTGGCATAATCCCTAGTGGCCCTAGGTGGCTTGAACCCAAACCGAGACACGGAAACGTTCATTAGGTAGCATAATCCCTAGTGGTCCTAGGTGGCATAAATCCTAAGTGAACACGCGATAGCTCATAGTAAGAAAACATAACTAGATCAAGGGTGGCAGTCCAAAACAACTTCAAGGATAAAATGGTACTACGTTGAGGTGGTATAGATTTACATGGGAAAAACCGTACGGCCTACGGCAAAGGACTGAACTAATACATGGAAAGAAACATACGAGTTGGGAAAACCTACATATGCTATATATTAGGTTGACATGGACCATTACATGACATTGGGCAAGGGACATTCATAGTTAACACATGACGCGGGTAGGGATACTAGTACGAGAGGGATAGATACCGTGGGATGTTATACATGATAGATACCGTGGGATGTTATACATGATAGATACCTTGGGATAGTATACTTGATAGAAACCGGACGATGTGATACCTTGATTTATCTTGACATCGTAGTTCATCATGATACTTTAGTGTACCCTGCTACAATAGTTCATCCAGTTATCTTAGTCTAGCTTGTCTATCTTATCGTCATCCTTATGTTTACTTTCAGTTTATACATGTCATGTTACCTTTACCTGTTTTTATACTGGAAGTAGATAGGACTTACCAGTCTTTATGACTGACCCCGTTTTCTTTCTCCTCTTTGTCTTCCGTTCCCCCCCAGGTTATAGGGAGGAAATGATATTGTTATTTCGGACTTCTTCTGTTTGAAGGTCATCATGTATGGCTCGGACTTTTCTTGGCTATGGCTACTTTACTGTTTCACTTGGGGAATAATTTATGAAAAGGTTTTTATGCTTCTTTATTATTGCAAGACAGGTTTTGATGTATTCTAATGTAAAAGGCTTTAGACCTTATTTTATAAGGTAATGAAATTTGTTTTACTTCCGCTGTTTTATATATATGTTCTGTCTTGTAATATTTCTGTGCATGTTTACCTCGATAATGCTTCACCAAACCTAGTGCATTCCCTTTGCGAGTGACCCTAGCGGAGGTGGGGTGTTACAAGTTTCTCATTCCAGGATACTACTGATCTTATCTCTAGTGAGTTTTCTTTCATAAGGTATTACTAATCTAATATATGATGAGTCTTTTACTCTGTTCTAACGAGTTGCACCCCAAAGATTTGAGTTAACCAAAGCTTTGATACCATATGTAACGATACGGATTTTGCTCGTACCTAATTGATCGCTAAATCGACCAAGACCGTTTAAAACCCGGATACGCTAACTCTGGGCATACAACACATCAGAAAAAATAATAGAAGACTTTTATAAACATCATAATAATATTACATCAAAGTACAGAATATATCAGAGTATATCGAAATATAATATAATGGACGAATAATTTAAAATAAATGTAATACAATGCAGTGGAAACAAGTAAACTACACAGCGGAAGACTATAAATGCTCTGGACACAGCTTTAAGTTTCAATCCAGAATCCTGCTAAATGAAATATCTGAAAAACTAAACTACTGACTGCCCATGTGGAAAATATGGGCACCCAGAGTTTAGGTAGAAACAATAAATTCCAGGTCAGTCCTGAGATTGGTATGAGAACTTAAAAAAGTTATTAAACTTATTTACTAATAAGGCAAATCACAGGACTACGCTGCTAAAGCGGAACGAGTTTACCCCCATGAATGCCTGTATATAAAAAACAATCAGTAATATAAATATGGATCTACTATGAATCAATCAACATGCAATATCTCAATCTGCCCATTTAGATTTATCACCACACTTAGATTTTCTAAATCCAATTCAATTTGCATAAATTATTCCGGTGGACTTTATTTCCCGATTTCCATTTCAAATCATTTGAAATACATTTCTAACTTTTAAATCAAAGTAGATTTCACTTCGGGATCTCAAATCAAAATCTTTGGAAATTTGAATTCCAAAACATAACAATGCATACAAACAAGTACGCAACCAAATATCAGGAATCTTCCCTCAGAGAAGGCAGTAAGTGCCCCTCCAACTCGATGTGTGTATATATATATGTGTGTGTGTGTGTGCGCGCGCGCACCTCCCACGCATGGAGCAGGCTACACTGCTGACCACTCACCCTAAGGCATTGGATCCAGCCCATACTTTTAGTCACTCTTGGGTTACCAGAATCTTCAGCCACACACTAAACCATTTTATATCCCGAAGTAGGGAAAATCATTTCACAACATAATCACAAGTATAATCAAATCTATAGTACTTCACATCAACAATTCACACATATGATCAGTCACTATTAATCACATAACCTTTGAGCCCGTACATCTCAAAGAAGGGTGTTAAGAAAGAGAATAAATTCTCCACTACCAAACAGATACATCATTAATAGCAACTAATCAAATATGTGATGAACTACAATGTAAAACCATAATACATTTCCAAATCATTTCGAAATCATCGGGTTTTAGCCCTTGAAATCCTTTCTGTTTTATAAAATATTTTTTTTAAAACATTCCCTATCCAAAATCAGGAATACATTTCTTTTCACTTAGGAAAAATATCATTTCAAAACCATTCATTAAATTTGAAATGAACACAACATCGCTAAACACCTTATCGTCAAATCGCGAAGTGTTTCACAAGGTGTTAGCACACAGATATTTTTACCCAACCCAATGCTAAATGTAAAAGCATATTTGGCTCATAAACTGGTCGAGCAAAATCCAAACAATCAATCAATTATAATCAATATCAACAACCAATTAAATTTGGTTTTATCACATCTCATGTTTTGATAAATTCAATTACCATTTATTCATTCATGATCTAATTAAAGATTTATTCAAACTCCAATTGGTTTCAATCTCAAAAATCATTTCATGTTGATTGTTCAACTTTCAGGAAATTAATCCTGCTTTAACTGGGTTAAAGAACCAATGGAGTTTAAACACAGTTCACGACAAACCCAAAATCCAATTCGATATTAAATATAAGGCTCAGAATAGAAATTATATCGGCTTATTTTCAGTATCAAATTCTGAAACCAATGAATATCGTATTGGAATAACAAATTTAATGTCTTCCAAATTCTCACAACAATATCCGTATAATTACGGAATCGAAATATTCTAGAGATTATTTTTACTCCAAATCCATTCCAATTTGTATATTGAAAATTTCTGGTTATATTAAAACCCTTTCCAAATCCAATTTATTTATATAAAAATTATTGGATTCCAAATCTAATTAATGACTAGTTCATTTTGATAACAAAAATATATTTTTATCTTTACAAATGTGGAATTTTTCTTCCAAATTCTTTCTAAATCATTCAATATGATTTTACACAAATTATTAATATTTTTAATAATTTTATTAAGGCCCTTTCAGTCGATTTCCACAAACGGTCATCGAACTGCACTTACAGCGGCCTATTCCAAATTTGATTTGGACATAATTCCAAATCCAACCATTAGATTTCAAATCTCTTATATTCGTTGGAAATCTCTTTTCGATACGAACCCAACGGTTCCAATTTTAGGAGAATCCGACGGTCGGATCCCTCATAATATCAATTGGAAGTTAACGGTCGAAATTCACGAACGGTCGCTGCGCGGCGCATTTTTTCAGGCCATTATAATATATGTATATATATATATATATACTTCATCGATTTCCAATTAAAACGAATTTTATAAATCGTTTTAAATTCATTTTAAAAACGATTTCCACTTCCGTTTCAATTTAAAATCAAAATTGAATATTCCATTATAAATTCGTTTTAAATTCATTTTAAAACGATTTCAATTTGATTTTAAAATTAAATGAAAATTAAATATTCCTATATAAATTCGTTTTAAATTCATTTTTTAACGATTTCAATTTCATTTTCAAATTTAAAACAAAATTGAATATTCTATTACATGAACATTTTAAACATCTCATATGTATGTTAAAAATAATATTTTCACATCGTATATATATATATATATATATTTCACATTTCATATATATATATATATATATATATTTATTATTTTATCATTTCATATATATATTATCTTCATTTCATATATATATATATATATATATAAAATTCATTTCATATATATATATTATTTTCACTTCCTATATATATAATTCATTTCATATATATATATATATATATATATATTATTTTTCATTTCATATATATAAAATTTTCACTTCTTATATATATAATTCATTTCATATATATATATAATATTTTCATTTCATATATATATTTTATTCACACTTCATATATTTATTTTATTCATTTCATATATATAATATTTCATTTCATCTATATAATATTTTCATTTTAGATATATATATATTATTCACATTTCATATATATATATATATATATATATATATATTATTTTCACATTTCATATATATACATATATATTATTTTCATTTCATATATATGTATATATATATATTATTTTCATTTCATGTATATATATAATTCATTTCATATATATATATATATATTATTATTATATTCACATCGCATATATATATTTGTACATCACAATCACAACGCAATCAAATAAATCATCCATGGTCTGTGGACGACAGGGAGGTGATATAAAAGAAAATAAATAACTGTAAAAAAATTTATATTGAGAGAAGTTCTCATAGTCGGTTTCCACTCCGCCAGTTTCTGTTTCGGAATTTCTAGATTTCTGTCGTATTACTGTTCGCATTCAAGTTTGGTTGAAATTCTATATTGCTCTATTTCCATTCCGGTCAGTGTTGAAATGTAGCGCGTGTTGTGATGATTCCAACACACTACGTTTCGCACAAATCTGAGTTTATATGACCGAGATATCATCGTTTAAACATTTAAACATTATTAATTTAATAATACTATAATTAAAACAATTAATTAAATTACCTTTAATTAAGAAACTAAGTCGCGTCTTCTTCCTTTTCTGATCTAGGTACGTCGAACAAAACTGAACCCATTCCATACCACATTAGGGCTTCACGTCGCACCCTTATCGAGGCACTGGCCTTAAATCTGACACCCCCACGACGTCGCCACGACCACTACCTCCCTGCGCCCCAAACTTGGGTGAACTCGAGCCTCCCCCGAACCCTAGGATCGCCTGCATATTACACGGGTTCGAGCCCCAAATTTACTCAACCCACGACAGTAATATCGATCTCATCTGTAAAAATTTGAGGACTGCGAAGACTACAATAATTTTGCGTTGGAAGCTTATGAAAGCATTGAATGAATAGAATGAAATTTGCAAACTAAAACGGAACGATTTCAGCTATTCACATTTGTGCCTGGCGGCAGAATTCTGTAGTCAGCACCAGGGTCACCAATTTTTATATATATACCCTTTTATTTATTATTATTTAATTCTTTTAGTTTCAAAAATACATGTTTATCCATATGAATTATAAATCAAACCCAATGACTATTGTCTCTAGCTAAATACCCCTATTCCGGACACAATGGAACATGTTTAGCATGCCAATTCTTCTTTTTCGATTAGTTTTTATCAAAATTAAAATATAAATCAATATATATTGAATCTGAACGTACATTTTAATTTACCGGGGCCACATACTTACTCCAAAAATTCCAGTAAAATAAATCTAATTATATTTTGATGATATGGTCCTAAGAAAACTAATTTCGTCGAATTTGGAGACCGTTTGAAAAATGGTCATTTTTCGATCGATAAAATTTAAATTGAATTTACCAAATACGTTTAAATTCGCCACGCTCACATATTGATTCCAAAAATTATGAAAATTGGAATCCAGCAATAATTTGACATTCCGGATCCAACAAAAGTGGTCTCGTCGAACACGGAGGTCGTTTGCCAAATTGCTACTTATTATATTATATTTAATTCTGTAGCAACTATTCTGAATTTTCAACTGGACGTAACTTTTTATTCCCATTATGAAATCTGGATTTTTCACATTCGTTGGAAATATATTTTCAAACAGATTCCAATATTTCTGGTTTTACTAAAATTTGGTTTATTTTGAATCATGTACATTCATTTGAAATTTGAAATCGAAATTTCAAACTGTGGCGCCATCTCAGGCTCGTTATATGATTAAAATAAATTTATTCATTCTAACTTTGATTTAAATAAATTTTTAGCCGTTATTGTCTAAAATAAATCATTTTAAATATTCAAAATTCATTAAAATTGCTTAAATAAAATTTTAAATTGGTTACAGTGATTCGTTAATTTCACAAGTAACTTCCTTCGGCACATCCATGATTTCAAGCAAAAAATTTCTTAGAAAATCTCATTGGACTTCAATAGGGAAAGATGCAAATACGGCCCCATGGTAGGCGCCAAATGTTTTCACTAAAAAATGGCTGAAACACCCATGGTACGAGAACCTTACTTCACCGATATGGTTAGAAAATAAATGGAGCCGCACTCAACAGAAATTAAAAGTAAAAATATGAGGAAATTAAAATTGAGCCGAGGTTTTAGAGTGGTTCGTCCCTATGCTAGTAGGCCTACATCCACTATGAAGGTAGTTTGCATTATCATGATGATGATTACAAGGCATAAACTCTCTCTTTATACATATATTCTCTCTCCATTTTACAATAGAAACTCTCTTTTACATGCGAGTCACACTTAAATTCGTGGAATTCGATGGAGAGATGATATAATCTGCAAAGGCGGAGGATAAGCTGGCATTGCAGAAGAAGAATGACCTTGTTGGACAGGAGTATGAAAGATGATCTTCAGTCTCTCAGCCACTTAGGCGGCCTCAATGGGTATCATGGCCAAATGGATGAAGGATCTTCTGAATGGAGAAGATGATGGTAGTTGAAATGCTAAGGAATGGTGGAGAAGAAGATTTAGCGGCACTTCGTGGTTCCCAAAAAGGTCCCCCTCCCATGGTGGAAGCCATGGCCTATTTATAAGTAACCTCCATTAAAAAAATGAGCTGAAATCTGTATATGCAGGCCGCGGGCCGCCCGTTTCATTAATTACTAAAATGCCACCGCCTAGCTGTAGCCAACTGTTGATTACTGTTTCCAGCTGTCAGTATGAGCCACTTTATAGGAGTGAGCGACTTTGTAGGAGTGAGCGACTTTATAGGAGCGAACGTTTATACAGATCTGAGCAGATTGGACGGGCGGTCAGCACCATAGTTTACAGGCGAGATCAAGGCTTGTAGATCAAAATGTAAGCACGACCCTTAAGGAGCTGGTATTTGATCGAAGTGTTAACGACTAATTGAGGAATATGCAGGCGATTGTGGTTGCAGTCTATGAACAAACACGGGATTTATGCGCGATTTCTGGCTTCTTCGTGTTTTACGTTATGCAGGATCGACCGGGGTAGCATGAACAAACGACTGCAAAGTGGATCATATGACCAGAATCAACTCTCCTCTTCGTCTTGTATGACCGGTTTCCTTGGTACAAAGATGAACAACTTCCTTAATATGGACGATCTTTGCAAGATGTACGAGCCTTAATGTTCCGCGTCGTGCCATTCTTGAGCTAGCTTGAAGTGTGTGACCTCCCTATATGGTCGTGCTGTGTTATACGATCAATCATGTTTGTGTTGAGCGAACGACCCATCTTGTTCTGATATTGAAGTGACTTTATTTGCTATAAATGACCGACCCTTGCTCCCGTGCTTGAGCCATGACCTATGTTTGACCTCGTTGTGCACGAACGACCTTGGTTGGGGCATGAGTACACAAACCTCGTGTGTGCTCATCTTACGGTTCTAACACAAGCTTAATCCGCCAATGCATGCATGATTTTTAAGGGAAAAACATTTTGCGTCTCAAAGTTTGTAATTATTAATTTGTAAAGATTACATGCTTTGAAATATAACACCATTTGATGGATTAAGTTCAGTTTCCTATAAGACGAGCATACTTATTAATGGCTCATGCTTACACGAAATTGAGTATCCTTATAGTCGCTCATGCATAGACATAGTTTTCGCGGACTGGATCTGATGAGCTATCTTTTGGGTATAGTTAAGTGGGCTACCTAGACCCGATTGATCAATCCTGTTTGTGTTGAGCGAACGACCCGTCTTGTTTTGATATTCAAGTGACTTTATTTGGTATAAATAACCGACCCTTGCTCCCATGCTTGAGACATGACCTATATTTGACCTTGTTGTGCACGAACGACCTTGGTTGGGGCATGAGTACACGAACCTCGTGTGTGCTCATCTTATGGTTCTAACACAAGCTTAATCCTCCAATACACGCATGATTTTTTAAGGGATAAACATTTTGCCTCTCAAAGTTTGTAATTTTTAATTTGTAAAGATTACATGCTTCGAAATATAACACCATTTGATGGATTAAGTTTAGTTTCCTATAAGACGAGCATACTTATTAATGGCTCATGCTTATACGAAATTGAGTATCCTTACAGTCGCTCATGCACAGACATAGTTTTTGCGAACTGGATCTGATGAGCTATTTTTTGGGTATAGTTAAGTGGGATATAGTTTTTGCGGACTGGATCTGATGAGCTATCTTTTGGGTTTAGTTAAGTGGGCTACCCAGGCCCGATTGAGCTATCGCTTCACTTTAATGTGAAATGGCCTTTTAGTCTTCTTTAAATACCATCTTTTCGCTTTATGCATTTTGTCTTTTCTGAAAGTTCTACTCTAATGGAGGTTCTACTGTAGAAGATTTCTTACTACACTCGATTACTCCCAGACTTCGACTGCATTACCTTCTTCAATTTATCATTGCGCCTGATCTTCCTAGGCTGAGCTTCTTTCAATTTTGAAATCAGCTAGAGATTTTCCTCCTTACAATTCAACCCGCCTGTTTGTTCATAAGTGAATTTTCCTCTTTGAATTTTGCTTTTCGGTTAATCCAATTAGCTTCATAAGAGTTCATGGTTGGTAAGAACTAAATTATTTGAGCATGTATTGAAATTCTCGGTAGTTTGTTGTGATTGCGATGACTGGAAAATGTTGATTTGACTTAGTTTGCTCTAGGTTTGTGTGCTCTAGGGTTGCGTGTGTAATCATTTGATAGACTTGATTCGCACAAAAACCCTTTGGTGTTCTGATTTCCGTAATAGGCCTGCAAGTTGCTTTCTGAAATATCTTTGAAACGATGTTTTTTACTTACCACGCCTTCGTCAAATGTTTGACGGAATGTCCATGCCATAGAACCTTGATGTTGATATTTTTGCTTCATGTTCTGTTTGTTGCTGGTATCATCTGTTTGTTATGCGCGACCTATAGTTGTTTATAACCCACCAGGCCAGAACCTTTGTTAACGCAGGGGTCACGTGCGACTGGTCAAGACTGGTTCATTTTTATTGGCCGAATTTTCCTTGTAATGCTTAATATGTAATGACAAGTCTTAACACATACTTTTGAACTTGCAACTTTACCTTCGGTCGCTTGTACTACCAGCAGATTTTGAAGACTAGGAGTAACTTATGGTTTTTAATTTGAATGGCATATTTACTCAGAGTTGCTTTCCTTTAATTATTAGCAACCTAGCTGTAACTTGTTTCTCAAACATACTTACCTATGTAGAAATGCAAACTAAAAACCCATTTAGTCAAGATCCCAAGGAGGGTGCAATGTCTAGAGAGCCCAACGGTTCTGGTCAGGTGACTGAGGCTGCCCCAGCTGTAGGTCCTGCTATCCAAATTTATCCCCCACCCTGAATCCTTGATTGGGTGCCCTCTAACAACCGTAAATTGACGCTCCCATTTGGCTTATACCAGCAAACGTGTGCTCGTTTGGGTTTTCAGAAGGTGAAACCATATTTCTAAGGAAAGATGATTCGGCCAATCGTCCGCCCCTGGATATGTAGCAGTCAATCATCATATGTTGTCCAGTGGAGCGGTTCCTCCTTTTAACTCCTATTTAGAGTCCATTTTGCGGCGTCTGGCCATTGCCCCATTCCAGTTGCATCCCAATGGATATCATATTTTATTAGGGCTATACATACTTTTTATGAGAGTCAAGCAACGAGCACCTAAATTTCTGGATATCTGTTCATTATATGCTTTCAAAAGAAGGGAGGCGGACTGTCCCTCTTTTATTTTTATGGAAGGCAGATATTGTAGAATTATTGCTGGCTTAACAGACGATGTCAAGGGGTTTCCAGCTCAATATTTTTATGTTCGATGTCCTAGTAACTTCTACAGGTAGTGGACGGAAGGAGGTAACTTCCCTTACTTTGGGATTTTTACTTCTTTCCCCTTTTTTGTTGGTTCTCTTTCCATTTTGCAGTACTTCCCTCCAATGAAGGCCTTGTCCTTGACCGGGCTCTTCTTGATTCGTTGGTTGCGATTGACAAGACTGAGAGAAGCAGATAGGTGTTGCTTTTAGAAGGAAACCTTCATAAATATCAGTTACTCCATCCTTCATGATCCATTAGGGAAACTTTGGCTTATACACAAAGTACCATTGGCAAATCCCTTACCAAAAAGAAATGCTTAGTCCTTTGTGATAGTAGACAATCTTCACGGGGATCTTCCTTGCCTTTGATTACTGAAGGGAGTGATAAAGGAATCGATGAAAACATAGATGGTGCAAAAGATAATATAATTTCTGAAATGATTATTGAAAATCCTGCTCCCCTTTTTATTCAAGAAGAGAGTTCCATAGGAACTTTTAGAGGCATGGGAGATTTAGACACCGTCAATTATCTTAGTCAGGGTGATATGATGACTTCTGATCCTGTAGCGTCTGATATGGAAAGAACTCGAGAATCTGCCCAACGGCCTGGGAAAGCATTTGATTTAGGAACTCCCGTTGAAATTGGTTCGTTATTGGATGTAAATTAAAATATGACTATTATAAGAAATTTATGCCTTCCCGCAAATCTTATAATTTCTTTGTATGCTTACTGAAGTTTTGCTTCATTCCCTTGGCCAGGTATAAGCATGGAACACTCATTATTGGATAGTATCTCCCAACAAGCTGGTTCCATTGGTCCACAAAGTCTTTTACAGTCTCGCCTTTCTCGTCACTTGAAGCGCTCCCAGTCGTCCTCGAGTTCTCAACCTCAACACATCCTTGAACTTCCACTGACTGATCCTTTAAGGAGGGAAGGATCCGATCATGTAGAGTTATTGGACAAGGGCGATAAAGATGAGCACCACATAGAAGGAGAGAAGAAGAAAGGAGCAGGAATGATCAAGGCAAAAGTGAGATTCAGAAGTGTCCTACATCACCTGATTTCCTGGGCCCCAATGTTACCATTTTTCTTAAACGATCCAATGTCCCAACTCCTACTCAAATCCAAATGATTCTCGAGCGACCCCTTTATTTGGTCCCAACTGGAAACTTGATGCTTAGGGATCGTTTTGGAGGTTGGGATTTGAGGGGAATGTATTTTGATTTAGATCTGCATCCAAATGATAGGTGAGATGTTGTTGAGGGGTTAAGTACTGTAAAGAGTTGTATGATTACTCAGTTTAACACTGTTAGGAGTCAACTTGAAACGCAGTTGAACCTGGCCATGGGCAACATTGATAAGCAACTAGAACATTGGGCCAAATTTGGTTATGAATTCCAAAGATTAAATGCTCGGCACCTTGACCGTATTGACATCTTGGAAAATGATAAAGCTGTATTGGTTCACTTGATCAGAATTCGAGAATCAGAAATTGCCTATTTAAAGAGCGGGAATATCAGAGTAAACAACTTAGAGGCTGAAAATGAGAAACTCAAAAGAGAGTTTGAGGCTATAAGAGGGCAATTTCGAGAAACTCAATCTGCTCAAGAACTTGCTGAATGTCAATTGGCTTTGGCGAGATGGGCTTCGGCTTCTTATCAGCAAGAAAAAGCGATTCTTGAGAACAAGATTAATTCTCAGAATAGGACACTAAGGACTCTAAAAAAAGGAAGGATTAGGCTGCGAAAAGCCTTTGACGAGGCCAGAACTGAAACTGACAAAGCCCTATTCCAATTTTGCGTTTATAGTGTTACGAACTGCGGAAGCTTAAGTTATCTGAACAAAGACTTTCCACGGACTTTGGCTCTTGTTTGGAAACAAGTTCTTTCATACTCTGTTGGTGCTGATGATGGATATCTT
This sequence comes from Allium sativum, assembly GCA_030737875.1. Lineage (NCBI taxonomy): Eukaryota > Viridiplantae > Streptophyta > Magnoliopsida > Asparagales > Amaryllidaceae > Allium > Allium sativum. The sequence goes on along the minus strand of CM060915.1, from coordinate 577,986,283 downwards.
CAGGAGAACATTTTGGAAGAAGAAGACCACAGGGCTTTTGTTGGAGGTAGAAAAATATTGGCAGACGAGCTCGCTCGATCTTCTAGGGGGAAAACCCTAAATGTTACTACTATTTTTGGTCCAACCAGTCCTAGACATTGAAGCTTCAAGCTCTCAAACTCCCCTTGTGGATCACCCTGTCTAGGATGCTACCGGGGTTCAACCCATTAAAGAACACATAGTTCAAGAGAATTCTCTCAAACAATGCGCGAGCAATGATGACACCTCTTTAAATGTGAATGATTACGAGGTCGACCTTACATACACAGTAACCCCAAGTAAAATCAATATCTATCAGTCTGTACCAGATTTCGATTATCTCACTTCTTTACCTGGGTTTGCTGAATTTAGTGCTTATTATTCAATTGCACGAGGTCCTCCTTCACCACCTTTTTTGTCTACTGGTGGTACCGCTGTTCAAGCTGCCACTGTTGACTCCATTTTAGTATCAACCCGTATTAGCCCGTGCACCACACCTTTACCAGGCGACCCAACATTACTTAACATATCTGATCTGGAAGACGATGACGAAATTTGTAATACTAAGGCTGTGTCCACTTTGTCATGCAGAAAGAAGCCCATTGCAAAGAGCCCAGGAATCATTAGCTTATCCTTCCCTGATTATTCTTGCATAAACAAAGGAACAAAGGGTGGAAGTTAAGCAGTTGGTTCACCTCCTCCTTTCTCTGTTATGAAGTAGCACTTGTGACCCTTATGCTTTGATTTCAATCTATTTTCTTTTTTGTCATGTACTTAGATCGGTTGTATATGCAAGTGCGATTCCTTTCCTAATACTTTTATGCTCGTATACCCACGTTGTAACGTTTGGCATTACAATGGTTTCGCATTCGTTTTTATGAATGATAGAGTTTCATGGGGATTTAATCTTGTTAGTCGAACGATCTCATCAGACGCTTACTTTTTGTTGTAAAGTTGTAATGGGCCTGTGGTATGTTTATGTGAGCATTATTGGTTTTTACGCAATGGTGATGCCTCATACCAGAGTTTCTTATAACTTTATTGGGGTAGAAACGATCGATTTTTCATAAATTTTCCTAGTTATAGTTACAATTTCAGTTTTAGTTGATCAATTCATGACTTTTGGATAGGTATTTAACCGTATTTCCCGCTAACCTAGCATTACAAGCTCTTCAGGGATTAGGTTTTTAAATGTGCAAGGTTGTTATGTTTTTTTTGTATTTATCCCCTATTTCTCGCTGACCTAGTGGCCCAAGCCCTTCGGAGATTAAGGTTTGAATGTGTGCCCCAATGGGAGGTCTTGGGTTTCAAATTTCGATCCAAGTTTGGTCTCGTTTGTTCTGATTTCTCTAGAACCAAAAAGATCTTGTTGGATACCCCCTTTCAGCTAGGATTTCTGTTACCCCTTTCGACTAGGATTTATGTTACCCCCTTTCGGCTAAGATTTCTGTTACCCCTTTTCGGCTAGGATTTCTGTTGGTGCTAGTCCTTCCAGCATGTTTTCCAGTCCTTTCGACACTAGGACTGGTGCTTCCAGCCTAGGTTTTGTTAATCCTTCCAACTTTATGCATTATCCCGAGAGGTGGACACTAGTTCCTCTTATCGAGATTTATTTCGATTCAAAGAATTTGTGTCCTGCACCTAACAAGGTGCCTCTTTTGGGACTAACAATTTTATCCATGGGACAAATTTGATACTACCTTTGTATTTTCCTTGAAGTTTGGCGCCGACCTCTTCAATGGATGCTTGATAAGAGTTTGGCATGTTTCGTAGTGAAAATTGCAACTTTCTAGCCTGCTGTTTGTTTACTACGCTTTTCACTATTTGACCCAGAATAGCTTATTCTTTTGAAGCAATGTGCTTACTTATCCTGCTTAATCTGCATGATGTTTTTAGCTCTCAAGTTGCTTTATTTGAAATATGCTATGGGATGCCTTCTATTATGGTTTAGTTGTAGATGAGTGATTGCTTCTATTATGTCCTACATTTAAGAAACCGACTTTTAGTATGGGCTTACAAGTATGTCATTTAGATAAGCACACAACTTTTGATATATAAGGCCTTTGTTTAGTACAACATAGGTAAATCATCATCAATTGCTTACAGGAATATAGCAAATAATGTAACACCCCACGTCCATTAATGTCACTCACAAAGGGAATGCATTAACTTCTATGGAACATTTTAAGTGTGTATAGAACAGAAACTTAGCAACAAGACAGATATAAACAGTACTTAAAACTTAAAAATTTTATTCATAGCAGCGGTAAACACATAGGTTTGATTACATCATCAAAAACCAGAGTCAAAGTACATAATATCCATCTTGACTAAATCAGAGTACATAAATTGAAAGACATAATCCCAACACAAAATAGCCATAAATAAGATAGGCTGAACTTTTACTTCAGCGATCCAAGCAACTTCTAAAAGCAAGAGATACAGTTGTCCAAAATCAAGCTCCACTGGTGCTAGTTCCACCCTGAGCACCTTGGGGGGGGGGAGGAAGAAAAGAGGTGGAAACAAAGGGGGTCAGACATAAAGTCTGGCGAGTGCGTAACTTTAACAATATAATTATCAAAATAACTAGGCTAAGGCATAAGTTGGAAAATAAGGAAATGACTATGAACAATTGAGTATGGCAGAGAAAACTAAAGGAAATAAGATGAACAAATAGAACGTTAAAGGCGCACCTAGTCGCTATAAGATAATTACTACACTGCACCATACCAAACACCCTAAAAGTTGATCCCACCTACAAGACTTAATAATGATAATGGTAGTTTCGTGCACCCCTAGTTGCCTTCATAGGTACCGCCTGCCCCTATCTCCACTAGATGTACCCACTACCTCCATTTGATCGGCTCCCTAACTCGTAGATACCCGTGCTGGCCCCACAGTGGGGTGTATCACTCCCTAAAGTGGCAACCCGATACCACCAATAATGTACGGCTTATACCTACACGATGCAACGTCTTACCTATCAGCCCGGGCCCACACATGCATATGAACCCGTTGGACTTATGTTTCCACCGCTAACCCGTTTTGGCCTCTTACAGTCAAGCCCAGTACGCGTGTCCCGTCCTCGACTTGGGTCGAGCCCACAAAGATACTTATGGGTTACTGGTTGAAACGGGCCCCCATTACTTGACACAAGCTATCCACCTAAGCTTGGTCCCCTCTAGTACATCCCACTTAACCCTCTTCTTATTCATGTTCACTTACATGTTTCAATTTTTGGTTAAGTGTTTCTAATCGTATTTCAAATGCCACCCAAAGCACACACTAAATTCCACATGCCACCCAAGGCACCCACTTAACCCCCTCATGTCCCACTACATGTTTATCTGGTTAAGTGTTTCTTAATTCATTAACACCGTAACCTTGTAAAGACCTCCCACATTAGACTGGCATTTGTGGAAGTTGGATTTGCTGGGCGGCTCCGGGCAGTCTTACACCACAAAAGAGCCTAACCTCGTGTCTTTTCAACTGTTACGCATTTAATTTATGCCTAAGACCTCCCACATTAGACTGGCATTTGTGGCAGCTGGATTTGTCGGGCGGGTCCGGATAGTCTTACACCACTAAAGAGCCTAACCTCATGTCTTAGGCGATTAATTACACATAATAAATTATCCCCACTACAACAAAATGACCCTATTACAACGGTGGAACACCGTTGTAATATACATTTTACAACAGTGGGAAAACCTTCGTGTATTAAGAAGTTGTAATAGACTAATATCTTTTACAACTTTTTTTGCACCGTTGCAACAACGCTGTAATAGGTATATTTTACAACTTTTTTCCACCGTTGTAATAAACTTTATTACAACAGTTATGCACCGTTGTAATAAAATCTACTACAATTGTTATGCGCCGTTGCGATTGACATTTAGGTTTTAAAAAAGTAGACAAACAATACACTAAAAATAGCAATACTCCATAAGCAAATCAGATATTACAGTTATTTGCAAACTAATTTATTAAAATACTCAAATACTCAATATTACTAGCAATAAGTTTTAGACAACATTTCGTTACATACTTGACCGTTACAAAGCAACTTAGTACAAGCACAAGTGATCCACAAAAATTTGCATATCCAACGGTAGTACACTAGTCGCAGACAATGAAATCTTTACGCCATTTTGATGCAAGTTCACAGCAGTGATCAAACCTGTTGGATAAGAACATGTCTGTTGTTAGAAAAAAGAACAAAAAGTGTTTTTAAACCAACATTGCATTTTACAGCTGATGTGTTAATTACGTTGTAACAAAGGATAATATGGATCGAAATCAGGATATATCAGCACTTTTCTATGTTATCCCACATATGAATTTATGCGACATGCATGAACACAGAAATTAAATCATCCTTTACCATAATTAAAAAAAATCAAAAAAGAATATATCAGCTTATTTGGACAGCTATATCTTTCTGATCTTTTTTTTTACCATGTAATTTCGATTTATTCTAGCATGTGAATAAATTGCCAATAATATCCAAGTAAAACAATAATATCCAAGTAAATATCACATTAGTTAACAAATGATTAGATAGAACATGCAAAACAAAACTAGCAACACAAGAGCCGTACTGAGCGGATCATCAGGGTATTATATCATACATAAGAGCATCAGATAACTCCCATGCAGATTTAATCAGCATTGCAACCTCCTTGGAAAAACAATCACATGATAACGAACCAATTAATCAAATGTTTAAACGCATTAGACAACTACCATTAAGACTGCTATTCAAGTTTCATTCTCACTAAATTAATGAGCAAACATTCTGGGTCCAAGTCTGTTTTACCCTCAAGAGCAATCGGTAAGTCACCATTTTAAATTTTAAGCAGAAACTGAAACTACAGACAACAAATACATCAGAAAAAACACTGGCATGGAAACCATATCTTCAGTGGTAGTGACAACATGTGAATCATCATTTATGTATTATCTGTTAATACGTGCAACTAATGCATCATTAGAAGTAATTTTCATGCTCAAAAGATTATGAAATAAAGAAGAAGCATCAGAGAGATTCCCATCAAGACTTAGTCATCATCCTCACTAGAAGTAATTCACTTCTAACGAGTTGCTGATGTCCCTGTCTAGTTCTTCATCACTTGCTTTTCAACCATTAATTTCAATTTTAAAATAAATAATAATATACTAGATTTAAACAAGACTGAGAAAATATGAACTTGAGCCTCAGATTTAAAATGTTTTTACAGTAAAAACTCAATAAACTGCAAATGAGATAAAATCATCTGAAAACAATAAAATAAGACAGAGATAATATACCGATCGAAAAGAATAACAATCTGCGAACCCTAAAAAACCGAACGGCGACTGCTTTGTTAGCTAGGGTTAATATCTTTCTGATCTAGAAGCCAAGGAAAATACACTCACCGTGGGTTTAATCTCGATTTTATCCCTTTAGAGATCTCGATTTGGCCGCGAGATCCTCCTAGACTCGCTGCTCTCGCCCTCGAGTTCGTCTCCATCATGAATCCGACTCCAAATCTGATGCGAGGCGTCGGAATGATTGATTTTTCCCCAATTTCCAGTCACTTGGGCTTCGGCCATTATTGTTTTCTTTTATTTTGAACGAGATAAATGAAATATGATCGACTCGTTTCTCCTTTCTTACATTGACACAGGTAGGGTTATTTTCCTACCAATTGACAGCTTTGCCCCTAGGGTTTTATTGGGCTTTATAACCCTTAAGCCATTTTATAATACTTAAATCGATGTTTACAATAGTTAGACCAATTTCCATGTTGTGCACACACACACAATATACAAATTAGCATGTATATTTGTTCACAATTTTAAAAATGTACAATTTTTATATATTCAATATGTACATAAATAAATGATTTATTTATTTATTCATTTATCCACCCTAAATATTCGTATATATACATAAATATATATATATATATATATGTGTGTGTTAGCATGTATATGTGTTCACAATTTTAAAAATGTACAATTTTTATATATTCAATATGTACATAAATAAATGATTTATTTATTTATTCATTTATCCACCCTAAATATATATATATGTATGTATGTATGTATGTATGTATGTATGTATGTATATCTAATTGAGATTAATATAATTTTAGGGTCATAATAACACAGTTGTCAAAATAACGCAGTCATATATTACAACAGTCAAAAAATAAAAGTTGTGATAGGCTTTTATTACAACTGTCAAAATAACACAGTTGTTAAAAATAAGTTTATTACAACTTTTCTGAAAAAAGTTGTAAAAACCATTTATTACAACGGTGCTTTTACCACCGTTCTAAAATTAAAGTTGTGATATGGTTTTTTTGTTGTAGTGCCCCCAATTTGAATTAATTTCCCTATTCAGATTATCAATTAATTCCAAATTTAACTATGTCCATAATTGACTCAATTATATCCATCTATTTATGGTATGCAAAATTATACCAATTATCATCATCAATTTATTTTATGCCATTTAAGGCATTTATGCCAATTCTCAATATTAAATCTTTTAATATTATACCATTGCCTCACGTTGTACATTCGTTCGTTTAACGTAAAATATACATTAGACTCGAATAGTTTAACTTATGGAATAAAGTGAAAACATCACAACGTACATAGAAATAAAACTAGATCTAAACATAAGGGGTAAACTTGCATGTGTGAATGAGGTTCTTCATCTAAAAACTTTCATAGGCCAAAGTCACAAACTTGCATAAAACTACGTATGTCATAGATCTAAGTCTAAAGGTGTAAACTTGCTTAGGTAATAGTCACAAACTTGCATAAACCATGTATGTCATAGATCTAATCATAAGGTGTAAACTTACATCTAAACATGTAAACTAGCATATAGAATTTTGTATATTTGCATATTACTCACACATGTCATAGCCTAACTTTAGATCCAATATACACATAAAATAGAAGTCATGAAACATGTAAGGTTGTATATAATTTTCACTAACTTGCATATGATCCATGCCTCAATTAACATCCTAACTTGCATACATACATATGATTTATCATATGAATTAGTTCCAACAACATAACCAAACTAGCATATGAAACATCATTATGAATTGATTATACATAAGCCAATCATAGAATTACAACATAGATGATAACATCACAACTTTACAACATAGATGATAACATCATAGAATTTACAACATAGATAATAACATGCGGTCAATAATTCACAACATAGCCATGTAATCCACATCATAGCTCAATCCAATTAAATTGTTAATTATGTTATTAAAGAAATCAAACTCACAACTCAAAGAAGGTCTTGAGTTCTGAAATCTGAGTTCTGAAATTGGTTTAGCTTTCCTTTGGAGAAGACAATTTGTTGCGATTTAGATTAGAATTGAATTTGATTAGCTTTTCTTCCTCTCTAATTGGTGGCGGCTATTCTACGTTGCAAGGTGATGGCATGGAGGCCATGATTCTAATTTTTATTTGATTTTTGGGTTTGAGTCTACATGTGTTTTTATAGAGTTTATGATTAATTTAAGCCATCTGATCAACCCAGAATTAACCCTAGCCATTCAGACCAAATCAGAAACCCTAATGACTCAGCATACAGTCATAAAAAGGTCATCAAACAAATCTGCCCGGGGGGGGGGGGGGCAGGTCAACCTGGTGGGGGTACGTCGACCACCAGGTCGACCTGGCCCTGGTGGGAAATTTCCCGCCTAGCCCAATCTGACTCTGAAATTTGAATTTTTGAAATCTATTTAAATTTTTCTCAAACTTCCGATGGCCATAACTTCTTCATACGAAGTCCCATTCACGCAAACTCGAACTCTATCTCAACCAGAATTCCGAGACGAAGACAATGGTGCAACTCGTTTCCCTTAATTCTCACATCTGAGATTAGTTATTCTTTAATTTTTGAACATTAATATTGAAAATTACGGGGTGTTACATTCTCCCCTCCTTAAAGCATTTTACTCCCGAAATCTCCAAGTTAAGGAGAATGCATATCCTAACAACCAATCAACCATCTACTCAACCATCAAACATAGGCATCCATTGTCCTTATAAAATTCCTATTGTTGTATGAACATATGCAAGAAGTGTGTGTATATGTTCTTTATCTAATGCAAAATCAATTGGTCTACTGATTCAGTTGACCTCCTTAATGCAAACCATGATAGTGCCATGCGTCCATTATGTATGCGAAAGAATCCTATTGATACATATTATTTCTACATGTGTGCAAAACCATTCACCAAAATGCAGCATCCATATGATAGTACAACCATTATACATCCATTAACTTAGATATGCAAACACATTTATATGCAAAATGCAATATGAAGTGACAAAGCCGATATAGTGCCTAAAGTGTGTGTAAATGTATCCACGAGCAACCACTAGCGACCACTTGCATCCACTTGCATCCATCATACATAACATATCTCAAACACATGTTACAACCATAGGACTACCCTATCTAAAGGTCAAAGATACTAGCGAGAGGACATACTAAAGATAAAACAAGTACAAGCTAAGCGGTAAAGGAGAAATTAAAAGACATACCCTCGAAAAGAAAAGGGTACAATGAATGCATCTTCTCTTCCGTCTCCCAAGTAGCGTTGCTCGCATCATCTCCTCATTGCACTTTGACTAGCTTGACCTCTCGATTCCTCAACTTCTTAATCTCGGACCCAAGAATGCACGTAGGAGCACAATGAATCGCCGCATCACGCTCTATCTCCACCTCTTTAAGAAAGCTCGGCTCTACCACTTCCGCGGTCTCATGCAAGCACTTCCTCAAATGTGATACATGGAATACATCGTGTACACCACTAAGTCTCTCGGGCAACTCCACTCTATACGCCATCTGTCCAATCCTCTCCTTAATAGGAAACGGCTCTACGAACCTTGGTGCTAACTTCCCAACAAACCCAAAGCGAACAACATTCTATAATGGAGACACCTTGACAAAGACCATGTCCCTAATATCAAACTCAAGATCTGTCCTCCTCTTGTCCGCATAAGATTTCTGCCTATCTTGCGCCGTCTTCATCCTCCTTTGAATCAAATCGATCTTTTCCGAAGTCTCTCTAATCATATCAGGCCCAAGAAAGATCTTATCTGTAGATTCCCACCAACATGTAGGCGAACGACACGGCCGTCCATAAAGAGCCTCGAACGGTGCGATGCCAATGCTAGACCGAAAGCTATTATTATATGTGAACTCCACCAATGGAAGATGTTCCTCCCATGTACCTCCGAAGTCTAAGACACACAACCTCAATAGGTCCTCTAGAATATGATTCACCCTCTCGGTCTGGCCGTCCGTCTGAGGATGATATGCGGTGCTCAAACATATCTGAGTCCCTACCGCCTCTTGCAAGCTCTTCCAAAACTCGCTAGTAAAGATAGGATCGCGGTCGCTCACTATGCTAGAAGGAACACTATGCAAACGAACTATCTCTCGAACGTATACGGAGGCTAACCATGGAGCAGTCCTCTTACTCTTCACGGGAATGAAATGGGCGCCCTTAGTAAGTCTGTCTACCATGACCCAAATCCCCGTATTACCCTTCCTCGATCTTGGTAACCCATCAATAATGTCCATCGAGACACTTTCCCACTTCCATTGTGGGACCTCCAATGGGTGAAGCAACCCATCGGGCTTCTTTTGCTCTGCTTTTACTTGCTGGCATACCAAGCATCTAGCGACAAACTCGGCCACATCTCTCTTCATTCCGGCCCAAAAGTAAACTCGTCTCATGACCATGTACATCTTGTCCCTGCCGGGATGAATGGTCATCTTCGAACGATGTGCATCATCAAGAATGGTCTTCCTCAAGTCTTCGTCTCATGGTACACAAAGTCTACCAACCCTTATCAACTAGGGTATACCTACTAAGATGGCTCGATGACTCCCCCCTTTTGAGCTTCTCTACTAACTCAACCAACTGTGGGTCATCTCGCTATGCCTCACCAATCTATCCCAAAAGCGTAGGTCTGACCTCTAAGGATGCTAGCAAACCGGGTACAAAGTCAATGGAAGATCTAAAATCAAATGTAGAGATGAACTCTAAGCTTCGCCACTCAACAAACAACGGACTCAAGGACAACGTTTTCCTACTTAAGGCGTCTTCCACCACGTTACCCTTGCCAGGGTTATATGCCATCTCGAAATTGTAGGACGCTAAGAATTCCATCCACCTTTGCAGCCTTAAGTTCAAGTCCTTCTGAGAGAATAAGTATTTTAGCGATTTGTAGTCAGTGAACAATTCGAATTTCTCGCCAAGAAGATAATGGTGCCAAGACTTAAGCGCGAAAACAATAGCGGCCAACTCTAAGTCACGTGTAGGGTAATTTCTCTCATGCACTCTCAACTGCCTTCCTCCATAGGCTACTACCCTTGCCTCTTGCATTAAGATTGCGCCTAGTCCTGTCCTACAAGCATCGGTATAAACGGTAGATGGCTTACTCCCATCTGGCAACACTAAGACTGGGCTGTGGTCAAAGCTCTCTTTAAACGTTGGAATGCATCATCACAATCTACATCCTATGTGAAAACTAAGTTCTTCTTCGTCAAGCGTGTTAATGGGGCTGATATTTTTGCGAAGTCTTTGATAAACTTCCTATAGTAGCCAGCCAACCCTAAGAAACTCCTCACCTCGGTAGCATTTTTAGGGACCTTCCAATCTTGGATGGCCACTACCTTCGCGGGATCCACAACTATCCCTTCTTTGGAAACCACGTGCCCTAAGAATCGCACTTCCTTTCTCCAAAAGTGACATTTAGAAAATTTAGCTTTAAGGCTATGCACTCAAAGGGTCTCCAACACTTCCCTAAGATGTAGGGCATGCTCTTCCACGCTCTTAGAAAAGATCAAGATGTCGTCCACAAAGACTACCACGAATTTATTAAGTTACTCCCTAAACATGCTACTCATCAAGTCAACAAAGTATGCGGGGGCATTTGTCAAACCGAAGGGCATCACAAGCCACTCAAAGAAGTCATCTGGAGTCCTAAAGGCGGTCTTGTCTATGCTATCCTCAACCACTCTTAACTGATGGAAACCCGTGGCTAAGTCCAACTGCGAAAACACTGAGGTGCCAACTAACTGATCGAAGAGATCATCAATCCTCGGCAGTGGGTGCCTATTCTTCTTAATAAGCTTATTAAGTTCTATAAAGCCCACACAAAGTCTAAGGGACCCATCTACCTTTATGGAAAATACTACTGGAGCACCCCACTCCGATATACTACGTCTTATGAACCCCTTCTCAAGCAATTCTTTCACTTGCTTACTGAGTTCTCTTCTCTCTCTTGGAGCCATGTGGCGCACTGGTAATGCAACTGGCTTTGCATTATCTACTAGGTATATTCGAAAGTCTATCTCACGTTTTGGGGGTAGACCCCTCACCTCATTGAAGACATCAACATATTCGCGGACTATACGAACAGAATGTAAATCATCATTGGATGCATCAAGGGATTCTAGGTAGCTAAGCATTACTGGACCTCTACGGTAACAAGAAATATCAACGGTCTTTCCACAACGAGTCAACAATCTAACTACCCTTCTTTCACAATCTAGGATGGCCCCGTATCTAGTTAGCCAATCCATTCCTAGAATCAAGCCGTAGCCATGAAGCCAAGAACAAAGGCGTTGCATTCAAACCCAACGCCCAAGAGAGACACACTCAAATCCCGACAAATCATAGAAAGATGAGCCAAACCACCAATAGGATTTGAGACTACTAAGCGATCTGTAACTAAACTAGTATTTAGGTGCAGTGTTTCAACTAATGGTGTAGAGATAAACGAATATGATGCGCTAGAATCGAATAAATTACAGACAGGATGATCAAACAAAAAAACTAAACTTTCAACGGAAATCGTTCTACCTCGTTCTTGCAGTGGTGGGACCACGAGAGCCTGAACTTTCCCCCTTGCCTGCCCTGGTGCCATAAGAGCCTGCACCTGTCCTCCCGAGGTAGACCCTACCCTCTTCCCTTTCCTTGGGCAGTCCTTAATCAGATGTCCCGCTTCGCCACAGTGGAAACAGCCAGTCTTCTTTTTCTTCCTACAATCTTTGCTTAGATGGCCTGGTGTCCCACAGTTAAAGCATCTTTTCTTTCCCTTACCATTGTTGCCTTTACCACCTTTCTTGTTCTGTTGTTGCTGTTGCAGTTTCTTTTGATCCCCTTTCTTCTCAGGTGCCTTATTAGCATTGGTGCCCTTCTCTTCTTCATGCCTAAGCCCCATGTCAACTAGTCTCTCAAAGGTAGCCCCCATGGGGATGTGGATCATAGCTAACCCATGAAGTGGCTCGTTCAAACCCTTAACAAACCTTAGGGCCTTCTTTTCTGGTGTATTCACCAAGTCCAAGCCAAATCTTGCCAACTGATTGAATTAGTTGACATATTCTTTCACTGATAGATTCCCTTGCTTCAACGCCAAAAATCTTTCCATATATAAATTCTCTTCAGCCCATGAGAGAAACTTTGCCTCAAACCTCCGCCTGAAATCTGGCCATGTATCAACTGGACGCTCTCCATTAGTGACCTCCCACCAAAACGAGGCTTCATCCTTTATTAGCCAGGCAGCTAACTGGACCTTTCTTCCATCTTCCACTTCGAAGATCCCAAACAATTCTTCCACCATCCTTTAGCCAATTTCGAGCTTCAACAAATGTCTCTGTCCCATGAAAAGGTTTTCCACCCATTGCCCAAAAGTCCTTACATATCTTTGCGAAAGTATCGACACGAGGAGGAGGAAGAGGAGAAGGAGTATTTGCTGGACATGCGGTGGCGGCCCTAGTCTCCAAATACCTCCTAAACCATTCTGGTATCGGTATTCCCTCGGGTATCTCGGGAATTCCAGACATGCTGAAACGAAAAAGGAAAGAATCAATACAAAAGAACCAAAGGAAAGATATATGGCTCTTGGGGTTATGCTTTCTAAAATAAGCTTTTCTCTTGAAAATACTTTCCTTAAAACATACTTTTGAAGGTACTTCTTTATAAAAGTGTTTTTGAAAAACAATTTTTTTTAAATTCATATCTGTTCTGGTAACCTTCAGCTATGATACCACGTGTAACACCCCATGTCCATTAATGTCACTCACAAAGGGAATGCATTAACTTCTATTGAGCGTTTTAAGTGCGTATAGAACAGAAACTTAACAACAAGACAGATATAAACAGTACTTAAAATTTTTATTCATTGCAGCGGTAAACACATAGGTTTGATTACATCATCAAAAACCAGAGTCGAAGTACATAATATCCATCTTGACTAAATCAGAGTACATAAATTGAAAGACATAACCCCAACACAAAATAGCCATAAATAAGATAGGCTAAACTTTTACTTCAGTGATCCAAGCAACTTCTAAAAGCAAGAGATACAGCTGTCCAAAATCAAGCTCCACTGGTTCTAGTTCCACCCTGAGCACCGGGGGGAAGGAAGAAAAGAGGTGGAAACAAAGGGGGTCAGACATAAAGTCTGGCGAGTGCGATAACTTTAACAATATAATTATCAAAATAACAAGGCTAAGGCATAAGTTGGAAAATAAGGAAATGACTGTGAACAATTGAGTATGGTAGAGCAAACTAAAGGAAATAAGATGAACAAAGATAACGTTAAAGGCACACCTAGTCGCTATAAGATAATTACTACATTGCACCATACCAAACACCCTAAAAGTTGATCCCGCCTACAAGACTTAATAATGATAATGGTAGTTTCGTGCACCCCTAGTTGCCTTCATAGGTGCTGCCTGCCCCTATCTCCACTAGGTGTACCCACTACCCCCATTCGATCGGCTCCCTAACTCGTAGATACCCGTGTTGGCCCCATAGTGGGGGTGTATCACTCCCCAAAGTGGCAACCCGATACCACCAACAATGCACAGCTTATACCTACACGACGCAACAATGTCTTACCTACCATCCCAGACCCACACACGCATATGAACCCGTTGGACTTGCGTTGCCACCGCTAACCCGTTTTGGCCTCTTACAGTCAAGCACAGTACGCATGTCCCGTCCTCGACTTGGGTCGAGCCCACAAAGATACTTATGGGTTACTGGTTGAAACAGGCCCCCGTTACTTGACACAAGCTGTCCACCTAAGATTGGCCCCCTCTAGTACATCCCACTTAACCCTCTTCTTATTCATGTTCACTTACATGTTTCAATTTTTGGTTAAGTGTTTCTAATCGTATTTCAAATGCCACCCAAGGCACCCACTAAATTCCACATGCCACTCAAGGCACCCACTTAACCCCCTCATGTCCCACTACATGTTTATCTGGTTAAGTGTTTCTTAATTCATTAACACCGTAACCTTGTAAAGACCTCCCACATTATACTAGCATTTGTGGCAGCTGGATTTGCCGGGCGGGTCTGGGCAGTCTTACACCACAAAAGAGTCTAACCTCGTGTCTTTACGACCATTACACATTTAATTTATGCCTAAGAACTCCCACATTAGACTGGCATTTGTGGCAGTTGGATTTGCCAGGCGGGTCCGGACAGTCTTACACCACCAAAGAGCCTAACCTTGTGTCTTAAGCGATTAATTACACATAATTAATTATCCCCCAATTTGAACTAATTTCCCTATTCAAATTATAAATTAATTCAAAATTTAACTATGTCCATTATTGACTCAATTATTTCCATCTATTTATGGTATGCAAAATTATACCAATTATCATCATCAATTTATTTTATGCCATTTAAGGCATTTATGCCAATTCTCTATATTAAATCTTTTAATATTATCCCACTGCCCCACGTTGTACGTGCGTTCGTTTAACGTAAAATACACGTTAGACTCGAATAGTCTAACTTATGGAATAAAGAGAAAACATCACAACATACATAGAAATAAAACTAGATCTAAACATAAGGGGTGAACTTGCATGAGGGAATGAGGTTCTTCATCCAAAAACGTGCATAGGCCAAAGTCACAACCTTGCATAAAACTACATATATCATAGATCTAAATCTGAAGGTGTAAACTTGCTTAGGTAATAGTCACAAACTTGCTAAAACCTTGTATGTCATAGATCTAATCATAAGGTGTAAACTTACTTCTAAACATGTAAACTAGCATATAGAATTTTGTATATTAGCATATAACTCACACATGTCATAGCCTAACTTTAGATCCAATTTACATATAAAATAGAGGTCATGAAACATGTAAGGTTGTATATAATTTTCACTAACTTGCATATGATCCATGCCTCAATTAACATCCTAACTTGCATACATACATATGATTTATCATATGAATTATTTCCAACAACATAACCAAACTAGCATATGAAACATCATTATGAATTGATTATACATAAGCCAATCATAGAATTACAACATAGATGATAACACCATAGAATTTACAACATAGATAATAATCTACGGTCAATAATTCATAACATATCCATATAATCCACATCATAGCTCAATCCAATTAAGTTGTTAATTATGTTATTAAAGAAATCGAACTCACAACTCAAAGAAGGTCTTGAGTTCTGAAATATGAGTTCTGAAATTGGCATAGCTTTCCTTTGGAGAAGACAATTTGTTGCAGTTTAGATTAGAATTGAATTTGATTAGCTTTTCTTCCTCTCTAATTGGTGGCGGCTACTCTAGGTTGCAAGGTGACGGCATGGAGGCCATAATTCCAATTTTTATTTTATTTTAGGGTTTGAGTCTACATGTGTTTTTATAGAGTTTAGGATTAATTTAAGCCATCCGATCGAGCCAGAATTAACCCCAGCCATTCAGACCAGATCAGAAACCCTAATGACTCAGCATACAGTCATAAAAAAGTCATCAAACAAATCTTCCGGGGGGGCAGGTCGACCCCCTGGTCGACCTGGTGAGGGTAGGTCGACCACCAGGTCGATCCCCTGGTCGACCTGACCCTGGCGTGAAATTACCCGCCTAGCCCAATCTGACTCTGAAATTTGAATTTTTGAAATCTGTTTAATTTTTTCTGAAACTTCCGATGGCCTTAACTTCTTCATACAAAGTCCAATTCAGGCAAACTCGGACTCTATCTCAACCAGAATTCTGAGACAAACACAATGGCGCAACCTGTTGACCTTAATTCTCACATCTGAGATTAGTTATTCTTTAATTTGTGGACATTAATATTGAAAATTACGGGGTGTTACAAATAATAGAGCAAAGTAAAGTGAATACTGGTTCTTAAGTAACAAACCAAAACAAAGTAATGAAGCAGAGTAAAGTGATGGAGGTCATGTATTCAGAGCCATCATAACCAGAACGCTGACTACTGATCCTTAAGCGAGTGCTGGCCTTGGATTTGTTTGAGCGATTTACTCATTACTTGTTGCCCCTTACTCATAGAGAGTGGGAACAGTGTTCATGGACTTGTATATATTGTTGCAAATGATTCTTCCTGATTAGTTCCTCAATTAGTGATTCTAAATGCCTACACTCATTAGTATTGTGCCTTGGCTAGTTATGAAATTGAGAAAACCTTCCAGATCTTATAGCGATATCCTTGATCTGCATTCGTTTCGGGATTGGATATTTCTCGGTATCCTTAGTTGCCATGAAGATATTCCCTATGATGTCATTAAGGGGAGTGAGCTCGAAATTCTTAAAAAGTAGAACTTCTCCTTAGGTTGGTTATCCTTTCCTTTGGTGCTCCTCTTCTAACTATCAAAGCTACTTTGTGCACTATCTTTCCTTTTTTGCTATTCTTTGCTTTCCAAAACACACACTGAATTCTCTTCAATACTCACATATTTTTTAGCTTTGTTGAGTAGTTGTTCGAGTGTACTTGGTTTCTTCTTCTTAATCCCCTTTCAAAGCCATCAGAAGTAGACAGGGCTCATAATTTTCAACTTTGGCCACTACCATATTAAAGCGGGTAAGAAAAGCTTTGACGGACTCTCCTAGTCTTTGTTGTAGTTCACCTAGCTCCATAACATCCCGAACCCTAGTTGCGTGGAACCTGAACTACTTGCTGAACAGTCTGGCTAAGGTAGCGTAGTCATCCACAGACTTTGGCGGCAGCTTTGTGAACCAGAGATAGGCTACCCCTTCTAGATAAGTTGGGAAATACAGGCATTTGATCTTGTTGGTAGCGCATGCCCCATTCATATGTTGATCATATTTGCATAGGAACACATTAGGATCGCTAGTCCCATTATAGGATTACACCGTTGGAGGTTTAATTTCTTGTGGCTATATAGCCATTTTAATTTTTTCGGTGAGTGGGGTCTTGAAAGGAGAAAATTCCCACTCTTTTTTATTATCTTCTTTCTTCAAGCTTAGCTCCATAACTGCATGCGCCATTTCTAAGATATATTCCTTCTCTTTGCACCGACCCATGGGACAAGTGCCTTCTTCTTCGCCAGATTCTTGTCTAGGTGGGTAATCATGATCTGAAGACAGGGGATCTATACTTTCTTTCAAGAAAAATACCCTTTTAGTGGGACCATTTACCCGTTGAGAGGCTGTGTCATCGGAATGGTTGCACATCGGTGCTTTAGCTTTTTGATGGTTCAGATTAGCATGATATTCGACTTCCTGGATAGAATGTATCTGTTTCGTGCTTGAAGCTAAAGATTCTGTGTCGCATGTGCGACTCGTTCGGGCAGGTCGAAAACAAGTGGCACTCAATGTGGTCTTTGCGGTAGCGGCTTGAATAGCGAACATTGACTCAAGCTTCTTCATCATTGCATTGTTTGCAATAGTTATTTGACTTTTGAGTCCCGCCATCAATTCTCTCTTTGTTATAGCTACCTCAATTTTGGATGATTCTCCTACCTCGAAATGGGAGGTGGGAAATGTGATAATATTAACATTGTCGGTGAGGTCGTCGATTTGACAAGTAACTTCCTTTGGCACATCCATGATTTCAAGAATAATTTTTTTTAGAAAATCTCATTGGACTTCAACAGGGAAAGATGCAAATACGACCCCACGGTGGGCGCCAAATGTTTTCACTAAAAAATGGCTGAAACACCAATGGTATGAGAACCGTACTTCACTGATATGGTTAGAAAATAAATGGAGCCACACTCAACTGAAATTAAAAGTAAAAACATGAGGAAAGTAAGATGGAGACGAGGTTTTAGAGTGGTTCGGCCCTAAGCTAGGCCTACGTCCACTATGAAGGTAGTTTGCATTATCATGATGATGATTACAAGGCATAAACTCTCTCTTTATACATATATTCTCTCTCCCTTTTACAACAGATACTCTCTTTTACATGCGAGCAAGGTTTTAAATCTCGGATATCGGTCGCGTTTCGTCTTGGTGATTTTATAGACTCGGTCTCGTATCGGCGGAGATCTTAGATGAAGTTGAGTCTAACTCGGGGGTTCGTCTCCGATTTTCATCTTGGATCTGAAAGTTCATATCGGAATAATCTCGGGGTACATGATATGTTAAAAATGATATTTTAACAAAATGATTTTTACGAATGCTATCAAAAACATAGTAACTTAAACTTAAAATGCAAAATAATTATATTATTCTTTATTTTGCAAAAGATCATTCATACTCTAAATCGTAATATGCTAAAAACAGGAATATTGTTAGACAGGAAACATTAAAAGGGTCCAAAACATTAAAAAAATTCAGCATAATTAGGCTATAAAATACATGATTTCATAAGTAACTTGTATGTAAAAAGACGAATATGAAAATCGTAAGCATTGTAAAACATATACGAACATACAATATAGTCATTTAACATGCAAAATGTAAAATAACAAAAGAATGATATGACTAGATTTGAGTTTTTTAATTATAGTTCTAGCTCAGACACAAATTTAAATTTTAACCAAAAAACTAAGATCTCGGACGATATTCCAATATTTCGTCTCGATCGAAATATCATTCGATATTGCAATATCTCGGGCGATATATTCGAAAGGAGATTTAGAGTGATATTTGTTGTTTCGTTTCGGAAGGAGCCTAAAACGAGATATCGGAGGAGAACTCGGGTGATATTTGCGAGATTTGAAGCACTGCATGCGAGTCACACTTAAATTCGTGGAATTCGATGGAGAGATGATATAATCCACAAAGGCGGAGGATAAGCTGGCATTGCAGAAGAAAAATGTCCTTGCTGGAGAGGAGGATGAAAGATGATCTTCGGTCTCTCAGCCACTTAGGCGGCCTCAATGGGTATCATGGCCAAATGGATGAAGGATCTTATGAATGGAGATGATGATGGTAGTTGAAATGCTAAGGAATGGTGGAGAAGAAGATTTAGCAACACTTTGTGGTTCCCCAAAAGGTCCCCCTCTCATGGTGGAAGCCATGGCCTATTAATAAGTGAGCTCCCCTGAAGAAATGAGCTGAAATCTGTATATGTAGGCTGTGGGCCGCCCGTTTCATTAATTACTAAAATGCCTTCGCTCAGCTATAGCCAAATGTTGATTACTGTTTCCAGCTGTCAGTATGAGCCACTTTACAGGAGCGACCGACTTTGTAGGAGCGAACGTTTGTACAGATCTGAGCAGATTGGATGGGCATTCAGCACCATAGCTTACAGGCGATCGATCAAGGCTTGTAGATCAAAATGTAAGCGCGACCCTTAAGTAGCTGGCATCTGATCGAAGTGTTAGCGACTGATTGAGGAATGTGCAGGCGATTGTGGTTGCAATCTATGAGCGAACACGAGATTTATGTGCAACTTCTGGCTTCTTCGTGTTTCTCGTTATGCTCGATCGATTGGGGGTAGCAAGAACGAATGACTACAGAGTGGATCATATGACCGGAATCAAATCTCCTCTTCGTCTTGTATGACCGGTTTCCTTGGTACAAGGATGAACGACTTCCTTAATATGGACGATCTTTGCAAGATGTACGAGTCTTAATGTTTTGCGCCGTGCCATTCTTGAGCTAGCTTGAAGTGCACGACCTCTCTATATGGTCGTGTTGTGTTATACGATCAATCCTGCTTGTGTTGAGCGAACGAACCATCTTGTTCTGATATTCAAGTGACTTTGTTTGCTATAAATGATCGATCCTTGCTCCCATGCTCGAGCCATGACCTATGTTTGACCTCATTGTGCACGAACGACCTTGGTTGGGGCATGAGTACACAAACCTCGTGTGTGCTTGTCTTACAGTTCTAACACAGGCTTAATCCTTCAATGCACGCAGGAACTTTAAGGGATAAACAACAGCTACACAATGATTTTTCTTGGGTCCCCCAAGAAACATTTGTAACCGTAAGATATCACATCCCAATGAATTGCGCTATGCAGTCGAGTTCATAAGACCATGGATTACCCCTCGGAATTCAAAGGACTACTCGAGTATTATATCCAGAATACCTAAACTTGAGAGGATGAATTGATAGAATGAATCCTGATGTTGCCATAATGCGGATATTAAGCAGAATGTACTTCCATATCCTTAGTTCAAAACATATGTACTACACATATAGTACTTCCTTTCAAATCACATTTATATAAGTATCCATTTACATAAAATTTTCAAATATGTCATTTCTCATATAAATCCATTATATAATATTATTATTTTCACATCAATTATATTCCAAATCAATAATTATGAATCTCATACTTGTATAATTCGTATATAAGTTCCAAATTTCATATCAAAATGTTCATACATTTACAATCTTCAAAGTTTCCATTTTCAAGATCAAATTAAATTGATTCAAGACGATTCGAGTATTCAACATCATTTCAAAATTTAAACTCACATTTACAAATTTTCATTTTCAACAATCATATTCATTGAGTCTTTCCATGTAATCATTGGATCTTAATTTGTTCCAATTGGATATATACATCTATCAAAATAACTAAGTTTCGTAAAAACGATTTTGGAAAAATAATAGCTTGATGTAAAATTGACTTGAATAAATAAACAAATTTTAAAATGGGTTTGAAATAAATAGATATGATCTGTAAAATAACTAGCTTGATAAACAATAAATAGATTGCTTTGGAAAAATAGCTTATATGATTATATAGGTTTTTGCAAATGGTTTGAAATAAATAAATAGGTTTTGGAAAATAAGTTTGAAAATTTTGTCTGAAAATAAAGATAATTAGTCTTAAAACAAAGTAATTTAAATAATATGTATAGATCTAATACCATAATTTGAAATAAATAGTTTTATAATGAATACTTCTTTCAAAAATAATCCAATCCGAATCAATTGTCCAAAGTTCAAAATCTTAATTATTGTCGGTCCTAATTATGAGATTAAACTTAATTTAACTTCAGACTCAATTCATTTACGTTTCTTGTTGGACCCAAGGTTCAAATTATCTCATTACTTGAGTTTCCATTTGCATTTTCAATTTCATTTAAGTTCAAAACTTAAATCTCAATTTTAATTATAGATATAACTCAAAATTTTAAATATCACTTGAAATAATCAAATTTATTTAACAAGTCGAAATATTGAACTCATACTCAATCATTGGAAATTTAAATTTGGCAGTTTTCTTTGAGGTATTCATTCGAGGCATACATATTATATTATCCTAATACAATAGGATTATATTATTCAACTCATACTCGAGAATCAATTACGAACTAATTTTTTTTCATTCCAAATATATACATATTTATATATTCAAAAAAATTTCAGAATTAAATACTCATTTGTTCAAAACAGCCTAGTAGCAATGCTACTATAATGGTTTCCCCCACTCTGAAACTTGATAATAAATCTCGACAACATAAAATTATCTTTGAAATTATTATCTTATGGTAAATTGGGTTCTTCATTCAAATATATATTTTCAAAACATTTTGAAATCATTTGAAATATTTTCATTTGAAAACACTTATATTGTTTACTACCATATTTAAATTTTTTGAAACAATTTCATTTCAAAACATTTGAAACCAATTTCAAAATTCCGGAATCGATTCTCTAGTTTCAATCGAACAATTCTTTGAGGTCAACTAAATCAATATACTGATGGATAAACATTTCCAATTCTTTTAGTAACATCTTCAATTTATATACCGACTTTTAGTTGCCATTAATTAAAATATTTAAGTATACAATATTCGAAGATGAAAACTGACTTGCACAAATTCATAAATTCCCTATTTTCAGCTACATCTAGAACTGATTCAAGACGAAAGCTGAAGAACCCTATCGAATCGAGGCAATCAAAGATACAGATTTGCAGAGTGTAGACTTCAAAACGTTTTTCAATTCCAAATTAAATTATGCTCAAAATAATTAATTTTCTCGTTTTAAGTTATATATCGAATTTATTAATGGTACAAAAACTTACATTACCAAGAAACTTACATATATATTTGATTCAAATTAAATATTTAATCAATTATTGCACATATATTTATATTTCTAAACAATTACAACCACCATTGTAGCGACCTGGGTATTTTCGACACTCGAATCCAGACACTAACACATCCCGTGTCCAAAACTCAAGTACCGAAAACCCAGAAAGCTAATAGAAAGAAGTTAGAGGGTGAGAAAAGAAAGAAATATAGGAATAGAAGAAGAAGAAGATCACAACACAGAGTCTTACATCGCAGCGGAACAAAATAAAAAAATAGAAATAAATCTTTATTTAAATCTTTAAATAGAACTTACATCATCAGAGTACATCATCATCACTGGACAGTTCTAATAATCTGCCCTTATACAACACAGCGGAATAATATCATATGTCTGAACTCTTCCAGCCCGTCTCTTCACAGCTTTCGAACCTGAACCTATACATTCCGGGCTAACCCGAGCATTTACAAAACACAGGGTCAGTCTGGTGAACCAGAGTGAGATAAACTCGCACAGTATTAAGAGTAAATGACCAAATCATGATTTTAAAGTTCGAAATCTTTTCAAAAGAACATGATAATCGTAAGACCGGATCCACACATAAACACGAACGGTTTTTACCTTACGATAACCCAAAACAGTTTTGAAAACAATATCTTTTCTGATATTATAATAATGTCTAAATACAAGTAAATAACAATCTAGTGGAACGCTTGCATCTCACGCTCCACATATATAATATACAATCAAAACCGCAGGCGCTTATTGGAGATTGGATTCCAACTTTGACAAGGTATGGGACCACCTGCCGATCGTGTATCTCTAGAGACGAATACACTGGGTTCAACAAGAACGTCTTGTAACCCGGCCCACACATGACCGACC
Organism: Allium sativum; assembly: GCA_030737875.1. Lineage (NCBI taxonomy): Eukaryota > Viridiplantae > Streptophyta > Magnoliopsida > Asparagales > Amaryllidaceae > Allium > Allium sativum. Next base: position 577,963,054 of record CM060915.1, on the reverse strand, counting down.
ACTCATTTCGCTTGAGTGTATCGAATGTATATCACCGACGGTTGGGATCAGCAACCGCCTCCCGAAAAGGGACAGCATCGAATATAGATTAAAGAAACAAATGGAATTCCTCTAGATAGGTGATCATACACCCTAATGGGAGCGACCCACATAGCCATGCTGCCTGCCCGATTTTTGTCATCTTCCAGTTGATGAGGCTTGAGGTCAGAATTTCCTTTGAACCTTTGATCATCATTCACTTTGAATGCCACATCGTCAGATCCATCAGATATCACTAATTGACGTCCACAAAAATACCCTAGTGGTTAAGCTAAGAGAACCGTCGTCCTCCGCCACCAACTATAGTACGTTTGAAGAAATCAACGTACGTAATTCCTTTGGAAATACTCTGTCAGACACTCGTCCATACAAGTCACCCAGGAACAGGATGAACCAAAGGCACCCTCCTACTTCATCCTAGGAATCACCCTACAGATCAGTAGCGAGAAGTCCTTGCTATCCATTGATTTCAAATCACGACAGAATCATTGTTGAAATATCTCCAGCCGCTAAACCAGAGAAATTCAATCAGTGGTTCTTCCGCTCTTGAAGATCGACGGTCTTCAATTTCTCTATCTTCACAAATCTTCTTTCACTTATTCGCTGGTCGGAATGGTTTTCGAATATAAATTCGATCCTGGCCTTTTCGATCCAACGATCGTATAGGTCAGATTTTGATAGTCGGTGATTTAACTATCAAATAAATAAACAGGTGTGCAAACAACGATATTATTTCCAAATGGAAATTCTATCGACCAATCATCATTCAATGTTTTATTTCTTTTTAGATTAAATTATCCTCGACTTAGTCATTTCCCATTTATATAAATATACATAAATCCTTATTTCCTACATTTAGAAAATATACTTGATTAACATTGGGACATTTCCAGAATTTACTTCTTTTGCTTATTTCTAAAAGCATTTCTGATCTTTACTTTGAAAACATTTCCCAACTTCTTTATCAGCTTTAAAACCGATGTTTAAATAAAACATCACTCAGCCAATTTAACTCCTTTCACTCATTGGCTCAATTTACTTGACCAATCTTCACCACCCAACCTTACTCATCCTTAGTTAAAAACGAAGCCAATCAAGTTGGGGTATAATTACCTCTCAGACCTTAATTGGACAACATTTCCAACCTCGAAATAAACAAGGTTCATCTTCAAAATCTTTAACAACTTCCTTTCGAATAACCATACTCAATTTATCATTCTTTCGGATAAAACTGTATTCGATAATCTTTCTCTCGCGAAGAAACTATATCCAATTAACTATCTCTTCAAATAACTGGTATTCGATTTAACTCATCTCTAAGATAAACTATGTTTGATAACTCTACTTCGAATAAGTGTTCTTTGATTAATTCTTTTTTTTTAACTCTATTCAGTTCACTACTACTCAATTTAGCTCAAACCTTATTAACTCCATTTGAATAACTCAAAATTTGATTTAATTCCAATTGATTTTTCTTTAATCGATTAACCATAACTGGTTAACTCTACTTGACTAAGTTCACCTGATTTACTCTAACTGCTTATTCTAACTGATTAACTCTAATTCGACTAACTCGACTTATTTAACTAATTTTGACCAGCTCGACTTAATTGCTCTTATCGATTACTACTATTTGATTTAACACGATTCGCTCGACTTCTAGATCACAGCGATCACAATGGTTACGCCTGATTCCCTCAGGAAACAACCGACCGCCGTAGGCTATCTACGGCCCTGCGAATTTCGCTAGCAGTCTTACGAAATGATACTTATCTTGAATAACTAGGTTTGACTAACTCTGTCTCAAATAACTATATACGATCAATTCAAATTTAATAACAATTATTCAATTCTAACTCGATTAACTGGATATTAAAATCCTTATTTCTCTTTAAAATTGCCCTTATTCAAATAATATTCTTAAATTTATTTTAATTATAAAATAAATTTCGTACGGGTCGACCCACTTGATGATAAAAATCCATGATTCCCTGACACGCAAAGTGATGCCAAATTTCTCAACCAATATTGTCACTACTTAAACCAAATCAAACGTTGAATTTTAATCCAACTGTTCATCAATCAAATCAATTTCCCAATTCAACTAATTCTTTTATCTGGTAATAAAGGACGACCCTCAATCAACAACCAGATCATGCAAACAATTCAAATAATTTCAAATACGTTTATTTATAAACGTGGTACATCAAGGAAAATTTCCTTTATCTGGATTTAATCGTTAAAAATAACGATTTTATATTCCACTGAATTTTTACGACCGTTTAAATTCCATTATTCAAATCAACAAGATATAACTAGCACACGGTCCATTTCTAGCAACCAAAGTAGATAAAACAAAAACCCAATTTATATCAAATATAAACGGGAAGAAACTGAGTGAGGTTAACTCACCTGGATTGGTTCGTCGATAGATCAGCCCATTTTAGTCGAATTAAACTGCGTTTAATTCATTTGAAAAATTCAGCTGCAGCCTGCTCAGTCCTTATCCATCGTGTCGTGCTCGTCTTCAGGGTCACGGTGTTTTTCGTTTCGTCTGAATCTGATTACGTATGCATTCGTAATTAATATTCGAAGTTTTATAAACATTTAAATTGATTAAACCTTGAATAAAATCAAAAACAAAAGGATGGGCTTTACTTACCTCTCTGTCCAGCCCATTACCAAATAGCCTAACCCGCCCATCTTTTATACCCTGAAACCCTTGTCCTCCCTTCATTCCCCAAACAAACCCGCCGCCTCAAAATTCGAGAGAAAACAAAAGAAAATGGAACCCTCCTGCAACCGATCGAAACCATATCTCTTCCCTGACGAAGCAAACCCACCTCCGTCCTTTCTACCTCGCCTCGGCCTTGTTCAGGTTCTCCGACAACCCACGAAGACGAGAAGAGCGAAGCCGAAGACCGAACCCAAGCTAAGTATTTTTTTTTTTCAAATTAATTTTTGTTTTGAATTTCCTTTTTTATTTGAATTCGGTTTTACCTTTTGTTTACTTCGTTCATCGTTTGTTCTTGGAAGAATTGTGATGTGCGACCCATATTTATACTAGAAGTGATCACTGTAATTTCGAATTGTCCATCCTAGTTAGAGACTTTACAGTGCTTAGGTTTTAGGCGTTTACCCTTCTCATTCAGTTGTATTTTCAACTGTTGGTACCCTGATGGATCCCTTTTGATGTTTGCGTGTTGTCTTATAACCGTGATGTGAAGATTTGTTGGATTTCTATGTATTGTTTGCTTGGATCCATGTACGAAAATTGAACTGTTTATACCTAGATTTGGTTAAGCTATGTGTTGTTCATTCGTATAGTCTCGTCTGTTCGTATTTATTGTTGAGTATAGCTATCAAATTTCGGATTTGAATTGGGATATGGTATGTACCTCAGAACAATCTGTACGTGAGATTTTCTGAATGCAGATACATTATCTGTTTTGAATTTACGGTGGTTTAGAATTGGGTTTATTCCAAAATTGTGTTGATTCGTTTGGTCATGAAATTCCATTTTGTGCTCGCATATATATATAGTTGCGGAAATCCTGATAGGATCGATGTTGAACTCGAATTGTAAAATCATAGATTAGGTCTTGCAGTTTACTAGTTTCTTAGATGTTTGATCTTTCATTTCAGTTTCGCTGTGAGATCAAACTGTTCATGATAGAACTTGATTTGTGTGCTATTTGACAGTGAATTGTGGAGACTTTATGTTGGATTTCAAGTCCTATTTCTGCTCCAATATGTACCAAAAATTGAGCTATCCTTATGTAGATTAGGAACAGCTATTTGTGTTGTCTACTCCTACTGTATATTGTACTTTTCTGTTCATATTAAAGCTATTGATTTTTCCATTCCATTTGCCGATTTGAACCTGATATATATGTAAGTAGGATCATAAGATTTTATGTTTGTATTGTCTATTCGTATTAAATTTTCATATCTGCATTGTTGATATTGTCATGTTTGGGTGAACACAGCTATCAATTTGTGTAATTTGATTTCACAGATTTGGATTGTGACATTTCAAGGCAGATCAGTTTATGGATTTGCCTATGAGATTTTTCTGAATATACATGTACCTTAGCTGGTATAGATATATTCATGTATTGATTTACTTTTAGTGTTCTATTTTGTTTTAGCTGTTTCATTAGCTATTCGGCTATCTCCTTTATTTTTTCTTTCTTTCAAATCTTTCACTCCATATATATACCTATACATATATGCTAGCTACTCATAGCTTTCTTCTTTTCTTTTCAGATCCAATCTGCTGGTGATGAAGACTTGATGTTGTGAAGATTTTATTATAGATTTTCCTATATGACGATATGTTATTGGATTTGAATCTGTAAATTTGATGGTGTAATTTATGTGTATAATTAGATTTTCTAGCTGTTTGTTCACTGTCGATTTACTGATTTTCGTGATTTGTTGTACTAGAGTTTAGATTTTGAAATGGCTGTTCATATCAGTTCTTTTAAAATGAAATGAATATGAATACTGGCGATACTTGCTGTCTTAGATACTTGCTGCCTTAGATACTTGCTATTTTAGACTATTTGTCAAGCTTTTATATTTAACAGTATATTGCATACTCAGACGGTTTTGCTGTTTCGGTGAACCCTACTTTGATTTGGATGAAACCAACTTAAGTACTTGTTAACTTTTCGAGTATAACAGAGCACATAACTTTTAAAATGCAGGCAAAAAAACATATATGTGTCATGATATTTTGTGGTCACGGCTTTTATTACTTAAGCATCATCAGGAATGAATTCACACCAATGGATTCTAGATGAAATTATATGTACACACATGATTATTTGGGTATAACACACCTGTTCTTCGCCTTGTGAATTTAACCTGATTTTTGAACTACAGTGACACCCACTATGATTTGTTCAGCATATACATCATTGATGCCTGAAGCGTATGTAATTGGCTCTACCTGTTCCTACTTGACATTTTATAACTGTTCTCATATCTATTCTTGGGCAAATTATTATTGTGTATATCCCTATCATACGGAAATCCATTTAAATTTATTAAATAAATGACATCGTTTATATATAAAATTATAACATTCGAACTTATGAAATATATATTTTAGATTCAGTCTAAATAAATATAAAATAAATTAAATATTTAACTAGCAAAAACACGGGACATTACATTCTTCCCCCCTTAAAATAATTTCGTCCTCGAAATTGCTAAGATAAGAAAAATGTTGTAAATCCCAGTAACTTTTAAAATATATCTAAATAACACTTCATTTTCCTGGGTTTTAGGTTTATTTAATTCTTTATTAATTCATGGGTGGATTACATTCAACCAATCTGACAACAGTCAACAATAAATCAACAATCAGGTCATAACAAACTCAATCAAACCAACTGAATACCCATTCAATGTTACTATTTTGTTTAATTCAACATATTTGAATATCAACTAATTTATATTCAATTTAATTATTGTTCATTAAATTTCCAACTTCGAATCAATTTTATTTAATTACCACATTATCTCTTAATTTGATCTCAATATCAATATTATTGTTATAATTCGATTTTACTTAACCCAGTTAAGTTTCAAATTCAAAATTTTAACCAAATTTTGAATTCTAGTCAACACACCATATCTAAATAATTTGAGAAAATTATTTTTCTTTTGATACAAAAATAAATTCAGGGTAAAATTATTTCATTTACCCCTTTTACAAACAATATTGTGTCCCTTATCAGTTCAACGCTTTTCAACACTTGAACCGATTAAACAACACAATACAAAACATTTGTATATAAAATTTACAAATACGCTCTCATATATATACACTCAAACTCGATCTAGGGTGTTACTAACCCCATCTCTATTGAGTTACGTCACAGAGCCAAGGTTATTACTAAACCAATAGCTCTGATACCAACTGTAGCGACCCGGGTATTTTCGACACTCGAATCCAGACACTAACACATCCCGTGTCCAAAACTCAAGTACCGAAAACCCAAAAAGCTAATAGAAAGAAGTTAGAGGGTGAGAAAAGAAAGAAATATAGGAATAGAAGAAGAAGAAGATCACAACACAGAGTCTTACATCGCAGCGGAACAAAATAAAAAAATAGAAATAAATCTTTATTTAAATCTTTAAATAGAACTTACATCATCAGAGTACATCATCATCACTGGACAGTTCTAATAATCTGACCTTATACAACACAGCGGAATAATATCATATGTCTGAACTCTTCCAGCCCGTCTCTTCACAGCTTTCGAACCTGAACCTGTACATTCCGGGCTAACCCGAGCATTTACAAAACACCGGGTCAGTCTGGTGAACCAGAGTGAGATAAACTCGCACAGTATTAAGAGTAAATGACCAAATCATGATTTTAAAGTTCGAAATCTTTTCAAAAGAACATGATAATCGTAAGAACGAACGGTTTTTACCTTACGATAACCCAAAACAGTTTTGAAAACAATATCTTTTCTGATATTATAATAATGTCTAAATACAAGTAAATAACAATCTAGTGGAACGCTTGCATCTCACGCTCCACATATATAATATACAATCAAAACCGCAGGCGCTTATTGGAGATTGGATTCCAACTTTGACAAGGTATGGGACCACCTGCCGATCGTGTATCTCTAGAGACGAATACACTGGGTTCAACAAGAACATCTTGCAACCCGGCCCACACATGACCGACCACTCATTTCGCTTGAGTGTATCGAATGTATATCACCGACGGTTGGGATCAGCAACCGCCTCCCGAAAAGGGACAGCATCGAATATAGATTAAAGAAACAAATGGAATTCCTCTAGATAGGTGATCATACACCCTAATGGGAGCGACCCACATAGCCATGCTGCCTGCCCGATTTTTGTCATCTTCCAGTTGATGAGGCTTGAGGTCAGAATTTCCTTTGAACCTTTGATCATCATTCACTTTGAATGCCACATCGTCAGATCCATCAGATATCACTAATTGACGTCCACAAAAATACCCTAGTGGTTAAGCTAAGAGAACCGTCGTCCTCCGCCACCAACTATAGTACGTTTGAAGAAATCAACGTACGTAATTCCTTTGGAAATACTCTGTCAGACACTCGTCCATACAAGTCACCCAGGAACAGGATGAACCGAAGGCACCCTCCTACTTCATCCTAGGAATCACCCTACAGATCAGTAGCGAGAAGTCCTTGCTATCCATTGATTTCAAATCACGACAGAATCATTGTTGAAATATCTCCAGCCGCTAAACCAGAGAAATTCAATCAGTGGTTCTTCCGCTCTTGAAGATCGACGGTCTTCAATTTTTCTATCTTCACAAATCTTCTTTCACTTATTCGCTGGTCGGAATGGTTTTCGAATATAAATTCGATCCTGGCCTTTTCGATCCAACGATCGTATAGGTCAGATTTTGATAGTCGGTGATTTAACTATCAAATAAATAAACAGGTGTGCAAACAACGATATTATTTCCAAATGGAAATTCTATCGACCAATCATCATTCAATGTTTTATTTCTTTTTAGATTAAATTATCCTCGACTTAGTCATTTCCCATTTATATAAATATACATAAATCCTTATTTCCTACATTTAGAAAATATACTTGATTAACATTGGGACATTTCCAGAATTTACTTCTTTTGCTTATTTCTAAAAGCATTTCTGATCTTTACTTTGAAAACATTTCCCAACTTCTTTATCAGCTTTAAAACCGATGTTTAAATAAAACATCACTCAGCCAATTTAACTCCTTTCACTCATTGGCTCAATTTACTTGACCAATCTTCACCACCCAACCTTACTCATCCTTAGTTAAAAACGAAGCCAATCAAGTTGGGGTATAATTACCTGTCAGACCTTAATTGGACAACATTTCCAACCTCGAAATAAACAAGGTTCATCTTCAAAATCTTTAACAGCTTCCTTTCGAATAACCATACTCAATTTATCATTCTTTCGGATAAAACTGTATTTGATAATCTTTCTCTCGCGAAGAAACTATATCCAATTAACTATCTCTTCGAATAACTGGTATTCGATTTAACTCACCTCTAAGATAAACTATGTTTGATAACTCTACTTCGAATAAGTGTTCTTTGATTAATTCTTTTTTTTAACTCTATTCAGTTCACTACTACTCAATTTAGCTCAAACCTTATTAACTCCATTTGAATAACTCAAAATTTGATTTAATTCCAATTGATTTTTCTTTAATCGATTAACCATAACTGGTTAACTCTACTTGACTAAGTTCACCTGATTTACTCTAACTGATTAACTCTAATTCGACTAACTCGACTTATTTAACTAATTTTGACCAGCTCGACTTAATTTCTCTTATCGATTACTACTATTTGATTTAACACGATTCGCTCGACTTCAAGATCACAGCAATCACAATGGTTACGCCTGATTCCCTCAGGAAACAACCGACCGCCGTAGGCTATCTGCGGCCCTGCGAATTTCGCTAGCAGTCTTACGAAATGATACTTATCTTGAATAACTAGGTTTGACTAACTCTGTCTCAAATAACTATATACGATCAATTCAAATTTAATAACAATTATTCAATTCTAACTCGATTAACTGGATATTAAAATCCTTATTTCTCTTTAAAATTGCCCTTATTCAAATAATATTCTTAAATTTATTTTAATTATAAAATAAATTTCGTACGGGTCGACCCACTTGATGATAAAAATCCATGATTCCCTGACACGCAAAGTGATGCCAAATTTCTCAACCAATATTGTCACTGCTTAAACCAAATCAAACGTTGAATTTTAATCCAACTGTTCATCAATCAAATCAATTTCCCAATTCAACTATTTCTTTTATCTGGTAATAAAGGACGACCCTCAATCAACAACCAGATCATGCAAACAATTCAAATAATTTCAAATACGTTTATTTATAAACGTGGTACATCAAGGAAAATTTCCTTTATCTGGATTTAATCGTTAAAAATAACGATTTTATATTCCACTGAATTTTTACGACCGTTTAAATTCCATTATTCAAATCAACAAGATATAACTAGCAGACGGTCCATTTCTAGCAACCAGAGTAGATAAAACAAAAACCCAATTTATATCAAATATAAACGGGAAGAAACCGAGTGAGGTTAACTCACCTGGATTGGTTCGTCGATAGATCAGCCCATTTTAGTCGAATTAAACTGCGTTCAATTCATTTGAAAAATTCAGCTGCAGCCTGCTCAGTCCTTATCCATCGTGTCGTACTCGTCTTCAGGGTCACGGTGTTTTTCGTTTCGTCTGAATCTGATTACGTATGCATTCGTAATTAATATTCGAAGTTTTATAAACATTTAAATTGATTAAACCTTGAATAAAATCAAAAACAAAAGGATGGGCTTTACTTACTTCTCTGTCCAGCCCATTACCAAATAGCCCAACCTGCCCATCTTTTATACCCTGAAACCCTTGTCCTCCCTTTATTCCCCAAACAAACCCGCTGCCTCAAAATTCGAGAAAAAAGAAAAAGAAAATGGAACCCTCCTGCAACCGATCGAAACCATATCTCTTCCCTGACGAAGCAAACCCACCTCCGTCCTTTCTACCTCGCCTCGGCCTTGTTCAGGTTCTCCGACAACCCACGAAGACGAGAAGAGCGAAGCCGAAGACCGAACCCAAGCTAAGTATTTTTTTTTTTCAAATTAATTTTTGTTTTGAATTTCCTTTTTTATTTGAATTCGGTTTTACCTTTTGTTTACTTCGTTCATCGTTTGTTCTTGGAAGTATTGTGATGTGCGACCCATATTTATACTAGAAGTGATCACTGTAATTTCGAATTGTCCATCCTAGTTAGAGACTTTACAGTGCTTAGGTTTTAGGCATTTACCCTTCTCATTCAGTTGTATTTTCAACTGTTGGTACCCTGATGGATCCCTTTTGATGTTTGCGTGTTGTCTTATAACCGTGATGCGAAGATTTGTTGGATTTCTATGTATTGTTTGCTTGGATCCATGTACGAAAATTGAACTGTTTATACCTAGATTTGGTTAAGCTATGTGTTGTTCATTCGTATAGTCTCGTCTGTTCGTATTTATTGTTGAGTATAGCTATCAAATTTCGGATTTGAATTGGGATATGGTATGTACCTCAGAACAATCTGTACGTGAGATTTTCTGAATGCAGATACATTATCTGTTTTGAATTTACGGTGGTTTAGAATTGGGTTTATTCCAAAATTGTGTTGATTCGTTTGGTCATGAAATTCCATTTTGTGCTCGCATATATATATATAGTTGCGGAAATCCTGATAGGATCGATGTTGAAGTCGAATTGTAAAATCATAGATTAGGTCTTGCAGTTTACTAGTTTCTTAGATGTTTGATCTTTCATTTCAGTTTCGCTGTGAGATCAAACTGTTCATGATAGAACTTGATTTGTGTGCTATTTGACAGTGAATTGTGGAGACTTTATGTTGGATTTCAAGTCCTATTTCTGCTCCAATATGTACCAAAAATTGAGCTGTCCTTATGTAGATTAGGAATAACTATTTGTGTTGTCTACTCCTACTGTATATTGTACTTTTCTGTTCATATTAAAGCTATTGATTTTTCCATTCCATTTGCCGATTTGAACCCGATATATATGTAAGTAGGATCATAAGATTTTATATTTGTATTGTCTATTCGTATTAAATTTTCATATCTGCATTGTTGATATTGTCATGTTTGGGTGAACACAGCTATCAATTTGTGTAATTTGATTTCACAGATTTGGATTGTGACATTTCAAGGCAGATCAGTTTATGGATTTGCCTATGAGATTTTTCTGAATATACATGTACCTTAGCTGGTATAGATATATTCATGTATTGATTTACTTTTAGTGTTCTATTTTGTTTTAGCTGTTTCATTAGCTGTTCGGCTATCTCCTTTATTTTTTTCTTTCTTTCAAATCTTTCACTCCATACATATACCTATACATATATGCTAGCTACTCATAGCTTTCTTCTTTTCTTTTCAGATCCGATCTGCTGGTGATGAAGACTTGATGTTGTGAAGATTTTATTATAGATCTTCCTGTATGACGATATGTTATTGGATTTGAATCTGTAAATTTGATGGTGTAATTTATGTGTATAATTAGATTTTCTAGCTGTTTGTTCACTGTCGATTTACTGATTTTCGTGATTTGTTGTACTAGAGTTTAGATTTTGAAATGGCTGTTCATATCAGTTCTTTTAAAATGACATGAATATGAATACTGGCGATACTTGCTGTCTTAGATACTTGCTGCCTTAGATACTTGCTATTTTAGACTATTTGTCAAGCTTTTATATTTAACAGTATATTGCATAGTCAGACGGTTTTGTTGTTTCGGTGAACCCTACTTTGATTTGGATGAAACCAACTTAAGTACTTGTTAACTTTTCGAGTATAACAGAGCATATAACTTTTAAAATGCAGGCAAAAAAACATATATGTGTCATGATATTTTGTGGTCACGGCTTTTATTACTTAAGCATCATCAGGAATGAATTCACACCAATGTATTCTAGATGAAATTATATGTACACACATGATTATTTGGGTATAACACACCTGTTCTTCGCCTTGTGAATTTAACCTGATTTTTGAACTACAGTGACACCCACTATGATTTGTTCAGCATATACATCATTGAAACCTGAAGCGTATGTAATTGGCTCTACCTGTTCCTACTTGACATTTTATAACTGTTCTCATATCTATTCTTGGGCAAATTATTATTGTGTATATCCCTATCATACGGAAATCCATTTAAATTTATTAAATAACTGACATCGTTTATATATAAAATTATAACATTCGAACTTACGAAATATATATTTTAGATTCATTCTAAATAAATATAAAATAAATTAAATATTTAACTAGCAAAAACACGGGACATTACAACCATCTTACTTATGCAAGCCAGATTCTTGCTCTATTCAAATGATATTTTATATTATATCCAAATTTATTTAATTCTCATTTATTTCCAAAGAATTACCTGGTTTCAACTGATTTAATAATCAGGTTTATTTCAAACTATTTCTTATTATATAGTTTTAAAGTTTCAACATACATTGTTTCAATTACTTTATATTCTCAACACTCTAATTCTAAATTTATTTATATTTCACATTACTCCATTTTTCAAAATGAATTTATATTTCAAAATACTTTGTATTCCAAATCACCTTTAGTTTTCAAAATACTTTTACACATAACTATGCTTCCATTGCGCTACTCAATAAATATTAGTTCCAAAATGATTTATAATTCAAATGTACTTTACATTTCCAAATTAATTTATACTTTACAATATTTTATTTCTTAAAATAAATTTCAAAATTATTTATTTTCAATAACAAAAATATTTTTCGACTACATTTATAATCAAAGTACTTTTAAAAATTCAAATACCTTCCTTTTTAAATTAACTTATATTTCCAAAAATATATTACATTTCAAATATGCTTTATAATCTCAATTCAAAATATATCATTTTCAAAATACGTTGTCCCCAGATATTCTAGTGACAATTCTTGCTAAACCCATAAGTTAAGCTTTGTGTAACCTCGCTCCGATACCAACTGTACGATCCTGCATCTAACCGCTCCAAGTCAGTAACTAAACCAACTCGGAACATTCAAAACGATAGTTCGTCATTTAGCTTACCGGGTTTAACAGAATAAACCACGCAGAATCACATAACAGAAGACGAGAGTGTAGTTCATAGCGGAATTTTATTACAGAATTTATTAGTGTTTATACAAAATATTTGTTCAACGAAAGAAAATAAGATAGAGTATATTAATCTTTAAAAGAATAAAAGTTTTAAACTTTTAGTCGGCTAGCGCACGTATGTGCAATTTCACACTCCTCTCTAATTTACGAGCTAAAATCTTTGAAATCTGCAACACTCATATCTGACCTAAGCGTTCCATGCAAAAAACATAAAACACTCGAGTCAGGATTAATCATTTGTTCAAGTAAATTAATTTCAATGGAAACTGAATATTACATTTAATTTTTATTTCTGCAATATATCACAAAATAAAAGTGGTGTTGTATCTGTGACTTTAAGTTTTTGTTTTAGGGCAAACGGTCATAGGAGCCTGCTGGTACACATGTGTATAAATACACATTTGCACTGCCCCAGGATCCTGTAATCAACAAATAACAGGTACTTTACAGTTCATAAGTGCAGCGCGAACAAACAACAAAACATGTAGTTAGTGCATTTAGAGGCCATCCACCAACCATTTTCACACATATATGTGAATGTTCGTGAACCAGGTTACTTTGAATATTGTTGCATACTTGTAACATAGAACGGCTAGGAATACAACCACTAAATTATACAGTTAAGAACAGAACATGCACTTAGATGTGCACCTACAGTGCTACAACTATAGGTCGACATAAACTCCACTTTAAAAACCAGGTTGAGTGAGAGATTCAGGACTTCACTTATTTAAATAAGGCATAAGCCTACAATATGTTCCCATTGAGACAATAGTCCTAAATTGGTAATGCATGCATGCCACATGTAGTTAATGCATTAATTTCATGCAATAATATGATGTATGTGCTCTTTCAGGCTTTCAATTCATAAACATATGCAAATATTAAGAATAAAAGGCATGAAACATTGATTAATTTATAAAAATACATTGAATTGTAAACTACTGCAAAACTCTTTGTATTTGGTTCTTATTGATTTAATTTTCTTCATTCACATTTTTCTTTCATCTACTGCATTTTTTCTCTATTGTCACCTATGATTATAAGCCTTCCTTGTTACTGATCTACATAAATCACATTTAACACAATGGAGCAAAGGTTGTATTTAACTCATTTCCCTTTTTTAAAAGTTACAAATCATCGAACCGTTACAACGCTGGAACATACACGTTTATTCCTATACTCATATTTACATTTACTCAATATCTGCACACTACTATCAGTTATTTTCTTGAGTAGTCGAATAGGCAGTTATTTCTTGATATACCATAGTAATAACTAATACTAACTCGACTTACATCAACTTAAATAAGAACGGATACTTCACTGAGTTAACATGTACTATGTTTCAAATGTATTACTGATTAACAATAGGGTATGTTAAGGTTACCATGAGCACATTGATGCTTGTAGCTATACTGACATTACACGCCTATATCAAGTGGTACCAGTCAACATATGTAAAAGATGAATCAATGAATCCAACAGAACAAGCCCGAGAACATAATTTTCTTTCAAAATAGAAAAAAAAAACAAGTTTCCATGTTTACATACATATGTATACACATGCGGCAATGTGGATACATATGCAGCTTCAAACAGTTTTTATTTGATCTAAAACTCATGCAGGCTAAAATCTCGGTATCAAATATATTCATGGGTCTCAAGGGTTATATATATAACAACTGATATACTTAGTTTAAAACTAAGGGTTTTGGTATAAACGTAATTCTAACCTGCTAGCATCGACCTACGATTTCCATTATGTTCCTCATATGAAAATAACAGAACATAGCCATTAAGAACTAATATCAGCTATAATTAATTTAGTTTGTATAAATGATCCAAACTATATATATGATTTCTAAATTTCCAGTACCCTATGCGAGTACCCACCGACATGTATATACATAAATAACTTAGTGTGCATAAACATACGGTTAATAAGATATCACAAGTTTCTGCAAGTGGGAACAGGAAAAAAAAAGCCCTAGATCCATCAGTCAATATATATGTATACATGTACAAGTATGTATATACGTATTTAAAATTTGGGTGTGTACAAAAATATATACGGCAAACAAGGGTTGGCAATACATTTCGGTTATAACAGTGAGAGGAAAAGCCAAGGACCACACACGCAAATCCCAACCCAAGTCATACTATTTTATTTAATTTATATTGAAATCAACTTTCTTGAAACTATAATTAATCATGAGTTGCAACTCACCTTAAAACTGCGAAATAGAAGCATGCTGAGCAGCACGGTGGAAGGAGCGAGAAGAGGGCTCAGCAGTTCGAGAACATGGCGGCTTAGGTGCTGGCGAACAGAGAGGAGGAACGATTACTGACCACTCTTCTTTTCTGCACTGCTTGATTTCACACCAGACGTGGAAGAGGGACAACTGCGGACCGAAGTTAGGCATGCAGAGGCAAAATGTGACGGCAAGGAATTTCGCTCGGTCCGAACCAGTCGCTAAACCGATCCAGACCGTTCGAAACGCCCTATCGTTTGAGAACAGGACAAAACAGAACGCATACAGAAGAACATTTCATTGTATATTACAACAATGCATCAGAATACAAGAATATACAGAGTATAAATGAATATTACACAGAAATATCAGAGATTTAAATTACATTTAAATACATAGCAGCGGAAAATAATACAATAGACAACTAGAAGTAGATATACGGATACAAAGCTTTCCGGATATCGTTCCAGCTGTAAACCAGGATCCTGTGAATATAAATCTGCAAAACCAAAACTACTAGCTGCCCGTGTCAAAATAAGGGCACCCAGAGTTTAGGTTAAAACAATAAACTCCAGGTCAGTCATGGGACTGGTGTGAGAACTAAAACAGTTAATCTTTATTTTCAAAGTAAGGTAAATCAAGGGACCACGCCGTATAACACGGAACGGGTTTCCTCCCAAGAACACCAGTGCATAAAACAAACAGCGCGATGCTAAATAAAGAAAAATGAAGCTGTTATAAGACCCAGGTCCTATCACACAATGCAACGCAAGCCGGGGGATAGGGTTTTTACCTTATAACAGCCAAAGAATGCTTGATACGTTTAAAACAAATCATTTGATACTATTATAAGTGCATAGTGTATAAAACAACTTCAAATCATAAGTATCAATCATAGGCGGCATAAGCGCCCCATCCCACTATGTCGCCATATATAGGATTACAATTAAAACCGCAAATGTCATGTATTTGGAAATTGGATTTCCATCTATGAACCGAGGCAAAAGATAGTCCTCAACCGATTCGAGACTGCCTAGCCCGAGTCTCAGGATCAGAACGCATCGACCCTTGGATCGTCAGGGCCGGTCCACACAGAGTGGATTAAAAATGCTTGATCACTACGTTTCGCCGCCCTTTGGGGCGTAAGCGAGCCAACGAATGACTCCATCGGACCCGGATCGTCCGATCTAACCGAGGCGCCTCGCAACAGCAACAACCACATAAGTCAAACTCGTCAGGGCGTGTAAAACCACTGACGCCACTTCTAGCTAGGAGGAAACGCAGGCCCTCCCTGAGGTCCGTCTCCCGTTTTTGGTTCATACCTGGTGTGAAACACGCGAGGTAAACGTTACACAAAGCTACGCCACAAAGGCCGTGCTTTGATCATCACCACAAGACTTTGCTTTTCAACAGAAGCCTTGATCATTTGCATCTTAGCATGCCACACAGGCAAACCATCCTATGCAACCGATATCAGTCACACAGAATGAAATCCGATGTCAGACACACAGTCCATTTACAAGTCCGTTCTGGGTCTGAACGAAACCGGAGGCACCTAGTACCCCGCATATCCATCGATCTCCAAGTACGTCTGGACGATCACTAACTATTTCCATCTTCTTGGGTGTACAGCCCAATCAAGATCATC
Source organism: Allium sativum (assembly GCA_030737875.1). Lineage (NCBI taxonomy): Eukaryota > Viridiplantae > Streptophyta > Magnoliopsida > Asparagales > Amaryllidaceae > Allium > Allium sativum. The sequence goes on along the minus strand of CM060915.1, from coordinate 577,946,347 downwards.
AGTAATTACCCAAACGACGTGAAGACCTCCGGTCTTCGACCATCGTCTTCATCTTCGACTTATCGTCGTATCAGTTACTCAGAATGGGATAAACCCGGTCTTTCCGAATAACTCGCGTATATTTTAAATAAGTGTTACACAAACACAACATACGCCTCATTCCAATTCATTAGTCACTAACCGTAAATTAATCAAGAGAATAATTCCCCAAATATTAACCCCGAAGGCCGAAACCAACATCAGATCAATATCCAGAAAACCATTCTGCTTGGCTAACCGCCAGTTAGTTTCTAAATTTCACATTCAAATCTAATTAAAGATTTAACTATCGCCTGGAGCAAAACTGGTGATACTCCATTCTCGATCTTTTCAATCTAATTAAAGATTCATTAAAACTCCACTTAGTTTTAATCTGTGACTGGGTTAAAGAATCAGTGTCATTTAAAACACGATAAACCCAAAGTCACATCCCATTAATTATCGGGTTAAAGAACAAGTGTTATTTAAAACACTGTTCACGATAAACCCAAAAATCAATATCCATTCAATTCCAATTAAATATTATTTAATTGGTACACTTCATTAAATCTAAATCAAAAGATTTAATCTTTTCTCAGCTGGGTTCAAGAACAGTGTTAGTGAAGACACCATTCACGACAAACCCAAATCACATTCATTAATTATCGGGTTAAAGAACAAGTGTTATTTAAAACACTGTTCACGATAAACCCAAAAATCAATATCAATTCAATTCCAATTAAATATTATTTAATTGGTACATTTCATTAAATCTAAATAAAAAGATTTAATCTTTTCTCAACTGGGTTCAAGAACAGTGTTAGTAAAGACACCATTCACGACAAACCCAAATCACATTCGATATTCAATACAAGGCTCTGAATAGAAAATATATCGGCTTATATTCAATATCAAATTCTACGACTAACAAATGTCGTATTGGAAATAACGATATAAATATATATATCTTTCAAATTTCCATAACAACACCTGTATAATCACGAATTCCAACATCGAAATATTCCGAAGACAATTTCGATTCAAATCCACTCCAATGCAATCATTGGAAATTTTGGTTATTTTTAAAACCCTTTTTAAATTCAATTTATTTATTTAAAAATAAATAGAATTATATTTCTAGTTCAAAACTAGTTCATTTCGATAAAAATCTATTTTTATCTTTTCAAATATGGAGTCTTTCACCCCAAATCTTTCTAAACCATTTCTTATGATTTTACACAAATTATTGCTATTTTTAATAATTTTATCAAGGCCCGTACAGTCGATTTCCATCAACGGCCATCGAACTGCACTTACAGCGACCTTTTTCGAATTTGATTTGGACATAATTCCAAATCCATCCGTTAGATTTCAAATTTCTAATATTCGTTAGAAAGCTCTTTTCGATACGAACCCAACGGTTCCGGTTTTAGGAGAATCCGACGGTCGGATCTCCCGTAATGTCCGTTTGAAATAAATGGTCGAAATTCGCGAACTGCCGCGGCGCGGCGCGTTCTATTCAGGCCATTATATTATATATATAATATATATAATATATACTTCGTCGATTTCTATTTAAAACGAATTATATAAATAGTTTTAAAATTCGTTTCAAAATCTATTTCAACTTCCATCTCAATTCAAAGCAAAATTGAATTCTTCTTTATAAATTCGTTTTAAAATTCATTTTTATTCAATTCGAATTTCAATTCAATTTGAATTCATTTCGATTTGTTTTCAATTCAATTTGAATTCGTTTTCAATTCATTTCGAAATCGTTTTCAATTCATTTCATTTCGATATCGTTTTCAATTCATTTCGAAATCGTTTTCAATTCATTTCATTTCGAAATCGTTTTCAATTCATTTCGAAATCGTTATATATTCAATTCATTTCGAAATCGTTATATATTCAATTCATTTCGAAATCGTTTTCAATTCAATTCATTTCGAAATCGTTTTCAATTCAATTCATTTCGAAATCGTTTTCAATTCAATTCATTTCGAAATCACTTTCAATTCAATTCACTTTGAATTCGTTTTCAATTCAATTCATTTTGAATTCGTTTTCAATTCAATTCATTTTGAATTCGTTTTCAATTCAATTCATTTCGAAATGAATAAAATCGATATAAATATCGTTTACGTCAAAATGGCGTCAATCTAATCAACACGGCTTCATATATTCCTTTATTTTCAAATATTCTATTTCAAATATTTCTTTTTCAAAATAGTTGTTATTATCAAAATATTTCGTTCAACACATGACCAATCTCAATGAATGAGTACTGTCAACACATGAACTTTTATTTTATAATATTCTTTATTTTTCAAATTGGAATGAGGCCCAATCAATTACCATATAAAGTTAATTATATGGATTTTCATACAACACATGTATATAATAGCATTGAAAAATAATCAACCATCAACCAAAGTGCACTACACTGTATAAGCATCAAATATAGATATTCAACGCTTATAACAGCCTGTCAATCAATCGATCGACATATTTAATCCATCAGGATGAGTGAACTTCAAATTTCATCCCAACACCCGTGTGGGGTTTCAAACAATCAAACACCTATTTTATTTGTGCTGTTGGGCGATGTGTAAAATTTATCGTCCCAATCAATGTCATTCAAATAGGTGTACATAAACCAACCGTCCGGTTTATAAATGAATATTTTATTTTATTCACTTCACGTTAAAAATTATATTTTTAACGATAAAACATTTTATTTCAACCTATGAATTTCTATTCAATTCATTTATCCAATAAAATGATATTTTTATTTTTCTAACTCATTTTAGAAAATTTCGGCGGCATAACGGCACGATACTAGAAACGGGACGAGGCCTAGCCTTATCCCCAGTCTAGTGAAGGCCCACGCCATTCACACATCAATCAAATCATTCAATTTCACTCAAACAATTCAATTCAATCACATAATCAAACTAATCTATGCAACCAAACAAACAAGTCCATGGTTTGTGGACGGTTGTGTCGGGTGCTACTAAGCACCGTCTGCATCCTAGTATATATATATATAACTAGAAAATAAATTGAAGAGTGAGAAATTCTCACATATAGCTATCCTAGCTCCCCGGCACTTCATTTGCAGAAGTCTTCGTCGTTTCGCCTTTTTGTCACCTTCGTTGTCCGCTTTCACTACATATGTAAAAATCGAGTTTTTAGTTCGCTATTCAATATATAAAAATCGAATTTTTGCTTTGCTATTATTTAGATAAAAATTATATTTTTATCACGCTATTTTCCATATAAAGATTTCGCCTTTTCTCAAATAAAGATTTCGCCTTTTTATTTTTAAAGAACTCGCCTTTTTATTTTTAAAGAACTCGCCTTTTTATTTTTAAAGTTCATATCTTTTTAAAAAAAAACAAAGTTGATATCTTTATAAAAACAAAGTTGTTTTTATTCTTAAAAACAACACATATTTTCAAAACAATTTCTTAACTAAATAAAATTCAGTTTTAACATTATAAAAAAAATCAGTTTAACAATATAAAAAAAAATCAGTTTACTAATATATAAAAAATCAGTTTACTAATATATAAAAAATCAGTTTACTAATATATAAAAAAATCAGTTTACTAATATATAAAAAAATCAGTTTACTAATATATAAAAAAATCAGTTTACTAATATATAAAAAAATCAGTTTACTAATATATAAAATAAAGATAAAATAAATAAGAAAAAAAAACTTACTGGGGGGCTCGAGGTAGGGAGGGCGTTGATGGGGTAGATCTGGAGGTGGCCGACGGTGGGGAAATGGGGAAAGGAGCGGCGGTCTTCAGGTGAGTGGGAGGTGCGGACTAGGGCGGTTTCACTCGAAGGGGGCGGAGAGAGAAGGGGTTGGACGGGGAAGGAGGGGAGAGGTTGCCGGAGATGGGGAAGGCGGAGGCAGGCCGACGGCACGGCGGCGTGGGTGTGACCTCCGTCGATCGATCTCTTTTTCTTTTTTTTTTCTTTTTTTTTTTTTTGTCTGAGAGAAGTGAGAGAGAGAGAGAGGGGAGAGGCTATTTTATATTTATTTATTATTAATTTTATTTTAATTCTCCTTTAAAGTTGACTTTCCATTCTAACACGAAATCAAACCCAACGGCTGTCGCCCCTAGCTAATTACCCCCATTCCGAACACAATGGGATATGCCACGCAAACCGATTCGGCCGTTACAATCAGTTTCCGTTAAATTTACATTTAAATCACTTTATTGAATTTTCACGTACATTTCAAATTACCGGGGTCGCATACAAACTTTATAAATTCCATAAAAATATTTTCTAGCTTCATATTGACGATAAGGTCCTAACAAAACTAGTTTCATCGAATTCTGAGACCGTTTGAAAAATGGCCAATTTCCAGTCGATTAAAATCAACTGAAAATGGTCAAACGCATTTTCCTTTGCCACGCTCACATATTGATTCGAAAAATTATGAAATTTGAAACCTAGCAATAACTTAACATCACGGACCCAACAAAACTGGTTTCGTCGAAATCCGAGGTCGTTTGCAAAACGGCTATTTTTAAGGGCCTTATATATATAAATATATATATAAATTCCACAGCGACTATTTCTAATTTTAAACTGGACATATCTTATCATTTCTAAAGTGAAATCTCAGTTTGTTAACTTCGTTGGAAAGATATCATCAATTAGATTCCATTATTTTTTGTTTCACTAAAATCCGGATTGTTTTGCACCCGGTACATTCAATTGAAGTTTGAAATCAAATTATCGAACTACCGCGCCATTTTCAATTCTATTTATAATTATATATAAATATTTATATTCTAACGACGACGTATATAAATATATTCGTTCGAATTCTATTTAAAATAAATTTCTCGTCAATATTATTTAAAATAATTCATTTTAAATAATCAAAATTCGCTAAAATTGCCAAAATAAAAATTTTAAACTGGCCCAGATTTTACGGGTTGTTACAATCTCCCCCACTTAAAACTTTTCGTCCCCGAAAAGGAACAAAGTCGAAAGTGGTTTGATTATTCAGCTCTACGTTCGATCTGGCTTCCATTCTCCAACTCTTTAGTTTCTGAGAATTTTCAAAATTTCAAAAATTTGGCTAACACCCTAAATTTTTGAAAAATTTCGCCATAACCTCCCCTGCAATGGGAGCATCGGGGAATTTCAAAATGCTTCCCCGGTCCTTCAGATCTCAAAAAGAAAAAGAAAAAGCCAAGCGGCTAGCCAATAGGCTCACAAAATCATCATCACCCAAACAAAACAGTAAATTATGTAGTAAACATGTACCTATTTGTCGGGCAAACAAATTTTATTCTCTGGCTCTAGCCTCCTTGCTATGACCTGCTCAATATAAGTATATGTATATGCAAGCAAATGCGACCAATTTTCAATATAATCCAATATTTGATTCAATTAGGCTAAATGGTTCAAAATTATCAAACAATGAACAAACAACACAGACATCAATCAATTAGTGAATTAGAGTTTCAAATTCATAATTTTGATACATATACAAAAATCAGATTTTTGATGCCAAATCACAACAATAAGCCCTATCAAATTGGTTCTCACACCAGTCTAATGGAAATATATAGAAATCTCCCTTTCGTCACTCGAACATAAATTCTGATGACGATGCATCAATCATCAGAGTTCTCTCCGGGCGACTAGAAGGTGATTCTATATCTATCCAGTATATTAAAATTTCGAATACACGCGGATCAGACGTATACGCAAAATCTATATATACTGGATTGTCCACATCAATTTAAATAGATAATCAAATACGAATAATTGATTTAAATTTTCAAAACAAAAATTTGTTTTCATTTTCAAAAATATACTCTTCACACTCGTTCTAGGATACTACTGATCCTATCTCTAACGAGTCATTCTAGTTGGACATTACTAATCCAATATCTGATGAATTCTTTCGTAGGGTTCTAATGTGTCTTGTTCTCTGAGCTTTGTAAACCAAAGCTCTGATACCAACTGTGACGGCAAGGAATTTCGCTCGGTCCGAACCAGTCGCTAAACCGATCCAGACCGTTCGAAACGCCCTATCGTTTGAGAACAGGACAAAACAGAACGCATACAGAAGAACATTTCATTGTATATTACAACAATGCATCAGAATACAAGAATATACAGAGTATAAATGAATATTACACAGAAATATCAGAGATTTAAATTACATTTAAATACATAGCAGCGGAAAATAATACAATAGACAACTAGAAGTAGATATACGGATACAAAGCTTTCCGGATATCGTTCCAGCTGTAAACCAGGATCCTGTGAATATAAATCTGCAAAACCAAAACTACTAGCTGCCCGTGTCAAAATAAGGGCACCCAGAGTTTAGGTTAAAACAATAAACTCCAGGTCAGTCATGGGACTGGTGTGAGAACTAAAACAGTTAATCTTTATTTTCAAAGTAAGGTAAATCAAGGGACCACGCCGTATAACACGGAACGGGTTTCCTCCCAAGAACACCAGTGCATAAAACAAACAGCGCGATGCTAAATAAAGAAAAATGAAGCTGTTATAAGACCCAGGTCCTATCACACAATGCAACGCAAGCCGGGGGATAGGGTTTTTACCTTATAACAGCCAAAGAATGCTTGATACGTTTAAAACAAATCATTTGATACTATTATAAGTGCATAGTGTATAAAACAACTTCAAATCATAAGTATCAATCATAGGCGGCATAAGCGCCCCATCCCACTATGTCGCCATATATAGGATTACAATTAAAACCGCAAATGTCACGTATTTGGAAATTGGATTTCCATCTATGAACCGAGGCAAAAGATAGTCCTCAACCGATTCGAGACTGCCTAGCCCGAGTCTCAGGATCAGAACGCATCGACCCTTGGATCGTCAGGGCCGGTCCACACGGAGTGGATTAAAAATGCCTGATCACTACGTTTCGCCGCCCTTTGGGGCGTAAGCGAGCCAACGAATGACTCCATCGGACCCGGATCGTCCGATCTAACCGAGGCGCCTCGCAACAGCAACAACCACATAAGTCAAACTCGTCAGGGCGTGTAAAACCACTGACGCCACTTCTAGCTAGGAGGAAACGCAGGCCCTCCCTGAGGTCCGTCTCCCGTTTTTGGTTCATACCTGGTGTGAAACACGCGAGGTAAACGTTACACAAAGCTACGCCACAAAGGCCGTGCTTTGATCATCACCACAAGACTTTGCTTTTCAACAGAAGCCTTGATCATTTGCATCTTAGCATGCCACACAGGCAAACCATCCTATGCAACCGATATCAGTCACACAGAATGAAATCCGATGTCAGACACACAGTCCATTTACAAGTCCGTTCTGGGTCTGAACGAAACCGGAGGCACCTAGTACCCCGCATATCCATCGATCTCCAAGTACGTCTGGACGATCACTAACTGTTTCCATCTTCTTGGGTGTACAGCCCAATCAAGATCATCAGTAATTACCCAAACGACGTGAAGACCTCCGGTCTTCGACCATCGTCTTCATCTTCGACTTATCGTCGTATCAGTTACTCAGAATGGGATAAACCCGGTCTTTCCGAATAACTCGCGTATATTTTAAATAAGTGTTACACAAACACAACATACGCCTCATTCCAATTCATTAGTCACTAACCGTAAATTAATCAAGAGAATAATTCCCCAAATATTAACCCCGAAGGCCGAAACCAACATCAGATCAATATCCAGAAAACCATTCTGCTTGGCTAACCGCCAGTTAGTTTCTAAATTTCACATTCAAATCTAATTAAAGATTTAACTATCGCCTGGAGCAAAACTGGTGATACTCCATTCTCGATCTTTTCAATCTAATTAAAGATTCATTAAAACTCCACTTAGTTTTAATCTGTGACTGGGTTAAAGAATCAGTGTCATTTAAAACACGGTTCACGATAAACCCAAAGTCACATCCCATTAATTATCGGGTTAAAGAACAAGTGTTATTTAAAACACTGTTCACGATAAACCCAAAAATCAATATCCATTCAATTCCAATTAAATATTATTTAATTGGTACACTTCATTAAATCTAAATCAAAAGATTTAATCTTTTCTCAGCTGGGTTCAAGAACAGTGTTAGTGAAGACACCATTCACGACAAACCCAAATCACATTCATTAATTATCGGGTTAAAGAACAAGTGTTATTTAAAACACTGTTCACGATAAACCCAAAAATCAATATCAATTCAATTCCAATTAAATATTATTTAATTGGTACATTTCATTAAATCTAAATAAAAAGATTTAATCTTTTCTCAACTGGGTTCAAGAACAGTGTTAGTAAAGACACCATTCACGACAAACCCAAATCACATTCGATATTCAATACAAGGCTCTGAATAGAAAATATATCGGCTTATATTCAATATCAAATTCTACGACTAACAAATGTCGTATTGGAAATAACGATATAAATATATATATCTTTCAAATTTCCATAACAACACCTGTATAATCACGAATTCCAACATCGAAATATTCCGAAGACAATTTCGATTCAAATCCACTCCAATGCAATCATTGGAAATTTTGGTTATTTTTAAAACCCTTTTTAAATTCAATTTATTTATTTAAAAATAAATAGAATTATATTTCTAGTTCAAAACTAGTTCATTTCGATAAAAATCTATTTTTATCTTTTCAAATATGGAGTCTTTCACCCCAAATCTTTCTAAACCATTTCTTATGATTTTACACAAATTATTGCTATTTTTAATAATTTTATCAAGGCCCGTACAGTCGATTTCCATCAACGGCCATCGAACTGCACTTACAGCGACCTTTTTCGAATTTGATTTGGACATGATTCCAAATCCAACCGTTAGATTTCAAATTTCTAATATTCGTTAGAAAGCTCTTTTCGATACGAACCCAACGGTTCCGGTTTTAGGAGAATCCGACGGTCGGATCTCCCGTAATGTCCGTTTGAAATAAATGGTCGAAATTCGCGAACTGCCGCGGCGCGGCGCGTTCTATTCAGGCCATTATATTATATATATAATATATATAATATATACTTCGTCGATTTCTATTTAAAACGAATTATATAAATAGTTTTAAAATTCGTTTCAAAATCTATTTCAACTTCCATCTCAATTCAAAGCAAAATTGAATTCTTCTTTATAAATTCGTTTTAAAATTCATTTCTATTCAATTCGAATTTCAATTCAATTTGAATTCATTTCGATTTGTTTTCAATTCAATTTGAATTCGTTTTCAATTCATTTCGAAATCGTTTTCAATTCATTTCATTTCGAAATCATTTTCAATTCATTTCGAAATCGTTTTCAATTCATTTCATTTCGAAATCGTTTTCAATTCATTTCGAAATCGTTTTCAATTCATTTCGAAATCGTTATATATTCAATTCATTTCGAAATCGTTATATATTCAATTCATTTCGAAATCGTTTTCAATTCAATTCATTTCGAAATCGTTTTCAATTCAATTCATTTCGAAATCGTTATATATTCAATTCATTTCGAAATCGTTTTCAATTCAATTCATTTCGAAATCGTTTTCAATTCAATTCATTTCGAAATCACTTTCAATTCAATTCACTTTGAATTCGTTTTCAATTCAATTCATTTTGAATTCGTTTTCAATTCAATTCATTTTGAATTCGTTTTCAATTCAATTCATTTCGAAATGAATAAAATCGATATAAATATCGTTTACGTCAAAATGGCGTCAATCTAATCAACACGGCTTCATATATTCCTTTATTTTCAAATATTCTATTTCAAATATTTCTTTTTCAAAATAGTTGTTATTATCAAAATATTTCGTTCAACACATGACCAATCTCAATGAATGAGTACTGTCAACACATGAACTTTTATTTTATAATATTCTTTATTTTTCAAATTGGAATGAGGCCCAATCAATTACCATATAAAGTTAATTATATGGATTTTCATACAACACATGTATATAATAGCATTGAAAAATAATCAACCATCAACCAAAGTGCACTACACTGTATAAGCATCAAATATAGATATTCAACGCTTATAACAGCCTGTCAATCAATCGATCGACATATTTAATCCATCAGGATGAGTGAACTTCAAATTTCATCCCAACACCCGTGTGGGGTTTCAAACAATCAAACACCTATTTTATTTGTGCTGTTGGGCGATGTGTAAAATTTATCGTCCCAATCAATGTCATTCAAATAGGTGTACATAAACCAACCGTCCGATTTATAAATGAATATTTTATTTTATTCACTTCACGTTAAAAATTATATTTTTAACGATAAAACATTTTATTTCAACCTATGAATTTCTATTCAATTCATTTATCCAATAAAATGATATTTTTATTTTTCTAACTCATTTTAGAAAATTTCGGCGGCATAACGGCACGATACTAGAAACGGGACGAGGCCTAGCCTTATCCCCAGTCTAGTGAAGGCCCACGCCATTCACACATCAATCAAATCATTCAATTTCACTCAAACAATTCAATTCAATCACATAATCAAACTAATCTATGCAACCAAACAAACAAGTCCATGGTTTGTGGACGGTTGTGTCGGGTGCTACTAAGCACCGTCTGCATCCTAGTATATATATATATATAACTAGAAAATAAATTGAAGAGTGAGAAATTCTCACATATAGCTATCCTAGCTCCCCGGCACTTCATTTGCAGAAGTCTTCGTCGTTTCGCCTTTTTGTCACCTTCGTTGTCCGCTTTCACTACATATGTAAAAATCGAGTTTTTAGTTCGCTATTCAATATATAAAAATTGAATTTTTGCTTTGCTATTATTTAGATAAAAATTATATTTTTATCACGCTATTTTCCATATAAAGATTTCGCCTTTTCTCAAATAAAGATTTCGCCTTTTTATTTTTAAAGAACTCGCCTTTTTATTTTTAAAGAACTCGCCTTTTTATTTTTAAAGTTCATATCTTTTTTTAAAAAAAAACAAAGTTGATATCTTTATAAAAACAAAGTTGTTTTTATTCTTAAAAACAACACATATTTTCAAAACAATTTCTTAACTAAATAAAATTCAGTTTTAACATTATAAAAAAAATCAGTTTAACAATATAAAAAAAAAATCAGTAAAAAATCAGTTTACTAATATATAAAAAATCAGTTTACTAATATATAAAAAAATCAGTTTACTAATATATAAAAAAATCAGTTTACTAATATATAAAAAAATCAGTTTACTAATATATAAAAAAATCAGTTTACTAATATATAAAATAAAGATAAAATAAATAAGAAAAAAAAACTTACTGGGGGGCTCGAGGTAGGGAGGGCGTTGATGGGGTAGATCTGGAGGTGGCCGACGGTGGGGAAATGGGGAAAGGAGCGGCGGTCTTCAGGTGAGTGGGAGGTGCGGACTAGGGCGGTTTCGCTCGAAGGGGGCGGAGAGAGAAGGGGTTGGACGGGGAAGGAGGGGAGAGGTTGCCGGAGATGGGGAAGGCGGAGGCAGGCCGACGGCACGGCGGCGTGGGTGTGACCTCCGTCGATCGATCTCTTTTTCTTTTTTTTTTCTTTTTTTTTTTTGTCTGAGAGAAGTGAGAGAGAGAGAGAGGGGAGAGGCTATTTTATATTTATTTATTATTAATTTTATTTTAATTCTCCTTTAAAGTTGACTTTCCATTCTAACACGAAATCAAACCCAACGGCTGTCGCCCCTAGCTAATTACCCCCATTCCGAACACAATGGGATATGCCACGCAAACCGATTCGGCCGTTACAATCAGTTTCCGTTAAATTTACATTTAAATCACTTTATTGAATTTTCACGTACATTTCAAATTACCGGGGTCGCATACAAACTTTATAAATTCCATAAAAATATTTTCTAGCTTCATATTGACGATAAGGTCCTAACAAAACTAGTTTCATCGAATTCTGAGACCGTTTGAAAAATGGCCAATTTCCAGTCGATTAAAATCAACTGAAAATGGTCAAACGCATTTTCCTTTGCCACGCTCACATATTGATTCGAAAAATTATGAAATTTGAAACCTAGCAATAACTTAACATCACGGACCCAACAAAACTGGTTTCGTCGAAATCCGAGGTCGTTTGCAAAACGGCTATTTTTAAGGGCCTTATATATATAAAAATATATATAAATTCCACAGCGACTATTTCTAATTTTAAACTGGACATATCTTATCATTTCTAAAGTGAAATCTCAGTTTGTTAACTTCGTTGGAAAGATATCATCAATTAGATTCCATTATTTTTTGTTTCACTAAAATCCGGATTGTTTTGCACCCGGTACATTCAATTGAAGTTTGAAATCAAATTATCGAACTACCGCGCCATTTTCAATTCTATTTATAATTATATATAAATATTTATATTCTAACGACGACGTATATAAATATATTCGTTCGAATTCTATTTAAAATAAATTTCTCGTCAATATTATTTAAAATAATTCATTTTAAATAATCAAAATTCGCTAAAATTGCCAAAATAAAAATTTTAAACTGGCCCAGATTTTACGGGTTGTTACACAAAAGGGATCGATTGTCGTGTCAGCGACGGTCGCAGGTGGAAAAGGCGATGGGAATCAGTGGCTAATTAAAGGACACTTGATTTTAACATGGAATAGAAGGAAATCGGTTAAGAGATGGGATGGAGAGCTCGTACCTTCTGTCCACGCACGAGGAGGTGGTGATTTGGGATTATGAGGGAGAAAGCGATTTTGAGGAGTGATGGAGGCCATGGCGATTTTTTTATTTGCTGCCATTTCTGAGATTTTGGGGAAAATTTTCAATTGAGAAAATAATGAAGGGGGACGATTGTTTCGGTTGATAAATGGAAAGAAAATGATGAAAACCAAAACGAGGACGTGTGGTGACCATCAGAACCAAAAGAACACGTGGCTATATAGCAATTTTAAATTACAACAAGTGTATTTTTTTCTTTAACAAATGTTAATTACAAGTTACAAAAATAAAGTAAATTATACTATCAAGCTAAAATAAAAGTAACCTATATTCTAAATTGTAAAACTTCGTATACTAATAATTAATGACATTGAGATAAAAAAATTCCTATATACGATTTTGGATTTTTAAACCCAAATTTAAACTAAAACGGTAAAAATGTTATATTAAATAAATAAAATTTCTTATTAAAATATCATATTGATTAAAATTCAAAATTTAAGGATCAACTTGGTATATATATATATATAAATTTTAAATTCTACATTTATTTCAATTATACAAATTATAAACTGAATTATCATCTATTTTCAATATTTTAAAGAACATATTACACGTTTACATTCGATATAAGTTTTGATATTCAACATTTTAAATTATATTTTATTATAATGAAATGCAACATACAATAATTGTTTTAAAATGTTAAAATTATTGGAACGTTACAAGATAAGCATATGGTTATTTTTTTCAAAGTAATGAAAATAGGAGAGAATTGTTGAGATAAGAATATGGAATTCCATTCATCGATGAAATGATTTTTAATGAATGATTTTAAATTGAAAGGCTTTGAGCTACTGATGTACTTAACTATATTGTTTGAGTTGATAGTTAAAGAACCGGCTATCGATAAATACCCCTTTTTGACTATTGGCGTATCAGTTCGAGGATACGGGGATGTGAACTGGACCCAAAACCACTTCGAGCTGACTTTGCATTCAAAAACTAACTTGCAGGGATGATTATGAGATGATCAGAAGGCACAGACCTTTGGTGTGAGAGGGATGCTTGTTGATGCTTTGGTTAATTACAATGAGTAAACTTGTAGCAGTAATCCCTACATTCTGGTTTCTGCATGATGTACGGACTTTTGTTACTAATCCTATGATTTATCCCGATATGATGTAGTAAAATAGTGCCTTCGGTTTGTCCTATTCCTGAACAACTTGTATGGATGAATGTCTGACAAAGTATTTCCTAGGATCATGTACGTTGGTTCTTACAAATATAATGAGTATGGTGGCGAAGAATGTAACTTCTCTTTGTTTAAAACCCAGAATATCTTTATATAGATCAATTAGTGATTGGATGATGACAGTGTGGCATTCAAAGTTGAATGTGACGTTTTTAAAAAGGTAATCATAACCTCAAGCCTCATCAACCAAGATATGACTAAAATCGGGCAGGTAGCGATGCTATATGGGTCATGCCAATTAGGGTATATCATCATCTGATCTAGAGAATCTAGTTATCCCCTTTTGTATGCTTCGAAATGACATATCTGGTACACTCGAGTTGAATGAGTGGTCGTTTTGTGTGGTCGAGTTGCAGATGTTATCGATGAACCCCAGTGATTTATCTTTAGAGGACATTTATCGGAAGGTGGTTCCATACCTAATCATGCCAGAAATCCCAAATCTAATACGATCCATACGTTATTAGTTGTAAACCAACAATGTTGAAAAGTGAGATGCAAGATTTTCGGCTATATTCCTATTTTAATTGTGTTTTGATAGGAATTATAATAATAACATTGGTTTTTATATTATAAAAGTGATTTGGTAATCGTAAGGAAAAAACACGTGTCATGTTTATGTGTGGTTCTGGCTTATGAGAGTTCCATTCATTTAAAGGACTTTCAAAAGTTAAGAAAGCTGATTGTGTTGTGAGGTTTATCACTGAAAGTATTCCAGACTGATCTAGATGATTTTTCTTTCCTCAAAATGTGCTCGGGTCAGACCGAGTATATTTTCTAGGTTGCATTTGATTTATCCTAGATCATCAGGAGAGGAGCTGAAGTCGAGACATATTCCTGTATTTTATGATATTAATTTGTTTCACTTTGTGTGTTGTATTTGTCAGCATTATATATGTTGATCTAGTTGTGTACTCTGAATGTGTAATTATGTATATATATAGTTTCCTCTGTGTGTAAAGAGTACTGTTATATTATATTTTATTCATTTCACTATGAGATTCTATTCTTCTCTGATTCTGTAGTGTTGGTGTTCTACTTGTTCTAACATTTCTTTCTTTCTTCTAACCCTCTAACTTTTTTCCATAACTATCCTCTTTCATGTACCATTTGAGTTGGACATGGGTGGTTAAATATCAGCTTAAATCGTATGGAAAAGTTGGGTCGTTACAACGGCATTATCGATTCAATGCACTTCAAATTGGTGAAGCTTTGGTTCGAATCAGAGTTGGTTGGCTAAGTGGAAATTTCGTATTCGACTTGCATGGGCATTGAATATGAGATGGCTCGGATCAGATATGATTTTATAGACGAGATCAGGCACATTTTGTATCTGATCACTTGGGATCGAATTACTTAAAAAACATAGGCTCTAGCAAAAAACTTGGATCCACTCAAAACACTAACCAAGACGAGCGAATCACCAAAAAACATAGGATCACGCCTAGTGTTTGCGCAAAACCAAGAAACTCGATCCTAGGATTGGTAATGTCCTTCATACCCCCTAGATACGAAGCGATCGCTCAAATCGGATGAATCACTTAAAAGTGCTTGCACGCACTACATTTTCAGCAAAGGCAGGGATCACCAATCGTAGAATCGGTATAATTCTTGGCAAACTCAAGTAGCCAAACCGCATTATGCAGATCACGCATGTACGTGGATAGACGCTATGTTTCTCGACTTGGTATTTCCGCCTCGGATACGAAATTTTTTCTACATTGGTATTTTGCACTACTAAATTTGCACTTGGATTTGGCAATTTTAATGATTGTGCCAACAACAGGCGATCATTAAAATTCATTGCATCAACACATGGTTTTTGGCTTGGCATTCTCACTAAGTGGCAATACTCAGATTTTGGCTAACTTCGGGATACATACCAATCCTGGGATAGGTACTGGCCCTGAGATAGGTATAACTCTTAGGACAAGAAATTTTCGAATTTGGCTGCTAAGCACACCTTTAAATACCCCACTGATATGACATTTGAAAGGATCTTTTGTCAATTCATTTCTTGCATGCGAGAAGCTTCATTTTGGATCATTTTAATGGATTCCCACTTGATTTCTATGGCTTTGGAAGAGCTTTTGGACTTATAAACTTCATATAGAAGTTTCCTTACTACATTTTCTCATTTGAATTGACTTTTGGCTTGCAACTTGGACAGTGGAGCACATATAGAACATTTGGCATACTATGGAGTTAATAAGGACATTGTTACTCTCACTTACAACTTTGTAAACCCAAAGTATTGAAACTTGGATAATTCTTGTAATTGTAACAATGATAATAAATAGTTACAATGAAGTGGATATAGGCGTTAGTGTTGAACCACCATAAACTTGGTGTTATTTACATTTCTACACTCTATGTTTGGATTGTTTGCTTTAACTGGATAATTTTCTTAATATCTACCAAACAGGTTTTGGCGTGCGTGGGTAACCAATTCCCTACGTCAACATGCACCACAAAAGCTTTCTTTCTCCAGATCACCCTTTTCAAAAAAAAATGGTTTAGTGGTAAAATCAAACAATGAGGCAAATCAACGATAATAAGTGGCATAAACATGCTTAAATCTGTAAGTTATAATCAAAATAAGTGGTGAAAGAAACACAAAAGCAAAATGGTAAGATTCTCAAAGCTTATAAGAGAAAGAGATAAAACCAAAAGAAGAAGAAAAAATGCATATGACAATAAAACTTACATGTGGAAAAAGAAGTCCATCTTCTTCGAGTTGCCTTATCGGAAGGTACAAATTATTATCAATATTGTTGTATTTTTTATTTTTAAATTTAATTCTTTCTAATACAAAAGTGATTACTAAAAATGTATAATATTTTTAGGAATTACTATCGGCACAACTTGAATGTAATGCATATTGAAAAAAATGTATGCAAAAGTTTAGTCAATTTTTTTTTGAATATAAACGGAAAATCAAAAGATAGGGTAAATTCTTGTAAGAATCTACAACATATAGGAATAAGAAAAGAGTTGCATTACAGCATAAAACACCTTAACAAAACAAGAAAAATAGACCCTCAATGATCGATTCAAAAAAATTAAAGGTGCATGACGACTATAGTTCTAATATCCGAAAGTTCTTCAAAAAGGATGATAACATAACATGAATGTAATATCATGAGTATATTATTCTAATGCAACAATTTTTACCAGTAGCTTTGAGAGGGCTCTTACAAAAAGGGTCGAGAAATGACATATTTCAGCTTTGTTCTTGTTTTAACGAACTTTGCCAAAGAATAATGGATATAAAGAGGCTTGTACATCTTGAGAATGAAGTTCTGACATATTGTGCGTGTTTGAAAGATTTTCCCTCCATCATTTTTTGATATTATGACACATCTAACCGTGCACTTAACAAGAGAAGTAAGATTGTATGGTCCAGTACAACATCATTTAATGTACCCATTTGAAAGGTATCATATTACCTTTTTATATTTCCTAATACTACTTTTATGATTAATATTTGATTTAATTTTTATTTTAGTAATGAAAATGAGAAAACAACCCTATATAGTTTAGAAGTATGAATAAATTGTACTATTGTTAATGATTTCTAATGCATAGTCATCATTGAATCTTATCATATTGACGTACATATGAGAATCATTTTATTAATGAAACTTCATCATATTAGTTACAAATTAGAAACTATTTTATTATTTTAAACACTATTAATGGCAAATAGCAATGTCCAGTGAAGGTTCTAAATGATATCTATCAAAAATAAATCAAAGGAAGATATAGTTCATATCAGTAGATATTTTTTGTTTGGATAAATAAAGGTAAACATTTTTTTAGGAATACAGCTGTATGGTGTGAAACTACACAATCGATTAGATACTAGTACTAGTAGTGATTAGTAAATATCGATCGATAGGCCTGACTTATGTCCACAAGCATTAATAAAAGTTTAAAGGATAATGTACAAAGTTAAGGGACCAGCTGAAATCATAAAACAACAACTACAAGGACTAAAATGAAACACATGCAATACACAACTACATCCATCACAAAAGGCATCAACATGCAAATGGACGGAGAGTAGATCTCAGTTATGGACTGTAACGGCTGGATTTTTGGACGATTAATTTTAAATATTTAATATTGTTTTAATTTTTTAGCTGATAATATAAATTTATTTTATTATCGAGTTTACCGATTTAATAATCGAGATACGATTTAAATTCGAGTATATCAAATTATAGTAATACAAAAACAATATAATTGGATTTGAAATTTAATCTGGATAAAAAACAATTCAAATGATTAATATAAGTTCTATTTGAATAGATGATAATAATAATAAATTATTATCAAAGAATTAATTGTTTTAAATTTAATATGTATTATATCGGTTTAAATTGATATCTTCTCCATACGATCAAATTGGGGTTCGAAACCTGTTCTAGTGTGTTCAGAATAGTGGTATAACCCTAGGAATGCCAGTTGTGTTCAAAAAGGAGTTCGGAATCACACAATATTTTAATAAGTTAAAATCACACTGGTTCAACTCAAAATAAAATAAATACTTGTACCAAATATATATTCCTTCCTTCCTAAGCTAAGAAGGTACACAACAAGCCTTTACCTACTGTAAAATGCAAGCCTATTCTTTCAATTCATGTATCCTTTGTTTCCTTCCTTCACTAAAAAGTAATCGGTAAGTTTAATGGCTTATGTACTTCTATTTCCACCCCTCGTCTATAAGTATACGCGATCACCCTATCTCCTTGCTGACTTTTTCCCCGTTCCTCAGATAAATCTTTGAAGCCGAAAGCTTCAAAATAAAAGTGTCGATTCCCTTAATTAAATATCAAAAACCCTAATTAAAATTTAGTATTGCTTTTAGGAAAAAAAAGATTTGAATTCTAATTTAGAGGTCGAGTTCTTCCTTTAGGAGTAGGAATGGGTACTCGTGATTTCTTTTTGTTGAAGCCGATGTTCACTATCGCGAGGTAAGGGCTGAGCTGCGACATTGATTGGGATGGAGATGGACTGAATGGAGGATGGCATTTGGTTTTTGATAGTGGGGCAGCTCATAGGATGGAGTTCGATGGTCTTCGGCTAGGGTTGATGTCGCGATTTCACAATAGCTACACGAGTTACTCGAGCCGCGATTTCTTTAAAGAGCACGAAGTCATTTTCTCTTTAGATATTCAGACATGGAAGCTGCAAGTAAGTGACAGGGTGAAAGGGAGTGTCAAGTTGATGATGGAGGCATTTGAATCAATCGGCCATGGTGAAATGACTTGTGGAGTGTTGCGTGATGAGATAGAGATATATGTAGTATTGGCTCTATGGGTGTTCTGCAAAAGTGGTGAGAGTTGGTCTCAAATGGTCTGCTGATGCTTAAGAAATTACAGTAAGATATGTACTTTTTATTTTATTTTGAAAATTTAAATTTTAATAAAGAATGGTTTATATAGATTAGTAGCTGATTAAATTAATTTGTATAAACATATATAGTTAGTAGTGAAGTAATTAAATTGTAAGATAACCATTTGAATATGAGATTAGAAAAGGAATGGATTAGGATTCACTAACCACGACAATTAGCTTATTTTAATAACGTTAATAAAGCTTAATAAGGTCATTAACGGATTGATTAATTAAATTAATTCATTCAATAACTTATAAAAATCATAATTTATTTTTATGAGATTAGATTCAAGCAAGGCGAAGTACATTGGGACTCAAATGGCGAATACTTCGAAATAAGCTTTGTTTGAACTAGATTGGAGCTCGTTGGTATTTTTGATTAAATTAAACAATCGTTTGATTTAATCAGAAACCAATGGTTATTTCGACAACAAAAAAAATCAGGTGAGTAAACTCACTCTCTATTTACATTATAATTTATTGTAACGAATATTTATTTAATATAATTTTTATATGTTGTTTGTTGGTTGTTTGTATGCATTTCAATATTTTTGTGGCTATTTTAAATATATTAGTTATTTAGGCATGGTGATTGTGGTTATATATATATATATATATACATATATATATATATTGGTGGTTGGATATTTATCGTAATACCATTAGCATATGCCCGTAGTATCATTAGCGAATGACCCTATGCGCCTCACAATATGATAGTGGATAACCTTCTATACCGTGATATCCTGCCTCGATGCAGGATGCATATTGTTTATGTTGGCTAAAGTCTGTGGATGCTGGAACAGGTTGGATGGATCCAACTGGATTCCTTAAAAATATTATTATTTGTTTGTTTTCATGTATATAATCATATATGATGTGTTAGAAAACCTGTGATTGATAATTGGTGTTTTTAAATATTACTGGGCCTAAATGTTGATTTATAAACATATCATAAAAGGGGATTTTGGTATTTAAACGGAAAAAACTATTTTTATAAAATTGAATTTAAATTTCGAATGGGCTATAAATATATTAACTTGTTTTGAATAAATAAAACAAGTGGGAATTTATAAGTGATGTTTATAACTTTAATTAATGCAGGGAATTGAAGTAAATTTATAAACGGTGTTTTAAATAAAATGGAATGATTTTCACTGGATAATGCAAGGAATTGAAGTGAATTTATAAATGGTGTTTATAAATGAAACGAAAAAATTATCATTTGGATAATTTGGGAAGTCTAAATTCAAATTTGAATCTAAAAAGGAAATTGGAATTAGTTTCAAAAAAATAGAAACGATAAAATCTATTTTGGCGTTCAGAATGTAAATTAAATTAAAATAAATCCGTATGGATTTATGATTTGAATACTATTAGATCGAATTTATTTAAATAAAATATTTTTCAGAAAAGATATTAGAATCATATTCGATAGAACTAAAATTAAATATGAAAATAAATTTTGTGTTATATATACAAGTTATAATATACAGAATATTCCAAAATAAGATTTTTGGTTTTCAAACAAATTTTGAAATGACACCTATTTTATTATATAAAATAATGAAGTTGGATTTATAAACGATAATTACAAATTTAGTTAAATAAATTATCATTAGATAATTTAGATGTTTAAATTCAAGTAGAAATTTGAAATAGAGTTAGAAATCGTTTAGAAATGGGAACAATAGAAATTTATTCTGGAATTCAGAGTATAAACGGAATTAAGATAAATCAAAGGGTTTATAATTGGAATTCGATAATATCGAATTTTATAGTAATTTAACTCCAAAATAAATTTGAATTTAATATAGTAAATCGAGTTGTAAATAAATTTATAACTAAATTATGAAATAATCGACGACTAGGGATAATAAGAAATATTGAGTGAGATTGGGAAAATTGGTTTAAATTATATTAAAATATATTAGAATAAAGTTGAAATTTATTTACAAACGAAGTTTAAACGTTTATATTTAAATATAATTAAAACAAACTAGCTGTAGCGCGATAGTTCGTAAATTGGCGTTTCGAACTTCAGTTGAGTATACAGAACTCAAGTTAAGTCGGAATTCTTTGAAACAAGAATCCTCAAGACCGAATGAAAAATATTTTTCCAACAGAAAAGAAAATTTTGCATTTTGTCTTGTAGATTTTGAGTCATGTCAAAAATCAAATTTTCAAAAAAACAGCGCTATAACCATTATAAAACCATAACAGTTTATTTAAATAAATAAAAGGATTTTAAGTAAATAAAATCTGAATTCCCATTGGAAAAATCCAGACCTGAGATATAAAATGAATATGAACTCAAGTAGAGTAAGTGAACTGATTTTTGAAATAAAAAACAGATTTTTAATTATTGAATAGAATTAACTAATTTGAAGGATAATTAGTAAATGGAGTTTTGAATCGAAATTTGACTTTGGATAAGGAAAAGGGATTTGTAGATTCATATTCGAAATCGAATATGAAACTTGAGTTGAAAATGGAATTCGATTGGTTTATAAGTCAATTAAAAATATATCCAAACGTGTTATGTTCAAGTAAAAAAATAAAATTGACCAAAGAGCTAATTAAAGAATAAATTAACGAAGTGTGTTAAAAGTGATTGGATTAAGTTGGAATAAATTGAGAATGGACGTATATATGTTAAAAAGGTATGAAATGAAGGGAATGAAGATTATAATTCGAGTGCCCGACAAAGGTACATGTTTAAATTCCATATGAGTTTTTATGCGCTGAATTGGCAAGCCACTTGGCTTTTTGATTTTCTTTTTGAATGGAAAGGGCCTAGAGAGGCGAGTTAAGGTTTTACCTATTGACCGGTACTAAGGAGGTGCTGGCAAAAAAATCGGAAATTTAATGAGTTAGAATATTTTAGAAAATTTGATAATTAGAAATCAATATGTCAATAGATATAGATTACGATAAGGAACTGGCCTTTAAATAGAATATAATAAATAAAAAGGAAATCTATAAATTTAAATCTGGTAAGAATAGAAAGGGACACGTATACTCGTTTTAAAAATGAATAATTGGTTTTTATGGTGTTGATTATTTGAGGCAAGTGGTCTTATCTATTTTGAAGTTAATAATGTTTTCAGTCAAGGTCTGAGAGGTAATTTTTCCCGTTATTAAACGATAAATAGAAAGATTATGGCTCAAAGATCAAATATTTAAATAAGGTTTAGTTGAATGAAATATTTTGGGTTGTTATAACGATGTCTCACACAACACTCATTTTAACCCAAGTAATTGGAATTTTGGAAATATAATAAATTTTGGAAATATAATAATAAATATTTTCTGAGTATAAAAATGAATGATCGTGAAAGGGAGAAGTAATTGGAATGTTTTCCAATTATATATATAAGATAATTTCTAATTATTTAAAATAGAAGAAAATGATATATGAAAATGTTTTCCAAATAGCATAAGAGGCCAAAATGATTGTTGAAAATGTTTGGGTTAACAAATATTGATAAGGAAATGGAGAGTGATTTAATTAATGAAATACCAATTAAGGGGCCCAGTGATTGTTTGATGCTTTGGATGGATGTTTATTTTTTTCGATAGTTAAATAACCAACTATTGAATTTTTTGACCATTGTTGTCAATATGGAGAGACCGGTTGGATTATTATCCGAGAACCACTCCGTGTTGGCAGTAGCTTGCGAATCAGATTATATGAAGACAATCGAAGATAGAGTAAAGTGCAAGGGCTTTTCTGTTAATCCAAGGTAGACATTGCCTAAGATGGATAAATAGAAATTGTGCCTCCGGTTTCGTTCAGTCCCAGAATGAAGTATATGGACGAATGTCTGACGGAGTATTTCCAATGGTCCCATATGTTGGTCTGTACAAATATACATATGGTGGCAGAGAATTTATTATCTTAGCATAATATACAGATTATATTTGTTAAAATCATTTAGTGATTAATGGATCTGACAATGCGGCATTCAAAGTGATTGTGCTATAAATGAAAGGTAAGTAATCGTAACCTCAAGCCTTGCAACCAGGAAATGGTATAAAATTGGGTAGGTCGCATGGCTAAGTGGGTCGCACCCATAGTGTGTATTGTCACCTGATCTAGAGAAATTCCATTTGCTTTCTATATCTTTCGATGTTGTCCCTTCCGGGAAATGGTTGTTTATCCCAACAGTTGGTGCAATGCATTCGGTACTCTCAAGCGAAGTGAGGGGTCCGTCATCTTTAGCCTCGACTGCAAGATGTTCTTGTTGAACCCGATGTATTCCTCTCTAGAGATACACTGTCAGAAGGTGGTCCCATACCTTGCCAGTTGGAATCCATTCTCCAATAAGATCCCATAGTTTTGATTGCATACTAGTATGTAGAGTGTGAGATGCAAGCATTTTGCTAGATTGTTATTTACTTGTTTTTAGACACTATTATAATATCAAAAAAGTATTGGTTTTAATGAATGTTTTGGGTTATCGTAAGGTAAAAACCATCCGTTTTTATGTATGGATCGGTCTTACGATTATCATTTCTTTTAAAAAGGATTTCTAAAAGTTAAACCAAGTGGTTGGAGTTTGCTCACACCAGTCCCATGACTGACCAGGGACCTAGAGTTTATTTTGTGTTGTTTTACCCTAAACTCTTAGGTGCCAAAATTTGTATAGGCAGTTAAATAGTTCAGGTGTTTATAGATATACTTGGAGGAGTTTGGAGCAGGAGCCTTTAGAGTTATCTAGTTATTTTCGCTGCGTTGTTAGTGTTATACTTTGATAATGATATGTTTATACAGTTAAAATTTTGTATTTCAAAAGGTGTTATATATATTATATTTTATTCCACTTCGATGTGAGATTCTGTGTTGTTGTTCAGTTCTGTTTCCTATCTATTTTCTTCTACTCTAATATTTCTTTCTTTTTATTTATCACACTCTAACTTCTTTCTATTAATGATCTGATAATTTCTGATGTTTGGTTAGTTGATATGGTGATTGCATCGATAACCAGGATCGTGAAAATGATGGCTCGTTACAGTAGTATCAGAGCTTAGGTTGAGCAAACACCTAGGGTTTGGTGGGGGTTTACTCATTAGAGATAGCGTTAGTAGTACCCTAGAATGAGTTGAGTGTATTTATACGAGAACACGTATTTGCTAATTCATATAAAAGTTGTTTTATATTATGTTGGCTAGTCTGTTGAGTGGCATATGAATTCCGATCGAACTGTGGGACGCCGGGAAGTAGATAGGAATTTCGAAACACTTGAACATAAGGTTGAACATAATATTGTTTTAAAGTGGGTAAATGAAATAATTTTACCAAAAATTCTATTTTGATATAAAAGGAATAATTCTCTGAAATTATTACAATATATGGATGAGTTGGTTGTAGTTATTATAATCAAATGAGATTATAAGAAATGAAATTGTTATATATAACCAAATATAATTTGTATATGAATGAAATATACAAATGAGATGAATTAAAAATTGAACCAAACCAGAATGTGGAATGAAATCTCGGGAAGTTGGAAAAATATTTTATGAAGTATTTTAAAAATATTGTAGCTTTATTTTGGAAGGATTCTTGATTAAAAATCGTTTGAATGGATTTTGAAAGTTATAAAGCATTGAACTCACTTCAGTGGCTGGAAAATAATTCTAATGATGACTGTAGCATCATCAGTGTTCATTTTCGAGTTTCTAAGTAATGGATTGCTACCTTAGAAAAGTGTTTGGTGGAAATTTGTTTGAAATAAAAAAGTTGGTTTGAAAATTCAAATGTTTTGAATTTGAGATGGAAATAAATGTACGTATATATTTATGTGATTTCTAAAGGATTTGAAATAAAAAATCCAGGGATTTGAATTCTGGAATTTAAAATTTAACTTAAGCAAGTTAAATGGATTCAAATGGATAAATTGAATTGGAATCAATTTGAATAAATTGGAGTGCATATAAATGGAATACGAGTTGGAAGAGAAAAAAATATCATTCAGATTAAATGAATATAAACATATATGATGTGTAATGTAAATGGAAATCAAAAATTTTGGTTGGAACTAAATTTGTAGAAGTACGAAATGTTGAGTTTCAAATTAAGTGTGTTTATAACATTTTTCATGCCTAAGTAATTTCGGGGAAGAAATTCTTTTAAGGGGGAAGAATGTAACGGCGTGGATTTTTGGATGATTAATTTTAAATACTTAATATTATTTTAAATGTTTTGCTGAAAATATAAATTTATTTTATTATTGAGTCTATCGATTTAATAATCAAGATACGATTTAAATTCGAGTATATCAAATTATCGCAATACAAGAAAAAATATAATTGGATTCAAAATTTAATCTGAATTGAAAACAATTCAGATGATCAATATAAGTTCTATTTAAATAGACAATAATAATAATTTATTACCGTAGAATTAACTATTTTTAATTAAATTTATATTATATCCATTTAAATTGATATCTTCTCCATACGATCAAATTGGGGTTCGAAACATGTTCCAGTGTGTTCAAAATAGTGGTATAACCCTTGGGATACCGGTTGTTGTATTCAAAAAGGTGTTCGGAATCATGTAATATTTTAATAAGGTAAAATCACACCGGTTCAACTCAAAATAAAATAAATACTTGTACCAAATATATATTCCTTCCTTCCTAAGCTAATAAGGCTATGGGATTTTCGTTAGTGAGAGGTTCTAGTGGACTCAAAGCAGGGGTATAATAGGAATGCCTAAAAGACTAGTTGATTAATCGAGTGCCCTGGGTATCGTTGAAAGGCCTATTTGTCTTCGTTGAGTAAGGCAAATATACAAGTTGATTATGTATGTAGTTTTGCTAGAACAAGGGTTACCATTATCCCTTTATAGATATCATGTCGTGGCCAGTCATACGATTAACGATGGTTTCAAGATAGGATAGGCGGTGATAGCAAGAGTCGTGGATGTTGATTGTTGTGCTTATATCGCCTTGCGTAGATTGTTCGACATCGAAGGAGACATCTTTTGGGTGTTTGTCTAATGTTAGTTTAGGCCTTCGGGGCTTGTGCTTGGGGGATGTTGATCTCGATTAGGATGGTCTACACTGGATAACTAGTTACTTTGCCTATTTTTTATTTTTTATTGTTTGTAAAGGTTATCACTGTAAGATGTGGAGGAGGCGGGTTTGGGTTTCTTTTCTATTGATGTTGGTAGATTAGATAGTTGACCTACCTATTCTCATATACTTTATTAATGACGTTAGATAACTTTTATATCTCTCCTTATGGCTGTTGTCTGACTCAAGGTTTTATGTCTCCCACTTATTACCTTGGGCTGTTCATCCATGTGTTGGATGGATAGACTGAGTAGAAGGTAGCATGTAGTAGATCTTGATGAGAATGATGCTGCTGAGCGACGATGAGCAGAAGGCTAGCGTATTATTTCCTACTATCTACTATTAGTTGTTTCCATTGTTATGCTTGTTGATACTCTGAGTGACTTTGCAGTGAGGCTGATTGTACAGATTCTATGGATGTATTCCAGTTAATGTATGGATATTTCGTGGTGATATGGAAGTTTGAGATTATGTTATATGATGCTTCACTATTAATTCCTGTCGTATATGTTCTATTATATTTTATCCCTGCACAATGAGTTATACGGTGGGTTCCGCTTGTGTTTTTCTTCTTTGGTGATCGTCCCGTATCGACCTGACACGTCATACATCACACTTCGTCCTTGGTTTGTGTAGGAGGTATGGGGCGGTCATCACTATATATATACACACATAGGAATCAATATCAATCCCGGGATCGGTTACGATCCGGGGATCGGATCTGATCCCTGTTACTTGGAAAAATATCTAAGTGGTGGACTCTGGAATCACCCCTAGTATATACAGTGAGTACGAAATACACTTTATCCCATTTGGCATAAATTGTATTCGAGAACATAGAACTTCCTTTGAACAAAAATCGAGAATTCAAACCCTCCTTTGAACACTAGGAATCCCCTTTGCCTTCGTTCGAACTTAATTCAGGTGGTCTCTTCAATCCCAATCATGCATGTATGTTAGTTTTGATTAGTGTTTTGGGCGTGGAGTTTCATAAGGCGGTTGGCCATGGAGATGGGTTCAAGGTGAAGATTAGAGCCATGGTTGTTGAGCTTGTGGTTTGTAGTTGTTGAAGGGGAGAGGAGATCCGAGTTGTCGGAGGGACGCTTGAGTTTGTTTGTGGGAGTTGGAGGAGAACCAGCGAATACAAAGTTTTTAGGGTACGAAATTGGATTTCGTATCCCAAAACTTAGCACTTTCGAGATGTTTTTGCATCGAAAAGGGAGCGGGCTAGATATGAAGACCTATTGAGAGAGTGGAATACGGAGTTAAAGTTTTGTATCCCATGAGGGGATACGAAATTTTCAACTTCGTGTCTTAGGAGGGATACGAATCTGAAGGAAGGACACAAAATTTAAAGAGGACCGAGATAAGAAATTCCATTAGGGGTACCTAGATATGATTTTTTCATACGAAATCTGGTAAGTGAATTATGGTAATTGGCATCATCAGATCAGACAAAAATGAGGCTAAGACGTAGGTTGACCACTGAAAAATTTTGTGCGGACCTTTGACCCTAGCATTCCCCAAGGACAATTCGACTCCTGATCATTTCTTCGTTGGACTCAAGTCTCTTTCGTGATGTTGTGCGATCAGATCGGACTGACTTTTGAATTTATTGACTCATAACAATTTAACGCTTGAAATCGAATCAATAACTCGAACATGCACATAGGATTAGAGCATAAACTCGGACTATGGACATATACTGAACTGTTGATTCCTGGACTTGGTTTCCGACCCTGATCACGACATAATCGCGATTTGACGTGAATTCGACGATAATGGTGGGTGAGGATGATGGTTTTAGTTTCATGAACTAAAGATCATTGTCGTGCTCTGAATCGTTTTTACCATAATTGCATTTGCATGCATGGCACTACACATTCCACGTTGGTTTACACTGACATTAGGAGTACATATTTCAGTGTGGTACAAATACAACTATCTTAAAGTATTGTTTGCAATGACATCGAGAACTTCTCGAAGACTCAAAGGATTGGAAGCTAAAACCGCAGAACTTCCATCGTCTCTGAATGGGTCATCCCACGACTCCAGTCCATAGGGCAACAATCTTGAGATCTCTGAGACTTCCACCACTTCCCAACGTGCAGACCCATCCATTGAAAATGACCAAGCAGGGAAGTCGACAGGATCGCGGAAGTCGTCTAAGCCTGCGGACGAATCAACGATCTAGGTAAGGGGAGGAACAACAAAGGGCAGTCTACAAGGAGAAGTGGATGTAGACATCGATCATAAGGATGTCCTTGAGGCACCGGCTATGGCGACAGATGCTTTAATAGTTGAGAACCCACCGAATTTGATTGCTTCACAAGTAGATGAAGCTGCACTGAGACGCATCTCTAATAAGTAATGCATATCCTGGGGTGACATACGCATCCCCAGGAGGAAGGACAGGACGCATATGCCTCTGAAAGAGTACACTGCATGGAATAGGAACATGTTCATTGTCGGATGTGTGCCCTTGTCCTATCGGTTTATTCGGGATATATTGCGCTTCTTTCATTTAGTGCCGACGAAGTTCCATTCGAACGCGTACGCTTAATGCTTGCCACTTGCATCCTATTCTTGGAGTACCTAAGCATGGAGCCAACTGGGGAAGATATTGTACATTTTCTCCATGAAAAGGAGGACCACTATTATGCCTAATCTCGTTTTCCTGGAGGCACAATCCAGCACCCGATTCATCCTAGGAGTGTGGAACAAACTCAGCAGTTTCAAACATGAACCGTTCTATGTTCAGTGCCCTCTCGAATTTGCAAGGAAACGGCTGTCCCTAAGTAAGAATTTTTCTCTTATTTTGTACTTTAAGTTAATCCAATTGAGAGGTCCAGATTAACTTGACATTTACTTAGCAGATATTCTGTCGGCGCCCAAAGGCAATGCATATCGTGAGAGACTCTAGGCGCTGAAGGTCATTGCTTCTGAATTTCGCAACGCCCAGTGCTTATTGGTTGATCGCCTCCTACGTCAAGAAAGTTTACATCACGTAGCTTGCTCAACAGATCATATGGGCGGCGACGAAGAAAAAGAAAGGGAAGAAGCTGAGGGAAAAATTGCTCCTCCGGGTGCGTAGAAGGAAATGCCCCTTGTCGTGTCTCCTACTGCATTTGCTGTTGAAGAAGAGGTTGTAGGAACTCAAGGGGATTTCGATGTTCATGGCGGCAATGATCCGGAGATCCACACCGAAGGGGATGGTTTCCTAGTCACCCCTCTTTCGTCTTTGACAGAGGAGGCAAGGTTGGGAGGATCGTCCAAACTGGTTTCTCTAGTCAACAGCCAACGGCCGGAACACAGAGGTTCTCTTCATCCAACAGTCAGAAGTGTTATACCCGTGGAGACAACACAACAAGTGTTGGAAGGTAAAACTGCTTTATTACCAGGTTTAGAAGGATGGCAACATGAAGTTGAAGTAGACTAACTTGTCTTCTCCTACGTTGTGAAGGTTCCTTCAGAGCAGAGGTGACAACGGGTTTCTATACAACAATGCCTATCATGTCGGGTTTGGTACGGAAGCTCATCTGGAGCAGTAGAAGAGGGGTTCAGTTACTTGGACACATCTTCGGATTTGGAGATGGGGGAGTATAAAATGGAAAATATCTTCCAGGAAGTGAAAGAGAGGCATGAGAAGGATGTCCAGATGAGCCGATAGAGACAAGCGGGTGAGGCATGTACAAACTGGTTGAAGAGCAGAAATCCCAACTGTTGGTGAAGTCGAAGGAGTGGGAGATGAAGAAAAAGGCTGATGAGAAAGCTCTCTATAGGTCTCAGGAGGAAGCGAGGGCAAAGGTTGAGGGGAAACCTTTGGTTAAGAACCAAGAGGCGGCCAAAAAGAAAGCCGAGGACGGCGTCACCCAAAAGAGAGCGAAGAATGAGCATAAGAGGCTGAGGGCAGAAGAGGAGAAAAAAAACTAAAGGTCGGGCATAAGGCCCAGAAGAAATCGGAAAGAGAGGCCAAGAAGAAGGCCCTTAGGGAAGAAAAGAAAACCAAGGAGGTTGGGAAGGAAGAGGATACGACTGCAATGCTGGCACTATCCTATGAGTTCCTACCTAAGCCCTTAAAAGCAACTGGCGGCCCCGGAATGGGGACCATTGAAGTCTCGACTGGTGATGAGAGGAAGTTTCTAATGAAACTAGATGAGAATCCAACCCCACCAAGGGAAAGAAAGGAAGCAGGGGAGATGCTCTAGGAGAGGAAGATGAAAGATGAGGACGGGCCGTCGACAGCCGAATCCGAGAAGAAGAAGAAGAAGAAGAAGAAGAAGAAGAAGAAAAGTGGATCGTCCATTTATAGATAGCTTTTGGTTATGTCGGCTAATAGAGTACACGAGTACGGCCCTTGCATTTGGAGGGCTGATGTGGATTTCATGTACATCATGTCATAAGAAAAGAAAGAAAATTGTATTTCATTTTGTAAATGAAAGTTAGTTAACTTTGCTTACATCACATATTGTCCTAAGTGTTAAAATTTTCATTTACGATTTTCATTTTTTGTACTTGCATAAATATATTTGTGGTTACACTTAAACTTGGTGTTGCTTGCGTCTTAGCTCTTGAAATACTCAAATCATTCGAAGCTCGAGTGTATTGAATTCATTCTCAAAATCCACTTTTGGTCATCGATCTCAAGTCGTTTGGTACATAAGTATGTGAACTCCGCTCTAATGACCTCCTTTCATACATTGGTCTTGAGTCGTGCGAAGTTTAAGTTTGGTGACTCCACTCTCGAAACCTGCTTACAGTCATTGCTTTCAAGTCATGAGGAGTCGTATGTGGACATCGTTGCTTTTTTTATTTATACGCTCATGTCGTTTTGTTCGGGTTAAAATTAAGGGCATCGCTGGTTTGCCAGTTTTATACTAGATCCAAACTTTGAGGATCGGATTTAGCAAAGGAAGCAGTCGATATCACGCTTACTTAGTTGGTGCATTGCCCCCAAGTCCAAAGACTAATGGATGGAGTCAAACAGTCAAGTTAATGAGCATTGCGTGTTATTTGTTATCATCCACGTCGTTGGTTCAGGACTAGAGTTAAATTATCAAGGGCGGACCACTCTGAGGTGTCAATCTAGTGATGTATACTCATGCATGCAAGTCGGTAGTATTCACTACTCTAACATACTACGTAGAAAGCAAACATACCAAGAACATGGTCGCTTAAAATTTCCTTACCGATAACTACCGGCTATGATGGCCTTTTCTTAATAATACCTTGAATATTAAAAACAAAGCATTTATGGAATGCAGTAAATATATACAATAAGCTAAGTGAAGTAGCAGTGAAGATGCTCGCTATTCCATGCCCTTGGGAGTTTGGCGCCATCAACGGTCATTAGCTTGAAACCATGTCCAAGCCTCCATTAAATGACGTACGGACCTTCCTAGTAAGGACCGAAACTGGTCGGTGTAGGAAAGATATGCATTAAGATGATGTTGCCGATGTCAAAGTGCTTTAGGTGGACTTCGGAGTAGAAGCAATGGGAGATCAGCTGGCGGTCGACGACTGCTATGAGTTCTAATTCATCTCTTTTCTCTTCGAGTAAATCAATTGATTCGAAGAGATCTTCGTTAGCCTTCGGATACATAACTCAATTAGACTGGAGTTCGAGTTCAATGGGAATGGCCTCTTCAGATCCATATGAGAGCGCGAATGGAATGTGGTCGTTCATTAACTTATCGGTAGTCTAGTAAGCCCAAAAGGGCTAAGGGAGTTTATCTACACATTTGTTTTGTCTTTTACAAATGCTTCTTGATAACGGATTTGATGATTTTGTTAACAGTCTCGACTTTCCATTGGCTTAAGGATGAGTTATTGCTAATAATCTTTTTTCGACGTGACAATGGCAGCAGAAGGTCTTAAAATCGAAACTCTCAAATTAGGTCCCTTTATTAGAGATGATAGCCTTGGGAACTCCAAAATGATATAGATAATTTTGCGAACAATAAACTTGATCAATCAACTTTTTTGGTAGTGACTGTAGTGACAGGATTGGATACGGCCCATTTGATAGAGTAATCGATTGCGATGATAACATATCAAGCACCATCTTTGGCCATCAGAAGAATTCCAATCATATCTATTCCGCACATTGCAAATGGTCATGGAATGACCATCTATAAGTTCAGTAGGCGGGGATCTTAGAACTGTGTAGAGTCTTTGGCATTTTTTGCACGTACAGGTGCAGTCTATTGCATCCCACTCGAGAGTTGGCCAAAAAACAGCCGTATCGAAGAATTTATTTTGCTAGAGTTTGCCACCTAGTGTGGTCACCGCAGTCGCCTCAGTGCATGTCTAATAGCACATGCTCGACGTCATTGTGGACTTCATGCCAGAATAATGGAACAGAGAATCCTCTTTGGTAGAGCACCTCATCTTGGTTGATGTAGCATGATGGTTTGTGGGTGAGTGCTCGTTTTTCATTTCGGTTGTCAGGAAGGATCCCATGCTGCAAGTAGTCCAATGAATCGGCTTTCTTGTTTTGTTCTCGAGGGAAGTGTGTGATGATATCGTGGTCGAAGTGAGTAAGCATTTCATGAACCCGAGCAAGGTAGGGAGTGATCCATGCCCCCATTGGCTTAATATTCTCCCCTACACTTGGCGTACGGTGAGTTGTGCGTCAGATCATATTTGGATAGCCTTGATATTGAGTTCGATAGCAATCTTAAATCTAGCAATCAGGGGTTCATATTCTGCATCGTTGTTGGTGGTAGGGAAGTTGAGCTTCAGAGCGTAGAAAATCGAGAATTCCTCAGGAGTAATAAGTACAACTTCGACACCAGTACACTAATTGTTAGATGAACCATCCACGAATAGTTTATATTGAATGTTAGGAGGCTCGCTATCCTTTGAAGGGTCTTCGAGAATAGTGAACTCCGCGATAAAGTCTGCTAGGCTTGTCCAATGATGGCTCATCGGGGGATGAAAGTAAGCTCAAATTTTCTTAGCTCAATATTCCATTTCAAAAGTCACCCAGACGCCTCAGGTCATTGTAGGACCTATCATAGCTACTGGTAAATGTAGACTTTGATTGGATGAGACTGAAAGTATGGCCGAAGCTTCCGAGAAGAGATCAACATGCAGTAAGCAAGTTTCTCAAACATTGGATAGTTCTTTTCGATGCCAGTCAATCTCTTACTACTGTAATAAACAGGTCATTAGACACGATCTTCTTCGCGCACTAGCGCCTTGCTCATTACCTCCATAGAAACGACCAAGTAGATAATAAGACTTTGTGGTCCATGGGTTTTGATAGGACGGGTGGACGTTCTAAGTGATTCAGGAGGTTGTGGAATTCAGTAATGCACTCCGATGTCCACGCAAAGTGGCACTTCCCTTTCCTGGGGAAGTCAAAGAAAGGAATGCACTTATCGGTTGCTTTTGATATAAATTGACTTAAGGTGGCCACTTTTCAGTTTAAGTTTTGAACATCTTTGATGCTCTGGGAGGCTTGAATATCCTGGATGGCTTGGATTATTTTCTAATTTTCCTTGATTCCCTGTGAATTGATGATGCAACCTAGAAATTTTCCTAATGCAATGCCGAAAGAGCATTTCATAGGATTGAGTTTCATGCAATATTTATGGAGAACATCAAATATTTCTGCGAGGTCGTTGACATGGTTGCTCAACACCCTTGTTTTCATGAGCATGTTTTCCACGTAGACCTCCATGGATCTCCCGATTGGGTCCTTGAACATTTTGTTGACCATTCACTAATAGGTGGCTCCAACATTATTGAGGCCGAAGGGCATAATGACGTAGCAATAAAGCTCATGGTCGGTGATGAATGAAGTATGCTCCTGGTTTGGGTAGTACATTGGAATTT
This sequence comes from Allium sativum, assembly GCA_030737875.1. Lineage (NCBI taxonomy): Eukaryota > Viridiplantae > Streptophyta > Magnoliopsida > Asparagales > Amaryllidaceae > Allium > Allium sativum. The sequence continues at coordinate 577,912,049 of CM060915.1, read as the reverse complement.
GATTATAATCCAGGTATGCGTCCATGAAGAAAAGAAGCTGGTAGCATGCAGTTGAATCAGCGATTTGGTCGATCTTCGGGAGCGGGAAGTTGTCTTTTCAGAAATCTTTGTTCAAGTCTGAGTAGTCGACACACGTTCGCCACTTCCTATTTGATTTTCTGACTAAGACTGGGTTGGGGGCGGGATAGAGGGAGTCGCGAATAAAGACATTATCAAGTAGTATATCCACCTCCTCTTTAAGTGCCACCTATCTTTATATTCTTAAGATTCTACTCTTTTATTTGACTTGAAGATGCTTTGGATTGATATTAAGCATATGATTGGTGATTCCTAGGTTAATGCCACATATATCAGAATGGTCCAAGCGAGCACATCTTGGTTGGCCCACAAGAAATCCATAAGTTCTTCCTTTATTTATGGGTTGAGATTTGATTTAATCTTCAAGACCCGAGTCGGGACAGCGGGGTTGATGGAACAATAATCGTTGGCTCCACCGGGGTAGCCCTTTCGAAATCAGGCTCTTTGTCTTTACGTGGATCAAGATCTTGGGGATACGGCAGTTGCATCTGAGCTAGGCCCCAAACTCCAGTGGTTGCTATGCACTTGCAGTTTTGGCATAGTGGATTGGTGTTGCGCCTTTGCGCTTTTCCTTGTTGATTGCGTCTTTCCACTTAATGAGATAGCAGGTCCTTGTAGTGGCTTGGTCGCGTTTGATGGTTCTGATCCCATTCTCTGTTTAAAACTTCATAATGAGGGACCATGGTGCCATGCAGACTCGGATTCAATATGGAAAGGATGTCATGTTGTTAGGAGAAATAACATCGATAACCACGAAGGTGAGGATCCAGACTCTGTTGAGATCCCCATCTCCGAGCTGGACCAGAGTTCTAAAAGACCAACTAGCCAGTTGGAGGAGTCGTTGAATCCGTGGACAGTGGCATGACATCGCTTTAGTTTTCGGCCTCAAGTCTCATTTGGTCATAGGCCGACTTAAATATGATGTTAATGGAGCTTCCTAATTCGATGAGGACCCTTCGGACATAGGTTGGACCTATTTGTGTAGAAATAATGAGAGGGTCGATGGTTGGAATGTCAATTCCGGTAGCATCTCATTCACGGGAAACTATGTCATCATGCATAATCTTCTAGAGCTTACTGAGACGGATTCATCTTGGGTAGAGCATGCTTCCGGGTCAGCATGCTTGATCGACTTAGTGTACTCCTCTATACGCCTGAAGATTTTATTTGGGGGGGAGGTCCGCTGTAAGTAGTGTTAATCACGATACCTCCACGAGTAGGTCTCAGATTGGACAGCCTAGGGGCTGGTTGAGCTTGAGGAAGTACAGGCATTGAAGGTCCTATGGCTGCTTCTTAGGGAGAAGGAATTTGAACGTACTGCTGTAGACATTTCTCTCGGATGAGCTTTTCAATAGCATACTTGAGGTGACGACAATCGTTCGTATTGTAACTAGACATGTCATGCAATTTGCAATATTTTCTGGAATTCTTCTTCCGGTCAGTAGATTCTTTAGCTTTCGGCTTCTTGTACTGAATTGTGTTACAGGACTCCACGTAGATTTTCTCCGACTCTGAATTGAGTGGAGTGTAGACCTTGTAAGTCAGATAGTGATCGTGCTTCTTTGGATCTCCAAGCCGCTGGTCTGTTCGGCCACCTAGCTTGCCATTGTTAAGCTTAAGCTTGAATGGAGCTATCACTTTACCTTTTTCTAGGATTACCCGATTTGTTTTTGCTTGATGTTATCCTGAACAGTGCTCAGGTGTGGGTTGTCAGGATGGCCTTCCTGAGCTGCTTTATTTCCGTGTGCTTCTTCTTAGCACATAAACTGATTAGCTTTTCATAGAAAGCCTCCAAGTCTTTGGGTGCTTCCTATCGATTCAAGATCCGAATTAGGTATTGGGAGGAATGCCCTTAGTAAGTTAAACCAAGATAGTGCGAGCCTTTGGATCTTCGACTTCTACCAGGGCATTGCTGAAGCGTTCGAGGTAACTCTTAAGAGTTTCCCCTGTGCCTTGGTAGAGATTAGAGAGAGTTGGGGTGTCCTTTGGTCTTGCGATGTGCATCTTGAATTGTTTTACCAGCTTGGAAGCAAGCTGGTCGAAATTAGAGATGGATCTTGCCGGAAGTCGAGAGAACCATAAGAGAGTGACACCTTCAAGAAAGACTGGGAAACATTTGCATTTAATGGCGTCAATGGCTTGACTTAAGTCCATAAGCCATTCATAACGGTTCAAGAAGTTACAAGGATCGGTTTTCCCTAAGTAAACCATTAATTGAGACATACTGAAGTTTCAAGGCCATTCGACGTCATGGACGACCCGAGTGAAGGAGTTATGCCTCATATTAGTTTTCCAAACGTCGGTGGCGTGCCCCTTCTTTCTCTTAGGATCTTATGGGTCACGTCAGTGAAAATTGCAGGTTGGACCTCCACTAGATTCTAACGATCTTGGTTTAGTTTGGGAGTTCGGGGCTGTGGGTATTTTCTATGATGAACATCGGGATCATCTTCAGGTAGGTCTTCAACCTCGGCTGCTTGGTTCTGTTGAGCTTGCATGGGAAGAACTTGAGCCCGGTTAGCTGCTAGACATGTAGGCGTCAATTTCAAAGTGACGACAGGAAAGTTCTGTCATGGAGAGGGTTGGTTACTAGACCATCGTTGTTAGGATCCAACCGGGAATGGTCGCGTTGACGCGATAGTAACAGTAGTTCTGTTACTGTTACCGTTGCCATTTTCGTTGGAATTAACTCTCCTCCTTTGGCTATGGTTTCCATGGTAAGTGTCAGAAGAAGGGCTTTACGAAATATTATGTTGATGACGAGTGTTTCTGATAGCTTCGAGGCGATGTACGTTGATCTAAGTGTTTTATTGGATTCGATGCATCAACTCGATGTTTGTTTTCATTTGAACGTTAATCTATTTCGTCCTCTCTTTAAATTTCTTATTAGGTTCGAAGAATTGGGCTTGAGTAGCGGGGAGTCCGGGTAGTAGGAGGTAGTGTTTTCCATATTAGCTAGAATCTTTGAAGGTTAAGTCTGAAGGGAAATTTCCAACTCAACAGCAGTGGAAGTTCTAATTATAGGGTTCTTTCCTTTCCTAATAATTGTAAGCAATTTCAGGAGGTAGGTCTGAGGGATCTAAGTAGCGCTTCTAGTTCAAAATGGAAGATGGTTGGAAAGAGGTAAAGTTTTGAATCTTCGAGCTCTCAATGAAAGCACTAAAATTTTGACATGTAAAATTGGCACAACACCCAAAGATTTTCGAGTAAATGAAAATAAAGTTTCACGTAAGGAAATATAATATATTAAAAGTAAAGAACATAGTATTTATAGTGGTTCGATTCAGATTGAACCTACGACCACTTGGAGGCTCTACTGATTTTATTCACTATTCAAGAAGTATAATGGTGGACATCATCGTTATAAGTGATTACAAAGGTATATGCGATAACTAAGTTTTTTTTAAATCCAAGTATTGAGTTATAGTTCTTGTTCTCAGGATTCCTTTGCTATGCGGGCATTCAAAACCTTGAGAATATGTTATTTCTACTTCCCAAAGCTTCAAGGTGCTTTAATGGTGTCCAAGGTCAAGAATCATTCACAAAGTGTCAAATAAGACAAATGCCATCTTCTTTCCCGAAGGAGAGTGAGGGGTATTTATAGGTAATGGTGTCCAAGGTCAAGAATTCATTCACAAAATGTCAAATAAGACAAATGCTATCCTCTTATCCGGCATTTATCGTATTCTGGGGTCGAACCCGATCCAAGGACCAAAATGGCTCTCGAGTACTTAGAAAAATTCATTCCCCGTTCCCCAAAACTTTGAATCCATCTATCTCCACTGATTTCATATCCGTCTAGTATATATCCACTTCGTATCCACATCGCATTGTATCACATTGTCTCTATTTTGGTTCGGAACTCTGTACCCGCCCAGACCTCTTCACCTCTTACCTGCAACGAAACCCCATTTCATATCCACCCTATACTACCTGGTGGATTTAATATCCGATCTATTTTGTATTCGGGGGAATCCGGGATATGCAATTCCCTAGAAGCAGTGGGATACAAAATTCCCCAGAAGCAGCGGGATGCAAAATGTTGGGAAGGAAAGGGATACGAGTTTTGCTGGTGGTCGGGGACACGAAAGAAGAAAGAATAATGGGATACGAGATATTAGAGGGAGTAGATTCGAAGTTGGACTAAGTGCATTTTTGAGGAGGTGCTCGGGTTCATGTCCCTTTGGAATACAAAGTCATATAAAGCTCCGAGATATGAAAAGTTGGGTACTTGGGCTATTTCGAGTAGTTTGACGAGCCTCGATGACCACACTTATTCGACTCCATTCGAGCTTCATTACAAGATGTCTAGGCGACACTTCTAAGCTGTTTCACCACGCGATGGGATGAGTCATGTGGGCCTGGATTTCTTTTTGTAGCCAGGCCAAAAAGCCGGTTAACAATCATTGATCAAATGGAGAAACCTTTCTAATGGAGTGGGGAGGCATCTCTTCTGAAAAGCACGATGAGGTAGTTATACTTGAAGCTGCTATGCATGGTGGAGTTCCTTACAAATTTATTTACCAGTGAACATGTTCCTCCTCAGCCACCATCTCGTTCACTTACTGCACAACACTTGTTAAGGGAGCAGCTAGATAATGAGTAACTAGCAGCATTACAAGCTAAAAGAGAATAAAATAGACGCCTTCGCTTAGAAGAAGCTATCTCAAGATACAAAGCAGGGATGCGACAAACCCTAGCTGAACTAAGCACCGAATACGTATGGGTGGGTGGTGCGCAGAGGTGCGGCAAGATTCATACGGGGTGTGTCACGTTGCGTGTCACCTTATTTGAGCAATGAGATGGAAAGGGGGTGCGGTATTTTTAGATCTTCATCTTCAATTTTACAGATCTTTGATTTTTAGATCTTCGATTTCACAGATCTTCGTCTTCAATTGATCTTTGTCTTTGATTTTTGGATCTTCGAAATAATTTTATCCAAACTTTTTGTACCATAAATTTGTATCCAAACTTTAGGGTTTTGAAGTCAGAATGGTTAAAGAAAGCAGTTCGGATTTGCGATTTTATGGATGATGAATTGGTTTTGCATTGATATCTAGGGTCCGAACTTGAAGTGTATGATTTGGGAATCGGTCTAATCAACGGTGCTACAGTATAGTATTGAATAGTTTATACTGTAAATTCGTAGTATTTTACTGTAGCAGCATCCATATGTATTTAGAGTAATCCAATTCGAGATTTGTTTTTCTATCTCATTACAAATTTTATTCGGTGCATGGTTTTATTTACAAGTGCAAATATTTTATTCTATATTCATATGTTTTTCTCGTATCCCTCAGCGCCGGGATTACCATATTTTTGAATTTGCCGAATTTCCATGTTCCTGTACCGCACATCTGGACCACTGCTTTCTAGATCGCAAGAGACAAGGGCAAAGCAATGTGAGAGTTGGTTGGTCATGTTCCCCCCAAAAAATTCCGAAAAATAGTATATATAATCAGAAGGCCTCCATTAATCTATTCGTGAGTAGAACCCTGCCAATCTTCAGAATCATGAACTTGAATCTCACCCAGCAAAACCAGATTGATAGGGTGATAAGTTAATTGCTACAACTTGATTGAATCACAAAAATAAGGAAGGAAGAGGGAGAAGATCTTTTTTCTGTTTGATCATTCTTTCCATTTCATAGTAAATATATATCTAGTACTACCAATTATTGTAGCAGAATTGACGACACATGATCCATACAACTGCTATATCTAAAATATAATTAAATATTTATTTTTAATAAAGAAAAATGGTTATAACCGAATTGGCTTTTTGCTGCCTGCATGCATCTTTATTTCCTTTATGGTATTTTGTTGCTCCTTGTATAAGCTTTTGATGCCAGAGCAAATGATTTGTCTACATGCTCTTATTTATTGTAGAGATGGTTGCATTTTGTAACACCCCACCTCCGCTTGGGTCACTCACAAAGGGAATGCATTAGTTTTGGAGGAGCGTTATCGAGGTAAACAAATACAGAAATATAAGACAGAACATAAATAAAACAGTGGAAGATTCAAAAGATAAATTTCATTACTTTCAAAATAGTCAAAGCCTTTTTCATTCAAAGTACCAAATAGCCAAAGTCATTATTTTCCATTACAACAAATTCTGTCTTGCATAAACAAAGAAGCATAAACTTAAAACAACAAAAGTAGCTAAATTCCCCAAAGGTAGCAGAAATGCAGCCATAGCATAGCTCAAGATCAAACCGTACATGAGTTTAATCGAAAGCAAGCGAAATCCAAGCTAAGTGCTAGAGTTTCCTCGCTGAGAATCTGAGGGGAGGGAACGAAAGAAAAAGAGGCGAAAGAAAACGGGTCAGTCATAAAGACTGGTAAGTCCAAGTGACTTTCAGCATAAAAACAAGTAAAGGTAACATGACATGTATAAACTAAAAGTAACATAAGGATGCTGACAAGATGGGCAAGATAGTCTAAGATAACATGATAAATTAAGTAAAAATCAAGTATAGCATCACACATTCAAGGTTCGCTGCATCAACTGTACTAGGATCCCAAACCCATGTCTTATATTAATCATGAAATGATCGCTTGGCCCAATATCATGAAATGACCCATTTCTAGGTCCAACGAAACGATCCACTAGTCGATCGGCTCCCTACAAATTCTAGCCCGTCATGTGTCTGTATCATACGGCCCTATCACGAATGTAGTCACCTGTGCTAGTTCCACCATAGGGTGTATCAAGCCCTATGGTGCCAACAACCGACACGAATCAAGCATGCACAGATAAACCTACTAATGCCAAATGCCTGCTTTTTCAACTCCGGACCACGTATACGACCATAACCCGCCAGAACCTACACTGGCGCACCAACACAGCCGTCGTTCTGGTTGCTTACAATCATCCCAGTAATCATGCCCCACCCTGCCTAGTTCCAGGGAACCGTGATACATCTAGTGGGTTACTGCTGAAATGGACCGCGTAACTAGGGTTTCCGTCCATTAGGTTAAGTGTTGTCATTTAAATTCGTGACTTAACCCTTATCAGTCTAGCATGTCAAGTTGATTAAGTGTTTCCGTTCAAGTTCGTGACTTAACCCGCCTACGTGTCATGTCAAATTGGCTAAGTATTGTCGTTCAAGTTCATGACTTAGCCCTACGAATCATGTGTCAAGTTGGTTAAGTGTTGTCTTTCATGTTCATGACTTAACCCTATCATGTGGCATTAATTCATTAATGCACCCCAACCTCTCACATTAGATCTGTTGTTGTGGTCACTAGATATGCCGGGCGGTTCCAGGCAGAATTACACCCCAACTCAGTCTGACCTCGGGTTTCAAGCGCGATATGACCTACTACCCACTTTGGATCCTATTGTTTGCAGTAACTGGATTTGTCGGGCAGTTCCGGACAGAATTACACTACAAACTCAACCCAACCTCGAGTTGGCCATTTTCAAGTTCATTCTAGAGTCACGTCCATGTTCAAGATTCATGTCAAGTTCGTGTCAAGTTTTCAAGGCAAGTTTCATGCCCACATCCAGATTCAAGTTATAAAAATGTTCAAGCTTCATGGCGAGTTTCACACCAAGTTTCCTATAATTACCAATTTTTCCCAACGTTACCCCGTCTAAATATTAGTCTAACAATCTTAGCCTAATTTTCCGTCCGCATGATTTTTGGCATAATATTAGGCTAAAAACTTAGCCTAATTTAACGTACACAAAATTTGCATAAAGAAATTCATTAACATGACATAGGTGTAAACTTGGCATTCTTAGCATAGTCAATATGAACACCATAGGTGTGAACTTGCAAAATAGTCAACATGAATATTATAGGTGTGAACTTGCAACGTAGACTAAATCAACATACATATATGTGAATTTGCAACATAGACTAAATCAACTTACATATATGTGAACTTGCAAATCAATCACGAGCATATGAATAAGTGTGATCTTGAAATATGACATAGGTTTAGCATATACACATAAACATGTAGATCTAACATGTGATCACATATGTGATATGTTTTTACAACCTAAAACTTGCATAACATGGTAAACTACACAACTTATCATAACAGGTTCTACACCAATATACATATGAATAGAATTATACATTTAATTCCCAATTCAACATGATAATAAAATAGAACCACAGGCATAGATCAATATCATTCAATTCCACATATAACATAATAAACATTATTCTATTATTAATCTATTTTCAAGGCATGACATAACTGAATAAATTGGTTAAAACATCGCAGGCATATAGATCTGATAACATTATGAACACGACAAAGTTTGAATAATAATCTAGGTTCAAGAACATGGGTAGATCTAACTTAAATAGAAAAATTCCCAAAATCAAGATCCAAGGATAAATAAAGAAAATAGGTCAGATTAGAAAATCAAGCATAGATCCATTTTCATAGTTGCAATTCTAGGCAATAACCTCATGGTCATGAATCATAGGTGATTAGCCACAATTGTCCTTGTCATAGTCATAGACAATAGTCTTATTGTTCATAGTCATAGGCAGTCTTATGTTCACCGTCATAGTCATAGGCATAGTCTTATGTTCACCGTCATAGTCATAGGCATATTCTTATGTTCACCGTCTTGGTCATAGGCATAGTCTTATGTTCACTATCATAGTCATAAGCATAGTCTTATGTTCACCATCATAGTCATAGGCATAGTCTTATATTCACCATCATAATCTTAGGCCGTTAACAATAGTTTCAACGTCATAGGCAATATTCCCAAAAGTCAAGATCCAAGAAGAAAACAAGAATAGATATGAATCATACATAAATCACTTCCAATTTATACCATGCTCATATTAGATTTATGGTTTTTATCTGAAAGTAACTAGAACTTACAGATCGTGGTCTAAGAAATTTAGATGCAGAAGTCAAGTCTAGAAATTTGTCGTAGAACGTTGCGGTGTCGCTGATCTATTCTCTTGGATTGTTGTAGAAGCGTTGATCTTTGATTTGAATCGAGTTTGAATGCTTAAGCTTTAATTTGGTGGCGGCAGCCATAGTTCAAGAGGTAAATTAGCAGCATAGCAGTGTATGAATGATTTGTATGAATTAGGCTAGGTCTTAGGATGTATTTATAGGGGTAGCAACTAGTTTTGGCCCTTAGATTAACCCTAGAATAAATCCGGACCATCAAAACACGTCTCAGGCTTCAAAAATGGGTTCTGGGTCAAAACAGGCCGACCAAGTCGACCTGTAAGGGGGGAGGTCGACCACATGGTCAACTGTTGGGGTAGGTCGACCCTAAGGTCAACCACATGTTCGACCTGACCCCCAGGTCGACCTGCCTGGTCCTGTTCTGCCTGAAATTTGCTGAATCTTCTACAGGCCATAATTTCTTCATCCGGACTCCGATTTTCGAAAACTCGGACTCTATTTCATGTAAAATTCCGAGGCAAACGCAATGGCGCAACCCGTTTCCCATAATTCTCATTTTAAAAATTAATTCTGCCTTGATTTATGGTTTTAACATGTTATTAAAATTCGGGTTATTACATTCTTCCCTCCTTACAGGATTTCGTCCCCGAAATCTTCAAGTTAAGAAGAATGCATCCTATCATCCAATCAACCATCTACTCAACCATCATCTACAAGCAACCATTGTCCTTAAAAGATTTCTAATGCCATATGAACATATGCAGAAAGTGTGTGTAGATGTTCCTTATCTAATGCAAATGATCAGGCTTGATTGATCTTCCTAATGCAAAATATGTTTAGTGTCATGAATCCAACATGTATGCAAATAGTCCTAGTCACATAAACACTATATGTGTGCACAAACATCCATCCATATGCAACATCCACATGATAACACATTCAATTTCATCCATAAACAAGTATAAACACTCATCCATATGCAATATGAAAATGTGTCTGAGCCGATCTAGTGCCTAATGTGTGTTATGCAACCACGAGCAACCACTTGCGACCACTTGCAACCATTTGCAAACATCAACCATAACATGTTTCAATCACATGTTTACATCCAAAAGGGTTCTACCTAAGGTTCTCAAGATAGGATTGAGAAGATAAGCAAGATAAAACAAAGTATAAAGGAGAAGAAGTTAAAGATGTACCCCCAGAAGGTCCTGCTTGCGGGGCTTGCCCTAGCTTCGTAGGGCAGTTCTTGCTGATATGTCCAATATCAACACACTGAAAGCATGCTCCTATCTTCATCTTCTTCTTTCTACAATCCTGGATAACATACCCAACTATACCACAGAAGTTGCACTTCCTCTTATCACGTGACTTGTTATTATTGTTGTCGTTGTTCTCGCCTCCGTTCTTGAAGTCTTTCTTCTTGTTCTGAGACTCATCCGCCTTAACTTATAACTCATACCTCTCCTATGTAACATGTTAACAAGCCTCACGGAAACTATCTCCATCGTATGGAAAACCCTCTACGAAGCTAGAAAGAAGATTAGCCGCAGGTAAAAACTACTGCGACTACAGATGGAGAAAAGAAAGGAAAAGAGATTCAAAAAAGGAAACAAAGGATAGTGCTAATGGCTTTTGGGGAATAGCCTTTAAATAATACAAGACTTTTCTTGAAAAATGCTTCTTTGTAAACGGTTTTGAAAAAAGTTTTAGAAGGTTTTCTAAAAAAATTTGCCTAGTCTGGTAACCTTCTGCTCTGATACCAAATGTAACACCCCACCTCCGCTAGGGTCACTCACAAAGGGAATGCACTAGTTTTGGAGGAGCGTTATCGAGGTAAACAAATACAGAAATATTACAAGACAGAACATAAATAAAACAGCGGAAGAATCAAAAGATAAATTTCATTACTTTCAAAATAGTCAAAGACTTTTTCATTCAAAGTACCAAATAGCCAAAGTCATTATTTTCCATTACAACAAATTCTGTCTTGCATAAACAAAGAAGCATAAACTTAAAACAACAAAAGTAGCTTAATTCCCCAAAGGTAGCAGAAATGCAGCCATAGCATAGCTCAAGATCAAATCGTACATGAGTTGAATCAAAAGCAAGCAAAATCCAAGCTAAGTGCTAGAGTTTCCTCCCTAAGAACATGAGAGGGGGAAACGAAAGAAAAAGAGGCGAAAGAAAATGGGTCAGTCATAAAGACTGGTAAGTCCAAGTTACTTTCAGCATAAAAACAAGTAAAGGTAACATGACATGTATAAACTGAAAGTAACATAAGGATGCTGACAAGATGGGCAAGATAGACTAAGATAACATGATAAATCAAGTATAACATCACATATTCAAAGTTCGCTGCATCAACTATACTAGGATCCCAAACCCATGTCTTATATTAATCATGAAATGATCCCTTGGCCCAATATCATGAAATGGCCCATTTCTAGGTCCAACGAAATGATCCACTAGTCGATCGGCTCAATACAAATTCTAGATCGTCATGTGTCTGTGTCATATGGCCCTATCACGAATGTAGTCACATGTGCTAGGTCCAGCATAGGGTGTATCTAGCCCTATGGTGCCAACCACCGAAACGAATCAAGCATGCACAGATAAACCTACTAATGCCCAATGCCTGCTTTTTCAACTCCGGAAGACGTACACAACCATAGCCCGCCTGAACCTACACTGGCGCACCAACACAGCCGTCGTTCAATCAGCCCAGTAATCGTGCCCCACCCTGCCTAGTTCCAGGGTATCGTGATACATCTAGTGGGTTACTGCTGAAATGGACCGCGTAACTAGGGTTTCCATCCAATAGGTTAAGTGTTGTCATTTAAATTCGTGACTTAACCCTTATCAGTCTAGCATGTCAAGTTGGTTAAGTGTTGTCATTCAAGTTCGTAACTTAACCCGCCTACGTGTCATGTCAAATTGGCTAAGTATTGTCGTTCAAGTTCATGACTTAGCCCTACGAATCATGTGTCAAGTTGGTTAAGTGTTGTCTTTCATGTTCATGACTAACCCTATCATGTGGCATTAATTCATTAATGCACCCCAACCTCTCACATCAGACCTGTTGTTGTGGTCACTGGATATACCGGGCGGTTCCGGGCAGAATTACACCACAACTCAGTCTGACCTCGGGTTTCAAGCGCGATATGACCAACTACCCACATTGGATCCTATTGTTTGCAGTAACTGGATTCGCCTGGCGGTTCCGGGCAGAATTGCACTACAAACTCAACCCAACCTCGAGTTGGCCATTTTCAAGTTCATTCTAGTGTCATGTCCATGTTCAAGATTCATGTTAAGTTCGTGTCAAGTTTTCAAGGTAAGTTTCAGGCCTACATCCAGATTCAAGTTATAAAAATGTTCAAGTTTCGTGGCCAGTTTCACACCAAGTTTCCTATAATTACCAATTTTTCCCAACGTTACCCCGTCTAAATATTAGGCTAATAATCTTAGCCTAATTTTCCGTCCGCATGATTTTTGGCATAATATTAGGCTAAAAACTTAGCCTAATTTAACGTACACAAAATTTGCATGAAGAAATTCATTAACATGACATAGGTGTAAACTTGGCATTCTTGGCATAGTCAATATGAACACCATAGGTGTGAACTTGCAAAATAGTCAACATGAATATCATAGGTGTGAACTTGCAACGTAGACTAAATCAACATACATATATGTGAATTTGCAACATAGACTAAATCAACTTACATATATGTGAACTTGCAAATCAATCACGAGCATATGAATAAGTGTGATCTTGAAATATGACATAGGTTTAGCATATGCACATAAACATGTAGATCTAACATGTGGTCACATATGTGATATGATTTTACAACCTAAAACTTGCATAACATGATAAACTACACAACTTATCATAACAGGTTCTACTCTAATATACATATGAATAGACTTATCCATTTAATTCCCAATTCAACATGATAATAAAATAGAACCACAGGCATAGATCAATATCATTCAATTCCACATATAACATAATAAACATTATTATATTATCAATCAATTTTCAAGGCATGACATAACTGAATAAATTGGTTAAAACATCGCAAGCATATAGATCTAATAACATTATGAACATGAAAAGGTTTGAATAATAATCTAGGTTCAAGAACATGGGTAGATCTAAGGATAAATAAAGAAAATAGGTCTGATTAGAAAATCAAGCTTAGATCCAATTTCATAGTTGCAATTCTAGGCAATAACCCCATGGTCATGAATCATAGGTGATTAGCCACTATTGTCCTTGTCATAGTCATAGACAACAGTCTTATTGTTCATAGCCATAGGCATAGTCTTATGTTCACCGTCATAGTCATAGGCATAGTCTTATGTTCACCGTCATGGTCATAGGCATAGTCTTATGTTCACCGTCATAGTCATAGGCATAGTCTTATATTCACTGTCATAATCTTAGGCCATTAACAATAGTTTCAACGTCATAGGCAATATTCCCAATAGTCAAGATCCAAGAAGAAAACAAGAATAGATATGAATCATACATAAATTACTTCCAATTTATACCATGCTCATATTTGATTTATAGTTTTTATCTAAAAGTAACTGGAACTTACAGATCGTGGTCTAAGAAATTTAGATGCATAAGTCAAGTCTAGAAATTTGTCGTAAAACGTTGCGGTGTCGCTGATCTATTCTCTTGAATTGTTGTAGAAGCATTGATCTTTGATTTGAATCGAGTTTGAATGCTTAAGCTTTAATTTGGTGGCGGCGGTCATGGTTCAAGAGGTAAATTAGCAGCATAGCAGTGTAAGAATTATTTGTATGAATTAGGATAGGTCTTAGGATGTATTTATAGGGGTAGCAACTAGTTTAGTCCCTTAGATTAACCCTAGAATAAATCCGGACCATCAAAACACGTCTCAGGCTTCAAAAATGGGTTCTGGGTCAAAATAGGCCGACCAGGTCGACCTGTTCGACCACATGGTCGACCTGGGAGTAGGTCGACCTAAGGTCAACTCTAGGGTTGACCTGACCCCCAGGTCGACTTGCCTGGTCTTGTGCTGCCTGAAATTTGCTGAATCTTCTATAGGCCATAACTTCTTCATCCGGACTCCGATTTTCGAAAAGTCGGACTCTATTTCATGTAAAATTCTGAGGCGAACGCAATGGCGCAACCCGTTTCCCATAATTCTCTTTTTAAAAATTAATTATGCCTTGATTTATGGTTTTAACATGTTATTAAAATTCGGGTTGTTACACATTTTAACATTGAGAACTTGTTGACTTGTATGTTGTGAAATTGGGTCTATCATGTGTTTCATGTAGTTATTTCGATAATCGATCAAAGATGTTTTTAAGGGTGCTATGGCGACCCCACCAGTTTAAATTCCTAGCTGCGCCACTGGTTAGAGAAGCACGAATGCTGAAGAAAGACTCCAATGTGAAGAAGCTCAATGGAAATTAAGAGAGGATGAGGAATTTGAGAGGATCCTTAATCCTCAAGCTGATATAGTGTGCTTTGCTAGGTTAACCATGTTGTTGGTATACGATTTTCTAATTGGTTTTGTGTGTTATCTTTCGTTGTTTGAATTATTAAAAGGTATTTATAACTTTGTTTGACTATGACGAAGGGTATCACATTGATTTTTATATCATTATCTTAGCTATGGTAATTGTTGTTTACAGTTCAAATATAAATGATTATATTCAAATGCATTTTTTGTGTTTAGATAATATAAACTAATATATTCTGTTATAAAGACTGTCACTGGATAATATATACGCTTATTGAAAATGGTAATATTTTGTAAGTGAGATTGTCTTCTGTTTGGTATTTGGTACAAAACATCTACTAATACTTCTATATTTACAATCAAAACAACAGTTATGGTCGGGCTGCCAACTTGACATGACTTTGGTTAAGCTTTTGTATATTAATAGGTTGGTGCAGTTTGCTCTTGAAACTCCTTTTTATAGTCTAACTTTCTATTTGTATTAATACAACTATCACATCTGTCGTGGTTATACATAGAGTTTGATGTCCTTTTTTTTTAGTTTGTTTTGCTTTTAATATGAACAACACTGGTGCGGTGTTAAGAAAACTCCAAATATAAATATTAAAGATTAGCTGAAAACCGTTAATCTAATTTATGTACATTGTTTGCCATTAGTTGTATAATGTCTATGCACAACATTTTTCATGCGAATTAAATGTATTTTTAGAAATGTTAAAGCAATGTTATAGAAAATTTATTTACGATCATTCCCTTTTGTGGTTGTAATGTAAAATATAACAATTAAAAATAGTTATACAAATTTCATTCTGCAATGTTCAATAACTGTTGCAAATGATGTTTGGTTAACATTTAAACAGCGTTGTCTACCTTTATTTGCAATGGTGATCAAATATGATTAAAATACAAAATAGCACGTTTAAAAATAGTTGTGCAGAACTAATACACAACCTTTACTAAAAAGTTGTAGATGATGGTTCCACAATGGAAGAATACAATTGCTTAAATTAATTTGCAACGTATGGGGATCATTGAAAAAGAAGATATACAATATATAAATATTGTTATAGGAAAACATGTCAAAATATTTGAAATATGTTTTCATTTTCTAGATCATAACATTTAAAAAACATGGTAAACAGTTTTTCATTGTTTTTGTTTTCACTATATTTATGTGGTGTTGTAACCAACTTCTCTACAATGTTTTGTACAACGTTGTAAAAGGGACCCACCTTTCGCAATTGTAAATAAAACAACATTATGATAAATGTTGTTAAAATATTATATTACATTCATTCAGTGTTGAAAATAGTTTTTTTTATTGTAGCTGTATTAACTCCGTTGTAGTCATAAATGCCCACTCGAACTGTCTTTGCTAAGCGAAAAAACACAAGAATGGATCTTTTTCGTAAAGGGGTGGCTGCAAAGAGAAGGAGACTCAGCAGGAATGGCCAAGATACAGATAAAGGATAGGAGAATAGTATTACACTGGTTGATAGAAGGGCTCTGCAGAAAGGTCTAAATGTGAGAAATGATGGTCTCTTCAATCTCAAAGGGAGATGATACCAAGGAAAGGTCAGGATGAAGAATCTGACGGATAAAAATGAATGTTATTATTCTTTCTAATATAAGAATGGAAGAATTAAGTATAGCTGACTGAAAGATAGAAAAAAAATCCAAGAGTCTCATTTCAAATAAGATTGCTTACAGGAGTTTAGTTACATAACCTATACAGGCCTGACCTTGGGCATAGGCAACCTAAGCGGTCGCATAGGGCTCCTGATCCGGCGGGAGGAGGGGGAGGAAGAAGAGGGCCTGAAAGTTTAGGGTTTTCTAATTAAAAGGGTTACTTATTGTTTGTATTTGCCTCTTGGAATGTGAAATATCTGCAGCCCAGTGGTACTGCACACAACTTGGTAGCCTACATACAGAGTTTAAGTGCAGGTGCCTTTAATTTTTCTTTTCCTTACTCTAATTTTGCACCAGCCTTGCATAAAATTTTGGTCTTGAATTTTTTGTTCATCTAGGGCCTCGATTTGCCCAAGGCTGGCGTTGAATCTATATAATAAATTCTGGATAGAAAAATGCAAGGCAAAGAGCGGATGAGATTTGATCTGTTAACATATCAAGCGGCTAGGAAATAAACACGTCCCTCGTGGCACATCTCCCACTTCTTCCAGCCCGTCTCTCATGAAACACGTAACTGAAACACCCCACCTCCGTCAAGGTCACTCACAGAGGGAATGCCTTAACTTCGATGGAGCATTATAGGTAAAAGATGCAGATAAATTACAAGACAGATGAATAAAGCAGCAGAAAATAAAGTCATTTTATAAACAACTTAATTCAGTCAAGCTTTTACAACAATTTCCTCAATCATACTTAAATGTAATACATATAACTTCTGTTTTGATTTAAAAACTTCCAAGAATAAAAGAAGCATAAAAACAATGATATTCTCCAATAAAGCACGAACCAACCATAGCAGTGGAGGAGAGAGAGTCCAAAGCGATACACCAACTAATCTTCAAGCTTGGAAAGAGAAGAGATCTAAGTTAAGCTGAGTTATTCCCTCCCTGACTACCTGGAGGGAAACGGAAGAAAAGAGGCGAAAAACAAACTAGGTCAGACATAAGTCTGGTAAGTCCAGTGATCTTTCAGCATGCAAACCAGATAAAGGATCATGACATGAATAAACCGAAAATAGAACAATACCATAAAAACAAGGTAACTAAAGACAAGATAAGTGCAAGGTGAACTGAATGCGCTTTTACTTTTTCTCTGCTTCGCTACTACTATGTTAATCTGATTTCTATTTTTGTCTCTGCACCACCTAACTAGTGTCCCAACTAGTAATCTGTATAAAATGATAATCGTGATCCCAACCCCCGTAATTGTGGTAGCTTTCAGGTGTACATCTATCGTGAGGATTCCACCCCAATCAGCCTAATTGGCATTAACATGTTAGATGTACCCTTAGTACCCTATCGATCGGCTCCTTACTTGTATTCATGTTCCATGTGTCTGTGTTAATCGGCCCTCTCTTGCGTGTAGATACCCTGTGCTGGTCCCACCATAAGGTGTATCAATCCTTATGATAGCGACCCGACACGATTCAAGATGCACAGTGTATAACTACTGGTACCCAGTGCCTGCTTTTTCCCACTTAGGAGTATGTGCACGCCCGTAAACCGTCGGAACCTACACTGACATACCCCCTGCCGCTGCTTTGACCGCTTATAATTAACCCAGTAATCGTGCCCTACCCTGCCTAATTCAGGGTACCGTGATAGGCCCATGCGGGTTATTGCTGAAATGGGTCCCCATTACTAGGGTTTCCTATTGGTTAAGTTTGTGGGCCTATATTTACTAATATTACCCACCAACCCGATATGTACTTGACCCTCCCATCGATTCAAGCATTTTTAATAAACGGTTAAGTTTTGTGGGCCTATATGTACTAATATTACCCACCTACACGAGACGTACTTAATCCTCCCACCGATTCAAGCATGTTTGTTAAATAGTTAAGTTTTGTGGGTCTATATTTACTAATATTACCCACCAACCCGATATGTACTTAACCCTTCCACTGATTCAAGCATGTTTATTTAATGGTTAAGTTTTGTGGGCCTATATTTACTAATATTGCCCACCAACCCGATATGTACTTAACCCTTCCACTGATTCAAGCATGTTTATTTAATGGTTAAGTTTTGTGGGCCTATATTTACTAATATTACCCATCAACCCGATATGTACTTAACTCTCCCGCGCATTACGCCATATTAGTTAAGTGTTGTCCGCTCATGTTAACTTAACCCACTCATTCATCATGTCATGTTGGTTAAGCATTTCTTATTAACTTGACCCTCCTTACTTATCATGTTGGATCAGTTAAGTGTTTCCTATTAACTTAACCCCGTTCGTTCATCAAGTTATATTGGTCAAGTGTTTCTTGTTAACTTAACCCCACGTATTCATCTTGTTGTACTGGTTAAGTGTCATCAATCAATTCAAGTTAACTTAACCCACCTACATGTCATGTTACTTTGGTTAAGTGTTGCCTTCTTGTGTTAACTTAACCCTACTACAAATCAAGTTATATTGGTTAAGTGTTGCGCTCTTATTTTAACTTAACCATTCCATAAATCAAGTTATATTGGTTAAGTGTTTCTAAAATTACTTAACCTCACCCACTTGTCTAATTAACATGTTATAAAGGTTAAGTGTTCTAAATTTACTTAACCTCACCCACTTGTCTAATTAACATGTTATAACGGTTAAGTGTTCTAAATTTACCTAAATTTACTTAACCTCACCCACTTGTCTAATTAACATGCTATAACAGCTAAGTGTTCTAAATTTACTTAACCTCACCCACTTGTCTAATTAACATGTTATAACGGTTAAGTGCTCTAAATTAACTTAACCTCACCCACTTGTCTAATTAACATGTTACAACGGTTAAGTGTTCTAAATTTACTTAACCTCATCCACTTGTCTAATTAACATGTTATAACGGTTATAAATTTACTTAACCTCACCCATAAGTTTAGTTAACATGCTGAATTGGTTAAGTGTTTCCTTAATTGACTTAACCCTACCAATCTTGACTTAGCTTTATTAAAGCACCAACCACTCACATTAGACAGGTATTGTTGTGGTCACTGGATGTGCCGGTCGGTTCCAGGAAGTTTTACACCATAACTCAGTCTAACCTCGGGTCCTTTTTGGGCTCTATGCACTAACCACCCACATTAGACAGGTATTGCTGTGGTCACTGGAGGTGTCGGTCGGTTCCAGGCAGTTTTACACCACAACTCAGTCTAACCTCGGGTTAGGCATATTCGTCTTTTCTAAATTTACATATTTCTTATTTATGACAAATTCCATATGTAAATTATTCCCAATTTAATTATGCCATAACTATCCTTTTAATTATGCTCACAATTAATGGTATACTAAATATACCATTTCATGAACCAATCTATGCCATGTAATTTTTCATGTTTATCCTACATGTTTACATGTAAATTATAAATCAATTATTGTCATGGCCCACTTTCCTTCTAAATCACGTTCAAAAATTTAGGTATATAGATTATACCATTTCATGCCACTTATCATGCTTATGTGTCAAACATGTCAATTACATGTAATTTCATGTTTTCCCCAACGTTACCCCCATTGTACGTTCGCAAAATTACATAGAATGTTAGGCTCGATATTTTAGCCTAACTTATAAAACAAAAAGGGGAAAAGAGGAACTTTGCAACATTCCAACATCATACGAAAGTATGGATCTAACTACACTTATGTCACATGGATTTGGCATAGAACAATATACTTTTAACTATGAACTTGCAAATTTGATCAATGCAACATGAACAACAAGCATATTGAAACACCCCACCTCTGTTAAGGTCACTCACAAAGGGAATGCCTTAATTTCGGTGGAGGGTTATAGGTAAAAGATGCAAATAAATTACAAGACAGACAATTAAAGCAACGACAAATAAACAAAACTTTATTTCATTGATAAACAGCTTGTACAAAGAATGTTTTACAATACCAGTATCCTGTCTTGTTTAACAAAAATAAAGAAGCATAAAATGATTTCCCCAAATAAAGCATGAGCCAGCCATAGCAGTAGAAGAGAGAGTCCAAGGCAACACGTCAAAGAGACTTCAAGCTTGGAAAGAGTAACGGTCCAAACAAACCTGAGTTATTCCCTCCCTGACTACCTGGGGGGGAACAGAAGAAAAGAAGACTAGAGAAAACGGGTCAGACAATAAGTCTGGTAAATTCATTGATTACTAGCATTTAAACAAGGAAAAGGGATCATGACAGGAGTAACAGAACATAGGACAATACCCTAATATAAGACAAGATAGGTTGAATATGCGATCGCACCCATTACTATA
Source organism: Allium sativum (assembly GCA_030737875.1). Classification (NCBI taxonomy): domain Eukaryota; kingdom Viridiplantae; phylum Streptophyta; class Magnoliopsida; order Asparagales; family Amaryllidaceae; genus Allium; species Allium sativum. The sequence goes on along the minus strand of CM060915.1, from coordinate 577,891,631 downwards.
ATATATGCACCACCTAACTAGTGTCTCGACTAGTAATCTGTATAATACGATCCCAACCCCCGCAGTTGTGGTAGCCTTCAGGTGTATATCTATATTTGAGGATTCCACCTCAATCAGCCCAATTGCCATGAATATGTTAGATGTACCCTTACTACCCTATCGATCGGCTCCCTACTTGTATTAGCTTGTCATGTGTCTGTGTCAATCGGCCCTCCCTTTCTTGTAGCTACCCTGTGTTGGTTCCACCATAAGGTGTATCAATCCTTATGATAGCGACCCCCGACACGATTCAAGAATGCACAGTGTAAAACTACTGGTACCCAGTGCCTGCTTTTTCTCACTCCGGAGTACGTGCACGCCCGTAAACCGTCGGAACCTACAATGACGTACCCCCTGCCGTTATCTTTGACCGCTTATAATTAGCCCGGTAATCGTGCCCCACCCTACCTAGTTTCAGGGTACCATGATACATCTATGTGGGTTACTGCTGAAATGGGTCCCCGTTACTAGGGTTTCCTACTGGTTAAGTTTGTGGGCCTATATATACAAATATTACCCACCAATCCAATATGTACTTAACCCTCCCACCGATTCATGCATGTTTATATAATGGTTAAGTTTTGTGGGCCTATATTTACTAATATTACCCACCAACCCGACATGTACTTAACCTTCCCACGGATCCAAGCATGTTTATTTAATGGTTAAGTTCTGTGGGCCTATATTTACTAATATTACCCTCCAACCCGATATGTACTTAACCCTCCTACTCGTCATGTCATGTTGGTTAAGTGGTTCTTATTAACTTAACCTTTCTCACTTATCATGTTGGATTGGTTAAGTGTGACTTATTAACTTAACCCTATTCATTCATCGGGTTATTTTGGTTAAGTATTCCCCATTTAACTTAACCCCATTAGCTTATCAAGTTATACTGGTCAAGTGTCATTAATCAATTCAAGTTAACTTAACCCATCCACGCGTCAGGTCATGTTGGTTAAGTGTTTCCTTCTGGTGTTGACTTGACCCTACCTCAATTCATGTTATATTGGTTAAGTGTTGCCCTCTCGTGTTGACTTAACCCTTCCCATACATCATGTTATATAATTGGTTAAGTGTTTTCCTCTTGTATTACTTAACCCCACCACAAGTCATTATATATTTTGGTTAAGTGTTACCTTAGTTAACTTAACCCTATCATCTGCTTAATTAACATGTTACAACGGTTAAGTGTTCTAAATTTACTTAACCTCACTCACTTGTCTAATTAACATGTTGTAGCGATTAAGTGTTCTAATTTTACTGAACCTCACACACTTGCCTAGTTAACATGTTATTACGGTTAAGTGTTCTAATTTTACTTAACCTCACCCACTTGCCTAGTTAACATGTTATTACGGTTAAACATTTACTTAACCTTATCCACTTGTCTAATTAAAATGGTGTAACGGTTAAGTGTTCTAATTTTACTTAACCTTACCCACTAGCCTAGTTAACATGTTATTACGGTTAAGTATTCTAATTTTACTTAACCTCACCCACTTGCCTAGTTAACATGTTATTACGGTTAAACATTTACTTAACCTTACCCACTTGTTTAGTTAACATGTTATAATGGTTATGTGTTTCCTCAATTACTTAACCCTATCAATCCTAGCTTGATTATTCATGAGCTTTAATTCATTAATTAAAACACCAACCTCTCACATTAGACAGGTATTGTTGTGGTCACTGGATATGCCGGTCGATTCTGGGAAGATTTACACTACAACTCAGTCTAACCTCGGGTTCTTTTGGGCTTGATGCACTAACCACCCACATTAGACAGGTCTTGTTGTAGTCACTGGATATGTCAGTCGGCTCCGGGCAGATTTACACCACAACTCAGTCTAACCTCGGGTTAGGCATATTCGTCTTTTATAAATTCACATATTTTCTATATATGTCTAATTTCCTTATGTAAATTAATCTTAATTTAATCATGCCATAGTTATCCTTTGATTATGCTCACAATAAATGGTATATCAAATATACCATTTTATGAACAAATCTATGCCATGAAATTTTCATGTTTATCCTTCATACTTATAAGTAAATTATAAATCAATTATTGTCATGGCCCACTTTTCCCCTAAATCATATTCATAATCTTTGGTATATAAAAATTATACCATTTAAATGCCACTAATCATTGGCATGTGCCAAACATGCCAATTACATATAATTTCATATTTACCCTAACGATATCCCCCGTTTGCACGTTCGCAAAATTAAAGGAATGTTAGGCTTGATATTTTAGCCTAACTTATAACCAAAAAAAGGGAAAAGCGAAGAACATGAAATATTCTATCAGCATAAAAATATTTGACATATAGATTTGGCATAGGATAATGAACTTGCAAATTTAGATCCGATTAACATGAATCATAGCATATGAATTTACATAGAACTACACAAATTAAACTTGTCATGTAAAGGTGAACTCGTGACTAAGTTGGATCTAATAATCATGTAAACTTGATATAGGTCTAGCATGGAGGTTTGACATATAAATACAACTTTAAACCACAACCTAGCATATTAACTTATGTATGCCAAAACATAAGAAAGCTACTATAAACATATTTAAATCGGAACTTAGCATGATGACTTATGTGTGTTATACATAAGAGGGTTGTTATAAACATATTCGAATTACAACTTAGCATGATAACTTATGTGTGTTAAACATAAGAGAGCTACAAATCAAATCTTGCAACATAAATAGATTCAACTTAACATGGATCTAAATATACATGAATGTTGATCTAACATATAAGCATGTGTTTTAGATCATAAACTTGCAAGTAATCACCAAATTATAACATGACATGTTTCACCATTCGGTTGGCATAATAAATCCAATACCCAATCATAATAGATTCCAATAACTTTCAATATAGTACGCTCATCATCACAAACATATGATCAATCGCAGCGGTAGTTTGAGAATCAAACTTTATTTATCTTATACATAGGCATCATTCTATATTCGAATTACAACATGTCATGATTTCAATTAAAAGAACGTTTAAATCTACGTAATAACCAACTTATAAAACTAAAAAGGAATTCTTGATATCTAAAATCTGAATTCTGAAATTGGTAAGCTCGCCTTTGATGTAGATCGTTGAATTTGATTACTTTTAATTTGATTTTGATATAGGCTTTTATCTCATTTCTGAATCGAAAACGGTGACGGCTATTCCAAGTTCTCTATTGACGGCATGATAGTTCTACGATTATTTTTGTGTGGTTTTTAGGTTTGAGCATTAGGTTGTTTATATAGAATTTCAATTTAATTATAGCCGTCGGATGAATCTAGGGTTAACCACAACCATTCAGTCAGGGTTGGGTGACACCTCAGCCCTAATGACTCAGCAAGGAGTCAGAAAGGACTCAGCAATGAGTCGTAGTATGGACCAGATCACACCAGAAAGCTGTGCAGGCTTTCTGCTCGGCCTGGGCGCACTTGGCAGGTGCGCCAGTGCAACTTTTGTACTGGCGCACTTCCCAAGTGCGCCAGTGCATTTTTTTTCTTTTTTCCTTCTGGTTTTCTGCTTTAACTTCGTTCGTCCATATCTCCTTCACACGGTGTCCGTTTTACGCAAAATCAGACTCTGTCTCAAGCAGAATTCCGAGACGAACGCAATGGCGTAACCCGTATCCCTTAATCTTCACATTTGAAAGTAAATATTCTTTGATTCATTACTATAACGTTAACAGAAAATACAGGGTGTTACACATATGAATTTACATAAAATATACAAGTTAAACTTGGCATGTAGTGGTGAACTTGCAAATTAGATCTATCATAAAGGCATATGGATCTAACATATAAAGTTGTAGATCTAAACATATAAGGTTGTAGATCTAATCATGTATGCATATTGGCTCTAAACAATTAGGCATAAACGACATGACTTAGCCTAAAACTTATATGTATCATAATATCACCAACTTACATATGATAATTTCAATCCCAAATTCGTATACAACATCATAGGTTTACTCACCAATTTCCACATAACATGATAGGTTCGATAGACCACAATAGTTCATAGGCATATATGATAGAATAGACATGAATAAACATGAATCAACATCACATACAACTTGATACAATTCTATTTTACAATTCATTACAAATCATGTCTTTAATTTATTCACATCTGAAAGATAACTACACTTACAAACAAAAAGGAATTCTTGAGTTATGGGATCTGTATTTTGAAATTGAATTGCTCGCCTTTGATGTAGATCGTTGAATTCTCTTAGTTGAATTAGATTAGATTTAATTTTATTTTGGTGTAGCTTCTATCTTGACTTTGAGTTGAAAGAGATGACGGCAATTCTAGGTTCACCATTGACGGCATGACGGCTCTAGGAATATTTTTGTGTGGCTTAGGGTTTAGATTTAGGTTGCTTATATAGAAGTTTGATTTAATAGGAACCGTCAGATTAACCTAGAGCAAATCAAAGCCATTCAGACAAGATAGAATAGCCACATCAGCCCTAATGACTCAGCAAGGAGTCCATCAGAACTAATCAGATGCCACATCTGCCTTAGAGCGAATCGGCCCACGGGTTGACACCCAAACACCCTGAATCAACCCCTAGTCGACCCAGCGAGGCTCGGGTCGACCTCAAAAATGGGCCGGTTCGGTTATTCCCCCTCCCGATTCGCTGTTTTGAACTTTTTTGCATATTTATTTATTTATTTTATATATATATCTATATTTTTTTCTCATGTGCATACAAACTTCAAGGCTTAATAACTTCTTCATAAAGTATCCGTTTTATGCAAACCAAATGTCTATCTTGACCAAAATTTTGAGACGAATGTAAAGGTGCAACCCATTTTACTTAATTCTTCTTCTAAAAATTAAGTGTTCTTGAATTTGTTAATTTTAATATTCTCAGAAAATTCGGGGTGTTACAGTAACCCTCTGTATGAACATACAATTAAACATTGGTTATCCATCCCACTTATTCCAGCACGTCTGTCATGCAACGTCTCCCACTACTCTCAGTCTTTTCCCACTCTCTTTTTCTTCGACTAAATCTAAAAGCAACGAGTTTTTAACTTACAACTCTATTAGATTTCGTATGCCAAACCGAATTTTTCTTTAAGGATAATTAACAAACTTAGACTAGTTTTAAAAAGATATAACTGATATAAGTCTGTTTCAAAAGTTATTACAAATGTAGACCTGTTTTGTCCAGGTGAGTATGCAGGCGAGTTTTGAAAACTCGCCTGTGTGCGAGTTTTCAAAACTCGCCCATATAAAATTGCATAAAAGAATGTTTGGGTTAGTTGGTAGATGTCTGTGATCTCTTATTGAGGCACCCAAGTTCGAATCATGTCAACTACATTTTTTTAGCTAATATGAACTCCTTAAAACTAATTGACGGGACCGAACAACACTGCAACTTCCATTAAACCTGTATGGTGGGCTACTTCGTTATCTACAATTTTTATGTCCAATTTTTAAGAGCTTGCATGCTTCATCAAGTTCCAAAGCATCAGTTATTGATCTATCTAAAATTTTTGAGAGGTTTCCCCCTTTATTGAGAACCCAGGTTTGTAATATGATAAGTCCATGTGCAGCATCTAGTGACTGAAAGAAATTATTGGATTCTATGAGTTATAATGGACAATTTGCATGTGTCTTATGTACAAACTAACAACAACAACAATGATGATAATAATAATAAAACAAACAGTTACTAAACATCAATTACTGGCTTTTATTTAAATAATAAAGATTGATTACACATTAGTATTTGCATTGCATCATTCTTCATGAGCAAAATTCTACTTACTCTTGTTTTGTGAGTTAAATAGGTACAATGTTTCAAAATAATGAGGAAATGGAACAAGAAACAACTTTTTAGGAGTGATTCATAAACGATAGCAATGTTAAAACAACAATGGAAACCAATTACCGATAAATAATCAGTCTACTTTGTTTATTGTTTATTTAGTACTATGGAATAGTACTTTGTTTGCACTTCCAGAATAGGCGTGAACAGAGCTAAACTTATTCTTCCATGAAGGGTATTTATTTATTTATGGTTATTTATACAACATTGTTCATGGATTTCCAGTTATCTTTCTAGACATAACTCAGCTTTGTAAACACGAGCAAAAACTACACTACCATGTTTCAGGTTTTGCCAATGAACATAATATCTTAGTAATCAGCTACTTGAGGATTGGTTAATACAAATAAAGGATACAGATATTGAATTAGTAGCATCATTTTCCATTAAACATGGGAATGTAATTATGTTCTATTCTAGGGTACAAATTCACTGGCCAACCGCAGTAATAAGAAAATATATATATGATGTAAACATACTCTTACTAATCTATTAGCTGAATACTGATGGCAAAATACATGTTAGGCTTGTACTTCTACAAATATATTTCTTAAATTCTTACTGCATAGCGGTAACAATACTGGTAGATGTGTGCTGTTTGGTCCCATCAATTAGTTTTGAGGAGTTCATATTAAGCTAAAAAAATGTAGTTGACATAATTCAAACCTGGGTGCCTCACCAAGAAGACAGACCCATCTACCAACCAACCCAAACATTCTTTTGTGCAATTTTATATGGGCGAGTTTTGAAAACTCGCACACAGACGAGTTTTCAAAACTCGCCTCCATACACATCTGGATAAAATAGGTATATGTTTATAATAACTTTTGAAACAGGCTTATATCAGTTATATCTTTTTAAAACTGGTCTACGTTTGTTAGTTATCTTTTCTTTAAACGTTTCACTTTTTGATGGATTTGTATTCAATATAGTATCTTATAAATTGTTCTATTCTTTTGCTCTTACATACGGGGATATATTTTTATTTGTTTTGGTCTTTTGGCTGTGGAGTTCTACATTCTAATCCTCGCTATGTTTTAATCCGCGCATGTGAATTTGATGGAAACATGAAAGCTTGATGCCAACATCACCATCATTTACTGAGCAGTTGTATAATCATATAGTTTTGTGCAAAACAAAAGAGTGATTTCACAATGCATGCAACGGATGTTACGTTAACCTCCTATGATATTTATCCCTACGTATGAATTTGGTAGTAAATATTATTGTCGGATGTTAATCCAGAAGTTTCAAAGTTTGAGCAGGAAGAAACTTTGAAGGCCAAGGTCCAAAGTTATTTCATGTAAATAATACCAAGCTATTGCATGACAGAGAAAGCAAGAAGCTATTGAATGCAAGCTATTGCATGTCTTAGAGATGAAGGCTATTGCACGCAAGCTATTTCAAGTTGCAAGTCGCAAGTCAAAGAAATAATCCTCCCTATCTCACACGTGCAAGCTATTAGTTGAGGTATGAAACCATATGTTTTAAATATTGACGTGTTGCTGAAGGCTTTTTATGTATCTTTCACATGGAGGGCGTCGTTAGCTGAAGGCTTTTTATGTACTTCATTTGTTTTAAATATTGCTTTATTTAATCTTCAAACTGAGTTACATGATAATAACTATATGTTTTACTTATAAGATTCCATGTTGGTTCACTCATTTGAAAACTGAGAAGTATGATTTTATAGGAATACATCCAAAGTGAGCTCATCAATTATACCCCTTTCATATCATAATTTATTCCTGATCATCAGGTTCAGCTGCGTTTTTTTATTGTAAAAGCATTGTATTTTGTTCATAATTAACCAGACCAAGCGTTGGAATACATTATCCAGGACACTGGACGTACATCGGGAACAGCATGCTCATAGAGAGAGACAGGTGGATAAGCATTTACTGAGAGAAGAATGATAACAATGCTACTGCTGTAGCTTGTATCTTTCACATCTTCTCTTTAAAGCAGGGCGGAAAACTGGACCACATCTTCTCTTTAAAGCAGAACTCCAAATTGGACCGACTCGGAACGATACAGTCTAGCAAAAGTTTGAGCTGTTGACCCAACAGTATTAAATCGGACCGAATTGAATAGTTGCGCTAACAATCTTATGATAAAAATATAGCTAATTCCTTTCTAATTATTAATTTTAACAATCTATATCTATGTTGTTATAATAATAATAATTGTTATCACAAAGGAGAAAGTTATAGTTTTAGTATAATAGTTTCTATATCTCCTTTTTTTGGATAAATGCGAGTTATCTTATTTAATGTTTATTCATTGATTAAAATTGATGTTTGGTCATTGTATTAAAGCAATCTCACTAGTCATTAAATGTAAAATTGAAGTATTCATATAGTTAGAAATCGATCTTTCAATTTTTGATAACCCTTTTGTGGTTATGTTTATTTCTGCTTTTTCTTTAAAAAAGAAAAAAAAAATGATATCATTGTGTTTTTTACCCTTTAGGTTACACTGCATGACGCAGTTGCAAATTGGTTGTTGATGGAAGTAATTATCTTATTTCATATTTAATACGGGTTCAAACCAGACTGAACCAAAACCGAACTGTAATATATTAAGTGTGGTACTAAAGGCACTCTTCCTCTTCCTATTACCACAACTAAAAATACCACAAAAATCACTCTTCCCAATACTTCACATTAAAAAATAAGGGTTAGCACCGTTTATATTTATTTCTCTCTCTCAGCTTCAATTCGTCCGTTCTTTCTCTTTCGAAAATCGTAGACTGCCATGATTTTTGTTTTCGACGTGTTCATTCATCTTTTTCTGCGTTGAATTCTTTGTTGCTACAAGAATGAGTGGTTACAAATAAAAAGGTTGTGAATAAAGATCGAATTTAGCAAAATAGAAGAAGTGAAGATGAGTTTTGAAGCCGTGAAAAGCAACGGCGGTAAAGGAACGAACGAATTAGAGTTTTGGATTAGGGTTGAATACGTGATTATTTCGGCAATTAATGGTTGAGTGAGAGATTAGACAGAGATCAATGTGATATTAGGACGCATACAAAATTTAATGTATTTTAATTTTTCAGTTGTATTATTAGGAAGAGGAAATTGGGTGCCTTTAGCACCGCATTATATTAAAACTGAAACAAAACCAATTCGTTTAAACGTGTAGTATAATTAGTTGTATTTTTGATGAAGTGGTTTGATCTCCAACCCATATCAAATCGACCCGAAAATGAAATGAATAGAAAACTATCAAAATTATAAGCTAAACCCAAAAAATTTTGATTTTATCTTGGAGGTAGATGACGGGCTTCAACTATATGTGGGTTTTCAAGGATACTCCTGTGAGGCCAAATTGCACATGTGATGCATGAAAAAATTACTACTGGATGTGAAGAGATTTCTAATAAGGAGGAGCTTAATATCTTCATTAGGCTTAGCTTTTCCTTTGCCTGGCTTTGGTGACATGAGAAGAGCAACACCTATTTTAAAGATAAATCTGAAAGCTTTAACTCAGATTCCTAATTATGTTTACATATGGGAAGGTACTGAGCATTGTAATTATGTTGAGAGTTGGATGATTGCATAGAATCAAGAGTGAAGAATAGGGGAAGAAGCAACAATGCTTGACGTTGGAGCTGTATAAGGAGAGTTTAGATAACTGTTCATTTATGATGGTAGTTGTCATTTCGCTATAGCTTGTATATGGGCTAAATTTTGCGCTTGTGTAAATGATTTTTTGTTAATATATGTTGTGCATATGTTGGGTTGTTCCATATATGTGGACGTGTTAGATTAGACTTCCTGTCATTTTTTGAATGTTTGAAATATTATGCATGTGTTGTTTTGTTTAAAACATCAATGTATAAATCGGAATGCTACAAATTTATGTATTTATTCATATCATATCGATTCTCTCCTTTTGGCTTGAAAGTCATTATCATAACAAATGAGTTTTTTGACTTTTCAAAAGCAAAAGGACCAATAAGCTAAAATGCTTTTGCTTTCAATTGTCAAACGGCCCCTCGGGGGTGTTTAGATTGTAATGTACTCTTCTTAGTAAAATTTTAAAAACTAAAATATGAGTCACCCTTTAGCAAAGCCCAACATTTACTACGAACCGTTCCAGCCAATTACATATTTCCGAATCTGAAATTTTTGTTCCCTAAATCAAATCGACAATCGGGGAAAATAATTCATGGAATGGATTGACATGAAGGAGACGCGAGAGGGAGGGAGGGAGGGAGGTTTGGTGCGTCGGTGGGAAGCTGCTGATGGCTGCAGGTTGATGGTGGCGCGGTATCTTGAAATTAGCGTGCAAAAATTATGGTGATCGGGCATGCTTTGGTCTGGGGTACAGGATGAAATGCAGGAACGTGAAATAATAGCAACCATAGAGAAAATTTGGTTATGTCATGTTTTGATGCAAATTTCGAGGTAAGAAACTAGTCTGTATAAAATCCAGGATATCAAATAAAGGAATATGAAATTGTCTTTGCTGCAGGGAATAAATAAACTTCAGAAGAAGAAGAAAAGGAACAGTGACAAAGGACGTATAAAAACACAAATATGTTTATTCATTCACGAAGACTTACAGCTTTCAATACTACCTCAGCTATAAGCTATTACAAAACAATTAGTTGCATGGCTTCAATGGTGCACCACAGAGACATTTGTTATGTTCAAAGTATACAGCAGGGAAAGTTTGAAAATGTCCACCACTCGGTATCTTCCCACACAAATTGTTATAACTAAACACGACCATTGTCAAATTAGGAACTTCAGTTATCTGATTTGAAATGCTCCCATATATCTCATTTCTACTTATATCCAAATAAGTCAAAGCCAACGGGTACTTAACATTAGTTAGATCAAAACTAAAGTTATTGGAGTACATGGAAATAGAGGTAATAGTCTTGTTTCTTCCAAACAGAAGGGACAAGTCTCCTTTTAACTTATTGTCATCCAAGTAGCAGGCAAAAAAGTTGACATCAGCAAAAGACTTTGGTATTCTTCCTTTCAACTTGTTGCTTGATAAGTAAAGAAATACATTGGAATTTTGTGATAGTTTACTGAACAATTTTGTAGGGATGGTGCCAGTAAGTTGGTTATCATGCAGAGAGAGCGAACTGAGGTGAACCAGGTCTGCAAGAGAAGGCGGGATTGTGCCTACCAACTTATTTTTGGATAAATCTATTTGTTGAATAGAAGTAAGCTGTGAGAGAAATGCAGGAACAGAACCAATGATTTGGCAATTTGATATCACTAGAGACTGGAGGGTCTTTAGTTTAGTTATCTGGAGTGGTATTGGTCCCGTTAATCCAGGCATGTAATCAAAACGTATTGTTTTGAGCGCTGTTAGATCTCCAAGCACAGCTGGTATCGTACCTGTGGCGATCATTAATATATGTATAAGGAAATAGCAGTTAAGATATGACAGCATATGAAAATTAGGAGTGTTAGCAGGTTATAGACAAACCATTGAGATCCATGTCAGGAGGATCAAAACTGTTTCCAGACAAAACTAAAGAAGTGACACGTCCAGTGGTGTCGCATAGAACGTAATTCCAGTTGCAGCAGTCGTTGGTCGAGTTTGCCACCCAGTCTGGATATGAGGAGTAAAAGCTTCCATCAGGGAAGGAGTCCTTGAATGCAAGAAGAGCAGCTCTGTCTGCTTTGTTGCATGTTACTGCGTTTGCAAAAAGAGATGAAGAAGCAAATAATGTGGCGATGACGGCAACAATGGTAAGATTATGGTTGATCATCTTTAAGATCTGCAAAGTGTGTGTGGTATAATTGGTAATGACCTTGGCTTCATTTATAGCTAGCCACAGATATATCATATATGGGAGCAGTGCATATTGATGATTGTTTCAATGAGTAGACATCGTTGTTGAGTGTCAATGGCTGCTGAGTTGTAGGCCGGACACGAACGTGACATTGTTGAATCCCCTCTTTGATAATAATAGATGATATGCTGGCATTTTTCAATGTTTACATATTTGACTAATTTTGTCTTATCGATTCAAAATCTACAAGGAACACTGCCATGCGACATATCTTAAACAGCTGGAAAGCTATCAAGTTTTTATAATGCTAACTTGCGTGTAGAACACAGACAGTTTAGCTAGCCTTGCACCATGGTTGTTCACATCCCAAACACATGCACATCCACCAAGCCAAACAAACTTACTTCAGGGTAACGGGTAAATCCAAAACAAATTCTTAGCAAGCAGCAAATTAAACTGACAACAGTGTTCTACAATCTCTATGTGCACACACTTCATTAACCACTTTTCCAAAGGGAATCTAGAATTTTATTTATAATTTTCATTTTTCCTTCCTCGACGATTGAAATTATAAGAAAACCTAACTTCCATTATCAGACAGTTTAATTAATAAAGATAACAAAAATGGAGAACAAAAATATAAAAAAAAGTTTGTTTAAAAGTTATTTTTTTGAAATGGTCTTTAGACCGGTTTGACTGTTGATGAAGTTTGCATCAACTTATTTTTATATTGTTTTGCTAAATACAATACGTTTTATTTTTACAAGTGAACTCCAACGGTCTATGTTTGATAGATGAAATAATTCAGAAGTGCTTGTATATTCGGCTTTTCTTTTTCTCAAAATCCAAGGAAAGAAATATGAAATTCAAATGTTCACGCCCCAAAGTCATGCAAAATTACCAAATTGACCCTACGATACCCACATTATATATTGTATCACACATTTTATCCAATTTTCCAGCGGGATAATGTGGCATCGTTCAAAATAATAATATGAAATTGAATGGCTTCTCAATGGAAATTGGTAGAGTAAGAGAGTTTTTTCTTTCTCTTTAATGGTTGGCTAGCTTTTAAAATTTTCCACCTCATGGTAGAGCTCAAATATATATTTTTATTCCTAGTTTGAAGTACTTGGTTCAAAAATAAACATACCTTGACATGGGTCAAATTTGAGCAAGGCGGGAATTCAAATTTAAGTAGCATAGATTGGAGACTAGTTAGGGAAGAAGACCCTCATTCGATCAGTTGTAGTTTGATTTGAAGGGAGTTCTGATTGTTTTTGTTTTCCTTTTTTCACTTTTTGTGCGGGTTCAAAAATGTTCTGAGATGTTTTTGCCTTGAAGTTTGCTTTAGATTTGATCCCATGTTAGCATTGCGCTTAGGGGTTCAGTTTCAAAGCGAGCTTCAAAAAATTTCAATGGCTCAGGGCCTTTTGTGGCTTCGTCACGTTGAGTAGTAATTGCTTTGTTCATCATGATCGAGTATTTTCATGAATTAAACTAATGAGTGGTATTTCTAGCAAGTGAAAATATATTTATAAACCATTTCTGGCTACAAGTGATAGTATTCTATTCAACTAGCATGGAAGCACTAGCACATTTGAGCAGGAGCGGCGGGTTGTTATACTTGCTGGACTTCTAAAGGTAAATTTCAGGTTCTTTTTATATAAGTCTAACAGGGTATGGATAATGCACCACCCTTTGCTAGAATCTCTGGTCCGTTCAAGGGGTCAAAAAAGTGGCTAGGCCAGTGGCTTGGCCCATATGCTTCGCAGGGGCAGGTGCTGCCACTCTACCCAGCAGCAGCACATGGCTTTTGTTGGCAGCATCTACCAGCAGTTGCTGCCCTGCAACGATGACGGGGCTCCAAACCTTTTTTAGTGGTATCTTGTAAAACATAACACTATAATACTGAAACACAGTCTCTGATATTTAATAGTGATGCATATTATAAATATTAGAATATCTATTGTGATCAATGATTACTGGATACAAATACTATAGTTGTGTGACTAAGATTCACTCATTCACGAGACTATATCAATAATAGAGGTCAGTAACCATTATTATACCGGTTGTGAGTCCGATTACTAGTTTCTAGTATGGAATATCGATGTGTTAATAATATTATAAGTATCAGTCACCACTAAGTTTATTTTATTTCATGTCTTCTCTCAAACTCACACTCGAAGCTTCCCAATAATTGATATTCTTTTAACTTGTTTTACCCTTTTGCATAAACAAACACGTTGCACAAACAGTGGTATGATGAATGTCATTTTCTTCGATGGAGCATGATGAAATAAGATTTTGCTTTGTTGGTTAAAAATTGAGAGATATTTTTCTCGTAGAAAAATTGCACATTAAAATATAAAGTTTCTCAACCTGAAATGTTGTTTTTTTTTCCATGCCATGACGCTGAGTATATTGCTTGTATTATGTTTAGTTGTTCGCTTGTCGACAGATGGCTGTAAATAAGAGAATCGCTTATTACATTGGGTTGACATAAGAACTGAACTGTAAAAAATATGAGGTATGTGTTGATGAATTTTTAAGTGAAAGTGAATGTAATGGTCGGTTTTGTTGAGTCAGTAGCGGAATTAATTTAAATACTGACTGTTTCAACCAAAAAAGAAACTAACATGATGATACGCAATGCACAGTGCACCACCACCATCACAAATGGAGCACGCACGTCCCAAAAGGTCTATCGGACCTCCTAGAAGATTCTTGGACTAATGCAGCACGATGGATATTGCAAATGGGATGATAAAGCTAACGCGAGGCCAATGCAAGTGGTTTGAGAAATAATTAACCAATTGATCTTTTACTTTTTTTTAATTGCATGCGCAGGAATATGTTATTTTTCTTTCTGCAAAAGTTGCTATGGGGGTATATAAGTTGGTCATATAGAAATGGTCCCAATTAGACCGCGTAAGAAGGAGTAACGGTGAAATGCACCTATATATGTGTATGTAGAAAACGAATTCAGTAGAAAAGAAATATTTCAAGTCTCTCTCTCTCTTACCTGCTTGTTCCTCTGTAATTCTCCTCTTTGTAATGGCTGCCTAGTTATCATCATATCACACGAGCGGATAGGACTGTCAACAGATATTTCAGATAGTATCATATCTGCGTCCGCATCTAAAATCATTTTCGGGTATTCGCATCCGCGGACATGGACGAATATCGGATAATTATCCGTTCCGCCAACGATCGATAAATCAACGAAACATAAATGAATTTTTTTAGCTTAATATTAATCTTTTTTAACTCAGTTGATTACTAAAGTGCTATAAATAAATAAATATGATGATAATATATAATTTTGAGCAACATGCATACTTTTAGTAGACTTTCAATTTTACAAAATAATAAATTAGTATACCTAATTATGTTAAAATATACACAATTTAAGCTACAATCCTAAGAAAAAACGGACGGATAATTTTCGGATGCGGATATGTCTATATCCGCATTCGCATCCACTTTTCCTGATATCAGATATTTATCCGCTTTTCGGATGCGAATGCGGACGGATTTCGGATTTTTCGGGTATTCATTGACAGCCTTACGAGCAGACAAACCATGGCTCACATAATATGAAATTAATGTACACTTAGCTCAGAGATGGAAAGCATTGATAAACAACCGATAAGCAGTCTGAACTTTAAATTAACTAATTTGTGCTGGTGCTTTTATACCCTTTTATTATTTTTTTCTTTTTTTTTGGTTTTTCATTTTCACTTGATTTTTCTGGATGCAGAAACCAGGTATAACATTTACCCTTCAAAAGTTCATTTTATGCCGATGAAAAGGACCTTTTAGGATGCAAATGTCAGTTATCTGATAGTATCAAGTATTTTTGTTTAGACTTATTTGTCTGAATGCTTTTGTAGTACATTATTAGTGCATAGTGTGAAATTTGCTACGGTGAGAGAACACCATTTATAATGTAAAACGTACTATAATCATTGTTATATCATAGTGAAAAATTACTACAGTAGGCGAACACATTGCTGCATGGTGTAGAACATACTATAGTGATAGTCATCGTTGCATAATATGAATTATAAAATGCAATACTACAAACGAGTTGCTACTGGTAGGGCCCAGAGTGTACTTTACGAGCTACTTGCGCTTCCCGCATGATGAAGGCACACGCTCTGCGCGTGATCATGACACACGCTCCGCACTTGGATTATTATTGACCCATTATTCACGGTCAGCGCATACTAAATAAAGTTATGGAAAGAAGAAAAAAAACGGCCGTATAAATTCTATTTTTATGGGATAGTTTTTAAATTTAAATAAAAGGTAATTTTGACACTTTACGGTCAAACCAAAAATAAGTGTTTTCAACACAATAATTAGTAAAGATAAATCAACGCAAGTGATTTTCCAACTATTTATTGGGGTTTCACCTGGGTATACTCTGACCTAGTCACTACTTGATGCTTAGCACTTGATAATAAAGATGAAAATTGGAAAAAAAAATTGTGGTTAATTATTAGTGATTCACGCTTCATTACCCTTACCCGTATCGTTGTTTGATGTCCTAACACAATACATAACTAGTATTACCGTGCAACGGTGGGAAAATCGACCGTTAAATTGTTTATTATCAAAGAAAAATATCTTTGTTAATTTTAATTTTAAATTTGAATTTGATAAAAAAATTAACTGTAGTTAAAGAAAGTGAAATTTTTATGGAAACCGTAAATCAAATTACACTAACATTTAAACATGTAAACCAGTTTCATAATTAGCAATTATTGTCATTGTAATGATATAAATCAAAGGCAACCAAGTATGTACATATTCTATTCACGAAGGATTGATGCACTAACAAAATAAGCTTCTACAAGTCTTAAATCATTATTAAATTTACTTAAAGGAAAAATCAAATAAATATTAGATCCAAGAGCATCTCCAATCCCCACGTAAAGTAATGTCTTCAAAAAGTTTGGTGGAAACAATAGTTTTACAATGTCAATCCTATGTGTCAACAAACACTATATATTTAACAAAATTAACTCCAATGCGAACATACTCGAAAAGTGAAACCAATCCATGTGGCGTAACAAAACATATTTGTTTTGCTTAAAAAATGGCGGTAAATCAACTAAAAAAAGGCATTTTGCTTCAATATACGGAAAAACATGCAGCAGCGCTTTGACACATACAAGCTCAACATACATATAATGTAAAAAGTAGATTCATACATATCATTTCAGACCGCAACATAATGCTCGTGCTCTGCCAAAATTACTCAGTCCATCTGATATACACAGTCCGTCCATACACCTGGTTTGACATATACTAGCTCAACATATGAACAACCGGACAGTATTACGCAGATCCATGTCATACATATAATGTAAAGAAATTCATATACACGATTAGTCCATATGAACGATAGATTATGTTCTGTGATGTATAAACACTAAAATCTTGGAACATAATGCACATGCTCAGTCCATATACTGGGGAAAAAAGAGATACAAAAGTTAATAGTTGTGAACTAAAAGAAGACAAACTGTAAATATATTGCAAATTAAATACATGCAAAAAATACAAATTATATAATTGCTTGTACAAGTGATGAGATAACAACAGAATCATATACAATGTCGTAAAATCATGTTTCCTCATCGCCGTAAAATGTCTATAGGTTGCTGATGAGATCAGTTTTCAACTGATTGTGGGCCTTCTTGGTCACGAATTTTCTTCAGTTCCCTGATCATCTTCGACAATAGGAATGTATGATCATTCTCTAAATCAACATGATGATGTCTTTCATTTGCAGGAGGATACCAACTTTCTGGTTCATATCCTTCATAATATTGTCATCCAAATGAACTCAATAAAAAATCAACACAATGAATTACTTGTAACAAATATACCGATAACAATTTCAGCAGCAGGATATTCTTAAACAACAGGTTTTAAAACATATGAAATTTTCTTATTTTAACGTTTCTAAAAAGGATACAAATACGACAACAAGATTCTGTGAGTCATTTGGTAATAAGAAGATAAACAGGAAAACATGACCAGCTATATAATGGAATAATCATAGGACCCAAACAAAATTGGTTATAAGGAGACAAGCAGCCAAGCATGATCAGCCAAACATGTCGCATGGATTTATGGCACCATCTGTTTATAATGCAAAGTAATGTGATGGATTTTTTTTTTCTTTTGTACAAAAATTTCTGCACTGTATTTTCACAGGAATATAATGTAAACACAAATGTTATAAATAGTTAAATATATCATAACATAATGCTTTCACTTCTCACTTTTTGTTCATCAAGACGTTGTTGTACTAGTGGCAACAATAATAACAATATCACCACCACAAACCACAATAATAATAGTAGTTGTAAACTATTAATTTATTTATTTAAATGAAATGGTAGAAATGCATTCAACCCAGTTAGTCTTGAGAAAACAACAATTACGAAGGCGACAATAATAATACACCAGATTGTAGACCATCATTAGCTTTCCACAACAAAGTAGAAGATTCAGATTATAATTTAAACCATATGCACAGTGATGGTGATAATAATCGTTTGCATTCACTTCACAAATGGAATCATTTAAGTAAAGTTTATATGCTCACATCAACACATGGGCATCATGCTAGTAGCATGGTTAACAAGTTACATTTTTCTCAATTGAACTAAAATAAAATGCACCCAACTGCAGAAATACTAACTTAAACATTGTGGAAAGCATAAATGCTTTATATAGATTATGTTCTTGTTAATACAGTGAAACTAAACAATATTAAGATAGTCAAATTGCAAAATAATATGAAAATTACAATCTAATCTATTACTACAACAGTGTAAGGCCTACATAACTTCCAAAACCATTAGATCTCACCAATAGACCAATTCATGTTACCAGAATATTTTGGTAAATATACAATAGTTGGATACAAATATCATATGACTGTGATCGGAGAAAACAGGAAGGAAACGGTAAACTGAACGATATTCTGCAGTTTACTTCTTCTGTAAGCTTTCGCAAAAGAAAGGCAGTTACTTAAATGAAATGAATGGCAATTTAGGTGTTCATTGTTTTATATAAGATTTTTGTGCAGACAATTTATCGAATAACCACAATGTTCACTGGCACAAATATAAACAGATGTTACACAAGAAATTAATTTTTTTGGTCAATAGATGAATGACAACTTGGGATAAAGGGAAATCAAGTAAAGCGAACACCAGGAATCAAATCTAATATATAAACCATTGTTATCAAAATATCTATAAAACTATTTATGTGGGTGAACACACACACACAAACATGAAAAATTCATTCGTTTATAATAAAAAGAACCAAGAAATTACACACATCTTAGGTTATAGCGGTATTACACTATTGTCAACAGTATGATCCATGTAAATGCCATGACATTACCACATACATCAACAACCAGGCATTATTACATATATATAACCTATAGCAATAGTTTGATAAAACTTTTCCATTTTTCCAAGGCAGACTAGACTGAGATTTATCAACAAGCACAGAATTAAGAAAACATGCTAATACGGTACTATTAACCATTGGAAGCTAAAATTCTAGAACTCAGTGGCTATATCTCTTCTTAAAAGTAAAATAACTTATTTGTCATACTGTTATATTGACATGGAAATTGACATCAATTTTTAAAGCTAATCATAGAAAAGCTGTAACGAGACAAAATGCATATAGTCTTTTAAACGTGTGCATTCAGCAAAGCACAAAAACAAAATACAAGAAATACAGTCAATTTAGTCATTATATGCATTAATGCAAACTATGAATTGAATAGCACCGAACTAAGGAGGTGAGCAGAGGCGGGCTAAGGGTAGAACGATGTCGGACAAATATATTTAGGATGATTGAAATTCGGAAACTCATAATTTGGGTTTCTAACATTGGGTTTAAAGAATCGAATATCCAGATCGATTCATTATTGATTACCAAATAAATTTATGAGTTTGGTCGCGATCTTATTTAAGTAAAAGAAATTACCTGATTTCGCGACTTCTAACTTCGAGTTATGCTCTTCATCCTCATTCGGGTAGTGAGATTTGAGAATATACGAGGGATTATTTATCAAATCGGACCAAAATGAATCAGAGAATGAGAGCAAAAAGATTGGAGATATGCTTGATTTGAAACGAAAATCCGTAAAAAAAAAAAAAAAAAGTAGAAGAGAAAAAGTGGAATGCTAGAGAAGAATAGGTCGGATTGAAAATAATGAGAGTTTGAAATGAGAATCGGTAGAAAAATAAGCAGAAGAAAGGGGAAGCGTAAAAGCTGGGAAAAGAAAGGGAGCGTGAAATAATAACGGAGAAAAAAGGGCAGTGTGTTTTTGGCTTCAGACTAAAATTGATTTCATCCCACAGTAGGGAACCTCTCTAACTGTCGGTTTGATAAAAAAGTAAAACATACATTTTATTAAGTAAAGAAGAGTTGGCGTAAACAATGACACATGCCAAGCTTAGAACTATCACATGCAGATGCAGCGCATAAATAATGAATGCTTCCTTCTTTGAACTAAGGAACCAAAGTAAATTGAAATAAATCTAAAACAATAAAAGTACTACATTAAGAATAAGATAATTTTCCCTCGTTCCCTTTCTCAAAGCTCCATGATGATGATTTATAAGAATAAAAAAGATTTACAGTTGTATAGATCAAAATAAAGATATTAGATGGTTCAATATAGGTATCACTAACTACATTGTTGTCAAAATTGACAATGCACTTCAATATTTACTAATGTTCCTTTAACTTCTTTCGTCCACTTGCGAAATAAAGTAATCCTCACCATGTCAAGGCATACAAGGTAACAACAGGGTATAAGAGCATCTCTAGGAGCAAGGGGTTTTTGGATGTGGGGAGAAAAAAAAAACATCGTTAATTAATCAACACTTCTCCAACAATCAACAACAATTTTTTTCCACTTTCTTTAACTTAAAAAAAAAAATTGCTAATTTGGGTTCCAGAAACCGTTTAGAGCTAATTTCGGGATCAGAAACCCGTTTAATGCTAATTCGAGATTCAGAAACCTATTTAAGCCTACAAAAAATAAAAAATAAACAAGATATATCCGAAATAAAAAGAAAATTCAACGAAGCGGAGTTCTAAACCCCGTTTTAAATCCACGCTCAGAAAAAAGAATGGGATTTGCCCCATTTGAAGCGTCTTCCCACGCTCGAACTTCCACTGCTGGAGCGTGAGGAGCGCAATAGAAATGGGGCAAATCCTCATTTCAGCATCTCTAGCCACTGCTAGAGATGCTCGAATAATGCTACATTATTTGAACAACCCAAAGTCTTAGCTTTAAGAAGTGTAAAAGACTTGCAATTCAGACATGCTAACCTTCATTATAGTAAAAAAAACATTGCCAAAGACTTCTTCTTAATAGGCTTTGTCTCGACAGTTTCACCAACCAAAACATGCGTACATGATTAGAAGCATTTGTTCACCTCTCAGAATTCAATGCATTAGCACTCAGTTCCAGTCAACACATGCTACAGGCTTCAGGCATGTCCAATTCTCTCGCACGTGGCCTCAAGCTACAGCAGTAGCATTGTTATTATTCTTCTCTCAATAAATGCTTATCCACCTGTCTCTCTCTATGAGCATGTTGTTCCCGATGTACATCCAGTGTCCTGGATAATGTATCTCAACGCTTGGTCTGGTTAATTATGAACAAAATACAATGCTTTTACAATAAAAAAACACAGCTGAACCTGATGATCAGGAATAAATTATGATATGAAAGGGGTATAATTGATGAGCTCACTTTGGATGTATTCCTCTAAAATCATACTTCTTAGTTTTCAAATGAGTGAACCAACATGGAATCTTATATGTACATATAGTTATTATCATGTAATTCAGTTTGAAGATTAAATAAAGCAATACTTAAAACAAATGAAGTACATAAAAAGCCTTCAACTAACGACGCCCTCCATGTGAAAGATACAAACTTGCACGTGTGAAAGATTCAAACCAAATTTACATTAATATAAATTTTTGTGAACACTTCCAAACCCATTTCGTATTTTACGAAGATCCTTTAATCAATCTTACTAGGCTTTCCATACGGTTTGAAATCTAAATTCAGACTTAAATTCCAATGATTATTTTATTATTTAAATAGTCGTTATTCACATAGGAAGGAGATTTTAAATCAACTACCCATATATTTCCATAACTACGGCGTGTGCGTGTTTTTGTACACTAGAATTAACCGCATCAACCATACAAACAACATGAATTCATCCATTAAAATTCATAACAATTGAGACAAACAGTTTTATCGTGCATCAAGCATTACGGTCGATAACGCTTAGTGTTTATTGTGTTATAACTACACAACCGTTCATTTAAACACTTCATGCAACCATTAACGTCCACTACCAGTTAACTACCGTTAATTAATTATAATTACTTACTTATTATAATTAAGCACTAATCTAAAATAAATTTTAAATTAGAGTTCTCACCAATATTGCTCTCCAATATAAACGACCTTCCCTAAGTTGTTCTTTGAACCCATTAAATATCTATATTGCCCCTTTGTCCTCGAACTCGTCTTACTTCGCTGTTTCACTCTTCCACATCTAATAGGTTCTCAGGATCGCCAACAAATGAATCTAAGTCACTATTGGACTTTGGTTCACTATCGATTTCATCTTCATTAGTAGCAGAATGACTTTGGACCTGCCTGTCCCATATTTCTTGGCATTTTTCTCGAGCTTGCTGCTGAAGCAGAAGATATGACAACTTCTAACCACATACAAATTTATTTATTGTCATTGCGTCCACATGCACTCTTATAGCAGCTTGCTCACTTGAAATATGACGAATTTTAACAATCCACTGCCACCTTGTTAGCTTGTCAATCCCTTCTTGGGGAACATTAAACTTAAGAAGAACCTCGCAAGCAACACCCATGCTCAATCTACGAAGGTCAGCATCAGTTCCAGTTACCATTTAATTTACCTTTGTTGTTATATTTTTTCAGGGTTGGGGGGGGGGGGGGACAGAAGCGGATTTAGGTGGAGTGGGTTAGTGGCCGAGGTGGAGGGACAGGCGGTGAACTGTCACGTTGGTAGTGGCAGGTGGCCGACATGGTGGCTACTGAAGCTTGTGAAGGGGGAGGTCGAGCGGTTTGCATGGAGACGCAATGGGTTTGAGGAGTTGTTGGGAAACAATGGCCGAGTCGCGGACCAGGTCGCTTTCTTGAAGACGATTCGGCGATCTGGTCAATGGTGCAAAACCAGTTCGTTCTTTCGCCGCCGCCTCTAGGATAAAACAGCCTCTCTGAAATTAATAACTGATCTGCTTTGCACAAACAGATCAGTGCAGATTTGCACTTTCGGATTTTACTGCTCAGAAATTTCTGTAAGAATATTTTAATGGCGGTGGAAGAGAAAAACAGTCTTTTTTTCTGTACTAATCTCGTCTAATCTGAAGATAATAATATATAGACGAGGATTAGGTTATTCGAAAATACTGGTCAGTGGAGGAAAATAGGATCTGCGAAATACTTGGTCAAAAGTTTACCGTTTCAAATTAAATTCGGTTCAGAAATATTTTCCGTAATTAAAAAAACGGTTCGAAAAAATCAAGTTTTTCTGGTCTAAAAATATAAGTGTCTACACCACATAGCCAAGGCCAAAAGCCCAAGCCCAAGACCGAACCGAACCGAACCGAGCCGGGCCGGGCTGGGTCGGGTCGGGTCGAGTCGGTCGGTCGCGCGCTTGTGTGGTGGTCATGATGCATGGGCTCCCTCCTCACAACAAAGCATGTATTGGGAGCCCCAAGGCCCCATCAAAGCTTCTTAGAAACAAGTATAAATACTTGCTTCTTTCATATAATCCCATGATGTGGGACTATTCACATTTAGGAGCCATCATACACTTATTTCTATATTTTAAACAATTCACATAAATTTCCAACAATCCCCCACTTGAATTTTTTAAAATATTATCGAGCAGTTTCTAAAAACATAAGACTGTGCATAAACAAAGGTGTCATCTGACTTGAACCTTTGCGTAGTGAATAAGATTCAGTTTTTACTAGAGTGACACGTAGTCTTTGTTAGAAACTCTATTGTTGGATTTTGATGACAACAACTATACAATTATACAAAAAGACCTCTAAGCTAGCCTGCAGGTACATGGGTATCAAAAAGAGAAATATATGATAATATATGCATATTAACATATTGACGGGGGAGTTACATATACAGTTGTCATTATCAAAAAGGGGGAGAATGTTGGATCTCGCTATATGGCGTTTTGATTATGACAACTATACATGTACATATATATTATTATCGACTAAACTTTGTCTTGCAGGAAGATACTCAACAACAGATTCAAGAGCTATAATTGAAGATTAAATATGTTATAAAGGTCTGTTAGTCTTAGATATTAATGTTAAAGTATTCCTTGATGATCACACACACACATTTTATATGTATATAGCTTCTCTTATATAAATTAAGCAAGGAATAGTCTGATAACAGAAAACAGACGTCTGGTCTGAAATTTTCAGACGTCTGTTTGCTGAAACAGAATGTTTTTAAATACAATATTCAGACGTCTGGTTGATATATTTCAGACGTCTGAAATGCCCCCGAAATACACTATTTCCTTGCTGATTTGATTTTTAAAATAAACATACATCTGAATTTTATTTTCAGACGTCTGATTCTGAAAGGATGCGACTTCTACAAAAAGATACATCCATTTACTTTATAACTCTTGAGCAAAACTTTTCATGATTAGATGCATCTTTCTACATACTATAAATAGAGGGAAGATTAACTATTCCAACAACTGATTTTGATTCTAATTTTCTCTATCTTATACAAAATCTCTCTAAATTCTAAAGTGATCTATTTTCATACTCGAGACTTTTAAACTTCCATAATCCTTCACATACTTCACGATTATCATCAAGGAAAGGCTATAGGAAGGGTGTACTTAATATTCGACAATCCGTGTTATCAAGAACACAAAAGAGTCAACAATTATTCTGTATTAGCGAAGACCTCTTCAGTGGTTGAGGCAAGAAATCCCGTTCAGTGGTTCGGGTAATTGTGAACCTATTCCTCCGGGTGAAGTGAGGGTTTTAGTGTTAGTGAAATTCCAGAAGGGAGTCTGGGACTGGACGTAGGACGGTGATCCGAACCAGTATAAATCGACTGTGTGATTTACTACTTACTACTGCTACTTTAGTTTTCTACTTATACTCCATTCTATACGATCCTACCGCTGCATAGCTTCTTTCAATTGGTATCAGAGCTTGGTATTCTAGAGATCGTAACAACATCCTAGAATAAATGGCAATAAAGAAATCTAGTAAAGGCATTAGAAAGTGGAAGAACAACAAAGCAGAAGCGACGGAGCAAGAGAGCAAATGTTTAATGGCTAAGGTGAGATCACAATCGGTATGTGAGGATTCATTATATAAAGATCTTTTATTAGACCACGAAAAATTATTAAAAGATTTTAAAAGTTTGGGTAAACTTAATGCAATTATTTTAGCCAAGTCTAAAAATTGTGAGCAAGAAAATTCCAAATTAAAAGAAGAAAACAATTTTTTAGTCAAACAAGCCAAATGTTTTGAAAATACCTTAGAAGAGCTTGTTTTTCAAAAAGATTTCCTTCAAAAAGAAAATGAGCGACTAGAAGATAAAAACAATGTTCTTTTAAAGGAAATCGATCTCTTGAAAAATAGAAATGAATCATTAGAAGATTCTTTAAATAATTCTAATTCTTTAGTTTCGTCTCTTGAAATAGAGAATGGAGCTTTAACTGAAAAGAATTTAGAATTATCTAAAGAATATGAGTTTTTAAAAGTTAATAATAATACTTTGCAAAATGAAATATCTGATTCGAAAGAAAATTTTGAAAAATTACACTCTTCTTTTAATAATTCAGGATCTCAAATTTGTCGTCTCGAAAATGAGAATAGTACTTTAAAAAGGGAGAATTCTGTATTAAATAAGAAAATTGGTTTAAAAGATTGCAAGACTTCTTTTGAAAATTTCAATCACGACTTTGGAATCAAATTTGAAAAATGTACAAATAAGTTCACAAAATTTAATAAAGGTCAAAATGATTTAAATGATATTTTATCTTGCTCTAGACCTTTACACGATAAAAGTGGCTTAGGGTATAATAAAACTAATCATAGAACTAGTACTAGATATGCTTTCATGTATAACAAAAGTTTAACTGCTAGTACTAAAGCACGTGTAACTCGAAGATCAAATTTCTATAGAAATTCAAATGCTTCTATGACTAGAAACATTTATAATAGAAGTACAAAAGGAAATATTAATAGAAATTATCTAAGTATTTGGGTTCCCGTAAATTGGAAAAACAGAGAAAGATATATAGATGATTATTTTAATTCAGTAGTTAATAATGAAAATTTTATTTTTAAAGGTTCCATTACACCCTCTTGGGTATGGTTACCTTCTCTCTAACCCCTGGACCCTAACAGAGAAAGTGGGTACCAAAGTATATATATAATATTTGTTGCAGGTACACCACAACAAAAAGGAGGGTATTTCAGTATCTCTAATATCTTTGAAAACTGAGCTCAAAGCTAAATCAGGGAATTTGGGAAAATAATAGTCACATACTTAGGGGGAGGAATATTCATATATCACACATTCAGGGGAAGAAAATAAAGAGAAGACGACGATATCTATTACATTCCCTCATTCTTTTTGATAACGACAAAGGGGGAGAAATTCATGTGTATATTGATAGAGGGAGATATTATACTAAGAGTATATTGATAGAGGGAGATATTATACTAAGAGGAAGATGTTATAGAAAAAATATATTTTTAAATTGTATAGTTGTCATCATCAAAAAGGGGGAGAATGTTAGAAACTCTATTGTTGGATTTTGATGACAACAACTATACAATTATACAAAAAGACCTCTAAGCTAGCCTGCAGGTACATGGGTATCAAAAAGAGAAATATATGATAATATATGCATATTAACATATTGACGGGGGAGTTACATATACAGTTGTCATTATCAAAAAGGGGGAGAATGTTGGATCTCGCTATATGGCGTTTTGATTATGACAACTATACATGTACATATATATTATTATCGACTAAACTTTGTCTTGCAGGAAGATACTCAACAACAGATTCAAGAGCTATAATTGAAGATTAAATATGTTATAAAGGTCTGTTAGTCTTAGATATTAATGTTAAAGTCTTCCTTGATGATCACACACACACACATTTTATATGTATATAGCTTCTCTTATATAAATTAAGCAAGGAATAGTCTGATAACAGAAAACAGACGTCTGGAAATTCATGTGTATATTGATAGAGGGAGATATTATACTAAGAGTATATTGATAGAGGGAGATATTATACTAAGAGGAAGATGTTATAGAAAAAATATATTTTTAAATTGTATAGTTGTCATTATCAAAAAGGGGGAGAATGTTAGAAACTCTATTGTTGGATTTTGATGACAACAACTATACAATTATACAAAAAGACCTCTAAGCTAGCCTGCAGGTACATGGGTATCAAAAAGAGAAATATATGACAATATATGCATATTAACATATTGACGGGGGAGTTACATATACAGTTGTCATTATCAAAAAGGGGGAGAATGTTGGATCTCGCTATATGGCGTTTTGATTATGACAACTATACATGTACATATATATTATTATCGACTAAACTTTGTCTTGCAGGAAGATACTCAACAACAGATTCAAGAGCTATAATTGAAGATTAAATATGTTATAAAGGTCTGTTAGTCTTAGATATTAATGTTAAAGTCTTCCTTGATGATCACACACACACATTTTATATGTATATAGCTTCTCTTATATAAATTAAGCAAGGAATAGTCTGATAACAGAAAACAGACGTCTGGTCTGAAATTTTCAGACGTCTGTTTGCTGAAACAGAATGTTTTTAAATACAATATTCAGACGTCTGGTTGATATATTTCAGACGTCTGAAATGCCCCCGAAATACACTATTTCCTTGCTGATTTGATTTTTAAAATAAACAGACATCTGAATTTTATTTTCAGACGTCTGATTCTGAAAGGATGCGACTTCTACAAAAAGATACATCCATTTACTTTATAACTCTTGAGCAAAACTTTTCATGATTAGATGCATCTTTCTACATACTATAAATAGAGGGAAGATTAACTATTCCAACAACTGATTTTGATTCTAATTCTCTCTATCTTATACAAAATCTCTCTAAATTCTAAAGTGATCTATTTTCATACTCGAGACTTTTAAACTTCCATAATCCTTCACATACTTCACGATTATCATCAAGGAAAGGCTATAGGAAGGGTGTACTTAATATTCGACAATCCGTGTTATTAAGAACACAAAAGAGTCAACAATTATTCTGTATTAGCGAAGACCTCTTCAGTGGTTGAGGCAAGAAATCCCGTTCAGTGGTTCGGGTAATTGTGAACCTATTCCTCCGGGTGAAGTGAGGGTTTTAGTGTTAGTGAAATTCCAGAAGGGAGTCTGGGACTGGACGTAGGACGGTGATCCGAACCAGTATAAATCGACTGTGTGATTTACTACTTACTACTGCTACTTTAGTTTTCTACTTATACTCCATTCTATACGATCCTACCGCTGCATAGCTTCTTTCAGTCTTGAACTCTATTCCTGACATCAAACCACACACAATCTTTTCCATAGTGCAATCAAATAAGCCCGTGCGTTTATGGCCATGCACGTCTATCCCAGTTTAGTGAACGCTCTAGAAGTTCTGCCCAAAACTCCATAGGAAACGGCCACATTTCCACATTCACACAGGTGAGTCTATCAAGAGTACTCCTGAAGGTAGGTACTCTACTCCAAATAGAGTATAGATCTCATTAAGAGT
Source organism: Allium sativum (assembly GCA_030737875.1). Taxonomy (NCBI): domain Eukaryota; kingdom Viridiplantae; phylum Streptophyta; class Magnoliopsida; order Asparagales; family Amaryllidaceae; genus Allium; species Allium sativum. The sequence goes on along the minus strand of CM060915.1, from coordinate 577,862,982 downwards.
TTCTATTAACTCATCCTCTAATCACTTCAGGAATACATGCTTCTTAGTTTATTAAATAGCTTGTTCTACTTCTATCACTACACAACTTGTTTTTACCCATTGAACCTATTTCTTGGGATCTCCAGTCATTTAGGTCGGGTTACCATTGTGCGTGATTCCACAATCTCAGGGCAATAGTCCCATTCTTTTAGAATTATTAAGGACTTTCTTTCTGGTCAGTCCTTTCGGCAAAGGATCTGCCAAATTATCATCACTTCATATGTGATGTCTTCTAAAAATAATGTGCATACGACTGTCATTTCTTACCGTTGTATTATCGGTTCTGTTTTTCTTTCAACAGTCGTCAAATCATTCATCACTATATATGTGATGTTCTTTTACAGTATTGTGCTTACGACGTCGTTTTCTACCGTTGTTATAACAGTTCTATACTTTTTGTAATAGACGTGGAACTATCACAATCGATTACACCACTGGTGTCTATTTTCCCTTTATAGGGATCTCAAATAGCAGATTTCTTTAGTTCTCTGCTTCTTAACTAGCTGTAGCTAGTGCTATTATCTCAGTCACTATAGTATACTGAGTCAAGATATTTTGTTTTTTAGATTTCCAAGAAACAGTTCTTCCAGCAATGCTAAATATATAGTCACTGGTCGCAATAGAATCATCAGATAAAATATTCCAGTCAGCATCGGAATATCTTTCAAGTACAGCTTGAAACTTTTCATAATGTAATCCAAGGTTCATGGTTCGTTTAAGGTATCTCATGACCCTTTCAATATCATGTCAATGCTTTATACTAGGTCTACCGGTAAACCTGCATAATAATCCCACGACATAGGCAATGTCGGGTCTAGTACATTCAGTGGCATACTGTAGGCTGCCAATGATGCTCGCAAAATCAGACTGTCTTACACCTTCATCAGTGTTCTTAAATAACTTTACACTGAGACCATATGGTGTACATGCAGGTTTACAGTCAAAATAATTGTATTTCTTTATAGTATTCTCAATTTGATGAGATTGATCCAAAGAAAATCCCCTTTTTGACCCAGTAATCTTAATACCAAGGATTACACTCGCCTTACCTAGATCTTTCATATCAAAATTGGCACTTAATAAAGATTTGACTAAATTTATGGCATGAATGTTTGACCCAAAGATGAGTAGGTCATCTACATAAGGCATATAATAGTGCAAATGTCATTCTCAGATTTGTAATAAATGCATTTGTCACTTTCATTAACTTTAAAACCATGTGAAATGATTAAAGTTCTCAAATTTTTCATGCCATTGTTAAAGTTCTTATTTTAAACCATATAATGATTTATCTAATTTGCATACTTTATGTTCTTGACCATGTATTAAAAATCCTTCAGGCTGGTCCATATAAATTTCTTCATCTAATTCACCGTTTAAAAAGACGTTTTTAACATCCATTTGGTGTATTCATAAATTATGAATGGAAGCAAGTGAGATTAATACCCGAATGGATGTTATTCTAGTTACATGTGAGAAATTGTCGAAGAAGTTTATATTTTCTTTTTGTTTAAAAACCTTTAGCTACTGATCGTGCCTTATATTTATTAACAGTGCCATCAAGTTTTAATTTTCTTTAAGTACTCATTTACAGCCTATAGATTTACAACCAGAAGGTAAATCTGTCAAATGTCAAGTCCTATTGGATTCCAGAGAATCCATCTCATCATTTATAGCCTCTCGCCAAAAATCGGCGTCTAAATAAGATAAGGCCTCTTGGAGGTTTAAGTGATCCTCCTCTATAGTAAAAGCACAAAATTCTGAACCAAATCTTTTACGGTTCACGCTCTTTTACTTCTTCTCGGTTCAACTTCAGAACTTTTATTAAGTTCTGTTCTAATAGGCATACTTGTTGTGCCCCCACTATTCCTTAAATTAAAAGGAAATCTCGTTTCATAAAAAATTGGCATCATTTGATTCAGATTATATTATATGTATTTAGATCATAAATCCTGTACGCTTTGCTATTAACAGCATAGCTAATAAATACACATTCGTATGATTTACTTGCCAATTTTATTCTCTTAGGGTCTGGAATGCGAACATATGCTAAGCAACCCCAAGTTCTAAAGTATGACATATTGGATTTATATTTCTTTTAAAATTTCATAATGCGAAATTTTATTCTTAGATATGGGGATTCTATTCAGAACATAACGTACAGTCTATAAAATATACCCCTCACTAATGTTATGTTGCACCAAAATTTAATAAAATGACAATTATTAATTCGGTAAAGGTCCTATTTTTTTCCAGCTTTACCATTCATTTCAGGTGAATAGGGTGCAGTTCTCTTATGTACAATATATCACATAAAAAATCCAGAATAGAATTTGATTCGTATTCTGTTCCTCTATCATTATGTAGTCTCTTAATTTTCTTATTTGCTTGATTTCAATTTTGAATGTTTTCAAACATATCAAATGCATCACATCTATAAGAATCAATGTCTTTTCAATCATATGTTTTATTTTCATATTACTAGTCTCTTCAGCTTAAGTGGTGCGAGGATCTCACAACACACTTTCTGATCGTCAACAACCGTGTATATTGTGAATATATCACGATCATAGCAAACATGGAGAGAAACACCAATGTCTACCCACCAACCCTCTGATTCACCAACAAGGCGAATCTCAGTAATCATAGCCGTAAGAGGCTCCTCAGTCAGGTTAGCCTGCGGTGCAGGGACTGGCCTGTTCCAAAACATTCGTGTCATATGATCTGGTTTTCTACAGTTGTATTCTAGAATAACTGTCCAGAATCATTCATTTGGGTTGATTGCTGCTGTCATTTATGGTTTCCTTACGGATTCCATTCTGTTATTTACTGGTCGGTTGTTGATGCTTACTATTTTTTAAAGATGTTCATATGTTAATACTTTATATTTTCTCATAGGAAAATATTCATAAACTCAGAGACTAACATAAATTATTCACATGTATGCAACAAAGGTGTTCTATATTCTACCTTTTCACTTGTATGCATATAAACTATGTCAATTTATTTGATGCAAAAAAAAAAAAAAAAGCTATTCATCCAATTAATGTCAATTCTTAAGGATATTATCAAATAACATACACATTCTATTAATGTCAAATTTTTAGTGACATTTCCCAATATTATATGTGTTCTATTAATGTCAATTTTAATGACATTTTCCAAATAAGATGCATATATGTGCCATGGATTTCCATAATAATTCATTTTAAATACACGTATTCAACAAAATTATCATGGTGAAAAAGAATCATTTGAATTTGCACACAGAATGTAATTCGTCCTTTGAGTGATCATTATTGCATTGTCATCATAATTGCAATATCAACAGCTAGTCATTTCTATTTCTTCTACCCTACATCAATAATCTCCAAACTGCTTAATTAGATTGGTCTGCAAACATATTTAAATGTAAAAACAAGCCTGCATAATTTATCCACATTCTTCATGACATGTAGGACTCTATACTGCATTAAACAGTAAGTCTTCATGACATCCTATTAAATAAATGTAGTGAACCTAGTGCTTTGATGTCATGAAGTTCTGAGCACAGCAGGTTATGAGTTTTACTAAAAGCATGGAGTTATTAGATGTCAAAGTTACCAAGATAAGCTAGGTTCAGAATATGCAATGACTTCGATGGGTAGAATAAAAATTAGGAGTAAATAAATAAATGACCTCAGTCTTTGCTTAGAACCGCCACACCACAATGTTGAGAGCAACCAGCGGAACTAGTATCGGCAGTCCGAGAAAAGATCATGTTCTTCCGAAGTAGCTAAAACCAAAGCGAGCTTCGTCTCATCATAAGCCAGACCGGAACTACCTCTGAATCCCGCGAACTCTTTCCCATCTGAACAAGCATGTCTATTTCTTCAAAGGACCGAAGTGCGCTGGATTTGTTGGTCGGCAAATCTGAACGAGGGCAACCGAAGCCATTGTTTCACGAGATCGTCTTCAAATTGTTGGGAAACAATGGCTGAGTCGCGGACCAGGTCGCTTTCTTGAAGATGATTCAGCGATCTGGTCAATGGTGCAAAACCAGTTTGTTCTTTCGCCGCCGCCTCTAGGATAAAACAGCCTCTCTGAAATTAATAACTGATCTGCTTTGCACAAACAGATCAGTGCAGATTTGCACTTTCGGATTTTACTGCTCGAAAATTTATGTAAGAATATTTTAATGGCGGTGGAAGAGAAAAACAGTCTTTTTTCTGTACTAATCTCGTCTAATCTGAAGATAATAATATATAGACGAGGATTAGGTTATTCGAAAATACTGGTCAGTGGAGGAAAATAGGATCTGCGAAATACTTGGTCAAAAGTTTACCATTTCAAATTAAATTTGGTTCAGAAATATTTTCCGTAATTAAAAAAACGGTTCGAAAAAATCAAGTTTTTCTGGTCTAAAAATATAAGTGTCTACACCACATAGCCAAGGCCCAAAGCCCAAGCCCAAGACCGAACCGAACCGAACCGAGCCGAGCCGGGCCGGGCCGGGTCGAGTCGGTCGGGCGCGCGCGTGTGGTGGTCATGATGCATGGGCTCCCTCCTCACAACAAAGCATGTATTGGGAGCCCCAAGGCCCCATCAAAGCTTCTTAGAAACAAGTATAAATACTTGCTTCTTTCATATAATCCCATGATGTGGGACTATTCACATTTAGGAGCCATCATACACTTATTTCTATATTTTAAAAAATTCACATAAATTTCCAACAGGAGTGAAAAGGAAAAAGGGAGACTGGTGGAAGAGGTACGGTCTGGTGACTAGTTTTGCATGGCGGTGACTTGCATGCAGGTGGAGGTTGCTGCTATGAAACTGAATCAAGAGCAGAAGAGGGGACGCGAGTTTTTAGAAGAGGAGAGAGGGTCTTGCTTTGGGGGAATATGGGAAGGCATGCGCTATACCGAAGGAATAAGGGTGCGCTGACAAGGCGGAGAGGAAGTAATGAGACTTTTTCTATGTGAGAAGGGAGCAAAGTGGTGTGAAGGCCGCCAGTTCAATGGTGAAGTATAGTTCGAGATGGGAGAAAAATGGTGCGGTGATACATGGAGTGAAGGGAAAAAGGCGGTGCGAGGAAGAAAGCTGTGGAAAAAGAAAATGGGGAAGACCGTAATTAGAAGAGGAGAGAACATGTGAAAAGGAAAGAAGCGAGAGAGCACGTGTACAGATTTCAGAAGAAACAAAACACCTGTTGGATTTAGATGCAAATTGAAACAACTATCACTTCGGCTTTATTCAATTATAAACTGTATTTCTGTTGGTGATTTTTTTCTTTACTTGTTCAAATATAATTACTTTTCCCACAAATATAATAAAGAGAATTCATGAACCACACGAATAATATGAACGAATAAAAATATTAAACGTGAGCAATTTTTACTCATTTACATGTTTATGATCGGAAATTGCAGATATGGAACACCAATTGTTCGCATTTTGAGAAGCTAAAATGATGCTTTTTTTTAAATATTTGTATTGTTAAATTTAACAAAACTGTTTTTTTGATTCAACAAAAAAATTTAAATTCACACTAATAAAATTTAATTAAAACCACTTTAAAATAGGCTAAATTCAAAATTTTAAACATATATCAATTTACTAAATACCAAATCTAAATTAATTTCATATTTTTAAACCGTTGAAAATCTTATGTCATTACAATCTCTCCTCTTAAAGCTTTTCGTCCTCGAAAAGGAGAGATTGTTAAAATTATACCTATATATATAACAAAATATTTACTAATATCAAATTTAGTCTAATATAAATAAGATGATTTAAAACTTGAACTTCCTGTAAATTAAATTCATCAACTATTTTTTTCAAATCAACTGCAAATAATAAAAATTGAAATCAAATAATTAAGACATGACTTCTTCGACTTAACATCCCGTTTTATTTTCAAATCATTTGAGATCCTATAATTTTCTTTTCATATAGAATCATCATTGCTTTGGGATTTCAAAACCAAAAATCATTTCGAAAATTTCAAACATTTTACGATATACGATGTAAAACATTTATGTCCCAAGTTGGGAGGTTTCTCCCAATGATAAGGCCACTAGGCATGGCCTACGTGTATCGATATAAATAAATGATGTCTCCTCGGACCCCAGAGAAGATCACCAATCAAGGGTTTACACCCACGTCATACCTTTCTTTAGTCATGGGTTACTCGATTCTTAGTAACAAATTGTTTCATTTCATGTCACGTAGTTTATAAACCATTTTGTAATCATAATTTCAAATGCTTTCAAATAGTATTATTGTTTTTCTTTTCAAATCATTAAAAATTTCAGGATTCAAGTCATCGAATTTTCTATTTTTATAAACCATTTCAATTTATAAGTCATATCAAGTTTTCATGAAAATAAATTTCAAATTATCTCGGAATATTCTTGAAATATGATTTTCAACAATTCTATATAAGGTAATAACTTACAAGAGATTTATAAAGTCATATAACTTTTCTTCCAGACTTCGTTTCTAAAATCCTTTATACAAGTAATATAGGATTCTATTCATTCAGGTTTTAAATCTTGCTCGAAAAGAATTACATTATTCGAATGGCTGGAAAATAACTTGAAAACATTTCATCTTGCAAATCTTGTTTCCCAAGACATGATATCTTGAATAAATTCACATTTAAAAATTCATTTTCCGACTATTTGCATAATTCAGTGTTGATAAAAAAAATGTTGATTTCAAATCCGAAATTATGTTATTAACAACTTTCCCTTAAATCGGTCGATGCAAAAAAAAAGGGGGGGTTTAGGGATAGGATTGCACCATCACGAATATAACAAATAGGTAATGATAAACAAAGGATGACGACGGCCAAGGAAAACAAATACAACATTATCGAAGGGATAGCATTATATTTTAGAACATTCATTTCTATTCGATTTATTTGCAACTACAATTTGTACTTCGCAGGCAATTCTCAAATATGAAATTTTATTTTGCTTATCTATTTCAGTTCATATTTATCTACACAAATGTTTTATTACATTTTCCCAAGCAATTTTAAAAACTTATCTGATGGTTTTAAGTATTTCTGGACATGAAATCGGAGTCATATAGTCATCCCACTTTCGAAACTCGAAGATAAACACTGATAATGTCTGGATCATCAACATAATTATCTTCAAGCGACTAGAATACGATTCTATATCTATCTAGTATATATAGGAATTCGTATATACATTGATCAGATGTATATTCGAAAGCTTCACATACTTGACAGTCCAATCTCGACGTCAATAAAATACACAAAACCATTATCATAAATTATGTTTCAAAATAATTACACTTTTCAAAATGGTTTAGTTTCAAAATAATTTATATAGATTTCAAAATACGCTCTCTCAAACATAATACTCCGTAATCTCATTCTAGGGCATTTCTAAGCCCATCTCTAATGAGATATTATAACTCTGATGAGTCTTATCTTTTGATCAAATATGTTGTACCTTATAGCGTAGTATAAATCAAAGCTCTGATACCACATGTAACGACCTGCCTTTTTGCCCGATTCTCGCCAGTAATTAAACCAACTTAAATCGTTCATATAGACAGATAGTTATGGGTACAGACATATTTGAACACAAAGAACAGAACTTTTCATTTTATTACAAAAGCTTTTCATTAGAGTTAAAATAAATTAGAGTACAACATTGCCCAATGGAAAAAAAATGCCCACAGCGGAAGAAGTAAAACCAACACAAAATTTAGCTCTAAATCTAAATCTAGCTATGAAGACTAAACCTACAAACTAAATTACTAGCTGTCCGTGCAAAATTAAGCGCACCTAGAGTTTAGGTGGGGGAACAGTAAACTCTAAACTAGTCTTTGGGACTGATGTGAGAATTCAAAATAGTTATTATTTCGGGTTCATTTTAATGTTGCGAAAATTCATCGGACCATGCCGCTAACGCGGAACGGGTTTACTCCATGTGAATTCCCGTGCACAAAAATCCGCAACGACTTTGGAAAATGAAGCTATCATAAGCTCGTCCCATATCACACAATGCAAGCGCACACCACATGGCGAGTTTTGTCTTATGATAACCAATAGTGCTTTAATACGTGAAAAATCCTCTTTTAGTACTGTAATCAGTGCATAATGTTAAAACCACTTCACAATTAAATATATTGATCTTAGCGAGTGCCCACATACATTGTTTACAAACAAATCGAAAGGCTCGTATTGGTTGTTGGATTTTCCAATATGATGGCTCCTAGCACGAAAGATCAATTGAGGACACGAAGCTAAGTATATCTCGGTTAACATCTAAACGCGGACACCAAATACAAAGCGCGAAAGTATATATCCCGGTTTTCATCCAGACATCGGACATCGTATATACTTTATTTCCTCGGGTATCATGGTAGATCTACCGCCGAAGCTTTCAGGTTACAACAGAGATTTTGTACACATATACAACCTAACCGCCAGTTTATCATCAATCCGGGGTGTGAGGTTCGTCGAGGTCACGATATACACAAAGCTATGCTTCAATAAGCCATGCTCTGATCATCACTAGCTCATTTCATAACTTGAGTATGCCACATTGACAAATCACGACATGTCACTGGTTTCTATCAATATATAACCTCTAAGTTTGTATGTCTTAGAGACTAGAAAAATTTATTGCTACAAATCTGATATATATTAACAGAAATCAGTGGTACGCAATCAATTTCAATGTCGGACACACAATCCATCCAAGTTCGTTCTAGGTCTGAATGGAACAAAAATCCGAAAATATCCAAATATATTTAGATTTCATGCCACTTATAACCTCGTATTGAGTGTACGACTCAATCTGAGACAACGACAATCAATCCAAATAACCCGAAGAATCTCGGTCTTTATTCGTTATTTTCCAAGTCTTGAATTTCTTTGTAATGTCGTACTATTATTATTTGGAATGGTTTTCGAACCTATATCCGATCCTGGTCTTTCCAGGTAATAAACGTACTTTAAAGCAATAATTATGGCTTACATGGGTCTTTCAATCCAAATCTCCTTCCCAATCGTTATTAATTCATTTTAGATTAAGGCTGGGTTCATTTCAAATTCCTAGATCCCATCACCTTCTTAATACGTTTAAACAGTCCCATATTCATTTACCCACCTTAAATTTATAAACATAATTCCTTTATTCATCGTTATCATTTCCATAAGTCTTCTCAACCACCAAATCTTAATTCGGATTTTAAAATTCCATACCCAACGATTTTAATCACTTTAAACCTTCCAAACTATTTTGCAAACCCTTTCCCTTAGTCTTCAAATATACCAAATCTTTATTTGGATTTAAATTTCCCTTCATGATGATTCAAACAATTGATATTTCAAGTATAAGTTTAAATAGAGCTTATCAACCTATATTTGATATCAATTCACAAAATCGGCGAATCCTATCAGAATCCCGATGTAAATAATTCCTTATGCTTCTAATAGTATTTGTCCAACCTTGGAATTTCATACCGAATACTTGAAGACGATCTCCATCGAAACCCATTTCTTTTTATACTTCAAACTTCTCATACTTTACTTAAATCGAAAAAAAAAATTAAATAATTTTTATACAAATATTTTAAGTTCTTAAAATTCTATGAAATACTTAACAACAACCATTTTATAGTTTAAATAATAGCTAATGATTTATAAACCTCAAAGCCACAGTATTTTAGAGAAATTTATAATAGCATTTAAAATGTTACCGGAATTGCTATAAAATAGTTATTTAAATCAAATTGATTCAAAATCAGCCGAAATTCAAATATTTCCACTCAAAGCACTCTTAAATAATAAAATATGATTAATCGTAAATTTTCCCAAAATTTTAATAAATTTTATAAGCCCATTTATTCAATTTTTCATTATGGTCACCGAACTGCACGTATAGCGACCCTTTTCCAAATTTGTTTTAATCGTATCATAAAAACCATACGTCAAAATTTAAAATTTTCTTTTCTATTCAAAAATTATTATTAACAGAAATCCAACCTTTCTAGTTTCATGTCAATCTGATTCAAAACGTTCAAGTTATATTCATTTGAAAATTTTGATCGATATTAACGAACTGTCGCTACGCGACGCGTTCGATTTAAACGATATAACGATTTAAATATAAATCGCCTAAATCTTTTCTAAAATAAATTCAAATTTTCATAATTTAATTTTTAAAACCATATTCACATTTCAAAATCTCCATTTCAAATTTAAATCAACTTCTGAGTAAGATAATATTATTTTTATAAAACTCTTTCATTTATTCCAAAATTGTTATGAAATGATATCAAATTTATTTGTATAATAACCAAATGTTATTATTCCACCAATAGTTACTTACCCACTGAAATTTCAAGCCAAATTTACTTTAATATAAATTTTTGCAAACATTTCCAACCCCATTTCGTATTTTACGATGATCCTTTAATCAATCTTACTAGGCTTTCCATGTGGTTTGAAATTTAATTCAACTTAATTTCCAATGATTATTTTATTATATAAATAGCCGTTATTCACATAGGAAGGATATTTTAAATCAACTACCCATATATTTCCATAACTATGGCGTGTGCGTGTTTACATACACTAGAATTAACCACACCAACCATACAAACAACATGAATTTATCCATTAAAAAGCACAACAATTGAGACAACCAGTTTTATCATGCGTCAAGCATTATGGTTGATAACACTTAGTGTTTAGTGTGTTATAACTGCACAACCGGTCATTCAAATATTTCATGTAACCATTAACATCTACTACCAGTTAACTACCATTAATCAATTATAATTACTTACTAGTTATAGTTAATAACTAATCTGAAATAAATTTTAAATTAGATCCTCACCAGTATTGCTCTCCAATATAAACGTCCTTCCATAAGCTGTGCTTTGAATCCATTAAATATCTGCATTGGCCCTTTGTCCTCGAATTCATCTTACTTCACCGTTTCACTCTTCTACATCTAATAGGTTCTCAAGATCGCTAGCAAATGAATCTAAGTCACTATTGGCCTCAGGTTCACAATCGATTTCATCTCCATTAGCAGCAGAAAGACTTTGGACCTGCCTGTCCCAAATTTCTTGGCATTTTTCTCGAGCTTGCTGCTAAAGACTTCTGGCCATGAGCAAAATTATTTATTGTCATTGCATTCACATGCACTCTTGTAGAAACTTGCTCACTTGAAAGCTAACAAATTTTAGCAATCCACTGCCACCTTGTTAGCTTGCCAATCCCTTCTTGAGAAACATTAAACTTAAGAAGAACCTCGCAAGCAGCACCCATGCTCAATCTACGAAGGTCAGCATCAGTTCCGGTTATCGTTGAATTTACTTTTGTTGTTATATTTTTTCCAAAGGGGGGAAGGGGGGACATAAGCAGATTTAGGCGGATCGGATTTAGAAGAGGAGCGAACGCATGAAAAGAAAAGAAAGGAAAAAGCACGTGTACAGATTTCAGAAGAAATGAAATACCTATTGGATTTAGGTGCAAATTGAAACGATTGTCGCTTTGGCTTTATTCAATTATAAACCGTATTTATGTTGGTGATTTATTTTCTTTACTTGTTCATTATATGATTACTTTTCCCATGAATATAATGAAGAAGAATTCTTGAACCACTCGAATAATATGAATGAATACAAATATTAAATATGAGCAATTTTTACTCATTTACATGTTTATGATCGGAAATTGCAAATATGGGACACCAAATGTTCGCATTTTGAGAAGCTAAAATGATGCTTTTTTTAAACATTTGTATTTTTAAATTTAACAAAATTGTTTTTTGATTCAACAATAAAATTTAAATTCACACTTATAAATTTTAATTAAAACCACTTTAAAATAGGCTAAATTCAAAATTTTAAACATATATCAATTTCTTAAATAACAGACCTAAATCAATTTCATATTTTTTAAACTGTTGAAAATCTTATATCGTTACACATTAGTATAAGGATATTAGCTAAATTATGAGTTACTACATGTAATGAAACTTGTATAAATCGGAAATTTCAACATTTAACTATTAATTAGGGAGGCATCCCTAGGCTCCTGTGTAACTTTGCATGTAAAGCGGATCCTTATTTTCTAGCAACGTGTTTTTCTGAATATTCGTGCTGTTGCGTAAAAAAAATTCAAAATATTGTAAATATTCATGGAAGGATTCTACAAAAATATTGAAATATCAGAAATTTTTGTGAATAATACATCTCTATGACCATGCATGGAAAACACAAACCAAGCATGATAGTGAGTTTCATAACTAAAATGTTGTATTAAACTACCGTTTTGCATATTTTAAACATGATAATGGACTTTGTAACTCTAGTGCTATGCTAGACAATCATTTTGGATACCTTATATATGTTATTTTACTTTGTAATTAAAACACATGTTAATTATCATTTTTCATACTGTAATCATGATATTGGGTTTTATAACTAATATGCTACATTTAAACTGTTGGGTTTTTGTGCGTTACGGAAGTTTGACAAAAACGCCTAGAAAAATAGGATCTTTTTCACCCAATCACTTGAAAATGAATTTGATTGAAAATAAACAACAACACAAAATATCGGAAATATGAACACACTATATTCCACCCAACCACCTTTTTTATTGATTCACCAATAAAAAATTGTTTATTATCGATCTCAACTATCGTTACAAACAATTACAATTTGAACCAATAACCTTACTGAGAAATAGGTAGAGAATATCTAATAGGTAAATAATTTGAAGGAGAACACTTAATTTGGAATAGCTAGAATGATCACTCTTGGTGACTCTCACCCACACCTAATGAAGATGTTCACTAAGCCTTTTATAGAGTGAATTGCTTCATACCTAAGTAAATTTGGCACCCAAATTATCTTCATATATGTTAAAAAAACTATTTGGATAAACACCAATTAATTATAGCCTTCAATTCCAAATATCCCATAAATATAGCAACAAATCTTCCACAAAATCTTCATAGATTATTTGTTGCCCAAAATTGTTGTGATTTGTATATCCCAAATTTTGACACTCCACCTTGATACCAAATCACAATATTTCCTCCACTCAATACCAGCCAACTTAGCTCTCACTTTCAACCTTCTTTTCTCAATTAACACCATCTCGATTTTAACGGCTACGAGATAAAACCATCATGTCTTCCAATTGATTTCCAGGCTCAATCACACCTTCTCTTTATCGATATATGCCTACTACTTGATCCCTCTTCATCTATATGGATCCCTCGTGAATTATCAACGTGAAGACAACAATCGATAACATGATCCTCAACGGATCCTCAGCAGTGATCAAAATCAACCTCTACACCCTGCTGTGGACTAGGTTCTTCATTCCAAAATCTCAAAATCTCCTATTCCACAATAGCCATCCATGAAAGCAACATTATCTCCGACATCTACAATCTTCAATCCAAAATCACTCCAAACTATGTGATGAACTGAGCTCTGATACCAAACTGTTGGGTTTTTGTGCGTAGCGGAAGTTTGACAAAAACGCCTAGAAAAATAGGATCTTCTTACTCAATCACTTGAAGATGAATTTGATTGAAAATAAACAGTAACACAAAATATTGGAAATATGAACACGCTATATTCCACCCAACCACCCTCTTTATTGATTCACCAATAAAAAATTATTTACAATCGATCTCAACTATCGTTACAAACAATTGCAATTTGAACCAATAACCATACCGAGAAATTGGTAGAGAATATCTAATGGATAGATAATTTGAAGAAGAACACTCAATTTGGAATAGCTAGAATGATCACTCTTGGTGGCTCTCACCCTCACCTAATGAAGATGTTCACTATGCCTTTTATAGAGTGAATTGCTTCATACTTAAGTAAATTTGGCACCCAAATTATCTTCATATAGGTTAAAAAACTATTTGGATAACCATCAATTAATTGTAGCCTTCAATTCCAAATATCCCACAAATATAGCAACAAATCTTCCACAAAATCTTCATAAATTATTTGTTGCCCAAAATTGTTGTGATTTGTGTATCAAAACTTCCAAACTATCATTTTGGATACCTTATATATGTTATTTTACTTTGTAATTAAAATACATGTTAATTATCATTTTTCATATTGTAATCCTGATATTGGGTTTTATAACTAATATGCTACATTTAAACTACTATTTTAATATTTTAAGCATAATAGTGGACTTCATAACTCTAATGTTATTTTAACCTACCATTTTTGTATACCTTAAGTATGCTAATGTACTTTGTGATTAAATGTTACATCACAAAAAACAAATGATCTATTTTCAGCTATCATTTTACATATTTTATTCATGATAGTTACTATAGAAATATTTATATCAATTTGAATATTTTATTCAGACTAGTTCACTTTAAATATACCATGCAAAATTCAAATATGCTAGTGGACTTTGCTATTAAAATGTTACACTAGTATTACCGCACAACGGTGGAAAAACCAGCCGTTAAAGTGTTCAACATAAAATATAAAATTATTTGTTAAATTTTTTTCCTTGAATGTGGATTTCGTGAAAAACTATCAAATTAATTGCATCATCTTTATAAAAAAAAGTGTTTAGGAAAGTGTAAATTCAATTAAATTAAAGTTTGTTTATGTAAGCCAGTTTGATACTAAAGGCCTACTATCAATATATTGGTATGCATCACTTGCTCGCATACATATTCAAGAATGATTAATATAGCCTAAATGACGAACATCTTTGCAACTCTAAATCATTATTTAATTCAAAAAACAAAAGATCAAATTAAACTATTATCAGTTCAAAACAAACCATTATATTCATGAATATTTAATTAGAGAACATGAAAATGTAGGAATAAATGTAATAAATAAATCATATTTTATAAAAAAAAATCTATCAAGCTAACTAATTTCACTACAAGGATTTGTCAAATTACATAAGGACGGTAAATCATAAATTGAACCAAAATACTAACAAATGGAAATAGGGTTGCATTGGCATTCCATTTTAAAACGGGTGAAAATAAAGAAATTGAAGAAAAATGAACAAAACCTTTTACGGAGCACGCTTACTTATTTGGAGGCTAAAAGGCAGTAACAATTATACACTTATAATAATTTATAAAACTAGAAACAATTTATTTTTAATTCTACTTGTTTTTATTACGATTTATTCAATAGGCAAGGGTTATGACGTTCAAACATTCTTCTTTCAATAATTTACATGGTAGACCTTTGAGTTATCCAATATAGGCAAGTGCTTTAAATGTGAACAATGTCATTACTATTACATAGAAGATTAAAACATTGACATTATTATTATTACATGTAAAATATTAAAATATCAGAAGACCCACATAATGGAATATATGTTAAAACAAAATGAAAAGAAATCATATTAAAAAATTATTGGTAAAAAAAGAAGCTTTCTCCATCTATAGTAACAAAGGACCAAGCCTTTGCTGCACACATGTCACCCTCTTATAAGTGCACTCTTATAAAGCTTTCATAATTCAAATTTTTTTACAAATTCAAGTTAGTGCCCCCCTTCCCCCCCCCCCCCCAACACACACACACACACACACATGTGTGTGTATATATATATATATATATATATATATATATATATATATGCCAGCTATTTAAACACAAAATTAGACATAAATCCTCGACCGTTGGATTTTTTGTCTTTATATGAAGAAGTGGAATTCAAGAGACAATCCAATGGTGAAGATCAATTGTGTCTAAATTGACTTTTGTGTGTGTATATATATTTGCACCAAAATGAAGTTTACAATTTGCAAACCATATTAATGCTCAAGAATCAAAGAAGTTTGCAAACAGGTAGACGAAATTGAAATACATGTAGAAAAGGAAAAATCCGCAACCAAACGACCATGCCAAGAGCAAAATGTTTGATTTATATGTACTGAAACAGACCAAAAAACAACTCGAGTCATCACTGCACTGAAATCAACCATACAAGAAAAGAAGCTTGCCAACATAATTAACCGAAACTTTTTTCCAGGAATACCTCTTTTGCCATCAGGCTTACCCATAGCAGTTTCTTCTATGACTAAACCGTTTGTGTGAGTCCAAGTTTTCAACCAGTTTTTTAACACTTTAGTATCCATCCTTGTTTTGCGTTTGGAGTTATATCTTCACCAGTGTTCACGTCTTCTTCTTTTTTAGTTTTTTTTGCCTCTCGTAACTGAGCATTAGCAGCAAATCATAAACAGTTCATAATTCTAGTAGAATGAAATACAGCACTTGAATGCCAGAATACAGCCACCAATAAATTAATTAATCAGGGAGTAATAAATGCTAATTTATATATATGCTAATCCATTAGATACTATAGAAAACATAAAATTTTAACAAGGACAATATTGGATAACAAGCATTGCTCTACTATTAAATAGCGATGGATCAAGTAAATGTTTCAACAGATTTTTTAATCCACGGCGAACGAAGACAAGATGAAATAAAATTGCACATGGTTTCATGATAAAGTTGGTTAATTATTCATTGCTTAATATTGTAGTTTTTGAACATAAAACTATATGCCAATGGATTACACTTAGGAACGTTTTCATTTAAAATTTACATAGGAAATGAATCGTGGCATTGATAACATTATTTGATGCCAGGCTCAAGAGTAGAAATTGATGTAGTTACATTATTGTACACTACGAATAATAGTGATTTCTATGTAGAAGGTGAAATTATACGCAAAAGGATGTGTATAAGTTACTGGATGCTTTTGTAATCGATCTCATATCATCCTTGTAGTTGCTTTTAAAATTGTGCAACAAATTTGAGAATGTTCACTCAATAAATAACCGCACCTGATAGATTTTTTCTTATCATTACAACTGGGCCAGTCATAGAATCAAATCTTAAATTTACTAACATTAGAAAAACCAAATATAACTACAAAATCAGAAACTACTATTGGTTTCTGTAAACACAAGAGGAAGAGCCATAACATTAATGTTAATTAAACAGAAAGGAGAAATAAGTGGGTAAAGAAATGTTATTAACTATAAATTTAAAATTAATAGGTTTCCAGTTTTGAATTAGAGTGAATATGATATACTATATTGCTCACTAAATATCCATATTTTTATTTAGGAACAATCTTCACTTCTTAAAATCACATTTATAGTTTTCACATTATATACAGTAAACCATAAGACCTGAAATAGAAAATTAACATGTGGGTTGATAGTCAAACAAATCATTGTATATGGATCAACCATCATAATGCAAAGAACTTGCAGACTCATGGAGAAGATAAATTATATTTCTCTTTCAAAGGAAAGAACAATGCATTTATAATGTAGTATAATTGGTTAGTCCCTATTCAAAAGTAAGCTAAGATAATGCATCATAGCATGAAAATCTGAAATACTTCAAAATGTCTATATATACAAAAACTCCAAAATGTCTATATATACAAAATATAAGTAATAATTCAATACAATGGAAAGAGATAGGAGAAAGTTTTCTTTGTGGAAGAAAAATAAAAGGCCAATCAATCAATTAAATAATGAAGAATCAATTCTTAAGGAAAGAGATTGAGACCATAATTGCTCCATCCATTTATTCTCCAATCAAATCAAGGAAGATATTATATTTATTTTTCTTCATGAAACTTCTCTTCTTTATCCCCAAGAAATCCCTCTATATAAATAGGGGTTATGTTATTGTATGAAGTATGCAATCCACCATTAGTCTTCTCTCTTTTGTAATCTTTTGTACTCATTTCTTCATTGAGAAATAAAAGTTGTTGGGTCTCCATGGACGTAGGCAAAGTCGAACCACGTTAAAAATTGGTGTGCTCTTTCCTCTATTTTCTGTTTTTTTTTCTCTCTATAATTCGTGCCACTTGTTTTTGTTTCTTTTGGCATTGTTGAAATTGTTGACAGACTAGATCATTGGGTTTATTTGTATTTCGCTGCCCAAATCTCTGATTTTGCACTACAGATTGGTATCAGAGCTAGTTGTCCTATTCAAAGTGAAACGACCCGCATATCCGTGCTACCTGAGTTGACTAAATACACCACACGTCCAACCCAAATAACACAGAAATACGACTCATTATTAGAAAGAAGTTAGAGGATGAGAATTAGAAAGATAGAAATATTAGAATAGAAGAAAACGAAGATCACAACTCACAGCGGAACGAACAAAATATATTATATAACATAAGCTTTGAAATACAAATCTGTTTTGTACATATATACATACCATCATCAGAGTACACATAACATTTGATTCAGCGGAAGTAACTCTAAATAACTAACGTTGAAGCCTCCTGCTTCAAGCTCCTCCAAGTGTATCTGTAAAAGCCTGAAACACTTGACTGCCCGTACAAATTTAGGCACCCAAGAGTTTAGGAAAAACAAAACAAACAAACTCTGGGTCAGTCATGGGACTGGTGTGAGTAAACTCCAACCACTTGTTTAACTTTCAAAAATCCTTTTCGAAAGAAAAGATAATAGTAAGACCAGCCCACACATAAACATGGACGGCTTTTACCTTACTATAACCCAAAACACTTTGATACGAAAATCCAGTGATATTATAATAATGTCTACATCAAGTAAATAACCAAATAGCAGAACGCTTGCATCTCACGCTCCACATATATAGTATAAAATCAAAAACCGCATGGCGCTTATTGGAGATTGGATTTCCAACACGACAAGGTATGGAACCACCTTCCGACAGTGCATCTCTAGAGGCGAATACACCTGGGTTCAACAAGAACATCTTGCAACCCGGCCCACACATGACCGACCACTCATTTCGCTTGAGTGTATCGAATGTATATCACCAACGGTTGGACTCAAACCACCGTTTCCCGAATGGGCAGAATCGATAGATTTAGAAACAAAAGGAATTTCTCTAGATAGGTGATTATACACCCTAATGGGTGCGACCCACATAGCCATGCTGCCTGCCCGATTTTTGTCCTTTCCCGGCTGTTGAGGCCTGAGGCTACGAATACTTACCATTCCTTGATAACACAATTCACTTTGAATGCCACATCATCAGATCCGTTAATCACTAGTTGAGTTTGCACAAATATTCTGGATATTATGCTAAGGGATAAATCCGTTGCAACCATATATATTCATACAGACCAACCCATTTGATCATTGGAAATACTCTGTCAGACATTCGTCCATTTACGTTCGTTATGGGATTGAACGAAACCGAAGGCACTATTTCTATTACTAGAAAAGCCCTTGCACTTTACTCCGTCTTCAATATATTCAGCATACTTGGTTCGCAACGCTTATGCCGATACGGAGTGGTTCTTCGGATAATAATCCAACCGGTCTCTCCATATTGACAACGATGGTCAAAACTTCGATAGTCTGTGATTTAACTATCGAATCAAAACAAGTGTTCATCCAAACATATCAAACAAATCACTGGGCCCTTTAATTAATATTCATTAATTAAATCTCTTCACCATTTTTCTCTATCAATATTTGTTAACCAAATATTTTCAATAACCATACTGGCCCTTTACGCTATTTTTGATTTCGTTTCCTTATCGAATTCTATATATATCGATATATAGATTTCTAATTATCAAATTTCTTAAAAATATTCTAACTCCTTAAATTCCCGGAAAAATTCGCCATAACCTCCCCTGTATCGGGAGCATCGGGAAATTTCAAATAGCATCCCGGTATCTTCCTCAATCAAAAAGAAAAAGGAAAAGCCAAGCGGCTTGCCGATACGGCGCATAAAATCTCATATATGAATTAAACATGTACCTTATGTCGAGCATTTCATTTATAACTTCATATACCTCATCCCAAACCTGCTTAACACATATTCACCTGTTTCCAATTCAATTCAACTCAATACATTTGTTTGAATTCAATTTTGAATCGTTTGAATTCAGTTCCGCTCAATTATTCTTTAATTAGCCTTTTTGCCTATTTCACTTCTTTGTTGAACATAACATGTTTGAACAAAATATTTAACTCGTTCATAACCAAATCGAATTTCGATTTCAATTCTAGTTTTCCTTTTCTATTTCGAATATAAATTTTCAAATCGAACTCACTTATATAAGGCCCAATATTAATTCGAAATCTCATTAACTAATTTCTATTCGAATTAGTTAACTCTATTCAATAAATCAAAAATCTGATTTCTGTTTCAAAAATCAACTCATTACTCCACTGGGGTTCACATATATTTTATAACTCAAATCTGGATTTTTCTAAATAGAAATTTCGATTTTTATTTGCTTAAAATCCTTTAATATCATTAAATAAACCGTTATGGTTTTATAATGGTTCTGGCGCTGCTTTTCTGAAAATTTGATTTTGACATAACTCAAAATCTATACGACGAAATTCAGATTTTTCTCCTTCATTAGAAAACTATTATCTAACCGGTCCTGACGTTTCTTGTTTCGAAGAATTCCGACTTCAATCGAGTTCTGTATATTCAATTGAAGTTCGAATCGCTATTTTACGAACTGCAGCGCTGCGGCGAGTTCGTTTTAATTATAATTATATATATAAACTTTTAAAACTTCGTTTATATAAATTCAACTCCATTCTGATATATTTTAAATATATATCAAACCATTTTTCCCAACTCAACAAATATCTCTGATATTCTATTTCATTTTTTTATTTGAAATCTATATTCAAATTCCAATTCGATTCAAATTCTATATTCAAATTCTATTTCAACTATTTGAATCCAAATTCCATTTTTAATCCATTTGAACTTCAACTATTTAAACTCATTTTTACTTTGAACTTCAAATATCACATTTTAATTTCTTTGAATCCAAATACCATGTTTCAAATCTCTTTGAATTCCTCTTATTTCAAATCCAGTTGAACTCCTTTGAATTCAAATTCCCTTTCAAAACTATTTGTATTTCTTATTTTGAAATCCTATTTCAATCCTACTTTGAAATCCTATTTTCAAAGTTTATTTCAAATTCTATTTTGAAATTCAATATTCAAATCTCTATTTGAATTTCTATATTCAATCCCATGTTCAAATTCAATACTTGAATTTCTATTCAAATCTTTAGTCAAACTTCATATCTGAATTTCATTTCAAATCTCTAGTCAAATTTCATATTTCAATTCTTCTTTTGAAATTCTATATTTCAAATCTTATTCGATTTTTTTCTTTGAAATTCTATATTTCAAAGTCTGTTCAATTCTTCTTTGAAATTCTATATTTCAAATCTATTTGAAAATTCTTTATTCGAATTCCTTTGAATTCAAATTTTATTTTAATCTCCCGAATTCCAATTCTATTTTTCCATTCTAACTTCGTCTATTCAAATTCTATTTGAATTTCTAATATTCAATTTCCTTTTAAAATTCAAATATTTGAACTCCTTTGAATTCTACTATTCAAATGTTATAATCAAATTTCATTTGAGTTATATATTTAAAAATTTCATTTCAAATCCTATTTTGAAATTCCTTTTCAAATCCCAATTTCACACTTGTATTTCTATTTCTGAATTATCGAATGATAATTCTTTTCACTTCATTTATAACTTCGTTATAAAAGAACTATTTATAACTTCGTTTAAAAAGAAACTACTTGTTTTATTTTTCAAGAACAAGTTTTATATTTTATTTCCATTAAAAATTCAAATTCTATTTAAAAATAGAATTTTCCCCTTTTTAAATCTCAAATATCCTTTTTACGATATTTTTAAATATCATTACTTAAGCCCAGTGATATTTAAACACACAAAGCAACGAATTATCTATTTTTCTAACACATCATATATAACAATATATATGCAAACAAATAAACAAACAGATAATATATTTTTGAGGAATCCAGTTGGATTCCTCCAACCTGTTTTCCTGCATCCACAGATGTTAGCACATAAATAATACCCATTCTGCTTCGTGGCAGAATATCGCGGTATAGAAGGTCATCCACTAATCATAGCGTGGGGCGTATAGGGTAATCATCCGCTATGAAACTGCGGGCATCCGCTAATGAGACTGCGGGAATCCAACCAATCAATCAACCCAATATATATATATAATAGCCTAAATAACTAATATATATAAAGCAACCAGAAATCATTCACACAAGCAACAAACAATTATTTTTAACGAAATAAAAATAATTATAGATAAAAAGGTGAGTGAGATTTACTCACTTGATTTCGTTTGCTGACTATCTTATTTAATCCCATATCATTACGCCATGAATTTACTTGAAGCCTCTCAAATGAATTTACTTGCACCTACCATTATTCATTTTAATTTTAATGATTAAACATTTATCTATATTAAACATAATAAATTCTTTTATGTATAATAAAATTGTATACCTTATTTCCCACATAACTACGAAGCTAAACATGAAGCGACCCCATAACCATCGATCAATCCTGTTGAAAACAGCCCAAACCCTTGCACCATCCACTCCGGCATTACATCGAACACCTTGTCTCCACTGCCCTATAGATCACGATCTGTCAATCGGATCACCCAGGCCCATAGTCGAACTGCTGCACCATCTTCTAGTTGAACATCCGACATCGCAACCCTCCATCTCGCTCAACAGTTCGAACCCCACTTTGTCAAATCCAACGCAGCCCCTATCGCACCCACCCAGTTACTGACGTTGATCCTCCCTTAGCGCGATGTCCAGATCGCAACTATACAGGGTGTGGCACTTTCTGCTTCGAGCCCACCTTGAACAACCATCATTGATGCGCCTCACCATGCTGAGTTCGCCCAGGAACTCAGATCGAACCTCGACGTCCTCCACTTGTCAAAACCCATACCCTGATGTCGATGCCCTAATTCGAGCTTGGATAAAAACCGCATCTCCCCAAATTCAATACTCGACATCGAATGTCGAACCCCTAAAATGAATTCGAAATCATATTCGTATTCGATTTCCCCTTTTTTTTTCTTTTTTTTTTTTTTTTTAAACTGAGGATTTGGTTTCTGATTATCTGAATGGAAGAGGAGAAAGAAGTCGCTACTTTATATAGACCAGAGGGAGGCAAACGTACATTCTCCATTAAATTTCCTGTTTCCATGATACTGAGGGAGTGAGACCATTATTTCTGCTCAAGGAGAAAAAATGTACGATTTTTCCAGTTTTTAGGGTGGCTGATGAGTATAGGTCGGCTTGCAAAATTTGAAAAGGTTTTGATTTGATTTTGTTTTATTTTATTTATGTGAACCGATACACTTCAGAAATTCAAAATACCTAGTGTTTCTGAAATCCTGAATTTAGCGTAGTGACCCACATTCCTGGAGTTAGCACTATTCTAAGACTGTTTGGAAAAAAATCACCATTTCATTGTGTTAAATTAAATTGTTTAAAATATAAATCGGTTTCAACCAATTATTATCGTTCTAAATCAATAATTAAATCCATTTATATTTGAATAAATATTAAAACCCATACTAAATATTTAAAATAAACTGTTCAAAAATCTGGGTCGTTACATTCTTCCCCCCTTAAAATAATTTCGTCCTCGAAATTGCTAAGTTAGGAAAAATGGTACAAACTCATTACTGTTCAATGATTCACTTATGTTGAAACTCAACTCCTCATATTTCAACAAATTTAATTCCACCAAAACTTTTGGTCTTCACACATTTGATTCGAATGATCCACGATCAATCCATTTATATCCAATCTATATTCCATTAAACCTATTCAAATTGATTCTAGTCGATTGATTCACTTCAATCCATTTAACTAGCTTAAGTTAAATTTCAAATTCCAGAATTCAAATCCCAGGGTTTTCATTTCAAATTCTTTTGAAATCCCATACATATATTTATTTTCATTTCAAATTCAAAACATTTGAATTTTCAAACCACTTGTTTTCTTTCAAACAAATTTCCATCAAAAACTTTTCCTAAGGTAGCAATTCATCACTTAGAAACTCGGAAATGAACACTGATGAGGCTGCAGTCATCATCAGAATTATTTCCCAGCGACTGAAGTGAGTTCAGTGCTTTATCACATTCAAAATCCATTAAAAATGATTTTTATTCAAATCCTTCTAAAACAAATCTATATTATTTTAATATACTTTGAAAAATATTTTTCAACTTCCCAGGATTTTGAATTCCTAATTCCGGTTTGAATTTAATTCTAATTCATCTCATTTGTATATTTAATTTCCATACAAGTTCTATTTGGTTATAAATAACCATTCTAATTTTATAATCTCGTTTGATTATAATCTTAACAATCAACACATCCATATAATAATAATTCTAGAAAATTATTCTTTCTATATCAAAAATAGAAATTTTGGGTAAAATTATTTCATTTACCCACTTTAAAACTATATCGTGTTCAATCTTCTGTTCAAGTATTTAGAAACTCCTATCGACGTCGTGGCGTCCCACGATTCGACCAGAATTCATAAACCACTCAACAGACAAGCCAACACAATATAAAACAATTTTATATCAATTTACAAATACGCTCTCTCGTATCTATACACTCAACTCATTCTAGGGTACTACTGACCCTATCTCTAATGAGCACATGTCACACAAGCCTAGGTGTTCGCTCAACCTAAGCTCTGATACCACCTGAAACGACCCGCATATCCGTGCTACCTGAGTTGACTAAATACACCACACGTCCAACCCAAATAACACAGAAATACGACTCATTATTAGAAAGAAGTTAGAGGATGAGAATTAGAAAGATAGAAATATTAGAATAGAAGAAAACGAAGATCACAACTCACAGCGGAACGAACAAAATATATTATATAACATAAGCTTTGAAATACAAATCTGTTTTGTACATATATACATACCATCATCAGAGTACACATAACATTTGATTCAGCGGAAGTAACTCTAAATAACTAACGTTGAAGCCTCCTGCTTCAAGCTCCTCCAAGTGTATCTGTAAAAGCCTGAAACACTTGACTGCCCGTACAAATTTAGGCACCCAAGAGTTTAGGAAAAACAAAACAAACAAACTCTGGGTCAGTCATGGGACTGGTGTGAGTAAACTCCAACCACTTGTTTAACTTTCAAAAATCCTTTTCGAAAGAAAAGATAATAGTAAGACCAGCCCACACATAAACATGGACGGCTTTTACCTTACTATAACCCAAAACACTTTGATACGAAAATCCAGTGATATTATAATAATGTCTACATCAAGTAAATAACCAAATAGCAGAACGCTTGCATCTCACGCTCCACATATATAGTATAAAATCAAAAACCGCATGGCGCTTATTGGAGATTGGATTTCCAACACGACAAGGTATGGAACCACCTTCCGACAGTGCATCTCTAGAGGCGAATACACCTGGGTTCAACAAGAACATCTTGCAACCCGGCCCACACATGACCGACCACTCATTTCGCTTGAGTGTATCGAATGTATATCACCAACGGTTGGACTCAAACCACCGTTTCCCGAATGGGCAGAATCGATAGATTTAGAAACAAAAGGAATTTCTCTAGATAGGTGATTATACACCCTAATGGGTGCGACCCACATAGCCATGCTGCCTGCCCGATTTTTGTCCTTTCCCGGCTGTTGAGGCCTGAGGCTACGAATACTTACCATTCCTTGATAACACAATTCACTTTGAATGCCACATCATCAGATCCGTTAATCACTAGTTGAGTTTGCACAAATATTCTGGATATTATGCTAAGGGATAAATCCGTTGCAACCATATATATTCATACAGACCAACCCATTTGATCATTGGAAATACTCTGTCAGACATTCGTCCATTTACGTTCGTTCTGGGATTGAACGAAACCGAAGGCACTATTTCTATTACTAGAAAAGCCCTTGCACTTTACTCCGTCTTCAATATATTCAGCATACTTGGTTCGCAACGCTTATGCCGATACGGAGTGGTTCTTCGGATAATAATCCAACCGGTCTCTCCATATTGACAACGATGGTCAAAACTTCGATAGTCTGTGATTTAACTATCGAATCAAAACAAGTGTTCATCCAAACATATCAAACAAATCACTGGGCCCTTTAATTAATATTCATTAATTAAATCTCTTCACCATTTTTCTCTATCAATATTTGTTAACCAAATATTTTCAATAACCATACTGGCCCTTTACGCTATTTTTGATTTCGTTTCCTTATCGAATTCTATATATATCGATATATAGATTTCTAATTATCAAATTTCTTAAAAATATTCTAACTCCTTAAATTCCCGGAAAAATTCGCCATAACCTCCCCTGTATCGGGAGCATCGGGAAATTTCAAATAGCATCCCGGTATCTTCCTCAATCAAAAAGAAAAAGGAAAAGCCAAGCGGCTTGCCGATACGGCGCATAAAATCTCATATATGAATTAAACATGTACCTTATGTCGAGCATTTCATTTATAACTTCATATACCTCATCCCAAACCTGCTTAACACATATTCACCTGTTTCCAATTCAATTCAACTCAATACATTTGTTTGAATTCAATTTTGAATCGTTTGAATTCAGTTCCGCTCAATTATTCTTTAATTAGCCTTTTTGCCTATTTCACTTCTTTGTTGAACATAACATGTTTGAACAAAATATTTAACTCGTTCATAACCAAATCGAATTTCGATTTCAATTCTAGTTTTCCTTTTCTATTTCGAATATAAATTTTCAAATCGAACTCACTTATATAAGGCCCAATATTAATTCGAAATCTCATTAACTAATTTCTATTCGAATTAGTTAACTCTATTCAATAAATCAAAAATCTGATTTCTGTTTCAAAAATCAACTCATTACTCCACTGGGGTTCACATATATTTTATAACTCAAATCTGGATTTTTCTAAATAGAAATTTCGATTTTTA
This sequence comes from Allium sativum, assembly GCA_030737875.1. Classification (NCBI taxonomy): domain Eukaryota; kingdom Viridiplantae; phylum Streptophyta; class Magnoliopsida; order Asparagales; family Amaryllidaceae; genus Allium; species Allium sativum. Next base: position 577,836,059 of record CM060915.1, on the reverse strand, counting down.
TTTGCTTAAAATCCTTTAATATCATTAAATAAACCGTTATGGTTTTATAATGGTTTTGGCGCTGCTTTTCTGAAAATTTGATTTTGACATAACTCAAAATCTATACGACGAAATTCAGATTTTTCTCCTTCATTAGAAAACTATTATCTAACCGGTCCTGACGTTTCTTGTTTCGAAGAATTCCGACTTCAATCGAGTTCTGTATATTCAATTGAAGTTCGAATCGCTATTTTACGAACTGCAGCGCTGCGGCGAGTTCGTTTTAATTATAATTATATATATAAACTTTTAAAACTTCGTTTATATAAATTCAACTCCATTCTGATATATTTTAAATATATATCAAACCATTTTTCCCAACTCAACAAATATCTCTGATATTCTATTTCATTTTTTTATTTGAAATCTATATTCAAATTCCAATTCGATTCAAATTCTATATTCAAATTCTATTTCAACTATTTGAATCCAAATTCCATTTTTAATCCATTTGAACTTCAACTATTTAAACTCATTTTTACTTTGAACTTCAAATATCACATTTTAATTTCTTTGAATCCAAATACCATGTTTCAAATCTCTTTGAATTCCTCTTATTTCAAATCCAGTTGAACTCCTTTGAATTCAAATTCCCTTTCAAAACTATTTGTATTTCTTATTTTGAAATCCTATTTCAATCCTACTTTGAAATCCTATTTTCAAAGTTTATTTCAAATTCTATTTTGAAATTCAATATTCAAATCTCTATTTGAATTTCTATATTCAATCCCATGTTCAAATTCAATACTTGAATTTCTATTCAAATCTTTAGTCAAACTTCATATCTGAATTTCATTTCAAATCTCTAGTCAAATTTCATATTTCAATTCTTCTTTTGAAATTCTATATTTCAAATCTTATTCGATTTTTTTCTTTGAAATTCTATATTTCAAAGTCTGTTCAATTCTTCTTTGAAATTCTATATTTCAAATCTATTTGAAAATTCTTTATTCGAATTCCTTTGAATTCAAATTTTATTTTAATCTCCCGAATTCCAATTCTATTTTTCCATTCTAACTTCGTCTATTCAAATTCTATTTGAATTTCTAATATTCAATTTCCTTTTAAAATTCAAATATTTGAACTCCTTTGAATTCTACTATTCAAATGTTATAATCAAATTTCATTTGAGTTATATATTTAAAAATTTCATTTCAAATCCTATTTTGAAATTCCTTTTCAAATCCCAATTTCACACTTGTATTTCTATTTCTGAATTATCGAATGATAATTCTTTTCACTTCATTTATAACTTCGTTATAAAAGAACTATTTATAACTTCGTTTAAAAAGAAACTACTTGTTTTATTTTTCAAGAACAAGTTTTATATTTTATTTCCATTAAAAATTCAAATTCTATTTAAAAATAGAATTTTCCCCTTTTTAAATCTCAAATATCCTTTTTACGATATTTTTAAATATCATTACTTAAGCCCAGTGATATTTAAACACACAAAGCAACGAATTATCTATTTTTCTAACACATCATATATAACAATATATATGCAAACAAATAAACAAACAGATAATATATTTTTGAGGAATCCAGTTGGATTCCTCCAACCTGTTTTCCTGCATCCACAGATGTTAGCACATAAATAATACCCATTCTGCTTCGTGGCAGAATATCGCGGTATAGAAGGTCATCCACTAATCATAGCGTGGGGCGTATAGGGTAATCATCCGCTATGAAACTGCGGGCATCCGCTAATGAGACTGCGGGAATCCAACCAATCAATCAACCCAATATATATATATAATAGCCTAAATAACTAATATATATAAAGCAACCAGAAATCATTCACACAAGCAACAAACAATTATTTTTAACGAAATAAAAATAATTATAGATAAAAAGGTGAGTGAGATTTACTCACTTGATTTCGTTTGCTGACTATCTTATTTAATCCCATATCATTACGCCATGAATTTACTTGAAGCCTCTCAAATGAATTTACTTGCACCTACCATTATTCATTTTAATTTTAATGATTAAACATTTATCTATATTAAACATAATAAATTCTTTTATGTATAATAAAATTGTATACCTTATTTCCCACATAACTACGAAGCTAAACATGAAGCGACCCCATAACCATCGATCAATCCTGTTGAAAACAGCCCAAACCCTTGCACCATCCACTCCGGCATTACATCGAACACCTTGTCTCCACTGCCCTATAGATCACGATCTGTCAATCGGATCACCCAGGCCCATAGTCGAACTGCTGCACCATCTTCTAGTTGAACATCCGACATCGCAACCCTCCATCTCGCTCAACAGTTCGAACCCCACTTTGTCAAATCCAACGCAGCCCCTATCGCACCCACCCAGTTACTGACGTTGATCCTCCCTTAGCGCGATGTCCAGATCGCAACTATACAGGGTGTGGCACTTTCTGCTTCGAGCCCACCTTGAACAACCATCATTGATGCGCCTCACCATGCTGAGTTCGCCCAGGAACTCAGATCGAACCTCGACGTCCTCCACTTGTCAAAACCCATACCCTGATGTCGATGCCCTAATTCGAGCTTGGATAAAAACCGCATCTCCCCAAATTCAATACTCGACATCGAATGTCGAACCCCTAAAATGAATTCGAAATCATATTCGTATTCGATTTCCCCTTTTTTTTTCTTTTTTTTTTCTTTTTTTTTTAACTGAGGATTTGGTTTCTGATTATCTGAATGGAAGAGGAGAAAGAAGTCGCTACTTTATATAGACCAGAGGGAGGCAAACGTACATTCTCCATTAAATTTCCTGTTTCCATGATACTGAGGGAGTGAGACCATTATTTCTGCTCAAGGAGAAAAAATGTACGATTTTTCCAGTTTTTAGGGTGGCTGATGAGTATAGGTCGGCTTGCAAAATTTGAAAAGGTTTTGATTTGATTTTGTTTTATTTTATTTATGTGAACCGATACACTTCAGAAATTCAAAATACCTAGTGTTTCTGAAATCCTGAATTTAGCGTAGTGACCCACATTCCTGGAGTTAGCACTATTCTAAGACTGTTTGGAAAAAAATCACCATTTCATTGTGTTAAATTAAATTGTTTAAAATATAAATCGGTTTCAACCAATTATTATCGTTCTAAATCAATAATTAAATCCATTTATATTTGAATAAATATTAAAACCCATACTAAATATTTAAAATAAACTGTTCAAAAATCTGGGTCGTTACATAAAGACTTTTTCAACCATGTCAAATTCCGCAAAGAATAACGGTGGTAGAAGCGCTACAAATTATGGAGTCGCTAGATTTGATGGAAAGGGGGATTTTGGCACATGGAAGATGAAGATGGAAGCGGTGTTGAAGAAAGAGAGGACATTTAAGGTTATCTCAGATCCAGAGATATTGAAGAAATTAGCACCTGAAGAGTTAGAAGAATTGGAAGAGGATGCTCTTACTACCATCCAGCTTAGCCTTTCTGATGAAGTACTTAGAGAGTTTTCTCATGTGAAAACTGCTAAGGAATTGTGGGATGCTCTTCAGAGAAAGTTCTACGACAAGTCTCTCACCAACCGCATCATCTTGCAGCAAAAACTTTATTCTTTCAAAATGAGGCCTGGAACAGATGTATTTGCTCATATAGATGCCCTCAACACACTTGTCATGAATCTTCGAGCAGCTGATGTAAAGATTGAGGATGAGGCGCAAGCTGTTATTCTTTTATGTTCTTCACCTGCAGAGTATAACACTTTTGTTAACTCTATGATCTATGGACGTTCGTCTATTTACTTGGAGGATGTGAAGACAAATTTGCATAACGAAATGTTGAGAGGAAAGTTAGCAAGCATGAGCATGGAGAACGATTCTGGAAGTCTTGTTGCACAGAGAGGAAGAAGTAAAAGTAGACCCAATTATGGTGGAGATAGAGCAAAGTCCAGATCTCAGTCAAGAGCAGCCCGGAAGGGAGATTGTCATTATTGCATAAAACCTGGACATTATATTGCAAATTGCCCCAAGTTGGAGAATAAAAACAAAGTTGTTCCCCAGAAGGCTTCAGCATCTACAGCGGAGACATCAGATTCAGATAATGATCCTGGCATTTTTACAGCTTCCGCCTCTCCTATGAAGAGTACTGTGTGGATTTTTGACTCGCGAGCATCCTATCACATGACACCTGATAGGCACTCTTTTTCCACTTATCATCAACTTGATGGAGGAGAGGTTCTCATGGGGAATAATGCTTCTTGTCGCATGATTGGTATTGGAACAGTAAAAATCAGGATGTTTGATGGTGTTGTTCACACTTTATGTGATGTCAGGCATGTACCTGATTTAAAGCGTAGTTTGATCTCTATTGGAGCATTGTGCAATTTTGGCTTAAAGTGTGTGATAGAAAAAGATTCATTAAAAATTACAAATGGCTCATTGATAGTAATGAAAGGGGTAAAAGCTGAAAATCTATATTTGTTGAAGGGTACAACTGCTGTTGCGGAGTCTGCTTCAGTTATTGATTCAGTTGATTCTGACTCTACCAGATTGTGGCATTTTCGTATGGGCCACATTGGAGAGCGCAGTTTAGAAGTATTTAGAAAGCGAGGCTTGATTGACGGTGTTCATCATTCAAAACTTGACTTTTGTGAAGGATGTGTACTTGGAAAGCAGACCAAGGTTTCTTTTGGCATTGCAGAGCATAAGTCTAAAGATGTTTTAGAGTATGTTCATACTGATGTTTGGGGCCCCGCACCATGCCTATCTTATGGAGGAGCCAGGTATTTCGTTTCATTTGATAATGATAAAAGTATGGGTTTACTTTATGAAGCCAAAGATGAAACTTTTGATAGGTTTCAAAGTTGGAAATCTCTTGTTGAGAAGCAGTCTGGAAAGAAAGTGAAGGTTCTTCGTTCAGATAATGGTGGTGAATTCACTTCTCAAAAATTCATCAAATTTTGTGAGTCTGAGGGAATCAAAAGACATTACACCACACCAGGAGACACTCAATCAAATGGGGTTGCAGAGAGAATGAATCGGACTTTGTTGGAAAGAACTCGTTGCTTACGGCTGACTGCAGGATTAAATAAGAGATTTTGGGCAGAAGCATTATCTACGGCGGTTTTCCTTATCAACCGCATACCTTCTACCGCCATAGACATGAAGATTCCTGAAGAAGTATGGAAGGGAGGGACTGTATCATATTTCTTTCTCAGAGTGTTTGGTTGTCCAGCTTATGTGCATGAGAGCAAAGGGAAGTTAGATCTAAGATCGCGCAAGTGTATTTTTCTTGGATATAAGAAAGGAATTAAGGGATAAAGGATGTGGTGTCCTACTACCCAGAAGATTGTTACTAGCAGGCATGTTACATTTGATGAGAAGGCTATGTTGAAGGTGGAGCCTTCTTCAGTTAATGATGATGATGAGAGGACAAATTTAGAATACCAAACACAAGGCAGATCATCAGACTTCCATACGAGTAAAAATGGTGATTCCGATGACACCGTGGTTGATACGGAAGAGACAGAAGATCAATCTCAAGGTGGAGCTCAAATTCAAACTCGACCAACGAGAGAGAAGAAAAGATCTACATGGCTCGATGATTTTGTGGGATTAAGCATTGAAGATATTGACTTTGATGACATGGCAGCTTATGCATTAAGCATATTTCATGATGAACCAAGAGACTACAGAGATGCCATTAGTTCAGTTGATAGCTCCGGTTGGCTAGTAGCAATGGAGGAGGAGATTGAGTCTTTGCACAAAAATCACACTTGGGATTTAGTGCCACTTCCTTCCGGCAAGAGAGCAATTAGATGTAAATGGATCTTTAAGGTGAAAGATGGCGGCAATGGTGACTTGAGGTACAAAGCAAGATTAGTGGCGAAGGGTTATGTTCATAAGAAAGACGTGGAGTTTCATGATATTTTTTCTCCAGTTGTTAGACACACTTCCATTCGCATTCTTTTGGCATTAGTTGCTCATTTCGACATGGAGTTGGAACAACTAGATGTCAAGACAGCATTCTTGCATGGTGATCTTGAGGAGGACATTTACCTACAGCAGCCAGAGGGGTTCATTGATAGCAGTCGGCCAGGTCATGTTTGTAAACTTAACAAATCTCTTTATGGCTTAAAACAGTCTCCTAGACAGTGGTACAAGAAATTTGATAAGTTTATGATCTCACATGGTTACTCTAGAAGCTTTAAGGACCAATGTATCTATTTTAAAAATTGTAATGATGACATCATCTATTTGTTACTTTATGTTGATGATATGTTGATAGCTTCTAAGAGCATGTATAAAATCTCAGAGTTGAAGATGGAGCTCAGTAAGGAATTTGAGATGAAAGATTTGGGAAACGCACAGAGAATTTTGGGGATGGAGATTCAGAGGGATAGAAAGCAAAGAGTTTTGGGGCTCACTCAAACTCAATACATCGAGAAAGTCCTATCTCAATTCGGTATGGAGAATGCTAAACCGGTGGCTACTCCATTAGGCTCTCAATTCAAGCTATCCAAAGATATATGTCCCAAATCGGAAGAAGATAAAAGGTATATGGCTAATATACCTTATTCTAGTGCTGTTGGTAGTCTCATGTATGCAATGGTGTGCACGAGACCAGATTTGGCCCATGCAGTTGGTGTTGTTAGTCGATATATGTCTAACCCAGGTAAAGAGCATTGGCAAGCAGTGAAGTGGATACTCAGATATCTTCGTGGCACTTCTTCAGTTGGCTTGTTATATGGTGGAGTAGATGGAGACATCTCTCTTAGAGGATACTGTGATTCAGATTACGCTGGGGATAGAGATGGACGGAAGTCGGTGTCGGGCTATGTTTTTACACTTGGCATAGGCCCGATTTCGTGGAGATCAAAGTTGCAGTCTATCGTAGCTTTGTCGACTACCGAAGCAGAGTTAATGTCGATTGTGGAAGCAACAAAGGAAGGATTGTACTTACTTCAGTTGTTGGATGATCTTTCAATGGCGTAGCAGACAGTGGAGCTATTTTCAGACAGTCAGAGTGCGATTCATCTTGTTGAGAATCAGGCTTATAGTTCACGGACGAAGCACATTGATGTTAGAGGCTTCTTTCTTATGCCTGAGGAAGAACGAAGCAAGATCAAATTATTGAAGGTGGGTACTTCGGATAATCCTTCAGATATGATGACTTCCAAAAGACAAGTTTGAGCATTGCTCAAACTTGATCAGTTTGTTTCCTATTACTTGAGCGCCATGGGGCGCTGGGCCCAACAACTTTTATGTTGATTATTGAAGATGAGATGATGAAGAAATATTGTCATATTTGAATCAAGGTGGAGTGTTGAAATTAATGATTCAAATATTTGTAGAGAAGGAAAGAAATTGATTGATTATCAATCAATTAATTGGCTCGTACATGGAAAGAGATAGGAGAAAGTTTTCTTTTTGGAAGAAAAATAAAAGGCCAATCAATCAATTAATTAATGAAGAATCAATTCTTAGGGAAAGAGATTGAGACCATAATTGTTTCATCCTTTTATGCTCCAATCAAATCAAGGAAGATATTATATTTATTTTTCTTCATGAAACTTCTCTTCTTTATCCCCAAGAAATCCCTCTATATAAATAGGGGTCGTGTTATTGTATGAAGTATGCAATCCACCATTAATCTTCTCTCTTTTATAATCTTTTGTACTCATTTCTTCATTGAGAAATAAAAGTTGTTGGGTCTTCGTAGACATAGGCAAAGCCGAACCACGTTAAAAATTGGTGTGTTCTTTCCTCTATTTTCTGATTTTTTTTTTTGTTCTCTCTATAATTCGTGCCACTTGTTTTTTTTTTTTTTTTTTTGGCGTTGTTGAAATTGTTGACAGACTAGATCATTGGGTTTATTTGTATTCCGCTGCCCAAATCTCTGATTTTGCACTCAAACCTCAATTTCAAAACCCATAAGTTCAATAAAAACATTCTTCAAAATTTTTGAGGGTAAGCATGGACAAAACATTCGAAACTTAGCCATTGATGCATGACAAGTCAAGGTTCAGTTTCATATTTTAATTTAGATCTAAAATGTACATATAATTACTGGATGCAATGGCTTCGAGTATCATTGCCATATTGGAAAATGTTTACATAACTTAGTTTAACTAAAGCAATCAACAACCACATTTAAATCTGTGTGTCTTTCTCTCTCTGTAATATTTAAGAAAACAGTGAATTTCTTTTTCACATATAAATCTGGGCCATACATGGAAAAAATGAAATTGGAGTAGACAAACATAATGTAGAAAATGGGAATCCAGAACAATGATATATGTGTGTAAGTTTGTCCCTAAACTGGAATTTGGTGTAGACAAACATATGGTGCACGCCATTCTATATCCTACTATTTATTCATAGACATCTGTTTATGTTTTGTTCATTTCTTATGTTAGCACATCGAGATATGGGTAAAAAGGAATTTGAACTGGTTGCAAGGCAGCAGCACTAGGTTGGTGTGAGCAATTCCTTTGATTCCAAAGATAATAAACAAAACAAATCCAAAGCAGTTCACCAAGTAGCTTATAATCTAAAATATGCAAAATAAAACAAAAATAAATTTAAATAAAATAAGTTGATTCAACATAGGATTCCAATTTTTCGAGCAACACAAATAACAAATTCGAAACAAATCAAATCAAATGAAAACATGCAAAACATAATAGATAGCCAATCCAAAGAATTTCAGTACTTGAGAACCAAATTCACTGCAATAAGCATGGTTTACACTGTAATAGTTGATAATTTCTTCAAACCATATCTCAAAATGAATGAGCTACAATACTTCTGAGCAGCCGCATATTAGTATGAAGATCAATAGATTTTTATGAGATATGCGGCTACAATACTTCAGAGCATAGTTCTTCTTCCCCAACAAAGATCAACAGATTTTTATGATATTGATGGTTTGCCTAAATAAAAATAATATAAAATAAGAATCAAAATAGCAATGCATGATAGCTTCGCAAAATCTATTTAATGTTTTGCAAAGTTGAGTACAGACCATTTCAGAAATGGTTTTATGCTAAGTTTCTCTTTTAAAATAAATTACAAATTTGTTGTCAACCAGTGATAGATTACTCATATCTGAAATTAATAGAATAACTGACATGGTATTAAGACAATTTCCAGTTTCTTTGTTGAGGACCACTTCTTACTATCTCTTTCTTACAGCCTGCTGTCTAGTTTTAGCAAAGATTATTTTTGTAAAATACCAAATCCACTAAACAATGTTACATATGGTGAATAAAATCATTTTTTCCAGTAGTAACAAATGTCAATCCAATCTAAGTCTAACGGTGTTCTATGTCATATCAAAAAACAAATTATCAACAGTATAAAGTTGCATCCAAGATTTGGCCGTGTATATTAAGAACAATAAAATCATCCAACAAAAAATAACTAGAAAAAAATCAGCATGAAATAAGTAATCTAAACTGCTTAATAAGAATGGAGAAATCAAATAATTATTAATTACACATCTAAATACACAAATTTGCAGTTTGATTTTACATCTTTACACAAGAGAAAAATCGAAATCGGAGCAGCAGATAATAAAATAACAAACTATAAAATCAAAATCAACATGTAATTGGATCAAATAAAAAACAATTACGTAACCAAAGTACCTTAAGGATGAATTAGGCGGCCAGATAGGATTCACATGTTTCTGACGACGTAGTTTGGAGCGATTAGGGAATGAGAACGTATATGAAATGAGAAATTTATAGATCCAAGAATACGTGGTTGCGAAGACAAATTTTACAAGCAATGAGTGATTTAAATCTGGAAAGTCAGATCCGAAAATTCAGATCGAGAAAGAAAACAACTGTAATTTGAATTCCGAAAATTTTGAGAATGTTTTGGGAAAGTAGCGAGAACGCAAGTAATTTGTGCCGAAATTTATTGCCATAGACAAATTGATTTTGGTCCTCTTATAGTAGAGAAACCTCCCTAACGGTCGGTTTAATTAAAAAAACATATGATATATACAGTTATCATTACATATTTATATCATTATATACATCATATTTTATGCTAGTTCACTCTAAATATTCTATGCAAAACTCAAGTCATTTTGCATATTTTTTTCATTCTTGTTTTTATTGAAATATACCTATGCAATATTCAAATATCATTTACACATACATATAGTGATGTTATATTTTTGGAAGTGTAAATGATATACTAGTCCATCATTTAACATTTTAAACAGTCTACTGTGTTTCAATTTACGCTTTGTTGAATTTTGGAGAAAATAGTGCTAGCGTATAAGTCGATAATGAATATATTTTGGACCTGAATATAGCATTAACGACGATTTACATGGTGGCGGCTTGAACAATGACGAGTTAGTTTTAGCGTATAAGTCGATAATGGAAGAATTGTTTGGATTTAAACATCGACAGAAGAGAGGTCTGGACGGCGACAACTTGGACAACGACGGTTTGTATGATAAAATTATAGTTCTAGTAAAAAGTACACATTTTACATATATTTTTGATTTTCTAAATTCAATCGTGTACCGATAAAATATCAGGTTGGCAAAGAATATTTTGTGAATACGGATATCTACTTGAATTGTTTCCGGACAAGAAATTTTCTGGTACTGGTTGACATGCCTGAATTCCTTCACCTTCAGTCCTTTTTTTTAACTTTAATAGTTGAGATTAAGGTTGCCTTTGAGGTGCTGAAAGTTCATAGTAATTTAGAGGGAAAAAAATGGGCGTATCTTATGCAATTTTTTTCGTGTACTTGTATTGATAACACGGTGAATCACAGACGCTCTTCTTTGCTGGAACGGAAACATCAACAGTGACAATAGAATAATGGGCACTGTCGTTGTTTTTGAATGATCCAAGGCACCTCGAGGAGGCGTACCAAGAAATCACTTGCTAGATAAAAGAATCTAGCTTACTAAAGGAGGACGACCTTCCAAACTTGTTTAGCAGCGCCTAATGCTGATCTCGCACGAGCCATCGAAGATTGCACAGTGGAAGTGTGCTTTATTTGTAGTAACATAACATTGCTTCATTCACTTCGGTGCCCCTAGCAATCACAGTGGCAAGCCTGTGTCTTGAAGTACCCACAGATCTCTTCAGTAACGCTTTATTCTAATCATCAAGCACATTGCAGTGCTCACTGCAGCAGACCCAGATCTTTTTAGCAGCATTTTGTTCGCAGCTGCTTGCATCAGTTTTGAAGTGCTACTTAGCTTATGTCTTCAAGTCGGCTCCTCAGGCATCATTAGCATCTTATCTGCACTTATTTTATTTTGAAGCTCCACATTCTTTTGCTTGCACAGAGAAATGCTATTATTTTGGCTGCTCGAAGCTGCAGCAACACCACACAATGCACAATCCCCTCTTGCTCCGCAAACCCTCACTTATATCATGGCCGCACCAGCTTTAACCTGAGAAGCCCCTTCCGGTAGCTGGTATTGCCAATTGCATATATGTTCTCATTCTTTTTTTGTCGTCCTTGTTTTGTCGATCTTCAAAGTGAAGAGATGATCTTTGCATATGCATATAAAAGTTAACTCTTACTAAAACTATGTATGAACTTGATTCTTGATTAATAAACTAACAAGCGCTCCCCTCATCACAGGACCACACTGTATACTAAAATATTATAATAAGAAGAAACCCTTCTTTTCTCACATGCATTTTAGCAATATAAAGCTGATGAATTAAAAAGTTCTCCTTTACTAACAAAGATGATTTTGCAGATCTCATATGTTACTATGTAGCCTTTAATCTAGACCTGTCATTTGAGAATGCTTACGCACTGCTTTCATATGTAGGTTAATATTATAAGTTACCAATTAAATGTAAACTCTATAATATATAATTAATTTGTAGTAACACTCCTTCCAAAATTTGAAACAATGGATGTAATGTAGTCAAATTTACAACTTTGAAAAATACAAGTATTATTTATCATTGAAGAGAGGATTAGTACAAAGTTGGGGTCTACATACCAACAAGTAGATCAGATGATCAACAGGAATCCAGATTTCTTCCATCAGAATGATGTTTGTTTGAGTCATGAGCATTTATGCAAAACAGCTGTGCCATGTTCAATGGTCAACGAAGCAGCCATTGGTATTCAACAATGATTTCTGCTGACTGAAAATAATCTTCATTCCAATTACACACTACTACCCATATATGCATGCCTATAAAGAGATCCAAGGCCATAACCAATTATACCGCACACTTTGCAGATTGCAGATCTTAAAGATGATCAACCATAATCTTACCATTGTTGCCATTGTCGCCTCATTGTTTGCTTCTTCATCTTTTTCTGCAAACGCAGTAACATGTAACAAAGCAGATAGAGCTTCACTTCTTGCATTTAAGGACTCATTCCCTGATGGAAGTTTTATCCACTCATATCCGGACTGGGTAGCAAACTCAACCAATGACTGCTGCAACTGGGATTATATTCAATGTGACACCACTAGACGTGTCACTTCTTTAGTCTTGTCTGGAAACAGTTTTGATCCTCCTGACATGGATCTCAATGGTTTGTCTATAATCTCTTAACACTTCCAATTTTCATGTACTATCATATCTTAACTACTATTTCCTTATACATACATCAATAATCATCACAGGTAAGATACCAGCTGTGCTTGGAGATCTAACAGCGCTGAAAACAATACGTTTTGATTACATGCCTGGATTAGCGGGACCAATACCATCCCAAATTACTAAACTAAAGAACCTACAGTCTCTAGTAATATCAAATTGCCAAATCACTGGTTCTGTTCCGTCGTTTCTCTCGCAGTTACCTTCCCTTCAACAAATAGATTTATCAAAAAATAAGTTGGTAGGCACGATCCCGCCTTCTCTTGCAGACTTGGTTAACCTCAGTTCACTCTCTCTGCAAGATAACCAACTTACTGGCACCATCCCTACAAATTTGTTCAGCAAGCTATCACAAAATTCCAATGTATTTCTTTACTTATCAGGCAACCAGTTGAAAGGAAGAATACCAAAGTCTTTTGCTGACGTCAACTTTTTTGCCTGCTACTTAGATGACAACAAGCTAGAAGGAGACTTGTCCCCTCTGTTTGGAAAAAACAAGACTATTTCCTTTATTACCATGTCATTCAATAACTTTAGTTTTGATCTAACTAATGTTGAGTACCCATTGGCTTTGATTTATTTGGATATAAGTAGAAATGAGATATATGGGAGCATTTCGAATCAGATAACTGAACTGCCTAATTTGACAATGGCGGCGTTTAGTTATAACAATTTGTGTGGGAAGATACCAAGCAGAGGGCGTTTTCGGAAATTCCCTGATGTATACTTTGAACATAACAAATGTCTCTGTGGTGCACCATTGAAGCCATGCAACTAACTGTTTTGTAATAGCTGAGATAGTATTGAAAGCTGTAAGTCTTCGCAAATGAATAAACATATTTGCGTTTTTATACATCCCTTGTCATCGCCGGCCCTGGGCCCAGGCCAACCAGGCAGCCGCCTATGGCCTCGGGCTCGGGGGTAGGAGGAAGAGGAAGAAGGGGGGCCCTCAAACTTTCAGATTTTTAATTGATAATGACGTTATGTAGATAAAACTTTAATGTGAAATGGTTTTGGTCTGGTGATTTGTGCTAGTGGCTTTCTCCCATGCGAGCAGGGTTTGGTTCTTGGAATGCACACGTAATAAGTTTTCCCTCCCATGCTCTTTGTGATTTTCATACAAGTTTGGGCCTCCGGAAATTTTTTTCCCTAGGGCCTCCACGTATACAGGGCCGGCACTGCTTCTCATCACTTCTTCTTCTTCTTCTAAAGATATTTATACCCTGCAGCAAAGACAATTCCATATTCCTTTATTTGGAATCCTGGATTTTATAGAGACTGGTTTCTTACCTCAAAATTTGTATCACTCTTTGGAAACATGAAATAACCAAATTTTCTCTACATGCTTGCTAGAATTCACGTTTCTGCATTTCATCCAGTACCTAAAACCAAAGCATGCCCAATCACCATAATTTATGCACACTAATTTCGAGATACCGTGCCGCCAACAGCCTGCAGCCATCGACAGCTTCCCACCAATGCACCACCTACATGGCCAGCCCACGCTTAGCCGAAGACATCAAACCAATACACATCCAATAAGAATCAGATCGATGTACTTTAAGATAAACCATACTCGTGCCAAAGGTAATAGTTCTGCCTGATGTAACCACGGAACAACATTCATTATTAGAAGGAGAACTGTCAGCAAGATCTTTTGATGAAGGGTGATTACTGGAAATAGGATAATCTGGCTGAAGTGGAAATTCTGTTCTCGTCTCCTCAAGTCAAACTTGGACGCATCTTACAATTTTCACTACTCAAATAAATTGTCGTCATATTCACAGCAAGTAAAAACTTCAGTTTAAAAACTAGCATATCACATACTAGGCCATATCAACTCAAGAAATTAAAATCACTCATCATTGAGACAAGTTGAATATACCTGTGTTTATCAATTGAAGGCAATAAATTTCATTCAGCCGCTCCAATTCTCAACAAATTGGACTTGTTACTCATCAACAGTAGCTTTTTGTGACTGTTTACAAATAAAGTATCAGATTTCTACTGATCCCCAAGATGAGGCATCAACGTTGAAGCCAAAACAAAGAAAGAGAGCTTCCATTTATTGGCGTTTATATTTGTATAGCGGCGGCCACATAGATTTGAAGAAAAGTGAGTAATTGTCCTAGCGTCAAAATCACAATAATGTAGATGATCTGCAGAAAGAATAGCGGCTTCAGTATTCCAGATCTAGAAAGCGCGAGCACCCCAAGATTCTAAACAGTCATGGCATCTCTCTCTAGGTGGCAGTATCCAAGTTTATACTAACTTGATTTTTATTTGCAGTTGATTTCTTTGCAGTAGTATCCAATTTGGCATAGGCGACACTAAGTGGAAAATTTGGATCAGTTCCACCAACCAAATACAAGCGCACTCCTCCAGATTGCAGATCGAGACGCCTGCCACCGCACCAGTTCGCTCGCACCATGTTCGCGGCCATCTAACCCGCAACCCCTCCCCCATCGCCGCCTCTCTTTCCTTCTTGCGTCTTCTTCATGTCAACCCATTCCATGAGTTATTTTCCCTGATTGTCGATTTGATTTAGGGAACAAAACGTGGTTCAGGTTTGGAAATATGTAATTGGCTAGAAGGGGTGGCAGTAAATTTTTGGGGTTTAGAGCATCTCCGACCCTTATTGAATCTGATGTCCCTAAATGTCAATGTGTCTCATATCCATTTCACAAACGTGGAACTATAAGACAAACTTTTACAATAAAATTAAATTTTGTTCTCTAATGTAAATGTCTAAAAACACACAATTTTATACATATGTCATTATAGTAATATTTCAAAATTAAATAAATAAAAAGTTGTGGTTGTATATCATTCCACATTGTGAAATATAATGTCTAGGACTAGACATTTCATTTCACAATGTCTAACAAAAAATTTGCCATATCATATTGCATATACTTTTAACATTGTCATTGGAGACTAAAAAGTGAATTGTTAATTATCTATCTGACATGTAGTTAACATCAATAAGACACTTACATTGGAGATGCTCTTAGAGCATCTTCAACCCTTCACAATGTGAAACCTATGTGGCACCAATAACTAGACAATGTAGAATGAACTTGTTTGCGTATTACAAAAAAAAAAAAAATTGCTTGTGTATCGAAAAACAAGTGGTGGTTAGCCTTTAATATTGTGAAATACAATGTCTAAAATTAGACATTTTATTTTACAATGTCTAATGATTAGATTGTTACGTCATATTACACATGTCATTAACATCAGCATTGGAGACTAAAAACAAAATGAAAATGTTAATTATTTATGTGGCATGTACTTAACATTAAAAAGACACATACATTGAAGATGCTCTTAGCTTACAATTGGGGTAATTTTCCTTCGGCTTTGTCAAGGTCCGTTTATTCAGATCCCTATGTTTTTTCTTCCCACCCTAGTAATTTAAAAAGAAAATTTGCCCCCTCATTTTTTTTACTCTTTCCACCCTGTTTATACCCAAATTACCTGTCTTTTTCATCAACTAAAAATTTACTCATCGCTTCTACTTCTTCTCGATAGTTTCCAAAATCCTAAATTTTAGGAGGAAAAATGACGTGAGCAGCAAAAACTTATACGATGAGAAGAGGCAACAAAAAAGAGAAAGATCGAAATTTCTTTTCGTGTTATTGTATAGATCTGCGTATTTTTATTTACCAATCATATTCGAACCCTCGACGAACGCCTGCTGAGGCGTTGATTGATTCAGATGAAATGGAAGACAAATTACAAGTGGTGAATGGATTTATTTTCTAATGAAAGATAAAATGGAATATGAAGGATATAACTGGTATTGAATTTTTAAATTTTTTATCAGAGTGTGAAGAGCAATTACTAGGGTGGAAATAGATGGAGAGCCGCATTGTTATTGTACTTTAAGTGACTACCTATTTTTTTGTTTTTTAAAAATTATTAAGGAAATGACATTTGAAGCCAACCCCCCTTAAAACATAATAATTATTGGACCAAAATAAGGTATAGCTCACCGTTTTGGTGTCAGTAGAAAAAAGGTAGCATTAACTTCAATCCGAGACTTTACGATCCACGGTTGCCGTTTTCTTTATAAAAAAAAGGTGGATTGTTAATGTTTTATGTTTTTAGAAAATTGCGTATTCAATAAACGGTTAAATATTACCGTTTTCATCTTTACTTTGAGCGACTGCAATACCAAGCACAAATGTTTTTATCCCGAGAGTTTTCGGCATACCATCGCCGTATTTAAAGCGCATATACGACACTGGCTTACCGTATCATCTTTTTTGATAAGTTATGCAGTTCGTATACTAAAAAACTGCCATATAGTGCCGATTCTTATAAAGAAGTATGGTATACCTTAACCGATTTAGACAACACACAACACACCATCATATAATCAAGATTTTTTTTGTTTTAATGCGCACATATTTTAGGTATAGGGGTAAAATGGTAAGTTGAAAATATTATTGGTGTTGCCCCTTAACAATTTTAAAAATGCACTGAGTGCCCTTAAAATGTGTCACCTCTAAACCGAAACGAGAGTGCGAGTAACAATGCCCTTTTCTATTCATTTCATTTTGCTTTCAAACATATTGGATTGTAAATCCATTCTACGATTTAACTTAAATTGATTTATTTTCCATTTTACAAATTATATTCCAATAATTGATTTTTTATCAATACAATATTTTTTTAATTTTTATTTTATTATTCATCGATCGTACTAACGTAAAGTAGTTTTATTTTCAATCATTTAAAACTTATAGTTTCTCGAGTTTATATATTTAACGTAAAGTTAATAATTATTTTTTATTCATCTAAAAATATAGTTGATTTTTCATTGTAATTTTTTTAGTTAAATGTTAATGCATTCTTATGCTATTAATTCTTATATTTATTTATGCTAGAATCATGTAAATACAAAGATATTTTAAATACAGTAAGTCATCATAAGTTTCAATACTTTTTCTTAAATCTAAAATTTATTATGTTATAGAAGCTTCTTTTCCAAACTATAATGTCAAATATGATGACCCTTTAAAAAAAATGAATTTGTTCAGAAGAGAAACTGACCAGAGTCGTAAAACCCTCTCTAGTGCACCTCTGCAAGCACCATATAAGTGGCTGATCCTAGCGTATACACATGATAAGCCCTTTATATTTTAAAAATATTATAAAATATGCTTGGTTAAAAATAATATTATAAATTTGTAATAAAATGTGTATAACTTAGTAATTTGAAAATTTAACCAAATTACGCTTGTTATGCTTTAGTTGAAAGCTGATAATGTAATAGGGTGATGTGATTAAAATTCAACACTACAAAAATGGATATAGATATGAATCTCGTTTTTACTATTCTCTTGATGAGTTAAACACTAAAATATGATTGGTAAACTGATTTCCACGAGCAATTTAGATGCAAAAATTTCATTAATTTATCGTTCGATATTTAACTCCAAGTTGTGTGCGTATGTATATAATATATAATAAAATAAATTTGCTTACATGTTTATTCATATAAGTGTTTACATATTGTCAAAATCTATAAGCAAACTGAATTCAAACAGTAAAAATCATGTCAAATAATATTGCCAATGCAATATATAAAAAGAACAAATATATATAATATTTTTGGTAAGAAGAGTAATACTTTATCCATGCTTAATCCATTATGATATCTCAAAGGTTTGAACTCATGACTTCTAGAACCTTTATGCAAACCATGTCTGTAACCACTCGGTTAAAGGTTCTTGACTAATTAGTGAATCGAAGAATCAGGAAAATAGTGTGAAGGACAAAATTAGAGAAAAATTTAGGTGCAAGGACAAAAGGCCAGAAATTTAGCCACAAGGACACTTCTCATCCTAATTTTTCCAAGAATAGTTTCTTGTCCTTGTGCCTAAATTGCATGGTAAGCTCTTAGCATAACATCAATTTACAGTGACTTTTTGATGGAAACAAAACTCCTTTTTAACAAAGAAAATTAAATCTGCAGGTATTATGAAGGCAACTTTCAATCTTTTCCATGTAAATATTAAAGTGAGGACACTTCATCCATTTGTTAATCTTCACAATTTCTACCAAATCTAAAATCCTCAACATCTATATCTTTAACTCCTAAGCTTTGGACCAGGGCCGGTCCAATGTCATTTTGGACCCTGGGCAAAACAATAATTTGGGACCGTAGCAAATTACTAAGACCACTTAGTATAACTACACCAAATATACGTATACAAATACAATGTTTGGATTATAAATATTTAATTTTCTCATAAATAATGATTAAACAACCAAACTAAAGAATATTGACGACAAAATATACGCAACCTTAGTGACAAATCTCAAAGACATTTATTGCATTTTTTTGAAACCTTAGTTAGCAGTAAATCTCAATGGCATTGATTACTATTTGACATAAGTATAATATTAAATAATTTCAGCTTTTGACATATCAACATATATTAAAAGGTACGCAACCTTAGCGAGTGCATAATTGCTTAATTAACAAGTTGGAGTATATTAGAAGATTACTGCATAATTGGGATTTACAAGTCAAATTGTTTAACATCAACATATATTAAAAGAAAGAAACAGAGGATATTACTACTTTTGTGAAATCGTTGAACCTATCCTTTCTTTATTAACCCTAATATACTCTAACTTGTTAATTGTTGCTTTAAGTATAGTTTATTTCATTAGTTTCTTCCTCTAAATATTTGCTATCTCAACTCTATTATATTTAAAATAACAAAATTATATGATAAGATCCTCCCTCAAATTTAAAACAACATGAATTCCTCATACTGGAAAGTTTGAAACAACTAAAAATTTCAAAAGGTTTAAAACCACATAAATATAATCATCATTCTAGGTTAGAAGATTAATAAGAATTAGAAACATACCAACAAAGAGAAACTGACAATATCGCTAATATGGCTGCCTTGATGATTGATGAAGAGCTTTCTTTCGAAATAGATCAACAAGTGAAAAGACGTCCAGATGAAGAGAACTATTGAGAAGATGCTGCTTGCTCTGAAAATTAACTAATTATGGTAGAAATAATACAAAAACGAGCATTAAGGAAAAGAAATGGGATAGGGAAGACGAGGTGTTTTCTGTGAAACGGGAGAATTTTTCAAATCAAAAGCAACGTAATTAATTTAAGTTGCTTTATTTCTAGATGGGCTGATGGTTGTTTGATTGTTTCTAGATGCATGGGTTGTTGTTTGTTTAATTTTTCTTGTTGGGCATGTAGCTATGTTTTTAATGACTTATACAAAAGAAATACTAAAATTTATAGGGCCCTCTTGAAAGCCGGGCCCTGGGCAGTTGCCCAGCTTGCCCAGTATAAGGGTCGGCCTTGCTTTGGACCTCCACACATGTCAAGCCAACATGCTTGACAACCTCACAATTTGCATAAAATAGCCTTCTAAAGTCGGGACATTTAGACCGAGCTATAATACTTCCATCACAATCATTTAAAAGCAAAAGAACAATCCTTGAAAAGGGAACAAATATACCGCTTATTACCAAGAATCATAGCCTCACATAAAGCATTGCCCCACAAATTAGCACCACTGAAGGAATTGTACATGTAATATTTTCTTTTCTTTAAAATAATGTAAATCAAATTAGTTAGTTTGTTCTCAATAACCAAAACACCAACTTTCTTTATAAATAGCATATATCTAAATTATAAATTTGTATGACATGTTAGCAATGCATGCAACATCTGTTGGAATTGTATGGATGAACCTCACATTGGT
Source organism: Allium sativum (assembly GCA_030737875.1). Lineage (NCBI taxonomy): Eukaryota > Viridiplantae > Streptophyta > Magnoliopsida > Asparagales > Amaryllidaceae > Allium > Allium sativum. Next base: position 577,815,704 of record CM060915.1, on the reverse strand, counting down.
ATCAACAACTATTGAAAATTTACAACCTAAAAACCAATAGGCGAAAAGTTATGGCAGACAACAGAAAAACAAGTAAAAGTATATTACTGTAGAGAAGAAGAGATATTGTGAAAGATTTCATTCCTACAGTACTGACAAATACAAAGCAATAAATAGGCAAAAGAACAAAAATATCTTTGAGCAATTATTCCTGACCTTATTATCTCATGCAGTGAAAACAGAAAATATCTTTGAGCAATTATTCCTGGCCTTATTATCTCATGCAGCGAAAACAACAAATATCTTTGAGCAATTATTCCTGGCCTTATTAATTACATAGGTAAATTGAAAAATTGAAGAATTGAGAGTGAGTAAACCTGAACAAACTTTTTTGATAGATTGTTGAAACAATTCCTTATTAATATTCATATCTGTAATAATGCACACTAACTTGAACAGTGGTAAATATTTGACCAAGAATAAGGCGGGCGGGGATGTTGGGTTAACTCCAAACCTTAAATTGATGAAAGGCACAATGAGGTAGGAAGTTTCATCTAGGAATACATGTTTGGAAGCAATTATTAGTTTGTTAGGAAAAAATTGGAGGACGTAGTGTTATTTTAAAATGAAACATACCGGCGTGTCTACAGCAGCAGCGAAGAGATACTGCTTTAAGTTTAGTTATAGTAAAAGAGATTTAACATCTTAATGGTTGAAGAAACCATATATCCTTCAAACCTTCATACCTTCATAACGCGGTGAAGGCTGCAGCAATAAATGTCAAAAATAAGATAGACAGAATTACCAAAAATGGGACAATGTAAATTTGGGTACGTAGTACTTTAAAGCAATATTAATTGAAAAATGGTACATGGACATAGCGTAAAAATTATGTAGATATTTTGAATTTTTTTATTGTAGGAGTTTGTATGTACAACAAGTGCGCATACATCACCTTAGACATAATAAGGCAAGTAAAAGTAGTTTAATGTATAAAAATTGTATATTATATAAGGCTCAATAGTATAATCCAAATAATTGAAGGTTAAAATATAAAAAACAGTTTGCTTCCTTGGTCTTGTTTTCTTTGAAATGAATGATAGATCCTCAAATGGTCATACCATTTATGAGACATTTTGAAAACAATTGTTTGAACTTGCCTTCAAACTACCCAAATATTCAAAATACTTCTGAAATCTTTGATCTACCTGTGTAATCAAATTCAGCTGCCTCATTTCTGTATATTCTCAGTAACCTTACAAATATATTTTTTTAATAAAAGCATATTGCTTGACCAAGATCATTAGGTTAATATGCAATCAACTAAACAACACACTATACTTGGCGTAACTGCAAAATTTATGTTTAGTTTGTCGTTTTCCCCAAAAAAAAAAAGCACCAGCCTTCAAATGCTTCACTTCTTTTGGGTTCTTGAAGTGCCTTTGACATAAATCAGTAGGTCAAATGATTTCATTTTGTGTTGTTGTGCAAAAAATTACACAAATGCGGAAGCAATACAAAAAAAGGGATCTAGCTTATCAATTAATTATCAACCACCAACTCAATGAAAAATAACCACCAAACAAAACAAAATAGAAGAGCAGTAGAAGACACAAAGATTTAACGTGGCTCGGCTATGCCTACGTCCACGGACCCAACAACTATTCTTTATTTCACCAAAAAGAGTACAAAAGAGAACACAAGAGAGAAATTACAAAATTATAGGTAGTAGATGGAGACACTAACCTACAGTTACAAATTGAATAATCAATTTCAACAAAGACTTGTATGCACTCAAAACCTCTAATTGATTGACAACAGAAATTAGGGTATACTGAAGAAGAAGATAATGGTGATGCTCTTACACCTTCATACTCCACAAATATGAAGATATAAATAGGCTTCAGGATGAAAGGTTTTTTGGAGACAAAGAAAACAACTTTTTGTTTGCCTTGGAACCTTTCCAAATCTCCATGATGTGATTGTAATGTAAACGAAAACAGAAGATCTTGATTTCCATATGTTTTTCCTTGCATGGTTCTCCAAACCAATCACTTCTCTTCATATTACAAAATCAACGAATATATATATTTCCCTTTTACATATCCATTGATTGATAAATTGATTATGCAATCAATTAGTTCCCTATCAAAATATCCTCTCATATATTTCCACATATAGAACAATTAATTGATTTAATTAATTAGCTAATTTCTTTCTCTCTTATCAAATATTTAAATAAAAAATATTCAACGCTCCACCTTGATTCAAATATTACAATCTCTCTTTATCACCAAATCCCAACAAATTGTTGGGTTTATACCATCAAGCTCAATGTGAACTACTTTGGGCAATATTTCCCAAACAGAGCTTCCAAATCTTTCCCAAGCATAAGGAAGATAGAAAATACCAAAAATTCTTCAAAAACTCCGATGAAGGAGACACACTTGTAGATACAAAAATCTGAGAGGCTAATGGAGACATCATAACGCGCTTCACCTTCTCCAATTTATATCGAGTAAGGACATACTCAATATTATCTACTTCCACCTACTTCCGAAGAATTTTACTAGAATATTCTTTGTTAATACCAACAGACTCACCAACAAGCTCTGCAACATTCAAAGCATAAGATGAAGGATCATTATTACAAATATGCTTGCCAATAGGGCCAACAGAACTAAAAGGCCTTTTCTGCAACTAAGCTCTACATAAAGTCTGAACCTTTGACATCTTCTCATCAACCATGGTACCATCGGAAATACCACTTTCTCTCCGAATATGGAAACAATCTGATGACTCTAAACATGTTTGGAAATTTTGCGTCCTCCTAACGTCGTCACTTGATAGAGGCTCCACCTTTAATAAAGACCTCTCATCAAATATTGCATGTCTGCTAGTCACAATTATCTTAGTTGTTTTGCACCACAACCTATACTTATTTATTCCTTCTCCATAGCCTAACAAAATATGCTTTCTTCCTCTAGGCATCAGCTTATCATGCCTCTCATCTTCTAAATAAACTGAACAACCAAATACATTAAGGAATGAATAATTAGCAGGCTCTCTTTTCCATACTTCTTCTGGGATCTTCGTATTTATGGCAATAGAAGGTGTATGGTTGATGAGAAATACCGCCATAGATAAAGCTTCTGCCTAAAATCCCTCTTCTAGACCAGCAGTCAATCTCATGCTAATTGCTTTTTCCTTATAGTATCTGACACATGCTCTCTGCCACTCCAAAAGAATGTGACTTCGTAGAAAAATCTCTAAATACATGCTCAGATGCACAATAGTTAATGAATCCTTGTGACGCAAATTCACTACTATTGCCAACTCTAAGAACTATCAGTTGCTTTCCTGACTTCTTTTCAACTAAGGTCTTCCACTTCTGAAATTGGGCAAATATTTCAGATCTAGTCTTCATGAAATAGACCCAAACCATACGCGAGAAATCATCCACAAATAAGATGAAGAAACTGGCTCCACCTAAAGATGCAATTGGGGTAGGTCCCCACACATAAGAATGAACATACTCTAGAAACTCTGTAGCTCTAGGTCTTCCAACATCAAATGTGACATGCTTCTTCTTTCCAAAAGAACAACCTTCACAAGAGCTAGGCTTTAATTGAGAATCAACAGCAATTAACCTATGCTTCTTCAATACTTTTAGGCTCTCCTCATCAATATAACCTAAACGAAGGTGACTTAACTGAGTAGAATCTGGAACATTAGAATCAGTAGAAACTACTGAATCTCCCAAAACTGTCTCTCCACGACGCATATAAATACCATCGACTCGCACCCCTTTCATCACTACCAGGGAACCCTTCGCCACTCTTAAATTCTCTCCATATATTATTATCCTAATACCAAGTCTACTCAAAGCTCCAACTGACAGCAAACTCTTATGCAGCATCGAAACATGTCTAACATCCGTGATAGTCCTAATAACACCATCATGCATCTTAAACCTCACACTTCCAACGCCCACAACATGACAAAATGTGTCATTCTCCAAATGAACTGCTCCGCCGTCAATCTTCTCATAACTGACAGAATAGCTCCTATCTGGCGTCATATGACAAGAGGCTCCAGGATCAATCACATAACTTGTAGTCTCTAATAGTGAAATACTGGCTGAAAATAATGATGTATCACTATCACATATATCTGCATCTGATCTAACTGCATCCAAAATTGAAGCTATCTTCTTCTCTCTCTTCTTTCTAGGAGCTAAACGATTTCGTATGAAATGTTCCTTCTTCTTACTATAATATCAAACACCTCTTCTAGAACCCATGAAGTGGGTCCTATGCATATCTCCTCCAAGGCGTTTCTACATTTTATCTCTTCATCCAGGTGAATGAAGTTGTTGCTGAAGAACACTGTAATTAGTCCTCACTTTAACCTTCCATGTCCTAAAAACATCTCTTCTAACAAATTTGGTGATGCCATAATTTTTCATACCACTACTAAAAGATTCAGCCATTGGTAACTAATCTAGAACAAGACTGCTAGCTCTGATACAAACTGTTATGCAAAAAATTACATAGATGCTGAAACAATACAAAAAAAGAGAGGATCTTACTTGTCGATTAATTATCGACCGTCAATTCAATGAAAAATAACCACCAAACAAAACAAAATAGAAGAGCAGAAGAAGACACAAAGATTTAATGTGGTTCGGCTATGCCTACATCCACGGACCCAACAACTATTCTTTATTTCACCAAAGAGAGTACAAAAGAGAACACAAAAGAGAAATTGCAAAATTATAGGTAGTAGATGGAGACACTAACCTACAATTACAAATTGAATAATCAATTTCAACAAAGACTTGTATGCACTCAAAACCTATAATTGATTGACAATAGAACTCAGGGTATACCGAAGAAGAGGATAATGGTGATGCTCTCACACTTTCATGCTCCACAAATATGAAGATATAAATAGGCTTCAGGATGAAAGGTTTCTTAGAGACGAAGAAAACAATTTTTTGTTTGCCTTGGAATATTTCCAAATCTCCATGATGTGATTGCAATGTAAATGGAAGCAGAAGACCTTGATTTCCATATGTTTCCTTCCTTGCATGATTCTTCAAGTCTATTACTTATCTTTTTCATATTACAAAATCAATGAATATGTATATTTACCTTTTAGATATCCATTGATTGATAAATTGATTATGCAATCAATTAGTTCCCTATCAAAATATCCTCTCATATATTTTCACATATAGCATAGTTAATTGATTTAATCAATTAGCTCATTTCTTTCCCTCTTATTAAATATTTGAATCACAAATATTCAACATGTTTTATGTTTCAAATTTACTGATCGTAGTGGAGAACCATTTTCCATCGTGTAATCCAAGTCTGTCATTGGATGGAGAGGGAATGCAGTTTAGTGTTGTAGATCTTCTTGTTTGAAATAAGTCTTTTTCTTATTTAGAAGATGCTAACTTCGAAGTTAAACTGTTGCATTTCCTACTTTTATAGTTGTCTATTAAATCTCATAACATGACTCAAAGTCTGCATAGTTGCAGCTTAAGTTTCTAAAATTGCAAAACACTAAAATATTAAATATTAGTATCGACATATGTGTAAAATTATGTAATACAAAATGAAAAAATCCAAAACTATTATATTATGTCCAATCCAAATGAAACTAATATTAATTTGGCAAATTGAGCCAAAAAGGACAAAATAGATTTAAAATTATTGGGAATTTTTTTGAAATTAGATAGGTTTTTACTCTGATGCAAATGTAGATAAATGTCCCCTTTATCAAGATTGAAAAGAAAGAGATCTCATGATAGAATGACAAAGTTGAAACAAAACCATGGATGAACATCAATAAACTATCTAAAAAGAAAGGAAATTATTTAAAGGCAAGATGTTTTATTTGAAAGTTAATACACATGATTGAACCTTAAGGAGACTTCCAGGTCAAGTTCAACAACAAATATTACCATCATTGTTTCAAAACAGCTATAGAATACATAAGAGGTAAAAAATATAATTCTATGCAAACTTACTTAAAAATGTAGCCTAACCAACATAGTGATATAAAGATATCTCAGGGCTCAAATTTATTATTCAAATAATCGTCTTCGTGTTATTAAAAAAAATCCAAAATAGGGTGTGTACCATTTATGTGTACGTATGTATATGCACAAGAACAACCCATTAAGTATTTACATCGGAATAGGTAGCTCAAAACAACTTGGCATATATTTGGCCATTGCCGTAGATAATTATATTAACATACTTCAATACATAACATGTTTATGTTAAATGTTAGTTTAAATGCATATATAGGACAAATCTGTACAAAATAGGTCAGTGTAGTGTGTAATTGTTAAAAATAATATACAGTAAATGCAGATAGCAATAACTACAATATTGTAGATGAAATGCATAAGCAAAACGTTGTGATTGTAATAGGGGACAATTTAAGAATGATAAGGTGAATTAAAGAATTAAATAGGTAAATTAACAACTCATTTGGATTGACATATATAAATGTTCTTCTTCTATGAAAGCCAGAACGAATTGGTTTTGGTTTCCCATAAGTAATATAAAATTGGTTCCTTGAGTTATCAAAATGTAACAGATGAATTAAAAAAATTCGTTCGAAATTCACAGAACATACATTTATCTAAGAATAATCTTTACTTCTTTCATGAATCAAACTATCATATCATAATATTTATCTATATGTGTGTATATCTATAGACATATATACATATATTTATGTATATATGTATGCAGTCATATGCGCATTCATGCCTAAGCATGCATCCCTACTCCAAAGAGTGAACTTATGAAATAAATTGTGGTCGGGATTGAAAATTTTGATTTTTGTCAAAATTTATTGTTCCATAACAAAAAAGGTCCCTTTAAGCCTATTTTCAGTAGTTATATATTCTCTGAATTATGCAAACTGAACTTTCAACTGAATTCTATAAAAAAAGAAAATTCTATAGGAATAGGGGTGGGTAGGTAAAGGTAGGTACTATTATTTTTAGGAGTTACTTCATGGAAAAAAATAAGTAAAATGACATGTAGATTAGTTTAAAACAAACAGAGCCTGTGCAAATAAAATGAATTGAATATGTAAAATAGAGGTTATAGTTTCATTTGGCGGAAAAATTGTGGCTAAATGAATAAAACACTTCCTTTATGATACATATAAGCAATGGGTTCACAGAAAAATGCAACCATTGCAAAATATAACTGTAGAAGGGAAATAAAAATCTAAAGAAACATCCTATTATGTATTACTGCACATAATAATTCTATTTTTGATGCGGGGAAATAGATATTTGAGTTGTTTATTTTGGTGTAGAAACAAAGGGATTGCCTCCTCGTGGTAAATTCTTCAGTGAAGTTGGATTATATAACATCTTATCATATATTTTTGTAATAGCTCATATGACTATCAGGACATTTACTCTACATTATGCATGGAAACACATGATAATCTACTATGGTATTTATTTACATTAGCCGAAGTAATTTTAAACTATAAGCTGCATAATTACAGGTCCTTATTACTGTTCTGACAAAATGATTACCACGGTATAATTCAGTAGTGCAGCAGTTGCGTTGGGAAATGGTACAAGCAAACAATACCAGCTACATGGCCGACCCACGCTTAGCCGAAGACATCGTTGCAAACATTAAATCAGCACCACCCACCAAACCATGCTCGCTCAACAGTTCGTACGCCCCATTTCAGCACGAATACAAGTGCACTCCTCCAGGTTACAGATCGAGACGCCTGCCACTGCATACCGAATTGTAAATCCGTTCCACAGTGTAATTTAAATTGATTTGTATTTCCATTTTATGAATTATGTTCCGATAACTATTTTTATTAATATAATATTTGCTAATTTTTATTTTATTATTCATTGCATTAACGTAAAATAATTTTATTTTCAATCATGTAAAACTTACATTTTCTCAAGTTTATACAATTATGGTAAAGTTAAATTTTTTGTATTCATCTTAAAGTAAAGTTTATTTTTATTTCATTATTCATCTTTATTTTCTTATTTAAATGTCAATGCACTCTTATGCTATTAGTTTTTTTTTTTTTTTTTTTTTTTTTTGCAAGGCAAACGAGGTTGAGTGTACCCCTACCATATTTATTAAAAAGGAAGAGAAACAAAAAACCCGCATAGGAAATACCCATGCAAAAGTGCAACACACAAGCAAGAAAATACAACAAACACACAAACGAACCCCAAGAAACAAGAAATTACAACAACAAAAAGAGCAACTCAGCTATAAAGGAGCTATCAAACGGGAAGGAAGAAGAGGAGATATCTTTCCTAATTTCATAATTCTGCAAAGCCCACATTTCTTCACCACTTTTCATCTTGAGCAAGAACTCTATATTATTTCTTTCTTCCCAGAACAACTTCACAAACTTTTTAATGCAAAGGAGGAAAAAGACAAGCTTATCATTTCTTCACCTAGTTGACTTGAGTATTGTAACACCCCGTAAAATATACCTAAAAAAATAAATAATAATAACCAATTAAATAATGAAATATAAACAGGATGAAAAGTGAAATTTTGAAACATTAAGAATTTGGCGACGAAAATCTTTTATTTGGATTCATGGCGAAATTCTGATTCGTTTTCATATATGATATATTGAAAACGGTGCTCGTATGAAGAAACAACAGTTCAATGAAATCAGACGGTAAACACACACATATATATATGTATATATATGTATTCTAATTAATAATATATATATATATATATATATCTAAAGGATAAATAAATTGGATAAGAATAATATTCTCTTAGATAAATTTGAATTTCAAATGAGAAGAAAAGGATAAGGGGACAAGAATAATATGCATAAGGAAAGAAATAAACAAATTGAATAACGCTATATATAATGAATATTTTCATCCCTGCGTAGCGCTTATTACGAAAAACAATGACCAAGGGGTAGACCACCCACCTAAAAGGGGTGTCCCGCCGGTCGACCTCCCTTCTAGGGTGAGGTCGACGCCTGACGCTGCAAATGCCCAATAGGCTGCGTTTGGGTTAGGTTTTTGGGTTAATTTATATAAACGAACAGTTAGGATTAAATCTTAATAATCCTACTGTTCTTGCTTACACAAGCACCTATAAATAACCCTCTAGACTCCATACCTAAACCTAGCCACTCTCTCTATTTGTGCCTCCACCTACCGCCATTGATTCCAGAGAAACTTAAAAATAGGTTTTCTTCTTCTACTACAAACCTATTCTTCCTTCTCTAATCTTTTCTTATAGAATATAGATTTGGAATCACATGATATATGTATATAAGAATTTTAATCATTTGATTCTTATGTATATAGATCTCTAGGGATTGGAGTTCACATCAAATAGGCACAACAACGCCTGATCTACGACATTTTCAATCACTGTGAGGGGAATTAGTATTTACTTAGGCATATTTTACATTTATAGATTACTATATGGAATTGTATGCCTAAGGAGATTTGGTATGATGACAATATCAAACTACAAAACCCACAAATCTCCTGTTTTTATGTATTTCGTAAGAATTATCAATTTATATTGGGTTTGTGGATTTTGCTTTAGTAGCGGATGAAGAGCAATTAGGTGATGTACTTTTATTTTATTTGGTTTGTCCTTTTTATCTAAATCTTTGATTGTAATGTAAAAAGGTTTAGATTTGATTAGATTTATTATTTGAATCGGTTTGGGTTTCTATTTTAATTAGATAATCCGAATGTATTCTGATTTGAACCTAATCAAATATGAATGTTTTTATGTATAACATAAGGAGGGATAAATTAGATAAATAAAGGTTTATGCATATGTGTATATATATTTACCTTCATTTATATATGTGGATATATGATAAAAGAAATTACACCCTATTCTTGATTCATTACTAGAGTTATCCTTACAAGGCAGGATGCAAGTTGTAATCGTATGTTGTATTTTTCCATTACTGTTATCTATAATTATACAATTATGCCATTATGCCATGAATGTAGCGGTCGAGTATGGAAATTAACTTGTATGCCTTAAATTGAAGACTAAGTTGACAATTTTACCTCGTTAAAATGTTCTCTTGTAACAACCTGAATTATAAGTATATTTTCATTTAATTATTTTAACATTTTGGTTTCTATTTTATTTTGTTTATATAAAACTCAATTTATTTAGGTAATTACTTTGATTTGATTTAGAACTATATTTATTTTGAGTTTTATATGAATTTGATTTCGTCTTAAATATAATTTAATATTTCAAATCAATGTTTGAAATTTCAAATCTCAATCATTGATAAATTTTAATCGTGTCTGTTTATTTGAATTATAATTCATTCTTTGATTTCAATACGTGTTAGTGTATATATTTGTTTTCTATATTTATAAAGTTTTAACACTGATTCAATTTCAAATATTCTTTTGTTAATCTATTATTCAAATCGACCGACAATGGTTGTAAACATCGTTCAAAATAAAATGTTCGTTCTGTTGAATTAGAACTGTTCGTTCCATTTCAATTATCCGCCCGTTCTATTTTTTTTTCATTGTCTAAAATTTAACGTTGAACTTTTATGTGCCAAAATCTTATTTCCATTCGTTCAAAAATTTAAAAAAACAATTGAAATTGGAGAACGATCTGTGCCATTTCAAATTAATAATGAAACCGTTTTCTCGCGACTCAGTCTACCAATACATTCGCATTCATTTTCCTTTTTAAATTTTTCAATCGTTTCCGGGGTTTCTGTACCATCCTTTATGAATAAGAATATATATACACGGGTAAACAGTAGCTCCAGTTCTTCTGCTCCAAGACCAAAACAAACAGCAGTTTTATTTTATTCCCTTCGCCATTTTCCTCCTCCCCTCGCCTTACCCTCGACAGCCGAGCTCCCCACCGTATCTCCTCCTTCCCTTCCGCCTGCTTCCCCGACTGACCCCCTGTGCTTCACCGCTCCGCCCAAGCCGCGTCACCCCACCTGCTCGTCTCCATCCGCCCTGCAGCGCCTCCCCTCCGCGTCTGCCTTTTACCCCCTTGCTTCGACCAGCTGCAGTGCCGCGCTGACCCCCCAAGACTCCGACCTGCCAAAAACTCTGAGTCAAAATCACCCCACCTTCAGTCGCCCAACACCTGAAACCGCTCCACCGGGTTGACCAGCGCCGCGCCCTTCACCTGCGCCATCCGAGCACCAACCCGACTCTGACTCCATCTCGTGACTCCCCTCCTTTGCCTTGACTATGCTGCTGAGCTTGAACGTGACTCCCTTCCAACTAGCGAACCATTGCCGAGCCGACCCCGAGCACTGACCTGAGCCATCGATCGAAGCCGACCCTTCAGCCTGAAGCCTACCACGCCACCTCGCCCCTCCCAATGCCTCAACTGTGCTGACCCAGACCCACTGCATTCAGTGAATGTCGTTGTTTTTCCTGCGTGCATTTTGTGAGTGTGTGAATCTTTGATGTTTAATCCGTGTGTGTAGAGCATGTATGGGGGTGCGTGAGTCTGGTATGTGTGTATGTGGATGTGAGAGCGTTCATGTGATATTGTGTGTGTGTGTATAGTGTGTTGATGTGTGTGTATTTGTGTGTGTTGATGTGAGCGTGTGTGTTGCATATATGAACATGTTTGGTGTCAGTGATTCCATTGTGTATGTGCAGATGAATGTATGGCGTGAGTTTTGCTGAGAGTGTATGTTATATTTGTGTATAGTGTTATATATATTTAGTAAAGGATTTATATGTTTGTATTCTTGTGGGAGTTGTGTATACTATAAACATATTTGTTATATAATTTTAGGAGTGCTATATAATTTACAATATATATATATATATATATATATATATATATATACATATACACGTGTATATGGGTTTCTTGTCTGTGTGTTTGGATTTAGCGTCGAATTAATTTTAATATATATTATGGTTTTCTATGTATAGAAATATTTATATATTATTGTGAAAATACTTTGTCGTGTTTATTTGAGTGATTTTGGTGTTGAGTTCATAAACCGTTCCAAATCCAATAGCCGAACCGTCCCAAAATCCAATACCGTACCGATCCATTGTGAAATCCCCTAACCTCTTCCTATTTAAAATAATATAATATGGAGCGGTTATCGAGTTGAACGTATTCTGAATCGAGCCTGGAAGTCGCTGTTTCAATTCGATGTCAATCCGTTTTCTGTCTCAATTTTGTGCCATGAAAGTTGAGTTTATCTCACACCTGACTTACATATTTCATGGATGTTAGATCAATAATGAACTGTTATATGAAATGTATAGGATGGCTGATAGAAATTGTTTGAATTGATATATGCACATTTCATATGTGACACGGTATATGACACGTAGTTGCACTGATGATATATATGTTGTGATTGTTGTTTGTAATTGTTGATACCCCTAGTTTAGGAAAAATCACTAAGGGTTGAAATGATACATACCCAAACGGACATTAGAATAGGGAAAATTGTTATGGGTTGAAATGATAGACCTAAACGATTTTTACTGAATTTGGGATCGCAGGTTGAAATGATAGACCCGTAGAAATTTTATAAATTACGGGTTGAAATTATAAATATCCGTATCACATGACCATAGGGTAGAAAACTATATACGGACATCGTTGGTCGTATTTTCGAAGTATTTGATTTGGGAACTTGATTTTTAATTAATAACTTAAGATTTTATATTTTTATATATTATATTTTAAATATTTTTAACTTAAAATTTTTATGATTTTGAATTGTATGTTTTAAAATGATTTTTATAAATAAATATAGATTTAATGCCGATTTAAGTTTTTACTTATAATTTATTTGTTTTAAAAACAATATAATTTAATTATATAAGTATTTTTAACTTTTTACCTAAATAATTATTTTAAACTTATTTTCTATATTATTTTAATCCTTTATATGTTTATAACCTATATTCTAATTAATTTTAGAATTTTATAAACTTATATATACATATATAACTATTTTCAAAATTTATTTTCTTACATATATTTTATAAACTTTAATAATAAATGTCAGGATGGATAAGTTAGATTTTGCGATTTAAAATCGAAGTTTAAAGATGTAAATTTATATAATGATATTTGAATAACGAATGAACTCATATTAAGTTTTGAATTCGAATTGGGTTGAACTTATATGAGATAAATTTAAATTTTTGATTCTAAATTTGAATCTTTCGAATTTAAGAGAAAGTGTATTTAAAATTTTAACTGGATATGGAATGAGTTCGATTTTAAGTGACCGAATTTGAACCTATATATATATATATTTTATATATGGAATTGATTTTCATGAATCGTTCGATTTGTATTAAGGTATTTGTTAAATCAATTTGTAAGAATAGTTCGAATTGTTTAAATGGTATGAATTGAAAATAAGATTTGATAAATTTATAAGCAATGAATTTTATTGGTTTGGCTATTATGGTAAAATATGACTGTTGAATTTGAAATATATGATTTGTATGAATTAGATAAAGCAAAGAAAAGGGTTTGATTTAAATCATTAAAAATGAAATTTTGAACTCAAGTTTAGATTTCGTGAATCGACTTAATGAGTTCTTTTAAATGTAAAATTGAATCATTTGAATTGTTCGAACTTAAATCTTGATGAACATAAATCTAACTAAAATATTCTCGAAGTCAATGTACTTTTGTATTGATTTAAATGACCTTTGGAACATAATTTTGTATAAATCGAATTTTGAATCGAAATTGTTATGGGAACATTTATGGAATTTAAAATAATACCAAAGTTAAATATAGTATTTGTTTCGAGACCTTTACGATATGACTTCTAAATCGATTCGATTCAAGCAATTTAAGTGAATGGGTTTAAAAATTGAAAATATCGAAGTTAGATATTAAAATTTCATTTCAAAGTTGAACTCGAGATTTAGTACAAACTATTTTATAAAGTGATTTATAAAATAATGACCACGGTGTGAAAAATGTAAACGATTGGTTGTTAAAGAGAACGGGATCGGCTTTTGTCATACTCTCTGCCAATACCGAAAACCACTTTAACAACTGTGTACGCGGTGGAGTTCCAGAATGAAGGGTATGATTTGGCGATCGACTCCATTTTGTATTTCATATAAATTACTAGACCCTGACTACCTTGAGTCAGCTTGATGTGGCTAAAACAAGAGCTACGCACGGACCAAGTGAGGTCATACCTCTTATCGAGCACACTTCTTCGATATTATTCTCTCACTGTTGAGATTCGATTTGAGCCCTTTTGATTATGGGAGTGTGTATCGAGGTGGGCGGTAGTAGCTACTATGCGTTACCACCAGTCCGACTCTGCAAACGGTGAATCCACCCTGGCATTCCTTGCATGCCTTGTCACATGCCTTATACGAGCCCACTACGACTTTGTTTCGTACCGTTTTATATGGAGTGCCCTCTGATCAACCTCCAGTTTACGGAGGAATTATAGTACTGTATATATTATGGGAATATATAAACGGTGTAAGGGTAATCATGGTAATCCCGCTTACGCTATTTTGATATTTTTACTTTACTGATAGACACTATTGTACGTAGCGAATTATACTATATAGTATTAGTTTGACGGATCCTTAGAGGATGGTGATCCCAAACATCCTCTAAGTTACTGATTGCATTTCATCAAACATTTTATTCGAATTGATTTACTTCCATGAGAATGTTAGTCCTGATCCGAGTTGTGTATTGCTCGAGTCAGATCGAGTATTACAGCTTTTGAGATTTGCTTTTGGAGTTCGGAGCTTATATCGGGTTATGATCACTATATCTATTGGTCGAGTGATCCAGTTTTCAACTATCAATGTTGTTCTGTTTCAAACAGTTATTATTTATTTATGGATTATATAATCATTGTATTAGACTTCCGTTGTATTATTTATGAAAACTCTGATGTAAAATTTATGTAGTAGCTTCATGAACTACTATTGTATTTTTAATTTTTCCGCTGCCAGATATTATATTGCTCTGTATCTGTGTCCGTGATCTGTGATTCTTTGATTTATTCTATTTACCTCAGAAGCTAATAACAACCTGTCATTTTAGACGGTTCGAGTTGACATGTTTTGTCGATTCGGCACGGTCAAAATGGTGGGTCGTTACAGTTGGTATCAGAGCTTTGGTTTTATCAAAGCTTTAGCCTATGGGGTAAAAGCTCATTAGAGATAGGGTAGTGATACCCTAGAATGAGTGGAATTGGTCGCAAAATCCTTCTTGAGAGAGAGCGTATTTATAAAGTATAAATGGTTTTTAAATGGTTTTAAATGCTTTAAAACAAATATTTTCAAATATAAAATTTCGTTTAATGTTTGAATCCATTTCTGAAATTTCCCTTCCTTTTGAATCCATCTTCCTTTGTTGATCCTCTTTGATTAGGTTCTTTCATTCGTTCAACTTTTAACTCGAATTCTATAATCTATCTTCGTCCATACCAAGGTAAGAAGTAGAAGGAGAGCATAAGTTTTCTAGTGAGTCCATTCCTATCTAAACATTGGTTCGAAATAGTTATTATAATTCTCTTGGTATAATATTGAAATTCTGACATATATTTTGGAAGATGTAACTTGTAGATAATATTTTTCTTTGGTATTTTGAAAAGATTTGATGTTTATACTTTAATAGTTTATATTTTATAAATTCTATACTTTGAATAAGATTTACAGATGTAGATTTTAGAAGAAAATGATTTTATCTCGGTTGAAATCTATAATGTTATTGTTTATAAATGTGTATATGTGTGTGTGTGTGTGTATATAGGAATTTATAGATTTAAATGGATTTTTAAAGGTTTATTTATGATGTATATATAAGTTAAACTTATGGAATTTAACCTGTTTTATTAGTTTTAAATATATATAACATGGATTTGAAATTATTTTGTAATAGTATAGAATAATTTCGTCATGTATTTTTATTTATAATAATATTGTTAGTACATTTATTAAAGATTTAAGTTGAATTTTAACAAATAAATGAGTAGGGGAGAGATATAATTTTCCCTACTTATATGATTTGATATATATTATTTATAATATATGATTTGGAATTTGGCATATATTCTATTTAAATATAGAAAAATGTTTTGAGTATTGACTTGACGTTAAAATTGACCTATCGAATACTTAGTGATTTGAGTACACGTCTGATAAACGTATATATTAGATCCAATATGTACTCGATAGATATAGAGTCACACTTTTGTCGCTTGAAAATGAATCTGGTGATGACCGCGACATCATCGATATCTATTTTCGGGTTTCGAAAGTGGGATAGATATATATCACTAATCGAGACGTCGAGTGAATACTTAAAATAATTTTGAAATGTTTGAAATTATTTTAACTTTTGATTTTATATACGCATTTCTAATTATATATATAGGTAAGTGAATAGATTTGAACCATTGGTTTAAATATATATTATTAAACTACTATTTTCCTACCTCGTTCCTTTTCTGGGACGAAAAGGTTTGAGTGAGGGAGAATGTAACAACCTGAATTATAAGTATATTTTTATTTAATTATTTTAAAATTTTGGTTTCTATTTTATTTTGTTTATATAAAACTCAATTATTTATATTTTATTTAGATAATTATTTTGATTTGATTTAGAACTATATTTATTTTGAGTTTTATATGAATTTGATTTTGACTTAAATATAATTTAATATTTCAAATCAATGTTTGAAATTTCAAATCTCAATCATTGATAAATTTTAATCGTGTCTGTTTATTTGAATTATAATTCATTCTTTGATTTCAATACATGTTAGTGTTTATATTTGTTTTCGATATTTATAAAGTTTTAACACTGATTCAATTTCAAATATTCTTTTGTTAATATATCGACCGACTATGGTTGTAAACATCGTTCAAAATATATTTTGTCAAAATCCATTGTTCCGTCCATTCAAAATAAAATGTTCGTTCTGTTGAATTAGAATATTCGTTCCATTTCAATTATCCGTCCGTTCTATTTTTTTTAATTGTCTAAAATTTATCGTTGAACTTTTATGTGCCAAAATCTTATTTCCATCCGTTCAAAAATTAAAAAAAAAACCGTTCAAATTGGAGAACGATACATGCCATTTCAAATTAATAATGAAACCGTTTTCTCGTGACTCAGTCTACCAATACATTCGCATTCATTTTCCTTTTTTAAATTTTCAATCGTTGCCTGGGTTTCTGTACCATCCTTTGTGAATAAGAATATATATATATATATATATATATATATATATATATATATACACGAGTAAACAGTAGCTCTAGTTCTTCTACTCCAAGATCAAAACAAACAGCTGTTTTATTTTATTCCCTTAGCCATTTTCCTCCTCCCCTCACCTTACCCTCGACAGCCGAGCTCCCCACCGTATCTCCGCCTTCCCTTCCGCCTGCTTCCCCGACTGACCCCCCGTGCTTCACCGCTCTGCCCAAGCCGCGTCACCCTACCTGCTCGTCTCCATCCGCCCTGCAGCTCCTCCCCTCCCCGTCCGCCTTTTTCCCCCTCGCTTTGACCAGCTGTAGTGCCGCGCTGACCCCCCAAAGACTCCGACCTGCCAAAAACTCCGAGTCGAAATCACCCCACCTTGAGTTGCCCAGTGTAATAACCCGTATTTTCAATAAAACTGTTATAACATAAATCGAGGCAGAATTTAATTCAAAAATCAGAATCAGGGGAAACGGGCTATGCCATTGCGATCGTCTCGGAAAAATACGCGAAATAGAGTCCGAGTTTTCGAAAATCGGAGTTCGTATGACCCAGTTAAGGCCCATTGAAGTTTTCAGAAATTTCTATGCTAAAGACAGATTTAAATTTCAAATTAAACAAAATGGATTAGGGCTAATCAGGGTTAGGCGGGAAAATTCCCGCCAGGGGGCCCATGTCGACAGGCAAGTCGACAGGGCACCCAGGGTGTCGACTGCCCTGTCGACAGCCCTGTCGACAGGGGGTGCCCAGGCAGTTCAGCCTGGTGCACCATTTCTGATTTGGGTTGGGTCAAGTGGCTTGGTTCTGGAGAATTCTAAGATCTGACGGGCCAAACCTAATCTAGGGTTAATCCTAGGGCCTAGAACACTCTAATTCTCTATAAATATACCCCTAATCCTACCCTAAAGCCTCATTAATCAATCTTGCAACTAAACTATGCCAAATTAAATCCTCAAATGGCCTCCATCTAAAATCCCTAGCCTCCACCTTTCTCAAAGTTTAATCCTATGATGATATGATGATCATACAACCTTTTCTATGTTGTATGAATGCTTAATAACTTGCATACTTCATTAAGATGCAAGTTTGATTTGCTAAAGTTGGTGTTTTTGGGATTTTGCAAAAGGGTTTTCTTACTTGAAGCATTGTTTTGGTTTTAAAAAGGGCTTCTTCATCTTATTTGGTGGATTTGTGGCTTGTTTATATTTGTAAGCCCTCTTACCTTCACTTTACAAACTTTAAAGTTAATGTTTGGTGAAAGTTGAGATTTATGTGAGTTTAGTTGATTGTGCATGCTTATGCGAACTTACTATGATATGTTTTATATGATTCATAAGTTATGCATGCATATGCGAGATTTCTATGCCATGTTTTACATGTTTCACAAGTTATGCATGCTTATGCGAGCTTATTATGTCATGTTCTACATGTCTCATGGGTTATGCATGTTTATGCAAGATCACCTTACCATGTTATACAAGTTTAATGGATTATGCATGTTCATCTTACCATGTTATGCAAGTTTAATGGATTATGCATGCTTATACAAGCTCATCTTACCATGTTATGCAAGTTTAATGGATTATGCATGTTCACCTTACCATGTTATGCATATTTAATAAGCTAAGCATGTTTATGCGAATTCACCATGACATGATTTGCAAGTTTAACATGTATGCATGTTTATTATGACATGTGAAGTTCACCATGTATGTTACGCTAAGTTACCTTTTATACTCTTATACGTTATGGCGAATATGTAAGCGAGATAATGACGTTGGGAGGGTTTGGGTAAACTTAAAAATACATGAAACTAAAAGATTGGGAATTTACCTATTAAGTTAGGTCTACCCCTTGGGAATTTACCTATTAAGTTAGGTCTACCCAAGTATATGTTAACTTGTAAATATGCTTTGAAGTGGACATGACAATTAGATAACATGATATGGCCAACTCGAGGTTAGACCTAGTTGTGGTGTAAATCTTCCCAGGTAACCACAACGTGGGGTCTAATGTGGGTAGTTGGTCATGTCGCACCATAAGACCCGAGGTTAGACCTAGACGTGGTGTAAATCTTCCCAGGTAACCACGGATGTCTAATGTGAGAGGTTGGGTGCGTTAAGTAATTAATGCCTCATGATTAGGGTTAAGTCATGGCCCACTAATACTTAACCAATAATGGGGATGCGAGGATTAGATGGGGTTAAGTGGTTACACTTAGCTAATCTAATCCGGGATTAGTGAGGGGTTAAAACCACAGTTAACCCTCTTAGAAACCCTAGCAACGTGGTCTGTTCCAGCAGTAATCCCAGTTGGGTATCACTACAACCCTACAGCTAGGTTAGGGCGGGGCACGATTACTGGACTGATGTAAGCGACCAAAGCGACGGCTGAGTGGTACAGCGGTGCGGGTCCGGCGGGCTACGGACGTGCACGTAGTCCGATGTGGGACAAACTCGAGGCACGGGTACCAGTAGGTTTAGACTGTGCATTATTGCTTAGGTGTCTGGGGTTGACACCCGAGGGCTTGATACACCCAAAGGTGGACCCAGCGCAGTCTGACTACATCCATGTGGGCCGTATGGACACCAACACTTGACGTGTTAGGTTTATAGGGAGCCGATCGACTAGACCGTTGGGCTGGGCCTTATACTAAGGTCACTTCATGTTATTGGGCCAAGATCTGTTTTGTGGGTTTGCTAGTACACTGTGGTGCAAAGTTTAATCTCGTCTATGTGATGTCGCCTTTATCTATTGCCAGTATGTTCATCTCAGTTTCCATCATGCTGTTAACTTTATTAGTTTATAGATTGATCGTAGTAGGGCTTACCAGTCTTTTTGACTGACCTGTTTCCTTTCGCTTCTTTCCTTCCGTTTCCCCCCCCCCCACAGGTTCTCAGGGAGGGACTACATCTGCTTAGTGGATCTTTGACTTGCTTGTTGGATAGCTCATGTATGGATCTGAGCTAGCTGTGGCTTATCTTTTATTTCTGGGGATTAGTACTGATGTTTACTATGTATTTTGTTATCACGTATCTAGACTGGAGATGTATTTTGGATCATGACATTTTGATATTATGTACTTGACTATGTGGGTTTCCTGAGATGATGATGATGGGTTTTTATCTTGCTACCGCTGCTTTACTTATATTTATTCTTATATATTCCGTCTTGCTATATCTCTGTGCATGTTTACCTTCACAATAACGCCCCTCCAAAGCTAGTACATTCTAAGGAGTGATCCTAGTGGAGGCAGGGTGTTACATTTGGTATCGGAGCCAGGTTAACAAGATTGAACAAAACTTTTGAAAAAAAAAAAACCCTTTTTAAAACTATTTTCAAAAACCTACTAAGTATTTTCCAAAATAAAGTCTAGATTATTTTAAGGCTAATCCCCAAAAAGCCATCAGCGTTATCCTTCGTTCCCTTGACCTAATCTTATCTTATCTTTTGTTTCAGTATGGCTGAGAATCTTGACATCCCAGATGGAGTGAACGTACCACTCTGGTATAGGAGACTCCTAGAAGCTAGGGCGGCAGCTGGTCCCGCCAACCCTACTCCCACTCCTCCTCCTGTAGTTGAAAATCCTATCCCTAATATCCCTCCTCCGGTGGTCCCTGCTCCCCCTCCTCCAGCAGTTAATATTCCCCCTCCCGTTGCTAATGTTCCCCCTCCTGTTGCTGAGGCTCCTCTTCCTCCTCCTCCCCCTCAGCATCCTCAGATTGAGTTTACAAAGGTGTGTAAAGACTTCAAGGCAATGGGGGGCAAGAATTTCCTAGGCACAGAATCTTTCGTTGAAGCTAGGAATTGGCTGAAGGACACGGAGGACTTGTTTGCCATCTTTGGGATAGATGACGAGAGGAAGATCTTATTGACCGTATGGCTTCTGAAGGATGAGGCGGCCTATTGGTGGGAGGTCACCAATGGGACGAGGCCCGTTGAGACTTGGGCCGATTTGAGGGCTAGATTTGTAACCAAGTTTCTATCTTCAGCTGAAGCAAATTTACAAATGGAGAAGTTCCTTGCTCTAAAACAAGGGGATATGTCTGTCAAGGAGTATGTGAACAAGTTCAATCAGCTGGCCCGCTTTGGTTTGGATATAGTAAACACCCCGGAGAAGAAGGCTCTTCGATTTGCCAGAGGGTTGAATGAGCCGCTACAGGGCTTGGCAATGTCACATATTCCGCATGGAGCCACTTTCGAGAGTTTGGTCAATATGGCTCTGCTTCAGGGAGAGGGAAAGAAGGAAGTCAAGTCGAGCGATACTCAAGTAAAGAAGGCTGATTCTCAAGGCAAAGGCAACCAAGGAGGACAAAGCAGTCAAGGAAATCAGAATAAGAACAAGAAGGGCAACAACAAAGGCAAGGGAAAGTGCAATTACTGTGGCATAGCTGGGCATTTTGCTAAGGATTGCAGGAAGAAGAAAAGGAAGCTTAATGGTGGATGCTTTTCTTGTGGAGAGACTGGGCACTTCAGCAAAGACTGCCCAAAGAAGAAAGGACAGGCTGGATCTTCAGGAGGGCAAGTTCATGCTCTCAATGCCGCTTCAGTTCCCGAGAGAGGTAGTGTTTCTGTTGAGAACCTTGTTTATATCTCTGATCTTCCAGTACGTACCTTGTTTGATTCCGGTGCATCACATAGCTTTATTTCATCCGATCTTGTTGATAGCTTGCACCTCAGTACTAGCTTAGTGGATGATCCCGTTTGTGTTTCGAATCCCATTGGGGGTTCTGCTCATCTATCTATGATATGTGAGGATCTAAGGATCTCTATACTCAGCGTTGAGTTCTTGTGTAGTGCATATGTTCTAGGTTTCAGGGGATACGGATTGATCTTGGGCATGGATTGGCTGTCTAGATATGGAGCCATTCTGGATTGTGAGCATAGGGTTGTAAGGCTTGTGACTCGCCTGGGCAACACCTTAGAAATTTCATGCAATCCGAAGAATCCCGTCATGTTATGCTATCTAGAATCTCTCGACTCATCAGAGGAGACCCTTCAGTCTGTAAGGGTGGTCCGAGATTATCCAGATGTGTTTGAAGAAGTTAAGGGGTTGCCCCCTAAACGAGAGATTGACTTTCGCATCTATCTGGTAGATAATGCTAAACCTGTTTCTTTGCCCGTTCGGCATATGGCTCCGCGTGAGAGACGGGAGCTGAGCAAGCAAGTGAAAGAATTGCTTGAGAAGGGCTTCATCAGAAGGAGTATATCCGAATGGGGAGCGCCTGTGGTGTTTGCAACTAAGGCAGATGGCTCTCTTAGACTCTGTGTGGATTATAGAGAATTGAATAAGCTGACTAAGAAGAACCGACACCCGTTACCAAGGATCGATGATCTCTTTGATCAACTCGTTGGTGCTTCTGTTTTCTCTCAGCTTGACCTTGCTACGGGTTTTCATCAGCTCAGAGTGGCTGAAGATAGTGTAGACAAGACTGCATTCAGAACTCCAGACGGATTCTTTGAATGGCTTGTTATGCCGTTCGGTCTGACGAATGCACCCGCGTATTTTGTGGATTTGATGAGTAGGGTGTTTCGGGAGTTCTTGAATAAGTTTGTCATGGTCTTTGTTGATGATATTCTGGTCTTCTCCAAGGATGAGGAAGAGCATGCGAGGCACCTAGTAGAGGTGATGGGCACACTCCGAGCACACCGGTTAAAAGCCAAGTTCTCCAAGTGCCACTTCTGGAGAAGGGAAGTCAGATTTCTTGGGCATATCGTATCCAAGCAAGGCTTGGCAGTGGATCCCGCTAAGGTGGTTGCAGTTCAGGACTGGAAGACTCCAAGGAATGCAACCGAAGTGAGAAGCTTTCTGGGTCTTGCGGGTTTCTATCGGAAGTTCATTAAAGACTTCGCAAAGATATCCGCTCCTCTTACTAAGTTAACGAAGAAGAACTTAGTCTTTGCTTGGGATATGGACTGTGAGCTTGCTTTTCAGAAACTCAAAAGAGCCCTTACCTCCGCACCAGTTCTAGCCTTACCCGATGGTGGTAAGATATTTACCGTGTACACTGATGCTTGTGGCACGGGATTGGGTGCCGTTCTGATGCAAGAGGGCAGAGTCATATGTTTTGGTGGGAGGCAACTTAAGGTGCATGAGAGGAATTATCCCACTCATGATTTAGAGCTAGCAGCGATTGTATATGCGCTCAAAGCATGGCGTCATTATCTTCTGGGAGAGAGATTTGAGTTATATACTGATCATAAGTCTTTGAAGTATCTCTTTTCGCAGAAGGATCTGAACTTAAGACAGCAGAGATGGATGGAATTTTTGGCTTCCTATGATTTTGAGATATCCTATACCCCTGGCAAGGGGAATGTTGTAGCGGATGCGTTGAGTAGGAAGAGGTTGACACTAAGTCCTCTATTTGTTGAGATGAGGAATTTAGAGTTCTTAGCGACCTTTGATTTCTCTTTGGCAATGGAGTCAGTGACCGGTTCCTTGGCATCTTTAGAGCTCAGGCCTACCCTCCTAGATCAAGTTGGGGCTTCGCAAAAGGAAGACCCTCAGATGATTGAGATCTTGGATAAGCTGGTTCGAGGGGAGACATCTAGTCACCTTGCTCGATATTCTATAGACGATAAGGGTTGGCTGAGGAGAGATGGAAGGCTTTGCGTCCCGATGGTGGAAGACTTGGTTAGGAAAGTTCTCGAGGAAGCACATCGCTCCAAGATGACTATACATCCAGGTGGTGATAAGATGTATAAGGACATGAAGCGCGTTTTCTTCTGGCCCGGAATGAAAAAGGATGTGGCCGAATTTGTCTCGAGATGTGTTATTTGTCAGAGAGTAAAAGCTGAGTCAAAGAAGCCCGGTGGGCTGTTACATCCGCTAGAAGTCCCGCTATGGAAGTGGGAGAGCATTTCTATGGACTTTATTGATGGGCTTCCAAGGTCCAGAAAGGGGAATACGAGCATATGGGTCATTGTGGATAGGCTCACGAAGAGTGCTCACTTTATTCCAGTAAAGAGCAAAAGGACCGCATCTGGACTAGCATCAGTATATCTTCGTGAGATAGTACGACTACATGGAGTCCCTTCCAGCATAGTCAGTGACCGAGACCCCATCTTTACTAGTCAATTCTGGAACAGTTTGCAGGAGGCTATGGGCACAAGGTTGAATCTGAGTACAGCTTATCACCCACAGACGGATGGCCAGACCGAAAGGGTGAATCGAGTGCTTGAGGACTTGTTGAGACTTTGCATCTTGGATTTTGGTGGTACTTGGGAAGACCACCTTCCTCTTGTAGAATTTGCTTATAATAACAGTTATCAGGCAAGCATTGGTATGGCACCATTTGAGGCTTTATATGGGAGGCCGTGCAAGTCACCTACATGCTGGTGGGAGTCCACGGATAAGCTTATACTTGGACCCGACATGATTAGGGATACATCCGAGAAGGTCGAATTGATTAGAAGACGAATGAAAGCGGCCCAAGACCGGCAGAAATCTTATGCTGACAGGCGAAGGTCCGAATTGGAGTTTGAGGTTGGGGACAAGGTTTTCGTGAAGGTTTCTCCTTTGAGGAATGTGGTCCGATTTGGAGCTGTTGGGAAGCTAGCACCAAGATTTGTTGGACCCTTCCCCATCATTGAGAGGATTGGGAAGATGGCTTACAAAGTGCAATTGCCCGAGAAGTTGTCCGGAGTGCATAATGTCTTTCATGTCTCGCATCTCCGAAAGTGCCTGCATGAGTCCGCTGAGGTGGTTGAGCCTAGCATGCTTGAAGACGTGGAGGTAGAGAAAGAAGCAACTTTAAGGAAAGCTCTGATTCGTATCTTGGGGACAGAGACCAAGAAGCTAAGGAATCGTGAGGTCAGATTGGTGAAGGTGCAATGGGGTGAAGCCGAAGAGGACGCGACTTGGGAAACCGAGGAGAAGATGCGTGGGCTTTATCCATTCCTGTTTGAGGGTACACTCTCAATCTCTTCCCTTTGTTAGTATATCTTTCTCTTTGCTAATCCATATTTATCTAGTTATCGTGCTAAGCTGGTCATGAGAACCTTAGGAAGACACCCTTTGGATGAAACATGTGTTTGAAACATGTTATGTTTGATGGTTGCAAGTGGTTGCAAGTGTTTGCAAGTGGTCACTCGTGGATGCATGATACACATTAGGCACTAGATCGGCTCACACACTCCTCATATTGCATGTGCATGAGTGTTTATGCTTATTCTTGGATGAAATTTGTATGCAATCACATGGATGTTGCATTTGGATGTATGATTGAGCACGCATATAGATATTATACATTATGTTAGGGATTTGCATACATATGGATACATTTCACTAACATATTTTGCATTGATCATTGCATTAGATAGGAACATATACACACACTTTTGCATATGTTCATACAGCATTTAGAATCCTTTAAGGACAATGGTTGCTCGTGGATGATGTTTTGAGTAGATGGATGCTGGATGGTAGGATATGTTCTTCCTAACTTGAAGATTTCGGGGACGAAATCCTTTAAGGAGGGGAGAATGTAATAACCCGTATTTTCAATAAAACTGTTATAACATAAATCGAGGCAGAATTTAATTCAAAAATCAGAATCAGGGGAAAGGGGCTATGCCATTGCGATTGTCTCGGAAAAATACGCGAAATAGAGTCCGAGTTTTCGAAAATCGGAGTCCGTATGACCCAGTTAAGGCCCATTGAAGTTTTCAGAAATTTCTATGCTAAAGACAGATTTAAATTTCAAATTAAACAAAATGGATTAGGGCTAATCAGGGTTAGGCGGGAAAATTCCCGCCAGGGGGCCCATGTCGACAGGCAAGTCGACAGGGCACCCAGGGTGTCGACTGCCCTGTCGACAGCCCTGTCGACAGGGGGTGCCCAGGCAGTTCAGCCTGGTGCACCATTTCTGATTTGGGTTGGGTCAAGTGGCTTGGTTCTGGAGAATTCTAAGATCTGACGGGCCAAACCTAATCTAGGGTTAATCCTAGGGCCTAGAACACTCTAATTCTCTATAAATATACCCCTAATCCTACCCTAAAGCCTCATTAATCAATCTTGCAACTAAACTATGCCAAATTAAATCCTCAAATGGCCTCCATCTAAAATCCCTAGCCTCCACCTTTCTCAAAGTTTAATCCTATGATGATATGATGATCATACAACCTTTTCTATGTTGTATGAATGCTTAATAACTTGCATACTTCATTAAGATGCAAGTTTGATTTGCTAAAGTTGGTGTTTTTGGGATTTTGCAAAAGGGTTTTCTTACTTGAAGCATTGTTTTGGTTTTAAAAAGGGCTTCTTCATCTTATTTGGTGGATTTGTGGCTTGTTTATATTTGTAAGCCCTCTTACCTTCACTTTACAAACTTTAAAGTTAATGTTTGGTGAAAGTTGAGATTTATGTGAGTTTAGTTGATTGTGCATGCTTATGCGAACTTACTATGATATGTTTTATATGATTCATAAGTTATGCATGCATATGCGAGATTTCTATGCCATGTTTTACATGTTTCACAAGTTATGCATGCTTATGCGAGCTTATTATGTCATGTTCTACATGTCTCATGGGTTATGCATGTTTATGCAAGATCACCTTACCATGTTATACAAGTTTAATGGATTATGCATGTTCATCTTACCATGTTATGCAAGTTTAATGGATTATGCATGCTTATACAAGCTCATCTTACCATGTTATGCAAGTTTAATGGATTATGCATGTTCACCTTACCATGTTATGCATATTTAATAAGCTAAGCATGTTTATGCGAATTCACCATGACATGATTTGCAAGTTTAACATGTATGCATGTTTATTATGACATGTGAAGTTCACCATGTATGTTACGCCAAGTTACCTTTTATACTCTTATACGTTATGGCGAATATGTAAGCGAGATAATGACGTTGGGAGGGTTTGGGTAAACTTAAAAATACATGAAACTAAAAGATTGGGAATTTACCTATTAAGTTAGGTCTACCCCTTGGGAATTTACCTATTAAGTTAGGTCTACCCAAGTATATGTTAACTTGTAAATATGCTTTGAAGTGGACATGACAATTAGATAACATGATATGGCCAACTCGAGGTTAGACCTAGTTGTGGTGTAAATCTTCCCAGGTAACCACAACGTGGGGTCTAATGTGGGTAGTTGGTCATGTCGCACCATAAGACCCGAGGTTAGACCTAGACGTGGTGTAAATCTTCCCAGGTAACCACGGATGTCTAATGTGAGAGGTTGGGTGCGTTAAGTAATTAATGCCTCATGATTAGGGTTAAGTCATGGCCCACTAATACTTAACCAATAATGGGGATGCGAGGATTAGATGGGGTTAAGTGGTTACACTTAGCTAATCTAATCCGGGATTAGTGAGGGGTTAAAACCACAGTTAACCCTCTTAGAAACCCTAGCAACGTGGTCTGTTCCAGCAGTAATCCCAGTTGGGTATCACTACAACCCTACAGCTAGGTTAGGGCGGGGCACGATTACTGGACTGATGTAAGCGACCAAAGCGACGGCTGAGTGGTACAGCGGTGCGGGTCCGGCGGGCTACGGACGTGCACGTAGTCCGATGTGGGACAAACTCGAGGCACGGGTACCAGTAGGTTTAGACTGTGCATTATTGCTTAGGTGTCTGGGGTTGACACCCGAGGGCTTGATACACCCAAAGGTGGACCCAGCGCAGTCTGACTACATCCATGTGGGCCGTATGGACACCAACACTTGACGTGTTAGGTTTATAGGGAGCCGATCGACTAGACCGTTGGGCTGGGCCTTATACTAAGGTCACTTCATGTTATTGGGCCAAGATCTGTTTTGTGGGTTTGCTAGTACACTGTGGTGCAAAGTTTAATCTCGTCTATGTGATGTCGCCTTTATCTATTGCCAGTATGTTCATCTCAGTTTCCATCATGCTGTTAACTT
The DNA here is from genome assembly GCA_030737875.1 of Allium sativum. Taxonomy (NCBI): domain Eukaryota; kingdom Viridiplantae; phylum Streptophyta; class Magnoliopsida; order Asparagales; family Amaryllidaceae; genus Allium; species Allium sativum. Next base: position 577,787,557 of record CM060915.1, on the reverse strand, counting down.
TATTAGTTTATAGATTGATCGTAGTAGGGCTTACCAGTCTTTTTGACTGACCTGTTTCCTTTCGCTTCTTTCCTTCCGTTTCCCCCCCCCCCCACAGGTTCTCAGGGAGGGACTACATCTGCTTAGTGGATCTTTGACTTGCTTGTTGGATAGCTCATGTATGGATCTGAGCTAGCTGTGGCTTATCTTTTATTTCTGGGGATTAGTACTGATGTTTACTATGTATTTTGTTATCACGTATCTAGACTGGAGATGTATTTTGGATCATGACATTTTGATATTATGTACTTGACTATGTGGGTTTCCTGAGATGATGATGATGGGTTTTTATCTTGCTACCGCTGCTTTACTTATATTTATTCTTATATATTCCGTCTTGCTATATCTCTGTGCATGTTTACCTTCACAATAACGCCCCTCCAAAGCTAGTACATTCTAAGGAGTGATCCTAGTGGAGGCAGGGTGTTACACCCAGCACCTAAAACCGCTCCATCGGGTTGACCAGCGCCGCGCCCTTCACCTGCGCCATCCGAGCACCAACCCGACTCTGACTCCATCCTGTGACTCCCATCCTCCGCCTTGACTATGTTGCTGAGCCTGAACGTGACTCCCTTCCAACTAGCGAACCCTTTCCGACCCGACCCCGAGCACTGACCTGAGCCATCGGTCGAAGCCGACCCTTCAGCCAGAAGCCTACCGCGCCACCTTGCCCCTCCCAATGCCTCAACTGTGTTGACCCAGACCCACTGCATTCAGTGAATGCCGTTTGTTTTTCCTGCGTGCATTTTGTGAGTGTGTGAATCTGTGATGTTTAATCCGTGTGTGTAGTGCATGTATGGGGGTGCGTGAGTCTGGTATGTGTGTATGTGTGTGTGAGAGAGCGTTCATGTGATATTGTGTGTGTATGGTATGTTGATGCATGTGTATTTGTGTGTGTTAATGCGAGCGTGTGTGTTGCTTGCATGAACGTGTTTGGTGTCAGTGATTCCATTGTGTATGTGCAGATGAATGTATGGCTTGAGTTTTGCTGAGAGTGTATGATATATTTGTGTATAGTGTTATATATATTTAGTAAAGGATTTTATATGTTTGTATTGTTGTGGGAGTTGTGTATACTGTAAGCATATTTGTTATATAATTTTGGGAGTGCTATATAATTTACAATATATATATGTGCAAATATATATATACACACACACACATGTATATGGGTTTCTTGTGTGTGTTTGGATTTAGCGTCGAATTAATTTTAATATATATTATGGTTTTCTATGTATAGAAATATTTATATAATATTGTGTAAATAATTTGTCGTGTTTATTTGAGTGATTTTGGTGTTGAATTCATAAACCGTTCCAAATCCAATAGCCGAACCGTCCCAAAATCCAATACCGTATCGATCCATTGTGAAATCTCCTAACCTCTTCCTATTAAAAATAAAATAATATGGAGCAGTTATCGAGTTGAACGTATTCTGAATCGAGCCTGGAAGCCGCCGTTTCAATTCGATGTCAATCCGTCTTCTGTCTCAATTCTGTGCCACGAAAGGTGAGTTTATCTCACACCTGACTTACATATTTCATGGATGTTAGATCAATAATGAACTGTTATATGAAATGTATAGGATGGCTGATAGAAATTGTTTGAATTGATATATGCACATTTCATATGTGACACGATATATGACACGTAGTGACACTGATGATATATATGTTGTGATTGTTGTTTGTAATTGTTGATACCCCTAGTTTAGGAAAAATCACTAAGGGTTGAAATGATACATACCCGAACGGACATTAGAATAAAAAATCGTTATGGGTTGAAAGGATAGACCTGAACGATTTTTACTGAATTTGGGATCGCGGGTTGAAATGATAGACCCATAGAAATTTTATAAATTGCGGGTTGAAATGATAAATATCCGTATCACTTGACCATAGGGTAGAAAACTATATTTGGACATCGTTGGTCGTATTTTCGAAGTATTTGATTTGGGAACTTGATTTTTAATTAATAACCTAAGATTTTATATTTTTATATATTATATTTTAAATATTTTGAACTTAAAATTTTTATGATTTTGAATTATATGTTTTAAAATGATTTTTATAAGTAAATATAGATTTAATGCTGATTTAAGTTTTTACTTATAATTTATTTGTTTTAAAAACAATATAATTTAATTATATAAGTATTTTTAACTTTTTATCTAAATAATTATTTTAAACTTATTTTCTATATTATTTTAATCCTTTATATGTTTATAACCTATATTCTAATTAATTTTCGAATTTTATACACTTTATATATATATATATATCTATTTTCAAAATTTATTTTCTTACATATATTTTATAAACTTTAATAATAAATGTCAAGATGGATAAGTTAGATTTCGCGATTTAAAATCGAAGTTTAAAGATGTAAATTTATATAACGATATTTGAATAACGAATGAACTCATATTAAGTTATGAATTCGAATTGGGTTGAACTTATATGAGATAAATTTAATTTTTTACTCTAAATTTGAATCATTCGAATTTAAGAGAAAGTGTATTTGAAATTTTAACTGGATATGGAATGAATTCGATTTTAAGTGACCGAATTTGAACATATATATATATATATATATATATATATTATATGGAATTGATTTTTATAAATCGTTGGATTTGTATTAAGGTATTTGTTAAATCAATTTGTAAGAATAGTTCGAATTGTATAAATGGTATGAATTGAATATAAGATTTGGTAAAATTATAAGCAATGAATTTTATTGGTTCGACTTGTATGGTAAAATATGACTGTTGAATTTGAAATATATGATTTGTATGAATTAGATAAAGAAAAGAAAAGGGTTTGATTTAAATCATTAAAAATGAAATTTTGAACTTAAGTTTAGATTTCGTGAATCAACTTAATGAGTTCTTTTAAATGTAAAATTGAATCATTTGAATTGTTCGAACTTAAGTCTTGACGAACATAAATCTAACTAAAATATTCTCGAAGTTAATGTACTTCTGTGTTGATTTAAATGACCTTTGGAACATAATTTTGTATAAATCGAATTTTGAATCGAAATTGTTATGGTAACATTTATGGAATTTAAAATAATACCAAAGTTAAATATAGTACTTTTTTCGAGACCTTTACGATATGACTTCTAAATCGATTCGATTTAAGTAATTTAAGTGAATGGGTTTAAAAATTGAAAATATCGAAGTTAGATATTAAAATTTCATTTCAAAGTTGAACTCGAGATTTAGTATAAAATATTTTATAAAGTGATTTATAAAATAATGACCATGGTGTGAAAAATGTAAACAATTATTTGTTAAAGAGACTGGGATCGGCTTTTGTCATACTCTCTGCCAATACCGAAAACCACTTTAACAACTGTGTACGTGGTGGAGTTCCAGAATGAAGGGGATGATTTGGTGAACGACTCCATTTTGTATTTCATATAAATTACGAGACCCTGACTACCTTGAGTCAGCTTGATGTGGCTAAAACAGGAGCTACGCACGGACCAAGTGAGGTCATACCTCTTATCAAGCACACTTCTTCGATATTATTCTATTATTGTTGAGATTCGATTTGGGACCTTTTGATTATGGGAGTGTGTACCGAGGTGGGAGGTAGTAGCTATTATGCGTTACCACCAGTCCGGCTCTGTAAATGGTGAATCCACCCTGGCATTCCTTGCGTGCCTTGTCACATGCCTTATACGAGCCCACTATGACTTTGTTTTGTACCGTTTTATATGGAGTGCCCTCTGATCAACCTCCAGTTTTCGGAGGAATCACGGTACTGTATATATTATGGGAATATATAAACAATGTAAGGGTAATCATGGTAATCCCGCTTATGCTATTTTTATATTTTTACTTTACTAATAGACACTATTGTACGTAGCGAATTATACTATAGAGTATTTGTTTGATGGATCCTTAGAGGATGGTGATCCCGAACGTCCTCTAAGTTACTGATTGCATTTCATCGAACATTTTATTCGAATTGATTTACTTCCACGAGAATGTTAGTCCTGATCCGAGTTGTTTTGTTTCCATAATTACTCAAGTCAGATCGGGTATTACAGCTTTTGAGATTCGCTTTGGAATTTGGAGCTTATATCGGGTTATGATCACCTATATCTATTGGTCAGTTGATCCAGTTTTCAGCTATCAATGTTGTTTTGTTTCAAGAAGTTATTATTTATTTATGGATTAGATAATCGTTGTATTAGATTTCCATTGTATTATTTATGAAAACTCTGATGTAAAATTTGTGTAGTAGCTTCATGAACTACTACTGTATTTTTAATTTTTCCGCTGTGAGATATTATATTGCTCTATATCTGTGTCTGTGATTCTAGGATTTATTCTATTTACCTCAGAAGCTAATAACAATCTATCGGTTTGGACGGTTCGAGTTGACATGTTTTGTCAATTCGGCACAGTCAAAATGGTGGGTCGTTACATCTCTCGCTCATACGAAAACTAGCGTTATTTATACATACTAAATATTCTATTTATATGAGGTAATTAACAAAATTAAATAATAATGACATAGTAAATGCGATTAGGATAAGATTTGAATTTGAAATGTCCCCATATAAATTATTGTTTGTGCGTATGTATGAATGGCTTACCTATATATTAAATAATGACATAAAAGCACAAGTTTAGTTTCCATTTGTAGTATAAGTCTGTCCGGAACTGGCCAGCAAATCTAGCAACCACAAGTGGGTCCCGCTAATGTGAGAGGTTTGTGTTCCATGGGCCATTCAAATTTAGTATACTAGGACACGAGGTTAAACCACTTGTAGTAGAAGTTTTCCCGGAACCACCTGGCATATCCAACATCTACAAGTAGAGTGTTTAATGTGAGAGGTCTAGTTTGTGTGTGTATATTTATAAAAACCTAATGTGTGTGAAGATATGTAGGTTTACTACGCCTTGGGAAGGTCTTAAGTAGCCGACTCTTTTCTTATCTAGCTTGGATCTTAAGCGGTTAGGACTAGGATCCCTTCCAAAGGTTTATTCCTTGGAATGTTTCCAAAGTCATCGGTCCGACCCTTACTAGATTCGAAGTAAGTCTATGGGTCCTCCTTCTCTGAAAGTGGTTAGGCATAGCGGTAATGGAGTAGGGTTGTTCATATGGGATGCCCACTTCTTCTAGAAGCTTGTAAGGGCCAACCTAAGGACATACTTGGTTTATGTGATACGTAGCATGCTATTTAATCCACCAATTGTCTAAGGGAAGTATTAAGTGGCATATGTGTTCTACCGTAATATTAGTTAAGTAGTAACATGTCATGTCCGTCGGAGGGGTATTAAATGGCTATATGCGGGCTTACCTTAAAACCAGAATAGGTAATACTTCTCATACAAGTGCGAACCCGTGATTCGCATACGGGTTTGCGCTAAATTTACTTGTTGAAATGATAGTTTGTTGGTGTTGCTTTAATTAACAAATCATTTAATGGGGACATATTTGTTAAAATTTTGTAACTAATATTAATATATTTTATACAAATATTAAGATGATTGGTTCTAACTTAAGAACCATCTTGATTACGAATACAGGAAACAAACAGTGAAGTTAAAAGGGTTTGTTTTAAGAGGATTTTACTGTGAACGACAAATTTTATGACTTTTTCAAGCCCATGGACAATCCATCATAAATTTATTATCAAGGACAATACACATTGTAAAACTGATACCATGCACACCATTAAACTGATACTTAAAAACTGATAGAAAATTCCGATACCGTACACATTGTAAAACTGATATATAAAAATTGGTAGTCAAATTATGATACCATGCACACTGTAAAACTAATATTTAAAATATAGTGTATTGCCCTTTAGAATAAAATTCCAACACGCCGTCCGTACGGCTGAAAAAGCCCGTAACTTTGTCCTTGATGCTATTTTCTTGTTGTTTTAAAGTATACTTATTAGAATTTTGTTGTAAATTAAGAACCATCTTGATGATGAATACATGAAACAAATAGTGAAGTTAGAAGGGTTTGTTTTAAAGTATACTTGTTAGAATGTAAATGGGTTAACATCAAAACTTGCATACACGTGGTTCCTGGATAACTATATTTTAATTCATAATTTTAGGCATGTGTACTCCAAACTATATGTATGAAACAATTATATTGTTGCTCCAAATTGTGCATGATTAAAACTTAGTTGCAAGGTTCTGATATCCTCGTTGATAAGTTTCTAATTTAGATGAAGAAATAACATATAAAAATGATTAAGGTAATAGAAGTGTTATACATGTCACATCATCTCGAACCTCATGTTTCACTTATATTCTTTTCAACATTTCCAAAGCTCGAGTGTCTTGTCATTTGATAACTAACCTATGTGCATATCGTTTCATTCCAAACACACATGGATCTTCCTTTCATACATTCGAAAAATTTCTATGCACTTCTTATTTCCCACCGTTGACATGCATATCTACAAAGTGTAGTTTGAATCATTATATCACACCACTTACTGAATTTACCTAGCAATTAATGTGCATTTATTCTTTGATCAACTAACCCTTCAAAGTTCCTTAAATTCACCAATCCAAAAATTACACTACTTCATGTAGTGCATCTCGTTACCCCATACCATCCGTTATTTCCTTGGCAACATGTAACAACCCGTATTTTCTATGAACATTAAAGTAACAAATTAAAGTATACTTAATTTTTGAGAGAAGAATTAAGGGAAACGGGTTACGCCATTGCATTCGTCTTGAAATTCTGCTTGGAATAGAGTCTAAGTTTTCGTAAATCGGACTTCGTATGAGAAAGTTATGGCACTTAGAAGTTTCAGGAAATTAAATAATTAAAACGGCTCGAATTCAAATTTGAAATTCAAATCACACACCCGGGATGGGCGGGAAATTTCCCGCCCAGGACCCAGGTTGACCAGGGGGTCGACCTGGGTCGACATAGGTTCACCAGGGGGTCGCCCTGGTGGTCGACCTCCCTCCTATTTCCAGATCCGAGGACTGGTTCGTTTTTCTGTATTTGGACGCCCGTTCTGACCAGATTCGTTGATCCCTATGCTATATAAACACCCCTAAGGCTACAGTTTTCTCTACAAAACTTCATTACGCCTATACTCTACCCTAATTCATATCAAAATAAATCAAAGACGGGGTTAGGCTGCTCAAGTTCTTCAAGAAATCAAGTTTAGAATTCAAGTAAAGATTAAAAGGCTAATTCAACGACTTCAACAACTATTTTCTAAGAATCAAATCTAAATTAGAGAATCGATAGTCTATGTCAAGGGATAGCTTTTCAGTTTTAGAAATCAGATCCCAGAATTCAAGACCGTTCTGTAATTTGTAAGTTCATGTTACTTTCAGAAATAAAAGTTAATTGTGATTCTGACATTGTAATAAATCTGAATATGAGATTATGCCTATTTCTATCCGTCTTTCTATATCCATTGGATCTATCTCATTGATAATATTATGTCCATTCTTTGTCTCTTCTTTCCTTCTTCCCTTTTTGTTTTATAGCCAGGCTACTGCGAGCCTAAGCCAAATCTCATAAGAGATGAACGTACGTTGGAAATAAGATTGGGCATAATATATGATTTGAACATGGCCAGCGCTAAAATTGGGCATAATATATGATTATAACATGGCCAGCGCTAAAATTGGGCATAATATATGATTTGAACATGGCTAGCGCTAAAATTGGGCATAATATATGATTTGGGCACGACTAGCGCTAAAATTGGGAAAAGTATTAAATTATGTATAATTGGGCATAACTGATTTGTAACGGATTTGAGGACATAACAAATGTTGTATTTAAAACATAAAGTGTATCAAACATATGACTTGAGATTTGGGGCATAAAGTATATTGGACATATGACTTGGGATTTGGGGCGTAAATTGAACTGTAAACATGTAAGGCATAGTACATGATGTGGTTTAAGACCTAAAATTGGGGCATATTATATAAGATAGTTCATGACTTGGAAGAAGGAGATTATTGTGTATAGTGATTTATGGCTTAGGCATGAAAACCCGTAGTAAGATAGGGATAATTGTTAAATGTGAACACGCCTAAATTGGGATTTTAGGTAATTGGCCTGCACTGCAATTAAAGGCTATAATTTGGCATAGTTTATACAGTGAATCATGATTAGGGGATTTTGGAGAATATTTTGTATGGTGCAATATGACTAAACCTTAGGGCATGTGTATATTGTGATTTTTGGGGCATGACTATTATTGCAAAGTTGAAAAAAATTGGGTGTAATCTATTTTGAGTAATAACTTGAATTTGAATTTATGGGGCATAACTTGAAATCAATTTTGTTGGGGTATAACTTGAGAATTGGAACATGACTAGTTTTGGGAATTTGGGATGATTAGCATATAAAATCTAGACTTGGACATGTATTGTAAACATGTAAATTAGTGAAAAGATGAATATGCCTAACCTGAGGTTAGATTGAGTTGTGGTGTAAAACTGCCCGGAACTGCCTGGCACATCCAGTAACCACAACAACACCTATCTAATGTGAGAGGTTAGTGCATCATGCCCAAGAAAAACCCGAGGTTAGATTGAGTTATGGTGTAAAACTACCTGGAACCGCCCGGCACATCCAGTAACCGCAACAACACATATCTAATGTGAGAGGTTGGTGCATTAATAAATCAATTAATGCTAATGAACAAGATGAATGACTAGAGTTAAGTTAATGAGAAACACTTAACCAATATAACGAGATGAATGACTAGGGTCAAGTTAATAGGAAACACTTAACCAGTATAGCATGATGAATGGGTAGGGCTAAGTAATAAGAAACACTTAACCAATATAACTTGATTTGTGGTTGGGTCAAGTTAACACGAGAAGGCAACACTTAACCAAAGTAATATGACAAGTAGGTGGGTTAAGTTAACTTGAATTGACTGATGACACTTAACCAATACAATATGATAAACACGTGGGGTTAAGTTAATAAGAAACACTTGACCAATATAACTTGATGAACGAACGGTGTTAAGTTAATAGGAAACACTTATCCAATCCAACATGATAAGAGAGGAGGGTTAAGTTAATAGGAAACACTTAACCAACGTGACATGATGAATGGGTGGGTTAAGTTAACATGAATGGACAATACTTAACCAATACGACATAATGTGCGGGAGGGTTAAGTACACATCGGGTTGATGGGTAATATTAGTAAATATAGACCCACAAACTTAACTGTTAAATAAACATGCTTGAATCGATGGGAGGGTTAAGTACATCTCGTGTAGGTGGGTAATATTAGTAAATATAGGCCCACAAACTTAACCGTTAAATAAAAATGCTTGAATCGATGGGAGTGTTAAGTACATCTCGTGTAGGTGGGTAATATTAGTACATATAGGCCCACAAACTTAACCATTAAATAAACATGCTTGAATCAGTGGGAGGGTTAAGTACATATCAAGTTGGGTGGGTAATATTAGTAAATATAGGCCCACAAACTTAACCATTAAATAAACATGCTTGAACCAGTGGGAGGGTTAAGTACATATCAAGTTGGGTGGGTAATATTAGTAAATATAGGCCCACAAACTTAACCATTAAATAAACATGCTTGAATCGGTGGGAGGGTTAAGTACATATCGGGTTAGTGGGTAATATTAGTAAATATAGGACTACAAAAACTTAACCAGTAAGAAACCCTAGTAACGGGGACCCATTTCAGCAGTAACCCACATAGATGTATCATGCTACCCTGAACTAGGAAGGGTGGGGCACGATTACTGGGCTGATTATAAGCGGTCAAAATAGCGGCAGGGGTACATCAGTGTAGGTTCCGACGGTTTACGGGCGTGCACGTACTCCGGAGTGGGTAGAAGCAGACACTGGGTACCAGTAGTTATACACTGTGCATCTTGAATCGTGTCGGGTTGCCACCATAGGGATTGATACACCATATGGTGGGACCAGCACAGGGTATCTACACATAAGAGAGGGTCGATTGACACAGACACATGGAACATTAATGCAAGTAAGGAGCCGATCGATAGGGTAGTAAGGGTACATCGAACACATTCATGGCAATTAGGCAGATTAAGGTGGAATCCTCATAATAGATGTACACTTGAAGGCTACCACAATTGCGGGGATTAGGATCACGTTATCATATTATCATTTTATAAAGATTACTAGTTGGGACACTAGTTAGGTGGTGCAGAGATATAGAAATCAGAATAACAGGGTAGTAGCGAAGCAGAGAAAGAGTAAAAGCGCATTCAATTTATCTTGCCTTTTCATATCTTATGCTTATTTTATGTTATCATGTTATCACGGTATTGTCTTATATTCGGTTTATTCATGTCATGTTGCTTTTACCTGTTTACATGTTGAAAGTCGCTGGACTTACCAGACTTATGTCTGACCTAGTTTTGTTTCGCCTGTTTTCTTCCGTTCCCCCCCAAGGTTCACAGGGAGGAAATGTTACCACTTAGCTCAGTTTTCCTTCCAAGCTCAAAGATAGTCGATGTATTGCTTTGGACTCTCTCTTCCACTGCTATGGCTGGTTCACGCTTTATTGGGGAATATCATTGTTGTTTTTATGCTTCTTTTATACTTGGAAGTTTTTAAATCAAGACAGAAGTTCTATGTATTACTTTTAAGTATGATTGAAACAACTGTTGTAAAAGCTTGACTGAACCACATTGTTTATAAAATGATTTTATTTCCCGCTGCTTTATTTGTCTGTCTTGTAATTTATCTGCATCTTTTACCTATAATGCTCCACCGAAGTTAAGGCATTCCCTTTGTGAGTGACCTTAACGGAGGTGGGGTGTTTCACTTGGTATCAGAGCTGAAGGTTACCAGATCAGATAAAAGATTTGAAAAAATATTTTCAAGACGGTTTTAAAAGAAGCATTTTCTAAAGAAAAGTTTTGTTTTAAAGGCATATTCCCCAAAGCCATATGTACTATCTTTTGATCCTCTGTTTGAATCCTTGTTTCCTTCATTCCTGAGTCTCTAGGGCTCCTGGCTTTCTGGGAGGTAACCTCATCCCATCATGGTTCCGTAGGCTTGATGAGACTAAGATACCTGTCAAAGGGCGAAGAAGTGCCCAACTTCCATCTATAGCCGCAGTAGTTTCACCTACGGCTAATTTTCTTTAAGCTTTGTAGGATTTTCCATGCGATGGAGGCAGCTTTCAAGAGACTTGTCAATAAGTTACACAAGGATGGCAAAGATGAGAATGAGGGAGTTTTGCTAAGGAGCACAACCCAAGGATGAGGAACTCATGGATATAGACTTGGTTCACAAAGGAGGTAAAAAGAAAGAGGTGTAAGTGGAAGAATCACAGGATAATAGGGGAGGAAAGAATAGTAAAACCTAAGATAAGAGGAAGTATCTTTATTATGGTGTAACGGGTCGTATAATTAAGGACAAGGGCAAGAACAAAGAACAAGATTTTCAGGAAGGCAAGTGCATGCTATAACCGCCAGCATACCTGAGAGAGAGGTAGTAGATTTTCTAGTGAAAAAGTTTAGTTTTCTTTTGATCATCCTGTTAGTACTCTTTTGATTTTAGCGCTTCACATTCATTTATATCTGCTTCCATAGTTGAGTCTCTGCACCTTGGTACTTGTATAGTAGAAGATCCCATTATTATCTCAAATCCAATTGGTGGTTCGGCTCATTTATCTTTAATTTGTAAGGATTTGAGAATAGCTATATTAAGTATTGAGTTTAAGCATAATGCTTATGTTTTCGGGTTTCATGGGCTATGGGTTGATTCTAGGCATGGACTGGTCAGCTAGTATTTGTTAAAGGAGGGTTGTTATACTTTTGACTTGCCTCCGGAATACCCTCGAGATTTCATGCGATCCTAAAGGATCAGTTAGGCTTAGCTACCTAGAACCACTTGATGCATCTATCGACGATTTGAGATCCGTAAGAATAGTCCATGAGTACGCAGATGTTTTTGATTAGGTTAGGGGTTTCCCCCCTAAAACTCAATATAGACTTCCGCATATATCTAGTTGACAATACAAAGCCAGTTATGCGATCAACGATAGTTTTGGAACAAGATTGGCGAGGAAAGCTAGAGTCAGTTAAGTACTCAATTGTTTGGTTGTTTTGTTAGTATCATCTCATATAAATCGTCCAAATTCGGAGGTGTATTCCTTGGGTGCTTGTCTGATATTGGTTTAGGCCTTTGGGGATTGTACTTGAGGGATGTCGAGTTCAACTAGGATGGTCTGTGTGAGAAATAAATGGTTGTGGCAGGCGCCCTAATTAAGACTGAACATAAGAGAGGTAAAAAGTACATAGCAACCTTTAGCTTTAGACCCTCAGAATTGTGACATGATGGATAAGCTAAGTAGAAGAGAGACCTCTAATCATCTTTGTATATATACTTGGTATCATGCTTAACATCTGTTTATCTTGGAAAGATAGTTCGACTACATTGGATACCCTCTAGCATAGTAAGTGATCGAGGTCCTCTCTTTACTAGTGGGTTTTGGAAATGGAGGTCAAGAAGCTTCGCAATCGTGAAGTTAAATTAGTTAAGGTACAGTGGAGTGAAGCCCAAGAAAATGCGAGGTAGAAGACTGAAGACTAGTTACGCGCATCATACCCTTTTTGAGGGTATATCCTTGATTCATCCTTTTCTGTAAAGTTTATTTGCATGTTAGTCTTTATCTTTTAAGTATATCCTCTTGGTCCTATCCTCGATCCTTAGGTAGAAGTCAATGGATGTAAACATGTGTTTGAGACATGTTTTGTTTGGTAGATGCAAGTGGTTGCTAGTGGATGCTCGTGGATGCATACACACACACATTAGGCACTAGATCGGCTCAGTCACTTTCATATTGCATATGCATATGAATGTATTTGTATATGGATTGAAACTTGATGTGTTATCATGTGGATGTTGCATATGGATGAGTGAATATGCACACATATAGTATTTACATGATTAGAGATATTTGCATACATATTGGACGCATTACACTCTCATGATTCGCAATAAGGAGGCCAACTGAATCAGTAGACTGCCTGATTTTGCATTAGATAAGGAACATACACACACACTCTGCATATGTTCATACGGCATTAGAAGCCTTTTTAGGACAATGGATGCCTGTGTTTGATGGTTGAGTAGATGGACGGTTGGATGGTAGAATATACGTTCTTCCTAACTTGAAGATTTCTGGGACGAAATCCTTTAAGGAGGGAGAATGTAACACCCCGTATTTTCTATGAACATTAAAGTAACAAATTAAAGTATACTTAATTTTTAAGAGAAGAATTAAGGGAAACGGGTTACTGTTGGATCTAGATTAACCCTAAAGGGGGGGGGGGGGGTGAATAGGGTTTATCACAGTTTTTAACTGAATTAAAATTCTAACAGGATATATAATAATAAACAGATCACAGAATATAGCAGAAACATAAATGTAGAAAATAAATCACACACAGATATACCCAACTTCGGCAAAACCTGCCTACTGCTGCATTCCTAAGGTTTCTACTAGGTGACAGAACAGATCCCGCATACAAGACCATGTACACTCGCAAACCCTACTCCTATTCTAACCCTACGCTCAAAACCATAGACTGATCTAATCCCCTAGATCAGATTTCCCCTGATTACGATTCCGTAACCAGTAACCCAGATTTTATAAACTCTGTCAATTGTCAGTCAACATCCTGACTTATTCCCCTAGTTTTTACAGACACCAGAAAAACTGTTTGATCGTTTACAACTCAAATTAAAAATTACAACATGAATTAAACAAATAAAACCCTAGAGAAAAATAAAGGAGTTAAATAATAAAGGGTCATCCCCTTTTCAAAACTTGGACTATCTTGGTCGGCCCTTTCACAAATTGGTTGGCCCCTCGCTTAATTTAGTCCATTCACATTGCTTTGTGTAAATCAAACATGGCGGCTCCCTAGGGTTTTCTGAAAATTCCCAAATCAGATCGATAGCCTCTTGGAATTAATCGAATCCTTGTAGCTTTGAATCAGATGATGTTTGGCTCTTGATTGCTTTGTGTCCGCTCCTTCTTGCTCGATCGATTTGGATTTTGTGTTGATCGAAACCCTAAAAGAAAAAAGTGAGTATTCTGATTCTTTTTAATTTTGATTTGAATTTCTTGGTTTCAATTTTCAATCCCTAGCCTATGATGTAATGGTGTTGTATAAATAGGATTATATAGGATAAAATAAATCCTAAAAATCACTTCTCTGATTTCGCTACATGCCTTGACTAATTTGCGTGGATTCCTCTTTTGCTTGGTTGATTGATTTGATCACTTTCTCAAAATCTTGAATGATTTGTAAATGCTGAATCATCACTGGAATTTCAGGAAACTAATTTGCAGTTTTCTTGCTATAAACAAAAGAGATGAATTTGTAACAAAAACATCTTGATTTGAATTGATTACCACAATGGATCTGGTCGGTTTTAATTTGTCCAATAATTTATGCAATTACTGGAAAGAAATTAATGTTGCCTCTTGAATTTAATTCAAATCATTTCTAAAACAATCACTTTCCAAATATGTTCCTGCGTGATTTATGAATTGCTGCCTTGAATGCTTTGATGAAATGTGTGATACCCAGTGATAAAACATTTATCACATTCTGGAAATAAATATTGATTCGTTTCTTACATAACATTGTGCATGCTGTAATACTGGACATTATTCAAGTTGGTTCTATTTGATAAAGCATTCCCCTTTTGCTGGTTCCTTGATTTGCTTGATTAAAAGCAGTTGCCAAGTATGCTACTACATATCTGAAAACTGATTTGCTTTGTTATTTCTGGAAATATATCATCTTGCTAAAAATCAATTTAGCTGCAAAATCTATATTTGAACCATGCATTGAATCCATTCAGCTATGCCCTGCTTTATTACTGACTCACTTACTTGTATTCGACCATGCTGACTTCCTTGAAGTATGACCATATACGTGACTTGTATTTGTGTATTAGTGCACTGCTATTCACTTGAGCATTCTTGAACAATTATACATGCATGAACTGTGTCTCTACATGTTGCCTCTTGCTTAGTTCCACCACTCCATTGCTTGAGCATGTATATTGATATTATTGAAGCTGCACCATCAGTTCATATTGCTTGACCTTGAATGAACTCTACTATGCTGCTCTGTGACACTTGCACTTCCCTGTTTACTTAAATGAAGTTCATGCAGCTCCATACTGCTTATGTATTACTTGACACATGCTACTGTTTTGATCATCTTTGATCCGCCACCATGCTTTAGTCATGCTGTTTTGTTGCATCATGTTATACTTTGCATTTTGACATGTGTTGGCTGCACCAGCCCCTTCAAGTTGACTCCACCATTCTGAACTATGCTTATCTTGGTCTTGACTTTAGTTTCACCATGTTGTATGCTGCACTTGATCACTTCATATATTGATAAACCTGCCTTGAAATGTTGTACACTTGTGTACATAACCATGTACATGAAGCACCCCTGAATCTGCCTTATACTGCTGCTTGCATATGTGTATTTTTGTCATGATCCATTCATGTATATGTTGCTGAAACCATTATTCTGTCCATGCTTGAACCTGACCCATCCATGATGGCTTGTATGTGTTGTTCCTCTATTGATTGTGCACTGAGTCGAGATGGTCCACGTGGCTACTCCTCAGTTGCACACTGAAATGGAGTGGCAGTGCACACGTGTATATATATACAAATGTGTATATGCAACCATTCAGAAAATTTCCTGTCCCTGTACGTATACAAACTATCTGCCTAGACACAGATAAATCAGATCATGTCATGAAAAATGATGAGAAACACACCAGAAAACTGAGGCAAATAAAATTTTAAAATTAAAATAATATTTGCTAGAGTATGAAATTATTTCTGTTTAAGATTACTGTGTGTGTGTGTGTTTCTGTACATGACAGGTATGAAGACTGGACTGATAATGAAGTGCTATGAAGACTGAAGACTGAAGACTAAAGTTGAAAGTGAAAGAGAGTGTCAGTGTGTGTCAGTATATATATATATATATATATATATGTATATATGAGTCTGTTTAAATGAATGTATATGTAACCGTATAAAGAGTTGAGTGTCTGTATATGAATCAATGTGAATGTATATTGACAGGGTTGTAGTGAAGAGCTGTGTATGAATGAAAAATATTAGTGAAGTGTACAAATAGTGGAGTTGTAATTCTGTACTGTTTGATATTGAAATAAAATATTATATTTAAATAAAATACTGTGTGAATATTTAAATTTGTGTACAGTAGTATTCTATTTAAATATAAATATTATATTCCTGTCTGCGATTTAAATATAGAACAGTACAGTAACAAACACATTAAAATAATATATATTTGGTTGTTATCATCAAACAAAAATCATATAATTTTGTATACAACACCGTTATATACAACAATCTCCCCCTTTTGATGATGACAAACAAATATTAAGATTTTAAATACAATAAATGTGTTTGACAGAAAAGAACATAACTCCCCCTATTTGAAAGCTCCCCCTACAATAGAGACTCCCCCTATAACTATGCATGAGTGAAATGAAAAATAATGAATTTTCAAAAATAAAAATATTTATAAAATATTCACTCATAAATCAAAATCTCAATCCATTCTCCCCCTTTTGTTATCATCAAAAGGATACAGAATTTAAAATATAGATGAAAAATGACTAAAAATATAATTTCAGCTTAAGAGGAAGAACGATCATCATAAATCTCAATCAATCAAACAA
Source organism: Allium sativum (assembly GCA_030737875.1). Lineage (NCBI taxonomy): Eukaryota > Viridiplantae > Streptophyta > Magnoliopsida > Asparagales > Amaryllidaceae > Allium > Allium sativum. The sequence continues at coordinate 577,770,756 of CM060915.1, read as the reverse complement.
AAATCATAATATTCTGAGAACAGGTGGCATATTTCACATTGTAGATAATGACGAACTTACAATGAAAATTATATAAATGGGGAGAGTTATAAAAGAATGAATTGTCCAATTATTTTCCAATAATTTTTTTACAAAAATGAAGTTCAAAAACGGTGACGGGTTTGGACTATAACTAATAATTCAATTTTAAGTGACAAAATCAAATATTCTCAAATCCCAATAGCTATAAATCAACAAATCATAATACGTCATAAGATTTCAACACATTTCATAGATTAGAATATGGATTGATAGACTTGTTTTTATATACAAAGGAGAATTTCAACTTAATTTCAATTTATAGCACACTATTTCCTTTTCTTTTATTTTTTAGTTAAGAGCACACTGACCACGCATAACCAGAGCTTGGATTTTTAAATGAGATCAGTCGCAGCTTAAATTATGAGTTGTCTCTTAACCATGCATGACCAGAGCTTGGATTTTTAAATGAGATTAGAGACACACTTATATTTATATATTTATCATTTCAGCTTTAAAAAGGAAAAACTCCTCGGTATATAAAAACAATATGAATGATAGAAATGTGGTAGGTACAGAAATGGACTGTGAAATAAATTTCTAAATTAATTATATTATGAAATATGCTCTACTGTACCGGGATCATTGAAAATTTTCAATTATCACTAATTCTGAATAATAACATAGTTCAATTTCTATCACAAATATTTCCACTGCTAATTCAAGAAGATTTAAAAAAATATTAACTCTCCATATTTATATAAACTTATCATGGATGGCAGAATGATGATAGATAAAGGAGATGGTCGTGAAATAATTGCCAATTCAAAGATATTATAATATACGTTCAACTATCATGAAGAATTAAAATAAAATATCCTCTTATTGTGAAATATATTGCAGTCACAATTCATCACAATTTCAAGATCTGATAATTATTTTGATGAATTATAAATTCAGTTGAATTTGGATATAGATTTCAATTTCTGAATGAATAATCAATAAATAATTTTAAAATTGAGAATCAACTACAAGAGGGATATGGAGATCTATACAAAGCAAGAGGGATTGAAAATATATACAAAAAAATAGCACTACTGATACCAATTGGTGTCTCTATTAATGAAGATTATAAGATGACACTGGAGACAAACCAAGATATCACAAACAACAGAAATTTAAAGCCCAAGCAGACCAGATAACAAATTAGGCACAATAATTTCATTTATCAGTGCAGCGGTCACAAAAACACGCAGTTATTTGAAAACATTTTTCAAAGACAGTATCAGAGCAGCATAGATAGAACAGTAGACTTGTCAGTAGATATTTCTGATGGTCACAAGATATATTCCATGATCCAAGGAAAAACACCGTTTATTTGAAATCATTTGAGGAATATGAAATTATCAAGATTCAGTGAATCAATCACACCAGAATATTAATTTTAGATTCAAGATATGTGTGAGATTCAATAAATCAATATTTCAAATGATTTTAAACAAACATATATTCAAATCAAATAATAATGAAATAACAGTGATATTTATGACTGTATTTTCAAAAGAATTTACACAAATATTTTTGACAAGTATAAAGAATATTCAGATCATTTACATCTAATTTGATGGATATTCATGATCTAGAAAATTTATTTGAAATCACTTGAATCAATGTCAAGTTTTGAAATATAATGAATCAGTCACACAAGGTTGATAATTTCAAATTTAGGAGGTGTGTGATTATTCAGAATATCAAGAATTTCAGATGATTTCAAACAAATAAATTTCAACAATAATGATCTTGAATAAAGATGAGATTCAAGATGTATCACTGAGATTTAAGACAAATTAAAAATTTCCAAGCCAATCAGAAAATAAAAGAAATTATCACAACTGATAAGTAGTAGGTGCTGTAATGAGTATACCATTTTAAGTTTTTCTAAAATGAATTAGAAGAAAACTCAAAAACAGCAGTGTTGTGTGAAATTCCATTAAACTTTCAGATCTTCAAAAAATTTAGAATTCATATTAACAGTGTTCAAGATATAGCAAGAATACATCAACACTGTTAGGAATTCAGAAAACAGAAAATGAACTTCAAAACAATTGCAGATATATACAAGTTTAGATTAAAGGTCTGGATAAGATTTAAAACAACAGATTCCCTTTCAAGTGAAGCAAATATCCAGAAAATCAGGAGTTCTGCAACTGGAAGTTAAAGAAGCCCAAAGAAGAAAAATATAGCAGTGACAAAACGAAAACAAGAAAAAAAAAACAGAAGGAGGTAGAAGGAGAAATAAACAAGAAGAAAATATTTACAAAAGTGAGTTTAGAGATCATACCAGAATCCAATGTAAATCAGCATCTCTAACTCAACAGGTTTGGCTAAGGATCTGAAAATGATTCAATGATATGAAGTTGTTTGAATCTAATTTCTCTTTTGCAAAGCAGCTCCTCAGCCTCCTCCGGTACCTAACAATTTAAGTGATCGAGTGGTCTAACAAAATTTGTAAAACCACTCACAGTTATGTTCATTTGTTTTGGTACCCAGATTTGTTTACATAACAATCCATCCAAATTTACCTTTGTACCCTTTGGAACCCAAATCTGTTTGAACTTAACAATGTTTGTTTTATTTCTTTTTGGGATCCAGGATTGTTTAGATGGATTATTATAAAATGATTTCTCATCACGTTTTTGATTCAAAAATCCTTTGCAATTTTCAGAGTTGAGATTTTCAAATTGATTCCTTTCAAAGCTGGTTGAAGGATTTTTCAAATCATTCGAATTTTGATTTTCAAAAGCATTGCTTCTCCCAAAACCAAGACCACATTTATTTCCAGCAGAAAATTGGTTTTTCAACAACATATTTAAAGATTTGTCTCCATCAGAAAATTTAATCAACGTTGATTCAAGCTGTTGAATTTTAGTTTTTAGATCAACGTTTTCTTTCATCAAATCTGAACAGCGGTTATTAGTGGTCTTCCTTTCAGCATCATATTGTTTCAAAACTAAATTTTCAGATTAAAGTAATTCAATTCTGACTTGGGACTCAGAAATTTCAGATTCAAATCCTTTTTGCTTTTCAAACTCAAATTTTTTGGATTTTCAATCTCGTTTTCAAGTTCTTTCAAAATCAAATCAGATTTCAACAAATTTTCATTTTCAGCAATTTCAAGTTTGGAATTTATAGCAGTCTTAAAAATTTCAATTTCCTTTTGCAGAAAATTATTCGAACTTGATAACTCAATCTTGTTTTCTTTTAAGATCAAAATTTCATTTTCAAACTTTTGAATATTTTTATTGAGATGAACAAGATTGGTTTCCAATTTTAAACAATTTTTGCTGTCTGAATTTGAAGAGTTTTTAAAATAGTCAAGTTGTGATTCCGATTCATCAATTTTGCTGGTCAACTCAAAATTCTTAGATTTCAAAGATTTATTTTTCAGTTGGAGTTTATCAATAGATTTCATTAAATCAAGACACATGTAAACCAGATCTTCATATGAGAAATTTTCTGTTTCAGCATTTGTTGATTCTCCATCATTTGGTCCATCTGAAGTTTCATCTACATGACTTGTTAAGCATAGATCTGAAACTGAGTTGTCATCCTGGGGTTTTGAGTTGTTGTCAGATTTTCCATACTGCTTGTTGAGAGTTCTCCAAACTTCCTGCGCAGTCAAACAGTGAGAGATAAGATCAAGCTGATTATTACTAAGATAAGAATAGAGAATATGCATAAAACGGGCATTGACAACTTTATTTTTCTTATCTAACATATCTCCCATATTGTCAATAATATTCCAATATTCAAAATTAACAGATTTTAAATATAATTCGAATTTTGATTTCCATATTAAAAATTCTGTTCCATTGAAAATTATTGGAATATCACTGGACTGACTATCAGAAGACTGACAACTAGGATTCAACATTTCTCTAGAGTTAAAGAAAATACCCGCTCTGATACTAATTGTTGGATCTAGATTAACCCTAGAGGGGGGGTGAATAGGGTTTATCACATTTTTTAACTGAATTAAAATTCTAACAGGATATATAATAATAAACAGATCACAGAATATAGCAGAAACAGAAATGCAGAAAATAAATCACACACAGATATACCCAGCTTCGGCAAAACCTGTCTACTGCTGCATTCCTAAGGTTTCTACTAGGTGATAGAACAGATCCCGCATACAAGACCATGTACACTCGCAAACCCTGCTCCTACTCTAACCCTACGCTCAAAACCATAGACTGATCTAATCCCCTATATCAGATTTCCCCTGATTACGACCCCGTAACCAGTAACCCAGATTTTACAGACTCTGTCAACTGTCAGTCAACACCCTGACTGATTCCCCTAGTTTTTACAAACACCAGAAAAACTGTTTGATCGTTTACAACTCAAATTAAAAATTACAACATGAATTAAACAAATAAAACCTTAGAGAAAAATAAAGGAGTTAAATAATAAAGGGTCATCCCCTTTTCAAAACTTGGACTATCTTGGTCGGCCCTTTCACAAATTGGTTGGCCCCTCGCTTAATTTAGTCCATTCACATTGCTTTGTGTAAATCAAACATGGCGGCTCCCTAGGGTTTTCTGAAAATCCCCAAATCAGATCGATAGCCTCTTGGAATTGATCAAATCCTTGTAGCTTTGAATCAGATGATGTTTGGCTCTTGATTGCTTTGTGTCCGCTCCTTCTTGCTCGATCGATTTGGATTTTTTGTTGATCGAAACCCTAAAAGAAAAACGTGAGTATTCTGATTCTTTTTAATTTTGATTTGAATTTCTTGGTTTCGATTTTCAATCCCTAGCCTATGATGTAATGGTGTTGTATAAATAGGATTATATAGGATAAAATAAATCCTAAAAATCACTTCTCTGATTTCGCTATATGCCTTGACTGATTTGCGTTGATTCCTCTTTTGCTTGGCTGATTGATTTGATTACTTGCTCGAAATATTGAATGATTTGTAAATGCTGAATCATCACTGGAATTTTAGGAAACTAATTTGCAGATTTCTTGCAATAAACAAAAGTGATGAATTTGTAACAAAAACGTCTTGATTTGAATTGATTACCACAATGGATTTGATCGGTTTTAATTTGTCCAATAACTTATGCAATTACTGGAAAGAAATTAATGTTGCCTCTTGAATTTGATTCAAATCATTTCTAAAAAATCACTTTCCAAATATTTATCACATTATGGAAAGAAATTAATGCTGCCTTGAATGCTTTGATGAAATGCGTGATACCCAGTGATAAAATATTTATCACATTATGGAAATAAAGACTGATTTGTTTCTTACATAACATTGTGCATGCTGTAATACTGGACATCATTCAAGTTGGCTCTATTTGATAAAGCATTCCCCTTTTGCTGGTTCCTGGATTTGCATGATTAAAAGCAGTTGCCAAGTATGCTACTACATATCTGAAAACTGATTTGCTTTGTTATTTCTGGAAATATACCACTTTGCTAAAAATCAGTTTAGCTGCAAAAGATATATTTGAACCATGCATTGAATCCATTCAGCTATGCCCTGCTTTATTACTGACTCACTTACTTGTAATCGACCATGCTGATTTCCTTGAAGTATGACCATATACGTGACTTGTATTTGTGTATTAGTGCACTACTATTCACTTGAGCATTCTTGAACAATTATACATGCATGAACTGTGTCTCTACATGTTGCCTCTTGCTTAGTTCCACCACTCCATTGCTTGAGCATGTATATTGATATTATTGAAGCTGCACCATCAGTTCATATTGCTTGACCTTGAATGAACTCTACTATGCTGCTCTGTGACACTTGCACTTCCCTGTTTACTTAAATGAAGTTCATGCAGCTTCATACTGCTTATGTATTACTTGACACATGCTACTGTTTTGATCATCTTTGATTCGCCACCATGCTTTAGTCATGCTGTTTTGTTGCATCATGTTATACTTTGCATTTTGACATGTGTTGGTTGCACCAGCCCCTTCAAGTTGACTCCACCATTCTGAACTATGCTTAGCTTGGTCTTGACTTTAGTTTCACCATGTTGTATGCTGCACTTGATCACTTCATATATTGATAAACCTGCCTTGAAATGTTGTACACTTGTGTACATAATCATGTACATGAAGCACCCCTGAATCTGCCTTATACTGTTGCTTGCATATGTGTATTTTTGTCATGATCCATTCATGTATATGTTGCTGAAACCATTATTCTGTCCATGCTTGAACCTGACCTATCCATGATGGCTTGTATGTGTTATTCCTCTATTGATTGTGCACTGAGTCGAGATGGTCCACGTGGCTACTCCTCAGTAGCACACTGAATTGGCGTGGCAGTGCACATGTGTATATATATATACAAATGTGTATATGCAGCCATTCAGGAAATTTCCTGTCCCTATACATATACAAACTGTCTGCCTAGACACAGATAAATCAGATCAAGTCATGAAAAATGATGAGAAACACACCAAAAAACTGAGGCAAATAAAATTTTAAAATTAAAATAATATTTGCTAGAGTATGAAATTATTTCTGTTCAAGATTACTGTGTGTGTGTGTTTCTGTATATGACAGGTATGAAGACTGGACTGATAATGAAGTGGTATGAAGATTGAAGTAGACAGTGAAAGAGAGTGTCAGTGTGTGTTAGTATATATATATGAGTCTGTGTAAATGAATGTATATGTGACAGTATAAAGAGTTGAGTGTCTGTATATGAAACAATCTGAATGTATATTGACAGGGTTGTAGTGAAGAGATGTGTATGAATGAAAAATATTAGTGAAGTGTACAAATAGTGGAGCTGTAATTCTGTACTGTTTGATATTGAAATAAAATATTATATTTAAATAAAATACTATGTGAATATTTAAATTTGTGTACAGTAGTATTCTATTTAAATATAAATATTATATTATTGTCTGTTATTTAAATATAGAACAGTACAGTAACAAACACATTAAAATAATATATATTTGGTTGTTATCAACAAACAAAAATCATATAATTGTGTATACAACACCGTTATATACAACAGTTACTCCATATGAGAAATTTATGGCACCGTTATATACACCGTTATATAAACAAAAATCATAGAATCGTCTCGAAATTCTTCTTGGAATAGAGTCCAAGTTGTCGTAAATCGGACTTCGTATGAGAAATTTATGGCACTTAGAAGTTTCAGGAAATTAAATAAACTAAAACAGCTCAAATTCAAATTCGAAATTCAAATCACACACTCGTGCTGGGCGGGAAATTTCCCACCCAAGACCCAGGTCGACCAGGGGGTCGACCTGGGGGTCGACATAGGTCGACTAGGGCTTCGACCTAGGGGTCGACCTCCCTCCTATTTCCAGATCCGAGGACCGGTTCGTTTTTCTGCATTTTGGACGTCCGTTCTGACCAAATTCGTTGATCCCTATGCTATATAAACACCCCTAAGGCTACAGTTTTCTCTACACAACTTCATTACGCCTATACTCTACCCTAATTCATATCAAAATAAATCAAAGACGGGGTTATGCTGCTCAAGTTCTTCAAGACATCAAGTTTAGAATTCAAGTAGAGATTAAAAGGCTAATTCAATGACTTCAACAACTATTTTCTAAGAATCAAATCTAAATTAGAGAATCGATAGTCTACGTCAAGGGATAACTTTTCAGTTTCAAAAATCAGATCCCAGAATTCAAGACCATTCTGTAATTTGTAAGTTCACATTACTTTCAGAAATAAAAGTTAATTGTGATTCTGACATTGTAATAAATCTGAATCTGAGATTATGCCTATTTCTATCTATCTTTCTATATCCATTGGATCTATCTCATTAATAATATTATGTCCATTCTTTGTCTCTTCTTTCCTTCTTCCCTTTTTGTTTTATAGCCAGGTTACTGCGAGCCTGAGCCAAATCTCATAAGAGATGAATGTACGTTGGAAATAAAATTGGGCATAATATATGATTTGAACATGGCCTGCGCTAAATTGGGCATAATATATGATTTGAACATGGCCAGCGCTAAAATTGGGCATAATATATGATTTGAACATGGCCAGCACTAAAATTGGGCATAATATATGATTTGGGCATGACTAGCGCTAAAATTGGGAAAAGTATTAAATTATGTATAATTGGGCATAACTGATTTATAACGGATTTGAGGACATAACACATGTTGTATTTAAAACATAAAGTGTATCGAACATATGACTTGAGATTTGAGGCATAAAGTATATTGGACATATGACTTGGGATTTGGGGCGTAAATTGAACTGTAAACATGTAAGGCATAGTACATGATGTGGTTTAAGACCTAAAATTGGGGCATATTATATAAGATAGTCCATGACTTGGAAGGAGACTATTGTGTATAGTGATTTATGGCTTAGGCATGAAAACCTATAGTAAGATAGGGATAATTGTTAAATGTGAACACGCCAAAATTGGGATTTTAGGTAATTGGCCAGCACTGTAATTAAAGGCTATAATTTGGCATAGTTTATACTGTGAATCATGATTGGGGGATTTTGGAGAATATTTTGTACAGTGCAATATGACTAAACCTTAGGGCATGTGTATATTGTGATTTTTGGGGCATGACTATTATTGCAAAGTTGGAAAAAAATGGGTGTAACCTATTTTGAGTAATAACTTGAATTTGAATTTATGGGGCATAACTTGAAATCAATTTTGTTGGGGTATAACTTGAGAATTGGAACATGACTAGTTTTTGTGAATTTGGGATGATTAGCATATAAAATCTAGACTTGGACATGTACTGTAAACATATAAATTAGTGAAAAGATGAATATGCCTAACCCGAGGTTAGATTGAGTTGTGGTGTAAAACTGTCCGGAACCGCCCGGCACATCCAGTAACCACAACACCACCTATCTAATGTGAGAGGTTAGCGCATCATGCCCGATAAAAACCCTAGGTTAGATTGAGTTATGGTGTAAAACTTCCTGGAACCGCCCGACACATCCAGTAACCGCAACAACACATATCTAATGTGAGAGGTTGGTGCATTAATAAATCAATTAATGCTAATGAACAAGATGAATGACTAGGGTTAGGTTAATAAGAAACACTTAACCAATATAACAAGATAAATGACTAGGGTTAAGTTAATAGGAAACACTTAACCAGTATAGCATGATGAATGGGTAGGGCTAAGTAATAAGAAACACTTAACCAATATAACTTGATTTTCGGTAGGGTTAAGTTAACACAAGAAGGCAACACTTAACCAAAGTAATATGACAAGTAGGTGGGTTAAGTTAACTTGAATTGATTGATGACACTTAACCAATACAACATGATGAACACATGGGGTTAAGTTAACAAGAAACACTTGACCAATATAACTTGATGAACGAACATGGTTAAGTTAATAGGAAACACTTAACTAATCCAACATGATACATGAGGAGGGTTAAGTTAATAGGAAACACTTAACCAACGTTACATGATGAATGGGTGGGTTAAGTTAACATGAATGGTCAACACTTAACCAATAAGACATAATGTGCGGGAGGGTTAAGTACATATCGGGTTGGTGGGTAATATTAGTAAATATAGGCCCACAAACTTAACCGTTAAATATACATGCTTGAATCGATGGGAGGGTTAAGTACATCTCGTATAGGTGGGTAATATTAGTAAATATAGGCCCACAAACTTAACCGTTAAATAAACATGCTTTAATTGATGGGAGAGTTAAGTACATCTCGTGTAGGTGGGTAATATTAGTACATATAGGCCCACAAACTTAACCATTAAAAAAACATGCTTAAATCAGTGGGAGGGTTAAGTACATATCAAGTTGGGTTGGTAATATTAGTAAATATAGGCCCACAAACTTAACCATTAAATAAACATGCTTGAATCAGTGGGAGGGTTAAGTACATATCAAGTTGGGTGGGTAATATTAGTAAATATAGGCCAACAAACTTAACCATTGAATAAACATGCTTGAATCGGTGGGAGGGCTAAGTACATATCGGGTTGGTGGGTAATATTAGTAAATATAGGCCCACAAAAACCTAAACATTAAGAAACCCTAGTAACGGGGACCCATTTCAGCAGTAACCCACATAGATGTATCATGGTACCCTGAACTAGGCAGGGTGGGGCACGATTATTGGGCTGATTATAAGCGGTCAAAACAGCGGCAGGGGTACGTCAATGTAGGTTCCAACGGTTTATGGGCGTGCACATACTCCGAACTGGGGAAAAGCAGGCACTGGGTACCAGTAGTTATACACTGTGCATCTTGAATAATGTCGGGTTGCCACCATAGGGATTGATACACCTTATGGTGGGACCAGCACAGGGTATCTACACGCAAGAGAGGGCCGATTGACACAGACACATGGAACATTAATGCAAATAAGGAGCCGATCGATAGGGTAGTAAGGGTACATCTAACACATTCATGGCAATTAGGCAGATTGAGGTGGAATCCTCATAATAGATTACACCTGAAGGCTACCACAATTGCGGGGATTGGGATCACGTTATCATATTATCACTTTATACAGATTACTAGTTGGGACACTAGTTAGGTGGTGTAGAGATATAGAAATCAGAATAACAGGGTAGTAGCAAAGCAGAGAAAGAGTAGAAGCGCATTTAGTTTGTCTTGCCTTTTCATACCTTATGCTTATCTTATGTTATCATGTTATCCCTGCTATCACGGTATTGTCTTATATTCAGTTTATTCATGTCATGTTGCTTTTACCTGTTTACATGCTGAAAGTCACTGGACTTACCAGACTTATGTCTGACCTTGTTTTGTTTTGCCTCTTTTCTTCTGTTTCTCCCCCCAAGTTCATAGGGAGGAAATGTTACCACTTAGCTCAGTTTTCTTTCCAAGCTCGAAGATAGTCGATGTATTGCTTTGGACTCTCTCTTCCACTGCTATGGCTGGTTCACGCTTTATTGGGGAATATAAATTGTTATTTTTATGCTTCTTTTATACTTGGAAGTTTTTAAATCAAGACAGAAGTTCTATGTATTACTTTTAAGTATGATTGAAACAACTATTGTAAAAGCTTGACTGAACCACATTGTTTATAAAATGACTTTATTTTCCGTTGCTTTATTTGTCTGTCTTGTAATTTATCTGCATCTTTTACCTATAATGCTCCATCGAAGTTAAGGCATTCCCTTTGTGAGTGACCTTAACGGAGATGGGGTGTTTCACTTTGTCTCAGAGCTGAAGGTTACCGGATCAGATAAAAGATTTGAAAAAATATTTTCAAAACGGTTTTGAAAGAAGCATTTTCTAAATAAAAGTTTTGTTTTAAAGGCATATTCCCCAAAGCCATATGTACTATCTTTTGATCCTCTGTTTGAATCCTTGTTTCCTTCTTTCCTGAGTTTCTGGGGCTCCTTGCTTTCTGGGAGGTAACCTCATAGCGTCATGGTTCCGTAGGCTTGATGAGACTATGATACCTGTCAAAGGGCGAAGAAGTGCCCAACTTCCATCTATAGCCGCAGTAGTTTCACCTGCGGCTAATTTTCTTTCAAGATTTGTAGGATTTTCCATGCGATGGAGGCAGCTTTCAAGAGACTTGTCAATAATTTACACAAGGATGGCAAAGATGAGAATGAGGGAGTTTTGCTAAGGAGCACAACCCAAGGATGAGGAACTCATGGATATAGACTTGGTTCACAAAGGAGGTAAAAAAAAGAGGTGTAAGTGCAAGAATCACAGGACAAGAGGGGAAAAAAGAATAGTAAAACCTAAGATAAGAGGAAGTATCTTTATTATGGTATAACGGGTCGTATAATTAAGGACAAGGGCAAGAACAAAGAACAGGATTTTCAGGAGGGCAAGTGCATGCTCTCACCGCCAGCATACCTGAGAGAGAGGTAGTAGAGTTTCTATTGAAAAAGTTTAGTTTTCTTTTAATCATCATGTTAGTACTCTTTTGATTTTAGCACTTCACATTCGTTTATATCTGCTTCCATAGTTGAGTCTCTGCACCTTAGTACTCGTATAGTAGAAGATCCCATTAATCTCAAATCCAATTGGTGGTTCGGATCATTTATCTTTGATTTGTAAGGATTTGAGAATAGCTATATTAAGTACTGAGTTTAAGCGTAATGCTTATGTTTTCAGGTTTCATGGGCTATAGGTTGATTCTAGGCATGGATTGGTCAGCTAGTGATTGTGAAAGGAGGGTAGTTAGACTTTTGACTTGCCTCAGGAATACCCTCGAGATTTCGTGCGATCCTAAGGGAACAGTTAGGATTAGCTACCAAGAACCACTTGATGCATCTATCGACGATTTGCGATCCGTTAGAATAGTCCATGAGTACGCAGATGTTTTTGATTAGGTTAGGGGTTTTCCCCTTAAAACTCGAGATAGACTTCCGCATATATCTAGTTGAAAATACAAAGCCAGTTATGCGATTAACGATAGTTTTGGAACAAGATTGGCGAGGATAGCCAGAGTCGGTTAAGTACTCAATTGTTTGGTTGTTTTGCTAGTATCATCTCACATAAATCATCCAAATTCGGAGGAGGTATTCCTTGGGTGCTTGTCTGATATTGGTTTAGGCCTTTGGGTCTTGTACTTGAGGGATGTCGAGTTCGACTAGGATGGTTTACGTGAGAAATAAATGGTTGTGGCAGGCTCCCTAAGTAAGACTGACCTTAAGAGAGGTAAAAAGTACATAGCAACCTTTAGCTTTAGACCCTCAGAATTGTGACATGATGGATAATCTAAGTAGAAGACATACCTCTAATCATCTTAGTATATACACTTGGTATCATGGTTAACATCTGTTTATCTTGGAAAGATAGTTCGACTACATTGGATACCCTATAGTATAGTAAGTGATCGAGGTCCTATCTTTACTAGTGGGTTTTGGAAATGGAGGTCAAGAAGCTTCGCAATCGTGAAGTTAAATTAGTTAAGGTACAGTTGAGTGAAGCTCAAGAAAATGCGACTTAGAAGACTGAAGACTAGATACATGCATCATACCCTTTTTGAGGGTATATCCTTGATTCCTCTTTTTTTGTAAAGTTTATTTGCATGCTAGTCTTTATCTTTTAAGTATATCCTCTCGGTCCTATCCTCGATCCTTAGGTAGAAGCCAGTGGATGTAAACATGTGTTTGAGACATGTTATGTTTAATGGTTGCAAGTGGTTGCTAGTGGATGCTCGTGGATGCATATACACACCCATTAGGCACTAGATCGGCTCAGTCACTTTCATATTGCATATGCATATGAATGTATTTGTATATGGATTGAAACTTGATGTGTTATCATGTGGATGTTGCATATGGAAGAGTGAATATGCACACTTATAGTATTTACATGATTTGGGATATTTGCATACATATTGGACGCATGACACTCTCATGATTCGCATTAAGGAGGCCAACTGAATCAGCAGACCGCCTGATATTGCATTAGATAAGGAACATACACACACACTCTGCATACGCTCATATGGCATTAGAAGCCTTTTAAGGACAATGGATGCCTGTGTTTGATGGTTGAGTAGATGGACGGTTGGATGGTAGAATATACGTTCTTCCTAACTTGAAGATTTCGGGGACGAAATCCTTTAAGGAGGGGAGAATGTAACACCCCGTATTTTCTGTGAACATTAAAGTAACAAATTAAAGTATACTTAATTTTTAAGAGAAGAATTAAGGGAAACGGGTTACGCCATTGCATTCGTCTCGAAATTCTGCTTGGAATAGAGTCCAAGTTTTCGTAAATTGGACTTCGTATGAGAAAGTTATGGCACTTATAAGTTTCAGGAAATTAAATAAATTAAAACAGCTCGAATTCAAATTCGAAATTCAAATCACACACCTGGGCTGGGCGGGAAATTTCCCGCCCAGGACCTAGGTTGACCAGGGGGTCGACCTGGAGGTCGACGTGGGTCGACATTGGTCGACCAGGGGGTCGACCTCCCTCCTATTTCTAGATCCGAGGACTGGTTCGTTTTTCTGCATTTGGACGCCCGTTCTGACCAGATTCGTTGATCCCTATGCTATATAAACACCCCTAAGGCTACAGTTTTCTCTATACAACTTCATTACGCCTATACTCTACCCTAATTCATATCAAAATAAATCAAAGACGGGGTTATGCTGCTCAAGTTCTTCAAGAAATCAAGTTTAGAATTCAAGTAGAGATTAAAAGGCTAATTCAACGACTTCAACAACTATTTTCTAATAATCAAATCTAAATTAGAGAATCGATAGTCTACGTCAAGGGATAGCTTTTCAGTTTCAGAAATCAGATCCCAGAATTCAAGACCATTCTGTAATTTGTAAGTTCACGTTACTTTCAGAAATAAAAGTTAATTGTGATTCTGACATTGTAATAAATCTGAATCTGAGATTATGCCTATTTCTATCTGTCTTTCTATATCCATTGGATCTATCTCATTCGTAATATTATGTCCATTCTTTGTCTCTTCTTTCCTTCTTCATTTTTTTGTTTTATAGCCAGGCTACTGCGAGCCTAAGCCAAATCTCATAAGAGATGAACGTACATTGGAAATAAGATTGGGCATAATATATGATTTGAACATGGCCAGTGCTAAAATTGGGCATAATATATGATTTGAACATGGCCAGCGCTAAAATTGGGCATAATATATGATTTGGGCATGAGTAGCGCTAAAATTGGGAAAAGTATTTAATTATGTATATTTGGGCATAACTGATTTGTAACGGATTTGAGGACATAACACATGTTGTATTTAAAACATAAAGTGTATCGAACATATGACTTGAGTTTTGAGGCATAAAGTATATTGGACATATGACTTGGGATTTGGGGCGTAAATTGAATTGTAAACATGTAAGGCATAGTACATGATGTGGTTTAAGACCTAAAATTGGGGCATATTATAATAGATAGTCCATGACTTGGAAAAAGGAGATTATTGTGTATAGTGATTAATGGCTTAGGCATGAAAACCTATAGTAAGATAGGGATAATTGTTAAATGTGAACACGCCTAAATTGGGATTTTAGGTAATTGGTCTGCACTGTAATTAAAGGCTATAATTTGGCATAGTTTATACTGTGAATCATGATTGGGGGCTTTTGGAGAATATTTTGTACGGTGCAATATGACTAAACCTTAGGGCATGTGTATATTGTGATTTTTGGGGGCACGACTATTATTGCAAAGTTGGAAAAAAATTGAGTGTAACCTATTTTGAGTAATAACTTGAATTTGAATTTATGGGGCATAACTTGAAATTAATTTTGTTGGCGTATAACTTGAGAATGGGAACATGACTAGTTTTGTGAATTTGGGATGATTAGCATATAAAATCTAGACTTGGACATGTACTGTAAACATGTAAATTAGTGAAAAGATGAATATGGCTAACCCGAGGTTAGATTGAGTTGTGGTGTAAAACAGCCCGGAACCGCCCAGCACATCCAGTAACCACAACAACACCTATCAAATGTGAGAGGTTAGCGCATCATGCCGAAGAAAAACCCGAGGTTAGATTGAGTTATGGTGTAAAACTGTCAGGAACCGCCCGGAACATCCAGTAACCGCAACAACACATATCTAATGTGAGAGGTTGGTGCATTAATAAATCAATTAATGCTAATTAACAAGATTAATGACTAGGGTTAAGCTAATGAGAAACACTTAACCAATATAACAAGATGAATAACTGGGGTTAAGTTAATAGGAAACACTTAACCAGTATAGCATGATGAATGGGTAGGGCTAAGTAATAAGAAACACTTAACCAATATAACTTGATTTTTGGTAGGGTTAAGTTAACACAAGAAGGCGACACTTAACCAAAGTAATATGACAAGTAGGTGGGTTAAGTTAACTTGAATTGATTGATGACACTTAACCAATACAACATGATGAACACATGGGGTTAAGTTAACAAGAAACACTTGACCAATATAACTTAATGAACGAATAGGGTTAAGTTAATAGGAAACACTTAACCAATCCAACATGATAAGTGAGGAGGGTTAAGTTAATAGGAAACACATAACCAACATGACATGATGAATTGGTGGGTTAAGTTAACATGAATGGACAACACTTAACCAATATGACATAATGTGCGGGAGGGTTAAGTACATATCGGGTTGGTGGGTAATATTAGTAAATATACGCCCACAAACTTAACCTTTAAATAAACATGCTTGAATCGATGGGAGGGTTAAGTACATCTCGTGTAGGTGGGTAATATTAGTAAATATAGGCCTACAAACTTAACCATTAAATAAACATGCTTGAATCGATGGGAGGGTTAAGTACATCTCGTGTAGGTGGGTAATATTAGTACATATAGGCCCACAGACTTAACCATTAAATAAACATGCTTGAATCAGTGGGAGGGTTAAGTACATATCAAGTTGGGTGGGTAATATTAGTAAATATAGGCCCACAAACTTAACCATTAAATAAACATGCTTGAATCAGTGGGAGGGTTAAGTACATATCAAGTTGGGTGGGTAATATTAGTAAATATAGGCCCACAAACTTAACCATTAAATAAACATGCTTGAATCGATGGGAGGGTTAAGTACATATCAGGTTGGTGGGTCATATTAGTAAATATAGGCCCAAAAAATCTTAACCAGTAAGAAACCCTAGTAACGGGGACGCATTTCAGCAGTAACCCACATAGATGTATCATGGTACCCTGAACTAGGCAGGGTGGGGCACGATTACTGGGCTGATTATAAGCGGTCAAAACAGCGGCAGGGGTACGTCAATGTAGGTTTCGACGGTTTACGGGCGTGCACATACTCCGGATTGGGAAAAAGCATGCACTGGGTACCAGTAGTTATACACTGTGCATCTTGAATTGTGTCGGGTTGCCATCATAGGGATTGATACACCTTATGGTGGGACCAACATAGGGTATCTACACGCAAGAGAGGGCCGATTGACATAGACACATGGAACATTAATGCAAGAAAGGAGCCGATCAATAGGGTAGTAAGGTACATCTAACACATTCATGGCAATTAGGCAGATTGAGGTGGAATCCTCATAATAGATGTACACCTGAAGGCTACCACAATTGTGGGGATTGGGATCACATTATCATATTATCATTTTATACAGATTACTAGTTGGGACACTAGTTAGGTGGTGCAAAGATATAGAAATCAGAATAACAGGGTAGTAGCGAAGCAGAGAAAGAGTAGAAGCGCATTCAGTTTATCTTGCCTTTTCATATCTTCTGCTTATCTTATGTTATCATGTTATCCCTGTTATCACGGTATTGTCTTATATTCAGTTTATTCATGTCATGTTGCTTTTACCTGTTTACATGCTGAAAGTCACTGGACTTACCAGACTTATGTCTGACCTAGTTTTGTTTCGCCTCTTTTCTTCCGTCCCCCCCCAAGGTTCATAGGGGGGAAATGTTACCACTTAGCTTAGTTTTCCTTCCAAGCTCGAAGATAGTTGATGTATTGCTTTGGACTCTCTCTTCCACTGCTATGGCTGGTTCACGCTTTATTGGGGAATATCATTGTTATTTTTATGCTTCTTTTATACTTGGAAGTTTTTAAATCAAGACAGAAGTTCTATGTATTACTTTTAAGTATGATTGAAACAACTATTCTAAAAGCTTGACTGAACCACATTGTTTATAAAATGACTTTATTTTCCGCTGCTTTATTTGTCTGTCTTGTAATTTATCTGCATCTTTTACCTATAATGCTCCCCCGAAGTTAAGGTATTCCCTTTGTGAGTGACCTTAACAGAGGTGGGGTGTTTCACAACATTTACATTGGTTTTGGCATTCTTCATCTGTAGATTCATCATAAGCATGTCTTCTCTTTTGCGTGTACCGGTGTGCATGCTCAGTGTGTTGTGTGAGTTTTGTGTTTGTGTCTGTGTATTTAGGTGTGTGAGTAGTTTGTGCGGTCTGCGTGCGTGGTGTATGTGTAGAGTTGTATATGCCTGAAAATGTGTGTGGTGTTATGTGTGTTTTATGGTGTAATGTGTGTTTTATGGTGTAATGTGTGTGTTATTTTGTGTATGTTGTGTGGGTTTGCTTTTAAATATATGTATTTATATGTTTGTTGCATAAATATATGTTGGTATAGGTTGTTTTGAAAACTAATTAGTTTTACAAATATACATATTTATAACGGTTTCGATGTGTGTATTTATATATGAATAATTTATGTTATATATATGTTATAATTTGCGTTGTGTGTTTGCGGTGTGCATTGAATTTCAAATATATATATATATATATATATTATAAATTTATTATGTGTTTACGTATATAAAATTTTTTACATAATATTTTATAAATAAATTTTTCGTGTTTATTTTTGAGTCGAGTTTAGTGCTGAGTTGACAACCGTTCTGAACCCAATGTCTGTACCGTCCCAAAACCAAATAGCCATACCGATCCATTGAATATTCCCTGACCTCTTCTTACAAAATAAAATATATACCGAGTGGTTACTGTGATTGAATCCATTCTGAAATATGCTTGGAAGTCGTCGTTTCATTCTGTGTCAATCCGTTTTTTGTCTCCAATTCTTTGCCACGAAAGGTGAGTTTATCTCACACTTGACCTACATTGTTTCATGGATGTTAGATTAGCACAAATGAACTGTTATGAAATGTATAGGGTTGCTAGTAGTAATTGTTTGATATGTATACACCTTTCATATATGACACGATATTCGTTTGACATGTAGGTGCACTGATGATATATGACTTGTGATGTGATTGATGTTATATGATGATTTGAGAAAAAATGAATTACTGTTAAAGCTGCATATAAGGTAATTGTGTTTATGCATTCTCGTTTTATAGTCAAAATAGTTTAGTTATTTTCTTAAAATAATAAGGAAAACTGAACAAATCCAATGGATTAAAGGCAAAAGTTTTATTGTAATAAAATGTAATTTAAAATTTTATACAAGATAAACAAAGCATGATAGGATATATATTTTGAAGAATATACAATGTCCGTTCTAAATGGAACAATCTAATGGTTTCCTACAAATTTGTGGGTGAGATCAATGTAATATTTTTTCTTCTAGAAATGACACCTTTTGAGTATGATCTTGTTAAGTGTAATGTGATTTAAAATTTGATACACTAATAATACTGTCAAGATCTAAGTTGACCTAAATAGTAAAAGAAGAGTAATTGTGGAAAGTCATTTGGAAGATTATCTTTGTAGCACATTTTGAGCAATTTTGATATCGGTGGTTGATTTCTTACCATGCACTAAATAAGTGAATTTTTTTAATTTTTAACCCACTTTTAAATATTTAGGATCTTTGTTTATGAAACAAAAAAAATGTTTGCTACATAAAATGAGTTTTTATGATATTTTTGTTTCTATAAAGAAACCGATCTTCTAAGAAAGTGGATCTTTATTATACAATTAATTTTTTAACATACTGGATTTGTTATAAGTCCCAGACTTTTTGGTAATTTGAAAAATTAGAATGTTTTAATACTTTAACGCTTTAGGACAGAGCTGAATTTCTAATAATGCTAACTTTTTAAGGAAAAAGAAAAAAAATCTAATGTTAAAAAATATTAGACTTTCTAAAAATATTACCAATTTCTTAGAAAAATCATTCTCTTTTGAAAATATTTTCTGGAGGTACTTGCATTTTTCAAAATACTTTTGGGCATTTTGAAAAAAAAAGGAAAATCTTTGGAAGATATAAAGCTTATCAACACACCATGGTAACTTATGATTTAGAAGCATTCATAAAGTAAAATTTATGTTGCTACATTATATAAAGCTTATCAACTCACCAAGAATTGATATTAGGTGCTATGCACTAAGACGAACATAATCCAAAACCACATCATTTGGAATTCACATAAAGTGAAATATTTTTTGTAGACTATATTATTGAGTGTAATTTATAAGTTAATTACAGATTAAAGATATCCAAGCATATGAATTATAAATAGATATGTTATTTTAACTACACCTCATAATTCAATTTTGTAATAAGCTTATAATTAACTCATCTTTTCTATAATATTATAAATAAATATTTAATGGAAGTCCTTTTATATTAATTCGGTTATATGTGGATTATTTTATTACAACCTTGAAGATGTGTCAATATGGTTAAACATAAGATATGATTAATATACATTAATAAATTTCACATTCCAATAGCCTCTACTCCTAAATGAAATGACTATAATAATATAAAAGACTGATAATATCATAATCACACTATTTTAGGATGTGCAATTGGAACATTACATAATTTAAAAAAAAGGTACCAATAACCATGAAGAGGACAATGAATTTTAGATACAATCATCAGAATGATAATGACATGCTTACAACAAAAATAAAGCAATAAATGTCGCTTGTAAAGAATTAAATTTAAAACAAACAGCTACAGCTCGATCTTGATCCCTACTCTTTTAAAGTTTTGCTCTAAAGTTGCTGGAAACAAAAGAAAAAGTGCACAAAATTAAAGTCAAATGTGTTCAACTTGTGCATTTCTCTGAACATTGCATTTCCAAATAAAAGAAACATGCCAATAACAATCTTCTGTAGTTATATTTATGATCGAATTCCTTCAAATGATAGGTATGTTTGAATGAACAAAAAATTCACCATGCGAATTTTACCTTACATTCACTACATTAGTCAAAAAAATTAAAATTTAATATGATAATTTGTCATAATAAACAATTCAATATAATATTTTCATATCAAAAAACATGTTCGGTGAATCCATAAAAAATCAAAACCTAATGTAAATAAATGCTTAAAAATAACAAAATGAACCAGTAAAAATGAAAAGAAACTTAAATGTGATGGTATGGCGAAGTAAGTAAACATTTTATGTGTTAACTCATTTGGACTTTTTCTCAGCCACCATCCCAGTTGTGGGATAATACCCTCCTTCATCACCGGTTGCCTAGGTAGAAAGTAGAATGTAACACAACGATCCAAAACTATCTCAAACTTCCAGGCTGATTGCGCTACTCAAACTTCCAATTGCTTTGGAGCTGAATACAGCGTCAACCATATGCATGGTACCTACTTAGAAACCCAAAAATCAACACCATCAAAAATGTTTATATACTTTAAGCACAAAAAAAGGGCTAATAGTAAACCATCATTAAGGCATGTATGATGGACATGTGCAAAAAAATTCGAAGTTAAATTTTCTGTAAATTATTCCAACATGTTCGTGAAATATAATCTTTTATTTCTATAGTCTCTCTTAACCGGCTTGTGTATACATTCGATACAAAGCCATATCCTTTGGAGAATCTGGTGGGAGTAAACATATTGATATAGTTGTGACAATGAAAAGTAAACTTAAAGGAATTTCATCTACTGCATTTTCTGAGCAGTTAGATAAAATATCAAGCTAGTAAATTCCTATACAGTGTTTTGACTAACAACTTTTTTTTTGACAAATAACTAACTCTCAAAGGTGCAAAGAAATTATTTTTGTTTACCAATAGTTTGGCCACAGTTGCAATTTGTGTCATTAAGATTATATATCAGTCTAAAATAATTACAATAGATTGTTAACTAGGTTGTTACAAAGAAATAAGCACATGTAAAATTAAAAATTGTATACTAAAAAATGCTATCACATAATATGAAGCTTTATTATAGTCATCTAGCAAATAAGAGAAGCATGAAAAGAACCACAAGCTGCCAAAAACAACTATCTAACATCAAAAATGAGTAACACAAAAAAAAAGGAAAAAAGAAAGGATTTTTTTTAATTATCATAATTTTAATCTATAATCCAAGTCCCATAAATACCTCTCATCAGTGTTTCTTTTTCCTATATGGTCTGAATATGGAAGGTTCTTAATATCCTTCGCTCTTTTGCCATACTTTCCTTTTTCTCATTATATGAATTAATGCGTTGGATATATCACTCTTTTACTCAAACTCTCAAAGATGGTATTAACAATGCCCGCGCTAAATGTTTATTATTTGTATTGAAACCAATGCAAGTATTAATCGTGATAAACATAACTGATAAATATGGTAAGACATCATGCATTGGGTATTTTGGTGCACATTGTAAACTTACACTTAAACAGTATAAAGAATGGTCTGAAAGCTAATTGTAATAAGATAAAGCGATGCTTAATGGAACACTAAAATTTAGGAGTAGTGGTAAATATCATCGACTGGAATATCCCATTATTTTGAAAATGATTGTATACCAAAATTGCTAAGTAGGACAAAAATAGTAAAATAATTGCAATCATGAAGAAAAAAAATTAACAATTTGTAAAGTTCTCCCCCGAGGCTCATCCAAAGAACAATAATTAAATATTGTCAGTTTCTAATCATCCTGTCCCACGCAAATTATATTAAGCTTGCCTCAGGATCATCCAATCATCTCCCTCTTAAGTTGAGATTAAACAACCCTCTCTCTTGTCAGCCAATAAACCCTTTGAAATCCATGATATCTGAGACCTCCACTGTAAAAAACCCATAAACAATTGACTTCTCCATGATAATCATTTCAGTAGACTTTGTCCGAGGAAAACCAAAAATAGTTGCTAAATATGTTACATATTTTAATTTATACAAAGAAATATGAATATATAAAACATCCATATCAAATCAGGTTTTGATATTTTCATATGTATTGAGCAAGTAAAATTCATTTGACCATAATGAGATTGATGAAAATTAAACTGATATGCACCAAAAAGTAAATTCCTTTAAGCTAAATATTATAATATCTGATGTCTACATTGGTAATCTTTATGGTGCAAAATTAGACAACAATGAAGAAAAAACAAATGAGATAAATTATCACAAAGCAATCTTTGGTTTTTGTCTACAGTTTCATGTGCAGTGTTGTATTTTCTCATTCTCTTTGACCTGCTGCGTTCTATAGTCTATAGAGATCGTTGGTTTTTGTGTATAGTTTTTGCATGCAGCAGCTTTTTGTTTTTTCTCCTAATGGTCTTTGTTTTGTAAGATCTTGGTTGTCAGGTAAAGGCTTTCTTTGAAACCCTTAAAACGCCCCCTCCCCCCCCCCCCCACCCAAAAAAAAGAAAAGAAAGGGAGGGTTGATTCACAAAGCACTGTGAATGTATTCAGTTTGGAGACGTAGCAAATTGTTATGACTAAAATGTTGAAGTATGTGATACCATGTAAAGAGGAAATTTCGGATCTGGAGGATATTTTCAGATCTGGAGGATATTTCGGGATATTTTGAATATTTCGGATCTAGAGGATATTTCGGATCTGGAGGATATTTCAGATCTAGAGGAAATTTTGGGAATTTCCATATACTTCCATATGCCTATATAAGCTACATCAGATCCAAAAGGAGGATACACAACAAAATCAATGGATTAGATCAAGGTTTATTCTAATTAGGGTTTAGGCAATCCTAAACTTCTTCAATTCCTTTCTCCACAAAATCAATATTTTCTAGTAAATTTGATCATTGTAATCAGTCTCTTGTACTCTTCTATTGATATTAATAAAGGTTTGTCTCTCAAAGTGGACATACACTGATAAGACGTCGGTGGAACCACTATAAATCCCTGTGTGATTTAGTTTCTCGTTGTTACTCTATTATTTCCATTGTTTGTTGATTGTGATTGGCTTGGATAAGATCGAGATTGTTCGATTGGTTGTTTTTGCACTATTACCACGATCTCGTTTTCCGCGGCGTTGGGGATTTTTGATTTGAGCGGTCTTGAATCAAAATTTCTCCACAACATTTGGTATCAGAGCATTCGTGTTGGTAGATAGTTGTAGAAATGTCGGAATCAGGTTCAAATAATCCATCAACAGTTGGTCCAGGTGGTGTAGCTCCTTATATACATGGGTCGTATGCAGTTGCTGGTTCACAATTGGTTATCGACATGTGGAATGGCGATAATGATTTCGAAAAGTGGCAATGGAAGATGAATGCGGTTCTTAGGTGGAATCAGGTACATCGCGTAGTGTTTGATACACATTTATTGCCAGAGGACATCTCAGATGTGGAGAGAGAAGAAATGGAAGAGTGGGCATTCACTACATTTCAACTTGCCATGGGGGAGAATGTTATTTCCGAAATTAGTGGTGAGACGACTGCTAAAGGTATTTGGAACAAGTTGGAGGAGTTGTATATGAAGAAACCACTGACAAATCGACTGATCTTGTTACGGACTTTCTTTACCTACAAGATGAAGGAAGGAACTTTGCTAAAGGCGCACTTAAATGTGTTTGATTATTTGCTAATGAAGATGAAGACGATAGCTTTGAGGATTGAGGAGGAGCAGAAGGCGATGATATTGCTATGTTCATTGCCTGAGCGCTATACTGGGTTCTCAAGCAGTTTGATCTATGGCCGAGATACATTGACTCTAAATGATGTTAAGACGGGTCTTCTTAGTGAGGAATTGCGAGATCAGATGAAGGAACTGAGTGATGGTAGTAGTGGTGCTGGTAATGGTCAAGGTTTATTTACAGAGAAAGAAAAGTCAAAGAAGAAGGGAAACCGGGGGCGTTCTAAGTATAAGAAGCCTGGTGGAAGAGGAAAGTCAAAGGAAAGAAATGGAAACTGTTTATATGTAAGAAACCTGGTCACTGGAAGAATGATTGTCCAGACAAGGGGAAGAAGGAAGTAGCATCTTCATCAGTTGCGGTAGAGAGAGATGTTAGTGAGGGAGACGTAGATGTTTTATCGGCAGTAGCATCAGATGTTTCTGGCAGCGATTGGGTGCTTGATTCGGGGGCTTCATATCACATGACGCCTAATGGGAATTATTTTTCTTCTTATGTTGAACGGGAAGGAAAATCAATTGTTATGGGAAATGGTGCAGTTTGCAAGTCGAAGGGAATTGGATCCGTGCAAATTCGGATGTTTGACGGAGTGGTTCATACTCTCACTAATGTGCGCTATGTTCCGGGACTACGGAAGTCACTTATCTCTTTGGGACAGTTGGATTCTTTAGGTTGCAAGATCACTATTGAGAGTGATAGCTTGAGGGTTTCGAAGGGTGCGCTTGTGGTTATGAAGGGTGTTAGAACTCATGGTATTTATTTGCTTCAAGGAGTGACCGTGGAAGGCAAAACTTGTGTCAGTGTTGATAGTTCTCGTGGCTTAGATGCTACACGGATGTGGCATTTGAGATTGGGTCATGTCTCGGAGAAGAGTTTAGATGTTCTTCGTCGAAGGAAGATGATTGATGGTGAGAGTTTCAGCAAGTTGGAGTTTCGCGAGGAATGTGTCATGGGGAAGCAAACTAGAGTGTCATTCGGTGAAGGAAAACATGATTCAAGAAAGATTCTTGAGTATGTGCACACAGATGTTTGGGGACCAGCGCCTGTAGCTTCTTTGGGAATAGCAAGATATTATATTTCTTTCATTGATGATTTTTCTCGAAAGGTTTGGGTGTATGTAATGAAGGCCAAGTCGGAGGCATTTGCAAGACTCGAAGAATGGAAGGCTCTTGTTGAGAATGAGAGTGGAAAAACTTTGAAGGTTCTTAGGTCCGATAATGGCGGCGAGTATGTTTCCGGAGAGTTTATGAATTTTTGCAAGCATCATGGTATTCGGAGGCATTTTACTACACCGGGAGATCCGCAATCTAATGGAGTGGCAGAGAGAATGAACCTAACTCTACTAGAGAAAGCTCGATGCTTGAGACTGACATCGGGATTGTCTAAGGGATTTTGGGCCGAAGCGTTGTCAACTGCGGTGCATATTATTAATCGGATTCCGTGATCGTCTATTGATAACAAAATTCCGAAGGAAATGTGGAAGGGGAAGAGCATTGACTTGAGTTATCTTCGTGTATTTGGCAGTCCTGTTTATGTGCATGATCCGGGGAATGATAAGCTCTCACCTAGAGCTTTCAAAGGGATTTTTCTCGGTTATATGGATGGCGTCAAAGGCTATCGGATTTGGAATCCGGAAACGAAGAAGGCTATGGTTTCTCGTCATGTTATTTTTGATGAGTCGGCTATGTTCAAGGAGAACGAAGGCTCATCGGATATTTCGGATTGGGTTCATGGTGAATCAAAGGAGAAGGAAGTTATTCTCACTTTCAGGCCTAGAGAGAGTAGAGTTGTTGGAGGTGCTTGCGAGGTGAATGCGGTTGATGTTACATCACATAGTCCATAGGATTCCTCTAGTAGTGTTGGTGATGTGCACGAGCCCAGAAAAGATTCAATTCAAGGTGGAGCTGAAGGAAGACCGGGTGATGGTATTACTACTCGGGTTGGTCGTCGTGCTATAAGGCCACCCGAAAGATATGGTGATTGGAACTATCTTAGCTTTTGTGAGAATTTGGACTATGCTCTTCATGTAGTCCAAGATGAGCCAATGGACCTTGATGACGTCATGGATTCGAGTGATAGCTCGAAGTGGATTTGCGCCATGGAGGAAGAGATGCAATCGTTGATGAAGAACCAGACTTGGGAGTTGGTTCCACTTCCTCAAGGAAACCGTGCTATTGGGTGCAAATGGATATATAAGGTGAAGGACGATGGAAGATACAAAGCTAGGCTAGTGGCTATGGGTTTTGCACAGAGGAAAGGAAAGGAGTATGATGAGATCTTCGCACCGGTTGTGAGGCATACTTCTATCCGGATATTACTTGCATTAGCTGCTATTTACGACTTGGAGTTAGAGCAACTAGATGTGAAAACCGCCTTCTTGCATGGAGACTTGGATGAAGACATCCACATGGAGAAACCGGAAGGGTTTGTTGTAGAAGGTAAGTCAGAACTAGTTTGCACGTTGAAGAAATCACTATATGATTTGAAGCAATCACCTAGGCAATGGTACAAGAGATTTGATCATTTCATGCTTGAAAGTGGCTTTCATTGAAGCATCAAGGATGCTTGCATTTACTTCAAGAAGTTAGGAAAAGATTGTTGGGTGTATTTACTCTTGTATGTGGACGATATGCTCATTGCTTCTAAGGACAAGGCATAAATCAACAAGTTGAAAGAAAAATTAAAGGCGGAGTTCGAAATGAAAGATCTTGGAGAAGCAAGGAAAATCTTGGGCATGGAAATTGAAAGAGATCGAAAGCATTTTGAGTTGAGATTGACTCAAAAAAAGTACATTAAGAAGGTGCTTTGCCGGTTTAGCATGGAGAATGCGAAGGCGTTAAATACACCTTTACCTTTGCATATGAAGCTTTCAGATAAGGGATCACCTATCGGAGAGAAAGACAAGGCTTATATGGCAAAGGTACCATATGCAAGTGCGGTTGGTAGTTTAATGTATGCCATGGTGTGTACAAGACCCGATATTGCAAATGCCGTCAGGATGGTTAGTCGGTTCATGGCTAATCCGTGGAAATCGCATTGGGAAGCCGTGGAGGCTATATTGAAATACTTGAAAGGCACAACATCTCATGGCCTTGTTTTTAGGGGTAGTAAAGAGAAGAATTGCATGTTGGTTGGTTACTGTGATTCAGACTACGCTGGTGATAGGGATCGAAGAAAATCAACTTCCGGATATGTTTTCACTCTTGGCGGTACAGCCATTAGTTGGAGATCGAGATTGCAAACCGTAGTTGCTTTATCCACTACGGAGGCGGAGTTGATAGCCGCTGTGGAAGCGGCAAAGGAGGCACTCTATTTGAAGCGAATATTGTGTAACTTGGGTTTCGAACATGAGAGTATCGATGTTCGATGTGATAGCCAAAGTGCTATACATTTGGCAGAGAATTTGGCGTTTAGCTCACGAACGAAGCATATTGAAGTGAGGGAGTCATTTCTAGTAGCCATGGACGAAGACAAGCAAGTATGCCTTCGGAAAGTGCACACAAAGGATAACGCGGCAGACATGTTCACCAAGGCATTGCCGGTTGGGAAGTTCGAGCATTGCTCGAAATTAATTCGCTTGGAGAGATGCTAGGTGCCATGGGGTGGCACAGTTAGAGAGAAACCTGAAAGTAGAAGAGTATCGGTGAGAGGTTGGTGTTCTATCTTCATGGTAAGTACTCGTTTTCACTCCCTAGTACATTGTCTTTTGGTGAGACTGGTTTAGGAGTTGGATGTTTCAACACTTCATTGACGAGTGAGGGCTATTCCTGAAGTCGTTAGTGAAGTGCAATGGGCGGTGGCTATGCCGGAGTTCATTGGGGAAACATTCAAGCTTTCTTGATTGAAGATAAAAGGAAATGCTTGGGTGCATTGAAGTTTGTGATGTAGACGGATATAGTATCGAGGTGGATATTGAAGTATGCGATACTATGTGAGGAGGAAATTTCAGATCTGGAGGATATTTTCAGATCTGGAGGATATTTCGGGATATTTCGAATATTTCGGATCTAGAGGATATTTCGGATCTGGAGGATATTTCAGATCTAGAGGAAATTTTGGGAATTTCCATATACTTCCCTATGCCTATATAAGCTACATCAGATCCAAAAGGAGGATGCATAACAAAATCAAGAGATTAATCAAGGTTTATTTTAATTAGGGTTTAGGCAATCCTAACCTTCTTCAATTCCTTTCTCCACAAAATCAATTTTTTCTAGTAAATTTGATCATTGTAATCAATCTCTTGTACTCTTCTATTGATATTAATAAAGGTTTCTCTCTCAAAGTAGACGTACACTGACAAGACGTTGGTGGAACCACTATAAATCCCTGTGTGATTTAGTTTCTCGTTATTGCTCTATTATTTCTATTGTTTGGTGATTGTGATTGGCTTGGATATGATTGAGATTATTCGATTGGTTGTTTTTGCACTATTACCATTATCTCGTTTTCCGTGGCATTGGGGATTTTTGATTTGAGTGGTCTTGAATCAATATTTCTCCACAACATTAAATTCAGAGACATCGACACTAACAATGAACCAAAAAACTTTTGTTAACCTCGTGTGTGGATTGAAAAATGTTAGAGAAATCATTCAAATTCACCAATATTATTCCAAATAATTGAGCAAATACAGTAATGCGCATTAAATATCCAGCAAATGATTATCTTTTTTGCTCTGTTAACTAATGACTATCTGTACAACAGAAGATAGTGAAAGCAAGATTACCTTTAAATGACTTTATCTTCATTTTTGGTGCATCCATCTATACTTTATCAATTTCTTGATATGTTTCCTGAGGTAGCAACCAAATAAATAAAGTATGCAATAATACTTTTCAGCGAATTGTAAATATGTTTACAGAGGATAGGACTTCATGTCAAATGACCAAAGTGTCTAAATTACAAACTGTTTCTTTTGTTAGTTGTTTTAGAAAATGAAGTATCCTAACTTTTGTGCATCTTTATTACATTGACAAAAAAGAAATCTTATAGTTCATAAGAGTAGATAGCTTCATCCATAGTTTCTAAACATTGAACCTAATATTTCTTGTTAGATCCTAAATGCAGGAATACTGGAAGTGCAAAAATGGATCTTATTTGCAATGCTAAATTACCCAATATTAAATTCCTTTGTCACGTTCACAAATATAACAAATAGTGTGTAAATTATTAGAAATAAAACAAATCAGAACAAACATGGATCTATTTGTGATCCTGAATTACCCAATATTAAATTCTTGTATCATAGTCACATATATAACAAATAATGTGAAAGTACCTCAATTTCTACAAATATAGCTACCAAAGGCTACAAATTTAGCTAAAGATAAAATATGCAAAACATGACAAATTTTGGAATAAATTTTCTTTTGAGGGTTCTTTTCTAAACAAAGTGCTATTATTTTCTATTGTTTTTAGAATTATACTTTCAAATCCTGTTATGAAAACTGACAAACGCTGGCTTTATTATATTAAAATATTAGATCATGTAAGACATCTTAAAGAAGCTGACATGTCCCTCTAATCAATAAAGTGCTAGAGAATTACCATAGTTATCAATAAATCTAAACATAAAATATACCTTGACTGTTACATTATTAAAGGACTACAGAAAAGAACCTATGAAGCGCCAAGGACGTACATACCCTCAACTTCTTTAACTCCCTTGTTGTTGCTTCTGACACTCATATACCATGATAACTTGGGAACCTCTAATTGACATGTGTCATCTTGTTTAATTCAGCAACTTTGCAGCTGCTGCTACTATACCTTCAAATAATACAAATCCAAAAAAGAAGCATATCAAATAAGAAAATTTACATGATTTATTTGAAAAATTTGTGAATCATGGTAGTTTATGCAAGTATAGTTTTGCACCTGTTACATATCTCTGTATTGCAAACCAGAAGTTGCATGTCAAGAACCTTCTAAGTGACATAATAATCGAACCTTACAAATGAAACCATAAATGTAGCCTTGTAGGAAATCGTTGCCTTGCATAAGGAGCTATAATAACACTAAGCATCGAATAATATGTAATTTTTGATCTCAAATGCATTGTTTTAGTACATATATATTTGGCTTTTAAATTGATTCAATATTCATGCTACTATCATTTGGACTGTCATTTCATCAAATACTATTGACATATTTATGTATTTACTCCTTGCGTACAATTGTCTCATATAGTTTCCTAAAGTTGCATTCTCATGACTACAAACAATAGTACTCTTCGTTAACCATTTTGACTCAAAACAATGAAACAAAAATGTCATTCTAAGTAAAGGTTGAATAAATGTTTTTAACTCTTGGTTTCAGGTACTACCATACAATGATTTTTTTTGAAATTTGAATGAATTAATTCAAATTTGATAGTTAATCATTCAAGTGTGGCGATCTTCTATGATACTGGCAGAAAAAAAAATATACAATAAAAAAGATTATGTCGCATTTATTATTCAGAAAAATATAAAGAAAACAAAAACATTAACTATTTCAAATTTTTATCTATAAACCATGACATATGGAGATAACCATTACCAAATGTTACAAACACCATCTAAAATAATTGGAAACATTACTTGCTTTTTTAGACTTTTTCATATTTGATGGCTTGCTGTATATCCCCTATTACCAACAACCCTTTGTAAATCCTGTTTATTTTAACCCTAGATATATATTATGTTCTACCTAAGGAAATTATAATTAAGTAATAGCTAAGACAAAAAAGAATGAAAGTTTTCCCTGAACTTAAAGGGAACTTATTATATAGATGGATATTATTCAACAAAAAGAAACAACTGAAAGGAATATTTACAATAGAAAGAAGCAGAAGAAAATTAAGAAATAAGAGAATAGGCATGATTGGCAAAATTTTAATGCACTCAATGGGGAAGGTAAACTCATTTGCATTAAACAGATAGCGCAATTAATAGCATATTTTTATTTGTAAACAACAAATGAGGGAAAAGTTATTAACAGTATACAACTTAAAATCGAAATTAAAGTAATAACAATCTAAGTACACATGACTTTCTTATACATCCATATTTAACGGTCCATGTGGAAAAAGCTACAACAGTGTTATAGAAAATTTGGTAAAGAATTATAAGTAGCCACTAAAAGTGTTTACATAAAATAAAAATCTAAATGCTAAATCTATTAGTCAATTATTGAATTATGACTATGCGTGGTTATGACTATAAGCAAAGAGTTGGCATAATGCTATTACGTACTTGATTTTGTAAGATGTAAATAATAAATTTGTAGATTATTGTGATGGATGATTTAGTAACAGTATACCAAATAATAGGTCTTTCAATCAAACCCCCGACCTTTCTTAGCTCAGCATTATATCCGTGATTTCCATCAATATTATCTATGATAAAGACATATAAGTACACTATATATCAACAAAAAAATTCCTATTCATAAGTCAAACCAGTATGGTAACACATAATAGATTCAAATCACAATTATTTAGCAAACTATTTATCATCCATAGTTGACTATATATAACTTGTCTGCTAGAAATATCATAGCGCATATGGTAAAGAATTATAAGTAATGACTGAAAGTTTTTACTTGGAATCAAGATCAGAAGACTGGAACTATTAATTAATTATAAAATTATGACTATCCAGTTACGACTATAAGCACACAGTTATTATGCATAACCGGGTAACTAATAAAAGTGAAACACCTGAAGTAACATTATAAATTACATAGCAGATTTAGTAACCATATTACAAATAAAATTTAAGAATAAGATTACATATTACAAATTATAATATTTTAAATAAAATGTAACATGCATGTAAATTATTTTAAATTTATTTAGTAATCATATTATAAATTATATACAACATAGCAGATTTAACAATAAGATTATGTTAGGTTTTTAAATTTTGTCCAAAAGGAAATTAACTGGAGAATAGGAATAGCTAGGAAAGAGATTACCTACACGTGTTCCATAACTATCCAAATCAATCTTGGAGGCAAGTCGTTGTTGGTGGAAATCAACGACCAAAGCAGCAGACCGTAAAGTAGCATGTGTAGCAGCAAGAACGAAAACGAACAATATGAAGATGAATATTCAATGCATTTGCAAATTACAAATCAGAGGTCCCAAATAGTTCCTTAGCTTCCGGCGAAAGGGCGAGAAAGAAGAATCAAATATACGAAAGGTGATGATGCGTTGGATGAAAACGTAGATTAAACGGACTTGATTTTCTAGCGAGAAGGCGATGTTGCATTGGATGAAAACGTAGATTAAACGGACTTGATTTTCTGGAGAGAAGGGGAGGAAGCAGCATAAATAAATCTAGATTAAATGGAGTTGATTTTGCGAGCAATTGAAGAAACATATGGAAAAAGAATCGGAGTATAATTGTCAGGAGAACGAAATAAACGGTGAATTTTGGGAACGAATTGTGGATTACTTGCGAGACAGTTCAGTTTAATTTGGTGAGAATGCCCCCAGAGCGCAGCATTGCTAACTCAGTAATTATAATATAGTATAGATTACTTGTGAGAATATAGACTTAAGAATGGCGACGTTTTAGGATGGGGTCTTAAGGGTCTAGGGTCCGTCTCAGGGTCATAAGAGATCATAAGAATCCACCTTTATTAATAAGTATTAGCCATAAGTGACTGAGAATTCCTACCTCATTGGATATTTTCCCTAATGCACTAATGGAGGTCTTAAGTGATTGACTTAGATATCCACCTCATTGGATAAATACTTTGTGTTCATGTGAATGTTTGTGTGTTGCATAGACATACCTTGAGATATATAACCTGCTAAATCTAGGGTATGGTCTTTAAGTAAATGCTATACTTCAGTAATACAGGACTTTATGTTCGAACCCCTCTCCTTAACATACCCCATATGTCAGTAGGTGGGGTAGATTTAATGGACGAAGCAGTAACGAAAACCGAAGACGGTAATGAGGATAGTATGCTATTACTAGTTATCATTGCTGTATTGCTTATGGAAGCTTTAAATGAGGAGTTTATCGATGTACATACGAAATAATTGTATCTTGACAATATGTGCTTGAATTCTGTGGATTTTTAACACTACACCATACAAGCAGTTTTGCAATCCCCAAAAGTGGATGATTTGCAACGACTTTAGACCGTTGCAATTTAACAACAGCTTTAATCTGTTGTAAAGGGTAGCAAAACGGCCTTAGTCCGTTCTAACTGATAGAACTGCTCAAAACTGTTCCCTAATTTTGCACACCCTTCCATACCAACCCCCTGTTCTAATACACTTTCAATTCTTCGTACGTTCTTCCATCATAGAAAATTTCACAATTTAAATAACTAGATCCAAATTTTTTTCCAGAATCCCTTTTGTTCTAGTTCGACAACAATCGCTACAATTTCCTAATTAAATCTTGATCGAATCAGGTGATTTTTTTAGAACGAAAATGATATACATGTAAATGTGTATATTTTATCTGCTTATTTATCTTGTTTTCTCTTTAAAATAATTGATACTTTGTATTTATAGCCGTGTTTTCAGATTGTTGATAAAAAGCATGGTTTAAAGCATTTGATGGATGAAGCATGAAAAATTTGCTGAAAAAGAGTGAAGTTTGAAAAGTTAGCTTAGTGTGAGGAATTGCTAAAGCTTGAAGAGTTTAAAGCTTGAAGAACAGTTGCAAATAGAGTTTAGTTAGAAAGATTTGGCTGACTGAAGACTCGTGCTTATTCACATAACTCATTTGCTAGTCCTCTTACTCTACAGCATGACCACTGCATATGTACATTGGTTTATTTGTTATTTGGGCAAAGACTTTAGTCCCCCATCTTGTAATTGCCGACTTAGTCTAGGTCATGGCAGCTATAAATACACCTGTATCTCTTTCAATTGTTTTTACATTGGAAACACGTGGATCACAAGATTACGCTTGGTTATATTCTGTAAGCTCTTCTCTTGGAATAAAATATTCTTCTCATTGTCTTTTTAGTTTTTGTTTTATTTTATTTATGTCTTTTCTTTTCTTTTTCCCTTCTTCTCATTTAGCTATGTCTAGCTAATCCCTTTTAGTTATGGGGGTAATGAAGCTTATAGATTAGATTCAATATGAATCACATAGCCAAAAAGATGAGGATTTTATGCATATTAATCTAGATCTCAACCAAGAGTTAGATCTGAATGTAACAACCCGGAAAATCTGGGCCAGTTTAAAATTTTTATTTTGGCAATTTTAGCTAATTCTGATTATTTAAAATGAATTATTTTAAATAATATCGACAAGGAAATTTATTTTCAATATAAAGTTCGACGTATATATTATATACGTCGTCGTTAGAATATAATATTTATATATAATTATAAATAGAATTGAAAATGGCGCGGTAGTTCGAAAATTCGATTTCTAATTTCAAATGAATATACAGAATTCAATATAAGTCAGAATTGAACGAAACAAGAAATATTTGAATCTGTATAACTATATCTTTGTAACGAAGTTAACAAACTGAGATTTCATCTTAGAAATGATAAGATATGTCCAGTTTAAAATTAGAAATAGTCGCTGTGGAATTTATATATATTTATATATATATAAGGCCCTTAAAAATAGCAATTTTGCAAACGACCTCGGATTTCGACGAAACCAGTTTTGTTGGGTCCGTGATGTTAAGTTATTGCTAGATTCCAAATTTCATAATTTTTCGAATCAATATGTGAGCGTGGCAATGGAAAACGCGTTTGACCAGTTTCAGTTGATTTTAATCGACTGGAAATTGGCCATTTTTCAAACGGT
Organism: Allium sativum; assembly: GCA_030737875.1. NCBI lineage: Eukaryota > Viridiplantae > Streptophyta > Magnoliopsida > Asparagales > Amaryllidaceae > Allium > Allium sativum. The sequence continues at coordinate 577,735,654 of CM060915.1, read as the reverse complement.
CTCAGAATTCGGCGAAACTAGTTTTGTTAGGACCGTATCGTCAATACGAAGCTAGAAAATATTTTTCTGTAATTTTTCGAGTTAGTATGTGACCCCGGTAATTTGAAATGTACGTTTAAAATTGAATATAAGTGATTTAAATGTAAATTTAACGAAAATTGATTGTAACAGCCGAATCAGCTTACGATACATGTCCCATTGTGTTCGGAATGGGGGTGAAACGCTATGGACGACAGGCGGTGGGCCTCGTTTCGAGTTCGTATTTAAAGGTCAACCTTTTTTTTCGAATAAAATAATTAAATAATAAAATAAAATAAAAAAATAATAAAAAAAACCTTTCTCCCCTTAAAACCCCTCCAGGCCCCCCCCCGATTCAGATCGAACAGAACAAAATCAAAAAAAAAAAAAAAAAAAAAAAAAGAGACAAACCATCGATCTCGATTTCGTCGCCGCCTACGATCAGACTGCCTCCTCACTCCGGCGATCGACCCCCCCCACTGCTTCACCCTACCTCGCGACGATCTCAAGGGTCGATGTCGCATCGTTCATGTCAGGTTTCCGACCAGGTGGGGCCACCGATTGTGGCGCGCTCAGGGGAGGAAGGCGGCGACGCTCAGCCGCGTCGAGGGGTGGCCGGCGATCCATCTCCGGCGGCTCCAGGAACCTGTGGCGTGGAGGATTCAAAAACGACCGTGGGTTCGAGGGCATACGGGTTTATCAGAATCAAGGAAGCAGGAGAAGGTAATCTCCTGTTTTACATGTTTTTTTTTTTAAATAAAATTAGCTTTGTTTTAAAAATATACGTTGTTTTTAAAATATAAATAACATCACATAAAAATGTGATTTTTTATTTAAATAGGTTTGCGATAAAAATAGGATTTTTATATATTGAACTTCGGCATAAAAATAGGATTTTTATATATTGAACTTCGGCATAAAAATGGGATTTTTATATTTTGAACTTCGAAAAGAAAATAGGATTTTTATATTTTGAACTTCGAAAAGAAAATAGAATTTTTATATATTGAATAGCGAAGTAAAATTCAATTTTTACATATGTAGTGAAAGCGGACAACGAAAGCGACAAAAGGCGAGTTGGCGAAGATTTCCTGCATTAGAAGTGCCGTGGAGCTAGGATAGCTAATCTGTGAGAATTTCTCACCTTTCAATTTACTTTTCTAGTTATATATATATACTAGGATGCAGACGGTGCTTAGTAGCACCCGACACAATCGTCCATAGACCATGGACTTGTTTGTTTGGCTGTTTGGTTATTGATTGCGATATTGGTTTGAATGTGGTTTGTGGTGTGAAAAATCGAATCGATAAATTGGTTAGGATTAGACGTGCGCCGTTATAAGGCGAAGGAGTAAGGCTAGGTTAGATCCTTACTCCAAATTTTGTGGTTTGCATAACGAAAGTGAATTTGATTGATGTGTGAATGGCGTGGGCCTTCACTAGACCGGGGATTAGGCTAGGCCTTATCCCGTTTCTAGTATCGTGCCGTTATGCCGCCGAAATTTTCTAAAATATGTTAGAAAAATAAAAATACCATTTTATTTAAAGAATGAACTGAATAAAAATTCATATGTTAAAATAAAATGTTTTATCGTTAAAAATATAATTTTTAACGTGAATGTGAATAAATAAATATTCATTTATAAACCGAACGGTTTGTTTATGTACACCTATTTGAATGACATTGATTGGGACGATAAATTTTACACATCGCCCAACTGCACAAATAAAATATGCGTGTGAATGTTTGAAACCCCACACGGGTGTTAGGATGAAATTTGAAGTTCACTCATCCTGATTGATTAAATATGTCGATCGATTGATTGACAGGCTGTTATAAGCGTTAAATATCTATATTTGATGCTTATACAGTGTAGTGCACTTTGGTTGATGGTTGATTATTTTTCCATGCTATGATATACATGTGTTGTATGAAAATCCATATAATTAACTTTATATGGTAATGGATTGGGCCTCATTCCAGTTTTAAAATAGAATATTTGAAATTAGAAATTTATGAAGCCGTGTTGCTTAGATTGACGCCATTTTGACGTGATCGATATTTATATCGATTTTGAAAACGATTTCGAAATGAATTGAATTGAAAACGATTTCGAAATGAATTGAATTGAAAACGATTTTCGAAATGAATTGAATTGAAAACGATTTCGAAATGAATTGAATTGAAAACGATTTCGAAATAAATTGAATTGAAAACGATTTCGAAACGAATTGAATTGAAAACGATTTCGAAATAAATTGAATTGAAAACGATTTCGAAACGAATTGAATTGAAAACGATTTCGAAATAAATTGAATTGAAAACGATTTCGAAATGAATTGAATTGAAAACGATTTCGAAATGAATTGAATTGAAAACGATTTCGAAATGAATTGAAAACGAATTCAAATTGAATTGAAAATGAATTGAAATGAATTCAAATTGAATTGAAATTTGAATTGAATAGAAATGAATTTTTAAAACGAATTTATAAAGAAAAATTCAATTTTGATTTGAATTGAAATGGAAGTTGAAATTGCTTTTGAAACGAATTCAAAACTATTTATATAATTCGTTTTAAATAGAAATCGACGAAATATATATTATATATATTATATATATAATATAATGGCCTGAATAGAACGCGCCGCGCCGCGGCAGTTCGCGAATTTCGACCATTTATTTCAAACGGACATTACGGGAGATCCGACCGTCGGATTCTCCTAAAACCGGAACCGTTGGGTTCGTATCGAAAAGAGCTTTCTAACGAAGATTAGAAATTTGAAATCTAACGGTTGGATTTGGAATTATGTCCAAATCAAATTCGAAAAAGGTCGCTGTAAGTGCAGTTCGATGGCCATTGATGGAAATCGACTGTACGGGCCTTGATAAAATTATTAAAAATAGTAATAATTTGTGTGAAATCATAAGAAATGATTTAGAAAGAATTGGGATGAAAAACTCCATATTTGAAAAGATAAAAATAGGTTTTTATCGAAATGAACTAGTTTTGAACTAGAATTATAATTCTATTTATTTTTAAATAAATAAATTGAATTCGAAAAGGGTTTTGAAAATAACCAAAATTTCCAATAATTGCATTGGGGTGGATTTGAATCGAAATTGTCTTCGGAATATTTCGATGTTGGAATTCGTGATTATACAAGTGGTGTTATGGAAATTTGAAAGATATATATTTATATCGTTATTTCCAATACGACATTTGTTAGTCGTAGAATTCGATATTGAATATAAGCCGATATATTTTCTATTCAGAGCCTTGTATTGAATATCGAATGTGATTTGGGTTTGTCGTGAATGGTGTCTTTACTAACACTATTCTTGAACCCAGTTGAGAAATGATTAAATCTTTTTATTTAGATTTAATGAAGTGTACCAATTAAATAATATTTAATTGGAATTGAATTGATATTGATTTTTGGGTTTATCGTGAACAGTGTTTTAAATAACACTTGTTCTTTAACCCGATAATTAATGAATGTGATTTGGGTTTGTCGTGAATGGTGTCTTCGCTAACACTGTTCTTGAACCCAGTTGAGAAAAGATTAAATCTTTTTATTTAGATTTAATGAAGTGTACCAATTAAATGATATTTAATTGGAATTGAATGGATATTGATTTTTGGGTTTATCGTGAACAGTGTTTTAAATAACACTTGTTCTTTAACCCGATAATTAATGGGATGTGACTTTGGGTTTATCGTGAGCCGTGTTTTAAATGACACTGATTCTTTAACCCAGTCACAGATTAAAACTAAGTGGAGTTTTAATGAATCTTTAATTAGATTGAAAAGATCGAGAATGGAGTATCACCAGTTTTGCTCCAGGCGATAGTCAAATCTTTAATTAGATTTGAATGTGAAATTTAGAAACTAACTGGCGGTTAGCCAAGCAGAATGGTTTTCTGGATATTGATCTGATGTTGGTTTCGGCCTTCGGGGTTAATATTTGGGGAATTATTCTCTTGACTAATTTACGGTTAGTGACTAATGAATTGGAATGAGGCGTATGTTGTGTTTGTGTAACACTTACTTAAAATATACGCGAGTTATTCGGAAAGACCGGGTTTATCCCATTCTGAATAACTGATACGACGATAAGTCGAAGACGATGGTCGAAGACCGGAAGTCTTCACGTCGTTTGGGTGATAGCTGATGATCTTGATTGGGCTGTACACCCAAGAAGATGGAAACAGTTGGTGATCGTCCAGACGTACTTGGAGATCGATGGATATGCGGGGTACTAGGTGCCTCCGGTTTCGTTCAGGCCCAGAACGGACTTGTAAATGGACTGTGTGTCTGACATCGGATTTCATTCTGTGTGACTGATATCGGTTGCATAGGATGGTTTGCCTGTGTGGCATGCTAAGATGCAAATGATCAAGGCTTCTGTTGAAAAGCAAAGTCTTGTGGTGATGATCAAAGCACGGCCTTTGTGGCGTAGCTTTGTGTAACGTTTACCTCGCGTGTTTCACACCAGGTATGAACCAAAAACGGGAGACGGACCTCAGGGAGGGCATGCGTTTCCTTCTAGATAAAAAGTGGCGTCAGTGGTTTTACACGCCCTGACGAGTTTGACTTATGTGGTTGTTGCTGTTGCGAGGCGCCTCGGATTGATCGGTCGTTCTCGAACCGATGGAGTCATTTGGTTGGCTCATTTACGCCCCAAAGGGCGGGGAAACGTAGTGTTCAGGGTTTAAGTTTAATCCACATCGGTGGACCGGCCCTGTCGCTCCAAGGGACGATGCGTTCTGTTCCTGAGACATGGGCTAGATTGTCTCGAATCGGTTGAGGACTATCTTTTGCCTCGGTTCATAGATGGAAATCCAATTTCCAAATACGTGACTTTGCGATTTTGATTGTATAACCTATATATGGCGACATAGTGGTATGGGGCATTCATGCCGCCTATGATTGATACTTATGATTTGAAGTTGTTTTATACACTATGCACTTATATAGTATCAAATGATTTGTTTTAAACGTATCAAGCATTCTTTGGCTGTTATAAGGGAAAACCCTATCCTCGACTGCGTTGCATTGTGTGATGGGACCTGGGTCTTATAACAGCTTCATTTTTCTTTATTTAGCATTGCGCTGTTTGTTTTATGCACCGGTATTCTTGGGAGGAAACCCGTTCCGTGTTATACGGCGTGGTCCCTTGATTTACCTAACTTTGAAAATAAAGATTTATAACTGTTTTAGTTCTCACACCAGTCACATGACTGACCTGGAGTTTATTGTTTTAACCTAAACTCTGGGTGCCCTTATTTTCGACACGGGCAGCTTGTAGTTTTGGTTTTGCAGATTTATATTCACAGGATCCTGGTTTACAGCTGGAACGATATCCGGAAAGCTTTGTATCCGTATATCTCATTCTAGTTGTGTATTGTATTATTTTCCGCTGCTATGTATTTAAATGTAATTTAAATCTCTGATATTTCTGTGTAATATTCTTTCATACTCTGTATATTCTTGTAATCTGATGCACTGTTGTAATATATAGTGAAATGTTCTTCTGTATGCGTTCTGTTGTGGCTTGTTCTCGAACTATCCGACGCTTTCCTTTACGGGGAAGTTGCGGGTTTTTACAGTTGGTATCAGAGCTTTGGTTTACAAAGCTAGAGAACAAGGCACATTAGAACCGTACGAAAGAATTCATCAGATATTGGATTAGCAATATCCAATGAGAATGACTCGTTAGAGATGGGATCAGTAGTATCCTAGAACGAGTGTGAAGAGTATATTTTTAAAGTGAAAACAAAATTTTGTTTTGAAAATTTAAATCAATTATTCGTATTTGGTTATTTATTTATATTGATGTGGACAATCCAGTATATATAGATTTTAAGTATACGTCCGATCCGCGTGTATTTGAAATTTTAATATATTGGATAGATATAGCAACACACTCTAGTCGCCCGAAGATGATATTGATGATAGCGATCGCATCATCAACATTTATATTCGTGTTTCGAAGGTGTGATTTCTATATATTTCCATTGGACTGGTGTGAGAACCAAAACTAATATAGTTAGAACACTTTGTTGTGAATTGGCATCAAAAACATGATTTTAGTATATGTATCAAAATTAGGAATTTGAAACTCTAATTCACTAATTGATTGATGTTTGTGTTGAATGTTTATTTGTTTGATAATTTTTAGCCATTTAGCCTAATTAAATCAAATATTGAACTGTATTGAAAATTGGTCGCATTTGCTTGCATATACATGTATATCATTGAACAGGTCATAGCAAGGAGGCTAGAGCAGAGAATAAAATTTGTTTGCCCGACAAATAGGTACATGTTTACTACATAATTTCCTGTTTTGTTTGGGTGATGATGATTTTGTGAGCCTATTGGCTAGCCGCTTGGCTTTTTCTTTTTCTTTTTGAGATCTGAAGGACCGGGGAAGCTATTTGAAATTCCCCGATGCTCCCGGTGCAGGGGAGGTTATGGCGAAATTTTTCAAAAATTTAGGGAGTTAGCCAAATTTTTTGAAATTTTGAAAATTCTCAGAAACTGAAAAGTTGGAGAATGGAAGCCAGATCGAGCGTAGAGTTGAATTATCAAACCACTTTCGACTTTGTTCCTTTTCGGGGACGAAAAGTTTTAAGTGGGGGAGATTGTAACAACCCGGAAAATCTGGGCCAGTTTAAAATTTTTATTTTGGCAATTTTAGCTAATTCTGATTATTTAAAATGAATTATTTTAAATAATATCGACAAGGAAATTTATTTTCAATATAAAGTTCGACGTATATATTATATACGTCGTCGTTAGAATATAATATTTATATATAATTATAAATAGAATTGAAAATGGCGCGGTAGTTCGAAAATTCGATTTCTAATTTCAAATGAATATACAGAATTCAATATAAGTCAGAATTGAACGAAACAAGAAATATTTGAATCTGTATAACTATATCTTTGTAACGAAGTTAACAAACTGAGATTTCATCTTAGAAATGATAAGATATGTCCAGTTTAAAATTAGAAATAGTCGCTGTGGAATTTATATATATTTATATATATATAAGGCCCTTAAAAATAGCAATTTTGCAAACGACCTCGGATTTCGACGAAACCAGTTTTGTTGGGTCCGTGATGTTAAGTTATTGCTAGATTCCAAATTTCATAATTTTTCGAATCAATATGTGAGCGTGGCAATGGAAAACGCGTTTGACCAGTTTCAGTTGATTTTAATCGACTGGAAATTGGCCATTTTTCAAACGGTCTCAGAATTCGGCGAAACTAGTTTTGTTAGGACCGTATCGTCAATACGAAGCTAGAAAATATTTTTCTGTAATTTTTCGAGTTAGTATGTGACCCCGGTAATTTGAAATGTACGTTTAAAATTGAATATAAGTGATTTAAATGTAAATTTAACGAAAATTGATTGTAACAGCCGAATCAGCTTACGATACATGTCCCATTGTGTTCGGAATGGGGGTGAAACGCTATGGACGACAGGCGGTGGGCCTCGTTTCGAGTTCGTATTTAAAGGTCAACCTTTTTTTTCGAATAAAATAATTAAATAATAAAATAAAATAAAAAAATAATAAAAAAAACCTTTCTCCCCTTAAAACCCCTCCAGGCCCCCCCCGATTCAGATCGAACAGAACAAAATCAAAAAAAAAAAAAAAAAAAAAAAAAAAAAAAGAGACAAACCATCGATCTCGATTTCGTCGCCGCCCAGGGGCCATCGTCGCCGCCTACGATCAGACTGCCTCCTCACTCCGGCGATCGACCCCCCCCCACTGCTTCACCCTACCTCGCGACGATCTCAAGGGTCGATGTCGCATCGTTCATGTCAGGTTTCCGACCAGGTGGGGCCACCGATTGTGGCGCGCTCAGGGGAGGAAGGCGGCGACGCTCAGCCGCGTCGAGGGGTGGCCGGCGATCCATCTCCGGCGGCTCCAGGAACCTGTGGCGTGGAGGATTCAAAAACGACCGTGGGTTCGAGGGCATACGGGTTTATCAGAATCAAGGAAGCAGGAGAAGGTAATCTCCTGTTTTACATGTTTTTTTTTTTAAATAAAATTAGCTTTGTTTTAAAAATATACGTTGTTTTTAAAATATAAATAACATCACATAAAAATGTGATTTTTTATTTAAATAGGTTTGCGATAAAAATAGGATTTTTATATATTGAACTTCGGCATAAAAATAGGATTTTTATATATTGAACTTCGGCATAAAAATGGGATTTTTATATTTTGAACTTCGAAAAGAAAATAGGATTTTTATATTTTGAACTTCGAAAAGAAAATAGAATTTTTATATATTGAATAGCGAAGTAAAATTCAATTTTTACATATGTAGTGAAAGCGGACAACGAAAGCGACAAAAGGCGAGTTGGCGAAGATTTCCTGCATTAGAAGTGCCGTGGAGCTAGGATAGCTAATCTGTGAGAATTTCTCACCTTTCAATTTACTTTTCTAGTTATATATATATACTAGGATGCAGACGGTGCTTAGTAGCACCCGACACAATCGTCCACAGACCATGGACTTGTTTGTTTGGCTGTTTGGTTATTGATTGCGATATTGGTTTGAATGTGGTTTGTGGTGTGAAAAATCGAATCGATAAATTGGTTAGGATTAGACGTGCGCCGTTATAAGGCGAAGGAGTAAGGCTAGGTTAGATCCTTACTCCAAATTTTGTGGTTTGCATAACGAAAGTGAATTTGATTGATGTGTGAATGGCGTGGGCCTTCACTAGACCGGGGATTAGGCTAGGCCTTATCCCGTTTCTAGTATCGTGCCGTTATGCCGCCGAAATTTTCTAAAATATGTTAGAAAAATAAAAATACCATTTTATTTAAAGAATGAACTGAATAAAAATTCATATGTTAAAATAAAATGTTTTATCGTTAAAAATATAATTTTTAACGTGAATGTGAATAAATAAATATTCATTTATAAACCGAACGGTTTGTTTATGTACACCTATTTGAATGACATTGATTGGGACGATAAATTTTACACATCGCCCAACTGCACAAATAAAATATGCGTGTGAATGTTTGAAACCCCACACGGGTGTTAGGATGAAATTTGAAGTTCACTCATCCTGATTGATTAAATATGTCGATCGATTGATTGACAGGCTGTTATAAGCGTTAAATATCTATATTTGATGCTTATACAGTGTAGTGCACTTTGGTTGATGGTTGATTATTTTTCCATGCTATGATATACATGTGTTGTATGAAAATCCATATAATTAACTTTATATGGTAATGGATTGGGCCTCATTCCAGTTTTAAAATAGAATATTTGAAATTAGAAATTTATGAAGCCGTGTTGCTTAGATTGACGCCATTTTGACGTGATCGATATTTATATCGATTTTGAAAACGATTTCGAAATGAATTGAATTGAAAACGATTTCGAAATGAATTGAATTGAAAACGATTTTCGAAATGAATTGAATTGAAAACGATTTCGAAATGAATTGAATTGAAAACGATTTCGAAATAAATTGAATTGAAAACGATTTCGAAACGAATTGAATTGAAAACGATTTCGAAATAAATTGAATTGAAAACGATTTCGAAACGAATTGAATTGAAAACGATTTCGAAATAAATTGAATTGAAAACGATTTCGAAATGAATTGAATTGAAAACGATTTCGAAATGAATTGAATTGAAAACGATTTCGAAATGAATTGAAAACGAATTCAAATTGAATTGAAAATGAATTGAAATGAATTCAAATTGAATTGAAATTTGAATTGAATAGAAATGAATTTTTAAAACGAATTTATAAAGAAAAATTCAATTTTGATTTGAATTGAAATGGAAGTTGAAATTGCTTTTGAAACGAATTCAAAACTATTTATATAATTCGTTTTAAATAGAAATCGACGAAATATATATTATATATATTATATATATAATATAATGGCCTGAATAGAACGCGCCGCGCCGCGGCAGTTCGCGAATTTCGACCATTTATTTCAAACGGACATTACGGGAGATCCGACCGTCGGATTCTCCTAAAACCGGAACCGTTGGGTTCGTATCGAAAAGAGCTTTCTAACGAAGATTAGAAATTTGAAATCTAACGGTTGGATTTGGAATTATGTCCAAATCAAATTCGAAAAAGGTCGCTGTAAGTGCAGTTCGATGGCCATTGATGGAAATCGACTGTACGGGCCTTGATAAAATTATTAAAAATAGTAATAATTTGTGTGAAATCATAAGAAATGATTTAGAAAGAATTGGGATGAAAAACTCCATATTTGAAAAGATAAAAATAGGTTTTTATCGAAATGAACTAGTTTTGAACTAGAATTATAATTCTATTTATTTTTAAATAAATAAATTGAATTCGAAAAGGGTTTTGAAAATAACCAAAATTTCCAATAATTGCATTGGGGTGGATTTGAATCGAAATTGTCTTCGGAATATTTCGATGTTGGAATTCGTGATTATACAAGTGGTGTTATGGAAATTTGAAAGATATATATTTATATCGTTATTTCCAATACGACATTTGTTAGTCGTAGAATTCGATATTGAATATAAGCCGATATATTTTCTATTCAGAGCCTTGTATTGAATATCGAATGTGATTTGGGTTTGTCGTGAATGGTGTCTTTACTAACACTATTCTTGAACCCAGTTGAGAAATGATTAAATCTTTTTATTTAGATTTAATGAAGTGTACCAATTAAATAATATTTAATTGGAATTGAATTGATATTGATTTTTGGGTTTATCGTGAACAGTGTTTTAAATAACACTTGTTCTTTAACCCGATAATTAATGAATGTGATTTGGGTTTGTCGTGAATGGTGTCTTCGCTAACACTGTTCTTGAACCCAGTTGAGAAAAGATTAAATCTTTTTATTTAGATTTAATGAAGTGTACCAATTAAATGATATTTAATTGGAATTGAATGGATATTGATTTTTGGGTTTATCGTGAACAGTGTTTTAAATAACACTTGTTCTTTAACCCGATAATTAATGGGATGTGACTTTGGGTTTATCGTGAGCCGTGTTTTAAATGACACTGATTCTTTAACCCAGTCACAGATTAAAACTAAGTGGAGTTTTAATGAATCTTTAATTAGATTGAAAAGATCGAGAATGGAGTATCACCAGTTTTGCTCCAGGCGATAGTCAAATCTTTAATTAGATTTGAATGTGAAATTTAGAAACTAACTGGCGGTTAGCCAAGCAGAATGGTTTTCTGGATATTGATCTGATGTTGGTTTCGGCCTTCGGGGTTAATATTTGGGGAATTATTCTCTTGACTAATTTACGGTTAGTGACTAATGAATTGGAATGAGGCGTATGTTGTGTTTGTGTAACACTTACTTAAAATATACGCGAGTTATTCGGAAAGACCGGGTTTATCCCATTCTGAATAACTGATACGACGATAAGTCGAAGACGATGGTCGAAGACCGGAAGTCTTCACGTCGTTTGGGTGATAGCTGATGATCTTGATTGGGCTGTACACCCAAGAAGATGGAAACAGTTGGTGATCGTCCAGACGTACTTGGAGATCGATGGATATGCGGGGTACTAGGTGCCTCCGGTTTCGTTCAGGCCCAGAACGGACTTGTAAATGGACTGTGTGTCTGACATCGGATTTCATTCTGTGTGACTGATATCGGTTGCATAGGATGGTTTGCCTGTGTGGCATGCTAAGATGCAAATGATCAAGGCTTCTGTTGAAAAGCAAAGTCTTGTGGTGATGATCAAAGCACGGCCTTTGTGGCGTAGCTTTGTGTAACGTTTACCTCGCGTGTTTCACACCAGGTATGAACCAAAAACGGGAGACGGACCTCAGGGAGGGCATGCGTTTCCTTCTAGATAAAAAGTGGCGTCAGTGGTTTTACACGCCCTGACGAGTTTGACTTATGTGGTTGTTGCTGTTGCGAGGCGCCTCGGATTGATCGGTCGTTCTCGAACCGATGGAGTCATTTGGTTGGCTCATTTACGCCCCAAAGGGCGGGGAAACGTAGTGTTCAGGGTTTAAGTTTAATCCACATCGGTGGACCGGCCCTGTCGCTCCAAGGGACGATGCGTTCTGTTCCTGAGACATGGGCTAGATTGTCTCGAATCGGTTGAGGACTATCTTTTGCCTCGGTTCATAGATGGAAATCCAATTTCCAAATACGTGACTTTGCGATTTTGATTGTATAACCTATATATGGCGACATAGTGGTATGGGGCATTCATGCCCCCTATGATTGATACTTATGATTTGAAGTTGTTTTATACACTATGCACTTATATAGTATCAAATGATTTGTTTTAAACGTATCAAGCATTCTTTGGCTGTTATAAGGGAAAACCCTATCCTCGACTGCGTTGCATTGTGTGATGGGACCTGGGTCTTATAACAGCTTCATTTTTCTTTATTTAGCATTGCGCTGTTTGTTTTATGCACCGGTATTCTTGGGAGGAAACCCGTTCCGTGTTATACGGCGTGGTCCCTTGATTTACCTAACTTTGAAAATAAAGATTTATAACTGTTTTAGTTCTCACACCAGTCACATGACTGACCTGGAGTTTATTGTTTTAACCTAAACTCTGGGTGCCCTTATTTTCGACACGGGCAGCTTGTAGTTTTGGTTTTGCAGATTTATATTCACAGGATCCTGGTTTACAGCTGGAACGATATCCGGAAAGCTTTGTATCCGTATATCTCATTCTAGTTGTGTATTGTATTATTTTCCGCTGCTATGTATTTAAATGTAATTTAAATCTCTGATATTTCTGTGTAATATTCTTTCATACTCTGTATATTCTTGTAATCTGATGCACTGTTGTAATATATAGTGAAATGTTCTTCTGTATGCGTTCTGTTGTGGCTTGTTCTCGAACTATCCGACGCTTTCCTTTACGGGGAAGTTGCGGGTTTTTACACTGAACCTTCATAGTTTGTGTCGTATAAGAGTTATGCTCCTTCACAAATTATATTCGAGTTCTAGCTAACACTTTTCAGATTTAGATCTAATTTTTAGGATTTTAGAAATAAAGCAGTGAATCTGTCCTGATAGTCTACGGTTGTTTAAGAGCTTCGCTCAGGCATAGGCTATGCTTGTTGTTATTCACATGTTTGTTTGTAAAAACCTAATTATTGTTGATTCATATTTGTGACAGAAACATGAGTTAGATCTATATTAATCTGTTTGGCTATTGATGATTATTAGTCCAGTTTATGTCATTACTCTCTAATTACTTTCATCTATATTAGAAAAAAGAACTTCCTTTTTTTTATTTTCTATTGTTTTCAAAAATCAAGCTTTCGGAAAAATCTGATTGGATTTAGTAATTAAAATAATTTTTGGTCCTAGAGTTCGACACCCGTTACAACAACCCTTGTTGTTTAGGAAAGTCGAACGAATTCAATAAGCGTTTACAATTGTTCAATTTGTTCGCAAACAAATTTTGGTGTCATTGCTGGGGATCAAAATAATTTTTATTAGTAAATCCTTCGGGTTATATTTTTATTTCCTTATTTTCCCTTTTTTTTCTTTCGTATATAGAAGAAAATTCTTGATTAGTTGATTGGGTATTCATATTGGTACTACAATCTCTAAATTAAGAGAAAAAAAATTTCTTGCCACTTTTCCTTTCAATTTCTTGCCAATTTTCCGATTTCTTTCCTTCCATTTTCTTTCCTGTTTTCTATACATCCCTTTCTTCTTTTTAAAAATTTCAAATTTTTTTTGCTAAATTTCATTGATTTTATTTCCTTCCCTCTCATTTATTTCTTTTCCTTTCTTCAAATTTCTTTCCTTTTTACAGTTCTTACGAATAAAAAAAACACAAAAAAGTATTTCTTTCCTTTTTTCTTTTCCTTCCTCTTTTGTCTTCTCTGCCTTGGACCTTTTTCTCATTCGCTTTCCAATCTTTACATTTCTTCTTCTAAAAGTAAAAAAATTTGCTAATTTTCTCCAATCTCTTTCCATTTTCCATTTTTTTCCTTTTACAATTTTTCACTCTTTTCAACAATCTTTCAGAAAAAAAGTGCTTTGTTTGTTTAGTTTGTGGCTTGCCATTTACTCCACATGGGGTGACTTCTCTTTCATATTTACCGAAGACGTGGATTTGTTTCTTATTTGTTAACTGTTTTGCCTATTTTCAGTGTGGTCTAATCATTTGTTTGAGTTGTATTGGTTGAATTCTGACATGTTGAGCTCATCTCTGTGATTTAGTTAATTTTCTTTCTTTCTATATTCAATTTGCAATCTTTTCTTTAAAAAAACGAAGGGAAAACCAAGTCAAAGAATGAAAGGAAGGAAGATTTCAAGCAAAGAGATTAAGGATTCGAGGGTCAAATCGATTTGTAAACAAATTTGGTTGGAGCGGTTGCACACCAAGCGAGGTGTGAACGCACTAGCGCTACTCAGTTGCACTGGACGGACTACCGATCTAAGTGAGTATTTTTAAACTCTATAGGGCGCTCTAAAAAAAGTTTGCTGCATAAAGTGCTCTTTCCACATAACTTTCGAAGAACAAATGCGAATAGGTTGAACAAATCCAAGGCGAATAGGTGCATATTTGCAGCGCAAAATGCTAAATAGCAAACAGTGCCAAGCACTGTTAGCTAAAATTGCAAAATAAATTGTGTGTTTTGTCTGTTTTAGGATCTTTATCTTTTTATTCATTCTGTTAAGGGCACAACCCAATTCACATAAGGTGGGGAAGTCATTACCCTTCCTTGACGCAGAAATTTGCATTCATATTAGGAAAAAGCTGCATTAATAAATAAAAATTGTAGACTCTGGACTTAAGGGTGTCACGTGCTCAATTAGGGTAAAGTTTATTTTCTTAATAACCAGGACTATACTAGCTAACTCTCCCAGTGTCTAAGAAAGGGTGGAGTTTCGAACTCAATCAGGTTCTTAAAACTTTAGTTGCATTGCTATATGGTGATTCGTGGTGCACTGATAAATCCTGACCCGATCTGGCTGGGACTTGTTACATGTGTAGTTCGAAATTATTAAGTTTATACATTTTCAGTTAGGAGCTATTAAGGACATAAAATTTTTATTATAGCTAATTTCTGTGTTTCTGATTGTTTTGTGAATTGCAAAAAAAAAAAATCATTTAAAACATTTTTTTTAGAAAATTTTAACTTCTTTTTCTTCTTCTAAAAAAACCAAAAATATTTTCCTTTTTGTAAAAATTTAACTTTTCTTTCTCCTAAAAAAATTCGCTTCTATTCTCTTCTCAAATTTGTTATTTCTCCTCTTCTCTTATTCTTTGCGCTAGTGCATGAGTAGTTGGACTCGTGATCCTTCAACTAATCGTTTTGTTCGAACAAACATTCCTTCAACCATAGCCGAAGAAAATCCCCCTTGAACTCTTATGGATAGAATCTTCCCCAATCGGGTTTCTATCCCTTCTTGCATCATATTTCCCACCCCAACGGGTAATAACTTTGAAATTCAGTCGAATCACATAAATACTCTTTCAAAATTCAGCAATTTTGAATGTGATGATCCTTAAATTTTCTTAACCAAATTTGAACAAGTTTGTGCAACCATGAAATTCAACAACTAAGTGACGATGGAATCAAACTTAGGTTAATTCCATTTTCACTTACCGACTATGCTGAAAAATGGTTGTATAACTTGCCTTCAAATATGATTGGAACTTGGGATGAATTTGTGAAAGTTTTTCTAAAGAAATTTTACTCCCTAGAAAAACATCCAAAATTAAAAACGAAATCGTTAATTTTCATCAATTTGGGGGTGAATCCTTTGCAAAATGTTTCGAAGATTTAAAGAAATTCTAGTCAAATGTCCACATCACAACTTTGAAAGATGGACTCTTTGTCAAATTTTATACGATGGAGAAAATAACTCTCGAACCATGCTCGAATCAATGTGCCAAGGAAACTTTCTAGCCCAAAATCACGATGTCGCTTGGCAATTTCTCGAAAATTTGGCTGAAAAATCAGCTCAATGGGAAAGATCTAACGAGAAATCGGATTATTCCCAATCAAACGCTCATTCAGTAGGATCTTCAGTGGCCTTAGAAGCGAAAATAGACGCGATGTTAACCAAATTCGATAATGTCCTTTCTTCTACTCAAATAAATCAAGCTCAAGCGTCTTAGCCCTCATGTAACAAATGTAACGATCCTAACAACATTGTCGATCAATGGCCACATTCGTTACAAAAACTCAACGCATTAAATAAAGTTAGAAACGACCCATTCTCCCTAACGTACAATCCAGGTTGGAGAAACCATCCTAACTTCTCTTGGGCCCAAAACAATGCAAATTCGAATTTTGTTCGACCCCCTTTTCAACCATTTTCGAATAATCCTTCGAATCCTCCCTTTCAACAAAATCAATTCCAAAATCTTGCGTTGCCTTCTCAAAATCAACCGCAACAATCTTTTGTTCCTCAAGAGGATAAACGATTGACGTCACTTGAGAAAAGTCTCGAAACACTGACTAAAGCAACAACTCAAAATCTCCAATCAAATACAATATGCAAAATTTATTGACTTCATTCATGCAAAATACCAGTCAGTCGATCGCTAAATTCAAAATGCAAATGAGTCAGTTAGCCACTTCCGCTAGTGAATGGGAAAGAGGCACTTTCCCGAGTCAACCCATTCCAAACCCCAAGATTCAAAATCCTCACTACACCATATATGCTAATTAAGCTGTGCTAATGGCCGTATCTACAGTGATTCGGCATGCCTGTAAGCCGTATCAAAAAAGGGCGTGTCTAATTGTCTAACTTAAATTTGACACGCCTACGTAGCCGTATCAAAAGTTAAAAAAGAAACGGCCCATTGCCGTATCTAAAGGGTACTAGATACGAATATAAACCATAGCTAATTTACGACGCACGCTGCTTTAATATATTTTACAAACAGTTTTAGATCGTATTTATGATGTTAGGTAGACACGGTCTTAAACCGTATCTTATTATATATATGTATATGTATATATATACATATTGTATATATATATATAAACAGAAATTACAACACATATTTTCCATAATGCAGACCATATCACAATTTGTACAAAGCATATATAGCACAAATTATACACAAAGCATAACAAGAATTTTCATAACACAATTTATAGACTGTCGTACAATTATTAAACGGAAATTGTCGTAGATGTTTCATCTAATTACAAAGTCTGATAAAACTGAGCTGGTTATTGAAAGTATCAAATTTAATCAAAGAAAAAACATATGTGATAAAACTGCAGGATCGGACTGGGAAGATTGAGCGTGCTGATCATGCTGTGTAGTCCACGTTGCTGTAAATTAAAGAAATGATGAGAAAATGCTGATATTAAATGTACAAAATTTATACGTTTCAAAGCATGCATTGATAAGCATAAGCTAAACGCAAAATATTCATATGTGCATGCACGAATCATGTGCACAGTTTAAGTGTAACAAATACATGCATGGCATGTAGCTAGGCAAATAGGTGCTGCATCATAGAGGTCAGTAATGGTGACAAAGATACATGGGTAAATAGGCATATACATGTGCAAGTTTAAGGGCATCATCATTATTATGGCAGTAATCGAGTCGATAGACGTCCAGCCAGTCGACTCGTCGATAAGTCGTAGACTATAGTTGACAAATATATTGCTACTTTCAGGGTATCCACTGACTTTCGATCGACTACATGAAAGGTCACAACAAAGTTCAGGTTCAGGAAGTAGAAATAGGCATATGGAAGGTCACAACACCAAACAAGCGACAACAAGAAACAATTCCATAGACAACAAATACATGGGCAAATAGGTCAACATGATCAAATACATGTATGTATTTGATCATGTTGACCTATTTGCCCATGTATTTGTTGTCTATGGAATTGTTTCGTGTTGTCGCTTGTTTGGTGTTGTGACCTTCCATATGCCCAACAAAGGACAATTTGTTGATGCTTGTTTGGTGTTGTGACAAATACATGGGAAAATAGTCAAGGGCAACATGATCAAGGCAAACAATACGAAACAATTCCTCATGAACCGCGGATGTACACACATGAATTATCAGCGGATCAATCAATTTGTAAAACATTAAAAAATAATATTCAGAGTATTTTCATAGTAACAAAAATGGAACACAAAGCCACGATATTTGGAGTGAACGCTCCGATGTTTTATTGCTTACGTCATGACAGTTAAGGTCAGGTCAGGTCGGTACCATGGCTTTGTGTTTGTGTGTGCATATCGTGTATCACATATGCATGTGTATGCCACCAAAGAGAGTTCATGAAACTAATGCAAACACAAGTGTCATTAAATTCTTATTTTATAAGTAAACCAAGAGTCAAGTGTCAAATTATATATACCTGCTCCAACGTCTAAAGATAGCGAATCAGGGACTTCACATGACACACAAACCCACCCACTCCGACTTCATCAAAGGTCTCTGCAAATTGATGATTTAGTTTGGAGGTTTTCTCATCTGGTAGCAGTATACTGTCCAAAACCACTTTTTTATGTGTAGGTGGTACAGCAATCCCATGGCATCTGGATGACGAAGGATCTCGACAGACAGTACCTGTTGCAATAAAGTCAAGAATTTCAAAGGACAGTATTAATAAAATATGCTTAATTTAATTAAAACAGGAAAACTGGAGTACGTATCCATTAGACTTTAAGCACTCTCTTTAGATCAGAGTGCAATAAAATATGCAATAAAATGTGCTTAATTTTATTAATAAAATACCTGTTGCTATTATATCTAGATCAGAGTTGAGAATTTCACATCGTTGATTGTTCACCGCATTGGTTGTATCCTGGACCGGAGAAGCAACACCCTTTGATGCACTGATGTGTGTACTGTTGTGTTATCCATCCGACGTAGTTAACGGTGCCTGAATTCCTTGATCAGTCAAAGTTCCTACCATGTTAATCAGAAGCTCCATTTTTCCAAATAAATTTCCCACTGTACCCTTCATATCAGTCATCATACCTCCAAGCTTCCCACCCTCATTTTCAACTCATCATTGTCTTCACGAACATGTTTGAATCGTTTCTGTGCAATGGCACAAGCCTTAACATGCATCTTTGGTATGATGTTCCCAACAGCGCGGCTCCTACCCCTTGTATCCTTACCCAACACTTGTGATAAGATATCTTCATCAACATGCAATTTTTCTTCATTACTATCGGTGATCTTTTCCTTCAATTTGGCAATTTGATCCTGGGATAAAAGTTAAATGCGTTTGCACCAACTTTTACTTGTAACAGCTTGTAATTATAGTATGTTACTACTAACTGAATAAATTTAATCCAGACAATAACACCATAACAATAAAAACATGTAATGAAGAAAATGTAATGAGAAACTAATTAATCACAATTATGGAAAGCCTGAAAGCCTGAAATGAAAGTCCAAACAATAGACTGCTTGATGTTAACCATAATACAAGTAAACACTTGCGAAGTACACAGATGTGGCATCTGATATGCTACCATCTTTTTTCCTGTGTGTCTTCTTCCATACTTGACGACGGTTGATATTTGCAGATGGACTTGCAATGATCTGCAATATATTCCATTTCATGTATACTCTCTCCCTTAATTGTGTTTTTTTACTACTATTGAAAGAAAATGATCAAATAATTTACCAATTCGTGTTCTACTCTAGCGTGACTTTTACGTCCTTCATGGTGGGCATAACTTAGGCTAGATCTATTTTTTTTCTTGCTGCCCTTCTTCCTCTTGCTTCAGGCGTTGCTTCATTCTTTATGAACTCGTTCCAATCATCTTGAGCAATTGTAGGTGGACAATTTTCATCTGTTCTTCGTCATTGTCGAAAGGGTCATAATAAGTTGCTCTCAAGTTTTTATTGTGTCTCCTAAATACCTCGGCCATTCTTTTTGAAAAGATTTACTTTGAAAGCAGCTCAAGCGTATACAATTTCTACAAAAATTAAGAGTCAGAGACTGTAAAAATAAACTGTAATATTTACATGTTATTTTCTACAAATTTACCATCAACTGGTTCCAAACGTCGCCCTTATATGTTTTGGGCACTTTATCCCAACCTGTGTAAGAGATCGGCACATAAGATCGTACTAGTTTACCAAGCATAGTAACGATTTTTGGAGCATTTTCTGAGACTAGGATACCAAGTAGGTTTTGTTTAACTTGTTGATCTTTCGAACACGATGCATGTGATGATGTGGGATCTTGCGACGTATTTTCCTGCAAAATAGAAGTAACATTAAGAATCATGACAAACACCATGAATAAGAATATTATTCACATTTGTTACTGATCGTGTTCTCTACTGCATTTTCACTCAACAATTCATAAGTCTTACTCACTATGAAATAGTTAAAAGAAATAATAAAATCATAATGGATTGCGATCAGAAAGTGTAAGTTATGACATTCCAAATACATATGATTCCCTGGTAAAAAAAGCATTGAACAATTCATAGGTTAACACATGAGTTCGGTTAGATCTTCTAGTTTTTCATTGTCTTCAAAAGCTGATTGGTACACGGTAGGAGACTCAATGTCATCCTCATTTGTAGTCAATCATTTTGGTGTATGCAAAACCACAGACCAACCGTCATTTTCTAAATCTTTTGAGTAGAACACATGGCTCGCTTCTAATGCAAGAATAAATGGCTCATCATTCACATTGTCCCTGTTCTTTAATTTCCCTAAATTAACCATGATCAGGTTTGAAGCGGGATCTATTTTGCAACCATTGATCTTATCCTCGACTTTTATCCAATCGCAATAAAAAATTGTTTATTTGAAATCAATGTAATCCAACTCAAGTATCTGCTGAATGACTTCGTAATACGTTGTTTATGCTTCCTTATAATTTTTATCGTTGTCACTTGCTCTAAATTTTGTAATTGCTCTCATGCATACACCGCTATCCTGTGTTACCATATGGTCTTCGTACATTTTTGTGGAAAATAAAAACCCATTCACTTGGTACTTCGTATAACTAAGCGCCATGAACTTCGGCCCGTGTATTACCCGCCAAAGAGTTGGGTCTACATCGGTGCAATTCAATAATTACATAAAACAAAAGAAGAAAAATCAAGCATGTTCACGATGGTGTATTGAAAACTTATAAAAACGTGAAATACTTTAAATGATGTAATACCTCATTACGTAACCATATAGTGAAAGGTTTAATGACTTCAACTGTTGTACCTCTGCCTCGTTGTTGAAATTTAGTGCTTTTCACATAGGAGTTGTACCTTCTATACGTGGATAACACATATCGAAATGAATATATAAATTGAATTAAAAAATGAAAATTTGAAACCTACTTCATGAACTTACTTCTTCCATGGATCTAATCCATCATACTTATTTAGGACCCATCTACGCATTTGTTCGAATTGCACTTGGGTTACGTTATATCTTTACCATTATCCAAAGGTATCTCACCAGCAAACTCATTATCCTCGTCTAAAAATGCTTCGCGGGTATGTTTATGGTTGCCATAACCTCCATTTGGGATATATTTCATGCAATAAAGGCTAGCTTCTTGTATGATATATCCTTCTGCAATACACCCTTCAATGTATCTTTTGTTGCGCACATACCCTTTATATGTTTTCATCAACCTATGATTGTGATCAATTATAACTTGCACACGATAGCCATTTATACCGAATAATAATGTACATAACTGAAATTAGTTATTTACCGTTCAAAAGGATATATCCATCTATATCTGACAGGGCTACCAACCAATGCTTGATCAGCTAAATGAACCATAACATGGATACTGATATCAAAAAATGCAGGTGGAAAAAGTTTTTAAAAACACACATTGCTTCCACCAACATAGCCTTTTCTTTTATAAGGTGTTCCCTATTGATCACCTTTGAGCACAAATTGTTAAAGAATAGACTAATACGATGAATAGCATTTCGTAGATCCTTATGTTGTGTATAAGTATGTTGAAGCAATACCGGAAGCAGATGTTGCATTATGACGTGGTAATCATATGACTTCATATTTCTTAGTTCTAGAGGATTGATGCTGACGTTGTTGCGGAAGTTAGAGGAGAATTTGTTAGTGTTAGCCTACTTTGTGAACTAGGCTACACAAAGTTAAAGAGTCAAATAATGAAGAGCACCCTACCAGATAATCGGATCGGATCGGGTTTCCTTGGGCAGAGACAGATCAACACAAAGCAGAAAGGGAACGAAAACAAGCCGGACCGGATCGGAAGAAATGGAGCCGATCTGAACCCCATACACAAATATATCCGATCTGATCCCAAAGTCACAGCAACTTTCACCCCACATTTTCCTTAATACTCGAGATGGTTACGCACACGATCTACCCACGTTTGCCACTAACCTGGTGTGCTGTCATCATCAGATTCCATCCGAACCCGATTGTGGCGGGATTGATGCCACGTGGATCTGAACCGATCCCACTCCAGGGGGTTTTCCACCTATAAATACAACATCAAGAGGCATTTGGAAGGATCTTTTGGCATTTTCAGAACTAAAGTCTCTTTGAAATCCGAATTCTATCATCTTTTTCAGACTACAATCATCTTTCAAATAATATTTTTGATAATCTTGAGTGAATTAATGTATTGTATAAGTGAAAGAGAGTGAAGATCATCATTGTACTTGCATTTGAATTATCAATTCGAAGAGTAGAAAGTGGATAGGCTACTTAACGCTGAACCACTATAAATTGTGTGTTCTCTTCGTTTTAGCTTTCATTTCATTAGAATCATTACTAGTTAGGGTGTTAGAGCCATATTTGGATCTAACATTTTGGTGCTTTCACTGAGAATTCTTTGAACTCTTCGCTTTTTGGGATTATCGTTCACTATTTGGACCTTCAAGTTCAAAGAAGTTAATCCCCTGTTTTCGACACCTTTAAGTATTTGTTGGCTAATTGTTGAAGAATCGAACATTATGGCCAAAACGAAAGGAAAAGAAGTGCAAGGCGCTAGGGGGAACGAGGCTAGAGAGGATCAACAAGCCATGGTATTGACGAGGTCACGTGGGCAAGACTCTGGAGTAGGCCGATTCGGTCAGGAGGGTCCGAGCCGACTAGATGACTCTGATCCGATCCGATCAGACGACGTTGAGGTCACTCACTCCCCCCATCCGAACCGGTCCAGTCCTGCTACTTTGCTCCCATCCGATCCGAACCTGAATGAAGCTGGAACTTCTACTCGAGCTCCCACCAATGCTCCGATTCCAGCCGCTGCGACCAACAATCAGCTTGACCCATCTGCACCCGTCACCCAAGGAGATTTTTCATGCTTTCTTGACATGCTCCAGAGTACTAAGGAAGTATTGGAAGCCCATAAGCGTGACAGTCTCCGCATGCAAGATAACATGATCACCATGAGTAGGGAACTCAAGGAGCTCCGGAGGCAAAAGACATCTTCCCCAACACGCCGCCTTGCTGTAGATTATTCGTCTTCTTCAGACGAGGGACGCCCTCGTGAGAGAAGGCCGCTTGAGCGACCTCAGAATCTTGATCAGCTAATTTTGAATCTTTAGGATCCCAAGAAGATGCCGCTCGTGTGTTAGGACCTGATGACCCGAGCTTGAAGAGCCTATGTTGTTGCCCATGCGTGGATCCCATGTTTTACCCAGGGATCCTAACATTACTAATCCTACGCAACAACAACTTCTCCAACCCCTTACTCCTGAGATCGACCGGGAGCATAGGTAGCAGTGTAGAGCAGCCGCCGCTAGAAACAGAAGGCAATCCCCTAATCAGGAGCCCAGGGGTAATCCGAATATCAGACCTAGAGAGCTTGTGCAGACTTTGACAAATGCTGATGTATGGGCGATGGTGCGCCAGATTAGGTCCGAAAGCCAGCGGTACACTAATGAGGACTGGGGTATTGAGCAAAGTCATACCCCCTTCATGGATGATATATTGGATTTCCAGTTCCCTCGGCGGTTCAACTTGCCTCAGATGGATCGGTATTCAGGAAGAACGGACCCAGGGTGCATTTGATGAGGTATGCATGGTTCATAAATGCCACAGCAGCTCCAGATGCTGTAAAATGCAAAGCCTTTCCAATTTATCTAGAAGACGTGGCATTAATGTGGTTCACCCGACTCCCTCCCCGGTCGATATCAAATTTTACAGAATTGAGTGAGCGCTTTATGAACCAGTTTCGACTTCACGCCCGAAAATTCAAGAGCGTCATAGAGTTGTCACGAATTAAACAAGCCCCAGGAGAATCTTTGAAGTCATATTTAGACTGCTTCAACCTGGCCGTCACCGAAATTAGTGACCCTCATGAGCCCACTATTCAGATGGCCTTGATAGAAGGGGTTGACCCTGACACAGAATTCAGGGATTGTTTGTCTGGGAAACCGCCTCCTACTAGAGAATTGTTTTACGATAAGGCTAACATTCGCTTGAGATGAGAAGAAGCTCATGAAAATAGGAAGAGAAAGTCCAAAGGGGCCTCAAGGGAGGGTGTCCAAAGCAATGTTGTAGTGAAGCAGTCCAGTGACAGTTCAGGAAAGGTTGAGGTAAACGTCAGCAACCAGAATGGAGGTAATAACAACAGAAACGGGAACGACAACATGACGAATAGCAACCGAGGGAGTAACTCTAGTAAAAGACCTAGATTCCATACTTTTAAAAACTATACGCTGTTAAGTGATACGTTGGAGAATATTTACTTGGATACATACAACATATTGCAATACAAAAAGCCATCGCCTAGAGGCTCCACTGAAAAAGAGATCACAATAGGGAAGTTTTGTATGTTCCATGGAAACCACGGCCATTCCACCAATGAATGCCGTCATTTGAGAGATGTAGTTGAAAAGTTGTTGCGCGAAGGGAAGTTATACGAGTACAAGGTAGCCCCACGGGACAGGGGCAAGGAGGGCAGACACCAAACCAAAGTCAGCCTACTTCCAAACCTATAGCACAACAGAAAGGTAAAGGGATTGTTATTAATACCATTATAGGCGGACCCTATCTAGCTAGTCGTAGTTTCAAAGCAATGGATCAGTACGTTAATGCTGCCAAACACCTTGAGGTGGGGGAATGCAGTAGCCTCGAAGACATTACTCCAGTAAAACAACAAAAGACGATGTCAGATGACGTTATATTCCGTAACAGAGATGATACCGGAATTCAATCACCAACTGAAGACCCACTGGTAATTACCACGGCCATCGGCCCCGCTTTAGTCCATAAAGTGTTGGTGGACAATGGAAGTTCAGTCAATATCCTCTTCAAGAAAGCTTTTGAACAAATGAGACTTGAAGCGAAAGATTTAAAGCTCTATGAAGGATGGATACAGGGCTTCAATGGGGCGTCAACGGCTCCGATGGGTTACGTAGAATTACCAGTAACACTGGGACATGGAGATCGCCAGAGAGTGAGGATCCTGCCATTTGTAGTTTTGGATGTAGAGTCACCTTACAACGCTTTCCTAGGCCGACCGGCCCTCGCCGAGTTTAGGGCGTGTCTTGCACCTTGGTGCTTGCTACTTAAATTCCCGACTGACGCAGGAATTAGGGTAATGAGAGGTGACCAAGCTACAAGACGAGCTTGATACATGACGGAGTTGAAGATGCTAATGAAGGGGTTGAATATAGAATCCAAAAACGATTCTCCCCCTTCGAAGGAAAACTCAGCATAGCAATTAAGGGGTCCAACCCCAAGAGAGTCACCTTTAGATGTGCTCGAGGATATAGATCCCAAAGAGGATAGAGAACCCGAGGACAGAAAGGCGACTCCCAACAAGACAACAATAGATATATCTATTGACGAGACAGATTTGACAAAGGTACTGAAGATCGGATCACAATTGGATCCAATTCGAGCAAAAGAGTTGGCTGATTTCTTAAGGGAAAATTTAGACGTATTTTCCTGGACTCACACTGACATGTATGGGATTTCGCCTGCTATTATGAGCCACTCTTTAAGCATTAATCCAAAGCACCCGCCGGTCAAGCAGAAGAGACGGATGTTAGGCCCAGAGTGGTCAGCAGCTTTGAAGGAAGAGGTAGAGAAATTGAAGGATAATGGATTCATTAAGGATTCGAAATATCTCGACTGGATATCGAATCCTGTACTGGTCAAAAAATCTAATGGGAAGTGGCGTACATGTATTTACTTTTCTGACTTGAACAAGGCTTGTCCAAAGGATAGCTTTCCTCTCCCCAGGATCGATCAACTAGTAGACTCGACGGCTAGACACGAGCTTTTATCCTTTATGGATGCCTATTCGGGGTACAATCAAATTCCCATTCACGTACCAGATCAGGAACACACAAGTTTCATCACATACTTAGGGTTATATTGTTATGTGGTAATGCCGTTTGGATTAAAGAATGCAGGAGCCACGTATCAGCGTTTGGTCAACCGCATGTTCTACAATCAAACCAGAAAAACCATGGAAGTTTATGTGGACGACATGCTTGTGAAGTCTAGACAATCTTCTGACCATACGAAGGACTTAGCCGAAATGTTTGACATTCTTAAAAGGTATGGGATGAAGTTAAACCCCCTAAAATGCTCATTTGGGGTCGCATCTGGAAAGTTCCTTGGGTTTATCGTGAGTTCTTGAGGGATTGAGATAAATCCTACTCAAATAACAGCAATAAAGAATATTCAAGAGCCGCGAAAGATTAAGGATGTCCAAAGCCTGGCCGGAAAAGTTGCTGCCTTAAGCAGGTTTATCTCCAAAGCCACAGATAAGTGCATACCTTTCTTCGATCTGATAAAACGGGGGAAGCGAAATTTTGAGTGGACTCCTGATTGTGTGGAAGCTTTCCAGAATCTATTAGACTTATTAGAAAAACCTCCAATATTATCAAAGCCCGTGGAACATGAGGATTTGTTTGTCTACTTAGCGGTATCATCTCATGCCGTCAGTACAACGTTGGTACGTGAAGAAGATAAAGTCTAGAACCCTGTGTACTACGTAAGAAAAAAGCTAGCTGCTGCAGAACGTAATTATCCGAAAATAGAAAGCTTTCTTATAGCCTCCTGATTGCTTCCCGCAAACTTCGTCATTACTTTCAAGCTCACCCAATCGTTGTATACACCGATTAACCTTTAAGGCATGTTTTGCAGAAACCTGAAGCTTCGGGCGGTTACTTAAATGGAACATCGAGTTGAGTCAATTCGATTTGAATTTTCAGCCACGAAGATCAATAAGGGGGCAGGCATTGGCCGACTTTATAGCTGAATTCACAATTCCCGAAGAAGAGACGATAAGCGACAAGGTGGTTACCTTAGACCAAGAATTAAAGCTAAGTTCGTGGAAGTTATATACGGATGGAGCTAGAAATGATTGAAGGTCCGGCGCCGGAGTTTTTTTAATTACTCCTGAAGGACGATCTATTTACTATGCATTGCGATTAGAATTTGCTGCTACCAATAACGACTCTGAGTATGAAGCCCTGATTGCCGGGCTGAAGCTCGCCGAAGAACTAGGAGTGAAGACACTGGATATATATTGCGACTCTAGGATAGTGGTATGCCAAGTAAAAGAGGAGTTCATCACCAAAGGACCTCGACTAGTTACTTATCTCAAGAAAGTAAAGGAGTTGTTGGACAATTTGGAGCATTACACCATAACGCATATCCCAAGGATAGAGAACCAGAAAGCATATCGGTTGGCAAAACTAGCAAGCTCTGATAACCCCGAAGAAACTGAAATGGTTCCGATAGAGGTTTTGGAATCACCGAGTTTTGACCTGATGGAGGTGGAACTAGCCTTAGAAGTCGGTCCAGAGAAAGAATCACGGATGACACCGATCAAGAATTTTCTCAAGAGTGGAGCCCTCCCATTGAAGAAAAGCGAAAGACGAGCTGTAAGACGTAAGGCTGCAAGATACGTTTTACAGGACGACGTCCTTTATTGCCAAGGGTTTTCAATGCCCCTACTACGGTGTATCTCACATGACGACATCAAATGTGTACTGCAATAAGTACACGAAGGTGAGTGTGGGGATCACACCGGGGGCCAAACCCTGGCAAAGAAAGTGTTGCTGTATGGATATTTCTGGCCTACCGTGAATAAAGACGTGGCTGATTATTCACGATGCTGCGACAGATGTCAAAGATTCGCCAGAATTCTCAGAGCACCTCCGACTCAGCTCAAGTCGATGGTAAGCCCATGGCCATTTTCCATGTGGGGAATTGATATTATTGGAGTGTTACCTATTGCCAAAGGGGGAGCAAAGTACGCGATCATCGCCGTGGACTATTTCACGAAATGGGTGAAAGCTGAACCTTTAACAACGATCACGGCAAGAAAGGTGATTTGTTTTGTGGTCAGAAACATTATCTGTCGATTTGGGATACCGAAGACCATCATAACTGATAATGGGACACAATTCGACAACATCGAATTCAGAAACTTCTGCCACAAGTACAAGATTGACAAACGATACACTTCTGTAGCTCACCCGCAGTCAAATGGCCAAGTTGAAGCAATAAACAAGGTCATTAAATCTATTCTGAAGAAGCGGTTGGAGCGGTCCAAAGCCAAATGGGTAGATGAGCAACCACTAGCTTTGTGGGCCTACAGGACAACCTTTAAGACGGCCACTGGCCATACACCTTTTTCACTCTCCTTTGGGTCAGAAGCAGTGATCCCGGTAGAACTAGAAGTCCCTTCTCATCAAGTAGCATACTATGACCCGATGACGAATAGAACACTCCTGCTAGAGTCTCTTGATATGGTTGAAGAAAAAAGAGACGAAGCAGACTTGCGCGCCTCAAGACATCGACGTCAAGTGGCACGTTATTATGACCGAAAGGTTCGTTTCAAAACCTTCGAGCCAGGAGACTTAGTATTGAAACGAGTCTTCCCGCCTTCAACCCAATTGGGTCCGAAATGGGAAGGACCATACGCCATCCAATGGAAGCTTGATACAGGAGCATTCAAGCTAACGACCGTGGACGGTGAAGAGATTCCCAGAGCCAGGAATGCTCAGCATTTGCGACGATACCTGAGCTGAATATGAAATGTCTTCCTATTTTGTTTTTATAAGCTAAGTAAAAAGGCATGACTTGCCTTAAAAAGTCTGTTTATATGAACAAAGGATTATGAAGTGGATGTAGGCTATGACTTAGCTGAACCACTATAAAAATATCGTGTGTCATTTACTTTCCTGCATTATTTATATCTTTAACAACTATTCTATCTTGATCATGAAATATTAAATTAAATCTGGAAAATTGGAGATAACCTATGTGTAGGAGCGAACAAAATGACTGCTTTCATGATAAAATGCAAAAGAATGGGAAGATGACATTCTTAACTCTAACTCTCATGAATCGAGAAAGAGTATAAAGGACGGGAAGATGACTTCCCTTGAGGCGTGAAGGTGCACCCCAATAAGAGACCGCCTTAGTAATACTCTAACCTGGTTATGAGACAGGAGAGTATAAAGATGCAAAAAAGAACAAGCATCAATGACGAAAGGAATATGGCCCCGTCGGAGAATCGGGGGCAATTGGATTTTGAATTTAATCAGTCTTGAATAATTCTTACTCAGTTATCCAAGATTGATTAGGGGCATATATGTGTACACATGTTCCCCTTAACAATGACTTTATTATATAACTGTAATATGACATATTGTCCATTTGCATTTTTACTTAAGTGCTAAATTTACAACTATCGGACATTGCAGGAAATAAACTATTTTATTTACAAACATGTAAGTTTATACAGGGAAATCAAGCAAAAGATGCGAGGGCCGCACTCGCTGCAACAATAGCGGACCAATAGAATATCAAAATAACAAACAAGGCACATTGTCACTTGGGGTTCGGAGTAGACTTGGACTTCTTGGCAGCCTTAAGAGCTTTTTTAGCTTCCTTTTCAGCATCAAACATGAGACGCTTTGATTTCTTCTTCTCCGTGATTAAGGTTCCAGAATCGATAGACTTCTTCCCAGAAGTCTGAGCGCTGGGATCAAGAGAAGATTTTTTTAGCAAGCTCCTCTGTAATTGACCTAGTTGAAATCTTAACAACTAACCTCGATCCAGCATCCACCACTGCAAGGGGCTTAAGGCTTTCGAGGTCTATCTCCTCGACTTTTAGTTGCATACGCTTGTCTTGTTTGGCTTTTATTTCAGCCAGAGTCTCGTCATCATCATTCTTCGAGTCCCCAATTATAGAAACATCAGGATCTTCTTCGTGCCCATCGTTACCATCATCATCTTCCAGAGCATCTATCATTTCATCATCATGAGAAGCGTCAAAGTTAGGTGGCATGGGAGTCTTATTAATAGCCTCCTCCTTTTTACCTTCAGCTCCCCTTCCGGACTCAATGATGGTAACCTTATCATGTCCTCCCTGAGTATTTTCCACATATTTTCCCCCAGTGGTGGTTCCCCGATGCTCATCAGTCTTCTCGGTCGGTTCAACACCTACATAATGAGAAGCAACAGTTATCAACTCAGGAGAAAACAAAGAATCCTCGATCGATTGCCCAATGATATGACGAAAGGTGGAGACTGCCTTGGTACATTGGGGCGAAAAGGTGGGAATACCTTCTGATGATTTCTCAACAACTGGGGCGGATACTGTCTTTGATACTGATTCGGGTATAGGAGATAAAAGAGGCGCCTTGGGAATTCCCGGATTCTCAGGATCATATTCCTTTACCCCAGTAGCTTCGATGGTAGCAGAAGAGGAGCCAACTTCAAGGATATTCTTTCCTTTGGCTTGACGCTTCTCCTCCTCCATAGCAGCAGCAATAAGGCGACGTCCTTCAGCCAGGTGTGCCGGTTCATCATCTTTCAAATACTTCTCCATGAGTTTATCTTCATCAACAAAGTCTACCTTAAGTTCATCTTTTTCCCACACGATGATTTGATTCCACACATGGACTAAGGTAGTCGGATAGTCTTCGATCCAAGAGATGTTTCGGCGACGGATTATGTGCGCGAAGAATTCAATCATCAGTTCACCGAAACCATGCAATTCTTTTTGAGCCTTTGATAGCTGCTTATGAGTCTCTTCGGCGGACTTGATAGCGCTATCCACATTCCCCTCGGCTAAGGCAGCTCTAGTCTCGGCTTCTATTAACTTGGACTCCAAGTCAGCATTACGTTTCTCCAACTCGGCGTTCTTCCTCGCTAACTCGGCCTTTTCTTGTTCATGAGTACTGTAGGCTAGCTGTACCTTGACACTTTTTGACTTAGCATCTTCAGGTTGTTTCTTAAATTCTTAACGCTCTTGACTGTGAGATTCCAATAGGTCATGATAACGCTTTTGCAATTCTTCGAATTGCTTTTTCAAATTATTGGCATCTCGTTGAGCAATGGCAAGTTGACTCTGTGTATCTTTCAAGTCTTTTTCCAGATTTTTCAAAGCATTCTCATCGGAATCTGCAACTTTCTTCATTGCATCGACATCTGTAATCAAGTTATGATTGATTCTGGAAAGATTGCGTGAATACTTGTACATCTCTGAGTACTGTTTCTCTACTGCGTCAATCTTTGCCTTGGCCTCATCTGCCCACTTTGAAGAAATAGGCTCGAGTGCGGGTAAGAAAGTTAAATTCTCAAAGTAATGATCTGGGAACTGCTTCTCCAAATAAGCTAGCTTCGTTTTGGAATCAGCGTCCAGTGGTGGGGATCTGCAATACGATAGTTCAAAATGTTTCCGCTTAGCAGGGACGATGACTACATCGCCTTTTTCAGATCGCTTCTCAGAAGTTTTGTGCTTGTCTCGCGGATCAGTGTGCTTTGGTGGACTTTTTTCTCAATTATATTTATCTTTGGGAGAAATTTGGTCCTTGGATTGTGATGTGTCCCCCCCCACGATGACTTTGGTAGCTCTTATGTCTATCCAGATCCGACCGAACAGGAGAACGAGAACGTGAAGCGTGAGGCCGATGAGAATCATGAGGCCTTCTGTCATCTCTGCCCCGGCTCTCACGGCGATCATGCTCAGTGTCAGAAGGAGGTCTAAACATGCTATGGGGAATCATCCTGATATCATAGTAAGGGCGTGACATTGTACCTGCATAACAATATAAGTGGAATTCAGAATCGACGTTCACATAAGACATAAGTGTAGTGACGTGCGGTGCTAATGTGTTATTTGCATCCTAATTGACATTCCCCCAACAAACCCGAGCCTGAAGCCTGACTGGCATGAGTAGGCTCTTTGGTCTTCACGGGAGTAGTCTCCTCTGAAGAAGTGAAGGTTAAAGGATTTGTTCCGAAGTCCTCCGAAGTATAAATAGTTTCGGGCAAGGGAAGATTTCCTAAACCCTTAAATGTAGAATCGTCGGTAGTAGGAGCATCTCCTTGAGAAGAATCTAGTGGTAGCTCTTTAGGGGATGTTGGCTTTTCAGGAGAGATGGCTTCATCAGGAACGGGATACCCTTCTCTGTACTTCTCAGCTATGTTGGCTAATTCATCGTCCTCAGTTGAGGACGGAGAGGGAGGAGTCCTAAGAGGTATCGTGGACCTTTTGAGCCCTCACCCGTATCAGGGATAATGTTGACCGGGGGTATGTACACATACGGACCTGTCCCATGACCTATGCTATGGGTAATAGATAGTAACCCGTGACGATGGAGATACTCATCCTTAAGGACAACGTCAATGGTTAAGAACTTTTGGTCTCCATTGAGCAGCCGATGCAAACGATCAAAGTATAATTGACCCGGTATTTGCTTTGGGTTGTTAACTGCGAATGAAAATAAAAACAAGTTAATATGTTGGCATAAACATTCAAAAACCAAATCTAGGAAGTTGGCATTTTACTTGATTTGGTCCATCTCCTGGCGCACTCTGGTTGCTGTCTGATGTAAAACCATTCAGGTTTTGAGTCGCCAGCCTTGCTGCTAAATGGAACGGTGATAATTTTTCTTTTCGAGACTGATTCAAAGTATGAGAAGGAGGGAGTCTCTTGAGTCCGATGTTTGAAATTATAAAAGAAGTGGATGTCATCGAAGGTAGGCTCTATGCCTAGAATCTCTTTGTATGATATATACAAGGTGTATAGATAAGCATAAGAGTTGGGATGCAACTGCAATGTGGCAATCCGCATCTGTCTCAGAAAATCGACGATGAAAGGTGGAAACGGAGGTATCGCCCCAACTAGACACATTAATCGAGTGATAGCCATAAACCCTTCCGGTGGATTGTCGGGGTGATCTGTTTTCGAAGGCAACTTAGTATCTCTTCTTAGTATCCCATGCTTTAGACATATTTGGGAAAGTCTATCATCATCGATCGTCGACTCAACAGAATCTTTGACTAACTCCAATATAGTGGCAGTTTCAAACTCATTGGGAGCGCGATCATCTCCTACCTCTCCCTCCTCTTCCTCACCCAGAGAGACATCACCCCCAGAAGATACTTTACTATTGTGTTCTTCCATTTCATAATCTAGTCCCTCATCATCCCATTCTGGGTCTGAGGAAGAGGATATGTCATCGAGAGTGAGTTTTTCGGATGTTCTCATGATTTCTTCCTTTTTCGTTAATCTAGATGAGCGTCTCTCTCCCATGGTCACTAAACTATCGAAGAAGCAATAGTACAAGTTAGAGTAAAATAGCCCGAATCTCCCCGTGCAAGTGTGTGAACTAAAGTGTGTACAGTGTGTGCAGAAGATGTAAAGTAAACACATAAGAGCGTAATGCAAAGGTTCGATAAAGCAGTAATGCTCAGAATAGTTCTTGATGTACGTTTATGTTCGTAAGGCTCTATCCTAACTGTTCTTTAAGTTGAAGGTTATGTCAAGTATTGATTTGGCCAGTTGAACAAATTCTTGTGCATTGAGTAGGACTGCTTCGGTTCGGATGTAAGTGTTGGGATCGGATCGGGGGGGGGGGGCATGTTTTGGTCTGAAGCAAACGTTCGCAACCAGCCAGCAAAACCGGATCGGTTCGGAAGTAGGCATTCGGAGCGGTCCGTATTGACTTGAGTATCCATGCCTCTCTTCCTCCTTGTTTCTTACTCCGACCCGATCTGGTCATAGGAACCTGTAACAACCCGTATTTTCAATAACCTGTTATAACATAAATCGAGGCAGAATTTAATTCTAAATTCTGAATTAAGGGAAACGGGCTATGCCATTGCGTTCGTCTCGGAAAAATACGCGAAATAGAGTCTGAGTTTTTGAAAATCGGAGTCTGTATGAAGAAGATATGGACGAACGAAGTTAGGCAGAAAAACCGAAAATCAAGCCAGAATGCACTGGCGCACTTGTGAAGTGCGCCAGCACAAAAATACACTGGCGCACTTGGGAAGTGCGCCCGTGTCGAGCCAGAAGCCTGCACAACTTTCTGGCTTGACCCTGGCTGGCTTGGTGCACCTGTTTTGGTTCTCTGGTCTGTTCTGCTGGTCTATGACGATTTTTGATGGTTTAGATCTAAACTAGGGTTAATCCTATGGCCTAAACTAACCTAAACTTCTATAAAAGGACCCCTAAACCTAGCCTAAATCATCATTATTCATTCATACAACTAAACTATGGCAAAATCAATCCTCTTATGGCCTCCACTCTCTTCATAAATTTCCTAAGTCATTTCTATGAGAGATTTTCCATGCATACAAGTGTTTTCAAGCTTGTATGAGCATCATTAGCTTGCATTCAAGTCAAGTTTCTATATTTGCATCATAAAGCAAGGGTTTTGATCACTTTGGCTTAAGGGTTTTTCTATTAAAGCTTGCATTTTGGGGTTTAATTGATTGCATAAGGGCTTTCTTATATTTGTTATACTCATTTGAGTCCTCATAAGCATTGTAAGCCCTATTCTACTTTCATACTTAAACTCTAAAGTTAAATGTATGATATGCAAGTTTGCCATGATATGCAAGTTTACTAAGTTATGTTATGCAAGTATGTCATGTTATGATATGCAAGTTAATCATGTTATGTTATGCAAGTTTGCCATGTTATGATATGCAAGTTTATCATGTTATGATATGCAAGTTTATATGCAAGTTTGCCATGTTATGTTATGCAAGTTTGCTATGTTATGATATGCAAGTTGCCATGTATATTATGCAAGTTGGGGTGATCACTTTGATCATGTTATCATGTTATGCAAGCTTATCTTGAGTATATGAACATAAAGCTCCAAGCTTTATGCTAAAGGTTGCATTTTGGCAACATGTAAGTTATCATATCTCTTATGATAACTTGCATGTGAGGCTAAATGCGAACTTATGGCCATGTCTACATGTCATTTAGCACCATGTATCACCAATATGCCAAGTTTGGTTTTATGCATGCTTTTGAGGCCTAAAAATGTAATATGCAAGTATATGAACATATGTACATTTCTTATGCCACCATGTTGAACTTGTGGCTTCAACACCTTTATGTCACGATTATGCCAAGTTCCCTCTTTCTATCCTTTATGCGCTATTGCGATATGTAAGCGATGGGATTGCGTTTGGGGTTGGGTAAACTTAAAAGACATAAAAACATAAGCTTGGGAATTTACCTATTAAGTTAGGTCTACCCATTGGGAATTTACCTATTAAGTTAGGTCTACCCAATTGCTTGAAAACTTGTAATGTGTTTTGGAAACATGATGGACATGACACTTAGAAAATATAAGTGTGACCAACTCGAGGTTGGGTTGAGTTTGTAGCGTAAACCTACCCGGAACCGACCGGCTTAACTAGTTGCTACAAACAATAGGACCCAATGTGAGAAGTTGGTCATGTTGTACCTTGAACCCGAGGTTAGACCAAGTTGTGGTGTAAAGCTACCCGGAACCGACCGGCTTAACTAGTAACCGCAACAAAGTCTAATGTGAGAGGTTAAGGCGCATTAAATTAATTAATGCCTCATGATTAGGGTTAAGTCATGGACCGCTTGAATACTTAACCAATTAAACACGATGGGTTGGTAGGGTTAAGTCATGAACCTTGGGTACACTTAACCAACTTGGTACTTGAATGGGTTGGGTTAACCACGTTTAACCCATTAAGGAAACCCTAGTTACGTGGTCCTTTGCACCAGTAACCCTCTTAGTTGTATCATGATACCCTAGGGACTAGGCTAGGGAGGGGCACGATTACCGGATGCCATGTAAGCGACCAAAACGACGGCTGAGTAGGTGCGCCGGTGTAGGTTCAGGCGGGCCATGGTCGTGCACATGGTCCGAAGTTGAAAAAGCAGGCACGGGCACCAGTAGGTTTAGACTGTGCGTGCATTGATTTGTGTCAGTGGTTGACACCCTAGGACTTGATACACCCTAGGGTGGACCTAGCACAGTTTAGCTACACTTCGTAGTTGGGCCGTATGACACCGACACTTGACGAGTTAGGCTTATAGGGAGCCGATCGACTAGACCGTGCTAGTTGGACCTTGGTTTAGGTCATTCATGATGTTTGGGCCAAACTTGGGCCTGGGGATCACTTCTTGTTTACACTTTGGACCTCGTATTGGGGTCACTACATGTTATTGGGCCAAAGCTTGGGCCAAGGGATCAATACTTGTTTATTCAAGTCATGTTAGTTTGCTAGTACACCTGTGGTGCAAAACCTTAAACCTGATTATGCGATGACACCTTTATCTACCTTGTTAGTTAATCACCATGCTAGTATGTTGTTATCCTTATGATCATACCTGCTTCTCATGCCAGTTAACTTTATCAGATTACATTGATTGTAGTAGGGCTTACTCAGTCTTTTTGACTGACCTGTTTTCTTTCGCCTCTTTTCTTCCGTCCCCCCCCAGGTTCTCAGGGATGGAATATTGGAGCTTAGCTTGGATTTCTGACCGCTTGCTTGTGGGATTTTATCTCATGTACGGTCTTGACATGAAGCTAGCTATGGTTATCACTTATTTTGGGGATAGTACTTATGTATTTCAGTTTTTCAGTAATGTTGTTTTTATCTAGACTTGTGTATTTGGAAAATTGACATTATGTTGTACCAGACTTGTTTTGAAATGGTTTGAAATCTTCCGCTGTTTTTATCTATGTTATTTACTTTGTTTACATATATACATATGTTCTTGTTCTGCCTTGATATATCATTATGCATGTTTACCTGATTCAAACGCCCCTCCAAAGTCAGAGTGCTTGCAAGAGTCACCCTGGCGGAGGTGGGGTGTTACAGAACCTCTTCCCCTTCCCTTCACTCTAACCTTTCTCCACCCGAACCGATCCCAGCTCCTCTCTTTCTCTTTTTCTTCTCCATTTTCCATCTCGCTCAACCAACACCGAACCCAACTACATCTCAAAGACCCCGATTGAGACCGAGCACTTATGTGCCCAAATATCCAATAATGGATCCTAATCCCATCTCCCGACGTCTCGAGGTGATAATGGAGTCACCCACGACGAAGGCGAGGGAGGGGGAGGCCACGGCGTCGAAGCCGAGCAAAAGCCATAATCAAACCGTTCAAATTGACCACAAATACTAGCTGAAATCGATTATTACAAGGATAATCGAAGTTTTAAACCTACTTACGAGTTTGATTTGAAGATTAACGAGAAGGATTTTTGGAGTTTTTAAGAGTTAGGGTTTTGGTCCAAAATCTGGTAAGTGAAGGCAATAAAAGAAATGAAAGAAAGAAAGAGAAGAGGTAGCGAGTTCATATAGATATATCGCGGCCCTTTGTATTCCCAGCCTTTCACCCCGTTTCGGAACGGAGTTTAGGCCCACGAATGTGCTCTGGCCCGTTGATCTGATACTAAGCAAAATCGAAGACAAAAGCTGTTCGGGTCAGAATTCGAACCTAATGGAATCTTACACATCGAAGTGGTATGTAAATCAAATTCGAAGGAAAATGAAGAAAAAGTTTACCTGGAGGAACTGCTGGACATCAAGAACAGTTCTTAAATTTGTTTAAAAATGAGGGAGGTAATTCATATGCGTCATGCTGTATATATAGATGACAAGAGACACGGTTTTATGAAGCAACACGTCTCTGTGAACGAACGGAGGTGACTATTTAACTATTCAAATTCAAAGACCAATGAACAGACGATGTCAAGGCACGCTCCATCTTCGATAGAAGCATCCCTTGAGGGGGCAAAATGTTAGCCTAATTTGTGAACTAGGCTACACAAAGTTAAAGAGTCAAACAATAAAGAGCACCCTACCAGATAATCGGATCGGATCGGGTTTACTTGGGCAGAGACAGATCAACACAAAGCAGAAAGGGAAGGAAAACAAGCTGGACCAGATCGGAAGAAATGGAGCCGATCCGAACCCCATACATAAACATATCCAATCCGATCCCAGAGTCACAACAGCTTCCACCCCACGTTTTCCTTAATACTCGAGATGGTTATGCACACGATCTACCTACGTTTGCCACTAACCTGGTGTGCTGTCATCATCAGATTCCATCCGAACCCGATTGTGGCGGGATTGATGCCATGTGGATCCGAACCGATCCCACTCCAGGGGAATTTTCCACCTACAAATACAACATCAAGAGGCATTTGGAAGGATCTTTTGGCATTTTCAGAACTAAAGTCTCTTTGAAATCCGAATTCTATCATCTTTTTCAGACTATAATCATCTTTCAAATAATATTTTTGATAATCTTGAGTGAATTAATGTATTGTATAAGTGAAAGAGAGCGAAGATCATCATTGTACTTGCATTTAAATTATCAATTCGAAGAGTAGAAAGTGGACGTAGGCTACTTAACGCCGAACCACTATAAATTGTGTGTTATCTTCGTTTTAGCTTTCATTTCATTAGAATCATTACTAGTTTGGGTGTTAGAGCCATATTTGGATCTAACAGTTAGGAACTTTCAAAATTTTCAATACGGTGCAAAATCTTATCTTTTCTTCTTTGCTCAAGGTGAAATTTGTCTTTGGTATGATTGTTTTTTTGTTTTCGAGATCTACCATCACCCACAACTTTTGTTTTATAGCCATGATTTTCATATCCTTACGTACATTGATGCTATCTTTTGACTTCTCTTTATGGCCCATAATGGTGCTGATGAGATGCTCTACGACATTCTTCTTCGTATGCATAACATCAATATTATGTCGAATCATATTTGCTTTCCAATATGGTAAAACAAAAAAGATAGACCTCCTATACCAAGCAGAAACATTGTCACCTTCTTCAACGGCCGAATTTTTCCTTTTTCGACCAACTTCTTCTTTGTGTTTACCGATTTTCATTTTGACATTTGCTACTCTCTTTTCAACTTCAAAACCATTCAATGGCCTTTTAGGACGACTAAGTTCTTGTTCATTGTTGAAATTTGTCTTGTCGTATCAAAATCTATGTCTATTAGGAAGATACATTCGATGTCCCATAAAACACATCTTCTTACTTTCAGGAAGATGATAAGAACAAGTGTTTTCCCCACAAACGGGACATACAAAGTAACCGTGAGTTGTACATCCCGATAAAGTCCCAAGAGCTAGGTGATCATGAATCGCCCACAACACCCTAGCTCTCATTGTAAACTCGGATTTATTTGATGGATCATATGTAACAACTCCTTCCCATAACTGCTTTATCTCGTCTACCAACGGCTCTAAATAAACATCAATATCCTTCCCTGGTTGTTTTGGCCCAGAAATCAACAGTGTTAACATAGAAAACTCCGTTTCATGCACATAGACAGAGGAAGATTATACAGTACTATAATTACCGGCCAAACAACTATAAGGGTTAGTAAGAGAAGCATTCAGACAGAAACCATCTGTTGCTATTCCAAGTGTGGCATTTCGTGGCTCAACTGTGAATGTTTTGTCAAAAGAATCCACGATTTTCCATTGAGAAGTGTCACATGGATGACGCATTACATTTGGATCAGACTTGGCACGACCATGCCAGGTCATCGCATCTGTTATCCATGGTACAGTATACAATCTCTTCAATCTAGAAATTAATGGAAAATGTCTTAATGTCTTTCATGCTACTTTGGTTCCTTTTCTCTCGTCGTTAAAAGATATCCTATATCTTGGTTCATTGCAATTTGTACAAGAAATTCTATTCGCATCATCTTTCCAGTACAACATGCAATCATTGATGCATGCGTCATAAATTTGGTAATTCATCCCAACTTTCTTAATGAACTTCTTCATGTCGTGGTATTTTGTTGGCAGCGTGTTACCTTCGGGGAGTAACTCCTTTATTAGTTCGAGTAGTGCAGTCACACCATTATCTGAGAAGTTGTATTGGGTCTTCAAGCTATTCAGTTTCACAATGGCATACAGCTTTGTTATCCCTTTTGGACATGAAGGATACAGTGGCTCTTTTGCGCTTTCATAAAGTGGTGTATACTTCTTACTTTCATTGGCCTGCCAATTGCATCATCCGTACAGTGCTCTCCAACATTAGCATGATCAAACAATGGATTTTCAGGTTGAAAATCATGAAATCTATTTGCATCATTGACTGGATGTTCCATCACAATATGTTTAGTCTCGTCAGTACTTGTGGCATTACTAATTGGTTGCTGTTTTCCCATCTCCACCCTTTTTCCCCATGAAAATACCATATTCTATATGATTGGATAAAACCCCATCTAAGAAAATGAAAATGAATTTCATCTAATTTGAACGTCTTCATATTTTGGCATCGATTGCAAGGGCATAAATACACTCCTTTCTTACCACCGTTTTCTTCAACAAAACAAATAAACATGTTCACCCCATCAATATAGTATGGAGATCTTTGATTAGATTCACTTATCCACTTTTTGTTTATACCGAATGGCATGTTGCCAGACTATAAATTCATAAATTGTTACAACTTACAAATTGCATCAATCACTAGCTAGGTTCAATACATTTGTCTAGGTTCATGAATACATTTTCAAGCCTTAGCAAGTTAGTTTTAGTACATTTGTCTAAGTCCGGTGCATGAAAAGTAAATAGAACTAGGTAATTCTTGTGTATTGTTCAGCACATGAATTAACTAGTTAACCTAAAACTAATTTTATTTACTGGAATGAGTATGGCAGTTTGACAAACAAAATTCAAGGATCATATTCTACATATCCAGTATCATGACTAGCTAATACAAGGAACAACTTTACTACAATATCGAAACTACTTTTGGGTATTTTACCCGATCAAGCGATAAAAACGTAGGACCCTACACCCTAATTTTAAGGTTGAATTCAAGCAATTCATGGGTGGTCCCTGCATTTTTATCTCACATTCGAGTATTTTACCCTATATTCATTCGGGTAAAATAGCATTTTTGTACAAGGAAATAAATCAAATAACATGTGCACTAACCATGGTGTAATATAACCAACTGCGAAAACCTAACTTTCTTCAACGTTCAACCTTGCTTTGCAACCGCCCTTAGGTAAAAACCAATAAATAGCTCTCCGCCCTACAACATGTTGGGCATGAATTAAAACAATAGAACAAAAAATATTGATTAATAGAAACCGAATCAAATCAAAATTTTACCAACAATAGAGACGCACGATTTGCAGACAATGACGAAGAAGCAGATTTGAACAGACAACTATTGGATTTCTATAATTTTTTGGGATCAATTTTAAGAAATGGAAATAGGGCACGGGATACAATATTAGACAAGGGAAATAAAAAAAGGGAGGGAGAGAACCTGAAAGGATTAAAAATTTGGAGGGATGGGTGTGCTTTTTTGGCCAAAAGTTTTACATAAAAAAGCACGAATTTGAAACGGCCAACAATCGAATCAAATTAACCGATCCGGAGCATTCGCGATGGACGGTCAGAATTGGGGTACTTGGGGTGGTGTGGATCACAAACTGTTGTTTGATACGGATGTGAGCATTATCAAATTTGATACGGGTATTAGCCGAATGTTATACCCGCATCCTTGTGTTCCAAATTCTCTTATATGGTGTAGTGCCTAATCCAAACCGAGCTCATGTCATCCAGGATAGCAATCCAACTCAATTGAGTGCTATCACGACTTTACGATCTGATAAGAAAATCGATGATCAAGTTGAAAATCCAAATAACTTACTGAATGTTCCTCTCGACTCTTCTAGAACGACGAGTTTCTTGATCCAAATTCTGAATCTAATTCTTCTCCAACTCAAGTAGACCGACCTACTGAGTTTCGTGTTCCATTTCCACATTGTCTTCGACCAAAGAAACATTCCGAACAAATGGAAAAGATGTTGGAAATTTTCAAACAAGTGAAAGTTAACATTCCTCTTCTTGAATTAGTTCAACAAGTCGCAACCTACGCTAATTCCTCAAGGACCTGTGTACCCAAAAACGACACACTCATGTACCCAACAAAGTTTTCTTAGCCGTCGGACTTAGCGAAGTCTTGTCCCAATCAATGCCGGTGATATACAAAGATCTTGGCTGCCCCAAAATATCATGTACTATTGGGGACAAGAAAATCGATAGACGCCTGCGAGACTTAGGTGCTAGTGTTAACTTGTTCCATATTCCATCTACCGCCAATTAGGACTAAGAAAACTGAAACCCACCAAGATTACCCTTCAGTTTGCTGACCATTGAATTAAGAAACATGTGGGTGAAATCGAGGATGTGTTGATAAAAGTAGGCGAATTCATCTTTCCACTTGACTTCATTGTCCTAGAAACTCAACAGGTAAGCAAGCCTGCGAACCAGATCCCTTTGATTTTAGGACGACCTTTCTTACCAACCTCTAATGCGCTTATCAACTGTAGAAATGGGTTTATGAACCTTTCTTTTGGTAACATGACCTTCGAACTAAACATCTTTAGAACAGGAAACTCTCCTAACTCTTATGTGGACCAGTTTTCTGAAATCCATGCGGTCCACGATAATGAATCTGAGCTTGACCATCTGAACAACGAAATTGAATGGAATTACGAAACTTTGTTTCAAGATATCCCTGAAAATGTCTCTGAGCCAATTCCTGTCGAGCTGCTCACAACTGAGTCTATCCCTCAACTAATTTCTTTGGTTGAGTCGTCTCCCAAATCCGAACTCAAAGTGCTTCTCAGTCATCTTAAGTACGCTTACTTAGGTGATAATGAAATTCTTCCTGTCATTATCGCTTCTGACCTAACTATAGAGCAGGAACAATTGCTCCTTCCCATCCTTAAGAAAAATAAGGAAGCAATTGGTTGGTCCATGGCTGATATTAAGGAGATTAGTCCTTCAATAGTCCACCATCGAATTCACCTTATAGATGATTCCAAGCCCACTCGTGTCCCCAGTGTCGACTAAACCCCATCATGAGAGAAGCAGTTCGTGATGAAATCCTTAGATGTCTTGACAATGGAATCATCTACCTGATTTTCGATAGTCAGTGGGTTAGTCCGGTTCATGTTGTACCTAAGAAATCAAGGATAGCTATGATCCAAAATGAAGCCAACGAGCTTATCCCAACCCGCACCCAGACGAGTTGGTGTGTTTGCATTGATTATAGGAAACTTAACGCTACAACCCGTAAAGATCATTTCCCTCTGCCATTTATCGATCAAATGTTAGAACGACTAGCTAGTCACAATTACTGCTGTTTCCTTGACGGCTACTTGAGCTATAATTAAATCACTATCGCTCTTGAGGACCAAGAGAAGACCACTTTCACTTGTCCTTTCGGCACATTTGCGTACCATCGTATGCCTTTGGTCACTGTATTGCACCTACAACCTTCCAGAGATGCATGGTTAGCATTTTTTCTGATATGATCGAGCAATTTTTGGATGTTTTAATGGATGATTTTTCCATCTTTAGGGACTCTTACACTAAGTGTTTACATCACCTTGATCTTGTTCTTAACCGTTGCAAAGATAAACACTTAACTCTGAAATGGAAAAATACACTTCATGGTCAAACATGGCATTTTTTAGGACATGTCATCTCTAATAAAGGAATTGAAGTAAAAGCCAAAATTGAAGTTATCTCTAATCTTCCCATTCACAAATCCACTAAGGATATCCTATCCTTTTTAGGTCATGTTGGCTTTTACCATCGCTTTATAAAGGATTTTAGCAAAATCACTCGACCTTTGACTATTCTTCTTGGTAAGGATGCTCCTTTTGACTTCAACTCTGACTGTATTTCATCTTTTGAGCATCTCATAAACGAACTTGTCTCTACCCCTATCATCTGCTCTCCCAATTGGAAGCTACCTTTTGAAATCATGTGTGACGCCTCGAATTTTGCTATAGGAGCTGTCATAGGACGATGTATCGATAAAATTCTTCATGTCATTTACTACGCGAGTAAGACTTTGAATGACGCTCAAATTAATTGTACGACCACTGAAAAGAAACTTTTGGCAGTTGTCTTCGCTTTAGAAAAATTCAGACCTTATCTAGTTGGCTCACACATCAATGTTCATACCAATCACTCTGCACTTAGTTACCTTTTCTCTAAAAAGGATTATATGGCACATCTCATTCATTGGATCCTTGTACTTCAAAAATTTGACATTACCATTAAGGACAAAAAAGAATCCGACAACGTTATTGCAAACCACTTGTCTCGTCTTCCAAATTCCCCGTTTTCTTCTCTTCCGATCAATGAGAATTTTCCGGATGAACAACTCTTTTCTTTATCCACTGTTCCTTGGTTCGCTGACATTGTCAACTACTTAGCCACCAAGCAGACCCCTTTTTTGGTCTAAGCAGGGTAAACGAAATTCTTATCCCAAGTGAAACATTTTTATTCGGACGACCCTTATCTTTTCAAGTACTGCCCCGACCAAATCATCCGAAGGTCTGTTTCTGACACTGAAACTCGCAGTGTCCTTTCTTTCTGTCACCACCAAGCCTGTGGTGATCACTTCAGTCCCAAAAAGACAGACGAAAAGGTTCTCCCATTGGGTTTCTACTAGCCCAACCTTTTCAAAGACGCTTACGAATTTTGCAAAACTTGTGACCAATGTCAATTCTTAAGAAAAATTGGTAAACGAAATATGA
This sequence comes from Allium sativum, assembly GCA_030737875.1. Taxonomy (NCBI): domain Eukaryota; kingdom Viridiplantae; phylum Streptophyta; class Magnoliopsida; order Asparagales; family Amaryllidaceae; genus Allium; species Allium sativum. Next base: position 577,690,824 of record CM060915.1, on the reverse strand, counting down.
TGCCCCTAAACCCCATTAAAGAAGTCGAAATTTTTGACGTTTGGGGTATAGACTTTATGTGACTCTTCCCTAATTCTTTTGTAAACCTTTATATTCTCTTAGCCGTTGATTATATTTCTAAATGGGTTGAAGCTGTTCCATGCAAAACAAACGATAACAACGTTGTTGTGAGCTTCTTAAAAGAAAACATCTTTTCTAGGTTTGGCACACCTCGCACAATAATCAACGATAATAGAACACACTTCTGTAATCGTTCTTTTGAAGCCCTCATGAGAAAGTATTCGATAACCTGCAAGTTATCCACTCCTTACCATACTCAAACTTGTGGGCAAGTTGAAGTATTGAATAGGCAGATTAAACAAATCCTTGAGAAAACTGTGAATCGAAATCGTAAAGATTGGTCCCATAAGTTAACCGACGCTCTTTAGGCTTACCTCACCGCTTTCAAAACAAACTTAGGTATGTCCCCTTATCAGTTGATTTTTGGTAAGACATACCACTTGCCAGTTGAACTAGAACATAGGGCGTTACGGGTAATAAAAACTTTAAATCTTGACTTAGAGCAAGCAGGTGAACTTATGAAGCTTTAACTTAATGAACTTGATGAAATTCAAAATGATGCCTATGAAAATGAACGAATTTATAAGGGCTAAACGAAAGTTTTTCATGATAAATCAATTTTACGTAAAACATTCATGCCAGGTCAAAAAGTTCAGTTGTATGACTCAAAATTGCATTTATTTCCGGGTAAGTTAAAATCTAGATGGACATGACCTTACACTGTATGGATCGTTTTTCTGTATGGTGCGGTAGAAATTGAGAATCCAACCGATGGATCATCCTATAAAGTCAATGGTTAACGCCTTAAACCTTACTTGGAACCAGTACCCAACCAATAGGAAAAGCTCATGGTCCTCCATGAGCCACATTACATTCGGTAAGATGCACTAACCCTCTTTTGTACATATGTAAATATTCTCTTGTTAAATAATTTCCTTTCACTATGATATGTCTTATTAACGACTATTAGAGCACAGTCACACTCAAATGTGGGGGGATGGGGGACTTACATTACATCAGCAATCAAATTTTATGAACAAGGACTAACTTAAAATTCATAAATAACACCTTGGTTCTTTATTGATAAGTTGAATTGTTGGGTGATGGGAATGAACATTATTTATTCATTGAGTCATAATATGTCTTTTTAAGATGCTAGCTTGGAACCGTGTAGATGTCAGTCGTGTTATGGAGTAAGTGTGTCAACCATTGTTATACATGTTAGAATGTGCAGAAAAAAATCATTAAAAAGAATCAAATAAAAATGATTTTGCACCTATATTTGTTGGATTTTCTGAGTTCATTTTCATGCATAATATTTTTCACTCGAATAATTAAACTTGTAGGTTCTAAATTCCACTTGGCCCAGTTAAGGAGAAATGACTCATTGTAGCGTTCTTCTTTGATATCCCATATTGTTCAAACCCAAGTTTTACTCAATTTACATCCATATTTCGACAATTTTTTCTTATATTGGTATACTTAAGAACCTTTTTACTGATTTATTTTCAAAGGTTAAAAAAACGTAACTTTTTATACCAATATTATACTACCCATTCCGTACTTGTTTTAAAGTAGGATAATCATATACCACATCTTATTTTATATGGGTTATCTATCTTACGAAACTTTGCTTATCTTCCCTTTCAGCTTTTTATATAACATCAATCTAGACTTGTGTGTTGAATTAGGGTTATAGAAGAAGAGTAACTAGGGCACAAAATTTTCCTTTCATGAAGTATTGGTTATGATTCGCTTATTAGAGAAATAATATACGGTATCATTCCATTCCATCTCCACTCATCATTCATCATGCATTTTCAAAAAAAAATGCAATAAAGAGAATCTCTAAGAATAAAATAGTCATTCATCATTCTTGACTATAAAGCATTCATTTCTATTCCATCCACATCCATTATACCATACTTAGAAGCGAGGATTATAGTAGAGGAGATGAAAGGAAACAAAACGTCCATATATGCCTTAGTATTACTTTATCTTTTCTAGCTTGAAGTTCAGCTAATACACTTGCCCTCTTATGTAAATATTTTTAGAACTTACAAAATTTTCCTTCGTCTATGCATAACTCACATCCAACACATTACAGTTACACTGGCGCAAAATTATTCAAACAATAATAATAAATAAATAAATGATTGGGTGCACATTGTCGATATGTAAAACTTTGGTTGACACCAGCTCTTAACCTTCAAGGCAATTACAGTGTAATCAAGGAATTACGATTCAGCTTGAAAAGTTTTATTTCATTTTTGCACCAATATTGGGATGGACAATTTAGGACTAAATCATTATTATTGAAATTAAGTAAATTACTTGGAATTTGAAAGAGCTTAAATATATTATTTGATTAATTCGCGCATATAAGACGCTTTAGATTTTGTGGGTAGTATCCGCTTAGAACCCTCACGAGACAACACTCGTCCTACTAGGGACATCTAGGGGTTTAACGGCTTGTTGCATACGCTAAATGCAATCGTGTTTCCTACGAAAGTGTGACATATCTTAGTTTAGTTTATTCGAGGACGAATAAAAAGATAAGTGTAGGCTATTTGATATACACGTAAGTGTGTATATTTTATCCGCTTATTTATCTTGTTTCCTCTTTAAAATAATTGATATTGTGTATTTATAGCCGTGTTTTCAGATTGTTGATAAAAAGCATGGTTTAAAGCATTTGATGGATAAAGCATGAAAAATTATCTGAGAAAGAGTGAAGTTTGAAAAGTTAGCTTCATGCGAGGAATTGCTAAAGCTTGAAGAGTTTAAAACTTGAAGAACAGTTGCAAATATAGTTCAGTTAGAAAGACTTGGCTCACTGAAGACCCGTGTTTATTCACATAACTCATTTGCAAGTCCTCTTACTATACAGCATGACCACTGCATATGTACATTAGTTTATTTGTTATTTAGGCAAAGACTTTAGTCCCCCATCTTGTAATTGCCCACTTAGTCTTGGTCATGGCAGCTATAAATACACCTATATCTCTTTCATTTGTTTTTACATTGGAAACACTTGGATCACAAGATTACACTTGGTCATATTCTGTAAGCTCTTCTCTTGGAATAAAATATTCTTCTCATTGTTTTTTTAGTTTTTGTTTTATTTTATTTATGTCTTCTCTTTTCTTTTTCCGTTCTTCTCATTTAGCTATGTCTAGCTAATCCTCTTTAATTTGGGGGTAATGATGCTTATAGATTAGATTCAATATGAATCACATAGCCAAAAAGATGAAGATTTTATGCATATAAATCTAGATATGAACCAAGAGTTAGACCTGAACCTTCATACTTTGTGTCGTATAAGAGCTATGCTCCTTTATAAACTATATTCGAGTTCTACCTAACACTTTTTAAATTTAGATCTAATTCTTAGCTTTTTAGAAATAAAGTTGTGAATCTGTCCTGATAGCCTATGGTTATTTAAGAGATTAGCTCCTGCATAGGCTATGCTTGTTGTTATTCACATGTTTGTTTCTAAAAACCTAATTATTGTTGATTCATATTTGTGATGGAAACATGAGCTAGATCTATATTAATCTATTTGGCTATTGATGATTAATAATCCAGTTTATGTCATTACTCTCTAATTACTTTCATCTATATTAGAAAAAAAAAATCTTTTTTTATTTTCTGTTGTTTCCAAAAATCAAGCTTTTAGAATAATCTGATTGGAATTAGTAATTGAAATAATTTTTGGTCCTAGAGTTCGACACCCGTTATTATAGACCTGTCAAATGGGTCGGGTCGGATCATAAAAGGATCGGGTCAAATTTGACCCGATCTGTTCAAGGCATAAACAAACCCGACCCGTTTAATAAACGGGTCAACCCGACCCAACCCATTCAATAAGAGAGTCGACCCGACCCATTTAATAAGACCACCAAAAAATTCAGAATTAAACCGAAAAAACAGTACCATTATATTACTAATACTACATAATAAAGCAAAAACAAAGTCACCAAAATACATTCACATGTGCGTAATACATACATATAAGAGAAGCATCAGTGTGCATGTATACAACTTTAACCAATTCCTATTAATAGTTTAAATCACAAAAAGAGAAAAAAATCAAATGAGATATTTTGATCATTTCTTTTTCTTCTGCTTCTGTAATCTAGATTTGTATCCATTTGTTCCGCCATTGCAGTGGTTTACCTTCAGTACATCACAATTGTACCTGCAAATTTTGCAACAAAAATCCAACTTTTAGAACAATTTTATAGTAAAAAGTTTTAAATAAAGCGCAATAAATAATTACTTGTTAGCAAAAAAATTTGGGCTTCTATTTTTCAGTAACATAGTGTTCTTCTTTACAATTACTAGGTGGAAAGATTTCGATAATTCTACAAAAATCAACAAAATATTCAGAAATGAAAATAAAATTGTTGAATTAAGCATCAGCTTAACTACCTTTGTTTCCTAAATGAATTTCTACTGACCAAAAAATAATGGAAACCAACATACAGTTACAAAAATACATAAACCATTATCTTGTAATATGCCACTCAATTAACTAGCATCCAATTACAAAAATATGTAAACCATTATCTTGTAGTGTGCGACTAAAACTAACCAGCATCCAGTTACAAAAATACATTCACATGTGTATTTAAAGATACAAAATTTATCACATATAACACATTTTAGTATTTAAAGACACTAAAGGTTTTTCAATCAACTTGCTGATATTAATTCATGATTCAAGTTAAAAGATTAATAGCTTGCATGTCATAATATACTATTATATTCAGGTTTAAGAAATGATTTTCGCTAAATTTGGGTGACATCTTTACCACAGTTTTGCTAGTAAAAACCTATAGAGAAATAATAGTTCTTGCAGTTCCCTACAAGACTCAAAATTTACATCTTAGTGGCCTAACTAGTCATCTCAACGGAGAAACAATATTACATCTTATAAGGTTCATCGTGTATAAGCTCCTAACTAGTCATCTCGACAAGTGAGTAATGGATAACATGCAAGAAAAAAGGTAGTTGCAAGATAGAAACAAACTGGAGATGGGAACACCCGAGTTGGGTATGCTCTTCGATTGAAATAGGCAAAAAAACTGTCTTTGTTAAATAATTCATCCAAAGGTCTTATGGTTAGCATTTATCTGATATCTAGTTTAAATCTTACATGATCATTCATAAATATATCATTTTTTAATATTAATATTATTTAAAGATTTTTGCTCTTATTGTTCCTTTTATGGATACGTTCACTACAAAGCATTTATCTACTTTAAATATTATGTAACTGTTCAAAAATATATCAGCTTTCTTTTCTTTATGAACAATAATATATTTTTAAAGATTTTTTTCTCTTGATGCTAGAAGGTTGTGCTTGCATGTTGTCGCGATATTGAGAGTGAACTTTATTTTTTCCTCTGTCACCCCTTCTGTGTACAAAAATTTATCACAAGTGAGAAACATGTAATGGACACCAACAAGAGACTCATAAATCCACCCAAATAACTAACAATTTAATTTACCATTCTCCTACAGTGAATAAAGGTAATTCTTGGAAGCAACAATGTAATGTCCCGTATTTTTGGTAGTCAAATATTTAATTTAATTTATTATTTTAAATATTGATTTGGAATTTTAAATAGATTTAAATTTTTTTTTGATTATATAACGAAGTTTGAACGTTAAATTTATATAATTTAAATCGAGCTCGAAATGGCGCAGCAGTACGAAATATCGAGTTTTGAACTTTAATTGAATATACAGATTCCATTTTAAGTCCGATTTTCGTGAAAAAAGAAACGTTAGAATCTTGTTGATTATAATTTTCTAATGAAAGAGAAAAATCCAGATTTCGCATAATGGATTGTTAGTTATGTCCAATTCAAATTTTAAAATAGTAGATATGGTATTCATTAATAAACGATGACGTTTATTTAATATATTTATAATGGTTTTTATATAATTTGGATAACATTTAACTCGAAATTGATGATATCGAGTTGTATAATTTATAATTGAAGCTATATGATATTTCCAGTGGGTATTTATGATTATAATAATTTATTATTATTTAATTCGAATTATTTTGGAATTTATATAATATTTTATTAATATTATATAAGCCTTAAAATAGCGATTTTCGCAAACGGTCTCCGTTTTCGATGAAATTAGTTTCGTTAGAACCGTAACGTTAAATTATTGTACAGTATTAAATTTCGTGGCAAACCGATGTCGTATGTGACGATGGCAGACGTAAACGCCCAGTCATTTTCTATAGCGCGTGACTAATTCAATTTAATTTAATAGATGGGTTTTTGAGTGTAACTTGAGCAAACGATCGAATTAAACTATGAAATCGATTCCGTTGAATTCGTATCGACGTTTAGAGCCAAGATAAGCATATAGTTTGTTATTTTTGGAGACTAGGTAATTTGGTGTCCAAAATAGCATTGTGATGCGTATAAAAATAGCGTACAGGGAAATAGTCTCGATATGTGACGAAACTTGTTTCGTTGGATTCGTATTAATTAATTATTATAAGATTTCGATTTTCATGTCATTCAGACTTACCGTTTGATCGTGGCAATGATAAACGCCTAAATCAATTATATTATTTTAGTCAATTTAGACAGGGATAACTTTAAAGGAACAAACGACTGGCCAAACGAACTCCGATTTTAATGAAATAAATTTCATTGGATCCGTAAGGAAAAGGTCTAGTAATCAAAGTTTCAAGTAGATTGGGTTTATTTTGTGATCGTGGGAAATTTAAATGCGTGACTTTAGCTTGTGATTTATAAAGGACTTTTCAGAAACGACCTCGGAATTTGACGAAACCTGTCCCATCGTGTCCAGAATATTTTTTTAAGGCTAGGATTACAATTTTGGTTAAAAATGGATGACGTATGTGTTTGTTTTAACTAGATACTTCATGTGTAAGTTTAGTAATAATAAAATAATCTAAATCTTTCCATATATATATATATATATATATATTGCGTTCCTTAACAGTACCCCTAATTTTTAACACCTGTGGTGAAACAGATAACAGCGGCCACTAATGGCTTCAACGGCTGAGAAGCTCGAAATTTCTTTCTTCCTTTTCTCGAAATTCTTTCACTACTTCACAAATCTTCCTATAACAATGTCATATAACTCACTAAGATATACGGAATGAACGGTTATGATGGCGTTTAGGGTTTCGGTTTGGCCGAAAATCGAACAGGAAGCGACGTCGGTTTCAGTGGAATTGGGGATGGAGGGAGGTGTCGAACTGGCAGTAACGTAGGCCAAAGGCACGAGATGCGATGGCGCATCAGGTGGGCTCAGTGGATTAGGTTCCGATGATCGGTGTATGGAGTGACGGAAGTGAGATGTTTGTCGAGCCTGGGTTTCTGTCTGTACTGAAGGAAAAGGTGAAGACGAACGAAGACGTGGTATAGGAAGAGCAGTGACGAATCAAAATTCGATATGGCCTTTTTATTTGAATGTAATGAATTTATTAACCTAAGTAATTAAGGTGTAAATAATGTGATTACTAAAGATGGTTAATACAATTGGAATCATGTTTATTAAAACGTTGATATTGGTTGCAGGCACCTTTTGGAAGGCCGTAGCAGTTCAAACAAGAAAGAAGGCATTGTATTCGTGAGGAAGCAATGTTAATCGGCGGATATAGTTTTAACCTTCATAAAAGTAATTATATTATTAATAACCCTAAGTAGATAATTAATTGTTAATTTAATTCTATTAGTTGTTAACTGTGTTTGCTAAGGAAACTAATTTATTAATTCATTTAATCATGGACACGTTCGGCTTGTGCAAAACCTAGCAGAAGTAAATCGCCATGGGTCTTGTTATAAATGTAATTAATTAATTGTTAATATTTAATTAAGAGAATTGTTAATTATTATATTTAGTCGTAGAACTTAAATAGTTAATAACTTATCTGTATCTTATCCGAATGAAATGAAACAAGTCACAACGAAATCATAGGAACAGACACCACGTCATGGAACTAATTTGGGCAATGATGGAGATAGCTGGAATTTTACAGTAAATTAAAGGATTATTTAATTTAATTGTAACATCGAATCAAATCAAGGTGAGTTAAACTCACTCAGTTATCCCACTTATATTTTATACAATACGGGTTCTATAAATTGTGTGTTATGGTTCTTAATGGTTGACTGTTTGTTAAGATATATTTATATACTGATTGAACCGATGAAATTAAATGATGTTTAATTTCAATGACAAACCCAAATCGTTATTCTAACGATTGGAACTAATAAAGGTAACTTACCTTGTTGGTAACGTTTATAAAATAAACGTGTAAATTGTTTGAATTGTTTGTTAATTTGTATGTTAAATAGACGTTGTTTATTGTTATAGAAATAATCAGCTAAATTGAATTGAATGAATTCATGTGGAAAAATCTACTTTGATGCAGGGAAGAACAGGTTGGAGGGATCTAACAGGGTTCCTCAAATTTATTGTTTATTTTCATATTACAATTATATGAACTGTTTTACCCATATGATTGAATGATTGACTTGATCACTGATTGTTGAATCTAAATTCAACAATTGTTTGTTATTAACCAATTTGCAACATTGGTTGAGTAATTGGCAGCATATAGCCTAAAAATACATCGTTTTATAAATATGGTTTTCCGTCAGGTGAATCGATATAAACAAAGTTATAAAATTTTATTTTGTAACCGAAGATAGATTTTTAAATCGGTATTTTGAATAAAAGTTGTTAAAAGGAAATAAATATTTATTGGGGGATTTTCACTTAAAGGACTTATTTGATAGAGGAAATAAGTTTTAAGGACAACACTTCTGAAAAATTAGTTTTAAGGACAATTCTGCACGAAAAAGATAAAAGCGGTTATCTTTTTACATTATAACTTAAAAAGATAACCACTTTTATCTTTTTCCTGTATAACTTAAAGAGATAACCGCTTTTATCTTTTTCATGCAGAATTATCCTTAAAACTTATTACCCTACAAGAAAAGCCCTTTAACCTAATTTCCACTATTTATTATTTATTAATTGAGTTTATAATTAATTATTAATTGATTTTATAAAGTAAATTCTGACGTTAATCATATTTATAAAAAGAGAGTAGAAATTAACCTAATGGTTAAGATTTGGATAATTGTTTTTAAGAAAAAATTAAATGGATTTATTTAAATTAATTATATTATTAATTAATTTAATGTATGAGTAATTGGAACCAGTTAACGGAATAACTTTGTTTTGGTTTGACTAAGTTAACCATTTTAAGTAAGAGTGATTGCTAATCAGTTTGTTTTGAATTAATCTAAGGAAACGATTTAACGAATATTTTTTTGAATTTTAATAAGATTAAAAAAAGGAAATTATTATTTATTTGAGTTAATAAAGGAATTAAGTACTTCTACAGTAGTTAATGATTGAAGTAAATTATTGTTATAATTAAAATAATATGGAGATTACTTTTTAATTGAAATTCATTAAAAAGGTAATCGAAGTTGAAATGAAATCTAATTAAATGGTGAAAGGAATTATGAACGGATTTTTATTAAACACGAGTTTTTATAACGAAGCTACAGAAGGGATTTTAAACGAAAATGATAGCTTAAATTAAATGTTTATTTAATATTTTAATTAAGTAAAAGAAATTGAGATAAAAGGGGTTTATATTAAACCAGAATTTTATAAACGAAGTTTGTACGAAAAGATGAGGTGTTAAAGCGTTAATTAAATTAATGTTACTTAGTAATGGAATTAATTGAACTAAGGAAATTGAAATAAGATTTCCAAACTGGGGAATGGATAAAATGAATTAGAAAAGGAGATTATTAAAGGTGAATTCGGTAAAAAAGTAAGTAATAGGATTTCGTAACAAAAATCCGAGTTTTTAAAACGAATTGTTTTAAAGGAGTTAAAAGGTGATGTTTAATAATAAATTACTTAATCAGTGAATTAAGGAAAAATGATTATATTTGAGAAGAGATTTCCAAAAGAAAGAAGGTTTTATAGAACCATGGTATAAATTAAATAGTTAAAGGGATTTGTTTCGATATTAGAATAAAGGATCGGATTTTGAAATTACAACTCATATCTATCTTATTATAAGAACGTTGTTGATCTAGGTCTAAGAGGTAATTAAAATACCCCAGCTAGAACGACTTCAGGATTATTTGAGGATGATATTAGTTGTAATGGTAAAAAAATTTAGTAATAATTTATTATTTCCATTAGAGAAATAATAATGCAACAATATTGGTGAAGATTTTAAGAGTATAATGAGGATTCCGAAGTAAAGGAATTTAAAAAGATTGGAGGATATATAATGAGATTCCAAAGTAAAGGAAAATAAATGAGGACGTGTGAAATTGTAACGATATGTTCGAGTTAAATAGGAATGCAAAGTGGAGATTTGAAATAGACTTATTCCATAATGATAAGCATTGGTTTTTGTTTTCAAGTAAGGAACACAAAAGAGATTTCGTAACATTATTTTACGAGTAATAAGTTGAATAAATTTGCCAGTCATGGATAATGAAGAATGATGGAGCAAATGATTTGAAAAGAGAGTTAAACGGAAATTGAATATGGTTATAAGACATTTTTCTTAAGTATCATAATGAAATGATTTTGAAAACATCAATATATTAGAACAAGAAATAAATACTGTAATTCAAAATATTGAAAGGTTTATAAGTTTTAATTAACCATTCGTTAATTATTTTTAATTAAAAAGGCCAAGTGATGCTGAGTACTAAATTGGTGAACTCATTTTTATTTTCATTATTATTTATTTGATAGTTAAATAACCGACTATCAAAATCTGACCATACGATTGTTGTTATGGAAAGATCGGGATAGAATTTATATTCAAAAACCATTCCAACCAACAAATACGTGAAGATATCAGAAGATTATTGAGATGGAGCATTGAAGAACATAGATCTTCATAAACGGAAGAACTACTAATAATCTCTGGTTTAGCGGCCGAAGATATACCGTGATTCTGTCGTGGTTGGAATCTATGGATTGCAAGGACTACTCGCTACTGATCCTTGAGGGTGATACCTATATAGGATGTGGTAGGAGGGTGCCTTCGGTTCATCCTGTTCCTAGATGACTTGTATGGGCGAATGTCTGACAGTGTATTTCCTAAAAACCACGTACGTTGATTTTTACAAACATACCGAGTCGGTGGCAAAGAAGGGTACTTCTTTTATACCCAAAGTATATTTGTGGTTGTCAATTAGTGATTTGACGGATCTGACGATGTGGCATTCAAAGTGAATTGTGGCCAGATATTCTGCAATAGAAGATTTAAACCTCAAGCCTCATCAACCGGGAAATGGCACAAATTCGGGTGGGTCGCATGGCTATGTGGGTCGCACACATCAAAAGGGTATATCATTACCTGATCTGGAGAAATCAAATGCCTTCGGTTGTTTCTGTTATTTATGTATTTATTCTATCGATTCGGTTGGCTAGCCCCCAACTGTGGTAATGGTATATTCGTTAGTCTCAAGAGAAAGTGAGGGGTCGGTCATGTTTAGCCTGGGTTGCAAGATGTTCTTATTGAACCCCAATGTATTCATCTCCAGAGGTACATTGTCGGGAAGATGTTCCCATATGTCGTCAGGAAATCCATTCTCCAATAAGAGCTCGCGGTTTTGATTGTATATTATATATGTAGAGTGTAAGATGCAAGCATTCCGCTAGATTGATATTTATTTGTATTTATACATTATTATAATATCAGAATAATATTAATTTCAAAAATGTTTTAGGTTATCGTAAGGTAAAAACCGTCCGTATTTATGTGTGGATTTGCTCTTACGTTTATCCTTTTCTTTCGATTTTTTTTTACTTTAAAGTCAAGTTGGATGATACCTTTAAACTTAGTGTGTTTTTCTCACTCTGGTTCACCAAACTGACCCAGTATCTGTATTGCTCGGGTTAGACCTGGTTTTACAGGTTTAGGTTAAGATGTTGCGAATTCCAGAAGACGTGTTGTAGGAGTTCAGACATATGATATATATTTGGTATTTATTCCGCTATGTGATTGTATATGAGGACAGATTATTATAACTATCCAGATGTGTGATGTACCCTGATGATTGTAAGTTTTATTTCAAGCTCTTAATAAAGATTTATTTCTACATTACATTTTGTACCGTTGCGATGTGAGAACCCGTGTTGTGTTAGTTCTTCCTCTTCTTCTATTTTAATATTTCTTTCTTATCTTACCCTCTCATTTCATTCAAATAGCTATCTGCTTTTTTGTATAATTTGAAATGACATGGTGTGATAAATATCGGCTTAAACTGTACTAAAAAGTGGGTCGTTACACTTGGTATCAGAGCTATTGATTTAGTAATAACCTTGGCTATGTGGTATAACTCGATAGAGATAGGGTTAGTAATGCCATAGATTGAGTTGAGTGTTTATATATGAGAGCGTATTTGTAAATTTTATATACAAATGTTTTGTATTGTGTTGTTGATCGGTTTAAGCATTGAGAAGCATTGAACTGACAATGGATACAATATTATTTTGTAAAAAGGGTAAAAGAAATAATTTAGCCCAAATTATATTTTGTATAGAAATTGAATAATTTTATTAAATTATTTAGATATTAATTGGTTTGATTGATTTGAATAGAATTCAAATTGGATAAATATTTGAATGGTTCAATATAACCCGAAAAGATTTCACATATGGAATTTGTGAATGAGAATTTTGATTTAGAATTAAAATGAATCAAAAATTAACTTGACGATAAGTTAAATAAGAATAAAGGTGGAAATGGATGATTTTTTAGATAAATATCAGAATTTGGAATTTAATAGGAGTAAACTAATTTTGAAAATAAATCAATCAATTGAAGATGAATTGGAATTAACTTGGATGACTGAAAGTTAAAAACGAATAATAATTATGGAAATCAATCAGATATTAATCGACTGATAATCAAAGTGAAGATAACCAAGTAAATATTGATGTTGAATATAAATTCAATGTAATGATTTGATTGGATTGATGGTGCATTAATTATTGTTTGTTAGATTGGTTGTATATATATTCATCAAAAGTTTAAAATGAGTTGAATGAATTGAAACTAAATTCCTGTATTATAAACAAATGAATAGAATATGATTTGGAATTAATTATTTAATCCTGTGTGGAAAATGAATGTTACAAGTTGATTTTGGAAACTGGTATGGTTATGCTTCTTAATAAATTAGTATTAATTATAATTTCATGAATCTATTAGTTATATGGTGAATTGAGTTAATTATAGGTGTCAGATGGCCACGAAGTTTGTTTTTGGTTGTCAATATTGCACGTAAGTTGAGCAAGTATGCTCAATAGAGCTCGTAAAAGGTACGCTTACGCGAAAATATAAATTTTAATTTTGGTTTTTGTTTTCAAACTGTGTGGGTCGATGTATATATATTATTTGTTCCTGCGATATCGCAGAAGTCACTCCGTACAGGGGAGACTCTGGCGAATTTTTCTGGGAATTTAAAGTATTAGAAAATTTTTGATTTTTTTATTTACAATAATAAATTGGTTTTTAATTTATAATAAATTGGATTTTAAATTATAATGGGTTTACGACATTTTTTCTACCTTAATAGTTTTGGGGATGAAATTCTTTTAAGGGGGGAAGATTGTAATGCCCCGTATTTTTGGTAGTCAAATATTTAATTTAATTTATTATTTTAAATAATGATTTGGATTTTTAAATAGATTTAAACTATATATATTTTGGTTATATAACGAAGTTTGAACATTAAATTTATATAATTTAAATCGAGCTCGAAATGGCGCTGTAGTTCGTAATATTGAGTTTTGAACTTTAATTGAATATACAGAATCCGTTTTAAATCAGATTTCCATGAAACAAGAAACGTTAGAATCTTGTTGATTATAATTTTCTAATGAAAGAGAAAAATCCAGATATCGTGTTATGAATTGTTAGCTATGTCCAATTCAAATTTTAAAATAGTAGCTATGGATTAATAAACGATACCGTTTATTTAATATATTTATAATGGTTTTTATATAATTGGGATAACGTTTAACTCGAAATTGATGATATCGAGTTGTATAATTTATAATTGAATCTATATGATAATTCCAGTAGGTATTTATGGTTATAATAATTTACTATTATTTAATTCGGATTATTTTGGAATTTATATAATATTTTATTAATATTATATAAGCCTTAAAATAGCAATTTTCGCAAATGGTCTCCGTTTTCGATGAAATTAGTTTCATTGGAACCATAACATTAAATTATTATATGGTATTAAATTTCGTGGCAAACCGATATTGTATGTGATGATGGCAGCCGTTAACGCCCAGTCATTTTCTATAGCGCGTAATTAATTCAATTTAATTTAATAGATGGGTTTTTGAGTGTAACTTGAGCAAATGATCGAAGTAAGCTACGAAACCGATTCTGTTGAATTCGTATCGACGTTCAGAGCCAAGATAGGTATATAGTTTGTTATTTTTGGAGACCGGGTAATTTGGTGTCCAAAATAGCATTGTGGTGCGTATAAAGATAGCATACTGGGAAACAATCTCGGAATGCGGCGAAACTTGTACCATTAGATTCGTATTAATTAATTATTATAATATTTCGATTTTCGTGCCAATCGGAATTACCGTTTGATCGTGGCAACGATAAACGCCTTAATCAATTATATTATTTTGGTCAATTTAGAAAGTGGTAACTTTAAAGGAATAAACGACTGGCCAAACGAACTCCGATTTTAAAGAAACTAATTTCATTGGATCCGTAAGGAAAAGTTCTAGTATAATTTCCAAGTTTCAAGCTGATTGGATTTATTTTGTGATCATGGGAAATTTAAACGCGTGATTTTTAGCTTGTAATTTATAAAGGACTTTTTACAAACGACCTCGGAATTCGACGAAACCTGTCCCATCGTGTCCAGAATATTTTTTTAGGCTTGGATTTCAATTTGTGTTAAAATGTATGACGTATGTGTTTGTTTTAACTAGATTCTTTATGTGTAAGTTTAGTAATAATAAAATAATCTAAATCTTTCCCTATAAATATGTTGCGCTCCTTAACAGTAACCCTAGTTTTTAACACCCGTGGTCAAACATATAACAACGACCACTAATGGCTTTAATGGCTGAGAAGCTCGAAATTTCTTTCTTCCTTTTCTCGAAATCCTTTCACTAATTCACAAATATTCCACAACAATGTCATAGAACTCACTGAGATCTATGGAATGAACGGATACGATGGGGTTTGGGGTTTCGGTTTGGCCGGAAA
The DNA here is from genome assembly GCA_030737875.1 of Allium sativum. Classification (NCBI taxonomy): domain Eukaryota; kingdom Viridiplantae; phylum Streptophyta; class Magnoliopsida; order Asparagales; family Amaryllidaceae; genus Allium; species Allium sativum. The sequence continues at coordinate 577,675,436 of CM060915.1, read as the reverse complement.
TCGAGCAGGAAGTGACGACGGTTGCAGTGGAATTAGGGATGGAGGAAGGTGTCGAACTGGTAGTAACATAGGGCACAGGCACGAGATGCGATGGCGCATCTGGTGGGCTCGGTGGATTTTCCAATGATCGGTGTATGGAGTGACGGCTGTGAGATGTTTGTCGATCCTGGGTTTCTGTCTATACTGAAGGAAACGGTGAAGACGAACGAAGACGTCGTATAAGAAGAGCAGTGAGGAATGAAAATTCGATCTGTCCTTTTTATCTGAACGTAATGAATTTCTTAACCTAAGTAATTAAGGTGTAAATAATGTGATTACTAAAGATAGTTAATACAATTGGAATCATGGTTGTTAAAACGTTGATATTGGTTGTAGGCGCCTTTTGGATGGCTGTAGCAGTTCAAACAAGAAAGAAGGCGTTGTATTTGTGAGGAAGCAATGTTAATCGACCGATATAGTTTTAAATAGAGATTCGTAAAAGTAATTATATTATTAATAACCCTAAGTAGATAATTAATTTTTAATTTAATTCTATTAGTTGTTAACTGTGCTAGCTAAGGAAACTAGTTTATTAATTTATTTAATCATGGACAGGTTCGGTTTGTGCAAAACAAAGCAGAAGTAAATCAACATGGATCTTGTTATAAACGTAATTAATTAGTTGTTAATATTTAATTAAGAGAATAGTTCATTATTATATTTAGTCGTAGTACTTAAATAGTTAATGTGAATATTAGGCACACATCCCTAAAACCAAACTTAGTTAAGTTCACATCCGGTCATAAACTTATAATAAATTAGGTCCCTATTTTTCAAATGTAGATCAAAAAATTAATAAATAAATTAATAATAAATTAATATTAAAATAAGTTAAGCACTCGACAAAAAATTCAGTCAAAAAACATGGCAAAAATAAGAAAACAACATAAACAGCGAAAAAGTGCAGTTAAATGCTTAATATTATGCACATATTTGAATTTTATTGCATACATATGTGCATGTATTCCAGTTTTTGCATCTGCGTTGATTTACTTGCATATTTCAGTGCAATTATTGCATAATTCTAGCATAAAAACATGCAATAATTCATAACAGTGCAATTCAGTTCATTTTTATTTACATTCAAGTGTGCAAGTAAAACAGAAAACATGCACACATGTGTGCAACATATCTACAGGCAAATCGCTAGCTGAATTTCCTGTATGCAATAGTTGCATACATGTACGCAACTTTTTTTTTTAAATTGGCGTGGACTTCTGAGATTATTTCCAGATTTTAGAATTTTTTTTTTACTCAGTGCCGCATTTTTTTCTGGCACAAAATAAAGGAGGTGGAAGTTTTCAATGCAGGAGGCGGAAGGTAAAAATGGGGACCGGGTTTAAAGACAAAACATGGGAGGGACGTGGTGTGTATCTCAAACTGTAATAGGGATGTGGCGCAAAAGTACCATAGTTAATAACTAATCCGTATCTTATCAGAATGAAATGAAACAAGTCACAACAAAATCATAGGAACGGACACTACGTCACGGAACTAATTTTGGCAATGATGAAGATAGCTGGAATTTTACAATTAAATTAAACGACTGTTCAATTTAATTGTAACATCGAATCAAATCAAGGTGAGTTAAACTCACTCAGTTATCCCACTTATATTTTTTATAAATTGGGTGCTATGGTTGCTAATGGCGACTGTTTGTTAATATATATTTATATACTGATAGAATCGATGAAATTAAACGTTGTTTAATTTCAGTGAAAAACCCAAATCGTTATTCTAACAATTGAAACCAAATAAAGGTAACTTACCTTGTTGGTCCCGTTTATAAAATAAACGTACAAATTGTTTGAATTGTTTGTTAATTGGTTGATGTTAAATAGACGTTGTTTACTGTTATAGAAATAATCAGCTAAATTGAATTGAATGAATTCATATGGAAAAATTTACTTTAATGCAAGGAAGAACGGGTTGGAGGGATCCAACGGGATTCCTCAAATTTATTGTTTATTTTCATATTACAACTATATGAATTGTTTTACCTATATGATTGAATGATTGACTTGATCACTGTTTGTTGAATCTAAATTCAACAATTGTTTGTTATTAACCAATTGACAGTATTGGTTGAGTAATTGGCTGCATATGGCCTGAAAATACATCGTTTTATAAATATCGATTTACCGTCAGGCGAATCGATATAAATGAAGCTATAAAAATTTATTTTATAACTGAAGATAGATTTTTAAATGGGTATTTTGAATAAAGTTGTTATAAGGAAATAAATATTTATTATTTATTAATTAAGCTGATAATTAATTATTAATTGATTTTATAAAGTAAAGTCTGATGTTAATCAAATTTATAAAAAGAGAGTAGAAATTAACCTAATAGTTAATATTTGGATAATTGTTTTAAAGAAACAATTAAATGGATTTATTTAAATTAATTATATTATTAATTAATTTAAAGGAAGGAGTAATTTGAACCAGTTAACGGAATAACCGTGTTTTGGTTTGACTAAGTCAACCATTTTAAGTAAGAGTGATTATTAATCAATTTGTTTTGAATTAATCTAAGGAAATGATTTAACGAATGTTTGCTTTAATTTTAATAAGATTTTAAAAAAAGAAATTTATTTTTTATTTGAGTTAATAAAGAAATTAAGTACTTCTATAATAGTTAATGATTGAAGTAAATTATTGTTATAATTAATAATAATTTAGGAGATTACTTTTTAATTGAAATTCATTAAAAAAGGTAATCGAAGTTGAAATGAAATCTAATTGAATGGTGAAAGAAGTTATGAATGGATTTTTATTAAACCCGAGTTTTTATAACGAAGTTATAAAAGGGATTTTAAACGAATACGACAACTTAAATTAAATGTTTATTTAATATTTGAATTAAGTAAAAGGAAATTGAGATAAAAGGGGTTTATATTAAACTAGAATTTTATAAACGAAGTACATACGAAAAGATGAGGTGTTAAAGCATTAATTAAATTAACATTACTTAGTAATGGAATTAATTAAAATGAAGGAAATTGAAATAAGATTTCCAAAGTGGGGAATGGATAAAATGAATTAGAAAAAGAGATTATTAAAGGTGAATTCTGTAAAGAAGTAAGTAATAGGATTTCGTAACAAAAATACGAATTTTTAAAACGAATTGTTTAAAGGAGAAGAAAGGTGATGTTTTAATAATAAATTACTTAATCAGTGAATTAAGGAAAAATGATTATACTTGAGAAGAGATTTCCAAAAGCAAGGAGGTTTTATAGAACCATGGTTTAAATTAAATAGTTAAAGGGATTTGTTTCGATATTAGAATAAAGGATCGGATTTTGAAATTAGAAATCATATTTATCTTAAGATAAGAACGTTGTTGATTTAGGTCTGAGAGGTAATTAAAATACCCCAACTAGAACGACTTCAGGATTATTTGAGGATGATATTAGTTGTAATGGTAAAAAAAGTTAGTAATGATTTATTATTTCCATTAAAGAAATAATAATGCAACAATATTGGTGAAGATTTTAAGAGTATAATGAGGATTCCGAAGTAAAGGAATTTAAAAAGATTAAAGGATATATAATGAGATTCCAAAGTAAAGGGAAATAAATGGGGACGTGTGAAATTGTAACGATATGTTCGAGTTAAATAGGAATGTAATATGGAGATTTAAAGTAGACTTATTCCATTAGGATAAGCATTGGTTTTTGTTTTCAAGTAAGGAACACAAAAGAGATTTCGTAACATTATTTTACGAGTAATAAGTTGAAGTAGTTTCCCAGTTATAAATAATGAAGAATGATGGAGCAAATGATTTGAAGAGTGTTAAATGGAAATTGAATATGGTTATAATATATTTTTTCGTAAGTATAATAATGAAATGGTTTTGAAAACATTAATATATTAGAATAATAAATAAATACTGTAATTCAAAATATTAAAAGGTTTATAGGTTTTAATTAACCATTCGTTAATTATTTTTAATTAAAAAGGCCAAGTGATGCTGAGTACTAAATCGGTGAACTCATTTTATTTTCATTATTATTTATTTGATAGTTAAATAACCGACTATCAAAATCTGACCATACGATTGTTGTTACGGAAAGACCGTTATCTGATTTATATTCTAAAACCATTTCAACCAACAAATACGTGAAGATATCAGAAGATGATCGAGATGGAGCATTGAAGACCATAGATCTTCATAAACGGAAGAACTACTAATAATCTCTGGTTTAGCGGCTGGAGATATATTGTGATTCTGTCTTGGTTGGAATATACGGATTGCAAGGACTACTCGCTACTGGTTCTTGGGGTGATACTTATATAGGATGTGGTAGGAGGGTGCCTTCGGTTCATCCTGTTCCTGGATGACTTGTATGGATGAATGTCTGACAGAGTATTTCATAAAAACCACGTACGTTGATTTTTACAAACATAACGAGTTGGTGGCAAAGAAGGACACTTCTTTTATACTCAGAGTATATCTGTGGACGTTAATTAATGATTTGACGAATCTGACGATGTGGCACTTAAAGTGAATGGTGGTCAGATATTCTACAAAATAAGATTTAAACGTCAAGCCTTATCAACCGGGAAATGGCACAAAATCGGGTAGGTCGCATGGCTGTGTGGGTCGCACCCATCAAAAGGGTATATCATTACCTGATCTAGAGAAATCGAATGCCTTCGGTTATTTCTTTTATTTATGTATGTGTGCTATCGGTTTGGTTGGTTGGCCCCCAACCGTGGTAATGGTATATTCGGCACTCTCAAGAGAAAGTGAAGGGTCGGTCATGTTTAGCCTGGGTTGCAAGATATTCTTGTTGAACCCCAATGTATTCATCTCCAGAGGTACATTGTTGGGAAGGTTGTCCCATACCTTGTTTGGAAATCCATTCTCCAATAAGAGCCCGCGGTTTTGATTATATACCATATATGTAGAGCGTGAGATGCAAGCGTTCTGCTATATTGCTATTTATTTGTATTTAGACATTATTATAATATAAGAATAATATTAATTTCAAAAATGTTTTAGGTTATCATAAGGTAAAAACCATCCATGTTTATGTGTGGATTTGGTCTTACGATTGTCCTTTTCATTCGAAAAGATTTTTACTTTAAAATCAAGTTGGATGATACCTTTAAACTTAGTGTGTTTTTCTCACTCTGGTTCACCAAACTGACCTGATATTTGTAATGCTCGGATTAGACCGCGTATTACAGGCTTAGGTTAAGATACTGCAAATTTCAGAAGATGTGCTGGAGAAGTTCAGACGTATGATATATATTTGGTGTTTATTCCACTATGTGATTGTATATGAGGACAGATTATTATAACTGTCCTGATGTGTGATGTACGCTGATGATTGTAAGTTTTATTTCAAGCTCTCAATAAAGATTTATTTCTACATTACATTTTGTTCAGTTGCGATGTGAGAATCCGTGTTGTGTTAGTTCTTCCTCTTCTTCTATTCTAATATTTCTTTCTTATCTCACCCTCTCATTTCTTTCAAATAGCTATCTACTTTTCTGTATAATTTGAGAAGACATGATGTGATAAATGTCGGCTTAAACTATACTAAAAAATGGGTCGTTACAAAAAATATTAACTTTACATCCCCAAAACTCTAAACAATCTTAAAAAAAAGTTTTCTTCTTGAATTATTTGAAAAAAAAAAGATTTCAATGTTATCAAATAAGACAACCAAAACAAAGTCATTAATCAGCAAGTAGCCAACCAAAGTAAAGCCACTAATTGATTATTCATTCGCAGCTATAGATTGTTGGAGGAAAGAATTGAAAATTCAAGTCTAAAATTAAAACATACCAGAATAACATCGACAAATCTAAAATTAGCACCGCAAATAAAATATTATTTCCATTGGGTAGGAGGAAGCAAAGATTGTATAATACAGACGATGATCCAGTCTACGCACAAACATCGAGCGGAGCATCCAACTTTGAAAGGACTAGAAAGACAAGATCTAAGCCAATGGAGAACTTTGGAAAGAACTGGAAATTGAAAAACAATATTACATGAATGTTCAACATATAAAGCTTTATGGTAAGTTATCCCTCGAAATATAAAATTTTACTGACCTTCATATAAAATTTTACTAGGGTAGCTTACTGAACTTCATACAAAATATAAAAGCAATATTAGATGGCTATGGTAGCTTGCTGACCTTGATATAAAATTTTACTACCAAACTTCCTATGACCAAGTATACCTTTATTTTATTTTTCAGAAGTACTAATCACAAAAGGGTCAAAAATTTCAACATTGAAATTTTTATGAATAGAGAATGATGTCACAAAGATAACATTAAAAGAAGTACTGGTGCATTCAGTATACATAATTATCATACTTCCACTTATACATGCATAATAAAATTATTTTTCTCTAAATTATCTTGGACGAAATAATACAAATATTTCATTCAAATTTGAAGATCACATGACAAGAATTCAAATGAGATTAAATGCTTTTCAAATTTAGCAAACAGACACAATTGCTTGACTTATAATATTCCATAATCAGTTGCTCAATAAGTAGTTATAATTCATGTTTAAAATTCTCAATGATAATACCACCTACTTAAAGCTTTTCATTATGAGAATGCAACACATAAATAATAATTTACAATTCCTAAATTTTCTTAAACAAGCGTGCCCACCTACCATCTGGCAATTCATGAACGTGCCAGCAACAAATTTCTTAGCATTTCAACATGCGAGGTATTCCTTTTCTAAATACTTCCACAATTAATTTATGGTTGTACATAAGTGGTTTGTACCTTTGTAGATAAAGGTCTGTGTTATCATGTAATGGTTTGGTGAAGTGGTATTAGTGTTGTAGGAGGTAAATAGTGATAGGATGGGATTTGTAATGGATTTTGGTTTGCTATTGTTTGTTTTACGAGCATGAAGAAGTGGGGAGTTTGCAGATTTGGAAGGATGGGGTTATTATAGTTAGATTTTTTGGATTGTGTCCCCGGTGTGTATGCAGAGAAGGGAGATGTTGTGAAAGTGAATTGGTGATGCAGCTGCGAGTATTTGAGGAAGGGAAGGTGTAACACCCCGTAAATTTTAAAATGGGACATAAGAGATAATTAAAGAATAATTATATATTAAAAGAAGAATTAGATAAAACGGGTTACGCCATTGCGTTCGTCTCAGAATTCTGCTTGAGATAGAGTCCGAGTTTGCATAAAACGGCTACCGTATGAAGGAGATATGGACGAACGAAGTTAGGCAGAAATACCGGAAACAGGCCAGAATACACTGGCGCACTTGTGAAGTTCGCCGGTACAAAAATGCACTGACGCACTTGTGAAGTGCGCTAGTACAAAAATGCACTGGCGCACCTGCCAAGTGTGCCCATACCGAGGGCCGTCCAGCACAGCATTCTGGAGTGTTCTGTGATGACGTGTCTTGTTCTGATTTGCTGGATGACCTGTCTTCAAGCTGTGTGACTCTGATGACTCCTAGGTTGATCTAAAGGCTAGAATTAATCCTAGACATCTATATATACGTGGCTAAACCTAAACCCTAACATCATAACCATAAAACTATGGTGTCGTCGTGATGTTCTTCTACAAGCTAGCCTAAACCTCCATTTGTAACACCCCACGTCCGTTAGTGTCACTCACAAAGGGAACGCACTAAGTTTTGTGGAGCATTTTAGGGTAAAAGATGCAGATAAATTACAAGACAGACAGAAATTAAACAGCGGAAAATAACACTTTGCCTTTATTGATAAAATAGTTTGTACAATGATTTCTTTACAATATCAGAGTATCATCTGTCTTACAAAATAAAGAAGCATAAAACAATATTTATATTCCCCAGTTTTAGCAAGAGACGACCATAGCATCTGAAAAAAGAACCCAAGAAAAACATCGACAAATCTTCAAGCTGGGAGAGAGTGACAGTCCGACTTAACCTGAGCTATACTATTCCCTCCTTCACTACTTGGGGGGGGGAACGGAAGAAAAGAAGACGAAAGGAAAACAAAGTCAGACATAAAGCCTGAGTAAGTTCAGTAACTTCTAGCATGTGAACATGGAAAAACAGAACGACATTAATTAACTGAATACAAGATAACACCATGATAGGGTCAGCAAGATTAGACACAAAATAATCACAAGATAGGCTAAGCTAAGATAAACTGGATACATTCTAATACTTTCGCCGCTTCGCTATTTCCTTGTCATACTGATTCCTATGTCTCTGCACCACCTAACTAGTGTCCCAACTAGTAACGATAACGTGATCCCAATCCCTGTATTTTCCCTTGCCTTCGAGCATCCATTTATTATTTATTACCTAGATCTAATCTAGGGTTTTCTATCCAGTTCTTTCTAGATTCAACTAGAGTTTTACGCTGTCTGCTGAACGCTTCTCGGATTCAGGATTTATGCCACCTAGTCCAACTAGGGATTATGCTACCTGTCGAACGATGCCCCCAAGTCTAGGACACACTACCTAGAGTGGTATATGGTCCTATACTTCCCCACGCATGTATCGCGAATCATTATCACTTGTCTAGATGCACATGTCCTGTAATGTGCGGTCTGAGTCCTGTGACAGGGAAAATCAAGGAATACAGAACTCGGTCGGGAGTTTTCAGATATCTGCCGATGCAGGTGCTAAGGTCTGTTTTTATTCCAGTGGCTATGGTCCCACTTGACCCCTCCCTCAACTAATGAAAGGCACACCTTGTAAAATGAGAACTATACGCCGACCCCCGGTGCCCCTCTATCCTATGCCCATCCTCACCCATAACTAGATAGCAAGTATATGGTCTTTTGGAGTTCTCCGCCTTTCCGCTTCACGTATCTCGATTGACTCAAGATGGATGGTAGACGACGAGTTGCTATCACAGGGCTACCGTTTTCTCGCCGAATCACGCCGGTCCATCCTGGTCTTTAGGTTGCCATATATTGCAACCAAGGCATACCCCTGGTTCTTCTACGCAGACCTTAACCTCTGTGAGCCCAGGAGGATCATCTGCAGCCTCACAGAGGGATACTAAGAGTACCCTTACGTCCCCTCGAAGCCTCGGGCTTCGTAACCCAATTCGTTGGAACCTTCTTTCTACTCAGACGGACATTCGCTCTTTCCCGTGTTATACTAAGTATTACTACTTAGTTTTACTAACTAAGATTTACCATTTAGTTTCCAGAATCGTTGTTTTCTTAACTAAGGTTTACTACTTAGTTCTCTTTCCCGTCAATTTGGATTGGTTAAGTGCCATTAGTCAATTCAAGCCAACTTAACCCTCTTCATTTACCCTGTTATGCTGGTTAAGTGTTATCAGTAACTCATGTTGACTTAACCCTACCATAAACCAAGTTATATTGGTTAAGTATTCCTTATTACTTAACCCTACCCATTCATCCTGTATTGGTTAAGTGTTTCCTTTTAACTTAATCTTGCCCGCCTGTTTTAACTAACATGTTATTAATGGTTAAGTATTATCCCTTCATGTTTTAGACTTAACCCTATTCCTTTATCTCAATCCGATGGTTAAGTGTTCAAGTTTACTTAACCCTACAGTCTAGCCCAGCTAACATATCAAATTGGCTAAGTGTATTAAATCTTACTTAACCCCAACCTCTAGTCCAGTTAACATGTTAATTTGGCTAAGTGTATTAACTTTACTTAACCCCACCTTCTAGTCTAGTTAACATGTTAATTTGGATAAGTGTTTTCTTAGTTACTTATCCCCTACAAATCTTGTCTTGTTACGATGTTAAGTTTGGTTAAGTGTCCCTATGGACTTAGCCCTCCCATCCTAGCTTAACTGTGTTAAGTTGGTTAAGTGTTCTTATGGACTTAACCCTCCCATTCTAGCTTAACTGTGTTAAGTGTCAGTCTGAACCTAACCCCACCCATCAGTTTAGTTATCATGTTGAACTGGTTAAGTGTCTTAGTTAACTTCACCCTACCTTTCTTGATTTAGCTTTAACTAAATAAATTAAAGCCGCGACCACTCACATTAGACAAATATTGTTGCGAATACTGGATGTGCCGGTTGGTTACGGGAAGGTTTACATCGCAACTCAGTCTAACCTCGGGTTAGGCATATTCGTGTCTTCTAAGTTCAAAAGGGTTTTGATTAGTTTTCAAATCAGGTTTTGAAAGTAACCATCCCGTCCGTCGGATCAGTTAGGGATAGCCAGGGAGAGCAGGAAACTTGTATTTTCCAAACCCAAGCCTAGACACTATCCTCTCTGTCACCCTAGAACTTTCTGGTTTATTTTTAAAAGAGATGTCGTTAATAAACCTTTCTTTTGTATATAAATAAATTGTTAACAATTTATCCTCAAAGCCTATTTTCCCTTTCTTAAAATAAATTTGGCCTATACCCTATACATTTGCTATGCCTACTAATGGACTTGTATTCTAGGCCCAAATCTTGATTTGCCTATCTTACAGTTTGTAGCAATTTAGATCCAACATCCCCCATTTACAAGTTTATGCCAAAACTAGATTTTATATTCTAGTTTACAGTTTACGCCAAACTAGATTTCATATTCTAGTTCCCCGTTTATGCCAAAACTCAATTTGCATACCAACTACCTATTTTGTGGCCCACCAAACCCTTTTCCCTTTTACGCCCGACGTATGTAAATTATGCTTACATACTTATCATGCTTAATTTAGCCAACCAATTCTGATTTAATATTCTAATTTTAGTTCATTACCAAAACTAGACTTGTTGTTCTAATTTTCATCAAATTATGCCAATTTCCAAGTTTAGTCAATTTCATGTTTTCCCCAAAACATATTCCCATCGTTCGCATAATCGTGGTTCAACCTAGATTATAAATAAAGCTGGATTCGTGGATAGAAGGGAATGAGCCAAAATGCCATAAAAGAACGGATATAACAATTGGCCTAAGATGACAATTCACAGGCATATAGATATGGTAATATTACGACATGAAAAATGGTTGAATAACGACGTAGGTTCAGAACATGGGTAGACCTAACTTAATAGGTAAATTCCCAAGGTCAAAAACCAAGAATAGACAGAGTAGGTTCAAGAACATGGGTAGACCTAACTGAATAGGTAAATTCCCAAGGTCTAAAACCAAAGAAAACCAAGAACAGACAGAATAGATAATCGGGTTTAGACCCAATTTCATAGTCATAAAACTTAAGCAACACTTTCCTAGTCATGAATCACAGGTGTTTAATCACAGATGTCCTTGTTATGTTATAAGCAATAGTTTATGTTTCCTAATCAAAGGCATAGGCTTAGTCAAGGAAATAATTCTCATAGTCACAGACATAGTCATAGGCAATGTTCATAGTCATAGGCAATGTCCATAGTCATAGGAAATGTTCATAGTCATAGGCAATGTCCATAGTCATAGGCAATGTTCAAAGTCATAGGAAATTTTCATAGTCATAGGCAATGTCCATAGTCATAGGCAATGTTCAAAGTCATAGGCAAAGCCTAATTGGTCATCGAATCATAACTATTCTTAATTAGGTCCAAAGATGTAGGCACAGATTCGAATAGAAAGATTTGGCATATTCTTTTATTCCTTTAATTTCATGTCACGAACAGAGAAAGCGTTCAAATCTAGAAATAACTGACTTACAAAGATTCAGATTAGAAAAGAAAGATGGCGTTGCTATGATTCGTGCGACGTTATCCTTTGATCCTTATCTTGAAGCTTTAATCTTGATTTGAATCTCTTCTGGAAAATTTGAGCAGCACAACCTTGTCTTGGATTTTCGTAGTATTTATTTATTTATATATATTTTCTCAGAGGCAGCATAAGGATAGAAAAGAATTGTGAATAGAGAAGGAGACTAGGGCTGTTAATATAGTGTTAGGCGGACGAACCTAGACAGAAACGTGACCAAATACATCCGAACGAACCAGTGCAGAAAACTGGAAAAAGCAGAGGGGTCGACCCCCAGGTCGACTACCCAGTCGACCTGGGTGACCCAGGTCGACTACCCAGTCGACCTGGGTGCCTTGGGCGGGAAAATTCCCGCCCAGCCCATTCCGGGTCCGATTTGAATTTTTTTGAACTTGGCCTGTTTTGTAATTTGAACTTCGCTGAATCTTCCAGAGGCCATATCTCCCTCATACGGACTCCGATTTACGCAAACTCGGACTCGTTTTCATGCAGGATTCCGAGACGAACGCAATGGCGTAGCCCATTTCCCTTGATTTTGATTTTAAAATTTAATTCTACCTTGAGTTGTGAATCTTAGTGTTGCAGAATTACGGGGTGTTACATTCTCCCCCACTTAAAAGGATTTCGTCCCCGAAATCTTCAAGTTAGGAAGAATGTGTCCTACCATCCAATCACCCATCTACTCAACCATTCAATCACAGGTAAGGCTGTCAATGGGTCGTGTAGGGTCGGGTTCTGGTCGGTTCAAGTCGGGTTCGGGTTGATTTATAAACGGGTTGGGTCAACCCGTTTATTAAACGGGTCATATTTTCCACACCCTAACCCGACCCGTTTATAAACAGGTTGACCCGATCCAACCCGCGTAACCCGTTTAACTAAATGGGTCGTGTCAGGTCGTGTTGGGTCGGGTTTACCTGTTTGACCCATTGATGGATATTGCCTACTAATATAAGCAACAAAAGAGCCAAATCAGCAACATGCACACTGTTATATAATCACCAACATGCAACAAGTTGCAAAGTCACCAACAGACAACACATATATAAAGCATGAAATCCCCATATTCAAAAATCATTTTATATACATAAGTATATATTCTCATACTGCATAAATTAAAGACTACCAGTATGGAAGAGATACAGTTGTTATAAGTAAAATATAACTAATAACATATAAGAATAAATTAGTAAAGTATAACAGCTTACATATACGAGCATACTGATTACTGCATACATAAAAAACTAACACTAATAGTATACATAAAAGACTAATAGTATGGAAGAGATATAATATATAATCGGGTTTGGCAGGTCAAAATCGGGTTAGCGGGTCAACCCTAAACCCACCCGTTTATAAACGGGTCAAATTCGGGTTGACCCGAAAATGACCCGCTAACTAAACGGGTCGGGTTAACCTGCTAATTTCCGTGCGGGTTTCGGGTCGGGTCACGGGTCGGGTAGGAAATTGACAGCCCTAATCACAGGCATCCATTGTCCTTAAAAGATTTCTAATGCTTTCATGTTCATATGCATAGTGTGTGTATATGTCTTTATCTAATGTAAAATCAGGCGGTCTACTGATTCAGTAGACCTCCTTAATGCAAATCATGTCGGTGCCATGCGTCCAATCATGTATGCAAGCATCCCTAGTTATGTAAATACTACATGCGTGCACAACCATTCATCCATATGCAACATCCATATGATAACATATCAAGTTCAACTTACAAACAAATACATATCTGTAAATGCAAGATGAAAGCGTCCGAACTTGATCTAGTGCTGTATGCATACGCATTCACGGGTAATCATTAGCAACCACTTACAACCATCAACCATAACATGTTTCAAACACATGTTTACATCCATTGGCTTCTACCTAAGGATCGAAGATACGACCTAGAGGATATACTTTGGAAAGGGAGAAACAATTATGCGTAAAGCTCCTAAACAAAGAAATCAAGGATGCACCCTTAAGGAAAAGGGTATGATGATAGTATCTAGCCTTCTTGAGCTTTACTCCACTGTATCTTAACTACATTTTACTTCACGATTGCGAAGTTTCCGATCTCCATTTCCAAAATAAACAGATGTCAATCACGGTACCAAGTATATGTACTAAGATGATTAGAGGTTTCCCTCTTATCCGCCATGCCATAACTATAAGAGTCGAAAGGTCACTACGTTCTCTTTGGAGTGCCTGCCACAACTATTCATCTCTCACGCAAACCATCCAAACCGAACTCGACATTCCTCAAGTACAAGCCCCAAAGGCCTAAACCAATATCAGACAAGCACCCAAGGAATATCTCCCCCGAATTTAGACGATCTACATGAGATGATATGAGCAAACTCGATAGATATTCTCAAATCCCTACTAACCAAAAAAAAAAACTGGTCGGACCACCAATTGGATTTGAGACTCTAGTGGGATCCTTTTACTATACAAGTACTATGGTGCAGGATCCCAACTATGGAAGTGGATATGAACAAATGAGAAGCGCTAGAACCTAAGGAAATAGCACGAACAGAAAACTAGACTCTTCCAACCGGACTACCTTTCTCCTAGGTACGCTTGGTGGCGAAAGCATGTACTTGTCCTTCTGAAAATCTCGTCCTCGTCCTTGCCCTTGTCCTTAAGTACATGCCCTATCATACCCTAGTAAAGATACTTCCTCTTGTCTTAGGTTTTATAATTTCTTCCTCCTTCGTGTGCTAAGTCTACATCCATGAATTCCTCATCCTAGGCTTATGCTCCTTAGCCAAACTCCTCATCCCCTTCCGTGTGTAGTCATGTTGACAAATCTCTCGAAAACTGCCTCCATCGTCCGGAAAACCCTATAAGCTTTGAAAGAAAACTGCCCGTAGGTGAAACAACTACAGCTATGGATGGAAGCCGGGCACTACTTTGCCCTTCGATGAGGTTACCTCCCAAAAAGCCAGGAGCCCCAGAGACTCAAGAAAGAAGGAGACAAGAATTTAAACAGAGGAAGAGAAGATAGTGCGTATGGCTTTGGGGAATATGCCTTTAAAACAAATCTTTTCTCTTGAAAATGCTTCTTTAAAAACCATTTTGAAAATAAATTTTCAAATCCTTTATCTGATCTGGTAACCTTCAGCTCTGATACCACGTGTAACACCCCACGTCCGTTAGTGTCACTCATAAAGGGAATGCACTAAGTTCTGTGGAGCATTTTAGGGTAAAAGATGCAGATAAATTACAAGATAGACAGAAATTAAACAGCGGAAAATAAAACTTTGCTTTTATTAATAAAAAAGTTTGTACAATGATTTCTTTACAACATCAGAGTATCATCTGTCTTACAAAATAAAGAAGCATAAAACAACATTTATATTCCCCAGTTTTAGCAAGAGCCAGCCACAGCATCTGAAAAGAGAACCCAAGCAAAACTTCGACAAATCTTCAAGCTGGGAGAGAGTGACAGTCCGACTTAACCTGAGCTATACTATTCCCTCCTTCACAACCTGGGGGGGGGGGGGACGGAAGAAAAGAAGATGAAAGGAAAACAGAGTCAGACATAAAGCCTGAGTAAGTTCAGTAACTTCTAGCATGTGAACATGAAAAAACAGAACGACTAACTGAATACAAGATAACACCATGATAGGGTTAGCAAGATTAGACACAAAATAATCACAAGATAGGCTAAGCTAAGATAAACTGGATACGTTCTAATACTTCCGCCGCTTCGCTATTTCCTTGTCATACTGATTCCAATATCTCTGGACCACCTAACTAGTGTCCCAACTAGTAACGATAACGTGATCCCAATCCCTGTATTTTCCCTTGCCTTCGAGTATCCATTTATTATTTATTACCTAGATCTAATCTAGGGTTTTCTATCCAGTTCTTTCTAGATTCAACTAGAGTTTTACGCTGTCTGCTGAATGCTTCTCGAATTCAGGATTTATGCCACCTAGTCCAACTAGGGATTATGCTACCTATCGAACGATGCCCCCAAGTCTAGGACACACTACCTAGAGTGGTATATGTTCCTATACTTCCCCACGCATGTATCGCGAATCGTTATCACTTGTCTAGATGCACATGTCCTGTAATGTGCGGTCCGAGTCCTGTGACAGGGCAAATCAAGGAATACAGAACTCGGTCGGGACTTTTCAGATATCTGCCGATGCAGATGCTAAGGTCTGTTTTTATTCCAGTGGCTATGGTCCCACTTGACCCGTCCCTCAATTAATGAAAGGCACACCTTGTAAAATGAGAACTATAAGCCGGCCCCCCTCTGTCCTATGGCCATCCTCACCCATAACTAGATAGCAAGTATATGGTCTTTTGGAGTTCTCCGCCTTTCCGCTTCACGTATCTCGATTGACTCAAGATGGATGGTAGACGACGAGTTGCTATCACAGGGCTACCATTTTCTCGCCGAATCACGCCGGTCCATCCTGGTCTTTAGGTTGCCATATATTGCAACCAAGGCATACCCCTGGTTCTTCTACGCAGACCTTAACCTCTGTGAGCCCAAGAGGATCATCTGCAGCCTCACAGAGGGATACCAAGAGTACCCTCACGTCCCCTCGAAGCCTCGGGCTTCGTAACCCAATTCGTTGGAACCTTCTTTCTACTCAGACGGACATTCGCTCCTTCCCGTGTTATACTAAGAATTACTACTTAGTTTTACTAACAAAGATTTACCACTTAGTTTCCAGAATCGTTGTTTTCTTAACTAAGGTTTACTACTTAGTTCTCTTTCCCGTCAATTTGGATTGGTTAAGTGTCATTAGTCAATTCAAGCCAACTTAACCCTCTTCATTTACCCTGTTAAGCTGGTTAAGTGTTATCAGTAACTCATGTTGACTTAACTCTACCACAAACCAAGTTATATTGGTTAAGTATTCCTTATTACTTAACCCTACCCATTCATCCTGTATTGGTTAAGTGTTTCCTTTTAACTCAACCTTGACCGTCTGTTTTAACTAACATGTTATTAATGGTTAAGTATTATCCCTTCATGTTTTAGACTTAACCCTATTCCTTTATCTCAATCCGATGGTTAAGTGTTCAAGTTTACTTAACCCTACAGTCTAGCCCAGCTAACATATCAAATTGGCTAAGTGTATTAAATCTTACTTAACCCCAACCTCTAGTATAGTTAACATGTTAATTTGGCTAAGTGTATTAACTTTACTTAACCCCACCTTCTAGTCTAGTTAACATGTTAATTTGGATAAGTGTTTTCTTAGTTACTTATCCCCTACAAATCTTATCTTGTTACGATGTTAAGTTTGGTTAAGTGTCCCTATGGACTTAGCCCTCCCATCCTAGCTTAACTGTGTTAAGTTGGTTAAGTGTTCTTATGGACTTAACCCTCCCATTCTAGCTTAACTGTGTTAAGTGTCAGTCTGAACCTAACCCCACCCATCAGTTTAGTTATCATGTTGAACTGGTTAAGTGTGTTAGTTAACTTAACCCTACCTTTCTTGTTCTAGCTTTAACTAAATAAATTAAAGCCGCGACCACTCACATTAGACAGATATTGTTGTGAATACTGGATGTGCCGGTTGGTTCCGGGTAGGTTTACATCGCAACTCAGTCTAACCTCGGGTTAGGCATATTCGTGTCTTCTAAGTTCAAAAGGGTTTTGATTAGTTTTCAAATCAGGTTTTGAAAGTAACCATCCCGTCCGTCGGATCAGTTAGGGATAGCCAGGGAGAGCAGGAAACTTGTATTTTCCAAACCCAAGCCTAGACACTATCCTCTCTATCACCCTAGAACTTTCTGGTTTATTTTTAAAAGAGATGTCGTTAATAAACCTTTCTTTTGTATATAAATAAATTGTTAACAATTTATCCTCAAAGCCTATTTTCCCTTTCTTAAAATAAATTTGGCCTATACCCTATACATTTGCCATGCCTACTAATGGACTTGTATTCTAGGCCCAAATCTTGATTTGCCTATCTTACAGTTTGTAGCAATTTAGATCCAACATCCCCATTTACAAGTTTATGCCAAAACTAGATTTTATATTCTAGTTTACAGTTTATGCCAAACTAGATTTCATATTATAGTTCCCCGTTTATGCCAAAACTCAATTTTCATACCAACTACCTATTTTGTGGCCCACCAAACCCTTTTCCCTTTTACGCCCGACGTATGTAAATTATGCTAACATACTTATCATGCTTAATTTAGCCAACCAATTCTGATTTAATATTCTAATTTCAGTTCATTACCAAAACTAGACTTGTTGTTCTAATTTTCATCAAATTATGCCGATTTCCAAGTTTAGTCAATTTCATGTTTTCCCCGAAACGTATTCCCATCGTTCGCATAATCGTGGTTCAACCTAGATTATAAATAAAGCTGGATTCGTGGATAGAAGGGAATGAGCCAAAATGCCATAAAAGAACGGACATAACAATTGGCATAAGATGACAATTCACAGGCATATAGATATGGTAATATTACGACATGAAAAAGGGTTGAATAACGACGTAGGTTCAGAACATGGGTAGACCTAACTTAATAGGTAAATTCCCAAGGTCTAAAACCAAGAATAGACAGAGTAGGTTCAAGAACATGGGTAGAACTAACTGAATAGGTAAATTCCCAAGGTCTAAAACCAAAGAAAACCAAGAACAAACAGAATAGATAATCGGGTTTAGACCCAATTTCATAGTCATAAAACTTAAGCAACACTTTCCTAGTCATGAATCACAGGTGTTTAATCACAGATGTCCTTGTTATGTTATAAGCAGTAGTTTATGTTTCCTAATCAAAGGCATAGGCTTAGTCAAGGAAATAATTCTCATAGTCACAGTCACAGTCATAGGCAATGTTCATAGTCATAGGCAATGTCCATAGTCATAGGAAATGTTCATAGTCATAGGCAATGTCCATAGTCATAGGCAATGTTCAAAGTCATAGGAAATGTTCATAGTCATAGGCAATGTCCATAGTCATAGGCAATGTTCAAAGTCATAGGCAAAGCCTAATTGGTCATCGAATCATAACAATTCTTAATTAGGTCCAAAGATGTAGGCACAGATTCGAATAGAAAGATTTGGCATATTCTTTTATTCCTTTAATTTCATGTCACGAACAGAGAAAGCGTTCAAATCTAGAAATAACTGACTTACAGAGATTCAGATTAGAAAAGAAAGATGGCGTTGCTATGATTCGTGCGACGTTAGCCTTTGATCCATATCTTGAAGCTTTAATCTTGATTTGAATCTCTTCTGGACAATTTGAGCAGCACAACCTTGTCTTGGATTTTCGTAGTATTTATTTATTTATATATATTTTCTCAGAGGCAGCATAAGGATAGAAAAGAATTGTGAATAGAGAAGGAGACTAGGGCTGTTTATATAGTGTTAGGCGGACGAACCTAGGCGGAAACATGACCAAATACATCCGAACGAACCAGTGTAGAAAACTGGAAAAAGCAGGGGGGTCGACCCACAAGTCGACTACCCAGTCGACCTGGGTGACCTAGGTCGACTACCCAGTCGACCTGGGTGCCCTAGGTCGACTACCCAGTCGACCTAGGTGCCTTGGGCGGGAAAATTCCCGCCCAGCCCATTCCGGGTCCGATTTGAATTTTTTTGAACTTGGCCGGTTTTGAAATTTGAACTTCGCTGAATCTTCCAGAGGCCATATCTCCCTCATACGGACTCCGATTTACGCAAACTCGGACTCGTTTTCATGCAGGATTCCGAGACGAACGCAATGACGTAGCCCATTTCCCTTGATTTTGATTTTAAAATTTAATTCTGCCTTGATTTGTGAATCTTAGTGTCGTAGAATTACGGGGTGTTACACCATTCATCTAACCCAAACTAGAGAATCAAATTCAAACTAAGAATCAATTAGAAGAACTAGAGAATCAAACGTCTACATCAAAGGCTAGCTTTTCAAAATCAGAAATCAGATCCCAGAAATCAAGATCCGTCCGTTTTCAGTAAGTATAGTTATTGTTTAGATGTGAACACCTAATAAGTAATCATGACTGTAATAACTGGATCTAGAACTATGCCTAATTCTATTCGTGCGTATCCTTTTGTCAATTCTGAATTGCCTATGCCTATGAGACTATTGTGATTGATGTAATGACACCTATTGTGCCTATGAGACTATGGTGATTGACATAATGAAACCTTACATGTCTATGAGACTGTTGGATTGACAAAATGGAACTTATCATGCCTATGGGACTGTTGTGATTGATTTATCATGTACATCCTATGCCTATGAGACTATTGGACTGACACAATTGAACCTACCATGTTGTATATGAAATTTACATGATAAGTTATGTTCATACATGCTTACATGTTTAGATCCAAGCTAGTACCCATGTTTAAGATCTAAATAAGTTCATGCTTATACAATTAGATCTATGCTAGTTCGCACGTTAATTGGATCTAATTTAAATGTAAGATCACGTTTATGTGCTTAATTAAGTTTATATCGTTTTATCCCAAATTTATACTACGCATATTGATCTATATTGTTTATGCCTGTTGAAATATTACATGTCCCTTTCTTTTCCCTTTTGTTTACAAGTTAGGCTAATTTGCGAGCCTAACATTCTATATGAATTATGTGAATGAATAACGGGGGAGACGTTGGGAAAAAAATATTAAACTACATGCTATTGGCATAGATTGGCTCATAATCAT
The DNA here is from genome assembly GCA_030737875.1 of Allium sativum. Lineage (NCBI taxonomy): Eukaryota > Viridiplantae > Streptophyta > Magnoliopsida > Asparagales > Amaryllidaceae > Allium > Allium sativum. Next base: position 577,655,096 of record CM060915.1, on the reverse strand, counting down.
GTAAATGATTAGTAGCATGAAATGGTAGAATTTGTATACCTAGAATTATGGACATAATTTAGAGGGTAAATAGGGCATGACTTGAATTGACAACACTGGTGGATAATTTACATATAAACATAAATTGTAAATATGTAAATTAATTAAAAGATGAATATGCCTAACCTGAGGTTAGATTGAGTTACGGTGTAAGACTACCCGGAACCGCCCGGAACATCCAGCAACTGTAACAATATAGATCTAATGTAAGAGGTTAGCGCATTAAGCTCAAAAACCCGAGGTTAGATTGAGTTGCGGTGTAAGACTGCCCGGCACATCTAGCGACCGCAACAATATAGATCTAATGTGAGAGGTTGGTGCTTTAATGAATGAATTAAAGCTAAGAAACAAGACAGGCTAAGAATGGTATGGTTAAGTTAACACAAGAAGGCAACACTTAACCAATGTAACATGACAAGTGGTAGGGTTAAGTAACACAAGAGGGCAACACTTAACCAATGTAACATGACAAGTGGTAGGGTTAAGTAACACGAGAGGGAAACACTTAACCAATGTAACATGACAAGTAGTAGGGTTAAGTAACACAAGAGGGCAACACTTAACCAATGTAACATGACAAGTCGAAGGGTTAAGTAACACAAGAGGGCAACACTTAACCAATGTAACACGATAAGTGGTAGGGTTAAGTAAACACTTAACCAATGAACGAGTTGGGTTAAGTTAATGGGAAACTCTTAACCAATATAATATGATGAATGAATAGGGTCAAGTTAATAGGAAACACTTAACCAATTACAACGTGATGAATGAGAAGGGTTAAGTTAATAAGAAACACTTAACCAACATGATATGACGTGTGGATGGGTTAAGTTAACTTGAATGGATGGATAACACTTAGCCAATTTTGGGGGTATATGAATAGACCCTAGGAAACCCTGGTAACGGGGACCCATTTCAGCAGTAACCCACATGGATGTATCATGGTACCCTGAGCTAGGCAGGGTGGGGTATGATTACTGGGCTGATTATAAGCGTTCAAAATAGCGGCAGGGGGTGCAGCAGTGTAGTTACGACGGAGTATAGGCGTGCACGTGCTCCAGCGTGGAAAAGCAGGCACTGGGCATTAGTAGTATACACTGTGCATCTAGAATTTGTGTCGGGTTGCTATCATAGGGATTGATACACCTTATGGTGGGACCAGCACAAGGTATCTACACGAAGAGAGGGCCGACTGACATAGACACAAGGAAAATTAATACAAGTAGGGAGCCGATCGATAGGGTAGTAAGGGTACATCTAACATCTTCATGGCAATTAGGCTGGTTGAGGTAAGATCCTCATACTAGATGTACACCTGAAGGCTACCACAATTGCGGGGTTGGATCACCTTATTTTATAACACAGGATACTAGTTGGGACACTAGTAGGGGATATGGATCCTTTTTCATAGGATACTAGTTGGCACACTAGTAGGGAATACGAATCGTTCATTAAAAGACACTCGTTAGGATGCTAGTTGGGTGGTGCAGAGAAAATGGGAAATCAGAGAATGAACTGAAGCGCATTCAGTGTATCTTACCTTGTCATATCTAACGATCATCATATGTTGTCTTGCTATGCTTATTATCATGGTTATGTCTGTTATTCAGTTTATTCATGTCATGATCCTTTTACCTGTTTGCAAGCTGAATAATCACTGGACTTACCAGACTTATGTCTGACCCGTTTTCTTTCGCCTTCTTTTCTTCCGTCCCCCCCCCCCAGGTTCATCGGGAGGGAATACTACCACTTAGCTCAGTTTTATTCCCAAGCTCGAAGATAGGCGATGTATTGCTTTGGACTCTCTTTTCCACTGCTATGGCTGGCTGTTGCTTTATTAGGGAATATCATTGTCATTTTATTCTTCTTTATTTTGTTAAACAAGACAGATGCTTTGTTGTAATGGGTATTGGAAGACAATCTTTGTACAAGCTATTTTATCAAGCTGTTGTTTATCAATAAAGTAAAGTTTTATTTCTTTTCCTCTATTTAAATTTTGTCTGTTTTGTAATTTATCTGTTCTATACACTCATGACGCTCCACTGAAGTTAATGTATTCCCTTTGTGAGTGACCTTAACGGAGGTGGGGTGTTACACGTGGTATCAGAGCTGAAGGTTACCGGAACAAATAATGGATTTTGAAACCCGTTTTCAAAAGCATTTTTATAAAGAATTATTTTTAAAAACATGTTTTAAAGAAGCGTTTTTCAAGAGAAAGGAATTTTTTTAAAAAGGCATATTCCCCAAACCTATATGCACTATCTTTCGATTCTCTATTTGAACCTCTTCTTCCTTTCTTTTCGCCATAGTTTCGTAGGCATACGACACATGTCGAGGGCAAAGTATTGCCCAACCTCCATCTGTAGCCGCAGTAGTTTCACCTGCGGCTAATCTTCTTTTCAAGCTTTGTAGGTTGCCATGCGATGGAGGTAGTTTCGAGAAACTTGTCAGCAAGCTACACAAGGATAGTAAGGATAAGAATAAGGGAGTTTGGGCTAAGGAGCACAAGCCCAAGGATAAGAAGCTTATTGATATGGCTTAATCCACGTAGAAGGAAAAGGTGAAAAGAAAGAGGCCAAAGTGGAAGAATCACAAACAAGGATTGGAATATAAGAAGGGTGGAAGAAATAATAGATTCCACGACAAGAGGAAGTGTCGTTTATGTGGTATAGCGGGTTATTTAATTGTAGGAAGAAGAAGATAGGTGGTTGTTTTCAGTATGGTGAAGCAGGGCATCTTATCAAGGATTGCCGAACGACAAGGACAAGGGCAAATGAGATAATCTTCTAGCGGGCAACTGCATGCTCTCATTGCTAGTGTACCTAAGAGAGGTAGGAACGTTTCTGTTGAGAGTTTAGTTTTTCTTTTTAATCATCCTGTTAGAACTTTGTTTGATTCTGGTGCTTCACATTCTTTTCTATCTGCTTCCATAGTTAAGTCTCTGCACCTTAATACTTGTATAGTAGAGGATCCCATTATTGTCTCAAATCCAATTGGTGGTTCGGCTCGTTTATCTATGATTTGTTTGGATTTGGTAATATCAATAATAAGCATTGAGTTTAGATGTAATGCTTACGTTTTTGGTTTCATGGGATATGGGTTGATTCTAGGGATGGATTGGTTATCCAGTAATGGTTCCGTTCTCGATTGTGGAGGGAGGGTAGTTAGTCTTTTGACTCGCCTCGGTAATACCCTCGAAATCTCGTGTAACCCTAAGGGTTCTGTCATGCTTAGTTACCTAGAATCTATTGATTCATCTGTTGATAATTTGTGATCCGCTAGAGTAGTCCATGAGTACACAGATGTTTATTTTAGGTTAGGGGTTTGCCCCCTAAAACGCGAGATAGACTTTCGCATCTATCTAGTTGACAATGCAAATCCAGTTGCATTACTGTACGACACATGACTCCAAGGAAAAGGAAGAGCTCAGTAAAAGAGTTACTTGAGAATGGGTTCATAATGCGGAGTATTTTTGAATGGGGTGCTCCAGTAATTTTTGCTACAAAGGCGGATGGTTCACTTCGCTTGTGCATAGATGATATTTTGGTTTTCTCTAAGAATGAGGAAGAACATGCTTTGCATTTAAGAGAAGTCATGGATACACTTCGAGCACATCAACTTAAGGCGAAGTTCTCCAAAATGTCATTTTTGGAGAGATGAAGTAAGGTTTCTAGGACATGTAGTGTCCAAAGAAGGGATAGCAGTAGAACCCGCAAAAGTAGTTGCGATGCAAGACTGAAAGGTCCCAAGGAATGCAACAGAAGTAAGAAGCTTTCTTGGACTAGCGGGTTAATATATGAAGTTCATTAAGAACTTTGCGAAGGTATTATCCCCACTTACTGGATTAACGAAGAAGAATCTAACCTTTTCTCAGGATATTGATCGTGATGTCGCTTTCCAACGATCAAAGAGAGGGCTCTTACAACGGCCCCAGTTTTGACTTTTACCTTACGGTAGTAAAAGGTTTACAGTATATACGGATGCATGCGGCCCGGGACTAGACGCCATTTTGATGTTAGAAGGAAGGGTAAGGTCGTAGCGGATGCCTTAAGAAGAAAAAGGTTGACTTCAAGTCCTCTTTATGTGAAAAGGAAAAGTTCAGAATACATATCAACCTTTGATTTTAAAAACCTTCGGTTAAGTTAGTAGTTGGCGTCGCTAGGAGTAAGACCTATGCTTTTGAATCAAATAGGGACTTCACAAAGAAAAGACTCTCAGATAGTTGACGCAATGGATAAGTTAAGTAGAGAAGAGACCTCTAATCACCTTAATAACAACACTTGGTAACATGGTTAGCATCTGTTTATTTTTAAGAGATAGTTCTTCCACATGGAATACCCTCTAGTGAATTTTGGAAGACTTTTTGGAAGACCTTTTGAGGAAATGTTAGAATGACACAGTAGAAGTGCCGAGTATACTAGAAGGAGAAGGGGTAGAACGAGAGGCGACAGTGAAATGAGTTCTAACTCATATTTTGAAAACAGAAATTAAGAAGCTACGCAATAGATAAGTTAAGACAGTCAGAGCACAATGGAGTGAAGCTCAAGAAGATAGGACTTAGAAGACTGAAGACTAGATACGCGCATCATACCCTTTTTGAGGGTATATCCTTGATCTCTCCCTTTTTCTGTAAAGTTTATTTGCATGTAGTCTTTATCTTTTAAGTATATCCTCTCGGTCCTATCCTCGATCCTTAGGTAGAAGCCAATGGATGTAAACATGTGTTTGAGACATGTTATGTTTGGTGGATGCAAGTGGATGTAAGTGGATGTAAGTGTTTGCTAGTGGTTGCTCGTGGATGCATATACACACAAATTAGGCACTAGATCGGCTCCGTCACTTCCATATTGCATATGCATGAGTGGATTTTTATATACATGGATTGAAACTTGATGTGTTGTCATATGGATGTTGCATTTGAATGTATGGTTGTGCACTCATATAAAAATGATATGTATCAATAGGGTTCTTTTGCATACATAATGGACGCATGGCACTATCATGAATTGCATTAAGGAGATCAACTGAATCAGTAGACCGCCTGATTTTGCATTTGAGTAAGGACATATACACACACTATGCATATAATCATGAAAGCATTAGTGTAACACCCCACGTCCATTAATGTCACTCACAAAGGGAATGCATTAACTTCTATGGAGCGTTTTAAGTGCGTATAGAACAGAAACTTAACAACAAGACAGATAAAAACAGTACTTAAAATTTTAAAATTTTATTCATTGCAGCGGTAAACACATAAGTTTGATTACATCATCAAAAACCAGAGTCAAAGTACATAATATCCATCTTGACTAAATCAGAGTACATAAATTGAAAGACATAACCCCAACACAAAATAGCCATAAATAAGATAGGCTGAACTTTTACTTCAGCGGTCCAAGCAACTTCTAAAAGCAAGAGATACAGCTGTCCAAAATCAAGTTCCACTGGTGCTAGTTCCACCCTGAGCTTCTTGGGGGGGGGGGAGGAATAAAAGAGGTGGAAACAAAGGGGGTCAGACATAAAGTCTGGCGAGTGCGATAACTTTAACAATATAATTATCAAAATAACTAAGCTAAGGCATAAGTTGGAAAATAAGGAAATGACTGTGAACAATTGGGTATGGTAGAGAAAACTAAAGGAAATAAGATGAACAAAGATAACGTTAAAGGCGCACCTAGTCACTATAAGATAATTACTACACTGCACCACACCAAACACCCTAAAAGTTGATCCCGCCTACAAAACTTTAATAATGATAATGGTAGTTTCGTGTACCCCTAGTTGCCTTCATAGGTGCCGCCTGCCCCTATCTCCACTAGGTGTACCCACTACCCCCATACGATCGGCTCCCTATCTTTTAGATACCCGTGCTGGTCCCACAGTGGGGTGTATCACTGCCCAAAGTGGCAACCTGATACCACCAAGTTGCACGGCTTATACCTACACGATGCAACAACGTCTTACCTACCAGCCCGGGCCCACACACGCACATGAACCCGTTGGACTTTCGTTGCCACCGCTAACCCGTTTTGGCCTCTTACAGTCAAGCCCAGTATGTGTGTCCGGTCCCAGACTTGGGTCGAGCCCAGAAAGATACTTATGGTTTACTGGTTGAAACGGGCCCTCATTACTTGACACAAGCTATCCACCTAAGCTTGGTCCCCTCTAGTACGTCCCACTTAACCCTCATCTTATTCATGTCCACTCACAAGTTTCAATTTTGGTTAAGTGTTTCTAATCGTATTTCACAAGCCATCCAAGGCACCCACTTAACCCCTATGTCCCACCACATGTTTATCTGGTTAAGTGTTTCTTAATTCCTTAAAACCGTAACCTTGTAAAGACCTCCCACATTAGACTGGCATTTGTGGCAGCTGGATTTGCCGGGCGGGTCCGGGCAGTCTTACACCACAAACGAGGCTAACCTCGTGTCTCTACAACTGTTACGCATTTAATTCATGCCCTTGACCTCTCACATTAGACTAGCATTTGAGGCTGCTGGATTTGCCGGGCGGGTCCGGGAGTCTTACACCACAAAAGAGCCTAATCTCGTGTCTTAGGCGATTAATTATACATAATTAATTATCCCCACAATTTGAATTAATTTCCCTATTCAAATTATCAATCAATTCCAAATTTAACTATGTCCATAATTGACTCAATTATGTCCATCTATTTATGGTATGCAAAATTATACCAATTAACATCACAAATTGATTTGATGCCATTTAAGGCATCTATGCCAATTCTCAATATTAAATCTTTTAGTATTATCCCTTCGCCCCACGTTGTACGTTCGTTCGTTTAATCATGAAATATACGTTAGACTCGAATAGTCTAACTTATGGAATAAAGAGAAAACATCACAACATGCATAAAATAAAAACTAGATCTAAACATAAGGGGTGAACTTGCATGTGTGAATAAGGTTTTCCACCTAAAACTTGCATAGGCCAAAGTCACAAACTTGCACAAAACTACATATGTCGTAGATCTAAATCTAAAGGTGTAAACTTGTTTAGGTAATAGTCACAAACTTGCATAAACCATGTATGTCATAGATCTAATCATAAGGTGTAAACTTTTATAGGCAATAGTCACAAAGGTTCATACTCCAAATATATATATACTTGCATGTGTGATTTATGCAACATGAACTATGATGTAAACTTGCATCTAAACATGTAAAATAAGATCTACATGTAAACTAGCATGTAGAATTTTGTATACTAGCATATAACTCACACATGTCATAGCCTAACTTTAGATCCAATTTACACATAAAATAGATGTCATGAAACATGTGAGGTTGTATATAATTTTCATTAACTTGCATATGATCCATGTCTCAATTAACATCCTAACTTGTATGTAGAATTATCAAGTTAAACTTACATATGACTTAACATATGAATTAGTTCCACAAACAAAACCAAACTAGCATATGAAACATCATTATGAATTGATTGTACATAAGCCAATAATTAACATAGATTTACAAAATAACATCATAGCTTTACAACATAGATAATAACATCACAGCTTTACAACATAGATAATAACATAACGGTCAATGATTCACAACATAACCCTATACTCCCAAATCATAACTCAACCAAATTAAATTGTTAATTATCTTATTAAAGAAATCGAACTCACAACTCAAAGAAGGTCTTGAGTTCTGGAATCTGAGTTCTGAAATTGGTTTAGCTCGCCTTTGTAGTAGATTCGTTATTGCTTAGATTAGAGTTGAATTGAATTGAATTGATTAGCTTTTCTTCCTCTCTAATTGGTGGCAGCTACTCTAGGTTGCAAGGTGATAGCATGACGGCCATGATTTTAATTTTTATTTGATTTTAGGGTTTGAGTTTACACACGTTTTTATAGAATTTAGGATTAATTTAGGCCATCCGATCACCCTAGATTTAACCACAACCATTCAGTCAAGATAGGCTGACAAGTCAGCCCTAATGACTCAGCTAGGAGTCAGAAAATCGTCATCAACCAAATCTTCCCGGGGGGGGGGGGGGGAGGTCGACCCCTTGGTCGACCTGTGTGGGTAGGTTGACCCCCAGGTTGACCTGGCCCTGGCGGAAATTTTCCCGCCTAGCCCATCTGAGTTTGAAATTTGAATTTTTGAAATCTGTTTTGAATTTTAGTGAAACTTTCGAAGGCCATAACTTCTTCATACGAAGTCCAATTCACGCAAACTCAGACTCTATCTCAACCAAAATTCCGAGACGAACACAATGGCACAACCCGTTTCCCTTAATTCTCACATCTGAGATTAATTATTCTTTAATTTGTGAACATTAATATTGAAAATTACGGGGTGTTACAATTAGAAATCTTTTTAAGGACAATGGATGCCTGTGATTGAATGGTTGAGTAGATGGATGTTGGATGGTAGGATATGCAATCTTCTTGACTTGAGGATTTCGGGGACGAAATCCTTTAAGTAGGGGGGAATGTAACACCCCGTAATTTTTAAAATAGGACATAAGAGATAATTAAAGAATAATTAATTATTAAAAGAAGAATTAGATAAAATGGGTTACGCCATTTGCGTTCATCTCGGAATTCTGCTTGAGATAGAGTCCGAGTTTGCGTAAAACGGATAACGTATGAAGAAGATATGGACGAACGAAGTTAGGTAGAAAAACCGGAAACATGCCAGAATACACTGGCGCACTTGTGAAGTGCGCCAGTACAAAAATGCACTGGCGCACTTGTGAAGTGCGCCAGTACAAAAATTCACTGGCGCACCTGCCAAGTGCGCCTATACCGAGGGCCATCCAACACAACATTCTGGAGTGTTCTGTGATGACGTGTCTTGTTCTGATTTGCTAGATGACCTGTCTTCGAGCTGTGTGACTCTGATGACTCCTAGGTTGATCTAAAGGCTAGAATTAATCCTAGACATCTATATATACGTGGCTAAACCTAAACCCTAACATCATAACCCTAAAACTGTGGTGCCATCATGATGTTTGTCTACAAGCTAGCCTAAGCCTCCATTCATCTACCCCAAACTAGAGAATCAAATTCAAACTAGGAATCAATTAAAAGAACTAGAGAATCAAACGCCTACAGCAAAGGATAGCTTTTCAAATTCAGAAATCAGATCCCAGAAATCAAGATCCGTCCTTTTGCAGTAAGTACAGTTATTGTTTAGATGTGAACACCTAATAAGAAATCATGATTGTTATAACTGGATCTAGAACTATGCCTAATTCTATTCGTGCCTATCCTTTTGTCAATTCTGAATTGCCTATGCCTGTGAAACTATTGTGATTGATGTAATGACACCTATCGTGCTTATGAGACTATGGTGATTGACATAATGAAACCTAACATGCCTATGAGACTGTTGGATTGACAAAATGGAACCTATCATGCCTATGGGACTGTTGTGATTGATTTATCATGTTGTACATCCTATGCCTATGAGACTATTGGACTGACACAATTGAACCACCATGCTGTATATGCAAATTACATGATAAGTTATGTTCATGCATGCTTACATGTTTAGATCCAAGCTAGTACCCATGTTTAAGATCTATATAAGTTCATGCTTATACAATTAGATCTATGCTAGTTCGCACGTTAATTGGATCTAATTTAAATGTATGATCACGTTTATGTGCTTAATTAAGTTTATATCATTATATCCCAAATTTATACTACACATATTGATCTATATTGTTTATGCCAGATGAAATATTACATGTCCCTTTCGTTTCCCTTTTGTTTATAAGTTAGGCTAATTTGCGAGCCTAACGTTCTATGTGAATTATGCGAACGAATAACGGGAGAGACGTTGGGAAAATATTAAACTACATGTTATTGGCATAGATTGGCTCATAATCATGTAAATGATTAGTAGCATGAAATGGTAGAATTTGTATACCTAGAATTATGGACATAATTTCGAGGGTAAATGGGGCATGACTTGAATTGACAAGACTGGTGGATAATTTACATATAAACATAAATTGTAAATATGTAAATTAATTAAAAGATGAATATGCCTAAACCAAGGTTAAATTGAGTTACGGTGTAAGACTGGCCGGAACCGCCTGGCACATCCAGCAACCGTAGCAATATAGATCTAATGAGAGAGGTTAGCGCATTAAGCCCAAAAACCTGAGGTTAGACTGAGTTGCGGTGTAAGACTGCCCGGAACCGCCCGGCACATCCACCGACCACAACAATATAGATCTAATGTGAGAGGTTGGTGCTTTAATGAATGAATTAAAGCTAAGAAATAAGACAGGCTAAGAATGGCAGGGTTAACTTAACACAAGAAGGCAACACTTAACGAATGTAACATGGCAAGTGGTAGGGTTAAGTAACACAAGAGGGCAACACTTAACCAATGTAACATGACAAGTGGTAGGGTTAAGTAGCATGAGAGAGCAACACTTAACCAATGTAACATGACAAGTAGTAGGGTAACACAAGAGGGCAACTCTTAACCAATGTAACGTGACAAGTCGAAGGGTTAAGTAACACAAGAGGGCAACACTTAACCAATGTAACATGACAAGTAGTAGGGTTAAGTTAACACTTAACCAATGAATGAGTGGGGTTAAGTTAATGGGAAACGCTTAACCAATATAATATGATGAATGAACATGGTTAAGTTAATAGGAAACACTTAACCAATTACAACGTGATGAATGAGAAGGGTTAAGTTAATAAGAAACACTTAACCAACATGACATGACGTGTGGATGGGTTAAGTTAACTTGAATGGATGGATAACACTTAGCCAATTTGGGGGGGGGGGGTATACAAATAGACCCTAGGAAACCCTAGTAACGGGGACCCATTTCAACAGTAACCCACATGGATGTATCACGGTACCCTGAGCTAGGCAGGGTGGGGCACGATTACTGGGCTGATTATAAGCGGTCTAAATAGCGGCAGGGGGTGCAGCAGTGTAGTTCCGACGGAGTATGAGCGTACATGTGATCCGGCGTGGAAAAGCAGGCACTGGGCATCAGTAGTATACATTGTGCATCTAGAATTTGTGTCGGGTTGCTATCATAGGTATTGATACACCTTATGGTAGGACCATCACAAGGTATCTACATGTAAGAGAGGGCCGACTGACACAGACACAAGGAAAATTAATACAAGTAGGGAGCTGATCGATAGAGTAGTAAGGGTACATCTAACATCTTCATGGAAATTAGGCTGGTTGAGGTAAGATCCTCATACTAGATGTACACCTGAAGGCTACCCCAATTGCGGGGTTGGGATCACCTTATTTTATAAAACAGGATACTAGTTGGGACACTAGTAGGGGATACGGATCCTTTTTCATAGGATACTAGTTGGGACACTAGTGGGGAATACAAATCGTTCATTAAAAGACACTAGTTAGGATGTTAGTTGGGTGGTGCAGAGAAAACGGGAAATCAGAGAAAGAACTGAAGTGCATTCAGTGTATCTTACTGTGTCATATCTAACGATCATCATTTGTTGTCTTGCTATGCTTATTATCATGGTTATGTCTGGTATTCAGTTTATTCATTTCATGATCCTTTTACCTGTTTACATGCTGAATAATCACTGGACTTACCAGACTTATGTCTGACTCGTTTTCTTTCGCCTTCTTTTCTTCTGTTTCTCTCCTCTCTCTCCCCCAGGTTCACAGAGATGGAATACTACCATTTTAGCTCAGTTTTCTTCCCAAGCTCGAAGATAGACGATGTATTGCTTTGGACTCTCTTTTCCATTGCTATGGCTGGCTCATGCTTTATTGGGGAATATCATTGTCATTTTATGCTTCTTTATTTTGTTAAACAAGACAGATGCTTTGTTGTAATGGGTATTGGAAGACAATCTTTGTACAAGCTATTTTATCAAGCTGTTGTTTATCAATAAAGTAAAGTTTTATTTATTTTCCGCTATTTAAATTTTGACCGTTTTGTAATTTATCTGTTCTATACACTTATGACGCTCCACTGAAGTTAATGCATTCCCTTTGTGAGTGACCTTAACGGAGATGGGGTGTTATAGAAGGAGTTGTGATGAGGGTGTATTGCAGTGGTTCTTGCTAGCGCTGCCGATCGTTGATAAGAGGCGTATGTTATTGTTGTGGTTTGAATGTGGTGATGTTATGTTGTTTTTATCTGGTGATTGTGGTGATTTACAACTTTGGGTATGGTGATTCCGATTGTAGCAGGGAATTGTTGGGGAGACTGAAACACCCCACCTCTGTTAAGGTCACTCACAAAGGGAATGCCTTAACTTTGGTGGAGGTTTATAAGTAAAAGCCACAGATATACTCAAGACAGATATAAATGCACACATATTTTAAAACAGCGGAAACCAAATAGACATTTATTTCATCAATACATGTTCAAACAAAACATTCCATAATTGTCTAAAAATACTTCCAACATTACAACCTCATACTGTCTTGATTATTAAAGAAGCATAAAACTTAAATAAAGTGACAAAAATCCCCATAGTGATATCCAAAGCCATAATCCGAGCAAAAGAGATCCAAATCTTACATCTACGTTCTTGGAGCTTGTAAAGAGTCTGACTGAGCTGAGTTGTTTCCTCCCTGTGGACCTAGGGGGGGACGAAAGAAAAGAAGACGAAAAGAAAATAGGGTCAGACATAAAGCCTGAGTAAATCTAGTAACTCTTCAGTATGTGAATAAGAAAAGGGCATGATAGATATAAACTGAAAATAGGAAAGTGTCACAAGCTAAGGAAGTATCGAATGTACTATCGCACCCGTACTATATCTCTGCACCTACTTGAGTTTATTCTAACTGGCACCCCATGGTGAGGGTGAAGTGATCCCCATTCTTATTAAAGATCGGCTCCTACTCGCGTTAACATGTGTCATACGGCCCCCAAGAATTGTAGATACCTATGCTGGTCCCACCATGGGGTGTATCAAGACCCATGGTGGCGGCCCCGACACAAATCCTAGAAGGCATAGGTTATACTACTGGTGTCCCCAGTGCCCTGGTTGTCTGCTCCGGAGTGTGTGCACGCCCGCACCCCGTTAGACCTGCACTGTGCACCCACCGCCGTCGTTTGACCACTTACAATCAGCCCAGTAATCGTGCTCCACCCTGCCTAGTTTCAGGGTACCGTTGATACCTAACTTTGGGTTACTGCTGAAACGGGTCCCTCGTTACCAGGATTTTCTAGTCAAACATGTTAAGTGGTTAAGTGTCTGTATTTACCTAACCCCACCCATCAATTCTTGTTAACATGTTGAATTTGGTTAAGTGTTATAGTTGACTTAACCCTACCATCTATCCTTAGCCTCTTAGGAGCACCAAACCACTCACATTAGACAGGTATTGCTACGGTTACTGGATGTGCCGGTCGGTTCCGGGCAGGTTTACACCGTAGCTCAGTCTAACCTCGGGTCCTTATAGGGCTCAATGCTTAACCAACCACATTGGATAGGTATTGTTGTGACTACTGGACAGCCGGGCGGGTCCGGGTGGGTTTACATCACAACTCAATCCAACCTCGGATTAAGCATATCGTGTTTTCTAAATTTACATATTTTATTACTTCTCAACTATATGTAAATGTCATATCTTTTATTTTTGGGTATTTCAATTCATACCGCTTATGTGTCATAATCATTGGCATGTGCCAAACATGCCAACATATATTTTCATATTTTACACCCAACGTTATTACCCCCGTTTGTTCGCAACGTTATAACATGTGTTGGGCTTGTCACAATTTAGCCCAACTTTATAAACGTGAGGAAAAGGGGAAATCATGAACATGTAATACATAAAGGTGTGTGGCACGTGAACTTGCAATTTGGCGATTCAACTAACATATAACATGGGTCATGTGAACTTGCATTCAAATCAAAGTATGACTAAGTAGGTGACATATGAAATGGCATAGTTTAGGCAAATACAAACTTGTGTTTAAACATGTTTAACTTGGCATAATATTGACCACAAAACTAGCATGTTATATTTTCATCAAAATGTACAATTTTATCATCTAATCATATAGCCTATTTCAACATGAACTTGCATAGTTTATGAAACCCAAACGATGTTTGATATAGAACCAATTATATTTTGCAAATAAACATGAACTTGCATAGTTTATGAAACATAGATCCAATTATACTTGCAAACATAGATCTAATTATACTTGCCAATAAACATAAAAATGATATCATAGGTTTTGGGTCATGTAGGCATAAAAGGTCTATAACATGTTCGTATAAATTCTAATTTACACTAAGGGAATATACATAGTCCATGCCATCAACATATACAAAAAGGGATCAATTCCTAGTTTTTGCCACAAACTTGCAAGTGCCATTGTTTTCATATACAATTGTTCAATAGGCTTGCATCAATCAATTTATGCCACAAACATCAATACACAAGTCATGATAGAACCATTACAATACACAAAAATTATAACAACACGATTCTATTTTCATTTACATCAAATCACATCACAGTTTTTATTCATATTCTGAAAGGTCATTATACTTACAACGAATGCAGAACCTTGAATTCTGGATTCTGAATTCTGAAATTGAGATGCGCTCCTTTGGGTAGACTAACGTTGCGTTGATGAATTTGACTAAACTTTAATCTTCTTCTAATTTGATTCGTCTCTTAGGCTTTTCTCTTGACGTCTATGTTCAATCCCTCCCTGGCAGCATGACGACTCCTTTCTTATTTTTTTATGTGAATTTCAGTTGAGACTTAGGGTGCTTTTATAGATTTTTAAATTGTTTTCAGCCGTCAGATGAAGACAGGAGGAATCCAGACCATACAAAGTTCAAAGAGCCAATCAAGAGGCGACACGTCAGCCTTAGTGACACACAGGGCCATAGAAATTCGAGCCAGAGCCAGACCTAGCCAGCCAGGTCGACCAGGCAGGTCGACACCCAGGTCGACTGCATGGTCGACCTAGGGGGACCAGGTCGACTGCCCAGTCGACCCTAGCGTCGACCTGGTCACTGGGCGGGAATTTTCCCGCCCAGCCCAGCTTGAGTTTGAATTTCGAAATTTGAATCCGAAACTGAGCTGTTTGAAATTTTGAATTTTATTCTGAAACTTCCGAAGGCCATAACTCCTTCATACGGAGTCCGATTCACGCAAACTCGGACTCTATCTCAAGCAGAATTCCGAGACGAACGCAATGGCGTGAGCCATTTCCCTTAATTCTTTCATTTAGAATTAGTTATACTTTAATTTGTGAATTTTACTGTTATGAAATACACGGGGTGTTACATTCTCCCCCCTTAAAAGGATTTCGTCCGCGAAATCTTTAAGTTAGGAAGAATGTATATCCTACCATCCAATCATCCATCTACTCAACCAACAAACACAGGTGTTCATTGTCCTTAAAGACTTCTAATGCTTCATGATCATATGCATAGTGTGTGTACATGTCCTTGTCTAATGCAGAAATCAGGCGGTCTACTGATTCAGTTGACCTCCTTAATGCGAATCATGTAAGTGTCATGAATCCATTATGTATGCAAATTTTTCCCTACTCATAATTCTATATGAGTGCACAACTATCCATACAAATGCGACAACCATAAGACAACATATAAAATTTCAACCACATACAAACGAGAATACATATGTGCATATGCAATATGAAGTGACTGAGCCGATCTAAAACCTAGGATGTGTGTGTATATGCATCCACGAGCAACCACTAGCAATCACTTGCAACCATTTGCAGCCATCATCCATAACATGTTTTCAAACACATGTTTTCATCCATCTGTTTTCTACCTAAGGATTTAGGAAAAGGACCGAGGAGATATACCTAAAAAGATAGATAAAGCATAACTTAAGGAAAAAGAGAGATCAAAGATGTACCCTAAAAAAGAAGAGGGTAGGCAGCGCGTATTCTGTCCTCAGTTTCCCAAGTCGCGTCTTCCTCAGCGTCACTCCACTGAACTTTAACGAGTTTGACTTCGCGGTTGCGTAGCTTTTTCACTTCAGTTCCTAAGATGCGGGTTGGAACTTTCCTCACAGTTGCTTCACGTTCCACATAGGCTTCTTTTAGAATGCTAGGTTCCACCACTTCCGCAGACTCATGCAAACACTTCCGGAAGTGAGAAACATGAAAGACGTTGTGAACTCCGGCCAGTCTCTCGGGTAGCTCTAATCTATAGGACATCTTCCCAACCTTCTCGGTGATAGGAAACGGTCCTACAAATCTTGGTGCTAGCTTTCCTGCGGATCCAAAGCGAACGACGTTCCTTAAAGGAGATACCTTAAGGAAAACCCTGTCCCCAACCTCAAACTCAAGGTCGGTCCTTCTTTTGTCGGCATAGGATTTCTGTCTGTCTTGGGCAGTCTTCATTCTCCTATGTATCAAGTCCACTTTCTCCAAAGTCTCTCGAATCATGTCTGGCCCAAGTATAAGCTTATTTGTAGACTCCCACCAACAAGTTGGTGATTTGCACGTTCTTCCATACAAGGCTTCGAAGGGTGCCATACATATGGTAGCTTGGTAGCTGTTGTTGTAGGCAAATTCTACTAAAGGAAGGTGATACTCCCACGTCCCTCTAAAGTCAAGAACACAAAGTCTTAAAAGATCCTCCAAAACTCTATTCACCCTTTCCGTTTGGCCATCGGTTTGGGGGTGATAGGCCGTGCTCAAACATAACTGTGTGCCTACAGCTTCTTGCAGACTCCGCCAAAACTCACTTGTGAAGATAGGGTATCGGTCACTAACAATGCTGGAGGGTATCCCATGGAGTCGAACTATTTCCTTGAGATAAAGAGATGCTAGAGATGCGGCAGTCCTTCTACTCTTTATAGGTATAAAGTGGGCGCTTTTAGTAAGCCAATCCACTATTACCCAAATGCAAGTGTTGCCTCTTCTCGACCTAGGCAGTTCATCAATGAAGTCCATTGAAATGCTATCCCACTTCCACTGTGGGACCTCTAAAGGATGAAGTAGTCCTCCAGGCTTTTTCTGTTTCGCCTTGACCCGTTGGCAGGTCATGCACTTAGAAACGAAATATGCCACGTCTTGCTTCATGCCGCTCCAAAAGAAAGTCCTTTTTATATCCTTGTACATCTTATCACCGCCAGGGTGTATAGTCATCTTGGAATGGTGCGTTTCCTCGAGAACCTTCTTTGTCAACTCCCTTGCTTGTGGGACGCATAATCTTCCATCTCGCCTCAGCCAACCCTTATTATCGATGGCGTATCTACTGAGGTGACTAGAAGTCTCACCCCTAATAAGTTTATCAATCACATCAACATGCTGAGGGTCTTCACGTTGTGCACCCCCTATTGAGTCCAAGAGAGTAGGGCGTACTTCGAGAGATGCTAGCAAACCTGGTACAAAATCCGAGGAGGGCCTAAAATTAAAACTGGCTATATACTCCAAGCTTTGCCTTTCTATGAAGAGTGGGCTTAGGGTCAGTTTATTTCGGCTCAACGCGTCTGCTACTACGTTGCCTTTGCCGGGAGTATAGGAAATTTCAAAGTCATACGAGGCAAGAAACTCCATCCATCTTTGCTGCCTTAAGTTAAGATCCTTCTGCGAGAAGAGATATTTCAACGATTTATGGTCAGTGTATAATTCGAACTTCTCACCTAGGAGATAATGGCGCCAAGACTTAAGCGCAAAGACGATGGCGACTAACTCAAGATCGTGGGTTGGGTAGTTCTTTTCATGAACTTTCAATTGTCTTCCGCCATAAGCTACTACCCTTCCTTCTTGCATTAGAACAGCTCCTAGTCCCGTTCCACATGCATCCGTGTATACTGTGAACATTTTGCTTCCATCTGGCAAGGTCAGAACTGGGGCTGTTGTGAGAGCCCTTTTTAATCGTTGGAAAGCAAACTCGCAGTCCAAATCCCAAGTGAACGCCAGATTCTTCTTTGTTAGCCTTGTGAGTGGGGCTGAGATTTTTGCGAAATCCCTAATAAACTTTCGGTAAAACCCGGCTAGCCCAAGAAAGCTTCGAACTTCGGTTGCATTTCTTGGTGTCTTCCAATCTTGCACTGCCACCACTTTTGCAGGGTCCACGGCCAACCCCTCTTTGGACACTATATGCCCCAGAAATCTTACCTTCTTTCTCCAAAAGTGGCACTTGGAGAATTTGGCTTTTAGCTGATGTGAACGGAGAGTTTCCATGATTTCTTTCAGATGTTGAGCATGCTCTTCCTCATTCTTTGAGAAGATTAAGATATCGTCTATGAAGACAACCACGAATTTGTTGAGGAATTCTCTGAACACCCTGCTTATAAGATCTACGAAATAAGTGGGTGCATTTGTCAAGCCGAAAGGCATGACAAGCCACTCGAAGAAACCATCTGGGGTTCTGAACGCCGTCTTATCAATGCTATCTTCAGCTACTCTTAGCTGATGGAACCCAGTTGCCAGATCAAGTTGGAAGAAGACCGACGCTCCTACAAGCTGATCAAACAAATCGTCGATTCGGGGAAGAGGTGGCCTATTTTTCTTGGTCAATTTGTTTAACTCCCTATAGTCGATGCAAAGGCGAAGCGAACCGTCCGCTTTGGTTGCGAACACCACTAGAGCACCCCATTCCGAAATGCTCCGTCTAATGAACCCCTTTTTGATAAGTTCTTTCACCTGCTTGCTGAGCTCCTTTCTCTCCTTTGGAGCCATGTGTCTGACAGGTAAAGCTACAGGCTTTGCATTATCCACAAGATATATGCGGAAGTCTATTTCCCGCCTCGGAGGTAAGCCTTTCACCTCCTCAAAGACATCTGGATATTCCCGGACTACTCTAACTGATTGCAAATTCTCATCAGAAGCATCAAGCGACTCTTGATAACTAAGCATAATAGCATTCAAGGGATTACAAGAAATTTCTAGAGTGTTACCAAGCCGAGTCAAGAGTCTAACTACTCTTTTCTCACAATCAAGGATGGCCCCATTACTGGATAACCAGTCCATGCCTAAGATCAAACCATATCCCGAGAAGCCCAAGACAAAGGCATTACAACTAAACTCAACACTGAGAATAGAGATTTTCAAACCCAAACAAACCATTGACAAGTAAGCGGAGCCCCCAATTGGATTTGAAACTACTAAGGGATCTTCTACCATACTAGTATCAAGATGCAGAGATTCTACTAAGGCAGATGAAATAAAAGAGTGTGATGCGCCAGAGTCAAAAAGTGTACGAACTAGATGATCATAAAGATAGACTACACTTTCTACAAAAATATTACTACCTCGTTCCTGCTGAGGTGCCACTAGCGCATGAACCTGACCCCTTGAAGTGGATCCGGCTTTCTGTCCCTGCCCTTTCTTCTTTGGACAGTCCTTAGCTTGGTGTCCAGTTTCTCCACAATGGAAGCAACCACCCATCTTCGCCTTCCTTTTCCGGCAGTCTTTTGATATATGGCCCACAATGCCACAGAAATTGCACCTTCTCTTCTCACGGGGGTTATTATTCTTTCCTCCTTTCTTGAAGTCTGTTTTCTTTGTTTGTAGACCCTCCTTCTTCTCTTCCACCTTAGTTTCTTTCTTGCCGTGGTCTTCCTCGTGTAGTAACGACATGTCCACCAAGCTTTCATAAGCCGCTCCTGTGGATACATGGGTCATCGCAAGGCTGTGTAGAGGCTCATTCAAACCTTTGACGAAGCGAAGCACCTTCTTGTGTTGGGTGTTTACTAAGTCTAGCCCAAATCTGGGCAGCTGATTAAACTGATTAACATACTCCCTGATTATCATACTTTCCTGTTTCAGAGTTAGGAACTTCTCTATTTGCAGGCTCCTTTCAGCTTGGGAGAGGAATTTCATCTCAAATCTTGTCCTGAAGTCTTCCCATGTTTCCACCGCCCTCTGAGCATTAGTAACTTCCCACCAATAGGAAGCTTCATCCTTAAGTAAGCACACCGCAAGTTGTATCTTTTGCCTGTCATCCACTCCAAAGATAACAAACAAATCCTGTCTCCTTTAGCCAGTTTCTTGCTCCTACAAAGGACTCTGTTCCATAAAAGTCTTTTCCACCCATAGCCTTGAAGTATCTACATGTTTTTGCGATGGCATTTCCACGAGGAGGAGGAGGAGGAACCGCGGCAACTGGAGGAGGGATGTCTGCTGGGCCCGCGCCATTGGCCCTTGCTTCTAAGTACCTCCTAAACCAGCCGGGAATCGACACTCCTTCTGGAAGGTTAAGGTCTCCAGACATGCTGAAACAGAAAGGAAAAATTCAAAACGAAGGATAGAGAAGGATAGATAGGGCACATGGCTTTGGGGGATTTTGTCTTTTTATAAATATAACACTTTTTCTATAAAAAATGCTTCTTTAAACTTTCTTTTTGAAAACAATTTCAAAAACTTTCATCTTGTATGGTAAACCTATGCTCTGATACCAAGTGAAACACCCCACCTCCGTTAAGGTCACTCACAAAGGGAATGCCTTAACTTTGGTGGAGGTTTATAAGTAAAAGCCACAGATATACTCAAAACAGATATAAATACACACATAGTTTAAAACAGCGGAAACCAAACAGACTTTTATTTCATCAATACATGTTCAAACAAAACATTCCATAATTGTCTGAAAATACTTCCAACATTACAACCTCATACTGTCTTGATTATTGAAGAAGCATAAAACTTAAATAAAGTGACAAAAATCCCCATAGTGATATCCAAAGCCATAATCCGAGCAAAAGAGATCCAAATCATACATCTACGTTCTTGGAGCTTGTAAAGAGTCTGACTGAGCTGAGTTGTTTCCTCCCTGTGGACCGGGGGGGGACGAAAGAAAAGAAGACGAAAAGAAAATAGGGTCAGACATAAAGCCTGAGTAAATCTAGTAACTCTTCAGTATGTTAATAAGAAAAGGGCATGATAGATATAAACTGAAAATAGTAAAGTGTCACAAGCTAAGGAAGTATCGAATGTACTATCGCACCCGTACTATATCTCTGCACCTACTTGAGTTTATTCTAACTGGCACCCCATGGTGAGGGTGAAGTGATCCCCATTCTTATTAAAGATCGGCTCCTACTCGCGTTAACATGTGTCATACGGCCCTCAAGAATTATAGATACCTGGTCCCACCATGGGGTCTATCAAGACCCATGGTGGCGGCCCCGACAAAAATCCTAGAAGGCATAGGTTATACTACTGGTGTCCCCAGTGCCCTGGTTGTCTGCTCCGGAGTGTGTGCACGCCCGCACCCCGTTAGACCTGCACTGTGCACCCACCGTCGTCGTTTGACCGCTTACAATCAGCCCAGTAATCGTGCCCCACCCTGCCTAGTTTCAGGGTACCGTTGATACCTAACTTTGGGTTACTGCTGAAACGGGTCCCTCGTTACCAGGATTTTCTAGCCAAACATGTTAAGTGGTTAAGTGTCTGTATTTACCTAACTCCACCCATCAATTCTTGTTAACATGTTGAATTTGGTTAAGTGTTATAGTTGACTTAACCCTACCATCTGTCCTTAGCCTCTTAGGAGCACCAGACCACTCACATTAGACAGGTATTGCTACGGTTACTGGATGTGCCGGTCGGTTCCGGGCAGGTTTACTCCGTAGCTGTAACACCCTACCTCATCCAATGTCACTCTTGCAAGCACACTAGCTTTGAAGGGGCGTTAAACAAGGTAAACATGCATGCAGATATCACAAGACAGAACATATAAGTAAAACAGAGTAAATAAAGCAGCGGGTAAAAACTAACATTTCAAAACCGTAGTCAAGTTACATCAAAGTACTTGGTCATTATTTTTCCCACAAAACAAAGTCTAGAAACATAAACTGGAAATAACATAAAGTAACTATCCCCAAAGTAGAAGTAGTAAAGCCATCGCAAGCTCAAGTCCAAACCGTACATGAGCTATCCAGAAAAGCAGCTAAAGATCCAAGCTAGGTGCTAGTGTTCCCACCCTTAGAACCTGGGGGGGGGGGGGAAACGAAAGAAAAGAGGCGAAAGAAAATGGGTCAGTCAAAAGATTGGTAGGTCCTATCTACTATTAGTATAAAAACTAATAAAGTTAACTGGACATGTAAAACAGAGATGAAACATAGGATGATAACTGGCATGGTGAAAAAGTAACAAGATAGATCAAGTGTGGCATCGCATATACAAGGTTAATTTTTTTGCACCAAGTGTACTAGTATTCCAACCCATGTCAAGTATAAGCAAGAAGTGATCCCTTGGCCCAATCTTGGCCCCATATCACGAGATGACCTAAATCAAGGTCCAACTACACGGTCTAGTCGATCGGCTCCCTAAAAGCCTAACTCGTCAAGTGTCGGTGTCATACGGCCCAATCACGAAGTGTAGTCAAACTGTGCTAGGTCCACCCTAGGGTGTATTAAGCCCTAGGGTGCCAACCACGGACACAAATCAAGCACGCACAGTCCAAACCTACTGGTCCCCGTGTCTGCTTTTTCAACTCCGGACTATGTGCACGACCATAGTCCGCCTGAACCTACACCGGCGCACCTACTCAGCCGTCGTTTTGGTCACTTACATGTTAGCCCAGTAATCGTGCCCCACCCTAGCCTAGTCCCTAGGGTACCATGATACAACCAAGAGGGTTACTGGTGAAAAGGACCACGTAACTAGGGTTTCTAATGGGTTAAGCGTGGTTAACCCTATCCAATCAAGTATCAAGTTGGTTAAGTGTACCCAAGGTTCATGACTTAACCCTATCAACCCATCGTGTTTAATTGGTTAAGTATTCAAGTGGTCCATGACTTAACCCTACCATGTGGCATTAATTAATTTAATGCACCCAACCTCTCACATTAGACCTTGTTGTGGTTACTAGTTAAGCCGGGCGGGTCCGGGTAGCTTTACACCACAACTTAGTCTAACCTCGGGTTTCAAGTGCGACATGACCAACTACTCACATTGGGTTCTATTGCTTGTAGCCACTAGTTAAGCCGGTCGGTTCCGGGTAGATTTATGCTACAAACTCAACCCAACCTCGAGTTGGCCATTCTCATGTTTTCTAGAAGTCATGTCCAAGTTCATGTTCATGTTTCAAGCATAATCACATGTCATATTTCGTGTCATCTTTTCAAGTCATGTTTTTATGTCATTTTAGTTTACCCATAACGTAACCCCATCGCATGTAAGTTCGCATAAACGCAAATAGATCTCAAAGAGGGAACTTAGAAGCATGACATAATTAATAAGGTTTGGCCACAAGTTGAACATGGTGGCATATGAGGCAAATGTGTTCATAAACTTGCATATTACATTATAAGCCTCAAAACATGCATGATATCAACTTTAGCAAAATAGGTGAAACATGGTCATAAATGACATAGGATGATAGCTAGTGATTCGCATATAACATCATATGCAAGATAACATAAGGGTTATGAGAGTTTCTATGTTGCTTTATGCAACATTTCAAATCAAAGCTCATAGCTTTCTATGCACAAAGTCAAGGTGATAGCTTTTCAAACATGCATAGAATAAATCTATGCATAACATGATAGAATCAAAGCACAAATCATATTTAGGCCCAAACTCAAACTTGCAACATGTCATATTTAACTTCATAGTTAGAATCTAAGAGTAGAATAGGGCTTACAATGCTATGAAGACTTATAAAATAAAATAAGATTGAGACGAAGCCACTAGCAACTCTAAAAACCCCCAAATAATAAGCTCCAATGAAAATCCTTGAGAAATAAGAAGAAGATCCTTGCTTTGATGAAGAAAGATTGAACTTTGGCCTTGAATCAAACTTAGAAACTCTCAAACAAGCTTAGGAACTCTCATATGAATGAAGATGGAGACTATGACAAGAGGGTAGAGGCCATGATTAAACATTTTGGCATAACCTAGTTGTAGGATTGATTTATGATGGTTTAGGCTAGGTATTAGGGTCCTTTTTATAGAAGTTTAGGTTAGTTTAGGCCATAGGATTAACCCTAATTCAGATCTGAGCCATTAAAATCCGTCACAAGCCCTAAAACATGTCTTGAGGAACAAGTCAGGTGCACCCAGGCCAAACTGGCCGAACCACCATGTCGACACCCGTGTCGACTGGGCAGTCGACACGGCCCTGGGTGTGTCGACACCCCAGTCGACATGGGGGTTGGCGGGAATCTTCCCGCCTGGCCTGTCTGGGTTGGATTTTGAATCTGTTTTTAAGTTTGAATTTTTCTGAAAACTTCTATGGGCCATAACTGGGTCATACGGACTCCGATTTTCGAAAACTCGGACTCTATTTCGCGTATTTTTTCGAGACGAACGCAATGGCTCAGCCCGTTTCCCTTGATTCAGATTTTATCATTTAATTCTTCCTTGATCTATGTTATAACATGTTATTAAAAATACGGGTTGTTACATTCTCCCCTCCTTAAAGGATTTCGTCTCCGAAATCTCTAAGTTAGGAAGAGCGTATCCTACCATTCATCATCCATCTACTCACAACATCATCCACAAGTAATTATTGTCCTTATCAAATTCTAAATGCTGAATGATCATATGCAAAGGTGTGTGTATATGTACTTATCTAATGCGAGAATCAGGCGGTTACTGATTCAGTAAACCTCCTTAATGCATATGTATGTTAGTGTAATGAGTCCATATGTATGCAAATTCCTAACATAACTCATAATCTCTACATGAGTGCACAGAACATCCATCCATATGCAACATCCACGTGATAGAATAACAAGTTTCATCCATGAATAAGTATGAGCACTCATGCCTATGCAACATGAAAGTGTGTGAGCCGATCTTAGTGCCTAACGTGTATCATGCATCCACGAGTATCCACTTGCAAACACTTGCAACCACTTGCAAACATCAAACATAACATGTTTCAAATACATGTTTCATCTAAAGGGTTTCTACCTAAGGTTCTCATGACAAGATTGACGAAGTTACAAGATAAACAGGATAAACATGGATAGCAAAAAGAAAGATATGCTAAAAAGGAAAAGAGATCGAAAATGTACCCTAAAAAAGAAATGGATAAAGCCCACGCATCTTCTCCTCGGTTTCCCAAGTTGCATCCTCTTCGGCTTCACTCCACTGAACCTTCACCAATTTGACTTCTCGATTCCTTAGCTTCTTGATCTCCGTTCCCAAGATACGAATCGGAGCTCTCCTCAAGGTTGCCTCTTTCTCTACCTCCACGTCTTCAAGAATGCTAGGTTCAACCACCTCAGCGGACTCATGTAGGCACTTCCGGAGATGCGAGACATGAAAGACATTATGCACTTCAGACAGCTTCTCGGGCAATTCCACCTTATAAGCCATCTTCCCAATTCTCTCTATGATAGGGAAGGGTCCTACAAACCTTGGTGCCAGCTTCCCAACTGCTCCAAAACGAACCACATTACGCAAAGGAGAAACCTTCACGAAAACCATATCTCCTACTTCGAATTCCAAATCTGTCCTTCGCTGGTCAGCATAGGATTTCTGTCTGTCTTGGGCCGTTTTCATCCGTCTTCTCACCAATTCAACTTTCTCGGATGTGTCCCGTATCATATCGGGCCCAAGTATAAGCTTATCCGTTGTCTCCCACCAACAAGATGGTGACCTACATGGCCTCCCATACAAAGCTTCAAATGGTGCCATCCCTATGCTAGCTTGATAGCTATTATTATAAGCAAACTCTACAAGAGGAAGGTGGTCTTCCCAAGTACCACCAAAGTCAAGAACACAAAGCCTCAAAAGATCTTCTAGCACTCTATTCACCCTTTCGGTTTGGCCAACTGTCTAGGGGTGATAGGCTATACTTAGATTCAATCGCGTACCCATCGCTTCTTGCAAACTATTCCAGAACTGGATAGTGAAGATTGGGTCACGATCGCTAACTATGCTAGAAGGAACTCCATGCAATCGCACTATCTCTCGAAGATAAACGGATGTTAGCCATGATGCGGTCCTCTTGCTCTTCACCAGAATAAAGTGAGCACTCTTCGTAAGTCTATCAACTATGACCCATATGCTCGTATTCCCTTTCCTCGACCTAGGAAATCCATCCACAAAATCCATAGAGATACTTTCCCACTTCCATTGCGGGACCTCCAATGGATGCAATAGCCCACCGGGTTTCCTTGACTCGGCTTTCACTTGTTGGCATACCATGCACTTTGAAACATACTCTGCCACATCCTTCTTCATTCCAGCCCAAAAGAAAATGCACTTCATATCCCTATACATCTTATCTCCTCCAGGATGTATAGTCATCTTCGAGTGATGCGCTTCTTCGAGAACTTTATGCACCAAGTCTCCCACTTGTGGAACGCATAGTCTTCCATCACGCCTTAGCCAACCCTTGTCATCGATAGTATATCTAGCAAGGTGACTAGACGTCTCACCACGAATCAATGCGGGTCTTCCTTCTGCGAAGTCCCTACTTGATCAAGAAGTGTAGGTCTAAGCTCAAGATATGCTAACGAACCCGTCATCGACTCAACAGCCGTTGAGAGATCAAAGGTTGCCAAGAACTCTAGGCTCTTCATCTCAACAAACAAGGGACTCAAAGTCAACCTTCTTCTGCTTAGTGCATCTGCCACAACATTACCCTTGCCAGGGGTATAAGCTATCTCGAAGTCATATGATGCCAGGAATTCCATCCACCTTTGCTGCCTTAGATTCAGATCTTTCTGCGAGAAGAGGTACTTGAGCGACTTGTGATCAGTATACAACTCAAACCTTTCGCCTAGAAGATAGTGGCGCCAGGATTTGAGTGCACAGACGATCGCCGCCAACTCCAAATCATGAGTGGGATAGTTCTTCTCATGAACTTTAAGTTGCCTACCCCCATAACATATCACTCTTCCTTCTTGCATCAGAACAGCACCTAACCCCGTGCCACATTCATCGGTGTACACGGTAAACATCTTACCGCCATCGGGTAATGCCAAAACTGGAGCTGTGGTAAGGGTCCTCTTGAGCCTTTGAAAAGCAAGCTCACACTCTAAGTCCCATGCAAAGACTAAGTTCTTCTTCGTCAACTTAGTAAGAGGGGCTGAAATCTTAGCGAAGTCCTTAATGAACTTCCTATAGTTGCCTGCCAGACCAAGAAAGCTTCTTACTTCGGTTGCATTCTTAGGAGTCTTCCAGTCTTGAACTGCAACCACTTTCGCGGGATCCACAGCTATGCCTTGCTTAGAAACTATATGTCCAAGAAACCGAACTTCCCTTCTCCAAAAATGGCATTTGGAGAACTTGGCTTTCAACTGATGAGCTCTAAGCGTATCCATCACTTCCTTGAGATGTCTAGCATGTTCTTCCTCATCCTTTGAGAAGATCAGAATATCATCCACGAAGACAACCACAAACTTGTTAAGGAACTCCCTGAACACCCTACTCATCAAATCTACGAAGTAGGCGGGTGCATTAATCAAACCGAATGGCATGACAAGCCATTCAAAGAATCCATCTGGAGTCCTAAACGCAGTCTTATCAATACTATCCTCAGCCACTCTAAGCTGATGGAATCCGGTGGCTAGATCGAGCTGAGAGAAAACAGAAGCACCAACAAGCTGGTCAAAGAGGTCATCTATCCTCGGTAACGGGTGCCTATTCTTCTTTGTCAGCTTGTTCAACTCTCGATAATCAACACATAGACGAAGCGAACCGTCCGCCTTAGTAGCGAACACCACAGGAGCACCCCATTCAGAAATGCTTCGCCTAATAAAAATTTTCTCAAGCAACTCCTTGATTTGCTTACTGAGCTCTCTTCTTTCTCGCGGGGCCATGTGCCTAACGGGCATTGAAACTGGCTTGGCATTATCAACAAGATAAATGCGGAAATCTGTCTCTCATTTAGGGGGTAACCCCTTAACCTCTTCAAAGACATCAGGATATTCTCGGACCACCCTTACAGATTGCAGATCATCGATGGACGAGTCAAGAGATTCAAGATAACATAACATGACGGGATCCAGCGGGTTGCAAGAAATCTCTAGGGTATTACCGAGGCGAGTCATGAGCCTCACCTCCCTATGCTCACAATCGAGGATGGCTCCATAACTGGACAACCAATCCATGCCCAAAATCAACCCGTATCCCATGAACCCGAGAACATAAGCATTACATGTGAATTCTACGGTCAAGATAGAAATCCTCAAATCCATACAAATCATAGATAGATGGGCGGAACCCCCAATTGGATTTGAAACACTAACGGGATCCTCAACTAGACTAGTACTTAGGTGCAAACTTTCAACAATGTCAGAAGAAATAAAAGTATGCGATGCGCCAGAATCAAATAAAGTGCGAACAGGAAAATCAGAAATGTAAACAAGGCTTTCTACAGAAATACTACCTCGGTCCTGAACTGGAGCAGTGTTGAGAGCATGCACTTGCCCTCCAGAAGGTCCTGCACGCTGAGTCTGCCCTTGCCCTTGTCCTTGCTTCTTAGGGCAATCCTTGCTAAAGTGTCCAATCTCTCCACAATGAAAGCATTCGCCCAACTTCCTCTTCTTCTTCCTACAATCTTTGGCTATGTGCCCAACAATCCCACAGAAGTTGCACTTTCTTGTGTCCTTTGCCTTGTTGTTGTTGGCCTTATTACCCTTGTTGTTCTTGTTGTTCTGATTGCTCTGATTTCCTCCCCACTTGGAGTCCGCCTTCTTGGTTTGAGTCTCATTAGGCTTGACTTCTTTCTTGCCATTCTTATCGTCTCCCTGAAGCAATGCCATGTCCACTAGGCTTTCAAAAGTGGCCCCCATGGGTATATGAGACATGGCTAAACCTTGTAATGGCTCATTCAACCCTCGTGCAAAGCGTAGAGCCTTCTTCTGGGGTGTATTAACCATGTCCAAACCGAATCGAGCAAGCTGGTTAAACTTATTCACATACTCCCTCACTATCATGTCCCCTCGTTTCAAAGATATAAACTTCTCCATTTGAAGATTTTCCTCAGCAGATGATAGGAACTTAAGCCCAAACCTCATCCTAAAGTCGGCCCAAGTCTCTATAGGCCTAGTAGCGTTGGTGACCTCCCACCAATAAGCAGCTTCCTCTTTCAATAGCCATACTGCCAACAGAACTTTTCTACGGTCTTCCACATCAAAGATGGCGAAGAGATCTTCAGTTTCTTTTAACCAATTTCTCGCCTCGACAAAAGTCTCCGTCCCAATAAAATTCTTGCCACCCATCGCCTTAAAGTCTTTGCAAACCTTTGCGAAATCCGCTTGTGGACGCTGAGGAGGAGGAGGAACCTCAGTTACGGTGGGAGTGTTTGCTAGGCCCACATCGTTGGCCCTAGCTTCCAAGTACCTCCGGAACCATCCGGGAATGGTTACTCCCTCGGGAAGGTTAAGATCGGCCATGCTAAAAAAAAGGGAAAAGATAGATTTAGAACGAGGAAACAAAGGATAGTGCTAATGGCTTTTCGGGGAATAGCCTTTTAAAATAAACTAGACTTTTCTTGGAAAATACTTAATTGGTTTTGAAAATAGTTTTTCAAAAGGGTTTTAAAACTTTTGTCCGGTCTAGTAAAACCTTATTCTCTGATACCAAATGTAACACCCTACATCAGCCAATGTCACTCTTGCAAGCACACTAGCTTTGGAGGGGCGTTAAACAAGGTAAACATGCATGCAGATATCATAAGACAGAACATATAAGTAAAACAGAGTAAATAAAGCAGCGGGTAAAAACTAACATTTCAAAACCATAGTCAAGTTACATCAAAGTACTTGGTCATTATTTTTCCCACAAAACAAAGTCTAGAAACATAAACTGGAAATAACATAAAGTAACTATCCCCAAAGTAGAAGTAGTAAAGCCATCGCAAGCTCAAGTCCAAACCGTACATGAGCTATCCAGAAAAGCAGCTAAAGATCCAAGCTAGGTGCTAGTGTTCCCACCCTGAGAACCAAGGGGGGGGGGGAACGAAAGAAAAGAGGCGAAAGAAAATGGGTCAGTCAAAAGACTGGTAAGTCCTATCTACTATTAGTATAAAAACTAATAAAGTTAACTGGACATGTAAAACAGAGATGAAACATAGGATGATAACTGGCATGGTGAAAAAGTAACAAGATAGATCAAGTGTGGCATCGCATATACAAGGTTAAGTTTTTTGCACCAAGTGTACTAGTATTCCAACCCATGTCAAGTATAAGCAAGAAGTGGTCCCTTGGCCCAATCTTGGCCCAATCTTGGCCCCATATCACGAGATGACCTAAATCAAGGTCCAACTACACGGTCTAGTCGATCGGCTCCCTAAAAGCCTAACTCGTCAAGTGTCGGTGTCATACGGCCTAATCACGAAGTGTAGTCAAACTGTGCTAGGTCCACCCTAGGGTGTATCAAGCCTTAGGGTGCCAACCACGGACACAAATCAAGCACGCACAGTCCAAACCTACTGGTGCCCATGTCTGCTTTTTCAACTTCGGACTATGTGCACGACCATAGTCCGTCTGAACCTACACCGGCGCACCTACTCAGCCGTCGTTTTGGTCGCTTACATGTCAGCCCAGTAATCGTGCCCCACCCTAGCCTAGTCCCTAGGGTATCATGGTACAACCAAGGGGGTTACTGGTGAAAATGACCACGTAACTAGGGTTTCTAACGGGTTAAGCGTGGTTAACCCTATCCAATCAAGTATCAAGTTGGTTAAGTGTACCCAAGGTTCATGACTTAACCCTATCAACCCATCGTGTTTAATTGGTTAAGTATTCAAGTGGTCCATGACTTAACCCTACCATGTGGCATTAATTAATTTAATGCACCCAACCTCTCACATTAGACCTTGTTGTGGTTACTAGTTAAGCCGGGCGGGTCCGGGTAGCTTTACACCACAACTTAGTCTAACCTCGGGTTTCAAGTGCGACATGACCAACTACTCACATTGGGTCCTATTGCTTGTAGCCACTAGTTAAGCCGGTCGGTTTCGGGTAGATTTATGCTACAACTCAACCCAACCTCGAGTTGGCCATTCTCATGTTTTCTAGAAGTCATGTCCAAGTTCATGTTCATGTTTCAAGCATAATCACATGTCATATTTCGTGTCATCTTTTCAAGTCATGTTTTTATGTCATTTTAGTTTACCCATAACGTAACCCCATCGCATGTAAGTTCGCATAAACGCAAATAGATCTCAAAGAGGGAACTTAGAAGCATGACATAATTAATAAGGTTTGGCCACAAGTTAAACATGGTGGCATATGAGGCAAATGTGTTCATAAACTTGCATATTACATTATAAGCCTCAAAACATGCATGATATCAACTTTAGCAAAATAGGTGAAACATGGTCATAAATGACATAGGATGATAGCTAGTGATTCGCATATAACATCATATGCAAGATAACATAAGGGTTATGAGAGTTTCTATGTTGCTTTATGCAACATTTCAAATCAAAGCTCATAGCTTTCTATGCACAAAGTCAAGGTGATAGCTTTTCAAACATGCATAGAATAAATCTATGCATAACATGATAGAATCAAAGCACAAATCATATTTAGGCCAAAACTCAAACTTGCAACATGTCATATTTAACTTCATAGTTAGAATCTAAGAGTAGAATAGGGCTTACAATGCTATGAAGACTTATAAAATAAAATAAGATTGAGACGAAGCCACTAGCAACTCTAAAAACCCCCAAATAATAAGCTCCAATGAAAATCCTTGAGAAATAAGAAGAAGATCCTTGCTTTGATGAAGAAAGATTGAACTTTGGCCTTGAATCAAACTTAGAAACTCTCAAACAAGCTTAGAAACCCTCATATGAATGAAGATGGAGACTATGACAAGAGGGTGGAGGCCATGATTAAACATTTTGGCATAACCTAGTTGTTGGATTGATTTATGATGGTTTAGGCTAGGTATTAGGGTCCTTTTATAGAAGTTTAGGTTAGTTTAGGCCATAGGATTAACCCTAATTCAGATCTGAGCTATTAAAATCCTTCACAAGCCCTAAAACATGTCTTGTGGAACAAGTCAGGTGCACCCAGGCCAAACTGGACGAACCACCATGTCGACACCCGTGTCGAATGGGCAGTCGACACGGCCCTGGGTGTGTCGACACCCCAGTCGACATGGGGGTTGGCGGGAATCTTCTCGCCTGGCCTGTCTTGGTTGGATTTTGAATCTGTTTTTAAGTTTGAATTTTTCTGAAAACTTCTATGGGCCATAACTGGGTCATACGGACTCCGATTTTCGAAAACTCGGACTCTATTTCGCGTATTTTTCCGAGACGAACGCAATGGCGCAGCCTGTTTCCCTTGATTCAGATTTTATCATTTAATTCTGCCTTGATCTATGTAATAACATGTTATTAAAAATACGGGTTGTTACAGTAGCTCAGTCTAACCTCGGGTCCTTATAGGGCTCAATGCTTAACCACCCACATTGGATAGGTATTGTTGTGACTACTGGACAGTCGGGCGGGTCCGGGCAGGTTTACATCACAACTCAATCCAACCTCGGGTTAAGCATATCGTGTTTTCTAAATTTACATATTTTATTACTTCTCAACTATATGTAAATGTCATATCTTTTATTTTTGGGTATTTCAATTCATACCGCTTATGTGTCATAATCATTGGCATGTACCAAACATGCCAACATATATTTTCATATTTTACATCCAGCGTTATTACCCCCGTTTGTTCGCAACGTTATAACATGTGTTGGGCTTGTCACAAATTAGCCCAACTTTATAAACGTGAGGAAAAGGGGAAATCATGAACATGTAATACATAAAGGTGTGTGGCGCGTGAACTTGCAATTTGGCGATTCAACTAACATATAACGTGGGTCATGTGAACTTGCATTCAAATCAAAGTATGACTAAGTAGGTGACATATGAAATGGCATAGTTTAGGCAAATACAAACTTGTGTTTAAACATGTTTAACTTGGCATAATATTGACCACAAAACTAGCATGTTATATTTTCATCAAAATGTACAATTCTGTCATCTAATCATATAGCCTATTTCAACATGAACTTGCATAGTTTATGAAACCCAAACGATGTTTGATATAGAACCAATTATATTTTGAAAATAAACATGAACTTGCATAGTTTATGAAACATAGATCCAATTATACTTGCAAACATAGATCTAATTATACTTGCCAATAAACATAAGAATGATATCATAGGTTTTGGGTCATGTAGGCATAAAAGGTCTATAACATGTTCATATAAATTCTAATTTAGACTAAGGGAATATACATAGTCCATGCCATAAACATATACATAAAGGGATCAATTCCTAGTTTTTGCCACAAACTTGCAAGTGCCATTGTTTTCATATACAATTGTTCAATAGGCTTGCATCAATCAATTTATGCCACAAACATCAATACACAAGTCATGATAGAACCATTACAATACACAAAAATTATAACAACACGATTCTATTTTCATTTAAATCGAATCACATCACAGTTTTTATTCATATTCTGAAAGGTCACTATACTTACAACGAATGCATAACCTTGAATTCTGGATTCTGAATTCTGAAATTGAGATGCGCTCCTTTGGGTAGACTAACGTTGCGTTGATTAATTTGACTAAACTTTAATCTTCTTCTAATTTGATTCGTCTCTTAGGCTTTTCTCTTGACGGCTATGTTCAATCCCTCCCTGGCAGCATGACGACTCCTTTCTTATTTTTTTATGTGAATTTCAGTTGAGACGTAGGGTGCTTTTATAGATTTTTAAATTGTTTTGAGCCGTCAGATGAAGACAGGAGGAATCCAGACCATACAAAGTTCAAAGAGCCAATCAATAGGCGACACGTCAGCCCTAGTGACACACAGGGCCACAGAAATTCGAGCCAGAGCCAGACCTAGCCAGCCAGGTCGACCAGGCAGGTCGACTGGCAGGTCGACACCCAGGTCGACTGCATGGTCGACCTGGGGGGACCAGGTCGACTGCCCTGTCGACCCTAGGGTCGACCTGGTCACTGGGCGGGAATTTTCCTGCCCAGCCAAGCTTGAGTTTGAATTTCGAAATTTGAATCCGAAACTGAGCTGTTTGAAATTTTGAATTTTATTCTGAAACTTCCGAAGGCCATAACTCCTTCATACGGAGTCCAATTCACGCAAACTCGGACTCTATCTCAAGCAGAATTCCGAGACGAACACAATGGCGTGAGCCATTTCCCTTAATTCTTTCATTTAGAATTAGTTATACTTTAATTTGTGAATTTTACTGTTACAAAATACACGGGGTGTTACAGAGACGCTGCACTGGATGGAGAGATGAGTGATGGTGATGATGGGTTGATTGAGTTGTTAGAGAGTAACATTAGTTTGAAGATGTTTATTGTTCGTTTGATGCCTGTATCTATAACCCTATTTATTAGGAGGGCAATTGACGTTGATTGAAGGTCGTAGGTGGTATTGTAAGGTATGTTTGGAGGATGCAAACATATGCCGATTCATCCCTATTAATTTGGTTTTGTTTTCATTTGGTATGTTTGGGGGATGCAAACACATGCAAACTCATCCCATTATGGTTTATTTTGTTTTCTTTGTATGTTTGGGGGATGCAAACATACAAACACATCCGGGACTAGTTTTGTCATTTGGCGGCTCAGATTTTTTGCTTATCAATCAGATTAAAGATTGTTGATTTGCTGTTGAGTATTTCGTATTTGGTGCTTGGAGTTTGGTGTTACTCTCTAACAATATTGAAATGGTTGCTCGATCTTGGTAATCTTCAGTTTGTAGCTTCTATTTGGCAAACTCACGATTTTTCGCATCATGAGTTTGAGGGGGATTGTTAGAGATAAGGATAAAGATATGTTGCCTTTATTTGGTATTGTATTAATTTGGGGTTATATTTGGTATCATATTGATTTGGGTCAATATTTAGTATAGAATTATTTATTATAATTGACCCAAATATGCTCATCTAGAATGCTCTTTTAGATAAGGATAAACCATCTATAAATAGAGGCAAGATTTAGCATTGTAAATCAATCAAGCATCTTTTGTAATAATTAATCAAGTAATCAATAAAAATGTAGCCTTTCATGTTTTATAGTACTATCTCTCTCCTCTCAGAATCAAATTCTGATAGTTAGCAGTGTTCTGCTACTAAGAAGCACTAGATGTAGATGGATACAATAATATCTAAAGTTCAATAATTGACTGACTGGTTGCAGTTTTATGTTAGCAGCCAGGATGTTGATGGATATAACTATTGTTTTATTAATATAAATCTGAAAATTTGCCTTTCAACAATGTTAGATTGTTGTTTTCCTTTGATGATGGAGGTGATGATTGCTCAAGAAGAAATTAAGCAATAGTACTATTACGTAACGTATGATATATATGAACAATTAATATTGTAATATTATTGCGGTGAAGTTGAAATGTATTGTACTATTATTTCGGCCACTACTATTGAACTTGGAGTGCACGATAATATTATTTTTGTTGTTGCAACTGTTTGACTTTTAAGTTTGTAATATATTGTTGAACTTTAAAATTAGTTTGTTGTTAAATTTGGTCTTTATGTTGAATTTATTGTAATTTTTCAGTTTACTGATATTTCTTTTGTGGTATTATGTCAAATCTATAAATGTTTGTATTGAATATGAACTACCAAAGGAGGAGGAAAACCCAAGTTTTTATTAAATAATGTCAATTAGCAACGGCTAAAAGTCGTTGCAAATTGAAAAATTGCAAAGGGTAAAGGTCGTTGCAAATTAAAAAATAGCAATGGGTGAAGGCCGTTGCAAAAACAAAAAATTGCAATGGCTCTAGGCCATTGCAAAATTTTAGCAACTCCTGATTTCGCAATGGCTTAGAGCCGTTGCAAAATCAATTTGCAACGGCTTAAAGCCATTGCAAATTACCGTTTTTGGTGTAGTGTAATAAAATGGTACATCTTATTTTTGGTATTATACTTTCTAATTCTACTACGTGAGATTTTCGTAACGCAATGCCTATTTATTATTCTATGCAAATGCAATTTCTTATAGGAACCAATGACCCATTTAAAGTGGCTTTAAGTTTCGATGGGCCTTTTCTAGGTCGAAATTTAGGCCCATTTCGGGCGGGTTGTTACATTTGATATCAGAGCCTAGGTTACCCAATTATAGGAGAATAATGCGTGTGAGAGACGTATTTGTATTTTGAAAAAGCTTTTTCAAACTATAGATACGATATATACTTACCCCAATAATCATACGCATCTATACTAGGCAACTTTATTGTTTTCTTCCCTTTTTCAGCTTAAATACTATCTTGGAGTATCCGCTGAAGGAATTTTCCTTTCCTTTTAACATTGTGGAATGGCTGATAATCTTTCCGAATAGGGAAACCAGGCGAGGCCTCGGTATTTTCTAGAATGGTTCCAACAGTATCTTCGTACTGTGGAACAAGTTCCTGTTGCTAATCTCTCCTCAGCGGTGCCTGCAGCTCCTACCGCTGAGGTAGCCTCTGATTTTTCTCAATTCTTTAAGAGCTTCGCAAATCTTGGTGGGAAATCATTCTCAGGAACGGAGGGTTCTATTAGCGCCCAAACTTGGATAACCCACTGCGAAAGGATTTTTGAAGCCACCGGATGGACAGACGAAGTAAAAAGGTGAACTGAGGCCTGGCACTTAAAAGAAGGAGCCCTTGAATGGTGGAACTTAGTATGTAGGGAGAATGAGGGCCGTGCATTTACATGGTCCAATTTTAAAGCCCGTTTCGAAGCAAAGTTTTTTCCAAAAGATGAGATGACGATCTAGTTGGAGAAATTTATCCATCTCAAGCAAGGAAGTTTAAGTCCACAATAGTATGTGGCCAAGTTCATTGAGTTAAGTAAGTTTGGTAGAAATTAGTGGATACCCAGATGAACAAAGCCTTGAGATTTGTTAAGGGATTAAACTCCCCATTAAAGAACACTTTGTTATCACAAGTAACATTTGGAGAAACCCTTGAAACCTTAGTGGATATGGCTATTCTATGCACAAATGAAGGCTATAGGGAGAATAAGGATGGTGAGAAGGGAGAAGGAAGTTTTACTAAAAATAAGAAGGTGTGGTGGAAGAATAAGAAGAAAGGGGTAAAATTCAAAAATGAAGCTAAGACTTGTACGAGGTGCAACCGCAAGGGGCATGAGGAAAAGGATTGCAGGGTTTCTTTGGCAAAGAAAAATTTAAAGGGAAGTATTCCAACTGTCACGAGGAATGACACATGTCTAAAGACTGTCCAAAGCCTAAAGTTATTCGGAACAACCAGAATTATGCATTGGAGGCAACATCAATACAGAGCCGACCTCTAAGATCCAAGGTCAACTCGTACTTGAATGTATAACTTTTGTTTCAGGAATTTCTATATACACTTTGTTCGATTCAGGAGCAACCCATTCTTTTATCTCTAAGAAGCTAGTTAATTTGTTAAACCTTCCTTATCTATCTGTAGTAATCTGATAGAGGTGGCCAACCCTATCGGAGGAGCTAAGTATCTTGAGTTGATATGCAAAGATG
Source organism: Allium sativum (assembly GCA_030737875.1). NCBI lineage: Eukaryota > Viridiplantae > Streptophyta > Magnoliopsida > Asparagales > Amaryllidaceae > Allium > Allium sativum. Next base: position 577,617,663 of record CM060915.1, on the reverse strand, counting down.
TAGTATTGGATATCGACGATGCTGAATTCCTTTGCAAAGCATATGCGTTGAATTTTATGGGGTATGACCTTATCCTAGGTATGGATTAGTGATCATTTTATAGGGCCGTCCTAGATTACGACAAGAGAATTGTTCGTCTTAGAAGCCGAGGAGGATGTAGTCTGAGTATTCCTTGTAATGTTAAGAACAAATATAAGGCCTTATTATATTCCTTATCACCTAGTTTAGAAGGACCATCTTCGGTTCTCATAGTATGTGAGTCTTTGGACGTCTTTGAGGAAGTCACAGGACTTCCACCCCATAGAGAAATCTCTTTTCGTATTGACCTAGAGAAGGACGCTATCCCAGTAGCTTTACCCTTAAGGCATATGGCGCCTAAAGAAAGAAGGGAATTGGATAAGAAGATTTTAGAGCTACTACAGAAAGGCTTCATTTGGTGAAGTACCTCTGAATGGGGTGCACCTATTAAGTTTTCCACCAAAGCTGGCGGATCTCTAAGACTTTGTGTGGATTATAGGGAGCTTAATAAGTTGACCAAGAAGAATAGGTACCCCTTACCTAGAATTGATGATATATTTGACCACTTGGGAGGAGCCGAGTATTTTCCCAATTAGACCTTGCCACTGGATTCCACCAGTTGAGAATTTCGGAGGACAGTAAAGATAAGACCGCATTTAGGACACTGGATGGACTATTCCAATGGGAAGTTATGCCCTTCGGACTGACGAATGCACCCACCTTCTTTGTTGACCTCATGGATAGAGTGTTTAGGGGATTCTAAATAAAATTGTGGTAGTTTTCGTAGATGATATCCTTATGTTTTCAAAATACCATAAAGATCATGAAAGTCACTTAAGACAGGTTCTAGGGATACTAAGAAGGAACCAATTGAAAGCAATATTTTCGAAGTGCCATTCTGGAGGGAATAAGTTAGATTTTTGGGAAATATTGTGTCGAGCGAAGTCTTGGCAGTAGACCACGCGAATCGAGGCAATTAAGGAATGGAGGATATCTCGAAATGCTATGGATGTGAGGAGCTTCCTTGGATTGGCCGGGTATTATCGGAAATTCATTAAAGACTTCGCAAAGATTTCTACTCCTTTAACTCAACTATTAAAGAAGATTTTGGTATTTTCTTGGAGTAATAAGAGTGATATATCCTTTAAGAAATTAAAGGAAGTATTAACTAGTGCGCCAGTTCTTATTATACCTGATGGTTCGAAATTGTTAACACTTTACACTGACGCATGCGGAACCGGTTTAGGAGTGGTTCTTATGCAAGAAGGAAGGGTTGTTGCTTATGCTAGTAGACAACTCAAGGACCCAGTGAAGAGGTACCCAGTTCACGACCTAGAGTCATCCGCAGTAGTGTTTTCCCTGAAAATCTGGAGGCATTATCATTTAGGGGAGAGTTTGAACGTTTTACCGACCATAAATCCCTAAAGTATTTATTCTCTCAACGCGACCTGAATTTGAGACATCAACGGTGGATGGAATATATTGCCTCTTTTGGTTTCTTGATCCAGTCTACCCTAGGAAAAGAGAATGTTGTGGCAGATGCGTTAAGTATAAAACATGCATCCCTGAATGCAATCTTGGAATGGAAACAGTTAGAGTTTCTCTCTAATTTTAACTTGCAACCCTCTCTAGTAACTTCTAATACTTTTCTTGGAGCTATGATCTTTAGACCCACTCTAAAGGATAGGATTCGAAGTATGCAAGACCTTGACGAAGAAATAAGGGACTTGAAAGAGAAAGTGGGAAAGTAGGAGGCCTTACCCCCATTCGATTAGGTATTCGTTAGGCAACGATGGAAGCTTACTTAGGGATGGACGACTTTACGCCCCTAGAAATGAAAGGTTGAGGAAAGAAATTCTAGAGGAGTGTCATAGGTCAATGATGACCATACACCCCGGTGGAGATAAAACGTATAGAGATATGAAGAGAAATCTCCATTGGAAAGGGATGAAAAATGGACGTAGCTGAGTTCATAGCTAAATGTTTAACATGCCAGAAAGTAAAAGCAGAGCAAGGAAAACCCAGAGAATTACTATTATCATTAGAGATTCCCATATGGAAATGGGAACATATTTCCATGGATTTTTTTGATGGACTTCCCAAGAGCCAAAAGGGAAATGAGGCTATTTGGGTTGTGGTAGACCATTTGACCCAGAGTGCCCATTTTATACCAATCAAAAAGACTTGGACTGCAACCTCACTTACCCCAATTATATGTCAAAGAAATAGCCAGATTACATGGTATCTCATCCATTATCATGATTGATAGAGAACCCTTATTCACGAGTGAATTTTGGAGAAGCTTACAAGCAGCACTGGGAACGACCCTCAACTTAAGTATAACATATCACCCGCAAACCGATAGCCAGACAAAAAGAGTAAATCGGATCTTGGAAGACTTACTCAGAGCTTGCAATATCAACTTTAGAGGAGTATGGGAGAAGCATCTACTGCTCGTAGAGTTTACATATAACAATAGTTTTCAAGCGACGATTTGTATGACTCCTTTTGAAGAGCTGTATGGGAGGTCATGCAAATCGCCAACTTGTTAGTGGGAAACTACCGATAAGGTTCTACGGACCAGACTTCGTCCATGATTCCACGGAGAAGATTTCCTTGATTAGGCAGAGAATGAAAGCAACCCAAGATCGTCAGAAATCATATGCCGATAAGCGAAGGAGGGAACTTGAGTTCAAGATTGGAGACTTGATATTCGTAAAGGTATCCCTTCTCAAGAAGACTTATCGATTTGGAAAGACTGGGAAGTTGGATCTCAGATTTATTGGGCCTTTTCACATCATCGAGAAGATAAGTTCTTCGGCCTATCAAGTGGATCTCCCAGAATGTCTATCGGGGATCCATAATGTTTTTCATGTATCTCATTTAAGGAAATGCATACACGATTCTGCTATCAGACTCGAGCTTGATGATATTGGGGACGTAGGAAAACTCAAGTTGGAGTCCAGGGTTCCCCATGCCACTACAAATATTGTAGAGCATGTAATAAAGAGACTCCATAATAAAACCATTCACCTCGTCGGAGTACAGTGGGGAAATGATCCAACGGAAAGCACATGAGAGACCAAGGATAAGATGAGACAGACTCGCCCAGAGCTTTTCTCGGATAACTTTTCCTTTAAATTACGTTTATGGATGCATTGTGTTTGCTAAATTGGATGTTAGGAAATGCATGCAACACAATTACACAACGCACTCATATAGAAATATATGCATAATAGGATGTTTTGCATATATATGGCATCATTTATTACACATATATGCAAAAATTGAGCTCACTTTAGTAAGTCTGCAGTTCATAATCACTGCGAGTAATGGATGTTTATGTATGAATTAAAAATAACATGGGTGTACAACATGGATGTGTAGAGTGAGTTGTGTTTTTCTCCCCTTCAAACGGATTTCAGGACGAAATCTATTTGGGGGGGGGGGGGAGGGAGGAGAATGTAACACCCCGTAAAATATACCTAAAAATATAAATAATAAGAATAAGAAATTAAATAATAAATTATAAAAGGCTAAAAAGTGAAAATTTGAAGCTTTACGAATTTGGCTACGAAAATCTTTTATTTGGATTCATGGCGAAATTTTGATTTGTTTTCATATATGATATGTTGAAAACGGTGCTCGTATGAAGAAATTACAGTTCAATGAAATCAGACGGTAAACATATATATATGTATGTATGTATGTATGTGTATATATATATATATATATATATATATGTGTGTGTGTGTGTGTGTGTCTGTTTGTGTGTGTGTGTGTGTATGTGTGTGTGTGGTTTAATTAATAATATATATATCTAAGGGATAAACAAATTGGATATGAATAATATTCTCCTAGATAAATTTGAATTTCAAATGAGAAGATAAGCATAAGGGGACAAGAATAATATGAATAAGGAAGGAAATAAACAAATTGAATAACATTACATATAATTAATATTTTCAGCTAGCACTTATTAGGAAAAACAGGGACCAAGGGGTCGACCACCCCTAGAAGGGGTGTCGACTGCCCTTCAAGGGGGAGGTCGACCGACCGATTAGCGCTGCAAATGCCCAATAACGTTGGGTTTGGGTTAGGTTCTTGGATTAATTTATATAAACGAACAATAAGGATTAAATCTTAGTAATCATATGGTTCTTGCTTACAGAAGCACCAATAAATAACCCTCTAGACTACATATCTAAACCTAGCGACTCTCTCTATTTGTGCCTCCACTCTACCTCCATTGATTCTAGAGAAACTTAAAAATAGGTTTTCTTCTTCTTCTTCTCCTACAAACCTATTCTTCTTTCTCTAATATTTTTCTATAGGATTGAGATTAGAATATGGATCTGGAATCACATGATATATATATATATATAAGAATTTTAATCATTTGATTCTTATGTATGTAGATCTCTAGGGATTGGAGTTCACATCAAATAGGCACAACAACGTCAGATCTACGGCATTTCCAATCACTGTGAGTGGAATTAGTATTTACTTAGGCATATTCTACATTTACAGATGACTATATGGAATTGTATGCCTAAGGAGACTTGGTATGACGACAATATCAAACTACAAAACCCACAAATCTCCTATTTTTGTGTATTTCGTAAGAATTGTCAATTTATATTGGGTTTTTGTTGCTTAAGTAGCAGATGAAGAGCAATTGGGTGATGTACTTTTATTTTATTTGGTTTGTCCTTTTTATCTAAATCTTTGATTGTAATTTAAAAAAGGTTTAGATTTGATTAGATTTATTATTTGAATAGGTTTGGGTTTCTTTTTTAATTAGATAATCCGATTGTGTTTTGATTTGAACCCAATCAAATATGATCGTTTTTATGTACAACATATGAAGGGATAAATTAGATAAATAAAGGTTTATGCATATGTGTGTATATATTTACCTACATGTATATATGTGGATATATGATAAAAGAAATTACACCATATTCTTGGTTCATTACTAGAGTTATCCTTACAAGCCAGGATGCAAGTTGTAATCGTATGTTGTATTTTCCCATTACTGCTATATGTAATTATGCAATTATGCTATTATGTCATGAATTTGGCGGTCGAATATGGAAATTAACTTATATGCCTTGAATTGTAGACTGTTGACAATTTTACCTCATTAAAACATTCTCTCGTTCATACAAAAACTAGAGTTATTTATACATGCTAAATATTCTACTTATATAATGTAAGTAAGGAAATTAACGTAATAATTATGTAGTAAATGCTATTAAGATAAGATTTGAATTTGAAATGTCCCCATATAAATTGTCGTTTGTGCATGTGTATGAATAACTTACCTATATATTAAATATTGACACATAGACCTGAGGTTAGCTGCCATTTGTGGTATAAGTCTGCTTGGAACCGATTGACAAATTCAGCAACCACAAGTGGGTTCGGCTATTGTGAGAGGTGTGGGTGTCATGGGCCATTCAAGTTTAGTACACTAGGACATGAGGTTAAACCACTTGTAGTAGAAGTCTGCCTGAACCTCCCGGCATATCCAACATCTACAGGTAGACGGTTTAATGTGAGAGGTCTGGTGTATATATAAAAATATAAATATATAAACCTATTGTGTGTGAAGATATGTAGGTTTACTACACCTTGGGTAGGTCTTAAGTTGTTGACTCTTTTCTTATCTAGCTTGGGACATAAATGGCTAGGATTAGGATCCCTTCCGAAGGTTTATTACTTGGAAAGTTTAAAAAGTCATGGGACCCACCCTTATTAGATTCGAAGTAAGTCTATAGGTCCTCCTTCTCTGAAAGTGATTAGGTATAGCAGTAACGGAGTAGGGTAGTTCACGGGGATGTCCACTTCCTCTAGGAGCTTGTAAGGGCCAACCTAGGAACAGACTTGGTTTATGTGATACGTAGCATGCTATTTAATCCACCAATTTTCTAAAGGAAGTCTTAAGTGGCATAGGTGTTCTACCGTAATATCAGTTAAGTAGTAACATGCGACGTCCACCGGAGGGTTCTTAAATGGTTATATGCGGGCCTACCTTAAAACCGGTATTAATTGGCGAGGTACTACTTCTCATATTACTTGTGAGAATATAGACTTAAGAACGACGATGTTTTAGGATAGGGTCTTAAGTGTCTTGGTTCCGCCTCTGGGTCATAAGAGATCATAAGAATTGACCTTTATTAATAAGTATGGTCCATAAGTGACCAAGAATCCCCACCTCGTTGGATCTTTACCCTAAATGCACTAATGGAGGTATTAAGTGATTGACTTGGATATCCACCTCATTGGCTAGATACTTTGTGTTCATATGGATGTTTGTGTGTTGCGTAAACATACCTTAATATGTATAACCTGCTAAATCTAGGGTATGGTCTTTAAGTAAATGCTATATTTCAGTCACAGGACTTTATGTTTTGACCCCTCTCCTTAACATATCCAACAGATTAGTCGGTGGGGTAGATTCAACGAATGAAGCAGTGATGGAGACTGAAGACGATAATGGATATACTATGCTATTATTAGTTATCATTCTTGTATTGCTTATGGAAACTTTAAATGACGAGTTTATTGATGTACCTATGAAATAATTGTATCTTGACAATCTATGTTGGAATTCTGTGGATTTTTAAAAAAATGGTACATATTATTTTTGGTATTATACTTTCTCATTCCGCTATGTGAAATTTCCATAACGCAATGTCTATCTATTATTCTATGCAAATGTAATTCCTTATAGGAACCAACGACCCGTTTAGAGTGGCTCTAAGTTTCAATGGGTCTTTTCTGGATGGAAATTTAGGCTCACTCTTGGCGGGTTGTTACAAGTATCACATACCATTGCATGGACGATGTTATAGGAAGAGTGTCCAAACCAACAAACAGTAATAGCTTGCACCACAAAGAGAAAATCAAGTTGCACTCAAAATAAATTTCTCTAACTGTTTCCTCGCAAACTTCACAAAACAAGCAATTTGCATTTACAAGCATACCCATCTGGCAGAGCTTCTGCTTAGATAACAAAGCACCATGCAATGCTTTCCAAAACATACAATTGTCCTTAAGCAAGGCTGCAGAGTTCTATACAAGTTTGAACCATAAACAAAAAGACATTGAATCAAACCCATAAGCAAGGCATAAACACTCTTGATGCTATGAGCAACCCCACTCCAAGATATTTTCTCACGCACAGAATACGTTGCACAATGAGTAAGGCTATCCCATTAAGATCTAAAGGCAAAGTTCGAGAAGACGGGAAGGGAAACATTGTCATTAACCAGGAAGAAAGAGACAGAGGCATTTCTATGTACCCTAGTTTGGGTGATGTGTTCATGCAGCATTATCTTAGAGAGGATTACCCCCTTCGCGATCCACGGATCATCCCAGAAGCGGAACTTATCTGTAAGACAAATATTATATTGAATGTAGGGAAGAAACTTTACATGTAAATAAACTTCTCCACATCCAACTACTATTTGATGGTATGTCCATGATCCAAAATTTCTGATTTTTGACATTATATTTCCAACACCAATCCACCCATAAACTCTCCTTTCTCGCAATGAAATTGTTAAAATGTGAACTAACCGTAGCTTGATTCCATTTCGGTAGGCATAACAATCGTAATTGAAACACCCCACCCTCCATTAAGGTCACTCACAAAGGGAATGCCTTAACTTTGGTGGAGGTTTATAGGTAAAAGTCACAGATAAAACACAAGACAGATATAAACACATATATATAAGCAACGGAAAACAACATACTTTTTATTTCATAAAATACTTGTTCATACAAAACACTTCCATAACTGTCACATAATACTTCCAAAACATTACATCATCATCTCTGTCTTAGTTATTAAATAAAGAAGCATAAAACATAATTAAAACTGCATAAATCCCCATGATTGTATCCAACAGCCATAGCCAAAGCAAGAGAGTCCAAACCGTACATCTACTATCTTGAAGCTTGTAAAGAGTCTGACTAAGCTGAGTTGTTTCCTCCCTGTGGACTTGGGGGGGGGGGGGAACCGAAGAAAAGAAGACGAAAGAAAATAGGGTCAGACATAAAGCCTGGTAAGTCTAGTGACTCTTCAGTATGTGAATAAGAATAAGAGCATGATAGGTATAAAATGGAAATAGGAAAGTATCATAAACTAAGATAAAGCAGTTTGAATCGAATAAACTATCGCACCCCACACTATATCTCTGCACCTACATGTATTAGTTCTGAACTGGCACCATGTGCTGAGGGTAAAGTGATCCCCTTTTTCTAAAGATCGGCTCCTACTCGCATAATCATCTGTGTCTTACGGCTCCCAATGATTGTAGATACCTATGCTGGTCCTACCATGGGGTGTATCTAGACCCATGGTGGCGGCCCGACACAATCCTTAGAATACATAGGTTATACTACTGATGCGCCAGTGCCCTGTTTGTCTGCTCCGAAGTGTGTTCACGCTCGCACTCCGTTAGAACCCACACTGTGCACCAACCACCGTCGCTTTTGACCGCTTACAATCAGCCCAGTAATCGTGCCCCACCCTGCCTAGTTCTAGGGTACCATGATACCTAATTGGGTTACTGCTGAAATGGGTCCCCGTTACTAGGGTTTTCTAGTCAAACATGTTAAGTGGTTAAGTGTCTGTATTAACCTAACCCCACCCATCAATTCTTGTTAACATGTTGAATTTGGTTAAGTGTTTTAGTTAACTTAACCCTACCATTTGTCCTTAGCCTCTTAAAGCACCGACCACTCACATTAGACAGATATTGTTACGGTTACTGGATGTGCCGGTCGGTTCCGGGCAAATTTACACCGTAACTCAGTCTAACCTCGGGTCCTTATTGGGCTCCATGCTTAACCACCCACATTAGATAGGTATTATTGTGACTACTGGACAGCCGGGCGGGTCCGGGCAGGTTTACATCACAACTCAATCCAACCTCGTGTTAAGCATACTCGTATTTTCTAAATTTACATATCTGTCTTTATTACTTGTTATATGTAAAATTTTCAACAATTAAATGTTATGGCCCGCATTCCAAGTTTAACATTTTTGGTATAAGAATTTATACCGTTTAAATGTCACCAATTTTTGGCATGTGACAAACACGCCAATTTCATATATTTTTATGCCAAGTTTTCCAACCCATTTTACCCAACGTTACCCCGTCTAAATATCAGGCTAACAACTCTTAGCCTAATTTTCATTCGCATGATTTTAACATATGATATTAGGCTAAAAACTTAGCCTAATTTAGCGCACAAAGCTTGCATAAAGGAATCTATCTACATAACATGTCATAGGTGTAAACTTATACATAATAGGGGTGAACTTGCAAAATGATCATCATGAATGTCATAGGTGTGAACTTGGCATTTTGGCATAGTCATTATGAACATAATAGGGGTGAACTTGCAAAATGACTAATCAACATACATGTGAATTTACAACATAGCCTAAATCACTTTCATATATGTGAACTTGCATTTAAATAGGGATCTAGCCAAATAGGTGTCACATAAATTAACATATGATTTAGACAACATAAGCCTAAACATGTTTTGGATCTAGGCATAACATCGAACATCACTAGCATATGACAAGAATATGACATTTTCATAAGCATGTACAATTTTATGACAAGGGTGCAAACTAGATCCAATTATATATCTAATTACAACATGGAACACGTATTAAAGCGGATCCTGGCATGGATCCAATTAACTTGCAACTTTCTTACAAACATACTAGCATGTATGTGAACATAATCGTTTAGGCATAAAGGTTATAACATATATATATACATGACATCTTAATCACATACAACCTATATAATCACATAAACATATAGGTGTCGATTACAACATGAACTATACAACTTGCATGTGATTCTATATGTATAATAGGATCAATATCAATTCAACTCTACCACAAACATCACAGTACTACAATCATTTCAATACATAGATATGAATTAACATCGTTGTTACACAATAACACAATTCCATTTCCATTTTACATCGAATCAAATCCTAACTTTTATTCACATCGGAAAAATCACTATACTTACAATAAACGACGGTCTTGTTTCCTGATTTCTGAATTTTGAATTTGATATGCTTTCCTTTGGGTAGATTAACGTTGATTTGATTCGTGTTTTAACTCTAATTTGGCTCGTCTCTAAGCTTTTCTACAAGTGAAGGCTCCCCTCAATTTCCTACCGGCAGCATGGCGGCTCCGTCTCTAATTTCTTATGTGAATTTAGGTTGGAGTCTTAGGTTGTATTTATAGAATTTTAGATTGATTTGAGCCGTCTGATGATCATAGATGAATCTAGACCATTCACTTCAGAAGGAGCCAACCAAAATGCGACATGTCAGCCTTAGTGACACAGCCAAGCCTCAGAAATCGACCAGAACCCGACCAGTCCAGCCAGGGCCAAACCAGGTCGACTGGGCAGGTCGACTGGGCAGGTCGACCCCTAGGTCGACTGGGCAGGTCGACCCCTAGGTCGACCTGGTCACCCAGGTCGACCCCCTGGTCGACCTGGTGCCTGGGCGGGAATTTTCCCGCCCAACCCAGTTTGGGTCTGATTTTGAAATTTGAACTTCGTTTTGAACTGTTTGAATTTTAATTTTAATTCTGAAACTTCCGGAGGTCATAACTCCTTCATACGAAGTCCGATTCACGCAAACTCGGACTCTATCTCAAGCAGAATTCCGAGACGATCGCAACGGTGAAACTCGTTTCCCTTAATTCTTTCATTTAGAATTAATTTTACTTAAATTTGTTATTATACAGTTAACAGTAAATTTGGGGTGTTACATTCTCCCCTCCTTTTAGGATTTCGTCCCCGAAATCATCAAGTCTGGAAGAACGTAAGTCTTAACATCCAATCGTCCATCTACTCAACCATCAAACACAGGCGTCCATTGTCCTTAAAAGAATTCCAATGCTTTATGATTATATGCACAGTGTGTGTACATGTCCTTATCTAATGCAAAATCAGGCGGTCTACTGATTCAGTTGACCTCCTTAATGCAAATCATGTAAGTGCCATGAATCCATTATGTATGCAAAGGTTTGTCCTTACTTATGATTCTACTTGAGTGCGCAACCATTTATACAAATGCAACATCCATATGACGACATATCAAGTTTCAACCACATACAAATATGAATACATATATGCATATGCAGTATGAAGTGACTGAGCCGATCTAAAACCTAGGTTGTGTGTGTATATGCATCCACGAGCAACCACTAGCAACCACTTACGACCACTTGCAGCCATCAATCATAACATGTTTCAAATACGTGTTTACATCCAAAGGGGTTTCAACCTAAGGACAAAGGATAATATCGAGGAGATATACCTAAACAGATAGATAAAGCACAACTTAAGGAAAAAGAGAGAGATCAAGGATATACCCTCAAAAAGAAAAGGGTAAGCTGCGCATATTCTGTCCTCAGTTTCCCAAGTCGCGTCTTCCTCGGCGTCGCTCCACTGAACTTTGACAAGCTTTACTTCGCGGTTGCGTAGCTTTTTGATTTCCGTTCCTACGATTCGAGTTGGAACTCTCCTTACAGTTGCTTCACGTTCTACCTCGGCTTCTTCTAGAATGCTTGGCTCCACCACTTCCGCAGATTCATGTAGACATTTTCGGAGATGAGAAACGTGAAAGACGTTGTGAATTCCAGCCAACCTTTCAGGCAGCTCTACTCTATAAGCCATTTTCCCAATCTTCTCGATGATAGGGAATGGTCCTACAAATCTTGGTGCTAGCTTTCCTGCGGATCTGAAGCGAACGACGTTCCTTAAAGGGGATACCTTAAGGAAAACCCTGTCGCCAACCTCAAACTCAAGGTGGGTCCTTCTTTTGTCGGCGTAGGATTTTTGTCTGTCTTGGGCTGTCTTCATTCTTATTCATATCAAGTCCACTTTCTCTGAAGTCTCTCGAATCATGTCCGGCCCAAGTATAAGTTTGTCAGTTGACTCCCACCAACAAGTTGGTGATTAACACGGTCTTCCATATAAAGCTTCGAAGGGCGCCATACCGATGGTGGCTTGGTAGCTGTTGTTGTAGGCGAATTCCACCAAAGGAAGATGATCCTCCCATGTCCCTCCAAAGTCAAGAACGCAAAGTCTCAAAAAGATCCTCTAAAATTCTATTCACCCTTTCCGTCTGGCCATCGGTTTGGGGGTGGTAGGCCGTGCTCAAACATAACTGTGTGCCTACAACTTCTTGCAGACGCCGCCAAAACTCGCTTGTGAAGATAGGGTCTCGGTCACTAACAATGCTGGAGGGTATCCCATGGAGTCGAACTATTTCCTTGAGATAAAGAGATGCTAGATATGAGGTAGTCCTTCTACTCTTGACAGGTAAAAAGTGGGCGCTTTTAGTAAGCCTATCCACTATTACCCAAATGCTAGTATTGCCTCTTCTTGACCTAGGCAGTCCATCAATGAAGTCCATTGAAATGCTATCCCACTTCCACTGTGGGACCTCTAAAGGATGAAGCAGTCCTCCAGGCTTCTTCTGTTCCGCCTTGACCTGTTGGCAGGTTATGCACTTAGAAACGAAATCTGCCACGTCCTTCTTCATGCCGCTGCAATAGAAAACTCTCTTTACGTCCTTGTACATCTTGTCCCCGCCTGGGTGTATTGTCATCTTGGAATGATGTGCTTCCTCGAGAACCTTATTTGTCAACTCCCTTGCTTGTGGGACACACAGTCTTTCATCTCGCCTCAGCCAACCCTTATCATCGATAGAGTACCTATTGAGGTGACTGGAAGTCTCACCCCTATTAAGTTTATCAATCACATCAACAAGCTGAGGATCTTCCCGTTGTGCAGTCCCTATTGAGTCCAAGAGAGTAGGGCGTACTTCGAGAGATGCTAACAAACCTGGTACAAAATCCGAGGAGGGCCTAAAGTTAAAACTAGCTATATACTCCAAGCTTTGCCTTTCCACAAAGAGAGGGCTTAAGGTCAGTTTCTTTTGGCTCAACGTGTCTGCTACTACGTTGCCTTTGCTGGGAATATAGGAAATTTCAAAATCATACGAGGCAAGAAACTCCATCCACCTTTGCTGCCTCAAGTTAAGATCCTTCTGCGAGAAGAGATATTTCAATGATTTATGGTCAGTGAATAATTCAAACTTGTAACGACCCAGAAAATCTGAACCAATTTAAAATTTTTAAATTGCCTAAAATAATGGATTTTAAATATTTAAAATAAATATTTAAAATAATGGCAATGAAAAGTGTGTATGAATCGACAATTGAAAACGAATATAATTAATTATAATTATAAACAAGGCCTGAAAAGGCGCTGTAGTTTCAAAAATTGAATTCAAACTTTGTCGGACTGTACCGGGTGCAAAGCAAAACGGATTTTAGCGAAACCAAAAATATTTAAATCTGTTAGTGAATACCTTTCTAACGAATCTGAAAAATCGAATTTTCATAGCGGAAAGCAAAAGTTATGGCCGAGTGAATTTTCAGAAAGGTCGCTATGGAATTTATATAGCCCGTGAAATTGGCCATTTTGCATACGACCTCGGAATTCGACGAAACCACTTTTGTTGGATCCGGGATGTGAAGTTATTGCTAGGTTTCAAATTTCATAATTTTTGAAGCAAGTAAGTAAGCGTGGCAAAGGAAAGTGTGTTTTGGTCAATTACAGTTAAATTGGATCGACCAGAAATGGGCCTTTTTGCAAACGGTCTCAGAATTCGACGAAACTAGTTTTGTTGGGACCGTATCGTCAAAACATAGCTAGATTTATTTTTCTGGAATTTTTCGTATCAGTTTGTGGCCCTGACAAATTGAAATGCACGTTTAAATTAAATATTGAATGTTTTATATTTTAATTTGAATGGAAACTGACTGAAACAGTCGAATGGGCCTTCGAAACATTTCCCATTGTGTTCGGAATGGGGGTAAAACGCTAGGGACGACAGTCGTTGGGTTTGGATTGGTGTTCGGGTATGACAAGGGGTATTTTAGAAATTTTAAAAATATAAATTAAAGAAAAAAATATGATTGGCTGATATCTTTTCTCTCTCCCCGACATTTCTAAATCGCGAACGACGGAAGAGGGTTCGGAGCTTTCCCCCTCGTTTTCTCCTCCTACACGCATCGATAGCCTTCGACCCAGTTGGGGTTTTTTAAGAGCTCCCCTCAAGCTTCAAATCCATGGTCGTGGCACCCCCTCTCGTCTGGTGAATCGCGAGAACCAGGCCTTCAAAGTCGCGGCCTTTCAACCGCCGCCGCCATCACCTGGGTCCACCGAGCTGGCCCACTCCCCCACGTGCGCGAAGCCCTCTCCTAGCCCTTCGACGCTGCAAAGGCCGATCATCCTCTAGCTTCACGGATTTCGCGAGAGATCGAAACCTAGTTTGGAACAAAACAGTGGAGGTTCGGCTGTTAATTATTTAAAACTGATTTTAACAGTTTAAAACCGTGGCAAACTTCGAAAAATCATATCTTTTTGCTATGTTAACGAAATTCGATGAAACAGGAAACATCGTGACCGTGTGGACGTCTTCTACATTTTAGAAGAGACCGCATATTTTTCTGAGCCTTCTGCTATTTTTGGTGGAGTGGAACCCAAAGTGAGATTTCTAATTTATAAACGATATGGAAAATGATGATGTATAAATTATATATTCGATGTATGAGTTATATAAGCGTTGTACACCTCTTGTATAAGCGTTGTATAAATTGTATGTTCGATGTATAAGTTATATATGCGTTGTAAAAATTCATGTTTTGAAATAGAAGTGAATTGCTATATATATATATATATATATATGTATATATATATATATATATATATATATATACGCCCCTCGTCCACAAACCATGGACGATATTTATTGATTGTGATTGGTGTGAAAATTGATTGATAGCGAATGGTTGTTTGGGATTGTTTGTGGTTGATATTGATTGATTGTGGTTGAAAAATACCCGTTTGTGGTTGAGAAATATTTGGTTGAAACCACATAGGATTAGTTTGTGGAAATGAAATAAATAAAACATGCCGCCTGCGTGCGAACTAGATGCATGATCCCCATTGTCAAAAACCGCGAGGTTTTAAGGTAGAGCGAGGAGCCGTACTAGGGACGGTCCCGGTTTTAACTACCCTGCCGTTATGCTGCCGAAATTTTGAATAATATTCATGTGTTTGAATAATTTTCATTTGTCGAAACTATATTTATTCGTTGAATAGAAAACCTTCATGTGTTGAATTGATATTCATTCGTTGATTAGAAATTCATGTGTTGAATGGTATTCGTGTTTTAAATATAAAAATCACATCTTTATCTATATATAGAAACTATAGAAAACCTTCATGTGTTGAATTGATATTCATTCGAGGAATTGAAATTCATGTGTTGAATGGTATTTATATTTTGAAATAAATTGTTTTATAATAAAAATCACCTTTTATCAACTATATGGACTATGTAAAATAATATCGTTTTAAAAGAAATTGTTTTATAATAAAAATCCCACTTTTATCACCTATATAAACTATATAAAGTAATAGTGTTTTGAAATGAATTGTTTTAAAATAAAAATCACATTTTTATTATACACACGAATTGTTGAAATGGGAAGTGTTAAAAATAGCAACTCGTTCAAATAAATATGCATAGGTTGAAATAATCATTAATTAGCTAATGACGTGATTTTTACCTATGCATGTAACATTAAAATGAATGATGCTTTTAAACCAAATGGAATCAAATATGAAGTTGAATGGAAAATGATAAGTGATAAGAACTGTACATATGTACATGCATATTTATTGAACAGGTTATAGCAAAGGGGCTAGAGAAGAGGAATAAAATTTTGTGCCCGACAAATAGGTACACATTTACTGTTTTGTTTGGCTGATGATTTTATGAGCCTGTTGGCTAGCCGCTTGGCTTTTTCTTTTTCTTTTCGACATGAGACGCCCGTGTAGCTATTTGGGAATTTTCCCAGCCCCTCCCGTACAAAGGAGGTTATGGCGAAATTTTCCAAAATTTAAAGGCGTTAGTGAAATATTTGAAGTGAAAACGATATTGCAATTGTTGAATGAACTATATTTATATAAATATAAATAAAATTAAAAAGAAACGTGGCTGTGCAGTTCGTGTTTTGAAACCGTGATTTCAAACGACTATACCGGGAAATCCGACCATCGGATTTTCCCAAAATCGCAACCGTTGGGTTCGCTTTGGAAAAATCTTTCCAACGGCACCAACTTTGTAAAAATTCAACGGTTGGATGGTCTGGAATGTTTAATTCAAATCTGAAGAAAAACAGCGCCAGAAACGATTATATTTATATATATATAAATATAATTATATTTAATCGAATAACGACGCTGCAGTTCATTTTTTGAAATCGAAACTTCAAACGATTGTACCGGGAGATCCGACCGTCGGATTTTCCCGAAACTGGAACCGTTGGATTCGTTTTGAAAAGACCTTTCTAATGATGTAAATTTTGTGAAGATCCAATGGTTTCATTTTCAGATATGTGTAAATCAAATCTGAAGAAAAACAGCGCCACGGCCGCGTTATGGTCCGAAGCGTCGTTTTGAATAAATTGGCTATTTTAAAATAAATAAAAATAGCGATAAATCGTTATAAAATATCATAAACGATATGGAATGGAAATAAACTTAATTTGCTCGATTTATGTTGTATTTGATGGTTGAATGTGTTTGGTGTGAAAATTACATAAAAGAACAAAATTGGTGTTGTCGGATGATTTAACCATTAAAATAAATTGATTTGAAATTCTAAACAAACGTGAATTATTTGAAAAGGCCGAGTTAATTCTCATTTCAAATAATCGATCGACGATTGAAAGTCGAAGATGAAGACGGTGGTCGAAGACCGGAGATCTTCACATCGTTTGGATGGTAACCGAGGTCCTGATTGGGAGGCATCCCGAAATATGGATAATGAGTGGTGATCGTCCAGACGTACGTGGTGATCGATGGGTTTGCGAGGTATTTAGTGCCTCCGGTTTCGTTCAGACCCAGAACGGACTTGTAAATGGACAGTGTCTGACAATGGATTTTATTCTGTGTCGATTGATCTCTATTAAATATACATCTGTTTTGGCGGCGGAGAATTTATTCTTTTGCTTAACGCCCTTCTCTGTGACGCACGAGCTCAGAGGTTATATATCGATGGACATCAGTCGCATAGCATGAATTGCTAGTGTGGCATACCTAAGTGGAAAATGATCAGGGCTTCTGTTGAAAAGCAAAGTCTTGTGGTGATGATCAAAGCACCGGCTGTGTGGCGTAGCTTTGTGTATAACGTGGGATCGCGAGCCTCACACCCCGGTATGAACCAGAAACGGGAGAAGGACCTCAGGGAGGGCATGCATTTCTTCCTAGCTAGGGTGGTGTCAGTGACCTACCAGCCCTGACATTTATATACTTTTCACTTATGTGGTTGTTGCTGTTGCGAGGCGCCTCGGTTTGATCGGACGATCAGGGTCCGATGGAGTCATTCGTTGGCTCGTTTACGCCCCAAAGGGCGGGGAAACGTATTGTTCAGGCATAATAATCCACATCGGTGGACCGGCCCTGACGATCCAAGGGTCACTCGAGCTCTGATCCTGAGACTCGGGCTAGGCAGTCTCGAATTCGGTAAGGACTATCTTTTGCCTTGGTTCATGACGGAAATCCAATTTCCAAATACGACATTGTGCGGTTTTGATTGTATACCTATATATGGCGACATAGTGGTATGGGGCATTAATGTCGTCTATGATTGATAGTTATGATTTGAAATTGTTTTCAAAACATATAAACACTAACAATAATATCAAATGCCTTTGTTTTATTCGTATCAAGCATATCTTGGCCGTTATAAGGTAAAAACTCTATCCTCCGGTTTGCGTTGCATTGTGTGATGGGAACTGAGTCTTATAATGGCTTCATTTTTATAAAAAGCATTGCGTTGTTTAAAAGAATGATTTGTTATAAAGCACTGGCAATCCAATGGAGTAAACCCATTCCACGAAAGTGGCGTGGTCCTGTGATTAGCCAAATTATATATGTGTTGAGTAGATTTCTCATACCAGTCCCATGACTGACTCGTAGTTTGTTTCACTTTCAAACTCGGGTGCCCCTTTTTCTACACGGGCAGCCTTGTATTCAGGTTTAGCTGGTTCTTTCTGGATAGCTGGGGCTGAAGATGGATTCTATCATTTATCTCTTTTTATGCTGTTCAGCTCCTATTGTACATATTATGTTTGTTTTCCGCTGTAGACATTTATGTATAGCTGAACTGTATTTTTTACAAAGTATGATCCTGTATACTGTGTAACTCTGATGATTACTTTTATCCAGTATATTCTATTGTTCATTACCTGGTGTGTTTTATTTAATTCTGTTCTGCTATTATCTGTTTCTGTGTTATATTCCACGTATTACCCTTGCCGCCGTCAGTACGGGGTTTGGGGTCGTCTCATTTGGTATCAGAGCTTTGGTTAAGCTTAGTTCTGGAATATAACATATTAACGAACTCGTCAGAAATAGAACCAGTAGTGTTCTAGGACGGGCAACTCAATACAGATAGGATCAGTAATATCCTAGTATGAGTAGCAGAATGAAATAACACCTCGATAGACACATTTACGTTGAAGTATATGTTTCTATATTTTAAATTATCTTTTCTGTGACCTGACACTTGATCTGCTGTTTGCAGAAGTACTAGGAAATGAGTGTCAGAAACAGAAGAACTACAGAACCGGATATTGAGGCCCTATTGATCAAATATCGAAATATGGGTGGAATACTGTTCTCTGGTGAAGAATCTATTATGAAAACACAGGCTTGGATTCGTTCGGCTGAAAAGATCTTTGATGGTTTAAAGCTGAGGGATGACCAGAAAAGATTACTGGCCTCCTGGGCACTCAAAGATGAAGCTTTGTTCTGGTGGGATTCGGTTATTGAGAATAATCCAGAAGGTGATATCACCTGGGACAGATTCAAAGTGATTTTCCTAGAAAGATTTACTCCTCCCGAAGCGACTGAGCGATTATGCGACGAATTTTCTTATCCGATATAAGGTGATATGACCATCCCAGAATATCATAAGAAATTCAACGAACTTTCTCACTTTGCTCCTCATCTGATCAAAGGAGGTTATGGCGAAATTTTTCGAAAATTCTGGGTGTTAGCCAAATTTTTGAAGAATTTGAAATTTCTCAGAAACTGAAAAGTTAGAGAATTGAAGCCAGATCGAACGTAGAGTTGATTAATCAAACCACTTTCGACTTTGTTCCTTTTCGGGGACGAAAAGTTTTAAGTGGGGGAGATTGTAATGACCCAGAAAATCTGAACCAATTTAAAAATTTTAAATTGGCTAAAATAATGGATTTTAAATATTTAAAATAAATATTTTAAATAATGGCAATGAAAAGTGTGTATGAATCGACAATTGAAAACTAATATAATTAATTATAATTATAAACAAGGACTGAAAAGGCGCTGCAGTTTCAAAAATTGAATTCAAACTTTGTCGGACTGTACCGGTGCAAAACAAAACGGATTTTAGCGAAACCAAAAATATTTAAATCTGTTAGTGAATACATTTCTAACGAATCTGAAAAATCGAATTTTCATAGCGGAAAGCAAAAGTTATGGCCGAGTGAATTTTCAGAAAGACCGCTATGGAATTTATATAGCCCGTGAAATTGGCTATTTTGCATATGACCTCGGAATTCGACGAAACCACTTTTGTTGGATCCGGGATGTGAAGTTATTGCTAGGTTTCAAATTTCATAATTTTTGAAGCTAGTAAGTAAGCGTGGCAAAGGAAAGTGTGTTTTGGACAATTATAGTTAAATTGGATCGACCAGAAATGGGCCTTTTTGCAAACGGTCTCAGAATTCGACGAAACTAGTTTTGTTGGGACCGTATCGTCAAAACATAGCTACATTTATTTTTCTGGAATTTTTCGTATCAGTTTGTGGCCCTGACAAATTGAAATGCACGTTCAAATTAAATATTGAATGTTTTATATTTTAATTTGAATGGAAACTGACTGAAACAGTCGAATGGGCCTTCGAAACATATCCCATTGTGTTCGGAATGGGGGCAAAACGCTAGGGACGACAGTCGTTGGGTTTGGATTGGTGTTCGTGTGTGACAAGGGGTATTTTAGAAATTTTAAAAATATAAATTAAAGAAAAAATATGATTGGCTGATATCTTTTCTCTCTCCCCGACATTTCTAAATCGCGAACGACGGAAGAGGGTTCGGAGCTTTCCCCCTCGTTTTCTCCTCCTACACGCATCGATAGCCTTCGACCCAGTTGGGGTTTTTGAAGAGCTCCCCTCAAGCTTCGAATCCATGGTCGTGGCACCCCCTCTCGTCTGGTGAATCGCGAGAACCAGGCCTTCAAAGTCGCGGCCTTTCAACCTCCGCCGCCATCACCTGGGTCCATCGAGCTGGCCCACTCACCCACGCGCGCGAAGCCCTCTCCTAGCCCTTCGACGCTGCGAAGGCCGATCGTCCTCTAGCTTCACGGATTTCGCGAGAGATCGAAACCTAGTTTCGAACAAAACAGTGGAGGTTCGGCTGTTAATTATTTAAAACTGATTTTAACAGTTTAAAACCGTGGCAAACTTCGAAAAATCATATCTTTTTGCTATGTTAACGAAATTCGATGAAACAGAAACATCGTGACCGTGTGGACGTCTTCTACATTTTAGAAGAGACCGCATATTTTTCTGAGCCTTCTGCTATTTTTGGTGGAGTGGAACCCAAAGTGAGATTTCTAATTTATAAACGATATGGAAAATTCCGATGTATAAATTATATATTTGATGTATGAGTTATATAAGCATTGTACACCTCTTGTATAAGCGTTGTATAAGTTGTATGTTCGATGTATAAGTTATATATGCGTTGTAAAAATTCATGTGTTGAAATAGAAGTGAATTGCTATATATATATATATATATATATATGCCCGTCGTCCACAAACCATGGACGATATTTATTGATTGTGATTGGTGTGAAAATTGATTGATAGCGAATGGTTGTTTGGGATTGTTTGTGGTTGATATTGATTGATTGTGGTTGAAAAATACCCGTTTGTGGTTGAGAAATATTTGGTTGAAACCACATAGGATTAGTTTGTGGAAATGAAATAAATAAAACATGCCGTCTGTGTGCGAACTAGATGCATGATCCCCATTGTCAAAAACCGCGAGGTTTTAAGGTAGAGCGAGGAGCCGTACTAGGGACGGTCCCGGTTTTAACTACCCTGCCGTTATGCTGCCGAAATTTTGAATAATATTCATGTGTTTGAATTATTTTCATTTGTCGAAACTATATTTATTCGTTGAATAGAAAACCTTCATGTGTTGAATTGATATTCATTCGTTGATTAGAAATTCATGTATTGAATGGTATTCGTGTTTTAAATATAAAAATCACATCTTTATCTATATATAGAAACTATAGAAAACCTTCATGTGTTGAATTGATATTCATTCGAGGAATTGAAATTCATGTGTTGAATGGTATTCATATTTTGAAATAAATTGTTTCATAATAAAAATCACCTTTTATCAACTATATGGACTATGTAAAATAATCTCGTTTTAAAAGAAATTGTTTTATAATAAAAATCCCATTTTTATCACCTATATAAACTATATAAAGTAATAGTGTTTTGAAATGAATTGTTTTAAAATAAAAATCACATTTTTATTATACACACGAATTGTTGAAATGGGAAGTGTTAAAAATAGCAACTCGTTCAAATAAATATGCATGGGTTGAAATATTCATTAATTAGCTAATGACTTGATTTTTACCTATGCATGTAACATTAAAATGAATGATGCTTTTAAACCAAATGGAATCAAATATGAAGTTGAATGGAAAATGATAAGCGATAAGAACTGTATATATGTACATGCATATTTATTGAACAGGTTATAGCAAAGGGACTAGAGAAGAGGAATAAAATTTTGTGCCCAACAAATAGGTACACATTTACTGTTTTGTTTGGGTGATGATTTTATGAGCCTGTTGGCTAGCCGCTTGGCTTTTTCTTTTTCTTTTTCTTTTCGACATGAGACGCCCGTGTGGCTATTTGGGAATTTTCCCAGCCCCTCCCGTACAAAGGAGGTTATGGCGAAATTTTCCAAAATTTAAAGGCATTAGTGAAATATTTGAAGTGAAAACGATATTGCAATTGTTGAATGAACAATATTTATATAAATATATAAATATAAATAAAATTAAAACGAAACGTGGCTGTGCAGTTCGTGTTTTGAAATCGTGATTTCAAACGACTATACCGGGAAATCCGACCATCGGATTTTCCCGAAATCGCAACCGTTGGGTTCGCTTTGGAAAAATCTTTCCAACGGCACCAACTTCGTAAAAATCCAACGGTTGGATTGTCTGGAATGTTTAATTCAAATCTGAAGAAAAACAGCGCCAGAAACGATTATATTTATATATATATATATAAATATAATTATATTTAATCGAATAACGACGCTGCAGTTCGTATTTTGAAATCGAAACTTCAAACGATTGTACCGGGAGATCCGACCGTCGGATTTTCCCGAAACTGGAACCGTTGGATTCGTTTTGAAAAGACCTTTCTAATGATGTAAATTTTGTGAAGATCAAACGGTTAGATTTTCAGATATGTGTAAATCAAATCTGAAGAAAAACAGCGCCACGGCCGCGTTATGGCCCGAAGCGTCGTTTTGAATAAATTGGCTATTTTAAAATAAATAAAAATAGCGATAAATCGTTATAAAATATCATAAACGATATGGAATGGAAATAAACTGAATTTTCTCGATTTATGTTGTATTTGATGGTTGAATGTGTTTGGTGTGAAAATTACATTAAAGAACAAAATTGGTGTTGTCGGATGATTTAACCATTAAAATAAATTGATTTGAAATTCTAAATAAACGTGAATTATTTGAAAAGGCCGAGTTAATTCTCATTTCAAATAATTGACCGACGATTGAAAGTCGAAGATGAAGACGGTGGTCGGAGACCGGAGATCTTCACCTCGTTTGGATGGTAACCGAGGTCCTGATTGGGAGGCATCCCAAATATGGATAATGAGTGGTGATCGTCCAGACGTACGTGGTGATCGATGGGTTTGCGAGGTATTTAGTGCCTCCGGTTTCGTTCAGACCCAGAACGGACTTGTAAATGGATTGTGTGTCTGACATTGGATTTTATTCTGTGTCGATTGATCTCTATTAAATATACATCTGTTTTGGCGGCGGAGAATTTATTCTTTTGCTTAACGCCCTTCTCTGTGACGCACGAGCTCAGAGGTTGTATATCGATGGACATCAGTCGCATAGCATGAATTGCTAGTGTGGCATACCTAAGTGGCAAATGATCAGGGCTTCTGTTGAAAAGCAAAGTCTTGTGGTGATGATCAAAGCACCGCCTGTGTGGCGTAGCTTTGTGTATAACGTGGGATCGCGAGCCTCACACCCCGGTATGAACCAGAAACGGGAGAAGGACCTCAGGGAGGGCATGCGTTTCTTCCTAGCTAGGGTGGTGTCAGTGACCTACCAGCCCTGACATTTATACACTTTTCACCTATGTGGTTGTTGCTGTTGCGAGGCGTCTCGGTTTGATCGGACGATCCGGGTCCGATGGAGTCATTCGTTGGCTCGTTTACGCCCCAAAGGGCGGGGAAACGTATTGTTCAGGCATAATAATCCACATCGGTGGACCGGCCCTGACGATCCAAGGGTCACTCGAGCTCTGATCCTGAGATTCGGGCTAGGCAGTCTCGAATTCGGTAAGGACTATCTTTTGCCTTGGTTCATGACAGAAATCCAATTTCCAAATACGACATTGTGCGGTTTTGATTGTATACCTATATATGGCGACATAGTGGTATGGGGCATTAATGCCGTCTATGATTGATAGTTATGATTTGAAATTGTTTTCAAAACATATAAACACTAACAATAATATCAAATGCCTTTGTTTTATTCGTATCAAGCATATCTTGGCCGTTATAAGGTAAAAACTCTATCCTCCGGTTTGTGTTGCATTGTGTGATGGGAACTGAGTCTTATAATGGCTTCATTTTTATAAAAAGCATTACGTTGTTTAAAAGAATGATTTGTTATAAAGCACTGGCAATCCAATGGAGTAAACCCGTTCCACGAAAGTGGCGTGGTCCTGTGATTAGCCAAATTATATATGTGTTGAGTAGATTTCTCATACCAGTCCCATGACTGACTCGTAGTTTGTTTCACTTTCAAACTCGGGTGCCCCTTTTTCTACACGGGCAGCCTTGTATTCAGGTTTAGCTGGTTCTTTCTGGATAGCTGGGGCTGAAGATGGATTCTATCATTTATCTCTTTTTATGCTGTTCAGCTCCTATTGTACATATTATGTTTGTTTTCCGTTGTAGACATTTATGTATAGCTGAACTGTATTTTTTACAAAGTATGATCCTGTATACTGTGTAACTCTGATGATTACTTTTATCCAGTATATTCTATTGTTCATTACCTGGTGTGTTTTATTTAATTCTGTTTTGCTATTATCTGTTTCTGTGTTATATTCCACGGATTACCCTTGCCGCCGTCAGTACGGGGTTTGGGGTCGTCTCAAAACTTCTCACCTAGGAGATAATGGCGCCAAGACTTAAGTGCAAAGACGATGGTGACCAACTCAAGGTCGTGGGTTGGGTAGTTCTTTTCGTGAACCTTCAATTGCCTTCCACCATAAGCTACTACCCTCCCTTCTTGCATTAGAACAGCACCTAGTCCCGTTCCACATGCATCCGTGTATACTGTGAACATTTTGCTTCTGTCGGGCAGAGTTAGAACTGGGGCTGTTGTAAGAGCCCTTTTATGGCGTTGGAAAGCAATGTCACAGTCCAAATCCTAAGCAAATGCTAGATTCTTCTTTGTTAGCCTTGTGAGTGGAGCTGAGATTTTCGCGAAATCCCTAATGAACTTTCGGTAAAAACCTGCTAGCCCAAGAAAGCTTCGGACTTCGGTTGCATTTCTTGGTGTCTTCCAATCTTGCACTGCCACCACTTTCGCGGGGTCCACAGCCAACCCTTCTTTGGACACTATATGCCTAAGAAACCTTACCTCTTCTCTCCAAAAGTGGCACTTGGAGAATTTGGCTTTTAGCTGATGAACTCGAAGAGTTTCCATGATCTCTTTCAGATGCTGAGCATGTTCTTCCTCATTCTTTGAGAAGAACATAATATCGTCTACGAAGACCACCATGAACTCATTGAGAAATTCTCTGAACACCCTGCTCATTAGGTCTACAAATTAAGTGGGTGCGTTTGTCTAGCCGAAAGGCATGACAAGCCACTCGAAGAAACCGTTTCGGGTTCTGAACGCCGTTTTATCAATGCTATCTTCAGCCACTCTTAGCTGATGGAACCCAGTAGCCAGATCAAGTTGGGAGAAAACCGACGCACGTACAAGCTGATCAAACAAATCGTCGATTCTGGGGAGAGGGTGCCTATTTTTCTTAGTCAGCTTGTTTAGCTCCCTATAGTCCACACAAAAACGTAGTGAACCATCTGCTTTGGTGGCGAACACCACTGGAGCACCCCATTCCGAGATACTCCTTCTTATAAACCCTTCTCGAGAAGCTCCTTAACTTGCTTACTGAGCTCCTTTCTCTCCTTTGGAGCCATGTGTCTAACAGGCAGAGCCACGGGCTTTGCATTATCAACAAGATATATGCGGAAGTCTATTTCCCGCTTCGGAGGTAAGCCTTTCACCTCTTCAAAGACATCCGGATATTCTCGGACCACTCTAACCGACTGTAAATTCTCAATAGAAGCGTTAAGCGACTCTAGATAACTAAGCATAATAGCATTCAAGGGATTACAAGAAATTTCCAGAGTGTTACCGAGCCGAGTCAAGAGCCTAACCACTCTTTTCTCACAATCAAGAATGGCACTATTACTGGATAACTAGTCCATGCCTAAGATCAATCCATATACTGAGAAGCCCAAATAAAATGCACTACATCTAAATTCAACACTTAGAATAGAGATTTTAAAATCCAAGCAAACCATCGACAAATAAGCCGAACCCCCAATTGGATTTGAGACAACCAAGGGATCTTCTACCATACTAGTGTCTAGGTGTAGAGATTCTACTAAAGCAGATGAAATAAAGGAGTGTGATGCACCAGAATCAAAGAGAGTGCGAACTGGGTGATCATAAAGATAAACTAAGCTTTCTACAGAAATATTTCTACCTTGTTCATGTGGAGGTGCCACCAGTGCATGAACTTGACCCCTTGAAGTGGATCCAGCCCTCTGTCCCTGCCCCCGCTTCTTTGGGAAGTCCTTAGCCAAGTGCCCAGTCTCTCCGCAATGGAAGCAACCACCATTCATCTTTGCCTTCTTCTTTCTGCAGTCTTTCACTATATGAACAACAATGCCACAGAAATTGCACTTTCTCTTTTCACGGGTTTTGTTGTTCTTCCCGCCTTTCTTGAAGTCTGTTTTCTTAGCCTGTAATCCTTCCTTCTTTTCTTCCACCTTAGTCTCTTTCTTGCCCTTGTTTTCCTCGTGTAGCAATGCCATGTACACTCAGCTTTCGTAAGTCGCTCCCGTGGATACATGGGTCATAGCAAGGCTGTGTAGAGGCTCATTCAGACCTTTGACGAAGCGGAGCGCCTTCTTGTGTTGGGTGTTTACTAAGACTAGCCCAAATATGGCAGTTGATTAAACTGATTAACATACTCCCTGATTGTCATACTTCCCTGTTTCAGAGTTAGGAACTTCTCCATTTGCAGGCTTCTTTCAGCTTGGGAGTGGAATTTCATCTCAAATCTCATCCTGAAATCTTCCCATGTTTCCACTGGCCTCTCAGCATTGGTGATCTCCCACAAATAAGACGCTTCATGTTTAATCAACCACACTGCTAGCTATATCTTTTGCCTGTCGTCAACTTTGAAGATGACAAACAGATCCTCGGTCTCCTTTAGCCAGTTTCTTGCTACTACAAAGGATTCAGTTCCATAAAAGTCCTTTCCACCCATAGCCTTGAAGTCTCGACATGTCTTTGCAAAAGCATTTCCACGAGGAGGAGGAGGAGGAACCGCTGCCACTGGGGGAGGAATGTCTGCTGGGCCCACGCCATTGGCTCTAGCTTCCAGGTACCTCCTAAACCAGCCGGGTACCGGTACTCCTTCTGGAAGGTTAAGGTCTACAGACATGCTAAAAGAAAATGGAAAGGTTCAAAACGAAGGATAGTGAGAGATAGTGCATATTGCTTTTGGGGGATTATTCCTTTTAAAATATCAAAACTTTTCTTAAATAAAATGCTTCTTTAAACTTCTTTTTTGAAAATAGTTTCAAAAAATGCTTCTTTAAACTTCTTTTGGGGAATTTTAATTTTAATTCTGAAACTTCCGGAGGTCATAACTCCTTCATACGAAGTCCGATTCACGCAAACTCGGACTTTATCTCAAGAAGAATTCCGAGACGATCGCAACGGTGAAACTCGTTTTGCTTAATTCTTTCATTTAGAATTAATTATACTTAAATTTGTTATTATACAGTTACCAATAAATTTGGGGTGTTACAGTAATCCTGCCCTGCTCTTAGGTAGAAGCATCTTACTGAATGCACAAAGGATAGGCTTTCTACCATGAATCTCACCAGTCAAAAGAAAACGCAACAAAGATGAATTAAACATTGATAAAAGCTTTTTAGTGAGAATGTAATCCCTAGCCCAATACACAGTTGATGAAAATCCAATGCTCGTTACGAGAACCGAATGTCCCGCTTGTGATAATAATTTGTTAACCCAACAGTTTAAAGATGAGGTAATTTTGCTGTATGGGGTAAGCAATTTCCTTTAGTAATTCTAGAGGAGCAAAGTGGTAGACCCAAGCAAAGAGAACCCTTTCCCAGTGGCTGCATGGCTATAAAAGAGTACAAACTAGCAGAAACAACATCACAACAAACATTACCTGAGACTTAAAGGAATTAAGTTTAAGAACTGTCATAGGATGAAAAATACTCAAAGTTTCCCGAATATTAACAAGCGAGGAGCCATTTGGTTAGGTAAAAACCATAATATCATCCACAAAGAGGAGAGTGGTTGTAGATAAATCTTTGCACTTGAGGTGATGTTGGATCATACCATGATCATATTTGTCCTTAAACAAGACAATTAAAAGCTCCATAACCAAAATGAATATATACGAAGATATAGGATCACACTGGCGAATGCCTTGCTCACTCTTAAAAAAACCAGAAGTTTCATTGTAAACCAAGAAGAAGTGAGGTGTTGAGATGCATCTATATATCCAAGCAACAAAGGTCTTCGGGAAGTTCATCCTAGCCATGATTCTAACAAAAGAGGTCCATTGTATGATGTCATATGCTTTACTTATATCCAGTTTTAATAGGGTAGAAGGAGAAGAATTACTACGACTATATCCTTTAATTAATTAGTTCGTACATTTATATGTGAGAAAGTATATAAGAACACAAAATTATTATACAAAATTAGACACAAAAAATCTCAACCACTAGATTTTCCTTGAATTCCACATTCCACATAAAGATAAACATATCTTATGGCCCACAATTCGTGTCACTAAATTTGTGTCTAATTTTGTGTCCCAATAGCCTCTCCCTTTATATATACTAGAATCATATAAATAAAGAAAAGATTTTAAATTGATTAAGTGACCATAAGTTTCAATATTTTTTCCTAAATCTAAAATCTATTATGTTATAAGCTTCTTTTTCAAACTACAATAGCGAATACGATGAACCTTCATACTTTAAAACTATTATAAAATATGCTTAGTTAAAAATAATAATATAAATCTATCTATATAATAATTCCCACTAATCTTAATTCTTTTGGAGTCACGGTCCGACCATGAAATACCAAAAATGCCTCTAAAATTCAATAATTATTTTAAAAAACTCTCATGAAATCATGGGAATTATGGTTCATATAAATGCCTTCAATTTTAAACATTTTTTGTTATTAATTAATATAATTACGGTAGGATATTGCATTCCTTATATTGCATTTGATTTGTCTAATCGCATTTGATTTGTATAATTACTTTACATTCCCTATGTCATTCAAATAATAATGAATATAATTATGGTAGGATATTACATACGTTATCTACATGAAACTTTTGATACGTTAGTTTTAAACGAACTAAATTGATTGGTTAAGATTATTATATCCATATTTACAATATGGCAATATGGATATTCATGAAAGGATATGTTAAAATTTATAATAATTTATTTTTTGTGAATGAGACGATAGAATCAACTCCATCTATTTGTATACAATGAATAATATGTATAATTTTACTTGAATATATCAGGTAACTTTGCAAAGTATTAAATCTGTTTGTTATATCTACCATATTAAATTTACAGTATATCATAGTACATTATTATAGGCATATACCAATCTTATATCAATAGTATAAGCAAATCTTAATTGATTGATTTTGTTCCAAAGTTCTAATCATTATCACTCTAATTTCTACCACCTTTCCATCATGTTCATTATGAAATCTAAAGTAAAAAAAATTCCATAACAGTAGATTTTATTACTTTAATTTGATGATAAATAATGCATATATTTTATTGCATTCCTAAAATGCACTGTCGAAATAGTATATTACAGATTTGAATATAATTATAAACATAACACTAAGTTGTTTTGTTTATATTATATTATTGTTCACCCGTTTTTAGTATCATCGTGATAGAATTGTTTCTTCCTTATTTTACTTTCTAATTTTATACATAGACAATTTAAGAAATGTTTGCAGCTCTTATGGAGGCTCTTTTTAATCCATTTATATTCAATACTCTCTTTGGACCGTAAATTAAAAATATTGAAAGAGCTGTTATTTGATTCATTAGCTATATTTCATATTTGAATACGTTTACGTTATTTTATATACTATGTTTTTTTAACAATTTATCTTTTGTAACTATGTTTAAAACATCCTTTTCCTTGAGGAATAAAATAATTAAAACTCCTGGCCTGAATTTTTTTAGTATAAGGTTATTTTTGGCTGCCATAAGTTTAGAAAGAAATTAATTCTTCAAAACTGTTTTAAACATCAGATTTAAGTTTATATTTATGTAATAGTTGTTGTTTTCATGAATTTCATGCAGACATAAATTATCTTTATGGTAGATATTTGACCTTGGAAGATTGTTAGGAAATGTAGCGAATATGGTATGAGATGTTTTCATGCAGATACGCATTATCCTTATAATATGAGGTTATTTCTTGCTGCTTTAGAACTTCATGCAGACATAGGTTATCTACATGAAACTTTTGATAAGTTAGTTTTAAAAGGACTAAATTGATGTGCTATAAATTGATCGGTTAAGATTATTATATCGATATTTATAATATGGATATTCATGAAAGGATATATTAAAATTTATAATAATTTATTTTTTGAGAATGAGACAATAGAATCAACTCCATCTATTTGTATAAAATGAATAATATGTGTAATTTTACTTGAATATATCAGGTAACTTTGGGAAGTATTAAATCTATTTGCTATATCTACCATATTAAATTTACAGTATATCATAGTACAATATCATAGGCATATACCAATCTTATATCAATAGTATAAGCAAATCTTAATGGAATGACTTTGTTCCAAAGTTCTAATCATTATCACTCTAATTTTTACCACCTTTCCATCATGTTCACTATGAAATCTAAAGTAAAAAAAAATTGTTTCACATAATATATGAGTTAGTTTTAGAACCATGAATTTCATGTGCTTTGTATACCTTATAAGAGCATGATATATTACACTCCATCATCATTTTCATTGATAAATTCTCCCCCACTCTTGGAACCTTAGCCATATCATTGATTCTAAATTAGTATTTCTATCATTTTGATCAGGAAATGAAGGACCATGTGATTTTGACTAGAATATCATCGACCATAATTAAAAGGTAGGATTTTTGAACTATTCACTTTTTTGGGATTGGCATGTATTCATAATTCATATTTATTTTCTCATAAAAGAAGTCTTTTAGCTTATTGTCTTCCTTATTCTCTCTGTTCTTTGGTAAACCATATTCCAGTGTATACGGCATTTGTTCTGTTTTCTTCCAATAAAAAGACATTTTGATGATTAATTTCACTCAGTCTTAAGCAGTTTGGACATTACAAATTTTGAATGTGTATTTTAAAAGTTTAATTGATCGTTCAAAAACTACTGAACCATACCATGTTTGTTTTTCCATTTCTCCTTTTTTCGTCCAAATTATTTTGCGCTTAGTAGTTTTAATGTTACAATAGTGGAAGTAACAATTTTAGTTATATACAGATTGTATTGTTGTTTACCATTGACAATTTAAGGAATGTTTGCAGCACTTATAGAGGCTATTTTTAATCTATTTCTATTCAGTACTCTCTTTGGATCGTAAATTAAAAATATTGAAAGGAGTTTTATTTGATTCATTGGCTATATTTCATATTTGCATTTGGCTACAATGTGTGTGTAGTGTTTGTATAACTAGAAGTGTTATAATTTCTTTATCTATATTTGCATATATTAGGTGAACTCCTAGGCATATGAACCAAGCGTACAAAGCTTTTTTAAGGATATCCTCTTCTTTCCACATCGTACCCAGGTATGGATGTTTTGATTTGTTGACATTAATACTTATTTTAAATGAATATGGCATATTTGATAGTTAGTGCATATGGAAACCAGCTTGAAGTCATGTTATTTGTAAATAAATATATATATATCCTTTTACTAAATGAAGTTGATTAAGCAATTGCCTAATTTTGACTAATATTTACTTACGATATATGTACTATTTCGTTAAAAATTAAATGTCTATCTTTATTCTTTCTTCTCAATTATTCTTTCTGCTTACTCTATATATAGTTATATCTTAAAAAGTGGATAATGCGATTACTATTTTTATGCTCCTTTTTTAATTTATTGTTTAAAATGCTAATCTTTCGGTAAGTCAACCACAAAATCTAAAATTATCAAATTTGACACAAATTTCTATATAAATAATATGTGTGTATATGTGGGACATACCTTCTTCATCTTCCACTTTCAACTTTTATACTTTTTTTTTCCATTTGAGGTGATTTCTAACATTAAACGCAGCATAAAAGTTTTGAACTTTA
Organism: Allium sativum; assembly: GCA_030737875.1. Classification (NCBI taxonomy): domain Eukaryota; kingdom Viridiplantae; phylum Streptophyta; class Magnoliopsida; order Asparagales; family Amaryllidaceae; genus Allium; species Allium sativum. The sequence goes on along the minus strand of CM060915.1, from coordinate 577,585,418 downwards.
ATGCATCCCATTAAATGAAACAGTAAGTTTTTTTATGTGTATTATGTTATTGTTCACCTGTGTTTCAGTATCATCGTGATAGAATTGTTGCTTCCTTATTTTACTTTCTAATTTTATACATTGACAATTTAAGGAATGTTTCCAGCTCTTATGGAAGCTCTTTTTAATCCGTTTCTATTCAATACTCTCTTTGGACCATAAATTAAAAATATTGAAAGAGCTTTTATTTGATTCATTGGTTATATTTCATATTTGCATTTGGCTACAATGTATATCTAGTGTTTGTATAACTTGAAGTGTGATAATTTCTGTAGTTATATTTGCATATATTAGGTGAACTCCTGGGCATATGAACCAAGCGTACAAAGCTTTTTTAAGGATATCCTCTTCTTTCCACATTGTACCCAGGTATGGAAGTATTGATTTGTTGACCTTAATACTTATTTTAAATGAATATTTCATATTTGATAGTTGGTGCATATGGAAACCAGTTTGAAATCAAAATTTTGTAAACAAATATATATCATTTTACTAAATGAAGCTGATTAAGGAATTGCCTAATTTTGACTAATATTTACCAATAATATATGTACTATTTCGTTAAAAATTAAATGCCTATCTTTATTCTTTCTTCTCAGTTATTCTTTCTGCTTACTGTATATATAGTTATATCTTAAAAAGTGGATATGCGATTATTATTTTTATGCTCCTTTTTCAATTTATTGTTTAAAATGCTGATCTTTCTGTAAGTCGACCACAAAATCTAAAATTATCAAATTTGACATAAATTTTCACATAAAATATGTGTGTATATATGGACATACCTTCTTCATCTGCCACTTTCAACGTTTATGCAGTTTTTTTTCTTTATTTGAGGTGATTTCTACCGTTGCACCATTTCACATTGAACCCAGCACTTAGCGTGCAAGGTGTTAGTTGCATTTTGAAAAATTGATTTGTATATTTTGACATAATATCTGATATTTTGATTATTCATTTTGTATACAAATTATTCAAATTGCTAATGTGTTTAAATGATATGGAGAGTAGAGATGGATGAGCACAATAATGTCTAGTAGTCCCAAATATTACCGTCTATAACATTCACGCATAATCATAATTTTAGTACCATATCAGCATCTTAATTCTATTATATTCCACATTCTCTATCGTTATCTTTATTAGCTCGTGTTGTACTGTTCATATTCATATTGTTCTCACATCTTCTAATAAACCAGAATTGTGTTCAGTTATAATTGAATCAATATGCGTATAGCTGATAATGAATCCTTTAGTTAAGCCATAATGGAGCATTAATTACAAATGGTATAAGTATTTATTTCCCAAAATAATATTTTGAATTAGAACAAAGAGAAATAAGTTACAAACTGTAACGACCCAGAATTTGGGGCCAATTTAAAAATTTTATTTTAGAAATTTTAATGGATTTTAATATTTAGAATAACCTATTTTAAATAATAACGACTGAAAATTTATTTTAAAACGAATAAATTCAATTTAATATAAAAGGAGTTAAAACAGCGCTGCAGTTTGAAAATTTGAATTTGAACTTTAACTGAATGTATATGATTCATTTTAAGTCAGAATTGAGCGAAATCAGAAATATTTAAAAAATTTTAATCATATCTTTCTAACGAATGTAAGAAATTGAAATTTCACTTTAGAAATCAAAAGTTATGTCCAGTTTAAAATTTTGAAAAGTCGCTGTAGAATTTATATATATTTTAATTAAATATATTGGCCTTGAAAATAGTCATTTTACAAACGACTTCGGTTTTTGACGAAACCACTTTTGATGGAACCAGAATGTCAAATTATTGCTAAGTTTCAATTTTCATAATTTTTCGAATTAATATGTGAGCGTGGCAAAGGAAAACGTGTTTTGTCAGTTTCAGTCAAATTTAATCGACTTGAAAATGGCCATTTTTCGAACAGTCTTAGAATTCGACGAAATTAGTCTTGTTAGAACCGTATCGTCGAAACATAGCTAGAAATAATTTTTCTATAATTTTTAGAATCGGTATGTGGCCCCGGTAATTTAAAATGTATGTTTGAATTTAATAATTAAATGATTTATAATTAAATTTAAAGAAAAACATATCGTAACAGACGAACTGGGTTACGAAACATATTCCAATGTGTCCAGGATGGGGTATTTAGATAGGGGAGTCATTCGTTGGGTTCGATTCGGAGTTAGTATCGTCGAATAAATAATTCTTGAATTAATGAATTAAATAAATAAGAAAATACGCGTATAAATACGCTATACTATACGAAACCCTAATTCACCATACCCAGCCGTCGTACCTTCTTCATCAATGGACATGGCGTTCCCAAATTTAATCCCTAAATTACCACAATCCCAATCGAATTAAACCTCAAGTCCAAAACAAAAATCGAAGAACACTTTGAGCTCTACGATTTTATACGGTGGTGATCGGCCCTGGTGGTCTTGGATGATCGGAATTTGGCCTGGAAGGCGGCGCCTTCGAACATGGACTGCGGGTTCAAGGGGGGACCGAGTGGGGCCACTTTTGGGTGCGAGAAGGGGGCGGCTAGGGCTGCGCGATGGTGGCGATGGATCGAAGTTCGGCGGCCTACAGGTGGTGCGGCGGTGGAAGACTTAAATCGACGATGGGTTCAGTTGAGGTCCAGAAGTTAAACGATGTAGAAGAAGTAATTAAAGTGTTGATTAATATTTAATTGTTTTAAATAGTGTTTAAAATTGTATTAACTTTAAAACTCACGTATCTTATTCAATACTTATCAGATTTCGACGAAACTGAATACGTTAGAACCGTATTGACAAGATCTAGACTATGGAACTGACCAGGACCAAAACTGAGCGCTTCTGAAATTCAGGGAATTTCATATCTGAATTAAAACTATCAGTGATAAATCTATTTATTTATTTCTTTTATAATTAGAAATAATTTCTAAAATTATTGTTGTTAATCTACAGTTGATTCAAGCTGTTATCATCCTGTGTTAAATGTAGATTATACACTTGTTTGTTTGGTTTTGTGATGTGGCGATAGAATGATTGAAATTAACATTTCTGTAAATTTGAATTAGACTAAAGCAAACTTATCATTTTGTTTATTGTACTGATGGGATTGAACCAATTTTGTTAATTAGAATTAGATTGAACAAATTTACTATTTTGTTCATTGTATTGTTAAATTAACACTTCGGTTAATTAGAATTTGATTTAAACAAAAATATATAATTTTTTTTATAAAAAAGAATCAAATTTCTAAAACATCAAAATTTGTAAATATATTGAACTAGAATTTTTCAACCTATATAAAACACAGAATTTGGTTAATTTGTTAAACCAGCATTTTAACATTTACATGAATCAAACATTTTATTCAATTTTGTTGAGTCAAGTTTTGGAATAAGATTTGAACAAATATGGTTATGTCATTTTGTTGGACTAGATTTTCAACAAAATAGAATACACATTTTTAGGCAGTATTGTCTACATAAAGAGAATAGATTTTTAAAGATGCCTTTTTTATTTTCAAATTAGAGACAATAAAGAAGAACTGATTTCAAAGTTACATTTTTATATAATTTGTTTTCAAATAAAAAAAAGATTACATTTTTAATGCAGTTATATTTTCATTAAAAAGATTGGGTTTTCAATATTACATTTTTGTGTAATATTGTTTACATTTAAAAGATTTGAATTTCAAGCTATCTTTTTATGTAATGTTATTTACATATAAAAGATTAGAATTGCAATACATCATTTCTAGGTAATATTGTTTACATAAAAATTAAAAAAATACATTTTTATTAGAAAATGTGAAGTAGATTAAAAAGTACATTTTTATTAGAAAATGTGAATTAGATAAAAAAAAGTACATTTTTGTGAGAAAATGAATATTAGAATATAAAGTACATTTCTGTTAGAAAACGTAAATTTAGACAAGAAAGACAAATTTAATATCATTGTTAATTAGATTATAAAGGTCAAAATTAACATTTTGTTAATTAGATTATAAAGAACAAAATAACATTTTTGTTATGAAGTGTTACACTAGACATAAAATAACATTAATGTTTATTGGATTAAAATCTATTACTTTTGAAATGAATTGAAAATGTATATTTTATACATTAAAAAGAATGATTAGAAAATGTATATATTTTTTACATTAAAAAGAATGAATTAGTAATGGACACTTTTGTCACATTAAAAAGAATGAAGTAGAAATATACATTTTTGTCATTTAGTAAGGATTATAGGAAAATAACATTTTGACAAACTTGATTATAGAATGTAGAATATCATTTTATTATAAAACATGTTAGTGATATAAAATATTTTTTTTTTGCCAAAACATACATTTTTGCAAATAAAAGAGAATGAGTTGAAAACATTCATTTTTGGTCATTTAAAAGAATTTGACAAAATTAACATTTTGTTTATTTAAAAGGATTAGACAAAATTATCAGTTTTGGTCATTTTAAAGGAATGAACCTTTGTTTGAAAACATGTTACCATGTAATTTCCATTTTTAATGATAATTAGAATTAATTAAAAAGAGTGAATCTTGGTTTGAAACTTGTGAACATGTAATTTACATTGTTATATAAATGAATTATTAAAAAGAATAAAACCTTGGTTAGAATGTGTTACCATGTAAAATTACATTTCAATGTAATTAATATTCATCAAAAAGAATTAAACAAAAATGTACATTTTACTCATTTCAAAAAGGATGTTATGAGATACTATCATTTTTGGGTAAAACATGATTAGTGAAGGAAAATTATCACATTTTTGTTTATTTAAAAAGAATTATAACACAGTTTTACATTTGGTTTACATTAAAGGGATTATAACAAGATTCACATTTTGTTTACATAAAAAGGATTTAACAAAATCATCATATTTTGTTCACATTTAAAAGAATTAGTCAATTCTGTCATTTTGTTTACAATAAAAAGATTTAAATAAAAGATTATATTTTTATTGACACTTTGTTTTCAATAAAAAGATTTTAAATAAAAAAAATTACATTTTCAATGTAGTTTAGATTCCATTGAAAGGATTAGAACAAAAGGATTATATCCTTATAGTCATTGGGTTACAATGAAAAGATTAGAAAATAAAGATAACATCTTTAGGGTAATCGAAATAAAAGATTAGTTTTTATTGTCATATAGAATTAAAGGATTATATTTTATTGTAACATTGTTGACAATAAAATGAATTGAATTAAAAGACTAGATTTTTATTGTCATGTGTTCACAATAAGAAGAATTGAAAAATATATCTATGATGTTGAAATTATATGTTTATGATGTTGAAATATTTGATGTGATAAATATAATGCTTGTATATTCAAATTGAATATTACACTCCCATTTACAAGTTACCCAAATTGTCTATGTGATTGGGATGATAATTTTCACACATCGCCCAAGTGCACAAATAATTTATTATTTGGTTGATGGATGAAACCCCACACGGTTATTGGGGTGATATTGGATACACACTAATCCCAACATTTAGTTACCTGTCAATCGATGGATTGACAGTGTATGATGAACGTTAGTTATTTACTTTAATGCTCACACAGTTATAAATTCCACTCTGGTCATCATTTGGATGTTTAATAATCACTTATCATGATTGTTGATCACATACAATTTATGGTTGTTAATTGAGTCACATTCCAATAAAGGATATTCTAGAAAAGAATATTTTAGAAAATTTCTTAGAAAAGATGAGACGACCCGATTTCCCGTTCTCACGGAAACAAGGTTATCTTTCGGAATATAACACAGAAACATATAATAGCAGAACAGAATTAAATAAATACACCAGAATGAACAACAAAATATACTGGATAAAAGTAATCATCAGAGTTACACAGTATACAGGATCTTACTTAGTACAAATACAGTTCAGCTATACATAAATGTCTACAGCGGAAATAAACAAAATATGTACAATAGGAGCTGAACAGCATAAAAAGAAATAAATGATAGAATCCATCTTCAGCTCCAGCTATCCAGAAAAAGAACCAGCTAAACCTGAATACAAGGCTGCCCGTGTAGAAAAAGGGGCACCCGAGTTTGAGAGTGAAACAAACTACGAGTCAGTCATGGGACTGGTATGAGAAATCCACTCAACACATATATATAATTGGCTAATCACAGGACCACGCCACTTTCGTGGAACGGGTTTACTCCATTGGATTGCCAGTGCTTTAAAACAAATCTTTCTTTTTAACATCGCTATGCTTTTTATAAAAATGAAGCCGTTATAAGACTCAGTTCCCATCACACAATGCAACGCAAACCGGAGGATAGAGTTTTTACCTTATAACGGCCAAGATATGCTTGATACGAATAAAACAAAGGCATTTGATATTATTTCTAGTGTATATATGTTTTGAAAACAATTTCAAATCATAACTATCAATCATAGACGGCATTAATGCCCCATACCACTATGTCGCCATATATAGGTATACAATCAAAACCGCACGATGTCGTATTTGGAAATTGGATTTCCGTCATGAACCAAGGCAAAAGATAGTCCTTACCGAATTCGAGACAATCTAGCCCATGTCTCAGGATCAGAACGCATCGACCCTTGGAGCGACAGGGCCGGTCCACCGATGTGGATTAAGAATGCCTGAACACTACGTTTCCCCACCCTTTGGGGTGTAAATGAGCCAACGAATGACTCCATCGGACCCGGATCGTCCGATCAAACCGAGGCGCCTCGCAACAGCAACAACCACATAGGTGAAAAGTATATAAATGTCAGGGCTGGTAGGTCACTGACACCACCCTAGCTAGAAAGAAACGCATGCCCTCCCTGAGGTCCTTCTCCCGTTTTAGGTTCATACCGGGGTGTGAGGCTCGCGAATTTACGTTATACACAAAGCTACGCCACACAGGCGGTGCTTTGCTCATCACCACAAGACTTTGCTTTTCAACAGAAGCCCTGATCACTGCATCTTAGCATGCCACACAGGCAATTCATACCGTGCAACTGATGGCTATCAATCACACAGAACAAATTCCAATGTCGGACACACAGTCCATTTACAAGTCCGTTCTGGGTCAGAACGAAACCGGAGGCACTAAATACCTCGCAAACCCTTTGATCAACACGTACGTCTGAACGATCACCACTCATTATCCATATTTCGGGATGCCTCCCAATCAGGACCTCGGTTACCATCCAAACGAGGTGAAGATCTCCGGTCTTCGACCACCGTCTTCATCTTCGAATTTCAATCGTCGGTCAATTATTCGAAATGAGAATTAACTCGGCCTTTTCAAATAATTCACATATATTTAGAATTTCAATTCGATTTATTTCAATGGTTAAATTATTCGACAACACCAATTTTGTTCTTTAATGTAATTTTCACACCAAACACATTCAACCATCAAATATCACATAAATCAAGCAAATTCAGTTTATTTCCATTCCATATCGCTTATGATATTTTATAACTATTTATCGCTATTTTTATTTATTTTAAAATAGCCATTTTATTCAAAACGACGCTTCGGGCCATAAGGCGGCCGTGGCGCTGTTTTTCTTCAGATTTGATTTACACATATCTGAAAATCTAACCGTTGGATCTTTACAAAATTTACATCATTAGAAAGGTCTTTTCAAAACGAATCCAACGGTTCCAGTTTCGGGAAAATCCGACGGTCGGATCTCCCGGTACACTCGTTTGAAATTTCGATTTCAAAATACGAACTGCAGCGTCGTTATTCGATTAAATATAATTATATTTATATATATAAATAAATATAATCGTTTCTGGCGCTGTTTTTCTTCAGATTTGAATTAAACATTCCAGACAATCCAACCGTTGGATTTTTACAAGGTTGGTGCCGTTGGAAAGATTATTCCAAGGCGAACCCGACGGTTGAGATTTCGGGAAAATCCAATGGTCGGATTTCCCGCACTAGTCGTTTGAAATCACGGTTTCAAAATACGAACTGCACGGCTTCGTTTCGTTTTAATTTTATTTATATTTATATAGTTATATAAATATAGTTCATTCAATGATTTCTATATCGTTTTCACTTCAAAAAATTTTCTAACACCTTAAATTTTGGAAAAATTTCGCCATAACCTCCCCTGTACCGGGAGCGTCGGGAAATCGCAAATAGCGTTCCCGGTCCTTCTAATCTCAAAAAGAAAAAGAAGAAGCCAAGCGGCTAGCCAATAGGCTCAAAATCATCACCCAAACAAATCAGTAAATGTGTACCTATTTGTCGGGCACAAATTTTATTCCTCTTCTCTAGCCCCTTTGCTATAACCTGTTCAATGAATATGCATGTACATATATATACAGTTCTTATCATTTATCCTTTTCTATTCGACTTCATATTTGATTTCAATTTGGTTTAAAAACACCATTCATTCTAATGTTACATAAATAGGTGCAAATCATTTCATTAGCTAATTAATGAATATTTCAACTCATATATGTTTAGTTTGAACAAGTGGCTATTTTTAACACTTCGCATTTCAACGATTTATGCATACAATAAAAATGTGATTTTTATTGTAAAACAATTCATTTCAAAACACTATTTTTCTATATAGTTCATATAGTCGATAAAAGGTGATTTTTATTATCAAACAATTTATTTTAAAATATGAATACCATTCAACACATGAATTTCTAAACAACGAATGAATATCAATTCAACACATGAATGTTTTCAATAGTTTCTATATATAGATAAAAATGTGATTTTTATTATCGAACAATTTATTTCAAAATATGAATACCATTCAACACATGAATTTCTAAACAACGAATGAATATCAATTCAACACATGAATGTTTTCTATACAATGAATAAATATAGTTTAAGCATATGAAAATAATTCAAACACACAAATATTATTCAAAATTTCGGCAGCATAACGGCAGGGTAGTTACACCGGCACCGTCCCTAGTACGGCTCCTCGCTCTACCTTAAAACCTCGCGGTTTTTGACAATGGTGATCATGCATCTAGTTCGCACGCAGGCGGCATGTATATATTTATTTCATTTCCACAAACTAATCCTAAGTGGTTTCAACCAAATATTTCACAACCACAAACGGGTATTTTTCAACCTCAATCAACCAATATCCATCACAAACAATCCCAAACAATCATTCAATTTTCACAACAATTTCAACCAATAAATATCGTCCATGGTTTGTGGACGAGGGGGCGTATATATATATATATATATATATATATATATATATATATATATATATATATATATATATATATATATATATAGCAATTTATATATAGCTATTCACTTTCATTTCACACATATATGTTTAGTTTTAAATCAGAAATCTCACCAATAGCTATCCAACTGCACGACTCTTCCTAATAGAAATCTTCGCCTTTTGTTGCTTTCGCCCGAATTCTCTACACATGTAAAAATAGAATTTTTACTATGCTATTCAATATATAAAAATCGAATTTTTACTTCGACTTTCAACATATAAAAATATGATTTTTACTTTGACTTTCAACATATAAAAATATGATTTTTTACTTTTGCCTTCCACATATAAAAATATGATTTTTACCTTTGCTTTCAACATATAAAAATATGATTTTTACCTTTGCTTTCAACATATAAAAATAAGATTTTTACCTTTGCTTTCAACATATAAAAATATGATTTTTACCTTTGCTTTCAACATATAAAAATATGATTTTTTACTTTTGCCTTCCACATATAAAAATATGATTTTTACCTTTGCTTTCAACATATAAAAATATGATTTTTACTTTTGAAAGAAATCAGTTTTCAACCTTTCAAGAAAACCAGTTTTTATATTTTTATAAATCACAGTTTTTGTACTTTTTATAAATCAGTTTTATTCTTTCATAAAAATGCAGTTTTTAGTTTCTTTTTCTAAAAAAAACAGTTTTTAAAATCTTTTTAAAAAAAATCTGTTTTTTAAATCTTTTAAAAATTTCTACTTTAAAATCTTTTAAAAATTCTGTTTTAAAATTCTTTTAAAAATTTCTGTTTTAAAATCTTTTAAAAATTCTGTTTTAAAGTTCTTTTATAAAAACAGTTTATATATAAAATAAATAAAAATAAAATACAATTTAAAACTTACACAGGCGCGGGGGGGGGGGGGTTTCTGCCGTTCGTCGGAGGCTTCTCGAGGGCGGCGGCTTCGATTCGAACGGGGCTCGCGATGGCTACAATTTGCGTCGAGGCTCGAGGGCTTCGGCTCTTCGATCCATGGAGGGGGGGGTGTTCGGCGATCTGAGGGGAGGCGGCGGCGTGGGGCAGGCGGCGCTTCGGGGCTCGATCGATGGAGGCGTTCGCTTTAGGTTTTTTTTTCTTTTTCTGAAGAATGAAATATGATTGAACGGGGGGGCCAGGAGGAAGAATAAAGGGAGGGAGGGAATTAGATATTTTTTTTTTATTTAATTATTTAAAGTTGACTTTTACCCACGACCACGAAACGAGGCCCACCACCTGTCGTCCATAGCGTTTAACCCCCATTCCGAACACAATGGGATATGTATCGCAAGCTGATGTGATCGTTACAATCAGTTTCTGTTGAATTTACATTTAAATCATTATATTGAATTTTAAACGTACATTTCAAATTACCGGAGTCACATACTAACTAGAAAAATTCCAGAAAAATATTTTCTAGCTTCGTATTGACGATACGGTCCTAACAAAACTAGTTTCGTCGAATTCTGAGACCGTTTGAAAAATGGCCAATTTCCATTCGATTAAAATCAACAGAAACTGGTCAAACGCGTTTTCTTTTGCCACGCTCACATATTAATTCGAAAAATTATGAAATTTGAAACCTAGCAATAACCTGACACTGCGGATCTAACAAAAGTGGTTTCGTCGAAATCCGAGGTCGTATGCAAAATGTCCATTTTTAAGGGCCTGAATTCCATAGCGACTATTCAGAATTTTCAACTGGACATATCTTTTGATTCCCGCTATCAAACTTCGATTGGTCAGATTCGTTAGAAAGATATTACCAATTAGATTCCATTATTTTTGGTCTCACTAAAATCCGGATTGTTTTGCACCCGGTATATTCAATTGAAGTTTGAAATCGAATTATCGAACTACCGCGCCATTTTCAATTCTATATATAATTATAATTAATTATATTCGTTTCAAATGTCGATTCAAACTCAGTTTTCATCGCCATTATTTAAAATCTTTATTTTAAATATTTAAAATCCATTATTTTAGCCAATTTAAAAATTTTAAATTGGTTCAGATTTTCTGGGTCGTTACAATCTCCCCCCCTTAAAACTTTTCGTCCCCGAAAAGGAATAAAGTCGAAAGTGGTTTGATAAATCCAAAATCATACAGCACAGCAACCAATTTGTTTCTAATATTCAGAGTATAGAATAAACAATGCACATCCATGGGAAGAAAATAGCAACAGAATAGAGAATTAAATGGTAATGCAAGGTAGGGTAAATGTACCTTGCACCGGAGTCAATCAGAGATATCTACTTGGCATCTAGGATAAGCTTTCCGAATGCTCTCCTCAGTTTCCCAAGTACAATCTCGCGGATCTCCACTCCATTGCACTTTGACTAAGTGAACCTTCTTGTTTCTCAGCTCTTTGGTTTCTTTGCCGATAATCTTTAGCGGCTCTCGCCTCACAGCTAATTCTGGAGTAATTTCGATATCCTGTTGAGCTGCTTCTTCCACGATCAAGTCTGGATCATGAACGTGCTTTCGAAGTTGAGATATATGAAATACATCATGAACTCCAGGCAACCAGTCAGGCAGTTTGACCCTATATGCGAGAGTTCCAATCCGTTCCAGAATAGGAAACGGACCAATGAATTTGGGTGCTAACTTTCCAGTTTTACCGAACCGGATAACTCCTCTCATCGGCGATACTTTCAAATATACATAGTCGCCAACTTCAAAGGATATATCTCTTCTTCTTCTATCAGCATAGCTCTTTTGTCGGCTTTGAGTGGCGAGTAATCGCTTTTTGATAAAATCAACTTTGTCGGCAGCTTCTCGAATCATATCGGGACCCAACACAAGTCTATTTCCAGGCTCGACCCAACAAGCAGGAGATCGGCACGGTCTACCATACAATGCTTCGAATGGCGACATTGTCAGACTCGCCTGGTAGCTGTTGTTATAAGAGAATTCAGCCAAATGCAGATTGTCTTCCCATGATCCACCGAAATCTACAACACAAGCCCGCAATAGATCTTCTAGAATGAGATTCACCCTCTCAGTCTGACCGTCTGTCTGAGGATGATAAGCGGTGCTCAAGTTTAACTTCGTTCCTAGCTCGACTTGAAATGCTTCCCAGAATTTGCTAGTGAATATTGTATCTCTATCACTTACTATACTGAGCGGCACTCCATGCAGTCTAACTATTTCCCTGAAATAAATCTGCGCCAGACTCTGAGCGGTTCTGTTTGATCTGACAGGTATGAAATGGGCGGTCTTCGTGAAACGATCTACGATCACCCAAATATTGTCATTTCCTTTTCTGGTCCTAGGCAGACCATCAATGAAATCCATAGAAATATGTTCCCACTTCCAGCCAGGAACTTCCAGCGGTTGTAATAATCCAGCCAATTTCTGTTGGTCGCTCTTGACTAGCTGGCAAGTAGGACATCGGCTAACGTATATTGAAACGTCTCTTTTCATAGCCTTCCACCAGAATGTTCTTTTGAGATCGTTATACATTTTGGCTACGCCAGGATGGATACTCAGCTTGGACTTGTGACACTCGTCTAACACTTCCCTTTTTAGCTCAGGAATGTCAGGAACACAAATCCTTCCTTTCAATCTCAGGGTCTCGTCGTTATCTATTTGAAAACACGAGGGTTCGCCTTTCTGAATCCTTTTGATCATATCTTTTATAAAGTTATCCTCTTTCTGAAGAATAGATATTTTGTCAATCAAGGATGTCGTGATAATAAAGCTGGCGATCATTACATTCTTTCTGCTTAACGCATCAGCCACGACATTGGCTTTCCCTGGAGTATATATAATTTCAAAGTCATATGCTGCCAGAAACTCCAGCCAACGTTGTTGCCTCAAATTTAAGTCCTTCTGAGTGAACAGATACTTTAACGACTGGTGATCTGTAAACAGTTCGAATCTCTCGCCCAGAAGATAATGTCTCCAGATTTTCAAAGAGAATATGATAGCCAATAACTCAAGATCATGAGTTACATAGTTTTTCTCGTGCGGCTTCAGTTGACGGCTAGCATAGGCAATTACTTGGCCTCTTTGCATTAACACTGCGCCAAGGCCCTCTCTAGACGCATCAGTCCAGACTTTTAAATCTTGGTTGCCATCGATGATGGTTAACACTGGAGCAGTCGTTAATCTCAATTTCAGCTCTTCGAAAGCCTCCTCACTCTCTTGAGTCCATTTAAACTTAGAATGCTTCTTTGTAAGCTTTGTTAAATGACCAGATATCTTCGAAAAGTCTTTAACGAACTTCCGGTAATAGCTAGCCAATCCGAGAAAACTGCGGACTTCAGTGGGAGTACTGGGCTGTTTCCAATTCTGAATAGCTGTGATTTTGCTTGGATCCACAGCGATTCCATCTTTCGATACGACATGGCCCAGAAATTTCACTTCATCTTGCCAGAATATACACTTGGAAAACTTGGCTTTTAATACATTCCGTCTCAGAATTTCTAGAACCTGTTCCAGATGCTTTTCATGTTCGGCCTTTGATTTAGAGAAGATTAGAATATCATCAATAAAAACCAGAACAAATTTATTCAATACTCCCCTGAATACTCTGTTCATTAGATCGACGAAATAAGCTGGAGCGTTACATAAGCCGAACGTCATTACTAACCACTCGTAGAATAAGTCGGGGCCTCTGAACGCTGTCATTGGAACACATTCTTCGGCAATTCGAAGTTGATGGAAACCTGTAGCTAGGTCCATTCTTGAAAATACTTGTGCTCCATTTAATCGATCCAACAAATCATCTATTCGCGGCAATGGATATTTATTCTTTATGGTTTGCTTGTTCAGATCACGATAATCCACACATAGACGTAGAGTACCGTCAGATTTTGGGACAAACACCACTGCTGCACCCCAATCAGAGAAACTAGGCCTTATCAGACCTTTCCATACTAGCTGTCGTGTTTGATTGTCTAACTCCTCTTTCTCTTTCAAGGACATTCTTCGAATAGCGTGAACTACCGGCCTTGCATTGGGAATCAAAGCAATCTTAAAATCAATTTCTCTCTGCGGAGGTAAGCGAACAACTTCCTCGAACACATCCGCATAATTCTCGACGACAGGAATATCTTTGATGAGGTCAGGAATATTCTCTGCGACTTCAGGAACATTTTCAATTTGGGCTGGAGAAACATCGAGAGCTGACCAGAAATCTTTTCTATTTGAAGTCGGGCCTTCACATGGTATGGTTATATAATTCCCCGATTGGGCCTTTGCTTTAACCACTCTCTCGGCGCATTTAACTTCAGCTTCATATCTAGTTAACCAATCCAACCCCAGAATAAGATCGAATTCATTAAAATTCATGATGATAGAGATAATAGGGAATTTATAGCAAGAAAAAGAGACAGGTACTGCACAAATCCAACTGAGATTGATGGAACCTCCAACTGGATTTTGGACAGTCATTGGCTCTTTGAGCTTCTTCAAATTCAAATCCAGTTTCTTGACTGCACTCTTTGCAATAAAGCTTCGTGACGCGCCTGTGTCAAACAGTACTTTTACTAGGATGTTTTTGACATTGAGCGTGCCTTCTAAAACATCAGACCTTTCCTGAGCAGACGAAGATGCAGGCACTTCTACCACTTCATTTACTTGCGCTGCTTTGGACTTCTTAAATTGCCTGCAGTCCTTCTCAAGATGGCCAGTCCGACGGCATTGAATGCACTTTCTATTCTCTTGAAATCCCTCTTTGGATTTAGATCCACTCTTTGTTCGCTTTTTCGAGGGTTTGCAATTCCCCTGAAAATGCCCTGGCTTATGGCAGTTATTGCATATGGCGGTCGTTACGGGTTCTTTTTCAGATTTAGCCCATTTTCTCTTGGCACTGGGCTTCTTATTGACCTCTGACCTCGTACTGTTTTCAGGAATATCAGTTTCTGACTCAGTTTTGTCGTTAGAACAGACTTCTTCTTCGTCGCGCAACATTCCTTTCTTATGGGGATCTTCATACTGATAGGCCATATATATCATTTCAGAAAAAGGAAGCTTCACATGCCCCAATACTTTATTCTGGTATTTCCTTTGAAGTCCGTGAATAAATCTCATATTTTTCCTCTTCGGATTTTGAATTAGATGAGGAGCAAAGTGAGCAAGTTCATTGAATTTCTTATGATATTCGGGAATGGTCATGTCACCTTGTATTAGATAAGAAAATTCTTCACACAATCTCTCGGTTGCTTCGGGAGGAGTAAATCTTCCTAGGAAAATCACTTTGAATCTGTCCCAGGTGATATCACCCTCTGGATTATTTTTGATGATTGTTTCCCACCAGATTAAAGCTTCTTCTTTGAGCGCCCAAGATGCTACTAACCGTTTCTGGTCATCTCTCAGCTGGATATGCTCAAAGATTCTTTCGACAGAACTCAACCAAGCGTGAGTTTGAATAATAGATTCATTGCCCGAGAATTGCGCTCCGTTCAGATTTCGATATTTCTTTAATAGAGCCTCTAGATCGGGTTCTGCATTCCTTCTGTTTCTGGCACTCATTTTTCTAGTACTTCTGCAATTAGCAGATCAAGTGTCAGGTCACAGAAAAGGTATTTTAAACATAGAAACACATACTTCAAATGTAAATGTGTCTATCGAGGTGAAATTTCATTCTGCTTTACTCATACTAGGATATTGCTGATCCTATCTGTATTGAGTTGCCCGTCCTAGAACACTACTGGTTCTATTTCTGACGAGTTCGTTCAAATGTTATATTCCAGAACTAAGCTTAACCAAAGCTCTGATACCACGTTGAGACGACCCGATTTCCCGTTCTCACGGAAACAAGGTTATCTTTTGGAATATAACACAGAACATATAATAGCAGAACAGAATTAAATAAATACACCAGAATGAACAACAAAATATACTGGATAAAAGTAATCATCAGAGTTACACAGTATACAGGATCTTACTTAGTACAAATACAGTTCAGCTATACATAAATGTCTACAGCGGAAATAAACAAAATATGTACAATAGGAGCTGAACAGCATAAAAAGAAATAAATGATAGAATCCATCTTCAGCTCCAGCTATCCAGAAAAAGAACCAGCTAAACCTGAATACAAGGCTGCCCGTGTAGAAAAAGGGGCACCCGAGTTTGAGAGTGAAACAAACTACGAGTCAGTCATGGGACTGGTATGAGAAATCCACTCAACACATATATATAATTGGCTAATCACAGGACCACGCCACTTTCGTGGAACGGGTTTACTCCATTGGATTGCCAGTGCTTTAAAACAAATCTTTCTTTTTAACATCGCTATGCTTTTTATAAAAATGAAGCCGTTATAAGACTTAGTTCCCATCACACAATGCAACGCAAACCGGAGGATAGAGTTTTTACCTTATAACGGCCAAGATATGCTTGATACGAATAAAACAAAGGCATTTGATATTATTGCTAGTGTATATATGTTTTGAAAACAATTTCAAATCATAACTATCAATCATAGACGGCATTAATGCCCCATACCACTATGTCGCCATATATAGGTATACAATCAAAACCGCACGATGTCGTATTTGGAAATTGGATTTCCGTCATGAACCAAGGCAAAAGATAGTCCTTACCGAATTCGAGACAATCTAGCCCATGTCTCAGGATCAGAACGCATCGACCCTTGGAGCGACAGGGCCGGTCCACCGATGTGGATTAAGAATGCCTGAACACTACGTTTCCCCACCCTTTGGGGTGTAAATGAGCCAACGAATGACTCCATCGGACCCGGATCGTCCGATCAAACCGAGGCGCCTCGCAACAGCAACAACCACATAGGTGAAAAGTATATAAATGTCAGGGCTGGTAGGTCACTGACACCACCCTAGCTAGAAAGAAACGCATGCCCTCCCTGAGGTCCTTCTCCCGTTTTAGGTTCATACCGGGGTGTGAGGCTCGCGAATTTACGTTATACACAAAGCTACGCCACACAGGCGGTGCTTTGCTCATCACCACAAGACTTTGCTTTTCAACAGAAGCCCTGATCACTGCATCTTAGCATGCCACACAGGCAATTCATACCGTGCAACTGATGGCTATCAATCACACAGAACAAATTCCAATGTCGGACACACAGTCCATTTACAAGTCCGTTCTGGGTCAGAACGAAACCGGAGGCACTAAATACCTCGCAAACCCTTTGATCAACACGTACGTCTGAACGATCACCACTCATTATCCATATTTCGGGATGCCTCCCAATCAGGACCTCGGTTACCATCCAAACGAGGTGAAGATCTCCGGTCTTCGACCACCGTCTTCATCTTCGAATTTCAATCGTCGGTCAATTATTCGAAATGAGAATTAACTCGGCCTTTTCAAATAATTCACATATATTTAGAATTTCAATTCGATTTATTTCAATGGTTAAATTATTCGACAACACCAATTTTGTTCTTTAATGTAATTTTCACACCAAACACATTCAACCATCAAATATCACATAAATCAAGCAAATTCAGTTTATTTCCATTCCATATCGCTTATGATATTTTATAACTATTTATCGCTATTTTTATTTATTTTAAAATAGCCATTTTATTCAAAACGACGCTTCGGGCCATAAGGCGGCCGTGGCGCTGTTTTTCTTCAGATTTGATTTACACATATCTGAAAATCTAACCGTTGGATCTTTACAAAATTTACATCATTAGAAAGGTCTTTTCAAAACGAATCCAACGGTTCCAGTTTCGGGAAAATCCGACGGTCGGATCTCCCGGTACACTCGTTTGAAATTTCGATTTCAAAATACGAACTGCAGCGTCGTTATTCGATTAAATATAATTATATTTATATATATAAATAAATATAATCGTTTCTGGCGCTGTTTTTCTTCAGATTTGAATTAAACATTCCAGACAATCCAACCGTTGGATTTTTACAAGGTTGGTGCCGTTGGAAAGATTATTCCAAGGCGAACCCGACGGTTGAGATTTCGGGAAAATCCAATGGTCGGATTTCCCGCACTAGTCGTTTGAAATCACGGTTTCAAAATACGAACTGCACGGCTTCGTTTCGTTTTAATTTTATTTATATTTATATAGTTATATAAATATAGTTCATTCAATGATTTCTATATCGTTTTCACTTCAAAAAATTTTCTAACACCTTAAATTTTGGAAAAATTTCGCCATAACCTCCCCTGTACCGGGAGCGTCGGGAAATCGCAAATAGCGTTCCCGGTCCTTCTAATCTCAAAAAGAAAAAGAAGAAGCCAAGCGGCTAGCCAATAGGCTCAAAATCATCACCCAAACAAATCAGTAAATGTGTACCTATTTGTCGGGCACAAATTTTATTCCTCTTCTCTAGCCCCTTTGCTATAACCTGTTCAATGAATATGCATGTACATATATATACAGTTCTTATCATTTATCCTTTTCTATTCGACTTCATATTTGATTTCAATTTGGTTTAAAAACACCATTCATTCTAATGTTACATAAATAGGTGCAAATCATTTCATTAGCTAATTAATGAATATTTCAACTCATATATGTTTAGTTTGAACAAGTGGCTATTTTTAACACTTCGCATTTCAACGATTTATGCATACAATAAAAATGTGATTTTTATTGTAAAACAATTCATTTCAAAACACTATTTTTCTATATAGTTCATATAGTCGATAAAAGGTGATTTTTATTATCAAACAATTTATTTTAAAATATGAATACCATTCAACACATGAATTTCTAAACAACGAATGAATATCAATTCAACACATGAATGTTTTCAATAGTTTCTATATATAGATAAAAATGTGATTTTTATTATCGAACAATTTATTTCAAAATATGAATACCATTCAACACATGAATTTCTAAACAACGAATGAATATCAATTCAACACATGAATGTTTTCTATACAATGAATAAATATAGTTTAAGCATATGAAAATAATTCAAACACACAAATATTATTCAAAATTTCGGCAGCATAACGGCAGGGTAGTTACACCGGCACCGTCCCTAGTACGGCTCCTCGCTCTACCTTAAAACCTCGCGGTTTTTGACAATGGTGATCATGCATCTAGTTCGCACGCAGGCGGCATGTATATATTTATTTCATTTCCACAAACTAATCCTAAGTGGTTTCAACCAAATATTTCACAACCACAAACGGGTATTTTTCAACCTCAATCAACCAATATCCATCACAAACAATCCCAAACAATCATTCAATTTTCACAACAATTTCAACCAATAAATATCGTCCATGGTTTGTGGACGAGGGGGCGTATATATATATATATATATATATATATATATATATATATATATATATATATATATATATTTATATATAGCAATTTATATATAGCTATTCACTTTCATTTCACACATATATGTTTAGTTTTAAATCATAAATCTCACCAATAGCTATCCAACTGCACGACTCTTCCTAATAGAAATCTTCGCCTTTTGTTGCTTTCGCCCGTATTCTCTACACATGTAAAAATAGAATTTTTACTATGCTATTCAATATATAAAAATCGAATTTTTACTTCGACTTTCAAAATATAAAAATATGATTTTTACTTTGACTTTCAACATATAAAAATATGATTTTTTACTTTTGCCTTCCACATATAAAAATATGATTTTTACCTTTGCTTTCAACATATAAAAATATGATTTTTACCTTTGCTTTCAACATATAAAAATATGATTTTTACCTTTGCTTTCAACATATAAAAATATGATTTTTACCTTTGCTTTCAACATATAAAAATATGATTTTTTACTTTTGCCTTCCACATATAAAAATATGATTTTTACCTTTGCTTTCAACATATAAAAATATGATTTTTACTTTTGAAAGAAATCAGTTTTCAACCTTTCAAGAAAACCAGTTTTTATATTTTTATAAATCACAGTTTTTATACTTTTTATAAATCAGTTTTATTCTTTCATAAAAATGCAGTTTTTAGTTTCTTTTTCTAAAAAAAACAGTTTTTAAAATCTTTTTAAAAAAAATCTGTTTTTAAAATCTTTTAAAAATTTCTACTTTAAAATCTTTTAAAAATTCTGTTTTAAAATTCTTTTAAAAATTTCTGTTTTAAAATCTTTTAAAAATTCTGTTTTAAAGTTCTTTTATAAAAACAGTTTATATATAAAATAAAAACAAAATAAATAAAAATAAAATACAATTTAAAACTTACAGAGGCGCGGGGGGGGGGGGGGGTTTCTGCCGTTCGTCGGAGGCTTCTCGAGGGCGGCGGCTTCGATTCGAACGGGGCTCGCGATGGCTACAATTTGCGTCGAGGCTCGAGGGCTTCGGCTCTTCGATCCATGGAGGGGGGGTGTTCGGCGATCTGAGGGGAGGCGGCGGCGTGGGGCAGGCGGCGCTTCGGGGCTCGATCGATGGAGGCGTTCGCTTTAGGTTTTTTTTTTTTATTTCTGAAGAATGAAATATGATTGAACGGGGGGGGGGGGGGCAGGAGGAAGAATAAAGGGAGGGAGGGAATTAGATATTTTTTTTTATTTAATTATTTAAAGTTGACTTTTACCCACGACCACGAAACGAGGCCCACCACCTGTCGTCCATAGCGTTTAACCCCCATTCCGAACACAATGGGATATGTATCGCAAGCTGATGTGATCGTTACAATCAGTTTCTGTTGAATTTACATTTAAATCATTATATTGAATTTTAAACGTACATTTCAAATTACCGGGGTCACATACTAACTAGAAAAATTCCAGAAAAATATTTTCTAGCTTCGTATTGACGATACGGTCCTAACAAAACTAGTTTCGTCGAATTCTGAGACCGTTTGAAAAATGGCCAATTTCCATTCGATTAAAATCAACGGAAACTGGTCAAACGCGTTTTCTTTTGCCACGCTCACATATTAATTCGAAAAATTATGAAATTTGAAACCTAGCAATAACCTGACACTGCGGATCTAACAAAAGTGGTTTCGTCGAAATCCGAGGTCGTATGCAAAATGTTCATTTTTAAGGGCCTGAATTCCATAGCGACTATTCAGAATTTTCAACTGGACATATCTTTTGATTCCCGCTATCAAACTTCGATTGGTCAGATTCGTTAGAAAGATATTACCAATTAGATTCCATTATTTTTGGTCTCACTAAAATCCGGATTGTTTTGCACCCGGTATATTCAATTGAAGTTTGAAATCGAATTATCGAACTACCGCGCCATTTTCAATTCTATATATAATTATAATGAATTATATTCGTTTCAAATGTTGATTCAAACTCAGTTTTCATCGCCATTATTTAAAATATTTATTTTAAATATTTAAAATCCATTATTTTAGCCAATTTAAAAATTTTAAATTGGTTCAGATTTTCTAGGTCGTTACAAAAGAATAGTTTAGAAAATGTCTTAGAAAAAGAATATATTTCAGAAGAAGAATATATTTTAGAAAAAATATATTTTTATTGGAATGCACTAGTTATCAACTAGGATTAATCATTAAATTTAAATTTAATGAAGATTTCCAATTTGTTAATATTTAATTGAAATTAAATTAAATAAATTGGATTTCGGTTTTTGTGAATAGTGTCTTAAATAACATTGTTCTTAAACCCCGTATGAAAAGAATAATCTTTTAATTCAGAATATTTAAGTTTTCAATTATATTTTGTAATTGAAATAAGATGAAATGTGAGTTGGGTTTATTGTGAACTGTGTTTTTAAGCGACATTTGTTCTTTAGCCCAACTAATAGTGAAAATACGATTTGGAAATTGTAAATCTTTTATTTAGATTTAAATGGAAATTTTCCAAAAGCCAAGTTTTCGAATTTAATATATTAAATTGGAATTGAATGGAATTCGAATTTATAATAACCGAGATAAGCTTCTGTAAAAGAAGATCGATACTACATATGGAATTTAAGAGGTTTTGCCGTTATTCCATTTATATTATTGGTCGGATACAGAAATTTATAACGATTATATACTGATTTGATTTCTGTGAAGATTCCGTATTTAATGGAAGATGATTTTGGGTTTACCGTGAACGGTGTTTTAAAATGACATTAGTTCTTTAACCCAGTTAAGAATAAGATTAATTTCTTAAATTTGAATAATCACTGAATAATGACTTTTGATATTTAAAACCAAATTGGGTTTTTAATAAATCTTAAAAAGAAAGATTTAAGAATAAACTTAAAGGATTTATCTTTGATAAAATATTGTGAATATTTCATTAAAAGAATATTCTGTATTGGAATGTGGCGTTGGTTGTGTTTTATAGCACTTGATTTTGATTATAAAAATACGCGAGTTATTCAGAAAGACCGGTTTAACCCATTCCGAATAATTACTACGACGATGAAGAGTTGAAGATGAAGACAGTGGTTGAAGACCGATGATCTTCACATCGAATGGATGTGTTGCTACTTAGACCCATGATGGGAGTAGCTACCTTAAAGGGGCTTCAGTGGTAGCCGTCCGGACTATTGTTGATTGTTCGGATTTTGTTTTCGCTCAGACCCAGAGCATAAGCTTGTAAATGGATGCGTGTCTGACATTGGATTTCGTTCCATGTGAACTAGATTGATTTTTATTAATGTATGTCTGATTGGTGGTGGAGAATTTATTCTCTACTTAACACCCTGGTATATATTAATAGTGATTGATCGCATGGCGTGAATTGTCAATGTGGCACGCCAAGATGCAAATGATCAAGGCTTTTGTTGAAAAGCAGGGCCTTGTGGGATGATCAAAGCATAGCCTATTACGGCATAGCTTTGTGTATAGCGTTACTTCGCGAGCCTCACACCCCGATATGAGTCAAAAACGGGATATGGACCGTAGGGAGTGCACACGTTTCTTTCTAGCTAGTGGTAGTGTCAGTGCTTAAACTGGCTGGCATTTTACTTATGTGGATGATGGATTTTGAGGCACCTCGGATTTTTATAGGCCGTTAGTGGTCATACTATAGGTTCAAAGGAACCGGGAAACGTGTGTTCAGGCATAACCAATCCACTGCCGATAGGCGGGGACCGGCCCTACCGCTCCAAGGGTTCACTGCGGGGGATCCTAAGGCATTTGCTAGAGTGTCTCGAATCGGAGAGGAGCTTGCCCCTAGCCTCGACTCATGATGGAAATCCAATTTCCAATACGACCTTGCGGTTTTGATTGTAGAACTAGTATGGCGACATGATATATGGTACCCATGCCGTCTAGGATTGATACATTTATATATGAAATGTTTTTATTAAAACATATACACACTAATACTAAATCCGTTTTACTGTATCAAGCATCTTTTGACCATTATAAGGTAAAACCCTATCCTCCGGTTTGCGTTGCATTGTGCGATGGGACTTGGGTCTTATAATGGTTTCATTTTTCTAAAATCATTGCGTTGTTTAAAGTTTTACTTTATTTTATGCACTGGCAATCCAATGGAGTAAACCCGTTCCGCGTTAGCGGCGTGGTCCTGTGATTAGCCTTATTATTATATAGTTAAGTTAAGATTTCTCATACCAGTCCCATGACTGACCTGTAGTTTGTTTCACTGGCAAACTCGGGTGCCCATATTTTCCACACGGGCAGTCGAGTAGCTTTTTGCAGATATATTTACAGGGTCCTGGCTTACAGCTGAAGCAGTATTCGCAAAGCTCTGTATCCGTGTATTCCTTCCAGTTGTATATTTGTATTATTTTTCCGCTGCTATTTAAATGTAATTTAAAACTCTGATATTATAGTATTTATATTATGTAATAAATATTCATACTCTATTACATTCTTGTACTCTGATGTAATTGTTGTAATCAGCAATAAAATGTTCTTCAATTTGTGTTCTGATGTGTGTTGTTCTCAAAACAATCCAGCCTTTTCCTACTGGGAAGTTTGGGTCATTTCATTTGGTATCAGAGCTTAGGTTTACGAAGCTCGAGAACAAGACACATTAGAACCGAACGAAAGAATTCATCAGAGATTGGATTTGTAATATCCAATGAGAATAACTCGTTAGAGATAGGATCAGTAGTATCCTAGAACGAGTGTGAAGAGTATTATTTTCTTTAAAAATAAAAGTAAAAACAAATTTCGTTTTGAAAATTTTATCTAAATATACGTATTTGAGTATATTATTATATTTTAATGTGGAAAATCGAGTATATAAAGATTTCGAATATACGAGTAATTAACGGATATTCGATGTTTCAATATACTGGATAGATATAAAATCACACTCTAGTCGCCCGGGGGTAATTCGGGTGATGCGGCCGCATCATCAGTATTTATGTTCGAGTCTCGAAAGTGGTATATCTATATATCCATTGACTGGTATGAGAATCAAAACTTAGTTAGTACACAATTGCTTTGATTTGCGCTAAAAATATGATTTTTGTCTGTATGTAAAAGATATATATTTGAAAAGTTAATCACCTAATTGATTGTTGGTTGTGATGTTTGATTTTTAGTTTAACTAACAAAATTTTAGAAATGATAATTAATTTAACTAAAATTTTTTTATTGAAACCAATAAATAAAAATTTAATTAAGTTAGTTAATTAAACAACTATTAGCTTCGTTCCTTTTCGAGGACGAAAAGATTTTAAGTGGGGGCGATCGTAACGACCCGGAATTTGGGGCCAATTTAAATTTTTTATTTTAGAAATTTTAATGGATTTTAATATTTAGAATAATCTATTTTAAATAATAACGACTGAAAATTTATTTTAAAACGAATAAATTCAATTTAATATAAAAGGAGTTAAAACAGCGCTGCAGTTTGAAAATTATAATTTGAACTTTGACTTAATGTATAGGATTCATTTTAAGTCAGAATTGAGCGAAATCAGAAATATTTAAAACTGTTTAATCATATCTTTCTAACGAATGTAAGAAATTGAAATTTCACTTTAGAAATCAAAAGTTATGTCCAGTTTAAAATTTTGAAAAGTCGCTGTAGAATTTATATATATTTTAATTAAATATATTGGCCTTGAAATTAGTCATTTTACAAACGACCTCGGTTTTCGACGAAACCACTTTTGTTGGAACCGGAATGTCAAATTATTGCTAAGTTTCAATTTTCATAATTTTTCGAATTAATATGTGAGCGTGGCAAAGGAAAACGTGTTTTGTCAGTTTCAGTCAAATTCAATCGACTTGAAAATGGCCATTTTTCGAACAGTCTTAGAATTCGACGAAATTAGTCTTGTTAAAACTGTATCGTCGAAACATAGCTAGAAATAATTTTTCTATAATTTTTAGAGTTAGTATGTGGTCCCGGTAATTTAAAATGTACGCTTGAATTTAATAATTAAATGATTTATAGCCGAACTGGGTTACGAAACATATTCCAATGTGTCCGGGATGGGGGTATTTAGATAGGGGAGTCATTCGTTGGGTTCGATTCGGAGTTAGTATCGTCGAATAAATAATTCTTGAATTAATGAATTAAATAAATAAGAAAATACGCGTATAAATACGCTATACTATACGAAACCCTAATTCACCATACCCAACCGCCGTACCTTCTTCATCAATGGACATGGCGTTCCCAAATTTAATCCCTAAATTACCACAATCCCAATCGAATTAAACCTCAAGTCCAAAACAAAAATCGAAGAACACTTTGAGCTCTACGATTTTATACGGTGGTGATCGGCCCTGGTGGTCTTGGATGATCGGAATTTGGCCTGGAAGGCGGCGCCTTCGAACATGGACTGCGGGTTCAAGGGGGGACCGAGTGGGGCCCACTTCTGGGTGCGTGAAGGGGGCGGCTAGGGCTGCGCGATGGTGGCGATGGATCGCAGTTCGGCAGCCTACAGGTGGTGCGGCGGTGGAAGACTTAAATCGACGATGGGTTCAGTTGAGGTCCAGAAGTTAAACGATGTAGAAGAAGTAATTAAAGTGTTGATTAATATTTAATTGTTTTAAATAGTGTTTAAAATTGTATTAACTTTAAAACTCTCGTATCTTATTCAATACTTATCAGATTTCGACAAAACTGAATACGTTAGAACCGTATTGACAAGATCTAGACTATGGAACTGACCAGGACCAAAACCGAGCGCTTCTGAAATTCAGAGAATTTCAGATCTGAATTAAAACTATCGGTGAGAAATCTATTTATTTCTTTCTTTTATAATTAGAAATAATTTCTGAAATTATTGTTGTTAATCTACAGTTGATTCAAGCTGTTATCATCCTGTGTTAAATGTAGATTGTACACCTATTTGTTTGGTTTTGTGATGTGGCGATAGAATGATTGAAATTAACATTTCTGTAAATTTGAATTAGACTAAAGCAAAATTATCATTTTGTTTATTGTACTGATGGGATTGAAACAATTCTGTTAACTAGAATTAGATTGAACAAATTTACTATTTTGTTCATTGTATTGTTAAATTAACACTTCGGTTAATTAGAATTTGATTTAAACAAAAATATATAATTTTTGTTTATATAAAAGAATCAAATTTCAAAAACATCAAAATTTGTAAATATATTGAATTAGTATTTTTCAACCTATATGAAACACAGAATTTGGTTAATTTGTTAAACCAGCATTTTAACATTTACATGAATCAAACATTTTATTCAATTTTATTGAGTCAAGTTTTGGAATAAGATTTGAACAAATATGGTTATGTCATTTTGTTGGACTAGATTTTCAACAAAATAGAATACACATTTTTATGCAGTATTGTCTACATAAAGAGAATAGATTTTTAAAGATGCCTTTTTTATATTCAAATTAGAGACAATAAAGAAGAACTGATTTCAAAGTTGCGTTTTTATATAATTTGTTTAAAAAAAAAAGATTACAATTTTAATGTAGTTATATTTTCATTAAAAAGATTAGGTTTTCAATATTACATTTTTGTGTAATATTGTTTACATTTAAAAGATTTGAATTTCAAGCTATCTTTTTATGTAATGTTATTTACATATAAAAGATTAGAATTGCAATACATCATTTCTAGGTAATATTGTTTACATAAAAATTAAAAAAAAAATACATTTTTATTAGAAAATGTGAAGTAGATTAAAAAGTACATTTTTATTAGAAAATGTGAATTAGATTAAAAAAAGTACATTTTTGTGAGAAAATGAATATTAGAATATAAAGTACATTTCTGTTAGAAAACGTAAATTTAAATAAGAAAGACAAATTTAATATCTTTGTTAATTAGATTATAAAGGTCAAACTTAACATTCTGTTAATTAGATTATAAAGAACAAAATAAGATTTTTGTTATGAAATGTTACACTAGACATAAAATAACATTTTTGTTATAAAATGTTTATTGGATTAAAATCTATTACTTTTGAAATGAGTTGAAAATGTATATTTTATACATTAAAAAGAATGATTAGAAAATGTGTATTTTTTTTACATTAAAAAGAATGAATTAGTAATGGACACTTTTGTCACATTAAAAAGAATGAAGTAGAAATATACATTTTTGTCATTTAGTAAGGATTACAGGAAAACAACAGTTTGACAAACTTGATTATAGAATGTAGAATATCATTTTGTGTTAAAACATGTTAGTGATATAAAATATTATTATTATTTTGCCAAAACATACATTTTTGCAAATTAAAGAGAATGAGTTGAAAACATTCATTTTTGGTCATTTAAAAGAATTTGACAAAATTAACATTTTGTTTATTTAAAAGGATTAGACAAAATTATCAGTTTTGATCATTTTAAAGGAAAGAACCTTTGTTTGAAAACTTGTTACCATGTAATTTCCATTTTTAGTGATAATTAGAATTAATTAAAAAGAATGAATCTTGGTTTGAAACTTGTGAACATGTAATTTACATTGTTATATAAATGAATTATTAAAAAGAATAAAACCTTGGTTAGAATGTGTTACCATGTAAAATTACATTTCTATGTAATTAATATTCATCAAAAAGAATTAAACAAAAATGTACATTTTACTCATTTCAAAAAGGATGTTATAAGATAATATCATTTTTGGGTAAAACATGATTAGTGAAGGAAAATTATCACATTTTTGTTTATTTAAAAAGAATTATAACACAGTTTTACATTTGGTTTACATTAAAGGGATTATAACAAGATTCACATTTTATTTACATAAAAAGGATTTAACAAAATCATCATATTTTGTTCACATTTAAAAGAATTAGTCAATTCTGTCGTTTTGTTTACAATAAAAAGATTTAGATAAAAGATTATATTTTTATTGACACTTTGTTTTCAATAAAAAGATTGTACATAAAAAAATTACATTTTCAATGTAGTTTAGATTCCATTGAAAGGATTAGAACAAAAGGATTATATCCTTATAGTCATTGGGTTACAATGAAAAGATTAGAAAATAAAGGTAACATCTTTAGGGTAATCGAAATAAAAGATTAGATTTTATTGTCATATAGAATTAAAGGATTATATTTTATTGTAACATTGTTGACAATAAAATGAATTGAATTAAAAGACAAGATTTTTATTGTCATGTGTTCACAATAAGAAGAATTGAAATATATGTCTATGATGTTGAAATTATATGTTTATGATGTTGAAATATTTGATGTGATAAATATAATGCTTGTATATTCAAATTGAATATTACACTCCCATTTACAAGTTACCCAAATTGTCTATGTGATTGGAACGATAATTTTCACACATCGCCCAAGTGCACAAATAATTTATTATTTGGTTGATGGATGAAACCCCACACGGGTATTGGGGTGATATTGGATACACACTAATCCCAACATTTAGTTATCTGTCAATCGATGGATTGACAGTCTGTGATGAGCGTTAGTTATTTACTTTAATGCTCACATAGTTATAGATTCCACTCTGGTCATCATTTGGATGTTTAATAATCACTTATCATGATTGTTGATCACATACAATTTATGGTTGTTGATTGAGTCACATTCCAATAAAGGATATTCTAGAAAAGAATATTTTAGAAAATTTCTTAGAAAAGAATAGTTTAGAAAATGTCTTAGAAAAAGAATATATTTCAGAAGAAGAATATATTTTAGAAAAAATATATTTTTATTGGAATGCACTAGTTATCAACTAGGATTAATCATTAAATTTAAATTTAATGAAGATTTCCAATTTGTTAATATTTAATTGAAATTAAATTAAATAAATTGGATTTGGGTTTGTCGTGAATAGTGTCTTAAATAACACTGTTCTTAAACCCCGTATGAAAAGAATAATATTTTAATTCAGAATATTAAAGTTTTCAATTATATTTTGTAATTGAAATAAGATGAAATGTGAGTTGGGTTTATTGTGAACTGTGTTTTTAAGCGACATTTGTTCTTTAGCCCAACTAACAGTGAAAATACGATTTGGAAATTGTAAATCTTTTATTTAGATTTAAATGGAAATTTTCCAAAAGCCAAGTTTTCCAATTTAATATATTAAATTGGAATTGAATGGAATTCGAATTTATAATAACCGAGATAAGCTTCTGTAAAAGAAGATCGATACTACATATGGAATTTAAGAGGTTTTGCCGTTATTCTATTTATATTATTGGTCGGATATAGAAATTTATAACGATTATATACTGATTTGATTTCTGTGAAGATTCCGTATTTAATGGAAGATGATTTTGGGTTTACCGTGAACGGTGTTTTAAAATGTCATTAGTTCTTTAACCCAGTTAAGAATAAGATTAATTTCTTAAATTTGAATAATCACTGAATAATGACTTTTGATATTTAAAACCAAATTGGGTTTTTAATAAATCTTAAAAAGAAAGATTTAAGAATAAACTTAAAGGATTTATCTTTGATAAAATATTGCGAATATTTCATTAGAAGAATATTCTGTATTGGAATGTGGCATTGGTTGTGTTTTGTAGCACTTGATTTTGATTATAAAAATACGTGAGTTATTTGGAAAGACCGGGTTTAACCCATTCCGAATAATTACTACGACGATGAAGAGTCGAAGATGAAGACGGTGGTTGAAGACCGACGATCTTCACATCGAATGGATGTGTTGCTACTGAGACCCATGATGGGATTAGCTACCTTGAAGGGGCTTCAGTGGTAGCCGTCCGGACTATTGTTGATTGTTCGGATTTGGTTTTCGCTCAGACCCAGAGCATAAGCTTGTGAATGGATGCGTGTCTGACATTGGATTTCGTTCCATGTGAACTAGATTGATTTTTATTAATGTATGTCTGATTGGTGGTGGAGAATTTATTCTCTACTTAACACCCTGGTATATATTAATAGTGATTGATCGCATGGTGTGAATTGTCAATGTGGCACGCCAAGATGCAAATGATCAAGGCTTTTGTTGAAAAGCAGGGCCTTGTGGGACGATCAAAGCATAGCCTATTACGGCATAGCTTTGTGTATAGCGTGACTTCGCGAGCCTCACACCCTGGTATGAGTCAAAAACGGGATATGGACCGTAGGGAGTGAACACGTTTCTTTCTAGCTAGTGGTAGTGTCAGTGCTTAAACTAGCTAGCATTTTACTTATGTGGATGATGGATTTTGAGGCGCCTCGGATTTATATAGGCCGTTAGTGGTCATACTATAGGTTCAAAGGAACCGGGAAACGTGTGTTCAGGCATAACCAATCCACTGCCGATAGGCGGGGACCGGCCCTACCGCTCCAAGGGTTCACTGCGGGGGATCCTGTGGCATTTGCTAGAGTGTCTCGAATCGGAGAGGAGCTTGCCCCTAGCCTCGACTCATGATGGAAATCCAATTTCCAATACGACCTTGCGGTTTTGATTGTAGAACTAGTATGGCGACATGATGTATGGTACCCATGCCGTCTAGGATTGATACATTTATATTTGAAATGTTTTTATTAAAACATATACACACTAATACTAAATCCGTTTTACTGTATCAAGCATCTTTCGACCATTATAAGGTAAAACCCTATCCTCCGGTTTGCGTTGCATTGTGTGATGGGACTTGGGTCTTATAATGGTTTCATTTTTCTAAAAAGCATTGCGTTGTTTAAAGTTTTACTTTATTTTATGCACTGGCAATCCAATGGAGTAAACCCGTTCCGCGTTAGCGGCGTGGTCCTGTGATTGGCCTTATTATTAGATAGTTAAGTTAGATTTCTCATACCGGTCCCATGACTGACCTGTAGTTTGTTTCACTGGCAAACTCGGGTGCCCATATTTTCCACACGGGCAGTCGAGTAGCTTTTTGCAGATATATTTACAGGGTTCTGGCTTACAGCTGAAGCGGTATTCGGAAAGCTCTGTATCCGTGTATTCCTTCCAGTTGTATATTTGTATTATTTTTCCGCTGCTATTTAAATCTAATTTAAAACTCTGATATTATTGTATTTCTATTATGTAATAAATATTCATACTCTGTTACATTCTTGTACTCTAATGTAATTGTTGTAATCAGCAATAAAATGTTCTTCAGTTTGTGTTCTGATGTGTGTTGTTCTCAAAGCAATCCAGCCTTTTCCTACTGGGAAGTTTGGGTCGTTTCACATACATACATTAGTTCTCTATTAAGTTTAAACTAGAATATATAAAGTAGTAAATTTAAAACATCTAAAGTAGAGTATATTATGTTATGTGAGTCAGAAAATATAGTGTTTTTTGACTGCAACTATATATTTTTCTTTCTAATTTAGGTAATATTGACTATGTAAAAATAAGAGAATGCAGGAATGTCCTATCGCCTGTGTATCAAATTAAAGAAAAACTATATAGCAATGCAGTTGTAGGGAATCCATTTTTGGGCCAAATTTGAAACATTTCACTTAAGCACGTTAGCTATATTTTAGACTTAGGACATTATTGTTATAGAAGGTGTGCAAATTAAATTTGATACATTAACCATAGAAACGATATCATTGTTTAATTTTCTTCAAGTTGATACATCAATATTTGGTCCAAAACGTGAGGTATTGTTTAATTTTATGCATACCTTTTAGTTTTATCAACTATCTTACACTCGATAGATACATGTCCTGCAAATTGAATTGTGAACTGTAACAACCCGGAAAATCTGAACCAATTTAAAAATTTTATTTTGGCAATTTTAGTGAATTTTGAATATTTAAAATGATTTATTTTAAATAATAACGACGAAAAATTTATTTTGAATGGAATTAGAATGTATATATTTATATAAATC
Source organism: Allium sativum (assembly GCA_030737875.1). Classification (NCBI taxonomy): domain Eukaryota; kingdom Viridiplantae; phylum Streptophyta; class Magnoliopsida; order Asparagales; family Amaryllidaceae; genus Allium; species Allium sativum. The sequence goes on along the minus strand of CM060915.1, from coordinate 577,553,050 downwards.
GTCGTTAGAGTATAAATATTTATTCTAATTATAAATGGAACTGAAAATGGCGCGGTAGTTGGAAAATTCGATTTCAAATTTCAAATTTCAAATGAATGTACAGGATTCAAAATAAAACGGATTTTAACGAAACCAAAAATATTATAATCTATTTGAAAATATCTTTCCAACGAATCTAAAAAATCAAAATTTCATAGCGGATAAAAAGTTATGCCCAGTTGAAATTTCAGAATAGTCGCTATGGAATTATAGCCCATAAAAATAACGATTTTGCAAACGACCTCCGAATTCGATGAAACCACTTTTGTTCGATCCGGGATGTTAAGTTATTGCTAGATTCCAAAATTCATAATTTTTGGAATCAATATGTGAGCGTGGCACAAGAAAACGTGTTTTAACAGTTTTAGTCAATTTGGATCGACCAGAAAATGACCATTTTTCAAACGGTCTTCAAATTTGGCGAAATTAGTTTTGTTAGGATCGTATCGTCAATACGAAGCTAGATATAATTTTTCTGGAATTTTTGGGGTCCGTATGTGGCCCTAGTAAATTGAAATGTGCGTTCAAATTCAATATATAGATTTATATTTTGATTTTGATGGAAACTGATCGTAACAAGCTAATTAGCTTACGAAACATATCCCATTGTCTTCGAAATGGGGTGATTTGTTAAGGGCGACAGTCGGTGAGTTTGATTTGGAGTTCAAAATAAAAGGCAACTTTTTGGGAATATAAAAATTAAATTAAATAAAAAAAGTCAACCCTTATTTCACTAAGCCCCCCCCCCCCCCGCTCTCTCTTCCACAATCAGATCTAAAGTAAATAAAAAAATTAAAAAGAAAAAAATCGTCACTCCCTAATCGTCCCTCCCTCCACGTCAACCACCGCGGCTCCAGGCCAGACATCACCACCGGCCATCGCCCCTCCCTCCCCTCTCCAGTCCGTCGCCATCCCCAAGTTGTCGCCCCTCCCTCTAAAACCCCAAAAAAACTGCCCCCTTGAATGCCCTAACCACCCGTTGCCCAACGCCGGCCGTTAGTTCCACCACCACCAAACACCCCCGGCGCCGACAGCTCCACCACCTCGCGCAAGCACCCACAGCCCCCCCACCCCCCCTCCCCCGCTAGAAAAATCTGTAAGTGTTTTCTTGGTTTTATTTTATATTTTAATTTTTAATTTTTTTTTAGCCAATAGGAATGTGATTTTTACACTTACGGATTTGAAATGTTTTTCTATAAAAATAGTGAGTCCTTTTTAATTAACATCTATTTTACTTTCGATTTTAATCCTTAGAAAGATACAGTTTTTATATGTAGAAAGTTACGATTTTTATGAATATAAAGTTTAGGCTTTCAAAAATAAAAAGATATGATTTTTCCATATGAAACGATTTGATTTTTATAAAATAAAAAGAATAGATTTTTGTGTAAGAAAAGATTATATCTTTAAAGAAGAAAGGATTAGATTTTTAAATATGTAAAAATACGATTTTTATGCATGGAGATTTGAAATAAAATTATGATTTTTATCGTAAGTAGGAAATATTTTTAGTAAGTTAAAAATATGATTTTTAACTAGAGTACGACATGAAAATATTTTTAGAAAGGTAAAAATAGGATTTTTTAGCCTATATACACTATTAATAAAATAGTCAAGTTATGGAATAACTTTTAATTCGATAAAAATATGATTTTCAGATTATATATGTGATGGATAAAACGCGGCGAAGATTTTCTACATAAGAAGAGTCGCGGTGTTTGGTTTAGCTTCTAAGTGAGAACTTCTCACTTTAATTTATTTTCTAGTTAGTAATATATACTAGGATGCAGACGGTGCTTAGCAGCACCCGACACCCGTTGTCCACAGACCATGGACGACTTGTTTATTTGATTGTGGTGTGAAAATTGATTATGTGACGTGGAATGGAGTAAAATATTTTATAGTTAAAAATATAATTTTTAATGTGTATATGAATAAAATAAATATTCATAAACAAATCGGATGATTTGTTTATGTACACACATTTGACTGACATTGATTGGGACGATAAATTTTACACATCGCCCAACTGCACAAATAAAATTCATTATTTGTTGATTGAAACCCCACATGGGTATTGGGATGATATATGACATACACTAGTCCCAATAATTAGTTGTATGTCGATCGATTGATTGACAGGCTGTTGTAAGCGTTAAATATTTATATTTGATGCTTATGCAGAGTAGAATGCACTTTACATGATGGCTGAATGTGTTTGATTATTGTTGTGTACATATGTATATGAAATCCATATAAATCAAATTATATGGTAATTGTCGGTGTCTGATTCCAGTTCAGAAAGAATGAATATTTTAAAATAACGAATATTTTAAAATAATATTCAGTTAAAAATCAAAATTTGATTTTGATGTCCGATTTGGGATGGACACGAAAATATTTAAATATATAAAGCCGTGTTGATTAGATTAACGCCATTTTGACGTGAACGATATTTATATCGATTTTATTCATTTTTATAATGAATATCAAAAAGGAAATGATTTCGAAATATAATATTTTGAAAATATTATCATTTATATATTAATGATATGGAATATTCAATTTCGATTTGAAATTGAATATGAAGTTGAAACTATTTTGAAAACAAATTTAAAACAGTTTATAAAATACGTTTTAAATGGAAATCAATGAAATATATATTATATATATAATATAATGGCCTGAATAGAACGCACCGCGCAGCGGTAGTTCACGAATTTCGACCATTGACTTCGAATGGATATTACGGGAGATCCGACCGTCGGATTCTCCTAAAACCGGAACCATTGGGTTCATATCAAAAAGAGCTTTCTAACGAATATTAGAGATTTGAAATCTAACGGTTGGATTTGGAATTATGTCCAAATCAAATTTGGAATATGTCATTGTAAGTGCAGTTCGATGGCCGTTTATGGAAATCGACTGTACGGGACTCGACAAAATTATTAATAATTAGTGTATAATCATAAGAAATGATTTGGAAAGAATTGGGGTGAAACAATTCTGTAGTTGTAAAGATAAAAATAGATTTTTATCGAAATGAACTAGTTTTGAACTAGAATTATAATCCAGTTATTTTTAAATAAATAAATTGGATTTGAAATGGTTTTGAAAATAACTAGGATTTCCAATATATAAATTGGAGTGGATTTGAATCGAAATTTTTTTCGGAATATTTCGATGTTGGATTTCGTGATTATACAGATATTGTTATGGAAATTTGAAAGATATATTTATATCGTTATTTCCAATACGATATTTATTGGTGGTGGTATTTGATATTGAATATAAGCCGATATATTTTCTATTCAGAGCCTTATATTTAATATCAAATGGGATTTGGGGTTTGTCGTGAATGGTGTCTTCATTAACACTGTTCTTGAACCCAGTTGAGAAAAGATTAAATCTTTTTATTTAGATTTAATGAAGTATACCAATTAATTAATATTTAATTGGAATTGAATTGAAATTGATCTTTGGGTTTATCGTGAACCGTTTTTTAAAGGACATTGGTTCTTTAACCCAGTTAAAGACAAGAATAAGATTTTGGGTTGCCGTGAAAGGTATCTTTAATAATACTGTTCTTAGACCCAATGGAGTTAAGAAAATCAGAAACTAATTGGAGATTAGTTAAGTTGAATGGTTTCCTGGGTATTGATATGATGTTGGTTTTGGCCTTCGGGGTTAATACTTAGTGAATTGTTCACTTGCTAATTTACGGTTAAAGGCTGATGGAATGGAATGTGATTTTGGGTTTATCGTGAACCGTGTTTTAAAGGACATTGGTTCTTTAACCCAGTTAAAGAAAGGAATAAGATTTTGGGTTGTCGTGAATGGTATCCTTAATAATACTATTCTTAGACCCAATGGAGTTAAGAAAATCAGAAACTAACTGGAGATTAGTTAAGTTGAATGGTTTCCTGGGTATTGATCTGATGTTGGTTTCGGCCTTCGGGTTTAATATTTAGGGAATTGTTCACTTGCTAATTTACGGTTAAAGACTGATGGAATGGAATGTGATTTTGGGATTATCGTGAACTGTGTTTTAAAGGACATTGGTTCTTTAACCCAGTTAAAGACAGGAATAATATTTTGGGTTGTCGTGAATGGTATCTTTAATAATACTATTCTTAGACCCAATGGAGTTAAGAAAATCAAAAACTAACTGGAGATTAGTTAAGTTGAATGGTTTCCTGGGTATTGATCTGATGTTGGTTTCCGCCTTCGGGGTTAATACTTAGGGAATTGTTCACTTGCTAATTACGGTTAAAGGCTGATGGAATGGAATGTGATTTTTGGTTTATCGTGAACCGTGTTTTAAATGTCATTGGTTCTTTAACCCAGTTAAAGGCAGGATATGATTTCCCAAGTTAAACAATCATTATTACTGATTTTTGGGAAGATTAAAACCAAGTGGAGTTTTAATGCATCTTTAATTAGATTGAAATGATATCCAAAGGAAGATTAAAGAATAAATTTAAAGAATTTATCTTTGATAAAATTAATGGGATCCTTTCCCAAAGTATAAGAATATTTAAATAAAGGAATATTCTGGATTGGAATGAGGCGTATGTTGTGTTTTTATAGCACTGGTTTATTATATACACGAGTTATTCAAAAGGACCGTGTTTATCCCATTCTGAATAGCTGATTCGACGATGTGTCGAGGATGAAGACGGTGGTTGAAGACCGGTGGTCTTCACATCGTTTGGATGATTACCGATGTCTTGATTGGGCTGTACACCCAAGACAAGGTAATAAGTGGTGATCGTCCAGACGTACTTGGAGATCGACTGGATATGTGAGGGCCTCTCCCCTGTATTGGACATATGGGGGAGGAATAAGGTGCCTTCGGTTTCGTTCAGACCCAGAACGAACTTGTAAATGGATGTGTGTCTGACATCGGATTTCATTCTGAGTGATTGGTAGACATCGGTTGCATAGCGTGAATTGCCTGTGTGGCATGCTGAGATGCAAATGGTCAAGGCTTCTGTTGAAAAGCAGGGTCTTGTGGTTGATCAAAGCACGGCTTTAATATAGCGTAGCTTTCTGTAGCGTTAATTTGCGAGCCTCACAGCCCGGTGTGAACCAGAAACGGGAGAGGACTGCAGGGAGGGCATGCGTTTCCTTCTAGCTAGGAGTGGTGTCAGCGTTTTACTAGCCCTGACATTTTACTTTTGTGGATGATGGATTGCGAGGCACCTCGGTTATATCAGTCATTCCGAGGCCGATAGTTTGGTCGTGATATGACCAGTTTACGCCCCATAGGGTGGGGAAACGCATTGTTCAGGCATTTTAATCTACTCCACGTGGACCGGCCATGAAGATCCTAGGTGCAATTGCGGCTGTTCCTGAGGGGCGGGCTAGAGCATCTCGAAGCGGTATGGACGATCCCTTGCCTTGGTTCGCAGATGGAAATCCAACTTCCAATACGTGACATTTGCGGTTTTGATTGTAGAGCCTAGTATTGGTGACATGATATATGGTACCCATGCCGTCTAGGATTCATACATTTATATTTGAAGTTGTTTTATACACTTGCACTTATAATAGTATCAAATGATTTGTTTTAAACGTACCAAGCATGTTTGGCTATTATAAGGGAAAACCCTATCCTTCGGCTTGCATTGCATTGTGTGATGGAACCTGGGTCTTATAATAGCGTCATTTTTTTAAAAAACATTGCGCTGTTTTGTTATATGCACTGGTATTCTTGGGAGGAAACCTGTTCCGTGTTATATGGCGTGGTCCCTTGATATATCTGATTTAAAGTAAAGTTTTAAATAACTGTTTTAGTTCTCACACCAGTCACATGACTGACCTGGAGTTTATTGTTTTAACCTAAACTCTGGGTGCCCCTATTTTCGACAAGGGCAGCTAGTAGTTTTGGTTTTGCAGATTTATATTCACAGGATCCTGGTTTACAGCCGGAATGATATTCAGAAAGCCCTGTATCCGTATATTCCTTTCAGTTGTGTTTTGTATTATTTTCCGCTGCATTGTAACTTGTAAATCTCTGATATTTAGTAAATGTGTAATATTTATTCATACTCTATATATTCTTGTATTCCGATGAAATTGTTGTAATAAGCAATGAAATGTTCTTCTGTTTGTGTTCTGATTTGTCGTGTTCTCAAAGTCAATCCGGGCTTTCCTTCACGGGGAAATTCGGGTCGCTTACATTTGGTATCAGAGCTTTGGTTTACAGAGCTCGGAGAACAAGACATGTTAGAACCGAACAAAAGAATTCATCAGATATTGGATTAGTAATATCCAATGAGAATGACTCATTAGAGATGGGATCAGTAGTATCCTAGAATGAGTCGAAAGAGAGTTGTCTTCAAATAAAGATGAAAACAATTTTTTTTTGAAAATTAAAAATCCGTTATACGTATTTGAATATTATTTTTATATTGATTTGGACAATCAATATATAAAGATTTTGCGTATACGTCTGATCCACGTGTATTTAAAGTTTTAATATACTGGATAGATATAGAATCACACTCTAGTCGCCCGGGCATGATTCTGATGATAGAGATCGCATCATCAGCATTTGTGTTCGAGTTTCAAAAGTGGGATATTTATACATTTCCATTAGACTGGTGTGAGAACCAAAATATAGTTAGAATATATTGTTGTGAATTGGCATCAAAAACATGATTTTAGGGTACATAAAAGCTATAAATTTGAAACGTTAATCAACTAATTGATTGATGGTTGTGTTGTTTAATTATTAGTTTAACTAAAGAGATTGTTGAAACTAATATGTACATGAAAGGTAAATTTAGCCAAATCAAGTCAAATTTGAACTGAATTGAAATTTATTGCATTTGCATATATGTACATGTATATACATTGAACAGGTCATAGCAGGGAAGCTAAGCAGAGGAATAAATTTGTTTGCCCGACAAATAGGTACATGTTTATTGTATTTCTTGGGGTTTTTGATGATTTTATGAGCCGATTGGTTGTTTCTTTCTCTTTTTGGATTGGAGAGGCCTGTGTGGCAGTTTGGGGATTTTCCCGGTGCTCCCGTACAAGGGAGGTTATTGCGAAATTTTTAGAAAATTTAGGGTGTTAGCCAAATTTTTGAAAAATTAGAAATTCTTAGAAATTGAAAAGTTGAAGAATGAAAGCCAAACTAAAAGTTGAGTTGGTTAGTTAAACAACTTTCAGCTCCGTTCCTTTTCGGGGACGAAAAGATTTTAAGTGGGGAAGATTGTAACAAACCTGAAAATCTGAACCAATTTAAAAATTTTATTTTGGCAATTTTAGTGAATTTTGAATATTTAAAATGATTTATTTTAAATAATAACAACGAAAAATTTATTTTAAATATAATTAGAATGTATATATTTATATAAACCGTCGTTAGAGTATAAATATTTATTTTAATTATAAATGGAATTGAAAATGGCGCGGTAGTTGGAAAATTCGATTTCAAATTTCAAATGAATGTATAGGATTCAAAATAAAACGGATTTTAGCGAAACCAAAAATATTAGAATCTATTTGAAAATATCTTCCCAACGAATCCGAAAAATCAAAATTTCTTAGTGGGAATAAAAAGTTATGCCCAGTTGAAATTTTAGAATAGTCACTATGGAATTATAGCCCTTAAAAATAGCAATTTTGCAAACGATCTCCGTTTTCAACGAAACCACTTTTGTTGTATCCGGGATGTTATTTTATTGCTAGATTCCATAATTCATAATTTTTGGAATCAATATGTGAGTGTGGCACAAGAAAACCTGTTTTAACAGTTTCAGTCAATTTGGATCGAGCAGAAAATGACCATTTTTCAAACGGTCCTCAAATTTGGTGAAATTAGTTTTGTTAGGATCACATCGTCAATACGAAGCTAGAAATAATTTTTCTGGAATTTTTGGGGTCCGTATGTGGCCCCAGTAAATTGAAATGTGCGTTCAAATTCAATATATAGATTTATATTTTGATTTTGATGGAAACTGATCGTAACAAGCGAATTGGCTTACGAAATATATCCCATTGTGTTCGGAATGGGGGTGATTAGTTTGGGGCGACAATCAGTGAGTTTGATTTGGAGTTCAAAATAAAAGGTAATTTTTTGGGAATATAAAAATTAAATTAAATACAAAAAAGTCAACCCTTATTTCATTAAGCCCCCCGCTCTCTCTTCCACAATCAGATCTAAAGTAAATAAAAAAAATTAAAAGAGAAAAACCGTCGCTCCCTAATCGCCCCTCCCCCCACGTCGACCACCGCGCCCCCAGGCCAGACGCCGCCACCGGCCATCGCCCCTCCCTCCCCTCTCCAGTCCGCCGCCATCCCCAAGCCGTCGCCCCTCCCGCTAAAACCCCCAAAAAACCGCCCCTTTGAACGCCCTAACCACCCGTTGACCCACCACCGGCCGTCAGTGCCACCACCACCACCAAACACCCCCGGCGCCGACGGCTTCACCACCCCGCGCAAGCACCCACAGCCCACCCCCCTCGCTAGAAAAATATGCAAGTGTTTTCTTGGTTTTATTTTATATTTTTCTTTTTACTTATTTTTTTTTAGCCAATAGGAATGTGATTTTTACACTTACGGATTTGAAATGTTTTGCTATAAAAATAGTGAGTCCTTTTTAATTAACATCTATTTTACTTTCGATTTTAATCCTTAGAAAGATACGGTTTTTATATGTAGAAAGTTATGATTTTTATGAATATAAAGTTTAGTCTTTTAAAAATAAAAAGATGTGATTTTTCCATATGAAAAGATTTGATTTTTATAAAATAAAAAGAATAGATTTTTGTGTAAGAAAAGATTAGATCTTTATAGATGAAAGGATTAGATTTTTAAATATGTAAAAATACGATTTTTATGCATGGAGATTTGAAATAAAAACATGATTTTTATCGTAAGTAGGAAATATTTTTAGTAAGTTAAAAATATGATTTTTAACTAGAGTACGATATGAAAATATTTTTAGAAAGGTAAAAATAGGATTTTTAGCCTATGTACACTATTAATAAAATAGTCATGCTATGGAATAACTTTTAATTCGATAAAAATATGATTTTCAGATTATATATGCGATGGATAAAACGCGGCGAAGATTTTCTACATAAGAAGAGTCACGGCGTTTGGTTTAGCTTCTAGGTGAGAACTTATCACTTTAATTTATTTTCTAGTTAGTGATATATACTAGGATGTAGACGGTGCTTGGCAGCACCCAACACCCGTCGTCCACGGACCATGGACGACTTGTTTGTTTATTTGATTATGGTGTGAAAATTGATTGTGTGATGTGGAATGGAGTGAAATATTTTATAGCTAAAAATATAATTTTTAACGTGTATATGAATAAAATAAATATTTATAAACAAATCGGACGATTTGTTTATGTACACACATTTGACTGACATTGATTGGGACGATAAATTTTACACATCGCACAACTGCACAAATAAAATTCATTATTTGTTGATTGAAACCCCACACGGGTATTGGGATGATATATGACTAGTCCCAATAATTAGTTGTATGTCGATCGATTGATTGACAGGCCGTTGTAAGCGTTAAATATTTATATTTGATGCTTATGCAGAGTAGAATGCAATCTGGATGATGGTTGAATGTGTTTGATTGTTGTTGTGTACATACGTGTATGAAATCGATATAAATCAAATTATATGGTAATTGATGGTGTCTGATTCCAGTTCAGAAAGAATGAATATTTTAAAATAATGAATATTTTAAAATAATATTCAGTAAAAGATAAAAATTTGATTTTGATGTCCGATTTGGGATGGACACGAAAATATTTAAATATATAAAGCCGTGTTGATTAGATTAACGCCATTTTGACGTAAACGATATTTATACCGATTTTATTCGTTTTTATAATGAATATAAAAAAGGAAATGATTTCAAAATATAATATTTTGAAAATATAATCATTTATATATTAATGATATGGAATATTCAATTTCGATTTGAAATTGAATATGAAGTTGAAACTGTTTTGAAAATGAATTTAAAATGGTTTATAACATACGTTTTAAATGGAAATCGATGAAATATATTATATATATATATATATATATAATATAATGGCCTGAATAGAACGCGCCCCACAGCGGCAGTTCGCGAATTTCGACCATTGACTTCGAATGGATATTACGGGAGATCCGACCGTCGGATTCTCCTAAAACCGGAACCGTTGGGTTCATATCGAAAAGAGCTTTCTAACGAATATTAGAGATTTGAAATCTAACGGTTGGATTTGGAATTATGTTCAAATCAAATTTGGAAAAGATCACTGTAAGTGCAGTTCGATGGCCGTTTATGGAAATCGACTGTACGTGCCTCGATAAACTTATTAAAAATATTAATAATTAGTGTAAAATAACAAGAAATGATTTGGAAAGAATTGGGGTGAAAAAATTTCCATGGTTGAAAAGATAAAAATAGATTTTTATCGAAATGAACTAGTTTTGAACTAGAATTATAATCCAATTATTTTTAAATAAATAAATTGGATTTGAAATGGTTTTGAAAATAACAAGGATTTCCAATATATAAATTGGAATGGATTTGAATCGTAATTGTTTTCGGAATATTTCGATGTTGGATTTCGTGATTATATAGATATTGTTATGGAAATTTGAAAGATATATTTATATCGTTATTTCCAATACGATATTTGTTGGTGGTGGTATTTGATATTGAATATAAGCCGATATATTTTCTATTCAGAGCCTTGTATTTAATATCAAATGGGATTTGGGGTTTGTCGTGAATGGTGTCTTCATTAACACTGTTCTTGAACCCAGTTGAGAAAAGATTAAATCTTTTTATTTAGATTTAATGAAGTATGCCAATTAATTAATATTTAATTAGAATTGAATTGAAATTGATCTTTGGGTTTATCGTGAACCATGTTTTAAAGGACATTGGTTCTTTAACCTAGTTAAAGACAGGAATAAGATTTTGGGTTGTCGTGAATCGTATCTTTAATAATACTGTTCTTAGACCCAATGGGTCTAAGAAAATCAGAAACTAACTGGAGATTAGTTAAGTTGAATGGTTTCCTGGGTATTGATCTGATGTTGGTTTCGGCGTTCGGGGTTAATACATAGGCAATTGTTCACTTGCTAATTTACGGTTAAAGGCTGATGGAATGGAATGTGATTTTGGGTTTATCGTGAACCGTATTTTAAAGGACATTGGTTCTTTAACCCAGTTGAAGACAGGAAAAATTTTGGGTTTTCGTGAATGGTATCTTTAATAATACCGTTCTTAGACCCAATGGAGTTATGAAAATCAGAAATAATTGGAGAATAGTTAAGTTGAATGGTTTCTTGGGTATTGATCTGATGTTGGTTTCGGCCTTCGGGGTTAATACTTAGGGAATTGTTCACTTGCTAATTTACGGTTAAAGGCTGATGGATGGAATGTGATTTTGGGCTTATCGTGAACCGTGTTTTAAAGGACACTGGTTCTTTAACCTAGTTAAAGACATGAATAAGATTTTGGGTTGTCGTGAATGGTATCTTTAATAATACTGTTCTTAGACCCAATGGAGTTAAGAAAATCAGAAACTAACTGGAGATTAGTTAAGTTGAATGGTTTCCTGGGTATTGATCTGATGTTGGTTTCGGCCTTCGGGGTTAATACTTAGGGAATTGTTCACTTGCTAATTTACGGTTAAAGGCTGATGGAATGGAATGTGATTTTGGGTTTATCGTGAACCGTGTTTTAAATGACATTGGTTCTTTGACCCAGTTAAAGGCAGGATATGATTTACCAAGTTAAACAATCGTTAATATTGATTTTTGGGAAGATTAAAACCAAGTGGAGTTTTAATGCATCTTTAATTAGATTGAAATGATATCCAAAGGAAGGTCAAAAAATAAATTTAAAGAATTTATCTTTGATAAAATTAATGGGAACCTTTCCCAAAGTATAAGAATAAAGGAATATTCTGGATTGGAATGAGGCGTATGTTGTGTTTTTATGGCACTTGTTTATTATATACGCGAGTTATTCAGAAAGACCGGGTTTATCCCATTCTGAATAACTGATTCGATGATGTGTCGAGGATGAAGACAGTGGTTGAAGACCGGGGGTCTTCACATCGTTTGGATGATTACTGATGTCTTGATTGGGCTGTACACCCAAGACAAGGTAATAAGTGGTGATCGTCCAGACGTACTTGGAGATCGACCAGATATGCGAGGGCCTCTCCCTTGTATTGGACATGTGGGGGAGGAATAAGGCACCTCCGGTTTCGTTCAGACCCAGAACGAACTTGTAAATGGATGTGTGTCTGATATCGGATTTCATTCTGTGTGATTGATAGACATCGGTTGCATAGCGTGAATTACCTGTGTGGCATGCTGAGATGCAAATGATCAAGGCTTCTGTTGAAAAGCAGGATCTTGTGGTTGATGCTCAAAGCATGGCTTTAATATAACGTAGCTTTGTGTGGCGTTAATTCGCGAGCCTCACAGCCCGGTGTGAACCAGAAACGGGAGAGGACTGCAGGGAGGGCATGCGTTTCCTTTTAGCTAGGAGTGGTATCAGCGTTTTACTAGCCCTGACATTTTACTTATGTGGATGATGGATTGCGAGGCGCCTCGGTTATATCGGTTATTCCGGGGACGATAGTTTGGTCGGGATATGACCAGTTTACGCCCCATAGGGCGGGGAAACGCATTGTTCAGGCATTTTAATCCACTCCGTGTAGACCGGCTCTGAAGATCCTAGGTGCAGTTGCGGCTGTTCCTGAGGGGCGGGCTAGAGCATCTCGAAGCGGTAAGGACGATCCCTTGCCTTGGTTCACAGATGGAAATCCAACTTCCAATACGTGACATTTGCAGTTTTGATTGCAGAGCCTAGTATTAGCGACATGATATATGGTACCCATGCCATCTAGGATTGATACATTTATATTTGAAGTTGTTTTATACACTATGCACTTATAATAGTATCAAACGATTTGTTTTGAACGTACCAAGCATGTTTGGCTATTATAAGAGAAAATCCTGTCCTCCTCCTTGCGTTGCATTGTGTGATGGGACCTGGGTCTTATAATAGCCTCATTTTTCCAAAAAGCATTGCACTGTTTTGTTATATGCACTGGTATTTTTGGGAGGAAACCCATTTCGTGTTATACAGCGTGGTCCCTTGATATATATGATTTAATGTAAAGTTTTAAATAACTGTTTTAGTTCTCAGGCCAGTCACATGACTGACCTGGAGTTTATTGTTTTAACCTAAACTCTAGGTATCCCTATTTTTCGCAGGGCAGCTAGTAGTTTTGGTTTGGCAGATTTATATTCACAAGATCCTGATTTACAGCTGGAATGATATTCGGAAAGCTCTATATCCGTATATTTCTTTCAGTTGTGTTTTGTATTATTTTCCGCTGCATTGTAACTTGTAAATCTCTGATATTTAGTCAATGTGTAATATTTATTCATACTCTGTATATTCTTGTATTCTGATGAAATTGTTGTAATAAGCAATGAAATGTTCTTCTGTTTGTGTTCTGATTTGTCGTGTTCTCAAAGTCAATCCAGGCTTTCCTTCACGGGGAAGTTCGGGTCGCTTACATGAACATTGTATATTCTAGCTTAGGTGCTATTGTCTTTTGATAAGTTTGAATATTATTATGATTTATGGGTTGAATAATTAAAAACATATGCAACATTGGCAAAGGGTTTCCTGTTCAAATAAATAAATGAAAATGCAGAAAAACACATCATCAACCATTAAAACAAATTCTATATCGCAATTACATATTTAAAGATGTCATTTCTTAACTCTCTTTCGGTTATTTCATATTTCAATTTCACTTTTGCTCCACTGGTATTACCTACCTAAATGACTGGACGATTATCATTTTTTTCTAATCGGTTTTTTATAAGCATTCGGTCCTCGCACGTCATGAACATTGATGTAATAAGATCTTCACCACCCATTTATTATTCAATGCTACAACCTCAACATATATCCATGTATTAAATGACATGATACTTCATCCTATCTCTTAGTTTAAATAACTTGATTGAAGCGACTCGAACTTCCCCGGTCTCCGAAGAGATGAGAAAGAACGAATTACTGTGAGGACAGGACAAAATAGAACGCAGACGGAAGAACATTTCATTGTTATTACAACAATTCCATCAGATACAAGAATATACAGAGTATAAATGAATAAATTACATTCGACAAATATCAGAGATTACAATAAATTACATAGCAGCGGAAAAATATACAAAACACAACTAGAAGTGATACACGGATACAGAGCTTTCCGAGCATCGTTCCAGCTGTAAATCAGGACCCTGTGAATATAAATCTGCAAAACCAAAACTACTAGCTGCCCGTGGAAAATAGGGGCACCCAGAGTTTAGGTTAAAACAATAAACTCCAGGTCAGTCATGGGACTGGTGTGAGAACTAAAACAGTTATTAATCTTTATTTTTAAAGTAAGGTAAATCAAGGGACCACGCCGTATAACACGGAACGGGTTTCCTCCCAAGAATACCAGTGCTTAAAACAAACAGCGCAATGCTAAATAAAGAAAAATGAAGCTGTTATAAGACCCAGGTCCCATCACACAATGCAACGCAAGCCGGAGGATAGGGTTTTCCCTTATAACAGCCAAAGCATGCTTGATACGTTTAAAACACATTATTTGATACTATAATATGTGTATAGTGTCAAAACAATTTCAATCATAAATATCAATCATAGGCGGCATGGGTACCATCTATCATGTCGCCATACTAGTTCTACAATTAAAACCGCAATATCACGTATTGGAAATTGGATTCCGTCATGAGCCGAGGCAAGGGGCAAGCTCCTCTCCGCGTTCGAGACACTCTAGCAAATGCCTCGGGACCGCACACAGCAATCCCCTGGATCCTCCAAGGCCGGTCCTCTCTTACTTTTGAGGATTGGCAATTCCTGAACACACGTTTCCCGGTCCTTACAGACCTATATCCGAGGCGCCTCATATCCAACAACCACACAGGTGAAAAGTATATAAATGTCAGGGCTGGTAGGTCACTGACACCACCATAGCTAGAAAGAAACGTCGTGCACTCCTTGGGTCCGTATCCCGTTTTTGACTCATACCGAGGTGTGAGGCTCGCGAATTCACGTTATACACAAAGCTACGCCACACAGGCCGTGCTTTGATCATCAACCACAGGACTTTGCTTTTCAACAGAAGCCTTGATCAATTGCCACTTACGCATGCCACATTGGCAATTCACTCCATGCGACTGATGTCCATCGATATACAACCTCTGAGCTCGTACGTCTAAGAGAAGGGCGTTAAGCAAGAGAATAAATTCTCCGCCGCCAAACAGATGTATATTTAATAGAGATCAATCAACACAGAATAAAATCCAATGTCAGACACACAATCCATTTACAAGTTCGTTCTGGGTCTGAACGAAACCGGAGGCACTTTCCTCGCATATCCATCGATCTCCAAGTACGTCTGGACGATCACTGACTGTTTCCCTCATCTTGGGTGTACAGCCCAATCAAGATCATCAGTAATCACCCAAACGATGTGAAGACTTCCGGTCTTCAACCACCGTCTTCATCTTCGACATCTCGTCGAATCGGTTATTCAGAATGGGTATAAACCCGGCCTTTCTGAATAACCCACGTATATAATAAACGAATGTTACACAAACACAATGAACGCCTCATTCCAATTCAGAATATTCTTTTATTCACGAAATCACATTCTTAGGGAAAGGTTCCCATTAATTTTATCAAAGATAAATTCTTCTAAATTTATTCTTCAATCCTCCTTTGGATATCATTTCTAACTAGTCGGGATCAACGAACCACACCGAAGTAATTATTTATTTTATTTCCAAATCCCAACCTATATATCCCATGGAGCAAAACTGGTGATACTCCATATCTAACACCACGGTGTTATCGGTAAAATTAATTACCATTTCACGTTCAAATCTAATTAAAGATTTAACTATCGCATTGGAGCAAAACTGGTGGTACTCCATTCTCGATCACTTTTCTGATTTGATAATTTAAATTATCAATTCACATTTTAATCTAATTAAAGATTCATTAAAACCACACTTAGTCTTAATTCTTTCAGAAATCAACGTCTTGCCTTTAACTGGGTTAAAGAACCAATGTCATCTAAAACACGATTCACGATAAACCCAAATCACATTTGATATTAAACCCAAGGCTCTGAATAGAAAATATATCGGCTTATATTCAATATCAAATTCTGAAACCAACAAATATCGTATTGGAAATAACGATATAAAATATATCTTTCAAATCCCCATAACAATATTTGTATAGTCACGAAATCCAACATCGAAATATCCCGAAGATAATTTCGATTCAACTCCAGTCCAATCCACGTATTGGAAATTATCGATTATTTTCAAAATCACTTTCAAATTCAATTTATTTATTTTAAAAGTAAATTGATTTCAATTCTAGTTCAAAACTAGTTCATTTCGATAAAAATCTATTTTTATCTTTTCAAATATGGAGTTTTTCATCCCAGTTCTTTTCAATTCACATATTATGATTTTACACAAATTATCAATATTTTTAATAATTTTATCAAGGCCCGTACAGTCGATTTC
Source organism: Allium sativum (assembly GCA_030737875.1). Classification (NCBI taxonomy): domain Eukaryota; kingdom Viridiplantae; phylum Streptophyta; class Magnoliopsida; order Asparagales; family Amaryllidaceae; genus Allium; species Allium sativum. Next base: position 577,536,374 of record CM060915.1, on the reverse strand, counting down.
CATCAACGGCTATCGAACTGCACTTACAGCGACCTTTTTCGAATTTGATTTGGACATAATTCCAAATCCAACCGTTAGATTTCAAATTTCTAATATTCATTGGAAAGATCTTTTCGATACGAACCCAACGGTTCCGGTTTTAGGAGAATCCGACGGTCGGATCTCCCGCAATGTCCGTTTGAAATAAATGGTCGAAATCCACGAACTGCCGCGGCGCGGCGCGTTCTATTCAGGCCATTATATTATATATATAATATATATAATATATATTTCGTCGATCTCTATTTTAAAACGAATTTTATAAATCGTTTTAAAATTGTTTCAAAAGCAATTTCAACTTTCTTTTAAATTCAAATCAAAATTGAATTCTTCTTTATAAATTCGTTTTAAAATTCATTTGTATTCAATTCAAACTTTAATTCAATTTGAATTCATTTCAATTCACTTTCAATTCAATTTGAATTCGTTTTCAATTCAATTCATTTCGAAATCGTTTTCAATTCAATTCATTTCGAAATCGTTTTCAATTCAATTCATTTCGAAATCGTTTTCAATTCAATTCATTTCGAAATCGTTTTCAATTCAATTCATTTCGAAATCGTTTTCAATTCAATTCATTTCGAAATCGTTTTCAATTCAATTCATTTCGAAATCGTTCGAATTCAAATTCACTTTCTATTCAATTCGAATCGAATTCATTTTCTATTCGATTCGAATTTATTTCAAATTGATTCAACAAAATTTCCATTTGGATTTTTAATCTAATTCAATTTGAATTTCCTTTCAAAATATTAAATTTTGAAATCACTTTTCAATATTCATTATAAAACGAATAAAATCGATATAAACATCGTTCGCGTCAAAATAACGCATCTCTAATCAACACGGCTTTATATTTTTCACAACTTCTTTATTTTATTCAACAAATGAATATTTATCCCATTCAACACATGAATCTATATTTTTTTCAACACACGACTAATCTCAACACATGAGTACTGTCAACACATCACTATTTTTGTTATGTAAAATATTTTATAAAACTATGGTATCTATCGTTTGATTTTAATTAGACTCCACCGTAAAGTAGATTCTAATCGTAAATATGATAAAGATGTAATTTTTATTATTTAAAATATTTCACTCAACACATGAACCTCGTCAACACATGACTATTTTTATATTCAACACATGAATTTTCTTTTATAATATTTCTTATTTTCCCGATTGGAATGAGGCCCAATCAATCACCATATAATGTTAATTATATGGATTCCATACAACACATGTATATAATAGCTTGGAAAAATAATCACCATCAACCAAAGTGCACCACACAACCGCATAAGCACCAAATATAAATAATCGACGCTTACACAGTCTGTCGACCAATCGATCGACAATAATTAAATAATTGGGATTAGTGTACGCCAAATATCATCCCAACACCCGTGTGGGGTTTCAAATCAACAAACACACATTTTTGTTTGTGCAGTTGGGCGATGTGTAAAATTTATCAACCCAATCAATATCAGTCAAATCAGTGTAAATAAACAAATCGGCCTATTTGTTTATAAATATTTATTTATTCACTTTCACGTTAAAAATTATATTTTTAACGTCAAAAATATTTATTTCAACACTTGAATTTCTATTCAGTTCATTTATTCAATAAAATGATATTTTTATTTTTCTAACATATTTTAGAAAATTTCGGCGGCATAACGGCACGATACTAGAAACGGGACGAGGCCTAGCCTTATCCCCGGTCTAGTGAAGGCCCACGCCATTCACACATCAATCAAATCAATTTCAATTCACCCAATAATTCAATTCAAACCAATTAGACTAACCAACTACACAACCAAACAATTTAACAAACAAGTCATCCATGGTCTGTGGATGACAGGTGTCGGGTGCTACTAAGCACCGTCTGCATCCTAATATATATATATATATATATATATATATATATATATATATATATATATATATATATAACTAGAAAAAGAGAATTTAGAGTGAGAAGTTCTCACCAAAAGCTATCCAACTTCACGACACTCCTATTGTAGAGATCTTCGTCGTTCTCGCCCTTTTTGTCAGCTTCGTTGTCGTAGCCACTACATATGTAAAAATCGAATTTTTACTTCGCTATTCAATATATAAAAATCGAAGTTTTACTTTGCTATTCAATATATAAAAATCGAAGTTTTACTTTGCTATTCAATATATAAAAATCGAAGTTTTACTTTGCTATTCAATATATAAAAATCGAAGTTTTTTCTACTATGTTATATAGATAAAAATTATATTTTTATCACGCTATTTTCTATATAAAGATTTCGCCTTTTTAAATTTAAAGATTTCGCCTTTTTAAATTTAAAGATTTCCCCTTTTTAAATTTAAAGATTTCACCTTTTTAAATTTAAAGATTTCACCTTTTTAAATTTAAAGATTTCACCTTTTTAAATTTAAAGATAGATTTCACCTTTTTAAATTTAAAGATTTCACCTTTTTAAATTTAAAGATTTCACCTTTTTAAATTTAAAGATTTCACCTTTTTAAATTTCTCATCTTTTTCCATTTAAAATTCAAATCTTTTTCTATTTAAAATCTTAAAATAAAATCAGTTTTTCAAACTTTTCAAAAATCAGTTTTTAATCTCTTTTAAAAAATCAGTTTTTAAACAAACAAAAAAAACAGTTTTTAAACTTAAAATCGAAATTAGTTTTAAACTTTAAAATAAAAACAGTATTTAATCTTTTTTAAAAAATCAGTTTTTAAACAAACAAAAAAAACAGTTTTTAAACTTAAAATCGAAATTAGTTTTAAACTTTAAAATAAAAACAGTATTTAATCTTTTTTAAAAAATCAGTTTATATAAAACAAAAATAAAATAAATAAAAAGAAAAAAGACTTACAGGGGGGGTTTGGGCGTTCGCTAGCGTCGGAGGTCGGAGGGCTCGCTGGGGGTAGCAGGGCGGCATTCGATTCAGCTAGAGGAAGGGAGAGAAGAGGAGCAGGTGGTGGTGGGTTTCGGGTGGCTTGCGTCGATCGAAGGAGGGGAGGGGGTTTTATTTGGGAAGGAGGAGGAAGGACAGGGGGGGGTCCGCCGTGGGTGGTGGTGGCGCCGTCGAGCGCGGCGGCTCAGTCGAGGGGGGGGGGCGATGCGACATAGTCGAGGAAGAGAAGGGGAGGAGGAAGAAGGGAGGAGACTGAAGCGAGGTGGATCGGGAAGAGGGGGAGGGCGCGAGGGCGGCGCGACGCCCAGAGTGGCGGCGGCGATAGGCGAACTTCGCCTGTTCTCGATTTTTTTTTTTCTTTTTTCTTTTTTCCTGCTGAAATCGATTATGAAGGGAAGGGGGGGCAGCGGGTTAAAGGGGGAGATAGAATTTTTTTTATTAATTTAATTATTTAATTATTTTATTCTAATTCAAAAAGTCAACTTTTTCAATCGACCTCTAAACGAGGTCCACCGCCTGTCGTCCCTAGCGTTTAACCCCCATTCCGAACACAATGGGATATGCCACGTAGGCTGATTCGACTGTTTGAACCAGTTTCTGTTAAATTTACACTTAAATCGCTATATTGAATTTTAAATGTACATTTCAAATTACCAGGGTCACATACGAACTCTAAAAATTCTCGAAAAATATTTTCTAGCTTCGTATTGACGATACGGTCCCAACAAAACTAGTTTCGTCGAATTCTGAGATCCTTAGAAAAATGGCCATTTTCCAGTCGATTAAAATCAACTAAAACCGGTCAAACGCGTTTTCCTTTGTCACGCTCACATATTGATTCGAAAAATTATGAAATTTGAAACCTAGCAATAACTTGACACTGCGGATCCAACAAAAGTGGTTTCGTCGAAATCCGAGGTCGTTTGCAAAATGTCTATTTTTAAAGGCCTGAATTCCATAGCGACTATTCAGAATTTTCAACTGGACATATCTTTTGATTCCCGCTATGAAATCTTGATTGGTCGGATTCGTTGGAAAGATATTCACAATTAGATCCTAATGTTTTTGGTTTCACTAAAATCCGGATTGTTTTGCACCCGGTACATTCAATTGAAGTTTGAAATCGAATTATCGAACTACCGCGCCATTTTCAATTCCTTTTATAATTATATATAATTATTTATATTCTAACGACGACGTATATAAATATATACGTCGAATTCTATTCAAAATAAATTTCTCGTCGATTTTATTTAAAATAATTCATTTTAAATATTCAAATTCAGCTAAAATTGCCAAAATAAAAATTTCAAACTGGCCCAGATTTTCGGGTTATTACATTGATAATCTCAATACACTCAATCCACGGCAAAATTATTGTTGCGTGAACAACATGACAATTAATTATTGTTACTGCATAAATTAATAGATGGATAACAGAACAATTAATCAAAATAATCATTCATGATAAAAATTATTTTTGGATAAACAACAGAATAATTTATTATTGTTGCCGCATAAATTATAATATATATAAATGTTTAATATTAATTACAATACTTTATTTTTCTTTTATTTTTAATATTTAATCATTACATTTTTTAATAACATAATTTTTAATGCCTAGCAAAGCGGGCAAAAAATACTAGTTTGTAATAAAATGCGTATAACTTAGTTAATTTGAAATTTTGATCAAACTACGTTTACTTTGCTTTAGTTGAAAGCTTATAATGTAATATGGTGATGTGATTAAAATTTGACACTACAAAAACGGAAATAAATATGAACCTTGTTTTACTATTCTCTTGACAAGTTGAAAAAATAAACAACATTAGTACCTGATTTACACTGGTAATTTAAATGCAAAAATTTCATTAATTTATCTTTTGATATTTAACTTCAAGTTGCGTATGTGTGTATATGTAGTATATAATAAAATATATTCACTTACATGTTTATTCATATATGCGTCTACATATTGTCAAATTTATAAGTAAACTAAATTCAAACAGTAAAGATCATGTCAAACAATATTGCAATGTATAAAAGGTATAAATATATAATTGAGCTAAATAATTGTGTGTAATAATTTTTTATTAGAATAGTGATACTTTGTTCATGCATAACACGTAATGATATCACAATGGTTTGAACTAGGGGTACGCATAAACCACACTGCTACCCAAAAACCGCCCATACCAGTCCTTAAAAACGGTACGAAAAACCACGCCGAATCTTCTCTATAAACAAGTACTCCAAACTAGACCGACTTGGAATGATACAGTTCGGTTGCAGTATGAACAGTTGACCCAACCTTACTAAACCGCACCGAACCGAATACTTGCACTAGTAATCTTATGATAAAAATATAACTAATAGATATCTAATTTTTAATTTTAACAATGTATATGTTGAGTTTCGGCATTTCCTACGTACCTTTCGCTCGTATGCGCTTCACCGTGTTTATCCGAGGTCAACGGTCGAAGACTCATATGCCGGCATCCCGATTGAACATCCCCCATCACCTCCCATCGAGCATATAATCTAGTATTGGCAAGCACTTATTGTAACAAAAGAAATCCCCATTGTTACATGCCACCAACACCATATATATACCTTGATCTTCCTTAACATTCCACGATGTGGAACAATTGGCCTGTCAAATCCATGCACCCACTCCATATCAATGCGATCCACACCTAACAATCTCCACCTTGGCGAGCATTGCTCAAGTCACCTTGGAGTTACACCTTGAGTCCTCTTCACAGTTGGTCAGGCTGCTACCCCCGAGTTGTCATAAGCACTGGTGTCAGGCTGCTTGTACCATTGTATCTCCACCTTGACGAGCATCCCATGCTCAAGCCCCTTTTGGAGCCATGCTTTGGTCATGCTACACATACTCGTCCCCTCGAACCATGGAGCTCCGATACCATGTTGAGTTTCGGCATTTCCTACGTACCTTCCGCTCGTACGCGCTTCACTGTGTCTATCCGAGGTCAACGGTCAAAGACTCATATGCCGGCGTCCCGATTGAACATCCCTCATCGCCTCCCATCGTGCATATAATTTGGTATTGGCAAGCACTTATTGTAACAAAAGGAATCCCCATTGTTACATGCCACCAACACCATATATATACCACGATCTTCCTTAATATTCCGCGATGTGGGACAATTGGCCTGTTCAATCCACGCACCCACTCCATTTCAATGCGAATCACACCTAACAGTATATTCTTTTTTCACGGTATGTTGCTCTTATATTAATAATAATGGTTATCACAAAGCAAATAATTTTAGTATAATAGTTTCAATACAATTTTTTGGGATAAGTGCTAATTATAACTTCATTTGAGTTATCTTACTCAAGGTTCATGCATGGATAGTATGGGTTCGGCCCGGATCGGAACAAAATTGGACCATATTATATCAAAACTGAACCTTTTAAACGATTAGCATAATGGTTTGTATTTTTGATCAACCGTTTGATGCGGTGCGGAAGCGGGTTGGACATATCCGTAGTATGAACCCATGACTTCTAGAATATTTGTGTAAATCATACCCCTGACCACTTGGTTAAAGGTTCTTGATTAATTAGTGAATTGTGATCAATAACCTTTAGTATGAATTTAAACTAATTAAGGACTAAACAACAATTAATTCTCCTTTTTGAAATTACATTTAACACATAAAATCAATTTCAGACTAATACCCTTTAAATCCAACTAATTAGAGAATTGATTGGTAATTATTTTATTATGGCTCAACTATTTTCTTTGAACAACGACATTTCAATAGTTATTTAAGTTCCGACTACATGAGAGAACATGCAATATGATTGATTTGTAACTTTAACAAATGCCTTTTTATTGTTAAAGATAATAAAGTAAAGACAGACTACCCGTTAGCAAAAGAATAAATAAATGTAAACAACTATTTATTGATGATAATTTTCCATAAATGAACAAAATATTTTATTTCTTTCACGATATTATATTCAAAGTATTTTTCGATGCCTGAAATAATGTATCATATATAATTGATGTATAACAAGAATGTTGATAATCATTATTTTACATGCATATATAACATATGAGTTTGTTTAAAATTATATTGGATTGACCTTACTTTATAGGAACAAAAAAGTTACGAGCATTAATGTTGATATTGAGTTATTGCTACTAGTAAAATTATGCATAATGTTTAAAATAAAATGTTCGGATCACGATATCATGTTTGGACCACATTACAGGGTGACAAATTAAAGCGGATGAAAGCTAATCTTCTATTATATTATATGAAAGCTAAACATTACGTGAAGAACTTTCGGTTCCATTTACACCAAAAAATACCCTATGTTGCCATGTGTATACACACAAAATCCGACGCTTATTAGATCTTTGCCCATCCGTTGACTTTCTAACCGTAGGAGATAGGAATTCCTACTGCCCCCATTATTGCATTTTCTACCTGAATTTCTCTAACTTCCCTTACCCCTCTACTTTCATATTCCATTTTTAGATAGTCTATGGTCCCTAGCACAAAAAAATGGCTAATTCTATTTATGCACAAAAAATTGCTAAACATACACCAAAACTTGTAATAAACTACTATACACAATATATTACTTTACATACACTGTTTCTTTTACTAAATTATCCATGTTTTCATCTTCTTTTTCTTTCCTCTTTCAAACTTAAAACATTACTAAAATTAGAAATTCTTTGCATTAAATTGAGTAAAATTTAACAAAATGAAATTTATTTCTTGTACTAATATTGTAGCTTTTATAAATTTTTTGAAAATTAATTTCAACAAAATTACTTTAATTTTACAAAATAAATCAACACTTCTAAATTAGAACATCATTTTTAAATGTTTTCTTAATTAAAATTTTAGATTTCATGATTAAATAATTCATTAACATCTTCATTAACATATTTAGTTTGCATCGAGTTTCAATACTTTTAAGAATAATCTGACTATTTATACGCAATTATTATAAATGTGACGGTCTGGAATTTCGCTCGATCCGAATCAGTCGTTAAACCGATCTAGACCGTTCGAAACCCCTGATCGTTTGAGAACAGTACAAATCAGAACACAAACAGAAGAACATTTCATTGCTATTACAACAATTCCATCAGATACAAGGATATACAGAATATAATTGAATGAATTACATTCGACAAATATCAGAGATTACAATAAATTACATAGCAGCGGAAAATAATACAAAGCACAAATGAAGGTGATATACGGATACAGAGCTTTCCGGATATCATTCCAGCTGTAAACCAGGATCCTGTGAATATAAATCTGCAAAACCAAAACTACTAGCTGCCCGTGCGGAAAATAGGGGCACCCAGAGTTTAGGTTAAAACAATAAACTCCAGGTCAGTCATGTGACTGGTGTGAGAACTAAAACAGTTATTAATACTTTATTTTAAAAGGTAGTAATTCAAGGGACCACGCCGTATAACACGGAACGGGTTTCCTCCCAAGAATACCAGTGCATAGGATAAACAACGCAATGCTTTTTCGAAAAATGAAGTTGTTATAAGACCCAGGTCCCATCACACAATGCAACGCAAGCCGGAGGATAGGATTTTACCTTATAACAGCCAAACATGCTTGGTACGTTTAAAACAAATCATTTGATACTATAATAAGTGTATAGTGTCAAAACATTTTCAATCATAAATATAAATCATAGACGGCATAGTATCCCATGCTACTATGTCGCCATACTAGGCTCTACAAATAAAGCCGAATTACACGTATTGGAAATTGGATTCCGTCATGAGTCGAGGCAAGGGGCAAGCTCCTCTCCGCGTTCGAGACACTCTAGCAAATGTCCCAGGGCTACGCACTCTGGGCAACCCTTGGATGCTTCAGGGCTGGTCCTCACTTACGTTAGAGGATTGGCAATTCCTGAACACACGTTTCCCGGTCCTTACAGACCTAAAATCGAGGCGCCTCATCCAACAACCACAAAGGTGAAAAGTATATATATGTCAGGGCTGGTAAGTCACTGACACCACCAAAGCTAGAAAGAAACGTCGTGCTCTCCCTGCAGTCCGTATCCCGTTTTTGACTCATACCGAGGTGTGAGGCTCGCGAATTCACGCTATACACAAAGCTGCCACGTAGGCTGTGCTTTGATCATCAACCACAAGACTTTGCTTTTCAACAGAAGCCTTGATCATTGCATCTTAGCGTGCCACACAGGCAATTCATGCCATGCGACTGATGTCCATCGATATACAACCTCTGAGCTCGTACGTCTCAGAGAAGGGCGTTAAGCAAGAGAATAAATTCTCCGCCGCCAAACAGATATATATTTAACAGAAATCAATCAACACAGAATAAAATCCAATGTCAGACACACAATCCATTTACAAGTCCGTTCTGGGTCTGAACGAAACCGGAGGCACTTTCCTCGCGTATCCATCCATCTAATGGTACGTCTGGACGACCACCAACTATTTCCATCCTCTTGGGTGTACAGCCCAATCAGGATCGTCAGTAATTACCCAAACGATGTGAAGACTTCCGGTCTTCGACCTCCGTCTTCATCTTCGACATATCGTCGAATCGGTTATTCAGAATGGGTGTAAACCCGGTCTTTCCGAACAACCCGCGTATATTAAAAACAAATGTTACACAAACACAACATACGCCTCGTTCCAATTCATTAGTTACTAACCGCAAATTAGCAAGAGAACAATTTCCCAAACATTAACCCCGAAGGCCGAAACCAACATCAGATCAATACCCAGGAAACCATTCTTCTTAGCCAACCTACAGCTAGTTTCTAAATTCCACATTCTTAGGGGAAAGGTTCCCATTAATTTTATCCAAGATAAATTCTTCAAAATTTATCCCGTAACCTTCCTTTGGATGTCGTTTTAAACCAAATTATGGTTTTTCTAAACTAGTTGAGATTAGCGAACCACACCGAAGTAATTATTTATTTTATTTCCCAATCCCAACCTATTCATTCCATGAAGCAAAACTGGTAATACTCCATATCTAACACCGTGGTGTTATCGGTAAAATTAATTACCATTTCACGTTCAAATCTAATTAAAGATTTAACTATCGCTTTGGAGCAAAACTGGCGATACTCCATTCTCGCTCATTTCTAAGTTTGATAATTTAGATTATAGATTCACATTTCAATCTAATTGCAGATTCGTTAGAACTCCTTTTACTGGGTTAAAGAACTAGGTGTTATTTAAAACACAGTTCACGACAAACCCAAATCACATTCTATTTGTTATCGGGTTAAAGAACTAGTGTTATTTAAAACATCGTTCACGATAAACCCATTTCAAATTCAATCAAATATATTAGAAATTCCGATTATTTAAAACCCCTTTTTAAATCTAATTTATTTATTTAAAAACAAATCGGGTTTTAAATTTAGTTCAAACTAGTTCATTTTGATAAAAATTCATTTTTATCTTTTCAAATATGGGTTTTTTTATCCCAAATTTTCTCAAATCATTTCTTATGATTTTACACAAATTATTGATATTTTTAATAATTTTATTAAGGCCCGTACACTCGATTTCCATCAACGGCCATCGAACTGCACTTACAGCGACCTTTTTCAAATTTGATTTGGACGTATCTCCAAATCCAACCGTTAGATTTTGGATTTCTAATATTCGTTAGAAAGTTCTTTTCGATATGAACCCAACGGTTCCGGTTTTAGGAGAATCCGACGGTCGGATCTCCCGTAATGTTCGTTAGAAATAAATGGTCGAAATTCACGAACTACCGCGGCGCGTTCTATTCAGGCCATTATATTATATATATAATATATATAATATATATTTCGTCGATTTCAATTCAAAACGAATTTTATAAATAGTTTTGAATTTGTTTCAAAAAACAATTTCAACTTCCATTTCAATTCAAATCCAAAATTGAATTCTTCTTTAAAAATTCGTTTTAAAATTCATTTCTATTCAATTCAAATTTCAATTCTATTTGAATTCATTTCAAATTGGTTTTCTATTCGAATCAAATTCGTTATATATTCATTTGAAATCCAATTTATTCATTTGAAATCCAATTCGTTATATATTCAATTCATTTCGAAATCGTTTTCTATTCAATTCATTTCGAAATCGTTGTATATTCAATTCATTTCGAAATCGTTATATATTCAATTCATTTCGAAATCGTTTTCTATTCAATTCATTTCGAAATCGTTTTCTATTCAATTCATTTCGAAATCGTTTTCTATTCAATTCATTTCGAAATCGTTTTCTATTCAATTCATTTCGAAATCGTTTTCTATTCAATTCATTTCGAAATCGTTTTCTATTCAATTCATTTCGAAATCGTTTTCTATTCAATTCATTTCGAAATCGTTTTCTATTCAATTCATTTCGAAATCGTTTTCTATTCAATTCATTTCGAAATCGTTTTCTATTCAATTCATTTCGAAATCGTTTTCTATTCAATTCATTTCGAAATCGTTATATATTCAATTCATTTCGAAATCGTTTTCTATTCAATTCATTTCGAAATCGTTTTCTATTCAATTCATTTCGAAATCGTTTTCTATTCAATTCATTTCGAAATCGTTTTCTATTCAATTCATTTCGAAATCGTTTTCTATTCAATTCATTTCGAAATCGTTTTCTATTCAATTCATTTCGAAATCGTTTTCTATTCAATTCATTTCGAAATCGTTTTCTATTCAATTCATTTCGAAATCGTTTTCTATTCAATTCATTTCGAAATCGTTTTCTATTCAATTCATTTCGAAATCGTTTTCTATTCAATTCATTTCGAAATCGTTTTCTATTCAATTCATTTCGAAATCGTTTTCTATTCAATTCATTTCGAAATCGTTTTCTATTCAATTCATTTCGAAATCGTTTTCTATTCAATTCATTTCGAAATCGTTTTCTATTCAATTCATTTCGAAATCGTTATATATTCAATTCATTTCGAAATCGTTATATATTCAATTCATTTCGAATGAATAAAATCGATATAAATATCGTTCACGTCAAAATGGCGTCAATCTAATCAACCCGGCTTCATATATTTCTATTTTCAAATATTCTATTTCAAATATTTCCTATTATCAAAATGTTTGTTATTATCAAAAATATTTCGTTCAACACATGACCAATCTCAATGGATGAGTACTGTCAACACATGAACCTTTATATTATATTGATAAAGATGTAATTTTTATTATAAAAATATTTCGTTCAACACATGACCAATCTCAATGGATGAGTACTGTCAACACATGAACCTTTATATTATATTGATAAAGATGTAATTTTTATTATAAAAATATTTCGTTCAACACATGACCAATCTCAATGGATGAGTACTGTCAACACATGAACCTTTATATTATATTGATAAAGATGTAATTTTTATTATAAAAATATTTCGTTCAACACATGACCAATCTCAATGGATGAGTACTGTCAACACATGAACCTTTGTTTTATATTGATAAAGATGTAAATTTTATTATAAAAATATTTCGTTCAACACATGACCAATCTCAATGGATGAGTCCTGTCAACACATGAACCTTTATATTATATTGATAAAGATGTAATTTTTATTATAAAAATATTTCGTTCAACACATGACCAATCTCAATGGATGAGTACTGTCAACACATGAACCTTTGTTTTATATTGATAAAGATGTAAATTTTATTATAAAAATATTTCGTTCAACACATGACTAATCTCAACGAATGAGTACAGTCAACACATGAACCTTTGTTTTATATTATTCTTTAATTTCTAAATTGGAATGAGGCCCAATCAATTACCATATAATGTTAATTATATGGATTTTCATACAACACATATATATAATAGCATTGAAAAATAATCAACCATCAACCAAAGTGCACTACACTGTATAAGCATCAAATATAGATATCTAACGCTTATAACAGCCTGTCAATCAATCGATCGACATATTTAATCTATCAGGATGAGTGAACTTCAAATTTCATCCCAACACCCGTGTGGGGTTTCAAATCAACAAACACAGATTTTAATTGTGCAGTTGGGCGATGTGTAAAATTTATCGACCCAATCAATGTCATTCAAATAGGTGTACATAAACAAACCGTCCGGTTTGTAAATGAATATTTATTTATTCACATTCACTATATTCATATTCACGTTAAAAATTATATTTTTAACGATAAAACATTTTATTTTAACAGATGAATTTCTATTCAGTTCATTCTTTAAATAAAATGATATTTCTATTTTTCTAACTTATTTTAGAAAATTTCGGCGGCATAACGGCACGATACTAGAAACGGGACGAGGCCTAGCCTTATCCCCGGTCTAGTGAAGGCCCACGCCATTCACACATCAATCAAATCAATTACATTTCACCAAACAATTCAATCCAATCAAATAATCTAACTAATTTTTTTTTGCAATCAAACAAACAAGTCCATGGTCTGTGGACGATTGTGTCGGGTGCTACTAAGCACCGTCTGCATCCTAGTATATATATATAAATAGAAATGAAATTGAAAGGTGAGAAATTCTCACCGATAGCTATCCTACTCCACGGCACTTCCAAAGCAGGAAATCTTCACTGTTCTCGTCTCTTATCACTTTCTTCGCCCGTATTCTCTACATATGTAAAAATCGAATTTTTACTTCGCTATTCAATATAGAAAAATCGAATTTTTACTATGTTATTCAATTTATATCATATAGATAAAAATTCTATTTTTACATCGTTATTCTCTATATAAAGGTCTCGCCTTTTCAACTATAAAGATTTCGCCTTTATAAAAATATCATTATAAAAATCACATTTTTATTTTTCTACACATATAAAGATGCTATTTTTAATATTCCTATCATGTAAAAATTATATTTTTAATTCACTACATAAACAAAAATCATATTTTTACATCTTCTACTTAATAAAGATTATATTTTTAACACTTTAAAAATATAAAAATCATATTTTTACTTCGTCTAAATAGTAAAGACTATATTTTTAATACCTTAAAAATATAAAAGTCATATTTTTATTTCGATGTTCAATATATAAAAAATCACACATTTTTACCTCGATAAAAACTGAAACTTTATAATTTATACTACATAGTCAAATCGAAACTTTATGTCCTATTGTCTAAATAAAAATAGGAAATCATATAATATATAAACCACGGATTTTCCTAATCAGTTTGAAGTTTATTTCCATTGACTAAATAAAGAAGAATAATAAAGAAATAAAAAGGGAAAGAAAGCTTACTGTCAGAAATCAGAAGGGGGGGAATTGGAGCGGGTGATGGGGAGGTGGAGGAGGCGGGCGCAGGCGGCGGGCGGTGGCCCTGGTCGATGGCAACGCGGCTCCAGGTGGGTGTGGGGTTTCTGGGGTCGCGTTCGATCTTTGAACGGGAGATGGAGGAGGAAGGGGTCGTCGATGGAAAGGAGGGGGCGGCGGGGAGGCGCTGAGGCCCTGGCGGTGGCTCGATGGCAAGCGCGGCGGTGGTTTTAGGGTTAGGTTCTTTTTTTTATATATATAACGGGTTTCGAACGAAATGGTAAAGGGGAGGGTTGACTGGGTGGAAAGATAAAGGGCTTGGCCCAATTATATTTTTTTAATTATTTAATTTGCAAAAAGTTGACTTTTACATACGACCTCTAAATGAGGCCCACCGCTTGTCGACCATAGCGTATTACCCCCATTCCGAACACAATGGGATATGTATCGTAAGCTGATTCGGTCGTTTCGATCAGTTTCCGTTGAATTTACATTTAAATCATTATATTGAATTTCAAACGTACATTTCAAATTACTGGGGTCACATACTAACTCTAAAAATTCTCGAAAAATATTTTCTAACTTCGTATTGACGATACGGTCCTAACAAAACTAGTTTCGTCAAATTCTGAGACCGTTAGAAAAATGGCCATTTTCCAGTCGATTAAAATCAACTGAAACTGGTCAAACGCGTTTTCTTATGCCACGCTCACATATTGATTCGAAAAATTATGAAATTTGGAATCTAGCAATAATTTGACACTGCGGACTCAACAAAAGTGGTTTCATCGAAATCCGAGGTCGTTTGCAAAATTCCCATTTTTAAGGGCCTGAATTCCATAGCGACTATTCAGAATTTTCAACTGGACATATCTTTTGATTCCCGCTATGAAATCTTGATTTTTCTGATTCGTTGGAAAGATATCATCAATTAGATCATAATGTTTTTGGTTTCACTAAAATCCGGATTGTTTTGCACCCGGTACATCCAATTGAAGTTTGAAATCGAATTATCGAACTACCGCGCCATTTTCAATTCCATTTATAATTATATATAAAAAAAATTATATTCTAACGACGACGCGTATAAATATATACGTTCTAAATATATTCAAATTAAATTTCTCGTCGATATTATTTAAAATAATTCATTTTAAATATGCAAAATTCGTTAAAATTGCCAAAATAAAAATTTTAAACTGGCTCGGATTTTCCGGGTTATTACAATAAAAAAGGAGCTATGAGAAAAGGGTAATTTAGTAATAGAATTTTATAGAAAATTATCGATGCATGTTAAGTGATTTTCAGTGTATAAATATAATTTTCCAAAAAAAAAATCCTCTTCCTCTTGCTTGTTCTGAACCACAATTTCCTTTGCCTCCTTCACTAATTTCCACCAAATCATTTTAAAACCATATAAGTCGTTGCCTCTTCCTATTCGGTCAGAATATCATAACAAGTTATTTAGTTTTTGTCCTTGCCCTTCTGTCTTCCAAGTGGTATCAAAGCATTCTAGCCTGTACGCCAAAATCCCACGTCTGGTTTTCATCCTAGTAACGATTCCTATTTGCAAGCTTTGATTAGGTATTCATTGTATAAAAACCTATAATGCTACATATGACGATTATATTCTCCATCAATTTCCCTTTATCGATGAAGGAAGAGAACAATACTTTTTGGTTTAATCTTTCTCCCTATTTATATCTAAATTACTGAATATTTTCTAAAGTTAAAATGTTTATGTATCGGAAAATCATTCGATATAAATATACAAAAATCTATATGTTGTTGTATCTTTTGGTTTAGGAAAATTATACTTTGTTAACTTCCACTGGGAATTTGATTTAAAGTGCGAAAGTAATATACTATATTTACTAGCCTTTTCCATCCTATTTAGTTTGAATTAGACGATTTAGATATTGATTTAAAATAGGATTTTAACCAACTTAAATTCCATTCGAAAAGGCTTGTAAATTGAAGCATTACAGTACCTTTTTACCTTATCGTACTTAACACTGATGCAAGATTTATGCTTAATTTTTTAGAGGTTTATATTCGTATAACCAAGCTTGAATATCGGAAAAAGAAGCCAAATTATCTTGGACTATTTCTGATTATTCAAGTACTTGACGATTTGTTTTTTAATCAATTTTTAAACACCTACATCCAAGCTTGAAGATAGAGAAAGTTGGTGAAAAAAACTTGGATTATTTCTAATTATTCGTACTTGACTTTTCTTTTTTTAGTCAATAAAAAATTGGAAATCCAACGTTGCTATTGATGGCTCATAAATAATTGTAAGTCTAGCTACTTCTACGACAAAGCATGGTGAGGAATGTTGAAAGATTTCACTTAATTAGTTGCAGGTTTTTCGAACTTTAGACAGTTAACCACTATTCAAACATGGTTAGTTTTGAATATTGAGTTAAGCAATTTATGAAATTCCGTTATTTTTTCCAGTATCTTATATAAATCTAGGCTTTGTTCATTTACAAGATTTAGATAGGCACATAACATATTTCCATTGTTTGTTCAATACACATATGTGATAGTATGTAATTGTACATGACACCTAAACATGTGTATTTTAGCATTTTAATTCATTTATTTAATTCCAAACTTGAAGATTGAAACAGATGGCAAAACATCTTTCATTGTTTTTATTATTTATAATTGACTTTTCGTTTTTAAGTCAATAACAAGCTTGGATCAGGAGATTTCAATGATTGGGTTACAAAAAAAAAATCAAGTCTAGCTATCTTAAAACCTGGTAAGGAGAAATTGAAAGAATTCCATTAGGTGTAGGCACATGAAATATTTTCATGGTTTGTACTTTACACATATTTGATAGTATGAAATTGTGCAAGACGCCTATGCATCTGTAATTTGGACATTCTCATTCATTTATTTAATTCCAAGCTTGAAGATTGAAATAGATGGTGAATTGACAATAATCTTTTGTTATGGCTTATTTTACTGACTATACTCTAGCCATTCATTTACATGATATAGTGTGTTTTTAGTTCTTTATGAGTTTTTGGAATGTTTTTTCTGAATGGTCTAGTCTAATTATGCTCCCTATGCTTCATGAATTATTTTTCTCATTTTTATGATATCTTTTAGCATTTGGTCATTACCTCTTTTATTTATAGCTTAGCTTAATAACAAATTCATTACCAAGTTATTCTTTTATTTACATTTAATTGTTTTAACAATATGTTCGTATCAATCTTAGTTTTTATTTCTTTTTGAGTTACTAGCTTTATATCTATGTATTGGTGCACTTTCTCCGTTTCAATTTACATAAATGTCCAAAGCAATAAATGAACATTTTCCAAAATTATTTAATTTCCTGATTCAATGAATTTGTTTTACTCTGTCAACAGATAAATTTTTTAATTCCAGATTGCATCACCATTTTTTATTATATCCATTCCCCTTTTTGATATTTGAATATGATTCATGTTTACAACAAAATTGATGTCTTTCATTTTATTTTTTATTGCCGATATTTCCCTTTAATTCATTTTCAGTCATTTTTGTGCATTAGGTGAATGCAATTCTTTGTAAATGAATAAGAACAAATACATATTTAACAGTCAAAGATACTCATTGAATATTACAAACTAGTGATATATGTTTACTTGGGTGCTATATTGCTTGAATTAATACTTCCATTCATGAACTCTTCAAAAAATCCCTTTTCCTTTTAGATGAAAATTTGTTTTGTTTGTAATAAAGTCATTATTTTCATGCTTCTACTAATTAGATGACATTGCTGGATCTTTCTTTTCAAGTGTAGGGTTAGTGCTTTAGTTTTATTTCATGTCAAACCTTACAAGCTTCATACAAATGTTTCTAGGTTCAAATATGCTGTGAAAAACTTTATGCTTGAATAAATAATCCATTTTTTCCAAGAAAAATAATTGATATATTAAAATACATGTATAACGAAATTGTAAATACTGTAATATTTTATTTTATTATGATTTAGTAATGATATTGCTTTGTTTACATTAGAATATAATGCAATGTTTTAATCATTAAATTGTTATAAACTAAATGACGTTTTTCTACAATTAAAATTTAACTTTTGTGCAATTGAAAAGTTAGTTGAAAATATAAATGAAATGATATAAGGATTATCAAATGCTAACTAAGTGTAACATTACTTGGATATTTTATAACCAGGCTAATCTTTCTACCGTTTAGTGTTTTTTGTACTAAATCTTGTTGGCTTTTGCAGACCAGGGATTGCAAGTTGCTAGCCATATTTATTGATGGTAATGTAGGAATGCAAATACGGATATTAATATTAAAAAAATTTGATTGACGAATATGTGTTAGAGAAACATCATCTTATAGGCTTGATAAAGTTATTTAGCCTATTGTTTCAGTTTAGTGGTATCAACACATTTAGAAACAAATTAGCAAATTGATTTATCAAACAATGCAGCTGTTAGAAACATCTTTGGTGAATTCCATATGCATATGCCCTTTTCTTACATGATTATACATATTTTGCCCTTATCTTACATACTTGCTTTATAGTCACATTGGCAGTTGCTACTTCCAGACAAACATAAGATTAAATACATCTCCACCACAAAGAATTTTATCTTTTATTTCGTTAAATATATCCTTCACCTATACTTATTTTTAATCTTTATAGATTTTTTTTGAATGTCAATGCACGGACATCCAGTAATTTAGGCTTTGGTTTTCTATGCTTTCTGGATTGCATGTGTACATAAATATAGAAGTTAATTCATCCTTTTACATATTGCTTTTGTTACTTACCCAAAAAAACAATTTACACCATTATTTCCTTTTTCCACCATTATTAGAGCATTTATTACTGCTGCCACTCTTGCCGACTTTAAAAAAAATTCAATTGCAGGAACACAATGAAGGATATCAACTGACTAGACGACTTACATCTATAGCCAATGAATAATATGAAGAAAAAACTCTATCGGCTCACTTCCTTCCTTTTGCGGATGTAACCAAAAATATTAATACTCGTATTTTTTCTTCTGATGTCATAATAGCAAAAATAAATCATATGATTTCCTAATAAAGTCCACCTTCAATGTTTTTTTTTGACTTGTTGATTTTCTGACATGCTTTATTGCTTCTATCTAGTTGAACATCGATGTTCTCCAAC
This sequence comes from Allium sativum, assembly GCA_030737875.1. Taxonomy (NCBI): domain Eukaryota; kingdom Viridiplantae; phylum Streptophyta; class Magnoliopsida; order Asparagales; family Amaryllidaceae; genus Allium; species Allium sativum. Next base: position 577,516,938 of record CM060915.1, on the reverse strand, counting down.
TGAATTGTTTGAAGAGACACAAATTTACTGTTAGAATTTGTGATACAATATTTCCATTTGCATAAGATTTGGAAGATATCAGAAATTTATTGCTTTTTTATTTGTAAAAGGGATAGACAATAAATTACCTACATAATTGGAAGGATTTGAAGAAGGTTTCTTTTGGGATAGTGAAGTAAGGAATTAATTCCCTAATTGGTTGGTTAAACAAGGAATCCTATCAGGAGAATTGGAGAATTAATTAGGCATTGATTTATACCATAAATCAATTACTTCAACCCCAAGTATTAATCCTTATATAAGGATAGGGATTATGTGAATGTATCATCATCTCAAAATGTGAGGTGACTTCTCACAAGTTGTATTTTCTTCTTCTTCCTCTTCATTATCAGTCTTGTAATTTTTCTTTTATAGAAAAGTAATAAAATCTCCTCTCCCCAAGTGGACGTATACTAACAAGACGTTAGTGGAACCACTATAAATCTCTTGTGTTATTTCTTTTATTGCTAGATCTGTGATTGCTTTGCTAGTGACTATCTGTTGTTTGTTTTGCCTCACCATCAATCCGTTCCTATTCGTTTTTTTCTGCAACAATTGGTATTAGAGCAACTAGGTTTATTGAGAAAGGGTGTTGGGCATTATGGCAAGAGATGAGGAGAATTCAGCAATTGTATCAAGGCCATATATCAAAGGGACATATATGGCAGCAGGATCTCAGTTAGCAATAGAAAGATGGAATGGGGATAAAGACTTTGAGTAGTGGCAATGGAGGATAAAATATGTCTTGATGAGAAATAATGCTCATCCTGTGGTGTTGCTCCTGAGGAGTTGACGGATGATATTTCAGCCGTGGAAAGGAAGGAGATGGAACGATGGGCATTTACTACTTTACAATTAGCAATGGGAGAAAATGTCATTTCAGAGATTAGCGGTGAGGCCACTGCTAAGGACATTTGGACCAATCTGGAAAAACTCTATTTACAGAAGTCACTAACGAACCGTCTGATTTTGCTGAAGACGTTTTTCATCATGTTGATGATAGAGGGTACTTCAGTGAAGGCACATCATGATGTGAAGGCAGGCTTTCTATCCGAGGACTTGAAGGATCAGATGAAGGGGTTGAGTGAAGGTAGAGGAGGAAGTAGTACAGAAGCCTTATTCGCTGGTATGGAGAGAGGGGAGAAGAAGAAGAAAATAAAGTCAAGAGATGGGAAGCACTGTACTTGGAGAGTCAAGGGTTGGAGCCTACAGTTCTCGTGGAAAGATGTCAAAGCTAGGCATACAAGAAGGGACTTTGAGTTTCTACATAGGCAGAATATGATCAAAGGGGAAAGCTTCAACAAGGTGGGATTTTGCTAAGAGGATGTGCTTGATAAGCAGAAGAAGGGATCGTCTGAAGTTGGTCAGAGATCAAAGGAGAAAGCAGTGGATATGCATAAGTCTTTGCAGACTGCTAAGTTCGGGCAATGCTCAAACTAGAATCGCTTATCGAAATGCTAGGTGCCACGTGGTGGCACGGTGTGAGGAGAGGGTTGAGATGGTTCATGGAGACGTTTGTTTTCATGGTGAAGATTGATAGGTCTTACTTGAAGGGGTTACTTTCTATACTTTGTTGGCAGGCGGTGGCGTTGCCGGAGTTTGTTAACAAAGTGCAATGGGTGATAGCCATGCCGAAGCTCATTGGGGAAAGTAACCATGGTGTCTTTTCCAAGAAGTTGCTTAGAGTAAGAGGATGTAGGTGGAGTTGGTATGCTTTCAAGGAAATATAGTATCAAGGTGGAGAATGTTAAAATTTGTGATACAATATTTCCATTTGTAGAAGATTTGGAAGATATCAGAAATTTATTGCTTTTTTATTTGTAAAAGGGATAGACAATAAATTACCTACATAAGTGGATGGATTTAAAGAAGGTTTCTTTTTAGGATAGTGAAGTAAGGAATTAATTCCCTAATTGGTTGGTTAAACAAGGAAGCCTATCAGGAGAATTGGAGAATTAAGTAGGCATTGATTTATATCATAAATCAATTACTTCAACCCCAAGCATTAATCCTTATATAAGGATAGGGATTATGTGAATGTATCATCATCTAAAAATGTGAGGTGACATCTGACAAGTTGTATTTTCTTCTTCTTCCTCTTCAATATCAGTCTTGTAATTTTTCTTTTATAGAAAAGTAATAAAATCTCCTCTCCCTAAGTGGACGTACACTAACAAGACGTTAGTGGAACCACTATAAACCTCTTGTGTTATTTCTTTTATTGCTAGATCTGTGATTGCTTTGCTGGTGACCATCTGTTGTTTGTTTTTCCTCACCATTAATCCGTTCCTATTCGTTTTTTTTTTTCGCAACATTTATTTTCTTGGTTTTTTGCCAAAACTTATCCTATATATCAACAATCACATATATTGATTACCCTGTCTTAATTATAAAAGCATTTAAAAATAAAAGTATGAGCAACTTATTATATAACCCATTTATATGTTGCAGTATAAAAGGATTCCTCTTAAAAGAATAATATACAATTTAATGTAGGCATTTTTATCTCAGAACCTATAGGACTCATGTTTTACTGCTTTAGTATGTGATTTCGGTTTATGACATATTTCGTTCCTATTGTTTATCGTTGTTTGCTATCTATTTTTGTCATTGAGTTTTCGAGATTTGATTGTTTTTGCAAATCCATCATCGATCTGTCTTATGCGGCGTTTGTGGGTTTGGATTTAGGTTGGTGTTTGAATTCAAATTCCGCAACAACGTTTTTGTTCCACTTTCAACAGTTCAGTTGTGTATTTCTCATTGTTCATTTGACAAATTCCAATTTCAATGATATGTTGTGTCCATATTAAATGTTTTTTTACTTGATTTTAGCATTGTCGACAATATTAATGTTTTGACTTTGAATATAAGTAAGCTTATTACGTAACCAACTAAGGGTGTGTTCGCGGCAAGCGGAAGCGGAGAATTTAAGCGGAGTATTTCAGCGGAGAATTGTAGTTAGCGGAGAATGCGTTTGGCGCATTAAGCGGAGTATTTAAGCGAACCATTTAAGCGGACCATTTTATTTTTATTTTGTGATTTAATTAATCAATGGTTAATTAATTTATCATTTTTTTTAATAAATAATATATATCAATAATTTACACAAATAAATAAATAAAATAAAATTTTGAAAAATTATAAGTTGCTCTAATTCAGTTCAAACCAACTCCATTATGTAGAGCACTTCGATACGATCGCAACGCAAAAAACCGCATCTCAAACGGATCTCATATGCACAAGTTATCAATTTTTAAAGTTTATAAAAATTTAAAATAACTAATTAAATAAATAAATAATATATTTATATACCCAACAGCTCAAAATTGGGCTGTTTGGGACCCGACGCGTCTGACGCATCGGATGCATCGGACGCGTCGGATGCGTCGGACGCGTCGGGGACCAACAACTCAATTTTGAGTCGTTGGGCAAACGGGGCAAAATGGCCCGTTGTCCGACGGACGCGTCCGACGCGTCCGTTGGACAAACAGACCATTTGCCCCAAAAGAACAAGCCCTAAACTGTATACTACAATTTATTTAGGGTGCTACTATTCACACCTCGGTTGACACTTCTGACCACCATCCTAAATTTAATACAAATGATTATTTTTTATATTCTTCTGGCCAACATATATTATTCCTTCACTCAGTTACTCACCATCGTACTTCTCTTAAAAAAACACTACTTCTCTACCATTTCAAACTCTAAACCCTAACAAAAGCAGATATTCTTTTGTGCCTAAAAGAGATGGAAGATGAAGATAAAAAAGAGGTTAAAGTTGCTTGATTTTTATTGTTTTTTATTATATTATAGAATATGTTGTTAGGGTTTTTTTAATGGTTAAGATTTTCCATTGCGTTCAAGGATATTTTTTCCCGCTCCATTGGAAATTTCAAGTTTGGAATTCATTAAATTTGACGGGGTTGTAATAGAGAATGACAATGCAAGTTTCGACTTGTAGGGTTTTTATCCGTATAACTTATGCATCTTCCTTTACAAATTGATGCATTAACTTTTTTTGGTCGTTTGATAGATGGAGTATTTGAATATTGATAAATTGGACAATAAACATGATGTTTGTGATAACATGATGCAAGATGTTCGATCAAATGAATCAAAAGACATAAATGTTGACTTGACGAATTATTTTACAACCGACAAAAGTAAATACTCATTTATAAAAATTAAAATTTCTAATGTGGTTATGAGAATGGATTATGTTAATTTTTTTCTTGAACTATTTAATTTTAGGTATTTGATTCGTAGAGTACATTGATGTAAGGGAGGAAAGAAGAGTTCGTGCAGAGGAAGATGCCAATCGCCTCTGCATCTTTTTGTTATTAATTTAGATGGTGGCCAGCAGAGAAAATTTGAAATATTTGGGGTGCTTTTTGTTTTGATGGCCAGAAGTGTAAATAGGGATGTGAATAGTAGCATTCTTTATTTATTGTTCCTCCTATATTGCAGGACGCAGTGTCGTTCCTGACTTTCAGTTTAATTATTTATTCTTCCTCCTTTATTGCAATACAGTTCCAACATTGCAATGCAGATTGACTCGAGGTCATAATATAGTCTAGATTATTAATGTTTATTTGACAAATCTTTATTTCCATTCATCCTTTTTCAGCACACAGCCATCAAATTATGAAAGAAGTACTTTGCCAAGTAAACATTTGACATTACTTACACAAGCATACCTTATTTGTTGCTTTTCCCATCTTATAATTTTATGAATACCATTTGTGTTAATTTAGAGTTGGATACGGTTAAATAAGTACACTTGCAATGGGGCTTCGCACGGTGATAGAGAAAAGGCTAGCATATTATATTGATAAAGGAAAATAAAAACAGTTTATTCACTCACGAACATTGTTTTGTAGACTTTAGGAGCTAGGCCCAGTAGGTGGCCGCCTAGGGCAAACCCCCGGACAGGGGGAAACAAATGGTAGGTGATGGTCAATGATGAAGTGCATTTTTATATAAATAAGAGTTAATCGTTAAACTTTAACGAGTGAGCGATGGCTGGAATGGTTGTGTGTTTGCTTTATCAATTGTGAGGTGGAGGGTTCGATACTGGGTGGCATTATTTTATGATGTTTTATTCTTTAAGTCGGGGAAACATTTTCCAGTTCAATGATATATGGTTTTTCTGCTTTATGAGAAACTACACATTTTACTCGACGGTTTACTAATATGTGTGTTGCCTAGGGCAATCCATAGTACTGAGCCGACCCTGTTTGTAGTTATAGTAAAATAAATAAGATGGAAGTTACATGCTTCCCACATTATATCAATAAGAAGAGACCAGTAAGTGGCGTATAGCGTACCTGCTAGTGCCAACAAACTCAACTTAAAATTGTGCATCAACTCTGAATTTAGAGGCATACCTGGTCAAGTGATCAATGTGTGTTGGCTTATCAGAGGTTTCAATGGCCCTAAAGGTTGGGTGGACATTACAAATAAAACAAAACAACCTGATAGAGAAGCTCTAAAAACTGAAAACTGGACAATGGCTTTTCGAAGAAAGGTATCTAATGCTTTTCCAAAGAAAAATTTAAACAAAAAACAGCAAATAACATTAAAAAAGCATTGTTTGTCAAAAAAGAAGTAACTAAACTCATAGATCAGCCGTCAAAACAATTAACAAACGTAACATAATGTAACATAAGGAATAAAGGTGCTCCTACAAAGAAGACTTGCTGTCATTATATTTTCATTCGAGGCCGCTTGCATTTTTATTTTAAATTACATTTAGATTCTCCTTTGTACTTTATGTTTTTCAAACTTTATAATGCTTTATGATGACTCATGTGATGTTTTTTTCTATTAAAATATAAATCGATGAAGATTATATGGAGAAAAGATTGCAGAAATGATTTTATTGAAATTATAATAATACTGTACAGATCTGATCGGTATATATACTTGAGTATATAACCGTTACAATGTAATTACTTACACAACTGATTGGTTTGTAAAATAAAAGGACATTGGGCTGAGGCCCATTACACTGTAAATAAAATATAAAGTGACACAACGTGTAATATCCCAGTTCATTTGATAGCCTCCCTCAAATTAGGTTTCGGTCTCCACTGAAACCCTAATTTGCTTGTGACGACGCTTTAGAAATTCGCACTTTTAATGCTTAAATATAGTAGATCTGAAGCTCGAGAACATTAAAAGGGATTCATCATAGGAGATGTAGCGGATGAGAGGCAGATTCGAGAGAGATCTGTCACTAAAGCCTTCGTTCATGTGAATCTAAATCAGGTTGTAGGCTTCCTTTAATATTTAACTCTTCTCTTTGTCTTATGAAGTTCTTAGCTAATACAGCCTTTGTAAAGATGTCTGTTTTTGATGGTAACTTGGTATGTGGTTGACCAGTAGCTTCCCTTGTTTCACTTGTTCACGAACGAAGTAAATATCAATTTCTATATGTTTTGTCTTTGCATGTTGAACTGGATCTGCTGTCATGTAGATTGTGCTTTGATTATCATACCATATCACTGGATTTTTTGTAGTTAGTAGGTTTAGTTCCCTTACAGTGATTGTAGCCATAACATTTCAGTTGTTGTGCTAGCTACACCGCGATACTCAGCTTCGGTACTTGATCTTGATATAGTTGTTTTGCTTTTTAGAACACCATGAAATTAGATTGTTCCGAATGTAGATGTAGTATCCTGTAACTGATCTTCTATCATCACTATCTGTAGCCGAATCTGAATTGTTGTAGGCAGTGATGTTCAGATGATTGCTTGCTTTTAGTGTTAGTCCAAAGTTGTTGGTGCCTTTTAGATATTTGAGAATCCTTTTTACAACTTTCCAATGCTCATCTAGGGGATTCTGCATAAATTGAGAAACTTTATTAACACTAAATGCAATATCAAGTCGTGTTATAGTAGCATACTGTAATGCTCCTACAACACTTCTATATTGTTTTATATTATTTATAACTTCCTTCTTTTTTTGGAGTAATGCTAATTGGAAATCATTGGTGTTGGTTGTGTTTAGCTTTACCCATGTTAATTCTGAGCAGTAGTTCAGAAATATATCTTTTCTGACAAAGGTGTATTTCTGAATTTGACTGTTTGATAACTTCAATTCCTAAGAAGTGTGAGATTTCTCCCAGATCTTTAATAGAGAATTGCTTGTGTAGGAACTCAGTTAAATGTTTGACTTCATCTTCACAGCTACCTGAATGATTAAATCATCAACATATATAAGAATGTATACAATAGAAGTACTATTATTTTTAATGAATAGAGATGAGTCAGATTTTGTTGGGTGGTATCCCATTGAGTTCAAAGTTGATTTTAGTTTTTGGAACCAAACTTTGGGAGCCTGCTTGAGTACATATATGGCCTTCTTTAATTTGCAAACTTCACTTGAATCTTGGATGAATCCTCATGGTTGTTGCATATATATATATATATATACATATATATGTATGTAAATGTATATATATATCTTCCTGTAAGTCACCATTCAAAAAAGCATTATTCACATCTAGATGCTTTATTTTCCAGTTGTTATTTAGAGAAATAGTGAATATAAGTCTGATAGTAAAAGGCTTCACAACAGGAGAGAGCACTAAAATCGAATCCATATTCGTGTGTGAAGCCTTTTTCTACTAGTCTTGCTTTGAATCTGTTTATTGATCCATATGGATTATTCTTAAGTTTGTATGTCCACTTGCATCCCACTATGTTTTTGTCGTATGGTGGATGAACAAGTTCCCATGTATTGTTTTTCATAAGAGCATCATATTCTTCCTTCATGGCAGCTCTCCAATTTTTGTCTTTGACAGTTTGACTATAGTCTGTTGGTTCATCTTGATTGGTAGAAGAAGTATAAATTTTTGGCTTGAATATCCCACTCCCTTGTCATCATGTGATGGCCTAGTTGTTGGTGTGGAGAGCTTTGTGGTGAGTTTGCTCGCTCAGACTCATTTGTATTGCTCTCAGTTCTACTGGTAGAAACTTGATTGTTGCTATTGTTTTCAGTGCTAGTAATTTGATCTTCTTTTGCAATAGGTTGTTGATAGGCGTGGCCAGGTAATTCAAACTGTTGTTGATTTTTCCATTAGTGGCATCTTCAGGATTGCTTTGAACATCGGCAGCCTCAGTGCCACATTGACTTTCCCGCAAGTCATGTATGATGGGTATTTCAGGTAGAACAACTTTTGGGTTGTAGACTTTCTTTTATGTTTTTATTTTAGAATTTTTATATCGAAAAACTTTTTCATCAAAGATGACATGTCTACTTATAAAAGTTCTACCACTTGAGTCAATACATTTGTACCCTTTTTGATTAAAGCAGTAACCAATGAAAGCACATATTTTGGATCTATAATCAAACTTATTTGAGTTAAATGGTCTTAGATGTGAGAAACATAGACAACCAAAAGTTTTGAGACTATTATAATCTGGCTTAACATTATATAATTTTTGCAATGGACTAATTCCACTTAAAATTTTGGTTGGCGTTTTATTTATTAAGAATATAGCAGAACTGAATGCCTCAGACTAAAATTTTAAGGGTAATGAAGCTTGAGCAGGAAGTGTTAAGCCAGTTTCAACTATGTGTCTATGTTTTCTTTCAACTAAACCATTTTGTTCATAAGTGCACGGGTAAGTAATTATATGAGTTATACTATTTTTTTGAAAGAAATTATTGAGTGATTTAAATTTAGTACCACCATCAGATCGTATGATCTTTACAGTACTATTGAATTAATTTTCAATCATTTTGATAAAATTTTGAACAGTACTGTAAGAATCAGACTTTGATTTCAAACAACATAACCGTTTATATTGGTATAAGCATCCACAAATGAAATATAATATTTATATCCAAAGTCAATACTTACTGGGGTTGGACCCCAAAAGTCTGTTGCAATCTATTTAAAGGGTATTGTATATTCAGTAGTAGAATTGGCAAATGGTAACTTGTGACTTTTGTCCATTTGGCAATATGTACAAATATAAGGCAAACTGATATCATTGAAGGGTATTTGTGATCAAGAAGAATTTGTTTAACAATTTTAGCACTTGGATGACATAATTTGTAAAGCCACAAGTCAAATACAAATTGTAGATCAGTATGATTATCTAATACAGACATATTACACATGGAATTAACTTTTGTAGTAGTATTGCAATTATTAAAATTGAACGCATAAAGTCCTTTTACTGCATCACCCTGCAAAAGTATATATTTAGTTAGTATGTGTTTGTACATAAATATTTAAGCACACACTAATAGATTAAATTTAACATGAAGGTCGGTCATACATGGGAGAAGTGGTCGGTCAATATTCAAACCATGTATGAGTCGAACGGGTATAAAGACAAGAGTTCGAACATCACTCAGGGTCGAACACTGCTTAGGGTTGAACATCACTCATGCTTGAACATGACTCAGGGTCGAGCACCACCCACGGTCGAACACTGCTCAGGGTCGAACACCACTCAGGACTCGAATAGGTAAGGGTCGTACAACATAGGGCTCGAACAAAGAGGCTCGAACCAAAAGGGTCGGTCAAGATCGGTGGCTCGAATATGTCTCCTTCGGGTCGATTGAACATGAATTCAGCTAGACAGCTGGCTACAGTTGTCAACAGCTGGTAGTGGCATTTTTGTAATTACTCGTATGTTCAACCCTCAGCCTGCATATACACATCTCAGCTCACCACTTCACACAGACTTGTCCTATAAATTGGCCATGGTTTACTTTGGGGGACCGATTTTCTACGATCCCGAAGGGCTGCCGAATTGCATTCGGTCCTTTCTCAAGAGATTCTAACACCTTCTTCCATTCCAAGACAAAGATCAAGCGTTGAATCCATCATGAGATCTACCAAAAGTGCTCAAGCATCTTAGAGAGTGAAGATCCTCTATCCTTCTCCTTGCATTTAGTGGAATCTATTTAATTATTCGCTAATTTGTTTTGATTAAAGAGATCTAAGTGTTTGAGAAGAGATGAATGTATTTTTGAGTGATTCTACACATGTAACTCTTGAATTACTAATGGAAATTATTACTAAAGTGGATGTAGATCTTTCTTAGGATCGAACCACTATAAAAATCATTGTCTTTTTACTCGCATTTTATGATTGTTGCTCCTCTTAATCTCTTAATGCATTGGTGAAGTACCATTAGTGTACCCTTGGTGTTTTAATCCAATTTGAGTTTTAACATTTGGCTCCCACTGTGGGGCCACATTCGCACTTCCTTCTCTCACTCTCTCAAGGTTGAAGGCCTTGCAATTCAAGTTCTAAACCACCTCCTTATCCGACATAATGGCGAAATCTAAGAAAGCTACGAGAAAAACCGTTGGAGGAAATGATAATATTGCTAATGAAGATATACCGCTTACCAACCGCTTTGAAGTTGGTGAAAACTTGGAAAGTGGAGCCAATGTGACTAAAAATGAGTTGAACTCCGCTATTGCCAATGTGAACCAAAGAGTAGATGCTTCTACTAAAGCTATGATGGAGAAACTTGATGCCATCCTTAATGCTACATCAAATCTTCCCCTCTGAAAGTCCATGTTGATCTTGAAGAAAATGACAATTCGTCCGCTTCTAATCATAACTGCAACGACAACATGGAAGATGATAATGGTTGGTTGAGCGACAAGGACGAAGCTAACGTCGAAGGCTCAAAACCAAAAGTTAAAAATCATTCTGAGATGAAAGCTCGAAGGGCTACCAGTCCCATCACGGGGGAACCTCCTTGTCAAGAAGGCAAAGTACCTAAGCTCTCTAATCATGATCGCTTGCTTAGACGAACGTTTGGTAAGGAACTCAGCTTCGCAGAGCGCCATAACACTAAAGAATACATCTCGAACATGATAGAACAAATCATGAAAAAGAATCAAGCTGGCAATGGTGATGAAAGAGAATGGGACTTCTCTCCCGACAGGACACCATTCACCGAAAGAATCCTTGAAACAGAGTGTCCGAAGAAGTTCAATCCTCCAACCTTGCCTCCGTACAACGGCCTCGTTGATCCTAACTACTTCCTATTCAAATATGAGTGGCATATAAGTGCGGCTAAGGCGACTGATGAGATGAGATGCATATATTTTCCTCTCTACTTAGAAGGTGCTGCATCATTATGGTTTACGAAGCTGCCACCCAACTCCATCGACCGGTTCTCTGACCTAACCAGAAAGTTCAAGGAGCAGTTCCGCTTGTATCTACCAAGGCCAAGGATGCTATAACGCTCTCGGCAATGAAACAGAAGCCAAGGGAAACTGTTAAAGCCTTTCTTAGTCGCTTCAATGTTGCTTTGTCTGAAGTGAGGAATCCAGAGCCACGTATAATTCTCATGGCCTTACTTGACGCTGTAGACAACGCAAGCGAATTCGGGAAATGCATAAAGATGAAGGAACTGAATACGCTTGACAAGTTCTGTAAGAAAGCAGAGGAGTACATGAGAATGGATGATAATCTTGTGCCTCTTCAGATCATTGGTGGTAACCAACTCCTAAAAGTGCTGCTATTCAATCCAATCAAAAGAACACTCAGGGGCATAAGCGCACAAATGATAGGAACGACAACAAGTCTAATAAGAAGTTCTATATTCTTGATTCATCAGAGCTAACTCCTTTGAGTGACACTCCTGAGAACATCTACCTTGCACAAAGGATGCAAAAGATTTCCCAGAGCGTCGGCCAATAAAAATGGATGACCATATGACCAGATCTGGAAAGTTCTGCAGGTTCCATAATCAGCCATGCCACAATACCAATGAATGTAGGCATCTGAAATCATTGATTGAAGAAATGATTAGGAAAAACCATCTGCAACAATATGTGAGGAATTCCCAAGATACAAATCCTTCTGCAACTCCCCAGGGGCAAGGGGTATCAAATGACCAATCCGGTCCAAGCAACGTAGCTTCGCTCAAACTAATCCAAGGCTGATAATCAACTAACGACGGTTGATGATGATCTAATATCTGCAGCTCAGAATAAGCGATCGCAATCGCCTTTACATTACTTCTTGCATTACTTTACTCTTTGCTACATTATACTTTCTTGTTAAAAGCCTGTAATGATTTACATGCATTGTACGGAACAATAGCTTTACGAATGAAATCATATATACCGATATAAATCTCTGACTCGCAACATATACATGAAAATTTCTAAAGACGGTTTTCTCATTGTAGGCTGTTCCATAGGCGTTCGTTCCCGCAGGTTCCGACCAGATGAAACAGTCCTAGTAACACCAACTCAAGAGTCAAAGTGCCATAACCATCGATATGCATAACGAAAGGATGAAAAGCACCATTATGAAGGGTGAATAAGGAAAGTCCCAATGAGTCAAACGGCAAAGAGGAAAGCGAACAACCACAGATTTGATATCCCAAAGGTTACGATAATTCATTGCGCGGAACGAAGCGCTGGAGTTCACTATAAGTGGAACGAAGCGTGGGAGTTCGTGGCGCAAAGCGATGCAACCCACCAAAGGTTTGCTGGAATTCGTTGCGCGGAACGAAAAGCTGGAGTTTACTATAAGTGGAACAAAGCGTGGGAGTTCATGGCACGAAGCAATGCAACCCACCAAAGGTTCGCTGGAATTCGTTGCGCGAAACGAAGCGCTGGAGTTCACTATAAGTGGAACGAAGCATGGGAGTTCGTGGCGCGAAGAGATGCAACCCACCAAAGGTTCACTGGAATTCGTTGCGCGGAACGAAGCGCTGGAGTTCACTATAAGTGGAACGAAGCATAGGAGTTCGTGGCGCGAAGCGATGCAACCCACCAAAGGTTCGCTAGAATACGTTGCGCGGAACGAAGCGTTGGAGTTCACTATAAGTGGAACGAAGCATGGGAGTTTGTGGCGCGAAGAGATGCAATCCACCAAAGGTTCGCTGGAATCCTTTGTGCGGAACGAAGCACTGGAGTTCACTATAAGTGGAACGAAGCATGGGAGTTTGTGGCGCAAAGCGATGCAACCCACCAAAGGTTCGCTGGAATTTATTGCGCGAAACGAAGCACTGGAGTTCACTATAAGTGGATCGAAGCGTGCGAGTTCGTGGTGTGAAGCGTTGCAACCCACCAAAGGTTCGCTGGAATTTCTTGCGCAGAACGAAGCGCTGGAGTTCACTATAAATGGAACAAAGCGTGGGAGTTCATGGCGCGAAGCGATGCAACCCACCAAAGGTTCGCTGGAATTCGTTGTGCGGAACGAAGTGCTGGATTTTACTATAAGTGGAACGAAGCATGGAAGTTTGCTGCGCGAAGCGATGCAACACACCAAAGGTTCGCTTGAATTCGTTGTGCGGAACGAAGCGTTGGAGTTCATTATAAGTGGAACGAAGCGTGGGAGTTCGTGGCACGAAGCGATGCAATCCACCAAAGGTTCGCTGAAATTCGTTGTGCGGAACGAAGCGCTGGATTCACCATAAGTGGAACGAAGCGTGAGAGTTCGTGGCACGAAGTGATGCAACCCACCAAAGGTTCGCTGGAATTCGTTGCGCAGAATGAAGCGCTGGAGTTCACTATAAGTGGAACGAAGCGTGGGAGTTCGTGGCGCGAAGCGATGCAACCCACCAAAGGTTCGTTGGAATTCGTTATGCGGAACGAAGTGCTGGAGTTCACTATAAGTTGAACGAAGCGTTGGAGTTCGTGGCACGAAGTGATGCAACCCACCAAAGGTTCGCTGGCATTCGTTGCGCGGAACGAAGCGCTAGAATTCACTAAGTGGAACAAAGCGTGGGAGTTCGTGGTGCGAAGCGTTGCAACCCACCAAAGGTTCGCTGGAATTTGTTGCACGGAACGAAGCGTTGGAGTTCATGGCATGAAGCGATGCAACCCACCAAAGGTTCGCTGGAATTCATTGCGCGAAACGAAGCGCTGGAGTTCACTACAAGTGAAACGAAGCATGGGAGTTCGTAACGCGAAGCGATACAACCTCATCTAAACGTCGTTAGAGTTCGCATTGCGAAACGATACGACAACCAAAAATCCTTTCCAAGCAGCTTCTCCGTAGAAGAAATCAACAATGACATATGAACTATATAGTGTTGATTTAATTGACCAAAGAAGATAAACGACCTCCCCAAAACACGGTGAATCCAATGGAATCTCTAACGTCAGAGCTGATCAGCAAAGTAGACAAACACTGAGCTTTTCAAACCAAAGACCCCCCTAAGGGTTACCCAGTCGATTATCAGTGCCATATATGCATGACCTGACTACAATAAACCTTGGGATACAAAAGACCTCTTCGGGAGTGTATGTTCAAATCCGACCTCCGAAGGGCCCGAAGTTTCCAACATGAAAAGAAAACAGGCGTGGAATGCAAAACAAGAAATTACGACAAAGCAAAAATAAAAGCTTAAAGTACAACAAGCAGAACACATTTCCATCACAACATCACAAGTTCGACATAGAGGTTTCAGACACAAAGTAGCACAAAAGTAGTAAGAGAGGGTCGACACCTGCATATACAGCCGGTCTAAAACATAAGTGCATAGAAGGAAATAACAAAGGTGAGATAGGAAGGTTATGTCCTCGTTTTCTTCTTTCCATCACTGGTTCGTTCCCCAACATAAGCAGAGAAGGAAGGGAGAGTACCAGCCGGTTCCGTCTTGTCCTCAAGACTTGCTAATTCTGCAATAATATTATCCCGGGATTTGAGAGCCTGGATAAGCGTAGCTTTGTCCTTCTCTAAAGTAGACATGCGTTCGATGTTCTCCCTGTTTAGCCTTTGAAGATCACAAGCGAATGTATTCCAGGCACCTAGTTTGCGTGTAGTATAGTTTCTGATAAGGTCAAAATGCCTCTCCAGCCAATCCTTAGCAGCATCAAGTTGTGCCAATGAGTGATTATTTATAACGTCCAGATCGTCAGGGATTGATCGTTTGTCAGATGGGTATATATCTAGGTCAAATTGGTCAAAGTGCAACCCCTGTAGACACCAACCCTCGAATCGTTCAGCAAGTTCAGAGCTGCACGGCCCAGAAGTATAACAAGGCATGTCTATGATTGTTTGAAGGTCGACCCGAGTTGGAGCAACAAAGGAAGTAGCCAAGGAGGGTTGGTCGAAAGTGGCCAGAGTATCAGGCGCAGGGAGCTTGTCCGATCTATGGCGTTTCCGAGGGTTGTCCTTGCTCAAGAACCTCCCTAATTCTTGTATGACTAGAAGACATCCTACACAAATAGCGGTGTTTTAAAGTAAACAACAAACGAGTTTTGTGTTTAAGGTTCTTGATCAAAGGGAATTATGATCAAAGAGTATCAAGTTATCCCAACCAGTCGGTACCGGGTTATATCTAGACAACTGTTATCAAACTAGTTTGAACCGACCATGTTCAAGCTAAGTAAGACTAAGCTCGACCAGCATTAGGGATGAACATGTCCAAACTCATAAAGGCCGGACAGGCCAGAGTGTAACGGGCTCAAGCATGGTCAAGAAATTCAAGTCAGGCAAGCGAGAAGTTTATGGAACTATATTCTAAATGATAAAATGGGCAAGGCAAGAAAATGGTGTTAGGATGACATGTGTAAACAATAAATTTCAATGCATGTTACAAATCCCGGACAGGGTCGAACGTGCCCAACCCCGTAAGGATCGAACATGTCTGAACCTAGACAGGGTCGAACATGTTCGAACCCCATCTGAGTCGAGCATGCTCGACCTAGAGAGGGTCGAACATGTCCGAACCCAGACAGGGTCGAGCATGCTCGATCCCCAACTGGGTCAAACATGCTTGACCTTCATCTGGTTCGAACATGCCCGACCCTGTAGGGATCAAACATTTCCGAACCCCTACAAGGGCGAGCATGCTCGAACCCCAGCTGGGTCGAACATGTATGACCCTCAACTGGGTCAAACAAGGCTGATCCCTGTCCGGTTAAGTGCATTCAAATTTGGTGGACATGAAATCGTGTTGTGGGCAACGTGATTAGACTTGATAATGAGCGAAAATATCAGCCACGAGATTATGGAATACAAGTGTACAAAGAAGTTGGTGAAACAAATGGAAATCCATGACATTGGTATTTACTCGGGCAATTTATGTGCACTGGATCAAAGTCAGAAAATCAAAGGGTTTCATATTATTTCAACTTCTCAAATAGACCTAATTACACAACCCTAGACCAATCTAGTTCAATCTATCATCATTACAATCATTACGACCACAAATATTTAGTTCAAATCCAAACTGCACGCGCAAGATAATTCAGTGCAAACCCTCAACCATTTCTTAACTCAAATCAGTGAGAAATAAAAGAAAATCACCTTTGTTTGGCAGGATACTTCAAATCAAACACAACCACTCCAGTTTGGTTCGAAGTTGATCGAGTTTGGTTGAAGATGTCGAGTGCGGCTGACGAATAGATGATGATTGTCAAGTTAATTTGGATGAAGCTTCGAAAAGAAGCTAATTGTGATAGTGCAATGCGAGAGTCTTCAGGAAAAAGAAACAGCCGCCATTAAAATGTTTTTGTCAGCGAAAAGAAATGAGCAGTAGAAATGAAGAGCAAAGTATATATATAAGGGTAAGAAGATGAACGGACATGCTTGACCCAAGTGGTATGCTCGAACCAAATTCCGTGCTCGATCCAAGTGACGCGCTCGACCCAAGTGTCATGTTCGACCTAGATAGTGAGCTCGACCGTTTGGTTTGCTTGATCTAGAGTGCTCGTTCGTCCCAGTATCCTCGCAAGTATTATCTGGATTGATTGAGCCATGTATGACTGTCTTATATGAATTTAAATTTAATCTATCAAGATGTGCTATAATTAATTACTTCAAAGCTTGTAAATTTCAATAAATTAAGAAAATTACAAGCTTTGAGGGGAAAATGTTTATACATAAATATTTAAGCACACATTAATAGATTAAGTTTAGCATGAAGGTCGGTTATACATGGGAGAAGTGGTCGGTCGATATTCAAACCATGTATGAGTCGAGCGGGGTTACCAATTATAAAGACAAGAGCTCGAACATCACTCAGGGTCGAACACTGCTCAGGGTCGAACATCACTTACGCTCGAACATCACTCAGGGTCGAACACCACCCATGGTCGAACACCACTCATGACTCAAATAGCTAAGGGTCGTACAACATAGGGCTCGAACAAAGAGGCTCGAACCAACAGGGTCGGTCATGATCAGTGGCTCGAACATGTCTCCTCCAGGCCGATCGAACATGAATTCAGGTAGACATCTGGCTACAGTTGTCAACAACTGGCAGTGACATTTCTGTAATTACTCCTATGTTCGACCCTCAGCCTGCATATACACATCTCAGCTCACCACTTCACTCGGACTTCTCCGATAAATAGGCCATAACTTCCCTACTTTGGGGGACCGATTTTCTACGACCCAGAAGGGCGGCCAAATTACATTCACTCCTTTCTCAAGAGATTCTAACACCTTCTTCCATTCCAAGACAAAGATCAAGCGTTGAATCCATCATGAGATCTACCAAAAGGGCTCAAGCATCTTATAGGGTGAAGGTCCTCTATCCTTCTCCTTGCATTTAGTGGAATCTACTCAATTCTTCGCTGATGTGCTTTGATTAAAGAGAGATCTAAGTGTTTGAGAAGAGATGAATGTATTTTTGAGTGATTCTACACATGTAACTCTTGAATTGCTAATGGAAATTATTGCTAAAGTGGATGTAGATCTTTCTTAGGATCGAACCACTATAAAAATCATTGTCTTTTACTCGCATTTTAAAATTGTGGCTCCTCTTAATCTCTTACCACATTGGTGAAGTACCATTAGTGTACCCTTGGTGTTTTAATCCAATTTGTGTTTTAACAGTATGTCTCTAACCAAACAATATTCAAGGAAGAATTCAAAGTAAATATTGTTATCTTTTGCAAATTGAGAAACACTTATCAAATTCTTCTTGATTTTGGGTACCCTTAGCAGATTATGTAAAAATAGTTGCCTTTTGCAATTAATAATACCTTTTCCAATATGAGAAACATTTATACACTTACCATTTTTCATTGAAATTGTATGATTACCTTTATACTCCCTATTGCCAAGATTGAGATTTTCAAGGTTGTTGGTTATATGATTGGTGGCTCCAGAATCTGGACACCAGCTTTCATCATTCATATGATCAGCTCTAGCACATTCAGTCTGATTTCTTGATGATTCAGATTGAGTGGCATAATTATGAGCTTGAGTAATGTTTTGTTGTGGGGTTTGATCCTCTTTGATTATTTGGGTTTTGATTAACATAGTTGGCATTAAATCTGAAAAAGCACCTTAGGGCTGTGGGACAAACTTTCTCGCGAACACTTTGGCTTGTTATTGGTGTTGGTCCACCTGCCTCTGCCTCTGCCTCTGGTAGGAGGACCTCCTCTTTGGAAGGTTTGATCTGTCTTATTACTCTGATTTTTGGTTTTAGAATTACTGCTTGCATAATTCACAGTATAGTCACTTTCTTGAACCTTTTTACTTTCCATTCTAGCTTCACAAGACAGAAGTACTGCATGAACATCATCTATAGATGAAAAGTGTTTTTGAGATGATATTATAGCCTCCACAACTTCATATTCCTCACTTAGTCCATTTAAGATAACAAGAATTTGTTCAAAATCTGGTAGCTTGCTTCTTGTAGCATCTAACATGTCATACATTGGCTTAATCTTTGCTAAGTATTCCTCATAGTCACACCTTCTTTCCTTATCTTCTATAGTTGTCATTTGTGAAAACATTACTTTTGCATGTGATTGGTTATTGAAATTTTTTTCAACAATATGCCAAATATCATTAGCAGATTTACATCCAATACCATGTAGTAAGAATTTTTGACCATTTGCGGATAAAAGCCAGGAACTGATCAACCTATCCTGTCGAAAATACTCATTGTATTCTTCATTGGATACAATATTGTTTTCCTGATCAATAATAAATTTTAGAGGAATGGCAATGGTTCCTTTTATATACCATTCAAGACCATAGCCTTCTATTGTTGTTTCTATCTGTAACTTCCATAGCAGATAGTTATCTTCTTCTAATTGTGCAGTAAGCAATTGTGATTTTGGACTAATTACTTCTTTTATCAGGTTATCAGTAGACATATCAGAACTAGTTGAGCCAACAGAGGGTTGAGATGAAGAAAATGTAACATTTTTGTGGCTATGGTACTATAACAAGAGTAAGATATGCAGAGGATGAAGAATACCGATTGAGGATAAAAGAAATTAATGAGGCAGCAACTGCTGCAATCAAAAACTCATAGATGATGGAAATGGTGTTGATCTGAGTTTCTAGGTATGGTACAATTGAGTTTTATAGTCTCTTGAAGTCTTTGAACAGTTTTCTTAAATCTTTCTTGGAAAAAAAATCCAATATTCTATTGGGTTGCAGCCACGGTTTATACACTGACGAGGCACATTGATATGATGCATCCGTGTATTGATTGTGATGACACGACACAGTTAGAATAATTGGATAACCTTCTTCAGTGATGAAAACTAACTGAGAGGAAGATAATCAACTCAAATGATGAAGTTAATCTGATAAGTTGATTAAGTAAACCCACAAATGAGATCAAGAATGTCGTTAGGCTTGTAAGAGTTCCGATACCAAAATAGAAATCGATGATGATTATGTGGAGAAAAGATTGCAGAAATGATTTTATTGAAATAATAATAATACTGTACAAATATGATCGGTATATATACTTGAGTATATAACTGTTACAATGTAATTACATATTGGGCTTGCACATAAATGATCGGTTTGTAAAATAAAAGGACATTGGGCTGAGGCCCATTACACTGTAAATAAAAAATAAAGTGAAGCAATGTGTAGTGCCCCAGTTCATTTGATATATTGGTAGATAATTAGTTGTCTCAAAAATTTATTGTATGTATCACGTACTAGTTTCTAATTGCATATAAAATAGGTAATCAATTTTTCTGATGTTACAACAGTATTTAAAAACTTGAATTTAATTTTCGTCATTAACGACCGATTTAATTTCTTTAAATTAAACCAAACACGTACAACTCAATTGCAAATTTTAAATTTAAATTGTAAGTTTAACATCAAAATCGTTTCTGTATTGTTTACGGTTGTTATTTTACAATCCTAAAATATCGTTCAAAATTCATATTTATTCTTTTTATTAAATTATAACTTCAAAAAGAAAACGTATAATTACTATTCCAAAAATATTATCTTAATTTCATTAAATTTAGTAATCTAAAATTAATCAAATTTTGGTTTGTTGTAGATAGGAAACTCTCGCGAATATGTAGCCTCTTATCACTCCATCAACTACAAACAATAAGTTGCCTAACATTTGAAAAGGGTTAAGTATTTCAAAACTATTATGACTAATTGCTCACAGATGTTATTATTTGTAGCTTTAATCACATAAAACTTTAGTTAAGGATATTCTAATATGATTTAAATTAGTTGATTAATTTCAACAAAATTTATATAAGAAAATAAGTCCATACGAAAATGCATGAGACCGCTAGATACATGACATTTGTACCCTAGAAGGTCCTTTTCGCCGACATAAAACAAACTTTTAAAGGGTAAATGTTATATTCCTTGTTTTAGCATCCGGAAAAATCAGGTGAAAATGGAGAAAAAAATTGGTATAAAGACTTATACAATGATCAGAGATATCATGTAGTTTTGTTCATGACAATACTCGATTACGTGGAAAAAAGCAATTACTACTCAACGTGATGAAGCCACAAAGCAAGCCCGAGCCATTGAAAAATATTTGCATTGCAGTTCATGTAGTGTAGTTCATGACATTTACATTGCAGAATTTCTTCTTCTTTTAAAGTGTTGTTTAATTAAATTGATTTGACATTGTGAATACATAGATTAAATTAGACATTACACATTTAATACATTGGAGATGTTTTCAATTTCATATTATTATTTTGAACGATGCCACATTGTCTTGCTATAAAATTGGATAAAATGTGTGAAACAATATAAAATGTGGATTTCATTGAGTCTATCTGGTAAATTTGCATGAATTTATGGTGGAGACATCCGAATTTTATGTTTGTTACCTTAGATTTTGACAAAAGGAGGAAAGCCTGGTGTTGAAGCATTCTTGTATTATTTCATCTATCAAACATAGACCATTGAACACTTGCAAGAATAAAACATATTGTATTTAGCAAAACAATATAAAAATAAGTTGATGAAAATTTCATCAGCAGTCAAACCAATCTAAAGACCATTTCAATACGATAATTTTTCAATTTTTTTTTTTTTTACTTTTGTTCTTCATTTCTATTATCTTTGTTGATTAAACTGTCTGATAGCAGAAGATAGGTTTTCTTATAATTCCAGTTGCTATTAAGGAAAGAAAAATGAAAAATATAAAAAAAATTCTAGTTTCCATTAATAGTTATGTCGGCTGCTACCTGTGTTGAAAGATATATCGTATAATAGGATATTGGGCTGGGCCTTTTCCCACTATCTTTACTTTTACCTTCTGTTCCTTTAGCCCAGAGAAAAACTGTATATATTTGTAACTCCTTGTACATTTCGATTCATTCATTCAATAATAATTCTGAAGCATTTTTACTCTTTCTGTTGCAAAAGCAAAATACAAATTCTCGAAAGCTTTCTTGGTATCAGAGCAAAAATCGCCTTACGGCATAACAAGATCTTGAAACAGAGTTTTTAAAATCTTCATATCCATCAGAGTATATCATCATCATATGGTTATGGCTCATCATAGGAGATTCCTCACCATTTGAGAGAAGATACATCATAATTGTTCACTGCCTCACCTGAAACCAGATTTGTCAGGCTGCATCTGAACAATCAGATATACCTTCTGATATCAGTTACAAAGATTGCCAGGAAATAAACCAAGAATTCTAGAAAATCATCAAAACAAGTAAGAGCCACGCCTAGAGATATCTTCAGAATAAGGTACAACTTAATCTAACATATATTCATCACTAGAAATCTCTGGCTGCTGCATACCTGTTCGAGAAATCCTCAGAATCTTGATTGATAGCGGCATTCATTTGTTATGATTTCTTGATAATTCTGTCATCATTTGCATGTCACTATGGTTGATCCAACACCTTCAGCGGCATCAGACAATGGTCAAAATGTTTCCAATGAACCTGGACCTGTAAATCCAACAGCAAAGACTGTCATTAGTCTTAAGAGTCAATTAATCATAATACATCTTGAAGAAGATAACTATCTTCTCTGGAAATTACAAGTCGAAACAGCCATTCAAGGATATGGTCTTGAAGGATATATTCTTGACACTGTTGATATACCAGCCAAGTACATTACAAATGCAAACAACCGAACAGTTGCAAACGAAAAGTATATACAATATCACAGACAAGACAGACTCATCAGTTCTTGGTTGTTGTCATCTATAAGTGCAAGTTTGTTACCACAAGTTATTGGGTGTACCTCTGCGTATGATATTTGGACTACAGTGGAAAAAGAATTTAATAATCAATGTTCTGCCAAAGTTCTTCACTACAAGAATCAATTGCAAAGTGTCAAAATGGAAAATTTGTCCATGAGAGAGTACATTACAAAGGTTAAAAGACTATGATTTACTAAATGCTACTGGAAACAGAGTATCAAATAGTGATCAAGTTTTATACTTAGTCAATGGACTTAACAATGATTATGAAGCTGTTGTTGCAGTTATAACTTCTCAAAAAGTAGTGACTGCTATTGATCATGTACATTCTATTCTACTCTCTCATGAGGCAAGAATAAATGCCAAGAAACCACAAGAAATAGATTATGCAGTGAATTTCACTACTGGGTTCAAAGGCAAAAATCAGAATTTTAATAACAGAAATTATCAGTCTTACCCAAGAGGTGGTAGTGCAAGAAGAGGATGTAGCAGAGGTAGATGGACTAATAACAATAGGCCAAAGTATCAAATTTGTGAAAAGATGGGTCACACAGCATTGAATTGCTACTTCAAGTTCAACACTAATTACACAGCTAACCAAAATCAGAGAAGTAATGGTAATCCTAGTGTGAACATGGCTTTATCTCAATCTGAAAATAGCAGTCAAGATAATACTAGCAAAAGTGGTAATCAAAATGACACTGCAAAACTTGAAACTGTGCAAGATGATAGCTGGTATCCAGATTCTAGAGCTACTCATCATATTACAAGCAATCTTGACAGTTTAAATTTGGGGTGCAGAGACTATAGAGGTAATCACCCTATCTTATTAGGCAATGGTAAAAGCATTAATATTACTCACATTGGCAATGCTAGTTTAAGTGGAAAGAGACAATTATATCTACACAATCTTTTAAGAGTTCCAAAGATCAAGCAAAATTTAATAAGTGTTTTTCAATTTGCTCATGACAACAATGTCTTCTTTGAATTTTACCCTAAATATTGTTTAGTGTGACGAAAAGGAATTTCGCTCGGTCCGAACCAGTCGCTAAACCGACCCAGACCGTTCGAAATGCCTGATCGTTTGAGAACACGACAAAATAGAACGTAGACGGAAGAACATTTCATTGTATATTACAACAATGCACCAGAATACAAGAATATACAGAGTATAAATGAATATTACACAGAAATATCAGAGATTTAAATTACATTTAAATACATCACAGCGGAAAATAATACAATACACAACTAGAAGAGATATATACGGATACAGAGCTTTCCGGATACCATTCCAGCTGTAAACCAGGATCCTGTGAATATAAATCTGCAAAACCAAAACTACTAGCTGCCCGTGTCGAAAATAGGGGCACCCAGAGTTTAGGTTAAAACAATAAACTCCAGGTCAGTCATGTGACTGGTGTGAGAACTAAAAACAGTTATTATTCTTTATTTTAAAAGTTAGGTAAATCAAGGGACCACGCCGTATAACACGGAACGAGTTTCCTCCCAAGAATACCGGTGCATAAAACAAACAACGCAATGCTAAATAAAGAAAAATAAAGCTATTTTAAGACCCAGGTCCTATCACACAATGCAACGCAAGCCGGGGGATAGGGTTTTTACCTTATAATAGCCAAGAATGCTTGATACGTTTTAAAACAGATTATTTGATACTATTATAAGTGCATAGTGTATAAAACAACTTCGAATCATAAGTATCAATCATAGGCGGCATGGGTACCATACATCATGTCGCCATACTAGTTCTACAAATAAAACCGCAAATGTCACGTATTTGGAAATTGGGTTTCCATCTATGAACCGAGGCTAGGGATCGTCCTCTACCGATTCGAGACGCTCTAGCCCGTGTCTCAGGCAAGCGCGCAGGCAAGCCTTGGAGCGACAGGGCCGGTCCACCGATGTGGATTATTATGCCTGAACAATACGTCTCCCCGCCCTTTGGGGCGTCAATGAGCCAACAAATGGCTCCATCGGACCCGGATTGTCCGATCTAATCGAGGCGCCTCGCAACAGCAACAACCACACAGGTGAAAAGTATATAAATGTCAGGGCTGGTAGGTCACTGACACCACCGTAGCTAGAAAGAAACGCATGCCCTCCCTGAGGTCCTCTCCCATTTTTGGTTCACAACCGGGGTGTGAGGCTCGCGAATCAACGTTACACAAAGCTACGCCACAAAGGTCGTGCTTTGATCATCACCACAAGACTTTTCTTTTCAATAGAAGCCTCGATCAATTGCCACTTAGGCATGCCACACAGGCAATTCACTCCATGCGTTTGATATCCATCAATATATAACCCCTGAGCTCGTACGTCTCAGAGAAGGGCGTTAAGCAAGAGAATAAATTCTTCGCCGCCAAACAAATATATATTTAATAGAGGTCAATCACACGGACTAAAATCCAATGTCAGACACACAGTCCATTTACAAGTTCGTTCTGGGTCTGAACGAAACCGGAGACACCTAGTACCCTGCATATCCATCGATCTCCAAGTACGTCTGGATGATCACCAACTGTTTCCATCTTCTTGGGTGTACAACCCAATCAAGATCATCAGTAATCACCCAAACGACGTGAAGACCTCCAGTCTTCGACCATCGTCTTCATCTTCGACTTATCGTCGTATCAGTTATTCAGAATGGGATAAACCCGGTCTTTCCGAATAACTCGCGTATATTTTAAATAAGTGTTACACAAACACAACATATGCCCCATTCCAATTCATCAGTCACTAACCGTAAATTAACAAGGGAACAATTCCCTAAATATTAACCCCGAAGGCCGAAACCAACATCAGATCAATATCCAGAAAACCATTCTGCTAGGCTAACCGACAGTTAGTTTCTAAATTTTATATTCATAGGGAAAGGTTCCCATTAATTTTATCAAAGATAAATCATTAAAATTTATTCTTTAATCTACCCTTATTGAATTTCGATTCAACTAGTTGGGATTAACGAACCTTACCGAAGTAATCATTTATTTTAATTTCCCAATCCCAACCTATTCATCCCATGAAGTAAAACTGGTAATACTACATATCTAACACCACGGTGTTATCGGTAAATTCAATTACCATTTCACGTTCAAATCTAATTAAAGATTTAACTATCGCCTGGAGCAAAACTGGCGATACTCCATTCTCAATTATTTCAATCTAATTAAAGATTCATTAAAACTCCACTTAGTTTTAATCTGTGATTGGGTTAAAGAATCAGTGTCATTTAAAACACAGTTCACGATAAACCCAAAATCACATTCCATTAATTATCTGGTTAAAGAACGAGTGTTATTTAAAACACTGTCCACGATAAACCCAAAAATCAATATAAATTCAATTCCAATTAAATATTATTTAATTGGTACACTTCATTAAATCTAAATAAAAGATTTAATCTTTTCTCAACTGGGTTCAAGAACAGTGTTAGTGAAGACACCATTCACGACAAACCCAAATCACATTTGATATTCAATACAAGGCTCTGAATAGAAAATATATCGGCTTATATTCAATATCAAATTCTACGATTAACAAATGTCGTATTGGAAATAACGATATAAATATATATCTTTCAAATTTCCATAACAACATCCGTATAATCACGAATTCCAACATCGAAATATTCCGAAGACAATTTCGATTCAAATCCACTCCAATGCAATCATTGGAAATTCTGGTTATTTTTAAAACCCTTTTCAAATTCAATTTATTTATTTAAAAATAAATAGAATTATAATTCTAGTTCAAAACTAGTTCATTTCGATAAAAATCTATTTTTATCTTTTCAGATATGGAGTTTTTCATCCCAATCCTTTCTAAATCATTTCTTATGATTTTACACAAATTATTACTATTTTTAATAATTTTATCAAGGCCCGTACGGTCGATTTCCATCAACGGTCATCGAACTACACTTACAGCGACCTTTTTAAAATTTGATGTGGACATAATTCCAAATCCAACCGTTAGATTTCAAATTTCTAATATTCGCTAGAAAGCTCTTTTCGATACGAACCCAACGGTTCCGGTTTTAGGAGAATCTAACGGTCGAATCTCCCGCAATATCCGTTCGAAGTCAATGGTCGAAATTCGCGAACTGCCGCGGCGCGGCGCATTCTATTCAGGCCATTATATTATATATATAATATATATAATAATATATACAATATATATATTTCGTCGATTTCTATTTAAAACGAATTATAT
Source organism: Allium sativum (assembly GCA_030737875.1). NCBI lineage: Eukaryota > Viridiplantae > Streptophyta > Magnoliopsida > Asparagales > Amaryllidaceae > Allium > Allium sativum. The sequence continues at coordinate 577,490,293 of CM060915.1, read as the reverse complement.
AGATAGTTTTGAATTCGTTTCAAAAACATTTTCAACTTCCATTTCAATTCAAATCAAAATTGAATTCTTCCTTATAAATTCGTTTTAAGATTCATTTCTATTCAATTCAAATTTCAATTCAATTTGAATTCATTTCAATTCGGTTTCACTTCAAATTGGTTTTCTATTCAATTCAAATTCATTTCGTTTTCTATTCGATTCAATTCAAATTTGGTTTTCTATTCAATTTGAATTCAATTCGTTTCTATTCAATTTGAATTCAATTCGTTTTCTATTCAATTCAAATCAAATTCGTTTTCTATTCAATTCAAATCAAATTTCATTTCAAAATATTCGATTTCGAAATCACTTCTCAATATTCGTTTTATAATGAATAAAATCGATATAAATATCGTTTACGTCAAAATGGCGTCAATCTAATCAACACGGCTTCATATATTGATATTTTCAAATATTCCATTTCGAATATTTCTATTTCAAATATTTCTATTTCAAATATTTCTTTTTCCAAATATTTTATTTCAAATATTTCCATTTCAAATATTTCTATTTCAAATATTTCTTTTTCGAAAATGGAATGAGGCCCAATCAATTACCATATAAAGTTAATTATATGGATTTTCTACAACTCATGTATACAATAACAACGATGAATAATCAACCATCATCCAAAGTGCATTCTACACTGTATAAGCATCGAATATAAATGTTCAACGCTTATAGCAGCATGTCAATCAACTGATCGACATACAACTAATTATTGGGATTAGTGTACGTCATATATTATCCCAACACCCGTGTGGGGTTTCAAACAATCAAACACAGATTTTATTTGTGCATTTGGGCGATGTGTAAAATTTATCGTCCCAATCAATGTCCTTCAAATAGGTGTACATAAACAAACCGTCCGGTTTGTAAATGAATATTTATTTATTCACATTCACATTAAAAATTATATTTTTAACGACCAAATTATTTTATTCAACCTATGAATATTCTATACGGTTCATTTATTCAATAAAATGATATTTTTATTTTTCTAACATATTTTAGAAAATTTCGGCGGAATAACGGCACGATACTAGAAACGGGACAAGGCCTAGCCTTATCCCCGGTCTAGTGAAGGCCCACGCCATACACATATCAATCAAAACAATTTCCATTTCACCAAACAATCAAATTCAACTCAAATAATCTAACCAATCTATGCAACCAAATAAACAAGTCCATGGTCTGTGGACAGTGGTGTCGGGTGCTACTAAACACCGTCTGCATCCTAATACATATTTCTAACTAGGAAAAGAAATTTAAAGTGAGAAATTCTCACCGATATGTTAAACCAAACACCGCGACTCTTCATATGTAGGAAATCTTCGCCGTGTTTCCCCTGAGATCTGTTTCACGCGGTACGTTAAAAATCATATTTTTATAATGCTAATTTTTATACAAAGTTTATATTTTTCTTCACAAAGTATATATATTTTTCTAAGCAAAGTTTTTATTTTTCTTAACAAAGTATATATATTTTTCTAAACAAAGTTTTTATTTTTCTTAACAAAGTATATATATTTTTCCAAACAAAGTTTATATTTTTCTTAACAAAGTATATATATTTTTCTAAACAAAGTTTATATTTTTCATATAAACTCTGATTTTTCCTTTAATGTTTTTCATATAAAAAGTCTGATTTTTCCTTTAATGTTTTTCATTTAATAATAACAATAATTACAGCTTTAAACAAGGTTATTTAAATTAATTACTAAATAAAAATAAAAATAAAGCTTACTGTTATCTTCTCAGTATCGCTCCAAGTAATGAATTAGAGACCCGTCATCGACATTGATCGCCTCTTCGCGATTAAACATAGCAGCCGCATTCGAATGGTGCTCAAGGACTAGGGTTGGATTTCACCGCTGCCTCGATGACTGGACCTCCGATCTGAGAGCGCCACGCCAGAGCCGCCAACGCCTCCTTCAACCACCCTCAGCCCCGACCACCTCGACAGTCCCTGGCCTCCCCAATTCACGTGCGACGCCGGCTCCTTGGAGCTCCAGAATCGACGTCGATGGTGCTCGATAAGTGATCATAGCGGATCAATTTGAAGAGCACACGATGCTGAAGATCGTTGGAGTGGGGGCTTTGCAATTCGGTGAGGAGGTTGAACGCAATTTATGGAAGAATGAGAGAAGAGATCGTCCGTTCTTTAATTGAAGGGAGGCGCTAAAACTAAAAGGGTTGACCACGGTTTCTAGTTTGACCAACTTAACCTAGGGTTTGACTAGGTCTAATGCCTTATATACTAATATATTTGAATAATATTTAATTTCATTATTGTCTGGCTTATCGTTTTTACATTCGAACTCCAATCTGTACCTAACGACTGTCGTCGCTAGCTAATTACCTCCATTCCGAACACAATGGGATATGTACCGCAAGCTGATTCGACTGTTTCGATCAGTTTTCGTCAAAATCAACATATAACTCTATATATTGAATTTGAATGCGCATTTCAATTTACCGGGGTCACATACTAACCCGAAAAATTCCAGAAAAATATTTTCTAGCTTTGTATTGACGATACGGTCCTAACAAAACTAGTTTCGTCGAATTCTGAGACCGTTTGAAAAATGGCCATCTTCCAGTCGATTAAAATCAACTAAAACTGGTCAAACGCATTTTCCTTTGCCACTCTCACATATTGATTCGAAAAATTATGAAATTTGAAACATAACAATAATTTAACATCACGGACCCAACAAAAGTGGTTTCGTCGAAATCCGAGGTCGTTTGCAAAATTTCCATTTTCAAGGGCCTGAATTCCATAGCGACTATTCAGGATTTTCAACTGGACATATCTTTTGATTCCCGCTATGAAAATTTGATTTTTCGGATTCGTTGGAAAGATATTATCAATTAGATCCTATTATTTTTGGTTTCACTAAAATCCGGATTGTTTTGCACCCGGTACATTCATTTGAAGTTTGAAATCGAATTATCGAACTACCGCGCCATTTTCAATTCCTTTTATAAATATAAATAATTATTTATATTCTAACGACGATCTATATAAATATATTCGTTTGAATTCTATTCAAAATAAATTTCTCGTCGTTATTATTTAAAATAATTCATTTTAAATAATCAAAATTCGCTAAAATTGCCAAAATAAAAATTTTAAACTGGCTCAGGTTTCCGGGTTATTACAATCTCCCCCACTTAAAACTTTTCGTCCCCGAAAAGGAACAAAGTCGAAAGTGGTTTGATTAATCAACTCTACGTTCGATCTAGCTTCCATTCTCCAACTTTTCAGTTTCTGAGAATTTCCAAAAATTTAGCTAACACCCTAAATTTTCGAAAAATTTCGCCATAACCTCCCCTGCACCGGGAGCCACGGGAAAATCCCGAAATTGCCATATAGGCCTTCTGATCTCAAAAAGAAAAAGAAAAAGCCAAGCGGCTAGCCAATAGGCTCATAAAATCATCATCACCCAAACAAAACAGTAAATTATGTAGTAAACATGTACCTATTTGTCGGGCAAACAAATTTTATTCTCTGCTCTATCCTCCTTGCTATGACTTGTTCAATGTAAGTACATATATATGCAAGCAAATGCGGCCAATTTTCAATATCGTTCAATATTTGATATAATTAGGCTAAATGGTTCAAAATTAGCAAACAAATAAACAAACTACACAAACATCAATCAATTAGTGAATTAGAGTTTCAAATTCATAATTTTGATACATATACAAAAATCATGTTTTTGATGCCAAATCACAACAATAGTCCCTACCTAATTTTTGGTTCTCACACCAGTCAATAGGAAATATATAGAAAGTCCACTTTCGTTACTCGAACATGAATTCTAATGATGGAGCTCCATCATCAAAATCATCTCCGGGCGATTCGAGTGTAATTCTATATCTATCCAGTATATTAAAACTTCAAATACACGTTTGCAAGGCGTATATGCAAAATCTTTATATACTGGACTGTCCAAATCAATACAAATAAATAATCAAATACAAATAGTTGATTTAGATTATCAAAACAAAATTTGTTTTCACTTTAAAAATATACTCTTCACACTCGTTCTAGGATACTACTGATCCCATTTCTAACGAGTCATTCCCATTGGATATTACTAATCCAATATCTGATGAATTCTTTCGTATGGTTCTAATGTGTCTTGTTCTCTGAGCTTTGTAAACCAAAGCTCTGATACCAACTGTGACGAAAAGGAATTTCGCTCGGTCCGAACCAGTCGCTAAACCGACCCAGACCGTTCGAAACGCCTGATCGTTTGAGAACACGACAAAATAGAACGCAGACGGAAGAACATTTCATTGTATATTACAACAATGCACCAGAATACAAGAATATACAGAGTATAAATGAATATTACACAGAAATATCAGAGATTTAAATTACATTTAAATACATCGCAGCGGAAAATAATACAATACACAACTAGAAGAGATATACGGATACAGAGCTTTCCTGATACCATTCCAGCTGTAAACCAGGATCCTGTGAATATAAATCTGCAAAACCAAAACTACTAGCTGCCTGTGTCGAAAATAGGGGCACCCAGAGTTTAGGTTAAAACAATAAACTCCAGGTCAGTCATGTGACTGGTGTGAGAACTAAAAACAGTTATTATTCTTTATTTTAAAAGTTAGGTAAATCAAGGGACCACGCCGTATAACACGGAACGAGTTTCCTCCCAAGAATACCGGTGCATAAAACAAACAGCGCAATGCTAAATAAAGAAAAATGAAGCTATTTTAAGACCCAGGTCCTATCACACAATGCAACGCAAGCCGGGGGATAGGGTTTTTACCTTATAATAGCCAAGAATGCTTGATACGTTTTAAAACAGATTATTTGATACTATTATAAGTGCATAGTGTATAAAACAACTTCGAATCATAAGTATCAATCATAGGCGGCATGGGTACCATATATCATGTCGCCATACTAGTTCTACAAATAAAACCGCAAATGTCACGTATTTGGAAATTGGGTTTCCATCTATGAACCGAGGCTAGGGATCGTCCTCTACCGATTCGAGACGCTCTAGCCCGTGTCTCAGGCAAGCGCGCAGGCAAGCCTTGGAGCGACAGGGCCGGTCCACCGATGTGGATTATTATGCCTGAACAATACGTCTCCCCGCCCTTTGGGGCGTCAATGAGCCAACAAATGGCTCCATCGGACTCGGATCGTCCGATCTAATCGAGGCGCCTCGCAATAGCAACAACCACACAGGTGAAAAGTATATAAATGTCAGGGCTGGTAGGTCATTGACACCACCCTAGCTAGAAAGAAACGCATGCCCTCCCTGAGGTCCTCTCTCGTTTTTGGTTCACAACCGGGGTGTGAGGCTCGCGAATCAACGTTACACAAAGCTACGCCACAAAGGCCGTGCTTTGATCATCACCACAAGACTTTTCTTTTCAACAGAAGCCTCGATCAATTGCCACTTAGGCATGCCACACAGGCAATTCACTCCATGCGTTTGATATCCATCAATATATAACCCCTGAGCTCGTACGTCTCAGAGAAGGGTGTTAAGCAAGAGAATAAATTCTTCGTCGCCAAACAAATATATATTTAATAGAGATCAATCACACGGACTAAAATCCAATGTCAGACACACAGTCCATTTACAAGTTCGTTCTGGGTCTGAACGAAACCGGAGGCACCTAGTACCCCGCATATCCATCGATCTCCAAGTACGTCTGGATGATCACCAACTGTTTCCATCTTCTTGGGTGTACAGCCCAATCAAGATCATCAGTAATCACCCAAACGACGTGAAGACCTCCGGTCTTCGACCATCGTCTTCATCTTCGACTTATCGTCGTATCAGTTATTCAGGATGGGATAAACCCGGTCTTTCCGAATAACTCGCGTATATTTTAAATAAGTGTTACACAAACACAACATACGCCCCATTCCAATTCATCAGTCACTAACCGTAAATTAACAAGAGAACAATTCCCCAAATATTAACCCCGAAGCCCGAAACCAACATCAGATCAATATCCAGAAAGCCATTCTGCTAGGCTAACCGACAGTTAGTTTCTAAATTTTATACTCATAGGGAAAGGTTCCCATTAATTTTATCAAAGATAAATCATTAAAATTTATTCTTTAATCTACTCTTTTTGAATTTCGATTCAACTAGTCGGGATTAACGAACCTTACCGAAGTAATCATTTATTTTAATTTCCCAATCCCAACCTATTCATCCCATGAAGTAAAACTGGTAATACTTCATATCTAACACCACGGTGTTATCGGTAAATTCAATTACCATTTCACGTTCAAATCTAATTAAAGATTTAACTATCGCCTGGAGCAAAACTGGCGATACCCCATTCTCAATTATTTCAATCTAATTAAAGATTCATTAAAACTCCACTTAGTTTTAATCTGTGATTGGGTTAAAGAATTAGTGTCATTTAAAACACAATTCACGATAAACCCAAAATCACATTCCATTAATTATCGGGTTAAAGAACGAGTGTTATTTAAAACACTATCCACGATAAACCCAAAAATCAATATAAATTCAATTCCAATTAAATATTATTTAATTGGTACACTTCATTAAATCTAAATAAAAGATTTAATCTTTTCTCAACTGGGTTCAAGAACAGTGTTAGTGAAGGCACCATTCACGACAAACCCAAATCACATTTGATATTCAATACAAGGCTCTGAATAGAAAATATATCGGCTTATATTCAATATCAAATTCTACGATTAACAAATGTCGTATTGGAAATAACGATATAAATATATATCTTTCAAATTTCCATAACAACATCCGTATAATCACGAATTCCAACATCGAAATATTCCGAAGACAATTTCGATTCAAATCCACTCCAATGCAATCATTGGAAATTCTGGTTATTTTTAAAACCCTTTTCAAATTCAATTTATTTATTTAAAAATAAATAGAATTATAATTCTAGTTCAAAACTAGTTCATTTCGATAAAAATCTATTTTTATCTTTTCAGATATGGAGTTTTTCATCCCAATCCTTTCTAAATCATTTCTTATGATTTTACACAAATTATTACTATTTTTAATCATTTTATCAAGGCCCGTACAGTCGATTTCCATCAACGGTCATCGAACTGCACTTACAGCGACCTTTTTCAAATTTGATTTGGACATAATTCCAAATCCAACCGTTAGATTTTAAATTTCTAATTTTCGCTAGAAAGCTCTTTTCGATACGAACCCAACGGTTTCGGTTTTAGGAGAATCTGACGGTCGGATCTCCCGCAATATCCGTTCGAAGTCAATGGTCGAAATTCGCGAACTGCCGCGGCGCGGCGCGTTCTATTCAGGCCATTATATTATATATATAATATATATATAATAATATATACAATATATATATATTTCGTCGATTTCTATTTAAAACGAATTATATAGATAGTTTTGACTTCGTTTCAAAAACATTTTCAACTTCCATTTCAATTCAAATCAAAATTGAATTCTTCCTTATAAATTCGTTTTAAGATTCATTTCTATTCAATTCAAATTTCAATTCAATTTGAATTCATTTCAATTCGGTTTCACTTCAAATTGGTTTTCTATTCAATTCAAATTCATTTCGTTTTCTATTCGATTCAATTCAAATTTGGTTTTCTATTCAATTTGAATTCAATTCATTTTCTATTCAATTTGAATTCAATTCGTTTTCTATTCAATTCAAATCAAATTCGTTTTCTATTCAATTCAAATCAAATTTCATTTCAAAATATTCGATTTCGAAATCACTTCTCAATATTCGTTTTAAAATGAATAAAATCGATATAAATATCGTTTACGTCAAAATGGCGTCAATCTAATCAACACGGCTTCATATATTGATATTTTCAAATATTCCATTTCGAATATTTCTATTTCAAATATTTCTATTTCAAATATTTCTATTTCAAATATTTCTTTTTCCAAATATTTTATTTCAAATATTTCCATTTCAAATATTTCTATTTCAAATATTTCTTTTTCGAAACTGGAATGAGGCCCAATCAATTACCATATAAAGTTAATTATATGGATTTTCTACAACTCATGTATACAATAACAACGATGAATAATCAACCATCATCCAAAGTGCATTCTACACTGTATAAGCATCGAATATAAATATTCAACGCTTATAGCAGCCTGTCAATCAATCGATCGACATACAACTAATTATTGGGATTAGTGTACGTCATATATTATCCCAACACCCGTGTGGGGTTTCAAACAATCAAACACAGATTTTATTTGTGCATTTGGGCGATGTGTAAAATTTATTGTCCCAATCAATGTCCTTCAAATAGGTGTACATAAACAAACCGTCCGGTTTGTAAATGAATATTTATTTATTCACATTCACGTTAAAAATTATATTTTTAACGACCAAATTATTTTATTCAACCTATGAATATTCTATACGGTTCATTTATTCAATAAAATGATATTTTTATTTTTCTAACATATTTTAGAAAATTTCGGCGGAATAACGGCACGATACTAGAAACGGGACAAGGCCAAGCCTTATCCCCGGTCTAGTGAAGGCCCACGCCATACACATATCAATCAAAACAATTTCCATTTCACCAAACAATCAAATTCAACTCAAATAATCTAACCAATCTATGCAACCAAATAAACAAGTCCATGGTCTGTGGACAGTGGTGTCGGGTGCTACTAAACACCGTCTGCATCCTAATACATATTTCTAACTAGGAAAAGAAATTTAAAGTGAGAAATTCTCACCGATATGCTAAACCAAACACCGCGACTCTTCATATGTAGGAAATCTTCGCCGTGTTTCCCCTGAGATCTGTTTCACGCGGTACGTTAAAAATCATATTTTTATAACGCTAATTTTTATACAAATTTTATATTTTTCTTCACAAAGTATATATATTTTTCTAAGCAAAGTTTTTATTTTTCTTAACAAAGTATATATATTTTTCTAAACAAAGTTTTTATTTTTCTTAACAAAGTATATATATTTTTTCAAACAAAGTTTATATTTTTCTTAACAAAGTATATATATTTTTCTAAACAAAGTTTATATTTTTCATATAAACTCTGATTTTTCCTTTAATGTTTTTCATATAAAAAGTCTGATTTTTTCTTTAATGTTTTTCATATAATAATAACAATAATTACAGCTTTAAACAAGGTTATTTAAACTAATTACTAAATAAAAATAAACAAAAAGCTTACTGTTATCTTCTCAGTATCGCTCCAGGTAATGAATTAGAGACCCGTCGTCGACATTGATCGCCTCTTCGCGATTAAACATAGCAGCCCCATTCGAATGGTGCTCAAGGACTAGGGTTGGATTTCACCGCTGCCTCGATGACTGGACCTCCGATCTGAGAGCGCCACGCCAGAGCCGCCAACGCCTCCTTCAACCACCCTCAGCCCCGACCACCTCGACAGTCCCTGGCCTCCCCAATTCACGTGCGACGCCGGCGCCTTGGAGCTCCAGAATCGACGTCGATGGTGCTCGATAAGTGATCATAGTGGATCTATTTGAAGAGCACACGATGCTGAAGATCGTTGGAGTGGGGGCTTTGCAATTCGGTGATGAGGTTGAACGCAATTTATGGAAGAATGAGAGAAGAGATCGTCCGTTCTTTAATTGAAGGGAGGCGCTGAAACTAAAAGGGTTGACCACGGTTTCTAGTTTGATCAACTTAACCTAGGGTTTGACTAGGTCTAATGCCTTATATACTAATATATTTGAATAATATTTAATTTCATTATTGTCTGGCTTATCGTTTTTACATTCGAACTCCAATCTGTACCTAACGACTGTCGTCCCTAGCTAATTACCCCCATTCCGAACACAATGGGATATGTACCGCAAGCTGATTCGACTGTTTCGATCAGTTTTCGTCCAAATCAACATATAACTCTATATATTGAATTTGAACGCGCATTTCAATTTACCGGGGTCACATACTAACCCGAAAAATTCCAGAAAAATATTTTCTAGCTTCGTATTGACGATACGGTCCTAACAAAACTAGTTTCGTCGAATTCTGAGACCGTTTGAAAAATGGCCATCTTCCAGTCGATTAAAATCAACTAAAACTGGTCAAACGCATTTTCCTTTGCCACTCTCACATATTGATTCGAAAAATTATGAAATTTGAAACCTAGCAATAATTTAACATCACGGACCCAACAAAAGTGGTTTCGTCGAAATCCGAGGTCGTTTGCAAAATTTCCATTTTCAAGGGCCTGAATTCCATAGCGACTATTCAGAATTTTCAACTGGACATTTCTTTTGATTCCCGCTATGAAAATTTGATTTTTCGGATTCGTTGGAAAGATACTATCAATTAGATCCTATTATTTTTGGTTTCACTAAAATCCGGATTGTTTTGCACCCGGTACATTCATTTGAAGTTTGAAATCGAATTATCGAACTACCGCGCCATTTTCAATTCCTTTTATAAATATAAATAATTATTTATATTCTAACGACGATCTATATAAATATATTCATTTGAATTCTATTCAAAATAAATTTCTCGTCGTTATTATTTAAAATAATTCATTTTAAATAATCAAAATTCGCTAAAATTGCCAAAATAAAAATTTTAAACTGGCTCAGGTTTCCGGGTTATTACATTTAGTTAGGGACATTCTAACTAGAGAACCCATTTTACATGGTAACATGACAGGAGGCCTTTATAAGTTCGACACTGTTAAAAATAACAGTGTGATAAAAAAGGAAAAATACTGTAATTTGAATGTTCTTGACAAGGCTGATAGCAGCAAAAAAGTTTTTGATCTTTGGCATTACAAACTTGGACATCCAAGTGCTAAAATTGTAATAAAAGTATTAGATGAGAACAATATTTAGTATAATAATGTCTCTTTACCATATTTTTGTGAGTATTCTCAAGTAGGTAAAAGTCATAGACTACCATTTATTGATTTTGAAACTGTTTACACTGAACCACTGCAGTTAATTGCTACTGACTTATGGGGCCCTGCTCCTATAAATTCAAATTTTGGATTTAAGTATTATATTGCTTTTGTAGATGCATACTCAAGGCACACTAGGATTTATTTTCTGAAAGCCAAATCTGAAACTATTAATGTTGTTACTAACTTCATTTCTACGGCTGAAAGACAATTTAACACCCTAGTTAAAATAATTCGGTCTAATGGTGGAAGTGAATTCAAGTGTTTAAACGAGTATTTTACAAAGAAAGGAATTGTTCATAGAATTACTTGTCCATACACTTCACAACAAAATGGGCTAGCTGAACGAAAACACAGACACATTGTTGAGTCTGGTTTAACTTTACTAGTGCAAGCAAAACTACCCCGAAAGTTTTGGCCAGAGGCATTCAGTACATCTATACACTTAATCAATAGACAACCAACTAAGGTACTGAAGGATATGACACCATTACAAAGAATTTATAATATAAAACCAGATTATAAGAGTCTAAAACCATTTGGATGTTTGTGTTTTCCTTATTTAAGGCCCTACAATTCTAACAAGTTAGACTTCAGATCAAAACCCTGTACTTTTTTGGGGTATACCACTAGACAAAAGGGGTACAAGTCTCTGGATGAAACTGGTAAGATATAAATAAGCAGACATGTAGTATTTGATGAAACTGTGTTTCCATTTAGCAGTAAACAAATCTCAACTACTAGTCAGGTAATAAATCCAAATATTTCCATACCTGAGATCCCAATTTATTTTGAAAATTGGGATAATAATGATGAAAGTGAGGCTGCTGAGTCAAATAAAACATCACAAACTCATTCTGAAGAAGGTGATGAATCACAGCAACCTAGCCTCACCTTGCACAATCCTGAAAATTTAGAAAACCAAGGGTTAGAAGAAAACACAGGTTCACAAACTACATGGTCAGAATATTCATCAGATTCAGATAATGACAGCAGCTCACCATCATCTGAACCACCAATTCAGACTGGCCATCCTATCGTTACTAGGGCAAAAAGTGGCATTTTCAAATCAAAAGCATATATAGCTTCATCCAGTGATTGTGAACCTGATTCCTTTGAACAGGCTATCAAAAACAAAAATTGGAAGAAAGCCATGGATGAGGAGTATAATGCACTCATCAGAAATAAAACCTGGGAGCTTGTATGTCCACCTGCCAATAAAAATATTGTTGGGTGCAGATAGACATACAAACTTAAAAAGAACCTAGATGGGTCAATAAATAAGTACAAGGCCAGGTTAGTTACAAAGGGTTTAACTCAGGAGTATGGGTTTGATTTTAATCAAACTTTCTCACCTGTAGTAAAACCCACAACCATTAGACTCATACTTATTGTGAACTTATGTAAAAGATGGCAAGTTAAACATTTAGATGTTAACAATGCCTTCTTAAATGGTGTTCTTGAGGAAGAAATATATATGAGGCAACCACAAGGCTACAATTTCAATCAAAACTTAGTATGTAAACTAAATAAAGCTATTTATGGTCTGAAACAGACCCCTCGAGTTTGGTTTGATAGACTGGATTAAATTAGGATATCAGTCTACCAAACCAAACAGTTCATTATTTACCAAAATAAATAGCTCTACAACAATTTACATACTAATATATGTAGATGACCCCATGATAACTGGGAATAATATTGATGATATTGTCAAGCTAACTCAGTATTTAGATAAATAGTTTTCCATTAAAAATTTAGGAGAGCTAAATTATTTTCTGGGCATAGAAGTATCCGGAACTGAATCTGAAATAATTCTATGTCAAAGAAAATATATAACTGAGTTGCTTGTCAAAACAAAAATGATAAATGCCAAACCCCAACCTACTCCAATGGTAAGTAGTCAGAATTATTCAAAGTATGGGGGAGAGACTATTCCAAATGTAACTGAATACAGGAGTATTATTGGTGCACTTCAATATGCAACAATAACACGTCCTGATATATCATATAGTGTGATTAAACTTTCTCAATTTATGCAGAACCCTATGGACATGCACTGGAAGGCAGTCAAAAGAGTTCTACGCTACTTAAAAGGGACAGCTAATTATGGTCTAAGACTAAAGACCAGTCAACATTTGCATATAACTGGATATGCAGATGCTGACTGTGCTTCAGACCTTGATGATCGTAGATCAACCAACAGTTACTGTATATACTTTGGTCAAAGCCTAATATCTTAGTGTTCAAAGAAACAGCCTACAATCTCTAGATCCAGCACTGAAGCCAAATACAGGAGTATAGCCAATGCAACAGCTGAGATTAAGTGGCTACAGTTCCTATTGTTTGAACTCAAACTAAAACCAACAGTAAAACCTACACTATGGTGTGATAATAGAAGTGTTGTGTAAATGACAGAGAATCCTATACAACACGCTAGAACTAAGCATATTGAGATAGATATTCATTTCGTCAGAGAATCAGTTCAAAGCGGAGAGATACAAGTAAATCATATACCTGGATTCGACTAGAGAGCTGACATGTTAACTAAAGCAATACTGAAACACCCCACCCTCCATTAAGGTCACTCACAAAGGGAGTGCCTTAACTTTGGTGGAGGTTTGTAAGTAAAAGTCACAGATAAACACAAGACAGATATAAACACATATATATAAGCAGCGGAAAACAACAGACTTTTTATTTCATAAAATACTTGTTCATACAAAACACTTCCATAACATTACATCATCATTTCTGTCTTGGTTATTAAATAAAGAAGCATAAAACATAATTAAAACTGCATAAATCCCCATGATTGTATCCAATAGCCATAGGCAAAGCAAGTGAGTCCAAACCATACATCTACTATCTTGAAGCTTGCAAAGAGTCTGACTAAGCTGAGTTGTTTCCTCCCTGTGGACCTGTGGGGGGGAACGGAAGAAAAGAAGACGAAAGAAAATAGGGTCAGACATAAAGCCTGGTAAGTCTAGTGACTCTTCAGTATGTGAATAAGAATAAGGGCATGACAGGTATAAACTGGAAATAGGAAAGTATCAAAAACTAAGATAAAGCAGTTTGAATCGAATATACTATCGCACCCCGACACTATATCTCTGCACCTACATGTATTAGTTCTGAACTGGCACCCCGTGCTGAGGGTAAAGTGATCCCCTTTTTCTAAAGATCGGCTCCTACTCGCATAATCATCTATGTCTTACGACCCCCGAAGATTGTAGATACCTATGTTGGTCCCACCATGGGGTGTATCTAGACCCATGGTGGCGGCCCGACACAATTCTAGAATACATAGGTTATACTACTGTTGCCCCCAGTGCCCTGTTTGTCTGCTCCGAAGTGTGTGCACGCCCGCACTCCGTTAGAACCCACACTGTTGCACCCACCGTCGTCGCTTTTGACCGCTTACAATCAGCTCAGTAATCGTGCCCCACCCTGCCTAGTTCCAGGGTACCATGATACCTAATTAGGTTACTGCTGAAATGGGTCCCCGTTACTAGGGTTTTCTAAGTCAAACATGTTAAGTGGTTAAGTGTCTTTATTAACCTAACCCCACCCATCAATTCTTGTTAACATGTTGAATTTGGTTAAGTGTTTTAGTTAACTTAACCCTACCATCTGTCCTTAGCCTCTTAAAGCACCGACCACTCACATTAGACAAATATTGTTACGGTTACTGGATGTGCCGGTCGGTTCCAGGCAGGTTTACACCGTAACTCAGTCTAACCTCGGGTCCTTATTGGGCTTAATGCTTAACCACCCACATTGGATAGGTATTGTTGTGACTACTGGACAGCCGGGCGGGTCCGGGCAGGTTTACATCACAACTCAATCCAACCTCGTGTTAAGCACATTCGTATTTTCTAAATTTTTATATTTGTCTTTATTACTTGTTATATGTAAATTTGTCAACAATTAAATGTTATGGCCCACTTTCCAAGTTTAACTTTTTTGGTATAAAGATTTATACCATTCAAGTGCCACCAATTTTTGGCATGTGACAAACATGCCAATTCCATTTATGTCAAGTTTTACCAATATTCCCAACGTTACCCCGTCTAAATATTAGGCTAACAATCTTAGCCTAATTTTCGTTCGCATGGTTTTGACATATGATATTAGGCTAAAAACTTAGCCTAACTTAGCGCATACAAAATTGGCATATGGGAATTCATAAACATGAACATGACATAGGTGTAAACTTGGCATTTTTGGCATAGTCAATATGAACATCATAGGTGTGAACTTGGAAAATAGTCAACATGAATGTCATAGGTGTGAACTTGAAACATAGACTAATCAACATACATGTGAATTTACAACATAGCCTAAATCAACTTTCATATATGTGAACTTGCATTTAAATAGGGATCTAACCAAATAGGTGTCACATAAATTAACATATGATTTAGACAACATAAGCCTAAACATGTTTTGGATCTAGGCATAACATCGAACATCACTAGCATATGACAAGAATATGACATTTTCATAAGCATGTATAATTTAATGACAAGGGTGCGAACTAGATCCAATTATATATCTAAGTACAACATGGAACATGTATTAAAGCGGATCTTGGCATGGATCCAATTAACTTGCAACTTTCTTACAAACATACTAGCATGTATGTGAACATAGTCGTTTAGGCATAAAGGTTCTAACATATATATATACATGACATCTTAATCACATACAACCTATATAGTCACATAAACACATAGGTGTCGATTACAACATGAACTATACAACTTGCATGTGATTCTATATGTACAATAGGATCAATATCGATTCAACTATACCACAAACATCACAATACTACAATCATTTCAATACATAGATGTGAATTAACATCGTTGTTACACAATAACACAATTCCATTTCCATTTTACATCGAATCAAATCCTAACTTTTATTCACATCGGAAAAATCACTATACTTACAATAAACGACAGTCTTGTTTTCTGATTTCTGAATTCTGAATTTGATATGCTTTCCTTTGGGTAGACCAACGTTGATTTGATTCTTGTTTTACTTGTCTCTAAGCTTTCTCTAATTGACGGCCTCTCCTAGTTCCATTCCAGCAGCATGACGGCTCCAGTTCCATATTATTTGTGTGAATTTAGGTTGATATTTGAGTTGTATTTATAGAATTTCAAACTAATTGGAGCCGTCGATGAAGCTAGAGTTAATCAAGGCCATCCATCTCAAGAGAAGCCAATCAGAAAGCGACACGCAAGCCCTAGTGACACAGCCAAGCCCCAAAAATCGACCAGAAACCCGACTAGGTCAGCCAGGGCCAAACCAGGTCGACTGGGCAGGTCGACCCCATGGTCGACCTGCTCACCCAGGTCGACCTCCTGGTCGACCTGGTGCCTGGGCGGGAATTTTCCCGCCCAGCCCAGTTTGGTATGATTTTTGAATTTTGAACTTCGTTTTGAACTGTTTGAAAATTAATTTGAATTCTGAAACTTCCGGAGGTCATAACTCCTTTATACGGAGTCCGATTCCTGCAAACTCGGACTTTATTTCAAGCAGAATTCCGAGATGAACGCAATGGCATAATCCATTTCCCTTAATTCTTTCATTAATAATTAATTATACTTAAATTTGTTATTATACAGTTAACAGAAAATTTGGGGTGTTACATTCTCCCCTCCTTTTAGGATTTCGTCCCCGAAATCGTCAAGTCTGGAAGAACGTAAGTCCTAACATCCAATCGTCCATCTGCTAAACCATCAAACACAGGCATCCATTGTCCTTAAAAGACTTGTAATGCTTTATGATCATATGCACAGTGTGTGTACATGTCCTTATCTAATGCAAAATCAGGCGGTCTACTGATTCATATGACCTCCTTAATGCAAATCATGTAAGTGCCATGAATCCATTATGTATGCAAAAGTTTGTCCTTACTCATAATTCTACATGAGTGCGCAACCATTTATACAAATGCAACATCCATATGATGACATATCAAGTTACAACCACATACAAAAATGAATACATATATGCATATGCAGTATGAAGTGACTGAGCCGATCTAAAACCTAGGTTGTGTGTGTATATGCATCCACGAGCAACCACTAGCAACCACTTGCAACCACATGCAGCCATCAATCATAACATGATTCAAATACATGTTTACATCCAAAGGGGTTTCTACCAAAGGACAAAGGATAATATCGAGGAGATATACCTAAAAAGATAGATAAAGCACAACTTAAGGAAAAAGAGAGATCAATGATATACCCTCAAAAAGAAAAGGGTAAGCCGTGTGAATTCTGTCCTCAGTTTCCCAAGTCGCGTCTTCCTCGGTGTCGCTCCACTGAACTTTGACGAGCTATACTTCGCGATTGCGTAGCTTTTTGATTTCAGTTCCTACAATTCGAGTTGGAATTCTCCTTACAGTTGCTTCGCGTTCTACCTCGGCTTCTTCTAGAATGCTTGGCTCCACCACTTCCGCAGATTCATGTAGACATTTCCGGAGATGAGAAACGTGAAAGACGTTGTGAACTCCGGCCAACCTTTCGGGCAGCTTTACTCTATAAGCCATCTTCCCAATCTTCTCGATGATAGGGAACGGTCCTACAAACCTTGGTGCTAGCTTCGCTGTGGATCCAAAGCGAATGACGTTCCTTAAAGGAGATACCTTAAGGAAAACCCTGTCCCCAACCTCAAACTCAAGGTCGGTCCTTCTTTTGTCGGCGTAGGATTTCTGTCTGTCTTGGGTTGTCTTCATTCTTCTTCGTATCAAGTCCACTTTCTCTGAAGTCTCTCGAATCATGTCCGGCCCATGTATAAGTTTGTCAGTAGACTCCCACCAACAAGTTGGTGATCGACACGGTCTTCCATATAGAGCTTCGAAGGGCGCCATACCGATGGTGGCTTGGTGGCTGTTGTTGTAGACGAATTCCACCAAAGGAAGATGATCCTCCAATGTCCCTCCAAAGTCAAGAACGCAAAGTCTCAAAAGATCCTCTAAAACTCTATTCACCCTTTCCGTCTGGCCATCGGTTTGGGGGTGATAGGCTGTGCTCAAACATAACTGTGTGCCTACGGCTTCTTGCAGACTCCGCCAAAACTCACTTGTGAAGATAGGGTCTCGGTCACTAACAATGCTGGAGGGTATCCCATGGAGTCGAACTATTTCCTTGAGATAAAGAGATGCTAGAGATGAGGCAGTCCTTCTACTTTTAACGGTTATAAAGTGGGCGCTTTTAGTAAGCCTATCCACTATTACCTAAATGCTAGTATTGCCTCTTCTTGACCTAGGCAGTCCATCAATGAAGTCCATTGAAATGCTATCCCACTTCCATTGTGGGACCTCTAGAGGATGAAGTAGTCCTCCAGACTTCTTCTGTTCCGCCTTGACCTGTTGGCAGGTCATGCACTTAGAAACGAAATCTGCCATGTCCTTCTTCATGCCGCACCAAAAGAAAATTCTTTTTATATCCTTGTACATCTTATCTCCACCAGGGTGTATAGTCATCTTAGAATGATCCGCTTCCTCGAGAACCTTCTTTGTCAACTCCCTTGCTTGTGGGACGCATAGTCTTCCATCTCGCCTCAGCCAACCCTTATCATTGATGGTGTATCTATTGAGGTGACTAGAAGTCTCACCCCTAATAAGTTTATCAATCACATCAACAAGATGAGGGTCTTCACGTTGTGCAGTCCCTATTGAGTCCAAGAGAGTAGGGCGTACTTCGAGAGATGCTAACAAACCCGGTACAAAATCCGAGGAGGGCCTAAAGTTAAAACTAGCTATATACTCCAAGCTTTGCCTTTCCACAAAGAGAGGGCTTAAGATCAGTTTCTTTCTGCTCAACACGTCTGCTACTACGTTGCCTTTGCCGGGAGTATAGGAAATTTCAAAATCATACGAGGCAATAAACTACATCCACCCCTGCTGCCTCAAGTTAAGATCCTTCTGCAAGAAGAGATATTTCAATGATTTATGGTCAGTGTATAATTCGAACTTCTCACCTAGGAGATAATGGCGCCAAGACTTAAGTGCAAAGACGATGGCGGCCAACTCAAGATCGTGGGTTGGGTAGTTCTTTTCATGAATCTTCAATTGTCTTCCACCATAAGCTACTACCCTCCCTTCTTGCATTAGAACAGCGCCTAGTCCCGTTCCACATGCATCTGTGTATACTGTGAACATTTCGCTTCCGTCAAGCAGAGTTAGAACTGGGGCTGTTGTAAGAGCCCTTTTTAGGCGTTGGAAAGCAATGTCACAGTCCAAATCCCAAGCAAATGCCAGATTCTTCTTTGTTAGCCTTATGAGTGGAGCTGAGATTTTCGCGAAATCCCTAATGAACTTTCGGTAAAAACCTGCTACCCCGAGAAAGCTTCGGACTTCGGTTGCATTTCTTGGTGTTTTCCAATCTTGCACTGCCACCATTTTCGCGGGGTCCACAGCTAACCCCTCTTTGGACACTATATGTCTAAGAAATCTTACTTCTTTTCTCCAAAAGTGGCACTTGGAGAATTTGGCTTTTAGCTGATGAACTCGAAGAGTTTCCATGATCTCCTTCAGATGCTGAGCATGTTCTTCCTCATTCTTTGAGAAGATCAAAATATCATCTACGAAGACCACCACAAACCTATTGAGGAATTCTCTGAACACCCTGCTCAGTAGGTCTACGAAATAAGCGGGTGTGTTTGTCAAGCCGAAAGGCATGACAAGCCACTCGAAGAAACCGTCTGGGGTTCTGAACGCCATCTTATCAATGCTATCTTTAGCTACCCTTAGCTGATGGAACCCAGTAGCTAGACCAAGTTAGGAGAAAACCGACGCACCTACAAGCTGATCAAACAAATCGTCGATTCTGGGAAGAGGGTGTCTATTATTTTTGGTCAGCTTGTTTAGCTCCCTATAGTCCACACAAAGACGTAGTGAACCATCTGCTTTGGTGGTGAACACCACTGGAGCACCCCATTCCGAGATACTCCTTCTTATAAACCCCTTCTCGAGAAGCTCCTTAACTTACTTACTGAGCTCCTTCCTTTCCTTTGGAGCCATGTGCCTAACAGGCAGAGCCACGGGCTTTGCATTATCAACAAGATATATGCGGAAGTCTATTTCCCGCTTCGGAGGTAAGCCTTTCACCTCTTCAAAGACATCCGGATATTCCTGGACCACTCTAACCGACTGCAAATTCTCAACAGAAGCGTCAAGCGACTCTAGATAACTAAGCATAACAGCATTCAAGGGATTACAAGAAATTTCTAGAGTGTTACGAGCCGAGTCAAGAGCCTAACCACTCTTTTCTCACAATCAAGAATGGCACTATTACTGGATAACCAGTCCGTGCCTAAGATCAATCCATATCCTGAGAAGCCCAAAACAAAGGCACAACATCTAAATTCAACACTTAGAATAGAGATTTTCAAATCCAAGCAAACCATCGACAAATAAGCCGAGCCCCCAATTGGATTTGAGACACCCAAGGGATCTTCTACCATACTAGTGTCTAGGTGCAAAGATTCTACTAAAGCAGATGAAATAAAGGAGTGTGATGCACCAGAATCAAAGAGAGTGCGAACTGGGTGATCATAAAGATAGACTAAGCTTTATACAGAAATATTTCTACCTCGTTCCTGTAGAGGTGCCACCAGTGCATGAACTTGACCTCCTGAAGTGGATCCAGCCCTCTGTCCCTGCCCCCGCTTCTTTGGGCAGTCCTTAGCCAAGTGCCCAGTCTCTCCACAATGGAAGCAACCACCACTCATCTTCGCCTTCTTCTTTCTGCGGTCTTTCACTATATGCCCAACAATGCCACAGAAATCACACTTTCTCTTTTCACGGGTTCTGTTGTTCTTCCCGCCTTTCTTGAAGTCTGTTTTCTTAGCCTGTAAACCTTCCTTCTTTTCTTCCACCTTAGTCTATTTCTTGCCCTTGTCTTCCTCGTGTAGCAATGCCATGTCCACTAAGCTTTCGTAAGTCGCTCCCGTGGATACATGGGTCATAGCAAGGCTGTGTAGAGGCTCATTCAGACCTTTGATGAAGCGAAGAGCCTTCTTGTGTTGAGTGTTTACTAAGTCCAGCCCAAATCTGGCCAGCTGATTAAACTGATTAATGTACTCCCTGATTGTCATACTTCCCTGTTTCAGAGTTAGGAACTTCTCCATTTGCAGGCTCCTTTCATCTTGGGAGAGGAATTTCATCTCAAATCTTATCCTGAAATCTTCCCATGTTTCCACTGGCCTCTCAGCATTGGTGATCTCCCACCAATAGGAAGCTTCATCTTTAAGCAACCATACTGCTAGCTGTATCTTTTGCCTGTCGTCAACTTCGAAGATGACAAACAGATCCTCAGTCTCCTTTAGCCAGTTTCTTGCTACTACAAAGGATTCTGTTCCATAAAAGTCCTTTCCACCCATAGCCTTGAAGTCTCTGCATATCTTTGCAAAAGCATTTCCACAAGGAGGAGGCGGAGGAGGAGGAGGAGGAACCGCTGCCATTGGAAGAGGAATGTCTGCTGGGCCCGCGCCATTGGCCCTAGCTTCCAGGTACCTCCTAAACCAGCCGGGTACCGGTACTCCTTCTGGAAGGTTAAGGTCTCCAGACATGCTGAAATAAAAAGGAAAGGTTCAAAACGAAGGATAGAGAGATAGTGCATATGGCTTTTGGGGGATTATGCCTTTTAAAATATCAAAACTTTTCTTGAAAATGCTTCTTTAAACTTCTCTTTTGAAAATAGTTTCAAAAACTTTTATCTTATCTGGTAAACCTATGATCTGATACCAAGTGAAACACCCAACCCTCCATTAAGGTCGCTCACAAAGGGACTGCCTTAACTTTGGTGGAGGTTTGTAAGTAAAAGTCACAGATAAACACAAGACAGATATAAACACATATATATAAGCAGCGGAAAACAACAGACTTTTTATTTCATAAAATACTTGTTCATACAAAACACTTCCATAACATTACATCATCATTTCTGTCTTGGTTATTAAATAAAGAAGCATAAAACATAATTAAAACTACATAAATCCCCATGATTGTATCCAACAGCCATAGGCAAAGCAAGAGAGTCCAAACCGTACATCTACTATCTTGAAGCTTGCAAAGAGTCTGACTAAGCTGGGTTGTTTCCTCCCTGTGGACCTTGAGGGGGGGGGGGGAACGGAAGAAAAGAAGACGAAAGAAAATAGGGTCAGACATAAAGCCTGGTAAGTCTAGTGACTCTTCAGTATGTGAATAAGAATAAGGGCATGATAGGTATAAATTGGAAATAGGAAAGTATCATAAACTAAGATAAAGCAATTTGAATCGAATATACTATTGCACCCCACACTATATCTCTGCACCTACATGTATTAGTTCTGAACTGGCACCCGTGCTGAGGGTAAAGTGATCCCCTTTCTCTAAAGATCGGCTCCTACTCGCATAATCATCTGTGTCTTACGGCCCCCGAAGATTGTAGATACCTATGTTGGTCCCACCATGGGGTGTATCTAGACCCATGGTGGCGGGCCGACACAATTCTAGAACACATAGGTTATACTACTGGTGCCCCCAGTGCCCTGTTTGTCTGCTCCGAAGTGTGTGCACGCCCGCACTCCGTTAGAACCCACACTGTTGCACCCACCGCCGTCGCTTTTGACCGCTTACAATCAGCCCAGTAATCGTGCCCCACCCTGCCTAGTTCCAGGGTACCATGATACCTAATTGGGTTACTGCTGAAATGGGTCCCCGTTACTAGGGTTTTCTAAGTCAAACATGTTAAGTGGTTAAGTGTTTGTATTAACCTAACCCCACCCATCAATTCTTGTTAACATGTTGAATTTGGTTAAGTGTTTTAGTTAACTTAACCCTACCATCTGTTCTTAGCCTCTTAAATCACCGACCACTCACATTAGACAGATATTGTTATGATTACTTGATGTGTCGGTCGGTTCCGGGCAGGTTTACACCGTAACTCAGTCTAAGCTCGGGTCCTTATTAAGCTTAATGCTTAACCACCCACATTGGATATGTATTGTTGTGACTAATGGACAGCCGGGCGGGTCCAGGCAGGTTTACATCACAACTCAATCCAACCTCGTGTTAAGCACATTCGTATTTTCTAAATTTACATATTTGTCTTTATTACTTGTTATATGTAAATTTGTCAACAATTAAATGTTATGGCCCACTTTCCAACTTTAACGTTTTTGGTATAAAGAATTATACCATTCAAGTGCCACCAATCTTTGACATGTGACAAACATGCCAATTCCATTTATGTCAAGTTTTACCAATATTCCCAACGTTACCCCGTCTAAATATTAGGCTAACAATCTTAGCCTAATTTTCGTTCGCATGGTTTTGACATATGATATTAGGCTAAAAACTTAGCCTAATTTAGCACATACAAAATTGGCATAAGGGAATTCATAAACATGAACATGACATAGGTGTAAAGTTGGCATTTTTGGCATAGTCAATATGAACATCATAGGTGTGAACTTGGAAAATAGTCAACATGAATGTCATAGGTGTGAACTTGAAACATAGTCTAATCAACATACATGTAAATTTACAACATAGCCTAAAGCAACTTTCATATATGTGAACTTGCATTTAAATAGGGATCTAACCAAATAGGTGTCACATAAATTAACATATGATTTAGACAACATAAGCCTAAACATGTTTTGGATCTAGGCATAACATCGAACATCACTAGCATATGACAAGAATATGACATTTTCATAAGCATGTATAATTTTATGACAAGGGTGCGAACTAGATCCAATTATATATCTAATTACATTATGGAACATGTATTAAAGCGGATCTTGGCATGGATCCAATTTACTTGCAACTTTCTTACAAACATACTAGCATGTATGTGAACATAGTCGTTTAGGCATAAAGGTTCTAACATATATATACATGACATCTTAATCACATACAACCTATATAATCACATAAACATATAGGTGTCGATTACAACATGAACTATACAACTTGCATGTGATTCTATATGTACAATAGGATCAATATCAATTCAACAACCACAAACATCACAATACTACAATCATTTCAATACATAGATGTGAATTAACATCTTAGTTACACAATAACACAATTCCATTTCCATTTTACATCGAATCAAATCCTAACTTTTATTCACATCGGAAAAATCACTATACTTACAATAAACGACGGTCTTGTTTTCTGATTTCTGAATTCTGAATTTGATATGCTTTCCTTTGGGTAGACCAACGTTTATTTGATTCTTGTTTTACTTTAGTTTGGCTTGTCTCTATGCTTTCTCTAATTGACGGCCTCTCCTAGTTCCATTCCAGCAGCATGACGGCTCCAGTTCTATATTATTTGTGTGAATTTAGGTTGAGATTTGAGTTGTATTTATAGAATTTCAAACTAATTGGATTCGTCGATGAAGCTAGAGTTAATCAAGGCCATCCATCTCAAGAGAAGCCAATCATAAAGCGACACGCAAGCCCTAGTGACACAGCCAAGCCCCAAAAATCGACCAGAAACCCGACCAGGCCAGCCAGGGCCAAACCAGGTCGACTGGGAAGGTCGACCCCATGGTCGACCTGCTCACCCAGGTCGACCCCCAGGTCGACCCCCAGGTCGACCCCCAGGTCGACCTCCTGGTCTACCTGGTGCCTGAGCGGGAATTTTCCCGTCCAGCCCAGTTTGGTCTGAATTTTGAATTTTGAACTTCGTTTTGAACTGTTTGAATTTTAATTTGAATTCTGAAACTTCCGGAGCCATAACTCCTTTATACGGAGTCCGATTCCTGCAAATTCGGACTCTATTTCAAGCAGAATTCCGAGATGAACGCAATGGCGTAACCCGTTTCCCTTAATTCTTTCATTAAGAATTAATTATACTTAAATTTGTTATTATACAGTTAACAGAAAATTTGGGGTGTTACAAATACCATTGAAGAACTATACCAGATTCAGAGAGGAATTCAACGTCACTGACCAAGGTAGCCTTCAGAAGAATGGTACTGAAGATAGAGCTAGTTCAAGCCTCACGACAGTCAAAGGAAATTCTCATGAAGCTCAAAATTCTGAAGTTGAAGACGATTCTTAAGCAAATCTGCTAAGAAGAGCAAGCAAGCCATCAGATAACATCAGAAATCACAGATCGAAGCTAGATAAGAATGATAAAAGAAGAAAAAGTTGAAGCGCTGCTCCAATTGATCCAATTTCCAGCTCGACATGGCGAAATTAGGGTTTCAGAAACCCTAAATTTCGTGGGGGAGTAATAGTTATGTCGGCTACTACCTGTGTTGAAAGATATATTGTATAATAGGATATTGGGCTGGGCGTTATCCCACTATCTTTATTTTTACCTTTTGTTCCTTTAGCCCAGAGAAAAACTGTATACATTTGTAACTTCTTGTACATTTCGATTCATTCATTCAATAATAATTCTGAAGCATTTTTACACTTTCTGTTGCAAAAGAAAAATACAAATTCTCAAAAGCTTTCTTCCATTTTGGAAAGCAGTTAATGAAATGTGTGTACATTGTTGTCTGCTTAATTTGCTGCTTGCTGGGTATTAGTTTTGGAATTGCCCGTTAGTCTAATAAATCTGTATTTTGGGCTTGTTTGTTTGTATCACGAACCCATACTTTGAGCTGTTGAGTATGATAAAAAAAAACTGAGATAAGTGTTGCAGATAAGTGTGCAACAGACATCAATCAGCACTCGTGCATTTTTGTAGGAAAGGTGATACTGGATAAATGCAATATGAACACAAAGGTGAATTAAAAGTTAATATTAATCCCCACAGATGAAAGATAACCGAGTTCCTAAATGATCAGCTCGACCCTGGATCGACGCCTGATAGAGCCATTGAATTTAAAGGTCCAAAATACAAATATTTTGAATATATATTATGTTACTCTGTTTGGCTTGGTGGATGTGCATGTGTTTGATATGTGAGCAACCAGGGTGCAAGGCAAGCTAAACTGAGATAAGTGTTCAACAGACATCAATCAGCACTCGTGCATTTTTGTAGGAAAAGTGATGCTGGATAAATGCAGCATAAACACAAAGGTAAATTAAAAGTTAATATTAATCCCCTTACATAAAAGATAACCGAGTCCCCTAGGACCTAAGCCTGATAGAGCCATTGAATTTAAAGGTCCAAAATACAAATATTTTGAATATACATTATAATTTATGTTACCCTCGAGTAAGTTTGTTTGGCGTGGTGGATGTGCATGTGTTTGGCTTGGTGAATATATATTATGTTCTACACGCAAGTTAGCATTATAAAAACTTGGTAGGTTTCCAGCTGTTTAAGATGTCCTATGGCAATGTTCCTTCTAGATTCTGAATCCTAAGGCAAAATGAGTCAAATACGTAGGCACTGGAAAAATACCAGCATATCATCTATTATTATCCAAGAGAGGATTCAACAATGTCAGGTTTGGGTCCGGTCTACAACCCGGCAAGTGGATGATCGTGGAAATCCAAACTTCCCAAATGAGAATCAGAGAATTGTGTTTTTTTTGAATCATAAGCAACACGCAAAAGAATACGTAACAGCCCTGTAGCGGTCAATGGTCAACCCATCAGCCATTGACACTCAACAACGATGTCTACTCACTGTAACAATCATCGAGATGCACATGAACTGCCCCCCATATATGATATATGTGTAATGTGTGCCTATAAATGAAGCCAAGGTCATTACCAATCATACCACACACACACTTTGCAGATCTTAAAGATGATCAGCCATAATCTTACCATTGTTGCCATCATCGCCTTGTTATTTGCCTCTTCATCCCTTTCTGCAAACGCAGTAACATTCAACAAAGCAGACAGAGCTGCTCTCATTGCATTCAAGGACTCCTTCCCTGATGGAAGCTTTTACTCCTCATCTCCAGACTGGTTGGCAAACTCGACCAACGACTGCTGCAACTGGAATTAGGTTCTATGCGACACCACTGGACGTGTCACTTCTTTAGTCCTGTCTGGAAACAGTTTTGATCCTCCTGACATGGATCTCAATGGTTTGTCTATAATCTGCTAGCACTTCTAATTTTCATATATATACCATGCATCATACCTTAACCGCTATTTCCTTATACATATATTAATAATCGCCTCAGGTACGATACCAGCTGTGCTTGGAGATCTAACAGCGCTGAAAACAATACGTTTTGATTACATGCCTGGATTAACGGGACCAATACCACCCCAGATAACTAAACTAAAGACCCTCCAGTCTCTAGTGATATCAAATTGCCAAATCACTGGTTCTGTTCCTGCATTTCTCTCACAGCTTACTTCTATTCAACAAATAGATTTATCCAATAATAAGTTGGTAGGCACAATCCCGCCTTCTCTTGCAGACTTGGTTAACCTCAACACTCTCTCTCTGCATGATAACCAACTTACTGGCACCATCCCTACAAATTTGTTCGGCAAACTATCACAAAATTCCAATGTATTTCTTTACTTATCAAGCAACAAGTTGAAAGGAAGAATACCAAAGTCTTTTGCTGATGTCAACTTTTTTGCCTGCTACTTGGATGACAACAAGTTAGAAGGAGACTTGTCCCTTCTGTTTGGAAGAAACAAGACTATTACCTCTATTTCCATGTACTCCAATAACTTTAGATTTGATCTAACTAATGTTGAGTACCCATTGGCTTTGACTTATTTGGATATAAGCAGAAATGAGATATATGGGAGCATTTCAAATCAGATAACTGAACTGCCTAATTTGACAATGGTCGTGTTTAGTCATAACAATCTGTGTGGGAAGATACCAAGCGGAGGGCATTTCCAAACTTTCCCTCCTGTATACTTTGAACATAACAAATGTCTCTGTGGTGCACCATTGAAGCCATGCACCTAATTGTTTTGTAATAGCTTATATGATAGCTGAAGTAGTATTGAAAGCTGCAAGTCTTCGTGAATGAATAAACATATTTGTATTTTTATACGTCCCTTGTCATCATTTTTTCTTCTTCTGAAGTTATTTATTCCTTGCAGCAAACACAATTTCATATTCCTTTATTTGGTATCCTGGATTTTATACAGACTAGTTTCTTACCTCAAAATTTGTATCACTTTTTGGAAACATGAAATGACCAAATTTTCTCTACGCTTGCTAGAATTTCACGTTTCCTGCATTTCATCCTGTACCCCAAACCAAAGCATGCCCAATCACCATAATTTTTGCATGCTAATTTCGAGATACCGCACCACCGTCAGCCTGCAGCCATCGGCAGCTTCCCACCGACGCACCAACTATATGGCCGTCCTACTCTTAGCCGAAGACATCGTTGCAATCTTTGAATCAGCACCAACAACCAAACCACGCTAGCTCAACAGTTTGTATGGCCCCATTTCAGGAAGAACACAAGCGCATGTTGGAGACGCCTGCCACCGCACCAGTTCGCTCGCGCCATGTTCGCATCGCCGCCTCTCTCTCTCCTCTTGCGTCTCCTGTTAGACCCCGACTTCTTTGTTTGACTTCTGGTGATCCTTGGATCCAAATTGGACATTTTCACCATAGAATTGCACAAAAAAATATGTAGAAGAGACTAGAGATCTGAAAACAGTAATAACAATGAACAAGAAATGATGAGAAACATTATTTCAGCAAATGTTTGACTAATTTGACAGCTTGAAAATTTGTGAGAGAAAAACTCCCCAAACAAACTCAACAACCAGTTCAGTGTAATACAGCCCATATTTATACAAAATACTTACAACTGGGCTGAGATTATTGAGCCTAAAACTTACTTAAAACATATCCAGGCTTATTAAACTGTGATAACCTGTGCAAATGCACCGTCTGATTCTCTGGCTTGATCAATGTCCAGTTATCATGTCTCCAACCATGGGATCTTCCACCATCTCACCAGATTGACAGTTGATCGAGGAGACTAACGTTGACTGGCTGGGCTTGTTAGAAGTATTTGGAAGTAAAGTGTTTGATGATTTTCCTGCACTCATTTCTTTTACACAGGCACTCCCATTCATTAACCTCGACTCTGCTCTTCTCTTTAGTTTAATGGCCAACTGATGGGTGGAAATTACACTCCCCTCCCCTTCAAAAGTTGACCTTGTCTCAAGGTCAAAAGCGGGAAATCTTTTCACTAATTGTTGGGAAACAATGGCTGAGTCGCGGACCAGGTCGTTTTCTTGAAAACGATTCGACGATCTGGTCGGTGGTGCAAAACCAGTTCGTACTTTCGCCGCCGCCTCTAGGATAAAACTGCCTCTCTGAAATTAATAACTGATCTGCTTTGCACAAACAGATCAGTGCAGATTTGCACTTTCGGATTTAACTGCTCGAAAATTTTAATGGCGGTGGAAGAGAAAAACAGTCTTTTTTTTTATCTGTACTCATCTCGTCTAATCTGAAGATAATAATATATAGACGAGAATTAGGTTATTCGAAAATATTGGTCAGTGGAGGAAAATAGGATATGCGAAATACTTGGTCAAAAGTTACCGTTTCAAATTAAATTCGGTTCAGAAATATTTTCCGTAATTAAAAAACGGTTCGAAAAAATCAAGTTTTTCTGGTCTAAAAATATATGTGTCTACACCACATAGCCAAGGGCCAAAGCCCAAGCCCAAGCCCGAACTGAACCGAGCCGGGTCGGTCGGTCGCGCGCGCGTGTATGGTGGTCATGATGCATAGGCTCCCTCATCACAACAAAGCATGTATTGGGAGCCCCAAGGCCCCATCAAAGCTTCTTAGAAACAAGTATAAATACTTGCTTCTTTCATATAATCCCATGATGTGGGACTATTCACATTTAGGAACCATTATACACTTATTTCTATATTTTAAACAATTCACATAAATTTCCAACAATCCCCCACTTGAATTTTTTAAAATATTATCGAGCAGTTTCTAAAAACATAAAACTGTGCATAAACAAAGGTGTCATCCGACTTGAACCTTTGCGTAGTGAATAAGATTCAGTTTTTACTAGAGTGACACGTAGTCTTGAACTATATTCCTGACATCAAACCACACACAATCTTTTCCATAGTGCAATCAAATAAACTCGTGCGTTTATGGCCATGCACGTCTATCCCAGTTTAGTGAACGCTCTAGGAGTTCTGCCCAAAACTCCATAGGAAACGGCCACATTTCCACATTCACATAGGTGAGTCTATCAAGAGTACTCCTGAAGGTAAGTACTCCACTCCAAATAGAGTATAGATCTCATTAAGAGTTTCTATTAACTCATCCTCTAATCACTTCAGGAATACATGCTTCTTAATATACAAATTTAGCATGTTCATCTACTATCACTACATAACTTGTTTTTACCCATTGAACCTAGTTCTTGGGATCTCCAGTCATTTAGGTCGGGTTACCATTGTGCGTGATTCCACTATCTCAGGGCAGTAGTCCCATTCTTTTAGAATTATTAAGGACTTTCTTTTTGGTCAGTCCTTTCGTCAAAGGATCTGCCAAATTATCATCACCTCATATGTGATGTTCTCTAACAATACTGTGTATACGACTATCATTTCTTACCGTTGTAATATCGGTTCTGTTTTCCTTTCAATAGTCGTCGAATTTTTCATCACTATGTATGTGATGTTCCTTTACAGTATTGTGCTTACGACGTCGTTTTCTACCGTTGTTATAACGGTTCTATACTTTTTTTGTAATAGTCGCGGAACTATCACAATCGATTACACCACTGGTGTCTATTTTTCCATATAGGGATCTCAACTAGCAGATTTCTTTAGTTTTTCTGCTTCTTTACTAGCTGTGGCTAGTGCTATTATCTCAGTCACTATAGTATACTGAGTCAAGATATTCTGTTTCTTAGATTTCCAAGAAACAGTTCTTCCAGCGATGCTAAATATATAGACACTGGTCGCAATAGAGTCATCAGATAAAGTATTCCAGTCTGCATCAGAATATCCTTAAGTACAACTGGAAACTTTTTCATAATGTAATCCAAGGTTCATAGTTTGTTTAAGGTATCTCATGACATTTTCAATAGCATGTCAGTGCTCTATACTAGATCTACTAATAAACCTGCACAATTATCCCACGATATAGGCAATGTCGGGTCTAGTACAATCAATGGCATATCAAAGATTGCCAATGATGCTCGCATAATCAGACTGTCTTACACCTTCGTCAGTGTTCTTAAATAACTTTACACTGTGATCATATGGGGTATTTGCATATTTACAGTCTAAATAATTATATTTCTTTAGTATCTTCTCAATGTAATAAGATCGATCCAAAGAAATTCTCTTTTCTGACCTAGTAATTTCAATACCAAGGATACACTCGTCTCACCTAGATATTTCATATCAAAATTGGCACTCAATAAGGATTTGACTTAATTTATGGCATGAATGTTTGACCCAAAGATGAATAGGTCATCTACATAATAGTGCAAATGTCATTCTCGGATTTGTAATAAATGCATTTGTCACTTTCATTAGCTTTAAAACCATGTGAAATGATTAAAGTTCTCAAATTTTTCATGCCATTGTTAAAGTTCTTGTTTTAAACCATATAATGATTTATCTAATTTGCATATTTTATGTCTTTAACCATGTACTACAAATCCTTCAGACTGGTCTATATAAATTTCTTCGTCTAATTCACCATTTTAAAAAAACCGTTTTAACATCCATTTGGTATCTTAGTAAATTATAAATGCAAGGAAGTGAAATTAATACCCGAATGGATGTTATTCTAGTCACATGTGAGAAATTGTCGAAGAAATGTATATTTTCTTTTTATTTAAAATCTTTAGCTACTGATCGTGCTTTATATTTATTAACAGTGCCATCAGGTTTTAATTTTCCTTTAAATACTCATTTACAGCCTATAGATTTACATCCAGAGGGTAAATCTGTCAAATGCCAAGTCTTATTGGATTCTAGAGAATCAATCTCATCATTTATAGCCTCTCGCCAAAAATCGGCGTCTTAAATAAGATAAGGCCTCTTAGAGGTTTAAGTGATCCTCCTCTATAGTGAAAGCATAAAAATCTGAATCAAATCTTTTACGATTCTCGCTCTTTTACTTCGTCTAGGTTCAACTTCAGAACTTTTATTAAGTTCTGTTCTAATAGGCATACTTGATGTGCCCCCACTATTCCTTAATT
Source organism: Allium sativum (assembly GCA_030737875.1). Classification (NCBI taxonomy): domain Eukaryota; kingdom Viridiplantae; phylum Streptophyta; class Magnoliopsida; order Asparagales; family Amaryllidaceae; genus Allium; species Allium sativum. The sequence continues at coordinate 577,458,186 of CM060915.1, read as the reverse complement.
TAAAAGGAAATTTCGTTTCATAAAAAATTGGCATCATTTGATTCAGATTATATTATGTGTATTTAGATCATAAATCCTGTATGCTTTGCTATTAACAGCATAGCTAATAAATACACATTCGTATGATTTACTTGCCAGTTTTATTTTCTTAGGGTCTGGAATGCGAACATATGCTAAGCAACCCCAAGTTCTAAAGTATGACATATTGGATTTATATTTCTTTTAAAATTTCATAATGCGAAATTTTATTCTTAGATATGGGGATTCTATTCAGAACATAACGTACAGTCTATAAAATATCACCCCACTAATGTTATGCTGCACTAAAATTTAATAAAATGACAATTACTAATTCGGTAAAGGTCCTATTTTTTTTTTCAGCTTTACCATTCATTTCAGGTGAATAGGGTGCAGTTCTCTTATGTACAATATATCACATAAAAAATTCAGAATAGAATTTGATTCGTATTCTGTTCCTCTATCACTATGTAGTCTCTTAATTTTCTTATTTGCTTGATTTCAATTTTGAATGTTTTCAAACATATCAAATGCATCACATCTTTAAAAATCAATGTCTTTCCAATCATATGTTTTATTTTCATATTACCAGTCTTTTCAGCTTAAGTGGTGTGAGGATCTCACAACACACTTTCTGATCATCAGCAACCGTGTATATTGTGAATATATCACGATCATAGCAAACATGGAGAGAAACACCAATGTCTACCCACCAACCCTCTGATTCACCAACAAGGCGAATCTCAGTAATCATAGCCGTAAGAGGCTCCTCAGTCAGGTTATCCTGCGGTGCAGTGCCTGGCCTGTTCCAAAACATTCGTGTCATATGATCTGGTTTTCTACAGTTGTATTCTAGAATAACTGTCCAGAATCATTCATTTGGGTTGATTGCTGCTGTCATTTATGGTTTCCTTGCGGATTCCATTCTGTTATTTACTGGTCGGTTGTTGATGCTTACTATTTTTTAAAGATGTTCATATGTTAATAATTTATATTTTCTCATAGGAAAATATTTATAAACTCAGAGACTAACATAAATTGTTCACATGTATGCAACAAAGGTGTTCTATATTCTACCTTTTCACTTGTATGCATATAAACTATGTCAATTTATTTGATGCAAAAAAGTCATTCATCCAATTAATGTGAATTCTTAAGGACATTATCAAATAACATACACATTCTATTAATGTCAATTTTTTAGTGACATTTCCCAATATTATATGTGTTCTATTAATGTCAATTTTAATGACATTTCTATATAATCATATGCATTTCACTAATGCCCAAATTTTAATGACATTTTCCAAATAAGATGCATATATGTGCCATGGATTTCCATAATAATTCATTTTAAATACACATATTCAACAAAATTATCATGGTGAAAAAGAATCATTTGAATTTGCATACAGAATATAATTCATCCTTTGAGTGATCATTATTGCTTGTCATCATAATTGCAATATCAACAGCTAGTCATTTCTATTTCTTCTACCCTACATCAATAATCTCCAAACTGCTTAATTAGATTGGTCTGCAAACATATTTAAATGTAAAAACCAGCCTGCATAATTTATCCACATTCTTCATGACATGTAGGACTCTACACTGCATTAAACAGTAAGTCTTCATGACATCCTATTAAATAAATGTAGTGAACCTAGTGCTTTGATGTCATGAAGTTCTGAGCATAGCAGGTTATGAGTTTTACTAAAAGCATGGAGTTATTAGATGTCAAAGTTACCAAGATAAGCTAGGTTCAGAATATGCAATGACTTCGATGGGTAGAATAAAAATTAGGAGTAAATAAATAAATAACCTCAGTCTTTGCTTAGAACCGCCACACCACAATGTTGAGAGCAACCAGCGGAACTAGTATCGGCAGTCTGAGAAAAGATCATGTTCTTCCGAAGTAGCTAAAACCAAAGCGAGCTTCGTCTCATCATAAGCCAGACCGGAACTACCTTTGAATCCGGCGAACTCTTTCCCATCTGAACAAGAATGTCTATTTCTTCAAAGGACCGAAGTGCGCTGGATTTGTTGGTCGGCAAATATGAACGAGGGCAAACGAAGCCATTGTTTCACGAATCGTCTTCAAATTGTTGGGAAACAATGGCTGAGTCGCGGACCATGTCGCTTTCTTGAAGACGTTTCGGCGATCTGGTTGGTGGTGCAAAACCAGTTCGTACTTTCGCCGCCGCCTCTAGGATAAAGCTGCCTCTCTGAAATTAATAACTGATCTGCTTTGCACAAACAGATCAGTGCAGATTTGCACTTTCGGATTTAACTGCTCGAAAATTTTAATGGCGGTGGAAGAGAAAAACATGTTTTTTTTTTATCTGTACTCATCTCGTCTAATCTGAAGATAATAATATATAGACGAGGATTAGGTTATTCGAAAATATTGGTCAGTGGAGGAAAATAGGATCTGCGAAATACTTGGTCAAAAGTTTACCGTTTCAAATTAAATTCGGTTCAGAAATATTTTCCGTAATTAAAAAACGGTTCGAAAAAATCAAGTTTTTCTGGTCTAAAAATATAAGTGTCTACACCACATAGCCAAGGCCCAAAGCCCAAGCCCGAACCGAACCGAGCCAGGCCGGGTCGGTCGGTTTGTCGCGCGCGCGTGTGTGGTGGTCATGATGCATGGGCTCCCTCCTCACAACAAAGCATGTATTGGGAGCCCCAAGGCCCCATCAAAGCTTCTTAAAAACAAGTATAAATACTTGCTTCTTTCATATAATCCCATGATGTGGGACTATTCACATTTAGGAGCCATTATACACTTATTTCTATATTTTAAACAATTCACATAAATTTCCAACACTAATGGCCAATAATCCTCCCATGTTGCCTCCTCCAAACTTCGTTGTTTCCATTTTACCAATACCTGAACTACTGCACTGTTTTCATTTGGAAAAATGCGTCTATACAAGATCAGTTCAGGCTCATCTACAATTTCTTCAATGAACGTAGGATCACATTGCTGTATTATCACTCCCCGACCAGCTCTCTTTTTTTAATTGCGATACATGAAACACCGGATGGATTCATGCATTCTTGGGGAGTTCCAATTCATAAGCAACAGCCCTAATTTTTTGAACAATTTTGTAAGGCCCATAAAATTTTGGTGATAATTTTGTGGTTTTTGTGAAACTTACCGAAATCTGTCGATAAGGTTGTAATTTGAGATAGACCCAATCTCCCTCTTGAAACTGCCTCTCACTTCTCTTCGTGTCTGCGTATCGTTTCATTCGCTCTTGCGTTAACTTCAAACTGTCTCTTAGCATCTGTAGCACAATATCCCTCGAATAAAGCATTTCTTCCACTTGCGGCACAACTGCAGTTTTTGGCACATAAGATAGTAGGGTTGGAGGCAGAATTCCATACATAGCAGCGTAGGGAGTCATGTTAATCGAGCTCTGCCACGATGTGTTATACCAGTATTCAGTAGTGGTGATCCACTTACTCCATTCTTGTGGTTTGTAGCACACAAAACAGCGCAAATAGCGCTCTAATATTTTATTAATTGCCTCTGTCTGGCCATCCAATTGCGGATGGTATGCTGAACTCATCTTCAATGTGCAGCCTTGCAATTTCATCAGTTCCTGCCAGAAAGAACTAGTAAAAATAGCATCTCTATCTGAAACGATACTCTGCGGCATTCCAAGTAGTTTGTAGACCCCATCAAAGAAGATTTGAGCAACATGTGCTGCAGTATAAGGGTGCTTCAAGGGAGAAAAGTGAACATACTTCGATAATCTGTCCACAACCACGAATATAGCTGTGTATTTATAGCTTTTAGGAAGACTGACTATAAAATCCATCGAAATATCTCTCCATATTACTTCAGGAATCGGTAATGGTTGTAAGAGACCTGGAATGTGAACATTCTCATGCTTATTGCGTTGACAAATATCACATTCCTTTATGTATTTCTCTATATCAGTTTTCATACCTTTCCAGTAGAACACCTGTTTGATTCGGTGCTTTGTTTCTCGTACCAGCATGTCCTCCAAGTGGTGTTGCATGGTATTCATTCAAGAGTACTTTAATAATTTCCTTGCAATCTTCAGGCAACAACAGTCTATTTTTATGGTATATAAAATTGTCAATCATCTTGTACTTGTCATTCAATTTCCCTTCTAGTAACTTGGTCTTCATAGTCTGATATATACTTGACGCTTCCAGTGATTTTTTTAGTTAACTCAACCAGCTGCCTTCTATCGTAGTAATAGCTTGAAATTGACTGTGGTTGATCTCTCCTTTCATATTTTCCGATAACTTGGATAATGATTCAGCAGCTTTGTTCTCATTACCCTTTTTATACTCAACCTTATAATCGAACCCATGCAACTTCGCTAACCATTTGCCTTGTATCCCTGTTGTCAACCTTTGCGAGAGTAGGTGCCTTAAACTATGATGATCAGTACGTATAGTAAAACTTCTTCCCAAAAGATACTGTGCCCATTTTTTTGTAGCCAACAATACTGCCAAGAGCTCCTTCTCGTATGTCGATAGTGCCATATTTTTGCCATTCAAAGCTTGACTCAAATAAGCAATGGGTCTTCCTTCTTGTGTTAGTACAACTCATATTCCCACACCACTTGAATCACATTCCACCACGAATTCCTTTTCGAAGTCTGGCAAACTCAATACTGGTGGGGATAATAAGCAGTTTTTTAACTGGTTGAAAGATAGAATGGCTTGTTCATCCCAATGAAAGGAATTCTTCTTTAACAAGTTGGTGAGTGGTTTTGCTATCAGTCCATAATGCTTTATAAATTTTCTGTAATAACCGGTAAGTCCAAGAAATCCCCTCAGCTCCTTCAGTGTTTTTGGTTGTGGTCATTCCTTCACTACCTTTAATTTTCCAGGGTCCACTGTGGTGCCATTTTTTGTAATAACATGCCCTACACATGTGATCTGATTTTGAGCAAAGGAACACTTCAAAAGCTTGATTATTAACTGATTATCCTTTATTACCTACAATGTCAAGGATAGGTGTTGCAAATGCTCAGACATGGTCTGGCTATAGATTAGTATATCATCGAAAAAACTAAAAGAAATTTTCTTAAATAAGGTTTGGAAATTTCATTCATAAGAGACTGGAAAGTAGATGGTGCATTGGACAAACCAAATGGCATGACTACAAATTCATAGTGTCTTTCGTGTGTTCTAAAAGCGGTTTTGTGTATGTCTTGTGGATGCATACGGATTTGGCGATAATCTGATTTAAGATCTAGCTTTGTAAAATAAACAGATCCATACAACTCATCTAATAAATCATCTATTGAAGGAATAGGATACTTGTTTTTCATAGTTTGCTTGTTGAGTGCTCTAAAATCGACACACATTCTCCATGAGCCATCTTTCTTCCTCACCATTGTTGTGCAAAATTTACTCTGATACCAAACTGTTTGATTTTGGCGCGCAGCGGAAGCTTGACAAAAAATGCCAAGAAAAATAGGATCTTTATCACCCAATCACTTGAAGATGAATTTGATTGAAAAAACAAAAAACACAAATAATATCGGAAATATGAGCATACGATATTCCATCCAACCACCCTCTTTATTGATTTACTAATAAAAAATTGTTTACAATCGATCTCAACTATCGTTACAAACAATTACAACTTGAACCAATTACCTTATTGATAAATAGGTAGAGAATATCTAATGGCTAAATAATTTGAAGGAGAACACTCAATTTGGAATAGCTAGAATGATCACTCTTGGTGGCTCTCAGCCACACCTAGGTGGCTCTCACCCACACCTAATGAAGATGTTAGCTAAACCTTTTTATAGAGAGACTAGCTTTATGTCCAGGAAAACTTGGCATTCAAATTATCTTCATATATGTTATAAAACTATTTGGATAAGCACCAAATATCCTTGTAATAAATGTCCATAAATATCTCTCCATAAAATCTAGTACCAAATCCCTTCATCAAATCTAGCACCAAATCTCTTCTCAAATCTAGCGCCAAATCTCTCCATAAAATCTAGCAACAAATCTCTCCATAAAATATGTAAGATTATTTGTTGCCCAAAATTGTGATTTGCGTATCACCAATTTCAACACTCCACCTTGATACCAAATCACAACATCTCCTCCACTCAAACAATAGCCCCTTAGCTTTCACTTTCAACCTCTTCTTTCTCAATTAATATCATCTCGATTTTAACGGCTACGAGATAAAACCATCATGTCTTCTCTTCAAGTCCAGGCTCAATTGACTTACAGGCTCAATCACACCTTCTTGATTTCATCAGGCCACAAGATTACCTAATTGATTTATAGGCTCAATCACACCTCCTCTTTATCGATATACACCTACCACTTGATCCCTCTTCATCTACATGGATCCCTCGAGAATTATCAACGTGAAGACAACAATCGATAACATGATCCTTAACGGATCCTCAGCAGTGATCAAAACCTACCTCTCCACCTTGCTGCGGAATAGGTTTTTCATTCCAAATTCTCAAAATCTCCTACTCCACTATAGCCATCTATGAAAGCAACATCATCTCCGACATCTACAATCTTCAATCCAAAATCACTCCAAGCTATGCGATGAACTGGGCTCTGATACCAAATTGTTAGGGTTTTGTGCGCAGCGGAAGCTTGACAAAACACCAAGAAAAATAGGATCTTTTTCACCCAATCACTTGAAGATGAATTTGATTGAAAAATAAAAAAACAACACAAATAATATCGGAAATATGAGCACATGATATTCCACCCAACCACCCTCTTTATTGATTCACTAATAAAAAATTGTTTATAATCGATCTCAACTATCGTTACAAACAATTACAACTTGAACCAATAACCTTATTGAGAAATAGGTAGAGAATATCTAATGGCTAAATAATTTGAAGGAGAACACTCAATTTGGAATAGCTAGAATGATCACTCTTGGTGGCTCTCAGCCACACCTTGATGGCTCTCACCCACACCTAATGAAGATGTTAGCTAGCCCTTTTTATAGAGAGAATTGTTTCATGTCCAAGAAAACTTGGCATCCAAATTATCTTCATATATGTTATAAAACTATTCGGATAAGCACCAAATATCCTTGTAATATGTCCACAAATATAACAACCAATATCTCTCCATAAAATCTAGCACCAAATATCTTCATCAAATCTAGCACCAATTCTCTTCTCAAATCTAGCGCCAAATCTCTCCATAAAATCTAGCAACAAATCTCTCCATAAAATATGTAAGATTATTTATTGCTCAAAATTGTGATTTGCGTATCACCAATTTCAACAACCATCACCACTGGCGATGAATACTCACTCATACTAGGTCTGATCAGCCCAGCTTCTAACATCTCTCTGACCAGTTTTTCTAATTCATTCTTAATATGATAAGAATGCCTATATGGTCGTAGACATACAAGTTTTGATTCAGGGATGAGTGGTATTTTGTGGTAACATTCATGCGATGGGGGAAGGCAATTGCTGGGTTGACTAACAGTAGGATATTTCTGTAGTAATTGTTGAATTTCCGATGGTATTGCTTGGTTTTCCTGAACTGGTTTACCCTGTAATTCCCTTGAACATAATAAGAGAGTTACCTGACAATGCAAACTTTCCTTCATTATGCTTCGACTGTCAATCACCTTGTTTTTATTTTCAATACCCTGCCACACATAATCAATTTCCTTCCAACGAAATTTGATTTGCAATTTTGAGAAGTTGAAAGATATTTCTCCAAGCTCTTTCATCCACTGTGCACCGAGTACCATTTGACAACCTTCTAATGGCACAATTAACAGATCCACTGGCATTGAACAACCCTGACACTTGAATGTAACCCCCTTGCATAAACCCTTACCTTGTATTTTTTTTACCTCATTGGCTACTTGCACTACATACTCAGCCGTTTCTTGTATGTGCAGATTCAGTTTTTTGGACAGTTCTGTGTTGAGAAAACTGTGGGTTGAACCGGAGTCGATGAGTACTTCTACCAACTGATTGTTGATGTATCCCCTAACACGAATTGTAGACATGATAGGGATGCTACACATGGCACTTAAAGTTATAACATAGGACTGTTCTTCATTTTCTTTCCGTTTGCGGATGTAGTTTGAACTATTGTATCAGCATCTTGGTCATTTTATTCTTCGAAATCATCAATTTCTTCATGACCTTCATTTCCATCGTCGTTATGTAGAGACATCACTCCCTCTATTATGTAGATGTGCTTGGTTTTGCATTCATGGTCGGGGTGCCATTTTCATTACATCCAAAGCACAAGTTCTTTCTTCTTCTCCCCAGTATTTCTTGAGGAGTGAGTAGGGCTGTATATCGGACTGGACAGTCCGTTGTCCGGCTCGGTCCGAAGCTATAAGGTGTCCAGTCCGTGTCCGTCTGATTCTCTTATAGGACAGAGCTTGGACACACTAGTGTTCGGTCCGATCTAAAATGTTTGATGTTTTTCTATTATCCAAGGCTATATCGGACAGGACAGTCCGTTGTCCGGCTCCGTCCGAGGCTATATGATGTCCGGTCCGTGTTCGTCTGAATTCTTATGGGACAGAGCTTGGACACACCTCCGTTCAGTCCGGTCCGACCCGTTTACACCCCTAGGAGTGAGGCCTTTCTTTTTTGCATTTATATCTTTGCTGGTTACCTCTTTTTTAACATTTCCTTTCACAACAGTGTTCTTGAAAGATTTGCTCGCCTTGGCTTTCTTTTTATTCAATATTTTACATTCAAACACCTTTGCTAAACTCACGGCTTGCTTGAAATCAATAGGGTGTAATGCCAATACATCAAACTTAATCTCGTCTTTAAGCCTATCAACGAACTTTTCTAGCGTAAATTGATCGGAAAGTGCATCACACATGCCTGTAAATGCTCATATTGTGTTAAATAGGCCGCAACAGTAGAGGTTTGTTTAAGGTTGGAAATGGCACTGTATGTTTTCAGAAATTCCTCAGGAGCAAACCTAATTAATATTTCATCTTTAAAAACCCTCCAATTTTCATAGTCTTTAACTTTCTTAACGAGCTAACTATACCATTTCCTAGCATCTTCACGTAAACGGAATGAACTCGTGGGTACAAATTCATTTTCAGGAGTATGATGATATTTAAACAAATGTTCGACTTGATTAATTCATTCAACAACCTCACTGTCCCCATTATATGTCGGAAAATCCAGTTTTATCACTGTGCTTTGGAGCAGTTTTGGGGGATTTTGAGAATTTATGGGAACAACCTGTGCATTCATATTATTATTATTTGCAGATGTATGTTCAGAGTATACCTGATTAGGAACTGCAGTAGACGATGATTCTTGAATTTGTCTTGCTTGATTCCGCTGAGCAGGAGGAATATATGGAGCTTTAGGATTTACCGCTTGATATTTAAATCTCTGAATTATTTAGGGGCTGCTCTTTGGTCCTTAACGGACCATTTCTTCTACGGACGCGTCCGTTCAGAAATGGTCCATTAAGGACCGTTAGGCCAACGGCTCGAATTGGAGTCGTTGGGTACCAACGCGTCGGACGCGTCTGTACCCAATGGCTCCAATTCGACTCGTTGGGCACCAACCCCTCCTCTTCTATAAAATCCCACCCTCCTCCATTCCTTCTTCTACCCCAAAATCATCTTCTACTTCTCTAAACACTACAGATAGTTGCAGATCCCAACAAGGCAGATATATTCAATCTCTTAAACGATGACGATGCAATACCATGGATGACATTTGAGACAAAGAGCAATCAACTTTCTGCTCACTACAAGTACTTTCTGATCAAGAACGAACCAAGCAACGATTAGGAATCATACTATTATTTCTGTTTTGTATTTCTACAGTAAATCACTTTCTGTACTGTTTTTATGTAATGAACCGTTATGTTTTGTTAACTGTGTTATTCTGCAATAATTATAATGTTATGTTTAATCGGTAATTAGTTAAATTACAAAATATAAATAAAATACTCCGCTTAAACCGCCAAACGCATGATCCGCTAACTACCATTCTCCGCTATAATTCTCTGCTTCCGCTTGCAAAGAACACACCCTTAGCAATGTTATTCAAAGTTTCTTGCATTGTATCCATCCTAGAGAAGACTTCATGAATTGATTCTTGTGACTCGCGGATATTCAAAGCCGTTTGTGCGTTAATTAGGTCTTGCCTGGAATCATTACGTGGAAATTCATCGTCGACGTCGCCAGTTTTGTCATCTCGATCCTCATCTAGGTTTTCATGTAGATCCGAATCATCTGGCACCGATACCAATGTGTTAGGCCCCGACTTCTTTGTTTGACTTCTGGTGATCATTAGATCCAAATTGGACATTTTCACCATAGAATTGCACAAAAAAAATATGTAGAAGAGATGAGAGATCTGAAAACCGTAATAACAATGAACGAGAAATGACGAGAAACTTATTTCTTTATTTCAGCAAATGTTTGACTAATTTGACAGCTTGAAAATTTGTGAGAGAAAAACTTCCCAAACAAACTCAACAACCACTTCACTGTAAATGTGTAATACAACCCATATTTATACAAAATACTTACAATTGGGCTGAGATTATTGGGCCTAAAACTTACTTAAAACATATGCAGACTTATTAAACTGTGATAACCTGTGTAAATGCATCGTCTGAATCTCTGGCTTGATCAACGACCAGTTATCATGTCTTCAACCATGGGATCTTCCACCATCTCACCAGATTGACAGTTGATCGAGGAGACTAACGTTACTGGCTGGGCTTGTTACAAGTATTTGGAAGTAAAGTGTTTGATGATTTTTCCTGCACTCATTTCTTTTACACAAACAATCCCATTCATTAACCTCGACTCTGCTCTTCTCTTTAGTTTAATGGCCAACTGATGGGTGGACATTACATCTCCTTCATGTCAATCCATTCCATGAATTATTTTTCCCCGATTGCCGATTTGATTTAGGGGACAAAATTTCAGTTTTGGAGATATGTAATTGGCTGGAACGGTTCAGAGTAAAATTTTGGGGTTTAGCTTATAATTTCAGTAATTTTATATTCATTTTATTTTACTGATAAGTACGGGTGGCCCAGGTCGAATTGATGCGGTTTGGAGGTCAAACTACTTCCGCACCGCATTAAACGGTTGATCAAAAAATATAATCTATTATACTGCTTGTTTAAATGATCGGCTTCGATTCGGTTTTAATATAATGTGATGCTAAGAGCATCCCAATTTCCTCTTTTTAATACCACAACTAAAAAATTAAAACATAATAAATTTTCTATACTTTCTAATACCACATTGATCTCTTTCTAATCTCTCACTCGACCATTGGTTGTCGAAATAATCACGTATTCAACTCTAATCTAAAACTCTAATTCGTTCATTTCTTTACCGCCAATGCTTTTCACGACTTTAAAAATTCAACTTCACTTCTTCTTCTATTTTGCTAAATTCGATCTTTACTCCCAACTTTTTTATTTGCAACCACTTACTCCTGTAGTAGCGTAGAATTCGATGCAGAAAAGAAGGATGAACACGTCGAAAACAAAAATCACGACAGTCTAGGGTTTTTGATAGAGAAAGAATGGATGAATTGAAGTTAGAGGGTGAAATATGTATAAACGGTGGCAGCCCCTATTTTTTAATGTGTGGTATTAGGAAGAATGGAAGGGTATTTTTGTGGTATTTTTTAGTTGTGGTAATGGAAGAGGAAGGGTGCCCTTAGCACCACACTTAATATATTACGTTTCAGTTTTGGTTCGGTCTGCTTTGAACCCATATTAAATATGAAATAAGATAATTTTTTCCAATAACAATCAATTTGCAACTATGTCATGCAGTGTAACCTAAAGGGTAAAGCATACAATGTTATCAAAAATTGAAAGATTGGTTTCTAACTATATAAATACTTCAATTTTACATTTAATGACTAGTGAGATTGTTTTAATACATTGACCAAACATCAATTTTAATCAATGCATAAACATTAAATAAGATAACTCAAATAAGATTATAACTCGGCATATATCCAAAAAAAGATATAGAAACTGTTATACTAAAACTATAACTTTCTTCTTTGTGATAACGATTATTATTATTATAACAACATAGATATAGATTGTTAAAATCAATAATTAGATAGGAATTAGCTATATTTTTATCATAAGATTGTTAGTGCAACTATTCGGTTCGGTCCGGTTTAATTCGGTTGGGTCAACAACTGAAACTGCAAACGGACTATATCGTTCCGAGTCGGTCCGGTTTGGAGTATCTACTTTTAAGAGAAGATTCAGTCCAGTTTTCCGCACCACTTTTACGGTTCGGTGCGGGAGATTTCCGTATGGCGGTGCGGTTTATGCTCACCGCTACTTTTAAGCATATTGAATTGTAAATCCATTCCACGCTTAATTTAAACTAACTTATATTTCCATTTTGTAAATTATATTCCAATAATTGGTATTTTATTAATAAAATATTTGTTCATTTTTATTTTATTTTTCATCGTATCAACGTAAAGTAATTTTATTTTCAATTGTTTCAATCATTTAAAACATAAAAAATTTCAAGTTTATTCATTTAACGTAAAGTTAGTTTTTATTTTATTGTTATCTCTTCATCTTAATGTAAAGTTTATTTTTTTTATTATTATTCATCTTAATTTTCTTAGTTAAATGTCAATGCATCCTTTATTAGTTCTTGTATTTATATATATATACTAGAATAATGTAAATACAAAAATATTTTAAATAAATTAAGTCGCCATAATTTTCAATATTTTTCCTTAGATCTAAAATCTATTATGTTATGGAAGATATTTTTTCCAAACTACAATGTTAAATATGATGACCCTTCATGTTTTAAAACTATTATAAAATATGATTAGTTAAAAATAATAATATAAATCTGTAATAAAATGTGTATAACATGGTTAATTTGAAAATCTGAACAAACTATGTTTGTTTTGCTTTAGTTAAAAGCTGATAATGCAATATGCTCATGTTATTAAAATTCAACACTACAAAATTGGAAATAAATATGAACCTCGTTTTTACCATTCTCTTGATGAGATGAACAGCAAAACAAGATTGATAACATATTACACTAGCAATTTAGATGCAAAAATCTCATTACTTTATCATTTGATATTTAATCCCAAGTTGTGTATGTGTGTATATAATATATAATAGAATGAATTTACTTACATGTTTATTCATGTACATGCCTACATATTATCAAAATTTATAAGTAAACCAACTTCAGACAGTAAGGATCATGCCAAATAATATTACCAATTTACCAGTGCAATATATAATTGAACTAAATAATTTTGATTACTATATATATATATATACATATATATATATATATATATTGTAACAACCCGTATTTTTGAATAACATGTTATAACATAAATGGAGGCAGAATTAAATTATAAAATCTGAATCAAGGGAAACGGGCTGTGCCATTGCGTTCGTCTCGGAAAAATACGCGAAATAGAGTCCGAGTTTTCGAAAATCGGAGTCCGTATGACCAAGATATGGCCTCGCGAAGTTTCACGAAAAATTCACAAATTAAAGTATACTTAATTAAGTGAAATGGGTTGCGCAGAGAAATATATATATATTGATATATATATATATATATATAATTGAAAATTAAATAAATAAATATGCAAAAATGTTCAAAACAGCGAATTGGGAGAGGGGAATAACCGAACCGGCCGATTTTTGAGGTCGACCCAAGCCCGCTGGGTCGACTAGGGGTTAATCCAGGGTGTTTGGCTGTCAACCCGTGGGCCGATTCGCTCAAATGCAGATTTTGCATTTGAATGGTTCTCATGGTTCAGCTTTAATCTAAAGGCCCTAGATGGTTCCTACACTTGACTTCTTCCCCAAGACATGCTTTGATGGCTTGGATTGAATCTAGGGTTAATACTATGGCTAATATTACCCTAATCTTCTATAAAAAGGACCTAACACCTAGCCTAAATCATCATTATTCATTCCTACAACTAAACTATGTCAAAATTATTCCTCTCATGGCCTCCACTCTCATGCTAAAATTCCTAAGTTTATTTCTATAAGAGATTTTGAGTGCATACAAGTATTTTCAAGCTTGTATGAGTGTTCTTAGTTTGCATTCAAGTCAAGTTGCAACATTTCTATTACAAAGCAAGGGTTTTTATTGATTTGGCTCAAGGGTTTTCATTTGGAGCTTGCATATTTGGGTTTTTGGTGCTTGCATAAGGGCTTCGTCTCAATCTTTATAATAAATAATTATTTGTGTCTTCATAGCATTGTAAGCCCTTTTCTACTTTCTTTTTATTGAACTCTAAAGTTAAATGAATGATGCAAGTTTGGGGTTGATCATTATGATATGCAAGTTTGGTTGATCATTATATGCAAGTTTGGTTGATCATTATATGCAAGTTTGGTTGATCACTATATGCAAGTTTGGTTGATCATTATATGCAAGTTTGGTTGATCATTATGCAAGTTATGTATGACACGTGTTATCATGTTATGCAAGTTTGGGTTGATCATTATACACATGTTATCATGTTATGCAAGTTAAACTTGAGTTTATGGCCTTAAAGCTTCAAGATTTATGTCACTACGCCATAGATGGCCTACGCCAACCCCAGAGAAATGACGCAGTAGGTGCCAAATAGTGTTGCTGCAGGCAAAAAATGATCTGTGACAACACTTTTTTGGGGTTGCCTTTTGCCGCGTTGCCTTAGAGTGAAAGGCAACACATTTTCGATCCTAAGGCAACATCAGCACAGTTGTTGCCGCATGTACTAAATTTACAAAAATGTGGGACCCACTATAATCTGTGACCCGTGTTTACGGAATCGCCACGAAAATCTGTAGCCCGGGTCCACGAAATCCAGTTGTGGGGCCCACATGCATAAATTTATAGCAACAATTTTGCCACCCAATGGCAACACTATATCATAGCTATGGCAACATTTAACATCACATACTGCAACATTATATCATATATATGGCAACATAACATCAAACTGAAATTTACAAAGAACTTTTTATTTCAAATTAACCAGGGAACACTAGTACGTAGTCAACTACAAAATAACAAAACGTAGCCACTAAGTTCAATTTTACAAACATTTCAAAAACAAACACACAGCAAGTCCTAAATTCATGTTTACATAAAACTAAAACAGTTTCAAAATATAGCACAAGCCTTCAATGCGTTCAATGCCTCTACTGCATCGTACCTCTAGTGCCTTCATTAACAAAAGTTCTTGAAAATCCTCATCACTGCCTCCTTCACCTGCATACATAAGTTGCATTTCAGCACAAAATAAGAGGTATGCATGCCTGAATTGCATTTCAGCACAAAGTATGGTCATAGTATAACTGAGTTTCCTTTCAGCACAAACTGAGTTTCATAACTGAATTCCATTTGCATCAGTATAACATAGTATACTGATCTAAACAATGTGTATAAAAGTGTACTGATCTAAACAATGTGTGAGTTACATAACTGATCTAAACAATGTGGATACAAGTGTACTGATCTAAAACATAACTGAGTGACATAACTGATCAATGTGTATACAAGTGTATACTGATCTAAACAATGTGTATACAAGTGCATACTAATCTGCAATGTGGCAAAAATTATCACTAATCTACAATGTGGCAAAACTTAAAATTATACCTGAAAACTGCCCATGCATGCTATTTCATGTTACTTCACTGCTCTACACTGCCATAACAACACACAAAAGAACTCCAAACATGATCCAAGATATAGCTAAAGCTTTTGCAAAGAATTTTTCTCCTGTCTCGTGTTTTCCACAGTCAATGCGCATTAGGGCCAACTCTTCCTTCAAATCTGCCACCAATTCATCGGCTTTTACCCTCTTTTGCTTTTGCTTCTGCAGCTTTTCTTCAATTGTCTTCTTTTCCATGAGCAATTGCAATATAGTCTTTTCTTTTTCCATCAATTTAACACTAGTATCATCCAATTCAGAATTGTTGTTGATTTCGTACACTTCGTCATGCCACATAAAATACCCGCAATCGCCAATCTGCACATACATTAAATTCTCGAGTAAAATCCGCAACAAAAAAAAAACCTAATTTATACTTACCGGCCACATGGAGCAACCAAAAAATTTCTTCCCCGCATTCGACCCCACCTTTACAGTCCTCAACTTTGCTGGGATATTGTGGTGGCAGTTCTTTCTCGCAGCCGCTGTTGACGAATTTGAAGTTGAAATTGATGTCCGCATCATGCAATATTCAGTGATATCCGCAGTCCTGAAACATCAATTACATTCCTGAAACATCAACATAAAACAAATTTGTGACTGACGTGTACTCTTATAAGTACCAACAAAGATTGCATAAATGTGGATATGATAAATGCACTGTGTACTATATGACATCTAACAAGGCTAAATAAACAAACACTTACGATTAAGGGCCTTGGGAGCGAAAGTGCCTCTCTGAATTTGGCATTGTCCCATAGTGCCCGGTGGAACATTATCCGGCGAACTTTTGTGCTCAAAAGCATTGTCACATTCTACCTCCATTCCCCGGACAATGTTCCACCAGGCAGTATGGTGGACAACAAAATCTAACACCCAAAGAATTACGATTTCTACTTGTGCTCACAAGGTGGAATGATAGGCACAACCCAAAGAAGTACTTTTGTGAAACAACATATTTAACGATGTAGGTTTGAGGAAAAAAAGACTTAAATGGCTAGTGAATCCCTTCATGTTAAGCCTAAAACAGATTAGCCTAAAAAATGAATGTACAGACTGACGAAGTACAACACTATGGATCATCGAAAAAAGGTAAGTTAAGATCAAAAAATTCGTTTACAGTACCTTAGGGTAATGAAAGTAGATCAACAGCGAAGCAATTTCATGCAAAATCGGATCTTTATTTGGTAGCGAACAACGTAATTAGTGGTTGCCTCGTCGAATTTTGCTGCAGTGATAACTAAAATGATAGGAGAAGGAAGAAGAGGTTTTTTTTGAGAGGAAGGCGAATTTAGGGAAGAAGAAGGGCAACAAGAATTGGGATTCCCTGCGATATGAATTGGGATTTTAGTTTAGGGTTCGAACGATTTAGGGTTGAAAGTGGAAAAGTGAAAACAACGATAATTATTTTATTATTTTTTAGCGGTAAAATGAAAATTTAGGGAAAGATAGTTCGGTCAATTTTCTCAAGTGAAGACAACGCGAATTATTTTACAGCGGGAAAATGAAAATTTGGGTAAAAGATCGCTGCTGTGGTGAAGGAAATTAGATTGATGTGGATCACTAATCTGGACCGTTGGATATTGTTGACGCGGATTACTAATTTTATTCACATGGCTACTGCAACACATGTTGATATCTATGGTAACACATTGAAACGTGCGTTGCAATAGACAAAAAACATCATAGCAATGGCAACATTGTAGCTAGCAACACCATGGGTTTTCGTTGCGATAGGTCATCTATGGCGTAGTGTGTTAAAGGTTGCATTTTGGAAACATGAAAGTTATCATATCCCTTATGATAACTTGCATGTGAGCCTAAATGCGAACTTCTAGCAACTTCTACATGTTATTTATCACCATGTATCACTCATATGCTAAGTTTGGTTTTATGCATGCTTTTGAAGCCTAATAATGCAATATGCAAGTATATGAACATATGTACATTTCATATGCCACCATGATAAACTTGTGGCTTCAATACCTTTATGTCATGATTATGCTAAGTTCCCCATTTTATCCTTTATGCGTTGTTGCGATTATGTAAACGATGGGATTACGTTGGGGTTGGGTAACATTATGACATAAACATGGTTTTTATAACATAACGTGATATGTTAACTTGTAATTATGTTTTGGAAACATAATGGACATGACACTTAGCAAATATGAGTGTGGCCAACTCGAGGTTGGGTTGAGTTTGTAGCATAAATCTACCCGGACCCGCCCGACTTAACTAGTGGCTACAAACAATAGGACCCAATGTGAGAAGTTGGTCATGTTGTGCTCGAACCCGAGGTTAGACCTAGTTGTGGTATAAAGCTACCCGGACCCGCCCGGCTTAACTTGTAATCACAACAAAGTCTAATGTGAGAGGTTAAAGCGCATTAAGTTAATTAATGCCTCCTGATTAGGGTTAAGTCATGGTCCACTTAATACTTAACCAATTTAGGCTTGATGGATTAATCGAGGTTAAGTCAGGAGCCTTGGGTACTCTTAACCAATTTAATCCACGTGTGGATCGGGTTAACCACATTTAACCCGTTAAGAAACCCTAGTTGTGTGGTCCTTTTCAGCAGTAACCTTCTAGGTAGTACCATAAGACCCTAGGACTAGGCTAGGGTAGGGCACGATTACTGGGCTGATTGTAAGAGACCAAAAGAGATGGCTGAATGATGCCCCGTTTGTTCAGGCGGACCATGGTCGTGCACATCAAGTCCGGAGTTGAACACGGGCACCGGTAGGTTTGGACTATGCATCCTGTAATGGTGTCAGAGGGTTACACCATAGGGCCTGATACACCCTAGGGTGGACCCTGCACAGTCAACTACATTACATGATTAGGTCGTATGACACCGACACTTGACGAGTTAGGCTTATAGGGAGCCGATCGACTAGACTGTGTAGTTGGACCTTGATTTAGGTCACCTCATTATATTGGGCCAAGCTTGGGCCAAGGGATCAATTCTTGTTTTTACTTGACATGTTAGAATGCTAGTACACCCGTGGTGCAAAGCTTAACCTTAATTATGCGATGACACCTTTATCTATCTTGTTAGTTAATCATCATGCCAGTATGTTGTTATCCTTATGTTCATCTCGGCTTCTCATGCCAGTTAACTTTACTAGTTCATAGACAGATAGTAGTAGGGCTTACCAGTCTTTTTGACTGACTTGTTTTCTTTCGCCTCTTGTCTTCCGTTTCCCCCCCTCAGGTCCTCAGGGTGGGAACATTGGAGCTTTGCTTGGATCTTTCTAGCTTGCTTACTGGATTTGCTCATGTACGGGTTTGGACATTGAGCTAGCTATGGTTTATCACTTCACTTTGGGGATAATACTTTATGTATTTCAGTTTTTCAGTTTATGCTTTTATCTAGACTATTGTTTGTTGGAAAATAATGACTAAGTACTTTATTGTAACTTAACTATGGTTTTGGAAATGCAAGTTTTATCCGCTGCTTTACTACTCTGTTTTACTTATATGTTCTGTCTTGTGATATCTGCGTGCATGTTTACCTTGTCTAAACACCCCTCCAAAGCTAGTGTCCTTGCAAGAGTGGCATTGGCGGAGGTGGGGTGTTACATTTGGTATCAGAGCATAAGGTTTACAAGATTTGAGCAAAAGTGTTTTTAAAACTTACCTTTTGAAAAACTATTTTCAAAACCAATTAAGTATTTTCCAAGAAGAGTCTAGTTATTTTAAAAAGGCTATTCCCCAAAAGCCATAACACTATCCTTCGTTTCTTCGTTCTGAATCTATCTTTTTCTTCGTTTTAGTATGGCCGATCGCTTTAACATCCCGGAAGGCGTGCAAGTACCAGTCTGGTTCCGGAGATTTATGGAGGCAAGGGCGAATGAAGCCGGCCCCGCGAACATTCCTCCTCCTCTCCCCGTCACTAACATTTCTCCCCCTCCCGTAGCTGAGGTTCCTCCTCCTCCTCAGCATCCGCAAGAGGATTTCGCAAAGCTTTGCAAAGACTTTAAGGCGATGGGTTGCAAGAATTTTGTCGGAACGGAGACTTCTGTGGAGGCAAGAAACTGGTTAAAGGAAACTGAAGACCTCTTTGCTATCTTTGATGTGGAAGATCGTAAGAAAGTTCTGTTGGCGGTATGGCTATTGAAAGGGGAAGCTGCTTATTGGTGGGTATTCACCACCACTGCTAGACCAATTGAGACTTGGGATGACTTTAGGAGAAGGTTTAGACTAAAGTTCCTATCATCGACAGAAGAGAATCTTCAGATAGAGAGGTTCCTATCTCTAAAGCAAGGGGACATGACAGTTAGGGAATACGTGGATAAGTTTAATCAACTTGCTCAGTTCGGTCTAGAATGGGTTAACACCGCTCGGAAGAAGGCCCTATGCTTTGCTCTAGGATTGAATGAGCCATTGCGTGGTTTGGCCATATCTCATATACCCCTGGGGGCGACCTTCGAAAATTTGGTGAATATGGCCCTACTTCAAGAGGAAGATAAGAGTGGCAAGAAGGAGGTCAAGGCAAATGAGTCCCAAGGCAAGAAGGAAGATACCGAGAAAAGAGATAAGAACAACAACAAGGCAAGAAAGACAAGAAAGTGCAACTTCTGTAGGATCACTGGGCACATAGCCAAGGATTGCAGGAAGAAGAAGAGGAAGTTAGGCAAGTGTTTTCATTGCGGAGAATCTGGACATTTTAGCAAGGATTGTCCCAAGAAGCAAGGGCAAGGACAAACTCGGCAAGTAAGACCCTCTGGAGGGCAATTGCAGGCTCTCCTCGCTCTTCCAGCTTTTGATCGAGGTAGAGTTTTTATAGAAATTCACGTTTACATTTCTGATTTTCCTGTTCGCACCTTATTTGATTCCGGCGCATCGCATAGTTTTATCTCTTTTGATATTGTTGAAAGTTTGCACCTAAGTACTAGCTTAGTTGAGGATCCCGTTTGTGTTTCAAATCCAATTGGGGGTTCCGCCCATCTACCCGTGATTTCTGTGGATTTGAAAATCTCTATCTTGAACATAGAATTCATGTGTAATGTTTAGGTTCTCGGGTTTATGGGATACGGGTTGATTTTGGGTGTGGATTGGTTGTCCGGTTATGGAGCCGTTCTTGACTGTGAGCATAGGGTGGTGAGGCTCATGACTCGCCTCGGTAATACCCTAGAAATTTCTTATAACCCTAGAGGTCCCGTCATGTTATGCTATCTTGAATCTCTCGACTCGTCCATCGATGATCTGCAATCTGTAAGGGTGGTCCGAGACTATCCCGATGTCTTTGAAGAAGTTAAGGGGTTACCCCCTAAACGAGAGATAGATTTCCGCATTTATCTAGTTGATAATGCCAAGCCAGTATCATTGCCCGTTAGGCACATGGCCCCTCGTGAAAGAAGGGAGCTCAGTAAGCAAATCAAGGAGTTGCTTGAGAAGAATTTTATTAGGCGAAGCATTTCTGAATGGGGTGCTCCGGTGGTATTCGCTACTAAGGCGGATGGTTCGCTTCGTCTATGTGTTGATTATCGAGAGTTGAACAAGCTGACAAAGAAGAATAGGCACCCGTTACCGAGGATTGATGATCTCTTTGACCAGCTTGTAGGTGCTTCTGTTTTCTCTTAGCTCGATCTAGCCACCGGATTCCATCAGCTTAGAGTAGCTAAGGATAGCATTGATAAAAATGCGTTTAGGACTCTGGATGGATTCTTTGAATGGCTTGTCATGCCATTCGGATTGACTAATGCACCCGCCTACTTCGTAGATTTGATGAGTAGGGTGTTCAGGGAGTTCCTTAACAAGTTTGTTGTTGTCTTCGTGGTTGATATTCTGATCTTCTCAAAGGATGAGGAAGAGCATGCTAGGCATCTCAAGGAAGTGATGAATACGCTTAGAGCGCATCTGTTGAAAGCCAAGTTCTCCAAATGTCATTTCTGGAGAAGGGAAGTTCGGTTTCTTGGACATATAGTTTCTAAGCAAGGCATAGCGGTGGATCCCGCGAAAGTGGTTGTGGAAGACTCCTAGGAGTGCAACCGAAGTAAGAAGCTTTCTCGGTTTGGCGGGCTACTATAGGAAGTTCATCAGGGACTTCGCTAAGATTTCAGCCCCTCTTACTAAGTTGACGAAGAAGAACTTAGTCTTTGCATGGGACTTGGAGTGTGAGCTTGCTTTTCAAAGGCTCAAGAGAGCCCTTACCTCAGCTCCAGTTTGGCAACGTGGATTGGCACTATTTTCAAGAGATAGTTTTCTGCGTGGGATACCGTATAATATGTAAATGAGATCCAAGATTCACTAACGAATCTTGGAAAGCTTGCACGAAACCATGAGCACGCAGTTATGTTTAAGCCAAGTATTTTAGGCAAAGAATAAGTGGAAGTGGAACGAGAGGCAACGGTGAAATGAGTTCTAACTCATATTTTGGGAATAAGAATTAAGAACTACGGAATTGCGAAGTTAAAAGACGGTCAGGGCACGATGGGATTAAGCACAAGAAAATGAGGCTTAGAAGATCGAAGACTAGATACGTGCATTTAATCTCTTTCTAAGAGTATATCCTTGATCCCTATTGTTCCGTAGAGCCTACTCGCATGCTATCTTTTAAGTATATCCTCTCGGCCCTATCCTCAATCTTAGATCTGTTGCAAACCCCCTAAGGAGTATGACTAGCCTATTTGTGATATATGGTTGGGGTGAGGAAGTTCGTCACCAAACTATTTGGGCTTTATGGGATATGGGTAATAATTGATAGACTTACGAAGAGAACCCATTTTTCCGGTGAAAAGCAAGAGGACCGTATCATGGCTAGCATCTGTTTATCTTCGAGAGATAGTATGGTTGCATGGAGTTCCTTCTAGCATAGTTAGCGATCGTGACCCAATTTTCACCAGCCAGTTCTGGAATAGTTTGCAAGAAGCGATGGGTACGCGATTGAATTTGAGTACAGCCTATCACCCCCAGATGGATGGCTAAGCCGAAAGGGTGAATAGAGTGCTAGAAGATCTTTTGAGGTTTTGTGTTCTCGACTTCGGTGGTACTTGGGAAGATCACCTTCCTCTTGTAGAGTTTGCTTATAATAATAACCATCAAGCCAGCATAGGGATGGCACCATTTGAAGCTTTGTATGGGAGGCCGTGTAGGTCACCATCTTGTTGGTGGGAGACAACAGATAGGCTTATACTTGGGCCTGATATGATACGAGACACCTCTGAGAAAATTGAATTGGTGAGAAGACGGATAAAAGCGGCTCAAGATAGACAGAAATCCTATGCTGACAAGCGAAGGGTAGATTTGGAATTCGAAGTGGGAGACATGGTTTTCGTGAAGGTTTCTACTTTGCGTAATGTGGTACGTTTTGGAGCAGTTGGGAAGCTGGCACCAAGGTTCGTAGGACCCTTCCCTATCATAGAGAGAATTGGAAAGATGGCCTATAAGGTGGAATTGCCCGAGAAGCTAGCCGGAGTGCATAATATCTTTCATGTCTTGCATCTCCGAAAGTGCCTGCATGAGTCCGCTGAGGTGGTTGAACCAAGCATTCTTGAAGACATTGAGGTAGAGAAAGAAGCAACCTTGAGAAGAGCTCCGATTTGTATCTTGGGAACAGAGATCAAGAAACTAAGGAATCGAGATGTCAAATTGGTGAAAGTTCAGTGGGGTGAAGCCGACGAAGATGCAACTTGGGAAACCGAGGAGAAGATGCGTGGGCTTTATCCATTTCTCTTTGAGGATACATTTTCAATCTCTTTTCCTAGATTGGTATATCTTCCCTTGCTATCCATGCTTATCTAGTTTATCTTGTTTCGTAAATCTTGTCATGAGAACCTTAGGTAGAAACCCTTTGGATGAAACATGTATTTGAAACATGTTATGCTTGATGATTGCAAGTGGTTGCAAGTGTTTGCACGTGGATACTCGTGGATGCATGATACACATTAGGAACTAAGATCGGCTCACACACTTTCATGTTGCATATGCATGAGTGTTTATGCTTATTCATGGATGAAAACTTGTTATGCTATCACGTGGATATTGCATATGGATGAATGATATGTGCACTCATGTAGAGATTATAAATTATGTTAGGAATTTGCATACATATGGACTCATTTCACTAACATACTTTGCATTAAGGAGGTTTACTGTATCAGTAACCTCCTGATTTTCGCATTAGATAAGTACATATACACACACCTCTGCATATGATCATACAGCATTTAGAACCTTTTAAGGACAATGATTGCTCGTGGATGATGTTTTGAGTAGATGGATGATGGATGGTAGGATACGTTCTTCCTAACTTGGAGATTTCGGGGACGAAATCCTTTAAGGAGGGGAGAATGTAACAACCCGTATTTTTGAATAACATGTTATAACATAAATGAAGACAGAATTAAACTGTAAAATCTGAATCAAGGGAAACGGGCTGTGCCATTGCGTTCGTCTCGGAAAAATACGCGAAATAGAGTCCGAGTTTTCGAAAATCGGAGTCCGTATGACCAAGATATGGCCTCGCGAAGTTTCACGAAAAATTCACAAATTAAAGTATACTTAATTAAGTGAAATGGGTTGCGCAGAGAAATATATATATATATATATATATATTGATATATATATATATATAATTGAAAATTAAATAAATAAATATGCAAAAATGTTCAAAACAGCGAATTGGGAGAGGGGAATAACCGAACCGGCCGATTTTTGAGGTCGACCCGAGCCCGCTGAGTCGACTAGGGGTTAATCCAGGGTGTTTGGCTGTCAACCCGTGGGCCGATTCGCTCAAATGCAGATTTTGCATTTGAATGGTTCTCATGGTTCAGCTTTAATCTAAAGGCCCTAGATGGTTCCTACACTTGACTTCTTCCCCAAGACATGCTTTGATGGCTTGGATTGAATCTAGGGTTAATCCTATGGCTAATATTACCCTAATCTTCTATAAAAAGGACCTAACACCTAGCCTAAATCATCATTATTCATTCCTACAACTAAACTATGTCAAAATTATTCCTCTCATGGCCTCCACTCTCATGCTAAAATTCCTAAGTTTATTTCTATAAGAGATTTTGAGTGCATACAAGTATTTTCAAGCTTGTATGAGTGTTCTTAGTTTGCATTCAAGTCAAGTTGCAATATTTCTATTACAAAGCAAGGGTTTTTATTGATTTGGCTCAAGGGTTTTCATTTGGAGCTTGCATATTTGGGTTTTTGGTGCTTGCATAAGGGCTTCGTCTCAATCTTTATAATAAATAATTATTTGTGTCTTCATAGCATTGTAAGCCCTTTTCTACTTTCTTTTTATTGAACTCTAAAGTTAAATGAATGATGCAAGTTTGGGGTTGATCATTATGATATGCAAGTTTGGTTGATCATTATATGCAAGTTTGGTTGATCATTATATGCAAGTTTGGTTGATCATTATATGCAAGTTTGGTTGATCATTATGCAAGTTATGCATGACACGTGTTATCATGTTATGCAAGTTTGGGTTGATCATTATACACATGTTATCATGTTATGCAAGTTAAACTTGAGTTTATGGCCTTAAAGCTTCAAGCTTTATGTTAAAGGTTGCATTTTGGCAACATGAAAGTTATCATATCCCTTATGATAACTTGCATGTGAGCCTAAATGCGAACTTCTAGCAATTTCTACATGTTATTTATCACCATGTATCACTCATATGCTAAGTTTGGTTTTATGCATGCTTTTGAAGCCTAATAATGCAATATGCAAGTATATGAACATATGTACATTTCATATGCCACCATGATAAACTTGTGTCTTCAATACTTTTATGTCATGATTATGCTAAGTTCCCCATTTTATCCTTTATGCGTTGTTGCGATTATGTAAACGATGGGATTACGTTGGGGTTGGGTAACATTATGACATAAACATGGTTTTTATAACATAACGTGATATGTTAACTTGTAATTATGTTTTGGAAACATAATGGACATGACACTTAGCAAATATGAGTGTGGCCAACTCGAGGTTGGGTTGAGTTTGTAGCATAAATCTACCCGGACCCGCCCGACTTAACTAGTGGCTACAAACAATAGGACCCAATGTGAGAAGTTGGTCATGTTGTGCTCGAACCCGAGGTTAGACCTAGTTGTGGTATAAAGCTACCCGGACCCGCCCGGCTTAACTAGTAACCACAACAAAGTCTAATGTGAGAGGTTAAAGCGCATTAAGTTAATTAATGCCTCCTGATTAGGGTTAAGTCATGGTCCACTTAATACTTAACCAATTTGGGCTTGATGGATTAATCGAGGTTAAGTCAGGAGCCTTGGGTACTCTTAACCAATTTTGTAGTGACCCGGATTTTTGAGCGACTTTGGTTATCGACGTAAGCTCGACGTCGATAACCAAAACATCGAAAAATCCCGGTAACTAATGAAAGAAATTAGAGGGTGAGAATAGATAAGATAGAAACTTAGAATAGAAGAAGAAGAACACAACATCAGAGTAACACGAACCTCACAGCGGAACGAATAGCATATAATAGATAACATAACTTTGAAATATAACAGTTATGTATACAATATCACTTATCAGAGTACAGCACTTACAACACAGCGGAAATAACTATAGCTATATGATCTTGAAGCCTCCTGCTCCAAGCTCTCCAAGTGTATCTGTAAAATCCCGACTACTTGACTGCCCGTACAAATTTAGGCACCCAAGAGTTTAGGGAAAACAACAAAATAAACTCCGGGTCAGTCATGGGACTGGTGTGAATAAACTCAAATCATTTAAACAGGTATATGATATCTCATAAGACCACGCCGTGAATACGGAACGGGTTTTTCCCTTATGAAAATCCAAATAACTTTTCAAAGCAATATCATTGTGATATTATAATAATGTCTAAGTACAAATAAATATCAATCTAGCAGAAACGCTTGCATCTCACGTTACTACATATATAGTATACAATCAAAATCGCAAGCACGTATTGGATGATTGGATTTCCAACTATGACAAGGTATGGAATCACCTTCCGATCAGTGTACTCTAGGAACGATACACTGGAGTTCAACAAGAACATCTTGCAACTCAGCCACACATGACCGACCACTCATTTCGCTTGAGTGTATCGAATGTACATCACCAACGGTTGGGATCAGTAACCGTTCCCGTATATATATGGGACAGCATTGATAGATTTAAGGAACAAATGAATATTCTCTAGATAGGTGATTATACACCCTACTTCGGTGCGGCCGACTTAGCCATGCTGCCTGCCCGATTTCTGTCATTTACCGGATGATGAGGCTAGAAGCTACGCTTTATCATCACATCAGATTCACTTCGAATGCTACATTGTCAAATCCATCGAAATCACTAATTGACGTTTACAACAGTACATTACGTGTCAGCTAAAAGAAGTTTCCTTCTCCGCTTCCACTCTTGGTACGGTTGAAGAAATCAATGTACGTGACCTTTCTGGAAATACTATGTCAGACATCCATCTTCATTCACTTAAAATGTCACATCGTCATACCCGCCAAATCACAAATTGACTTATCCAAAAATAACACGGGTATACAGCTAAGAGAAACGAATTCCTCCGCCACCAAACGTGAATACGTTTGAACAGATCAACTTACGCGATCCATTGGATATACTCTGTCAGACCTTCGTCCATACAAGTTGTCCTGGGACTGGACAAACCGAAGGCACTATTCTGTAAACAGGATAGCCCTTGCATTTTTACTCCGTCTTCAATTATCTTTGGCATATATGATTCGCGACGCTTATGCCAATACAGAGTGGTTCTATGGATAATAATCCAACCGGTCTCTCCATATTAACAACGTTAAAATGGTCAAAACTTCGATAGTCGGTGAGTTAACTATCAAAGAAAAACAAGTGTGCAAACAACGATATTATTTCCAAATGGAAATTATATCGAACAAACATCATTTAACATAAATCCCTTTAGTTCATTTATTTACTTATCTCCTGTTTCCCTATATTCTAAATTCTCATTTTCTTTTATCAGAAAACATTTCTGATTCTCGTTTGGAAAACATTTCCAAAACTCCTTTACGATCAAACCTTACCATTTCTTAGTTAAGCAGGAAGTCACTCAAGTTGGGGTATAATTACCTCTCAGACCTTAACTGAACAACGTTATAACTTCGAAATGGTCAAAGTTTATCTTTTAATCTTTAACAACTTCTTTACGCCTTTCTCGGATTCAATTTTACTAGTCCACTTCTATATTTAAAACATTTGTTTATAACGATAACGTTATAATCCCTACTTTCGAATTATCTAATTTTAATTATAACTTCTATTCTTATTAGTGAATAATTAACCTAACACTTATTTATTTATAAATAAATAAATCTCTATTTAACCACTGGAAAGTATAAGTACTTTCCCGAATTCGATATAATCGAATTTGCCGATTAACTCTCTTCGAGAAATCTCTATTTGATTAACTCTTCTTCGAATAACCTATATTCGATTAACTCCTTCTCGAATAAACGATATTCGATAATCTCTCTTCGAATAACTAATATTCGATGACTCTTCCTTTTCAAATATCTCATATTTGAGAATCTCACTTCGATTAAACTATAATCGATAACTCCCTTTGATGAAACTAACATCGATAACTCCTTTCGAATTATCTAACATCGATAACTCCTTTTGAATTATCTAACATCGATAACTCCTTTCGATGAAACTAACATCGATTTATTTAACTCGACAAACTTAACTCAACTAACTTAACTTGACTCGACTAACTCGACTTACTTGGTTCGACCAATTCGATTCGATTAACTAGGCTCGACTAACTTGGTCGAACCACCCGATCAACTCAACTTATTTAACTTTAACTGGTTTTACTTGGTTTGACTAACTCAATTTATTAACTCGACTGACTAATTCAACTCGATTAACCTAACTTGATTTACTTATCTCGATTAACTGAACTAATCACTTTGATTAACTCGACTAATTCACTTTGGTTAACTTAACCAATTCACTTAACTAATTCACTTAGTTTAACTTAACTAATTCACTTAACTACTGTCGAATAGACTATATTCGATAACTCCTCTAACCCTATTCGAATAAACTATATTCGATTAACTCCTTTACTCTATTCGAATAAACTATATTCGATTAACTCCTTCGAATACCATATTCGATTTCTCCTTTCGAATGTCTATATTCGATTAACTAACTTCGAATACCATATTCGATTAACTAACTTCGAATACCATATTTGATTTCTCCTTTCGAATGTCTATATTCGATTAACTAACTTCGAATACCATATTCGATTAACTAACTCCGAATACCATATTCGATTAACTAACTTCGAATACCATATTCGATTAACTTCGAATACCATATTCGATTAACTAACTTCGAATACCATATTCGATTAACTAACTTCGAATACCATATTTCGATTAACTTCTTTGAATGTCTATATTCGATTAACTGACTTCGAATACCATATTCGATTTACTTTATTCACTTTATAAAGATTTCCTTTTTAACAACGTTTTATTCATTGGAAAAGATTTACTTTTAAATAACGGTTCTACCCTTTAAAAATGATTTCCCTTTTTAAAATATTTCCTTTCCAATTCTATTTGTAAATGGTTTACAAATATTTCCTTTTCAAATTTATTCTTGAAATATTCTAACTCCTTAAATTCCCGGGAAAATTCGCCATAACCTCCGTTGTATCGGAAGCATCGGGAAAATCCCCAAACTCGCCACACAGGCCTTTCCATTCAAAAAGAAATGTTTTGAATTTATTTCCTTTTCAAATATCTCCTATTTATAAATATCCCACTTTATAAATATTCCTTATTTATAAATATTCCACTTTATAAATATTCTATTTTTCAATATCACTTTGAAAAATCTCCTTTATCTACATTCCGGTATGTCATGGTATTCAATCATATCAAATCACGATGTTCAATATCGTCCATACACACACAATCAACAACAGGTTATAATTCGCATCATATATTAAAATATATGAAAAACAATAAAATAACTGTTGAGGAATCCAGTCGGATTCCTCCAACCTGTTTCCCTGCATCCACAGATGTTACACAGTATAATATACATCAATTTCATCCCAACATGAAATATACTGATAATCAGAATCCATATTTGATTGACGGTTTCTATATATAACTATATCTACGTTTCAATCAAATCTATTTAACAGTCCAATTTAACAGTCCAATTTAACAATCAATACACAGCAATCAATCATTAAAAATAAAGTACAGTTTATACAAATATAAACTGAACAAAGTTAGTGAGATTTACTCACATTTGCGCGTTAGCCGTTAAATAACGGTTTGTGTTTATCTGATTCAGTCGAACAATTTATTTCGCCATAAATTCGAACGAGCTCAAATCCACTCCCAGTCAGCTTCATTGTGAAGCTCTCGTCCATACGGTCTCAACGCGACTGACGGTTCGTGATTCTGATTTCATATGACCGAGATATGATTTACACAAGTTAAATACATATTTAAATAAAATAAAACTTGATTTAAAAATCTATTTGGGCTTAACTCTTTTGACTTGGCCCATTTCCTTCTCAAACAGACCCGTATAAGTCTCCTTCCTTCCCCAACTTGAAATCCGCTTCCACCATCTCGTATAAACCCAACATTGACCGATCATTTGACCTCAAATCGCCACTGCTACGTTGGTCAATCCACCTCGCAACCACCGCCGAAGCATTCAGCGCCTCAAGCTACATCCGCCAGTCCCCTCCTCTTCGCGTTCGATGCTACCTGGTAGCAACCGACGACAGCCTCCACCAACGCCTACAGTACACCGCACGGCCAATCACATGACCGGAATCCACCAAACTCCGCCAGCAGGTGCGGTTTTCGTCAACAAACCCAAATCCGAACTTCGTTTCACCTATCTCCGCCTCGATTCACCACCGAGATCCACCGTAGGTTACTGCTGTAGAAACCGAACCACAGAAATCAACTTCGAACGCTTCGAAACAACTACCAGATTGTAAAGCACACCGCAACGGATCGAAATATGCACCTATAATGATTTATAGGATTTTATTTAGTTTTGTTTTGGAATTTCTTTTCGTTGGATTTTACTGTGAGAGGAAAAATAGACAACGGCGAAAAAAATGAACCCGTTGACCAAAATGAAATGATTTTAGGTCTTAGGAATTTAGTTTGGTATTTATAGAGTTGGAAAATATCTAGATATTTTGAGGTAGGGAATATTCTCGGAATATTCTCTTGTTAATTCGTCTTCTAAAAATCCCTACGATCACCCACGATACCCAAAAATCACCAAACTGTACATACAGCTACAGTTCGACATTACGGTCCCAACGAAACTGGTTTCGTCGAATTCCGACTCCGTATGCTCACACAGCGTATTTTTAACTGTCAAAATACTGACTGTTTCTCACTCTAAAAATCCGTACGGCCACACAGTGACTCTAAAAACCACGAAACTGGAAATCTAACAATAATTCAACACTGCGGATCCAACAAAATTAGTTTCGTCGAATTCTGAGGTCGTTTGCAAAACTGGCTATTTTTAAAGCTCTGAATGACCCATTTAAATATATAAATATATTTAAATATAATTAAATTAAATATTAATAAATTAATATTATCGTATATATTCACAGTGGAATACCATACAGCTCCAGTATATTTATTTACTCGCTATTCTGAGTCCAGATTGAATCGATATTCAATTTACATTGAAAAATCCTTTTATAACGTATATAAAGCGTTACGAATTATAAAGGAATTCCATAGCGACTTTTCTGAAATTTGATTTGGATGTACATCAAAATCTACACGACGAAATCCCGATTTTTCTCTCCCACTAGAAAGATATACTCCACCAGCTCCACACGTTTCTTGTTTCACAGAAATCCGGCTTAAAACGAATCCTGTACATTCAGTTGAAGTTCAAATCGCCAAATAGCGAACTGCAGCGCCATTTCGAGCTCGTTTATAAATATATTATAAACTATACGTTCAACTGTCATCGATTCAATATAATCGTTATTATATTTCGAATCGAAACTCCACCAGATCTCGTATGCTATTCCATTCACACGATATTGTGAATTTCACTATTTCCGACTATTTCGACATTATAATATATTATTATATTAAAATTATTTATTAAATAGTCAATATTATTTAATTCACGTTCTCTATATCGATAAATTGATATTTAAAAATTAAATAAATTAATTGTTCAACAGCTAAAAATGCGGGTCACTACATTCTTCCCCACTTAAAATAATTTCGTCCTCGAAATTGCTAAGCTAGGGGACGACCCTATCTATTGGAATTCCTAAGATTTTTTTTTCACACCTTAATTCTGATTTCAACTGAACCAATTAATATTGATTAAAATATTTATTCATTCCGACTTAAAATTTTCAAAAATTTTGAAAATTTTCTAACACTTCAAATTTTCGGAAAATTTCGTCAGCACCTCCTTTGTACTGGTCAATAGGTCAAACTCCAACTCGCCTCTCTGGGCCTTCTTCAACCCAAAAGAAAATCAAACAGCCAAGCGGCTTGCCAATTCGGCTCATAAATCTCATATCATATGAAATATAAACTTGTACCTTTTTGGTTGGGCATATCAACTCTATCACTTCCATATGCTATCAACTCAGCATATACCAGTGTTATTTCCATCAAATTCCCATCAGTTCATATCCTCAAAACCAAATCGAATTTCATTCGAACCCGAATATCCAATTTCAAATTCTTAACTCATCAACCCAATTCCATAACAGATTATTCTCTAATCCAATTCAATTCTATTTAACTCAGTTCAAGTTAAATTTCAATTTATTTTTCTCAATTTTACCATCTCAATCTCTTTAACTTCATTAGCTAAATTTTTAATTCCAGAACTTAAATTCCTGGGTCTATTTCAAATCAATTTGAGATCATAATTCCAATTCAAAACATTTGAATTTCTAAACCACTTGTTTTCTCAAAACAATTCAAAAACAAAACCTTTGGTAGTAGTCCGTCACTTAGAACTCGAAAATGAACAATGATGATGTCGCGATTCATCATCAGAATCTATTTTCCAGCTATCGAAGTGAGTTCAATACTATATCACCTTCAGTTTGAAAAACGTTTTCAAAATCTCCCAGGAACTTGAAATTTCCTTATTTTAATTCCAATCTGATTTAAATTCAGATTTTTTTCTTCATTTTATTTCATATACTTTACTTATATGAATTCTGATTAGTCATTTAAAATCATTTTACCTTTTTATAATCTTACTTGATTATAATAACAACCAACACAACCAATATACTATATCAAATATATTCGGGTAAAATTATTCCATTTACCCTCTTTCAAAACATACCATGACGGTTCATCGTACTCGAGTGTTTAGTAGCCCCTATCGATATAGTGGATCAAACCGATCGACCAGAATTCACAAACAACTCAACCAATAAAACTCCACAATATAAAATCATTTTATATTAACTAATAAATACGTTCACTCGTATATATACACTCAAACTCAGTCTAGGATATTACTAATCCCATCTCTACTGAATCACGCCACAGAGCCAAGGTAATAACTAAACCAATGCTCTGATACCAACTGTAGTGACCCGGATTTTTGAGCGACTTTGGTTATCGACGTAAGCTCGACGTCGATAACCAAAACATCGAAAAATCCCGGTAACTAATGAAAGAAATTAGAGGGTGAGAATAGATAAGATAGAAACTTAGAATAGAAGAAGAAGAACACAACATCAGAGTAACACGAACCTCACAGCGGAACGAATAGCATATAATAGATAACATAACTTTGAAATATAACAGTTATGTATACAATATCACTTATCAGAGTACAGCACTTACAACACAGCGGAAATAACTATAGCTATATGATCTTGAAGCCTCCTGCTCCAAGCTCTCCAAGTGTATCTGTAAAATCCCGACTACTTGACTGCCCGTACAAATTTAGGCACCCAAGAGTTTAGGGAAAACAACAAAATAAACTCCGGGTCAGTCATGGGACTGGTGTGAATAAACTCAAATCATTTAAACAGGTATATGATATCTCATAAGACCACGCCGTGAATACGGAACGGGTTTTTCCCTTATGAAAATCCAAATAACTTTTCAAAGCAATATCATTGTGATATTATAATAATGTCTAAGTACAAATAAATATCAATCTAGCAGAAACGCTTGCATCTCACGTTACTACATATATAGTATACAATCAAAATCGCAAGCACGTATTGGATGATTGGATTTCCAACTATGACAAGGTATGGAATCACCTTCCGATCAGTGTACTCTAGGAACGATACACTGGAGTTCAACAAGAACATCTTGCAACTCAGCCACACATGACCGACCACTCATTTCGCTTGAGTGTATCGAATGTACATCACCAACGGTTGGGATCAGTAACCGTTCCCGTATATATATGGGACAGCATTGATAGATTTAAGGAACAAATGAATATTCTCTAGATAGGTGATTATACACCCTACTTCGGTGCGGCCGACTTAGCCATGCTGCCTGCCCGATTTCTGTCATTTACCGGATGATGAGGCTAGAAGCTACGCTTTATCATCACATCAGATTCACTTCGAATGCTACATTGTCAAATCCATCGAAATCACTAATTGACGTTTACAACAGTACATTACGTGTCAGCTAAAAGAAGTTTCCTTCTCCGCTTCCACTCTTGGTACGGTTGAAGAAATCAATGTACGTGACCTTTCTGGAAATACTATGTCAGACATCCATCTTCATTCACTTAAAATGTCACATCGTCATACCCGCCAAATCACAAATTGACTTATCCAAAAATAACACGGGTATACAGCTAAGAGAAACGAATTCCTCCGCCACCAAACGTGAATACGTTTGAACAGATCAACTTACGCGATCCATTGGATATACTCTGTCAGACCTTCGTCCATACAAGTTGTCCTGGGACTGGACAAACCGAAGGCACTATTCTGTAAACAGGATAGCCCTTGCATTTTTACTCCGTCTTCAATTATCTTTGGCATATATGATTCGCGACGCTTATGCCAATACAGAGTGGTTCTATGGATAATAATCCAACCGGTCTCTCCATATTAACAACGTTAAAATGGTCAAAACTTCGATAGTCGGTGAGTTAACTATCAAAGAAAAACAAGTGTGCAAACAACGATATTATTTCCAAATGGAAATTATATCGAACAAACATCATTTAACATAAATCCCTTTAGTTCATTTATTTACTTATCTCCTGTTTCCCTATATTCTAAATTCTCATTTTCTTTTATCAGAAAACATTTCTGATTCTCGTTTGGAAAACATTTCCAAAACTCCTTTACGATCAAACCTTACCATTTCTTAGTTAAGCAGGAAGTCACTCAAGTTGGGGTATAATTACCTCTCAGACCTTAACTGAACAACGTTATAACTTCGAAATGGTCAAAGTTTATCTTTTAATCTTTAACAACTTCTTTACGCCTTTCTCGGATTCAATTTTACTAGTCCACTTCTATATTTAAAACATTTGTTTATAACGATAACGTTATAATCCCTACTTTCGAATTATCTAATTTTAATTATAACTTCTATTCTTATTAGTGAATAATTAACCTAACACTTATTTATTTATAAATAAATAAATCTCTATTTAACCACTGGAAAGTATAAGTACTTTCCCGAATTCGATATAATCGAATTTGCCGATTAACTCTCTTCGAGAAATCTCTATTTGATTAACTCTTCTTCGAATAACCTATATTCGATTAACTCCTTCTCGAATAAACGATATTCGATAATCTCTCTTCGAATAACTAATATTCGATGACTCTTCCTTTTCAAATATCTCATATTTGAGAATCTCACTTCGATTAAACTATAATCGATAACTCCCTTTGATGAAACTAACATCGATAACTCCTTTCGAATTATCTAACATCGATAACTCCTTTTGAATTATCTAACATCGATAACTCCTTTCGATGAAACTAACATCGATTTATTTAACTCGACAAACTTAACTCAACTAACTTAACTTGACTCGACTAACTCGACTTACTTGGTTCGACCAATTCGATTCGATTAACTAGGCTCGACTAACTTGGTCGAACCACCCGATCAACTCAACTTATTTAACTTTAACTGGTTTTACTTGGTTTGACTAACTCAATTTATTAACTCGACTGACTAATTCAACTCGATTAACCTAACTTGATTTACTTATCTCGATTAACTGAACTAATCACTTTGATTAACTCGACTAATTCACTTTGGTTAACTTAACCAATTCACTTAACTAATTCACTTAGTTTAACTTAACTAATTCACTTAACTACTGTCGAATAGACTATATTCGATAACTCCTCTAACCCTATTCGAATAAACTATATTCGATTAACTCCTTTACTCTATTCGAATAAACTATATTCGATTAACTCCTTCGAATACCATATTCGATTTCTCCTTTCGAATGTCTATATTCGATTAACTAACTTCGAATACCATATTCGATTAACTAACTTCGAATACCATATTTGATTTCTCCTTTCGAATGTCTATATTCGATTAACTAACTTCGAATACCATATTCGATTAACTAACTCCGAATACCATATTCGATTAACTAACTTCGAATACCATATTCGATTAACTAACTTCGAATACCATATTCGATTAACTAACTTCGAATACCATATTCGATTAACTAACTTCGAATACCATATTTCGATTAACTTCTTTGAATGTCTATATTCGATTAACTGACTTCGAATACCATATTCGATTTACTTTATTCACTTTATAAAGATTTCCTTTTTAACAACGTTTTATTCATTGGAAAAGATTTACTTTTAAATAACGGTTCTACCCTTTAAAAATGATTTCCCTTTTTAAAATATTTCCTTTCCAATTCTATTTGTAAATGGTTTACAAATATTTCCTTTTCAAATTTATTCTTGAAATATTCTAACTCCTTAAATTCCCGGGAAAATTCGCCATAACCTCCGTTGTATCGGAAGCATCGGGAAAATCCCCAAACTCGCCACACAGGCCTTTCCATTCAAAAAGAAATGTTTTGAATTTATTTCCTTTTCAAATATCTCCTATTTATAAATATCCCACTTTATAAATATTCCTTATTTATAAATATTCCACTTTATAAATATTCTATTTTTCAATATCACTTTGAAAAATCTCCTTTATCTACATTCCGGTATGTCATGGTATTCAATCATATCAAATCACGATGTTCAATATCGTCCATACACACACAATCAACAACAGGTTATAATTCGCATCATATATTAAAATATATGAAAAACAATAAAATAACTGTTGAGGAATCCAGTCGGATTCCTCCAACCTGTTTCCCTGCATCCACAGATGTTACACAGTATAATATACATCAATTTCATCCCAACATGAAATATACTGATAATCAGAATCCATATTTGATTGACGGTTTCTATATATAACTATATCTACGTTTCAATCAAATCTATTTAACAGTCCAATTTAACAGTCCAATTTAACAATCAATACACAGCAATCAATCATTAAAAATAAAGTACAGTTTATACAAATATAAACTGAACAAAGTTAGTGAGATTTACTCACATTTGCGCGTTAGCCGTTAAATAACGGTTTGTGTTTATCTGATTCAGTCGAACAATTTATTTCGCCATAAATTCGAACGAGCTCAAATCCACTCCCAGTCAGCTTCATTGTGAAGCTCTCGTCCATACGGTCTCAACGCGACTGACGGTTCGTGATTCTGATTTCATATGACCGAGATATGATTTACACAAGTTAAATACATATTTAAATAAAATAAAACTTGATTTAAAAATCTATTTGGGCTTAACTCTTTTGACTTGGCCCATTTCCTTCTCAAACAGACCCGTATAAGTCTCCTTCCTTCCCCAACTTGAAATCCGCTTCCACCATCTCGTATAAACCCAACATTGACCGATCATTTGACCTCAAATCGCCACTGCTACGTTGGTCAATCCACCTCGCAACCACCGCCGAAGCATTCAGCGCCTCAAGCTACATCCGCCAGTCCCCTCCTCTTCGCGTTCGATGCTACCTGGTAGCAACCGACGACAGCCTCCACCAACGCCTACAGTACACCGCACGGCCAATCACATGACCGGAATCCACCAAACTCCGCAGCAGGTGCGGTTTTCGTCAACAAACCCAAATCCGAACTTCGTTTCACCTATCTCCGCCTCGATTCACCACCGAGATCCACCGTAGGTTACTGCTGTAGAAACCGAACCACAGAAATCAACTTCGAACGCTTCGAAACAACTACCAGATTGTAAAGCACACCGCAACGGATCGAAATATGCACCTATAATGATTTATAGGATTTTATTTAGTTTTGTTTTGGAATTTCTTTTCGTTGGATTTTACTGTGAGAGGAAAAATAGACAACGGCGAAAAAAATGAACCCGTTGACCAAAATGAAATGATTTTAGGTCTTAGGAATTTAGTTTGGTATTTATAGAGTTGGAAAATATCTAGATATTTTGAGGTAGGGAATATTCTCGGAATATTCTCTTGTTAATTCGTCTTCTAAAAATCCCTACGATCACCCACGATACCCAAAAATCACCAAACTGTACATACAGCTACAGTTCGACATTACGGTCCCAACGAAACTGGTTTCGTCGAATTCCGACTCCGTATGCTCACACAGCGTATTTTTAACTGTCAAAATACTGACTGTTTCTCACTCTAAAAATCCGTACGGCCACACAGTGACTCTAAAAACCACGAAACTGGAAATCTAACAATAATTCAACACTGCGGATCCAACAAAATTAGTTTCGTCGAATTCTGAGGTCGTTTGCAAAACTGGCTATTTTTAAAGCTCTGAATGACCCATTTAAATATATAAATATATTTAAATATAATTAAATTAAATATTAATAAATTAATATTATCGTATATATTCACAGTGGAATACCATACAGCTCCAGTATATTTATTTACTCGCTATTCTGAGTCCAGATTGAATCGATATTCAATTTACATTGAAAAATCCTTTTATAACGTATATAAAGCGTTACGAATTATAAAGGAATTCCATAGCGACTTTTCTGAAATTTGATTTGGATGTACATCAAAATCTACACGACGAAATCCCGATTTTTCTCTCCCACTAGAAAGATATACTCCACCAGCTCCACACGTTTCTTGTTTCACAGAAATCCGGCTTAAAACGAATCCTGTACATTCAGTTGAAGTTCAAATCGCCAAATAGCGAACTGCAGCGCCATTTCGAGCTCGTTTATAAATATATTATAAACTATACGTTCAACTGTCATCGATTCAATATAATCGTTATTATATTTCGAATCGAAACTCCACCAGATCTCGTATGCTATTCCATTCACACGATATTGTGAATTTCACTATTTCCGACTATTTCGACATTATAATATATTATTATATTAAAATTATTTATTAAATAGTCAATATTATTTAATTCACGTTCTCTATATCGATAAATTGATATTTAAAAATTAAATAAATTAATTGTTCAACAGCTAAAAATGCGGGTCACTACAAATTTAATCCACGTGTGGATCGGGTTAACCACATTTAACCCGTTAAGAAACCCTAGTTGCGTGGTCCTTTTCAGCAGTAACCTTCTAGGTAGTATCATAAGACCCTAGGACTAGGCTAGGGTGGGGCACGATTACTGGGCTGATTGTAAGAGACCAAAAGAGACGGCTGAATGATGTCCCGGTTGTTCAGGCGGACCATGGTCGTGCACATCAAGTCCGGAGTTGAACACGGGCACCGGTAGGTTTGGACTGTGCATCCTGTAATGGTGTCAGAGGGTTACACCATAGGGCCTGATACACCCTAGGGTGGACCCTGCACAGTCAACTACATTACATGATTAGGCCGTATGACACCGACAC
The DNA here is from genome assembly GCA_030737875.1 of Allium sativum. NCBI lineage: Eukaryota > Viridiplantae > Streptophyta > Magnoliopsida > Asparagales > Amaryllidaceae > Allium > Allium sativum. The sequence goes on along the minus strand of CM060915.1, from coordinate 577,418,490 downwards.
TTGACGAGTTAGGCTTATAGGGAGCCGATCGACTAGACTGTGTAGTTGGACCTTGATTTAGGTCACCTCATTATATTGGGCCAAGCTTGGGCCAAGGGATCAATTCTTGTTTTTACTTGACATGTTAGAATGCTAGTACACCCATGGTGCAAAGCTTAACCTTAATTATGCGATGACACCTTTATCTATCTTGTTAGTTAATCATCATGCCAGTATGTTGTTATCCTTATGTTCATCTCGGCTTCTCATGCCAGTTAACTTTACTAGTTTATAGACAGATAGTAGTAAGGCTTACCAGTCTTTTTGACTGACCTGTTTTCTTTCGCCTCTTGTCTTCCGTTTCCCCCCCTCAGGTCCTCAGGGTGGGAACATTGGAGCTTAGCTTGGATCTTTCTAGCTTGCTTACTGGATTTGCTCATGTACGGGTTTGGACATTGAGCTAGCTATGGTTTATCACTTCACTTTGGGGATAATACTTTATGTATTTCAGTTTTTCAGTTTATGCTTTTATCTAGACTATTGTTTGTTGGAAAATAATGACTAAGTACTTTATTGTAACTTAACTATGGTTTTGGAAATGCAAGTTTTATCCGCTGCTTTACTACTCTGTTTTACTTATATGTTCTGTCTTGTGATATCTGCGTGCATGTTTACCTTGTCTAAACACCCCTCCAAAGCTAGTTTCCTTGCAAGAGTGGCATTGGCGGAGGTGGGGTGTTACATATATATTGATAAGAAGACCAATACTTTGTTCATGCATAACACACTATGATATCTTAGAGGTTTAAACCCGTGACTTCTATAAATCGTACCCCTAACCACATGGTTAAAGGTTCTTGACTAATTAGTGAATTGTGATAACCTTTAATATGAATTTAAACTAACTAGGGGCTAAACAACAATTAACTCCCCTTTTTGAAATTACATTAAATGAATCAAATCGATTGCAATTAATTCTCTTTAATGTTAACTAATTGGAGAATTGGTTGGTAGTTATTTAATCCATCTTAACTAATTCCTTTTAGCAACAACATTTCAATAGCGATTTAAGTCCTAACTACGTGTATTTACGGATGTTAATATTCCATAAATGAACAAAATATTTCATTCCTTTCACGATGTTATATTCAAAATATTTTTCAACGCTTGAAATAATGTATTGTACATAATTAATGTATAACAAGCATGCTTGTTGATAATAGTTATTTTACTTGCATATATAACATATGAGTTGGCTTAAAATTATATTGGATTGATGTTACTTTATAGAAAAAAAAATATGAGCATTAGTACTAATATTGAGTTAGTGCTACTAACATAATCATACAAAGTGTTTAAAAGTAAATGTTTGTACCACGATATCATATTTGGACCATATTATCATGTGACAAGTTAAAGCGGATGAAGGCTTGTAACGCCCCGCCTCTATACCCACTATTGCCCTTCACAAACCTCATTCTCCGTTATGGTCTGCGACATTTCTCTGAAATGAACCGGGCGATAGTGGGTATAGAGGCGGGGCGTTACAAGGCTAATTACTCGAAAAAAGGAAAACGTGATGAATTATTGAAATAGAGTCGAATTGAAATGAAAACTATACTTGAATGTAGAGTTTAGCATCAAGCAATGTCAATTACTGCGAGAGAGGTTTACAAATGCTTCCATTCGGCTAATTATTAGAAAGAGTTTACATGAAAATGATGGAAATTAGTAATGGATATAACATATCGACATTTTAACTTTTTTATTAATTAAAATCAATATACTTTATATGTAAATAACTCATAGATACCACATTTAGTTCATAGTAAAATTCTTTTATAAATAATTATTTTATTATACAAAATTCCTACATCAACAATTGTTTATTCTTCTGGTGCATATGTGCATGCCTATTTTATAGATATTAATGATAATCTATTCTAGTTACTCTACTTCATTGACTATGTAACTTTTCACATGTAAGATCTCCTAAAATTTTATAAGAAAATAATTAATTAATGACAAGACTAAAAGTGAGAATTTTGTAAATATTATAGTTTTCATATGAAAGTTATACTGTTGCGTTTATGATGATTTTGTAATCATTTAAATTATGTAATTGGAGCTCAACCAGAAAAGTTATTGATTTTTGAAGTTTTCAAATTTAAAATAATTTGAAGTGAATTGAAATTTAAAACTCACTTGGAATTTAAATGTTAAGATTAAAAATTAAATAAACATTCTAATGAAACAATTAAAATACTCCCAATATACTTGGTTAGTCGACCGCCTTCAGTATGGCGGTCAATTGCTTACCATCAATTACGTATAAAGAAGTCGGTCGCTGAATAGAGCGATGGCTATGTGACGGCCCGCCCCGCACCAACCGACATTTACTCCAAAAGTGCGTTGTACGCATGTCCAGTTAGCGCGGAACGGGTCGCCAGAAGGAAAGGGAAGAAGGAAATGAACATACAAAGAACCTGTAGAATGTCTCACAGCGCATAGAATAAAATATAATAATAACATACTTGACATAAAACAGGAGAGACAGTGCATAAGCTGAAAATCAGAACTAAACATCATAGCAGCGGAAATCCAAAATACAGCTTATTACAACTTTCAAACTGTCTCAAAGCAAAAACAAGATAAAGGAGGTACACTACTAATGCTCAAGTAGCGACCACCAACGACACAGAGAGAATGTGTATATATATATAATACGTGGAAGCCTCCTGCCCTCCTCCGAATCAGCTACTCGCGCATCACCAGCTAACCTGTCTCTAGTCTGCTCGTGTGAGCACCCAGAGTAATAAGAGGAGACATAAAACTCTGGGTCAGACATAAAGCCTGGTATGAGCGGTAAGCATCTAAAGTGAACAACAACAGGTAGACTAAAACATACCTGAACCTGGACCTGCAACCAAAGAGTTAGCACTACATACTGCACAACACTCTAAGGTATCATATCAAACAGTGTAAAGATACGGAGGTGGGGGAGGTGTGCATGTCATAATGATGGCAAACAATCAAGCATAGCATCCATCCTCACATCTCTCACTCAGTGCGTAAAGCATACGATATTCACCACTTCGATCACCCAACATACCTTGCTACGATCACTTTGCCCCATGAAGTCATAAATGGCTTCACTGCACTGATAATGTAGCCACAAATCCTTTGCTATGTCCACTTTGCCCCATGGAGTCACAAGAACCCCACTGCACTGGCTCATAGCCATATCAATCCTTACTATGTCCACTTTGCCCCATGGAGTCAGAAGAACCCCACTGCACTGGCTCATAGTCTTACTACGCATCACCTTGCCCCTCGGGTCATAATGACCCTACTGCACTGATAACGTAGTCTAGCTACCATCACTTTGCCCCTCAGGTCATAATGACCCTACTGCACTAATAAGTAGCCCATCATTCTCTTTTAGTGGTGAATCGAAGTTATGAACGTCGACAACTCCTTAGCACACGTCCCGCAGCAAAGCCCAACTCATGAAGTGAACTCATTGGTTCCCCACTGGTTCCGGGATCCTGAGCTCTAACTTCCATTTAGACTACCTTTGCATCTCGGGTTATTGGTCATCACCATCGAATCGGATCAGATCGGCCTTCACATTCTTCATCGGATCGGATCGGCTTAGTTCGGATCGCCAACACCCCCTGCGGATCGAATCGTGTTCCTCCAGCTCGTGGCTCCTCCTCCTGGCTCGGATCGGCGTCACCATTTCGGGTCGGATCGTGGTCACCCATTCGAATCGGGTCGTGATCACCCATTCGGATCGGGTCGTGATCACCCATTCAGATCGGGTCGGGGTTCCTCCTTCAAGTCAGTTCCTCCTTCAGATCGTGGCGCCTCATCAATCTGGATCGATCGTGGAGAGGATTCACGATCGGGGGTGGACATGCGGATCGCTGTCTTCGGATCGGATCGTGGCATATGCCCACGATCGGTTCGGGTCGGGTAAAGGGGGTCCGATCCGATCCTACCTGCAAATTCCTGCAGTTCTTCCAGCGAGCAGTTTACGCCATTCGACGGCGTTTTCGACCATTCTAACTATTGAAATCAATCACAAAGCATTTCATACAGTCATAGCAACATGCATAATCAACCACAAACATCAGAACATCAATATGATAGGTTAAAATGGATCAAACATACCCAAAATCCCATATTTCCCCTTAAGCATGTTTAGGTGAAACTAATGATAGGATTAGTAAAACTTAACCAAATCAACCCAAATTCATATCAGAGGTCCAAAATATCATTTAGAAATTTATGAACATTTTTCCCGAATTTTATCATGCTTAAATTCGCTAATTAGCACTAATCACCCCTAATTAGCCATAATTAGTGTAAAACTATGCAAATCACTCACCTTAGCCACAAAATAAACTAAGATCTAAAATGAATCTCTGATTTGATGTGAATCTCAATGCCAACAGCAGCTCCTATGTTGATTTGGTGAAGATCTTCCTTGATTAGGGGTTGCTAAGCCAAATCCTTGACCAAAAGATGATTTGGAGGTGATTTAGAGGTTAGAGGCCATTTTTAGGGATCCTTAGTGATAAGTGGAGGCTAGAAGACTGAAATGGAATGATTCTCCATCTCATTTCAGCCCTCCCATAACCCTAATCCCGAAATGGGTTATGGGCCTACTCACTAATCACCCGATTTGGCCCGGTTAAGCAGTTTTTCACCCTCCAAACCTTATTTCAGCCATATCTCCCAAACGGTAAGTCCGTTTGGCTATTATGACCACTCTACGGAAAGGTAAACCATCAAACGAATCTAATGGAAGTGGTTGCAGGTCAAAATTCCTTTCCAATCAAGAGTTATGGCCAAAACAGTACCAACTAGGGGCAAAATGGTCATTTAAAAATCGACAAAAATCATGAACATGAGAAATGACTCAAATGGATGTTTCCCAAAGTTACATGACCATACAACTTAACATGAGAAAGAAATAAATATTCTACGATCCTATGGTGTGTAGAATACGGGTCATTACACTCTCCTCCCCTTAAGAAATTTCGCCCCCGAAATTCCCTAATCCAAACACATACAAAGGTCCCGCATGCCTATCAATCATAAAACAACAATCAAACACGCAAAGCAAGTAAAATAAGTTTATCCTAGCATGCGGAATAACTAAATCGCAAGGTAAATCTTACCAGGCAAAGAGTTCTGGATATGTCCTCCTAATGCTCTCCTCTGTCTCCCACGTACAATCATTCTCGTCCTCGCCCCACTGAACCTTGACTAGCTTCACCGCCTTCCTTCGAAGTTGCTTCGTATCGTGCCCCACAATACGAATCGGCTTGCGGTTCCCAACCGCCTCGGGTTCTACTTCGAAGTCCTCTAACTGATCAGGTGAAATAGTCACATCTGAGTCGTGAACGAACTTCCTTAGTTGGGAAACATGAAATACATTGTGAACTCCCGCCATTTTCTCTGGTAAGCCAACTCTATAGGCCAAATTCCCGACTAGTTCAAGAACAGGGAACGAGCCAACAAATCTTGGTGCCAACTTGCCTCTCCTGCCAAATCTTATCACGCTCTTCAACGGAGAGATCTTGACAAACACCAAGTCACCAACAGAGAATTTCAAGTCTCTTCTTCTCTTATCGGCATAACTCTTTTGCCTATCCTGAGCAGCTTTCATTCGTTGCTGAATGATCTTAATCTTATCTGAAGTTTCCCTCACCACATCTGGTCCAAGCACAAACTTCTCGCCAGTCTCTATCCAACATGACGGTGAGTTGCACGATCTTCCGTACAAAGCTTCATATGGAGCCATACCGATACTGGATTGGTAGCTATTATTATATGCAAACTCTACTAGATGCAAATGGTCATCCCATGATCCACCAAAATCCAATATACACGCTCTCAAGAGATCTTCCAATATACGATTCACCCTTTCCGTCTGACCGTCGGTCTGAGGATGATATGCGGTACTGAGATGTAATCTTGACCCTAGAGCCTCTTGTAAGCTCTTCCAAAACCCACTAGTGAACAACGGGTCTCGGTCACTCACAATGCTTTTGGGTACTCCATGAAATCTCACTACCCACTTCATATACAATTCGGCCAACTTGGCTGCTGTCCTGGTCGATTTGACGGGTATAAATCTTGCGCTTTTAGTCAATCGATCCACAATTACCCAAATGCTATCATATCCCGATCTAGTCCTTGGTAAACCATCGATGAAATCCATCGAGACTTGCTCCCATTTCCATTCGGGAATTTCTAATGGTTGCAACAACCCACTAGGCTTCTTTTGTTCGGCTTTAACTAGCTGGCAATTCATGCATTTGGATATAAACTTCCCAACGTCTCTTTTCATTCCTTCCCAGTAGTAAGTCTGTCTCATGTCTCGATACATCTTATTACCAACGGAATGTATAGTCAGTTTTGAGTGATGACATTCTCTAAGCACTTCATCTCTCAAACCATTCACGTTGGGCACAACTAGTCTTCCATTCTTTCGAAGCCATCCTTCTCGATCAAGCCTATACACATCTCCTCATCGATACCCATCTCTAACTTGGAGATGATTTCTAATAGATTAGGATCGTCCCTCTGACTAGAACCAATCCGCTCTATCAAAGTGGGTCTGATCGTCAAACTAGCTAGCATAACTGGATCCAATTCGCACCTTGGTCTGAAATCAAACCCCGCGATATACTCCAGTTGCTTCCATTCCAGAAACATTGCCCCTAAGCTGGCATGTCTCCTACTTAAGGCATCGTCTACCGCATTACATTTCCCAGGTGTGTATGCGATATCAAAATCATACGAAGCCAAGAACTCTAACCATCTTTGCTGACGGAGATTCAGATCTTTCTGGGAGAAGAGATACTTTAACGATTTATGATCGGTAAACAGCTCAAATCTTTCTCCCAAGAGATAGTGTCTCCACATCTTCAGCGCAAATACAATCGCTGCTAATTCCAAATCATGGGTAGGATACTTCTTCTCATGCGGCTTTAGCTGTCGACTAGCATAAGCTACAACCCTACCTCCCTGCATCAATACTGCACCTAGTCCGGTACCACAAGCATCCGTGTATACCGTCATCTCTTCATTCCCTTTAGGAATGACTAATACTGGCGCACGCGTCAACCTCTCCTTTAGACTTTTGAAGGCATCTTCACACACTCCGTCCTAGACGAAGGACTGATTCTTCTTAGTCAATTGATTCAACGGTGCTGCGATCTTGGAGAAGTCCTGGATAAACTTACGATAATATCCAGCTAATCCCAAGAAACTTCTTACATCTGTAGCATTCTTGGGCATAGGCCAATCCTGTACCGTAGCCACCTTCGCAGAGTCCACGGCAATACCATTCTCTGAAACAACATGACCCAAGAATCTTACTTCCCTTCTCCAAAAGTGACACTTGGAGAATTTCGCTTTCAATTGGTGTTTCCTCAACACCTCGATCACTATCCTCAAGTGTCCCTTGTGTTCCTCCTCTGTCCTTGAGTAAACAAGGATATCATCCACGAACACAAGAACAAACTTATTCAACTGATCTCTGAATACTCGATTCATAAGATCCACAAAGTAGGCTGGTGCATTGGTCAACCCAAATGGCATGACCAACCATTCATAAAATCCAGACGGCGTCCTAAATGCCGTTTTCGGAACACTCTCATCTGCTACTCGAAGCTGATGAAATCCTGTCGCGAGGTCCAACTGGGAGAACACTCTAGCTCCTTCCAGCTGATCAAACAAATCATCTATCCGCGGTAGAGGATACTTATTCTTCCTCGTCACCTTATTCAACTCGCGATAGTCCACACACAAACGAAGGGAACCATCTGCCTTAGTGGCAAACACAACTGGTGCTCCCCACTCGGAGACACTCCTTCTAATAAATCCCTTCTTCAAAAGATTGCTGACTTGCACCCCGAGCTCTCGCTGCTCCCTTGGTGCCATACGACGAAGTGGCATCACTATAGGTCTGGCATCTTTCACAAAATCAATACGGAACTCAATCTCTCGGTGTGGTGGAAGCCCGGTCACCTCCTCGAAGACGCCCGGATACTGGCCAACCATGGGCACATCTGACAACTCATCCTGCGGGATGTCGAGGGAATTTACAAAACTAGCCATAACCCCATCACTAGGTAGGCTACCAAACACTACCCTCCGCCCATCATCCGCCCTCACTGTCACCAAAAAGCCCTCACAGTCTACCACCACCCCGTATCTTTGGAGCCAATCGACTCCCAATATAATGTCATACCCAGTAAAGCCCAGAACAAAGCAATCACATACAAACATACATCCATGACTCGATAAGACCAAATTCCTGCAAATCATACTAAGGCTAGTCGAACCACCAATCGGGTTCGTCACAATCAATGGTCTATCGACTATCTCGGGTTCCAGTCCCAACCTATCTACCAGGTCACTAGATATGAAGGAACGGGAAGCCCCAGTATCAAACAAAACTCGAACTGGCATATCATAAATAGAAAGCATACCTTGAAGAACAACATTCTTTCCTTTCTCCGCCGCAGTTGGGGCATTCGACGAAGAAGGAACAGCATCAATAGCATATGCTTTCACAATCTGCTTCTCCTTAAGAGGTTGCGGACACTTATCTTTATGATGTCCCACTTGGCCACAGTTGTAGCACTTCCTTTCCGCTGGCTTGACCCGACATTCTTTAGCATAATGGCCCTTCTTTCCACAGCTGAAGCACTCAACATCCTTCTTGCTCTTTTTCTGGCCACCTTTTGACTGGTCCTACTTCCTCTTATTCTGAGAGTTATTCTTGCCTCCACCGCCTGCTTGCGGCTTTGGCCCTTCTGTAGATGCAGCCTCAGTCTTTGACTTAGGGTAAAGACTCTCTGATCTCAAAGCTTTCCCCACGATCGATTCAAAAGTCTCATCGATGTGGTTAATAAGCCTTTCCCCCAAGTATCCATCCAAACCAATAATGAACTTCTCATTCTTCTTTTCAGGAGTGTCGATAAGAGACAGTCCATACTTTGACAAAGTGTCGAACTCGGCAATATAATCTGAAACTGCCCTTCCGTTCTGCTTGAGTTCCAAGAACCTCTTAAATAATACTGACTTCTGGGCAGTTGGAATAAATTTCTCGCTAAAGCGAGCCTTGAACTGATCCCAAGTAACCTGATCCTTTGGAGTAGCTGTTCTAATTGCATTCCACCAATTCATCGCTCGCCCTTGCAGCTGACGAGACGCTAGCCTTCTCCTCATCGCATCCTCAAGACCCAAGTCATCAAAGATACGGTCACAGCTATCCATCCAGTCCTGAACATCCGTGGCCGACTCCGTTCCGTGGAACGGCTTCCCACCAAGATTAGTGTAATCTTTGCACAACTTGGTGAAATCGACCCTAGGCGCCTGCACTACTGGGCCAACACCAACTCCGGGATTGGGAACTGCCCCTTGCACTTCTCTAAGCATGTCCCTCATGAGGTTAGTAAACAGTGCCCTCATGTCAGCGGCATTCCCTTGGTTGGTCCCTCTACCAGCACCTCTCATGTCTCGGCTCATCGTCAATCTGAAAAAGGGAAACGATTAACGACCCCATAATGGTGCTAGTGCAGTGCGACTTCATTCTTATACTACTAATAGTATATATATACATAGCTTTTGAAAACCAAAGTAATCACAAAATACGCGCTCTCTTATACGTACTATCTCTCCCTAGTGTCTTTCCCTAGGTTAACTAAGCAACCTACAGCTCTGATACCAAGTGTGACGGCCCGCCCCGCACCAACCGACATTTACTCCAAAAGTGCGCTGTACGCATGTCCAGTTAGCGCGGAACGGGTCGCCAGAAGGAAAGGGAAGAAGGAAATGAACATACAAAGAACCTGTAGAATGTCTCACAGCGCATAGAATAAAATATAATAATAACATACTTGACATAAAACAGGAGAGACAGTGCATAAGCTGAAAATCAGAACTAAACATCATAGCAGCGGAAATCCAAAATACAGCTTATTACAACTTTCAAATTGTCTCAAAGCAAAAACAAGATAAAGCAGGTACACTACTAATGCCCAAGTAGCGACCACCAACGACACAGGGAGAATGTGTATATATATATAATACGTGGAAGCCTCCTGCCCGCCTCCGAATCAGCTACTCGCGCATCACCAGCTAACCTGTCTCTAGTCTGCTCATGTGAGCACCCAGAGTAATAAGAGGAGACATAAAACTCTGGGTCAGACATAAAGCCTGGTATGAGCGGTAAGCATCTAAATGAACAATAACAGGTAGACTAAAACATACCTGAACCTGGACCTGCAACCAAAGAGTTAGCACTACATACTGCACAACACTCTAAGGTATCAAATCTAACAGTGTAAAGATACGGAGGTGGGGGAGGTGTGCATGTCATAATGATGGCAAACAATCAAGCATAGCATCCATCCTCACATCTCTCACTCAGTGCGTAAAGCATACGATATTCACCATTTCGATCACCCAACATACCTTGCTACGATCACTTTGCCCCATGAAGTCATAAATGGCTTCACTGCACTGATAACGTAGCCACAAATCCTTTGCTATGTCCACTTTGCCCCATGGAGTCACAAGAACCCCACTGCACTGGCTCATAGCCTTATCAATCCTTACTATGTCCACTTTGCCCCATGGAGTCAGAAGAACCCCACTGCACTGGCTCATAGTCTTATTACGCATCACCTTGCCCCTCGGGTCATAATGACCCTACTACACTGATAACGTAGTCTTGCTACCATCACTTTGCCCCTCAGGTCATAATGACCCTACTGCACTGATAAGTAGCCCATCATTCCCTTTTAGTGGTGAATCGAAGTTATGAACGTCGACAACTCCTTAGCACACGTCCCGCAGCAAAGCCCAACTCATGAAGTGAACTCATTGGTTCCCCACTGGTTCCGGGATCCTGAGCTCTAACTTCCATTTGGACTACCTTTGCATCTCGGGTTATTGGTCATCACCATCGAATCGGATCAGATCGGCCTTCACATTCTTCATCGGATCGGATCGGCTTAGTTCGGATCGCCAACACCCCCTGCGGATCGAATCGTGTTCCTCCAGCTCGTGGCTCCTCCTCCTGGCTCGGATCGGCGTCACCATTTCGGGTCGGATCGTGGTCACCCATTCGGATCGGGTCGTGATCACCCATTCGGATCGGGTCGGGGTTCCTCCTTCAAGTCAGTTCGTGCTTCCCCCACTGGTCGGGTCGGGTGTAACTTCCCAGGTAGTCAGCTCGTGAGCTTCTGAAATGGATCGGGTCGTGCTCCTCCCTTCGGATCGTGGCGCCTCATCAATCTGGATCGGATCGTGGAGAGGATTCGCGATTGGGGGTGGACATGCGGATCGCTGTCTTCGGATCGGATCGTGGCATATGCCCACGATCGGTTCGGGTCGGGTAAAGGGGGTCCGATCCGATCCTACCTGCAACTTCCTGCAGTTCTTCCAGCGAGCAGTTTACGCCATTCGACGGCGTTTTCGACCATTCTAACTATTGAAATCAATCACAAAGCATTTCATACAGTCATAGAAACATGCATAATCAACCACAAACATCAAAACATCAATATGATAGATTAAAATGGATCAAACATACCCAAAATCCCATATTTCCCCTTAAGCATGTTTAGGTGAAACTAATGATAGGATTAGTAAAACTTAACCAAATCAACCCAAATTCATATCAGAGGTCCAAAATATCATTTAGAAATTTATGAACATTTTTCCCAAATTTTATCATGCTTAAATTCGCTAATTAGCACTAATCACCCCTAATTAGCCATAATTGGTGTAAAACTATGCAAATCACTCACCTTAGCCACAAAATAAACTAAGATCTGAAATGAATCTCTGATTTAATGTGAATCTCAATGCCAACAGCAGCTCCTATGTTGATTTGGTGAAGATCTTCCTTGATTAGGGGTTGCTAAGCCAAATCCTTGACCAAAAGATGATTTGGAGGTGATTTAGAGGTTAGAGGCCATTTTTAGGGATCCTTGGTGATAAGTGGAGGCTAGAAGACTGAAATGGAATGATTCTCCATCTCATTTCAGCCCTCCCATAACCCTAATCCCGAAATGGGTTATGGGCCTACTCACTAATCACCCGATTTGGCCCGGTTAAGCAGTTTTTCACCCTCCAAACCTTATTTCAGCCATATCTCCCAAACGGTAAGTCCATTTGGCTATTATGACCACTTTACGGAAAGGTAAACCATCAAACGAATCTAATGGAAGTAGTTTCAGGTCAAAATTCCTTTCCAATCAAGAGTTATGGCCAAAACAGTACCAACTGGGGCAAAATGGTCATTTAAAAATCGACAAAAATCATGAACATGGGAAATGACTCAAATGGATGTTTCCCAAAGTTACATGACCATACAACTTCACATGAGAAAGAAATAAATATTCTACGATCCTATGGTGTGTAGAATACGGGTCATTACAGGCCATGTTTTTGTAAGGCACGAATATGCAGTTGAAGCCCTGCTAAATCCTCGTTATAGCCCACAGAACTCTCCAATCTCTACATTATTTCAGTTTAGCTCAGATGATAGCAGACCTGTTTTAAGCTAGCCTCGCTATTTTCCGCTGCATCATCTAAATCAATATTTTTTAGCATCTGTTTTAGCAGTATTAATATACAAAGCTTGATTTGACTAGTACACTTTTAAAACATATCAATAAAGTTAGTGTGGATAATTAATTTTAATGCATAAGTGTCTAATATATGGTAGAAATCTACTATAGTTATCAAATCTGATGTGCATAACCATGACATTCTTTTATTTGTTCTATAACATTAATTAATATTAGTTTCTTCAAACATAGATGATGTGAGAATGATAATTAATTAATTTTAGAATACTTAGTTTTACATCTAGTGAATCTTTTTACACCTCCGCTATATCCTTGACATTTTTCCACTTTATCCCGACTATACGTTTTTTGTACATTTACCACTATGAACCGCTAGACGCTTTAATTGCATAGGGCTTGAGTGACCCGAATTTTATTATTTTAGACCGGTATAAGTACGATAATTATGACGCCTTCTAATTGTTGTAAACAGGTGACTAGTCCCTTACCTTTATTTAAGGATTATTTTATTATTTTAGAGGATGTCCGAAGCATCGGACGCGTCTGACGCGAATGGATAATATTCCATTTCATTCGATTAGGCAGTTCAGTGGATCCCACACCTGACGCGAACACCAACTGGAACTTCCCAGAATTAAAAAAGAACTCTACCTTAGTTTTTCTCATTTTTAGTAGTTGTATAGTAGAGTTAAGCTTGTTTTATGCTGTAGGGAATTTTGGTTCATAAGTACTTCAAATCTATACCTCCAAAATTCCTCCAAAACGAACTGTTGGTTCTTATGAATCTCAATTGTTTTATACCAAAATAATATAATTTGTTTATTTTTACAATTCGAACATTTTAAATTCTGTTCCACTTTTTGCTTTCTCTTACAATGTGATAAGTGATCTATAAAGAAAACAAGGTAAGAAACGATGTGTAAAGAATGAATTCTTTTATTCATAGTTTTCATTGCATATTTTCATAATTTTAATATGAGTTCGTTTTTCACGTCAGGTATGCTTATGTGAAGGTAGAATATAATGTAAAAGGTGTAGAATGTTAGATTTGTTTCGTGTGATAAAGGCGTTGATTCTATTATATTAATGTAAAATAAATTTAGTAATATATTATATTTCTTTTATGCTAAGCAATCATTGATATACAGATATTAGCTAAACTGTGAGTTACTGTATGTAATGAAATTTGTATAAATTGGAAGTTTCAGCATTTAGCTATTAATCAGGAAGGCATCCCTATTTTCAAACTTATTTGAATGCGGCTCGTTGTGTAACTTTGCAATATGTAAAGTGGGTCCTTATTTTATGTAGCAACGTGCTCTTCTAAATATTCGTGTTGTTGCGTAAAAAAAATTCAAAATATTGTAAATATTCACGGAAGGATTCTACAAAAAAAATGTTGACATATCAGAAATTTTTGTGAATAATACATCTCTATGATTAAGTAGGGAAAACACAACTCAAGCATGATAGTGAGTTTCATAACTAAAATGCTATATTAAACCACCATTTTGCATATTTTAAACATGATAATGGACTTTGTAACTCTAATGCTATGCTAAACTATCATTTTGGATATCTTAAATATGTTATTTTACTTTGTAATTAAAATACATGTCAATTATCGTTTTGCATATTGTAATCAAGATATTGGGTTTTATAACTAATATGCTACATTAAACTACTATTTTAATATTTTAAGCATGATAGTGGACTTCATAACTCAAATGTTATTTTAACCTACCATTTTTGTATACCTTAAGTATGCTAATGGACTTTGTAATTAAATGTTACATCACAAAAAACAAATGATATATTCAGCTATCGTTTTGCATATTTTATTCATGATAGTTGTTTTTAGAAATATTTATATCAATTTGAATATTTTATTCGTACTAGTTCACTTTAAATATACTAGGCAAAATTCAAGTATGCTAGTGGACTTTGCTATTAAAGTGTTATATTAAAAAGACATATGTTATATACAGTTATCATTACATATTTATATCATATTTTATGCTAGTTCACTCTAAATATTCTTATGCAAAATTCAAGTCATTTTGCATATTTTTTCATCCTTGTTCTAGTGAAATATACCTATGCTATATTCAACTATTATTTACACATACAGATAGTGATACTATATTTTTGGAAGTGTAAATGATATACTAGTCCATCATTTAGCATTTTAAACAGTCTACTGTGTTTCAAGTTACGCTTTGTTGAATTTGAAGAATATAGTGCTAGTATATAAGTCGATAACGAAAATATTTTGGACCTGATATAGCGTTAGCGACGACTGCATGGTGACGGCTTGACCAATGACGAGTTAGTTTTAGCGTATAAGCCGATAATGGAAGATTTTTTTTTAAAACAAAAGATAATAATTATACCAACAGGGAGAATTTAGTCATTCTCCAACGGCTCACAAAAACGATTTCTGTATAACAGAAACCATGCACACACAAACTAGAGACAAAACCGAAATACAACAAAAGATAAAAAGCAAATAATGGAAGAATTATTTGGATTTAAACATCAGCAGAAGAGAGGCCTGGACGACGACAACTTGAACAACGACGGTTTGTATGACGGCGGCATGGACGGTGACGGCTTCAAACGACTGTTGGTGACAAAGTTCCATGAAGATGGAAGAAATGATCGAGATTAGAAAAATTGTGAAAATCATGTTACTATCCTTCTTTCTAAATATAATTAAAAATTAGTTTATAGTTTTTCCTTTAAATTAATTACCTGCAAATAATATATATTTGACTTACCGGATGTTAAATGCATTTCGTAGTGAAAGTTATATTGAAAATAAAAATAAAGTTCTAGTAAAAAGTACACATTTTACATAGATTTTTTATTTTCTAAATTCAATCATGTACCTTTCTGAAATAAAATATCAAGTTGGCAACGGATATTTTGTAAATATGGATACCTACTTGAATTGTTTCCAGACAAGAAATTTTCTGGTACTAGTTGACATGCCAGAATTCCTTCACCTTCAAACCTTTTTTTTTTTTGAAAAATGCTAGAAGACCAGAAAGTTAAGTTTCAGGCAAAAGTGCGACATTGGTGGAAAGAGAGGGTTGGTTAAATTTTGGCGTGGAGAGAGAATCTGACAATGGGCAGAGGAAGAAAGACAAATATACCCCTCGAATTCAACATGAGGGGTATATTTCGGGCAAATTCGGGCCTTTTTCGGTTCGGGCTCTCTAGCAGCGTTGTTTTTTTTTTTAATAGTTGAGATTAAGGCGTTGAAAATAAACTTGGTTTTTAAAGGAAACATAAATTATGGAATAGATTTAATTATTGAATTTAGAAAAAGATAAAAATAAATGGTAATAAATATTAAAGTTGTTATATATATAATAAAATTATATAGGGAATGGTTTATTAAGGCAAGTCTAGAAATTAGAGAATAAGGAAAAATCTAGAGTAGAAGAGTCTAGAATATTTGTTGTGTTTTAAATATGATTGTACTCTCTCATTTGTGGCATGAAGAAAAGTGAAGCAATAATAATGTAGTCATTCAATTATTCTACGTTTAATCTCTCTTCTCTGGTTGCCTTTGGGCGCTGAAAGTTCATATTAATTTAGTGGGGAAAAAATGGGCGTATGTTATGCAATTTTAATGTGTACTTGTATTGATAATATGGTGAATCAACAGTGTCAGTGACAATAGAATGGGCACTGTCGTCGTTTTTGAATGATCCACCGCACCTGGAGGAGGCATACCAAGAAATCACTTGCTAGATGAAAGAATCTAGCTTACTAAAGGAGGAGGACCTTCCAAACTGGCCCTAGCTGCAAGCCATCATAAAAAGACAACATTCCGACTCTGTTTAGCAGCGCCTAATGCTGATCTCGCACGAGCCATCGAAGATTGCACAGTGGAAGTGTGCTTTATTTGTAGTAACATAACATTGCTTCATTCACTTCGGTGCCCCTAGCAATCACAGTGGCAAGCCTGTGTCTTGAAGTACCCACAGATCTCTTCAGTAACGCTTTATTCTAATCATCAAGCACATTGCAGTGCTCACTGCAGCAGACCCAGATCTTTTTAGCAGCATTTTGTTCGCAGCTGCTTGCATCAGTTTTGAAGTGCTACTTAGCTTATGTCTTCAAGTCGGCTCCTCAGGCATCATTAGCATCTTATCTGCACTTATTTTATTTTGAAGCTCCACATTCCAGAGAAATGCCACAACATTGGCTGCTCCGAAGCTGCAGCAACACCACAGAATGCACAATCCCCTCTTGCTGCGCAAATCCTCACTTATATCATGACCGCACCAGCTTTAACCTGAGAAGCCCCTTCCCGTAGCTGGTTTTGCCAATTGTATGTATGTTCTCATTCTTTTGTTGTTGTCCTTGTTTTGTCGATCATCAAAGTGAAGTGATGATCTTGCATATGCATATAAAAGTTAACACTTATCAAAATTTTGTATGAGCTTGATTCTTGATTAATAAACTAACAAGTGCAGATTGCAGATCTTAAAGATGATCAACCATAATCTTACCATTGTTGCCATTGTCGCCTCATTGTTTGCTTCTTCATCTTTTTCTGCAAACGCAGTAACATGTAACAAAGCAGATAGAGCTTCACTTCTTGCATTTAAGGACTCATTCCCTGATGGAAGTTTTATCCACTCATATCCGGACTGGGTAGCAAACTCAACCAATGACTGCTGCAACTGGGATTATATTCAATGTGACACCACTAGACGTGTCACTTCTTTAGTCTTGTCTGGAAACAGTTTTGATCCTCCTGACATGGATCTCAATGGTTTGTCTATAATCTCTTAACACTTCCAATTTTCATGTACTATCATATCTTAACTGCTATTTCCTTATACATACATCAATAATCATCACAGGTAAGATACCAGCTGTGCTTGGAGATCTAACAGCGCTGAAAACAATACGTTTTGATTACATGCCTGGATTAGCGGGACCAATACCATCCCAAATTACTAAACTAAAGAACCTACAGTCTCTAGTAATATCAAATTGCCAAATCACTGGTTCTGTTCCGTCGTTTCTCTCGCAGTTACCTTCCCTTCAACAAATAGATTTATCAAAAAATAAGTTGGTAGGCACGATCCCGCCTTCTCTTGCAGACTTGGTTAACCTCAGTTCACTCTCTCTGCAAGATAACCAACTTACTGGCACCATCCCTACAAATTTGTTCAGCAAGCTATCACAAAATTCCAATGTATTTCTTTACTTATCAGGCAACCAGTTGAAAGGAAGAATACCAAAGTCTTTTGCTGACGTCAACTTTTTTGCCTGCTACTTAGATGACAACAAGCTAGAAGGAGACTTGTCCCCTCTGTTTGGAAAAAACAAGACTATTTCCTTTATTACCATGTCATTCAATAACTTTAGTTTTGATCTAACTAATGTTGAGTACCCATTGGCTTTGATTTATTTGGATATAAGTAGAAATGAGATATATGGGAGCATTTCGAATCAGATAACTGAACTGCCTAATTTGACAATGGCGGCGTTTAGTTATAACAATTTGTGTGGGAAGATACCAAGCGGAGGGCGTTTTCGGAAATTCCCTGATGTATACTTTGAACATAACAAATGTCTCTGTGGTGCACCATTGAAGCCATGCAACTAACTGTTTTGTAATAGCTGAGATAGTATTGAAAGCTGTAAGTCTTCGCAAATGAATAAACATATTTGCGTTTTTATACATCCCTTGTCATCGCCGGCCCTGGGCCCAGGCCAACCAGGCAGCCGCCTATGGCCTCGGGCTCGGGGGTAGGAGGAAGAGGAAGAAGGGGGGCCCTCAAACTTTCAGATTTTTAATTGATAATGACGTTATGTAGATAAAACTTTAATGTGAAATGGTTTTGGTCTGGTGATTTGTGCTAGTGGCTTTCTCCCATGCGAGCAGGGTTTGATTCTTGGAATGCACACGTAATAAGTTTTCCCTCCCATGCTCTTTGTGATTTTCATACAAGTTTGGGCCTCCGGAAATTTTTTTCCCTAGGGCCTCCACGTATACAGGGCCGGCACTGCTTCTCATCACTTCTTCTTCTTCTTCTAAAGATATTTATACCCTGCAGCAAAGACAATTCCATATTCCTTTATTTGGAATCCTGGATTTTATAGAGACTGGTTTCTTACCTCAAAATTTGTATCACTCTTTGGAAACATGAAATAACCAAATTTTCTCTACATGCTTGCTAGAATTCACGTTTCTGCATTTCATCCAGTACCTAAAACCAAAGCATGCCCAATCACCATAATTTATGCACACTAATTTCGAGATACCGTGCCGCCAACAGCCTGCAGCCATCGACAGCTTCCCACCAATGCACCACCTACATGGCCAGCCCACGCTTAGCCGAAGACATCAAACCAATACACATCCAATAAGAATCAGATCGATGTACTTTAAGATAAACCATACTCGTGCCAAAGGTAATAGTTCTGCCTGATGTAACCACGGAACAACATTCATTATTAGAAGGAGAACTGTCAGCAAGATCTTTTGATGAAGGGTGATTACTGGAAATAGGATAATCTGGCTGAAGTGGAAATTCTGTTCTCGTCTCCTCAAGTCAAACTTGGACGCATCTTACAATTTTCACTACTCAAATAAATTGTCGTCATATTCACAGCAAGTAAAAACTTCAGTTTAAAAACTAGCATATCACATACTAGGCCATATCAACTCAAGAAATTAAAATCACTCATCATTGAGACAAGTTGAATATACCTGTGTTTATCAATTGAAGGCAATAAATTTCATTCAGCCGCTCCAATTCTCAACAAATTGGACTTGTTACTCATCAACAGTAGCTTTTTGTGACTGTTTACAAATAAAGTATCAGATTTCTACTGATCCCCAAGATGAGGCATCAACGTTGAAGCCAAAACAAAGAAAGAGAGCTTCCATTTATTGGCGTTTATATTTGTATAGCGGCGGCCACATAGATTTGAAGAAAAGTGAGTAATTGTCCTAGCGTCAAAATCACAATAATGTAGATGATCTGCAGAAAGAATAGCGGCTTCAGTATTCCAGATCTAGAAAGCGCGAGCACCCCAAGATTCTAAACAGTCATGGCATCTCTCTCTAGGTGGCAGTATCCAAGTTTATACTAACTTGATTTTTATTTGCAGTTGATTTCTTTGCAGTAGTATCCAATTTGGCATAGGCGACACTAAGTGGAAAATTTGGATCAGTTCCACCAACCAAATACAAGCGCACTCCTCCAGATTGCAGATCGAGACGCCTGCCACCGCACCAGTTCGCTCGCACCATGTTCGCGGCCATCTAACCCGCAACCCCTCCCCCATCGCCGCCTCTCTTTCCTTCTTGCGTCTTCTTCATGTCAACCCATTCCATGAGTTATTTTCCCTGATTGTCGATTTGATTTAGGGAACAAAACGTGGTTCAGGTTTGGAAATATGTAATTGGCTAGAAGGGGTGGCAGTAAATTTTTGGGGTTTAGAGCATCTCCGACCCTTATTGAATCTGATGTCCCTAAATGTCAATGTGTCTCATATCCATTTCACAAACGTGGAACTATAAGACAAACTTTTACAATAAAATTAAATTTTGTTCTCTAATGTAAATGTCTAAAAACACACAATTTTATACATATGTCATTATAGTAATATTTCAAAATTAAATAAATAAAAAGTTGTGGTTGTATATCATTCCACATTGTGAAATATAATGTCTAGGACTAGACATTTCATTTCACAATGTCTAACAAAAAATTTGCCATATCATATTGCATATACTTTTAACATTGTCATTGGAGACTAAAAAGTGAATTGTTAATTATCTATCTGACATGTAGTTAACATCAATAAGACACTTACATTGGAGATGCTCTTAGAGCATCTTCAACCCTTCACAATGTGAAACCTATGTGGCACCAATAACTAGACAATGTAGAATGAACTTGTTTGCGTATTACAAAAAAAAAAAAAATTGCTTGTGTATCGAAAAACAAGTGGTGGTTAGCCTTTAATATTGTGAAATACAATGTCTAAAATTAGACATTTTATTTTACAATGTCTAATGATTAGATTGTTACGTCATATTACACATGTCATTAACATCAGCATTGGAGACTAAAAACAAAATGAAAATGTTAATTATTTATGTGGCATGTACTTAACATTAAAAAGACACATACATTGAAGATGCTCTTAGCTTACAATTGGGGTAATTTTCCTTCGGCTTTGTCAAGGTCCGTTTATTCAGATCCCTATGTTTTTTCTTCCCACCCTAGTAATTTAAAAAGAAAATTTGCCCCCTCATTTTTTTTACTCTTTCCACCCTGTTTATACCCAAATTACCTGTCTTTTTCATCAACTAAAAATTTACTCATCGCTTCTACTTCTTCTCGATAGTTTCCAAAATCCTAAATTTTAGGAGGAAAAATGACGTGAGCAGCAAAAACTTATACGATGAGAAGAGGCAACAAAAAAGAGAAAGATCGAAATTTCTTTTCGTGTTATTGTATAGATCTGCGTATTTTTATTTACCAATCATATTCGAACCCTCGACGAACGCCTGCTGAGGCGTTGATTGATTCAGATGAAATGGAAGACAAATTACAAGTGGTGAATGGATTTATTTTCTAATGAAAGATAAAATGGAATATGAAGGATATAACTGGTATTGAATTTTTAAATTTTTTATCAGAGTGTGAAGAGCAATTACTGGGGTGGAAATAGATGGAGAGCCGCATTGTTATTGTACTTTAAGTGACTACCTATTTTTTTGTTTTTTAAAAATTATTAAGGAAATGACATTTGAAGCCAACCCCCCTTAAAACATAATAATTATTGGACCAAAATAAGGTATAGCTCACCGTTTTGGTGTCAGTAGAAAAAAGGTAGCATTAACTTCAATCCGAGACTTTACGATCCACGGTTGCCGTTTTCTTTATAAAAAAAAGGTGGATTGTTAATGTTTTATGTTTTTAGAAAATTGCGTATTCAATAAACGGTTAAATATTACCGTTTTCATCTTTACTTTGAGCGACTGCAATACCAAGCACAAATGTTTTTATCCCGAGAGTTTTCGGCATACCATCGCCGTATTTAAAGCGCATATACGACACTGGCTTACCGTATCATCTTTTTTGATAAGTTATGCAGTTCGTATACTAAAAAACTGCCATATAGTGCCGATTCTTATAAAGAAGTATGGTATACCTTAACCGATTTAGACAACACACAACACACCATCATATAATCAAGATTTTTTTGGTTTTAATGCGCACATATTTTAGGTATAGGGGTAAAATGGTAAGTTGAAAATATTATTGGTGTTGCCCCTTAACAATTTTAAAAATGCACTGAGTGCCCTTAAAAATGTGTCACCTCTAAACCGAAACGAGAGTGCGAGTAACAATGCCCTTTTCTATTCATTTCATTTTGCTTTCAAACATATTGGGTTGTAAATCCATTCTACGATTTAACTTAAATTGATTTATTTTCCATTTTACAAATTATATTCCAATAATTGATTTTTTATCAATACAATATTTTTTTAATTTTTATTTTATTATTCATCGATCGTACTAACGTAAAGTAGTTTTATTTTCAATCATTTAAAACTTATAGTTTCTCGAGTTTATATATTTAACGTAAAGTTAATAATTATTTTTTATTCATCTAAAAATATAGTTGATTTTTCATTGTAATTTTTTTAGTTAAATGTTAATGCATTCTTATGCTATTAATTCTTATATTTATTTATGCTAGAATCATGTAAATACAAAGATATTTTAAATACAGTAAGTCATCATAAGTTTCAATACTTTTTCTTAAATCTAAAATTTATTATGTTATAGAAGCTTCTTTTCCAAACTATAATGTCAAATATGATGACCCTTTAAAAAAAAATGAATTTGTTCAGAAGAGAAACTGACCAGAGTCGTAAAACCCTCTCTAGTGCACCTCTACAAGCACCATATAAGTGGCTGATCCTAGCGTATACACATGATAAGCCCTTTATATTTTAAAAATATTATAAAATATGCTTGGTTAAAAATAATATTATAAATTTGTAATAAAATGTGTATAACTTAGTAATTTGAAAATTTAACCAAATTACGCTTGTTATGCTTTAGTTGAAAGCTGATAATGTAATAGGGTGATGTGATTAAAATTCAACACTACAAAAATGGATATAGATATGAATCTCGTTTTTACTATTCTCTTGATGAGTTAAACACTAAAATATGATTGGTAAACTGATTTCCACGAGCAATTTAGATGCAAAAATTTCATTAATTTATCGTTCGATATTTAACTCCAAGTTGTGTGCGTATGTATATAATATATAATAAAATAAATTTGCTTACATGTTTATTCATATAAGTGTTTACATATTGTCAAAATCTATAAGCAAACTGAATTCAAACAGTAAAAATCATGTCAAATAATATTGCCAATGCAATATATAAAAAGAACAAATATATATAATATTTTTGGTAAGAAGAGTAATACTTTATCCATGCTTAATCCATTATGATATCTCAAAGGTTTGAACTCATGACTTCTAGAACCTTTATGCAAACCATGTCTGTAACCACTCGGTTAAAGGTTCTTGACTAATTAGTGAATCGAAGAATCAGGAAAATAGTGTGAAGGACAAAATTAGAGAAAAATTTAGGTGCAAGGACAAAAGGCCAGAAATTTAGCCACAAGGACACTTCTCATCCTAATTTTTCCAAGAATAGTTTCTTGTCCTTGTGCCTAAATTGCATGGTAAGCTCTTAGCATAACATCAATTTACAGTGACTTTTTGATGGAAACAAAACTCCTTTTTAACAAAGAAAATTAAATCTGCAGGTATTATGAAGGCAACTTTCAATCTTTTCCATGTAAATATTAAAGTGAGGACACTTCATCCATTTGTTAATCTTCACAATTTCTACCAAATCTAAAATCCTCAACATCTATATCTTTAACTCCTAAGCTTTGGACCAGGGCCGGTCCAATGTCATTTTGGACCCTGGGCAAAACAATAATTTGGGACCGTAGCAAATTACTAAGACCACTTAGTATAACTACACCAAATATACGTATACAAATACAATGTTTGGATTATAAATATTTAATTTTCTCATAAATAATGATTAAACAACCAAACTAAAGAATATTGACGACAAAATATACACAACCTTAGCGACAAATCTCAAAGACATTTATTGCATTTTTTTGAAACCTTAGTTAGCAGTAAATCTCAATGGCATTGATTACTATTTGACATAAGTATAATATTAAATAATTTCAGCTTTTGACATATCAACATATATTAAAAGGTACGCAACCTTAGCGAGTGCATAATTGCTTAATTAACAAGTTGGAGTATATTAGAAGATTACTGCATAATTGGGATTTACAAGTCAAATCGTTTAACATCAACATATATTAAAAGAAAGAAACAGAGGATATTACTACTTTTGTGAAATCGTTGAACCTATCCTTTCTTTATTAACCCTAATATACTCTAACTTGTTAATTATTGCTTTAAGTATAGTTTATTTCATTAGTTTCTTCCTCTAAATATTTGCTATCTCAACTCTATTATATTTAAAATAACAAAATTATATGATAAGATCCTCCCTCAAATTTAAAACAACATGAATTCCTCATACTGGAAAGTTTGAAACAACTAAAAATTTCAAAAGGTTTAAAACCACATAAATATAATCATCATTCTAGGTTATAAGATTAATAAGAATTAGAAACATACCAACAAAGAGAAACTGACAATATCGCTAATATGGCTGCCTTGATGATTGATGAAGAGCTTTCTTTCGAAATAGATCAACAAGTGAAAAGACGTCCAGATGAAGAGAACTATTGAGAAGATGCTGCTTGCTCTGAAAATTAACTAATTATGGTAGAAATAATACAAAAACGAGCATTAAGGAAAAGAAATGGGATAGGGAAGACGAGGTGTTTTCTGTGAAACGGGAGAATTTTTCAAATCAAAAGCAACGTAATTAATTTAAGTTGCTTTATTTCTAGATGGGCTGATGGTTGTTTGATTGTTTCTAGATGCATGGGTTGTTGTTTGTTTAATTTTTCTTGTTGGGCATGTAGCTATGTTTTTAATGACTTATACAAAAGAAATACTAAAATTTATAGGGCCCTCTTGAAAGCCGGGCCCTGGGCAGTTGCCCAGCTTGCCCAGTATAAGGGTCGGCCTTGCTTTGGACCTCCACACATGTCAAGCCAACATGCTTGACAACCTCACAATTTGCATAAAATAGCCTTCTAAAGTCGGGACATTTAGACCGAGCTATAATACTTCCATCACAATCATTTAAAAGCAAAAGAACAATCCTTGAAAAGGGAACAAATATACCGCTTATTACCAAGAATCATAGCCTCACATAAAGCATTGCCCCACAAATTAGCACCACTGAAGGAATTGTACATGTAATATTTTCTTTTCTTTAAAATAATGTAAATCAAATTAGTTAGTTTGTTCTCAATAACCAAAACACCAACTTTCTTTATAAATAGCATATATCTAAATTATAAATTTGTATGACATGTTAGCAATGCATGCAACATCTGTTGGAATTGTATGGATGAACCTCACATTGGTATCAACAACTATTGAAAATTTACAACCTAAAAACCAATAGGCGAAAAGTTATGGCAGACAACAGAAAAACAAGTAAAAGTATATTACTGTAGAGAAGAAGAGATATTGTGAAAGATTTCATTCCTACAGTACTGACAAATACAAAGCAATAAATAGGCAAAAGAACAAAAATATCTTTGAGCAATTATTCCTGACCTTATTATCTCATGCAGTGAAAACATAAAATATCTTTGAGCAATTATTCCTGGCCTTATTATCTCATGCAGCGAAAACAACAAATATCTTTGAGCAATTATTCCTGGCCTTATTAATTACATAGGTAAATTGAAAAATTGAAGAATTGAGAGTGAGTAAACCTGAACAAACTTTTTTGATAGATTGTTGAAACAATTCCTTATTAATATTCATATCTGTAATAATGCACACTAACTTGAACAGTGGTAAATATTTGACCAAGAATAAGGCGGGCGGGGATGTTGGGTTAACTCCAAACCTTAAATTGATGAAAGGCACAATGAGGTAGGAAGTTTCATCTAGGAATACATGTTTGGAAGCAATTATTAGTTTGTTAGGAAAAAATTGGAGGACGTAGTGTTATTTTAAAATGAAACATACCGGCGTGTCTACAGCAGCAGCGAAGAGATACTGCTTTAAGTTTAGTTATAGTAAAAGAGATTTAACATCTTAATGGTTGAAGAAACCATATATCCTTCAAACCTTCATACCTTCATAACGCGGTGAAGGCTGCAGCAATAAATGTCAAAAATAAGATAGACAGAATTACCAAAAATGGGACAATGTAAATTTGGGTACGTAGTACTTTAAAGCAATATTAATTGAAAAATGGTACATGGACATAGCGTAAAAATTATGTAGATATTTTGAAATTTTTTATTGTAGGAGTTTGTATGTACAACAAGTGCGCATACATCACCTTAGACATAATAAGGCAAGTAAAAGTAGTTTAATGTATAAAAATTGTATATTATATAAGGCTCAATAGTATAATCCAAATAATTGAAGGTTAAAATATAAAAAACAGTTTGCTTCCTTGGTCTTGTTTTCTTTGAAATGAATGATAGATCCTCAAATGGTCATACCATTTATGAGACATTTTGAAAACAATTGTTTGAACTTGCCTTCAAACTACCCAAATATTCAAAATACTTCTGAAATCTTTGATCTACCTGTGTAATCAAATTCAGCTGCCTCATTTCTGTATATTCTCAGTAACCTTACAAATATATTTTTTTAATAAAAGCATATTGCTTGACCAAGATCATTAGGTTAATATGCAATCAACTAAACAACACACTATACTTGGCGTAACTGCAAAATTTATGTTTAGTTTGTCGTTTTCCCCAAAAAAAAAAGCACCAGCCTTCAAATGCTTCACTTCTTTTGGGTTCTTGAAGTGCCTTTGACATAAATCAGTAGGTCAAATGATTTCATTTTGTGTTGTTGTGCAAAAAATTACACAAATGCGGAAGCAATACAAAAAAGGGGATCTAGCTTATCAATTAATTATCAACCACCAACTCAATGAAAAATAACCACCAAACAAAACAAAATAGAAGAGCAGTAGAAGACACAAAGATTTAACGTGGCTCGGCTATGCCTACGTCCACGGACCCAACAACTATTCTTTATTTCACCAAAAAGAGTACAAAAGAGAACACAAGAGAGAAATTACAAAATTATAGGTAGTAGATGGAGACACTAACCTACAGTTACAAATTGAATAATCAATTTCAACAAAGACTTGTATGCACTCAAAACCTCTAATTGATTGACAACAGAAATTAGGGTATACTGAAGAAGAAGATAATGGTGATGCTCTTACACCTTCATACTCCACAAATATGAAGATATAAATAGGCTTCAGGATGAAAGGTTTTTTGGAGACAAAGAAAACAACTTTTTGTTTGCCTTGGAACCTTTCCAAATCTCCATGATGTGATTGTAATGTAAACGAAAACAGAAGATCTTGATTTCCATATGTTTTTCCTTGCATGGTTCTCCAAACCAATCACTTCTCTTCATATTACAAAATCAACAAATATATATATTTCCCTTTTACATATCCATTGATTGATAAATTGATTATGCAATCAATTAGTTCCCTATCAAAATATCCTCTCATATATTTCCACATATAGAACAATTAATTGATTTAATTAATTAGCTAATTTCTTTCTCTCTTATCAAATATTTAAATAAAAAATATTCAACGCTCCACCTTGATTCAAATATTACAATCTCTCTTTATCACCAAATCCCAACAAATTGTTGGGTTTATACCATCAAGCTCAATGTGAACTACTTTGGGCAATATTTCCCAAACAGAGCTTCCAAATCTTTCCCAAGCATAAGGAAGATAGAAAATACCAAAAATTCTTCAAAAACTCCGATGAAGGAGACACACTTGTAGATACAAAAATCTGAGAGGCTAATGGAGACATCATAACGCGCTTCACCTTCTCCAATTTATATCGAGTGAGGACATACTCAATATTATCTACTTCCACCTACTTCCGAAGAATTTTACTAGAATATTCTTTGTTAATACCAACAGACTCACCAACAAGCTCTGCAACATTCAAAGCATAAGATGAAGGATCATTATTACAAATATGCTTGCCAATAGGGCCAACAGAACTAAAAGGCCTTTTCTGCAACTAAGCTCTACATAAAGTCTGAACCTTTGACATCTTCTCATCAACCATGGTACCATCGGAAATACCACTTTCTCTCCGAATATGGAAACAATCTGATGACTCTAAACATGTTTGGAAATTTTGCGTCCTCCTAACGTCGTCACTTGATAGAGGCTCCACCTTTAATAAAGACCTCTCATCAAATATTGCATGTCTGCTAGTCACAATTATCTTAGTTGTTTTGCACCACAACCTATACTTATTTATTCCTTCTCCATAGCCTAACAAAATATGCTTTCTTCCTCTAGGCATCAGCTTATCATGCCTCTCATCTTCTAAATAAACTGAACAACCAAATACATTAAGGAATGAATAATTAGCAGGCTCTCTTTTCCATACTTCTTCTGGGATCTTCGTATTTATGGCAATAGAAGGTGTATGGTTGATGAGAAATACCGCCATAGATAAAGCTTCTGCCTAAAATCCCTCTTCTAGACCAGCAGTCAATCTCATGCTAATTGCTTTTTCCTTATAGTATCTGACACATGCTCTCTGCCACTCCAAAAGAATGTGACTTCGTAGAAAAATCTCTAAATACATGCTCAGATGCACAATAGTTAATGAATCCTTGTGACGCAAATTCACTACTATTGCCAACTCTAAGAACTATCAGTTGCTTTCCTGACTTCTTTTCAACTAAGGTCTTCCACTTCTGAAATTGGGCAAATATTTCAGATCTAGTCTTCATGAAATAGACCCAAACCATACGCGAGAAATCATCCACAAATAAGATGAAGAAACTGGCTCCACCTAAAGATGCA
This sequence comes from Allium sativum, assembly GCA_030737875.1. Lineage (NCBI taxonomy): Eukaryota > Viridiplantae > Streptophyta > Magnoliopsida > Asparagales > Amaryllidaceae > Allium > Allium sativum. Next base: position 577,389,788 of record CM060915.1, on the reverse strand, counting down.
ATTGGGGTAGGTCCCCACACATAAGAATGAACATACTCTAGAAACTCTGTAGCTCTAGGTCTTCCAACATCAAATGTGACATGCTTCTTCTTTCCAAAAGAACAACCTTCACAAGAGCTAGGCTTTAATTGAGAATCAACAGCAATTAACCTATGCTTCTTCAATACTTTTAGGCTCTCCTCATCAATATAACCTAAACGAAGGTGACTTAACTGAGTAGAATCTGGAACATTAGAATCAGTAGAAACTACTGAATCTCCCAAAACTGTCTCTCCACGACGCATATAAATACCATCGACTCGCACCCCTTTCATCACTACCAGGGAACCCTTCGCCACTCTTAAATTCTCTCCATATATTATTATCCTAATACCAAGTCTACTCAAAGCTCCAACTGACAGCAAACTCTTATGCAGCATCGAAACATGTCTAACATCCGTGATAGTCCTAATAACACCATCATGCATCTTAAACCTCACACTTCCAACGCCCACAACATGACAAAATGTGTCATTCTCCAAATGAACTGCTCCGCCGTCAATCTTCTCATAACTGACAGAATAGCTCCTATCTGGCGTCATATGACAAGAGGCTCCAGGATCAATCACATAACTTGTAGTCTCTAATAGTGAAATACTGGCTGAAAATAATGATGTATCACTATCACATATATCTGCATCTGATCTAACTGCATCCAAAATTGAAGCTATCTTCTTCTCTCTCTTCTTTCTAGGAGCTAAACGATTTCGTATGAAATGTTCCTTCTTCTTACTATAATATCAAACACCTCTTCTAGAACCCATGAAGTGGGTCCTATGCATATCTCCTCCAAGGCGTTTCTACATTTTATCTCTTCATCCAGGTGAATGAAGTTGTTGCTGAAGAACACTGTAATTAGTCCTCACTTTAACCTTCCATGTCCTAAAAACATCTCTTCTAACAAATTTGGTGATGCCATAATTTTTCATACCACTACTAAAAGATTCAGCCATTGGTAACTAATCTAGAACAAGACTGCTAGCTCTGATACAAACTGTTATGCAAAAAATTACATAGATGCTGAAACAATACAAAAAAAGAGAGGATCTTACTTGTCGATTAATTATCGACCGTCAATTCAATGAAAAATAACCACCAAACAAAACAAAATAGAAGAGCAGAAGAAGACACAAAGATTTAATGTGGTTCGGCTATGCCTACATCCACGGACCCAACAACTATTCTTTATTTCACCAAAGAGAGTACAAAAGAGAACACAAAAGAGAAATTGCAAAATTATAGGTAGTAGATGGAGACACTAACCTACAATTACAAATTGAATAATCAATTTCAACAAAGACTTGTATGCACTCAAAACCTATAATTGATTGACAATAGAACTCAGGGTATACCGAAGAAGAGGATAATGGTGATGCTCTCACACTTTCATGCTCCACAAATATGAAGATATAAATAGGCTTCAGGATGAAAGGTTTCTTAGAGACGAAGAAAACAATTTTTTGTTTGCCTTGGAATATTTCCAAATCTCCATGATGTGATTGCAATGTAAATGGAAGCAGAAGACCTTGATTTCCATATGTTTCCTTCCTTGCATGATTCTTCAAGTCTATTACTTATCTTTTTCATATTACAAAATCAATGAATATGTATATTTACCTTTTAGATATCCATTGATTGATAAATTGATTATGCAATCAATTAGTTCCCTATCAAAATATCCTCTCATATATTTTCACATATAGCATAGTTAATTGATTTAATCAATTAGCTCATTTCTTTCCCTCTTATTAAATATTTGAATCACAAATATTCAACATGTTTTATGTTTCAAATTTACTGATCGTAGTGGAGAACCATTTTCCATCGTGTAATCCAAGTCTGTCATTGGATGGAGAGGGAATGCAGTTTAGTGTTGTAGATCTTCTTGTTTGAAATAAGTCTTTTTCTTATTTAGAAGATGCTAACTTCGAAGTTAAACTGTTGCATTTCCTACTTTTATAGTTGTCTATTAAATCTCATAACATGACTCAAAGTCTGCATAGTTGCAGCTTAAGTTTCTAAAATTGCAAAACACTAAAATATTAAATATTAGTATCGACATATGTGTAAAATTATGTAATACAAAATGAAAAAATCCAAAACTATTATATTATGTCCAATCCAAATGAAACTAATATTAATTTGGCAAATTGAGCCAAAAAGGACAAAATAGATTTAAAATTATTGGGAATTTTTTTGAAATTAGATAGGTTTTTACTCTGATGCAAATGTAGATAAATGTCCCCTTTATCAAGATTGAAAAGAAAGAGATCTCATGATAGAATGACAAAGTTGAAACAAAACCATGGATGAACATCAATAAACTATCTAAAAAGAAAGGAAATTATTTAAAGGCAAGATGTTTTATTTGAAAGTTAATACACATGATTGAACCTTAAGGAGACTTCCAGGTCAAGTTCAACAACAAATATTACCATCATTGTTTCAAAACAGCTATAGAATACATAAGAGGTAAAAAATATAATTCTATGCAAACTTACTTAAAAATGTAGCCTAACCAACATAGTGATATAAAGATATCTCTGGGCTCAAATTTATTATTCAAATAATCGTCTTCGTGTTATTAAAAAAAAATCCAAAATAGGGTGTGTACCATTTATGTGTACGTATGTATATGCACAAGAACAACCCATTAAGTATTTACATCGGAATAGGTAGCTCAAAACAACTTGGCATATATTTGGCCATTGCCGTAGATAATTATATTAACATACTTCAATACATAACATGTTTATGTTAAATGTTAGTTTAAATGCATATATAGGACAAATCTGTACAAAATAGGTCAGTGTAGTGTGTAATTGTTAAAAATAATATACAGTAAATGCAGATAGCAATAACTACAATATTGTAGATGAAATGCATAAGCAAAACGTTGTGATTGTAATAGGGGACAATTTAAGAATGATAAGGTGAATTAAAGAATTAAATAGGTAAATTAACAACTCATTTGGATTGACATATATAAATGTTCTTCTTCTATGAAAGCCAGAACGAATTGGTTTTGGTTTCCCATAAGTAATATAAAATTGGTTCCTTGAGTTATCAAAATGTAACAGATGAATTAAAAAAATTCGTTCGAAATTCACAGAACATACATTTATCTAAGAATAATCTTTACTTCTTTCATGAATCAAACTATCATATCATAATATTTATCTATATGTGTGTATATCTATAGACATATATACATATATTTATGTATATATGTATGCAGTCATATGCGCATTCATGCCTAAGCATGCACCCCTACTCCAAAGAGTGAACTTATGAAATAAATTGTGGTCGGGATTGAAAATTTTGATTTTTGTCAAAATTTATTGTTCCATAACAAAAAAGGTCCCTTTAAGCCTATTTTCAGTAGTTATATATTCTCTGAATTATGCAAACTGAACTTTCAACTGAATTCTATAAAAAAAGAAAATTCTATAGGAATAGGGGTGGGTAGGTAAAGGTAGGTACTATTATTTTTAGGAGTTACTTCATGGAAAAAAATAAGTAAAATGACATGTAGATTAGTTTAAAACAAACAGAGCCTGTGCAAATAAAATGAATTGAATATGTAAAATAGAGGTTATAGTTTCATTTGGCGGAAAAATTGTGGCTAAATGAATAAAACACTTCCTTTATGATACATATAAGCAATGGGTTCACAGAAAAATGCAACCATTGCAAAATATAACTGTAGAAGGGAAATAAAAATCTAAAGAAACATCCTATTATGTATTACTGCACATAATAATTCTATTTTTGATGCGGGGAAATAGATATTTGAGTTGTTTATTTTGGTGTAGAAACAAAGGGATTGCCTCCTCGTGGTAAATTCTTCAGTGAAGTTGGATTATATAACATCTTATCATATATTTTTGTAATAGCTCATATGACTATCAGGACATTTACTCTACATTATGCATGGAAACACATGATAATCTACTATGGTATTTATTTACATTAGCCGAAGTAATTTTAAACTATAAGCTGCATAATTACAGGTCCTTATTACTGTTCTGACAAAATGATTACCACGGTATAATTCAGTAGTGCAGCAGTTGCGTTGGGAAATGGTACAAGCAAACAATACCAGCTACATGGCCGACCCACGCTTAGCCGAAGACATCGTTGCAAACATTAAATCAGCACCACCCACCAAACCATGCTCGCTCAACAGTTCGTACGCCCCATTTCAGCACGAATACAAGTGCACTCCTCCAGGTTACAGATCGAGACGCCTGCCACTGCATACCGAATTGTAAATCCGTTCCACAGTGTAATTTAAATTGATTTGTATTTCCATTTTATGAATTATGTTCCGATAACTATTTTTATTAATATAATATTTGCTAATTTTTATTTTATTATTCATTGCATTAACGTAAAATAATTTTATTTTCAATCATGTAAAACTTACATTTTCTCAAGTTTATACAATTATGGTAAAGTTAAATTTTTTGTATTCATCTTAAAGTAAAGTTTATTTTTATTTCATTATTCATCTTTATTTTCTTATTTAAATGTCAATGCACTCTTATGCTATTAGTTTTTTTTTTTTTTTTTTTTTTTGCAAGGCAAACGAGGTTGAGTGTACCCCTACCATATTTATTAAAAAGGAAGAGAAACAAAAAACCCGCATAGGAAATACCCATGCAAAAGTGCAACACACAAGCAAGAAAATACAACAAACACACAAACGAACCCCAAGAAACAAGAAATTACAACAACAAAAAGAGCAACTCAGCTATAAAGGAGCTATCAAACGGGAAGGAAGAAGAGGAGATATCTTTCCTAATTTCATAATTCTGCAAAGCCCACATTTCTTCACCACTTTTCATCTTGAGCAAGAACTCTATATTATTTCTTTCTTCCCAGAACAACTTCAAAAACTTTTTAATGCAAAGGAGGAAAAAGACAAGCTTATCATTTCTTCACCTAGTTGACTTGAGTATTGTAACACCCCGTAAAATATACCTAAAAAAATAAATAATAATAACCAATTAAATAATGAAATATAAACAGGATGAAAAGTGAAATTTTGAAACATTAAGAATTTGGCGACGAAAATCTTTTATTTGGATTCATGGCGAAATTCTGATTCGTTTTCATATATGATATATTGAAAACGGTGCTCGTATGAAGAAACAACAGTTCAATGAAATCAGACGGTAAACACACACATATATATATGTATATATATGTATTCTAATTAATAATATATATATATATATCTAAAGGATAAATAAATTGGATAAGAATAATATTCTCTTAGATAAATTTGAATTTCAAATGAGAAGAAAAGGATAAGGGGACAAGAATAATATGCATAAGGAAAGAAATAAACAAATTGAATAACGCTATATATAATGAATATTTTCATCCCTGCGTAGCGCTTATTACGAAAAACAATGACCAAGGGGTAGACCACCCACCTAAAAGGGGTGTCCCGCCGGTCGACCTCCCTTCTAGGGTGAGGTCGACGCCTGACGCTGCAAATGCCCAATAGGCTGCGTTTGGGTTAGGTTTTTGGGTTAATTTATATAAACGAACAGTTAGGATTAAATCTTAATAATCCTACTGGTCTTGCTTACACAAGCACCTATAAATAACCCTCTAGACTCCATACCTAAACCTAGCCACTCTCTCTATTTGTGCCTCCACCTACCGCCATTGATTCCAGAGAAACTTAAAAATAGGTTTTCTTCTTCTACTACAAACCTATTCTTCCTTCTCTAATCTTTTCTTATAGAATATAGATTTGGAATCACATGATATATGTATATAAGAATTTTAATCATTTGATTCTTATGTATATAGATCTCTAGGGATTGGAGTTCACATCAAATAGGCACAACAACGCCTGATCTACGACATTTTCAATCACTGTGAGGGGAATTAGTATTTACTTAGGCATATTTTACATTTATAGATTACTATATGGAATTGTATGCCTAAGGAGATTTGGTATGATGACAATATCAAACTACAAAACCCACAAATCTCCTGTTTTTATGTATTTCGTAAGAATTATCAATTTATATTGGGTTTGTGGATTTTGCTTTAGTAGCGGATGAAGAGCAATTAGGTGATGTACTTTTATTTTATTTGGTTTGTCCTTTTTATCTAAATCTTTGATTGTAATGTAAAAAGGTTTAGATTTGATTAGATTTATTATTTGAATCGGTTTGGGTTTCTATTTTAATTAGATAATCCGAATGTATTCTGATTTGAACCTAATCAAATATGAATGTTTTTATGTATAACATAAGGAGGGATAAATTAGATAAATAAAGGTTTATGCATATGTGTATATATATTTACCTTCATTTATATATGTGGATATATGATAAAAGAAATTACACCCTATTCTTGATTCATTACTAGAGTTATCCTTACAAGGCAGGATGCAAGTTGTAATCGTATGTTGTATTTTTCCATTACTGTTATCTATAATTATACAATTATGCCATTATGCCATGAATGTAGCGGTCGAGTATGGAAATTAACTTGTATGCCTTAAATTGAAGACTAAGTTGACAATTTTACCTCGTTAAAATGTTCTCTTGTAACAACCTGAATTATAAGTATATTTTCATTTAATTATTTTAACATTTTGGTTTCTATTTTATTTTGTTTATATAAAACTCAATTTATTTAGGTAATTACTTTGATTTGATTTAGAACTATATTTATTTTGAGTTTTATATGAATTTGATTTCGTCTTAAATATAATTTAATATTTCAAATCAATGTTTGAAATTTCAAATCTCAATCATTGATAAATTTTAATCGTGTCTGTTTATTTGAATTATAATTCATTCTTTGATTTCAATACGTGTTAGTGTATATATTTGTTTTCTATATTTATAAAGTTTTAACACTGATTCAATTTCAAATATTCTTTTGTTAATCTATTATTCAAATCGACCGACAATGGTTGTAAACATCGTTCAAAATAAAATGTTCGTTCTGTTGAATTAGAACTGTTCGTTCCATTTCAATTATCCGCCCGTTCTATTTTTTTTTTCATTGTCTAAAATTTAACGTTGAACTTTTATGTGCCAAAATCTTATTTCCATCCGTTCAAAAATTTAAAAAAACAATTGAAATTGGAGAACGATCTGTGCCATTTCAAATTAATAATGAAACCGTTTTCTCGCGACTCAGTCTACCAATACATTCGCATTCATTTTCCTTTTTAAATTTTTCAATCGTTTCCGGGGTTTCTGTACCATCCTTTATGAATAAGAATATATATACACGGGTAAACAGTAGCTCCAGTTCTTCTGCTCCAAGACCAAAACAAACAGTAGTTTTATTTTATTCCCTTCGCCATTTTCCTCCTCCCCTCGCCTTACCCTCGACAGCCGAGCTCCCCACCGTATCTCCTCCTTCCCTTCCGCCTGCTTCCCCGACTGACCCCCTGTGCTTCACCGCTCCGCCCAAGCCGCGTCACCCCACCTGCTCGTCTCCATCCGCCCTGCAGCGCCTCCCCTCCGCGTCTGCCTTTTACCCCCTTGCTTCGACCAGCTGCAGTGCCGCGCTGACCCCCCAAGACTCCGACCTACCAAAAACTCTGAGTCAAAATCACCCCACCTTCAGTCGCCCAACACCTGAAACCGCTCCACCGGGTTGACCAGCGCCGCGCCCTTCACCTGCGCCATCCGAGCACCAACCCGACTCTGACTCCATCTCGTGACTCCCCTCCTTTGCCTTGACTATGCTGCTGAGCTTGAACGTGACTCCCTTCCAACTAGCGAACCATTGCCGAGCCGACCCCGAGCACTGACCTGAGCCATCGATCGAAGCCGACCCTTCAGCCTGAAGCCTACCACGCCACCTCGCCCCTCCCAATGCCTCAACCGTGCTGACCCAGACCCACTGCATTCAGTGAATGTCGTTGTTTTTCCTGCGTGCATTTTGTGAGTGTGTGAATCTTTGATGTTTAATCCGTGTGTGTAGAGCATGTATGGGGGTGCGTGAGTCTGGTATGTGTGTATGTGGATGTGAGAGCGTTCATGTGATATTGTGTGTGTGTGTGTATAGTGTGTTGATGTGTGTGTATTTGTGTGTGTTGATGTGAGCGTGTGTGTTGCATATATGAACATGTTTGGTGTCAGTGATTCCATTGTGTATGTGCAGATGAATGTATGGCGTGAGTTTTGCTGAGAGTGTATGTTATATTTGTGTATAGTGTTATATATATTTAGTAAAGGATTTATATGTTTGTATTCTTGTGGGAGTTGTGTATACTATAAACATATTTGTTATATAATTTTAGGAGTGCTATATAATTTACAATATATATATATATATATACATATACACGTGTATATGGGTTTCTTGTCTGTGTGTTTGGATTTAGCGTCGAATTAATTTTAATATATATTATGGTTTTCTATGTATAGAAATATTTATATATTATTGTGAAAATACTTTGTCGTGTTTATTTGAGTGATTTTGGTGTTGAGTTCATAAACCGTTCCAAATCCAATAGCCGAACCGTCCCAAAATCCAATACCGTACCGATCCATTGTGAAATCCCCTAACCTCTTCCTATTTAAAATAATATAATATGGAGCGGTTATCGAGTTGAACGTATTCTGAATCGAGCCTGGAAGTCGCTGTTTCAATTCGATGTCAATCCGTTTTCTGTCTCAATTTTGTGCCATGAAAGTTGAGTTTATCTCACACCTGACTTACATATTTCATGGATGTTAGATCAATAATGAACTGTTATATGAAATGTATAGGATGGCTGATAGAAATTGTTTGAATTGATATATGCACATTTCATATGTGACACGGTATATGACACGTAGTTGCACTGATGATATATATGTTGTGATTGTTGTTTGTAATTGTTGATACCCCTAGTTTAGGAAAAATCACTAAGGGTTGAAATGATACATACCCAAACGGACATTAGAATAGGGAAAATTGTTATGGGTTGAAATGATAGACCTAAACGATTTTTACTGAATTTGGGATCGCAGGTTGAAATGATAGACCCGTAGAAATTTTATAAATTACGGGTTGAAATTATAAATATCCGTATCACATGACCATAGGGTAGAAAACTATATACGGACATCGTTGGTCGTATTTTCGAAGTATTTGATTTGGGAACTTGATTTTTAATTAATAACTTAAGATTTTATATTTTTATATATTATATTTTAAATATTTTTAACTTAAAATTTTTATGATTTTGAATTGTATGTTTTAAAATGATTTTTATAAATAAATATAGATTTAATGCCGATTTAAGTTTTTACTTATAATTTATTTGTTTTAAAAACAATATAATTTAATTATATAAGTATTTTTAACTTTTTACCTAAATAATTATTTTAAACTTATTTTCTATATTATTTTAATCCTTTATATGTTTATAACCTATATTCTAATTAATTTTAGAATTTTATAAACTTATATATACATATATAACTATTTTCAAAATTTATTTTCTTACATATATTTTATAAACTTTAATAATAAATGTCAGGATGGATAAGTTAGATTTTGCGATTTAAAATCGAAGTTTAAAGATGTAAATTTATATAATGATATTTGAATAACGAATGAACTCATATTAAGTTTTGAATTCGAATTGGGTTGAACTTATATGAGATAAATTTAAATTTTTGATTCTAAATTTGAATCTTTCGAATTTAAGAGAAAGTGTATTTAAAATTTTAACTGGATATGGAATGAGTTCGATTTTAAGTGACCGAATTTGAACCTATATATATATATATTTTATATATGGAATTGATTTTCATGAATCGTTCGATTTGTATTAAGGTATTTGTTAAATCAATTTGTAAGAATAGTTCGAATTGTTTAAATGGTATGAATTGAAAATAAGATTTGATAAATTTATAAGCAATGAATTTTATTGGTTCGGCTATTATGGTAAAATATGACTGTTGAATTTGAAATATATGATTTGTATGAATTAGATAAAGCAAAGAAAAGGGTTTGATTTAAATCATTAAAAATGAAATTTTGAACTCAAGTTTAGATTTCGTGAATCGACTTAATGAGTTCTTTTAAATGTAAAATTGAATCATTTGAATTGTTCGAACTTAAATCTAACTAAAATATTCTCGAAGTCAATGTACTTTTGTATTGATTTAAATGACCTTTGGAACATAATTTTGTATAAATCGAATTTTGAATCGAAATTGTTATGGGAACATTTATGGAATTTAAAATAATACCAAAGTTAAATATAGTATTTGTTTCGAGACCTTTACGATATGACTTCTAAATCGATTCGATTCAAGCAATTTAAGTGAATGGGTTTAAAAATTGAAAATATCGAAGTTAGATATTAAAATTTCATTTCAAAGTTGAACTCGAGATTTAGTACAAACTATTTTATAAAGTGATTTATAAAATAATGACCACGGTGTGAAAAATGTAAACGATTGGTTGTTAAAGAGAACGGGATCGGCTTTTGTCATACTCTCTGCCAATACCGAAAACCACTTTAACAACTGTGTACGCGGTGGAGTTCCAGAATGAAGGGTATGATTTGGCGATCGACTCCATTTTGTATTTCATATAAATTACTAGACCCTGACTACCTTGAGTCAGCTTGATGTGGCTAAAACAAGAGCTACGCACGGACCAAGTGAGGTCATACCTCTTATCGAGCACACTTCTTCGATATTATTCTCTCACTGTTGAGATTCGATTTGATCCCTTTTGATTATGGGAGTGTGTATCGAGGTGGGCGGTAGTAGCTACTATGCGTTACCACCAGTCCGACTCTGCAAACGGTGAATCCACCCTGGCATTCCTTGCATGCCTTGTCACATGCCTTATACGAGCCCACTACGACTTTGTTTCGTACCGTTTTATATGGAGTGCCCTCTGATCAACCTCCAGTTTACGGAGGAATTACAGTACTGTATATATTATGGGAATATATAAACGGTGTAAGGGTAATCATGGTAATCCCGCTTACGCTATTTTGATATTTTTACTTTACTGATAGACACTATTGTACGTAGCGAATTATACTATATAGTATTAGTTTGACGGATCCTTAGAGGATGGTGATCCCAAACATCCTCTAAGTTACTGATTGCATTTCATCAAACATCCTCTAAGTTACTGTCGGCAGCTTAACATTTCAAAATATACAGACAAATGCGATGACAGATTTTTGTATCTAACCTTCATCTGCATCTTCACCCGAAGCTTCAACTTTCTGGGCAGTAGAACTTTGTACTCCTCCAAAAACAGGTGACTGGAATAGATGTAGACTGGAATGAGTAGATATTTATGAGATTTGATTATTTTCACCATACATAAAAGGTATAGTGTCGGATGTCTGCTATAAGATACTTGTGTTCTATGCTGTATCGACAAATAGAACATGGTTAGTTAGGGTCTGTAATCTACCAGACGGAAATACTAGGTTTCAAAATGAGTACCAATATATTTGTGCATCCATAAAGGAATGCAATAACATGTATGATATCTTCAAGAATAATACACAAAAGACTAGATGGTGTTTTTAAGTTAAAACCTTTGCTAAAGTGTCCAGATGTGCAATAATGGATGTTGAACACTGTTTATTTGAGAATAGCATAATGGCGCAATAACTACATTACACTAAATATTCCCTGATAGTTGAGCGAAGAAATTTTCCAATTTCGCAAATTTCGAATTTCAGAACAAACAAGTTTGTAATGCAACCAAGAGTGCAACAGATACAGAATTATCACTCTTCAAGAGAACCCAAAGGAGGAAACGGTTAAAACTGATAACGACTTGTCGTTATTTTCATAAAACTGAAAATATTTTGTTTACCTCAACAGATGCATAGAAATGAATCCTGCTATAAGGGTAACCGAAACAACAGTAGATACAAAAAAAGTGTCTTTCCAAAATAATTTGAAAAGCATCCTAGCTTGTTCTAAGCTGAAATGCAGAGGCCCAAGTGCGGCTGCAGAGACCAGAGCGAAGTACATCATCTGAGCAACATGAAGAGAAGCCACATGATCCTCTTTTGCACTTAAACATTACACAGTAATAAATTGTTTTCAGAACACAACAATTTCAACAAGAAAAAAGCATCAACTGTAATACATTCCCTGAAATATGCAACTATATCAACCCTTAAATTAGGTAGCGTGTTAACCACACAACTTGTTTAATCTCTTATGCCCCCTAAATATAACTTGTGCAATTGATTAAAAAAAAATTGTTCTCTACAAGATTGTTACATTAGATATGTACTTGTAAATATGACATAATGGTTGTCTATGCTTATATAAAATAAAATGAGTTTCACACAAGGCAACACCAGCAAACTAAATGGCAAATCGCATAAGAGAATACCAGTACCTAAATATGATGACAAAATTCATTTTAAGCAAATTTAAAATAATATTATTCGCATTCGCATCTTTCTCACTCTCCCCTTTTCCCTCCTTCTGTCGTCTATTCAAAATTATGATGGAAAAATAACATTAAATATAAAGTATGATAATCGACTGTTAAAAAAAAAGATTGAAACTTACATATATTGGAAATAATTAAACAATTTATCGTGATTCCTAGAAGCCCCAATTTGTGATTCCTAAAAGCCCCAATTCGAAGTCCCAATTATCGTGATTCCTAGGAGCCCCAATTTGAAGTCGATGATTGAGAAACAGGTAGAGAGATGATTGAGAAACAGATGGAGAGAGGATCTGAGAGACTATTACCGAATTGAGAATTCCAAAATCCTTCAATTAGAGAGAGAGATCGCTGATATCAGTTCTTCAATTTTTTTTATTTGGTTATGACGCGGCCGTAAAGAGAATAAGCGTTGAGGGAGAAAGATTGAGGTACCGATTAGGTTATGGTTGAGAACTTACCCTTTTGCCCTTAGAAAGGAAGAGTTGACCAGGCATAACAACACATAGAAGTGTTGGCACATTTTTGGTGACACATTTTTGCTACCGCAACACATATTAGTGTCACTAGTCTACAACACATATAAGTGTTGGCAGTTGAAAAAAATAAGAGTTACCAAATGGCCATTATGGTGTAGTGATAGTATTAGTTTGACGGATCCTTAGAGGATGGTGATCCCAAACATCCTCTAAGTTACTGATTGCATTTCATCGAACATTTTATTCGAATTGATTTACTTCCATGAGAATGTTAGTCCTGATCCGAGTTGTGTATTGCTCGAGTCAGATCGAGTATTACAGCTTTTGAGATTTGCTTTTGGAGTTCGGAGCTTATATCGGGTTATGATCACTATATCTATTGGTCGAGTGATCCAGTTTTCAACTATCAATGTTGTTCTGTTTCAAACAGTTATTATTTATTTATGGATTATATAATCATTGTATTAGACTTCCGTTGTATTATTTATGAAAACTCTGATGTAAAATTTATGTAGTAGCTTCATGAACTACTATTGTATTTTTAATTTTTCCGCTGCCAGATATTATATTGCTCTGTATCTGTGTCCGTGATCTGTGATTCTTTGATTTATTCTATTTACCTCAGAAGCTAATAACAACCTGTCATTTTAGACGGTTCGAGTTGACATGTTTTGTCGATTCGGCACGGTCAAAATGGTGGGTCGTTACAGTTGGTATCAGAGCTTTGGTTTTATCAAAGCTTTAGCCTATGGGGTAAAAGCTCATTAGAGATAGGGTAGTGATACCCTAGAATGAGTGGAATTGGTCGCAAAATCCTTCTTGAGAGAGAGCGTATTTATAAAGTATAAATGGTTTTTAAATGCTTTAAAACAAATATTTTCAAATATAAAATTTCGTTTAATGTTTGAATCCATTTCTGAAATTTCCCTTCCTTTTGAATCCATCTTCCTTTGTTGATCCTCTTTGATTAGGTTCTTTCATTCGTTCAACTTTTAACTCGAATTCTATAATCTATCTTCGTCCATACCAAGGTAAGAAGTAGAAGGAGAGCATAAGTTTTCTAGTGAGTCCATTCCTATCTAAACATTGGTTCGAAATAGTTATTATAATTCTCTTGGTATAATATTGAAATTCTGACATATATTTTGGAAGATGTAACTTGTAGATAATATTTTTCTTTGGTATTTTGAAAAGATTTGATGTTTATACTTTAATAGTTTATATTTTATAAATTCTATACTTTGAATAAGATTTACAGATGTAGATTTTAGAAGAAAATGATTTTATCTCGGTTGAAATCTATAATGTTATTGTTTATAAATGTGTATATGTGTGTGTGTGTGTGTGTGTATATAGGAATTTATAGATTTAAATGGATTTTTAAAGGTTTATTTATGATGTATATATAAGTTAAACTTATGGAATTTAACCTGTTTTATTAGTTTTAAATATATATAACATGGATTTGAAATTATTTTGTAATAGTATAGAATAATTTCGTCATGTATTTTTATTTATAATAATATTGTTAGTACATTTATTAAAGATTTAAGTTGAATTTTAACAAATAAATGAGTAGGGGAGAGATATAATTTTCCCTACTTATATGATTTGATATATATTATTTATAATATATGATTTGGAATTTGGCATATATTCTATTTAAATATAGAAAAATGTTTTGAGTATTGACTTGACGTTAAAATTGACCTATCGAATACTTAGTGATTTGAGTACACGTCTGATAAACGTATATATTAGATCCAATATGTACTCGATAGATATAGAGTCACACTTTTGTCGCTTGAAAATGAATCTGGTGATGACCGCGACATCATCGATATCTATTTTCGGGTTTCGAAAGTGGGATAGATATATATCACTAATCGAGACGTCGAGTGAATACTTAAAATAATTTTGAAATGTTTGAAATTATTTTAACTTTTGATTTTATATACGCATTTCTAATTATATATATAGGTAAGTGAATAGATTTGAACCATTGGTTTAAATATATATTATTAAACTACTATTTTCCTACCTCGTTCCTTTTCTGGGACGAAAAGGTTTGAGTGAGGGAGAATGTAACAACCTGAATTATAAGTATATTTTTATTTAATTATTTTAAAATTTTGGTTTCTATTTTATTTTGTTTATATAAAACTCAATTATTTATATTTTATTTAGATAATTATTTTGATTTGATTTAGAACTATATTTATTTTGAGTTTTATATGAATTTGATTTTGACTTAAATATAATTTAATATTTCAAATCAATGTTTGAAATTTCAAATCTCAATCATTGATAAATTTTAATCGTGTCTGTTTATTTGAATTATAATTCATTCCTTGATTTCAATACATGTTAGTGTTTATATTTGTTTTCGATATTTATAAAGTTTTAACACTGATTCAATTTCAAATATTCTTTTGTTAATATATCGACCGACTATGGTTGTAAACATCGTTCAAAATATATTTTGTCAAAATCCATTGTTCCGTCCATTCAAAATAAAATGTTCGTTCTGTTGAATTAGAATATTCGTTCCATTTCAATTATCCGTCCGTTCTATTTTTTTTAATTGTCTAAAATTTATCGTTGAACTTTTATGTGCCAAAATCTTATTTCCATCCGTTCAAAAATTAAAAAAAAACCCGTTCAAATTGGAGAACGATACATGCCATTTCAAATTAATAATGAAACCGTTTTCTCGTGACTCAGTCTACCAATACATTCGCATTCATTTTCCTTTTTTAAATTTTCAATCGTTGCCTGGGTTTCTGTACCATCCTTTGTGAATAAGAATATATATATATATATATATATATATATATATATATATATATATATATACACGAGTAAACAGTAGCTCTAGTTCTTCTACTCCAAGATCAAAACAAACAGCTGTTTTATTTTATTCCCTTAGCCATTTTCCTCCTCCCCTCACCTTACCCTCGACAGCCGAGCTCCCCACCGTATCTCCGCCTTCCCTTCCGCCTGCTTCCCCGACTGACCCCCCGTGCTTCACCGCTCTGCCCAAGCCGCGTCACCCTACCTGCTCGTCTCCATCCGCCCTGCAGCTCCTCCCCTCCGCGTCCGCCTTTTTCCCCCTCGCTTTGACCAGCTGTAGTGCCGCGCTGACCCCCCAAAGACTCCGACCTGCCAAAAACTCCGAGTCGAAATCACCCCACCTTGAGTTGCCCAGCACCTAAAACCGCTCCATCGGGTTGACCAGCGCCGCGCCCTTCACCTGCGCCATCCGAGCACCAACCCGACTCTGACTCCATCCTGTGACTCCCATCCTCCGCCTTGACTATGCTGCTGAGCCTGAACGTGACTCCCTTCCAACTAGCGAACCCTTTCCGACCCGACCCCGAGCACTGACCTGAGCCATCGGTCGAAGCCGACCCTTCAGCCAGAAGCCTACCGCGCCACCTTGCCCCTCCCAATGCCTCAACTGTGTTGACCCAGACCCACTGCATTCAGTGAATGCCGTTTGTTTTTCCTGCGTGCATTTTGTGAGTGTGTGAATCTGTGATGTTTAATCCGTGTGTGTAGTGCATGTATGGGGGTGCGTGAGTCTGGTATGTGTGTATGTGTGTGTGAGAGAGCGTTCATGTGATATTGTGTGTGTATGGTATGTTGATGCATGTGTATTTGTGTGTGTTAATGCGAGCGTGTGTGTTGCTTGCATGAACGTGTTTGGTGTCAGTGATTCCATTGTGTATGTGCAGATGAATGTATGGCTTGAGTTTTGCTGAGAGTGTATGATATATTTGTGTATAGTGTTATATATATTTAGTAAAGGATTTTATATGTTTGTATTGTTGTGGGAGTTGTGTATACTGTAAGCATATTTGTTATATAATTTTGGGAGTGCTATATAATTTACAATATATATATGTGCAAATATATATATACACACACACACACACACATGTATATGGGTTTCTTGTGTGTGTTTGGATTTAGCGTCGAATTAATTTTAATATATATTATGGTTTTCTATGTATAGAAATATTTATATAATATTGTGTAAATAATTTGTCGTGTTTATTTGAGTGATTTTGGTGTTGAATTCATAAACCGTTCGAAATCCAATAGCCGAACCGTCCCAAAATCCAATACCGTATCGATCCATTGTGAAATCTCCTAACCTCTTCCTATTAAAAATAAAATAATATGGAGCAGTTATCGAGTTGAACGTATTCTGAATCGAGCCTGGAAGCCGCCGTTTCAATTCGATGTCAATCCGTCTTCTGTCTCAATTCTGTGCCACGAAAGGTGAGTTTATCTCACACCTGACTTACATATTTCATGGATGTTAGATCAATAATGAACTGTTATATGAAATGTATAGGATGGCTGATAGAAATTGTTTGAATTGATATATGCACATTTCATATGTGACACGATATATGACACGTAGTGACACTGATGATATATATGTTGTGATTGTTGTTTGTAATTGTTGATACCCCTAGTTTAGGAAAAATCACTAAGGGTTGAAATGATACATACCCGAACGGACATTAGAATAGGAAAAATCGTTATGGGTTGAAAGGATAGACCTGAACGATTTTTACTGAATTTGGGATCGCGGGTTGAAATGATAGACCCATAGAAATTTTATAAATTGCGGGTTGAAATGATAAATATCCGTATCACTTGACCATAGGGTAGAAAACTATATTTGGACATCGTTGGTCGTATTTTCGAAGTATTTGATTTGGGAACTTGATTTTTAATTAATAACCTAAGATTTTATATTTTTATATATTATATTTTAAATATTTTGAACTTAAAATTTTTATGATTTTGAATTATATGTTTTAAAATGATTTTTATAAGTAAATATAGATTTAATGCTGATTTAAGTTTTTACTTATAATTTATTTGTTTTAAAAACAATATAATTTAATTATATAAGTATTTTTAACTTTTTATCTAAATAATTATTTTAAACTTATTTTCTATATTATTTTAATCCTTTATATGTTTATAACCTATATTCTAATTAATTTTCGAATTTTATACACTTTATATATATATATCTATCTATTTTCAAAATTTATTTTCTTACATATATTTTATAAACTTTAATAATAAATGTCAAGATGGATAAGTTAGATTTCGCGATTTAAAATCGAAGTTTAAAGATGTAAATTTATATAACGATATTTGAATAACGAATGAACTCATATTAAGTTATGAATTCGAATTGGGTTGAACTTATATGAGATAAATTTAATTTTTTACTCTAAATTTGAATCATTCGAATTTAAGAGAAAGTGTATTTGAAATTTTAACTGGATATGGAATGAATTCGATTTTAAGTGACCGAATTTGAACATATATATATATATATATATATATATATTATATGGAATTGATTTTTATAAATCGTTGGATTTGTATTAAGGTATTTGTTAAATCAATTTGTAAGAATAGTTCGAATTGTATAAATGGTATGAATTGAATATAAGATTTGGTAAAATTATAAGCAATGAATTTTATTGGTTCGACTTGTATGGTAAAATATGACTGTTGAATTTGAAATATATGATTTGTATGAATTAGATAAAGAAAAGAAAAGGGTTTGATTTAAATCATTAAAAATGAAATTTTGAACTTAAGTTTAGATTTCGTGAATCAACTTAATGAGTTCTTTTAAATGTAAAATTGAATCATTTGAATTGTTCGAACTTAAGTCTTGACGAACATAAATCTAACTAAAATATTCTCGAAGTTAATGTACTTCTGTATTGATTTAAATGACCTTTGGAACATAATTTTGTATAAATCGAATTTTGAATCGAAATTGTTATGGTAACATTTATGGAATTTAAAATAATACCAAAGTTAAATATAGTACTTGTTTCGAGACCTTTACGATATGACTTCTAAATCGATTCGATTTAAGTAATTTAAGTGAATGGGTTTAAAAATTGAAAATATCGAAGTTAGATATTAAAATTTCATTTCAAAGTTGAACTCGAGATTTAGTATAAAATATTTTATAAAGTGATTTATAAAATAATGACCATGGTGTGAAAAATGTAAACAATTATTTGTTAAAGAGACTGGGATCGGCTTTTGTCATACTCTCTGCCAATACCGAAAACCACTTTAACAACTGTGTACGTGGTGGAGTTCCAGAATGAAGGGGATGATTTGGTGAACGACTCCATTTTGTATTTCATATAAATTACGAGACCCTGACTACCTTGAGTCAGCTTGATGTGGCTAAAACAGGAGCTACGCACGGACCAAGTGAGGTCATACCTCTTATCAAGCACACTTCTTCGATATTATTCTATTATTGTTGAGATTCGATTTGGGACCTTTTGATTATGGGAGTGTATACCGAGGTGGGAGGTAGTAGCTATTATGCGTTACCACCAGTCCGACTCTGTAAATGGTGAATCCACCCTGGCATTCCTTGCGTGCCTTGTCACATGCCTTATACGAGCCCACTATGACTTTGTTTTGTACCGTTTTATATGGAGTGCCCTCTGATCAACCTCCAGTTTTCGGAGGAATCACGGTACTGTATATATTATGGGAATATATAAACAATGTAAGGGTAATCATGGTAATCCCGCTTATGCTATTTTTATATTTTTACTTTACTGATAGACACTATTGTACGTAGCGAATTATACTATAGAGTATTTGTTTGATGGATCCTTAGAGGATGGTGATCCCGAACGTCCTCTAAGTTACTGATTGCATTTCATTGAACATTTTATTCGAATTGATTTACTTCCACGAGAATGTTAGTCCTGATCCGAGTTGTTTTGTTTCCATAATTACTCAAGTCAGATCGGGTATTACAGCTTTTGAGATTCGCTTTGGAATTTGGAGCTTATATCGGGTTATGATCACCTATATCTATTGGTCAGTTGATCCAGTTTTCAGCTATCAATGTTGTTTTGTTTCAAGAAGTTATTATTTATTTATGGATTAGATAATCGTTGTATTAGATTTCCATTGTATTATTTATGAAAACTATGATGTAAAATTTGTGTAGTAGCTTCATGAACTACTACTGTATTTTTAATTTTTCCGCTGTGAGATATTATATTGCTCTATATCTGTGTCTGTGATTCTAGGATTTATTCTATTTACCTCAGAAGCTAATAACAATCTATCGGTTTGGACGGTTCGAGTTGACATGTTTTGTCAATTCGGCACAGTCAAAATGGTGGGTCGTTACATCTCTCGCTCATACGAAAACTAGCGTTATTTATACATACTAAATATTCTATTTATATGAGGTAATTAACAAAATTAAATAATAATGACATAGTAAATGCGATTAGGATAAGATTTGAATTTGAAATGTCCCCATATAAATTATTGTTTGTGCGTATGTATGAATGGCTTACCTATATATTAAATAATGACATATAAGCACAAGTTTAGTTTCCATTTGTAGTATAAGTCTGTCCGGAACTGGCCAGCAAATCTAGCAACCACAAGTGGGTCCAGCTAATGTGAGAGGTTTGTGTTCCATGGGCCATTCAAATTTAGTATACTAGGACACGAGGTTAAACCACTTGTAGTAGAAGTTTTCCCGGAACCACCTGGCATATCCAACATCTACAAGTAGAGTGTTTAATGTGAGAGGTCTAGTTTGTGTGTGTATATTTATAAAAACCTAATGTGTGTGAAGATATGTAGGTTTACTATGCCTTGGGAAGGTCTTAAGTAGCCGACTCTTTTCTTATCTAGCTTGGATCTTAAGCGGTTAGGACTAGGATCCCTTCCAAAGGTTTATTCCTTGGAATGTTTCCAAAGTCATCGGTCCGACCCTTACTAGATTCGAAGTAAGTCTATGGGTCCTCCTTCTCTGAAAGTGGTTAGGCATAGCGGTAATGGAGTAGGGTTGTTCATATGGGATGCCCACTTCTTCTAGAAGCTTGTAAGGGCCAACCTAAGGACATACTTGGTTTATGTGATACGTAGCATGCTATTTAATCCACCAATTGTCTAAGGGAAGTATTAAGTGGCATATGTGTTCTACCGTAATATTAGTTAAGTAGTAACATGTCATGTCCGTCGGAGGGGTATTAAATGGCTATATGCGGGCTTACCTTAAAACCAGAATAGGTAATACTTCTCATACAAGTGCGAACCCGTGATTCGCATACGGGTTTGCGCTAAATTTACTTGTTGAAATGATAGTTTGTTGGTGTTGCTTTAATTAACAAATCATTTAATGGGGACATATTTGTTAAAATTTTGTAACTAATATTAATATATTATATACAAATATTAAGATGATTGGTTCTAACTTAAGAACCATCTTGATTACGAATACAGGAAACAAACAGTGAAGTTAAAAGGGTTTGTTTTAAGAGGATTTTACTGTGAACGACAAATTTTATGACTTTTTCAAGCCCATGGACAATCCATCATAAATTTATTATCAAGGACAATACACATTGTAAAACTGATACCATGCACACCATTAAACTGATACTTAAAAACTGATAGAAAATTCCGATACCGTACACATTGTAAAACTGATATATAAAAATTGGTAGTCAAATTATGATACCATGCACACTGTAAAACTAATATTTAAAATATAGTGTATTGCCCTTTAGAATAAAATTCCAACACGCCGTCCGTACGGCTGAAAAAGCCCGTAACTTTGTCCTTGATGCTATTTTCTTGTTGTTTTAAAGTATACTTATTAGAATTTTGTTGTAAATTAAGAACCATCTTGATGATGAATACATGAAACAAATAGTGAAGTTAGAAGGGTTTGTTTTAAAGTATACTTGTTAGAATGTAAATGGGTTAACATCAAAACTTGCATACACGTGGTTCCTGGATAACTATATTTTAATTCATAATTTTAGGCATGTGTACTCCAAACTATATGTATGAAACAATTATATTGTTGCTCCAAATTGTGCATGATTAAAACTTAGTTGCAAGGTTCTGATATCCTCGTTGATAAGTTTCTAATTTAGATGAAGAAATAACATATAAAAATGATTAAGGTAATAGAAGTGTTATACATGTCACATCATCTCGAACCTCATGTTTCACTTATATTCTTTTCAACATTTCCAAAGCTCGAGTGTCTTGTCATTTGATAACTAACCTATGTGCATATCGTTTCATTCCAAACACACATGGATCTTCCTTTCATACATTCGAAAAATTTCTATGCACTTCTTATTTCCCACCGTTGACATGCATATCTACAAAGTGTAGTTTGAATCATTATATCACACCACTTACTGAATTTACCTAGCAATTAATGTGCATTTATTCTTTGATCAACTAACCCTTCAAAGTTCCTTAAATTCACCAATCCAAAAATTACACTACTTCATGTAGTGCATCTTGTTACCCCATACCATCCGTTATTTCCTTGGCAACATGTAACAACCCGTATTTTCTATGAACATTAAAGTAACAAATTAAAGTATACTTAATTTTTGAGAGAAGAATTAAGGGAAACGGGTTACGCCATTGCATTCGTCTTGAAATTCTGCTTGGAATAGAGTCCAAGTTTTCGTAAATCGGACTTCGTATGAGAAAGTTATGGCACTTAGAAGTTTCAGGAAATTAAATAATTAAAACGGCTCGAATTCAAATTTGAAATTCAAATCACACACCCGGGATGGGCGGGAAATTTCCCTCCCAGGACCCAGGTTGACCAGGGGGTCGACCTGGGTCGACATAGGTTCACCAGGGGGTCGCCCTGGTGGTCGACCTCCCTCCTATTTCCAGATCCGAGGACTGGTTCGTTTTTCTGTATTTGGACGCCCGTTCTGACCAGATTCGTTGATCCCTATGCTATATAAACACCCCTAAGGCTACAGTTTTCTCTACAAAACTTCATTACGCCTATACTCTACCCTAAATCATATCAAAATAAATCAAAGACGGGGTTAGGCTGCTCAAGTTCTTCAAGAAATCAAGTTTAGAATTCAAGTAAAGATTAAAAGGCTAATTCAACGACTTCAACAACTATTTTCTAAGAATCAAATCTAAATTAGAGAATCGATAGTCTATGTCAAGGGATAGCTTTTCAGTTTTAGAAATCAGATCCCAGAATTCAAGACCGTTCTGTAATTTGTAAGTTCATGTTACTTTCAGAAATAAAAGTTAATTGTGATTCTGACATTGTAATAAATCTGAATATGAGATTATGCCTATTTCTATCCGTCTTTCTATATCCATTGGATCTATCTCATTGATAATATTATGTCCATTCTTTGTCTCTTCTTTCCTTCTTCCCTTTTTGTTTTATAGCCAGGCTACTGCGAGCCTAAGCCAAATCTCATAAGAGATGAACGTACGTTGGAAATAAGATTGGGCATAATATATGATTTGAACATGGCCAGCGCTAAAATTGGGCATAATATATGATTATAACATGGCCAGCGCTAAAATTGGGCATAATATATGATTTGAACATGGCTAGCGCTAAAATTGGGCATAATATATGATTTGGGCACGACTAGCGCTAAAATTGGGAAAAGTATTAAATTATGTATAATTGGGCATAACTGATTTGTAACGGATTTGAGGACATAACAAATGTTGTATTTAAAACATAAAGTGTATCAAACATATGACTTGAGATTTGGGGCATAAAGTATATTGGACATATGACTTGGGATTTGGGGCGTAAATTGAACTGTAAACATGTAAGGCATAGTACATGATGTGGTTTAAGACCTAAAATTGGGGCATATTATATAAGATAGTTCATGACTTGGAAGAAGGAGATTATTGTGTATAGTGATTTATGGCTTAGGCATGAAAACCCGTGGTAAGATAGGGATAATTGTTAAATGTGAACACGCCTAAATTGGGATTTTAGGTAATTGGCCTGCACTGCAATTAAAGGCTATAATTTGGCATAGTTTATACAGTGAATCATGATTAGGGGCTTTTGGAGAATATTTTGTATGGTGCAATATGACTAAACCTTAGGGCATGTGTATATTGTGATTTTTGGGGCATGACTATTATTGCAAAGTTGAAAAAAATTGGGTGTAATCTATTTTGAGTAATAACTTGAATTTGAATTTATGGGGCATAACTTGAAATCAATTTTGTTGGGGTATAACTTGAGAATTGGAACATGACTAGTTTTGGGAATTTGGGATGATTAGCATATAAAATCTAGACTTGGACATGTATTGTAAACATGTAAATTAGTGAAAAGATGAATATGCCTAACCCGAGGTTAGATTGAGTTGTGGTGTAAAACTGCCCGAAACTGCCTGGCACATCCAGTAACCACAACAACACCTATCTAATGTGACAGGTTAGTGCATCATGCCCAAGAAAAACCCGAGGTTAGATTGAGTTATGGTGTAAAACTACCTGGAACCGCCCGGCACATCCAGTAACCGCAATAACACATATCTAATGTGAGAGGTTGGTGCATTAATAAATCAATTAATGCTAATGAACAAGATGAATGACTAGAGTTAAGTTAATGAGAAACACTTAACCAATATAACGAGATGAATGACTAGGGTCAAGTTAATAGGAAACACTTAACCAGTATAGCATGATGAATGGGTAGGGCTAAGTAATAAGAAACACTTAACCAATATAACTTGATTTGTGGTTGGGTCAAGTTAACACGAGAAGGCAACACTTAACCAAAGTAATATGACAAGTAGGTGGGTTAAGTTAACTTGAATTGACTGATGACACTTAACCAATACAATATGATAAACACGTGGGGTTAAGTTAATAAGAAACACTTGACCAATATAACTTGATGAACGAACGGGGTTAAGTTAATAGGAAACACTTATCCAATCCAACATGATAAGAGAGGAGGGTTAAGTTAATAGGAAACACTTAACCAACGTGACATGATGAATGGGTGGGTTAAGTTAACATGAATGGACAATACTTAACCAATACGACATAATGTGCGGGAGGGTTAAGTACACATCGGGTTGATGGGTAATATTAGTAAATATAGACCCACAAACTTAACTGTTAAATAAACATGCTTGAATCGATGGGAGGGTTAAGTACATCTCGTGTAGGTGGGTAATATTAGTAAATATAGGCCCACAAACTTAACCGTTAAATAAAAATGCTTGAATCGATGGGAGTGTTAAGTACATCTCGTGTAGGTGGGTAATATTAGTACATATAGGCCCACAAACTTAACCATTAAATAAACATGCTTGAATCAGTGGGAGGGTTAAGTACATATCAAGTTGGGTGGGTAATATTAGTAAATATAGGCCCACAAACTTAACCATTAAATAAACATGCTTGAACCAGTGGGAGGGTTAAGTACATATCAAGTTGGGTGGGTAATATTAGTAAATATAGGCCCACAAACTTAACCATTAAATAAACATGCTTGAATCGGTGGGAGGGTTAAGTACATATCGGGTTAGTGGGTAATATTAGTAAATATAGGACTACAAAAACTTAACCAGTAAGAAACCCTAGTAACGGGGACCCATTTCAGCAGTAACCCACATAGATGTATCATGCTACCCTGAACTAGGAAGGGTGGGGCACGATTACTGGGCTGATTATAAGCGGTCAAAATAGCGGCAGGGGTACATCAGTGTAGGTTCCGACGGTTTACGGGCGTGCACGTACTCCGGAGTGGGTAGAAGCAGACACTGGGTACCAGTAGTTATACACTGTGCATCTTGAATCGTGTCGGGTTGCCACCATAGGGATTGATACACCATATGGTGGGACCAGCACAGGGTATCTACACATAAGAGAGGGTCGATTGACACAGACACATGGAACATTAATGCATGTAAGGAGCCGATCGATAGGGTAGTAAGGGTACATCGAACACATTCATGGCAATTAGGCAGATTAAGGTGGAATCCTCATAATAGATGTACACTTGAAGGCTACCACAATTGCGGGGATTAGGATCACGTTATCATATTATCATTTTATAAAGATTACTAGTTGGGACACTAGTTAGGTGGTGCAGAGATATAGAAATCAGAATAACAGAGTAGTAGCGAAGCAGAGAAAGAGTAAAAGCGCATTCAGTTTATCTTGCCTTTTCATATCTTATGCTTATTTTATGTTATCATGTTATCACGGTATTGTCTTATATTCGGTTTATTCATGTCATGTTGCTTTTACCTGTTTACATGTTGAAAGTCGCTGGACTTACCAGACTTATGTCTGACCTAGTTTTGTTTCGCCTGTTTTCTTCCGTTCCCCCCCAAGGTTCACAGGGAGGAAATGTTACCACTTAGCTCAGTTTTCCTTCCAAGCTCAAAGATAGTCGATGTATTGCTTTGGACTCTCTCTTCCACTGCTATGGCTGGTTCACGCTTTATTGGGGAATATCATTGTTGTTTTTATGCTTCTTTTATACTTGGAAGTTTTTAAATCAAGACAGAAGTTCTATGTATTACTTTTAAGTATGATTGAAACAACTGTTGTAAAAGCTTGACTGAACCACATTGTTTATAAAATGATTTTATTTCCCGCTGCTTTATTTGTCTGTCTTGTAATTTATCTGCATCTTTTACCTATAATGCTCCACCGAAGTTAAGGCATTCCCTTTGTGAGTGACCTTAACGGAGGTGGGGTGTTTCACTTGGTATCAGAGCTGAAGGTTACCAGATCAGATAAAAGATTTGAAAAAATATTTTCAAGACGGTTTTAAAAGAAGCATTTTCTAAAGAAAAGTTTTGTTTTAAAGGCATATTCCCCAAAGCCATATGTACTATCTTTTGATCCTCTGTTTGAATCCTTGTTTCCTTCATTCCTGAGTCTCTAGGGCTCCTGGCTTTCTGGGAGGTAACCTCATCCCATCATGGTTCCGTAGGCTTGATGAGACTACGATACCTGTCAAAGGGCGAAGAAGTGCCCAACTTCCATCTATAGCCGCAGTAGTTTCACCTACGGCTAATTTTCTTTAAGCTTTGTAGGGTTTTCCATGCGATGGACGCAGCTTTCAAGAGACTTGTCAATAAGTTACACAAGGATGGAAAAGATGAGAATGAGGGAGTTTTGCTAAGGAGCACAACCCAAGGATGAGGAACTCATGGATATAGACTTGGTTCACAAAGGAGGTAAAAAGAAAGAGGTGTAAGTGGAAGAATCACAGGATAATAGGGGAGGAAAGAATAGTAAAACCTAAGATAAGAGGAAGTATCTTTATTATGGTGTAACGGGTCGTATAATTAAGGACAAGGGAAAGAACAAAGAACAAGATTTTCAGGAGGGCAAGTGCATGCTATAACCGCCAGCATACCTGAGAGAGAGGTAGTAGATTTTCTAGTGAAAAAGTTTAGTTTTCTTTTGATCATCCTGTTAGTATTCTTTTGATTTTAGCGCTTCACATTCATTTATATCTGTTTCCATAGTTGAGTCTCTGCACCTTGGTACTTGTATAGTAGAAGATCCCATTATTATCTCAAATCCAATTGGTGGTTCGGCTCATTTATCTTTAATTTGTAAGGATTTGAGAATAGCTATATTAAGTATTGAGTTTAAGCATAATGCTTATGTTTTCGGGTTTCATGGGCTATGGGTTGATTCTAGGCATGGACTGGTCAGCTAGTATTTGTTAAACGAGGGTTGTTAGACTTTTGACTTGCCTCCGGAATACCCTCGAGATTTCATGCGATCCTAAAGGATCAGTTAGGCTTAGCTACCTAGAACCACTTGATGCATCTATCGACGATTTGAGATCCGTAAGAATAGTCCATGAGTACGCAGATGTTTTTGATTAGGTTAGGGGTTTCCCCCCTAAAACTCAATATAGACTTCCGCATATATCTAGTTGACAATACAAAGCCAGTTATGCGATCAACGATAGTTTTGGAACAAGATTGGCGAGGAAAGCTAGAGTCAGTTAAGTACTCAATTGTTTGGTTGTTTTGTTAGTATCATCTCATATAAATCGTCCAAATTCGGAGGTGTATTCCTTGGGTGCTTGTCTGATATTGGTTTAGGCCTTTGGGGATTGTACTTGAGGGATGTCGAGTTCAACTAGGATGGTCTGTGTGAGAAATAAATGGTTGTGGCAGGCGCCCTAATTAAGACTGAACATAAGAGAGGTAAAAAGTACATAGCAACCTTTAGCTTCAGACCCTCAGAATTGTGACATGATGGATAAGCTAAGTAGAAGAGAGACCTCTAATCATCTTTGTATATATACTTGGTATCATGCTTAACATCTGTTTATCTTGGAAAGATAGTTCGACTACATTGGATACCCTCTAGCATAGTAAGTGATCGAGGTCCTCTCTTTACTAGTGGGTTTTGGAAATGGAGGTCAAGAAGCTTCGCAATCGTGAAGTTAAATTAGTTAAGGTACAGTGGAGTGAAGCCCAAGAAAATGCGAGGTAGAAGACTGAAGACTAGTTACGCGCATCATACCCTTTTTGAGGGTATATCCTTGATTCATCCTTTTCTGTAAAGTTTATTTGCATGTTAGTCTTTATCTTTTAAGTATATCCTCTTGGTCCTATCCTCGATCCTTAGGTAGAAGTCAATGGATGTAAACATGTGTTTGAGACATGTTTTGTTTGGTAGATGCAAGTGGTTGCTAGTGGATGCTCGTGGATGCATACACACACACATTAGGCACTAGATCGGCTCAGTCACTTTCATATTGCATATGCATATGAATGTATTTGTATATGGATTGAAACTTGATGTGTTATCATGTGGATGTTGCATATGGATGAGCGAATATGCACACATATAGTATTTACATGATTAGAGATATTTGCATACATATTGGACGCATTACACTCTCATGATTCGCAATAAGGAGGCCAACTGAATCAGTAGACTGCCTGATTTTGCATTAGATAAGGAACATACACACACACTCTGCATATGTTCATACGGCATTAGAAGCCTTTTTAGGACAATGGATGCCTGTGTTTGATGGTTGAGTAGATGGACGGTTGGATGGTAGAATATACGTTCTTCCTAACTTGAAGATTTCTGGGACGAAATCCTTTAAGGAGGGAGAATGTAACACCCCGTATTTTCTATGAACATTAAAGTAACAAATTAAAGTATACTTAATTTTTAAGAGAAGAATTAAGGGAAACGGGTTACTGTTGGATCTAGATTAACCCTAAGGGGGGGGGGGTGAATAGGGTTTATCACAGTTTTTAACTGAATTAAAATTCTAACAGGATATATAATAATAAACAGATCACAGAATATAGCAGAAACATAAATGTAGAAAATAAATCACACACAGATATACCCAACTTCGGCAAAACCTGCCTACTGCTGCATTCCTAAGGTTTCTACTAGGTGACAGAACAGATCCCGCATACAAGACCATGTACACTCGCAAACCCTACTCCTATTCTAACCCTACGCTCAAAACCATAGACTGATCTAATCCCCTAGATCAGATTTCCCCTGATTACGATTCCGTAACCAGTAACCCAGATTTTATAAACTCTGTCAATTGTCAGTCAACATCCTGACTTATTCCCCTAGTTTTTACAGACACCAGAAAAACTGTTTGATCGTTTACAACTCAAATTAAAAATTACAACATGAATTAAACAAATAAAACCCTAGAGAAAAATAAAGGAGTTAAATAATAAAGGGTCATCCCCTTTTCAAAACTTGGACTATCTTGGTCGGCCCTTTCACAAATTGGTTGGCCCCTCGCTTAATTTAGTCCATTCACATTGCTTTGTGTAAATCAAACATGGCGGCTCCCTAGGATTTTCTGAAAATCCCCAAATCAGATCGATAGCCTCTTGGAATTAATCGAATCCTTGTAGCTTTGAATCAGATGATGTTTGGCTCTTGATTGCTTTGTGTCCGCTGCTTCTTGCTCGATCGATTTGGATTTTGTGTTGATCGAAACCCTAAAAGAAAAAAGTGAGTATTCTGATTCTTTTTAATTTTGATTTGAATTTCTTGGTTTCGATTTTCAATCCCTAGCCTATGATGTAATGGTGTTGTATAAATAGGATTATATAGGATAAAATAAATCCTAAAAATCACTTCTCTGATTTCGCTACATGCCTTGACTAATTTGCGTGGATTCCTCTTTTGCTTGGTTGATTGATTTGATCACTTTCTCAAAATCTTGAATGATTTGTAAATGCTGAATCATCACTGGAATTTCAGGAAACTAATTTGCAGTTTTCTTGCTATAAACAAAAGAGATGAATTTGTAACAAAAACATCTTGATTTGAATTGATTACCACAATGGATCTGGTCGGTTTTAATTTGTCCAATAATTTATGCAATTACTGGAAAGAAATTAATGTTGCCTCTTGAATTTAATTCAAATCATTTCTAAAACAATCACTTTCCAAATATGTTCCTGCGTGATTTATGAATTGCTGCCTTGAATGCTTTGATGAAATGTGTGATACCCAGTGATAAAACATTTATCACATTCTGGAAATAAATATTGATTCGTTTCTTACATAACATTGTGCATGCTGTAATACTGGACATTATTCAAGTTGGTTCTATTTGATAAAGCATTCCCCTTTTGCTGGTTCCTTGATTTGCTTGATTAAAAGCAGTTGCCAAGTATGCTACTACATATCTGAAAACTGATTTGCTTTGTTATTTCTGAAAATATATCATCTTGCTAAAAATCAATTTAGCTGCAAAATCTATATTTGAACCATGCATTGAATCCATTCAGCTATGCCCTGCTTTATTACTGACTCACTTACTTGTATTCGACCATGCTGACTTCCTTGAAGTATGACCATATACGTGACTTGTATTTGTGTATTAGTGCACTGCTATTCACTTGAGCATTCTTGAACAATTATACATGCATGAACTGTGTCTCTACATGTTGCCTCTTGCTTAGTTCCACCACTCCATTGCTTGAGCATGTATATTGGTATTATTGAAGCTGCACCATCAGTTCATATTGCTTGACCTTGAATGAACTCTACTATGCTGCTCTGTGACACTTGCACTTCCCTGTTTACTTAAATGAAGTTCATGCAGCTCCATACTGCTTATGTATTACTTGACACATGCTACTGTTTTGATCATCTTTGATCCGCCACCATGCTTTAGTCATGCTGTTTTGTTGCATCATGTTATACTTTGCATTTTGACATGTGTTGGCTGCACCAGCCCCTTCAAGTTGACTCCACCATTCTGAACTATGCTTATCTTGGTCTTGACTTTAGTTTCACCATGTTGTATGCTGCACTTGATCACTTCATATATTGATAAACCTGCCTTGAAATGTTGTACACTTGTGTACATAACCATGTACATGAAGCACCCCTGAATCTGCCTTATACTGCTGCTTGCATATGTGTATTTTTGTCATGATCCATTCATGTATATGTTGCTGAAACCATTATTCTGTCCATGCTTGAACCTGACCCATCCATGATGGCTTGTATGTGTTGTTCCTCCATTGATTGTGCACTGAGTCGAGATGGTCCACGTGGCTACTCCTCAGTTGCACACTGAAATGGCGTGGCAGTGCACACGTGTATATATATACAAATGTGTATATGCAACCATTCAGAAAATTTCCTGTCCCTGTACGTATACAAACTATCTGCCTAGACACAGATAAATCAGATCAAGTCATGAAAAATGATGAGAAACACACCAGAAAACTGAGGCAAATAAAATTTTAAAATTAAAATAATATTTGCTAGAGTATGAAATTATTTCTGTTTAAGATTACTGTGTGTGTGTGTGTTTCTGTACATGACAGGTATGAAGACTGGACTGATAATGAAGTGCTATGAAGACTGAAGACTAAAGTTGAAAGTGAAAGAGAGTGTCAGTGTGTGTCAGTATATATATATATATATATATATATATGTATATATGAGTCTGTTTAAATGAATGTATATGTAACCGTATAAAGAGTTGAGTGTCTGTATATGAATCAATGTGAATGTATATTGACAGGGTTGTAGTGAAGAGCTATGTATGAATGAAAAATATTAGTGAAGTGTACAAATAGTGGAGTTGTAATTCTGTACTGTTTGATATTGAAATAAAATATTATATTTAAATAAAATACTGTGTGAATATTTAAATTTGTGTACAGTAGTATTCTATTTAAATATAAATATTATATTCCTATCTGCGATTTAAATATAGAACAGTACAGTAACAAACACATTAAAATAATATATATTTGGTTGTTATCATCAAACAAAAATCATATAATTTTGTATACAACACCGTTATATACAACAATCTCCCCCTTTTGATGATGACAAACAAATATTAAGATTTTGAATACAATAAATGTGTTTGACAGAAAAGAACATAACTCCCCCTATTTGAAAGCTCCCCCTACAATAGAGACTCCCCCTATAACTATGCATGAGTGAAATGAAAAATAATGAATTTTCAAAAATAAAAATATTTATAAAATATTCACTCATAAATCAAAATCTCAATCCATTCTCCCCCTTTTGTTATCATCAAAAGGATACAGAATTTAAAATATAGATGAAAAATGACTAAAAATATAATTTCAGCTTAAGAGGAAGAACGATCATCATAAATCTCAATCAATCAAACAAAAATCATAATATTCTGAGAACAGGTGGCATATTTCACATTGTAGATAATGACGAACTTACAATGAAAATTATATAAATGGGGAGAGTTATAAAAGAATGAATTGTCCAATTATTTTCCAATAATTTTTTTACAAAAATGAAGTTCAAAAACGGTGACGGGTTTGGACTATAACTAATAATTCAATTTTAAGTGACAAAATCAAATATTCTCAAATCCCAATAGCTATAAATCAACAAATCATAATACGTCATAAGATTTCAACACATTTCACAGATTAGAATATGGATTGATAGACTTGTTTTTATATACAAAGGAGAATTTCAACTTAATTTCAATTTATAGCACACTATTTCCTTTTCTTTTATTTTTTAGTTAAGAGCACACTGACCACGCATAACCAGAGCTTGGATTTTTAAATGAGATCAGTCGCAGCTTAAATTATGAGTTGTCTCTTAACCATGCATGACCAGAGCTTGGATTTTTAAATGAGATTAGAGACACACTTATATTTATATATTTATCATTTCAGCTTTAAAAAGGAAAAACTCCTCGGTATATAAAAACAATATGAATGATAGAAATGTGGTAGGTACAGAAATGGACTGTGAAATAAATTTCTAAATTAATTATATTATGAAATATGCTCTACTGTACCGGGATCATTGAAAATTTTCAATTATCACTAATTCTGAATAATAACATAGTTCAATTTCTATTACAAATATTTCCACTGCTAATTCAAGAAGATTTAAAAAAATATTAACTCTCCATATTTATATAAACTTATCATGGATGGCAGAATGATGATAGATAAAGGAGATGGTCGTGAAATAATTGCCAATTCAAAGATATTATAATATACGTTCAACTATCATGAAGAATTAAAAGAAAATATCCTCTTATTGTGAAATATATTGCAGTCACAATTCATCACAATTTCAAGATCTGATAATTATTTTGATGAATTATAAATTCAGTTGAATTTGGATATAGATTTCAATTTCTGAATGAATAATCAATAAATAATTTTAAAATTGAGAATCAACTACAAGAGGGATATGGAGATCTATACAAAGCAAGAGGGATTGAAAATATATACAAAAAATAGCACTACTGATACCAATTGGTGTCTCTATTAATGAAGATTATAAGATGACACTGGAGACAAACCAAGATATCACAAACAGCAGAAATTTAAAGCCCAAGCAGACCAGATAACAAATTAGGCACAATAATTTCATTTATCAGTGCAGCGGTCACAAAAACACGCAGTTATTTGAAAACATTTTTCAAAGACAGTATCAGAGCAGCATAGATAGAACAATAGACTTGTCAGTAGATATTTCTGATGGTCACAAGATATATTCCATGATCCAAGGAAAAACACCGTTTATTTGAAATCATTTGAGGAATATGAAATTATCAAGATTCAGTGAATCAATCACACCAGAATATTAATTTTAGATTCAAGATATGTGTGAGATTCAATAAATCAATATTTCAAATGATTTTAAACAAACATATATTCAAATCAAATAATAATGAAATAACAGTGATATTTATGACTGTATTTTCAAAAGAATTTACACAAATATTTTTGACAAGTATAAAGAATATTCAGATCATTTACATCTAATTTGATGGATATTCATGATCCAGAAAATTTATTTGAAATCACTTGAATCAATGTCAAGTTTTGAAATATAATGAATCAGTCACACAAGGTTGATAATTTCAAATTTAGGAGGTGTGTGATTATTCAGAATATCAAGAATTTCAGATGATTTCAAACAAATAAATTTCAACAATAATGATCTTGAATAAAGATGAGATTCAAGATGTATCACTGAGATTTAAGACAAATTAAAAATTTCCAAGCCAATCAGAAAATAAACGAAATTATCACAACTGATAAGTAGTAGGTGCTGTAATGAGTATACCATTTTAAGTTTTTCTAAAATGAATTAGAAGAAAACTCAAAAACAACAGTGTTGTGTGAAATTCCATTAAACTTTCAGATCTTCAAAAAATTTAGAATTCATATTAACAGTGTTCAAGATATAGCAAGAATACATCAACACTGTTAGGAATTCAGAAAACAGAAAATGAACTTCAAAACAATTGCAGATATATACAAGTTTAGATTAAAGGTCTGGATAAGATTTAAAACAACAGATTCCCTTTCAAGTGAAGCAAATATCCAGAAAATCAGGAGTTCTGCAACTGGAAGTTAAAGAAGCCCAAAGAAGAAAAATATAGCAGTGACAAAACGAAAACAAGAAAAAAAAAACAGAAGGAGGTAGAAGGAGAAATAAACAAGAAGAAAATATTTACAAAAGTGAGTTTAGAGATCATACCAGAATCCAATGTAAATCAGCATCTCTAACTCAACAGGTTTGGCTAAGGATCTGAAAATGATTCAATGATATGAAGTTGTTTGAATCTAATTTCTCTTTTGCAAAGCAGCTCCTCAGCCTCCTCCGGTACCTAACAATTTAAGTGATCGAGTGGTCTAACAAAATTTGTAAAACCACTCACAGTTATGTTCATTTGTTTTGGTACCCAGATTTGTTTACATAACAATCCATCCAAATTTACCTTTGTACCCTTTGGAACCCAAATCTGTTTGAACTTAACAATGTTTGTTTTATTTCTTTTTGGGATCCAGGATTGTTTAGATGGATTATTATAAAATGATTTCTCATCACGTTTTTGATTCAAAAATCCTTTGCAATTTTCAGAGTTGAGATTTTCAAATTGATTCCTTTCAAAGCTGGTTGAAGGATTTTTCAAATCATTCGAATTTTGATTTTCAAAAGCATTGCTTCTCCCAAAACCAAGACCACATTTATTTCCAGCAGAAAATTGGTTTTTCAACAACATATTTAAAGATTTGTCTCCATCAGAAAATTTAATCAACGTTGATTCAAGCTGTTGAATTTTAGTTTTTAGATCAACGTTTTCTTTCATCAAATCTGAACAGCGGTTATTAGTGGTCTTCCTTTCAGCATCATATTGTTTCAAAACTAAATTTTCAGATTAAAGTAATTCAATTCTGACTTGGGACTCAGAAATTTCAGATTCAAATCCTTTTTGCTTTTCAAACTCAAATTTTTTGGATTTTCAATCTCGTTTTCAAGTTCTTTCAAAATCAAATCAGATTTCAACAAATTTTCATTTTCAGCAATTTCAAGTTTGGAATTTATAGCAGTCTTAAAAATTTCAATTTCCTTTTGCAGAAAATTATTCGAACTTGATAACTCAATCTTGTTTTCTTTTAAGATCAAAATTTCATTTTCAAACTTTTGAATATTTTTATTGAGATGAACAAGATTGGTTTCCAATTTTAAACAATTTTTGCAGTCTGAATTTGAAGAGTTTTTAAAATAGTCAAGTTGTGATTCCGATTCATCAATTTTGCTGGTCAACTCAAAATTCTTAGATTTCAAAGATTTATTTTTCAGTTGGAGTTTATCAATAGATTTCATTAAATCAAGACACATGTAAACCAGATCTTCATATGAGAAATTTTCTGTTTCAGCATTTGTTGATTCTCCATCATTTGGTCCATCTGAAGTTTCATCTACATGACTTGTTAAGCATAGATCTGAAACTGAGTTGTCATCCTGGGGTTTTGAGTTGTTGTCAGATTTTCCATACTGCTTGTTGAGAGTTTTCCAAACTTCCTGCGCAGTCAAACAGTGAGAGATAAGATCAAGCTGATTATTACTAAGATAAGAATAGAGAATATGCATAAAACGGGCATTGACAACTTTATTTTTCTTATCTAACATATCTCCCATATTGTCAATAATATTCCAATATTCAAAATTAACAGATTTTAAATATAATTCGAATTTTGATTTCCATATTAAAAATTCTGTTCCATTGAAAATTATTGGAATATCACTGGACTGACTATCAGAAGACTGACAACTAGGATTCAACATTTCTCTAGAGTTAAAGAAAATACCCGCTCTGATACTAATTGTTGGATCTAGATTAACCCTAGAGGGGGGGTGAATAGGGTTTATCACATTTTTTAACTGAATTAAAATTATAACAGGATATATAATAATAAACAGATCACAGAATATAGCAGAAACAGAAATGCAGAAAATAAATCACACACAGATATACCCAGCTTCGGCAAAACCTGCCTACTGCTGCATTCCTAAGGTTTCTACTAGGTGATAGAACAGATCCCGCATACAAGACCATGTACACTCGCAAACCCTGCTCCTACTCTAACCCTACGCTCAAAACCATAGACTGATCTAATCCCCTATATCAGATTTCCCCTGATTATGACCCCGTAACCAGTAACCCAGATTTTACAGACTCTGTCAACTGTCAGTCAACACCCTGACTGATTCCCCTAGTTTTTACAAACACCAGAAAAACTGTTTGATCGTTTACAACTCAAATTAAAAATTACAACATGAATTAAACAAATAAAACCTTAGAGAAAAATAAAGGAGTTAAATAATAAAGGGTCATCCCCTTTTCAAAACTTGGACTATCTTGGTCGGCCCTTTCACAAATTGGTTGGCCCCTCGCTTAATTTAGTCCATTCACATTGCTTTGTGTAAATCAAACATGGCGGCTCCCTAGGGTTTTATGAAAATCCCCAAATCAGATCGATAGCCTCTTGGAATTGATCAAATCCTTGTAGCTTTGAATCAGATGATGTTTGGCTCTTGATTGCTTTGTGTCCGCTCCTTCTTGCTCGATCGATTTGGATTTTTTGTTGATCGAAACCCTAAAAGAAAAACGTGAGTATTCTGATTCTTTTTAATTTTGATTTGAATTTCTTGGTTTCGATTTTCAATCCCTAGCCTATGATGTAATGGTGTTGTATAAATAGGATTATATAGGATAAAATAAATCCTAAAAATCACTTCTCTGATTTCGCTATATGCCTTGACTGATTTGCGTAGATTCCTCTTTTGCTTGGCTGATTGATTTGATTACTTGCTCGAAATATTGAATGATTTGTAAATGCTGAATCATCACTGGAATTTTAGGAAACTAATTTGCAGATTTCTTGCAATAAACAAAAGTGATGAATTTGTAACAAAAACGTCTTGATTTGAATTGATTACCACAATGGATTTGATCGGTTTTAATTTGTCCAATAACTTATGCAATTACTGGAAAGAAATTAATGTTGCCTCTTGAATTTGATTCAAATCATTTCTAAAAAATCACTTTCCAAATATTTATCACATTATGGAAAGAAATTAATGCTGCCTTGAATGCTTTGATGAAATGCGTGATACCCAGTGATAAAATATTTATCACATTATGGAAATAAAGACTGATTTGTTTCTTACATAACATTGTGCATGCTGTAATACTGGACATCATTCAAGTTGGCTCTATTTGATAAAGCATTCCCCTTTTGCTGGTTCCTGGATTTGCATGATTAAAAGCAGTTGCCAAGTATGCTACTACATATCTGAAAACTGATTTGCTTTGTTATTTCTGGAAATATACCACTTTGCTAAAAATCAGTTTAGCTGCAAAAGATATATTTGAACCATGCATTGAATCCATTCAGCTATGCCCTGCTTTATTACTGACTCACTTACTTGTAATCGACCATGCTGATTTCCTTGAAGTATGACCATATACGTGACTTGTATTTGTGTATTAGTGCACTGCTATTCACTTGAGCATTCTTGAACAATTATACATGCATGAACTGTGTCTCTACATGTTGCCTCTTGGTTAGTTCCACCACTCCATTGCTTGAGCATGTATATTGATATTATTGAAGCTGCACCATCAGTTCATATTGCTTGACCTTGAATGAACTCTACTATGCTGCTCTGTGACACTTGCACTTCCCTGTTTACTTAAATGAAGTTCATGCAGCTTCATACTGCTTATGTATTACTTGACACATGCTACTGTTTTGATCATCTTTGATTCGCCACCATGCTTTAGTCATGCTGTTTTGTTGCATCATGTTATACTTTGCATTTTGACATGTGTTGGTTGCACCAGCCCCTTCAAGTTGACTCCACCATTCTGAACTATGCTTAGCTTAGTCTTGACTTTAGTTTCACCATGTTGTATGCTGCACTTGATCACTTCATATATTGATAAACCTGCCTTGAAATGTTGTACACTTGTGTACATAATCATGTACATGAAGCACCCCTGAATCTGCCTTATACTGTTGCTTGCATATGTGTATTTTTGTCATGATCCATTCATGTATATGTTGCTGAAACCATTATTCTGTCCATGCTTGAACCTGACCTATCCATGATGGCTTGTATGTGTTATTCCTCTATTGATTGTGCACTGAGTCGAGATGGTCCACGTGGCTACTCCTCAGTAGCACACTGAATTGGCGTGGCAGTGCACATGTGTATATATATATATACAAATGTGTATATGCAGCCATTCAGGAAATTTCCTGTCCCTATACATATACAAACTGTCTGCCTAGACACAGATAAATCAGATCAAGTCATGAAAAATGATGAGAAACACACCAAAAAACTGAGGCAAATAAAATTTTAAAATTAAAATAATATTTGCTAGAGTATGAAATTATTTCTGTTCAAGATTACTGTGTGTGTGTGTTTCTGTATATGACAGGTATGAAGACTGGACTGATAATGAAGTGGTATGAAGATTGAAGTAGACAGTGAAAGAGAGTGTCAGTGTGTGTTAGTATATATATATGAGTCTGTGTAAATGAATGTATATGTGACAGTATAAAGAGTTGAGTGTCTGTATATGAAACAATCTGAATGTATATTGACAGGGTTGTAGTGAAGAGATGTGTATGAATGAAAAATATTAGTGAAGTGTACAAATAGTGGAGCTGTAATTCTGTACTGTTTGATATTGAAATAAAATATTATATTTAAATAAAATACTATGTGAATATTTAAATTTGTGTACAGTAGTATTCTATTTAAATATAAATATTATATTGCTGTCTGTTATTTAAATATAGAACAGTACAGTAACAAACACATTAAAATAATATATATTTGGTTGTTATCAACAAACAAAAATCATATAATTGTGTATACAACACCGTTATATACAACAGTTACTCCATTGCGTTCGTCTCGAAATTCTTCTTGGAATAGAGTCCAAGTTGTCGTAAATCGGACTTCGTATGAGAAATTTATGGCACTTAGAAGTTTCAGGAAATTAAATAAACTAAAACAGCTCAAATTCAAATTCGAAATTCAAATCACACACTCGTGCTGGGCGGGAAATTTCCCACCCAAGACCCAGGTCGACCAGGGGGTCGACATAGGTCGACTAGGGGTTCGACCTAGGGGTCGACCTCCCTCCTATTTCCAGATCCGAGGACCGGTTCGTTTTTCTGCATTTTGGACGTCCATTCTGACCAAATTCGTTGATCCCTATGCTATATAAACACCCCTAAGGCTACAGTTTTCTCTACACAACTTCATTACGCCTATACTCTACCCTAATTCATATCAAAATAAATCAAAGACGGGGTTATGCTGCTCAAGTTCTTCAAGAAATCAAGTTTAGAATTCAAGTAGAGATTAAAAGGCTAATTCAATGACTTCAACAACTATTTTCTAAGAATCAAATCTAAATTAGAGAATCGATAGTCTACGTCAAGGGATAACTTTTCAGTTTCAAAAATCAGATCCCAGAATTCAAGACCATTCTGTAATTTGTAAGTTCACATTACTTTCAGAAATAAAAGTTAATTGTGATTCTGACATTGTAATAAATCTGAATCTGAGATTATGCCTATTTCTATCTATCTTTCTATATCCATTGGATCTATCTCATTAATAATATTATGTCCATTCTTTGTCTCTTCTTTCCTTCTTCCCTTTTTGTTTTATAGCCAGGTTACTGCGAGCCTGAGCCAAATCTCATAAGAGATGAATGTACGTTGGAAATAAAATTGGGCATAATATATGATTTGAACATGGCCTGCGCTAAATTGGGCATAATATATGATTTGAACATGGCCAGCGCTAAAATTGGGCATAATATATGATTTGAACATGGCCAGCACTAAAATTGGGCATAATATATGATTTGGGCATGACTAGCGCTAAAATTGGGAAAAGTATTAAATTATGTATAATTGGGCATAACTGATTTATAACGGATTTGAGGACATAACACATGTTGTATTTAAAACATAAAGTGTATCGAACATATGACTTGAGATTTGAGGCATAAAGTATATTGGACATATGACTTGGGATTTGGGGCGTAAATTGAACTGTAAACATGTAAGGCATAGTACATGATGTGGTTTAAGACCTAAAATTGGGGCATATTATATAAGATAGTCCATGACTTGGAAGGAGACTATTGTGTATAGTGATTTATGGCTTAGGCATGAAAACCTATAGTAAGATAGGGATAATTGTTAAATGTGAACACGCCTAAATTGGGATTTTAGGTAATTGGCCAGCACTGTAATTAAAGGCTATAATTTGGCATAGTTTATACTGTGAATCATGATTGGGGGATTTTGGAGAATATTTTGTACAGTGCAATATGACTAAACCTTAGGGCATGTGTATATTGTGATTTTTGGGGCATGACTATTATTGCAAAGTTGGAAAAAAATGGGTGTAACCTATTTTGAGTAATAACTTGAATTTGAATTTATGGGGCATAACTTGAAATCAATTTTGTTGGGGTATAACTTGAGAATTGGAACATGACTAGTTTTTGTGAATTTGGGATGATTAGCATATAAAATCTAGACTTGGACATGTACTGTAAACATATAAATTAGTGAAAAGATGAATATGCCTAACCCGAGGTTAGATTGAGTTGTGGTGTAAAACTGTCCGGAACCGCCCGGCACATCCAGTAACCACAACACCACCTATCTAATGTGAGAGGTTAGCGCATCATGCCCAATAAAAACCCGAGGTTAGATTGAGTTATGGTGTAAAACTTCCTGGAACCGCCCGACACATCCAGTAACCGCAA
Source organism: Allium sativum (assembly GCA_030737875.1). Classification (NCBI taxonomy): domain Eukaryota; kingdom Viridiplantae; phylum Streptophyta; class Magnoliopsida; order Asparagales; family Amaryllidaceae; genus Allium; species Allium sativum. The sequence goes on along the minus strand of CM060915.1, from coordinate 577,348,328 downwards.
CAACACATATCTAATGTGAGAGGTTGGTGCATTAATAAATCAATTAATGCTAATGAACAAGATGAATGACTAGGGTTAGGTTAATAAGAAACACTTAACCAATATAACAAGATAAATGACTAGGGTTAAGTTAATAGGAAACACTTAACCAGTATAGCATGATGAATGGGTAGGGCTAAGTAATAAGAAACACTTAACCAATATAACTTGATTTTCGGTAGGGTTAAGTTAACACAAGAAGGCAACACTTAACCAAAGTAATATGACAAGTAGGTGGGTTAAGTTAACTTGAATTGATTGATGACACTTAACCAATACAACATGATGAACACATGGGGTTAAGTTAACAAGAAACACTTGACCAATATAACTTGATGAACGAACATGGTTAAGTTAATAGGAAACACTTAACTAATCCAACATGATACATGAGGAGGGTTAAGTTAATAGGAAACACTTAACCAACGTTACATGATGAATGGGTGGGTTAAGTTAACATGAATGGTCAACACTTAACCAATAAGACATAATGTGCGGGAGGGTTAAGTACATATCGGGTTGGTGGGTAATATTAGTAAATATAGGCCCACAAACTTAACCGTTAAATATACATGCTTGAATCGATGGGAGGGTTAAGTACATCTCGTATAGGTGGGTAATATTAGTAAATATAGGCCCACAAACTTAACCGTTAAATAAACATGCTTGAATTGATGGGAGAGTTAAGTACATCTCGTGTAGGTGGGTAATATTAGTACATATAGGCCCACAAACTTAACCATTAAATAAACATGCTTAAATCAGTGGGAGGGTTAAGTACATATCAAGTTGGGTTGGTAATATTAGTAAATATAGGCCCACAAACTTAACCATTAAATAAACATGCTTGAATCAGTGGGAGGGTTAAGTACATATCAAGTTGGGTGGGTAATATTAGTAAATATAGGCCAACAAACTTAACCATTGAATAAACATGCTTGAATCGGTGGGAGGGCTAAGTACATATCGGGTTGGTGGGTAATATTAGTAAATATAGGCCCACAAAAACCTAAACATTAAGAAACCCTAGTAACGGGGACCCATTTCAGCAGTAACCCACATAGATGTATCATGGTACCCTGAACTAGGCAGGGTGGGGCACGATTATTGGGCTGATTATAAGCGGTCAAAACAGCGGCAGGGGTACGTCAATGTAGGTTCCAACGGTTTATGGGCGTGCACATACTCCGAACTGGGGAAAAGCAGGCACTGGGTACCAGTAGTTATACACTGTGCATCTTGAATAATGTCGGGTTGCCACCATAGGGATTGATACACCTTATGGTGGGACCAGCACAGGGTATCTACACGCAAGAGAGGGCCGATTGACACAGACACATGGAACATTAATGCAAATAAGGAGCCGATCGATAGGGTAGTAAGGGTACATCTAACACATTCATGGCAATTAGGCAGATTGAGGTGGAATCCTCATAATAGATTACACCTGAAGGCTACCACAATTGCGGGGATTGGGACCACGTTATCATATTATCACTTTATACAGATTACTAGTTGGGACACTAGTTAGGTGGTGTAGAGATATAGAAATCAGAATAACAGGGTAGTAGCAAAGCAGAGAAAGAGTAGAAGCGCATTTAGTTTATCTTGCCTTTTCATACCTTATGCTTATCTTATGTTATCATGTTATCCCTGCTATCACGGTATTGTCTTATATTCAGTTTATTCATGTCATGTTGCTTTTACCTGTTTACATGCTGAAAGTCACTGGACTTACCAGACTTTTGTCTGACCTTGTTTTGTTTTGCCTCTTTTCTTCTGTTTCTCCCCCCAAGTTCATAGGGAGGAAATGTTACCACTAGCTCAGTTTTCTTTCCAAGCTCGAAGATAGTCGATGTATTGCTTTGGACTCTCTCTTCCACTGCTATGGCTGGTTCACGCTTTATTGGGGAATATAAATTGTTATTTTTATGCTTCTTTTATACTTGGAAGTTTTTAAATCAAGACAGAAGTTCTATGTATTACTTTTAAGTATGATTGAAACAACTATTGTAAAAGCTTGACTGAACCACATTGTTTATAAAATGACTTTATTTTCCGTTGCTTTATTTGTCTGTCTTGTAATTTATCTGCATCTTTTACCTATAATGCTCCATCGAAGTTAAGGCATTCCCTTTGTGAGTGACCTTAACGGAGGTGGGGTGTTTCACTTTGTCTCGGAGCTGAAGGTTACCGGATCAGATAAAAGATTTGAAAAAATATTTTCAAAACGGTTTTGAAAGAAGCATTTTCTAAATAAAAGTTTTGTTTTAAAGGCATATTCCCCAAAGCCATATGTACTATCTTTTGATCCTCTGTTTGAATCCTTGTTTCCTTCTTTCCTGAGTTTCTGGGGCTCCTTGCTTTCTGGGAGGTAACCTCATAGCGTCATGGTTCCGTAGGCTTGATGAGACTATGATACCTGTCAAAGGGCGAAGAAGTGCCCAACTTCCATCTATAGCCGCAGTAGTTTCACCTGCAGCTAATTTTCTTTCAAGATTTGTAGGATTTTCCATGCGATGGAGGCAGCTTTCAAGAGACTTGTCAATAATTTACACAAGGATGGCAAAGATGAGAATGAGGGAGTTTTGCTAAGGAGCACAACCCAAGGATGAGGAACTCATGGATATAGACTTGGTTCACAAAGGAGGTAAAAAAAAGAGGTGTAAGTGCAAGAATCACAGGACAAGAGGGGAAAAAAGAATAGTAAAACCTAAGATAAGAGGAAGTATCTTTATTATGGTATAACGGGTCGTATAATTAAGGACAAGGGCAAGAACAAAGAACAGGATTTTCAGGAGGGCAAGTGCATGCTCTCACCGCCAGCATACCTGAGAGAGAGGTAGTAGAGTTTCTATTGAAAAAGTTTAGTTTTCTTTTAATCATCATGTTAGTACTCTTTTGATTTTAGCACTTCACATTCGTTTATATCTGCTTCCATAGTTGAGTCTCTGCACCTTAGTACTCGTATAGTAGAAGATCCCATTAATCTCAAATCCAATTGGTGGTTCGGATCATTTATCTTTGATTTGTAAGGATTTGAGAATAGCTATATTAAGTACTGAGTTTAAGCGTAATGCTTATGTTTTCAGGTTTCATGGGCTATAGGTTGATTCTAGGCATGGATTGGTCAGCTAGTGATTGTGAAAGGAGGGTAGTTAGACTTTTGACTTGCCTCAGGAATACCCTCGAGATTTCGTGCGATCCTAAGGGAACAGTTAGGCTTAGCTACCAAGAACCACTTGATGCATCTATCGACGATTTGCAATCCGTTAGAATAGTCCATGAGTACGCAGATGTTTTTGATTAGGTTAGGGGTTTTCCCCTTAAAACTCGAGATAGACTTCCGCATATATCTAGTTGAAAATACAAAGCCAGTTATGCGATTAACGATAGTTTTGGAACAAGATTGGCGAGGATAGCCAGAGTCGGTTAAGTACTCAATTGTTTGGTTGTTTTGCTAGTATCATCTCACATAAATCGTCCAAATTCGGAGGAGGTATTCCTTGGGTGCTTGTCTGATATTGGTTTAGGCCTTTGGGTCTTGTACTTGAGGGATGTCGAGTTCGACTAGGATGGTTTACGTGAGAAATAAATGGTTGTGGCAGGCTCCCTAAGTAAGACTGACCTTAAGAGAGGTAAAAAGTACATAGCAACCTTTAGCTTTAGACCCTCAGAATTGTGACATGATGGATAATCTAAGTAGAAGACATACCTCTAATCATCTTAGTATATACACTTGGTATCATGGTTAACATCTGTTTATCTTGGAAAGATAGTTCGACTACATTGGATACCCTATAGTATAGTAAGTGATCGAGGTCCTATCTTTACTAGTGGGTTTTGGAAATGGAGGTCAAGAAGCTTCGCAATCGTGAAGTTAAATTAGTTAAGGTACAGTTGAGTGAAGCTCAAGAAAATGCGACTTAGAAGACTGAAGACTAGATACATGCATCATACCCTTTTTGAGGGTATATCCTTGATTCCTCTTTTTTTGTAAAGTTTATTTGCATGCTAGTCTTTATCTTTTAAGTATATCCTCTCGGTCCTATCCTCGATCCTTAGGTAGAAGCCAGTGGATGTAAACATGTGTTTGAGACATGTTATGTTTAATGGTTGCAAGTGGTTGCTAGTGGATGCTCGTGGATGCATATACACACCCATTAGGCACTAGATCGGCTCAGTCACTTTCATATTGCATATGCATATGAATGTATTTGTATATGGATTGAAACTTGATGTGTTATCATGTGGATGTTGCATATGGAAGAGTGAATATGCACACTTATAGTATTTACATGATTTGGGATATTTGCATACATATTGGACGCATGACACTCTCATGATTCGCATTAAGGAGGCCAACTGAATCAGCAGACCGCCTGATATTGCATTAGATAAGGAACATACACACACACTCTGCATACGCTCATATGGCATTAGAAGCCTTTTAAGGACAATGGATGCCTGTGTTTGATGGTTGAGTAGATGGACGGTTGGATGGTAGAATATACGTTCTTCCTAACTTGAAGATTTCGGGGACGAAATCCTTTAAGGAGGGGAGAATGTAACACCCCGTATTTTCTGTGAACATTAAAGTAACAAATTAAAGTATACTTAATTTTTAAGAGAAGAATTACGGGAAACGGGTTACGCCATTGCATTCGTCTCGAAATTCTGCTTGGAATAGAGTCCAAGTTTTCGTAAATCGGACTTCGTATGAGAAAGTTATGGCACTTATAAGTTTCAGGAAATTAAATAAATTAAAACAGCTCGAATTCAAATTCGAAATTCAAATCATACACCTGGGCTGGGCGGGAAATTTCCCGCCCAGGACCTAGGTTGACCAGGGGGTCGACCTGGAGGTCGACGTGGGTCGACATTGGTCGACCAGGGGGTCGACCTCCCTCCTATTTCTAGATCCGAGGACTGGTTCGTTTTTCTGCATTTGGACGCCCGTTCTGACCAGATTCGTTGATCCCTATGCTATATAAACACCCCTAAGGCTACAGTTTTCTCTATACAACTTCATTACGCCTATACTCTACCCTAATTCATATCAAAATAAATCAAAGACGGGGTTATGCTGCTCAAGTTCTTCAAGAAATCAAGTTTAGAATTCAAGTAGAGATTAAAAGGCTAATTCAACGACTTCAACAACTATTTTCTAATAATCAAATCTAAATTAGAGAATCGATAGTCTACGTCAAGGGATAGCTTTTCAATTTCAGAAATCAGATCCCAGAATTCAAGACCATTCTGTAATTTGTAAGTTCACGTTACTTTCAGAAATAAAAGTTAATTGTGATTCTGACATTGTAATAAATCTGAATCTGAGATTATGCCTATTTCTATCTGTCTTTCTATATCCATTGGATCTATCTCATTCGTAATATTATGTCCATTCTTTGTCTCTTCTTTCCTTCTTCATTTTTTTGTTTTATAGCCAGGCTACTGCGAGCCTAAGCCAAATCTCATAAGAGATGAACGTACATTGGAAATAAGATTGGGCATAATATATGATTTGAACATGGCCAGTGCTAAAATTGGGCATAATATATGATTTGAACATGGCCAGCGCTAAAATTGGGCATAATATATGATTTGGGCATGAGTAGCGCTAAAATTGGGAAAAGTATTTAATTATGTATATTTGGGCATAACTGATTTGTAACGGATTTGAGGACATAACACATGTTGTATTTAAAACATAAAGTGTATCAAACATATGACTTGAGTTTTGAGGCATAAAGTATATTGGACATATGACTTGGGATTTGGGGCGTAAATTGAATTGTAAACATGTAAGGCATAGTACATGATGTGGTTTAAGACCTAAAATTGGGGCATATTATAATAGATAGTCCATGACTTGGAAAAAGGAGATTATTGTGTATAGTGATTAATGGCTTAGGCATGAAAACCTATAGTAAGATAGGGATAATTGTTAAATGTGAACACGCCTAAATTGGGATTTTAGGTAATTGGTCTGCACTGTAATTAAAGGCTATAATTTGGCATAGTTTATACTGTGAATCATGATTGGGGGCTTTTGGAGAATATTTTGTACGGTGCAATATGACTAAACCTTAGGGCATGTGTATATTGTGATTTTTGGGGGCACGACTATTATTGCAAAGTTGGAAAAAAATTGAGTGTAACCTATTTTGAGTAATAACTTGAATTTGAATTTATGGGGCATAACTTGAAATTAATTTTGTTGGCGTATAACTTGAGAATGGGAACATGACTAGTTTTGTGAATTTGGGATGATTAGCATATAAAATCTAGACTTGGACATGTACTGTAAACATGTAAATTAGTGAAAAGATGAATATGGCTAACCCGAGGTTAGATTGAGTTGTGGTGTAAAACAGCCCGGAACCGCCCAGCACATCCAGTAACCACAACAACACCTATCAAATGTGAGAGGTTAGCGCATCATGCCGAAGAAAAACCCGAGGTTAGATTGAGTTATGGTGTAAAACTGTCAGGAACCGCCCGGAACATCCAGTAACCGCAACAACACATATCTAATGTGAGAGGTTGGTGCATTAATAAATCAATTAATGCTAATTAACAAGATTAATGACTAGGGTTAAGCTAATGAGAAACACTTAACCAATATAACAAGATGAATAACTGGGGTTAAGTTAATAGGAAACACTTAACCAGTATAGCATGATGAATGGGTAGGGCTAAGTAATAAGAAACACTTAACCAATATAACTTGATTTTTGGTAGGGTTAAGTTAACACAAGAAGGCGACACTTAACCAAAGTAATATGACAAGTAGGTGGGTTAAGTTAACTTGAATTGATTGATGACACTTAACCAATACAACATGATGAACACATGGGGTTAAGTTAACAAGAAACACTTGACCAATATAACTTAATGAACGAACAGGGTTAAGTTAATAGGAAACACTTAACCAATCCAACATGATAAGTGAGGAGGGTTAAGTTAATAGGAAACACATAACCAACATGACATGATGAATTGGTGGGTTAAGTTAACATGAATGGACAACACTTAACCAATATGACATAATGTGTGGGAGGGTTAAGTACATATCGGGTTGGTGGGTAATATTAGTAAATATACGCCCACAAACTTAACCTTTAAATAAACATGCTTGAATCGATGGGAGGGTTAAGTACATCTCGTGTAGGTGGGTAATATTAGTAAATATAGGCCTACAAACTTAACCATTAAATAAACATGCTTGAATCGATGGGAGGGTTAAGTACATCTCGTGTAGGTGGGTAATATTAGTACATATAGGCCCACAGACTTAACCATTAAATAAACATGCTTGAATCAGTGGGAGGGTTAAGTACATATCAAGTTGGGTGGGTAATATTAGTAAATATAGGCCCACAAACTTAACCATTAAATAAACATGCTTGAATCAGTGGGAGGGTTAAGTACATATCAAGTTGGGTGGGTAATATTAGTAAATATAGGCCCACAAACTTAACCATTAAATAAACATGCTTGAATCGGTGGGAGGGTTAAGTACATATCAGGTTGGTGGGTCATATTAGTAAATATAGGCCCAAAAAATCTTAACCAGTAAGAAACCCTAGTAACGGGGACGCATTTCAGCAGTAACCCACATAGATGTATCATGGTACCCTGAACTAGGCAGGGTGGGGCACGATTACTGGGCTGATTATAAGCGGTCAAAACAGCGGCAGGGGTACGTCAATGTAGGTTTCGACGGTTTACGGGCGTGCACATACTCCGGATTGGGAAAAAGCATGCACTGGGTACCAGTAGTTATACACTGTGCATCTTGAATTGTGTCGGGTTGCCATCATAGGGATTGATACACCTTATGGTGGGACCAACATAGGGTATCTACACGCAAGAGAGGGCTGATTGACATAGACACATGGAACATTAATGCAAGAAAGGAGCCGATCAATAGGGTAGTAAGGTACATCTAACACATTCATGGCAATTAGGCAGATTGAGGTGGAATCCTCATAATAGATGTACACCTGAAGGTTACCACAATTGTGGGGATTGGGATCACATTATCATATTATCATTTTATACAGATTACTAGTTGGGACACTAGTTAGGTGGTGCAAAGATATAGAAATCAGAATAACAGGGTAGTAGCGAAGCAGAGAAAGAGTAGAAGCGCATTCAGTTTATCTTGCCTTTTCATATCTTCTGCTTATCTTATGTTATCATGTTATCCCTGTTATCACGGTATTGTCTTATATTCAGTTTATTCATGTCATGTTGCTTTTACCTGTTTACATGCTGAAAGTCACTGGACTTACCAGACTTATGTCTGACCTAGTTTTGTTTCGCCTCTTTTCTTCCGTCCCCCCCCAAGGTTCATAGGGAGGAAATGTTACCACTTAGCTTAGTTTTCCTTCCAAGCTCGAAGATAGTTGATGTATTGCTTTGGACTCTCTCTTCCACTGCTATGGCTGGTTCACGCTTTATTGGGGAATATCATTGTTATTTTTATGCTTCTTTTATACTTGGAAGTTTTTAAATCAAGACAGAAGTTCTATGTATTACTTTTAAGTATGATTGAAACAACTATTCTAAAAGCTTGACTGAACCACATTGTTTATAAAATGACTTTATTTTCCGCTGCTTTATTTGTCTGTCTTGTAATTTATCTGCATCTTTTACCTATAATGCTCCCCCGAAGTTAAGGTATTCCCTTTGTGAGTGACCTTAACAGAGGTGGGGTGTTTCACAACATTTACATTGGTTTTGGCATTCTTCATCTGTAGATTCATCATAAGCATGTCTTCTCTTTTGCGTGTACCGGTGTGCATGCTCAGTGTGTTGTGTGAGTTTTGTGTTTGTGTTTGTGTATTTAGGTGTGTGAGTAGTTTGTGCGGTCTGCGTGCGTGGTGTATGTGTAGAGTTGTATATGCCTGAAAATGTGTGTGGTGTTATGTGTGTTTTATGGTGTAATGTGTGTGTTATTTTGTGTATGTTGTGTGGGTTTGCTTTTAAATATATGTATTTATATGTTTGTTGCATAAATATATGTTGGTATAGGTTGTTTTGAAAACTAATTAGTTTTACAAATATACATATTTATAACGGTTTCGATGTGTGTATTTATATATGAATAATTTATGTTATATATATGTTATAATTTGCGTTGTGTGTTTGCGGTGTGCGTTGAATTTCAAATATATATATATATATATTATAAATTTATTATGTGTTTACGTATATAAATTTTTTTACATAATATTTTATAAATAAATTTTTTGTGTTTATTTTTGAGTCGAGTTTAGTGCTGAGTTGACAACCGTTCTGAACCCAATGTCTGTACCGTCCCAAAACCAAATAGCCATACCGATCCATTGAATATTCCCTGACCTCTTCTTACAAAATAAAATATATACCGAGTGGTTACTGTGATTGAATCCATTCTGAAATATGCTTGGAAGTCGTCGTTTCATTCTGTGTCAATCCGTTTTTTGTCTCCAATTCTTTGCCACGAAAGGTGAGTTTATCTCACACTTGACCTACATTGTTTCATGGATGTTAGATTAGCACAAATGAACTGTTATGAAATGTATAGGGTTGCTAGTAGTAATTGTTTGATATGTATACACCTTTCATATATGACACGATATTCGTATGACATGTAGGTGCACTGATGATATATGACTTGTGATGTGATTGATGTTATATGATGATTTGAGAAAAAATGAATTACTGTTAAAGCTGCATATAAGGTAATTGTGTTTATGCATTCTCGTTTTATAGTCAAAATAGTTTAGTTATTTTCTTAAAATAATAAGGAAAACTGAACAAATCCAATGGATTAAAGGCAAAAGTTTTATTGTAATAAAATGTAATTTAAAATTTTATACAAGATAAACAAAGCATGATAGGATATATATTTTGAAGAATATACAATGTCCGTTCTAAATGGAACAATCTAATGGTTTCCTACAAATTTGTGGGTGAGATCAATGTAATATTTTTTCTTCTAGAAATGAGACCTTTTGAGTATGATCTTGTTAAGTGTAATGTGATTTAAAATTTGATACACTAATAATACTGTCAAGATCTAAGTTGACCTAAATAGTAAAAGAAGAGTAATTGTGGAAAGTCATTTGGAAGATTATCTTTGTAGCACATTTTGAGCAATTTTGATATCGGTGGTTGATTTCTTACCATGCACTAAATAAGTGAATTTTTTTAATTTTTAACCCACTTTTAAATATTTAGGATCTTTGTTTATGAAACAAAAAAAATGTTTGCTACAGAAAATGAGTTTTTATGATATTTTTGTTTCTATAAAGAAACCGATCTTCTAAGAAAGTGGATCTTTATTATACAATTAATTTTTTAACATACTGGATTTGTTATAAGTCCCAGACTTTTTGGTAATTTGAAAAATTAGAATGTTTTAATAGTTTAACGCTTTAGGACAGAGCTGAATTTCTAATAATGCTAACTTTTTAAGGAAAAAGAAAAAAAATCTAATGTTAAAAAATATTAGACTTTCTAAAAATATTACCAATTTCTTAGAAAAATCATTCTCTTTTGAAAATATTTTCTGGAGGTACTTGCATTTTTCAAAATACTTTTGGGCATTTTGAAAAAAAAAGGAAAATCTTTGGAAGATATAAAGCTTATCAACACACCATGGTAACTTATGATTTAGAAGCATTCATAAAGTAAAATTTATGTTGCTACATTATATAAAGCTTATCAACTCACCAAGAATTGATATTAGGTGCTATGCACTAAGACGAACATAATCCAAAACCACATCATTTGGAATTCACATAAAGTGAAATATTTTTTGTAGACTATATTATTGAGTGTAATTTATAAGTTAATTACAGATTAAAGATATCCAAGCATATGAATTATAAATAGATATGTTATTTTAACTACACCTCATAATTCAATTTTGTAATAAGCTTATAATTAACTCATCTTTTCTATAATATTATAAATAAATATTTAATGGAAGTCCTTTTATATTAATTCGGTTATATGTGGATTATTTTATTACAACCTTGAAGATGTGTCAATATGGTTAAACATAAGATATGATTAATATACATTAATAAATTTCACATTCCAATAGCCTCTACTCCTAAATGAAATGACTATAATAATATAAAAGACTGATAATATCATAATCACACTATTTTAGGATGTGCAATTGGAACATTACATAATTTAAAAAAAAGGTACCAATAACCATGAAGAGGACAATGAATTTTAGATACAATCATCAGAATGATAATGACATGCTTACAACAAAAATAAAGCAATAAATGTCGCTTGTAAAGAATTAAATTTAAAACAAACAGCTACAGCTCGATCTTGATCCCTACTCTTTTAAAGTTTTGCTCTAAAGTTGCTGGAAACAAAAGAAAAAGTGCACAAAATTAAAGTCAAATGTGTTCAACTTGTGCATTTCTCTGAACAATGCATTTCCAAATAAAAGAAACATGCCAATAACAATCTTCTGTAGTTATATTTATGATCGAAGTCCTTCAAATGATAGGTATGTTTGAATGAACAAAAAATTCACCATGCGAATTTTACCTTACATTCACTACATTAGTCAAAAAAATTAAAATTTAATATGATAATTTGTCATAATAAACAATTCAATATAATATTTTCATATCAAAAAACATGTTCGGTGAATCCATAAAAAATCAAAACCTAATGTAAATAAATGCTTAAAAATAACAAAATGAACCAGTAAAAATGAAAAGAAACTTAAATGTGATGGTATGGCGAAGTAAGTAAACATTTTATGTGTTAACTCATTTGGACTTTTTCTCAGCCACCATCCCAGTTGTGGGATAATACCCTCCTTCATCACCGGTTGCCTAGGTAGAAAGTAGAATGTAACACAACGATCCAAAACTATCTCAAACTTCCAGGCTGATTGCGCTACTCAAACTTCCAATTGCTTTGGAGCTGAATACAGCGTCAACCATATGCATGGTACCTACTTAGAAACCCAAAAATCAACACCATCAAAAATGTTTATATACTTTAAGCACAAAAAAAGGGCTAATAGTAAACCATCATTAAGGCATGTATGATGGACATGTGCAAAAAAATTCGAAGTTAAATTTTCTGTAAATTATTCCAACATGTTCGTGAAATATAATCTTTTATTTCTATAGTCTCTCTTAACCGGCTTGTGTATACATTCGATACAAAGCCATATCCTTTGGAGAATCTGGTGGGAGTAAACATATTGATATAGTTGTGACAATGAAAAGTAAACTTAAAGGAATTTCATCTACTGCATTTTCTGAGCAGTTAGATAAAATATCAAGCTAGTAAATTCCTATACAGTGTTTTGACTAACAACTTTTTTTTTGACAAATAACTAACTCTCAAAGGTGCAAAGAAATTATTTTTGTTTACCAATAGTTTGGCCACAGTTGCAATTTGTGTCATTAAGATTATATATCAGTCTAAAATAATTACAATAGATTGTTAACTAGGTTGTTACAAAGAAATAAGCACATGTAAAATTAAAAATTGTATACTAAAAAATGCTATCACATAATATGAAGCTTTATTATAGTCATCTAGCAAATAAGAGAAGCATGAAAAGAACCACAAGCTGCCAAAAACAACTATCTAACATCAAAAATGAGTAACACAAAAAAAAAGGAAAAAAGAAAGGATTTTTTTTAATTATCATAATTTTAATCTATAATCCAAGTCCCATAAATACCTCTCATCAGTGTTTCTTTTTCCTATATGGTCTGAATATGGAAGGTTCTTAATATCCTTCGCTCTTTTGCCATACTTTCCTTTTTCTCATTATATGAATTAATGCTTTGGATATATCACTCTTTTACTCAAACTCTCAAAGATGGTATTAACAATGCCCGCGCTAAATGTTTATTATTTGTATTGAAACCAATGCAAGTATTAATCGTGATAAACATAACTGATAAATATAGTAAGACATCATGCATTGGGTATTTTGGTGCACATTGTAAACTTACACTTAAACAGTATAAAGAATGGTCTGAAAGCTAATTGTAATAAGATAAAGCGATGCTTAATGGAACACTAAAATTTAGGAGTAGTGGTAAATATCATCGACTGGAATATCCCATTATTTTGAAAATGATTGTATACCAAAATTGCTAAGTAGGACAAAAATAGTAAAATAATTGCATTCATGAAGAAAAAAAATTAACAATTTGTAAAGTTCTCCCCCGAGGCTCATCCAAAGAACAATAATTAAATATTGTCAGTTTCTAATCATCCTGTCCCACGCAAATTATATTAAGCTTGCCTCAGGATCATCCAATCATCTCCCTCTTAAGTTGAGATTAAACAACCCTCTCTCTTGTCAGCCAATAAACCCTTTGAAATCCATGATATCTGAGACCTCCACTGTAAAAAACCCATAAACAATTGACTTCTCCATGATAATCATTTCAGTAGACTTTGTCCGAGGAAAACCAAAAATAGTTGCTAAATATGTTACATATTTTAATTTATACAAAGAAATATGAATATATAAAACATCCATATCAAATCAGGTTTTGATATTTTCATATGTATTGAGCAAGTAAAATTCATTTGACCATAATGAGATTGATGAAAATTAAACTGATATGCACCAAAAAGTAAATTCCTTTAAGCTAAATATTATAATATCTGATGTCTACATTGGTAATCTTTATGGTGCAAAATTAGACAACAATGAAGAAAAAACAAATGAGATAAATTATCACAAAGCAATCTTTGGTTTTTGTCTACAGTTTCATGTGCAGTGTTGTATTTTCTCATTCTCTTTGACCTGCTGCGTTCTATAGTCTATAGAGATCGTTGGTTTTTGTGTATAGTTTTTGCATGCAGCAGCTTTTTGTTTTTTCTCCTAATGGTCTTTGTTTTGTAAGATCTTGGTTGTCAGGTAAAGGCTTTCTTTGAAACCCTTAAAACGCCCCCTCCCCCCCCCCCCCACCCAAAAAAAAGAAAAGAAAGGGAGGGTTGATTCACAAAGCACTGTGAATGTATTCAGTTTGGAGACGTAGCAAATTGTTATGACTAAAATGTTGAAGTATGTGATACTATGTAAAGAGGAAATTTCGGATCTGGAGGATATTTTCAGATCTGGAGGATATTTCGGGATATTTTGAATATTTCGGATCTAGAGGATATTTCGGATCTGGAGGATATTTCAGATCTAGAGGAAATTTTGGGAATTTCCATATACTTCCATATGCCTATATAAGCTACATCAGATCCAAAAGGAGGATACACAACAAAATCAATGGATTAGATCAAGGTTTATTCTAATTAGGGTTTAGGCAATCCTAAACTTCTTCAATTCCTTTCTCCACAAAATCAATATTTTCTAGTAAATTTGATCATTGTAATCAGTCTCTTGTACTCTTCTATTGATATTAATAAAGGTTTGTCTCTCAAAGTGGACATACACTGATAAGACGTCGGTGGAACCACTATAAATCCCTGTGTGATTTAGTTTCTCGTTGTTGCTCTATTATTTCCATTGTTTGTTGATTGTGATTGGCTTGGATAAGATCGAGATTGTTCGATTGGTTGTTTTTGCACTATTACCACGATCTCGTTTTCCGCGGCGTTGGGGATTTTTGATTTGAGCGGTCTTGAATCAAAATTTCTCCATAACATTTGGTATCAGAGCATTCGTGTTGGTAGATAGTTGTAGAAATGTCGGAATCAGGTTCAAATAATCCATCAACAGTTGGTCCAGGTGGTGTAGCTCCTTATATACATGGGTCGTATGCAGCTGCTGGTTCACAATTGGTTATCGACATGTGGAATGGCGATAATGATTTCGAAAAGTGGCAATGGAAGATGAATGCGGTTCTTAGGTGGAATCAGGTACATCGCGTAGTGTTTGATACACATTTATTGCCAGAGGACATCTCAGATGTGGAGAGAGAAGAAATGGAAGAGTGGGCATTCACTACATTTCAACTTGCCATGGGGGAGAATGTTATTTCCGAAATTAGTGGTGAGACGACTGCTAAAGGTATTTGGAACAAGTTGGAGGAGTTGTATATGAAGAAATCACTGACAAATCGACTGATCTTGTTACGGACTTTCTTTACCTACAAGATGAAGGAAGGAACTTTGCTAAAGGCGCACTTAAATGTGTTTGATTATTTGCTAATGAAGATGAAGACGATAGCTTTGAGGATTGAGGAGGAGCAGAAGGCGATGATATTGCTATGTTCATTGCCTGAGCGCTATACTGGGTTCTCAAGCAGTTTGATCTATGGCCGAGATACATTGACTCTAAATGATGTTAAGACGGGTCTTCTTAGTGAGGAATTGCGAGATCAGATGAAGGAACTGAGTGATGGTAGTAGTGGTGCTGGTAATGGTCAAGGTTTATTTACAGAGAAAGAAAAGTCAAAGAAGAAGGGAAACCGGGGGCGTTCTAAGTATAAGAAGCCTGGTGGAAGAGGAAAGTCAAAGGAAAGAAATGGAAACTGCTTTATATGTAAGAAACCTGGTCACTGGAAGAATGATTGTCCAGACAAGGGGAAGAAGGAAGTAGCATCTTCATCAGTTGCGGTAGAGAGAGATGTTAGTGAGGGAGACGTAGATGTTTTATCGGCAGTAGCATCAGATGTTTCTGGCAGCGATTGGGTGCTTGATTCGGGGGCTTCATATCACATGACGCCTAATGGGAATTATTTTTCTTCTTATGTTGAACGGGAAGGAAAATCAATTGTTATGGGAAATGGTGTAGTTTGCAAGTCGAAGGGAATTGGATCCGTGCAAATTCGGATGTTTGACGGAGTGGTTCATACTCTCACTAATGTGCGCTATGTTCCGGGACTACGGAAGTCACTTATCTCTTTGGGACAGTTGGATTCTTTAGGTTGCAAGATCACTATTGAGAGTGATAGCTTGAGGGTTTCGAAGGGTGCGCTTGTGGTTATGAAGGGTGTTAGAACTCATGGTATTTATTTGCTTCAAGGAGTGACCGTGGAAGGCAAAACTTGTGTCAGTGTTGATAGTTCTCGTGGCTTAGATGCTACACGGATGTGGCATTTGAGATTGGGTCATGTCTCGGAGAAGAGTTTAGATGTTCTTCGTCGAAGGAAGATGATTGATGGTGAGAGTTTCAGCAAGTTGGAGTTTCGCGAGGAATGTGTCATGGGGAAGCAAACTAGAGTGTCATTCGGTGAAGGAAAACATGATTCAAGAAAGATTCTTGAGTATGTGCACACAGATGTTTGGGGACCAGCGCCTGTAGCTTCTTTGGGAATAGCAAGATATTATATTTCTTTCATTGATGATTTTTCTCGAAAGGTTTGGGTGTATGTAATGAAGGCCAAGTCGGAGGCATTTGCAAGACTCAAAGAATGGAAGGCTCTTGTTGAGAATGAGAGTGGAAAAACTTTGAAGGTTCTTAGGTCCGATAATGGCGGCGAGTATGTTTCCGGAGAGTTTATGAATTTTTGCAAGCATCATGGTATTCGGAGGCATTTTACTACACCGGGAGATCCGCAATCTAATGGAGTGGCAGAGAGAATGAACCTAACTCTACTAGAGAAAGCTCGATGCTTGAGACTGACATCGGGATTGTCTAAGGGATTTTGGGCCGAAGCGTTGTCAACTACGGCGCATATTATTAATCGGATTCCGTGCTCGTCTATTGATAACAAAATTCTGAAGGAAATGTGGAAGGGGAAGAGCATTGACTTGAGTTATCTTCGTGTATTTGGCAGTCCTGTTTATGTGCATGATCCGGGGAATGATAAGCTCTCACCTAGAGCTTTCAAAGGGATTTTTCTCGGTTATATGGATGGCGTCAAAGGCTATCGGATTTGGAATCCGGAAACGAAGAAGGCTATGGTTTCTCGTCATGTTATTTTTGATGAGTCGGCTATGTTCAAGGAGAACGAAGGCTCATCGGATATTTCGGATTGGGTTCATGGTGAATCAAAGGAGAAGGAAGTTATTCTCACTTTCAGGCCTAGAGAGAGTAGAGTTGTTGGAGGTGCTTGCGAGGTGAATGCGGTTGATGTTACATCACATAGTCCATAGGATTCCTCTAGTAGTGTTGGTGATGTGCACGAGCCCAGAAAAGATTCAATTCAAGGTGGAGCTGAAGGAAGACCGGGTGATGGTATTACTACTCGGGTTGGTCGTCGTGCTATAAGGCCACCCGAAAGATATGGTGATTGGAACTATCTTAGCTTTTGTGAGAATTTGGACTATGCTCTTCATGTAGTCCAAGATGAGCCAATGGACCTTGATGACGTCATGGATTCGAGTGATAGCTCGAAGTGGATTTGCGCCATGGAGGAAGAGATGCAATCGTTGATGAAGAACCAGACTTGGGAGTTGGTTCCACTTCCTCAAGGAAACCGTGCTATTGGGTGCAAATGGATATATAAGGTGAAGGACGATGGAAGATACAAAGCTAGGCTAGTGGCTATGGGTTTTGCACAGAGGAAAGGAAAGGAGTATGATGAGATCTTCGCACCGGTTGTGAGGCATACTTCTATCCGGATATTACTTGCGTTAGCTGCTATTTACGACTTGGAGTTAGAGCAACTAGATGTGAAAACCGCCTTCTTGCATGGAGACTTGGATGAAGACATCCACATGGAGAAACCGGAAGGGTTTGTTGTAGAAGGTAAGTCAGAACTAGTTTGCACGTTGAAGAAATCACTATATGATTTGAAGCAATCACCTAGGCAATGGTACAAGAGATTTGATCATTTCATGCTTGAAAGTGGCTTTCATTGAAGCATCAAGGATGCTTGCATTTACTTCAAGAAGTTAGGAAAAGATTGTTGGGTGTATTTACTCTTGTATGTGGACGATATGCTCATTGCTTCTAAGGACAAGGCATAAATCAACAAGTTGAAAGAAAAATTAAAGGCGGAGTTCGAAATGAAAGATCTTGGAGAAGCAAGGAAAATCTTGGGCATGGAAATTGAAAGAGATCGAAAGCATTTTGAGTTGAGATTGACTCAAAAAAAGTACATTAAGAAGGTGCTTTGCCGGTTTAGCATGGAGAATGCGAAGGCGTTAAATACACCTTTACCTTTGCATATGAAGCTTTCAGATAAGGGATCACCTATCGGAGAGAAAGACAAGGCTTATATGGCAAAGGTACCATATGCAAGTGCGGTTGGTAGTTTAATGTATGCCATGGTGTGTACAAGACCCGATATTGCAAATGCCGTCAGGATGGTTAGTCGGTTCATGGCTAATCCGTGGAAATCGCATTGGGAAGCCGTGGAGGCTATATTGAAATACTTGAAAGGCACAACATCTCATGGCCTTGTTTTTAGGGGTAGTAAAGAGAAGAATTGCATGTTGGTTGGTTACTGTGATTCAGACTACGCTGGTGATAGTGATCGAAGAAAATCAACTTCCGGATATGTTTTCACTCTTGGCGGTACAGCCATTAGTTGGAGATCGAGATTGCAAACCGTAGTTGCTTTATCCACTACGGAGGCGGAGTTGATAGCCGCTGTGGAAGCGGCAAAGGAGGCACTCTATTTGAAGCGAATATTGTGTAACTTGGGTTTCGAACATGAGAGTATCGATGTTCGATGTGATAGCCAAAGTGCTATACATTTGGCAGAGAATTTGGCGTTTAGCTCACGAACGAAGCATATTGAAGTGAGGGAGTCATTTCTAGTAGCCATGAACGAAGACAAGCAAGTATGCCTTCGGAAAGTGCACACAAAGGATAACGCGGCAGACATGTTCACCAAGGCATTGCCGGTTGGGAAGTTCGAGCATTGCTCGAAATTAATTCGCTTGGAGAGATGCTAGGTGCCATGGGGTGGCACAGTTAGAGAGAAACCTGAAAGTAGAAGAGTATCGGTGAGAGGTTGGTGTTCTATCTTCATGGTAAGTACTCGTTTTCACTCCCTAGTACATTGTCTTTTGGTGAGACTGGTTTAGGAGTTGGATGTTTCAACACTTCATTGACGAGTGAGGGCTATTCCTGAAGTCGTTAGTGAAGTGCAATGGGCGGTGGCTATGCCGGAGTTCATTGGGGAAACATTCAAGCTTTCTTGATTGAAGATAAAAGGAAATGCTTGGGTGCATTGAAGTTTGTGATGTAGACGGATATAGTATCGAGGTGGATGTTGAAGTATGCGATACTATGTGAGGAGGAAATTTCAGATCTGGAGGATATTTTCAGATCTGGAGGATATTTCGGGATATTTCGAATATTTCGGATCTAGAGGATATTTCGGATCTGGAGGATATTTCAGATCTAGAGGAAATTTTGGGAATTTCCATATACTTCCCTATGCCTATATAAGCTACATCAGATCTAAAAGGAGGATGCATAACAAAATCAAGAGATTAATCAAGGTTTATTTTAATTAGGGTTTAGGCAATCCTAACCTTCTTCAATTCCTTTCTCCACAAAATCAATTTTTTCTAGTAAATTTGATCATTGTAATCAATCTCTTGTACTCTTCTATTGATATTAATAAAGGTTTCTCTCTCAAAGTGGACGTACACTGACAAGACGTTGGTGGAACCACTATAAATCCCTGTGTGATTTAGTTTCTCGTTATTGCTCTATTATTTCTATTGTTTGGTGATTGTGATTGGCTTGGATATGATTGAGATTATTCGATTGGTTGTTTTTGCACTATTACCATTATCTCGTTTTCCGTGGCATTGGGGATTTTTGATTTGAGTGGTCTTGAATCAAAATTTCTCCACAACATTAAATTCAGAGACATCGACACTAACAATGAACCAAAAAACTTTTGTTAACCTCGTGTGTGGATTGAAAAATGTTAGAGAAATCATTCAAATTCACCAATATTATTTCAAATAATTGAGCAAATACAGTAATGCGCATTAAATATCCAGCAAATGATTATCTTTTTTGCTCTGTTAACTAATGACTATCTGTACAACAGAAGATAGTGAAAGCAAGATTACCTTTAAATGACTTTATCTTCATTTTTGGTGCATCCATCTATACTTTATCAATTTCTTGATATGTTTCCTGAGGTAGCAACCAAATAAATAAAGTATGCAATAATACTTTTCAGCGAATTGTAAATATGTTTACAGAGGATAGGACTTCATGTCAAATGACCAAAGTGTCTAAATTACAAACTGTTTCTTTTGTTAGTTGTTTTAGAAAATGAAGTATCCTAACTTTTGTGCATCTTTATTACATTGACAAAAAAGAAATCTTATAGTTCATAAGAGTAGATAGCTTCATCCATAGTTTCTAAACATTGAACCTAATATTTCTTGTTAGATCCTAAATGCAGGAATACTGGAAGTGCAAAAATGGATCTTATTTGCAATGCTAAATTACCCAATATTAAATTCCTTTGTCACGTTCACAAATATAACAAATAGTGTGTAAATTATTAGAAATAAAACAAATCAGAACAAACATGGATCTATTTGTGATCCTGAATTACCCAATATTAAATTCTTGTATCATAGTCACATATATAACAAATAATGTGAAAGTACCTCAATTTCTACAAATATAGCTACCAAAGGCTACAAATTTAGCTAAAGATAAAATATGCAAAACATGACAAATTTTGGAATAAATTTTCTTTTGAGGGTTCTTTTCTAAACAAAGTGCTATTATTTTCTATTGTTTTTAGAATTATACTTTCAAATCCTGTTATGAAAACTGACAAACGCTGGCTTTATTATATTAAAATATTAGATCATGTAAGACATCTTAAAGAAGCTGACATGTCCCTATAATCAATAAAGTGCTAGAGAATTACCATAGTTATCAATAAATCTAAACATAAAATATACCTTGACTGTCACATTATTAAAGGACTACAGAAAAGAACCTATGAAGCGCCAAGGACGTACATACCCTCATCTTCTTTAACTCCCTTGTTGTTGCTTCTGACACTCATATACCATGATAACTTGGGAACCTCTAATTGACATGTGTCATCTTGTTTAATTCAGCAACTTTGCAGCTGCTGCTACTATACCTTCAAATAATACAAATCCAAAAAAGAAGCATATCAAATAAGAAAATTTACATGATTTATTTGAAAAATTTGTGAATCATGGTAGTTTATGCAAGTATAGTTTTGCACCTGTTACATATCTCTGTATTGCAAACCAGAAGTTGCATGTCAAGAACCTTCTAAGTGACATAATAATCGAACCTTACAAATGAAACCATAAATGTAGCCTTGTAGGAAATCGTTGCCTTGCATAAGGAGCTATAATAACACTAAGCATCGAATAATATGTAATTTTTGATCTCAAATGCATTGTTTTAGTACATATATATTTGGCTTTTAAATTGATTCAATATTCATGCTACTATCATTTGGACTGTCATTTCATCAAATACTATTGACATATTTATGTATTTACTCCTTGCGTACAATTGTCTCATATAGTTTCCTAAAGTTGCATTCTCATGACTACAAACAATAGTACTCTTCGTTAACCATTTTGACTCAAAACAATGAAACAAAAATGTCATTCTAAGTAAAGGTTGAATAAATGTTTTTAACTCTTGGTTTCAGGTACTACCATACAATGATTTTTTTTGAAATTTGAATGAATTAATTCAAATTTGATAGTTAATCATTCAAGTGTGGCGATCTTCTATGATACTGGCAGAAAAAAAAATATACAATAAAAAAGATTATGTCGCATTTATTATTCAGAAAAATATAAAGAAAACAAAAACATTAACTATTTCAAATTTTTATCTATAAACCATGACATATGGAGATAACCATTACCAAACGTTACAAACACCATCTAAAATAATTGGAAACATTACTTGCTTTTTTAGACTTTTTCATATTTGATGGCTTGCTGTATATCCCCTATTACCAACAACCCTTTGTAAATCCTGTTTATTTTAACCCTAGATATATATTATGTTCTACCTAAGGAAATTATAATTAAGTAATAGCTAAGACAAAAAAGAATGAAAGTTTTCCCTGAACTTAAAGGGAACTTATTATATAGATGGATATTATTCAACAAAAAGAAACAACTGAAAGGAATATTTACAATAGAAAGAAGCAGAAGAAAATTAAGAAATAAGAGAATAGGCATGATTGGCAAAATTTTAATGCACTCAATGGGGAAGGTAAACTCATTTGCATTAAACAGATAGCGCAATTAATAGCATATTTTTATTTGTAAACAACAAATGAGGGAAAAGTTATTAACAGTATACAACTTAAAATCGAAATTAAAGTAATAACAATCTAAGTACACATGACTTTCTTATACATCCATATTTAACGGTCCATGTGGAAAAAGCTACAACAGTGTTATAGAAAATTTGGTAAAGAATTATAAGTAGCCACTAAAAGTGTTTACATAAAATAAAAATCTAAATGCTAAATCTATTAGTCAATTATTGAATTATGACTATGCGTGGTTATGACTATAAGCAAAGAGTTGGCATAATGCTATTACGTACTTGATTTTGTAAGATGTAAATAATAAATTTGTAGATTATTGTGATGGATGATTTAGTAACAGTATACCAAATAATAGGTCTTTCAATCAAACCCCCGACCTTTCTTAGCTCAGCATTATATCCGTGATTTCCATCAATATTATCTATGATAAAGACATATAAGTACACTATATATCAACAAAAAAATTCCTATTCATAAGTCAAACCAGTATGGTAACACATAATAGATTCAAATCACAATTATTTAGCAAACTATTTATCATCCATAGTTGACTATATATAACTTGTCTGCTAGAAATATCATAGCGCGTATGGTAAAGAATTATAAGTAATGACTGAAAGTTTTTACTTGGAATCAAGATCAGAAGACTGGAACTATTAATTAATTATAAAATTATGACTATCCAGTTACGACTATAAGCACACAGTTATTATGCATAACCGGGTAACTATAAAAAGTGAAACACCTGAAGTAACATTATAAATTACATAGCAGATTTAGTAACCATATTACAAATAAAATTTAAGAATAAGATTACATATTACAAATTATAATATTTTAAATAAAATGTAACATGCATGTAAATTATTTTAAATTTATTTAGTAATCATATTATAAATTATATACAACATAGCAGATTTAACAATAAGATTATGTTAGGTTTTTAAATTTTGTCCAAAAGGAAATTAACTGGAGAATAGGAATAGCTAGGAAAGAGATTACCTACACGTGTTCCATAACTATCCAAATCAATCTTGGAGGCAAGTCGTTGTTGGTGGAAATCAACGACCAAAGCAGCAGACCGTAAAGTAGCATGTGTAGCAGCAAGAACGAAAACGAACAATATGAAGATGAATATTCAATGCATTTGCAAATTACAAATCAGAGGTCCCAAATAGTTCCTTAGCTTCCGGCGAAAGGGCGAGAAATAAGAATCAAATATACGAAAGGTGATGATGCGTTGGATGAAAACGTAGATTAAACGGACTTGATTTTCTAGCGAGAAGGCGATGTTGCATTGGATGAAAACGTAGATTAAACGGACTTGATTTTCTGGAGAGAAGGGGAGGAAGCAGCATAAATAAATCTAGATTAAATGGAGTTGATTTTGCGAGCAATTGAAGAAACATATGGAAAAAGAATCGGAGTATAATTTTCAGGAGAACGAAATAAACGGTGAATTTTGGGAACGAATTGTGGATTACTTGCGAGACAGTTCAGTTTAATTTGGTGAGAATGCCCCCAGAGCGCAGCATTGCTAACTCAGTAATTATAATATAGTATAGATTACTTGTGAGAATATAGACTTAAGAATGGCGACGTTTTAGGATGGGGTCTTAAGGGTCTAGGGTCCGTCTCAGGGTCATAAGAGATCATAAGAATCCACCTTTATTAATAAGTATTAGCCATAAGTGACTGAGAATTCCTACCTCATTGGATATTTTCCCTAATGCACTAATGGAGGTCTTAAGTGATTGACTTAGATATCCACCTCATTGGATAAATACTTTGTGTTCATGTGAATGTTTGTGTGTTGCATAGACATACCTTGAGATATATAACCTGCTAAATCTAGGGTATGGTCTTTAAGTAAATGCTATACTTCAGTAATACAGGACTTTATGTTCGAACCCCTCTCCTTAACATACCCCATATGTCAGTAGGTGGGGTAGATTTAATGGACGAAGCAGTAACGAAAACCGAAGACGGTAATGAGGATAGTATGCTATTACTAGTTATCATTGCTGTATTGCTTATGGAAGCTTTAAATGAGGAGTTTATCGATGTACATACGAAATAATTGTATCTTGACAATATGTGCTTGAATTCTGTGGATTTTTAACACTACACCATACAAGCAGTTTTGCAATCCCCAAAAGTGGATGATTTGCAACGACTTTAGACCGTTGCAATTTAACAACAGCTTTAATCTGTTGTAAAGGGTAGCAAAACGGCCTTAGTCCGTTCTAACTGATAGAACTGCTCAAAACTGTTCCCTAATTTTGCACACCCTTCCATACCAACCCCCTGTTCTAATACACTTTCAATTCTTCGTACGTTCTTCCATCATAGAAAATTTCACAATTTAAATAACTAGATCCAAATTTTTTTCCAGAATCCCTTTTGTTCTAGTTCGACAACAATCGCTACAATTTCCTAATTAAATCTTGATCGAATCAGGTGATTTTTTTAGAACGAAAATGATATACATGTAAATGTGTATATTTTATCTGCTTATTTATCTTGTTTTCTCTTTAAAATAATTGATACTTTGTATTTATAGCCGTGTTTTCAGATTGTTGATAAAAAGCATGGTTTAAAGCATTTGATGGATGAAGCATGAAAAATTTGCTGAAAAAGAGCGAAGTTTGAAAAGTTAGCTTAGTGTGAGGAATTGCTAAAGCTTGAAGAGTTTAAAGCTTGAAGAACAGATGCAAATAGAGTTTAGTTAGAAAGATTTGGCTGACTGAAGAGTCGTGCTTATTCACATAACTCATTTGCTAGTCCTCTTACTCTACAGCATGACCACTGCATATGTACATTGGTTTATTTGTTATTTGGGCAAAGACTTTAGTCCCCCATCTTGTAATTGCCGACTTAGTCTAGGTCATGGCAGCTATAAATACACCTGTATCTCTTTCAATTGTTTTTACATTGGAAACACGTGGATCACAAGATTACGCTTGGTTATATTCTATAAGCTCTTCTCTTGGAATAAAATATTCTTCTCATTGTCTTTTTAGTTTTTGTTTTATTTTATTTATGTCTTTTCTTTTCTTTTTCCCTTCTTCTCATTTAGCTATGTCTAGCTAATCCCTTTTAGTTATGGGGGTAATGAAGCTTATAGATTAGATTCAATATGAATCACATAGCCAAAAAGATGAGGATTTTATGCATATTAATCTAGATCTCAACCAAGAGTTAGATCTGAACCTTCATAGTTTGTGTCGTATAAGAGTTATGCTCCTTCACAAATTATATTCGAGTTCTAGCTAACACTTTTCAGATTTAGATCTAATTTTTAGGATTTTAGAAATAAAGCAGTGAATCTGTCCTGATAGTCTACGGTTGTTTAAGAGCTTCGCTCAGGCATAGGCTATGCTTGTTGTTATTCACATGTTTGTTTGTAAAAACCTAATTATTGTTGATTCATATTTGTGACAGAAACATGAGTTAGATCTATATTAATCTGTTTGGCTATTGATGATTATTAGTCCAGTTTATGTCATTACTCTCTAATTACTTTCATCTATATTAGAAAAAAGAACTTCCTTTTTTTTTATTTTCTATTGTTTTCAAAAATCAAGCTTTCGGAAAAATCTGATTGGATTTAGTAATTAAAATAATTTTTGGTCCTAGAGTTCGACACCCGTTACAACAACCCTTGTTGTTTAGGAAAGTCGAACGAATTCAATAAGCGTTTACAATTGTTCAATTTGTTCGCAAACAAATTTTGGTGCCATTGCTGGGGATCAAAATAATTTTTATTAGTAAATCCTTCGGGTTATATTTTTATTTCCTTATTTTCCCTTTTTTTTCTTTCGTATATAGAAGAAAATTCTTGATTAGTTGATTGGGTATTCATATTGGTACTACAATCTCTAAATTAAGAGAAAAAAAATTTCTTGCCACTTTTCCTTTCAATTTCTTGCCAATTTTCCGATTTCTTTCCTTCCATTTTCTTTCCTGTTTTCTATACATCCCTTTCTTCTTTTTAAAAATTTCAAAATTTTTTTGCTAAATTTCATTGATTTTATTTCCTTCCCTCTCATTTATTTCTTTTCCTTTCTTCAAATTTCTTTCCTTTTTACAGTTCTTACGAATAAAAAAAACACAAAAAAGTATTTCTTTCCTTTTTTCTTTTCCTTCCTCTTTTGTCTTCTCTGCCTTGGACCTTTTTCTCATTCGCTTTCCAATCTTTACATTTCTTCTTCTAAAAGTAAAAAAAATTGCTAATTTTCTCCAATCTCTTTCCATTTTCCATTTTTTTCCTTTTACAATTTTTCACTCTTTTCAACAATCTTTCAGAAAAAAGTGCTTTGTTTGTTTAGTTTGTGGCTTGCCATTTACTCCACATGGGGTGACTTCTCTTTCATATTTACCGAAGACGTGGATTTGTTTCTTATTTGTTAACTGTTTTGCCTATTTTCAGTGTGGTCTAATCATTTGTTTGAGTTGTATTGGTTGAATTCTGACATGTTGAGCTCATCTCTGTGATTTAGTTAATTTTCTTCCTTTCTATATTCAATTTGCAATCTTTTCTTTAAAAAAACGAAGGGAAAACCAATTCAAAGAATGAAAGGAAGGAAGATTTCAAGCAAAGAGATTAAGGATTCGAGGGTCAAATCGATTTGTAAACAAATTTGGTTGGAGCGGTTGCACACCAAGCGAGGTGTGAACGCACTAGCGCTACTCAGTTGCACTGGACGGACTACCGATCTAAGTGAGTATTTTTAAACTCTATAGGGCGCTCTAAAAAAAGTTTGCTGCATAAAGTGCTCTTTCCACATAACTTTCGAAGAACAAATGCGAATAGGTTGAACAAATCCAAGGCGAATAGGTGCATATTTGCAGCGCAAAATGCTAAATAGCAAACAGTGCCAAGCACTGTTAGCTAAAATTGCAAAATAAATTGTGTGTTTTGTCTGTTTTAGGATCTTTATCTTTTTATTCATTCTGTTAAGGGCACAACCCAATTCACATAAGGTGGGGAAGTCATTACCCTTCCTTGACCCAGAAATTTGCATTCATATTAGGAAAAAGCTGCATTAATAAATAAAAATTGTAGACTCTGGACTTAAGGGTGTCACGTGCTCAATTAGGGTAAAGTTTATTTTCTTAATAACCAGGACTATACTAGCTAACTCTCCCAGTGTCTAAGAAAGGGTGGAGTTTCGAACTCAATCAGGTTCTTAAAACTTTAGTTGCATTGCTATATGGTGATTCGTGGTGCACTGATAAATCCTGACCCGATCTGGCTGGGACTTGTTACATGTGTAGTTCGAAATTATTAAGTTTATACATTTTCAGTTAGGAGCTATTAAGGACATAAAATTTTTATTATAGCTAATTTCTGTGTTTCTGATTGTTTTGTGAATTGCAAAAAAAAAAAATCATTTAAAACATTTTTTTTAGAAAATTTTAACTTCTTTTTCTTCTTCTAAAAAAACCAAAAATATTTTCCTTTTTGTAAAAATTTAACTTTTCTTTCTCCTAAAAAAATTCGCTTCTATTCTCTTCTCAAATTTGTTATTTCTCCTCTTCTCTTATTCTTTGCGCTAGTGCATGAGTAGTTGGACTCGTGATCCTTCAACTAATCGTTTTGTTCGAACAAACATTCCTTCAACCATAGCCGAAGAAAATCCCCCTTGAACTCTTATGGATAGAATCTTCCCCAATTGGGTTTCTATCCCTTCTTGCATCATATTTCCCACCCCAACGGGTAATAACTTTGAAATTCAGTCGAATCACATAAATACTCTTTCAAAATTCAGCAATTTTGAATGTGATGATCCTTAAATTTTCTTAACCAAATTTGAACAAGTTTGTGCAACCATGAAATTCAACAACTAAGTGACGATGGAATCAAACTTAGGTTAATTCCATTTTCACTTACCGACTATGCTGAAAAATGGTTGTATAACTTGCCTTCAAATATGATTGGAACTTGGGATGAATTTGTGAAAGTTTTTCTAAAGAAATTTTACTCCCTAGAAAAACATCCAAAATTAAAAACGAAATCGTTAATTTTCATCAATTTGGGGGTGAATCCTTTGCAAAATGTTTCGAAGATTTAAAGAAATTCTAGTCAAATGTCCACATCACAACTTTGAAAGATGGACTCTTTGTCAAATTTTATACGATGGAGAAAATAACTCTCGAACCATGCTCGAATCAATGTGCCAAGGAAACTTTCTAGCCCAAAATCACGATGTCGCTTGGCAATTTCTCGAAAATTTGGCTGAAAAATCAGCTCAATGGGAAAGATCTAACGAGAAATCGGATTATTCCCAATCAAACGCTCATTCAGTAGGATCTTCAGTGGCCTTAGAAGCGAAAATAGACGCGATGTTAACCAAATTCGATAATGTCCTTTCTTCTACTCAAATAAATCAAGCTCAAGCGTCTTAGCCCTCATGTAACAAATGTAACGATCCTAACAACATTGTCGATCAATGGCCACATTCGTTACAAAAACTCAACGCATTAAATAAAGTTAGAAACGACCCATTCTCCCTAACGTACAATCCAGGTTGGAGAAACCATCCTAACTTCTCTTGGGCCCAAAACAATGCAAATTCGAATTTTGTTCGACCCCCTTTTCAACCATTTTCGAATAATCCTACGAATCCTCCCTTTCAACAAAATCAATTCCAAAATCTTGCGTTGCCTTCTCAAAATCAACCGCAACAATCTTTTGTTCCTCAAGAGGATAAACGATTGACGTCACTTGAGAAAAGTCTCGAAACACTGACTAAAGCAACAACTCAAAATCTCCAATCAAATACAATATGCAAAATTTATTGACTTCATTCATGCAAAATACCAGTCAGTCGATCGCTAAATTCAAAATGCAAATGAGTCAGTTAGCCACTTCCGCTAGTGAATGGGAAAGAGGCACTTTCCCGAGTCAACCCATTCCAAACCCCAAGATTCAAAATCCTCACTACACCATATATGCTAATTAAGCTGTGCTAATGGCCGTATCTACAGTGATTCGGCATGCCTGTAAGCCGTATCAAAAAAGGGCGTGTCTAATTGTCTAACTTAAATTTGACACGCCTACGTAGCCGTATCAAAAGTTAAAAAGGAAACGGCCCATTGCCGTATCTAAAGGGTACTAGATACGAATATAAACCATAGCTAATTTACGACGCACGCTGCTTTAATATATTTTACAAACAGTTTTAGATCGTATTTATGATGTTAGGTAGACACGGTCTTAAACCGTATCTTATTATATATATGTATATGTATATATATACATATTGTATATATATATAAACAGAAATTACAACACATATTTTCCATAATGCAGACCATATCACAATTTGTACAAAGCATATATAGCACAAATTATACACAAAGCATAACAAGAATTTTCATAACACAATTTATAGACTGTCGTACAATTATTAAACGGAAATTGTCGTAGATGTTTCATCTAATTACAAAGTCTGATAAAACTGAGCTGGTTATTGAAAGTATCAAATTTAATCAAAGAAAAAACATATGTGATAAAACTGCAGGATCGGACTGGGAAGATTGAGCGTGCTGATCATGCTGTGTAGTCCACGTTGCTGTAAATTAAAGAAATGATGAGAAAATGCTGATATTAAATGTACAAAATTTATACGTTTCAAAGCACGCATTGATAAGCATAAGCTAAACGCAAAATATTCATATGTGCATGCACGAATCATGTGCACAGTTTAAGTGTAACAAATACATGCATGGCATGTAGCTAGGCAAATAGGTGCTGCATCATAGAGGTCAGTAATGGTGACAAAGATACATGGGTAAATAGGCATATACATGTGCAAGTTTAAGGGCATCATCATTATTATGGCAGTAATCGAGTCGATAGACGTCCAGCCAGTCGACTCGTCGATAAGTCGTAGACTATAGTTGACAAATATATTGCTACTTTCAGGGTATCCACTGACTTTCGATCGACTACATGAAAGGTCACAACAAAGTTCAGGTTCAGGAAGTAGAAATATGCATATGGAAGGTCACAACACCAAACAAGCGACAACAAGAAACAATTCCATAGACAACAAATACATGGGCAAATAGGTCAACATGATCAAATACATGTATGTATTGATGCTGACGTTGTTGCGGAAGTTAGAGGAGAATTTGTTAGTGTTAGCCTACTTTGTGAACTAGGCTACACAAAGTTAAAGAGTCAAATAATGAAGAGCACCCTACCAGATAATCGGATCGGATCGGGTTTCCTTGGGCAGAGACAGATCAACACAAAGCAGAAAGGGAACGAAAACAAGCCGGACCGGAAGAAATGGAGCCGATCTGAACCCCATACACAAATATATCCGATCTGATCCCAAAGTCACAGCAACTTTCACCCCACATTTTCCTTAATACTCGAGATGGTTACGCACACGATCTACCCACGTTTGCCACTAACCTGGTGTGCTGTCATCATCAGATTCCATCCGAACCCGATTGTGGCGGGATTGATGCCACGTGGATCTGAACCGATCCCACTCCAGGGGGTTTTCCACCTATAAATACAACATCAAGAGGCATTTGGAAGGATCTTTTGGCATTTTCAGAACTAAAGTCTCTTTGAAATCCGAATTCTATCATCTTTTCAGACTACAATCATCTTTCAAATAATATTTTTGATAATCTTGAGTGAATTAATGTATTGTATAAGTGAAAGAGAGTGAAGATCATCATTGTACTTGCATTTGAATTATCAATTCGAAGAGTAGAAAGTGGATAGGCTACTTAACGCTGAACCACTATAAATTGTGTGTTCTCTTCGTTTTAGCTTTCATTTCATTAGAATCATTACTAGTTAGGGTGTTAGAGCCATATTTGGATCTAACATTTTGGTGCTTTCACTGAGAATTCTTTGAACTCTTCGCTTTTTGGGATTATCGTTCACTATTTGGACCTTCAAGTTCAAAGAAGATAATCCCCTGTTTTCGACACCTTTAAGTATTTGTTGGCTAATTGTTGAAGAATCGAACATTATGGCCAAAACGAAAGGAAAAGAAGTGCAAGGCGCTAGGGGGAACGAGGCTAGAGAGGATCAACAAGCCATGGTATTGACGAGGTCACGTGGGCAAGACTCTGGAGTAGGCCGATTCGGTCAGGAGGGTCCGAGCCGACTAGATGACTCTGATCCGATCCGATCAGACGACGTTGAGGTCACTCACTCCCCCCATCTGAACCGGTCCGGTCCTGCTACTTTGCTCCCATCCGATCCGAACCTGAATGAAGCTGGAACTTCTACTCGAGCTCCCACCAATGCTCCAATTCCAGCCGCTGCGACCAACAATCAGCTTGACCCATCTGCACCCGTCACCCAAGGAGATTTTTCATGCTTTCTTGACATGCTCCAAAGTACTAAGGAAGTATTGGAAGCCCATAAGCGTGACAGTCTCCGCATGCAAGATAACATGATCACCATGAGTAGGGAACTCAAGGAGCTCCGGAGGCAAAAGACATCTTCCCCAACACGCCGCCTTGCTGTAGATTATTCGTCTTCTTCAGACGAGGGACGCCCTCGTGAGAGAAGGCCGCTTGAGCGACCTCAGAATCTTGATCAGCTAATTTTGAATCTTTAGGATCCCAAGAAGACGCCGCTCGTGTGTTAGGACCTGATGACCCGAGCTTGAAAGAGCCTATGTTGTTGCCCATGCGTGGATCCCATGTTTTACCCAGGGATCCTAACATTACTAATCCTACGCAACAACAACTTCTCCAACCCCTTACTCCTGAGATCGACCGGGAGCATAGGTAGCAGTGTAGAGCAGCCGCCGCTAGAAACAGAAGGCAATCCCCTAATCAGGAGCCCAGGGGTAATCCGAATATCAGACCTAGAGAGCTTGTGCAGACTTTGACAAATGCTGATGTATGGGCGATGGTGCGCCAGATTAGGTCCGAAAGCCAGCGGTACACTAATGAGGACTGGGGTATTGAGCAAAGTCATACCCCCTTCATGGATGATATATTGGATTTCCAGTTCCCTCGGCGGTTCAACTTGCCTCAGATGGATCGGTATTCAGGAAGAACGGACCCAGGGTGCATTTGATGAGGTATGCATGGTTCATAAATGCCACAGCAGCTCCAGATGCTGTAAAATGCAAAGCCTTTCCAATTTATCTAGAAGACGTGGCATTAATGTGGTTCACCCGACTCCCTCCCCGGTCGATATCAAATTTTACAGAATTGAGTGAGCGCTTTATGAACCAGTTTCGACTTCACGCCCGAAAGTTCAAGAGCGTCATAGAGTTGTCACGAATTCAACAAGCCCCAGGAGAATCTTTGAAGTCATATTTAGACTGCTTCAACCTGGCCGTCACCGAAATTAGTGACCCTCATGAGCCCACTATTCAGATGGCCTTGATAGAAGGGGTTGACCCTGACACAGAATTCAGGGATTGTTTGTCTGGGAAACCGCCTCCTACTAGAGAATTGTTTTACGATAAGGCTAACATTCGCTTGAGATGAGAAGAAGCTCATGAAAATAGGAAGAGAAAGTCCAAAGGGGCCTCAAGGGAGGGTGTCCAAAGCAATGTTGTAGTGAAGCAGTCCAGTGACAGTTCAGGAAAGGTTGAGGTAAACGTCAGCAACCAGAATGGAGGTAATAACAACAGAAACGGGAACGACAACATGACGAATAGCAACCGAGGGAGTAACTCTAGTAAAAGACCTAGATTCCATACTTTTAAAAACTATACGCTGTTAAGTGATACGTTGGAGAATATTTACTTGGATACATACAACATATTGCAATACAAAAAGCCATCGCCTAGAGGCTCCACTGAAAAAGAGATCACAATAGGGAAGTTTTGTATGTTCCATGGAAACCACGGCCATTCCACCAATGAATGCCGTCATTTGAGAGATGTAGTTGAAAAGTTGTTGCGCGAAGGGAAGTTATACGAGTACAAGGTAGCCCCACGGGACAGGGGGCAAGGAGGGCAGACACCAAACCAAAGTCAGCCTACTTCCAAACCTATAGCACAACAGAAAGGTAAAGGGATTGTTATTAATACCATTATAGGCGGACCCTATCTAGCTAGTCGTAGTTTCAAAGCAATGGATCAGTACGTTAATGCTGCCAAACACCTTGAGGTGGGGGAATGCAGTAGCCTCGAAGACATTACTCCAGTAAAACAACAAAAGACGATGTCAGATGACGTTATATTCCGTAACAGAGATGATACCGGAATTCAATCACCAACTGAAGACCCACTGGTAATTACCACGGCCATCGGCCCCGCTTTAGTCCATAAAGTGTTGGTGGACAATGGAAGTTCAGTCAATATCCTCTTCAAGAAAGCTTTCGAACAAATGAGACTTGAAGCGAAAGATTTAAAGCTCTATGAAGGATGGATACGGGGCTTCAATGGGGCGTCAACGGCTCCGATGGGTTACGTAGAATTACCAGTAACACTGGGACATGGAGATCGCCAGAGAGTGAGGATCCTGCCATTTGTAGTTTTGGATGTAGAGTCACCTTACAACGCTTTCCTAGGCCGACCGGCCCTCGCCGAGTTTAGGGCGTGTCTTGCACCTTGGTGCTTGCTACTTAAATTCCCGACTGACGCAGGAATTAGGGTAATGAGAGGTGACCAAGCTACAAGACGAGCTTGATACATGACGGAGTTGAAGATGCTAATGAAGGGGTTGAATATAGAATCCAAAAACGATTCTCCCCCTTCGAAGGAAAACTCAGCATAGCAATTAAGGGGTCCAACCCCAAGAGAGTCACCTTTAGATGTGCTCGAGGATATAGATCCCAAAGAGGATAGAGAACCCGAGGACAGAAAGGCGACTCCCAACGAGACAACAATAGATATATCTATTGACGAGACAGATTTGACAAAGGTACTGAAGATCGGATCACAATTGGATCCAATTCGAGCAAAAGAGTTGGCTGATTTCTTAAGGGAAAATTTAGACGTATTTTCCTGGACTCACACTGACATGTATGGGATTTCGCCTGCTATTATGAGCCACTCTTTAAGCATTAATCCAAAGCACCCGCCGGTCAAGCAGAAGAGACGGATGTTAGGCCCAGAGTGGTCAGCAGCTTTGAAGGAAGAGGTAGAGAAA
Organism: Allium sativum; assembly: GCA_030737875.1. Classification (NCBI taxonomy): domain Eukaryota; kingdom Viridiplantae; phylum Streptophyta; class Magnoliopsida; order Asparagales; family Amaryllidaceae; genus Allium; species Allium sativum. The sequence continues at coordinate 577,314,012 of CM060915.1, read as the reverse complement.
TTGAAGGATAATGGATTCATTAAGGATTCGAAATATCTCGACTGGATATCGAATCCTGTACTGGTCAAAAAATCTAATGGGAAGTGGCGTACATGTATTTACTTTTCTGACTTGAACAAGGCTTGTCCAAAGGATAGCTTTCCTCTCCCCAGGATCGATCAACTAGTAGACTCGACGGCTAGACACGAGCTTTTATCCTTTATGGATGCCTATTCGGGGTACAATCAAATTCCCATTCACGTACCAGATCAGGAACACACAAGTTTCATCACATACTTAGGGTTATATTGTTATGTGGTAATGCCGTTTGGATTAAAGAATGCAGGAGCCACGTATCAGCGTTTGGTCAACCGCATGTTCTACAATCAAACCAGAAAAACCATGGAAGTTTATGTGGACGACATGCTTGTGAAGTCTAGACAATCTTCTGACCATACGAAGGACTTAGCCGAAATGTTTGACATTCTTAAAAGGTATGGGATGAAGTTAAACCCCCTAAAATGCTCATTTGGGGTCGCATCTGGAAAGTTCCTTGGGTTTATCGTGAGTTCTTGAGGGATTGAGATAAATCCTACTCAAATAACAGCAATAAAGAATATTCAAGAGCCGCGAAAGATTAAGGATGTCCAAAGCCTGGCCGGAAAAGTTGCTGCCTTAAGCAGGTTTATCTCCAAAGCCACAGATAAGTGCATACCTTTCTTCGATCTGATAAAACGGGGGAAGCGAAATTTTGAGTGGACTCCTGATTGTGTGGAAGCTTTCCAGAATCTATTAGACTTATTAGAAAAACCTCCAATATTATCAAAGCCCGTGGAACATGAGGATTTGTTTGTCTACTTAGCGGTATCATCTCATGCCGTCAGTACAGCGTTGGTACGTGAAGAAGATAAAGTCTAGAACCCTGTGTACTACGTAAGAAAAAAGCTAGCTGCTGCAGAACGTAATTATCCGAAAATAGAAAGCTTGCTTATAGCCTCCTGATTGCTTCCCGCAAACTTCGTCATTACTTTCAAGCTCACCCAATCGTTGTATACACCGATTAACCTTTAAGGCATGTTTTGCAGAAACCTGAAGCTTCGGGCGGTTACTTAAATGGAACATCGAGTTGAGTCAATTCGATTTGAATTTTCAGCCACGAAGATCAATAAGGGGGCAGGCATTGGCCGACTTTATAGCTGAATTCACAATTCCCGAAGAAGAGACGATAGGCGACAAGGTGGTTACCTTAGACCAAGAATTGAAGCTAAGTTCATGGAAGTTATATACGGACGGAGCTAGAAATGATTGAAGGTCCGGCGCCGGAGTTTTTTTAATTACTCTTGAAGGACGATCTATTTACTATGCATTGCGATTAGAATTTGCTGCTACCAATAACGACTCTGAGTATGAAGCCCTGATTGCCGGGCTGAAGCTCGCCGAAGAACTAGGAGTGAAGACACTGGATATATATTGCGACTCTAGGATAGTGGTATGCCAAGTAAAAGAGGAGTTCATCACCAAAGGACCTCGACTAGTTACTTATCTCAAGAAAGTAAAGGAGTTGTTGGACAATTTGGAGCATTACACCATAACGCATATCCCAAGGATAGAGAACCAGAAAGCATATCGGTTGGCAAAACTAGCAAGCTCTGATAACCCCGAAGAAACTGAAATGGTTCCGATAGAGGTTTTGGAATCACCGAGTTTTGACCTGATGGAGGTGGAACTAGCCTTAGAAGTCGGTCCAGAGAAAGAATCACGGATGACACCGATCAAGAATTTTCTCAAGAGTGGAGCCCTCCCATTGAAGAAAAGCGAAAGACGAGCTGTAAGACGTAAGGCTGCAAGATACGTTTTACAGGACGACGTCCTTTATTGCCAAGGGTTTTCAATGCCCCTGCTACGGTGTATCGCACATGACGACATCAAATGTGTACTGCAATAAGTACACGAAGGTGAGTGTGGGGATCACACCGGGGGCCAAACCCTGGCAAAGAAAGTGTTGCTGTATGGATATTTCTGGCCTACCGTGAATAAAGACGTGGCTGATTATTCACGATGCTGCGACAGATGTCAAAGATTCGCCAGAATTCTCAGAGCACCTCCGACTCAGCTCAAGTCGATGGTAAGCCCATGGCCATTTTCCATGTGGGGAATTGATATTATTGGAGTGTTACCTATTGCCAAAGGGGGAGCAAAGTACGCGATCATCGCCGTGGACTATTTCACGAAATGGGTGAAAGCTGAACCTTTAACAACGATCACGGCAAGAAAGGTGATTTGTTTTGTGGTCAGAAACATTATCTGTCGATTTGGGATACCGAAGACCATCATAACTGATAATGGGACACAATTCGACAACATCGAATTCAGAAACTTCTGCCACAAGTACAAGATTGACAAACGATACACTTCTGTAGCTCACCCGCAGTCAAATGGCCAAGTTGAAGCAATAAACAAGGTCATTAAATCTATTCTGAAGAAGCGGTTGGAGCGGTCCAAAGCCAAATGGGTAGATGAGCAACCACTAGCTTTGTGGGCCTACAGGACAACCTTTAAGACGGCCACTGGCCATACACCTTTTTCACTCTCCTTTGGGTCAGAAGCAGTGATCCCGGTAGAACTAGAAGTCCCTTCTCATCAAGTAGCATACTATGACCCGATGACGAATAGAACACTCCTGCTAGAGTCTCTTGATATGGTCGAAGAAAAAAGAGACGAAGCAGACTTGCGCGCCTCAAGACATCGACGTCAAGTGGCACGTTATTATGACCGAAAGGTTCGTTTCAAAACCTTCGAGCCAGGAGACTTAGTATTGAAACGAGTCTTCCCGCCTTCAACCCAATTGGGTCCGAAATGGGAAGGACCATACGCCATCCAATGGAAGCTTGATACAGGAGCATTCAAGCTAACGACCGTGGACGGTGAAGAGATTCCCAGAGCCTGGAATGCTCAGCATTTGCGACGATACCTGAGCTGAATATGAAATGTCTTCCTATTTTGTTTTTATAAGCTAAGTAAAAAGGCATGACTTGCCTTAAAAAGTCTGTTTATATGAACAAAGGATTATGAAGTGGATGTAGGCTATGACTTAGCTGAACCACTATAAAAATATCGTGTGTCATTTACTTTCCTGCATTATTTATATCTTTAACAACTATTCTATCTTGATCATGAAATATTAAATTAAATCTGGAAAATTGGAGATAACCTATGTGCAGGAGCGAACAAAATGACTGCTTTCATGATAAAATGCAAAAGAATGGGAAGATGGCATTCTTAACTCTAACTCTCATGAATCGAGAAAGAGTATAAAGGACGGGAAGATGACTTCCCTTGAGGCGTGAAGGTGCACCCCAATAAGAGACCGCCTTAGTAATACTCTAACCTGGATATGAGACAGGAGAGTATAAAGATGCAAAAAAGAACAAGCATCAATGACGAAAGGAATATGGCCCCGTCGGAGAATCGGGGGCAATTGGATTTTGAATTTAATCAGTCTTGAATAATTCTTACTCAGTTATCCAAGATTGATTAGGGGCATATATGTGTACACATGTTCCCCTTAACAATGACTTTATTATATAACTGTAATATGACATATTGTCCATTTGCATTTTTACTTAAGTGCTAAATTTACAACTATCGGACATTGCAGGAAATAAACTATTTTATTTACAAACATGTAAGTTTATACAGGGAAATCAAGCAAAAGATGCGAGGGCCGCACTCGCTGCAACAATAGCGGACCAATAGAATATCAAAATAACAAACAAGGCACATTGTCACTTGGGGTTCGGAGTAGACTTGGACTTCTTGGCAGCCTTAAGAGCTTTTTTAGCTTCCTTTTCAGCATCAGACATGAGACGCTTTGATTTCTTCTTCTCCGTGATTAAGGTTCCAGAATCGATAGACTTCTTCCCAGAAGTCTGAGCGCTGGGATCAAGAGAAGATTTTTTAGCAAGCTCCTCTGTAATTGACCTAGTTGAAATCTTAACAACTAACCTCGATCCAGCATCCACCACTGCAAGGGGCTTAAGGCTTTCGAGGTCTATCTCCTCGACTTTTAGTTGCATACGCTTGTCTTGTTTGGCTTTTATTTCAGCCAGAGTCTCGTCATCATCATTCTTCGAGTCCCCAATTATAGAAACATCAGGATCTTCTTCGTGCCCATCGTTACCATCATCATCTTCCAGAGCATCTATCATTTCATCATCATGAGAAGCGTCAAAGTTAGGTGGCATGGGAGTCTTATTAATAGCCTCCTCCTTTTTACCTTCAGCTCCCCTTCCGGACTCAATGATGGTAACCTTATCATGTCCTCCCTGAGTATTTTCCACATATTTTCCCCCAGTGGTGGTTCCCCGATGCTCATCAGTCTTCTCGGTCGGTTCAACACCTACATAATGAGAAGCAACAGTTATCAACTCAGGAGAAAACAAAGAATCCTCGATCGATTGCCCAATGATATGACGAAAGGTGGAGACTGCCTTGGTACATTGGGGCGAAAAGGTGGGAATACCTTCTGATGATTTCTCAACAACTGGGGCGGATACTGTCTTTGATACTGATTCGGGTATAGGAGATAAAAGAGGCGCCTTGGGAATTCCCGGATTCTCAGGATCATATTCCTCTACCCCAGTAGCTTCGATGGTAGCAGAAGAGGAGCCAACTTCAAGGATATTCTTTCCTTTGGCTTGACGCTTCTCCTCCTCCATAGCAGCAGCAATAAGGCGACGTCCTTCAGCCAGGTGTGCCGGTTCATCATCTTTCAAATACTTCTCCATGAGTTTATCTTCATCAACAAAGTCTACCTTAAGTTCATCTTTTTCCCACACGATGATTTGATTCCACACATGGACTAAGGTAGTCGGATAGTCTTCGATCCAAGAGATGTTTCGGCGACGGATTATGTGCGCGAAGAATTCAATCATCAGTTCACCGAAACCATGCAATTCTTTTTGAGCCTTTGATAGCTGCTTATGAGTCTCTTCGGCGGACTTGATAGCGCTATCCACATTCCCCTCGGCTAAGGCAGCTCTAGTCTCGGCTTCTATTAACTTGGACTCCAAGTCAGCATTACGTTTCTCTAACTCGGCGTTCTTCCTCGCTAACTCGGCCTTTTCTTGTTCAAGAGTACTGTAGGCTAGCTGTACCTTGACACTTTTTGACTTAGCATCTTCAGGTTGTTTCTTAAATTCTTAACGCTCTTGACTGTGAGATTCCAATAGGTCATGATAACGCTTTTGCAATTCTTCGAATTGCTTTTTCAAATTATTGGCATCTCGTTGAGCAATGGCAAGTTGACTCTGTGTATCTTTCAAGTCTTTTTCCAGATTTTTCAAAGCATTCTCATCGGAATCTGCAACTTTCTTCATTGCATCGACATCTGTAATCAAGTTATGATTGATTCTGGAAAGATTGCGTGAATACTTGTACATCTCTGAGTACTGTTTCTCTACTGCGTCAATCTTTGCCTTGGCCTCATCTGCCCACTTTGAAGAAATAGGCTCGAGTGCGGGTAAGAAAGTTAAATTCTCAAAGTAATGATCTGGGAACTGCTTCTCCAAATAAGCTAGCTTCGTTTTGGAATCAGCGTCCAGTGGTGGGGATCTGCAATACGATAGTTCAAAATGTTTCCGCTTAGCAGGGACGATGACTACATCGCCTTTTTCAGATCGCTTCTCAGAAGTTTTGTGCTTGTCTCGCGGATCAGTGTGCTTTGGTGGACTTTTTTCTCAATTATATTTATCTTTGGGAGAAATTTGGTCTTTGGATTGTGATGTGTCCCCCCCCCCACGATGACTTTGGTAGCTCTTATGTCTATCCAGATCCGACCGAACAGGAGAACGAGAACGTGAAGCGTGAGGCCGATGAGAATCATGAGGCCTTCTGTCATCTCTGCCCCGGCTCTCACGGCGATCATGCTCAGTGTCAGAAGGAGGTCTAAACATGCTATGGGGAATCATCCTGATATCATAGTAAGGGCGTGACATTGTACCTGCATAACAATATAAGTGGAATTCAGAATCGACGTTCACATAAGACATAAGTGTAGTGACGTGCGGTGCTAATGTGTTATTTGCATCCTAATTGACATTCCCCCAACAAACCCGAGCCTGAAGCCTGACTGGCATGAGTAGGCTCTTTGGTCTTCACGGGAGTAGTCTCCTCTGAAGAAGTGAAGGTTAAAGGATTTGTTCCGAAGTCCTCCGAAGTATAAATATTTTCGGGCAAGGGAAGATTTCCTAAACCCTTAAATGTAGAATCGTCGGTAGTAGGAGCATCTCCTTGAGAAGAATCTAGTGGTAGCTCTTTAGGGGATGTTGGCTTTTCAGGAGAGATGGCTTCATCAGGAACGGGATACCCTTCTCTGTACTTCTCAGCTATGTTGGCTAATTCATCGTCCTCAGTTGAGGACGAAGAGGGAGGAGTCCTAAGAGGTATCGTGGACCTTTTGAGCCCTCACCCGTATCAGGGATAATGTTGACCGGGGGTATGTACACATACGGACCTGTCCCATGACCTATGCTACGGGTAATAGATAGTAACCCGTGACGATGGAGATACTCATCCTTAAGGACAACGTCAATGGTTAAGAACTTTTGGTCTCCATTGAGCAGCCGATGCAAACGATCAAAGTATAATTGACCCGGTATTTGCTTTGGGTTGTTAACTGCGAATGAAAATAAAAACAAGTTAATATGTTGGCATAAACATTCAAAAACCAAATCTAGGAAGTTGGCATTTTACTTGATTTGGTCCATCTCCTGGCGCACTCTGGTTGCTGTCTGATGTAAAACCATTCAGGTTTTGAGTCGCCAGCCTTGCTGCTAAATGGAACGGTGATAATTTTTCTTTTCGAGACTGATTCAAAGTATGAGAAGGAGGGAGTCTCTTGAGTCCGATGTTTGAAATTATAAAAGAAGTGGATGTCATCGAAGGTAGGCTCTATGCCTAGAATCTCTTTGTATGATATATACAAGGTGTATAGATAAGCATAAGAGTTGGGATGCAACTGCAATGGGGCAATCCGCATCTGTCTCAGAAAATCGACGATGAAAGGTGGAAACGGAGGTATCGCCCCAACTAGACACATTAATCGAGTGAAAGCCATAAACCCTTCCGGTGGATTGTCGGGGCGATCTGTTTTCGAAGGCAACTTAGTATCTCTTCTTAGTATCCCATGCTTTAGACATATTTGGGAAAGTCTATCATCATCGATCGTCGACTCAACAGAATCTTTGACTAACTCCAATATAGTGGCAGTTTCAAACTCATTGGGAGCGCGATCATCTCCTACCTCTCCCTCCTCTTCCTCACCCAGAGAGACATCACCCCCAGAAGATACTTTACTATTGTGTTCTTCCATTTCATAATCTAGTCCCTCATCATCCCATTCTGGGTCTGAGGAAGAGGATATGTCATCGAGAGTGAGTTTTTCGGATGTTCTCATGATTTCTTCCTTTTTCGTTAATCTAGATGAGCGTCTCTCTCCCATGGTCACTAAACTATCGAAGAAGCAATAGTACAAGTTAGAGTAAAATAGCCCGAATCTCCCCGTGCAAGTGTGTGAACTAAAGTGTGTACAGTGTGTGCAGAAGATGTAAAGTAAACACATAAGAGCATAATGCAAAGGTTCGATAAAGCAGTAATGCTCAGAATAGTTCTTGATGTACGTTTATGTTCGTAAGGCGCTATCCTAACTGTTCTTTAAGTTGAAGGTTATGTCAAGTATTGATTTGGCCAGTTGAACAAATTCTTGTGCATTGAGTAGGACTGCTTCGGTTCGGATGTAAGTGTTGGGATCGGATCGGGGGGGGGCATGTTTTGGTCTGAAGCAAACGTTCGCAACCAGCCAGCAAAACCGGATCGGTTCGGAAGTAGGCATTCGGAGCGGTCCGTATTGACTTGAGTATCCATGCCTCTCTTCATCCTTGTTTCTTACTCCGACCCGATCTGGTCATAGGAACCTGTAACAACCCGTATTTTCAATAACCTGTTATAACATAAATCGAGGCAGAATTTAATTCTAAATTCTGAATTAAGGGAAACGGGCTATGCCATTGCGTTCGTCTCGGAAAAATACGCGAAATAGAGTCTGAGTTTTTGAAAATCGGAGTCTGTATGAAGAAGATATGGACGAACGAAGTTAGGCAGAAAAACCGAAAATCAAGCCAGAATGCACTGGCGCACTTGTGAAGTGCGCCAGCACAAAAATACACTGGCGCACTGGGGAAGTGCGCCCGTGTCGAGCCAGAAGCCTGCACAACTTTCTGGCTTGACCCTGGCTGGCTTGGTGCACCTGTTTTGGTTCTCTGGTCTGTTCTGCTGGTCTATGACGATTTTTGATGGTTTAGATCTAAACTAGGGTTAATCCTATGGCCTAAACTAACCTAAACTTCTATAAAAGGACCCCTAAACCTAGCCTAAATCATCATTATTCATTCATACAACTAAACTATGGCAAAATCAATCCTCTTATGGCCTCCACTCTCTTCATAAATTTCCTAAGTCATTTCTATGAGAGATTTTCCATGCATACAAGTGTTTTCAAGCTTGTATGAGCATCATTAGCTTGCATTCAAGTCAAGTTTCTATATTTGCATCATAAAGCAAGGGTTTTGATCACTTTGGCTTAAGGGTTTTTCTATTAAAGCTTGCATTTTGGGGTTTAATTGATTGCATAAGGGCTTTCTTATATTTGTTATACTCATTTGAGTCCTCATAAGCATTGTAAGCCCTATTCTACTTTCATACTTAAACTCTAAAGTTAAATGTATGATATGCAAGTTTGCCATGATATGCAAGTTTACTAAGTTATGTTATGCAAGTATGTCATGTTATGATATGCAAGTTAATCATGTTATGTTATGCAAGTTTGCCATGTTATGATATGCAAGTTTATCATGTTATGATATGCAAGTTTATATGCAAGTTTGCCATGTTATGTTATGCAAGTTTGCTATGTTATGATATGCAAGTTGCCATGTATATTATGCAAGTTGGGGTGATCACTTTGATCATGTTATCATGTTATGCAAGCTTATCTTGAGTATATGAACATAAAGCTCCAAGCTTTATGCTAAAGGTTGCATTTTGGCAACATGTAAGTTATCATATCTCTTATGATAACTTGCATGTGAGGCTAAATGCGAACTTATGGCCATGTCTACATGTCATTTAGCACCATGTATCACCAATATGCCAAGTTTGGTTTTATGCATGCTTTTGAGGCCTAAAAATGTAATATGCAAGTATATGAACATATGTACATTTCTTATGCCACCATGTTGAACTTGTGGCTTCAACACCTTTATGTCACGATTATGCCAAGTTCCCTCTTTCTATCCTTTATGCGCTATTGCGATATGTAAGCGATGGGATTGCGTTTGGGGTTGGGTAAACTTAAAAGACATAAAAACATAAGCTTGGGAATTTACCTATTAAGTTAGGTCTACCCATTGGGAATTTACCTATTAAGTTAGGTCTACCCAATTGCTTGAAAACTTGTAATGTGTTTTGGAAACATGATGGACATGACACTTAGAAAATATAAGTGTGACCAACTCGAGGTTGGGTTGAGTTTGTAGCGTAAACCTACCCGGAACCGACCGGCTTAACTAGTTGCTACAAACAATAGGACCCAATGTGAGAAGTTGGTCATGTTGTACCTTGAACCCGAGGTTAGACCAAGTTGTGGTGTAAAGCTACCCGGAACCGACCGGCTTAACTAGTAACCGCAACAAAGTCTAATGTGAGAGGTTAAGGCGCATTAAATTAATTAATGCCTCATGATTAGGGTTAAGTCATGGACCGCTTGAATACTTAACCAATTAAACACGATGGGTTGGTAGGGTTAAGTCATGAACCTTGGGTACACTTAACCAACTTGGTACTTGAATGGGTTGGGTTAACCACGTTTAACCCATTAAGGAAACCCTAGTTACGTGGTCCTTTGCACCAGTAACCCTCTTAGTTGTATCATGATACCCTAGGGACTAGGCTAGGGAGGGGCACGATTACCGGATGCCATGTAAGCGACCAAAACGACGGCTGAGTAGGTGCGCCGGTGTAGGTTCAGGCGGGCCATGGTCGTGCACATGGTCCGAAGTTGAAAAAGCAGGCACGAGCACCAGTAGGTTTAGACTGTGCGTGCATTGATTTGTGTCAGTGGTTGACACCCTAGGACTTGATACACCCTAGGGTGGACCTAGCACAGTTTAGCTACACTTCGTAGTTGGGCCGTATGACACCGACACTTGACGAGTTAGGCTTATAGGGAGCCGATCGACTAGACCGTGCTAGTTGGACCTTGGTTTAGGTCATTCATGATGTTTGGGCCAAACTTGGGCCTGGGGATCACTTCTTGTTTACACTTTGGACCTCGTATTGGGGTCACTACATGTTATTGGGCCAAAGCTTGGGCCAAGGGATCAATACTTGTTTATTCAAGTCATGTTAGTTTGCTAGTACACCTGTGGTGCAAAACCTTAAACCTGATTATGCGATGACACCTTTATCTACCTTGTTAGTTAATCACCATGCTAGTATGTTGTTATCCTTATGATCATACCTGCTTCTCATGCCAGTTAACTTTATCAGTTTACATTGATTGTAGTAGGGCTTACTCAGTCTTTTTGACTGACCTGTTTTCTTTCGCCTCTTTTCTTCCGTCCCCCCCCAGGTTCTCAGGGATGGAATATTGGAGCTTAGCTTGGATTTCTGACCGCTTGCTTGTGGGATTTTATCTCATGTACGGTCTTGACATGAAGCTAGCTATGGTTATCACTTATTTTGGGGATAGTACTTATGTATTTCAGTTTTTCAGTAATGTTGTTTTTATCTAGACTTGTGTATTTGGAAAATTGACATTATGTTGTACCAGACTTGTTTTGAAATGGTTTGAAATCTTCCGCTGTTTTTATCTATGTTATTTACTTTGTTTACATATATACATATGTTCTTGTTCTGCCTTGATATATCATTATGCATGTTTACCTGATTCAAACGCCCCTCCAAAGTCAGAGTGCTTGCAAGAGTCACCCTGGCGGAGGTGGGGTGTTACAGAACCTCTTCCCCTTCCCTTCACTCTAACCTTTCTCCACACGAACCGATCCCAGCTCCTCTCTTTCTCTTTTTCTTCTCCATTTTCCATCTCGCTCAACCAACACCGAACCCAACTACATCTCAAAGACCCCGATTGAGACCGAGCACTTATGTGCCCAAATATCCAATAATGGATCCTAATCCCATCTCCCGACGTCTCGAGGTGATAATGGAGTCACCCACGACGACGGCGAGGGAGGGGGAGGCCACGGCGTCGAAGCCGAGCAAAAGCCATAATCAAACCGTTCAAATTGACCACAAATACTAGCTGAAATCGATTATTACAAGGATAATCGAAGTTTTAAACCTACTTACGAGTTTGATTTGAAGATTAACGAGAAGGATTTTTGGAGTTTTTAAGAGTTAGGGTTTTGGTCCAAAATCTGGTAAGTGAAGGCAATAAAAGAAATGAAAGAAAGAAAGAGAAGAGGTAGCGAGTTCATATAGATATATCGCGGCCCTTTGTATTCCCAGCCTTTCACCCCGTTTCGGAACGGAGTTTAGGCCCACGAATGTGCTCTGGCCCGTTGATCTGATACTAAGCAAAATCGAAGACAAAAGCTGTTCGGGTCAGAATTCGAACCTAATGGAATCTTACACATCGAAGTGGTATGTAAATCAAATTCGAAGGAAAATGAAGAAAAAGTTTACTTGGAGGAACTGCTGGACATCAAGAAGAGTTCTTAAATTTGTTTAAAAATGAGGGAGGTAATTCATATGCGTCATGCTGTATATATAGATGACAAGAGACACGGTTTTATGAAGCAACACGTCTCTGTGAACGAACGGAGGTGACTATTTAACTATTCAAATTCAAAGACCAATGAACAGACGATGTCAAGGCACGCTCCATCTTCGATAGAAGCATCCCTTGAGGGGGCAAAATGTTAGCCTAATTTGTGAACTAGGCTACACAAAGTTAAAGAGTCAAACAATAAAGAGCACCCTACCAGATAATCGGATCGGATCGGGTTTACTTGGGCAGAGACAGATCAGCACAAAGCAGAAAGGGAAGGAAAACAAGCTGGACCAGATCGGAAGAAATGGAGCCGATCCGAACCCCATACATAAACATATCCAATCCGATCCCAGAGTCACAACAGCTTCCACCCCACGTTTTCCTTAATACTCGAGATGGTTATGCACACGATCTACCTACGTTTGCCACTAACCTGGTGTGCTGTCATCATCAGATTCCATCCGAACCCGATTGTGGCGGGATTGATGCCATGTGGATCCGAACCGATCCCACTCCAGGGGAATTTTCCACCTACAAATACAACATCAAGAGGCATTTGGAAGGATCTTTTGGCATTTTCAGAACTAAAGTCTCTTTGAAATCCGAATTCTATCATCTTTTTCAGACTATAATCATCTTTCAAATAATATTTTAGATAATCTTGAGTGAATTAATGTATTGTATAAGTGAAAGAGAGCGAAGATCATCATTGTACTTGCATTTAAATTATCAATTCGAAGAGTAGAAAGTGGACGTAGGCTACTTAACGCCGAACCACTATAAATTGTGTGTTATCTTCGTTTTAGCTTTCATTTCATTAGAATCATTACTAGTTTGGGTGTTAGAGCCATATTTGGATCTAACAGTTAGGAACTTTCAAAATTTTCAATACGGTGCAAAATCTTATCTTTTCTTCTTTGCTCAAGGTGAAATTTGTCTTTGGTATGATTGTTTTTTTGTTTTCGAGATCTACCATCACCCACAACTTTTGTTTTATAGCCATGATTTTCATATCCTTACGTACATTGATGCTATCTTTTGACTTCTCTTTATGGCCCATAATGGTGCTGATGAGATGCTCTACGACATTCTTCTTCGTATGCATAACATCAATATTATGTCGAATCATATTTGCTTTCCAATATGGTAAAACAAAAAAGATAGACCTCCTATACCAAGCAGAAACATTGTCACCTTCTTCAACGGCCGACTTTTTCCTTTTTCGACCAACTTCTTCTTTGTGTTTACCGATTTTCATTTTGACATTTGCTACTCTCTTTTCAACTTCAAAACCATTCAATGGCCTTTTAGGACGACTAAGTTCTTGTTCATTGTTGAAATTTGTCTTGTCGTATCAAAATCTATGTCTATTAGGAAGATACATTCGATGTCCCATAAAACACATCTTCTTACTTTCAGGAAGATGATAAGAACAAGTGTTTTCCCCACAAACGGGACATACAAAGTAACCGTGAGTTTTACATCCCGATAAAGTCCCAAGAGCTGGGTGATCATGAATCGCCCACAACACCCTAGCTCTCATTGTAAACTCGGATTTATTTGATGGATCATATGTAACAACTCCTTCCCATAACTGCTTTATCTCGTCTACCAACGGCTCTAAATAAACATCAATATCCTTCCCTGGTTGTTTTGGCCCAGAAATCAACAGTGTTAACATAGAAAACTCCGTTTCATGCACATAGACAGAGGAAGATTATACAGTACTATAATTACCGGCCAAACAACTATAAGGGTTAGTAAGAGAAGCATTCAGACAGAAACCATCTGTTGCTATTCCAAGTGTGGCATTTCGTGGCTCAACTGTGAATGTTTTGTCAAAAGAATCCACGATTTTCCATTGAGAAGTGTCACATGGATGACGCATTACATTTGGATCAGACTTGGCACGACCATGCCAGGTCATCGCATCTGTTATCCATGGTACAGTATACAATCTCTTCAATCTAGAAATTAATGGAAAATGTCTTAATGTCTTTCATGCTACTTTGGTTCCTTTTCTCTCGTCGTTAAAAGATATCCTATATCTTGGTTCATTGCAATTTGTACAAGAAATTCTATTCGCATCATCTTTCCAGTACAACATGCAATCATTGATGCATGCGTCATAAATTTGGTAATTCATCCCAACTTTCTTAATGAACTTCTTCATGTCGTGGTATTTTGTTGGCAGCGTGTTACCTTCGGGGAGTAACTCCTTTATTAGTTCGAGTAGTGCAGTCACACCATTATCTGAGAAGTTGTATTGGGTCTTCAAGCTATTCAGTTTCACAATGGCATACAGCTTTGTTATCCCTTTTGGACATGAAGGATACAGTGGCTCTTTTGCGCTTTCATAAAGTGGTGTATACTTCTTACTTTCATTGGCCTGCCAATTGCATCATCCGTACAGTGCTCTCCAACATTAGCATGATCAAACAATGGATTTTCAGGTTGAAAATCATGAAATCTATTTGCATCATTGACTGGATGTTCCATCACAATATGTTTAGTCTCGTCAGTACTTGTGGCATTACTAATTGGTTGCTGTTTTCCCATCTCCACCCTTTTTTCCCCATGAAAATACCATATGCTATATGATTGGATAAAACCCCATCTAAGAAAATGAAAATGAATTTCATCTAATTTGAACGTCTTCATATTTTGGCATCGATTGCAAGGGCATAAATACACTCCTTTCTTACCACCGTTTTCTTCAACAAAACAAATAAACATGTTCACCCCATCAATATAGTATGGAGATCTTTGATTAGATTCACTTATCCACTTTTTGTTTATACCGAATGGCATGTTGCCAGACTATAAATTCATAAATTGTTACAACTTACAAATTGCATCAATCACTAGCTAGGTTCAATACATTTGTCTAGGTTCATGAATACATTTTCAAGCCTTAGCAAGTTAGTTTTAGTACATTTGTCTAAGTCCGGTGCATGAAAAGTAAATAGAACTAGGTAATTCTTGTGTATTGTTCAGCACATGAATTAACTAGTTAACCTAAAACTAATTTTATTTACTGGAATGAGTATGGCAGTTTGACAAACAAAATTCAAGGATCATATTCTACATATCCAGTATCATGACTAGCTAATACAAGGAACAACTTTACTACAATATCGAAACTACTTTTGGGTATTTTACCCGATCAAGCGATAAAAACGTAGGACCCTACACCCTAATTTTAAGGTTGAATTCAAGCAATTCATGGGTGGTCCCTGCATTTTTATCTCACATTCGAGTATTTTACCCTATTTTCATTCGGGTAAAATAGCATTTTTGTACAAGGAAATAAATCAAATAACATGTGCACTAACCATGGTGTAATATAACCAACTGCGAAAACCTAACTTTCTTCAACGTTCAACCTTGCTTTGCAACCGCCCTTAGGTAAAAACCAATAAATAGCTCTCCGCCCTACAACATGTTGGGCATGAATTAAAACAATAGAACAAAAAATATTGATTAATAGAAACCGAATCAAATCAAAATTTTACCAACAATAGAGACGCACGATTTGCAGACAATGACGAAGAAGCAGATTTGAACAGACAACTATTGGATTTCTATAATTTTTTGGGATCAATTTTAAGAAATGGAAATAGGGCACGGGATACAATATTAGACAAGGGAAATAAAAAAGGGAGGGAGAGAACCTGAAAGGATTAAAAATTTGGAGGGATGGGTGTGCTTTTTTGGCCAAAAGTTTTACATAAAAAAGCACGAATTTGAAACGGCCAACAATCGAATCAAATTAACCGATCCGGAGCATTCGCGATGGACGGTCAGAATTGGGGTACTTGGGGTGGTGTGGATCACAAACTGTTGTTTGATACGGATGTGAGCATTATCAAATTTGATACGGGTATTAGCCGAATGTTATACCCGCATCCTTGTGTTCCAAATTCTCTTATATGGTGTAGTGCCTAATCCAAACCGAGCTCATGTCATCCAGGATAGCAATCCAACTCAATTGAGTGCTATCACGACTTTACGATCTGATAAGAAAATCGATGATTAAGTTGAAAATCCAAATAACTTACTGAATGTTCCTCTCGACTCTTCTAGAACGACGAGTTTCTTGATCCAAATTCTGAATCTAATTCTTCTCCAACTCAAGTAGACCGACCTACTGAGTTTCGTGTTCCATTTCCACATTGTCTTCGACCAAAGAAACATTCCGAACAAATGGAAAAGATGTTGGAAATTTTCAAACAAGTGAAAGTTAACATTCCTCTTCTTGAATTAGTTCAACAAGTCGCAACCTACGCTAATTCCTCAAGGACTTGTGTACCCAAAAACGACACACTCATGTACCCAACAAAGTTTTCTTAGCCGTCGGACTTAGCGAAGTCTTGTCCCAATCAATGCCGGTGATATACAAAGATCTTGGCTGCCCCAAAATATCATGTACTATTGGGGACAAGAAAATCGATAGACGCCCGCGAGACTTAGGTGCTAGTGTTAACTTGTTCCATATTCCATCTACCGCCAATTAGGACTAAGAAAACTGAAACCCACCAAGATTACCCTTCAGTTTGCTGACCATTGAATTAAGAAACATGTGGGTGAAATCGAGGATGTGTTGATAAAAGTAGGCGAATTCATCTTTCCACTTGACTTCATTGTCCTAGAAACTCAACAGGTAAGCAAGCCTGCGAACCAGATCCCTTTGATTTTAGGACGACCTTTCTTACCAACCTCTAATGCGCTTATCAACTGTAGAAATGGGTTTATGAACCTTTCTTTTGGTAACATGACCTTCGAACTAAACATCTTTAGAACAGGAAACTCTCCTAACTCTTATGTGGACCAGTTTTCTGAAATCCATGCGGTCCACGATAATGAATCTGAGCTTGACCATCTGAACAACGAAATTGAATGGAATTACGAAACTTTGTTTCAAGATATCCCTGAAAATGTCTCTGAGCCAATTCCTGTCGAGCTGCTCACAACTGAGTCTATCCCTCAACTAATTTCTTTGGTTGAGTCGTCTCCCAAATCCGAACTCAAAGTGCTTCTCAGTCATCTTAAGTACGCTTACTTAGGTGATAATGAAATTCTTCCTGTCATTATCGCTTCTGACCTAACTATAGAGCAGGAACAATTGCTCCTTCCCATCCTTAAGAAAAATAAGGAAGCAATTGGTTGGTCCATGGCTGATATTAAGGAGATTAGTCCTTCAATAGTCCACCATCGAATTCACCTTATAGATGATTCCAAGCCCACTCGTGTCCCCAGTGTCGACTAAACCCCATCATGAGAGAAGCAGTTCGTGATGAAATCCTTAGATGTCTTGACAATGGAATCATCTACCTGATTTTCGATAGTCAGTGGGTTAGTCCGGTTCATGTCGTACCTAAGAAATCAAGGATAGCTATGATCCAAAATGAAGCCAACGAGCTTATCCCAACCCGCACCCAGACGAGTTGGTGTGTTTGCATTGATTATAGGAAACTTAACGCTGCAACCCGTAAAGATCATTTCCCTCTGCCATTTATCGATCAAATGTTAGAACGACTAGCTAGTCACAAGTACTGCTGTTTCCTTGACGGCTACTCGAGCTATAATTAAATCCCTATCGCTCTTGAGGACCAAGAGAAGACCACTTTCACTTGTCCTTTCGGCACATTTGCGTACCATCGTATGCCTTTGGTCACTGTATTGCACCTACAACCTTCCAGAGATGCATGGTTAGCATTTTTTCTGATATGATCGAGCAATTTTTGGAAGTTTTAATGGATGACTTTTCCATCTTTAGGGACTCTTACACTAAGTGTTTACATCACCTTGATCTTGTTCTTAACCGTTGCAAAGATAAACACTTAACTCTGAAATGGAAAAATACACTTCATGGTCAAACATGGCATTTTTTAGGACATGTCATCTCTAATAAAGGAATTGAAGTAAAAGCCAAAATTGAAGTTATCTCTAATCTTCCCATTCACAAATCCACTAAGGATATCCTATCCTTTTTAGGTCATGTTGGCTTTTACCATCGCTTTATAAAGGATTTTAGCAAAATCACTCGACCTTTGACTATTCTTCTTGGTAAGGATGCTCCTTTTGACTTCAACTCTGACTGTATTTCATCTTTTGAGCATCTCAAAAACGAACTTGTCTCTACCCCTATCATCTGCTCTCCCAATTGGAAGCTACCTTTTGAAATCATGTGTGACGCCTCGAATTTTGCTATAGGAGCTGTCATAGGACGATGTATCGATAAAATTCTTCATGTCATTTACTACGCGAGTAAGACTTTGAATGACGCTCAAATTAATTGTACGACCACTGAAAAGAAACTTTTGGCAGTTGTCTTCGCTTTAGAAAAATTCAGACCTTATCTAGTTGGCTCACACATCAATGTTCATACCAATCACTCTGCACTTAGTTACCTTTTCTCTAAAAAGGATTATATGGCACATCTCATTCATTGGATCCTTGTACTTCAAAAATTTGACATTACCATTAAGGACAAAAAAGAATCCGACAACGTTATTGCAAACCACTTGTCTCGTCTTCCAAATTCCCCGTTTTCTTCTCTTCCGATCAATGAGAATTTTCCGGATGAACAGCTCTTTTCTTTATCCACTGTTCCTTGGTTCGCTGACATTGTCAACTACTTAGCCACCAAGCAGACCCCTTTTTTGGTCTAAGCAGGGTAAACGAAATTCTTATCCCAAGTGAAACATTTTTATTCGGACGACCCTTATCTTTTCAAGTACTGCCCCGACCAAATCATCCGAAGGTCTGTTTCTGACACTGAAACTCGCAGTGTCCTTTCTTTCTGTCACCACCAAGCCTGTGGTGATCACTTCAGTCCCAAAAAGACAGCCGAAAAGGTTCTCCCATTGGGTTTCTACTAGCCCAACCTTTTCAAAGACGCTTACGAATTTTGCAAAACTTGTGACCAATGTCAATTCTTAAGAAAAATTGGTAAACGAAATATGATGCCCCTAAACCCCATTAAAGAAGTCGAAATTTTTGACGTTTGGGGTATAGACTTTATGTGACTCTTCCCTAATTCTTTTGTAAACCTTTATATTCTCTTAGCCGTTGATTATATTTCTAAATGGGTTGAAGCTGTTCCATGCAAAACAAACGATAACAACGTTGTTGTGAGCTTCTTAAAAGAAAACATCTTTTCTAGGTTTGGCACACCTCGCACAATAATCAACGATAATAGAACACACTTCTGTAATCGTTCTTTTGAAGCCCTCATGAGAAAGTATTCGATAACCTGCAAGTTATCCACTCCTTACCATACTCAAACTTGTGGGCAAGTTGAAGTATTGAATAGGCAGATTAAACAAATCCTTGAGAAAACTGTGAATCGAAATCGTAAAGATTGGTCCCATAAGTTAACCGACGCTCTTTAGGCTTACCTCACCGCTTTCAAAACAAACTTAGGTATGTCCCCTTATCAGTTGATTTTTGGTAAGACATACCACTTGCCAGTTGAACTAGAACATAGGGCGTTACGGGTAATAAAAACTTTAAATCTTGACTTAGAGCAAGCAGGTGAACTTATGAAGCTTTAACTTAATGAACTTGATGAAATTCAAAATGATGCCTATGAAAATGAACGAATTTATAAGGGCTAAACGAAAGTTTTTCATGATAAATCAATTTTACGTAAAACATTCATGCCAGGTCAAAAAGTTCAGTTGTATGACTCAAAATTGCATTTATTTCCGGGTAAGTTAAAATCTAGATGGACATGACCTTACACTGTATGGATCGTTTTTCTGTATGGTGCGGTAGAAATTGAGAATCCAACCGATGGATCATCCTATAAAGTCAATGGTTAACGCCTTAAACCTTACTTGGAACCAGTACCCAACCAATAGGAAAAGCTCATGGTCCTCCATGAGCCACATTACATTCGGTAAGATGCACTAACCCTCTTTTGTACATATGTAAATATTCTCTTGTTAAATAATTTCCTTTCACTATGATATGTCTTATTAACGACTATTAGAGCACAGTCACACTCAAATGTGGGGGGATGGGGGACTTACATTACATCAGCAATCAAATTTTATGAACAAGGACTAACTTAAAATTCATAAATAACACCTTGGTTCTTTATTGATAAGTTGAATTGTTGGGTGATGGGAATGAACATTATTTATTCATTGAGTCATAATATGTCTTTTTAAGATGCTAGCTTGGAACCGTGTAGATGTCAGTCGTGTTATGGAGTAAGTGTGTCAACCATTGTTATACATGTTAGAATGTGCAGAAAAAAATCATTAAAAAGAATCAAATAAAAATGATTTTGCACCTATATTTGTTGGATTTTCTGAGTTCATTTTCATGCATAATATTTTTCACTCGAATAATTAAACTTGTAGGTTCTAAATTCCACTTGGCCCAGTTAAGGAGAAATGACTCATTGTAGCGTTCTTCTTTGATATCCCATATTGTTCAAACCCAAGTTTTACTCAATTTACATCCATATTTCGACAATTTTTTCTTATATTGGTATACTTAAGAACCTTTTTACTGATTTATTTTCAAAGGTTAAAAAAAACGTAACTTTTTATACCAATATTATACTACCCATTCCGTACTTGTTTTAAAGTAGGATAATCATATACCACATCTTATTTTATATGGGTTATCTATCTTACGAAACTTTGCTTATCTTCCCTTTCAGCTTTTTATATAACATCAATCTAGACTTGTGTGTTGAATTAGGGTTATAGAAGAAGAGTAACTAGGGCACAAAATTTTCCTTTCATGAAGTATTGGTTATGATTCGCTTATTAGAGAAATAATATACGGTATCATTCCATTCCATCTCCACTCATCATTCATCATGCATTTTCAAAAAAAAATGCAATAAAGAGAATCTCTAAGAATAAAATAGTCATTCATCATTCTTGACTATAAAGCATTCATTTCTATTCCATCCACATCCATTATACCATACTTAGAAGCGAGGATTATAGTAGAGGAGATGAAAGGAAACAAAACGTCCATATATGCCTTAGTATTACTTTATCTTTTCTAGCTTGAAGTTCAGCTAATACACTTGCCCTCTTATGTAAATATTTTTAGAACTTACAAAATTTTCCTTCGTCTATGCATAACTCACATCCAACACATTACAGTTACACTGGCGCAAAATTATTCAAAAAATAATAATAAATAAATAAATGATTGGGTGCACATTGTCGATATGTAAAACTTTGGTTGACACCAGCTCTTAACCTTCAAGGCAATTACAGTGTAATCAAGGAATTACGATTCAGCTTGAAAAGTTTTATTTCATTTTTGCACCAATATTGGGATGGACAATTTAGGACTAAATCATTATTATTGAAATTAAGTAAATTACTTGGAATTTGAAAGAGCTTAAATATATTATTTGATTAATTCGCGCATATAAGACGCTTTAGATTTTGTGGGTAGTATCCGCTTAAAACCCTCACGAGACAACACTCGTCCTACTAGGGACATCTAGGGGTTTAACGGCTTGTTGCATACGCTAAATGCAATCGTGTTTCCTACGAAAGTGTGACATATCTTAGTTTAGTTTATTCGAGGACGAATAAAAAGATAAGTGTAGGCTATTTGATATACACGTAAGTGTGTATATTTTATCCGCTTATTTATCTTGTTTCCTCTTTAAAATAATTGATATTGTGTATTTATAGCCGTGTTTTCAGATTGTTGATAAAAAGCATGGTTTAAAGCATTTGATGGATAAAGCATGAAAAATTATCTGAGAAAGAGTGAAGTTTGAAAAGTTAGCTTCATGCGAGGAATTGCTAAAGCTTGAAGAGTTTAAAACTTGAAGAACAGTTGCAAATATAGTTCAGTTAGAAAGACTTGGCTCACTGAAGACCCGTGTTTATTCACATAACTCATTTGCAAGTCCTCTTACTATACAGCATGACCACTGCATATGTACATTAGTTTATTTGTTATTTAGGCAAAGACTTTAGTCCCCCATCTTGTAATTGCCCACTTAGTCTTGGTCATGGCAGCTATAAATACACCTATATCTCTTTCATTTGTTTTTACATTGGAAACACTTGGATCACAAGATTACACTTGGTCATATTCTGTAAGCTCTTCTCTTGGAATAAAATATTCTTCTCATTGTTTTTTTAGTTTTTGTTTTATTTTATTTATGTCTTCTCTTTTCTTTTTCCGTTCTTCTCATTTAGCTATGTCTAGCTAATCCTCTTTAATTTGGGGGTAATGATGCTTATAGATTAGATTCAATATGAATCACATAGCCAAAAAGATGAAGATTTTATGCATATAAATCTAGATATGAACCAAGAGTTAGACCTGAACCTTCATACTTTGTGTCGTATAAGATCTATGCTCCTTTATAAACTATATTCGAGTTCTACCTAACACTTTTTAAATTTAGATCTAATTCTTAGCTTTTTAGAAATAAAGTTGTGAATCTGTCCTGATAGCCTATGGTTATTTAAGAGATTAGCTCCTGCATAGGCTATGCTTGTTGTTATTCACATGTTTGTTTCTAAAAACCTAATTATTGTTGATTCATATTTGTGATGGAAACATGAGCTAGATCTATATTAATCTATTTGGCTATTGATGATTAATAATCCAGTTTATGTCATTACTCTCTAATTACTTTCATCTATATTAGAAAAAAAATCTTTTTTTATTTTCTGTTGTTTCCAAAAATCAAGCTTTTAGAATAATCTGATTGGAATTAGTAATTGAAATAATTTTTGGTCCTAGAGTTCGACACCCGTTATTATAGACCTGTCAAATGGGTCGGGTCGGATCATAAAAGGATCGGGTCAAATTTGACCCGATCTGTTCAAGGCATAAACAAACCCGACCCGTTTAATAAACGGGTCAACCCGACCCAACCCATTCAATAAGAGAGTCGACCCGACCCATTTAATAAGACCACCAAAAAATTCAGAATTAAACCAAAAAAACAGTACCATTATATTACTAATACTACATAATAAAGCAAAAACAAAGTCACCAAAATACATTCACATGTGCGTAATACATACATATAAGAGAAGCATCAGTGTGCATGTATACAACTTTAACCAATTCCTATTAATAGTTTAAATCACAAAAAGAGAAAAAAATCAAATGAGATATTTTGATCATTTCTTTTTCTTCTGCTTCTGTAATCTAGATTTGTATCCATTTGTTCCGCCATTGCAGTGGTTTACCTTCAGTACATCACAATTGTACCTGCAAATTTTGCAACAAAAATCCAACTTTTAGAACAATTTTATAGTAAAAAGTTTTAAATAAAGCGCAATAAATAATTACTTGTTAGCAAAAAAATTTGGGCTTCTATTTTTCAGTAACATAGTGTTCTTCTTTACAATTACTAGGTGGAAAGATTTCGATAATTCTACAAAAATCAACAAAATATTCAGAAATGAAAATAAAATTGTTGAATTAAGCATCAGCTTAACTACCTTTGTTTCCTAAATGAATTTCTACTGACCAAAAAATAATGGAAACCAACATACAGTTACAAAAATACATAAACCATTATCTTGTAATATGCCACTCAATTAACTAGCATCCAATTACAAAAATATGTAAACCATTATCTTGTAGTGTGCGACTAAAACTAACCAGCATCCAGTTACAAAAATACATTCACATGTGTATTTAAAGATACAAAATTTATCACATATAACACATTTTAGTATTTAAAGACACTAAAGGTTTTTCAATCAACTTGCTGATATTAATTCATGATTCAAGTTAAAAGATTAATAGCTTGCATGTCATAATATACTATTATATTCAGGTTTAAGAAATGATTTTCGCTAAATTTGGGTGACATCTTTACCACAGTTTTGCTAGTAAAAACCTATAGAGAAATAATAGTTCTTGCAGTTCCCTACAAGACTCAAAATTTACATCTTAGTGGCCTAACTAGTCATCTCAACGGAGAAACAATATTACATCTTATAAGGTTCATCGTGTATAAGCTCCTAACTAGTCATCTCGACAAGTGAGTAATGGATAACATGCAAGAAAAAAGGTAGTTGCAAGATAGAAACAAACTGGAGATGGGAACACCCGAGTTGGGTATGCTCTTCGATTGAAATAGGCAAAAAAACTGTCTTTGTTAAATAATTCATCCAAAGGTCTTATGGTTAGCATTTATCTGATATCTAGTTTAAATCTTACATGATCATTCATAAATATATCATTTTTTAATATTAATATTATTTAAAGATTTTTGCTCTTATTGTTCCTTTTATGGATACGTTCACTACAAAGCATTTATCTACTTTAAATATTATGTAACTATTCAAAAATATATCAGCTTTCTTTTCTTTATGAACAATAATATATTTTTAAAGATTTTTTTCTCTTGATGCTAGAAGGTTGTGCTTGCATGTTGTCGCGATATTGAGAGTGAACTTTATTTTTTCCTCTGTCACCCCTTCTGTGTACAAAAATTTATCACAAGTGAGAAACATGTAATGGACACCAACAAGAGACTCATAAATCCACCCAAATAACTAACAATTTAATTTACCATTCTCCTACAGTGAATAAAGGTAATTCTTGGAAGCAACAATGTAATGTCCCGTATTTTTGGTAGTCAAATATTTAATTTAATTTATTATTTTAAATATTGATTTGGAATTTTAAATAGATTTAAATTTTTTTTGATTATATAACGAAGTTTGAACGTTAAATTTATATAATTTAAATCGAGCTCGAAATGGCGCAGCAGTACGAAATATCGAGTTTTGAACTTTAATTGAATATACAGATTCCATTTTAAGTCCGATTTTCGTGAAAAAAGAAACGTTAGAATCTTGTTGATTATAATTTTCTAATGAAAGAGAAAAATCCAGATTTCGCATAATGGATTGTTAGTTATGTCCAATTCAAATTTTAAAATAGTAGATATGGTATTCATTAATAAACGATGACGTTTATTTAATATATTTATAATGGTTTTTATATAATTTGGATAACATTTAACTCGAAATTGATGATATCGAGTTGTATAATTTATAATTGAAGCTATATGATATTTCCAGTGGGTATTTATGATTATAATAATTTATTATTATTTAATTCGAATTATTTTGGAATTTATATAATATTTTATTAATATTATATAAGCCTTAAAATAGCGATTTTCGCAAACGGTCTCCGTTTTCGATGAAATTAGTTTCGTTAGAACCGTAACGTTAAATTATTGTACAGTATTAAATTTCGTGGCAAACCGATGTCGTATGTGACGATGGCAGCCGTAAACGCCCAGTCATTTTCTATAGCGCGTGACTAATTCAATTTAATTTAATAGATGGGTTTTTGAGTGTAACTTGAGCAAACGATCGAATTAAACTATGAAATCGATTCCGTTGAATTCGTATCGACGTTTAGAGCCAAGATAAGCATATAGTTTGTTATTTTTGGAGACTAGGTAATTTGGTGTCCAAAATAGCATTGTGGTGCGTATAAAAATAGCGTACAGGGAAATAGTCTCGATATGTGACGAAACTTGTTTCGTTGGATTCGTATTAATTAATTATTATAAGATTTCGATTTTCATGTCATTCAGACTTACCGTTTGATCGTGGCAATGATAAACGCCTAAATCAATTATATTATTTTAGTCAATTTAGACAGGGATAACTTTAAAGGAACAAACGACTGGCCAAACGAACTCCGATTTTAATGAAATAAATTTCATTGGATCCGTAAGGAAAAGGTCTAGTAATCAAAGTTTCAAGTAGATTGGGTTTATTTTGTGATCGTGGGAAATTTAAATGCGTGACTTTAGCTTGTGATTTATAAAGGACTTTTCAGAAACGACCTCGGAATTTGACGAAACCTGTCCCATCGTGTCCAGAATATTTTTTTAAGGCTAGGATTACAATTTTGGTTAAAAATGGATGACGTATGTGTTTGTTTTAACTAGATACTTCATGTGTAAGTTTAGTAATAATAAAATAATCTAAATCTTTCCATATATATATATATATATTGCGTTCCTTAACAGTACCCCTAATTTTTAACACCTGTGGTGAAACAGATAACAGCGGCCACTAATGGCTTCAACGGCTGAGAAGCTCGAAATTTCTTTCTTCCTTTTCTCGAAATTCTTTCACTACTTCACAAATCTTCCTATAACAATGTCATATAACTCACTAAGATCTACGGAATGAACGGTTATGATGGCGTTTAGGGTTTCGGTTTGGCCGAAAATCGAACAGGAAGCGACGTCGGTTTCAGTGGAATTGGGGATGGAGGGAGGTGTCGAACTGGTAGTAACGTAGGCCAAAGGCACGAGATGCGATGGCGCATCAGGTGGGCTCAGTGGATTAGGTTCCGATGATCGGTGTATGGAGTGACGGAAGTGAGATGTTTGTCGAGCCTGGGTTTCTGTCTGTACTGAAGGAAAAGGTGAAGACGAACGAAGACGTGGTATAGGAAGAGCAGTGACGAATGAAAATTCGATCTGGCCTTTTTATTTGAACGTAATGAATTTATTAACCTAAGTAATTAAGGTGTAAATAATGTGATTACTAAAGATGGTTAATACAATTGGAATCATGTTTATTAAAACGTTGATATTGGTTGCAGGCACCTTTTGGAAGGCCGTAGCAGTTCAAACAAGAAAGAAGGCATTGTATTCGTGAGGAAGCAATGTTAATCGGCGAATATAGTTTTAACCTTCATAAAAGTAATTATATTATTAATAACCCTAAGTAGATAATTAATTGTTAATTTAATTCTATTAGTTGTTAACTGTGTTTGCTAAGGAAACTAATTTATTAATTCATTTAATCATGGACACGTTCGGCTTGTGCAAAACCTAGCAGAAGTAAATCGCCATGGGTCTTGTTATAAATGTAATTAATTAATTGTTAATATTTAATTAAGAGAATTGTTAATTATTATATTTAGTCGTAGAACTTAAATAGTTAATAACTTATCTGTATCTTATCCGAATGAAATGAAACAAGTCACAACGAAATCATAGGAACAGACACCACGTCATGGAACTAATTTGGGCAATGATGGAGATAGCTGGAATTTTACAGTAAATTAAAGGATTATTTAATTTAATTGTAACATCGAATCAAATCAAGGTGAGTTAAACTCACTCAGTTATCCCACTTATATTTTATACAATACGGGTTCTATAAATTGTGTGTTATGGTTCTTAATGGTTGACTGTTTGTTAAGATATATTTATATACTGATTGAACCGATGAAATTAAATGATGTTTAATTTCAATGACAAACCCAAATCGTTATTCTAACGATTGGAACTAATAAAGGTAACTTACCTTGTTGGTAACGTTTATAAAATAAACGTGTAAATTGTTTGAATTGTTTGTTAATTTGTATGTTAAATAGACGTTGTTTATTGTTATAGAAATAATCAGCTAAATTGAATTGAATGAATTCATGTGGAAAAATCTACTTTGATGCAGGGAAGAACAGGTTGGAGGGATCTAACAGGGTTCCTCAAATTTATTGTTTATTTTCATATTACAATTATATGAACTGTTTTACCCATATGATTGAATGATTGACTTGATCACTGATTGTTGAATCTAAATTCAACAATTGTTTGTTATTAACCAATTTGCAACATTGGTTGAGTAATTGGCAGCATATAGCCTAAAAATACATCGTTTTATAAATATGGTTTTCCGTCAGGTGAATCGATATAAACAAAGTTATAAAATTTTATTTTGTAACCGAAGATAGATTTTTAAATCGGTATTTTGAATAAAAGTTGTTAAAAGGAAATAAATATTTATTGGGGGATTTTCACTTAAAGGACTTATTTGATAGAGGAAATAAGTTTTAAGGACAACAATTCTGAAAAATTAGTTTTAAGGACAATTCTGCACGAAAAAGGTAAAAGCGGTTATCTTTTTACATTATAACTTAAAAAGATAACCACTTTTATCTTTTTCCTGTATAACTTAAAGAGATAACCGCTTTTATCTTTTTCATGCAGAATTATCCTTAAAACTTATTACCCTACAAGAAAAGCCCTTTAACCTAATTTCCACTATTTATTATTTATTAATTGAGTTTATAATTAATTATTAATTGATTTTATAAAGTAAATTCTGACGTTAATCATATTTATAAAAAGAGAGTAGAAATTAACCTAATGGTTAAGATTTGGATAATTGTTTTTAAGAAAAAATTAAATGGATTTATTTAAATTAATTATATTATTAATTAATTTAATGTATGAGTAATTGGAACCAGTTAACGGAATAACTTTGTTTTGGTTTGACTAAGTTAACCATTTTAAGTAAGAGTGATTGCTAATCAGTTTGTTTTGAATTAATCTAAGGAAATGATTTAACGAATATTTTTTTGAATTTTAATAAGATTAAAAAAAGGAAATTATTATTTATTTGAGTTAATAAAGGAATTAAGTACTTCTACAGTAGTTAATGATTGAAGTAAAATATTGTTATAATTAAAATAATATGGAGATTACTTTTTAATTGAAATTCATTAAAAAGGTAATCGAAGTTGAAATGAAATCTAATTAAATGGTGAAAGGAATTATGAACGGATTTTTATTAAACACGAGTTTTTATAACGAAGCTACAGAAGGGATTTTAAACGAAAATGATAGCTTAAATTAAATGTTTATTTAATATTTTAATTAAGTAAAAGAAATTGAGATAAAAGGGGTTTATATTAAACCAGAATTTTATAAACGAAGTTTGTACGAAAAGATGAGGTGTTAAAGCGTTAATTAAATTAATGTTACTTAGTAATGGAATTAATTGAACTAAGGAAATTGAAATAAGATTTCCAAACTGGGGAATGGATAAAATGAATTAGAAAAGGAGATTATTAAAGGTGAATTCGGTAAAAAAGTAAGTAATAGGATTTCGTAACAAAAATCCGAGTTTTTAAAACGAATTGTTTTAAAGGAGTTAAAAGGTGATGTTTAATAATAAATTACTTAATCAGTGAATTAAGGAAAAATGATTATATTTGAGAAGAGATTTCCAAAAGAAAGAAGGTTTTATAGAACCATGGTATAAATTAAATAGTTAAAGGGATTTGTTTCGATATTAGAATAAAGGATCGGATTTTGAAATTACAACTCATATCTATCTTATTATAAGAACGTTGTTGATCTAGGTCTAAGAGGTAATTAAAATACCCCAGCTAGAACGACTTCAGGATTATTTGAGGATGATATTAGTTGTAATGGTAAAAAAATTTAGTAATAATTTATTATTTCCATTAGAGAAATAATAATGCAACAATATTGGTGAAGATTTTAAGAGTATAATGAGGATTCCGAAGTAAAGGAATTTAAAAAGATTGGAGGATATATAATGAGATTCCAAAGTAAAGGGAAATAAATGAGGACGTGTGAAATTGTAACGATATGTTCGAGTTAAATAGGAATGCAAAGTGGAGATTTGAAATAGACTTATTCCATAATGATAAGCATTGGTTTTTGTTTTCAAGTAAGGAACACAAAAGAGATTTCGTAACATTATTTTACGAGTAATAAGTTGAATAAATTTGCCAGTCATGGATAATGAAGAATGATGGAGCAAATGATTTGAAAAGAGAGTTAAACGGAAATTGAATATGGTTATAAGACATTTTTCTTAAGTATCATAATGAAATGATTTTGAAAACATCAATATATTAGAACAAGAAATAAATACTGTAATTCAAAATATTGAAAGGTTTATAAGTTTTAATTAACCATTCGTTAATTATTTTTAATTAAAAAGGCCAAGTGATGCTGAGTACTAAATCGGTGAACTCATTTTTATTTTCATTATTATTTATTTGATAGTTAAATAACCGACTATCAAAATCTGACCATACGATTGTTGTTATGGAAAGATCGGGATAGAATTTATATTCAAAAACCATTCCAACCAACAAATACGTGAAGATATCAGAAGATTATTGAGATGGAGCATTGAAGAACATAGATCTTCATAAACGGAAGAACTACTAATAATCTCTGGTTTAGCGGCCGAAGATATACCGTGATTCTGTCGTGGTTGGAATCTATGGATTGCAAGGACTACTCGCTACTGATCCTTGGGGGTGATACCTATATAGGATGTGGTAGGAGGGTGCCTTCGGTTCATCCTGTTCCTAGATGACTTGTATGGGCGAATGTCTGACAGTGTATTTCCTAAAAACCACGTACGTTGATTTTTACAAACATACCGAGTCGGTGGCAAAGAAGGGTACTTCTTTTATACCCAAAGTATATTTGTGGTTGTCAATTAGTGATTTGACGGATCTGACGATGTGGCATTCAAAGTGAATTGTGGCCAGATATTCTGCAATAGAAGATTTAAACCTCAAGCCTCATCAACCGGGAAATGGCACAAATTCGGGTGGGTCGCATGGCTATGTGGGTCGCACACATCAAAAGGGTATATCATTACCTGATCTGGAGAAATCAAATGCCTTCGGTTGTTTCTGTTATTTATGTATTTATTCTATCGATTCGTTTGGCTAGCCCCCAACTGTGGTAATGGTATATTCGTTACTCTCAAGAGAAAGTGAGGGGTCGGTCATGTTTAGCCTAGGTTGCAAGATGTTCTTATTGAACCCCAATGTATTCATCTCCAGAGGTACATTGTCGGGAAGATGTTCCCATATGTCGTCAGGAAATCCATTCTCCAATAAGAGCTCGCGGTTTTGATTGTATATTATATATGTAGAGTGTAAGATGCAAGCATTCCGCTAGATTGATATTTATTTGTATTTATACATTATTATAATATCAGAATAATATTAATTTCAAAAATGTTTTAGGTTATCGTAAGGTAAAAACCATCCGTATTTATGTGTGGATTTGCTCTTACGTTTATCCTTTTCTTTCGATTTTTTTTACTTTAAAGTCAAGTTGGATGATACCTTTAAACTTAGTGTGTTTTTCTCACTCTGGTTCACCAAACTGACCCAGTATCTGTATTGCTCGGGTTAGACCTGGTTTTACAGGTTTAGGTTAAGATGTTGCGAATTCCAGAAGACGTGTTGTAGGAGTTCAGACATATGATATATATTTGGTATTTATTCCGCTATGTGATTGTATATGAGGACAGATTATTATAACTATCCAGATGTGTGATGTACCCTGATGATTGTAAGTTTTATTTCAAGCTCTTAATAAAGATTTATTTCTACATTACATTTTGTACCGTTGCGATGTGAGAACCCGTGTTGTGTTAGTTCTCCCTCTTCTTCTGTTTTAATATTTCTTTCTTATCTTACCCTCTCATTTCATTCAAATAGCTATCTGCTTTTTTGTATAATTTGAAATGACATGGTGTGATAAATATCGGCTTAAACTGTACTAAAAAGTGGGTCGTTACACTTGGTATCAGAGCTATTGATTTAGTAATAACCTTGGCTATGTGGTATAACTCGATAGAGATAGGGTTAGTAATGCCATAGATTGAGTTGAGTGTTTATATATGAGAGCGTATTTGTAAATTTTATATACAAATGTTTTGTATTGTGTTGTTGATCGGTTTAAGCATTGAGAAGCATTGAACTGACAATGGATACAATATTATTTTGTAAAAAGGGTAAAAGAAATAATTTAGCCCAAATTATATTTTGTATAGAAATTGAATAATTTTATTAAATTATTTAGATATTAATTGGTTTGATTTATTTGAATAGAATTCAAATTGGATAAATATTTGAATGGTTCAATATAACCTGAAAAGATTTCACATATGGAATTTGGGAATGAGAATTTTGATTTAGAATTAAAATGAATCAAAAATTAACTTGACGATAAGTTAAATAAGAATAAAGGTGGAAATGGATGATTTTTTAGATAAATATCAGAATTTGGAATTTAATAGGAGTAAACTAATTTTGAAAATAAATCAATCAATTGAAGATGAATTGGAATTAACTTGGATGACTGAAAGTTAAAAACGAATAATAATTATGGAAATCAATCAGATATTAATCGACTGATAATCAAAGTGAAGATAACCAAGTAAATATTGATGTTGAATATAAATTCAATGTAATGATTTGATTGGATTGATGGTGCATTAATTATTGTTTGTTAGATTGGTTGTATATATATTCATCAAAAGTTTAAAATGAGTTGAATGAATTGAAACTAAATTCCTGTATTATAAACAAATGAATAGAATATGATTTGGAATTAATTATTTAATCCTGTGTGGAAAATGAATGTTACAAGTTGATTTTGGAAACTGGTATGGTTATGCTTCTTAATAAATTAGTATTAATTATAATTTCATGAATCTATTAGTTATATGGTGAATTGAGTTAATTATAGGTGTCAGATGGCCACGAAGATTGTTTTTGGTTGTCAATATTGCACGTAAGTTGAGCAAGTATGCTCAATAGAGCTCGTAAAAGGTACGCTTACGCGAAAATATAAATTTTAATTTTGGTTTTTGTTTTCAAACTGTGTGGGTCGATGTATATATATTATTTGTTCCTGCGATATCGCAGAAGTCACTCCGTACAGGGGAGACTCTGGCGAATTTTTCTGGGAATTTAAAGTATTAGAAAATTTTTGATTTTTTTATTTACAATAATAAATTGGTTTTTAATTTATAATAAATTGGATTTTAAATTATAATGGGTTTACGACATTTTTTCTACCTTAATAGTTTTGGGGATGAAATTCTTTTAAGGGGGGAAGATTGTAATGCCCCGTATTTTTGGTAGTCAAATATTTAATTTAATTTATTATTTTAAATAATGATTTGGATTTTTAAATAGATTTAAACTATATATATTTTGGTTATATAACGAAGTTTGAACATTAAATTTATATAATTTAAATCGAGCTCGAAATGGCGCGGTAGTTCGTAATATTGAGTTTTGAACTTTAATTGAATATACAGAATCCGTTTTAAATCAGATTTCCATGAAACAAGAAACGTTAGAATCTTGTTGATTATAATTTTCTAATGAAAGAGAAAAATCCAGATATCGTGTTATGAATTGTTAGCTATGTCCAATTCAAATTTTAAAATAGTAGCTATGGATTAATAAACGATACCGTTTATTTAATATATTTATAATGGTTTTTATATAATTGGGATAACGTTTAACTCGAAATTGATGATATCGAGTTGTATAATTTATAATTGAATCTATATGATAATTCCAGTA
This sequence comes from Allium sativum, assembly GCA_030737875.1. Classification (NCBI taxonomy): domain Eukaryota; kingdom Viridiplantae; phylum Streptophyta; class Magnoliopsida; order Asparagales; family Amaryllidaceae; genus Allium; species Allium sativum. The sequence continues at coordinate 577,281,005 of CM060915.1, read as the reverse complement.
GGTATTTATGGTTATAATAATTTACTATTATTTAATTCGGATTATTATGGAATTTATATAATATTTTATTAATATTATATAAGCCTTAAAATAGCAATTTTCGCAAATGGTCTCCGTTTTCGATGAAATTAGTTTCATTGGAACCATAACATTAAATTATTATATGGTATTAAATTTCGTGGCAAACCGATATTGTATGTGATGATGGCAGCCGTTAACGCCCAGTCATTTTCTATAGCGCGTAATTAATTCAATTTAATTTAATAGATGGGTTTTTGAGTGTAACTTGAGCAAACGATCGAAGTAAGCTACGAAACCGATTCTGTTGAATTCGTATCGACGTTCAGAGCCAAGATAGGTATATAGTTTGTTATTTTTGGAGACCGGGTAATTTGGTGTCCAAAATAGCATTGTGGTGCGTATAAAGATAGCATACTGGGAAACAATCTCGGAATGCGGCGAAACTTGTACCATTAGATTCATATTAATTAATTATTATAATATTTCGATTTTCGTGCTAATCGGAATTACCGTTTGATCGTGGCAACGATAAACGCCTTAATCAATTATATTATTTTGGTCAATTTAGAAAGTGGTAACTTTAAAGGAATAAACGACTGGCCAAACGAACTCCGATTTTAAAGAAACTAATTTCATTGGATCCGTAAGGAAAAGTTCTAGTATAATTTCCAAGTTTCAAGCTGATTGGATTTATTTTGTGATCATGGGAAATTTAAACGCGTGATTTTTAGCTTGTAATTTATAAAGGACTTTTTACAAACGACCTCGGAATTCGACGAAACCTGTCCCATCGTGTCCAGAATATTTTTTTAGGCTTGGATTTCAATTTGTGTTAAAATGTATGACGTATGTGTTTGTTTTAACTAGATTCTTTATGTGTAAGTTTAGTAATAATAAAATAATCTAAATCTTTCCCTATAAATATGTTGCGCTCCTTAACAGTAACCCTAGTTTTTAACACCCGTGGTCAAACAGATAACAACGACCACTAATGGCTTTAATGGCTGAGAAGCTCGAAATTTCTTTCTTCCTTTTCTCGAAATCCTTTCACTAATTCACAAATATTCCACAACAATGTCATAGAACTCACTGAGTTCTATGGAATGAACGGATACGATGGGGTTTGGGGTTTCGGTTTGGCCGGAAATCGAGCAGGAAGTGACGACGGTTGCAGTGGAATTAGGGATGGAGGAAGGTGTCGAACTGGTAGTAACATAGGGCACAGGCACGAGATGCGATGGCGCATCAGGTGGGCTCGGTGGATTAGGTTCCAATGATCGGTGTATGGAGTGACGGCTGTGAGATGTTTGTCGATCCTGGGTTTCTGTCTATACTAAAGGAAACGGTGAAGACGAACGAAGACGTCGTATAAGAAGAGCAGTGAGGAATGAAAATTCGATCTGTCCTTTTTATCTGAACGTAATGAATTTCTTAACCTAAGTAATTAAGGTGTAAATAATGTGATTACTAAAGATAGTTAATACAATTGGAATCATGGTTGTTAAAACGTTGATATTGGTTGTAGGCGCCTTTTGGATGGCTGTAGCAGTTCAAACAAGAAAGAAGGCGTTGTATTTGTGAGGAAGCAATGTTAATCGACCGATATAGTTTTAAATAGAGATTCGTAAAAGTAATTATATTATTAATAACCCTAAGTAGATAATTAATTTTTAATTTAATTCTATTAGTTGTTAACTGTGCTAGCTAAGGAAACTAGTTTATTAATTTATTTAATCATGGACAGGTTCGGTTTGTGCAAAACAAAGCAGAAGTAAATCAACATGGATCTTGTTATAAACGTAATTAATTAGTTGTTAATATTTAATTAAGAGAATAGTTCATTATTATATTTAGTCGTAGTACTTAAATAGTTAATGTGAATATTAGGCACACATCCCTAAAACCAAACTTAGTTAAGTTCACATCCGGTCATAAACTTATAATAAATTAGGTCCCTATTTTTCAAATGTAGATCAAAAAATTAATAAATAAATTAATATTAAAATAAGTTAAGCACTCGACAAAAAATTCAGTCAAAAAACATGGCAAAAATAAGAAAACAACATAAACAGCGAAAAAGTGCAGTTAAATGCTTAATATTATGCACATATTTGAATTTTATTGCATACATATGTGCATGTATTCCAGTTTTTGCATCTGCGTTGATTTACTTGCATATTTCAGTGCAATTATTGCATAATTCTAGCATAAAAACATGCAATAATTCATAACAGTGCAATTCAGTTCATTTTTATTTACATTCAAGTGTGCAAGTAAAACAGAAAACATGCACACATGTGTGCAACATATCTACAGGCAAATCGCTAGCTGAATTTCCTGTATGCAATAGTTGCATACATGTACGCAACTTTTTTTTTTAAATTGGCGTGGACTTCTGAGGTTATTTCCAGATTTTAGAATATATTTTTTACTCAGTGCCGCATTTTTTTCTGGCACAAAATAAAGGAGGTGGAAGTTTTCAATGCAGGAGGCGGAAGGTAAAAATGGGGACCGGGTTTAAAGACAAAACATGGGAGGGACGTGGTGTGTATCTCAAACTGTAATAGGGATGTGGCGCAAAAGTACCATAGTTAATAACTAATCCGTATCTTATCAGAATGAAATGAAACAAGTCACAACAAAATCATAGGAACGGACACTACGTCACGGAACTAATTTTGGCAATGATGAAGATAGCTGGAATTTTACAATTAAATTAAACGACTGTTCAATTTAATTGTAACATCGAATCAAATCAAGGTGAGTTAAACTCACTCAGTTATCCCACTTATATTTTTTATAAATTGGGTGCTATGGTTGCTAATGGTGACTGTTTGTTAATATATATTTATATACTGATAGAATCGATGAAATTAAACGTTGTTTAATTTCAGTGAAAAACCCAAATCGTTATTCTAACAATTGGAACCAAATAAAGGTAACTTACCTTGTTGGTCCCGTTTATAAAATAAACGTACAAATTGTTTGAATTGTTCGTTAATTGGTTGATGTTAAATAGACGTTGTTTACTGTTATAGAAATAATCAGCTAAATTGAATTGAATGAATTCATATGGAAAAATTTACTTTAATGCAAGGAAGAACGGGTTGGAGGGATCCAACGGGATTCCTCAAATTTATTGTTTATTTTCATATTACAATTATATGAATTGTTTTACCTATATGATTGAATGATTGACTTGATCACTGTTTGTTGAATCTAAATTCAACAATTGTTTGTTATTAACCAATTGACAGTATTGGTTGAGTAATTGGCTGCATATGGCCTGAAAATACATCGTTTTATAAATATCGATTTACCGTCAGGCGAATCGATATAAATGAAGCTATAAAAATTTATTTTATAACTGAAGATAGATTTTTAAATGGGTATTTTGAATAAAGTTGTTATAAGGAAATAAATATTTATTATTTATTAATTAAGCTGATAATTAATTATTAATTGATTTTATAAAGTAAAGTCTGATGTTAATCAAATTTATAAAAAGAGAGTAGAAATTAACCTAATAGTTAATATTTGGATAATTGTTTTAAAGAAACAATTAAATGGATTTATTTAAATTAATTATATTATTAATTAATTTAAAGGAAGGAGTAATTTGAACCAGTTAACGGAATAACCGTGTTTTGGTTTGACTAAGTCAACCATTTTAAGTAAGAGTGATTATTAATCAATTTGTTTTGAATTAATCTAAGGAAATGATTTAACGAATGTTTGCTTTAATTTTAATAAGATTTTAAAAAAAGAAATTTATTTTTTATTTGAGTTAATAAAGAAATTAAGTACTTCTATAATAGTTAATGATTGAAGTAAATTATTGTTATAATTAATAATAATTTAGGAGATTACTTTTTAATTGAAATTCATTAAAAAAGGTAATCGAAGTTGAAATGAAATCTAATTGAATGGTGAAAGAAGTTATGAATGGATTTTTATTAAACCCGAGTTTTTATAACGAAGTTATAAAAGGGATTTTAAACGAATACAACAACTTAAATTAAATGTTTATTTAATATTTGAATTAAGTAAAAGGAAATTGAGATAAAAGGGGTTTATATTAAACTAGAATTTTATAAACGAAGTACATACGAAAAGATGAGGTGTTAAAGCATTAATTAAATTAACATTACTTAGTAATGGAATTAATTAAAATGAAGGAAATTGAAATAAGATTTCCAAAGTGGGGAATGGATAAAATGAATTAGAAAAAGAGATTATTAAAGGTGAATTCTGTAAAGAAGTAAGTAATAGGATTTCGTAACAAAAATACGAATTTTTAAAACGAATTGTTTAAAGGAGAAGAAAGGTGATGTTTTAATAATAAATTACTTAATCAGTGAATTAAGGAAAAATGATTATACTTGAGAAGAGATTTCCAAAAGCAAGGAGGTTTTATAGAACCATGGTTTAAATTAAATAGTTAAAGGGATTTGTTTCGATATTAGAATAAAGGATCGGATTTTGAAATTAGAAATCATATTTATCTTAAGATAAGAACGTTGTTGATTTAGGTCTAAGAGGTAATTAAAATACCCCAACTAGAACGACTTCAGGATTATTTGAGTATGATATTAGTTGTAATGGTAAAAAAAGTTAGTAATGATTTATTATTTCCATTAAAGAAATAATAATGCAACAATATTGGTGAAGATTTTAAGAGTATAATGAGGATTCCGAAGTAAAGGAATTTAAAAAGATTAAAGGATATATAATGAGATTCCAAAGTAAAGGGAAATAAATGGGGACGTGTGAAATTGTAACGATATGTTCGAGTTAAATAGGAATGTAATGTGGAGATTTAAAGTAGACTTATTCCATTAGGATAAGCATTGGTTTTTGTTTTCAAGTAAGGAACACAAAAGAGATTTCGTAACATTATTTTACGAGTAATAAGTTGAAGTAGTTTCCCAGTTATAAATAATGAAGAATGATGGAGCAAATGATTTGAAGAGTGTTAAATGGAAATTGAATATGGTTATAATATATTTTTTCGTAAGTATAATAATGAAATGGTTTTGAAAACATTAATATATTAGAATAATAAATAAATACTGTAATTCAAAATATTAAAAGGTTTATAGGTTTTAATTAACCATTCGTTAATTATTTTTAATTAAAAAGGCCAAGTGATGCTGAGTACTAAATCGGTGAACTCATTTTATTTTCATTATTATTTATTTGATAGTTAAATAACCGACTATCAAAATCTGACCATACGATTGTTGTTACGGAAAGACCGTTATCTGATTTATATTCTAAAACCATTTCAACCAACAAATACGTGAAGATATCAGAAGATGATCGAGATGGAGCATTGAAGACCATATATCTTCATAAACGGAAGAACTACTAATAATCTCTGGTTTAGCGGCTGGAGATATATTGTGATTCTGTCTTGGTTGGAATATACGGATTGCAAGGACTACTCGCTACTGGTTCTTGGGGTGATACTTATATAGGATGTGGTAGGAGGGTGCCTTCGGTTCATCCTGTTCCTGGATGACTTGTATGGATGAATGTCTGACAGAGTATTTCATAAAAACCACGTACGTTGATTTTTACAAACATAACGAGTTGGTGGCAAAGAAGGACACTTATTTTATACTCAGAGTATATCTGTGGACGTTAATTAATGATTTGACGAATCTGACGATGTGGCACTTAAAGTGAATGGTGGTCAGATATTCTACAAAATAAGATTTAAACGTCAAGCCTTATCAACCGGGAAATGGCACAAAATCGGGTAGGTCGCATGGCTGTGTGGGTCGCACCCATCAAAAGGGTATATCATTACCTGATCTAGAGAAATCAAATGCCTTCGGTTATTTCTTTTATTTATGTATGTGTGCTATCGGTTTGGTTGGTTGGCCCCCAACCGTGGTAATGGTATATTCGGCACTCTCAAGAGAAAGTGAAGGGTCGGTCATGTTTAGCCTGGGTTGCAAGATATTCTTGTTGAACCCCAATGTATTCATCTCCAGAGGTACATTGTTGGGAAGGTGGTCCCATACCTTGTTTGGAAATCCATTCTCCAATAAGAGCCCGCGGTTTTGATTATATACCATATATGTAGAGCGTGAGATGCAAGCGTTCTGCTATATTGCTATTTATTTGTATTTAGACATTATTATAATATAAGAATAATATTAATTTCAAAAATGTTTTAGGTTATCATAAGGTAAAAACCATCCATGTTTATGTGTGGATTTGGTCTTACGATTGTCCTTTTCATTCGAAAAGATTTTTACTTTAAAATCAAGTTGGATGATACCTTTAAACTTAGTGTGTTTTTCTCACTCTGGTTCACCAAACTGACCTGATAGTTGTAATGCTCGGATTAGACCGCGTATTACAGGCTTAGGTTAAGATACTGCAAATTTCAGAAGATGTGCTGGAGAAGTTCAGACGTATGATATATATTTGGTGTTTATTCCACTATGTGATTGTATATGAGGACAGATTATTATAACTGTCCTGATGTGTGATGTACGCTGATGATTGTAAGTTTTATTTCAAGCTCTCAATAAAGATTTATTTCTACATTACATTTTGTTAAGTTGCGATGTGAGAATCCGTGTTGTGTTAGTTCTTCCTCTTCTTCTATTCTAATATTTCTTTCTTATCTCACCCTCTCATTTCTTTCAAATAACTATCTACTTTTCTGTATAATTTGAGAAGACATGATGTGATAAATGTCGGCTTAAACTATACTAAAAAATGGGTCGTTACAAAAAATATTAACTTTACATCCCCAAAACTCTAAACAATCTTAAAAAAAAGTTTTCTTCTTGAATTATTTGAAAAAAAAAAGATTTCAATGTTATCAAATAAGACAACCAAAACAAAGTCATTAATCAGCAAGTAGCCAACCAAAGTAAAGCCACTAATTGATTATTCATTCGCAGCTATAGATTGTTGGAGGAAAGAATTGAAAATTCAAGTCTAAAATTAAAACATACCAGAATAACATCGACAAATCTAAAATTAGCACCGCAAATAAAATATTATTTCCATTGGGTAGGAGGAAGCAAAGATTGTATAATACAGACGATGATCCAGTCTACGCACAAACATCGAGCGGAGCATCCAACTTTGAAAGGACTAGAAAGACAAGATCTAAGCCAATGGAGAACTTTGGAAAGAACTGGAAATTGAAAAACAATATTACATGAATGTTCAACATATAAAGCTTTATGGTAAGTTATCCCTCGAAATATAAAATTTTACTGACCTTCATATAAAATTTTACTAGGGTAGCTTACTGAACTTCATACAAAATATAAAAGCAATATTAGATGGCTATGGTAGCTTGCTGACCTTGATATAAAATTTTACTACCAAACTTCCTATGACCAAGTATACCTTTATTTTATTTTTCAGAAGTACTAATCACAATAGGGTCAAAAATTTCAACATTGAAATTTTTATGAATAGAGAATGATGTCACAAAGATAACATTAAAAGAAGTACTGGTGCATTCAGTATACATAATTATCATACTTCCACTTATACATGCATAATAAAATTATTTTTCTCTAAATTATCTTGGACGAAATAATACAAATATTTCATTCAAATTTGAAGATCACATGACAAGAATTCAAATGAGATTAAATGCTTTTCAAATTTAGCAAACAGACACAATTGCTTGACTTATAATATTCCATAATCAGTTGCTCAATAAGTAGTTATAATTCATGTTTAAAATTCTCAATGATAATACCACCTACTTAAAGCTTTTCATTATGAGAATGCAACACATAAATAATAATTTACAATTCCTAAATTTTCTTAAACAAGCGTGCCCACCTACCATCTGGCAATTCATGAACGTGCCAGCAACAAATTTCTTAGCATTTCAACATGCGAGGTATTCCTTTTCTAAATACTTCCACAATTAATTTATGGTTGTACATAAGTGGTTTGTACCTTTGTAGATAAAGGTCTGTGTTATCATGTAATGGTTTGGTGAAGTGGTATTAGTGTTGTAGGAGGTAAATAGTGATAGGATGGGATTTGTAATGGATTTTGGTTTGCTATTGTTTGTTTTACGAGCATGAAGAAGTGGGGAGTTTGCAGATTTGGGAGGATGGGGTTATTATAGTTAGATTTTTTGGATTGTGTCCCCGGTGTGTATGCAGAGAAGGGAGATGTTGTGAAAGTGAATTGGTGATGCAGCTGCGAGTATTTGAGGAAGGGAAGGTGTAACACCCCGTAAATTTTAAAATGGGACATAAGAGATAATTAAAGAATAATTATATATTAAAAGAAGAATTAGATAAAACGGGTTACGCCATTGCGTTCGTCTCAGAATTCTGCTTGAGATAGAGTCCGAGTTTGCATAAAACGGCTACCGTATGAAGGAGATATGGACGAACGAAGTTAGGCAGAAATACCGGAAACAGGCCAGAATACACTGGCGCACTTGTGAAGTTCGCCGGTACAAAAATGCACTGACGCACTTGTGAAGTGCGCTAGTACAAAAATGCACTGGCGCACCTGCCAAGTGTGCCCATACCGAGGGCCGTCCAGCACAGCATTCTGGAGTGTTCTGTGATGACGTGTCTTGTTCTGATTTGCTGGATGACCTGTCTTCAAGCTGTGTGACTCTGATGACTCCTAGGTTGATCTAAAGGCTAGAATTAATCCTAGACATCTATATATACGTGGCTAAACCTAAACCCTAACATCATAACCATAAAACTATGGTGTCGTCGTGATGTTCGTCTACAAGCTAGCCTAAACCTCCATTTGTAACACCCCACGTCCGTTAGTGTCACTCACAAAGGGAACGCACTAAGTTCTGTGGAGCATTTTAGGGTAAAAGATGCAGATAAATTACAAGACAGACAGAAATTAAACAGCGGAAAATAACACTTTGCCTTTATTGATAAAATAGTTTGTACAATGATTTCTTTACAATATCAGAGTATCATCTGTCTTACAAAATAAAGAAGCATAAAACAATATTTATATTCCCCAGTTTTAGCAAGAGACGACCATAGCATCTGAAAAAAGAACCCAAGAAAAACATCGACAAATCTTCAAGCTGGGAGAGAGTGACAGTCCGACTTAACCTGAGCTATACTATTCCCTCCTTCACTACTTGGGGGGGGGGGGGAACGGAAGAAAAGAAGACGAAAGGAAAACAAAGTCAGACATAAAGCCTGAGTAAGTTCAGTAACTTCTAGCATGTGAACATGGAAAAACAGAACGACATTAATTAACTGAATACAAGATAACACCATGATAGGGTCAGCAAGATTAGACACAAAATAATCACAAGATAGGCTAAGCTAAGATAAACTGGATACATTCTAATACTTTCGCCGCTTCGCTATTTCCTTGTCATACTGATTCTTATATCTCTGCGCCACCTAACTAGTGTCCCAACTAGTAACGATAACGTGATCCCAATCCCTGTATTTTCCCTTGCCTTCGAGCATCCATTTATTATTTATTACCTAGATCTAATCTAGGGTTTTCTATCCAGTTCTTTCTAGATTCAACTAGAGTTTTACGCTGTCTGCTGAACGCTTCTCGGGTTCAGGATTTATGCCACCTAGTCCAACTAGGGATTATGCTACCTGTCAAACGATGCCCCCAAGTCTAGGACACACTACCTAGAGAGGTATATGTTCCTATACTTCCCCACGCATGTATCGCGAATCATTATCACTTGTCTAGATGCACATGTCCTGTAATGTGCGGTCCGAGTCCTGTGACAGGGAAAATCAAGGAATACAGAACTCGGTCGGGAGTTTTCAGATATCTGCCGATGCAGGTGCTAAGGTCTGTTTTTATTCCAGTGGCTATGGTCCCACTTGACCCCTCCCTCAACTAATGAAAGGCACACCTTGTAAAATGAGAACTATACGCCGACCCCCGGTGCCCCTCTATCCTATGCCCATCCTCACCCATAACTAGATAGCAAGTATATGGTCTTTTGGAGTTCTCCGCCTTTCCGCTTCACGTATCTCGATTGACTCAAGATGGATGGTAGACGACGAGTTGCTATCACAGGGCTACCGTTTTCTCGTCGAATCACGCCGGTCCATCCTGGTCTTTAGGTTGCCATATATTGCAACCAAGGCATACCCCTGGTTCTTCTACGCAGACCTTAACCTCTGTGAGCCCAGGAGGATCATCTGCAGCCTCACAGAGGGATACTAAGAGTACCCTTACGTCCCCTCGAAGCCTCGGGCTTCGTAACCCAATTCGTTGGAACCTTCTTTCTACTCAGACGGACATTCGCTCTTTCCCGTGTTATACTAAGTATTACTACTTAGTTTTACTAACTAAGATTTACCATTTAGTTTCCAGAATCGTTGTTTTCTTAACTAAGGTTTACTACTTAGTTCTCTTTCCCGTCAATTTGGATTGGTTAAGTGCCATTAGTCAATTCAAGCCAACTTAACCCTCTTCATTTACCCTGTTATGCTGGTTAAGTGTTATCAGTAACTCATGTTGACTTAACCCTACCATAAACCAAGTTATATTGGTTAAGTATTCCTTATTACTTAACCCTACCCATTCATCCTGTATTGGTTAAGTGTTTCCTTTTAACTTAATCTTGCCCGCCTGTTTTAACTAACATGTTATTAATGGTTAAGTATTATCCCTTCATGTTTTAGACTTAACCCTATTCCTTTATCTCAATCCGATGGTTAAGTGTTCAAGTTTACTTAACCCTACAGTCTAGCCCAGCTAACATATCAAATTGGCTAAGTGTATTAAATCTTACTTAACCCCAACCTCTAGTCCAGTTAACATGTTAATTTGGCTAAGTGTATTAACTTTACTTAACCCCACCTTCTAGTCTAGTTAACATGTTAATTTGGATAAGTGTTTTCTTAGTTACTTATCCCCTACAAATCTTGTCTTGTTACGATGTTAAGTTTGGTTAAGTGTCCCTATGGACTTAGCCCTCCCATCCTAGCTTAACTGTGTTAAGTTGGTTAAGTGTTCTTATGGACTTAACCCTCCCATTCTAGCTTAACTGTGTTAAGTGTCAGTCTGAACCTAACCCCACCCATCAGTTTAGTTATCATGTTGAACTGGTTAAGTGTCTTAGTTAACTTCACCCTACCTTTCTTGATTTAGCTTTAACTAAATAAATTAAAGCCGCGACCACTCACATTAGACAAATATTGTTGCGAATACTGGATGTGCCGGTTGGTTACGGGAAGGTTTACATCGCAACTCAGTCTAACCTCGGGTTAGGCATATTCGTGTCTTCTAAGTTCAAAAGGGTTTTGATTAGTTTTCAAATCAGGTTTTGAAAGTAACCATCCCGTCCGTCGGATCAGTTAGGGATAGCCAGGGAGAGCAGGAAACTTGTATTTTCCAAACCCAAGCCTAGACACTATCCTCTCTGTCACCCTAGAACTTTCTGGTTTATTTTTAAAAGAGATGTCGTTAATAAACCTTTCTTTTGTATATAAATAAATTGTTAACAATTTATCCTCAAAGCCTATTTTCCCTTTCTTAAAATAAATTTGGCCTATACCCTATACATTTGCTATGCCTACTAATGGACTTGTATTCTAGGCCCAAATCTTGATTTGCCTATCTTACAGTTTGTAGCAATTTAGATCCAACATCCCCCATTTACAAGTTTATGCCAAAACTAGATTTTATATTCTAGTTTACAGTTTACGCCAAACTAGATTTCATATTCTAGTTCCCCGTTTATGCCAAAACTCAATTTGCATACCAACTACCTATTTTGTGGCCCACCAAACCCTTTTCCCTTTTACGCCCGACGTATGTAAATTATGCTTACATACTTATCATGCTTAATTTAGCAAACCAATTCTGATTTAATATTCTAATTTTAGTTCATTACCAAAACTAGACTTGTTGTTCTAATTTTCATCAAATTATGCCAATTTCCAAGTTTAGTCAATTTCATGTTTTCCCCAAAACATATTCCCATCATTCGCATAATCGTGGTTCAACCTAGATTATAAATAAAGCTGGATTCGTGGATAGATGGGAATGAGCCAAAATGCCATAAAAGAACGGATATAACAATTGGCCTAAGATGACAATTCACAGGCATATAGATATGGTAATATTACGACATGAAAAATGGTTGAATAACGACGTAGGTTCAGAACATGGGTAGACCTAACTTAATAGGTAAATTCCCAAGGTCAAAAACCAAGAATAGACAGAGTAGGTTCAAGAACATGGGTAGACCTAACTGAATAGGTAAATTCCCAAGGTCTAAAACCAAAGAAAACCAAGAACAGACAGAATAGATAATCGGGTTTAGACCCAATTTCATAGTCATAAAACTTAAGCAACACTTTCCTAGTCATGAATCACAGGTGTTTAATCACAGATGTCCTTGTTATGTTATAAGCAATAGTTTATGTTTCCTAATCAAAGGCATAGGCTTAGTCAAGGAAATAATTCTCATAGTCACAGACATAGTCATAGGCAATGTTCATAGTCATAGGCAATGTCCATAGTCATAGGAAATGTTCATAGTCATAGGCAATGTCCATAGTCATAGGCAATGTTCAAAGTCATAGGAAATTTTCATAGTCATAGGCAATGTCCATAGTCATAGGCAATGTTCAAAGTCATAGGCAAAGCCTAATTGGTCATCGAATCATAACAATTCTTAATTAGGTCCAAAGATGTAGGCACAGATTCGAATAGAAAGATTTGGCATATTCTTTTATTCCTTTAATTTCATGTCACGAACAGAGAAAGCGTTCAAATCTAGAAATAACTGACTTACAAAGATTCAGATTAGAAAAGAAAGATGGCGTTGCTATGATTCGTGCGACGTTATCCTTTGATCCTTATCTTGAAGCTTTAATCTTGATTTGAATCTCTTCTGGAAAATTTGAGCAGCACAACCTTGTCTTGGATTTTCGTAGTATTTATTTATTTATATATATTTTCTCAGAGGCAGCATAAGGATAGAAAAGAATTGTGAATAGAGAAGGAGACTAGGGCTGTTTATATAGTGTTAGGCGGACGAATCTAGACAGAAACGTGACCAAATACATCCGAACGAACCAGTGCAGAAAACTGGAAAAAGCGGAGGGGTCGACCCCCAGGTCGACTACCCAGTCGACCTGGGTGCCTTGGGCGGGAAAATTCCCGCCCAGCCCATTCCGGGTCCGATTTGAATTTTTTTGAACTTGGCCTGTTTTGAAATTTGAACTTCGCTGAATCTTCCAGAGGCCATATCTCCCTCATACGGACTCCGATTTACGCAAACTCGGACTCGTTTTCATGCAGGATTCCGAGACGAACGCAATGGCGTAGCCCATTTCCCTTGATTTTGATTTTAAAATTTAATTCTACCTTGAGTTGTGAATCTTAGTGTTGCAGAATTACGGGGTGTTACATTCTCCCCCACTTAAAAGGATTTCGTCCCCGAAATCTTCAAGTTAGGAAGAATGTGTCCTACCATCCAATCACCCATCTACTCAACCATTCAATCACAGGTAAGGCTGTCAATGGGTCGTGTAGGGTCGGGTTCTGGTCGGTTCAAGTCGGGTTCGGGTTGATTTATAAACGGGTTAGGTCAACCCGTTTATTAAACGGGTCATATTTTCCCAACCCTAACCCGACCCGTTTATAAACAGGTTGACCCGATCCAACCCGCGTAACCCGTTTAACTAAATGGGTTGTGTCAGGTCGTGTTGGGTCGGGTTTACCTGTTTGACCCATTGATGGATATTGCCTACTAATATAAGCAACAAAAGAGCCAAATCAGCAACATGCACACTGTTATATAATCACCAACATGCAACAAGTTGCAAAGTCACCAACAGACAACACATATATAAAGCATGAAATCCCCATATTCAAAAATCATTTTATATACATAAGTATATATTCTCATACTGCATAAATTAAAGACTACCAGTATGGAAGAGATACAGTTGTTATAAGTAAAATATAACTAATAACATATAAGAATAAATTAGTAAAGTATAACAGCTTACATATACGAGCATACTGATTACTGCATACATAAAAAACTAACACTAATAGTATACATAAAAGACTAATAGTATGGAAGAGATATAATATATAATCGGGTTTGGCAGGTCAAAATCGGGTTAGCGGGTCAACCCTAAACCCACCCGTTTATAAACGGGTCAAATTCGGGTTGACCCGAAAATGACCCGCTAACTAAACGGGTCGGGTTAACCTGCTAATTTCCGTGCGGGTTTCGGGTCGGGTCACGGGTCGGGTAGGAAATTGACAGCCCTAATCACAGGCATCCATTGTCCTTAAAAGATTTCTAATGCTTTCATGTTCATATGCATAGTGTGTGTATATGTCTTTATCTAATGTAAAATCAGGCGGTCTACTGATTCAGTAGACCTCCTTAATGCAAATCATGTCGGTGCCATGCGTCCAATCATGTATGCAAGCATCCCTAGTTATGTAAATACTACATGCGTGCACAACCATTCATCCATATGCAACATCCATATGATAACATATCAAGTTCAACTTACAAACAAATACATATCTGTAAATGCAAGATGAAAGCGTCCTAACTTGATCTAGTGCTGTATGCATACGCATTCACGGGTAATCATTAGCAACCACTTACAACCATCAACCATAACATGTTTCAAACACATGTTTACATCCATTGGCTTCTACCTAAGGATCGAAGATACGACCTAGAGGATATACTTTGGAAAGGGAGAAACAATTATGCGTAAAGCTCCTAAACAAAGAAATCAAACCCTTAAGGAAAAGGGTATGATGATAGTATCTAGCCTTCTTGAGCTTTACTCCACTGTATCTTAACTACATTTTACTTCACGATTGCGAAGTTTCCGATCTCCATTTCCAAAATAAACAGATGTCAATCACGGTACCAAGTATATGTACTAAGATGATTAGAGGTTTCCCTCTTATCCGCCATGCCATAACTATAAGAGTCGAAAGGTCACTACGTTCTCTTTGGAGTGCCTGCCACAACTATTCATCTCTCACGCAAACCATCCAAACCGAACTCGACATTCCTCAAGTACAAGCCCCAAAGGCCTAAACCAATATCAGACAAGCACCCAAGGAATATCTCCCCCGAATTTAGACGATCTACATGAGATGATATGAGCAAACTCGATAGATATTCTCAAATCCCTACTGACCAAAAAAAAAAACTGGTCGGACCACCAATTGGATTTGAGACTCTAGTGGGATCCTTTTACTATACAAGTACTATGGTGCAGGATCCCAACTATGGAAGTGGATATGAACAAATGAGAAGCGCTAGAACCTAAGGAAATAGCACGAACAGAAAACTAGACTCTTCCAACCGGACTACCTTTCTCCTAGGTACGCTTGGTGGCGAAAGCATGTACTTGTCCTTCTGAAAATCTCGTCCTCGTCCTTGCCCTTGTCCTTAAGTACATGCCCTATCATACCCTAGTAAAGATACTTCCTCTTGTCTTAGGTTTTATAATTTCTTCCTCCTTCGTGTGCTAAGTCTACATCCATGAATTCCTCATCCTAGGCTTATGCTCCTTAGCCAAACTCCTCATCCCCTTCCGTGTGTAGTCATGTTGACAAATCTCTCGAAAACTGCCTCCATCGTCCGGAAAACCCTATAAGCTTTGAAAGAAAACTGCCCGTAGGTGAAACAACTACAGCTATGGATGGAAGCCGGGCACTACTTTGCCCTTCGATGAGGTTACCTCCCAGAAAGCCAGGAGCCCCAGAGACTCAAGAAAGAAGGAGACAAGAATTTAAACAGAGGAAGAGAAGATAGTGCGTATGGCTTTGGGGAATATGCCTTTAAAACAAATCTTTTCTCTTGAAAATGCTTCTTTAAAAACCATTTTGAAAATAATTTTTCAAATCCTTTATCTGATCTGGTAACCTTCAGCTCTGATACCACGTGTAACACCCCACGTCCGTTAGTGTCACTCATAAAGGGAATGCACTAAGTTCTGTGGAGCATTTTAGGGTAAAAGATGCAGATAAATTACAAGACAGACAGAAATTAAACAGCGGAAAATAAAACTTTGCTTTTATTAATAAAAAAGTTTGTACAATGATTTCTTTACAACATCAGAGTATCATCTGTCTTACAAAATAAAGAAGCATAAAACAACATTTATATTCCCCAGTTTTAGCAAGAGCCAGCCATAGCATCTGAAAAGAGAACCCAAGCAAAACTTCGACAAATCTTCAAGCTGGGAGAGAGTGACAGTCCGACTTAACCTGAGCTATACTATTCCCTCCTTCACAACCTGGGGGGGGGGGGAGGGGACGGAAGAAAAGAAGATGAAAGGAAAACAGAGTCAGACATAAAGCCTGAGTAAGTTCAGTAACTTCTAGCATGTGAACATGAAAAAACAGAACGACTAACTGAATACAAGATAACACCATGATAGGGTTAGCAAGATTAGACACAAAATAATCACAAGATAGGCTAAGCTAAGATAAACTGGATACGTTCTAATACTTCCGCCGCTTCGCTATTTCCTTGTCATACTGATTCCAATATCTCTGGACCACCTAACTAGTGTCCCAACTAGTAACGATAACGTGATCCCAATCCCTGTATTTTCCCTTGCCTTCGAGTATCCATTTATTATTTATTACCTAGATCTAATCTAGGGTTTTCTATCCAGTTCTTTCTAGATTCAACTAGAGTTTTACGCTGTCTGCTGAATGCTTCTCGAATTCAGGATTTATGCCACCTAGTCCAACTAGGGATTATGCTACCTGTCGAACGATGCCCCCAAGTCTAGGACACACTACCTAGAGTGGTATATGTTCCTATACTTCCCCACGCATGTATCGCGAATCGTTATCGCTTGTCTAGATGCACATGTCCTGTAATGTGCGGTCCGAGTCCTGTGACAGGGCAAATCAAGGAATACAGAACTCGGTCGGGACTTTTCAGATATCTGCCGATGCAGATGCTAAGGTCTGTTTTTATTCCAGTGGCTATGGTCCCACTTGACCCGTCCCTCAACTAATGAAAGGCACACCTTGTAAAATGAGAACTATAAGCCGGCCCCCGGTGCCCCTCTGTCCTATGGCCATCCTCACCCATAACTAGATAGCAAGTATATGGTCTTTTGGAGTTCTCCGCCTTTCCGCTTCACGTATCTCGATTGACTCAAGATGGATGGTAGACGACGAGTTGCTATCACAGGGCTACCATTTTCTCGCCGAATCACGCCGGTCCATCCTGGTCTTTAGGTTGCCATATATTGCAACCAAGGCATACCCCTGGTTCTTCTACGCAGACCTTAACCTCTGTGAGCCCAAGAGGATCATTTGCAGCCTCACAGAGGGATACCAAGAGTACCCTCACGTCCCCTCGAAGCCTCGGGCTTCGTAACCCAATTCGTTGGAACCTTCTTTCTACTCAGACGGACATTCGCTCCTTCCCGTGTTATACTAAGAATTACTACTTAGTTTTACTAACTAAGATTTACCACTTAGTTTCCAGAATCGTTGTTTTCTTAACTAAGGTTTACTACTTAGTTCTCTTTCCCGTCAATTTGGATTGGTTAAGTGTCATTAGTCAATTCAAGCCAACTTAACCCTCTTCATTTACCCTGTTAAGCTGGTTAAGTGTTATCAGTAACTCATGTTGACTTAACTCTACCACAAACCAAGTTATATTGGTTAAGTATTCCTTATTACTTAACCCTACCCATTCATCCTGTATTGGTTAAGTGTTTCCTTTTAACTCAACCTTGACCGTCTGTTTTAACTAACATGTTATTAATGGTTAAGTATTATCCCTTCATGTTTTAGACTTAACCCTATTCCTTTATCTCAATCCGATGGTTAAGTGTTCAAGTTTACTTAACCCTACAGTCTAGCCCAGCTAACATATCAAATTGGCTAAGTGTATTAAATCTTACTTAACCCCAACCTCTAGTATAGTTAACATGTTAATTTGGCTAAGTGTATTAACTTTACTTAACCCCACCTTCTAGTCTAGTTAACATGTTAATTTGGATAAGTGTTTTCTTAGTTACTTATCCCCTACAAATCTTCTCTTGTTACGATGTTAAGTTTGGTTAAGTGTCCATATGGACTTAGCCCTCCCATCCTAGCTTAACTGTGTTAAGTTGGTTAAGTGTTCTTATGGACTTAACCCTCCCATTCTAGCTTAACTGTGTTAAGTGTCAGTCTGAACCTAACCCCACCCATCAGTTTAGTTATCATGTTGAACTGGTTAAGTGTGTTAGTTAACTTAACCCTACCTTTCTTGTTCTAGCTTTAGCTAAATAAATTAAAGCCGCGACCACTCACATTAGACAGATATTGTTGTGAATACTGGATGTGCCGGTTGGTTCCGGGTAGGTTTACATCGCAACTCAGTCTAACCTCGGGTTAGGCATATTCGTGTCTTCTAAGTTCAAAAGGGTTTTGATTAGTTTTCAAATCAGGTTTTGAAAGTAACCATCCCGTCCGTCGGATCAGTTAGGGATAGCCAGGGAGAGCAGGAAACTTGTATTTTCCAAACCCAAGCCTAGACACTATCCTCTCTATCACCCTAGAACTTTCTGGTTTATTTTTAAAAGAGATGTCGTTAATAAACCTTTCTTTTGTATATAAATAAATTGTTAACAATTTATCCTCAAAGCCTATTTTCCCTTTCTTAAAATAAATTTGGCCTATACCCTATACATTTGCCATGCCTACTAATGGACTTGTATTCTAGGCCCAAATCTTGATTTGCCTATCTTACAGTTTGTAGCAATTTAGATCCAACATCCCCATTTACAAGTTTATGCCAAAACTAGATTTTATATTCTAGTTTACAGTTTATGCCAAACTAGATTTCATATTATAGTTCCCCGTTTATGCCAAAACTCAATTTTCATACCAACTACCTATTTTGTGGCCCACCAAACCCTTTTCCCTTTTACGCCCGACGTATGTAAATTATGCTAACATACTTATCATGCTTAATTTAGCCAACCAATTCTGATTTAATATTCTAATTTCAGTTCATTACCAAAACTAGACTTGTTGTTCTAATTTTCATCAAATTATGCCGATTTCCAAGTTTAGTCAATTTCATGTTTTCCCCGAAACGTATTCCCATCGTTCGCATAATCGTGGTTCAACCTAGATTATAAATAAAGCTGGATTCGTGGATAGAAGGGAATGAGCCAAAATGCCATAAAAGAACGGACATAACAATTGGCATAAGATGACAATTCACAGGCATATAGATATGGTAATATTACGACATGAAAAAGGGTTGAATAACGACGTAGGTTCAGAACATGGGTAGACCTAACTTAATAGGTAAATTCCCAAGGTCTAAAACCAAGAATAGACAGAGTAGGTTCAAGAACATGGGTAGACCTAACTGAATAGGTAAATTCCCAAGGTCTAAAACCAAAGAAAACCAAGAACAAACAGAATAGATAATCGGGTTTAGACCCAATTTCATAGTCATAAAACTTAAGCAACACTTTCCTAGTCATGAATCACAGGTGTTTAATCACAGATGTCCTTGTTATGTTATAAGCAATAGTTTATGTTTCCTAATCAAAGGCATAGGCTTAGTCAAGGAAATAATTCTCATAGTCACAGTCACAGTCATAGGCAATGTTCATAGTCATAGGCAATGTCCATAGTCATAGGAAATGTTCATAGTCATAGGCAATGTCCATAGTCATAGGCAATGTTCAAAGTCATAGGAAATGTTCATAGTCATAGGCAATGTCCATAGTCATAGGCAATGTTCAAAGTCATAGGCAAAGCCTAATTGGTCATCGAATCATAACAATTCTTAATTAGGTCCAAAGATGTAGGCACAGATTCGAATAGAAAGATTTGGCATATTCTTTTATTCCTTTAATTTCATGTCACGAACAGAGAAAGCGTTCAAATCTAGAAATAACTGACTTACAGAGATTCAGATTAGAAAAGAAAGATGGCGTTGCTATGATTCGTGCGACGTTAGCCTTTGATCCTTATCTTGAAGCTTTAATCTTGATTTGAATCTCTTCTGGACAATTTGAGCAGCACAACCTTGTCTTGGATTTTCGTAGTATTTATTTATTTATATATATTTTCTTAGAGGCAGCATAAGGATAGAAAAGAATTGTGAATAGAGAAGGAGACTAGGGCTGTTTATATAGTGTTAGGCGGACGAACCTAGGCGGAAACATGACCAAATACATCCGAACGAACCAGTGTAGAAAACTGGAAAAAGCAGGGGGGTCGACCCACAAGTCGACTACCCAGTCGACCTGGGTGACCTAGGTCGACTACCCAGTCGACCTGGGTGCCCTAGGTCGACTACCCAGTCGACCTAGGTGCCTTGGGCGGGAAAATTCCCGCCCAGCCCATTCCGGGTCCGATTTGAATTTTTTTGAACTTGGCCGGTTTTGAAATTTGAACTTCGCTGAATCTTCCAGAGGCCATATCTCCCTCATACGGACTCCGATTTACGCAAACTCGGACTCGTTTTCATGCAGGATTCCGAGATGAACGCAATGACGTAGCCCATTTCCCTTGATTTTGATTTTAAAATTTAATTCTGCCTTGATTTGTGAATCTTAGTGTCGTAGAATTACGGGGTGTTACACCATTCATCTAACCCAAACTAGAGAATCAAATTCAAACTAAGAATCAATTAGAAGAACTAGAGAATCAAACGTCTACATCAAAGGCTAGCTTTTCAAAATCAGAAATCAGATCCCAGAAATCAAGATCCGTCCGTTTTCAGTAAGTATAGTTATTGTTTAGATGTGAACACCTAATAAGTAATCATGACTGTAATAACTGGATCTAGAACTATGCCTAATTCTATTCGTGCGTATCCTTTTGTCAATTCTGAATTGCCTATGCCTATGAGACTATTGTGATTGATGTAATGACACCTATTGTGCCTATGAGACTATGGTGATTGACATAATGAAACCTTACATGTCTATGAGACTGTTGGATTGACAAAATGGAACTTATCATGCCTATGGGACTGTTGTGATTGATTTATCATGTTGTACATCCTATGCCTATGAGACTATTGGACTGACACAATTGAACCTACCATGTTGTATATGAAATTTACATGATAAGTTATGTTCATACATGCTTACATGTTTAGATCCAAGCTAGTACCCATGTTTAAGATCTAAATAAGTTCATGCTTATACAATTAGATCTATGCTAGTTCGCACGTTAATTGGATCTAATTTAAATGTAAGATCACGTTTATGTGCTTAATTAAGTTTATATCGTTTTATCCCAAATTTATACTACGCATATTGATCTATATTGTTTATGCCTGTTGAAATATTACATGTCCCTTTCTTTTCCCTTTTGTTTACAAGTTAGGCTAATTTGCGAGCCTAACATTCTATATGAATTATGTGAATGAATAACGGGGGAGACGTTGGGAAAAAAATATTAAACTACATGCTATTGGCATAGATTGGCTCATAATCATGTAAATGATTAGTAGCATGAAATGGTAGAATTTGTATACCTAGAATTATGGACATAATTTAGAGGGTAAATAGGGCATGACTTGAATTGACAACACTGGTGGATAATTTACATATAAACATAAATTGTAAATATGTAAATTAATTAAAAGATGAATATGCCTAACCTGAGGTTAGATTGAGTTACGGTGTAAGACTACCCGGAACCGCCCGGAACATCCAGCAACTGTAACAATATAGATCTAATGTAAGAGGTTAGCGCATTAAGCTCAAAAACCCGAGGTTAGATTGGGTTGCGGTGTAAGACTGCCCGGCACATCTGGCGACCGCAACAATATAGATCTAATGTGAGAGGTTGGTGCTTTAATGAATGAATTAAAGCTAAGAAACAAGACAGGCTAAGAATGGTATGGTTAAGTTAACACAAGAAGGCAACACTTAACCAATGTAACATGACAAGTGGTAGGGTTAAGTAACACAAGAGGGCAACACTTAACCAATGTAACATGACAAGTGGTAGGGTTAAGTAACACGAGAGGGAAACACTTAACCAATGTAACATGACAAGTAGTAGGGTTAAGTAACACAAGAGGGCAACACTTAACCAATGTAACATGACAAGTCGAAGGGTTAAGTAACACAAGAGGGCAACACTTAACCAATGTAACACGATAAGTGGTAGGGTTAAGTAAACACTTAACCAATGAACGAGTTGGGTTAAGTTAATGGGAAACTCTTAACCAATATAATATGATGAATGAATAGGGTCAAGTTAATAGGAAACACTTAACCAATTACAACGTGATAAATGAGAAGGGTTAAGTTAATAAGAAACACTTAACCAACATGATATGACGTGTGGATGGGTTAAGTTAACTTGAATGGATGGATAACACTTAGCCAATTTTGGGGGTATATGAATAGACCCTAGGAAACCCTGGTAACGGGGACCCATTTCAGCAGTAACCCACATGGATGTATCATGGTACCCTGAGCTAGGCAGGGTGGGGTATGATTACTGGGCTGATTATAAGCGGTCAAAATAGCGGCAGGGGGTGCAGCAGTGTAGTTACGACGGAGTATAGGCGTGCACGTGCTCCAACGTGGAAAAGCAGGCACTGGGCATTAGTAGTATACACTGTGCATCTAGAATTTGTGTCGGGTTGCTATCATAGGGATTGATACACCTTATGGTGGGACCAGCACAAGGTATCTACACGAAGAGAGGGCCGACTGACATAGACACAAGGAAAATTAATACAAGTAGGGAGCCGATCGATAGGGTAGTAAGGGTACATCTAACATCTTCATGGCAATTAGGCTGGTTGAGGTAAGATCCTCATACTAGATGTACACCTGAAGGCTACCACAATTGCGGGGTTGGATCACCTTATTTTATAACACAGGATACTAGTTGGGACACTAGTAGGGGATATGGATCCTTTTTCATAGGATACTAGTTGGCACACTAGTAGGGAATACGAATCGTTCATTAAAAGACACTCGTTAGGATGCTAGTTGGGTGGTGCAGAGAAAATGGGAAATCAGAGAATGAACTGAAGCGCATTCAGTGTATCTTACCTTGTCATATCTAACGATCATCATATGTTGTCTTGCTATGCTTATTATCATGGTTATGTCTGTTATTCAGTTTATTCATATCATGATCCTTTTACCTGTTTGCAAGCTGAATAATCACTGGACTTACCAGACTTATGTCTGACCCGTTTTCTTTCGCCTTCTTTTCTTCCGTCCCCCCCCCCCAGGTTCATCGGGAGGGAATACTACCACTTAGCTCAGTTTTATTCCCAAGCTCGAAGATAGGCGATGTATTGCTTTGGACTCTCTTTTCCACTGCTATGGCTGGCTGTTGCTTTATTAGGGAATATCATTGTCATTTTATTCTTCTTTATTTTGTTAAACAAGACAGATGCTTTGTTGTAATGGGTATTGGAAGACAATCTTTGTACAAGCTATTTTATCAAGCTGTTGTTTATCAATAAAGTAAAGTTTTATTTCTTTTCCTCTATTTAAATTTTGTCTGTTTTGTAATTTATCTGTTCTATACACTCATGACGCTCCACTGAAGTTAATGTATTCCCTTTGTGAGTGACCTTAACGGAGGTGGGGTGTTACACGTGGTATCAGAGCTGAAGGTTACCGGAACAAATAATGGATTTTGAAACCCGTTTTCAAAAGCATTTTTATAAAGAATTATTTTTAAAAACATGTTTTAAAGAAGCGTTTTTCAAGAGAAAGGAATTTTTTTAAAAAGGCATATTCCCCAAAGCTATATGCACTATCTTTCGATTCTCTATTTGAACCTCTTCTTCCTTTCTTTTCGCCATAGTTTCGTAGGCATACGACACATGTCGAGGGCAAAGTATTGCCCAACCTCCATCTGTAGCCGCAGTAGTTTCACCTGCGGCTAATCTTCTTTTCAAGCTTTGTAGGTTGCCATGCGATGGAGGTAGTTTCGAGAAACTTGTCAGCAAGCTACACAAGGATAGTAAGGATAAGAATAAGGGAGTTTGGGCTAAGGAGCACAAGCCCAAGGATAAGAAGCTTATTGATATGGCTTAATCCACGTAGAAGGAAAAGGTGAAAAGAAAGAGGCCAAAGTGGAAGAATCCCAAACAAGGATTGGAATATAAGAAGGGTGGAAGAAATAATAGATTCCACGACAAGAGGAAGTGTCGTTTATGTGGTATAGCGGGTTATTTAATTGTAGGAAGAAGAAGATAGGTGGTTGTTTTCAGTATGGTGAAGCAGGGCATCTTATCAAGGATTGCCGAACGACAAGGACAAGGGCAAATGAGATAATCTTCTAGCGGGCAACTGCATGCTCTCATTGCTAGTGTACCTAAGAGAGGTAGGAACGTTTCTGTTGAGAGTTTAGTTTTTCTTTTTAATCATCCTGTTAGAACTTTGTTTGATTCTGGTGCTTCACATTCTTTTCTATCTGCTTCCATAGTTAAGTCTCTGCACCTTAATACTTGTATAGTAGAGGATCCCATTATTGTCTCAAATCCAATTGGTGGTTCGGCTCGTTTATCTATGATTTGTTTGGATTTGGTAATATCAATAATAAGCATTGAGTTTAGATGTAATGCTTACGTTTTTGGTTTCATGGGCTATGGGTTGATTCTAGGGATGGATTGGTTATCCAGTAATGGTTCCGTTCTCGATTGTGGAGGGAGGGTAGTTAGTCTTTTGACTCGCCTCGGTAATACCCTCGAAATCTCGTGTAACCCTAAGGGTTCTGTCATGCTTAGTTACCTAGAATCTATTGATTCATCTGTTGATAATTTGTGATCCGCTAGAGTAGTCCATGAGTACACAGATGTTTATTTTAGGTTAGGGGTTTGCCCCCTAAAACGCGAGATAGACTTTCGCATATATCTAGTTGACAATGCAAAGCCAGTTGCATTACTGTACGACACATGACTCCAAGGAAAAGGAAGAGCTCAGTAAAAGAGTTACTTGAGAATGGGTTCATAATGCGGAGTATTTTTGAATGGGGTGCTCCAGTAATTTTTGCTACAAAGGCGGATGGTTCACTTCGCTTGTGCATAGATGATATTTTGGTTTTCTCTAAGAATGAGGAAGAACATGCTTTGCATTTAAGAGAAGTCATGGATACACTTCGAGCACATCAACTTAAGGCGAAGTTCTCCAAAATGTCATTTTTGGAGAGATGAAGTAAGGTTTCTAGGACATGTAGTCCAAAGAAGGGATAGCAGTAGAACCCGCAAAAGTAGTTGCGATGCAAGACTGAAAGGTCCCAAGGAATGCAACAGAAGTAAGAAGCTTTCTTGGACTAGCGGGTTAATATATGAAGTTCATTAAGAACTTTGCGAAGGTATTATCCCCACTTACTGGATTAACGAAGAAGAATCTAACCTTTTCTCAGGATATTGATCGTGATGTCGCTTTCCAACGATCAAAGAGAGGGCTCTTACAACGGCCCCAGTTTTGACTTTTACCTTACGGTAGTAAAAGGTTTACAGTATATACGGATGCATGCGGCCCGGGACTAGACGCCATTTTGATGTTAGAAGGAAAGGTAAGGTCGTAGCGGATGCCTTAAGAAGAAAAAGGTTGACTTCAAGTCCTCTTTATGTGAAAAGGAAAAGTTCAGAATACATATCAACCTTTGATTTTAAAAACCTTCGGTTAAGTTAGTAGTTGGCGTCGCTAGGAGTAAGACCTATGCTTTTGAATCAAATAGGGACTTCACAAAGAAAAGACTCTCAGATAGTTGACGCAATGGATAAGTTAAGTAGAGAAGAGACCTCTAATCACCTTAATAACAACACTTGGTAACATGGTTAGCATCTGTTTATTTTCAAGAGATAGTTCTTCCACATGGAATACCCTCTAGTGAATTTTGGAAGACTTTTTGGAAGACCTTTTGAGGAAATGTTAGAATGACACAGTAGAAGTGCCGAGTATACTAGAAGGAGAAGGGGTAGAACGAGAGGCGACAGTGAAATGAGTTCTAACTCATATTTTGAAAACAGAAATTAAGAAGCTACGCAATAGATAAGTTAAGACAGTCAGAGCACAATGGAGTGAAGCTCAAGAAGATAGGACTTAGAAGACTGAAGACTAGATACGCGCATCATACCCTTTTTGAGGGTATATCCTTGATCTCTCCCTTTTTCTGTAAAGTTTATTTGCATGTAGTCTTTATCTTTTAAGTATATCCTCTCGGTCCTATCCTCGATCCTTAGGTAGAAGCCAATGGATGTAAACATGTGTTTGAGACATGTTATGTTTGGTGGATGCAAGTGGATGTAAGTGGATGTAAGTGTTTGCTAGTGGTTGCTCGTGGATGCATATACACACAAATTAGGCACTAGATCGGCTCCGTCACTTCCATATTGCATATGCATGAGTGGATTTTTATATACATGGATTGAAACTTGATGTGTTGTCATATGGATGTTGCATTTGAATGTATGGTTGTGCACTCATATAAAAATGATATGTATCAATAGGGTTCTTTTGCATACATAATGGACGCATGGCACTATCATGAATTGCATTAAGGAGATCAACTGAATCAGTAGACCGCCTGATTTTGCTTTTGAGTAAGGACATATACACACACTATGCATATAATCATGAAAGCATTAGTGTAACACCCCACGTCCATTAATGTCACTCACAAAGGGAATGCATTAACTTCTATGGAGCGTTTTAAGTGCGTATAGAACAGAAACTTAACAACAAGACAGATAAAAACAGTACTTAAAATTTTAAAATTTTATTCATTGCAGCGGTAAACACATAAGTTTGATTACATCATCAAAAACCAGAGTCAAAGTACATAATATCCATCTTGACTAAATCAGAGTACATAAATTGAAAGACATAACCCCAACACAAAATAGCCATAAATAAGATAGGCTGAACTTTTACTTCAGCGGTCCAAGCAACTTCTAAAAGCAAGAGATACAGCTGTCCAAAATCAAGCTCCACTGGTGCTAGTTCCACCCTGAGCTTCTTGGGGGGGGGGAGGAATAAAAGAGGTGGAAACAAAGGGGGTCAGACATAAAGTCTGGCGAGTGCGATAACTTTAACAATATAATTATCAAAATAACTAAGCTAAGGCATAAGTTGGAAAATAAGGAAATGACTGTGAACAATTGGGTATGGTAGAGAAAACTAAAGGAAATAAGATGAACAAAGATAACGTTAAAGGCGCACCTAGTCACTATAAGATAATTACTACACTGCACCACACCAAACACCCTAAAAGTTGATCCCGCCTACAAAACTTTAATAATGATAATGGTAGTTTCGTGTACCCCTAGTTGCCTTCATAGGTGCCGCCTGCCCCTATCTCCACTAGGTGTACCCACTACCCCCATACGATCGGCTCCCTATCTTTTAGATACCCGTGCTGGTCCCACAGTGGGGTGTATCACTGCCCAAAGTGGCAACCTGATACCACCAAGTTGCACGGCTTATACCTACACGATGCAACAACGTCTTACCTACCAGCCCGGGCCCACACACGCACATGAACCCGTTGGACTTTCGTTGCCGCCGCTAACCCGTTTTGGCCTCTTACAGTCAAGCCCAGTATGTGTGTCCGGTCCCAGACTTGGGTCGAGCCCAGAAAGATACTTATGGTTTACTGGTTGAAACGGGCCCCCATTACTTGACACATGCTATCCACCTAAGCTTGGTCCCCTCTAGTACGTCCCACTTAACCCTCATCTTATTCATGTCCACTCACAAGTTTCAATTTTGGTTAAGTGTTTCTAATCGTATTTCACAAGCCATCCAAGGCACCCACTTAACCCCTATGTCCCACCACATGTTTATCTGGTTAAGTGTTTCTTAATTCCTTAAAACCGTAACCTTGTAAAGACCTCCCACATTAGACTGGCATTTGTGGCAGCTGGATTTGCCGGGCGGGTCCGGGCAGTCTTACACCACAAATGAGGCTAACCTCGTGTCTCTACAACTGTTACGCATTTAATTCATGCCCTTGACCTCTCACATTAGACTAGCATTTGAGGCTGTTGGATTTGCCGGGCGGGTCCGGGAGTCTTACACCACAAAAGAGCCTAATCTCGTGTCTTAGGCGATTAATTATACATAATTAATTATCCCCACAATTTGAATTAATTTCCCTATTCAAATTATCAATCAATTCCAAATTTAACTATGTCCATAATTGACTCAATTATGTCCATCTATTTATGGTATGCAAAATTATACCAATTAACATCACAAATTGATTTGATGCCATTTAAGGCATCTATGCCAATTCTCAATATTAAATCTTTTAGTATTATCCCTTCGCCCCACGTTGTACGTTCGTTCGTTTAATCGTGAAATATACGTTAGACTCGAATAGTCTAACTTATGGAATAAAGAGAAAACATCACAACATGCATAAAATAAAAACTAGATCTAAACATAAGGGGTGAACTTGCATGTGTGAATAAGGTTTTCCACCTAAAACTTGCATAGGCCAAAGTCACAAACTTGCACAAAACTACATATGTCGTAGATCTAAATCTAAAGGTGTAAACTTGTTTAGGTAATAGTCACAAACTTGCATAAACCATGTATGTCATAGATCTAATCATAAGGTGTAAACTTTTATAGGCAATAGTCACAAAGGTTCATACTCCAAATATATATATACTTGCATGTGTGATTTATGCAACATGAACTATGATGTAAACTTGCATCTAAACATGTAAAATAAGATCTACATGTAAACTAGCATGTAGAATTTTGTATACTAGCATATAACTCACACATGTCATAGCCTAACTTTAGATCCAATTTACACATAAAATAGATGTCATGAAACATGTGAGGTTGTATATAATTTTCATTAACTTGCATATGATCCATGTCTCAATTAACATCCTAACTTGTATGTAGAATTATCAAGTTAAACTTACATATGACTTAACATATGAATTAGTTCCACAAACAAAACCAAACTAGCATATGAAACATCATTATGAATTGATTGTACATAAGGCAATAATTAACATAGATTTACAAAATAGCATCATAGCTTTACAACATAGATAATAACATCACAGCTTTACAACATAGATAATAACATAACGGTCAATGATTCACAACATAACCCTATACTCCCAAATCATAACTCAACCAAATTAAATTGTTAATTATCTTATTAAAGAAATCGAACTCACAACTCAAAGAAGGTCTTGAGTTCTGGAATCTGAGTTCTGAAATTGGTTTAGCTCGC
Organism: Allium sativum; assembly: GCA_030737875.1. Classification (NCBI taxonomy): domain Eukaryota; kingdom Viridiplantae; phylum Streptophyta; class Magnoliopsida; order Asparagales; family Amaryllidaceae; genus Allium; species Allium sativum. Next base: position 577,251,770 of record CM060915.1, on the reverse strand, counting down.
CTTTGTAGTAGATTCGTTATTGCTTAGATTAGAGTTGAATTGAATTGAATTGATTAGCTTTTCTTCCTCTCTAATTGGTGGCAGCTACTCTAGGTTGCAAGGTGATAGCATGACGGCCATGATTTTAATTTTTATTTGATTTTAGGGTTTGAGTTTACACACGTTTTTATAGAATTTAGGATTAATTTAGGCCATCCGATCACCCTAGATTTAACCACAACCATTCAGTCAAGATAGGCTGACAAGTCAGCCCTAATGACTCAGCTAGGAGTCAGAAAATCGTCATCAACCAAATCTTCCCGGGGGGGGGGGGGGGGAGGTTGACCCCTTGGTCGACCTGTGTGGGTAGGTCGACCCCCAGGTTGACCTGGCCCTGGCGGAAATTTTCCCGCCTAGCCCATCTGAGTTTGAAATTTGAATTTTTGAAATCTGTTTTGAATTTTAGTGAAACTTTCGAAGGCCATAACTTCTTCATACGAAGTCCAATTCACGCAAACTCAGACTCTATCTCAACCAAAATTCCGAGACGAACACAATGGCACAACCCGTTTCCCTTAATTCTCACATCTGAGATTAATTATTCTTTAATTTGTGAACATTAATATTGAAAATTACGGGGTGTTACAATTAGAAATCTTTTTAAGGACAATGGATGCCTGTGATTGAATGGTTGAGTAGATGGATGTTGGATGGTAGGATATGCAATCTTCTTGACTTGAGGATTTCGGGGACGAAATCCTTTAAGTAGGGGGGAATGTAACACCCCGTAATTTTTAAAATAGGACATAAGAGATAATTAAAGAATAATTAATTATTAAAAGAAGAATTAGATAAAATGGGTTACGCCATTTGCGTTCATCTCGGAATTCTGCTTGAGATAGAGTCCGAGTTTGCGTAAAACGGATAACGTATGAAGGAGATATGGACGAACGAAGTTAGGTAGAAAAACCGGAAACATGCCAGAATACACTGGCGCACTTGTGAAGTGCGCCAGTACAAAAATGCACTGGCGCACTTGTGAAGTGCGCCAGTACAAAAATTCACTGGCGCACCTGCCAAGTGCGCCTATACCGAGGGCCATCCAACACAACATTCTGGAGTGTTCTGTGATGACGTGTCTTGTTCTGATTTGCTAGATGACCTGTCTTCGAGCTGTGTGACTCTGATGACTCCTAGGTTGATCTAAAGGCTAGAATTAATCCTAGACATCTATATATACGTGGCTAAACCTAAACCCTAACATCATAACCCTAAAACTGTGGTGCCATCATGATGTTTGTCTACAAGCTAGCCTAAGCCTCCATTCATCTACCCCAAACTAGAGAATCAAATTCAAACTAGGAATCAATTAAAAGAACTAGAGAATCAAACGCCTACAGCAAAGGATAGCTTTTCAAATTCAGAAATCAGATCCCAGAAATCAAGATCCGTCCTTTTGCAGTAAGTACAGTTATTGTTTAGATGTGAACACCTAATAAGAAATCATGACTGTTATAACTGGATCTAGAACTATGCCTAATTCTATTCGTGCCTATCCTTTTGTCAATTCTGAATTGCCTATGCCTGTGAAACTATTGTGATTGATGTAATGACACCTATCGTGCTTATGAGACTATGGTGATTGACATAATGAAACCTAACATGCCTATGAGACTGTTGGATTGACAAAATGGAACCTATCATGCCTATGGGACTGTTGTGATTGATTTATCATGTTGTACATCCTATGCCTATGAGACTATTGGACTGACACAATTGAACCACCATGCTGTATATGCAAATTACATGATAAGTTATGTTCATGCATGCTTACATGTTTAGATCCAAGCTAGTACCCATGTTTAAGATCTATATAAGTTCATGCTTATACAATTAGATCTATGCTAGTTCGCACGTTAATTGGATCTAATTTAAATGTATGATCACGTTTATGTGCTTAATTAAGTTTATATCATTATATCCCAAATTTATACTACACATATTGATCTATATTGTTTATGCCAGATGAAATATTACATGTCCCTTTCGTTTCCCTTTTGTTTATAAGTTAGGCTAATTTGCGAGCCTAACGTTCTATGTGAATTATGCGAACGAATAACGGGAGAGACGTTGGGAAAATATTAAACTACATGTTATTGGCATAGATTGGCTCATAATCATGTAAATGATTAGTAGCATGAAATGGTAGAATTTGTATACCTAGAATTATGGACATAATTTCGAGGGTAAATGGGGCATGACTTGAATTGACAAGACTGGTGGATAATTTACATATAAACATAAATTGTAAATATGTAAATTAATTAAAAGATGAATATGCCTAAACCAAGGTTAAATTGAGTTACGGTGTAAGACTGGCCGGAACCGCCTGGCACATCCAGCAACCGTAGCAATATAGATCTAATGAGAGAGGTTAGCGCATTAAGCCCAAAAACCTGAGGTTAGACTGAGTTGCGGTGTAAGACTGCCCGGAACCGCCCGGCACATCCACCGACCACAACAATATAGATCTAATGTGAGAGGTTGGTGCTTTAATGAATGAATTAAAGCTAAGAAATAAGACAGGCTAAGAATGGCAGGGTTAACTTAACACAAGAAGGCAACACTTAACGAATGTAACATGGCAAGTGGTAGGGTTAAGTAACACAAGAGGGCAACACTTAACCAATGTAACATGACAAGTGGTAGGGTTAAGTAGCATGAGAGAGCAACACTTAACCAATGTAACATGACAAGTAGTAGGGTAACACAAGAGGGCAACTCTTAACCAATGTAACGTGACAAGTCGAAGGGTTAAGTAACACAAGAGGGCAACACTTAACCAATGTAACATGACAAGTAGTAGGGTTAAGTTAACACTTAACCAATGAATGAGTGGGGTTAAGTTAATGGGAAACGCTTAACCAATATAATATGATGAATGAACATGGTTAAGTTAATAGGAAACACTTAACCAATTACAACGTGATGAATGAGAAGGGTTAAGTTAATAAGAAACACTTAACCAACATGACATGGCGTGTGGATGGGTTAAGTTAACTTGAATGGATGGATAACACTTAGCCAATTTGGGGGGGGGGGGGTATACAAATAGACCCTAGGAAACCCTAGTAACGGGGACCCATTTCAACAGTAACCCACATGGATGTATCACGGTACCCTGAGCTAGGCAGGGTGGGGCACGATTACTGGGCTGATTATAAGCGGTCAAAATAGCGGCAGGGGGTGCAGCAGTGTAGTTCCGACGGAGTATGAGCGTACATGTGATCCGGCGTGGAAAAGCAGGCACTGGGCATCAGTAGTATACATTGTGCATCTAGAATTTGTGTCGGGTTGCTATCATAGGTATTGATACACCTTATGGTAGGACCATCACAAGGTATCTACATGTAAGAGAGGGCCGACTGACACAGACACAAGGAAAATTAATACAAGTAGGGAGCTGATCGATAGAGTAGTAAGGGTACATCTAACATCTTCATGGAAATTAGGCTGGTTGAGGTAAGATCCTCATACTAGATGTACACCTGAAGGCTACCCCAATTGCGGGGTTGGGATCACCTTATTTTATAAAACAGGATACTAGTTGGGACACTAGTAGGGGATACGGATCCTTTTTCATAGGATACTAGTTGGGACACTAGTGGGGAATACAAATCGTTCATTAAAAGACACTAGTTAGGATGTTAGTTGGGTGGTGCAGAGAAAACGGGAAATCAGAGAAAGAACTGAAGTGCATTCAGTGTATCTTACTGTGTCATATCTAACGATCATCATTTGTTGTCTTGCTATGCTTATTATCATGGTTATGTCTGGTATTCAGTTTATTCATTTCATGATCCTTTTACCTGTTTACATGCTGAATAATCACTGGACTTACCAGACTTATGTCTGACTCGTTTTCTTTCGCCTTCTTTTCTTCCGTTTCTCTCCTCTCTCTCCCCCAGGTTCACAGAGATGGAATACTACCATTTTAGCTCAGTTTTCTTCCCAAGCTCGAAGATAGACGATGTATTGCTTTGGACTCTCTTTTCCATTGCTATGGCTGGCTCATGCTTTATTGGGGAATATCATTGTCATTTTATGCATCTTTATTTTGTTAAACAAGACAGATGCTTTGTTGTAATGGGTATTGGAAGACAATCTTTGTACAAGCTATTTTATCAAGCTGTTGTTTATCAATAAAGTAAAGTTTTATTTATTTTCCGCTATTTAAATTTTGACCGTTTTGTAATTTATCTGTTCTATACACTTATGACGCTCCACTGAAGTTAATGCATTCCCTTTGTGAGTGACCTTAACGGAGATGGGGTGTTATAGAAGGAGTTGTGATGAGGGTGTATTGCAGTGGTTCTTGCTAGCGCTGCCGATCGTTGATAAGAGGCGTATGTTATTGTTGTGGTTTGAATGTGGTGATGTTATGTTGTTTTTATCTGGTGATTGTGGTGATTTACAACTTTGGGTATGGTGATTCCGATTGTAGCAGGGAATTGTTGGGGAGACTGAAACACCCCACCTCTGTTAAGGTCACTCACAAAGGGAATGCCTTAACTTTGGTGGAGGTTTATAAGTAAAAGCCACAGATATACTCAAGACAGATATAAATGCACACATATTTTAAAACAGCGGAAACCAAACAGACATTTATTTCATCAATACATGTTCAAACAAAACATTCCATAATTGTCTAAAAATACTTCCAACATTACAACCTCATACTGTCTTGATTATTAAAGAAGCATAAAACTTAAATAAAGTGACAAAAATCCCCATAGTGATATCCAAAGCCATAATCCGAGCAAAAGAGATCCAAATCTTACATCTACGTTCTTGGAGCTTGTAAAGAGTCTGACTGAGCTGAGTTGTTTCCTCCCTGTGGACCTAGGGGGGGGGGACGAAAGAAAAGAAGACGAAAAGAAAATAGGGTCAGACATAAAGCCTGAGTAAATCTAGTAACTCTTCAGTATGTGAATAAGAAAAGGGCATGATAGATATAAACTGAAAATAGGAAAGTGTCACAAGCTAAGGAAGTATCGAATGTACTATCGCACCCGTACTATATCTCTGCACCTACTTGAGTTTATTCTAACTGGCACCCCATGGTGAGGGTGAAGTGATCCCCATTCTTATTAAAGATCGGCTCCTACTCGCGTTAACATGTGTCATACGGCCCCCAAGAATTGTAGATACCTATGCTGGTCCCACCATGGGGTGTATCAAGACCCATGGTGGCGGCCCCGACACAAATCCTAGAAGGCATAGGTTATACTACTGGTGTCCCCAGTGCCCTGGTTGTCTGCTCCGGAGTGTGTGCACGCCCGCACCCCGTTAGACCTGCACTGTGCACCCACCGCCGTCGTTTGACCACTTACAATCAGCCCAGTAATCGTGCCCCACCCTGCCTAGTTTCAGGGTACCGTTGATACCTAACTTTGGGTTACTGCTGAAACGGGTCCCTCGTTACCAGGATTTTCTAGTCAAACATGTTAAGTGGTTAAGTGTCTGTATTTACCTAACCCCACCCATCAATTCTTGTTAACATGTTGAATTTGGTTAAGTGTTATAGTTGACTTAACCCTACCATCTATCCTTAGCCTCTTAGGAGCACCAAACCACTCACATTAGACAGGTATTGCTACGGTTACTGGATGTGCCGGTCGGTTCCGGGCAGGTTTACACCGTAGCTCAGTCTAACCTCGGGTCCTTATAGGGCTCAATGCTTAACCAACCACATTGGATAGGTATTGTTGTGACTACTGGACAGCCGGGCGGGTCCGGGTGGGTTTACATCACAACTCAATCCAACCTCGGATTAAGCATATCGTGTTTTCTAAATTTACATATTTTATTACTTCTCAACTATATGTAAATGTCATATCTTTTATTTTTGGGTATTTCAATTCATACCGCTTATGTGTCATAATCATTGGCATGTGCCAAACATGCCAACATATATTTTCATATTTTACACCCAACGTTATTACCCCCGTTTGTTCGCAACGTTATAACATGTGTTGGGCTTGTCACAATTTAGCCCAACTTTATAAACGTGAGGAAAAGGGGAAATCATGAACATGTAATACATAAAGGTGTGTGGCACGTGAACTTGCAATTTGGCGATTCAACTAACATATAACATGGGTCATGTGAACTTGCATTCAAATCAAAGTATGACTAAGTAGGTGACATATGAAATGGCATAGTTTAGGCAAATACAAACTTGTGTTTAAACATGTTTAACTTGGCATAATATTGACCACAAAACTAGCATGTTATATTTTCATCAAAATGTACAATTTTATCATCTAATCATATAGCCTATTTCAACATGAACTTGCATAGTTTATGAAACCCAAACGATGTTTGATATAGAACCAATTATATTTTGCAAATAAACATGAACTTGCATAGTTTACGAAACATAGATCCAATTATACTTGCAAACATAGATCTAATTATACTTGCCAATAAACATAAGAATGATATCATAGGTTTTGGGTCATGTAGGCATAAAAGGTCTATAACATGTTCGTATAAATTCTAATTTACACTAAGGGAATATACATAGTCCATGCCATCAACATATACAAAAAGGGATCAATTCCTAGTTTTTGCCACAAACTTGCAAGTGCCATTGTTTTCATATACAATTGTTCAATAGGCTTGCATCAATCAATTTATGCCACAAACATCAATACACAAGTCATGATAGAACCATTACAATACACAAAAATTATAACAACACGATTCTATTTTCATTTACATCAAATCACATCACAGTTTTTATTCATATTCTGAAAGGTCATTATACTTACAACGAATGCAGAACCTTGAATTCTGGATTCTGAATTCTGAAATTGAGATGCGCTCCTTTGGGTAGACTAACGTTGCGTTGATGAATTTGACTAAACTTTAATCTTCTTCTAATTTGATTCGTCTCTTAGGCTTTTCTCTTGACGTCTATGTTCAATCCCTCCCTGGCAGCATGACGACTCCTTTCTTATTTTTTTATGTGAATTTCAGTTGAGACTTAGGGTGCTTTTATAGATTTTTAAATTGTTTTCAGCCGTCAGATGAAGACAGGAGGAATCCAGACCATACAAAGTTCAAAGAGCCAATCAAGAGGCGACACGTCAGCCTTAGTGACACACAGGGCCATAGAAATTCGAGCCAGAGCCAGACCTAGCCAGCCAGGTCGACCAGGCAGGTCGACACCCAGGTCGACTGCATGGTCGACCTAGGGGGACCAGGTCGACTGCCCAGTCGACCCTAGGGTCGACCTGGTCACTGGGCGGGAATTTTCCCGCCCAGCCCAGCTTGAGTTTGAATTTCGAAATTTGACTCCGAAACTGAGCTGTTTGAAATTTTGAATTTTATTCTGAAACTTCCGAAGGCCATAACTCCTTCATACGGAGTCCGATTCACGCAAACTCGGACTCTATCTCAAGCAGAATTCCGAGACGAACGCAATGGCGTGAGCCATTTCCCTTAATTCTTTCATTTAGAATTAGTTATACTTTAATTTGTGAATTTTACTGTTATGAAATACACGGGGTGTTACATTCTCCCCCCTTAAAAGGATTTCGTCCGCGAAATCTTTAAGTTAGGAAGAATGTATATCCTACCATCCAATCATCCATCTACTCAACCAACAAACACAGGTGTTCATTGTCCTTAAAGACTTCTAATGCTTCATGATCATATGCATAGTGTGTGTACATGTCCTTGTCTAATGCAGAAATCAGGCGGTCTACTGATTCAGTTGACCTCCTTAATGCCAATCATGTAAGTGTCATGAATCCATTATGTATGCAAATTTTTCCCTACTCATAATTCTATATGAGTGCACAACTATCCATACAAATGCGACAACCATAAGACAGCATATAAAATTTCAACCACATACAAACGAGAATACATATGTGCATATGCAATATGAAGTGACTGAGCCGATCTAAAACCTAGGATGTGTGTGTATATGCATCCACGAGCAACCACTAGCAATCACTTGCAACCATTTGCAGCCATCATCCATAACATGTTTTCAAACACATGTTTTCATCCATCTGTTTTCTACCTAAGGATTTAGGAAAAGGACCGAGGAGATATACCTAAAAAGATAGATAAAGCATAACTTAAGGAAAAAGAGAGATCAAAGATGTACCCTAAAAAAGAAGAGGGTAGGCAGCGCGTATTCTGTCCTCAGTTTCCCAAGTCGCGTCTTCCTCAGCGTCACTCCACTGAACTTTAACGAGTTTGACTTCGCGGTTGCGTAGCTTTTTCACTTCAGTTCCTAAGATGCGGGTTGGAACTTTCCTCACAGTTGCTTCACGTTCCACATAGGCTTCTTTTAGAATGCTAGGTTCCACCACTTCCGCAGACTCATGCAAACACTTCCGGAAGTGAGAAACATGAAAGACGTTGTGAACTCCGGCCAGTCTCTCGGGTAGCTCTAATCTATAGGACATCTTCCCAACCTTCTCGGTGATAGGAAACGGTCCTACAAATCTTGGTGCTAGTTTCCTGCGGATCCAAAGCGAACGACGTTCCTTAAAGGAGATACCTTAAGGAAAACCCTGTCCCCAACCTCAAACTCAAGGTCGGTCCTTCTTTTGTCGGCATAGGATTTCTGTCTGTCTTGGGCAGTCTTCATTCTCCTATGTATCAAGTCCACTTTCTCCAAAGTCTATCGAATCATGTCTGGCCCAAGTATAAGCTTATTTGCAGACTCCCACCAACAAGTTGGTGATTTGCACGTTCTTCCATACAAGGCTTCGAAGGGTGCCATACATATGGTAGCTTGGTAGCTGTTGTTGTAGGCAAATTCTACTAAAGGAAGGTGATACTCCCACGTCCCTCTAAAGTCAAGAACACAAAGTCTTAAAAGATCCTCCAAAACTCTATTCACCCTTTCCGTTTGGCCATCGGTTTGGGGGTGATAGGCCGTGCTCAAACATAACTGTGTGCCTACAGCTTCTTGCAGACTCCGCCAAAACTCACTTGTGAAGATAGGGTATCGGTCACTAACAATGCTGGAGGGTATCCCATGGAGTCGAACTATTTCCTTGAGATAAAGAGATGCTAGAGATGCGGCAGTCCTTCTACTCTTTATAGGTATAAAGTGGGCGCTTTTAGTAAGCCAATCCACTATTACCCAAATGCAAGTGTTGCCTCTTCTCGACCTAGGCAGTTCATCAATGAAGTCCATTGAAATGCTATCCCACTTCCACTGTGGGACCTCTAAAGGATGAAGTAGTCCTCCAGGCTTTTTCTGTTTCGCCTTGACCCGTTGGCAGGTCATGCACTTAGAAACGAAATATGCCACGTCTTGCTTCATGCCGCTCCAAAAGAAAGTCCTTTTTATATCCTTGTACATCTTATCACCGCCAGGGTGTATAGTCATCTTGGAATGGTGCGTTTCCTCGAGAACCTTCTTTGTCAACTCCCTTGCTTGTGGGACGCATAATCTTCCATCTCGCCTCAGCCAACCCTTATTATCGATGGCGTATCTACTGAGGTGACTAGAAGTCTCACCCCTAATAAGTTTATCAATCACATCAACAAGCTGAGGGTCTTCACGTTGTGCACCCCCTATTGAGTCCAAGAGAGTAGGGCGTACTTCGAGAGATGCTAGCAAACCTGGTACAAAATCCGAGGAGGGCCTAAAATTAAAACTGGCTATATACTCCAAGCTTTGCCTTTCTATGAAGAGTGGGCTTAGGGTCAGTTTATTTCGGCTCAACGCGTCTGCTACTACGTTGTCTTTGCCGGGAGTATAGGAAATTTCAAAGTCATACGAGGCAAGAAACTCCATCCATCTTTGCTGCCTTAAGTTAAGATCCTTCTGCGAGAAGAGATATTTCAACGATTTATGGTCAGTGTATAATTCGAACTTCTCACCTAGGAGATAATGGCGCCAAGACTTAAGCGCAAAGACGATGGCGACTAACTCAAGATCGTGGGTTGGGTAGTTCTTTTCATGAACTTTCAATTGTCTTCCGCCATAAGCTACTACCCTTCCTTCTTGCATTAGAACAGCTCCTAGTCCCGTTCCACATGCATCCGTGTATACTGTGAACATTTTGCTTCCATCTGGCAAGGTCAGAACTGGGGCTGTTGTGAGAGCCCTTTTTAATCGTTGGAAAGCAAACTCGCAGTCCAAATCCTAAGTGAACGCCAGATTCTTCTTTGTTAGCCTTGTGAGTGGGGCTGAGATTTTTGCGAAATCCCTAATAAACTTTCGGTAAAACCCGGCTAGCCCAAGAAAGCTTCGAACTTCGGTTGCATTTCTTGGTGTCTTCCAATCTTGCACTGCCACCACTTTTGCAGGGTCCACGGCCAACCCCTCTTTGGACACTATATGCCCCAGAAATCTTACCTTCTTTCTCCAAAAGTGGCACTTGGAGAATTTGGCTTTTAGCTGATGTGAACGGAGAGTTTCCATGATTTCTTTCAGATGTTGAGCATGCTCTTCCTCATTCTTTGAGAAGATTAAGATATTGTCTATGAAGACAACCACGAATTTGTTGAGGAATTCTCTGAACACCCTGCTTATAAGATCTACGAAATAAGTGGGTGCATTTGTCAAGCCGAAAGGCATGACAAGCCACTCGAAGAAACCATCTGGGGTTCTGAACGCCGTCTTATCAATGCTATCTTCAGCTACTCTTAGCTGATGGAACCCAGTTGCCAGATCAAGTTGGAAGAAGACCGACGCTCCTACAAGCTGATCAAACAAATCGTCGATTCGGGGAAGAGGTGGCCTATTTTTCTTGGTCAATTTGTTTAACTCCCTATAGTCGATGCAAAGGCGAAGCGAACCGTCCGCTTTGGTTGCGAACACCACTAGAGCACCCCATTCCGAAATGCTCCGTCTAATGAACCCCTTTTTGAGAAGTTCTTTCACCTGCTTGCTGAGATCCTTTCTCTCCTTTGGAGCCATGTGTCTGACAGGTAAAGCTACAGGCTTTGCATTATCCACAAGATATATGCGGAAGTCTATTTCCCGCCTCGGAGGTAAGCCTTTCACCTCCTCAAAGACATCTGGATTTTCCCGGACTACTCTAACTGATTGCAAATTCTCATCAGAAGCATCAAGCGACTCTTGATAACTAAGCATAATAGCATTCAAGGGATTACAAGAAATTTCTAGAGTGTTACCAAGCCGAGTCAAGAGTCTAACTACTCTTTTCTCACAATCAAGGATGGCCCCATTACTGGATAACCAGTCCATGCCTAAGATCAAACCATATCCCGAGAAGCCCAAGACAAAGGCATTACAACTAAACTCAACACTGAGAATAGAGATTTTCAAACCCAAACAAACCATTGACAAGTAAGCGGAGCCCCCAATTGGATTTGAAACTACTAAGGGATCTTCTACCATACTAGTATCTAGATGCAGAGATTCTACTAAGGCAGATGAAATAAAAGAGTGTGATGCGCCAGAGTCAAAAAGTGTACGAACTAGATGATCATAAAGATAGACTACACTTTCTACAAAAATATTACTACCTCGTTCCTGCTGAGGTGCCACTAGCGCATGAACCTGACCCCTTGAAGTGGATCCAACTTTCTGTCCCTGCCCTTTCTTCTTTGGACAGTCCTTAGCTTGGTGTCCAGTTTCTCCACAATGGAAGCAACCACCCATCTTCGCCTTCCTTTTCCGGCAGTCTTTTGATATATGGCCCACAATGCCACAGAAATTGCACCTTCTCTTCTCACGGGGCTTATTATTCTTTCCTCCTTTCTTGAAGTCTGTTTTCTTTGTTTGTAGACCCTCCTTCTTCTCTTCCACCTTAGTTTCTTTCTTGCCGTGGTCTTCCTCGTGTAGTAACGACATGTCCACCAAGCTTTCATAAGCCGCTCCTGTGGATACATGGGTCATCGCAAGGCTGTGTAGAGGCTCATTCAAACCTTTGACGAAGCGAAGCACCTTCTTGTGTTGGGTGTTTACTAAGTCTAGCCCAAATCTGGGCAGCTGATTAAACTGATTAACATACTCCCTGATTATCATACTTTCCTGTTTCAGAGTTAGGAACTTCTCTATTTGCAGGCTCCTTTCAGCTTGGGAGAGGAATTTCATCTCAAATCTTGTCCTGAAGTCTTCCCATGTTTCCACCGCCCTCTGAGCATTAGTAACTTCCCACCAATAGGAAGCTTCATCCTTAAGTAAGCACACCGCAAGTTGTATCTTTTGCCTGTCATCCACTCCAAAGATAACAAACAAATCCTGTCTCCTTTAGCCAGTTTCTTGCTCCTACAAAGGACTCTGTTCCATAAAAGTCTTTTCCACCCATAGCCTTGAAGTATCTACATGTTTTTGCGATGGCATTTCCACGAGGAGGAGGAGGAGGAACCGCGGCAACTGGAGGAGGGATGTCTGCTGGGCCCGCGCCATTGGCCCTTGCTTCTAAGTACCTCCTAAACCAGTCGGGAATCGACACTCCTTCTGGAAGGTTAAGGTCTCCAGACATGCTGAAACAGAAAGGAAAAATTCAAAACGAAGGATAAAGAAGGATAGATAGGGCACATGGCTTTGGGGGATTTTGTCTTTTTATAAATATAACACTTTTTCTATAAAAAATGCTTCTTTAAACTTTCTTTTTGAAAACAATTTCAAAAACTTTCATCTTGTATGGTAAACCTATGCTCTGATACCAAGTGAAACACCCCACCTCCGTTAAGGTCACTCACAAAGGGAATGCCTTAACTTTGGTGGAGGTTTATAAGTAAAAGCCACAGATATACTCAAAACAGATATAAATACACACATATTTTAAAACAGCGGAAACCAAACAGACTTTTATTTCATCAATACATGTTCAAACAAAACATTCCATAATTGTCTGAAAATACTTCCAACATTACAACCTCATACTGTCTTGATTATTGAAGAAGCATAAAACTTAAATAAAGTGACAAAAATCCCCATAGTGATATCCAAAGCCATAATCCGAGCAAAAGAGATCCAAATCATACATCTACGTTCTTGGAGCTTGTAAAGAGTCTGACTGAGCTGAGTTGTTTCCTCCCTGTGGACCGGGGGGGGGGGGGGGGACGAAAGAAAAGAAGACGAAAAGAAAATAGGGTCAGACATAAAGCCTGAGTAAATCTAGTAACTCTTCAGTATGTTAATAAGAAAAGGGCATGATAGATATAAACTGAAAATAGTAAAGTGTCACAAGCTAAGGAAGTATCGAATGTACTATCGCACCCGTACTATATCTCTGCACCTACTTGAGTTTATTCTAACTGGCACCCCATGGTGAGGGTGAAGTGATCCCCATTCTTATTAAAGATCGGCTCCTACTCGCGTTAACATGTGTCATACGGCCCTCAAGAATTATAGATACCTAAGTTGGTCCCACCATGGGGTCTATCAAGACCCATGGTGGCGGCCCCGACAAAAATCCTAGAAGGCATAGGTTATACTACTGGTGTCCCCAGTGCCCTGGTTGTCTGCTCCGGAGTGTGTGCACGCCCGCACCCCGTTAGACCTGCACTGTGCACCCACCGTCGTCGTTTGACCGCTTACAATCAGCCCAGTAATCGTGCCCCACCCTGCCTAGTTTCAGGGTACCGTTGATACCTAACTTTGGGTTACTGCTGAAACGGGTCCCTCGTTACCAGGATTTTCTAGCCAAACATGTTAAGTGGTTAAGTGTCTGTATTTACCTAACTCCACCCATCAATTCTTGTTAACATGTTGAATTTGGTTAAGTGTTATAGTTGACTTAACCCTACCATCTGTCCTTAGCCTCTTAGGAGCACCAGACCACTCACATTAGACAGGTATTGCTACGGTTACTGGATGTGCCGGTCGGTTCCGGGCAGGTTTACACCGTAGTTGTAACACCCTACCTCATCCAATGTCACTCTTGCAAGCACACTAGCTTTGGAGGGGCGTTAAACAAGGTAAACATGCATGCAGATATCACAAGACAGAACATATAAGTAAAACAGAGTAAATAAAGCAGCGGGTAAAAACTAACATTTCAAAACCGTAGTCAAGTTACATCAAAGTACTTGGTCATTATTTTTCCCACAAAACAAAGTCTAGAAACATAAACTGGAAATAACATAAAGTAACTATCCCCAAAGTAGAAGTAGTAAAGCCATCGCAAGCTCAAGTCCAAACCGTACATGAGCTATCCAGAAAAGCAGCTAAAGATCCAAGCTAGGTGCTAGTGTTCCCACCCTTAGAACCTGGGGGGGGGGGAAACGAAAGAAAAGAGGCGAAAGAAAATGGGTCAGTCAAAAGATTGGTAGGTCCTATCTACTATTAGTATAAAAACTAATAAAGTTAACTGGACATGTAAAACAGAGATGAAACATAGGATGATAACTGGCATGGTGAAAAAGTAACAAGATAGATCAAGTGTGGCATCGCATATACAAGGTTAATTTTTTTGCACCAAGTGTACTAGTATTCCAACCCATGTCAAGTATAAGCAAGAAGTGATCCCTTGGCCCAATCTTGGCCCCATATCACGAGATGACCTAAATCAAGGTCCAACTACATGGTCTAGTCGATCGGCTCCCTAAAAGCCTAACTCGTCAAGTGTCGGTGTCATACGGCCCAATCACGAAGTGTAGTCAAACTGTGCTAGGTCCACCCTAGGGTGTATTAAGCCCTAGGGTGCCAACCACGGACACAAATCAAGCACGCACAGTCCAAACCTACTGGTCCCCGTGTCTGCTTTTTCAACTCAGGACTATGTGCACGACCATAGTCCGCCTGAACCTACACCGGCGCACCTACTCAGCCGTCGTTTTGGTCGCTTACATGTTAGCCCAGTAATCGTGCCCCACCCTAGCCTAGTCCCTAGGGTATCATGATACAACCAAGAGGGTTACTGGTGAAAAGGACCACGTAACTAGGGTTTCTAATGGGTTAAGCGTGGTTAACCCTATCCAATCAAGTATCAAGTTGGTTAAGTGTACCCAAGGTTCATGACTTAACCCTATCAACCCATCGTGTTTAATTGGTTAAGTATTCAAGTGGTCCATGACTTAACCCTACCATGTGGCATTAATTAATTTAATGCACCCAACCTCTCACATTAGACCTTGTTGTGGTTACTAGTTAAGCCGGGCGGGTCCGGGTAGCTTTACACCACAACTTAGTCTAACCTCGGGTTTCAAGTGCGACATGACCAACTACTCACATTGGGTTCTATTGCTTGTAGCCACTAGTTAAGCCGGTCGGTTCCGGGTAGATTTATGCTACAAACTCAACCCAACCTCGAGTTGGCCATTCTCATGTTTTCTAGAAGTCATGTCCAAGTTCATGTTCATGTTTCAAGCATAATCACATGTCATATTTCGTGTCATCTTTTCAAGTCATGTTTTTATGTCATTTTAGTTTACCCATAACGTAACCCCATCGCATGTAAGTTCGCATAAACGCAAATAGATCTCAAAGAGGGAACTTAGAAGCATGACATAATTAATAAGGTTTGGCCACAAGTTAAACATGGTGGCATATGAGGCAAATGTGTTCATAAACTTGCATATTACATTATAAGCCTCAAAACATGCATGATATCAACTTTAGCAAAATAGGTGAAACATGGTCATAAATGACATAGGATGATAGCTAGTGATTCGCATATAACATCATATGCAAGATAACATAAGGGTTATGAGAGTTTCTATGTTGCTTTATGCAACATTTCAAATCAAAGCTCATAGCTTTCTATGCACAAAGTCAAGGTGATAGCTTTTCAAACATGCATAGAATAAATCTATGCATAACATGATAGAATCAAAGCACAAATCATATTTAGGCCCAAACTCAAACTTGCAACATGTCATATTTAACTTCATAGTTAGAATCTAAGAGTAGAATAGGGCTTACAATGCTATGAAGACTTATAAAATAAAATAAGATTGAGACGAAGCCACTAGCAACTCTAAAAACCCCCAAATAATAAGCTCCAATGAAAATCCTTGAGAAATAAGAAGAAGATCCTTGCTTTGATGAAGAAAGATTGAACTTTGGCCTTGAATCAAACTTAGAAACTCTCAAACAAGCTTAGAAACTCTCATATGAATGAAGATGGAGACTATGACAAGAGGGTAGAGGCCATGATTAAACATTTTGGCATAACCTAGTTGTAGGATTGATTTATGATGGTTTAGGCTAGGTATTAGGGTCCTTTTTATAGAAGTTTAGGTTAGTTTAGGCCATAGGATTAACCCTAATTCAGATCTGAGCCATTAAAATCCGTCACAAGCCCTAAAACATGTCTTGAGGAACAAGTCAGGTGCACCCAGGCCAAACTGGCCGAACCACCATGTCGACACCCGTGTCGACTGGGCAGTCGACACGGCCCTGGGTGTGTCGACACCCCAGTCGACATGGGGGTTGGCGGGAATCTTCCCGCCTGGCCTGTCTGGGTTGGATTTTGAATCTGTTTTTAAGTTTGAATTTTTCTGAAAACTTCTATGGGCCATAACTGGGTCATACGGACTCCGATTTTCGAAAACTCGGACTCTATTTCGCGTATTTTTCCGAGACGAACGCAATGGCTCAGCCCGTTTCCCTTGATTCAGATTTTATCATTTAATTCTTCCTTGATCTATGTTATAACATGTTATTAAAAATACGGGTTGTTACATTCTCCCCTCCTTAAAGGATTTCGTCTCCGAAATCTCTAAGTTAGGAAGAGCGTATCCTACCATTCATCATCCATCTACTCACAACATCATCCACAAGTAATTATTGTCCTTATCAAATTCTAAATGCTGAATGATCATATGCAAAGGTGTGTGTATATGTACTTATCTAATGCGAGAATCAGGCGGTTACTGATTCAGTAAACCTCCTTAATGCATATGTATGTTAGTGTAATGAGTCCATATGTATGCAAATTCCTAACATAACTCATAATCTCTACATGAGTGCACAGAACATCCATCCATATGCAACATCCACGTGATAGAATAACAAGTTTCATCCATGAATAAGTATGAGCACTCATGCCTATGCAACATGAAAGTGTGTGAGCCGATCTTAGTGCCTAACGTGTATCATGCATCCACGAGTATCCACTTGCAAACACTTGCAACCACTTGCAAACACTTGCAACCACTTGCAAACATCAAACATAACATGTTTCAAATACATGTTTCATCTAAAGGGTTTCTACCTAAGGTTCTCATGACAAGATTGACGAAGTTACAAGATAAACAGGATAAACATGGATAGAAAAAAGAAAGATATGCTAAAAAGGAAAAGAGATCGAAAATGTACCCTAAAAAAGAAATGGATAAAGCCCACGCATCTTCTCCTCGGTTTCCCAAGTTGCATCCTCTTCGGCTTCACTCCACTGAACCTTCACCAATTTGACTTCTCGATTCCTTAGCTTCTTGATCTCCGTTCCCAAGATACGAATCGGAGCTCTCCTCAAGGTTGCCTCTTTCTCTACCTCCACGTCTTCAAGAATGCTAGGTTCAACCACCTCAGCGGACTCATGTAGGCACTTCCGGAGATGCGAGACATGAAAGACATTATGCACTTCAGACAGCTTCTCGGGCAATTCCACCTTATAAGCCATCTTCCCAATTCTCTCTATGATAGGGAAGGGTCCTACAAACCTTGGTGCCAGCTTCCCAACTGCTCCAAAACGAACCACATTACGCAAAGGAGAAACCTTCACGAAAACCATATCTCCTACTTCGAATTCCAAATCTGTCCTTCGCTGGTCAGCATAGGATTTCTGTCTGTCTTGGGCCGTTTTCATCCGTCTTCTCACCAATTCAACTTTCTCGGATGTGTCCCGTATCATATCGGGCCTAAGTATAAGCTTATCCGTTGTCTCCCACCAACAAGATGGTGACCTACATGGCCTCCCATACAAAGCTTCAAATGGTGCCATCCCTATGCTAGCTTGATAGCTATTATTATAAGCAAACTCTACAAGAGGAAGGTGGTCTTCCCAAGTACCACCAAAGTCAAGAACACAAAGCCTCAAAAGATCTTCTAGCACTCTATTCACCCTTTCGGTTTGGCCAACTGTCTAGGGGTGATAGGCTATACTTAGATTCAATCGCGTACCCATCGCTTCTTGCAAACTATTCCAGAACTGGCTAGTGAAGATTGGGTCACGATCGCTAACTATGCTAGAAGGAACTCCATGCAATCGCACTATCTCTCGAAGATAAACGGATGTTAGCCATGATGCGGTCCTCTTGCTCTTCACCGGAATAAAGTGAGCACTCTTCGTAAGTCTATCAACTATGACCCATATGCTCGTATTCCCTTTCCTCGACCTAGGAAATCCATCCACAAAATCCATAGAGATACTTTCCCACTTCCATTGCGGGACCTCCAATGGATGCAATAGCCCACCGGGTTTCCTTGACTCGGCTTTCACTTGTTGGCATACCATGCACTTTGAAACATACTCTGCCACATCCTTCTTCATTCCAGCCCAAAAGAAAATGCACTTCATATCCCTATACATCTTATCTCCTCCAGGATGTATAGTCATCTTCGAGTGATGCGCTTCTTCGAGAACTTTATGCACCAAGTCTCCCACTTGTGGAACGCATAGTCTTCCATCACGCCTTAGCCAACCCTTGTCATCGATAGTATATCTAGCAAGGTGACTAGACGTCTCACCACGAATCAATGCGGGTCTTCCTTCTGCGAAGTCCCTACTTGATCAAGAAGTGTAGGTCTAAGCTCAAGATATGCTAACGAACCCGTCATCGACTCAACAGCCGTTGAGAGATCAAAGGTTGCCAAGAACTCTAGGCTCTTCATCTCAACAAACAAAGGACTCAAAGTCAACCTTCTTCTGCTTAGTGCATCTGCCACAACATTACCCTTGCCAGGGGTATAAGCTATCTCGAAGTCATATGATGCCAGGAATTCCATCCACCTTTGCTGCCTTAGATTCAGATCTTTCTGCGAGAAGAGGTACTTGAGCGACTTGTGATCAGTATACAACTCAAACCTTTCGCCTAGAAGATAGTGGCGCCAGGATTTGAGTGCAAAGACGATCGCCGCCAACTCCAAATCATGAGTGGGATAGTTCTTCTCATGAACTTTAAGTTGCCTACCCCCATAACATATCACTCTTCCTTCTTGCATCAGAACAACACCTAACCCCGTGCCACATTCATCGGTGTACACGGTAAACATCTTACCGCCATCGGGTAATGCCAAAACTGGAGTTGTGGTAAGGGTCCTCTTGAGCCTTTGAAAAGCAAGCTCACACTCTAAGTCCCATGCAAAGACTAAGTTCTTCTTCGTCAACTTAGTAAGAGGGGCTGAAATCTTAGCGAAGTCCTTAATGAACTTCCTATAGTAGCCTGCCAGACCAAGAAAGCTTCTTACTTCGGTTGCATTCTTAGGAGTCTTCCAGTCTTGAACTGCAACCACTTTCGCGGGATCCACAGCTATGCCTTGCTTAGAAACTATATGTCCAAGAAACCGAACTTCCCTTCTCCAAAAATGGCATTTGGAGAACTTGGCTTTCAACTGATGAGCTCTAATCGTATCCATCACTTCCTTGAGATGTCTAGCATGTTCTTCCTCATCCTTTGAGAAGATCAGAATATCATCCACGAAGACAACCACAAACTTGTTAAGGAACTCCCTGAACACCCTACTCATCAAATCTACGAAGTAGGCGGGTGCATTAATCAAACCGAATGGCATGACAAGCCATTCAAAGAATCCATCTGGAGTCCTAAACGCAGTCTTATCAATACTATCCTCAGCCACTCTAAGCTGATGGAATCCGGTGGCTAGATCGAGCTGAGTGAAAACAGAAGCACCAACAAGCTGGTCAAAGAGGTCATCTATCCTCGGTAACGGGTGCCTATTCTTCTTTGTCAGCTTGTTCAACTCTCGATAATCAACACATAGACGAAGCGAACCGTCCGCCTTAGTAGCGAACACCACAGGAGCACCCCATTCAGAAATGCTTCACCTAATAAAAATTTTCTCAAGCAACTCCTTGATTTGCTTACTGAGCTCTCTTCTTTCTCGCGGGGCCATGTGCCTAACGGGCATTGAAACTGGCTTGGCATTATCAACAAGATAAATGCGGAAATCTGTCTCTCATTTAGGGGGTAACCCCTTAACCTCTTCAAAGACATCAGGATATTCTCGGACCACCCTTACAGATTGCAGATCATCGATGGACGAGTCAAGAGATTCAAGATAACATAACATGACGGGATCCAGCGGGTTGCAAGAAATCTCTAGGGTATTACCGAGGCGAGTCATGAGCCTCACCTCCCTATGCTCACAATCGAGGATGGCTCCATAACTGGACAACCAATCCATGCCCAAAATCAACCCGTATCCCATGAACCTGAGAACATAAGCATTACATGTGAATTCTACGGTCAAGATAGAAATCCTCAAATCCATACAAATCATAGATAGATGGGCGGAACCCCCAATTGGATTTGAAACACTAACGGGATCCTCAACTAGACTAGTACTTAGGTGCAAACTTTCAACAATGTCAGAAGAAATAAAAGTATGCGATGCGCCAGAATCAAATAAAGTGCGAACAGGAAAATCAGAAATGTAAACAAGGCTTTCTACAGAAATACTACCTCGGTCCTGAACTGGAGCAGTGTTGAGAGCATGCACTTGCCCTCCAGAAGGTCCTGCACGCTGAGTCTGCCCTTGCCCTTGTCCTTGCTTCTTAGGGAAATCCTTGCTAAAGTGTCCAATCTCTCCACAATGAAAGCATTCGCCCAACTTCCTCTTCTTCTTCCTACAATCTTTGGCTATGTGCCCAAAAATCCCACAGAAGTTGCACTTTCTTGTGTCCTTTGCCTTGTTGTTGTTGGCCTTATTACCCTTGTTGTTCTTGTTGTTCTGATTGCTCTGATTTCCTCCCCACTTGGAGTCCGCCTTCTTGGTTTGAGTCTCATTAGGCTTGACTTCTTTCTTGCCATTCTTATCGTCTCCCTGAAGCAATGCCATGTCCACTAGGCTTTCAAAAGTGGCCCCCATGGGTATATGAGACATGGCTAAACCTTGTAATGGCTCATTCAACCCTCGTGCAAAGCGTAGAGCCTTCTTCTGGGGTGTATTAACCATGTCCAAACCGAATCGAGCAAGCTGGTTAAACTTATTCACATACTCCCTCACTATCATGTCCCCTCGTTTCAAAGATATAAACTTCTCCATTTGAAGATTTTCCTCAGCAGATGATAGGAACTTAAGCCCAAACCTCATCCTAAAGTCGGCCCAAGTCTCTATAGGCCTAGTAGCGTTGGTGACCTCCCACCAATAAGCAGCTTCCTCTTTCAATAGCCATACTGCCAACAGAACTTTTCTACGGTCTTCCACATCAAAGATGGCGAAGAGATCTTCAGTTTCTTTTAACCAATTTCTCGCCTCGACAAAAGTCTCCGTCCCAATAAAATTCTTGCCACCCATCGCCTTAAAGTCTTTGCAAACCTTTGTGAAATCCGCTTGTGGACGCTGAGGAGGAGGAGGAACCTCAGTTACGGTGGGAGTGTTTGCTAGGCCCACATCGTTGGCCCTAGCTTCCAAGTACCTCCGGAACCATCCGGGAATGGTTACTCCCTCGGGAAGGTTAAGATCGGCCATGCTAAAAAAAAGGGAAAAGATAGATTTAGAACGAGGAAACAAAGGATAGTGCTAATGGCTTTTTGGGGAATAGCCTTTTAAAATAAACTAGACTTTTCTTGGAAAATACTTAATTGGTTTTGAAAATAGTTTTTCAAAAGGGTTTTAAAACTTTTGTCCGGTCTAGTAAAACCTTATTCTCTGATACCAAATGTAACACCCTACATCAGCCAATGTCACTCTTGCAAGCACACTAGCTTTGGAGGGGCGTTAAACAAGGTAAACATGCATGCAGATATCATAAGACAGAACGTATAAGTAAAACAGAGTAAATAAAGCAGCGGGTAAAAACTAACATTTCAAAACCATAGTCAAGTTACATCAAAGTACTTGGTCATTATTTTTCCCACAAAACAAAGTCTAGAAACATAAACTGGAAATAACATAAAGTAACTATCCCCAAAGTAGAAGTAGTAAAGCCATCGCAAGCTCAAGTCCAAACCGTACATGAGCTATCCAGAAAAGCAGCTAAAGATCCAAGCTAGGTGCTAGTGTTCCCACCCTGAGAACCAAGGGGGGGGGGAACGAAAGAAAAGAGGCGAAAGAAAATGGGTCAGTCAAAAGACTGGTAAGTCCTATCTACTATTAGTATAAAAACTAATAAAGTTAACTGGACATGTAAAACAGAGATGAAACATAGGATGATAACTGGCATGGTGAAAAAGTAACAAGATAGATCAAGTGTGGCATCGCATATACAAGGTTAAGTTTTTTGCACCAAGTGTACTAGTATTCCAACCCATGTCAAGTATAAGCAAGAAGTGGTCCCTTGGCCCAATCTTGGCCCCATATCACGAGATGACCTAAATCAAGGTCCAACTACACGGTCTAGTCGATCGGCTCCCTAAAAGCCTAACTCGTCAAGTGTCGGTGTCATACGGCCTAATCACGAAGTGTAGTCAAACTGTGCTAGGTCCACCCTAGGGTGTATCAAGCCTTAGGGTGCCAACCACGGACACAAATCAAGCACGCACAGTCCAAACCTACTGGTGCCCATGTCTGCTTTTTCAACTTCGGACTATGTGCACGACCATAGTCCGTCTGAACCTACACCGGCGCACCTACTCAGCCGTCGTTTTGGTCGCTTACATGTCAGCCCAGTAATCGTGCCCCACCCTAGCCTAGTCCCTAGGGTATCATGATACAACCAAGGGGGTTACTGGTGAAAATGACCACGTAACTAGGGTTTCTAACGGGTTAAGCGTGGTTAACCCTATCCAATCAAGTATCAAGTTGGTTAAGTGTACCCAAGGTTCATGACTTAACCCTATCAACCCATCGTGTTTAATTGGTTAAGTATTCAAGTGGTCCATGACTTAACCCTACCATGTGGCATTAATTAATTTAATGCACCCAACCTCTCACATTAGACCTTGTTGTGGTTACTAGTTAAGCCGGGCGGGTCCGGGTAGCTTTACACCACAACTTAGTCTAACCTCGGGTTTCAAGTGCGACATGACCAACTACTCACATTGGGTCCTATTGCTTGTAGCCACTAGTTAAGCCGGTCGGTTTCGGGTAGATTTATGCTACAACTCAACCCAACCTCGAGTTGGCCATTCTCATGTTTTCTAGAAGTCATGTCCAAGTTCATGTTCATGTTTCAAGCATAATCACATGTCATATTTCGTGTCATCTTTTCAAGTCATGTTTTTATGTCATTTTAGTTTACCCATAACGTAACCCCATCGCATGTAAGTTCGCATAAACGCAAATAGATCTCAAAGAGGGAACTTAGAAGCATGACATAATTAATAAGGTTTGGCCACAAGTTAAACATGGTGGCATATGAGGCAAATGTGTTCATAAACTTGCATATTACATTATAAGCCTCAAAACATGCATGATATCAACTTTAGCAAAATAGGTGAAACATGGTCATAAATGACATAGGATGATAGCTAGTGATTCGCATATACCATCATATGCAAGATAACATAAGGGTTATGAGAGTTTCTATGTTGCTTTATGCAACATTTCAAAACAAAGCTCATAGCTTTCTATGCACAAAGTCAAGGTGATAGCTTTTCAAACATGCATAGAATAAATCTATGCATAACATGATAGAATCAAAGCACAAATCATATTTAGGCCAAAACTCAAACTTGCAACATGTCATATTTAACTTCATAGTTAGAATCTAAGAGTAGAATAGGGCTTACAATGCTATGAAGACTTATAAAATAAAATAAGATTGAGACGAAGCCACTAGCAACTCTAAAAACCCCCAAATAATAAGCTCCAATGAAAATCCTTGAGAAATAAGAAGAAGATCCTTGCTTTGATGAAGAAAGATTGAACTTTGGCCTTGAATCAAACTTAGAAACTCTCAAACAAGCTTAGAAACCCTCATATGAATGAAGATGGAGACTATGACAAGAGGGTGGAGGCCATGATTAAACATTTTGGCATAACCTAGTTGTTGGATTGATTTATGATGGTTTAGGCTAGGTATTAGGGTCCTTTTATAGAAGTTTAGGTTAGTTTAGGCCATAGGATTAACCCTGATTCAGATCTGAGCTATTAAAATCCGTCACAAGCCCTAAAACATGTCTTGTGGAACAAGTCAGGTGCACCCAGGCCAAACTGGACGAACCACCATGTCGACACCCGTGTCGAATGGGCAGTCGACATGGCCCTGGGTGTGTCGACACCCCAGTCGACATGGGGGTTGGCGGGAATCTTCTCGCCTGGCCTGTCTGGGTTGGATTTTGAATCTGTTTTTAAGTTTGAATTTTTCTGAAAACTTCTATGGGCCATAACTGGGTCATACGGACTCCGATTTTCGAAAACTCGGACTCTATTTCGCGTATTTTTCCGAGACGAACGCAATGGCGCAGCCTGTTTCCCTTGATTCAGATTTTATCATTTAATTCTGCCTTGATCTATGTAATAACATGTTATTAAAAATACGGGTTGTTACAGTAGCTCAGTCTAACCTCGGGTCCTTATAGGGCTCAATGCTTAACCACCCACATTGGATAGGTATTGTTGTGACTACTGGACAGTCGGGCGGGTCCGGGCAGGTTTACATCACAACTCAATCCAACCTCGGGTTAAGCATATCGTGTTTTCTAAATTTACATATTTTATTACTTCTCAACTATATGTAAATGTCATATCTTTTATTTTTGGGTATTTCAATTCATACCGCTTATGTGTCATAATCATTGGCATGTACCAAACATGCCAACATATATTTTCATATTTTACACCCAGCGTTATTACCCCCGTTTGTTCGCAACGTTATAACATGTGTTGGGCTTGTCACAATTTAGCCCAACTTTATAAACGTGAGGAAAAGGGGAAATCATGAACATGTAATACATAAAGGTGTGTGGCGCGTGAACTTGCAATTTGGCGATTCAACTAACATATAACGTGGGTCATGTGAACTTGCATTCAAATCAAAGTATGACTAAGTAGGTGACATATGAAATGGCATAGTTTAGGCAAATACAAACTTGTGTTTAAACATGTTTAACTTGGCATAATATTGACCACAAAATTAGCATGTTATATTTTCATCAAAATGTACAATTCTGTCATCTAATCATATAGCCTATTTCAACATGAACTTGCATAGTTTATGAAACCCAAACGATGTTTGATATAGAACCAATTATATTTTGAAAATAAACATGAACTTGCATAGTTTATGAAACATAGATCCAATTATACTTGCAAACATAGATCTAATTATACTTGCCAATAAACATAAGAATGATATCATAGGTTTTGGGTCATGTAGGCATAAAAGGTCTATAACATGTTCATATAAATTCTAATTTAGACTAAGGGAATATACATAGTCCATGCCATAAACATATACATAAAGGGATCAATTCCTAGTTTTTGCCACAAACTTGCAAGTGCCATTGTTTTCATATACAATTGTTCAATAGGCTTGCATCAATCAATTTATGCCACAAACATCAATACACAAGTCATGATAGAACCATTACAATACACAAAAATTATAACAACACGATTCTATTTTCATTTAAATCGAATCACATCACAGTTTTTATTCATATTCTGAAAGGTCACTATACTTACAACGAATGCATAACCTTGAATTCTGGATTCTGAATTCTGAAATTGAGATGCGCTCCTTTGGGTAGACTAACGTTGCGTTGATGAATTTGACTAAACTTTAATCTTCTTCTAATTTGATTCGTCTTTTAGGCTTTTCTCTTGACGGCTATGTTCAATCCCTCCCTGGCAGCATGACGACTCCTTTCTTATTTTTTTATGTGAATTTCAGTTGAGACGTAGGGTGCTTTTATAGATTTTTAAATTGTTTTGAGCCGTCAGATGAAGACAGGAGGAATCCAGACCATACAAAGTTCAAAGAGCCAATCAATAGGCGACACGTCAGCCCTAGTGACACACAGGGCCACAGAAATTCGAGCCAGAGCCAGACCTAGCCAGCCAGGTCGACCAGGCAGGTCGACTGGCAGGTCGACACCCAGGTCGACTGCATGGTCGACCTGGGGGGACCAGGTCGACTGCCCTGTCGACCCTAGGGTCGACCTGGTCACTGGGCGGGAATTTTCCCGCCCAGCCCAGCTTGAGTTTGAATTTCGAATTTTGAATCCGAAACTGAGCTGTTTGAAATTTTGAATTTTATTCTGAAACTTCCGAAGGCCATAACTCCTTCATACGGAGTCCAATTCACGCAAACTTGGACTCTATCTCAAGCAGAATTCCGAGACGAACACAATGGCGTGAGCCATTTCCCTTAATTCTTTCATTTAGAATTAGTTATACTTTAATTTGTGAATTTTACTGTTACAAAATACACGGGGTGTTACAGAGACGCTGCACTGGATGGAGAGATGAGTGATGGTGATGATGGGTTGATTGAGTTGTTAGAGAGTAACATTAGTTTGAAGATGTTTATTGTTCGTTTGATGCCTGTATCTATAACCCTATTTATTAGGAGGGCAATTGACGTTGATTGAAGGTCGTAGGTGGTATTGTAAGGTATGTTTGGAGGATGCAAACATATGCCGATTCATCCCTATTAATTTGGTTTTGTTTTCATTTGGTATGTTTGGGGGATGCAAACACATGCAAACTCATCCCATTATGGTTTATTTTGTTTTCTTTGTATGTTTGGGGGATGCAAACATACAAACACATCCGGGACTAGTTTTGTCATTTGGCCGCTCAGATTTTTTGCTTATCAATCAGATTAAAGATTGTTGATTTGCTGTTGAGTATTTCGTATTTGGTGCTTGGAGTTTGGTGTTACTCTCTAACAATATTGAAATGGTTGCTCGATCTTGGTAATCTTCAGTTTGTAGCTTCTATTTGGCAAACTCACGATTTTTCGCATCATGAGTTTGAGGGGGATTGTTAGAGATAAGGATAAAGATATGTTGCCTTTATTTGGTATTGTATTAATTTGGGGTTATATTTGGTATCATATTGATTTGGGTCAATATTTAGTATAGAATTATTTATTATAATTGACCCAAATATGCTCATCTAGAATGCTCTTTTAGATAAGGATAAACCATCTATAAATAGAGGCAAGATTTAGCATTGTAAATCAATCAAGCATCTTTTGTAATAATTAATCAAGTAATCAATAAAAATGTAGCCTTTCATGTTTTATAGTACTATCTCTCTCCTCTCAGAATCAAATTCTGATAGTTAGCAGTGTTCTGCTACTAAGAAGCACTAGATGTAGATGGATACAATAATATCTAAAGTTCAATAATTGACTGACTGGTTGCAGTTTTATGTTAGCAGCCAGGATGTTGATGGATATAACTATTGTTTTATTAATATAAATCTGAAAATTTGCCTTTCAACAATGTTAGATTGTTGTTTTCCTTTGATGATGGAGGTGATGATTGCTCAAGAAGAAATTAAGCAATAGTACTATTACGTAACGTATGATATATATGAACAATTAATATTGTAATATTATTGCGGTGAAGTTGAAATGTATTGTACTATTATTTCGGCCACTACTATTGAACTTGGAGTGCACGATAATATTATTTTTGTTGTTGCAACTGTTTGACTTTTAAGTTTGTAATATATTGTTGAACTTTAAAATTAGTTTGTTGTTAAATTTGGTCTTTATGTTGAATTTATTGTAATTTTTCAGTTTACTGATATTTCTTTTGTGGTATTATGTCAAATCTATAAATGTTTGTATTGAATATGAACTACCAAAGGAGGAGGAAAACCCAAGTTTTTATTAAATAATGTCAATTAGCAACGGCTAAAAGTCGTTGCAAATTGAAAAATTGCAAAGGGTAATGGTCGTTGCAAATTAAAAAATAGCAATGGGTGAAGGCCGTTGCAAAAACAAAAAATTGCAATGGCTCTAGGCCATTGCAAAATTTTAGCAACTCCTGATTTCGCAATGGCTTAGAGCCGTTGCAAAATCAATTTGCAACGGCTTAAAGCCATTGCAAATTACCGTTTTTGGTGTAGTGTAATAAAATGGTACATCTTATTTTTGGTATTATACTTTCTAATTCTACTACGTGAGATTTTCGTAACGCAATGCCTATTTATTATTCTATGCAAATGCAATTTCTTATAGGAACCAATGACCCATTTAAAGTGGCTTTAAGTTTCGATGGGCCTTTTCTAGGTCGAAATTTAGGCCCATTTCGGGCGGGTTGTTACATTTGATATCAGAGCCTAGGTTACCCAATTATAGGAGAATAATGCGTGTGAGAGACGTATTTGTATTTTGAAAAAGCTTTTTCAAACTATAGATACGATATATACTTACCCCAATAATCATACGCATCTATACTAGGCAACTTTATTGTTTTCTTCCCTTTTTCAGCTTAAATACTATCTTGGAGTATCCGCTGAAGGAATTTTCCTTTCCTTTTAACATTGTGGAATGGCTGATAATCTTTCCGAATAGGGAAACCAGGCGAGGCCTCGGTATTTTCTAGAATGGTTCCAACAGTATCTTCGTACCGTGGAACAAGTTCCTGTTGCTAATCTCTCCTCAGCGGTGCCTGCAGCTCCTGCCGCTGAGGTAGCCTCTGATTTTTCTCAATTCTTTAAGAGCTTCGCAAATCTTGGTGGGAAATCATTCTCAGGAACGGAGGGTTCTATTAGCGCCCAAACTTGGATAACCCACTGCGAAAGGATTTTTGAAGCCACCGGATGGACAGACGAAGTAAAAAGGTGAACTGAGGCCTGGCACTTAAAAGAAGGAGCCCTTGAATGGTGGAACTTAGTATGTAGGGAGAATGAGGGCCGTGCATTTACATGGTCCAATTTTAAAGCCCGTTTCGAAGCAAAGTTTTTTCCAAAAGATGAGATGACGATCTAGTTGGAGAAATTTATCCATCTCAAGCAAGGAAGTTTAAGTCCACAATAGTATGTGGCCAAGTTCATTGAGTTAAGTAAGTTTGGTAGAAATTAGTGGATACCCAGATGAACAAAGCCTTGAGATTTGTTAAGGGATTAAACTCCCCATTAAAGAACACTTTGTTATCACAAGTAACATTTGGAGAAACCCTTGAAACCTTAGTGGATATGGCTATTCTATGCACAAATGAAGGCTATAGGGAGAATAAGGATGGTGAGAAGGGAGAAGGAAGTTTTACTAAAAATAAGAAGGTGTGGTGGAAGAATAAGAAGAAAGGGGTAAAATTCAAAAAGGAAGCTAAGACTTGTACGAGGTGCAACCGCAAGGGGCATGAGGAAAAGGATTGCAGGGTTTCTTTGGCAAAGAAAAATTTAAAGGGAAGTATTCCAACTGTCACGAGGAATGACACATGTCTAAAGACTGTCCAAAGCCTAAAGTTATTCGGAACAACCAGAATTATGCATTGGAGGCAACATCAATACAGAGCCGACCTCTAAGATCCAAGGTCAACTCGTACTTGAATGTATAACTTTTGTTTCAGGAATTTCTATATACACTTTGTTCGATTCAGGAGCAACCCATTCTTTTATCTCTAAGAAGCTAGTTAATTTGTTAAACCTTCCTTATCTATCTGTAGTAATCTGATAGAGGTGGCCAACCCTATCGGAGGAGCTAAGTATCTTGAGTTGATATGCAAAGATGTAGTATTGGATATCGACGATGCTGAATTCCTTTGCAAAGCATATGCGTTGAATTTTATGGGGTATGACCTTATCCTAGGTATGGATTAGTGATCATTTTATAGGGCCGTCCTAGATTACGACAAGAGAATTGTTCGTCTTAGAAGCCGAGGAGGATGTAGTCTGAGTATTCCTTGTAATGTTAAGAACAAAGATAAGGCCTTATTATATTCCTTATCACCTAGTTTAGAAGGACCATCTTCGGTTCTCATAGTATGTGAGTCTTTGGACGTCTTTGAGGAAGTCACAGGACTTCCACCCCATAGAGAAATCTCTTTTCGTATTGACCTAGAGAAGGACGCTATCCCAGTAGCTTTACCCTTAAGGCATATGGCGCCTAAAGAAAGAAGGGAATTGGATAAGAAGATTTTAGAGCTACTACAGAAAGGCTTCATTTGGTGAAGTACCTCTGAATGGGGTGCACCTATTAAGTTTTCCACCAAAGCTGGCGGATCTCTAAGACTTTGTGTGGATTATAGGGAGCTTAATAAGTTGACCAAGAAGAATAGGTACCCCTTACCTAGAATTGATGATATATTTGACCACTTGGGAGGAGCCGAGTATTTTCCCAATTAGACCTTGCCACTGGATTCCACCAGTTGAGAATTTCGGAGGACAGTAAAGATAAGACCGCATTTAGGACACTGGATGGACTATTCCAATGGGAAGTTATGCCCTTCGGACTGACGAATGCACCCACCTTCTTTGTTGACCTCATGGATAGAGTGTTTAGGGGATTCTAAATAAAATTGTGGTAGTTTTCGTAGATGATATCCTTATGTTTTCAAAATACCATAAAGATCATGAAAGTCACTTAAGACAGGTTCTAGGGATACTAAGAAGGAACCAATTGAAAGCAATATTTTCGAAGTGCCATTCTGGAGGGAATAAGTTAGATTTTTGGGAAATATTGTGTCGAGCGAAGTCTTGGCAGTAGACCACGCGAATCGAGGCAATTAAGGAATGGAGGATATCTCGAAATGCTATGGATGTGAGGAGCTTCCTTGGATTGGCCGGGTATTATCGGAAATTCATTAAAGACTTCGCAAAGATTTCTACTCCTTTAACTCAACTATTAAAGAAGAATTTGGTATTTTCTTGGAGTAATAAGAGTGATATATCCTTTAAGAAATTAAAGGAAGTATTAACTAGTGCGCCAGTTCTTATTATACCTGATGGTTCGAAATTGTTAACACTTTACACTGACGCATGCGGAACCGGTTTAGGAGTGGTTCTTATGCAAGAAGGAAGGGTTGTTGCTTATGCTAGTAGACAACTCAAGGACCCAGTGAAGAGGTACCCAGTTCACGACCTAGAGTCATCCGCAGTAGTGTTTTCCCTGAAAATCTGGAGGCATTATCATTTAGGGGAGAGTTTGAACGTTTTACCGACCATAAATCCCTAAAGTATTTATTCTCTCAACGCGACCTGAATTTGAGACATCAACGGTGGATGGAATATATTGCCTCTTTTGGTTTCTTGATCCAGTCTACCCTAGGAAAAGAGAATGTTGTGGCATATGCGTTAAGTATAAAACATGCATCCCTGAATGCAATCTTGGAATGGAAACAGTTAGAGTTTCTCTCTAATTTTAACTTGCAACCCTCTCTAGTAACTTCTAATACTTTTCTTGGAGCTATGATCTTTAGACCCACTCTAAAGGATAGGATTCGAAGTATGCAAGACCTTGACGAAGAAATAAGGGACTTGAAAGAGAAAGTGGGAAAGTAGGAGGCCTTACCCCCATTCGATTAGGTATTCGTTAGGCAACGATGGAAGCTTACTTAGGGATGGACGACTTTACGCCCCTAGAAATGAAAGGTTGAGGAAAGAAATTCTAGAGGAGTGTCATAGGTCAATGATGACCATACACCCCCGTGGAGATAAAACGTATAGAGATATGAAGAGAAATCTCCATTGGAAAGGGATGAAAAATGGACGTAGCTGAGTTCATAGCTAAATGTTTAACATGCCAGAAAGTAAAAGCAGAGCAAGGAAAACCCAGAGAATTACTATTATCATTAGAGATTCCCATATGGAAATGGGAACATATTTCCATGGATTTTTTTGATGGACTTCCCAAGAGCCAAAAGGGAAATGAGGCTATTTGGGTTGTGGTAGACCATTTGACCCAGAGTGCCCATTTTATACCAATCAAAAAGACTTGGACTGCAACCTCACTTACCCCAATTATATGTCAAAGAAATAGCCAGATTACATGGTATCTCATCCATTATCATGAGTGATAGAGACCCCTTATTCACGAGTGAATTTTGGAGAAGCTTACAAGCAGCACTGGGAACGACCCTCAACTTAAGTATAACATATCACCCGCAAACCGATAGCCAGACAAAAAGAGTAAATCGGATCTTGGAAGACTTACTCAGAGCTTGCAATATCAACTTTAGAGGAGTATGGGAGAAGCATCTACTGCTCGTAGAGTTTACATATAACAATAGTTTTCAAGAGACGATTTGTATGACTCCTTTTGAAGAGCTGTATGGGAGGTCATGCAAATCGCCAACTTGTTAGTGGGAAACTACCGATAAGGTTCTACGGACCAGACTTCGTCCATGATTCCACGGAGAAGATTTCCTTGATTAGGCAGAGAATGAAAGCAACCCAAGATCGTCAGAAATCATATGCCGATAAGCGAAGGAGGGAACTTGAGTTCAAGATTGGAGACTTGATATTCGTAAAGGTATCCCTTCTCAAGAAGACTTATCGATTTGGAAAGACTGGGAAGTTGGATCTCAGATTTATTGGGCCTTTTCACATCATCGAGAAGATAAGTTCTTCGGCCTATCAAGTGGATCTCCCAGAATGTCTATCGGGGATCCATAATGTTTTTCATGTATCTCATTTAAGGAAATGCATACACGATTCTGCTATCAGACTCGAGCTTGATGATATTGGGGACGTAGGAAAACTCAAGTTGGAGTCCAGGGTTCCCCATGCCACTACAAATATTGTAGAGCATGTAATAAAGAGACTCCATAATAAAACCATTCACCTCGTCGGAGTACAGTGGGGAAATGATCCAACGGAAAGCACATGAGAGACCAAGGATAAGATGAGACAGACTCGCCCAGAGCTTTTCTCGGATAACTTTTCCTTTAAATTACGTTTATGGATGCATTGTGTTTGCTAAATTGGATGTTAGGAAATGCATGCAACACAATTACACAACGCACTCATATAGAAATATATGCATAATAGGATGTTTTGCATATATATGGCATCATTTATTACACATATATGCAAAAATTGAGCTCACTTTAGTAAGTCTGCAGTTCATAATCACTGCGAGTAATGGATGTTTATGTATGAATTAAAAATAACATGGGTGTACAACATGGATGTGTAGAGTGAGTTGTGTTTTTCTCCCCTTCAAACGGATTTCAGGACGAAATCTATTTTGGGGGGGGGGAGGGAGGAGAATGTAACACCCCGTAAAATATACCTAAAAATATAAATAATAAGAATAAGAAATTAAATAATAAATTATAAAAGGCTAAAAAGTGAAAATTTGAAGCTTTACGAATTTGGCTACGAAAATCTTTTATTTGGATTCATGGCGAAATTTTGATTTGTTTTCATATATGATATGTTGAAAACGGTGCTCGTATGAAGAAATTACAGTTCAATGAAATCAGACGGTAAACATATATATATGTATGTATGTATGTATGTATATATATATATATGTGTGTGTGTGTGTGTGTGTCTGTTTGTGTGTGTGTGTGTATGTGTGTGTGTGTGGTTTAATTAATAATATATATATCTAAGGGATAAACAAATTGGATATGAATAATATTCTCCTAGATAAATTTGAATTTCAAATGAGAAGATAAGGATAAGGGGACAAGAATAATATGAATAAGGAAGGAAATAAACAAATTGAATAACATTACATATAATTAATATTTTCAGCTAGCACTTATTAGGAAAAACAAGGACCAAGGGGTCGACCACCCCTAGAAGGGGTGTCGACTGCCCTTCAAGGGGGAGGTCGACCGACCGATTAGCGCTGCAAATGCCCAATAACGTTGGGTTTGGGTTAGGTTCTTGGATTAATTTATATAAACGAACAACAAGGATTAAATCTTAGTAATCATATGGTTCTTGCTTACAGAAGCACCAATAAATAACCCTCTAGACTACATATCTAAACCTAGCGACTCTCTCTATTTGTGCCTCCACTCTACCTCCATTGATTCTAGAGAAACTTAAAAATAGGTTTTCTTCTTCTTCTTCTCCTACAAACCTATTCTTCTTTCTCTAATATTTTTCTATAGAATTGAGATTAGAATATGGATCTGGAATCACATGATATATATATATATATATATATAAGAATTTTAATCATTTGATTCTTATGTATGTAGATCTCTAGGGATTGGAGTTCACATCAAATAGGCACAACAACATCAGATCTACGGCATTTCCAATCACTGTGAGTGGAATTAGTATTTACTTAGGCATATTCTACATTTACAGATGACTATATGGAATTGTATGCCTAAGGAGACTTGGTATGACGACAATATCAAACTACAAAACCCACAAATCTCCTATTTTTGTGTATTTCGTAAGAATTGTCAATTTATATTGGGTTTTTGTTGCTTAAGTAGCAGATGAAGAGCAATTGGGTGATGTACTTTTATTTTATTTGGTTTGTCCTTTTTATCTAAATCTTTGATTGTAATTTAAAAAAGGTTTAGATTTGATTAGATTTATTATTTGAATAGGTTTGGGTTTCTTTTTTAATTAGATAATCCGAATGTGTTTTGATTTGAACCCAATCAAATATGATCGTTTTTATGTACAACATATGAAGGGATAAATTAGATAAATAAAGGTTTATGCATATGTGTGTATATATTTACCTACATGTATATATGTGGATATATGATAAAAGAAATTACACCATATTCTTGGTTCATTACTAGAGTTATCCTTACAAGCCAGGATGCAAGTTGTAATCGTATGTTGTATTTTCCCATTACTGCTATATGTAATTATGCAATTATGCTATTATGTCATGAATTTGGCGGTCGAATATGGAAATTAACTTATATGCCTTGAATTGTAGACTGTTGACAATTTTACCTCATTAAAACATTCTCTCGTTCATACAAAAACTAGAGTTATTTATACATGCTAAATATTCTACTTATATAATGTAAGTAAGGAAATTAACGTAATAATTATGTAGTAAATGCTATTAAGATAAGATTTGAATTTGAAATGTCCCCATATAAATTGTCGTTTGTGCATGTGTATGAATAACTTACCTATATATTAAATATTGACACATAGACCTGAGGTTAGCTGCCATTTGTGGTATAAGTCTGCTCGGAACCGATTGACAAATCCAGCAACCACAAGTGGGTTCGGCTATTGTGAGAGGTGTGGGTGTCATGGGCCATTCAAGTTTAGTACACTAGGACATGAGGTTAAACCACTTGTAGTAGAAGTCTGCCTGAACCTCCCGGCATATCCAACATCTACAGGTAGACGGTTTAATGTGAGAGGTCTGGTGTATATATAAAAATATAAATATATAAACCTATTGTGTGTGAAGATATGTAGGTTTACTACACCTTGGGTAGGTCTTAAGTTGTTGACTCTTTTCTTATCTAGCTTGGGACATAAATGGCTAGGATTAGGATCCCTTCCGAAGGTTTATTACTTGGAAAGTTTAAAAAGTCATGGGACCCACCCTTATTAGATTCGAAGTAAGTCTATAGGTCCTCCTTCTCTGAAAGTGATTAGGTATAGCAGTAACGGAGTAGGGTAGTTCACGGGGATGTCCACTTCCTCTAGGAGCATGTAAGGGCCAACCTAGGAACAGACTTGGTTTATGTGATACGTAGCATGCTATTTAATCCACCAATTTTCTAAAGGAAGTCTTAAGTGGCATAGGTGTTCTACCGTAATATCAGTTAAGTAGTAACATGCGACGTCCACCGGAGGGTTCTTAAATGGTTATATGCGGGCCTACCTTAAAACCGGTATTAATTGGCGAGGTACTACTTCTCATATTACTTGTGAGAATATAGACTTAAGAACGACGATGTTTTAGGATAGGGTCTTAAGTGTCTTGGTTCCGCCTCTGGGTCATAAGAGATCATAAGAATTGACCTTTATTAATAAGTATGGTCCATAAGTGACCAAGAATCCCCACCTCGTTGGATCTTTACCCTAAATGCACTAATGGAGGTATTAAGTGATTGACTTGGATATCCACCTCATTGGCTAGATACTTTGTGTTCATATGGATGTTTGTGTGTTGCGTAAACATACCTTAATATGTATAACCTGCTAAATTTAGGGTATGGTCTTTAAGTAAATGCTATATTTCAGTCACAGGACTTTATGTTTTGACCCCTCTCCTTAACATATCCAACAGATTAGTCGGTGGGGTAGATTCAACGAATGAAGCAGTGATGGAGACTGAAGACGATAATGGATATACTATGCTATTATTAGTTATCATTCTTGTATTGCTTATGGAAACTTTAAATGACGAGTTTATTGATGTACCTATGAAATAATTGTATCTTGACAATCTATGTTGGAATTCTGTGGATTTTTAAAAAAATGGTACATATTATTTTTGGTATTATACTTTCTCATTCCGCTATGTGAAATTTCCATAACGCAATGTCTATCTATTATTCTATGCAAATGTAATTCCTTATAGGAACCAACGACCCGTTTAGAGTGGCTCTAAGTTTCAATGGGTCTTTTCTGGATGGAAATTTAGGCTCACTCTTGGCGGGTTGTTACAAGTATCACATACCATTGCATGGACGATGTTATAGGAAGAGTGTCCAAACCAACAAACAGTAATAGCTTGCACCACAAAGAGAAAATCAAGTTGCACTCAAAATAAATTTCTCTAACTGTTTCCTCGCAAACTTCACAAAACAAGCAATTTGCATTTACAAGCATACCCATCTGGCAGAGCTTCTGCTTAGATAACAAAGCACCATGCAATGCTTTCCAAAACATACAATTGTCCTTAAGCAAGGCTGCAGAGTTCTATACAAGTTTGAACCATAAACAAAAAGACATTGAATCAAACCCATAAGCAAGGCATAAACACTCTTGATGCTATGAGCAACCCCACTCCAAGATATTTTCTCACGCACAGAATACGTTGCACAATGAGTAAGGCTATCCCATTAAGATCTAAAGGCAAAGTTCGAGAAGACGGGAAGGGAAACATTGTCATTAACCAGGAAGAAAGAGACAGAGGCATTTCTATGTACCCTAGTTTGGGTGATGTGTTCATGCAACATTATCTTAGAGAGGATTACCCCCTTCGCGATCCACGGATCATCCCAGAAGCTGAACTTATCTGTAAGACAAATATTATATTGAATGTAGGGAAGAAACTTTACATGTAAATAAACTTCTCCACATCCAACTACTATTTGATGGTATGTCCATGATCCAAAATTTCTGATTTTTGACATTATATTTCCAACACCAATCCACCCATAAACTCTCCTTTCTCGCAATGAAATTGTTAAAATGTGAACTAACCGTAGCTTGATTCCATTTCGGTAGGCATAACAATCGTAATTGAAACACCCCACCCTCCATTAAGGTCACTCACAAAGGGAATGCCTTAACTTTGGTGGAGGTTTATAGGTAAAAGTCACAGATAAAACACAAGACAGATATAAACACATATATATAAGCAGCGGAAAACAACATACTTTTTATTTCATAAAATACTTGTTCATACAAAACACTTCCATAACTGTCACATAATACTTCCAAAACATTACATCATCATCTCTGTCTTAGTTATTAAATAAAGAAGCATAAAACATAATTAAAACTGCATAAATCCCCATGATTGTATCCAACAGCCATAGCCAAAGCAAGAGAGTCCAAACCGTACATCTACTATCTTGAAGCTTGTAAAGAGTCTGACTAAGCTGAGTTGTTTCCTCCCTGTGGACTTGGGGGGGGGGGAACCGAAGAAAAGAAGACGAAAGAAAATAGGGTCAGACATAAAGCCTGGTAAGTCTAGTGACTCTTCAGTATGTGAATAAGAATAAGAGCATGATATTTATAAAATGGAAATAGGAAAGTATCATAAACTAAGATAAAGCAGTTTGAATCGAATAAACTATCGCACCCCACACTATATCTCTGCACCTACATGTATTAGTTCTGAACTGGCACCATGTGCTGAGGGTAAAGTGATCCCCTTTTTCTAAAGATCGGCTCCTACTCGCATAATCATCTGTGTCTTACGGCTCCCAATGATTGTAGATACCTATGCTGGTCCTACCATGGGGTGTATCTAGACCCATGGTGGCGGCCCGACACAATCCTTAGAATACATAGGTTATACTACTGATGCGCCAGTGCCCTGTTTGTCTGCTCCGAAGTGTGTTCACGCCCGCACTCCGTTAGAACCCACACTGTGCACCAACCACCGTCGCTTTTGACCGCTTACAATCAGCCCAGTAATCGTGCCCCACCCTGCCTAGTTCTAGGGTACCATGATACCTAATTGGGTTACTGCTGAAATGGGTCCCCGTTACTAGGGTTTTCTAGTCAAACATGTTAAGTGGTTAAGTGTCTGTATTAACCTAACCCCACCCATCAATTCTTGTTAACATGTTGAATTTGGTTAAGTGTTTTAGTTAACTTAACCCTACCATTTGTCCTTAGCCTCTTAAAGCACCGACCACTCACATTAGACAGATATTGTTACGGTTACTGGATGTGTCGGTCGGTTCCGGGCAAATTTACACCGTAACTCAGTCTAACCTCGGGTCCTTATTGGGCTCCATGCTTAACCACCCACATTAGATAGGTATTATTGTGACTACTGGACAGCCGGGCGGGTCCGGGCAGGTTTACATCACAACTCAATCCAACCTCGTGTTAAGCATACTCGTATTTTCTAAATTTACATATCTGTCTTTATTACTTGTTATATGTAAAATTTTCAACAATTAAATGTTATGGCCCGCATTCCAAGTTTAACATTTTTGGTATAAGAATTTATACCGTTTAAATGTCACCAATTTTTGGCATGTGACAAACACGCCAATTTCATATATTTTTATGCCAAGTTTTCCAACCCATTTTACCCAACGTTACCCCGTCTAAATATCAGGCTAACAACTCTTAGCCTAATTTTCATTCGCATGATTTTAACATATGATATTAGGCTAAAAACTTAGCCTAATTTAGCGCACAAAGCTTGCATAAAGGAATCTATCTACATAACATGTCATAGGTGTAAACTTATACATAATAGGGGTGAACTTGCAAAATGATCATCATGAATGTCATAGGTGTGAACTTGGCATTTTGGCATAGTCATTATGAACATAATAGGGGTGAACTTGCAAAATGACTAATCAACATACATGTGAATTTACAACATAGCCTAAATCACTTTCATATATGTGAACTTGCATTTAAATAGGGATCTAGCCAAATAGGTGTCACATAAATTAACATATGATTTAGACAACATAAGCCTAAACATGTTTTGGATCTAGGCATAACATCGAACATCACTAGCATATGACAAGAATATGACATTTTCATAAGCATGTACAATTTTATGACAAGGGTGCAAACTAGATCCAATTATATATCTAATTACAACATGGAACACGTATTAAAGCGGATCCTGGCATGGATCCAATTAACTTGCAACTTTCTTACAAACATACTAGCATGTATGTGAACATAATCGTTTAGGCATAAAGGTTATAACATATATATATACATGACATCTTAATCACATACAACCTATATAATCACATAAACATATAGGTGTCGATTACAACATGAACTATACAACTTGCATGTGATTCTATATGTATAATAGGATCAATATCAATTCAACTCTACCACAAACATCACAGTACTACAATCATTTCAATACATAGATATGAATTAACATCGTTGTTACATAATAACACAATTCCATTTCCATTTTACATCGAATCAAATCCTAACTTTTATTCACATCGGAAAAATCACTATACTTACAATAAACGACGGTCTTGTTTTCTGATTTCTGAATTTTGAATTTGATATGCTTTCCTTTGGGTAGATTAACGTTGATTTGATTCGTGTTTTAACTCTAATTTGGCTCGTCTCTAAGCTTTTCTACAAGTGAAGGCTCCCCTCAATTTCCTACCGGCAGCATGGCGGCTCCGTCTCTAATTTCTTATGTGAATTTAGGTTGGAGTCTTAGGTTGTATTTATAGAATTTTAGATTGATTTGAGCCGTCTGATGATCATAGATGAATCTAGACCATTCACTTCAGAAGGAGCCAACCAAAATGCGACATGTCAGCCTTAGTGACACAGCCAAGCCTCAGAAATCGACCAGAACCCGACCAGTCCAGCCAGGGCCAAACCAGGTCGACTGGGCAGGTCGACTGGGCAGGTCGACCCCTAGGTCGACCTGGTCACCCAGGTCGACCCCCTGGTCGACCTGGTGCCTGGGCGGGAATTTTCCCGCCCAACCCAGTTTAGGTCTGATTTTGAAATTTGAACTTCGTTTTGAACTGTTTGAATTTTAATTTTAATTCTGAAACTTCCGGAGGTCATAACTCCTTCATACGAAGTCCGATTCACGCAAACTCGGACTCTATCTCAAGCAGAATTCCGAGACGATCGCAACGGTGAAACTCGTTTCCCTTAATTCTTTCATTTAGAATTAATTTTACTTAAATTTGTTATTATACAGTTAACAGTAAATTTGGGGTGTTACATTCTCCCCTCCTTTTAGGATTTCGTCCCCGAAATCATCAAGTCTGGAAGAACGTAAGTCTTAACATCCAATCGTCCATCTACTCAACCATCAAACACAGGCGTCCATTGTCCTTAAAAGAATTCCAATGCTTTATGATTATATGCACAGTGTGTGTACATGTCCTTATCTAATGCAAAATCAGGCGGTCTACTGATTCAGTTGACCTCCTTAATGCAAATCATGTAAGTGCCATGAATCCATTATGTATGCAAAGGTTTGTCCTTACTTATGATTCTACTTGAGTGCGCAACCATTTATACAAACGCAACATCCATATGACGACATATCAAGTTTCAACCACATACAAATATGAATACATATATGCATATGCAGTATGAAGTGACTGAGCCGATCTAAAACCTAGGTTGTGTGTGTATATGCATCCACGAGCAACCACTAGCAACCACTTACGACCACTTGCAGCCATCAATCATAACATGTTTCAAATACGTGTTTACATCCAAAGGGGTTTCTACCTAAGGACAAAGGATAATATCGAGGAGATATACCTAAACAGATAGATAAAGCACAACTTAAGGAAAAAGAGA
Organism: Allium sativum; assembly: GCA_030737875.1. Lineage (NCBI taxonomy): Eukaryota > Viridiplantae > Streptophyta > Magnoliopsida > Asparagales > Amaryllidaceae > Allium > Allium sativum. Next base: position 577,210,669 of record CM060915.1, on the reverse strand, counting down.
GAGATCAAGGATATACCCTCAAAAAGAAAAGGGTAAGCTGCGCATATTCTGTCCTCAGTTTCCCAAGTCGCGTCTTCCTCGGCGTCGCTCCACTGAACTTTGACAAGCTTTACTTCGCGGTTGCGTAGCTTTTTGATTTCAGTTCCTACGATTCGAGTTGGAACTCTCCTTACAGTTGCTTCACGTTCTACCTCGGCTTCTTCTAGAATGCTTGGCTCCACCACTTCCGCAGATTCATGTAGACATTTTCGGAGATGAGAAACGTGAAAGACGTTGTGAATTCCAGCCAACCTTTCAGGCAGCTCTACTCTATAAGCCATTTTCCCAATCTTCTCGATGATAGGGAATGGTCCTACAAATCTTGGTGCTAGCTTTCCTGCGGATCTGAAGCGAACGACGTTCCTTAAAGGGGATACCTTAAGGAAAACCCTGTCGCCAACCTCAAACTCAAGGTGGGTCCTTCTTTTGTCGGCGTAGGATTTTTGTCTGTCTTGGGCTGTCTTCATTCTTATTCATATCAAGTCCACTTTCTCTGAAGTCTCTCGAATCATGTCCGGCCCAAGTATAAGTTTGTCAGTAGACTCCCACCAACAAGTTGGTGATTAACACGGTCTTCCATATAAAGCTTCGAAGGGCGCCATACCGATGGTGGCTTGGTAGCTGTTGTTGTAGGCGAATTCCACCAAAGGAAGATGATCCTCCCATGTCCCTCCAAAGTCAAGAACGCAAAGTCTCAAAAAGATCCTCTAAAATTCTATTCACCCTTTCCGTCTGGCCATCGGTTTGGGGGTGATAGGCCGTGCTCAAACATAACTGTGTGCCTACAGCTTCTTGCAGACGCCGCCAAAACTCGCTTGTAAAGATAGGGTCTCGGTCACTAACAATGCTGGAGGGTATCCCATGGAGTCGAACTATTTCCTTGAGATAAAGAGATGCTAGATATGAGGCAGTCCTTCTACTCTTGACAGGTAAAAAGTGGGCGCTTTTAGTAAGCCTATCCACTATTACCCAAATGCTAGTATTGCCTCTTCTTGACCTAGGCAGTCCATTAATGAAGTCCATTGAAATGCTATCCCACTTCCACTGTGGGACCTCTAAAGGATGAAGCAGTCCTCCAGGCTTCTTCTATTCCGCCTTGACCTGTTGGCAGGTTATGCACTTAGAAACGAAATCTGCCACGTCCTTCTTCATGCCGCTGCAATAGAAAACTCTCTTTACGTCCTTGTACATCTTGTCCCCGCCTGGGTGTATTGTCATCTTGGAATGATGTGCTTCCTCGAGAACCTTATTTGTCAACTCCCTTGCTTGTGGGACACACAGTCTTTCATCTCGCCTCAGCCAACCCTTATCATCGATAGAGTACCTATTGAGGTGACTGGAAGTCTCACCCCTATTAAGTTTATCAATCACATCAACAAGCTGAGGATCTTCCCGTTGTGCAGTCCCTATTGAGTCCAAGAGAGTAGGGCGTACTTCGAGAGATGCTAACAAACCTGGTACAAAATCCGAGGAGGGCCTAAAGTTAAAACTAGCTATATACTACAAGCTTTGCCTTTCCACAAAGAGAGGGCTTAAGGTCAGTTTCTTTTGGCTCAACGTGTCTGCTACTACGTTGCCTTTGCTGGGAATATAGGAAATTTCAAAATCATACGAGGCAAGAAACTCCATCCACCTTTGCTGCCTCAAGTTAAGATCCTTCTGCGAGAAGAGATATTTCAATGATTTATGGTCAGTGAATAATTCAAACTTGTAACGACCCAGAAAATCTGAACCAATTTAAAATTTTTAAATTGGCTAAAATAATGGATTTTAAATATTTAAAATAAATATTTAAAATAATGGCAATGAAAAGTGTGTATGAATCGACAATTGAAAACGAATATAATTAATTATAATTATAAACAAGGCCTGAAAAGGCGTTGTAGTTTCAAAAATTGAATTCAAACTTTGTCGGACTGTACCGGGTGCAAAGCAAAACGGATTTTAGCGAAACCAAAAATATTTAAATCTGTTAGTGAATACCTTTCTAACGAATCTGAAAAATCGAATTTTCATAGCGGAAAGCAAAAGTTATGGCCGAGTGAATTTTCAGAAAGGTCGCTATGGAATTTATATAGCCCGTGAAATTGGCCATTTTGCATACGACCTCGGAATTCGACGAAACCACTTTTGTTGGATCCGGGATGTGAAGTTATTGCTAGGTTTCAAATTTCATAATTTTTGAAGCAAGTAAGTAAGCGTGGCAAAGGAAAGTGTGTTTTGGTCAATTACAGTTAAATTGGATCGACCAGAAATGGGCCTTTTTGCAAACGGTCTCAGAATTCGACGAAACTAGTTTTGTTGGGACCGTATCGTCAAAACATAGCTAGATTTATTTTTCTGGAATTTTTCGTATCAGTTTGTGGCCCTGACAAATTGAAATGCACGTTTAAATTAAATATTGAATGTTTTATATTTTAATTTGAATGGAAACTGACTGAAACAGTCGAATGGGCCTTCGAAACATTTCCCATTGTGTTCGGAATGGGGGTAAAACGCAAGGGACGACAGTCGTTGGGTTTGGATTGGTGTTCGGGTATGACAAGGGGTATTTTAGAAATTTTAAAAATATAAATTAAAGAAAAAAATATGATTGGCTGATATCTTTTCTCTCTCCCCGACATTTCTAAATCGCGAACGACGGAAGAGGGTTCGGAGCTTTCCCCCTCGTTTTGTCCTCCTACACGCATCGATAGCCTTCGACCCAGTTGGGGTTTTTTAAGAGCTCCCCTCAAGCTTCAAATCCATGGTCGTGGCACCCCCTCTCGTCTGGTGAATCGCGAGAACCAGGCCTTCAAAGTCGCGGCCTTTCAACCGCCGCCGCCATCACCTGGGTCCACCGAGCTGGCCCACTCCCCCACGCGCGCGAAGCCCTCTCCTAGCCCTTCGACGCTGCAAAGGCCGATCATCCTCTAGCTTCACGGATTTCGCGAGAGATCGAAACCTAGTTTGGAACAAAACAGTGGAGGTTCGGCTGTTAATTATTTAAAACTGATTTTAACAGTTTAAAACTGTGGCAAACTTCGAAAAATCATATCTTTTTGCTATGTTAACGAAATTCGATGAAACAGGAAACATCGTGACCGTGTGGACGTCTTCTACATTTTAGAAGAGACCGCATATTTTTCTGAGCCTTCTGCTATTTTTGGTGGAGTGGAACCCAAAGTGAGATTTCTAATTTATAAACGATATGGAAAATGATGATGTATAAATTATATATTCGATGTATGAGTTATATAAGCGTTGTACACCTCTTGTATAAGCGTTGTATAAATTGTATGTTCGATGTATAAGTTATATATGCGTTGTAAAAATTCATGTGTTGAAATAGAAGTGAATTGCTATATATATATATATATATATATATATATACGCCCCTCGTCCACAAACCATGGACGATATTTATTGATTGTGATTGGTGTGAAAATTGATTGATAGCGAATGGTTGTTTGGGATTGTTTGTGGTTGATATTGATTGATTGTGGTTGAAAAATACCCGTTTGTGGTTGAGAAATATTTGGTTGAAACCACATAGGATTAGTTTGTGGAAATGAAATAAATAAAACATGCCGCCTGCGTGCGAACTAGATGCATGATCCCCATTGTCAAAAACCGCGAGGTTTTAAGGTAGAGCGAGGAGCCGTACTAGGGACGGTCCCGGTTTTAACTACCCTGCCGTTATGCTGCCGAAATTTTGAATAATATTCATGTGTTTGAATTATTTTCATTTGTCGAAACTATATTTATTCGTTGAATAGAAAACCTTCATGTGTTGAATTGATATTCATTCGTTGATTAGAAATTCATGTGTTGAATGGTATTCGTGTTTTAAATATAAAAATCACATCTTTATCTATATATAGAAACTATAGAAAACCTTCATGTGTTGAATTGATATTCATTCGAGGAATTGAAATTCATGTGTTGAATGGTATTCATATTTTGAAATAAATTGTTTTATAATAAAAATCACCTTTTATCAACTATATGGACTATGTAAAATAATATCGTTTTAAAAGAAATTGTTTTATAATAAAAATCCCAATTTTATCACCTATATAAACTATATAAAGTAATAGTGTTTTGAAATGAATTGTTTTAAAATAAAAATCACATTTTTATTATACACACGAATTGTTGAAATGGGAAGTGTTAAAAATAGCAACTCGTTCAAATAAATATGCATGGGTTGAAATATTCATTAATTAGCTAATGACGTGATTTTTACCTATGCATGTAACATTAAAATGAATGATGCTTTTAAACCAAATGGAATCAAATATGTAGTTGAATGGAAAATGATAAGTGATAAGAACTGTATATATGTACATGCATATTTATTGAACAGGTTATAGCAAAGGGGCTAGAGAAGAGGAATAAAATTTTGTGCCCGACAAATAGGTACACATTTACTGTTTTGTTTGGCTGATGATTTTATGAGCCTGTTGGCTAGCCGCTTGGCTTTTTATTTTTCTTTTCGACATGAGACGCCCGTGTAGCTATTTGGGAATTTTCCCAGCCCCTCCCGTACAAAGGAGGTTATGGTGAATTTTTCCAAAATTTAAAGGCGTTAGTGAAATATTTGAAGTGAAAACGATATTGCAATTGTTGAATGAACTATATTTATATAAATATATAAATATAAATAAAATTAAAAAGAAACGTGGCTGTGCAGTTCGTGTTTTGAAACCGTGATTTCAAACGACTATACCGGGAAATCCGACCATCGGATTTTCCCGAAATCGCAACCGTTGGGTTCGCTTTGGAAAAATCTTTCCAACGGCACCAACTTTGTAAAAATCCAACGGTTGGATGGTCTGGAATGTTTAATTCAAATCTGAAGAAAAACAGCGCCAGAAACGATTATATTTATATATATATAAATATAATTATATTTAATCGAATAACGACGCTGCAGTTCGTTTTTTGAAATCGAAACTTCAAACGATTGTACCGGGAGATCCGACCGTCGGATTTTCCCGAAACTGGAACCGTTGGATTCGTTTTGAAAAGACCTTTCTAATGATGTAAATTTTGTGAAGATCCAATGGTTTCATTTTCAGATATGTGTAAATCAAATCTGAAGAAAAACAGCGCCACGGCCGCGTTATGGTCCGAAGCGTCGTTTTGAATAAATTGGCTATTTTAAAATAAATAAAAATAGCGATAAATCGTTATAAAATATCATAAACGATATGGAATGGAAATAAACTGAATTTGCTCGATTTATGTTGTATTTGATGGTTGAATGTGTTTGGTGTGAAAATTACATAAAAGAACAAAATTGGTGTTGTCGGATGATTTAACCATTAAAATAAATTGATTTGAAATCCTAAACAAACGTGAATTATTTGAAAAGGCCGAGTTAATTCTCATTTCAAATAATCGATCGACGATTGAAAGTCGAAGATGAAGACGGTGGTCGAAGACCGGAGATCTTCACATCGTTTGGATGGTAACCGAGGTCCTGATTGGGAGGCATCCCGAAATATGGATAATGAGTGGTGATCGTCCAGACGTACGTGGTGATCGATGGGTTTGCGAGGTATTTAGTGCCTCCGGTTTCGTTCAGACCCAGAACGGACTTGTAAATGGACAGTGTCTGACAATGGATTTTATTCTGTGTCGATTGATCTCTATTAAATATACATCTGTTTTGGCGGCGGAGAATTTATTCTTTTGCTTAACGCCCTTCTCTGTGACGCACGAGCTCAGAGGTTGTATATCGATGGACATCAGTCGCATAGCATGAATTGCTAGTGTGGCATACCTAAGTGGCAAATGATCAGGGCTTCTGTTGAAAAGCAAAGTCTTGTGGTGATGATCAAAGCACCGGCTGTGTGGCGTAGCTTTGTGTATAACGTGGGATCGCGAGCCTCACACCCCGGTATGAACCAGAAACGGGAGAAGGACCTCAGGGAGGGCATGCATTTCTTCCTAGCTAGGGTGGTGTCAGTGACCTACCAGCCCTGACATTTATATACTTTTCACTTATGTGGTTGTTGCTGTTGCGAGGCGCCTCGGTTTGATCGGACGATCCGGGTCCGATGGAGTCATTCGTTGGCTCGTTTACGCCCCAAAGGGCGGGGAAACGTATTGTTCAGGCATAATAATCCACATCGGTGGACCGGCCCTGACGATCCAAGGGTCACTCGAGCTCTGATCCTGAGACTCGGGCTAGGCAGTCTCGAATTCGGTAAGGACTATCTTTTGCCTTGGTTCATGACGGAAATCCAATTTCCAAATACGACATTGTGCGGTTTTGATTGTATACCTATATATGGCGACATAGTGGTATGGGGCATTAATGTCGTCTATGATTGATAGTTATGATTTGAAATTGTTTTCAAAACATATAAACACTAACAATAATATCAAATGCCTTTGTTTTATTCGTATCAAGCATATCTTGGCCGTTATAAGGTAAAAACTCTATCCTCCGGTTTGCGTTGCATTGTGTGATGGGAACTGAGTCTTATAATGGCTTCATTTTTATAAAAAGCATTGCGTTGTTTAAAAGAATGATTTGTTATAAAGCACTGGCAATCCAATGGAGTAAACCCATTCCACGAAAGTGGCGTGGTCCTGTGATTAGCCAAATTATATATGTGTTGAGTAGATTTCTCATACCAGTCCCATGACTGACTCGTAGTTTGTTTCACTTTCAAACTCGGGTGCCCCTTTTTCTACATGGGCAGCCTTGTATTCAGGTTTAGCTAGTTCTTTCTGGATAGCTGGGGCTGAAGATGGATTCTATCATTTATCTCTTTTTATGCTGTTCAGCTCCTATTGTACATATTATGTTTGTTTTCCGCTGTAGACATTTATGTATAGCTGAACTGTATTTTTTACAAAGTATGATCCTGTATACTGTGTAACTCTGATGATTACTTTTATCCAGTATATTCTATTGTTCATTACCTGGTGTGTTTTATTTAATTCTGTTCTGCTATTATCTGTTTCTGTGTTATATTCCACGGATTACCCTTGCCGCCGTCAGTACGGGGTTTGGGGTCGTCTCATTTGGTATCAGAGCTTTGGTTAAGCTTAGTTCTGGAATATAACATATTAATGAACTCGTCAGAAATAGAACCAGTAGTGTTCTAGGACGGGCAACTCAATACAGATAGGATCAGTAATATCCTAGTATGAGTAGCAGAATGAAATAACACCTCGATAGACACATTTACGTTGAAGTATATGTTTCTATATTTTAAATTATCTTTTCTGTGACCTGACACTTGATCTGCTGTTTGCAGAAGTACTAGGAAATGAGTGTCAGAAACAGAAGAACTACAGAACCGGATATTGAGGCCCTATTGATCAAATATCGAAATATGGGTGGAATACTGTTCTCTGGTGAAGAATCTATTATGAAAACACAGGCTTGGATTCGTTCGGCTGAAAAGATCTTTGATGGTTTAAAGCTGAGGGATGACCAGAAAAGATTACTGGCCTCCTGGGCACTCAAAGATGAAGCTTTGTTCTGGTGGGATTCAGTTATTGAGAATAATCCAGAAGGTGATATCACCTGGGACAGATTCAAAGTGATTTTCCTAGAAAGATTTACTCCTCCCGAAGCGACTGAGCGATTATGCGACGAATTTTCTTATCCGATACAAGGTGATATGACCATCCCAGAATATCATAAGAAATTCAACGAACTTTCTCACTTTGCTCCTCATCTGATCAAAGGAGGTTATGGCGAAATTTTTCGAAAATTCTGGGTGTTAGCCAAATTTTTGAAGAATTTGAAATTTCTCAGAAACTGAAAAGTTAGAGAATTGAAGCCAGATCGAACGTAGAGTTGATTAATCAAACCACTTTCGACTTTGTTCCTTTTCGGGGACGAAAAGTTTTAAGTGGGGGAGATTGTAATGACCCAGAAAATCTGAACCAATTTAAAAATTTTAAATTGGCTAAAATAATGGATTTTAAATATTTAAAATAAATATTTTAAATAATGGCAATGAAAAGTGTGTATGAATCGACAATTGAAAACTAATATAATTAATTATAATTATAAACAAGGACTGAAAAGGCGCTGCAGTTTCAAAAATTGAATTCAAACTTTGTCGGACTGTACCGGTGCAAAACAAAACGGATTTTAGCGAAACCAAAAATATTTAAATCTGTTAGTGAATACATTTCTAACGAATCTGAAAAATCGAATTTTCATAGCGGAAAGCAAAAGTTATGGCCGAGTGAATTTTCAGAAAGGCCGCTATGGAATTTATATAGCCCGTGAAATTGGCTATTTTGCATACGACCTCGGAATTCGACGAAACCACTTTTGTTGGATCCGGGATGTGAAGTTATTGCTAGGTTTCAAATTTCATAATTTTTGAAGCTAGTAAGTAAGCGTGGCAAAGGAAAGTGTGTTTTGGACAATTACAGTTAAATTGGATCGACCAGAAATGGGCCTTTTTGCAAACGGTCTCAGAATTCGACGAAACTAGTTTTGTTGGGACCGTATCGTCAAAACATAGCTACATTTATTTTTCTGGAATTTTTCGTATCAGTTTGTGGCCCTGACAAATTGAAATGCACGTTCAAATTAAATATTGAATGTTTTATATTTTAATTTGAATGGAAACTGACTGAAACAGTCGAATGGGCCTTCGAAACATATCCCATTGTGTTCGGAATGGGGGTAAAACGCTAGGGACGACAGTCGTTGGGTTTGGATTGATGTTCGTGTGTGACAAGGGGTATTTTAGAAATTTTAAAAATATAAATTAAAGAAAAAATATGATTGGCTGATATCTTTTCTCTCTCCCCGACATTTCTAAATCGCGAACGACGGAAGAGGGTTCGGAGCTTTCCCCCTCGTTTTCTCCTCCTACACGCATCGATAGCCTTCGACCCAGTTGGGGTTTTTGAAGAGCTCCCCTCAAGCTTCGAATCCATGGTCGTGGCACCCCCTCTCGTCTGGTGAATCGCGAGAACCAGGCCTTCAAAGTCGCGGCCTTTCAACCTCCGCCGCCATCACCTGGGTCCATCGAGCTGGCCCACTCACCCACGCGCGCGAAGCCCTCTCCTAGCCCTTCGACGCTGCGAAGGCCGATCGTCCTCTAGCTTCACGGATTTCGCGAGAGATCGAAACCTAGTTTCGAACAAAACAGTGGAGGTTCGGCTGTTAATTATTTAAAACTGATTTTAACAGTTTAAAACCGTGGCAAACTTCGAAAAATCATATCTTTTTGCTATGTTAACGAAATTCGATGAAACAGGAAACATCGTGACCGTGTGGACGTCTTCTACATTTTAGAAGAGACCGCATATTTTTCTGAGCCTTCTGCTATTTTTGGTGGAGTGGAACCCAAAGTGAGATTTCTAATTTATAAACGATATGGAAAATTCCGATGTATAAATTATATATTTGATGTATGAGTTATATAAGCATTGTACACCTCTTGTATAAGCGTTGTATAAGTTGTATGTTCGATGTATAAGTTATATATGCGTTGTAAAAATTCATGTGTTGAAATAGAAGTGAATTGCTATATATATATATATATATATATATACGCCCGTCGTCCACAAACCATGGATGATATTTATTGATTGTGATTGGTGTGAAAATTGATTGATAGCGAATGGTTGTTTGGGATTGTTTGTGGTTGATATTGATTGATTGTGGTTGAAAAATACCCGTTTGTGGTTGAGAAATATTTGGTTGAAACCACATAGGATTAGTTTGTGGAAATGAAATAAATAAAACATGCCGTCTGTGTGCGAACTAGATGCATGATCCCCATTGTCAAAAACCGCGAGGTTTTAAGGTAGAGCGAGGAGCCGTACTAGGGACGGTCCCGGTTTTAACTACCCTGCCGTTATGCTGCCGAAATTTTGAATAATATTCATGTGTTTGAATTATTTTCATTTGTCGAAACTATATTTATTCGTTGAATAGAAAACCTTCATGTGTTGAATTGATATTCATTCGTTGATTAGAAATTCATGTATTGAATGGTATTCGTGTTTTAAATATAAAAATCACATCTTTATCTATATATAGAAACTATAGAAAACCTTCATGTGTTGAATTGATATTCATTCGAGGAATTGAAATTCATGTGTTGAATGGTATTCATATTTTGAAATAAATTGTTTCATAATAAAAATCACCTTTTATCAACTATATGGACTATGTAAAATAATCTCGTTTTAAAAGAAATTGTTTTATAATAAAAATCCCATTTTTATCACCTATATAAACTATATAAAGTAATAGTGTTTTGAAATGAATTGTTTTAAAATAAAAATCACATTTTTATTATACACACGAATTGTTGAAATGGGAAGTGTTAAAAATAGCAACTCGTTCAAATAAATATGCATGGGTTGAAATATTCATTAATTAGCTAATGACTTGATTTTTACCTATGCATGTAACATTAAAATGAATGATGCTTTTAAACCAAATGGAATCAAATATGAAGTTGAATGGAAAATGATAAGTGATAAGAACTGTATATATGTACATGCATATTTATTGAACAGGTTATAGCAAAGGGACTAGAGAAGAGGAATAAAATTTTGTGCCCAACAAATAGGTACACATTTACTGTTTTGTTTGGGTGATGATTTTATGAGCCTGTTGGCTAGCCGCTTGGCTTTTTCTTTTTCTTTTTCTTTTCGACATGAGACGCCCGTGTGGCTATTTGGGAATTTTCCCAGCCCCTCCCGTACAAAGGAGGTTATGGCGAAATTTTCCAAAATTTAAAGGCATTAGTGAAATATTTGAAGTGAAAACGATATTGCAATTGTTGAATGAACTATATTTATATAAATATATAAATATAAATAAAATTAAAACGAAACGTGGCTGTGCAGTTCGTGTTTTGAAATCGTGATTTCAAATGACTATACCGGGAAATCCGACCATCGGATTTTCCCGAAATCGCAACCGTTGGGTTCGCTTTGGAAAAATCTTTCCAACGGCACCAACTTCGTAAAAATCCAACAGTTGGATTGTCTGGAATGTTTAATTCAAATCTGAAGAAAAACAGCGCCAGAAACGATTATATTTATATATATATAAATATAATTATATTTAATCGAATAACGACGCTGCAGTTCGTATTTTGAAATCGAAACTTCAAACGATTGTACCGGGAGATCCGACCGTCGGATTTTCCCGAAACTGGAACCGTTGGATTCGTTTTGAAAAGACCTTTCTAATGATGTAAATTTTGTGAAGATCAAACGGTTAGATTTTCAGATATGTGTAAATCAAATCTGAAGAAAAACAGCGCCACGGCCGCGTTATGGCCCGAAGCGTCGTTTTGAATAAATTGGCTATTTTAAAATAAATAAAAATAGCGATAAATCGTTATAAAATATCATAAACGATATGGAATGGAAATAAACTGAATTTGCTCGATTTATGTTGTATTTGATGGTTGAATGTGTTTGGTGTGAAAATTACATTAAAGAACAAAATTGGTGTTGTCGGATGATTTAACCATTAAAATAAATTGATTTGAAATTCTAAATAAACGTGAATTATTTGAAAAGGCCGAGTTAATTCTCATTTCAAATAATTGACCGACGATTGAAAGTCGAAGATGAAGACGGTGGTCGAAGACCGGAGATCTTCACCTCGTTTGGATGGTAACCGAGGTCCTGATTGGGAGGCATCCCAAATATGGATAATGAGTGGTGATCGTCCAGACGTACGTGGTGATCGATGGGTTTGCGAGGTATTTAGTGCCTCCGGTTTCGTTCAGACCCAGAACGGACTTGTAAATGGATTGTGTGTCTGACATTGGATTTTATTCTGTGTCGATTGATCTCTATTAAATATACATCTGTTTTGGCGGCGGAGAATTTATTCTTTTGCTTAACGCCCTTCTCTGTGACGCACGAGCTCAGAGGTTGTATATCGATGGACATCAGTCGCATAGCATGAATTGCTAGTGTGGCATACCTAAGTGGCAAATGATCAGGGCTTCTGTTGAAAAGCAAAGTCTTGTGGTGATGATCAAAGCACCGCCTGTGTGGCGTAGCTTTGTGTATAACGTGGGATCGCGAGCCTCACACCCCGGTATGAACCAGAAACGGGAGAAGGACCTCAGGGAGGGCATGCGTTTCTTCCTAGCTAGGGTGGTGTCAGTGACCTACCAGCCCTGACATTTATACACTTTTCACCTATGTGGTTGTTGCTGTTGCGAGGCGTCTCGGTTTGATCGTACGATCCGGGTCCGATGGAGTCATTCGTTGGCTCGTTTACGCCCCAAAGGGCGGGGAAACATATTGTTCAGGCATAATAATCCACATCGGTGGACCGGCCCTGACGATCCAAGGGTCACTCGAGCTCTGATCCTGAGATTCGGGCTAGGCAGTCTCGAATTCGGTGCCTTGGTTCATGACAGAAATCCAATTTCCAAATACGACATTGTGCGGTTTTGATTGTATACCTATATATGGCGACATAGTGGTATGGGGCATTAATGCCGTCTATGATTGATAGTTATGATTTGAAATTGTTTTCAAAACATATAAACACTAACAATAATATCAAATGCCTTTGTTTTATTCGTATCAAGCATATCTTGGCCGTTATAAGGTAAAAACTCTATCCTCCGGTTTGTGTTGCATTGTGTGATGGGAACTGAGTCTTATAATGGCTTCATTTTTATAAAAAGCATTGCGTTGTTTAAAAGAATGATTTGTTATAAAGCACTGGCAATCCAATGGAGTAAACCCTTTCCACGAAAGTGGCGTGGTCCTGTGATTAGCCAAATTATATATGTGTTGAGTAGATTTCTCATACCAGTCCCATGACTGACTCGTAGTTTGTTTCACTTTCAAACTCGGGTGCCCCTTTTTCTACACGGGCAGCCTTGTATTCAGGTTTAGCTAGTTCTTTCTGGATAGCTGGGGCTGAAGATGGATTCTATCATTTATCTCTTTTTATGCTGTTCAGCTCCTATTGTACATATTATGTTTGTTTTCCGTTGTAGACATTTATGTATAGCTGAACTGTATTTTTTACAAAGTATGATCCTGTATACTGTGTAACTCTGATGATTACTTTTATCCAGTATATTCTATTGTTCATTACCTGGTGTGTTTTATTTAATTCTGTTCTGCTATTATCTGTTTCTGTGTTATATTCCATGGATTACCCTTGCCGCCGTCAGTACGGGGTTTGGGGTCGTCTCAAAACTTCTCACCTAGGAGATAATGGCGCCAAGACTTAAGTGCAAAGACGATGGTGACCAACTCAAGGTCGTGGGTTGGGTAGTTCTTTTCGTGAACCTTCAATTGCCTTCCACCATAAGCTATTACCCTCCCTTCTTGCATTAGAACAGCACCTAGTCCCGTTCCACATGCATCCGTGTATACTGTGAACATTTTGCTTCTGTCGGGCAGAGTTAGAACTGGGGCTGTTGTAAGAGCCCTTTTATGGCGTTGGAAAGCAATGTCACAGTCCAAATCCTAAGCAAATGCTAGATTCTTCTTTGTTAGCCTTGTGAGTGGAGCTGAGATTTTCGCGAAATCCCTAATGAACTTTCGGTAAAAACCTGCTAGCCCAAGAAAGCTTCGGACTTCGGTTGCATTTCTTGGTGTCTTCCAATCTTGCACTGCCACCACTTTCGCGGGGTCCACAGCCAACCCTTCTTTGGACACTATATGCCTAAGAAACCTTACCTCTTCTCTCCAAAAGTGGCACTTGGAGAATTTGGCTTTTAGCTGATGAACTCGAAGAGTTTCCATGATCTCATTCAGATGCTGAGCATGTTCTTCCTCATTCTTTGAGAAGAACATAATATCGTCTACGAAGACCACCACGAACTCATTGAGAAATTCTCTGAACACCCTGCTCATTAGGTCTACAAAATAAGTGGGTGCGTTTGTCTAGCCGAAAGGCATGACAAGCCACTCGAAGAAACCGTCTCGGGTTCTGAACGCCGTTTTATCAATGCTATCTTCAGCCACTCTTAGCTGATGGAACCCAGTAGCCAGATCAAGTTGGGAGAAAACCGACGCACGTACAAGCTGATCAAACAAATCGTCGATTCTGGGGAGAGGGTGCCTATTTTTCTTAGTCAGCTTGTTTAGCTCCCTATAGTCCACACAAAAACGTAGTGAACCATCTGCTTTGGTGGCGAACACCACTGGAGCACCCCATTCCGAGATACTCCTTCTTATAAACCCTTCTCGAGAAGCTCCTTAACTTGCTTACTGAGCTCCTTTCTCTCCTTTGGAGCCATGTGTCTAACAGGCAGAGCCACGGGCTTTGCATTATCAACAAGATATATGCGGAATTCTATTTCCCGCTTCGGAGGTAAGCCTTTCACCTCTTCAAAGACATCCGGATATTCTCGGACCACTCTAACCGACTGTAAATTCTCAATAGAAGCGTTAAGCGACTCTAGATAACTAAGCATAATAGCATTCAAGGGATTACAAGAAATTTCCAGAGTGTTACCGAGCCGAGTCAAGAGCCTAACCACTCTTTTCTCACAATCAAGAATGGCACTATTACTGGATAACCAGTCCATGCCTAAGATCAATCCATATACTGAGAAGCCCAAATAAAACGCACTACATCTAAATTCAACACTTAGAATAGAGATTTTCAAATCCAAGCAAACCATCGACAAATAAGCCGAACCCCCAATTGGATTTGAGACAACCAAGGGACCTTCTACCATACTAGTGTCTAGGTGTAGAGATTCTACTAAAGCAGATGAAATAAAGGAGTGTGATGCACCAGAATCAAAGAGAGTGCGAACTGGGTGATCATAAAGATAAACTAAGCTTTCTACAGAAATATTTCTACCTTGTTCCTGTGGAGGTGCCACCAGTGCATGAACTTGACCCCTTGAAGTGGATCCAGCCCTCTGTCCCTGCCCCCGCTTCTTTGGGAAGTCCTTAGCCAAGTGCCCAGTCTCTCCGCAATGGAAGCAACCACCATTCATCTTTGCCTTCTTCTTTCTGCAGTCTTTCACTATATGAACAACAATGCCATAGAAATTGCACTTCCTCTTTTCACGGGTTTTGTTGTTCTTCCCGCCTTTCTTGAAGTCTGTTTTCTTAGCCTGTAATCCTTCCTTCTTTTCTTCCACCTTAGTCTCTTTCTTGCCCTTGTTTTCCTCGTGTAGCAATGCCATGTACACTCAGCTTTCGTAAGTCGCTCCCGTGGATACATGGGTCATAGCAAGGCTGTGTAGAGGCTCATTCAGACCTTTGACGAAGCGGAGCGCCTTCTTGTGTTGGGTGTTTACTAAGACTAGCCCAAATATGGCAGTTGATTAAACTAATTAACATACTCCCTGATTGTCATACTTCCCTGTTTCAGAGTTAGGAACTTCTCCATTTGCAGGCTTCTTTCAGCTTGGGAGTGGAATTTCATCTCAAATCTCATCCTGAAATCTTCCCATGTTTCCACTGGCCTCTCAGCATTGGTGATCTCCCACAAATAAGACGCTTCATGTTTAATCAACCACACTGCTAGCTATATCTTTTGCCTGTCGTCAACTTCGAAGATGACAAACAGATCCTCGGTCTCCTTTAGCCAGTTTCTTGCTACTACAAAGGATTCAGTTCCATAAAAGTCCTTTCCACCCATAGCCTTGAAGTCTCTACATGTCTTTGCAAAAGCATTTCCACGAGGAGGAGGAGGAGGAACCGCTGCCACAGGGGGAGGAATGTCTGCTGGGCCCACGCCATTGGCTCTAGCTTCCAGGTACCTCCTAAACCAGCCGGGTACCGGTACTCCTTCTGGAAGGTTAAGGTCTACAGACATGCTAAAAGAAAATGGAAAGGTTCAAAACGAAGGATAGTGAGAGATAGTGCATATTGCTTTTGGGGGATTATTCCTTTTAAAATATCAAAACTTTTCTTAAATAAAATGCTTCTTTAAACTTCTTTTTTGAAAATAGTTTCAAAAAATGCTTCTTTAAACTTCTTTAAACTTCTTTTGGGGAATTTTAATTTTAATTCTGAAACTTCCGGAGGTCATAACTCCTTCATACGAAGTCCGATTCACGCAAACTCGGACTTTATCTCAAGCAGAATTCCGAGACGATCGCAACGGTGAAACTCGTTTTGCTTAATTCTTTCATTTAGAATTAATTATACTTAAATTTGTTATTATACAGTTACCAATAAATTTGGGGTGTTACAGTAATCCTGCCCTGCTCTTAGGTAGAAGCATCTTACTGAATGCACAAAGGATAGGCTTTCTACCATGAATCTCACCAGTCAAAAGAAAACGCAACAAAGATGAATTAAACATTGATAAAAGCTTTTTAGTGAGAATGTAATCCCTAGCCCAATACACAGTTGATGAAAATCCAATGCTCGTTACGAGAACCGAATGTCCCGCTTGTGATAATAATTTGTTAACCCAACAGTTTAAAGATGAGGTAATTTTGCTGTATGGGGTAAGCAATTTCCTTTAGTAATTCTAGAGGAGCAAAGTGGTAGACCCAAGCAAAGAGAACCCTTTCCCAGTGGCTGCATGGCTATAAAAGAGTACAAACTAGCAGAAACAACATCACAACAAACATTACCTGAGACTTAAAGGAATTAAGTTTAAGAACTGTCATAGGATGAAAAATACTCAAAGTTTCCCGAATATTAACAAGCGAGGAGCCATTTGGTTAGGTAAAAACCATAATATCATCCACAAAGAGGAGAGTGGTTGTAGATAAATCTTTGCACTTGAGGTGATGTTGGATCATACCTGAGACGACCCGATTTCCCGTTCTCACGGAAACAAGGTTATCTTTGGAATATAACACAGAAACAGATAATAGCAGAACAGAATTAAATAAATACACCAGAATGAACAACAAAATATACTGGATAAAAGTAATCATCAGAGTTCCACAGTATACAGGATCTTACTTAGTACAAATACAGTTCAGCTATACATAAATGTCTACAGCGGAAATAAACAAAATATGTACAATAGGAGCTGAACAGCATAAAAAGAAATAAATGATAGAATCCATCTTCAGCTCCAGCTATCCAGAAAGAACCAGCTAAACCTGAATACAAGGCTGCCCGTGTAGAAAAAGGGGCACCCGAGTTTGAGAGTGAAACAAACTACGAGTCAGTCATGGGACTGGTATGAGAAATCCACTCAACACATATATAATTGGCTAATCTCAGGACCACGCCACTTTCGTGGAACGGGTTAACTCCATTGGATTGCCAGTGCATTAAAACAAATCTTTCTTTTAAACATCGCTATGCTTTTTATAAAAATGAAGCCGTTATAAGACTCAGTTCCCATCACACAATGCAACGCAAACCGGAGGATAGAGTTTTTACCTTATAACGGCCAAAATATGCTTGATACGAATAAAACAAAGGCATTTGATATTATTGCTAGTGTTTATATGTTTTGAAAACAATTTCAAATCATAACTATCAATCATAGACGACATTAATGCCCCATACCACTATGTAGCCATATATAGGTATACAATCAAAACCGCACGATGTCGTATTTGGAAATTGGATTTCCGTCATGAACCAAGGCAAAAGATAGTCCTTACCGAATTCGAGACAATCTAGCCTACCATGTCTCAGGATCAGAGCTCGAGTGACCCTAGGAGCGACAGGGCCGGTCCACCGATGTGGATTAAAATGCCTGAGCAATACGTTTCCCCGCCCTTTGGGGCGCAAACGAGCCAACGAATGACTCCATCGGACCCGGATCGTCCGATCAAACCGAGGCGCCTCGTAACAGCAACAACCACATAGGTGAAAAGTATATAAATGTCAGGGCTGGTAGGTCACTGACACCACCCTAGCTAGAAAGAAACGCATGCCCTCCCTGAGGTCCTTCCTCCCGTTTTAGGTTCCTACCGGGGTGTGAGGCTCGCGAATTCACGTTATACACAAAGCTACGCCACACAGGCGGTGCTTTGATCATCACCACAAGACTTTGCTTTTCAACAGAAGCCCTGATCACTGCATCTTAGCATGCCACACAGAATAAATCCTATGTCAGACACACAGTCCACGTACAAGTCCGTTCTGGGTCTGAACGAAACCGGAGGCACTAAATACCTCGCAAACCCTTCGACCAACACGTACGTCTGGACGATCACCACTCATTATCCATATTTCGGGATGCCTCCCAATCAGGACCTCGGTTACCATCCAAACGAGGTGAAGATCTCCGGTCTTCGACCGTCGTCTTCATCTTCGACTTTCAATCGTCGGTCAATTATTCGAAATGAGAATTAACTCGGCCTTTCAAATAATTCACGTATTTTTAGAACTTCAAATCAATTTATTTCAATGGTTAAATTATTCGACAACACCAATTGTGTTCTTTATATAGTTTTCACACCAAACACATTCAACCATCAAACATCACATAAATCAAGCAAATTCAGTTTATTTCCATTCCATATCGCTTATGATATTTTATAACTATTTATCGCTATTTTTATTTATTTTAAAATAGCTATTTTATTCAAAACGACGCTTCGGGCCATAAGGCGGCCGTGGCGCTGTTTTTCTTCAGATTTGATTTACACATATCTGAAAATCTAACCGTTGGATCTTCACAAAATTTGCATCATTAGAAAGGTCTTTTCAAAACGAACCCAACGGTTCCAGTTTCGGGAAATTCCGACGGTCGGATCTCCCGGTACAGTCGTTTGAAGTTTCGATTTCAAAATACGAACTGCCGCGTCGTTATTCGATTAAATATAATTATATTTATATATATAAATAAATATAATCGTTTCTGGCGCTGTTTTTCTTCAGATTTGAATTAAACATTCCAGACAATCCAACCGTTGGATTTTTACAAGGTTGGTGCCGTTGGAAAGATTATTCCAAGGCGAACCCGACGGTTGAGGTTTCGGGAAAATCCAATGGTCGGATTTCCCGTACTAGTCGTTTGAAATCACGGTTTCAAAATACGAACTGCACGGCCTCGTTTCGTTTTAATTTTATTTATATTTATATAGTTATATAAATATAGTTCATTCGATGTTTTCTATATCGTTTTCACTTCAAAAAATTTTCTAACACCTTAAATTTTGGAAAAATTTCGCCATAACCTCCCCTGCACCGGGAGCGTCGGGAAATCGCAAATAGCGTCCCGGTCCTTCTAATCTCAAAAAGAAAAAGAAAAAGCCAAGCGGCTAGCCAACAGGCTCAAAATCATCACCCAAACAAATCAGTAAATGTGTACCTATTTGTCGGGCACAAAAATTTTATTCCTCTTCTCTAGCCCCTTTGCTATAACCTGTTCAATGAATATGCATGTACATATATATACAGTCTATACCATTTTCCATTTTCTATTCAACTTCATATTCGATTTCTATTTGGTTTAAAAACACCATTCATTCTAATGTTACATAAATAGGTGCAAATCATTTCATTAGCTAATTAATGAATATTTCAACTCATATATGTTTATTTTGAACAAGTGGCTATTTTTAACACTTCACATTTTAACGATTTATGCATACAATAAAAATGTGAATTTTATTGTAAAACAATTCATTTCAAAACACTATTTTTCTATATAGTTCATATAGTCGATAAAAGGTGATTTTTATTATCGAACAATTGATTTCAAAATATGAATACCATTCAACACATGAATTTCTAAACAACGAATGAATATCAATTCAACACATGAATGTTTTCAATAGTTTTTATATATAGTTAAAAATGTGATTTTTATTATCGAACAATTTATTTCAAAATATGAATTCCATTCAACACATGAATTTCTAAACAACGAATGAATATCAATTCAACACATGAATGTTTTCAATAGTTTTTATATATAGTTAAAAATGTGATTTTTTTATTATCGAACTATTTATTTCAAAATATGAATACCATTCAACACATGAATTTCTAAACAACGAATGAATATCAATTCAACACATGAATGTTTTCAATAGCTTTTAGATATCGATAAAAATGTGATTTTTATTATCGAACAATTTATTTCAAAATATGAATTCCATTCAACACATGAATTTCTAAACAACGAATGAATATCAATTCAACACATGAATGTTTTCTATATAAGGAATAAATATAGTTTAAGCATATGAAAATAATTCAAACACACAAATATTATTCAAAATTTCGGCAGCATAACGGCAGGGTAGTTACACCGGCACCGTCCCTAGTACGGCTCCTCGCTCTACCTTAAAACCTCGCGGTTTTTGACAATGGGAAACATGCATCTAGTTCGCACGCAGGCGGCATGTATATATATATTTATTTCATTTCCACAAACTAATCCTATGTGGTTTCAACCAAATATTTCACAACCACAAATGGGTATTTTTCAACCACAATCAACCAATATCAATCACAAACAATCCCAAACAATCATTCAATTTTCTCCACAATTTCAACCAATAAATATCGTCCATGGTTTGTGGACGAGGGGCGTATATATATATATATATATATATATATATATATATTTATATATAGCAATTCACTTTTACTTCACACATATATATATAAATTTTAAATCAGAAATCTCACCAATAGCTATCCAACTTCAAGACTCTTCTTAATAGAAATCTTCGCCTATTTGTCGCTTTCACCCGTATTCTCTGCATATGTAAAAATAGAATTTTTACGATGCTATTCAATATATAAAAATATGATTTTTACTTCGACTTTCTCTAAATAAAAATATGATTTTTACTTTTGCTTTCAACATATAAAAATATGTTTTTTTTTCTTTTGCTTTCAACATATAAAAATATGTTTTTTTTTCTTTTGCTTTCAACATATAAAAATATGTTTTTTTTTCTTTTGCTTTCAACATATAAAAATATGTTTTTTTTTTTTTGCTTTCAACATATAAAAATATGTTTTTTTTTTCTTTTGCTTTCAAATCTTTTTCTACTAAAAGATTAAACCTTTTTCCTATTTTAAAGTTCAAAAATAAAATCAGTTTTTCCCTTTTATAAAAATGCAGTTTTTGAATCTTTTAAAATTCAGTTTTAAAATCTTTGAAAAAAAAAGAAAAACAGTTTTTCTCTTTTTTTTTAAAAATTTCAGTTTAAAAATGCTTTAAAAATCAGTTTTAAAAATCTCATAAAATCAGTTTTAAAAATTCTTTTATAAAAATCCAGTTTTTAAAAATTCTCATACATTCAGTTTTTAATATTTAAAAATATCAGTTTTTCTTTTAAAACAAAATCAGTTTAATACCTTTTTAAAAATCTGTTTTAAACTTTTTTTTTTTTTAAAATCTGTTTTTATACCTAAATCGAAATTATTTTTAATGAATTAAAATAAAAATAAAATACCATAAAATACTTACAGTAATTAGAAGAAGGGGGGGATGACGGCCAGGCTCGCGGCAGGAGGCGGAGCAGGCGGTGGCGCCTCGATGCTTTGGGGCGCACTAGGGTTTCGATTGGAGGTCGCGATGCTACGATTTGTGTCGAGGCTCGAGGGCTTCGGCTCTTCGATCCATGGAGGGGGGGTGTTCGGCGATCTGAGGGGAGGCGGCGGCGTGGGGCAGGCGGCGCTTCGGGGCTCGATCGAGGGAGGCGTTCGCTTTAGGTTTTTTTTTTTTATTTCTGAAGAATGAAATCTGATTGAACGGGGGGGGGGGGGGCCAGGAGGAAGAATAAAGGGAGGGAGGGAATTAGATTTTTTTTTTTTTTTTTATTTAATTATTTAAAGTTGACTTTTACCCACGACCACGAAACGAGGCCCACCACCTGTCGTCCATAGCGTTTAACCCCCATTCCGAACACAATGGGATATGTATCGCACGCTGGTTTGATCGTTACAATTGGTTTCCTTTTGAATTTTCATTTAAATCACTATATTGAATTTTAAACGCACATTTCAAATTACCGGGGTCACATACTAACTAGAAAAATTCCAGAAAAATATTTTCTAGCTTCGTATTGACGATACGGTCCTAACAAAACTAGTTTCGTCGAATTCTGAGACCGTTTGAAAAATGGCCAATTTCCAGTCGATTAAAATCAACTGAAATCGGTCAAACGCGTTTTCCTTTGCCACGCTCACCTATTGATTCGAAAAATTATGAAATTTGAAACCTAACAATAACTTGACACTACGGATCTAACAAAAGTGGTTTCGTCGAAATCCGAGGTCATTTGCAAAATGTCCATTTTTAAGGGCCTGAATTCCATAGCGACTATTCAGAATTTTCAACTGGACATATCTTTTGATTCCCGCTATCAAATTTCGATTGGTCGGATTCGTTAGAAAGATGTTCACTAACAGATTCAAATATTTTTGGTTTCACTAAAATCCGGATTGTTTTGCACCCGGTATATTCAATTGAAGTTTGAAATCGAATTATCGAACTACCGCGCCATTTTCACTTCTATATATAATTATATTTAATTATATTCATTTTCAAATGTCGATTCAACTCAGTTTTCATCGCCATTGTTTAAAATATTTATTTTAAATATTTAAAATCCATTATTTTAGCCAATTTAAAATTTTTAAATTGGTTCAGATTTTCTGGGTCGTTACAATCTCCCCCACTTAAAACTTTTCGTCCCCAAAAAGGAATAAAGTCGAAAGTGGTTTGATAAACCTACAATCCCACAATACAACAACCAATTTGTTTTTAATATTCAGAGTATAGAATAAACAATGCACATCCATGGGAAGAAAATAGCAACAGAATAGAGAATTAAAAGGTAATGCAAAGTAGGTTAAATGTACCTTGCACCGGAGTCAATCAGAGATATCTACTCGGCATCTAGGATAAGCTTTCTGAATGCTCTCCTCAGTTTCCCAAGTACAATCTCGCGGATCTCCACTCCATTGCACTTTGACTAAGTGAACCTTCTTGTTCCTCAGCTCTTTGGTTTCTTTGCCGATAATCTTTAGCGGCTCTCGCCTCACAGCTAATTCTGGAGTAATTTCAATATCCTGCTGAGCTGCTTCTTCCACGATCAAGTCTGGATCATGAACGTGCTTTCGAAGTTGAGATATGTGAAATACATCATGCACACCAGGCAACCAGTCAGGCAGTTTGACCCTATAAGCGAGAGTTCCAATCCGTTCCAGAATAGGAAACGGACCAATGAATTTGGGTGCTAACTTCCCAGTTTTACCGAACCGGATAACTCCTCTCATCGGCGATACTTTCAAATATACATAGTCGCCAACTTCAAAGGATATATCTCTTCTTCTTTTATCGGCGTAGCTCTTTTGTCGGCTTTGAGCGGCGAGTAATCTCTTCCTAATAAAATCGACTTTGTCGGCAGCTTCTCGAATCATATCGGGACCCAACACAAGTCTATTTCCAGGCTCGACCCAACAAGCAGGAGATCGGCACGGTCTACCATATAATGCTTCGAATGGCGACATTGTCAGGCTCGCCTGGTAGCTGTTGTTATAAGAGAACTCAGCCAAATGTAGATTGTCTTCCCATGATCCACCGAAATCTATAACACAAGCCCGCAATAGATCTTCTAGAATGCGATTCACCCTCTCAGTCTGACCGTCTGTCTGAGGATGATAAGCGGTGCTCAAGTTTAACTTCGTTCCCAGCTCGACTTGAAATGCCTCCCAGAATTTGCTAGTGAATATTGTATCCCTGTCACTTACTATACTGAGCGGCACTCCATGCAGTCTAACTATTTCCCTGAAGTAAATATGTGCCAGACTCTGAGCAGTTCTGTTTGATTTGACAGGTATAAAATGGGCGGTCTTCGTGAAACGATCTACGATCACCCAAATACTGTCGTTCCCTTTTCTGGTTCTGGGCAAACCATCGATGAAATCCATAGAAATATGCTCCCACTTCCAACCAGGAACTTCCAGTGGTTGTAATAATCCAGCCAATTTCTGTTGATCACTTTTAACTAGCTGGCAAGTAGGGCATCGGCTAACATATATTGAAACATCTCTTTTCATAGCCTTCCACCAGAATGTTCTTTTGAGATCGTTATACATTTTGGCCACGCCAGGATGGATACTAAGCTTGGACTTGTGACACTCGTCTAACACTTCCCTTTTTAACTCTGGGATGTCAGGAACACAAATCCTTCCTTTTAATCTCAATGTCTCGTCGTTATCTATTTGAAAACACGAGGGTTCGCCTTTCTGAATCCTTTTAATCATATCCTTAATAAAGTTATCCTCCTTCTGAAGAATAGATATTTTGTCAATCAAGGATGTCGTGATAATAAAGCTGGCGATCATTACATTCTTTCTGCTTAACGCATCAGCCACGACATTGGCTTTCCCTGGAGTATATATAATTTCAAAGTCATATGCTGCAAGAAACTCCAGCCAACGTTGTTGCCTCAAATTTAAGTCCTTCTGAGTGAACAGATACTTTAACGACTGGTGATCTGTAAACAGTTCAAATCTCTCGCCCAGAAGATAGTGTCTCCAGATTTTTAAAGAGAATATGATAGCCAATAACTCAAGATCATGAGTTACATAGTTTTTCTCGTGCGGCTTCAGTTGACGGCTAGCATAAGCAATCACTTGGCCTCTTTGCATTAACACTGCTCCAAGGCCTTCTCTAGACGCATCCGTCCAGACTTTTAGATCTTGGTTGCCATCGATAATGGTTAACACTGGAGCAGTAGTTAATCTCAACTTTAGCTCTTCGAAAGCCTCCTCACTCTCTTCAGTCCATTTGAACTTAGAATGCTTCTTTGTAAGCTTTGTTAAGTGACCAGATATCTTCGAAAAGTCTTTAACGAACTTCCGATAATAGCTAGCCAATCCGAGAAAACTGCGGACTTCGGTGGGAGTACTGGGCTGTTTCCAATTCTGAATAGCTGTGATTTTGCTTGGATCCACAGCGATTCCTTCTTTCGATACGACATGGCCCAGAAATTTTACTTCATCTTGCCAGAAGATACATTTGGAAAATTTGGCTTTCAATACATTCCTTCTGAGAATTTCTAGAACCTGTTCCAGATGCTTTTCATGTTCGGCCTTTGATTTAGAGAAGATTAGAATATCATCAATAAAAACCAAAACAAATTTGTTCAGTACTCCTCTGAATACTCTATTCATCAGATCGACGAAATAAGCTGGAGCGTTACATAAGCCGAACGGCATTACTAACCACTCGTAGAATAAGTCGGGGCCTCTGAACGCTGTCATTGGAACACACTCTTCGGCAATTCGAAGTTGATGGAAGCCTGTAGCTAGGTCCATTCGTGAAAATACTTGTGCTCCATTTAATCGATCTAACAAATCATCAATCCGCGGCAATGGATACTTGTTCTTTATTGTCTGTTTGTTCAAATCACGATAATCCACACATAGACGTAGAGTACCGTCAGATTTTGGGACAAACACCACTGCTGCACCCCAATCAGAGAAACTAGGCCTGATTAGACCCTTCCATACTAGCTGTCGTGTTTGGTTGTCTAATTCTTCCTTCTCTTTCAAGGACATTCTTCGAATAGCGTGAACTACCGGCCTTGCATTTGGAACCAAAGCAATCTTGAAATCTATTTCTCTTTGCGGAGGTAAACGAACAACTTCCTCAAACACATCCGCATAATTCTTGACGACAGGAATATCTTTGATGAGGTCAGGAATATTCTCAGTGATTTCTGGGATATTTTCTATTTGGGCTGGAGAAACATTCAAAGCTGCCCAGAAGTCTTTTCTATTAGCATTCTGACCTTCACAGGGAATGGTTATATAATCGCCTGATTTAATCCTAGCTCTAACAACTCTCTCGGCGCATCTAACCTCTGCTTCATATTTGGTTAGCCAATCCAATCCCAGAATAAGATCGAATTCATCAAAATTCATGACTACAGAGATAATAGGGAATTTATAGCAAGAAAAAGAGACGGGTACTGCACAAACCCAACTGAGATTGATGGATCCTCCAACTGGATTTCGGACAGTCATTGGCTCTTTAAGCTTCCTCAAGTTTAAATCAAGTTTCTTAGCGGCACTCTTTGAAATAAAGCTTCGCGACGCACCTGTGTCAAACAGTACTTTAACTGGAATGTTTTTGACATTGAGCGTGCCTTCTAAGACGTCGGCCCTTTCTTGACTAGCTGAGGGCTCAAAGGTTTCTGCTACTTCATTTATTTGAGCCACCTTGGTTGCCTTTAACAGCCGGCAATCCTGTCTGACATGGCCAAACCGATGGCAAATGCTGCATTCTCTAGTCTCTTGAAATTTCTTAATAGACTTAGATCCTTCATTTCTTTGTTTCTTTAGAGATCGGCAACTCATCGAGAGATGTCCTTGCTTATTGCAGTTAGAGCATACAGTTGTCGTTACTAGTTTCTTCTCTGATTTGGCCCTTTTTCTCTTGGCACTGGCCTTCTTACTGATCTCAGACATTGTACTTGCCTCTGGAATATCAGTTTCTGACTCTGTTTTGTCACCACAACAAACTTCTTCTTCGTCGCGCAACATTCCTTTTTTGTCTAGATCTTCATATTGATAAGCCATATAAATCATTTCAGAAAAAGGAAGCTTCACATGCCCCAATACTTTATTCTGGTATTTCCTTTGAAGCCCGTGAATAAATCTCATATTTTTCCTCTTCGGATTTTGAATTAGATGAGGAGCAAAGTGAGCAAGTTCATTGAATTTCTTATGATATTCGGGAATGGTCATATCACCTTGTATTAGATAAGAAAATTCATCACATAATCTCTCGGTTACTTCGGGAGGAGTAAACCTTTCTAGGAAAATCACTTTAAATCTGTCCCATGTGATATCACCTTCTGGATTATCTTTGATGATTGTTTCCCACCAGATTAGAGCTTCTTCTTTAAGCGCCCAAGATGCTACTAACCGTTTCTGGTCATCTCTCAGCTGGATATGCTCAAAGATTTTTCCGACAGAACTCAACCAAGCTTGAGTTTGAATAATAGATTCATTGCCCGAGAATTTTTCTCCACCCAGATTTCGATATCTCTTGAATAGAGCCTCTAGATCGGGTTCTGTATTCCTTCTGTTTCTGGCACTCATTTTTCTAGTACTTCTGCAATTAGCAGATCAAGTGTCAGGTCACAGAAAAGGTATTTTAAAACATAGAAACACATACTTCAATGTAAATGTGTCTATCAAGGTGTAATTTCATTCTGCTTTACTCATACTAGGATATTACTGATCCTATCTGTATAGAGTTGCCCGTCCTAGAACACTACTGGTTCTATTTCTGACGAGTTCGTTCAAATGTTATATTCCAGAACTAAGCTTAACCAAAGCTCTGATACCACGTTGAGACGACCCGATTTCCCGTTCTCACGGAAACAAGGTTATCTTTGGAATATAACACAGAAACAGATAATAGCAGAACAGAATTAAATAAATACACCAGAATGAACAACAAAATATACTGGATAAAAGTAATCATCAGAGTTCCACAGTATACAGGATCTTACTTAGTACAAATACAGTTCAGCTATACATAAATGTCTACAGCGGAAATAAACAAAATATGTACAATAGGAGCTGAACAGCATAAAAAGAAATAAATGATAGAATCCATCTTCAGCTCCAGCTATCCAGAAAGAACCAGCTAAACCTGAATACAAGGCTGCCCGTGTAGAAAAAGGGGCACCCGAGTTTGAGAGTGAAACAAACTACGAGTCAGTCATGGGACTGGTATGAGAAATCCACTCAACACATATATAATTGGCTAATCTCAGGACCACGCCACTTTCGTGGAACGGGTTAACTCCATTGGATTGCCAGTGCATTAAAACAAATCTTTCTTTTAAACATCGCTATGCTTTTTATAAAAATGAAGCCGTTATAAGACTCAGTTCCCATCACACAATGCAACGCAAACCGGAGGATAGAGTTTTTACCTTATAACGGCCAAAATATGCTTGATACGAATAAAACAAAGGCATTTGATATTATTGCTAGTGTTTATATGTTTTGAAAACAATTTCAAATCATAACTATCAATCATAGACGGCATTAATGCCCCATACCACTATGTAGCCATATATAGGTATACAATCAAAACCGCACGATGTCGTATTTGGAAATTGGATTTCCGTCATGAACCAAGGCAAAAGATAGTCCTTACCGAATTCGAGACAATCTAGCCTACCATGTCTCAGGATCAGAGCTCGAGTGACCCTAGGAGCGACAGGGCCGGTCCACCGATGTGGATTAAAATGCCTGAGCAATACGTTTCCCCGCCCTTTGGGGCGCAAACGAGCCAACGAATGACTCCATCGGACCCGGATCGTCCGATCAAACCGAGGCGCCTCGCAACAGCAACAACCACATAGGTGAAAAGTATATAAATGTCAGGGCTGGTAGGTCACTGACACCACCCTAGCTAGAAAGAAACGCATGCCCTCCCTGAGGTCCTTCCTCCCGTTTTAGGTTCCTACCGGGGTGTGAGGCTCGCGAATTCACGTTATACACAAAGCTACGCCACACAGGCGGTGCTTTGATCATCACCACAAGACTTTGCTTTTCAACAGAAGCCCTGATCACTGCATCTTAGCATGCCACACAGAATAAATCCTATGTCAGACACACAGTCCACGTACAAGTCCGTTCTGGGTCTGAACGAAACTGGAGGCACTAAATACCTCGCAAACCCTTCGACCAACACGTACGTCTGGACGATCACCACTCATTATCCATATTTCGGGATGCCTCCCAATCAGGACCTCGGTTACCATCCAAACGAGGTGAAGATCTCCGGTCTTCGACCGTCGTCTTCATCTTCGACTTTCAATCGTCGGTCAATTATTCGAAATGAGAATTAACTCGGCCTTTCAAATAATTCACGTATTTTTAGAACTTCAAATCAATTTATTTCAATGGTTAAATTATTCGACAACACCAATTGTGTTCTTTATATAGTTTTCACACCAAACACATTCAACCATCAAACATCACATAAATCAAGCAAATTCAGTTTATTTCCATTCCATATCGCTTATGATATTTTATAACTATTTATCGCTATTTTTATTTATTTTAAAATAGCTATTTTATTCAAAACGACGCTTCGGGCCATAAGGCGGCCGTGGCGCTGTTTTTCTTCAGATTTGATTTACACATATCTGAAAATCTAACCGTTGGATCTTCACAAAATTTGCATCATTAGAAAGGTCTTTTCAAAACGAACCCAACGGTTCCAGTTTCGGGAAATTCCGACGGTCGGATCTCCCGGTACAGTCGTTTGAAGTTTCGATTTCAAAATACGAACTGCCGCGTCGTTATTCGATTAAATATAATTATATTTATATATATAAATAAATATAATCGTTTCTGGCGCTGTTTTTCTTCAGATTTGAATTAAACATTCCAGACAATCCAACCGTTGGATTTTTACAAGGTTGGTGCCGTTGGAAAGATTATTCCAAGGCGAACCCGACGGTTGAGGTTTCGGGAAAATCCAATGGTCGGATTTCCCGTACTAGTCGTTTGAAATCACGGTTTCAAAATACGAACTGCACGGCCTCGTTTCGTTTTAATTTTATTTATATTTATATAGTTATATAAATATAGTTCATTCGATGTTTTCTATATCGTTTTCACTTCAAAAAAATTTCTAACACCTTAAATTTTGGAAAAATTTCGCCATAACCTCCCCTGCACCGGGAGCGTCGGGAAATCGCAAATAGCGTCCCGGTCCTTCTAATCTCAAAAAGAAAAAGAAAAAGCCAAGCGGCTAGCCAACAGGCTCAAAATCATCACCCAAACAAATCAGTAAATGTGTACCTATTTGTCGGGCACAAAAATTTTATTCCTCTTCTCTAGCCCCTTTGCTATAACCTGTTCAATGAATATGCATGTACATATATATACAGTCTATACCATTTTTCATTTTCTATTCAACTTCATATTCGATTTCTATTTGGTTTAAAAACACCATTCATTCTAATGTTACATAAATAGGTGCAAATCATTTCATTAGCTAATTAATGAATATTTCAACTCATATATGTTTATTTTGAACAAGTGGCTATTTTTAACACTTCACATTTTAACGATTTATGCATACAATAAAAATGTGAATTTTATTGTAAAACAATTCATTTCAAAACACTATTTTTCTATATAGTTCATATAGTCGATAAAAGGTGATTTTTATTATCGAACAATTGATTTCAAAATATGAATACCATTCAACACATGAATTTCTAAACAACGAATGAATATCAATTCAACACATGAATGTTTTCAATAGTTTTTATATATAGTTAAAAATGTGATTTTTATTATCGAACAATTTATTTCAAAATATGAATTCCATTCAACACATGAATTTCTAAACAACGAATGAATATCAATTCAACACATGAATGTTTTCAATAGTTTTTATATATAGTTAAAAATGTGATTTTTTTATTATCGAACTATTTATTTCAAAATATGAATACCATTCAACACATGAATTTCTAAACAACGAATGAATATCAATTCAACACATGAATGTTTTCAATAGCTTTTAGATATCGATAAAAATGTGATTTTTATTATCGAACAATTTATTTCAAAATATGAATTCCATTCAACACATGAATTTCTAAACAACGAATGAATATCAATTCAACACATGAATGTTTTCTATATAAGGAATAAATATAGTTTAAGCATATGAAAATAATTCAAACACACAAATATTATTCAAAATTTCGGCAGCATAACGGCAGGGTAGTTACACCGGCACCGTCCCTAGTACGGCTCCTCGCTCTACCTTAAAACCTCGCGGTTTTTGACAATGGGAAACATGCATCTAGTTCGCACGCAGGCGGCATGTATATATATATTTATTTCATTTCCACAAACTAATCCTATGTGGTTTCAACCAAATATTTCACAACCACAAATGGGTATTTTTCAACCACAATCAACCAATATCAATCACAAACAATCCCAAACAATCATTCAATTTTCTCCACAATTTCAACCAATAAATATCGTCCATGGTTTGTGGACGAGGGGCGTATATATATATATATATATATATATATATTTATATATAGCAATTCACTTTTACTTCACACATATATATATAAATTTTAAATCAGAAATCTCACCAATAGCTATCCAACTTCAAGACTCTTCTTAATAGAAA
This sequence comes from Allium sativum, assembly GCA_030737875.1. Taxonomy (NCBI): domain Eukaryota; kingdom Viridiplantae; phylum Streptophyta; class Magnoliopsida; order Asparagales; family Amaryllidaceae; genus Allium; species Allium sativum. The sequence goes on along the minus strand of CM060915.1, from coordinate 577,179,588 downwards.
TCTTCGCCTATTTGTCGCTTTCACCCGTATTCTCTGCATATGTAAAAATAGAATTTTTACGATGCTATTCAATATATAAAAATATGATTTTTACTTCGACTTTCTCTAAATAAAAATATGATTTTTACTTTTGCTTTCAACATATAAAAATATGTTTTTTTTTCTTTTGCTTTCAACATATAAAAATATGTTTTTTTTTTCTTTTGCTTTCAACATATAAAAATATGTTTTTTTTTCTTTTGCTTTCAACATATAAAAATATGTTTTTTTTTTTTTGCTTTCAACATATAAAAATATGTTTTTTTTTATTTTGCTTTCAAATCTTTTTCTACTAAAAGATTAAACCTTTTTCCTATTTTAAAGTTCAAAAATAAAATCAGTTTTTCCCTTTTATAAAAATGCAGTTTTTGAATCTTTTAAAATTCAGTTTTAAAATCTTTGAAAAAAAAAGAAAAACAGTTTTTCTCTTTTTTTTTAAAAATTTCAGTTTAAAAATGCTTTAAAAATCAGTTTTAAAAATCTCATAAAATCAGTTTTAAAAATTCTTTTATAAAAATCCAGTTTTTAAAAATTCTCATACATTCAGTTTTTAATATTTAAAAATATCAGTTTTTCTTTTAAAACAAAATCAGTTTAATACCTTTTTAAAAATCTGTTTTAAACTTTTTTTTTTTTAAATCTGTTTTTATACCTAAATCGAAATTATTTTTAATGAATTAAAATAAAAATAAAATACCATAAAATACTTACAGTAATTAGAAGAAGGGGGGGATGACGGCCAGGCTCGCGGCAGGAGGCGGAGCAGGCGGTGGCGCCTCGATGCTTTGGGGCGCACTAGGGTTTCGATTGGAGGTCGCGATGCTACGATTTGTGTCGAGGCTCGAGGGCTTCGGCTCTTCGATCCATGGAGGGGGGGGTGTTCGGCGATCTGAGGGGAGGCGGCGGCGTGGGGCAGGCGGCGCTTCGGGGCTCGATCGAGGGAGGCGTTCGCTTTAGGTTTTTTTTTTATTTCTGAAGAATGAAATCTGATTGAACGGGGGGGGCCAGGAGGAAGAATAAAGGGAGGGAGGGAATTAGATTTTTTTTTATTTTATTTAATTATTTAAAGTTGACTTTTACCCACGACCACGAAACGAGGACCACCACCTGTCGTCCATAGCGTTTAACCCCCATTCCGAACACAATGGGATATGTATCGCACGCTGGTTTGATCGTTACAATTGGTTTCCTTTTGAATTTTCATTTAAATCACTATATTGAATTTTAAACGCACATTTCAAATTACCGGGGTCACATACTAACTAGAAAAATTCCAGAAAAATATTTTCTAGCTTCGTATTGACGATACGGTCCTAACAAAACTAGTTTCGTCGAATTCTGAGACCGTTTGAAAAATGGCCAATTTCCAGTCGATTAAAATCAACTGAAATCGGTCAAACGCATTTTCCTTTGCCACGCTCACCTATTGATTCGAAAAATTATGAAATTTGAAACCTAACAATAACTTGACACTACGGATCTAACAAAAGTGGTTTCGTCGAAATCCGAGGTCATTTGCAAAATGTCCATTTTTAAGGGCCTGAATTCCATAGCGACTATTCAGAATTTTCAACTGGACATATCTTTTGATTCCCGCTATCAAATTTCGATTGGTCGGATTCGTTAGAAAGATGTTCACTAACAGATTCAAATATTTTTGGTTTCACTAAAATCCGGATTGTTTTGCACCCGGTATATTCAATTGAAGTTTGAAATCGAATTATCGAACTACCGCGCCATTTTCACTTCTATATATAATTATATTTAATTATATTCATTTTCAAATGTCGATTCAACTCAGTTTTCATCGCCATTGTTTAAAATATTTATTTTAAATATTTAAAATCCATTATTTTAGCCAATTTAAAATTTTTAAATTGGTTCAGATTTTCTGGGTCGTTACAATACCATGATCATATTTGTCCTTAAACAAGACAATTAAAAGCTCCATAACCAAAATGAATATATACGAAGATATAGGATCACACTGGCGAATGCCTTGCTCACTCTTAAAAAAACCAGAAGTTTCATTGTAAACCAAGAAGAAGTGAGGTGTTGAGATGCATCTATATATCCAAGCAACAAAGGTCTTCGGGAAGTTCATCCTAGCCATGATTCTAACAAAAGAGGTCCATTGTATGATGTCATATGCTTTACTTATATCCAGTTTTAATAGGGTAGAAGGAGAAGAATTACTACGACTATATCCTTTAATTAATTAGTTCGTACATTTATATGTGAGAAAGTATATAAGAACACAAAATTATTATACAAAATTAGACACAAAAAATCTCAACCACTAGATTTTCCTTGAATTCCACATTCCACATAAAGATAAACATATCTTATGGCCCACAATTCGTGTCACTAAATTTGTGTCTAATTTTGTGTCCCAATAGCCTCTCCCTTTATATATACTAGAATCATATAAATAAAGAAAAGATTTTAAATTGATTAAGTGACCATAAGTTTCAATATTTTTTCCTAAATCTAAAATCTATTATGTTATAAGCTTCTTTTTCAAACTACAATAGCGAATACGATGAACCTTCATACTTTAAAACTATTATAAAATATGCTTAGTTAAAAATAATAATATAAATCTATCTATATAATAATTCCCACTAATCTTAATTCTTTTGGAGTCACGGTCCGACCATGAAATACCAAAAATGCCTCTAAAATTCAATAATTATTTTAAAAAACTCTCATGAAATCATGGGAATTATGGTTCATATAAATGCCTTCAATTTTAAACATTTTTTGTTATTAATTAATATAATTACGGTAGGATATTGCATTCCTTATATTGCATTTGATTTGTCTAATCGCATTTGATTTGTATAATTACTTTACATTCCCTATGTCATTCAAATAATAATGAATATAATTATGGTAGGATATTACATACGTTATCTACATGAAACTTTTGATACGTTAGTTTTAAACGAACTAAATTGATTGGTTAAGATTATTATATCCATATTTACAATATGGCAATATGGATATTCATGAAAGGATATGTTAAAATTTATAATAATTTATTTTTTGTGAATGAGACGATAGAATCAACTCCATCTATTTGTATACAATGAATAATATGTATAATTTTACTTGAATATATCAGGTAACTTTGCAAAGTATTAAATCTGTTTGTTATATCTACCATATTAAATTTACAGTATATCATAGTACAGTATTATAGGCATATACCAATCTTATATCAATAGTATAAGCAAATCTTAATTGATTGATTTTGTTCCAAAGTTCTAATCATTATCACTCTAATTTCTACCACCTTTCCATCATGTTCATTATGAAATCTAAAGTAAAAAAAATTCCATAACAGTAGATTTTATTACTTTAATTTGATGATAAATAATGCATATATTTTATTGCATTCCTAAAATGCACTGTCGAAATAGTATATTACAGATTTGAATATAATTATAAACATAACACTAAGTTGTTTTGTTTATATTATATTATTGTTCACCCGTTTTTAGTATCATCGTGATAGAATTGTTTCTTCCTTATTTTACTTTCTAATTTTATACATAGACAATTTAAGAAATGTTTGCAGCTCTTATGGAGGCTCTTTTTAATCCATTTATATTCAATACTCTCTTTGGACCGTAAATTAAAAATATTGAAAGAGCTGTTATTTGATTCATTAGCTATATTTCATATTTGAATACGTTTACGTTATTTTATATACTATGTTTTTTTAACAATTTATCTTTTGTAACTATGTTTAAAACATCCTTTTCCTTGAGGAATAAAATAATTAAAACTCCTGGCCTGAATTTTTTTAGTATAAGGTTATTTTTGGCTGCCATAAGTTTAGAAAGAAATTAATTCTTCAAAACTGTTTTAAACATCAGATTTAAGTTTATATTTATGTAATAGTTGTTGTTTTCATGAATTTCATGCAGACATAAATTATCTTTATGGTAGATATTTGACCTTGGAAGATTGTTAGGAAATGTAGCGAATATGGTATGAGATGTTTTCATGCAGATACGCATTATCCTTATAATATGAGGTTATTTCTTGCTGCTTTAGAACTTCATGCAGACATAGGTTATCTACATGAAACTTTTGATAAGTTAGTTTTAAAAGGACTAAATTGATGTGCTATAAATTGATCGGTTAAGATTATTATATCCATATTTATAATATGGATATTCATGAAAGGATATCTTAAAATTTATAATAATTTATTTTTTGAGAATGAGACAATAGAATCAACTCCATCTATTTGTATAAAATGAATAATATGTGTAATTTTACTTGAATATATCAGGTAACTTTGGGAAGTATTAAATCTATTTGCTATATCTACCATATTAAATTTACAGTATATCATAGTACAATATCATAGGCATATACCAATCTTATATCAATAGTATAAGCAAATCTTAATGGAATGACTTTGTTCCAAAGTTCTAATCATTATCACTCTAATTTTTACCACCTTTCCATCATGTTCACTATGAAATCTAAAGTAAAAAAAAATTGTTTCACATAATATATGAGTTAGTTTTAGAACCATGAATTTCATGTGCTTTGTATACCTTATAAGAGCATGATATATTACACTCCATCATCATTTTCATTGATAAATTCTCCCCCACTCTTGGAACCTTAGCCATATCATTGATTCTAAATTAGTATTTCTATCATTTTGATCAGGAAATGAAGGACCATGTGATTTTGACTAGAATATCATCGACCATAATTAAAAGGTAGGATTTTTTGAACTATTCACTTTTTTGGGATTGGCATGTATTCATAATTCATATTTATTTTCTCATAAAAGAAGTCTTTTAGCTTATTGTCTTCCTTATTCTCTCTGTTCTTTGGTAAACCATATTCCAGTGTATACGGCATTTGTTCTGTTTTCTTCCAATAAAAAGACATTTTGATGATTAATTTCACTCAGTCTTAAGCAGTTTGGACATTACAAATTTTGAATGTGTATTTTAAAAGTTTAATTGATCGTTCAAAAACTACTGAACCATACCATGCTTGTTTTTCCATTTCTCCTTTTTTCGTCCAAATTATTTTGCGCTTAGTAGTTTTAATGTTACAATAGTGGAAGTAACAATTTTAGTTATATACAGATTGTATTGTTGTTTACCATTGACAATTTAAGGAATGTTTGCAGCACTTATAGAGGCTATTTTTAATCTATTTCTATTCAGTACTCTCTTTGGATCGTAAATTAAAAATATTGAAAGGAGTTTTATTTGATTCATTGGCTATATTTCATATTTGCATTTGGCTACAATGTGTATGTAGTGTTTGTATAACTAGAAGTGTTATAATTTCTTTATCTATATTTGCATATATTAGGTGAACTCCTAGGCATATGAACCAAGCGTACAAAGCTTTTTTAAGGATATCCTCTTCTTTCCACATCGTACCCAGGTATGGATGTTTTGATTTGTTGACATTAATACTTATTTTAAATGAATATGGCATATTTGATAGTTAGTGCATATGGAAACCATCTTGAAGTCATGCTATTTGTAAATAAATATATATATATCCTTTTACTAAATGAAGTTGATTAAGCAATTGCCTAATTTTGACTAATATTTACTTACGATATATGTACTATTTCGTTAAAAATTAAATGTCTATCTTTATTCTTTCTTCTCAATTATTCTTTCTGCTTACTCTATATATAGTTATATCTTAAAAAGTGGATAATGCGATTACTATTTTTATGCTCCTTTTTTAATTTATTGTTTAAAATGCTAATCTTTCGGTAAGTCAACCACAAAATCTAAAATTATCAAATTTGACACAAATTTCTATATAAATAATATGTGTGTATATGTGGGACATACCTTCTTCATCTTCCACTTTCAACTTTTATACTTTTTTTTTCCATTTGAGGTGATTTCTAACATTAAACGCAGCATAAAAGTTTTGAACTTTAATGCATCCCATTAAATGAAACAGTAAGTTTTTTTATGTGTATTATGTTATTGTTCACCTGTGTTTCAGTATCATCGTGATAGAATTGTTGCTTCCTTATTTTACTTTCTAATTTTATACATTGACAATTTAAGGAATGTTTCCAGCTCTTATGGAAGCTCTTTTTAATCCGTTTCTATTCAATACTCTCTTTGGACCATAAATTAAAAATATTGAAAGAGCTTTTATTTGATTCATTGGTTATATTTCATATTTGCATTTGGCTACAATGTATATCTAGTGTTTGTATAACTTGAAGTGTGATAATTTCTGTAGTTATATTTGCATATATTAGGTGAACTCCTGGGCATATGAACCAAGCGTACAAAGCTTTTTTAAGGATATCCTCTTCTTTCCACATTGTACCCAGGTATGGAAGTATTGATTTGTTGACCTTAATACTTATTTTAAATGAATATTTCATATTTGATAGTTGGTGCATATGGAAACCAGTTTGAAATCAAAATTTTGTAAACAAATATATATCATTTTACTAAATGAAGCTGATTAAGGAATTGCCTAATTTTGACTAATATTTACCAATAATATATGTACTATTTCGTTAAAAATTGAATGCCTATCTTTATTCTTTCTTCTCAGTTATTCTTTCTGCTTACTGTATATATAGTTATATCTTAAAAAGTGGATATGCGATTATTATTTTTATGCTCCTTTTTCAATTTATTGTTTAAAATGCTGATCTTTCTGTAAGTCGACCACAAAATCTAAAATTATCAAATTTGACATAAATTTTCACATAAAATATGTGTGTATATATGGACATACCTTCTTCATCTGCCACTTTCAACGTTTATGCAGTTTTTTTTCTTTATTTGAGGTGATTTCTACCGTTGCACCATTTCACATTGAACCCAGCACTTAGCGTGCAAGGTGTTAGTTGCATTTTGAAAAATTGATTTGTATATTTTGACATAATATCTGATATTTTGATTATTCATTTTGTATACAAATTATTCAAATTGCTAATGTGTTTAAATGATATGGAGAGTAGAGATGGATGAGCACAATAATGTCTAGTAGTCCCAAATATTACCGTCTATAACATTCACGCATAATCATAATTTTAGTACCATATCAGCATCTTAATTCTATTATATTCCACATTCTCTATCGTTATCTTTATTAGCTCGTGTTGTACTGTTCATATTCATATTGTTCGCACATCTTCTAATAAACCAGAATTGTGTTCAGTTATAATTGAATCAATATGCGTATAGCTGATAATGAATCCTTTAGTTAAGCCATAATGGAGCATTAATTACAAATGGTATAAGTATTTATTTCCCAAAATAATATTTTGAATTAGAACAAAGAGAAATAAGTTACAAACTGTAACGACCCAGAATTTGGGGCCAATTTAAAATTTTTATTTTAGAAATTTTAATGGATTTTAATATTTAGAATAACCTATTTTAAATAATAACGACTGAAAATTTATTTTAAAACGAATAAATTCAATTTAATATAAAAGGAGTTAAAACAGCGCTGCAGTTTGAAAATTTGAATTTGAACTTTAACTGAATGTATATGATTCATTTTAAGTCAGAATTGAGCGAAATCAGAAATATTTAAAAAATTTTAATCATATCTTTCTAACGAATGTAAGAAATTGAAATTTCACTTTAGAAATCAAAAGTTATGTCCAGTTTAAAATTTTGAAAAGTCGCTGTAGAATTTATATATATTTTAATTAAATATATTGGCCTTGAAAATAGTCATTTTACAAACGACTTCGGTTTTTGACGAAACCACTTTTGATGGAACCAGAATGTCAAATTATTGCTAAGTTTCAATTTTCATAATTTTTCGAATTAATATGTGAGCGTGGCAAAGGAAAACGTGTTTTGTCAGTTTCAGTCAAATTTAATCGACTTGAAAATGGCCATTTTTCGAACAGTCTTAGAATTCGACGAAATTAGTCTTGTTAGAACCGTATCGTCGAAACATAGCTAGAAATAATTTTTCTATAATTTTTAGAATCGGTATGTGGCCCCGGTAATTTAAAATGTATGTTTGAATTTAATAATTAAATGATTTATAATTAAATTTAAAGAAAAACATATCGTAACAGACGAACTGGGTTACGAAACATATTCCAATGTGTCCAGGATGGGGTATTTAGATAGGGGAGTCATTCGTTGGGTTCGATTCGGAGTTAGTATCGTCGAATAAATAATTCTTGAATTAATGAATTAAATAAATAAGAAAATACGCGTATAAATACGCTATACTATACGAAACCCTAATTCACCATACCCAGCCGTCGTACCTTCTTCATCAATGGACATGGCGTTCCCAAATTTAATCCCTAAATTACCACAATCCCAATCGAATTAAACCTCAAGTCCAAAACAAAAATCGAAGAACACTTTGAGCTCTACGATTTTATACGGTGGTGATCGGCCCTGGTGGTCTTGGATGATCGGAATTTGGCCTGGAAGGCGGCGCCTTCGAACATGGACTGCGGGTTCAAGGGGGGACCGAGTGGGGCCACTTTTGGGTGCGAGAAGGGGGCGGCTAGGGCTGCGCGATGGTGGCGATGGATCGAAGTTCGGCGGCCTACAGGTGGTGCGGCGGTGGAAGACTTAAATCGACGATGGGTTCAGTTGAGGTCCAGAAGTTAAACGATGTAGAAGAAGTAATTAAAGTGTTGATTAATATTTAATTGTTTTAAATAGTGTTTAAAATTGTATTAACTTTAAAACTCACGTATCTTATTCAATACTTATCAGATTTCGACGAAACTGAATACGTTAGAACCGTATTGACAAGATCTAGACTATGGAACTGACCAGGACCAAAACTGAGCGCTTCTGAAATTCAGGGAATTTCATATCTGAATTAAAACTATCGGTGAGAAATCTATTTATTTATTTCTTTTATAATTAGAAATAATTTCTAAAATTATTGTTGTTAATCTACAGTTGATTCAAGCTGTTATCATCCTGTGTTAAATGTAGATTATACACTTGTTTGTTTGGTTTTGTGATGTGGCGATAGAATGATTGAAATTAACATTTCTGTAAATTTGAATTAGACTAAAGCAAACTTATCATTTTGTTTATTGTACTGATGGGATTGAACCAATTTTGTTAATTAGAATTAGATTGAACAAATTTACTATTTTGTTCATTGTATTGTTAAATTAACACTTCGGTTAATTAGAATTTGATTTAAACAAAAATATATATTTTTTTTTATAAAAAAGAATCAAATTTCTAAAACATCAAAATTTGTAAATATATTGAACTAGAATTTTTCAACCTATATAAAACACAGAATTTGGTTAATTTGTTAAACCAGCATTTTAACATTTACATGAATCAAACATTTTATTCAATTTTGTTGAGTCAAGTTTTGGAATAAGATTTGAACAAATATGGTTATGTCATTTTGTTGGACTAGATTTTCAACAAAATAGAATACACATTTTTAGGCAGTATTGTCTACATAAAGAGAATAGATTTTTAAAGATGCCTTTTTTATTTTCAAATTAGAGACAATAAAGAAGAACTGATTTCAAAGTTACATTTTTATATAATTTGTTTTCAAATAAAAAAAAGATTACATTTTTAATGCAGTTATATTTTCATTAAAAAGATTGGGTTTTCAATATTACATTTTTGTGTAATATTGTTTACATTTAAAAGATTTGAATTTCAAGCTATCTTTTTATGTAATGTTATTTACATATAAAAGATTAGAATTGCAATACATCATTTCTAGGTAATATTGTTTACATAAAAATTAAAAAAATACATTTTTATTAGAAAATGTGAAGTAGATTAAAAAGTACATTTTTATTAGAAAATGTGAATTAGATAAAAAAAAGTACATTTTTGTGAGAAAATGAATATTAGAATATAAAGTACATTTCTGTTAGAAAACGTAAATTTAGACAAGAAAGACAAATTTAATATCATTGTTAATTAGATTATAAAGGTCAAAATTAACATTTTGTTAATTAGATTATAAATAACAAAATAACATTTTTGTTATGAAGTGTTACACTAGACATAAAATAACATTAATGTTTATTGGATTAAAATCTATTACTTTTGAAATGAATTGAAAATGTATATTTTATACATTAAAAAGAATGATTAGAAAATGTATATATTTTTTACATTAAAAAGAATGAATTAGTAATGGACACTTTTGTCACATTAAAAAGAATGAAGTAGAAATATACATTTTTGTCATTTAGTAAGGATTATAGGAAAATAACATTTTGACAAACTTGATTATAGAATGTAGAATATCATTTTATTATAAAACATGTTAGTGATATAAAATATTTTTTTTTTGCCAAAACATACATTTTTGCAAATAAAAGAGAATGAGTTGAAAACATTCATTTTTGGTCATTTAAAAGAATTTGACAAAATTAACATTTTGTTTATTTAAAAGGATTAGACAAAATTATCAGTTTTGGCCATTTTAAAGGAATGAACCTTTGTTTGAAAACATGTTACCATGTAATTTCCATTTTTAATGATAATTAGAATTAATTAAAAAGAGTGAATCTTGGTTTGAAACTTGTGAACATGTAATTTACATTGTTATATAAATGAATTATTAAAAAGAATAAAACCTTGGTTAGAATGTGTTACCATGTAAAATTACATTTCAATGTAATTAATATTCATCAAAAAGAATTAAACAAAAATGTACATTTTACTCATTTCAAAAAGGATGTTATGAGATACTATCATTTTTGGGTAAAACATGATTAGTGAAGGAAAATTATCACATTTTTGTTTATTTAAAAAGAATTATAACACAGTTTTACATTTGGTTTACATTAAAGGGATTATAACAAGATTCACATTTTGTTTACATAAAAAGGATTTAACAAAATCATCATATTTTGTTCACATTTAAAAGAATTAGTCAATTCTGTCATTTTGTTTACAATAAAAAGATTTAAATAAAAGATTATATTTTTATTGACACTTTGTTTTCAATAAAAAGATTTTACATAAAAAAAATTACATTTTCAACGTAGTTTAGATTCCATTGAAAGGATTAGAACAAAAGGATTATATCCTTATAGTCATTGGGTTACAATGAAAAGATTAGAAAATAAAGATAACATCTTTAGGGTAATCGAAATAAAAGATTAGTTTTTATTGTCATATAGAATTAAAGGATTATATTTTATTGTAACATTGTTGACAATAAAATGAATTGAATTAAAAGACTAGATTTTTATTGTCATGTGTTCACAATAAGAAGAATTGAAAAATATATCTATGATGTTGAAATTATATGTTTATGATGTTGAAATATTTGATGTGATAAATATAATGCTTGTATATTCAAATTGAATATTACACTCCCATTTACAAGTTACCCAAATTGTCTATGTGATTGGGATGATAATTTTCACACATCGCCCAAGTGCACAAATAATTTATTATTTGGTTGATGGATGAAACCCCACACGGGTATTGGGGTGATATTGGATACACACTAATCCCAACATTTAGTTACCTGTCAATCGATGGATTGACAGTCTATGATGAACGTTAGTTATTTACTTTAATGCTCACACAGTTATAAATTCCACTCTGGTCATCATTTGGATGTTTAATAATCACTTATCATGATTGTTGATCACATACAATTTATGGTTGTTAATTGAGTCACATTCCAATAAAGGATATTCTAGAAAAGAATATTTTAGAAAATTTCTTAGAAAAGAATAGTTTAGAAAATGTCTTAGAAAAAGAATATATTTCAGAAGAAGAATATATTTTAGAAAAAATATATTTTTATTGGAATGCACTAGTTATCAACTAGGATTAATCATTAAATTTAAATTTAATGAAGATTTCCAATTTGTTAATATTTAATTGAAATTAAATTAAATAAATTGGATTTCGGTTTTTGTGAATAGTGTCTTAAATAACATTGTTCTTAAACCCCGTATGAAAAGAATAATCTTTTAATTCAGAATATTTAAGTTTTCAATTATATTTTGTAATTGAAATAAGATGAAATGTGAGTTGGGTTTATTGTGAACTGTGTTTTTAAGCGACATTTGTTCTTTAGCCCAACTAATAGTGAAAATACGATTTGGAAATTGTAAATCTTTTATTTAGATTTAAATGGAAATTTTCCAAAAGCCAAGTTTTCGAATTTAATATATTAAATTGGAATTGAATGGAATTCGAATTTATAATAACCGAGATAAGCTTATGTAAAAGAAGATCGATACTACATATGGAATTTAAGAGGTTTTGCCGTTATTCCATTTATATTATTGGTCGGATACAGAAATTTATAACGATTATATACTGATTTGATTTCTGTGAAGATTCTGTATTTAATGGAAGATGATTTTGGGTTTACCGTGAACGGTGTTTTAAAATGACATTAGTTCTTTAACCCAGTTAAGAATAAGATTAATTTCTTAAATTTGAATAATCACTGAATAATGACTTTTGATATTTAAAACCAAATTGGGTTTTTAATAAATCTTAAAAAGAAAGATTTAAGAATAAACTTAAAGGATTTATCTTTGATAAAATATTGTGAATATTTCATTAAAAGAATATTCTGTATTGGAATGTGGCGTTGGTTGTGTTTTATAGCACTTGATTTTGATTATAAAAATACGCGAGTTATTCGGAAAGACCGGTTTAACCCATTCCGAATAATTACTACGACGATGAAGAGTTGAAGATGAAGACAGTGGTTGAAGACCGATGATCTTCACATCGAATGGACGTGTTGCTACTTAGACCCATAATGGGAGTAGCTACCTTAAAGGGGCTTCAGTGGTAGCCGTCCGGACTATTGTTGATTGTTCGGATTTTGTTTTCGCTCAGACCCAGAGCATAAGCTTGTAAATGGATGCGTGTCTGACATTGGATTTCGTTCCATGTGAACTAGATTGATTTTTATTAATGTATGTCTGATTGGTGGTGGAGAATTTATTCTCTACTTAACACCCTGGTATATATTAATAGTGATTGATCGCATGGCGTGAATTGTCAATGTGGCACGCCAAGATGCAAATGATCAAGGCTTTTGTTGAAAAGAAGGGCCTTGTGGGATGATCAAAGCATAGCCTATTACGGCATAGCTTTGTGTATAGCGTTACTTCGCGAGCCTCACACCCCGGTATGAGTCAAAAACGGGATATGGACCGTAGGGAGTGCACACGTTTCTTTCTAGCTAGTGGTAGTGTCAGTGCTTAAACTGGCTGGCATTTTACTTATGTGGATGATAGATTTTGAGGCGCCTCGGATTTTTATAGGCCGTTAGTGGTCATACTATAGGTTCAAAGGAACCGGGAAACGTGTGTTCAGGCATAACCAATCCACTGCCGATAGGCGGGGACCGGCCCTACCGCTCCAAGGGTTCACTGCGGGGGATCCTAAGGCATTTGCTAGAGTGTCTCGAATCGGAGAGGAGCTTGCCCCTAGCCTCGACTCATGATGGAAATCCAATTTCCAATACGACCTTGCGGTTTTGATTGTAGAACTAGTATGGCGACATGATATATGGTACCCATGCCGTCTAGGATTGATACATTTATATATGAAATGTTTTTATTAAAACATATACACACTAATACTAAATCCGTTTTACTGTATCAAGCATCTTTTGACCATTATAAGGTAAAACCCTATCCTCCGGTTTGCGTTGCATTGTGCGATGGGACTTGGGTCTTATAATGGTTTCATTTTTCTAAAATCATTGCGTTGTTTAAAGTTTTACTTTATTTTATGCACTGGCAATCCAATGGAGTAAACCCGTTCCGCGTTAGCGGCGTGGTCCTGTGATTAGCCTTATTATTATATAGTTAAGTTAAGATTTCTCATACCAGTCCCATGACTGACCTGTAGTTTGTTTCACTGGCAAACTCGGGTGCCCATATTTTCCACACGGGCAGTCGAGTAGCTTTTTGCAGATATATTTACAGGGTCCTGGCTTACAGCTGAAGCAGTATTCGGAAAGCTCTGTATCCGTGTATTCCTTCCAGTTGTATATTTGTATTATTTTTCCGCTGCTATTTAAATGTAATTTAAAACTCTGATATTATAGTATTTATATTATGTAATAAATATTCATACTCTATTACATTCTTGTACTCTGATGTAATTGTTGTAATCAGCAATAAAATGTTCTTCAATTTGTGTTCTGATGTGTGTTGTTCTCAAAACAATCCAGCCTTTTCCTACTGGGAAGTTTGGGTCATTTCATTTGGTATCAGAGCTTAGGTTTACGAAGCTCGAGAACAAGACACATTAGAACCGAACGAAAGAATTCATCAGAGATTGGATTTGTAATATCCAATGAGAATAACTCGTTAGAGATAGGATCAGTAGTATCCTAGAACGAGTGTGAAGAGTATTATTTTCTTTAAAAATAAAAGTAAAAACAAATTTCGTTTTGAAAATTTTATCTAAATATACGTATTTGAGTATATTATTATATTTTAATGTGGAAAATCGAGTATATAAAGATTTCGAATATACGATTAATTAACGGATATTCGATGTTTCAATATACTGGATAGATATAAAATCACACTCTAGTCGCCCGGGGGTAATTCGGGTGATGCGGCCGCATCATCAGTATTTATGTTCGAGTCTCGAAAGTGGTATATCTATATATTTCCATTGACTGGTATGAGAATCAAAACTTAGTTAGTACACAATTGCTTTGATTTGCGCTAAAAATATGATTTTTGTCTGTATGTAAAAGATATATATTTGAAAAGTTAATCACCTAATTGATTGTTGGTTGTGATGTTTGATTTTTAGTTTAACTAACAAAATTTTAGAAATGATAATTAATTTAACTAAATTTTTTTTATTGAAACCAATAAATAAAAATTTAATTAAGTTAGTTAATTAAACAACTATTAGCTTCTTTCCTTTTCGAGGACGAAAAGATTTTAAGTGGGGGCGATCGTAACGACCCGGAATTTGGGGCCAATTTAAATTTTTTATTTTAGAAATTTTAATGGATTTTAATATTTAGAATAATCTATTTTAAATAATAACGACTGAAAATTTATTTTAAAACGAATAAATTCAATTTAATATAAAAGGAGTTAAAACAGCGCTGCAGTTTGAAAATTATAATTTGAACTTTGACTTAATGTATAGGATTCATTTTAAGTCAGAATTGAGCGAAATCAGAAATATTTAAAACTGTTTAATCATATCTTTCTAACGAATGTAAGAAATTGAAATTTCACTTTAGAAATCAAAAATTATGTCCAGTTTAAAATTTTGAAAAGTCGCTGTAGAATTTATATATATTTTAATTAAATATATTGGCCTTGAAATTAGTCATTTTACAAACGACCTCGGTTTTCGACGAAACCACTTTTGTTGGAACCGGAATGTCAAATTATTGCTAAGTTTCAATTTTCATAATTTTTCGAATTAATATGTGAGCGTGGCAAAGGAAAACGTGTTTTGTCAGTTTCAGTCAAATTCAATCGACTTGAAAATGGCCATTTTTCGAACAGTCTTAGAATTCGACGAAATTAGTCTTGTTAAAACTGTATCGTCGAAACATAGCTAGAAATAATTTTTCTATAATTTTTAGAGTTAGTATGTGGTCCCGGTAATTTAAAATGTACGCTTGAATTTAATAATTAAATGATTTATAGCCGAACTGGGTTACGAAACATATTCCAATGTGTCCGGGATGGGGGTATTTAGATAGGGGAGTCATTCGTTGGGTTCGATTCGGAGTTAGTATCGTCGAATAAATAATTCTTGAATTAATGAATTAAATAAATAAGAAAATACGCGTATAAATACGCTATACTATACGAAACCCTAATTCACCATACCCAACCGCCGTACCTTCTTCATCAATGGACATGGCGTTCCCAAATTTAATCCCTAAATTACCACAATCCCAATCGAATTAAACCTCAAGTCCAAAACAAAAATCGAAGAACACTTTGAGCTCTACGATTTTATACGGTGGTGATCGGCCCTGGTGGTCTTGGATGATCGGAATTTGGCCTGGAAGGCGGCGCCTTCGAACATGGACTGTGGGTTCAAGGGGGGACCGAGTGGGGCCCACTTCTGGGTGCGTGAAGGGGGCGGCTAGGGCTGCGCGATGGTGGCGATGGATCGCAGTTCGGCAGCCTACAGGTGGTGCGGCGGTGGAAGACTTAAATCGACGATGGGTTCAGTTGAGGTCCAGAAGTTAAACGATGTAGAAGAAGTAATTAAAGTGTTGATTAATATTTAATTGTTTTAAATAGTGTTTAAAATTGTATTAACTTTAAAACTCTCGTATCTTATTCAATACTTATCAGATTTCGACAAAACTGAATACGTTAGAACCGTATTGACAAGATCTAGACTATGGAACTGACCAGGACCAAAACCGAGCGCTTCTGAAATTCAGAGAATTTCAGATCTGAATTAAAACTATCGGTGAGAAATCTATTTATTTCTTTCTTTTATAATTAGAAATAATTTCTGAAATTATTGTTGTTAATCTACAGTTGATTCAAGCTGTTATCATCCTGTGTTAAATGTAGATTGTACACCTATTTGTTTGGTTTTGTGATGTGGCGATAGAATGATTGAAATTAACATTTCTGTAAATTTGAATTAGACTAAAGCAAAATTATCATTTTGTTTATTGTACTGATGGGATTGAAACAATTCTGTTAACTAGAATTAGATTGAACAAATTTACTATTTTGTTCATTGTATTGTTAAATTAACACTTCGGTTAATTAGAATTTGATTTAAACAAAAATATATAATTTTTGTTTATATAAAAGAATCAAATTTCAAAAACATCAAAATTTGTAAATATATTGAATTAGTATTTTTCAACCTATATGAAACACAGAATTTGGTTAATTTGTTAAACCAGCATTTTAACATTTACATGAATCAAACATTTTATTCAATTTTATTGAGTCAAGTTTTGGAATAAGATTTGAACAAATATGGTTATGTCATTTTGTTGGACTAGATTTTCAACAAAATAGAATACACATTTTTATGCAGTATTGTCTACATAAAGAGAATAGATTTTTAAAGATGCCTTTTTTATATTCAAATTAGAGACAATAAAGAAGAACTGATTTCAAAGTTGCATTTTTATATAATTTGTTTAAAAAAAAAGATTACAATTTTAATGTAGTTATATTTTCATTAAAAAGATTAGGTTTTCAATATTACATTTTTGTGTAATATTGTTTACATTTAAAAGATTTGAATTTCAAGCTATCTTTTTATGTAATGTTATTTACATATAAAAGATTAGAATTGCAATACATCATTTCTAGGTAATATTGTTTACATAAAAATTAAAAAAAAATACATTTTTATTAGAAAATGTGAAGTAGATTAAAAAGTACATTTTTATTAGAAAATGTGAATTAGATTAAAAAAAGTACATTTTTGTGAGAAAATGAATATTAGAATATAAAGTACATTTCTGTTAGAAAACGTAAATTTAAATAAGAAAGACAAATTTAATATCTTTGTTAATTAGATTATAAAGGTCAAACTTAACATTCTGTTAATTAGATTATAAAGAACAAAATAAGATTTTTGTTATGAAATGTTACACTAGACATAAAATAACATTTTTGTTATAAAATGTTTATTGGATTAAAATCTATTACTTTTGAAATGAGTTGAAAATGTATATTTTATACATTAAAAAGAATGATTAGAAAATGTGTATTTTTTTTACATTAAAAAGAATGAATTAGTAATGGACACTTTTGTCACATTAAAAAGAATGAAGTAGAAATATACATTTTTGTCATTTAGTAAGGATTACAGGAAAACAACAGTTTGACAAACTTGATTATAGAATGTAGAATATCATTTTGTGTTAAAACATGTTAGTGATATAAAATATTATTATTATTTTGCCAAAACATACATTTTTGCAAATTAAAGAGAATGAGTTGAAAACATTCATTTTTGGTCATTTAAAAGAATTTGACAAAATTAACATTTTGTTTATTTAAAAGTATTAGACAAAATTATCAGTTTTGATCATTTTAAAGGAAAGAACCTTTGTTTGAAAACTTGTTACCATGTAATTTCCATTTTTAGTGATAATTAGAATTAATTAAAAAGAATGAATCTTGGTTTGAAACTTGTGAACATGTAATTTACATTGTTATATAAATGAATTATTAAAAAGAATAAAACCTTGGTTAGAATGTGTTACCATGTAAAATTACATTTCTATGTAATTAATATTCATCAAAAAGAATTAAACAAAAATGTACATTTTACTCATTTCAAAAAGGATGTTATAAGATAATATCATTTTTGGGTAAAACATGATTAGTGAAGGAAAATTATCACATTTTTGTTTATTTAAAAAGAATTATAACACAGTTTTACATTTGGTTTACATTAAAGGGATTATAACAAGATTCACATTTTGTTTACATAAAAAGGATTTAACAAAATCATCATATTTTGTTCACATTTAAAAGAATTAGTCAATTCTGTCGTTTTGTTTACAATAAAAAGATTTAGATAAAAGATTATATTTTTATTGACACTTTGTTTTCAATAAAAAGATTGTACATAAAAAAAATTACATTTTCAATGTAGTTTAGATTCCATTGAAAGGATTAGAACAAAAGGATTATATCCTTATAGTCATTGGGTTACAATGAAAAGATTAGAAAATAAAGGTAACATCTTTAGGGTAATCGAAATAAAAGATTAGATTTTATTGTCATATAGAATTAAAGGATTATATTTTATTGTAACATTGTTGACAATAAAATGAATTGAATTAAAAGACAAGATTTTTATTGTCATGTGTTCACAATAAGAAGAATTGAAATATATGTCTATGATGTTGAAATTATATGTTTATGATGTTGAAATATTTGATGTGATAAATATAATGCTTGTATATTCAAATTGAATATTACACTCCCATTTACAAGTTACCCGACTTGTCTATGTGATTGGGACGATAATTTTCACACATCGCCCAAGTGCACAAATAATTTATTATTTGGTTGATGGATGAAACCCCACACGAGTATTGGGGTGATATTGGATACACACTAATCCCAACATTTAGTTATCTGTCAATCGATGGATTGACAGTCTGTGATGAGCGTTAGTTATTTACTTTAATGCTCACATAGTTATAGATTCCACTCTGGTCATCATTTGGATGTTTAATAATCACTTATCATGATTGTTGATCACATACAATTTATGGTTGTTGATTGAGTCACATTCCAATAAAGGATATTCTAGAAAAGAATATTTTAGAAAATTTCTTAGAAAAGAATAGTTTAGAAAATGTCTTAGAAAAAGAATATATTTCAGAAGAAGAATATATTTTAGAAAAAATATATTTTTATTGGAATGCACTAGTTATCAACTAGGATTAATCAATAAATTTAAATTTAATGAAGATTTCCAATTTGTTAATATTTAATTGAAATTAAATAAATTGGATTTGGGTTTGTCGTGAATAGTGTCTTAAATAACACTGTTCTTAAACCCCGTATGAAAAGAATAATATTTTAATTCAGAATATTAAAGTTTTCAATTATATTTTGTAATTGAAATAAGATGAAATGTGAGTTGGGTTTATTGTGAACTGTGTTTTTAAGCGACATTTGTTCTTTAGCCCAACTAACAGTGAAAATACGATTTCGAAATTGTAAATCTTTTATTTAGATTTAAATGGAAATTTTCCAAAAGCCAAGTTTTCCAATTTAATATATTAAATTGGAATTGAATGGAATTCGAATTTATAATAACCGAGATAAGCTTCTGTAAAAGAAGATCGATACTACATATGGAATTTAAGAGGTTTTGCCGTTATTCTATTTATATTATTGGTCGGATATAGAAATTTATAACGATTATATACTGATTTGATTTCTGTGAAGATTCCGTATTTAATGGAAGATGATTTTGGGTTTACCGTGAACGGTGTTTTAAAATGTCATTAGTTCTTTAACCCAGTTAAGAATAAGATTAATTTCTTAAATTTGAATAATCACTGAATAATGACTTTTGATATTTAAAACCAAATTGGGTTTTTAATAAATCTTAAAAAGAAAGATTTAAGAATAAACTTAAAGGATTTATCTTTGATAAAATATTGCGAATATTTCATTAGAAGAATATTCTGTATTGGAATGTGGCATTGGTTGTGTTTTGTAGCACTTGATTTTGATTATAAAAATACGTGAGTTATTTGGAAAGACCGGGTTTAACCCATTCCGAATAATTACTACGACGATGAAGAGTCGAAGATGAAGACGGTGGTTGAAGACCGACGATCTTCACATCGAATGGATGTGTTGCTACTGAGACCCATGATGGGATTAGCTACCTTGAAGGGGCTTCAGTGGTAGCCGTCCGGACTATTGTTGATTGTTCGGATTTGGTTTTCGCTCAGACCCAGAGCATAAGCTTGTGAATGGATGCGTGTCTGACATTGGATTTCATTCCATGTGAACTAGATTGATTTTTATTAATGTATGTCTGATTGGTGGTGGAGAATTTATTCTCTACTTAACACCCTGGTATATATTAATAGTGATTGATCGCATGGCGTGAATTGTCAATGTGGCACGCCAAGATGCAAATGATCAAGGCTTTTGTTGAAAAGCAGGGCCTTGTGGGACGATCAAAGCATAGCCTATTACGGCATAGCTTTGTGTATAGCGTGACTTCGCGAGCCTCACACCCTGGTATGAGTCAAAAACGGGATATGGACCGTAGGGAGTGAACACGTTTCTTTCTAGCTAGTGGTAGTGTCAGTGCTTAAACTAGCTAGCATTTTACTTATGTGGATGATGGATTTTGAGGCGCCTCGGATTTATATAGGCCGTTAGTGGTCATACTATAGGTTCAAAGGAACCGGGAAACGTGTGTTCAGGCATAACCAATCCACTGCCGATAGGCGGGGACCGGCCCTACCGCTCCAAGGGTTCACTGCGGGGGATCCTGTGGCATTTGCTAGAGTGTCTCGAATCGGAGAGGAGCTTGCCCCTAGCCTCGACTCATGATGGAAATCCAATTTCCAATACGACCTTGCGGTTTTGATTGTAGAACTAGTATGGCGACATGATGTATGGTACCCATGCCGTCTAGGATTGATACATTTATATTTGAAATGTTTTTATTAAAACATATACACACTAATACTAAATCCGTTTTACTGTATCAAGCATCTTTCGACCATTATAAGGTAAAACCCTATCCTCCGGTTTGCGTTGCATTGTGTGATGGGACTTGGGTCTTATAATGGTTTCATTTTTCTAAAAAGCATTGCGTTGTTTAAAGTTTTACTTTATTTTATGCACTGGCAATCCAATGGAGTAAACCCGTTCCGCGTTAGCGGCGTGGTCCTGTGATTGGCCTTATTATTAGATAGTTAAGTTAGATTTCTCATACCGGTCCCATGACTGACCTGTAGTTTGTTTCACTGGCAAACTCGGGTGCCCATATTTTCCACACGGGCAGTCGAGTAGCTTTTTGCAGATATATTTACAGGGTTCTGGCTTACAGCTGAAGCGGTATTCGGAAAGCTCTGTATCCGTGTATTCCTTCCAGTTGTATATTTGTATTATTTTTCCGCTGCTATTTAAATCTAATTTAAAACTCTGATATTATTGTATTTCTATTATGTAATAAATATTCATACTCTGTTACATTCTTGTACTCTAATGTAATTGTTGTAATCAGCAATAAAATGTTCTTCAGTTTGTGTTCTGATGTGTGTTGTTCTCAAAGCAATCCAGCCTTTTCCTACTGGGAAGTTTGGGTCGTTTCACATACATACATTAGTTCTCTATTAAGTTTAAACTAGAATATATAAAGTAGTAAATTTAAAACATCTAAAGTAGAGTATATTATGTTATGTGAGTCAGAAAATATAGTGTTTTTCGACTGCAACTATATATTTTTCTTTCTAATTTAGGTAATATTGACTGTGTAAAAATAAGAGAATGCAGGAATGTCCTATCGCCTGTGTATCAAATTAAAGAAAAACTATATAGCAATGCAGTTGTAGGGAATCCATTTTTGGGCCAAATTTGAAACATTTCACTTAAGCACGTTAGCTATATTTTAGACTTAGGACATTATTGTTATAGAAGGTGTGCAAATTAAATTTGATACATTAACCATAGAAACGATATCATTGTTTAATTTTCTTCAAGTTGATACATCAATATTTGGTCCAAAACGTGAGGTATTGTTTAATTTTATGCATACCTTTTAGTTTTATCAACTATCTTACACTCGATAGATACATGTCCTGCAAATTGAATTGTGAACTGTAACAACCCGGAAAATCTGAACCAATTTAAAAATTTTATTTTGGCAATTTTAGTGAATTTTGAATATTTAAAATGATTTATTTTAAATAATAACGACGAAAAATTTATTTTGAATGGAATTAGAATGTATATATTTATATAAATCGTCGTTAGAGTATAAATATTTATTCTAATTATAAATGGAACTGAAAATGGCGCGGTAGTTGGAAAATTCGATTTCAAATTTCAAATTTCAAATGAATGTACAGGATTCAAAATAAAACGGATTTTAAAGAAACCAAAAATATTATAATCTATTTGAAAATATCTTTCCAACGAATCTAAAAAATCAAAATTTCATAGCGGATAAAAAGTTATGCCCAGTTGAAATTTCAGAATAGTCGCTATGGAATTATAGCCCATAAAAATAACGATTTTGCAAACGACCTCCGAATTCGATGAAACCACTTTTGTTCGATCCGGGATGTTAAGTTATTGCTAGATTCCAAAATTCATAATTTTTGGAATCAATATGTGAGCGTGGCACAAGAAAACGTGTTTTAACAGTTTTAGTCAATTTGGATCGACCAGAAAATGACCATTTTTCAAACGGTCTTCAAATTTGGCGAAATTAGTTTTGTTAGGATCGTATCGTCAATACGAAGCTAGATATAATTTTTCTGGAATTTTTGGGGTCCGTATGTGGCCCTAGTAAATTGAAATGTGCGTTCAAATTCAATATATAGATTTATATTTTGATTTTGATGGAAACTGATCGTAACAAGCTAATTAGCTTACGAAACATATCCCATTGTCTTCGAAATGGGGTGATTTGTTAAGGGCGACAGTCGGTGAGTTTGATTTGGAGTTCAAAATAAAAGGCAACTTTTTGGGAATATAAAAATTAAATTAAATAAAAAAAGTCAACCCTTATTTCACTAAGCCCCCCCCCCCCCCCGCTCTCTCTTCCACAATCAGATCTAAAGTAAATAAAAAAATTAAAAAGAAAAAAATCGTCACTCCCTAATCGTCCCTCCCTCCACGTCAACCACCGCGGCTCCAGGCCAGACATCACCACCGGCCATCGCCCCTCCCTCCCCTCTCCAGTCCGTCGCCATCCCCAAGTTGTCGCCCCTCCCTCTAAAACCCCAAAAAAACTGCCCCCTTGAATGCCCTAACCACCCGTTGCCCAACGTCGGCCGTTAGTTCCACCACCACCAAACACCCCCGGCGCCGACAGCTCCACCACCTCGCGCAAGCACCCACAGCCCCCCCACCCCCCCTCCCCCGCTAGAAAAATCTGTAAGTGTTTTCTTGGTTTTATTTTAATTTTTAATTTTTAATTTTTTTTTAGCCAATAGGAATGTGATTTTTACACTTACGGATTTGAAATGTTTTTCTATAAAAATAGTGAGTCCTTTTTAATTAACATCTATTCTACTTTCGATTTTAATCCTTAGAAAGATACAGTTTTTATATGTAGAAAGTAACGATTTTTATGAATATAAAGTTTAGGCTTTCAAAAATAAAAAGATATGATTTTTCCATATGAAACGATTTGATTTTTATAAAATAAAAAGAATAGATTTTTGTGTAAGAAAAGATTATATCTTTAAAGAAGAAAGGATTAGATTTTTAAATATGTAAAAATACGATTTTTATGCATGGAGATTTGAAATAAAATTATGATTTTTATCGTAAGTAGGAAATATTTTTAGTAAGTTAAAAATATGATTTTTAACTAGAGTACGACATGAAAATATTTTTAGAAAGGTAAAAATAGGATTTTTTAGCCTATATACACTATTAATAAAATAGTCAAGTTATGGAATAACTTTTAATTCGATAAAAATACGATTTTCAGATTATATATGTGATGGATAAAACGCGGCGAAGATTTTCTACATAAGAAGAGTCGCGGTGTTTGGTTTAGCTTCTAAGTGAGAACTTCTCACTTTAATTTATTTTCTAGTTAGTAATATATACTAGGATGCAGACGGTGCTTAGCAGCACCCGACACCCGTTGTCCACAGACCATGGACGACTTGTTTATTTGATTGTGGTGTGAAAATTGATTATGTGACGTGGAATGGAGTAAAATATTTTATAGTTAAAAATATAATTTTTAATGTGTATATGAATAAAATAAATATTCATAAACAAATCGGATGATTTGTTTATGTACACACATTTGACTGACATTGATTGGGACGATAAATTTTACACATCGCCCAACTGCACAAATAAAATTCATTATTTGTTGATTGAAACCCCACATGGGTATTGGGATGATATATGACATACACTAGTCCCAATAATTAGTTGTATGTCGATCGATTGATTGACAGGCTGTTGTAAGCGTTAAATATTTATATTTGATGCTTATGCAGAGTAGAATGCACTTTACATGATGGCTGAATGTGTTTGATTATTGTTGTGTACATATGTATATGAAATCCATATAAATCAAATTATATGGTAATTGTCGGTGTCTGATTCCAGTTCAGAAAGAATGAATATTTTAAAATAACGAATATTTTAAAATAATATTCAGTTAAAAATCAAAATTTGATTTTGATGTCCGATTTGGGATGGACACGAAAATATTTAAATATATAAAGCCGTGTTGATTAGATTAACGCCATTTTGACGTGAACGATATTTATATCGATTTTATTCATTTTTATAATGAATATCAAAAAGGAAATGATTTCGAAATATAATATTTTGAAAATATTATCATTTATATATTAATGATATGGAATATTCAATTTCGATTTGAAATTGAATATGAAGTTGAAACTATTTTGAAAACAAATTTAAAACAGTTTATAAAATACGTTTTAAATGGAAATCAATGAAATATATATTATATATATATAATATAATGGCCTGAATAGAACGCACCGCGCAGCGGTAGTTCACGAATTTCGACCATTGACTTCGAATGGATATTACGGGAGATCCGACCGTCGGATTCTCCTAAAACCGGAACCATTGGGTTCATATCAAAAAGAGCTTTCTAACGAATATTAGAGATTTGAAATCTAACGGTTGGATTTGGAATTATGTCCAAATCAAATTTGGAATATGTCATTGTAAGTGCAGTTCGATGGCCGTTTATGGAAATCGACTGTACGGGACTCGACAAAATTATTAATAATTAGTGTATAATCATAAGAAATGATTTGGAAAGAATTGGGGTGAAAAAATTCTGTAGTTGTAAAGATAAAAATAGATTTTTATCGAAATGAACTAGTTTTGAACTAGAATCATAATCCAGTTATTTTTAAATAAATAAATTGGATTTGAAATGGTTTTGAAAATAACTAGGATTTCCAATATATAAATTGGAGTGGATTTGAATCGAATTTTTTTTCGGAATATTTCGATGTTGGATTTCGTGATTATACAGATATTGTTATGGAAATTTGAAAGATATATTTATATCGTTATTTCCAATACGATATTTATTGGTGGTGGTATTTGATATTGAATATAAGCCGATATATTTTCTATTCAGAGCCTTTTATTTAATATCAAATGGGATTTGGGGTTTGTCGTGAATGGTGTCTTCATTAACACTGTTCTTGAACCCAGTTGAGAAAAGATTAAATCTTTTTATTTAGATTTAATGAAGTATACCAATTAATTAATATTTAATTGGAATTGAATTGAAATTGATCTTTGGGTTTATCGTGAACCGTTTTTTAAAGGACATTGGTTCTTTAACCCAGTTAAAGACAAGAATAAGATTTTGGGTTGCCGTGAAAGGTATCTTTAATAATACTGTTCTTAGACCCAATGGAGTTAAGAAAATCAGAAACTAATTGGAGATTAGTTAAGTTGAATGGTTTCCTGGGTATTGATCTGATGTTGGTTTTGGCCTTCGGGGTTAATACTTAGTGAATTGTTCACTTGCTAATTTACGGTTAAAGGCTGATGGAATGGAATGTGATTTTGGGTTTATCGTGAACCGTGTTTTAAAGGACATTGGTTCTTTAACCCAGTTAAAGAAAGGAATAAGATTTTGGGTTGTCGTGAATGGTATCCTTAATAATACTATTCTTAGACCCAATGGAGTTAAGAAAATCAGAAACTAACTGGAGATTAGTTAAGTTGAATGGTTTCCTGGGTATTGATCTGATGTTGGTTTCGGCCTTCGGGTTTAATATTTAGGGAATTGTTCACTTGCTAATTTACGGTTAAAGACTGATGGAATGGAATGTGATTTTGGGATTATCGTGAACTGTGTTTTAAAGGACATTGGTTCTTTAACCCAGTTAAAGACAGGAATAATATTTTGGGTTGTCGTGAATGGTATCTTTAATAATACTGTTCTTAGACCCAATGGAGTTAAGAAAATCAAAAACTAACTGGAGATTAGTTAAGTTGAATGGTTTCCTGGGTATTGATCTGATGTTGGTTTCCGCCTTCGGGGTTAATACTTAGGGAATTGTTCACTTGCTAATTACGGTTAAAGGCTGATGGAATGGAATGTGATTTTTGGTTTATCGTGAACCGTGTTTTAAATGTCATTGGTTCTTTAACCCAGTTAAAGGCAGGATATGATTTCCCAAGTTAAACAATCATTATTACTGATTTTTGGGAAGATTAAAACCTAGTGGAGTTTTAATGCATCTTTAATTAGATTGAAATGATATCCAAAGGAAGATTAAAGAATAAATTTAAAGAATTTATCTTTGATAAAATTAATGGGATCCTTTCCCAAAGTATAAGAATATTTAAATAAAGGAATATTCTGGATTGGAATGAGGCGTATGTTGTGTTTTTATAGCACTGGTTTATTATATACACGAGTTATTCAAAAGGACCGTGTTTATCCCATTCTGAATAGCTGATTCGACGATGTGTCGAGGATGAAGACGGTGGTTGAAGACCGGTGGTCTTCACATCGTTTGGATGATTACCGATGTCTTGATTGGGCTGTACACCCAAGACAAGGTAATAAGTGGTGATCGTCCAGACGTACTTGGAGATCGACTGGATATGTGAGGGCCTCTCCCCTGTATTGGACATATGGGGGAGGAATAAGGTGCCTTCGGTTTCGTTCAGACCCAGAACGAACTTGTAAATGGATGTGTGTCTGACATCGGATTTCATTCTGAGTGATTGGTAGACATCGGTTGCATAGCGTGAATTGCCTGTGTGGCATGCTGAGATGCAAATGGTCAAGGCTTCTGTTGAAAAGCAGGGTCTTGTGGTTGATGATCAAAGCACGGCTTTAATATAGCGTAGCTTTCTGTAGCGTTAATTTGCGAGCCTCACAGCCCGGTGTGAACCAGAAACGGGAGAGGACTGCAGGGAGGGCATGCGTTTCCTTCTAGCTAGGAGTGGTGTCAGCGTTTTACTAGCCCTGACATTTTACTTTTGTGGATGATGGATTGCGAGGCACCTCGGTTATATCAGTCATTCCGAGGCCGATAGTTTGGTCGTGATATGACCAGTTTACGCCCCATAGAGTGGGGAAACGCATTGTTCAGGCATTTTAATCTACTCCATGTGGACCGGCCATGAAGATCCTAGGTGCAATTGCGGCTGTTCCTGAGGGGCGGGCTAGAGCATCTCGAAGCGGTATGGACGATCCCTTGCCTTGGTTCGCAGATGGAAATCCAACTTCCAATACGTGACATTTGCGGTTTTGATTGTAGAGCCTAGTATTGGTGACATGATATATGGTACCCATGCCGTCTAGGATTCATACATTTATATTTGAAGTTGTTTTATACACTTGCACTTATAATAGTATCAAATGATTTGTTTTAAACGTACCAAGCATGTTTGGCTATTATAAGGGAAAACCCTATCCTTCGGCTTGCATTGCATTGTGTGATGGAACCTGGGTCTTATAATAGAGTCATTTTTTTAAAAAACATTGCGCTGTTTTGTTATATGCACTGGTATTCTTGGGAGGAAACATGTTCCGTGTTATATGGCGTGGTCCCTTGATATATCTGATTTAAAGTAAAGTTTTAAATAACTGTTTTAGTTCTCACACCAGTCACATGACTGACCTGGAGTTTATTGTTTTAACCTAAACTCTGGGTGCCCCTATTTTCGACAAGGGCAGCTAGTAGTTTTGGTTTTGCAGATTTATATTCACAGGATCCTGGTTTACAGCCGGAATGATATTCAGAAAGCCCTGTATCCGTATATTCCTTTCAGTTGTGTTTTGTATTATTTTCCGCTGCATTGTAACTTGTAAATCTCTGATATTTAGTAAATGTGTAATATTTATTCATACTCTATATATTCTTGTATTCCGATGAAATTGTTGTAATAAGCAATGAAATGTTCTTCTGTTTGTGTTCTGATTTGTCGTGTTCTCAAAGTCAATCCGGGCTTTCCTTCACGGGGAAATTCGGGTCGCTTACATTTGGTATCAGAGCTTTGGTTTACAGAGCTCGGAGAACAAGACATGTTAGAACCGAACAAAAGAATTCATCAGATATTGGATTAGTAATATCCAATGAGAATGACTCATTAGAGATGGGATCAGTAGTATCCTAGAATGAGTCGAAAGAGAGTTGTCTTCAAATAAAGATGAAAACAATTTTTTTTTTGAAAATTAAAAATCCGTTATACGTATTTGAATATTATTTTTATATTGATTTGGACAATCAATATATAAAGATTTTGCGTATACGTCTGATCCACGTGTATTTAAGGTTTTAATATACTGGATAGATATAGAATCACACTCTAGTCGCCCGGGCATGATTCTGATGATAGAGATCGCATCATCAGCATTTGTGTTCGAGTTTCAAAAGTGGGATATTTATACATTTCCATTAGACTGGTGTGAGAACCAAAATATAGTTAGAATATATTGTTGTGAATTGGCATCAAAAACATGATTTTAGGGTACATAAAAGCTATAAATTTGAAACGTTAATCAACTAATTGATTGATGGTTGTGTTGTTTAATTATTAGTTTAACTAAAGAGATTGTTGAAACTAATATGTACATGAAAGGTAAATTTAGCCAAATCAAGTCAAATTTGAACTGAATTGAAATTTATTGCATTTGCATATATGTACATGTATATACATTGAACAGGTCATAGCAGGGAAGCTAAGCAGAGGAATAAATTTGTTTGCCCGACAAATAGGTACATGTTTATTGTATTTCTTGGGGTTTTTGATGATTTTATGAGCCGATTGGTTGTTTCTTTCTCTTTTTGGATTGGAGAGGCCTGTGTGGCAGTTTGGGGATTTTCCCGGTGCTCCCGTACAAGGGAGGTTATTGCGAAATTTTTAGAAAATTTAGGGTGTTAGCCAAATTTTTGAAAAATTAGAAATTCTTAGAAATTGAAAAGTTGAAGAATGAAAGCCAAGCTAAAAGTTGAGTTGGTTAGTTAAACAACTTTCAGCTCCGTTCCTTTTCGGGGACGAAAAGATTTTAAGTGGGGAAGATTGTAACAAACCTGAAAATCTGAACCAATTTAAAAATTTTATTTTGGCAATTTTAGTGAATTTTGAATATTTAAAATGATTTATTTTAAATAATAACAACGAAAAATTTATTTTAAATATAATTAGAATGTATATATTTATATAAACCGTCGTTAGAGTATAAATATTTATTTTAATTATAAATGGAATTGAAAATGGCTCGGTAGTTGGAAAATTCGATTTCAAATTTCAAATGAATGTAGAGGATTCAAAATAAAACGGATTTTAGCGAAACCAAAAATATTAGAATCTATTTGAAAATATCTTTCCAACGAATCCGAAAAATCAAAATTTCTTAGTGGGAATAAAAAGTTATGCCCAGTTGAAATTTTAGAATAGTCACTATGGAATTATAGCCCTTAAAAATAGCAATTTTGCAAACGATCTCCGTTTTCAACGAAACCACTTTTGTTGTATCCGGGATGTTATTTTATTGCTAGATTCCATAATTCATAATTTTTGGAATCAATATGTGAGTGTGGCACAAGAAAACCTGTTTTTACAGTTTCAGTCAATTTGGATCGAGCAGAAAATGACCATTTTTCAAACGGTCCTCAAATTTGGTGAAATTAGTTTTGTTAGGATCACATCGTCAATACGAAGCTAGAAATAATTTTTCTGGAATTTTTGGGGTCCGTATGTGGCCCCAGTAAATTGAAATGTGCGTTCAAATTCAATATATAGATTTATATTTTGATTTTGATGGAAACTGATCGTAACAAGCGAATTGGCTTACGAAATATATCCCATTGTGTTCGGAATGGGGGTGATTAGTTTGGGGCGACAATCAGTGAGTTTGATTTGGAGTTCAAAATAAAAGGTAATTTTTTGGGAATATAAAAATTAAATTAAATACAAAAAAGTCAACCCTTATTTCATTAAGCCCCCCCCGCTCTCTCTTCCACAATCAGATCTAAAGTAAATAAAAAAAATTAAAAGAGAAAAACCGTCGCTCCCTAATCGCCCCTCCCCCCACGTCGACCACCGCGCCCCCAGGCCAGACGCCGCCACCGGCCATCGCCCCTCCCTCCCCTCTCCAGTCCGCCGCCATCCCCAAGCCGTCGCCCCTCCCGCTAAAACCCCAAAAAAACCGCCCCTTTGAACGCCCTAACCACCCGTTGACCCACCACCGGCCGTCAGTGCCACCACCACCACCAAACACCCCCGGCGCCGACGGCTTCACCACCCCGCGCAAGCACCCACAGCCCACCCCCCTCGCTAGAAAAATATGCAAGTGTTTTCTTGGTTTTATTTTATATTTTTCTTTTTACTTATTTTTTTTTAGCCAATAGGAATGTGATTTTTACACTTACGGATTTGAAATGTTTTGCTATAAAAATAGTGAGTCCTTTTTAATTAACATCTATTTTACTTTCGATTTTAATCCTTAGAAAGATACGGTTTTTATATGTAGAAAGTTATGATTTTTATGAATATAAAGTTTAGGCTTTTAAAAATAAAAAGATGTGATTTTTCCATATGAAAAGATTTGATTTTTATAAAATAAAAAGAATAGATTTTTGTGTAAGAAAAGATTAGATTTTATAGATGAAAGGATTAGATTTTTAAATATGTAAAAATACGATTTTTATGCATGGAGATTTGAAATAAAAACATGATTTTTATCGTAAGTAGGAAATATTTTTAGTAAGTTAAAAATATGATTTTTAACTAGAGTACGATATGAAAATATTTTTAGAAAGGTAAAAATAGGATTTTTAGCCTATGTACACTATTAATAAAATAGTCATGCTATGGAATAACTTTTAATTCGATAAAAATATGATTTTCAGATTATATATGCGATGGATAAAACGCGGCGAAGATTTTCTACATAAGAAGAGTCACGGCGTTTGGTTTAGCTTCTAGGTGAGAACTTATCACTTTAATTTATTTTCTAGTTAGTGATATATACTAGGATGTAGACGGTGCTTGGCAGCACCCAACACCCGTCGTCCACGGACCATGGACGACTTGTTTGTTTATTTGATTATGGTGTGAAAATTGATTGTGTGATGTGGAATGGAGTGAAATATTTTATAGCTAAAAATATAATTTTTAACGTGTATATGAATAAAATAAATATTTATAAACAAATCGGACGATTTGTTTATGTACACACATTTGACTGACATTGATTGGGACGATAAATTTTACACATCGCACAACTGCACAAATAAAATTCATTATTTGTTGATTGAAACCCCACACGGGTATTGGGATGATATATGACTAGTCCCAATAATTAGTTGTATGTCGATCGATTGATTGACAGGCCGTTGTAAGCGTTAAATATTTATATTTGATGCTTATGCAGAGTAGAATGCAATCTGGATGATGGTTGAATGTGTTTGATTGTTGTTGTGTACATACGTGTATGAAATCGATATAAATCAAATTATATGGTAATTGATGGTGTCTGATTCCAGTTCAGAAAGAATGAATATTTTAAAATAATGAATATTTTAAAATAATATTCAGTAAAAGATAAAAATTTGATTTTGATGTCCGATTTGGGATGGACACGAAAATATTTAAATATATAAAGCCGTGTTGATTAGATTAACGCCATTTTGACGTAAACGATATTTATACCGATTTTATTCGTTTTTATAATGAATATAAAAAAGGAAATGATTTCGAAATATAATATTTTGAAAATATAATCATTTATATATTAATGATATGGAATATTCAATTTCGATTTGAAATTGAATATGAAGTTGAAACTGTTTTGAAAATGAATTTAAAATGGTTTATAACATACGTTTTAAATGGAAATCGATGAAATATATTATATATATATATATATATATAATATAATGGCCTGAATAGAACGCGCCCCACAGCGGCAGTTCGCGAATTTCGACCATTGACTTCGAATGGATATTACGGGAGATCCGACCGTCGGATTCTCCTAAAACCGGAACCGTTGGGTTCATATCGAAAAGAGCTTTCTAACGAATATTAGAGATTTGAAATCTAACGGTTGGATTTGGAATTATGTTCAAATCAAATTTGGAAAAGATCATTGTAAGTGCAGTTCGATGGCCGTTTATGGAAATCGACTGTACGTGCCTCGATAAACTTATTAAAAATATTAATAATTAGTGTAAAATAACAAGAAATGATTTGGAAAGAATTGGGGTGAAAAAATTTCCATGGTTGAAAAGATAAAAATAGATTTTTATCGAAATGAACTAGTTTTGAACTAGAATTATAATCCAATTATTTTTAAATAAATAAATTGGATTTGAAATGGTTTTGAAAATAACCAGGATTTCCAATATATAAATTGGAATGGATTTGAATCGTAATTGTTTTCGGAATATTTCGATGTTGGATTTCGTGATTATATAGATATTGTTATGGAAATTTGAAAGATATATTTATATCGTTATTTCCAATACGATATTTGTTGGTGGTGGTATTTGATATTGAATATAAGCCGATATATTTTCTATTCAGAGCCTTGTATTTAATATCAAATGGGATTTGGGGTTTGTCGTGAATGGTGTCTTCATTAACACTGTTCTTGAACCCAGTTGAGAAAAGATTAAATCTTTTTATTTAGATTTAATGAAGTATGCCAATTAATTAATATTTAATTAGAATTGAATTGAAATTGATCTTTGGGTTTATCGTGAACCATGTTTTAAAGGACATTGGTTCTTTAACCTAGTTAAAGACAGGAATAAGATTTTGGGTTGTCGTGAATCGTATCTTTAATAATACTGTTCTTAGACCCAATGGGTCTAAGAAAATCAGAAACTAACTGGAGATTAGTTAAGTTGAATGGTTTCCTGGGTATTGATCTGATGTTGGTTTCGGCGTTCGGGGTTAATACATAGGCAATTGTTCACTTGCTAATTTACGGTTAAAGGCTGATGGAATGCAATGTGATTTTGGGTTTATCGTGAACCGTATTTTAAAGGACATTGGTTCTTTAACCCAGTTGAAGACAGGAAAAATTTTGGGTTTTCGTGAATGGTATCTTTAATAATACCGTTCTTAGACCCAATGGAGTTATGAAAATCAGAAATAATTGGAGAATAGTTAAGTTGAATGGTTTCTTGGGTATTGATCTGATGTTGGTTTCGGCCTTCGGGGTTAATACTTAGGGAATTGTTCACTTGCTAATTTACGGTTAAAGGCTGATGGATGGAATGTGATTTTGGGCTTATCGTGAACCGTGTTTTAAAGGACACTGGTTCTTTAACCTAGTTAAAGACATGAATAAGATTTTGGGTTGTCGTGAATGGTATCTTTAATAATACTGTTCTTAGACCCAATGGAGTTAAGAAAATCAGAAACTAACTGGAGATTAGTTAAGTTGAATGGTTTCCTGGGTATTGATCTGATGTTGGTTTCGGCCTTCGGGGTTAATACTTAGGGAATTGTTCACTTGCTAATTTACGGTTAAAGGCTGATGGAATGGAATATGATTTTGGGTTTATCGTGAACCGTGTTTTAAATGACATTGGTTCTTTGACCCAGTTAAAGGCAGGATATGATTTACCAAGTTAAACAATCGTTAATATTGATTTTTGGGAAGATTAAAACCAAGTGGAGTTTTAATGCATCTTTAATTAGATTGAAATGATATCCAAAGGAAGGTCAAAAAATAAATTTAAAGAATTTATCTTTGATAAAATTAATGGGAACCTTTCCCAAAGTATAAGAATATTTGAATAAAGGAATATTCTGGATTGGAATGAGGCGTATGTTGTGTTTTTATGGCACTTGTTTATTATATACGCGAGTTATTCAGAAAGACCGGGTTTATCCCATTCTGAATAACTGATTCGATGATGTGTCGAGGATGAAGACAGTGGTTGAAGACCGGGGGTCTTCACATCGTTTGGATGATTACTGATGTCTTGATTGGGCTGTACACCCAAGACAAGGTAATAAGTGGTGATCGTCCAGACGTACTTGGAGATCGACCAGATATGCGAGGGCCTCTCCCTTGTATTGGACATGTGGGGGAGGAATAAGGCACCTCCGGTTTCGTTCAGACCCAGAACGAACTTGTAAATGGATGTGTGTCTGATATCGGATTTCATTCTGTGTGATTGATAGACATCGGTTGCATAGCGTGAATTACCTGTGTGGCATGCTGAGATGCAAATGATCAAGGCTTCTGTTGAAAAGCAGGATCTTGTGGTTGATGCTCAAAGCATGGCTTTAATATAACGTAGCTTTGTGTGGCGTTAATTCGCGAGCCTCACAGCCCGGTGTGAACCAGAAACGGGAGAGGACTGCAGGGAGGGCATGCGTTTCCTTTTAGCTAGGAGTGGTATCAGCGTTTTACTAGCCCTGACATTTTACTTATGTGGATGATGGATTGCGAGGCGCCTCGGTTATATCGGTTATTCCGGGGACGATAGTTTGGTCGGGATATGACCAGTTTACGCCCCATAGGGCGGGGAAACGCATTGTTCAGGCATTTTAATCCACTCCGTGTAGACCGGCTCTGAAGATCCTAGGTGCAGTTGCGGCTGTTCCTGAGGGGCGGGCTAGAGCATCTCGAAGCGGTAAGGACGATCCCTTGCCTTGGTTCACAGATGGAAATCCAACTTCCAATACGTGACATTTGCAGTTTTGATTGCAGAGCCTAGTATTAGCGACATGATATATGGTACCCATGCCATCTAGGATTGATACATTTATATTTGAAGTTGTTTTATACACTATGCACTTATAATAGTATCAAACGATTTGTTTTGAACGTACCAAGCATGTTTGGCTATTATAAGAGAAAATCCTGTCCTCCTCCTTGCGTTGCATTGTGTGATGGGACCTGGGTCTTATAATAGCCTCATTTTTCCAAAAAGCATTGCACTGTTTTGTTATATGCACTGGTATTTTTGGGAGGAAACCCATTTCGTGTTATACAGCGTGGTCCCTTGATATATATGATTTAATGTAAAGTTTTAAATAACTGTTTTAGTTCTCAGGCCAGTCACATGACTGACCTGGAGTTTATTGTTTTAACCTAAACTCTAGGTATCCCTATTTTTCGCAGGGCAGCTAGTAGTTTTGGTTTGGCAGATTTATATTCACAAGATCCTGATTTACAGCTGGAATGATATTCGGAAAGCTCTATATCCGTATATTTCTTTCAGTTGTGTTTTGTATTATTTTCCGCTGCATTGTAACTTGTAAATATCTGATATTTAGTCAATGTGTAATATTTATTCATACTCTGTATATTCTTGTATTCTGATGAAATTGTTGTAATAAGCAATGAAATGTTCTTCTGTTTGTGTTCTGATTTGTCGTGTTCTCAAAGTCAATCCAGGCTTTCCTTCACGGGGAAGTTCGGGTCGCTTACATGAACATTGTATATTCTAGCTTAGGTGCTATTGTCTTTTGATAAGTTTGAATATTATTATGATTTATGGGTTGAATAATTAAAAACATATGCAACATTGGCAAAGGGTTTCCTGTTCAAATAAATAAATGAAAATGCAGAAAAACACATCATCAACCATTAAAACAAATTCTATATCGCAATTACATATTTAAAGATGTCATTTCTTAACTCTCTTTCGGTTATTTCATATTTCAATTTCACTTTTGCTCCACTGGTATTACCTACCTAAATGACTGGACGATTATCATTTTTTTCTAATCGGTTTTTTATAAGCATTCGGTCCTCGCACGTCATGAACATTGATGTAATAAGATCTTCACCACCCATTTATTATTCAATGCTACAACCTCAACATATATCCATGTATTAAATGACATGATACTTCATCCTATCTCTTAGTTTAAATAACTTGATTGAAGCGACCCGAACTTCCCCGGTCTCCGAAGAGATGAGAAAGAACGAATTACTGTGAGGACAGGACAAAATAGAACGCAGACGGAAGAACATTTCATTGTTATTACAACAATTCCATCAGATACAAGAATATACAGAGTATAAATGAATAAATTACATTCGACAAATATCAGAGATTACAATAAATTACGTAGCAGCGGAAAAATATACAAAACACAACTAGAAGTGATACACGGATACAGAGCTTTCCGAGCATCGTTCCAGCTGTAAATCAGGACCCTGTGAATATAAATCTGCAAAACCAAAACTACTAGCTGCCCGTGGAAAATAGGGGCACCCAGAGTTTAGGTTAAAACAATAAACTCCAGGTCAGTCATGGGACTGGTGTGAGAACTAAAACAGTTATTAATCTTTATTTTTAAAGTAAGGTAAATCAAGGGACCACGCCGTATAACACGGAACGGGTTTCCTCCCAAGAATACCAGTGCTTAAAACAAACAGCGCAATGCTAAATAAAGAAAAATGAAGCTGTTATAAGACCCAGGTCCCATCACACAATGCAACGCAAGCCGGAGGATAGGGTTTTCCCTTATAACAGCCAAAGCATGCTTGATACGTTTAAAACACATTATTTGATACTATAATATGTGTATAGTGTCAAAACAATTTCAATCATAAATATCAATCATAG
Source organism: Allium sativum (assembly GCA_030737875.1). Lineage (NCBI taxonomy): Eukaryota > Viridiplantae > Streptophyta > Magnoliopsida > Asparagales > Amaryllidaceae > Allium > Allium sativum. The sequence continues at coordinate 577,142,298 of CM060915.1, read as the reverse complement.
GCGGCATGGGTACCATCTATCATGTCGCCATACTAGTTCTACAATTAAAACCGCAATATCACGTATTGGAAATTGGATTCCGTCATGAGCCGAGGCAAGGGGCAAGCTCCTCTCCGCGTTCGAGACACTCTAGCAAATGCCTCGGGACCGCACACAGCAATCCCCTGGATCCTCCAAGGCCGGTCCTCTCTTACTTTTGAGGATTGGCAATTCCTGAACACACGTTTCCCGGTCCTTACAGACCTATATCCGAGGCGCCTCATATCCAACAACCACACAGGTGAAAAGTATATAAATGTCAGGGCTGGTAGGTCACTGACACCACCATAGCTAGAAAGAAACGTCGTGCACTCCTTGGGTCCGTATCCCGTTTTTGACTCATACCGAGGTGTGAGGCTCGCGAATTCACGTTATACACAAAGCTACGCCATACAGGCCGTGCTTTGATCATCAACCACAGGACTTTGCTTTTCAACAGAAGCCTTGATCAATTGCCACTTACGCATGCCACATTGGCAATTCACTCCATGCGACTGATGTCCATCGATATACAACCTCTGAGCTCGTACGTCTAAGAGAAGGGCGTTAAGCAAGAGAATAAATTCTCCGCCGCCAAACAGATGTATATTTAATAGAGATCAATCAACACAGAATAAAATCCAATGTCAGACACACAATCCATTTACAAGTTCGTTCTGGGTCTGAACGAAACCGGAGGCACTTTCCTCGCATATCCATCGATCTCCAAGTACGTCTGGACGATCACCGACTGTTTCCCTCATCTTGGGTGTACAGCCCAATCAAGATCATCAGTAATCACCCAAACGATGTGAAGACTTCCGGTCTTCAACCACCGTCTTCATCTTCGACATCTCGTCGAATCGGTTATTCAGAATGGGTATAAACCCGGCCTTTCTGAATAACCCACGTATATAATAAACGAATGTTACACAAACACAATGAACGCCTCATTCCAATTCAGAATATTCTTTTATTCACAAAATCACATTCTTAGGGAAAGGTTCCCATTAATTTTATCAAAGATAAATTCTTCTAAATTTATTCTTCAATCCTCCTTTGGATATCATTTCTAACTAGTCGGGATCAACGAACCACACCGAAGTAATTATTTATTTTATTTCCAAATCCCAACCTATATATCCCATGGAGCAAAACTGGTGATACTCCATATCTAACACCACGGTGTTATCGGTAAAATTAATTACCATTTCACGTTCAAATATAATTAAAGATTTAACTATCGCATTGGAGCAAAACTGGTGGTACTCCATTCTCGATCACTTTTCTGATTTGATAATTTAAATTATCAATTCACATTTTAATCTAATTAAAGATTCATTAAAACCACACTTAGTCTTAATTCTTTCAGAAATCAACGTCTTGCCTTTAACTGGGTTAAAGAACCAATGTCATCTAAAACACGATTCACGATAAACCCAAATCACATTTGATATTAAACCCAAGGCTCTGAATAGAAAATATATCGGCTTATATTCAATATCAAATTCTGAAACCAACAAATATCGTATTGGAAATAACGATATAAAATATATCTTTCAAATCCCCATAACAATATTTGTATAGTCACGAAATCCAACATCGAAATATCCCGAAGATAATTTCGATTCAACTCCAGTCCAATCCACGTATTGGAAATTATCGATTATTTTCAAAATCACTTTCAAATTCAATTTATTTATTTTAAAAGTAAATTGATTTCAATTCTAGTTCAAAACTAGTTCATTTCGATAAAAATCTATTTTTATCTTTTCAAATATGGAGTTTTTCATCCCAGTTCTTTTCAATTCACATATTATGATTTTACACAAATTAGCAATATTTTTAATAATTTTATCAAGGCCCGTACAGTCGATTTCCATCAACGGCTATCGAACTGCACTTACAGCGACCTTTTTCGAATTTGATTTGGACATAATTCCAAATCCAACCGTTAGATTTCAAATTTCTAATATTCATTGGAAAGCTCTTTTCGATACGAACCCAACGGTTCCAGTTTTAGGAGAATCCGACGGTCGGATCTCCCGCAATGTCCGTTTGAAATAAATGGTCGAAATCCACGAACTGCCGCGGCGCGGCGCGTTCTATTCAGGCCATTATATTATATATATAATATATATAATATATATTTCGTCGATCTCTATTTTAAAACGAATTTTATAAATCGTTTTAAAATTGTTTCAAAAGCAATTTCAACTTTCTTTTAAATTCAAATCAAAATTGAATTCTTCTTTATAAATTCGTTTTAAAATTCATTTGTATTCAATTCAAATTTTAATTCAATTTGAATTCATTTCAATTCACTTTCAATTCAATTTGAATTCGTTTTCAATTCAATTCATTTCGAAATCGTTTTCAATTCAATTCATTTCGAAATCGTTTTCAATTCAATTCATTTCGAAATCGTTTTCAATTCAATTCATTTCGAAATCGTTTTCAATTCAATTCATTTCGAAATCGTTTTCAATTCAATTCATTTCGAAATCGTTTTCAATTCAATTCATTTCGAAATCGTTCGAATTCAAATTCACTTTCTATTCAATTCGAATCGAATTCATTTTCTATTCGATTTGAATTTATTTCAAATTGATTCAACAAAATTTCCATTTGGATTTTTAATCTAATTCAATTTGAATTTCCTTTCAGAATATTAAATTTTGAAATCACTTTTCAATATTCATTATAAAACGAATAAAATCGATATAAACATCGTTCGCGTCAAAATAACGCATCTCTAATCAACACGGCTTTATATTTTTCACAACTTCTTTATTTTATTCAACAAATGAATATTTATCCCATTCAACACATGAATCTATATTTTTTTCAACACACGACTAATCTCAACACATGAGTACTGTCAACACATCACTATTTTTGTTATGTAAAATATTTTATAAAACTATGGTATCTATCGTTTGATTTTAATTAGACTCCACCGTAAAGTAGATTCTAATCGTAAATATGATAAAGATGTAATTTTTATTATTTAAAATATTTCACTCAACACATGAACCTCGTCAACACATGACTATTTTTATATTCAACACATGAATTTTCTTTTATAATATTTCTTATTTTCCCGATTGGAATGAGGCCCAATCAATCACCATATAATGTTAATTATATGGATTCCATACAACACATGTATATAATAGCTTGGAAAAATAATCACCATCAACCAAAGTGCACCACACAACTGCATAAGCACCAAATATAAATAATCGACGCTTACACAGTCTGTCGACCAATCGATCGACAATAATTAAATAATTGGGATTAGTGTACGCCAAATATCATCCCAACACCCGTGTGGGGTTTCAAATCAACAAACACACATTTTTGTTTGTGCAGTTGGGCGATGTGTAAAATTTATCAACCCAATCAATATCAGTCAAATCAGTGTAAATAAACAAATCGGCCTATTTGTTTATAAATATTTATTTATTCACTTTCACGTTAAAAATTATATTTTTAACGTCAAAAATATTTATTTCAACACTTGAATTTCTATTCAGTTCATTTATTCAATAAAATGATATTTTTATTTTTCTAACATATTTTAGAAAATTTCGGCGGCATAACGGCACGATACTAGAAACGGGACGAGGCCTAGCCTTATCCCCGGTCTAGTGAAGGCCCACGCCATTCACACATCAATCAAATCAATCTCAATTCACCCAATAATTCAATTCAAACCAATTAGACTAACCAACTACACAACCAAACAATTTAACAAACAAGCCATCCATGGTCTGTGGATGACGGGTGTCGGGTGCTACTAAGCACCGTCTGCATCCTAATATATATATATATATATATATATATATATATATATATAACTAGAAAAAGAGAATTTAGAGTGAGAAGTTCTCACCAAAAGCTATCCAACTTCACGACACTCCTATTGTAGAGATCTTCGTCGTTCTCGCCCTTTTTGTCAGCTTCGTTGTCGTAGCCACTACATATGTAAAAATCGAATTTTTACTTCGCTATTCAATATATAAAAATCGAAGTTTTACTTTGCTATTCAATATATAAAAATCGAAGTTTTACTTTGCTATTCAATATATAAAAATCGAAGTTTTACTTTGCTATTCAATATATAAAAATCGAAGTTTTTTCTACTATGTTATATAGATAAAAATTATATTTTTATCACGCTATTTTCTATATAAAGATTTCGCCTTTTTAAATTTAAAGATTTCGCCTTTTTAAATTTAAAGATTTCCCCTTTTTAAATTTAAAGATTTCACCTTTTTAAATTTAAAGATTTCACCTTTTTAAATTTAAAGATAGATTTCACCTTTTTAAATTTAAAGATTTCACCTTTTTAAATTTAAAGATTTCACCTTTTTAAATTTAAAGATTTCACCTTTTTAAATTTCTCATCTTTTTCCATTTAAAATTCAAATCTTTTTCTATTTAAAATCTTAAAATAAAATCAGTTTTTCAAACTTTTCAAAAATCAGTTTTTAATCTCTTTTAAAAAATCAGTTTTTAAACAAACAAAAAAAAACAGTTTTTAAACTTAAAATCGAAATTAGTTTTAAACTTTAAAATAAAAACAGTATTTAATCTTTTTTAAAAAATCAGTTTTTAAACAAACAAAAAAAACAGTTTTTAAACTTAAAATCGAAATTAGTTTTAAACTTTAAAATAAAAACAGTATTTAATCTTTTTAAAAAAATCAGTTTATATAAAACAAAAATAAAATAAATAAAAAGAAAAAAGACTTACAGGGGGGTTTGGGCGTTCGCTAGCGTCGGAGGTCGGAGGGCTCGCTGGGGGTAGCAGGGCGGCATTCGATTCAGCTAGAGGAAGGGAGAGAAGAGGAGCAGGTGGTGGTGGGTTTCGGGTGGCTTGCGTCGATCGAAGGAGGGGAGGGGGTTTTATTTGGGAAGGAGGAGGAAGGACAGGGGGGTCCGCCGTGGGTGGTGGTGGCGCCGTCGAGCGCGGCGGCTCAGTCGAGGGGGGGGGGGCGATGCGACATAGTCGAGGAAGAGAAGGGGAGGAGGAAGAAGGGAGGAGACTGAAGCGAGGTGGATCGGGAAGAGGGGGAGGGCGCGAGGGCGGCGCGACGCCCAGAGTGGCGGCGGCGATAGGCGAACTTCGCCTGTTCTCGATTTTTTTTTTTTTTTCTTTTTTCCTGCTGAAATCGATTATGAAGGGAAGGGGGGCAGCGGGTTAAAGGGGGAGATAGAAATTTTTTTTATTAATTTAATTATTTAATTATTTTATTTTAATTCAAAAAGTCAACTTTTTCAATCGACCTCTAAACGAGGTCCACCGCCTGTCGTCCCTAGCGTTTAACCCCCATTCCGAACACAATGGGATATGCCACGTAGGCTGATTCGACTGTTTGAACCAGTTTCTGTTAAATTTACACTTAAATCGCTATATTGAATTTTAAACGTACATTTCAAATTACCGGGGTCACATACGAACTCTAAAAATTCTCGAAAAATATTTTCTAGCTTCGTATTGACGATACGGTCCCAACAAAACTAGTTTCGTCGAATTCTGAGATCCTTAGAAAAATGGCCATTTTCCAGTCGATTAATATCAACTGAAACCGGTCAAACGCGTTTTCCTTTGTCACGCTCACATATTGATTCGAAAAATTATGAAATTTGAAATCTAGCAATAACTTGACACTGCGGATCCAACAAAAGTGGTTTCGTCGAAATCCGAGGTCGTTTGCAAAATGTCTATTTTTAAAGGCCTGAATTCCATAGCGACTATTCAGAATTTTCAACTGGACATATCTTTTGATTCCCGCTATGAAATCTTGATTGGTCGGATTCGTTGGAAAGATATTCACAATTAGATCCTAATGTTTTTGGTTTCACTAAAATCCGGATTGTTTTGCACCCGGTACATTCAATTGAAGTTTGAAATCGAATTATCGAACTACCGCGCCATTTTCAATTCCTTTTATAATTATATATAATTATTTATATTCTAACGACGACGTATATAAATATATACGTCGAATTCTATTCAAAATAAATTTCTCGTCGATTTTATTTAAAATAATTCATTTTAAATATTCAAATTCAGCTAAAATTGCCAAAATAAAAATTTCAAACTGGCCCAGATTTTCGGGTTATTACATTGATAATCTCCATACACTCAATCCACGGCAAAATTATTGTTGCGTGAACAACATGACAATTAATTATTGTTACTGCATAAATTAATAGATGGATAACAGAACAATTAATCAAAATAATCATTCATGATAAAAATTATTTTTGGATAAACAACAGAATAATTTATTATTGTTGCCGCATAAATTATAATATATATAAATGTTTAATATTAATTACAATACTTTATTTTTATTTTATTTTTAATATTTAATCATTACATTTTTTTAATAACATAATTTTTAATGCCTAGCAAAGCGGGCAAAAAATACTAGTTTGTAATAAAATGCGTATAACTTAGTTAATTTGAAATTTTGATCAAACTACGTTTACTTTGCTTTAGTTGAAAGCTTATAATGTAATATGGTGATGTGATTAAAATTTGACACTACAAAAACGGAAATAAATATGAACCTTGTTTTACTATTCTCTTGACAAGTTGAAAAAATAAACAACATTAGTACCTGATTTACACTGGTAATTTAAATGCAAAAATTTCATTAATTTATCTTTTGATATTTAACTTCAAGTTGCGTATGTGTGTATATGTAGTATTTAATAAAATATATTCACTTACATGTTTATTCATATATGCGTCTACATATTGTCAAATTTATAAGTAAACTAAATTCAAACAGTAAAGATCATGTCAAACAATATTGCAATGTATAAAAGGTATAAATATATAATTGAACTAAATAATTGTGTGTAATAATTTTTTATTAGAATAGTGATACTTTGTTCATGCATAACACGTAATGATATCACAATGGTTTGAACTAGGGGTACGCATAAACCACACTGCTACCCAAAAACCGCCCATACCAGTCCTTAAAAACGGTACGAAAAACCACGCCGAATCTTCTCTATAAACAAGTACTCCAAACTAGACCGACTTGGAATGATACAGTTCGGTTGCAGTATGAACAGTTGACCCAACCTTACTAAACCGCACCGAACCGAATACTTGCACTAGTAATCTTATGATAAAAATATAACTAATAGATATCTAATTTTTAATTTTAACAATGTATATGTTGAGTTTCGGCATTTCCTACGTACCTTTCGCTCGTATGCGCTTCACCGTGTTTATCCGAGGTCAACGGTCGAAGACTCATATGCCGGCATCCCGATTGAACATCCCCCATCACCTCCCATCGAGCATATAATCTAGTATTGGCAAGCACTTATTGTAACAAAAGAAATCCCCATTGTTACATGCCACCAACACCATATATATACCTTGATCTTCCTTAACATTCCACGATGTGGAACAATTGGCCTGTCAAATCCACGCACCCACTCCATATCAATGCGATCCACACCTAACAATCTCCACCTTGGCGAGCATTGCTCAAGTCACCTTGGAGTTACACCTTGAGTCCTCTTCACAGTTGGTCAGGCTGCTACCCCCGAGTTGTCATAAGCACTGGTGTCAGGCTGCTTGTACCATTGTATCTCCACCTTGACGAGCATCCCATGCTCAAGCCCCTTTTGGAGCCATGCTTTGGTCATGCTACACATACTCGTCCCCTCGAACCATGGAGCTCCGATACCATGTTGAGTTTCGGCATTTCCTACGTACCTTCCGCTCGTACGCGCTTCACTGTGTCTATCCGAGGTCAACGGTCAAAGACTCATATGCCGGCGTCCCGATTGAACATCCCTCATCGCCTCCCATCGTGCATATAATTTGGTATTGGCAAGCACTTATTGTAACAAAAGGAATCCCCATTGTTACATGCCACCAACACCATATATACCACGATCTTCCTTAATATTCCGCGATGTGGGACAATTGACCTGTTCAATCCACGCACCCACTCCATTTCAATGCGAATCACACCTAACAGTATATTCTTTTTTCACGGTATGTTGCTCTTATATTAATAATAATGGTTATCACAAAGCAAATAATTTTAGTATAATAGTTTCAATACAATTTTTTGGGATAAGTGCTAATTATAACTTCATTTGAGTTATCTTACTCAATGTTCATGCATGGATAGTATGGGTTCGGCCCGGATCGGAACAAAATTGGACCATATTATATCAAAACTGAACCTTTTAAACGATTAGCATAATGGTTTGTATTTTTGATCAACCGTTTGATGCGGTGCGGAAGCGGGTTGGACATATCCGTAGTATGAACCCATGACTTCTAGAATATTTGTGTAAATCATACCCCTGACCACTTGGTTAAAGGTTCTTGATTAATTAGTGAATTGTGATCAATAACCTTTAGTATGAATTTAAACTAATTAAGGACTAAACAACAATTAATTCTCCTTTTTGAAATTACATTTAACACATAAAATCAATTTCAGACTAATACCCTTTAAATCCAACTAATTAGAGAATTGATTGGTAATTATTTTATTATGGCTCAACTATTTTCTTTGAACAACGACATTTCAATAGTTATTTAAGTTCCGACTACATGAGAGAACATGCAATATGATTGATTTGTAACTTTAACAAATGCCTTTTTATTGTTAAAGATAATAAAGTAAAGACAGACTACCCGTTAGCAAAAGAATAAATAAATGTAAACAACTATTTATTGATGATAATTTTCCATAAATGAACAAAATATTTTATTTCTTTCACGATATTATATTCAAAGTATTTTTCGATGCCTGAAATAATGTATCATATATAATTGATGTATAACAAGAATGTTGATAATCATTATTTTACATGCATATATAACATATGAGTTTGTTTAAAATTATATTGGACTGACCTTACTTTATAGGAACAAAAAAGTTACGAGCATTAATGTTGATATTGAGTTATTGCTACTAGTAAAATTATGCATAATGTTTAAAATAAAATGTTCGGATCACGATATCATGTTTGGACCACATTACAGGGTGACAAATTAAAGCGGATGAAAGCTAATCTTCTATTATATTATATGAAAGCTAAACATTACGTGAAGAACTTTCGGTTCCATTTACACCAAAAAATACCCTATGTTGCCATGTGTATACACACAAAATCCGACGCTTATTAGATCTTTGCCCATCCGTTGACTTTCTAACCGTAGGAGATAGGAATTCCTACTGCCCCCATTATTGCATTTTCTACCTGAATTTCTCTAACTTCCCTTACCCCTCTACTTTCATATTCCATTTTTAGATAGTCTATGGTCCCTAGCACAAAAAAATGGCTAATTCTATTTATGCACAAAAAATTGCTAAACATACACCAAAACTTGTAATAAACTACTATACACAATATATTACTTTACATACACTGTTTCTTTTACTAAATTATCCATGTTTTCATCTTCTTTTTCTTTCCTCTTTCAAACTTAAAACATTACTAAAATTAGAAATTCTGTGCATTAAATTGAGTAAATTTTAACAAAATGAAATTTATTTCTTGTATTAATATTTTAGCTTTTATAAATTTTTTGAAAATTAATTTCAACAAAATTACTTTAATTTTACAAAATAAATCAACACTTCTAAATTAGAACATCATTTTTAAATGTTTTCTTAATTAAAATTTTAGATTTCATGATTAAATAATTCATTAACATCTTCATTAACATATTTAGTTTGCATCGAGTTTCAATACTTTTAAGAATAATCTGACTATTTATACGCAATTATTATAAATGTGACGGTCTGGAATTTCGCTCGATCCGAATCAGTCGTTAAACCGATCTAGACCGTTCGAAACCCCTGATCGTTTGAGAACAGTACAAATCAGAACACAAACAGAAGAACATTTCATTGCTATTACAACAATTCCATCAGATACAAGGATATACAGAGTATAATTGAATGAATTACATTCGACAAATATCAGAGATTACAATAAATTTCATAGCAGCGGAAAATAATACAAAGCACAAATGAAGGTGATATACGGATACAGAGCTTTCCGGATATCATTCCAGCTGTAAACCAGGATCCTGTGAATATAAATCTGCAAAACCAAAACTACTAGCTGCCCGTGCGGAAAATAGGGGTACCCAGAGTTTAGGTTAAAACAATAAACTCCAGGTCAGTCATGTGACTGGTGTGAGAACTAAAACAGTTATTAATACTTTATTTTAAAAGGTAGTAATTCAAGGGACCACGCCGTATAACACGGAACGGGTTTCCTCCCAAGAATACCAGTGCATAGGATAAACAACGCAATGCTTTTTCGAAAAATGAAGTTGTTATAAGACCCAGGTCCCATCACACAATGCAACGCAAGCCGGAGGATAGGGTTTTACCTTATAACAGCCAAACATGCTTGGTACGTTTAAAACAAATCATTTGATACTATAATAAGTGTATAGTGTCAAAACATTTTCAATCATAAATATAAATCATAGACGGCATAGTATCCCATACTACTATGTCGCCATACTAGGCTCTACAAATAAAGCCGAATTACACGTGTTGGAAATTGGATTCCGTCATGAGTCGAGGCAAGGGGCAAGCTCCTCTCCGCGTTCGAGACACTCTAGCAAATGTCCCAGGGCTACGCACTCTGGGCAACCCTTGGATGCTTCAGGGCCGGTCCTCACTTACGTAAGAGGATTGGCAATTCCTGAACACACGTTTCCCGGTCCTTACAGACCTAAAATCGAGGCGCCTCATCCAACAACCACAAAGGTGAAAAGTATATATATGTCAGGGCTGGTAAGTCACTGACACCACCAAAGCTAGAAAGAAACGTCGTGCTCTCCCTGCAGTCCGTATCCCGTTTTTGACTCATACCGAGGTGTGAGGCTCGCGAATTCACGCTATACACAAAGCTGCCACGTAGGCTGTGCTTTGATCATCAACCACAAGACTTTGCTTTTCAACAGAAGCCTTGATCATTGCATCTTAGCGTGCCACACAGGCAATTCATGCCATGCGACTGATGTCCATCGATATACAACCTCTGAGCTCGTACGTCTCAGAGAAGGGCGTTAAGCAAGAGAATAAATTCTCCGCCGCCAAACAGATATATATTTAACAGAAATCAATCAACACAGAATAAAATCCAATGTCAGACACACAATCCATTTACAAGTCCGTTCTGGGTCTGAACGAAACCGGAGGCACTTTCCTCGCATATCCATCCATCTCCAGGTACGTCTGGACGACCACCAACTATTTCCATCCTCTTGGGTGTACAGCCCAATCAGGATCGTCAGTAATTATCCAAACGATGTGAAGACTTCCGGTCTTCGACCTCCGTCTTCATCTTCGACATATCGTCGAATCGGTTATTCAGAATGGGTGTAAACCCGGTCTTTCCGAACAACCCGCGTATATTGAAAACAAATGTTACACAAACACAACATACGCCTCGTTCCAATTCATTAGTTACTAACCGCAAATTAGCAAGAGAACAATTTCCCAAACATTAACCCCGAAGGCCGAAACCAACATCAGATCAATACCCAGGAAACCATTCTTCTTAGCCAACCTACAGCTAGTTTCTAAATTCCACATTCTTAGGGGAAAGGTTCCCATTAATTTTATCCAAGATAAATTCTTCAAAATTTATCCCGTAACCTTCCTTTGGATGTCGTTTTAAACCAAATTATGGTTTTTCTAAACTAGTTGAGATTAGCGAACCACACCGAAGTAATTATTTATTTTATTTCCCAATCCCAACCTATTCATCCCATGAAGCAAAACTGGTAATACTCCATATCTAACACCGTGGTGTTATCGGTAAAATTAATTACCATTTCACGTTCAAATCTAATTAAAGATTTAACTATCGCTTTGGAGCAAAACTGGCGATACTCCATTCTCGCTCATTTCTAAGTTTGATAATTTAGATTATAGATTCACATTTCAATCTAATTGCAGATTCGTTAGAACTCCTTTTACTGGGTTAAAGAACTAGGTGTTATTTAAAACACAGTTCACGACAAACCCAAATCACATTCTATTTGTTATCGGGTTAAAGAACTAGTGTTATTTAAAACACCGTTCACGATAAACCCATTTCAAATTCAATCAAATATATTAGAAATTCCGATTATTTAAAACCCCTTTTTAAATCTAATTTATTTATTTAAAAACAAATCGGGTTTTAAATTTAGTTCAAACTAGTTCATTTTGATAAAAATTCATTTTTATCTTTTCAAATATGGGTTTTTTTATCCCAAATTTTCTCAAATCATTTCTTATGATTTTACACAAATTATTGATATTTTTAATAATTTTATTAAGGCCCGTACACTCGATTTCCATCAACGGCCATCGAACTGCACTTACAGCGACCTTTTTCAAATTTGATTTGGACGTATCTCCAAATCCAACCGTTAGATTTTGGATTTCTAATATTCATTAGAAAGTTCTTTTCGATACGAACCCAACGGTTCCGGTTTTAGGAGAATCCGACGGTCGGATCTCCCGTAATGTTCGTTAGAAATAAATGGTCGAAATTCACGAACTACCGCGGCGCGTTCTATTCAGGCCATTATATTATATATATATAATATATATAATATATATTTCGTCGATTTCAATTCAAAACGAATTTTATAAATAGTTTTGAATTTGTTTCAAAAAACAATTTCAACTTCCATTTCAATTCAAATCCAAAATTGAATTCTTCTTTAAAAATTCGTTTTAAAATTCATTTCTATTCAATTCAAATTTCAATTCTATTTGAATTCATTTCAAATTGGTTTTCTATTCGAATCAAATTCGTTATATATTCATTTGAAATCCAATTTATTCATTTGAAATCCAATTCGTTATATATTCAATTCATTTCGAAATCGTTTTCTATTCAATTCATTTCGAAATCGTTGTATATTCAATTCATTTCGAAATCGTTATATATTCAATTCATTTCGAAATCGTTTTCTATTCAATTCATTTCGAAATCGTTTTCTATTCAATTCATTTCGAAATCGTTTTCTATTCAATTCATTTCGAAATCGTTTTCTATTCAATTCATTTCGAAATCGTTTTCTATTCAATTCATTTCGAAATCGTTTTCTATTCAATTCATTTCGAAATCGTTTTCTATTCAATTCATTTCGAAATCGTTTTCTATTCAATTCATTTCGAAATCGTTTTCTATTCAATTCATTTCGAAATCGTTATATATTCAATTCATTTCGAAATCGTTATATATTCAATTCATTTCGAAATCGTTTTCTATTCAATTCATTTCGAAATCGTTTTCTATTCAATTCATTTCGAAATCGTTTTCTATTCAATTCATTTCGAAATCGTTTTCTATTCAATTCATTTCGAAATCGTTTTCTATTCAATTCATTTCGAAATCGTTTTCTATTCAATTCATTTCGAAATCGTTTTCTATTCAATTCATTTCGAAATCGTTTTCTATTCAATTCATTTCGAAATCGTTTTCTATTCAATTCATTTCGAAATCGTTTTCTATTCAATTCATTTCGAAATCGTTTTCTATTCAATTCATTTCGAAATTGTTATATATTCAATTCATTTCGAAATCGTTTTCTATTCAATTCATTTCGAAATCGTTTTCTATTCAATTCATTTCGAAATCGTTATATATTCAATTCATTTCGAAATCGTTTTCTATTCAATTCATTTCGAAATCGTTATATATTCAATTCATTTCGAAATCGTTATATATTCAATTCATTTCGAATGAATAAAATCGATATAAATATCGTTCACGTCAAAATGGCGTCAATCTAATCAACCCGGCTTCATATATTTCTATTTTCAAATATTCTATTTCAAATATTTCCTATTATCAAAATGTTTGTTATTATCAAAAATATTTCGTTCAACACATGACCAATCTCAATGGATGAGTACTGTCAACACATGAACCTTTATATTATATTGATAAAGATGTAATTTTTATTATAAAAATATTTCGTTCAACACATGACCAATCTCAATGGATGAGTACTGTCAACACATGAACCTTTATATTATATTGATAAAGATGTAATTTTTATTATAAAAATATTTCGTTCAACACATGACCAATCTCAATGGATGAGTACTGTCAACACATGAACCTTTATATTATATTGATAAAGATGTAATTTTTATTATAAAAATATTTCGTTCAACACATGACCAATCTCAATGGATGAGTACTGTCAACACATGAACCTTTGTTTTATATTGATAAAGATGTAAATTTTATTATAAAAATATTTCGTTCAACACATGACTAATCTCAACGAATGAGTACAGTCAACACATGAACCTTTGTTTTATATTATTCTTTAATTTCTAAATTGGAATGAGGCCCAATCAATTACCATATAATGTTAATTATATGGATTTTCATACAACACATATATATAATAGCATTGAAAAATAATCAACCATCAACCAAAGTGCACTACACTGTATAAGCATCAAATATAGATATCTAACGCTTATAACAGCCTGTCAATCAATCGATCGACATATTTAATCTATCAGGATGAGTGAACTTCAAATTTCATCCCAACACCCGTGTGGGGTTTCAAATCAACAAACACAGATTTTAATTGTGCAGTTGGGCGATGTGTAAAATTTATCGACCCAATCAATGTCATTCAAATAGGTGTACATAAACAAACCGTCCGGTTTGTAAATGAATATTTATTTATTCACATTCACTATATTCATATTCACGTTAAAAATTATATTTTTAACGATAAAACATTTTATTTTAACATATGAATTTCTATTCAGTTCATTCTTTAAATAAAATGATATTTCTATTTTTCTAACTTATTTTAGAAAATTTCGGCGGCATAACGGCACGATACTAGAAACGGGACGAGGCCTAGCCTTATCCCCGGTCTAGTGAAGGCCCACGCCATTCACACATCAATCAAATCAATTACATTTCACCAAACAATTCAATCCAATCAAATAATCTAACTAATTTTTTTTTGCAATCAAACAAACAAGTCCATGGTCTGTGGACGATTGTGTCGGGTGCTACTAAGCACCGTCTGCATCCTAGTATATATATATATAAATAGAAATGAAATTGAAAGGTGAGAAATTCTCACCGATAGCTATCCTACTCCACGGCACTTCCAAAGCAGGAAATCTTCACTGTTCTCGTCTCTTATCACTTTCTTCGCCCGTATTCTCTACATATGTAAAAATCGAATTTTTACTTCGCTATTCAATATAGAAAAATCGAATTTTTACTATGTTATTCAATTTATATCATATAGATAAAAATTCTATTTTTACATCGTTATTCTCTATATAAAGGTCTCGCCTTTTCAACTATAAAGATTTCGCCTTTATAAAAATATCATTATAAAAATCACATTTTTATTTTTCTACACATATAAAGATGCTATTTTTAATATTCCTATCATGTAAAAATTATATTTTTAATTCACTACATAAACAAAAATCATATTTTTACATCTTCTACTTAATAAAGATTATATTTTTAACACTTTAAAAATATAAAAATCATATTTTTACTTCGTCTAAATAGTAAAGACTATATTTTTAATACCTTAAAAATATAAAAGTCATATTTTTATTTCGATGTTCAATATATAAAAAATCACACATTTTTACCTCGATAAAAACTGAAACTTTATAATTTATACTACATAGTCAAATCGAAACTTTATGTCCTATTGTCTAAATAAAAATAGGAAATCATATAATATATAAACCACGGATTTTCCTAATCAGTTTGAAGTTTATTTCCATTGACTAAATAAAGAAGAATAATAAAGAAATAAAAAGGGAAAGAAAGCTTACTGTCAGAAATCAGAAGGGGGGGAATTGGAGCGGGTGATGGGGAGGTGGAGGAGGCGGGCGCAGGCGGCGGGCGGTGGCCCTGGTCGATGGCAACGCGGCTCCAGGTGGGTGTGGGGTTTCTGGGGTCGCGTTCGATCTTTGAACGGGAGATGGAGGAGGAAGGGGTCGTCGATGGAAAGGAGGGGGCGGCGGGGAGGCGCTAAGGCCCTGGCGGTGGCGCGATGGCAAGCGCGGCGGTGGTTTTAGGGTTAGGTTCTTTTTTTTTTATATATAACGGGTTTCGAACGAAATGGTAAAGGGGAGGGTTGACTGGGTGGAAAGATAAAGGGCTTGGCCCAATTATATTTTTTTAATTATTTAATTTGCAAAAAGTTGACTTTTACATACGACCTCTAAATGAGGCCCACCGCTTGTCGACCATAGCGTATTACCCCCATTCCGAACACAATGGGATATGTATCGTAAGCTGATTCGGTCGTTTCGATCAGTTTCCGTTGAATTTACATTTAAATCATTATATTGAATTTCAAACGTACATTTCAAATTACTGGGGTCACATACTAACTCTAAAAATTCTCGAAAAATATTTTCTAACTTCGTATTGACGATACGGTCCTAACAAAACTAGTTTCGTCAAATTCTGAGACCGTTAGAAAAATGGCCATTTTCCAGTCGATTAAAATCAACTGAAACTGGTCAAACGCGTTTTCCTATGCCACGCTCACATATTGATTCGAAAAATTATGAAATTTGGAATCTAGCAATAATTTGACACTGCGGACTCAACAAAAGTGGTTTCATCGAAATCCGAGGTCGTTTGCAAAATTCCCATTTTTAAGGGCCTGAATTCCAAAGCGACTATTCAGAATTTTCAACTGGACATATCTTTTGATTCCCGCTATGAAATCTTGATTTTTCTGATTCGTTGGAAAGATATCATCAATTAGATCATAATGTTTTTGGTTTCACTAAAATCCGGATTGTTTTGCACCCGGTACATCCAATTGAAGTTTGAAATCGAATTATCGAACTACCGCGCCATTTTCAATTCCATTTATAATTATATATAAAAAAAATTATATTCTAACGACGACGCGTATAAATATATACGTTCTAAATATATTCAAATTAAATTTCTCGTCGATATTATTTAAAATAATTCATTTTAAATATGAAAATTCGTTAAAATTGCCAAAATAAAAATTTTAAACTGGCTCAGATTTTCCGGGTTATTACAATAAAAAAGGAGCTATGAGAAAAGGGTAATTTAGTAATAGAATTTTATAGAAAATTATCGATGCATGTTAAGTGATTTTCAGTGTATAAATATAATTTTCCAAAAAAAAATCCTCTTCCTCTTGCTTGTTCTGAACCACAATTTCCTTTGCCTCCTTCACTAATTTCCACCAAATCATTTTAAAACCATATAAGTCGTTGCCTCTTCCTATTCGGTCAGAATATCATAACAAGTTATTTAGTTTTTATCCTTGCCCTTCTGTCTTCCAAGTGGTATCAAAGCATTCTAGCCTGTACGCCAAAATCCCACGTCTGGTTTTCATCCTAGTAACGATTCCTATTTGCAAGCTTTGATTAGGTATTCATTGTATAAAAACCTATAATGGTACATATGACGATTATATTCTCCATCAATTTCCCTTTATCGATGAAGGAAGAGAACAATACTTTTTGGTTTAATCTTTCTCCCTATTTATATCTAAATTACTGAATATTTTCTAAAGTTAAAATGTTTATGTATCGGAAAATCATTCGATATAAATATACAAAAATCTATATGTTGTTGTATCTTTTGGTTTAGGAAAATTATACTTTGTTAACTTCCACTGGGAATTTGATTTAAAGTGTGAAAGTAATATACTATATTTACTAGCCTTTTCCATCCTATTTAGTTTGAATTAGACGATTTAGATATTGATTTAAAATAG
Organism: Allium sativum; assembly: GCA_030737875.1. Taxonomy (NCBI): domain Eukaryota; kingdom Viridiplantae; phylum Streptophyta; class Magnoliopsida; order Asparagales; family Amaryllidaceae; genus Allium; species Allium sativum. Next base: position 577,124,463 of record CM060915.1, on the reverse strand, counting down.
GATTTTAACCAACTTAAATTCCATTCGAAAAGGCTTGTAAATTGAAGCATTACAGTACCTTTTTACCTTATCGTACTTAACACTGATGCAAGATTTATGCTTAATTTTTTAGAGGTTTATATTCGTATAACCAAGCTTGAATATCGGAAAAAGAAGCCAAATTATCTTGGACTATTTCTGATTATTCAAGTACTTGACGATTTGTTTTTTAATCAATTTTTAAACACCTACATCCAAGCTTGAAGATAGAGAAAGTTGGTGAAAAAAACTTGGATTATTTCTAATTATTCGTACTTGACTTTTCTTTTTTTAGTCAATAAAAAATTGGAAATCCAACGTTGCTATTGATGGCTCATAAATAATTGTAAGTCTAGCTACTTCTACGACAAAGCATGGTGAGGAATGTTGAAAGATTTCACTTAATTAGTTGCAGGTTTTTCGAACTTTAGACAGTTAACCACTATTCAAACATGGTTAGTTTTGAATATTGAGTTAAGCAATTTATGAAATTCCGTTATTTTTTCCAGTATCTTATATAAATCTAGGCTTTGTTCATTTACAAGATTTAGATAGGCACATAACATATTTCCATTGTTTGTTCAATACACATATGTGATAGTATGTAATTGTACATGACACCTAAACATGTGTATTTTAGCATTTTAATTCATTTATTTAATTCCAAACTTGAAGATTGAAATAGATGGCAAAACATCTTTCATTGTTTTTATTATTTATAATTGACTTTTCGTTTTTAAGTCAATAACAAGCTTGGATCAGGAGATTTCAATGATTGGGTTACAAAAAAAAAATCAAGTCTAGCTATCTTAAAACCTGGTAAGGAGAAATTGAAAGAATTCCATTAGGTGTAGGCACATGAAATATTTTCATGGTTTGTACTTTACACATATTTGATAGTATGAAATTGTGCAAGACGCCTATGCATCTGTAATTTGGACATTCTCATTCATTTATTTAATTCCAAGCTTGAAGATTGAAATAGATGGTGAATTGACAATAATCTTTTGTTATGGCTTATTTTACTGACTATACTCTAGCCATTCATTCACATGATATAGTGTGTTTTTAGTTCTTTATGAGTTTTTGGAATGTTTTTTCTGAATGGTCTAGTCTAATTATGCTCCCTATGCTTCATGAATTATTTTTCTCATTTTTATGATATCTTTTAGCATTTGGTCATTACCTCTTTTATTTATAGCTTAGCTTAATAACAAATTCATTACCAAGTTATTCTTTTATTTACATTTAATTGTTTTAACAATATGTTCGTATCAATCTTAGTTTTTATTTCTTTTTGAGTTACTAGCTTTATATCTATGTATTGGTGCACTTTCTCCGTTTCAATTTACATAAATGTCCAAAGCAATAAATGAACATTTTCCAAAATTATTTAATTTCCTGATTCAATGAATTTGTTTTACTCTGTCAACAGATAAATTTTTTAATTCCAGATTGCATCACCATTTTTTATTATATCCATTCCCCTTTTTGATATTTGAATATGATTCATGTTTACAACAAAATTGATGTCTTTCATTTTATTTTTTATTGCCGATATTTCCCTTTAATTCATTTTCAGTCATTTTTGTGCATTAGGTGAATGCAATTCTTTGTAAATGAATAAGAACAAATACATATTTAACAGTCAAAGATACTCATTGAATATTACAAACTAGTGATATATGTTTACTTGGGTGCTATATTGCTTGAATTAATACTTCCATTCATGAACTCTTCAAAAATCCCTTTTCCTTTTAGATGAAAATTTTTTTTGTTTGTAATAAAGTCATTATTTTCATGCTTCTACTAATTAGATGACATTGCTGGATCTTTCTTTTCAAGTGTAGGGTTAGTGCTTTAGTTTTATTTCATGTCAAACCTTACAAGCTTCATACAAATGTTTCTAGGTTCAAATATGCTGTGAAAAACTTTATGCTTGAATAAATAATCCATTTTTTCCAAGAAAAATAATTGATATATTAAAATACATGTATAACGAAATTGTAAATACTGTAATATTTTATTTTATTATGATTTAGTAATGATATTGCTTTGTTTACATTACAATATAATGCAATGTTTTAATCATTAAATTGTTATAAACTAAATGACGTTTTTCTACAATTAAAATTTAACTTTTGTGCAATTGAAAAGTTAGTTGAAAATATAAATGAAATGATATAAGGATTATCAAATGCTAACGAAGTGTAATATTACTTGGATATTTTATAACCAGGCTAATCTTTCTACCGTTTAGTGTTTTTTGTACTAAATCTTGTTGGCTTTTGCAGACCAGGGATTGCAAGTTGCTAGCCATATTTATTGATGGTAATGTAGGAATGCAAATACGGATATTAATATTAAAAAAATTTGATTGACGAATATGTGTTAGAGAAACATCATCTTATAGGCTTGATAAAGTTATTTAGCCTATTGTTTCAGTTTAGTGGTATCAACACATTTAGAAACAAATTAGCAAATTGATTTATCAAACAATGCAGCTGTTAGAAACATCTTTGGTGAATTCCATATGCATATGCCCTTTTCTTACATGATTATACATATTTTGCCCTTATCTTACATACTTGCTTTATAGTCACATTGGCAGTTGCTACTTCCAGACAAACATAAGATTAAATACATCTCCACCACAAAGAATTTTATCTTTTATTTCGTTAAATATATCCTTCACCTATACTTATTTTTAATCTTTATAGATTTTTTTTGAATGTCAATGCACGGACATCCAGTAATTTAGGCTTTGGTTTTCTATGCTTTCTGGATTGCATGTGTACATAAATATAGAAGTTAATTCATCCTTTTACATATTGCTTTTGTTACTTACCCAAAAAACAATTTACACCATTATTTCCTTTTTCCACCATTATTAGAGCATTTATTACTGCTGCCACTCTTGCCGACTTTAAAAAAATTCAATTGTAGGAACACAATGAAGGATATCAACTGACTAGACGACTTACATCTATAGCCAATGAATAATATGAAGAAAAAACTCTATCGGCTCACTTCCTTCCTTTTGCGGATGTAACCAAAAATATTAATACTCGTATTTTTTCTTCTGATGTCATAATAGCAAAAATAAATCATATGATTTCCTAATAAAGTCCACCTTCAATGTTTTTTTTTGACTTGTTGATTTTCTGACATGCTTTATTGCTTCTATCTAGTTGAACATCGATGTTCTCCAACTGAATTGTTTGAAGAGACACAAATTTACTGTTAGAATTTGTGATACAATATTTCCATTTGCAGAAGATTTGGAAGATATCAAAAATTTATTGCTTTTTTATTTGTAAAAGGGATAGACAATAAATTACCTACATAATTGGAAGGATTTGAAGAAGGTTTCTTTTGGGATAGTGAAGTAAGGAATTAATTCCCTAATTGGTTGGTTAAACAAGGAATCCTATCAGGAGAATTGGAGAATTAATTAGGCATTGATTTATACCATAAATCAATTACTTCAACCCCAAGTATTAATCCTTATATAAGGATAGGGATTATGTGAATGTATCATCATCTCAAAATGTGAGGTGACTTCTCACAAGTTGTATTTTCTTCTTCTTCCTCTTCATTATCAGTCTTGTAATTTTTCTTTTATAGAAAAGTAATAAAATCTCCTCTCCCCAAGTGGACGTATACTAACAAGACGTTAGTGGAACCACTATAAATCTCTTGTGTTATTTCTTTTATTGCTAGATCTGTGATTGCTTTGCTAGTGACTATCTGTTGTTTGTTTTGCCTCACCATCAATCCGTTCCTATTCGTTTTTTTTTGCAACAATTGGTATTAGAGCAACTAGGTTTATTGAGAAAGGGTGTTGGGCATTATGGCAAGAGATGAGGAGAATTCAGCAATTGTATCAAGGCCATATATCAAAGGGACATATATGGCAGTAGGATCTCAGTTAGCAATAGAAAGATGGAATGGGGATAAAGACTTTGAGTAGTGGCAATGGAGGATAAAATATGTCTTGATGAGAAATAATGCTCATCCTGTGGTGTTGCTCCTGAGGAGTTGACGGATGATATTTCAGCCGTGGAAAGGAAGGAGATGGAACGATGGGCATTTACTACTTTACAATTAGCAATGGGAGAAAATGTCATTTCAGAGATTAGCGGTGAGGCCACTGCTAAGGACATTTGGACCAATCTGGAAAAACTCTATTTACAGAAGTCACTAACGAACCGTCTGATTTTGCTGAAGACGTTTTTCATCATGTTGATGATAGAGGGTACTTCAGTGAAGGCACATCATGATGTGAAGGCAGGCTTTCTATCCGAGGACTTGAAGGATCAGATGAAGGGGTTGAGTGAAGGTAGAGGAGGAAGTAGTACAGAAGCCTTATTCGCTGGTATGGAGAGAGGGGAGAAGAAGAAGAAAATAAAGTCAAGAGATGGGAAGCACTGTACTTGGAGAGTCAAGGGTTGGAGCCTACAGTTCTCGTGGAAAGATGTCAAAGCTAGGCATACAAGAAGGGACTTTGAGTTTCTACATAGGCAGAATATGATCAAAGGGGAAAGCTTCAACAAGGTGGGATTTTGCTAAGAGGATGTGCTTGATAAGCAGAAGAAGGGATCGTCTGAAGTTGGTCAGAGATCAAAGGAGAAAGCAGTGGATATGCATAAGTCTTTGCAGACTGCTAAGTTCGGGCAATGCTCAAACTAGAATCGCTTATCGAAATGCTAGGTGCCACGTGGTGGCACGGTGTGGGGAGAGGGTTGAGATGGTTCATGGAGACGTTTGTTTTCATGGTGAAGATTGATAGGTCTTACTTGAAGGGGTTACTTTCTATACTTTGTTGGCAGGCGGTGGCGTTGCCGGAGTTTGTTAACAAAGTGCAATGGGTGATAGCCATGCCGAAGCTCATTGGGGAAAGTAACCATGGTGTCTTTTCCAAGAAGTTGCTTAGAGTAAGAGGATGTAGGTGGAGTTGGTATGCTTTCAAGGAAATATAGTATCAAGGTGGAGAATGTTAAAATTTGTGATACAATATTTCCATTTGCAGAAGATTTGGAAGATATCAGAAATTTATTGCTTTTTTATTTGTAAAAGGGATAGACAATAAATTACCTACATAAGTGGATGGATTTAAAGAAGGTTTCTTTTTAGGATAGTGAAGTAAGGAATTAATTCCCTAATTGGTTGGTTAAACAAGGAAGCCTATCAGGAGAATTGGAGAATTAAGTAGGCATTGATTTATATCATAAATCAATTACTTCAACCCCAAGCATTAATCCTTATATAAGGATAGGGATTATGTGAATGTATCATCATCTAAAAATGTGAGGTGACATCTGACAAGTTGTATTTTCTTCTTCTTCCTCTTCAATATCAGTCTTGTAATTTTTCTTTTATAGAAAAGTAATAAAATCTCCTCTCCCTAAGTGGACGTACACTAACAAGACGTTAGTGGAACCACTATAAACCTCTTGTGTTATTTCTTTTATTGCTAGATCTGTGATTGCTTTGCTGGTGACCATCTGTTGTTTGTTTTTCCTCACCATTAATCCGTTCCTATTCGGTTTTTTTTTCGCAACATTTATTTTCTTGGTTTTTTGCCAACACTTATCCTATATATCAACAATCACATATATTGATTACCCTGTCTTAATTATAAAAGCATTTAAAAATAAAAGTTTGAGCAACTTATTATATAACCCATTTATATGTTGCAGTATAAAAGGATTCCTCTTAAAAGAATAATATACAATTTAATGTAGGCATTTTTATCTCAGAACCTATAGGACTCATGTTTTACTGCTTTAGTATGTGATTTCGGTTTATGACATATTTCGTTCCTATTGTTTATCGTTGTTTGCTATCTATTTTTGTCATTGAGTTTTCGAGATTTGATTGTTTTTGCAAATCCATCATCGATCTGTCTTATGCGGCGTTTGTGGGTTTGGATTTAGGTTGGTGTTTGAATTCAAATTCCGCAACAACGTTTTTGTTCCACTTTCAACAGTTCAGTTGTGTATTTCTCATTGTTCATTTGACAAATTCCAATTTCAATGATATGTTGTGTCCATATTAAATGTTTTTTTACTTGATTTTAGCATTGTCGACAATATTAATGTTTTGACTTTGAATATAAGTAAGCTTATTACGTAACCAACTAAGGGTGTGTTCGCGGCAAGCGGAAGCGGAGAATTTAAGCGGAGTATTTCAGCGGAGAATTGTAGTTAGCGGAGAATGCGTTTGGCGCATTAAGCGGAGTATTTAAGCGAACCATTTAAGCGGACCATTTTATTTTTATTTTGTGATTTAATTAATCAATGGTTAACTAATTTATCATTTTTTTTAATAAATAATATATATCAATAATTTACACAAATAAATAAATAAAATAAAATTTTGAAAAATTATAAGTTGCTCTAATTCAGTTCAAACCAACTCCATTATGTAGAGCACTTCGATACGATCGCAACGCAAAAAACCGCATCTCAAACGGATCTCATATGCACAAGTTATCAATTTTTAAAGTTTATAAAAATTTAAAATAACTAATTAAATAAATAAATAATATATTTATATACCCAACAGCTCAAAATTGGGCTGTTTGGGACCCGACGCGTCTGACGCATCGGATGCATCGGACGCGTCGGATGCGTCGGACGCGTCGGGGACCAACAACTCAATTTTGAGTCGTTGGGCAAACGGGGCAAAATGGCCCGTTGTCCGACGGACGCGTCCGACGCGTCCGTTGGACAAACAGACCATTTGCCCCAAAAGAACAAGCCCTAAACTGTATACTACAATTTATTTAGGGTGCTACTATTCACACCTCGGTTGACACTTCTGACCACCATCCTAAATTTAATACAAATGATTATTTTTTATATTCTTCTGGCCAACATATATTATTCCTTCACTCAGTTACTCACCATCGTACTTCTCTTAAAAAAACACTACTTCTCTACCATTTCAAACTCTAAACCCTAACAAAAGCAGATATTCTTTTGTGCCTAAAAGAGATGGAAGATGAAGATAAAAAAGAGGTTAAAGTTGCTTGATTTTTATTGTTTTTATTATATTATAGAATATGTTGTTAGGGTTTTTTTAATGGTTAAGATTTTCCATTGCGTTCAAGGATATTTTTTCCCGCTCCATTGGAAATTTCAAGTTTGGAATTCATTAAATTTGACGGGGTTGTAATAGAGAATGACAATGCAAGTTTCGACTTGTAGGGTTTTTATCCGTATAACTTATGCATCTTCCTTTACAAATTGATGCATTAACTTTTTTTGGTCGTTTGATAGATGGAGTATTTGAATATTGATAAATTGGACAATAAACATGATGTTTGTGATAACATGATGCAAGATGTTCGATCAAATGAATCAAAAGACATAAATGTTGACTTGACGAATTATTTTACAACCGACAAAAGTAAATACTCATTTATAAAAATTAAAATTTCTAATGTGGTTATGAGAATGGATTATGTTAATTTTTTTCTTGAACTATTTAATTTTAGGTATTTGATTCGTAGAGTACATTGATGTAAGGGAGGAAAGAAGAGTTCGTGCAGAGGAAGATGCCAATCGCCTCTGCATCTTTTTGTTATTAATTTAGATGGTGGCCAGCAGAGAAAATTTGAAATATTTGGGGTGCTTTTAGTTTTGATGGCCAGAAGTGTAAATAGGGATGTGAATAGTAGCATTCTTTATTTATTGTTCCTCCTACATTGCAGGACGCAGTGTCGTTCCTGACTTTCAGTTTAATTATTTATTCTTCCTCCTTTATTGCAATACAGTTCCAACATTGCAATGCAGATTGACTCGAGGTCATAATATAGTCTAGATTATTAATGTTTATTTGACAAATCTTTATTTCCATTCATCCTTTTTCAGCACACAGCCATCAAATTATGAAAGAAGTACTTTGCCAAGTAAACATTTGACATTACTTACACAAGCATACCTTATTTGTTGCTTTTCCCATCTTATAATTTTATGAATACCATTTGTGTTAATTTAGAGTTGGATACGGTTAAATAAGTACACTTGCAATGGGGCTTCGCACGGTGATAGAGAAAAGGCTAGCATATTATATTGATAAAGGAAAATAAAAACAGTTTATTCACTCACGAACATTGTTTTGTAGACTTTAGGAGCTAGGCCCAGTAGGTGGCCGCCTAGGGCAAACCCCCGGACAGGGGGAAACAAATGGTAGGTGATGGTCAGTGATGAAGTGCATTTTTATATAAATAAGAGTTAATCGTTAAACTTTAACGAGTGAGCGATGGCTGGAATGGTTGTGTGTTTGCTTTATCAATTGTGAGGTGGAGGGTTCGATACTGGGTGGCATTATTTAATGATGTTTTATTCTTTAAGTCGGGGAAACATTTTCCAGTTCAATGATATATGGTTTTTCTGCTTTATGAGAAACTACACATTTTACTCGACGGTTTACTAATATGTGTGTTGCCTAGGGCAATCCATAGTACTGAGCCGACCCTGTTTGTAGTTATAGTAAAATAAATAAGATGGAAGTTACATGCTTCCCACATTATATCAATAAGAAGAGACCAGTAAGTGGCGTATAGCGTACCTGCTAGTGCCAACAAACTCAACTTAAAATTGTGCATCAACTCTGAATTTAGAGGCATACCTGGTCAAGTGATCAATGTGTGTTGGCTTATCAGAGGTTTCAATGGCCCTAAAGGTTGGGTGGACATTACAAATAAAACAAAACAACCTGATAGAGAAGCTCTAAAAACTGAAAACTGGACAATGGCTTTTCGAAGAAAGGTATCTAATGCTTTTCCAAAGAAAAATTTAAACAAAAAACACTAGCAAATAACATTAAAAAAGCATTGTTTGTCAAAAAAGAAGTAACTAAACTCATAGATCAGCCGTCAAAACAATTAACAAACGTAACATAAGGTAACATAAGGAATAAAGGTGCTCCTACAAAGAAGACTTGCTGTCATTATATTTTCATTCGAGGCCGCTTGCATTTTTATTTTAAATTACATTTAGATTCTCCTTTGTACTTTATGTTTTTCAAACTTTATAATGCTTTATGATGACTCATGTGATGTTTTTTTCTATTAAAATATAAATCGATGAAGATTATATGGAGAAAAGATTGCAGAAATGATTTTATTGAAATTATAATAATACTGTACAGATCTGATCGGTATATATACTTGAGTATATAACCGTTACAATGTAATTACTTACACAACTGATTGGTTTGTAAAATAAAAGGACATTGGGCTGAGGCCCATTACACTGTAAATAAAATATAAAGTGACACAACGTGTAATATCCCAGTTCATTTGATAGCCTCCCTCAAATTAGGTTTCGGTCTCCACTGAAACCCTAATTTGCTTGTGACGACGCTTTAGAAATTCGCACTTTTAATGCTTAAATATAGTAGATCTGAAGCTCGAGAACATTAAAAGGGATTCATCATAGGAGATGTAGCGGATGAGAGGCAGATTCGAGAGAGATCTGTCACTAAAGCCTTCGTTCATGTGAATCTGAATCAAGTTGTAGGCTTCCTTTAATATTTAACTCTTCTCTTTGTCTTATGAAGTTCTTAGCTAATACAGCCTTTGTAAAGATGTCTGTTTTTGATGGTAACTTGGTATGTGGTTGACCAGTAGCTTCCCTTGTTTCACTTGTTCACGAACGAAGTAAATATCAATTTCTATATGTTTTGTCTTTGCATGTTGAACTGGATCTGCTGTCATGTAGATTGTGCTTTGATTATCATACCATATCACTGGATTTTTTGTAGTTAGTAGGTTTAGTTCCCTTACAGTGATTGTAGCCATAACATTTCAGTTGTTGTGCTAGCTACACCGCGATACTCAGCTTCGGTACTTGATCTTGATATAGTTGTTTTGCTTTTTAGAACACCATGAAATTAGATTGTTCCGAATGTAGATGTAGTATCCTGTAACTGATCTTCTATCATCACTATCTGTAGCCGAATCTGAATTGTTGTAGGCAGTGATGTTCAGATGATTGCTTGCTTTTAGTGTTAGTCCAAAGTTGTTGGTGCCTTTTAGATATTTGAGAATCCTTTTTACAACTTTCCAATGCTCATCTAGGGGATTCTGCATAAATTGAGAAACTTTATTAACACTAAATGCAATATCAAGTCGTGTTATAGTAGCATACTGTAATGCTCCTACAACACTTCTATATTGTTTTATATTATTTATAACTTCCTTCTTTTTTTGGAGTAATGCTAATTGGAAATCATTGGTGTTGGTTGTGTTTAGCTTTACCCATGTTAATTCTGAGCAGTAGTTCAGAAATATATCTTTTCTGACAAAGGTGTATTTCTGAATTTGACTGTTTGATAACTTCAATTCCTAAGAAGTGTGAGATTTCTCCCAGATCTTTAATAGAGAATTGCTTGTGTAGGAACTCAGTTAAATGTTTGACTTCATCTTCACTGCTACCTGAATGATTAAATCATCAACATATATAAGAATGTATACAATAGAAGTACTATTATTTTTAATGAATAGAGATGAGTCAGATTTTGTTGGGTGGTATCCCATTGAGTTCAAAGTTGATTTTAGTTTTTGGAACCAAACTTTGGGAGCCTGCTTGAGTACATATATGGCCTTCTTTAATTTGCAAACTTCACTTGAATCTTGGATGAATCCTCATGGTTGTTGCATATATATATATACATATATATGTATGTATATGTATATATATATATCTTCCTGTAAGTCACCATTCAAAAAAGCATTATTCACATCTAGATGCTTTATTTTCCAGTTGTTATTTAGAGAAATAGTGAATATAAGTCTGATAGTAAAAGGCTTCACAACAGGAGAGAGCACTAAAATCGAATCCATATTCGTGTGTGAAGCCTTTTTCTACTAGTCTTGCTTTGAATCTGTTTATTGATCCATATGGATTATTCTTAAGTTTGTATGTCCACTTGCATCCCACTATGTTTTTGTCGTATGGTGGATGAACAAGTTCCCATGTATTGTTTTTCATAAGAGCATCATATTCTTCCTTCATGGCAGCTCTCCAATTTTTGTCTTTGACAGTTTGACTATAGTCTGTTGGTTCATCTTGATTGGTAGAAGAAGTATAAATTTTTGGCTTGAATATCCCACTCCCTTGTCATCATGTGATGGCCTAGTTGTTGGTGTGGAGAGCTTTGTGGTGAGTTTGCTCGCTCAGACTCATTTGTATTGCTCTCAGTTCTACTGGTAGAAACTTGATTGTTGCTATTGTTTTCAGTGCTAGTAATTTGATCTTCTTTTGCAATAGGTTGTTGATAGGCGTGGCCAGGTAATTCAAACTGTTGTTGATTTTTCCATTAGTGGCATCTTCAGGATTGCTTTGAACATCGGCAGCCTCAGTGCCACATTGACTTTCCCGCAAGTCATGTATGATGGGTATTTCAGGTAGAACAACTTTTGGGTTGTAGACTTTCTTTTATGTTTTTATTTTAGAATTTTTATATCGAAAAACTTTTTCATCAAAGATGACATGTCTACTTATAAAAGTTCTACCACTTGAGTCAATACATTTGTACCCTTTTTGATTAAAGCAGTAACCAATGAAAGCACATATTTTGGATCTATAATCAAACTTATTTGAGTTAAATGGTCTTAGATGTGAGAAACATAGACAACCAAAAGTTTTGAGACTATTATAATCTGGCTTAACATTATATAATTTTTGCAATGGACTAATTCCACTTAAAATTTTGGTTGGCGTTTTATTTATTAAGAATATAGCAGAACTGAATGCCTCAGACTAAAATTTTAAGGGTAATGAAGCTTGAGCAGGAAGTGTTAAGCCAGTTTCAACTATGTGTCTATGTTTTCTTTCAACTAAACCATTTTGTTCATAAGTGCACGGGTAAGTAATTATATGAGTTATACTATTTTTTTGAAAGAAATTATTGAGTGATTTAAATTTAGTACCACCATCAGATCGTATGATCTTTACAGTACTATTGAATTAATTTTCAATCATTTTGATAAAATTTTGAACAGTACTGTAAGAATCAGACTTTGATTTCAAACAACATAACCGTTTATATTGGTATAAGCATCCACAAATGAAATATAATATTTATATCCAAAGTCAATACTTACTGGGGTTGGACCCCAAAAGTCTGTTGCAATCTATTTAAAGGGTTTTGTATATTCAGTAGTAGAATTGGCAAATGGTAACTTGTGACTTTTGTCCATTTGGCAATATGTACAAATATAAGGCAAACTGATATCATTGAAGGGTATTTGTGATCAAGAAGAATTTGTTTAACAATTTTAGCACTTGGATGACATAATTTGTAAAGCCACAAGTCAAATACAAATTGTAGATCAGTATGATTATCTAATACAGACATATTACACATGGAATTAACTTTTGTAGTAGTATTGCAATTATTAAAATTGAACGCATAAAGTCCTTTTACTGCATCACCCTGCAAAAGTATATATTTAGTTAGTATGTGTTTGTACATAAATATTTAAGCACACATTAATAGATTAAATTTAACATGAAGGTCGGTCATACATGGGAGAAGTGGTCGGTCAATATTCAAACCATGTATGAGTCGAACGGGTATAAAGACAAGAGTTCGAACATCACTCAGGGTCGAACACTGCTTAGGGTTGAACATCACTCATGCTTGAACATGACTCAGGGTCGAGCACCACCCACGGTCGAACACTGCTCAGGGTCGAACACCACTCAGGACTCGAATAGGTAAGGGTCGTACAACATAGGGCTCGAACAAAGAGGCTCGAACCAAAAGGGTCGGTCAAGATCGGTGGCTCGAATATGTCTCCTTCGGGTCGATTGAACATGAATTCAGCTAGACAGCTGGCTACAGTTGTCAACAGCTGGTAGTGGCATTTTTGTAATTACTCGTATGTTCGACCCTCAGCCTGCATATACACATCTCAGCTCACCACTTCACACAGACTTGTCCTATAAATAGGCCATGGTTTACTTTGGGGGACCGATTTTCTACGATCCCGAAGGGCTGCCGAATTGCATTCGGTCCTTTCTCAAGAGATTCTAACACCTTCTTCCATTCCAAGACAAAGATCAAGCGTTGAATCCATCATGAGATCTACCAAAAGTGCTCAAGCATCTTAGAGAGTGAAGATCCTCTATCCTTCTCCTTGCATTTAGTGGAATCTATTTAATTATTCGCTAATTTGTTTTGATTAAAGAGGTCTAAGTGTTTGAGAAGAGATGAATGTATTTTTGAGTGATTCTACACATGTAACTCTTGAATTACTAATGGAAATTATTACTAAAGTGGATGTAGATCTTTCTTAGGATCGAACCACTATAAAAATCATTGTCTTTTTACTCGCATTTTATGATTGTTGCTCCTCTTAATCTCTTAATGCATTGGTGAAGTACCATTAGTGTACCCTTGGTGTTTTAATCCAATTTGAGTTTTAACATTTGGCTCCCACTGTGGGGCCACATTCGCACTTCCTTCTCTCACTCTCTCAAGGTTGAAGGCCTTGCAATTCAAGTTCTAAACCACCTCCTTATCCGACATAATGGCGAAATCTAAGAAAGCTACGAGCAAAACCGTTGGAGGAAATGATAATATTGCTAATGAAGATATACCGCTTACCAACCGCTTTGAAGTTGGTGAAAACTTGGAAAGTGGAGCCAATGTGACTAAAAATGAGTTGAACTCCGCTATTGCCAATGTGAACCAAAGAGTAGATGCTTCTACTAAAGCTATGATGGAGAAACTTGATGCCATCCTTAATGCTACATCAAATCTTCCCCTCTGAAAGTCCATGTTGATCTTGAAGAAAATGACAATTCGTCCGCTTCTAATCATAACTGCAACGACAACATGGAAGATGATAATGGTTGGTTGAGCGACAAGGACGAAGCTAACGTCGAAGGCTCAAAACCAAAAGTTAAAAATCATTCTGAGATGAAAGCTCGAAGGGCTACCAGTCCCATCACGGGGGAACCTCCTTGTCAAGAAGGCAAAGTACCTAAGCTCTCTAATCATGATCGCTTGCTTAGACGAACGTTTGGTAAGGAACTCAGCTTCGCAGAGCGCCATAACACTAAAGAATACATCTCGAACATGATAGAACAAATCATGAAAAAGAATCAAGCTGGCAATGGTGATGAAAGAGAATGGGACTTCTCTCCCGACAGGACACCATTCACCGAAAGAATCCTTGAAACAGAGTGTCCGAAGAAGTTCAATCCTCCAACCTTGCCTCCGTACAACAGCCTCGTTGATCCTAACTACTTCCTATTCAAATATGAGTGGCATATAAGTGCGGCTAAGGCGACTGATGAGATGAGATGCATATATTTTCCTCTCTACTTAGAAGGTGCTGCATCATTATGGTTTACGAAGCTGCCACCCAACTCCATCGACCGGTTCTCTGACCTAACCAGAAAGTTCAAGGAGCAGTTCCGCTTGTATCTACCAAGGCCAAGGATGCTATAACGCTCTCGGCAATGAAACAGAAGCCAAGGGAAACTGTTAAAGCCTTTCTTAGTCGCTTCAATGTTGCTTTGTCTGAAGTGAGGAATCCAGAGCCACGTATAATTCTCATGGCCTTACTTGACGCTGTAGACAACGCAAGCGAATTCGGGAAATGCATAAAGATGAAGGAACTGAATACGCTTGACAAGTTCTGTAAGAAAGCAGAGGAGTACATGAGAATGGATGATAATCTTGTGCCTCTTCAGATCATTGGTGGTAACCAACTCCTAAAAGTGCTGCTATTCAATCCAATCAAAAGAACACTCAGGGGCATAAGCGCACAAATGATAGGAACGACAACAAGTCTAATAAGAAGTTCTATATTCTTGATTCATCAGAGCTAACTCCTTTGAGTGACACTCCTGAGAACATCTACCTTGCACAAAGGATGCAAAAGATTTCCCAGAGCGTCGGCCAATAAAAATGGATGACCATATGACCAGATCTGGAAAGTTCTGCAGGTTCCATAATCAGCCATGCCACAATACCAATGAATGTAGGCATCTGAAATCATTGATTGAAGAGATGATTAGGAAAAACCATCTGCAACAATATGTGAGGAATTCCCAAGATACAAATCCTTCTGCAACTCCCCAGGGGCAAGGGGTATCAAATGACCAATCCGGTCCAAGCAACGTAGCTTCGCTCAAACTAATCCAAGGCTGATAATCAACTAACGACGGTTGATGATGATCTAATATCTGCAGCTCAGAATAAGCGATCGCAATCGCCTTTACTTTACTTCTTGCATTACTTTACTCTTTGCTACATTATACTTTCTTGTTAAAAGCCTGTAATGATTTACATGCATTGTACGGAACAATAGCTTTACGAATGAAATCATATATACCGATATAAATCTCTGACTCGCAACATATACATGAAAATTTCTAAAGACGGTTTTCTCATTGTAGGCTGTTCCATAGGCGTTCGTTCCCGCAGGTTCCGACCAGATGAAACAGTCCTAGTAACACCAACTCAAGAGTCAAAATGCCATAACCATCGATATGCATAACGAAAGGATGAAAAGCACCATTATGAAGGGTGAATAAGGAAAGTCCCAATGAGTCAAACGGCAAAGAGGAAAGCGAACAACCACAGATTTGATATCCCAAAGGTTACGATAATTCATTGCGCGGAACGAAGCGCTGGAGTTCACTATAAGTGGAACGAAGCGTGGGAGTTCGTGGCGCAAAGCGATGCAACCCACCAAAGGTTTGCTGGAATTCGTTGCGCGGAACGAAAAGCTGGAGTTTACTATAAGTGGAACAAAGCGTGGGAGTTCATGGCACGAAGCAATGCAACCCACCAAAGGTTCGCTGGAATTCGTTGCGCGAAACGAAGCGCTGGAGTTCACTATAAGTGGAACGAAGCATGGGAGTTCGTGGCGCGAAGAGATGCAACCCACCAAAGGTTCACTGGAATTCGTTGCGCGGAACGAAGCGCTGGAGTTCACTATAAGTGGAACGAAGCATAGGAGTTCGTGGCGCGAAGCGATGCAACCCACCAAAGGTTCGCTAGAATACGTTGCGCGGAACGAAGCGTTGGAGTTCACTATAAGTGGAACGAAGCATGGGAGTTTGTGGCGCGAAGAGATGCAATCCACCAAAGGTTCGCTGGAATCCTTTGTGCGGAACGAAGCACTGGAGTTCACTATAAGTGGAACGAAGCATGGGAGTTTGTGGCGCAAAGCGATGCAACCCACCAAAGGTTCGCTGGAATTTATTGCGCGAAACGAAGCACTGGAGTTCACTATAAGTGGATCGAAGCGTGCGAGTTCGTGGTGTGAAGCGTTGCAACCCACCAAAGGTTCGCTGGAATTTCTTGCGCAGAACGAAGCGCTGGAGTTCACTATAAATGGAACAAAGCGTGGGAGTTCATGGCGCGAAGCGATGCAACCCACCAAAGGTTCGCTGGAATTCGTTGTGCGGAACGAAGTGCTGGATTTTACTATAAGTGGAACGAAGCATGGAAGTTTGCTGCGCGAAGCGATGCAACACACCAAAGGTTCACTTGAATTCGTTGTGCGGAACGAAGCGTTGGAGTTCATTATAAGTGGAACGAAGCGTGGGAGTTCGTGGCACGAAGCGATGCAATCCACCAAAGGTTCGCTGAAATTCGTTGTGCGGAACGAAGCGCTGGATTCACCATAAGTGGAACGAAGCGTGAGAGTTCGTGGCGCGAAGTGATGCAACCCACCAAAGGTTCGCTGGAATTCGTTGCGCAGAATGAAGCGCTGGAGTTCACTATAAGTGGAACGAAGCGTGGGAGTTCGTGGCGCGAAGCGATGCAACCCACCAAAGGTTCGTTGGAATTCGTTATGCGGAACGAAGTGCTGGAGTTCACTATAAGTTGAACGAAGCGTTGGAGTTCGTGGCACGAAGTGATGCAACCCACCAAAGGTTCGCTGGCATTCGTTGCGCGGAACGAAGCGCTAGAATTCACTAAGTGGAACAAAGCGTGGGAGTTCGTGGTGCGAAGCGTTGCAACCCACCAAAGGTTCGTTGGAATTTGTTGCACGGAACGAAGCGTTGGAGTTCATGGCATGAAGCGATGCAACCCACCAAAGGTTCGCTGGAATTCATTGCGCGAAACGAAGCGCTGGAGTTCACTACAAGTGAAACGAAGCATGGGAGTTCGTAACGCGAAGCGATACAACCTCATCTAAACGTCGTTAGAGTTCGCATTGCGAAACGATACGACAACCAAAAATCCTTTCCAAGCAGCTTCTCCATAGAAGAAATCAACAATGACATATGAACTATATAGTGTTGATTTAATTGACCAAAGAAGATAAACGACCTCCCTAAAACACGGTGAATCCAATGGAATCTCTAACGTCAGAGCTGATCAGCAAAGTAGACAAACACTGAGCTTTTCAAACCAAAGACCCCCCTAAGGGTTACCCAGTCGATTATCAGTGCCATATATGCATGACCTGACTACAATAAACCTTGGGATACAAAAGACCTCTTCGGGAGTGTATGTTCAAATCCGACCTCCGAAGGGCCCGAAGTTTCCAACATGAAAAGAAAACAGGCGTGGAATGCAAAACAAGAAATTACGACAAAGCAAAAATAAAAGCTTAAAGTACAACAAGCAGAACACATTTCCATCACAACATCACAAGTTCGACATAGAGGTTTCAGACACAAAGTAGCACAAAAGTAGTAAGAGAGGGTCGACACCTGCATATACAGCCGGTCTAAAACATAAGTGCATAGAAGGAAATAACAAAGGTGAGATAGGAAGGTTATGTCCTCGTTTTCTTCTTTCCATCACTGGTTCGTTCCCCAACATAAGCAGAGAAGGAAGGGAGAGTACCAGCCGGTTCCGTCTTGTCCTCAAGACTTGCTAATTCTGCAATAATATTATCCCGGGATTTGAGAGCCTGGATAAGCGTAGCTTTGTCCTTCTCTAAAGTAGACATGCGTTCGATGTTCTCCCTGTTTAGCCTTTGAAGATCACAAGCGAATGTATTCCAGGCACCCAGTTTGCGTATAGTATAGTTTCTGATAAGGTCAAAATGCCTCTCCAGCCAATCCTTAGCAGCATCAAGTTGTGCCAATGAGTGATTATTTATAACGTCCAGATCGTCAGGGATTGATCGTTTGTCAGATGGGTATATATCTAGGTCAAATTGGTCAAAGTGCAACCCCTGTAGACACCAACCCTCGAATCGTTCAGCAAGTTCAGAGCTGCACGGCCCAGAAGTATAACAAGGCATGTCTATGATTGTTTGAAGGTCGACCCGAGTTGGAGCAACAAAGGAAGTAGCCAAGGAGGGTTGGTCGAAAGTGGCCAGAGTATCAGGCGCAGGGAGCTTGTCCGATCTATGGCGTTTCCGAGGGTTGTCCTTGCTCAAGAACCTCCCTAATTCTTGTATGACTAGAAGACATCCTACACAAATAGCGGTGTTTTAAAGTAAACAACAAACGAGTTTTGTGTTTAAGGTTCTTGATCAAAGGGAATTATGATCAAAGAGTATCAAGTTATCCCAACCAGTCGGTACCGGGTTATATCTAGACAACTGTTATCAAACTAGTTTGAACCGACCATGTTCAAGCTAAGTAAGACTAAGCTCGACCAGCATTAGGGATGAACATGTCCAAACTCATAAAGGCCGGACAGGCCAGAGTGTAACGGGCTCAAGCATGGTCAAGAAATTCAAGTCAGGCAAGCGAGAAGTTTATGGAACTATATTCTAAATGATAAAATGGGCAAGGCAAGAAAATGGTGTTAGGATGACATGTGTAAACAATAAATTTCAATGCATGTTACAAATCCCGGACAGGGTCGAACGTGCCCAACCCCGTAAGGATCGAACATGTCTGAACCTAGACAGGGTCGAACATGTTCGAACCCCATCTGAGTCGAGCATGCTCGACCTAGAGAGGGTCGAACATGTCCGAACCCAGACAGGGTCGAGCATGCTCGATCCCCAACTGGGTCAAACATGCTTGACCTTCATCTGGTTCGAACATGCCCGACCCTGTAGGGATCAAACATTTCCGAACCCCTACAAGGGCGAGCATGCTCGAACCCCAGCTGGGTCGAACATGTATGACCCTCAACTGGGTCAAACAAGGCTGATCCCTGTCCGGTTAAGTGCATTCAAATTTGGTGGACATGAAATCGTGTTGTGGGCAACGTGATCAGACTTGATAATGAGCGAAAATATCAGCCACGAGATTATGGAATACAAATGTACAAAGAAGTTGGTGAAACAAATGGAAATCCATGACATTGGTATTTACTCGGGCAATTTATGTGCACTGGATCAAAGTCAGAAAATCAAAGGGTTTCATATTATTTCAACTTCTCAAATAGACCTAATTACACAACCCTAGACCAATCTAGTTCAATCTATCATCATTACAATCATTACGACCACAAATATTTAGTTCAAATCCAAACTGCACGCGCAAGATAATTCAGTGCAAACCCTCAACCATTTCTTAACTCAAATCAGTGAGAAATAAAAGAAAATCACCTTTGTTTGGCAGGATACTTCAAATCAAACACAACCACTCCAGTTTGGTTCGAAGTTGATCGAGTTTGGTTGAAGATGTCGAGTGCGGCTGACGAATAGATGATGATTGTCAAGTTAATTTGGATGAAGCTTCGAAAAGAAGCTAATTGTGATAGTGCAATGCGAGAGTCTTCAGGAAAAAGAAACAGCCGCCATTAAAATGTTTTTGTCAGCGAAAAGAAATGAGCAGTAGAAATGAAGAGCAAAGTATATATATAAGGGTAAGAAGATGAACGGACATGCTTGACCCAAGTGGTATGCTCGAACCAAATTCCGTGCTCGATCCAAGTGACGCGCTCGACCCAAGTGTCATGTTCGACCTAGATAGTGAGCTCGACCGTTTGGTTTGCTTGATCTAGAGTGCTCGTTCGTCCCAGTATCCTCGCAAGTATTATCTGGATTGATTGAGCCATGTATGACTGTCTTATATGAATTTAAATTTAATCTATCAAGATGTGCTATAATTAATTACTTCAAAGCTTGTAAATTTCAATAAATTAAGAAAATTACAAGCTTTGAGGGGAAAATGTTTATACATAAATATTTAAGCACACATTAATAGATTAAATTTAGCATGAAGGTCGGTTATACATGGGAGAAGTGGTCGGTCGATATTCAAACCATGTATGAGTCGAGCGGGGTTACCAATTATAAAGACAAGAGCTCGAACATCACTCAGGGTCGAACACTGCTCAGGGTCGAACATCACTTACGCTCGAACATCACTCAGGGTCGAACACCACCCATGGTCGAACACCACTCATGACTCAAATAGCTAAGGGTCGTACAACATAGGGCTCGAACAAAGAGGCTCGAACCAACAGGGTCGGTCATGATCAGTGGCTCGAACATGTCTCCTCCAGGCCGATCGAACATGAATTCAGGTAGACATCTGGCTACAGTTGTCAAAAACTGGCAGTGACATTTCTGTAATTACTCCTATGTTCGACCCTCAGCCTGCATATACACATCTCAGCTCACCACTTCACTCAGACTTCTCCGATAAATAGGCCATAACTTCCCTACTTTGGGGGACCGATTTTCTACGACCCAGAAGGGCTGCCAAATTACATTCACTCCTTTCTCAAGAGATTCTAACACCTTCTTCCATTCCAAGACAAAGATCAAGCGTTGAATCCATCATGAGATCTACCAAAAGGGCTCAAGCATCTTAGAGGGTGAAGGTCCTCTATCCTTCTCCTTGCATTTAGTGGAATCTACTCAATTCTTCGCTGATGTGCTTTGATTAAAGAGAGATCTAAGTGTTTGAGAAGAGATGAATGTATTTTTGAGTGATTCTACACATGTAACTCTTGAATTGCTAATGGAAATTATTGCTAAAGTGGATGTAGATCTTTCTTAGGATCGAACCACTATAAAAATCATTGTCTTTTACTCGCATTTTAAAATTGTGGCTCCTCTTAATCTCTTACCACATTGGTGAAGTACCATTAGTGTACCCTTGGTGTTTTAATCCAATTTGTGTTTTAACAGTATGTTTCTAACCAAACAATATTCAGGGAAGAATTCAAAGTAAATATTGTTATCTTTTGCAAATTGAGAAACACTTATCAAATTCTTCTTGATTTTGGGTACCCTTAGCAGATTATGTAAAAATAGTTGCCTTTTGCAATTAATAATACCTTTTCCAATATGAGAAACATTTATACACTTACCATTTTTCATTGAAATTGTATGATTACCTTTATACTCCCTATTGCCAAGATTGAGATTTTCAAGGTTGTTGGTTATATGATTGGTGGCTCCAGAATCTGGACACCAGCTTTCATCATTCATATGATCAGCTCTAGCACATTCAGTCTGATTTCTTGATGATTCAGATTGAGTGGCATAATTATGAGCTTGAGTAATGTTTTGTTGTGGGGTTTGATCCTCTTTGATTATTTGGGTTTTGATTAACATAGTTGGCATTAAATCTGAAAAAGCACCTTAGGGCCGTGGGACAAACTTTCTCGCGAACACTTTGGCTTGTTATTGGTGTTGGTCCACCTGCCTCTGCCTCTGCATCTGGTAGGAGGACCTCCTCTTTGGAAGGTTTGATCTGTCTTATTACTCTGATTTTTGGTTTTAGAATTACTGCTTGCATAATTCACAGTATAGTCACTTTCTTGAACCTTTTTACTTTCCATTCTAGCTTCACAAGACAGAAGTACTGCATGAACATCATCTATAGATGAAAAGTGTTTTTGAGATGATATTATAGCCTCCACAACTTCATATTCCTCACTTAGTCCATTTAAGATAACAAGAATTTGTTCAAAATCTGGTAGCTTGCTTCTTGTAGCATCTAACATGTCACACATTGGCTTAATCTTTGCTAAGTATTCCTCATAGTCACACCTTCTTTCCTTATCTTCTATAGTTGTCATTTGTGAAAACATTACTTTTGCATGTGATTGGTTATTGAAAGATTTTTCAACAATATGCCAAATATCATTAGCAGATTTACATCCAATACCATGTAGTAAGAATTTTTGACCATTTGCGGATAAAAGCCAGGAACTGATCAACCTATCCTGTCGAAAATACTCATTGTATTCTTCATTGGATACAATATTGTTTTCCTGATCAATAATAAATTTTAGAGGAATGGCAATGGTTCCTTTTATATACCATTCAAGACCATAGCCTTCTATTGTTGTTTCTATCTGTAACTTCCATAGCAGATAGTTATCTTCTTCTAATTATGCAGTAAGCAATTGTGATTTTGGACTAATTACTTCTTTTATCAGGTTATCAGTAGACATATCAGAACTAGTTGAGCCAACAGAGGGTTGAGATGAAGAAAATGTAACATTTTTGTGGCTATGGTACTATAACAAGAGTAAGATATGCAGAGGATGAAGAATACCGATTGAGGATAAAAGAAATTAATGAGGCAGCAACTGCTGCAATCAAAAACTCATAGATGATGGAAATGGTGTTGATCTGAGTTTCTAGGTATGGTACAATTGAGTTTTATAGTCTCTTGAAGTCTTTGAACAGTTTTCTTAAATCTTTCTTGGAAAAAAATCCAATATTCTATTGGGTTGCAGCCACGGTTTATACACTGACGAGGCACATTGATATGATGCATCCGTGTATTGATTGTGATGACACGACACAGTTAGAATAATTGGATAACCTTCTTCAGTGATGAAAACTAACTGAGAGGAAGATAATCAACTCAAATGATGAAGTTAATCTGATAAGTTGATTAAGTAAACCCACAAATGAGATCAAGAATGTCGTTAGGCTTGTAAGAGTTCCGATACCAAAATAGAAATTGATGATGATTATGTGGAGAAAAGATTGCAGAAATGATTTTATTGAAATAATAATAATACTGTACAAATATGATCGGTATATATACTTGAGTATATAACTGTTACAATGTAATTACATATTGGGCTTGCACATAAATGATCGGTTTGTAAAATAAAAGGACATTGGGCTGAGGCCCATTACACTGTAAATAAAAAATAAAGTGAAGCAATGTGTAGTGCCCCAGTTCATTTGATATATTGGTAGATAATTAGTTGTCTCAAAAATTTATTGTATGTATCACGTACTAGTTTCTAATTGCATATAAAATAGGTAATCAATTTTTCTGATGTTACAACAGTATTTAAAAACTTGAATTTAATTTTCGTCATTAACGACCGATTTAATTTCTTTAAATTAAACCAAACACGTACAACTCAATTGCAAATTTTAAATTTAAATTGTAAGTTTAACATCAAAATCGTTTCTGTATTGTTTACGGTTGTTATTTTACAATCCTAAAATATCGTTCAAAATTCATATTTATTCTTTTTATTAAATTATAACTTCAAAAAGAAAACGTATAATTACTATTCCAAAAATATTATCTTAATTTCATTAAATTTAGTAATCTAAAATTAATCAAATTTTGGTTTGTTGTAGATAGGAAACTCTCGCGAATATGTAGCCTCTTATCACTCCATCAACTACAAACAATAAGTTGCCTAACATTTGAAAAGGGTTAAGTATTTCAAAACTATTATGACTAATTGCTCACAGATGTTATTATTTGTAGCTTTAATCACATAAAACTTTAGTTAAGGATATTCTAATATGATTTAAATTAGTTGATTAATTTCAACAAAATTTATATAAGAAAATAAGTCCATACGAAAATGCATGAGACCGCTAGATACATGACATTTGTACCCTAGAAGGTCCTTTTCGCCGACATAAAACAAACTTTTAAAGGGTAAATGTTATATTCCTTGTTTTAGCATCCGGAAAAATCAGGTGAAAATGGAGAAAAAAATTGGTATAAAGACTTATACAATGATCAGAGATATCATGTAGTTTTGTTCATGACAATACTCGATTACGTGGAAAAAAGCAATTACTACTCAACGTGATGAAGCCACAAAGCAAGCCCGAGCCATTGAAAAATATTTGCATTGCAGTTCATGTAGTGTAGTTCATGACATTTACATTGCAGAATTTCTTCTTCTTTTAAAGTGTTGTTTAATTAAATTGATTTGACATTGTGAATACATAGATTAAATTAGACATTACACATTTAATACATTGGAGATGCTTTCAATTTCATATTATTATTTTGAACGATGCCACATTGTCTTGCTATAAAATTGGATAAAATGTGTGAAACAATATAAAATGTGGATTTCATTGAGTCTATCTGGTAAATTTGCATGAATTTATGGTGGAGACATCCGAATTTTATGTTTGTTACCTTAGATTTTGACAAAAGGAGGAAAGCCTGGTGTTGAAGCATTCTTGTATTATTTCATCTATCAAACATAGACCATTGAACACTTGCAAGAATAAAACATATTGTATTTAGCAAAACAATATAAAAATAAGTTGATGAAAATTTCATCAGCAGTCAAACCAATCTAAAGACCATTTCAATACGATAATTTTTCAATTTTTTTTTTTTACTTTTGTTCTTCATTTCTATTATCTTTGTTGATTAAACTGTCTGATAGCAGAAGATAGGTTTTCTTATAATTCCAGTTGCTATTAAGGAAAGAAAAATGAAAAATATAAAAAAAATTCTAGTTTCCATTAATAGTTATGTCGGCTGCTACCTGTGTTGAAAGATATATCGTATAATAGGATATTGGGCTGGGCCTTTTCCCACTATCTTTACTTTTACCTTCTGTTCCTTTAGCCCAGAGAAAAACTGTATATATTTGTAACTCCTTGTACATTTCGATTCATTCATTCAATAATAATTCTGAAGCATTTTTACTCTTTCTGTTGCAAAAGCAAAATACAAATTCTCGAAAGCTTTCTTGGTATCAGAGCAAAAATCGCCTTACGGCATAACAAGATCTTGAAACAGAGTTTTTAAAATCTTCATATCCATCAGAGTATATCATCATCATATGGTTATGGCTCATCAGAGGAGATTCCTCACCATTTGAGAGAAGATACATCATAATTGTTCACTGCCTCACCTGAAACCAGATTTGTCAGGCTGCATCTGAACAATCAGATATACCTTCTGATATCAGTTACAAAGATTGCCAGGAAATAAACCAAGAATTCTAGAAAATCATCAAAACAAGTAAGAGCCACGCCTAGAGATATCTTCAGAATAAGGTACAACTTAATCTAACATATATTCATCACTAGAAATCTCTGGCTGCTGCATACCTGTTCGAGAAATCCTCAGAATCTTGATTGATAGCGGCATTCATTTGTTATGATTTCTTGATAATTCTGTCATCATTTGCATGTCACTATGGTTGATCCAACACCTTCAGCGGCATCAGACAATGGTCAAAATGTTTCCAATGAACCTGGACCTGTAAATCCAACAGCAAAGACTGTCATTAGTCTTAAGAGTCAATTAATCATAATACATCTTGAAGAAGATAACTATCTTCTCTGGAAATTACAAGTCGAAACAGCCATTCAAGGATATGGTCTTGAAGGATATATTCTTGACACTGTTGATATACCAGCCAAGTACATTACAAATGCAAACAACCGAACAGTTGCAAACGAAAAGTATATACAATATCACAGACAAGACAGACTCATCAGTTCTTGGTTGTTGTCATCTATAAGTGCAAGTTTGTTACCACAAGTTATTGGGTGTACCTCTGCGTATGATATTTGGACTACAGTGGAAAAAGAATTTAATAATCAATGTTCTGCCAAAGTTCTTCACTACAAGAATCAATTGCAAAGTGTCAAAATGGAAAATTTGTCCATGAGAGAGTACATTACAAAGGTTAAAAGACTATGATTTACTAAATGCTACTGGAAACAGAGTATCGAATAGTGATCAAGTTTTATACTTAGTCAATGGACTTAACAATGATTATGAAGCTGTTGTTGCAGTTATAACTTCTCAAAAAGTAGTGACTGCTATTGATCATGTACATTCTATTCTACTCTCTCATGAGGCAAGAATAAATGCCAAGAAACCACAAGAAATAGATTATGCAGTGAATTTCACTACTGGGTTCAAAGGCAAAAATCAGAATTTTAATAACAGAAATTATCAGTCTTACCCAAGAGGTGGTAGTGCAAGAAGAGGATGTAGCAGAGGTAGATGGACTAATAACAATAGGCCAAAGTATCAAATTTGTGAAAAGATGGGTCACACAGCATTGAATTGCTACTTCAAGTTCAACACTAATTACACAGCTAACCAAAATCAGAGAAGTAATGGTAATCCTAGTGTGAACATGGCTTTATCTCAATCTGAAAATAGCAGTCAAGATAATACTAGCAAAAGTGGTAATCAAAATGACACTGCAAAACTTGAAACTGTGCAAGATGATAGCTGGTATCCAGATTCTAGAGCTACTCATCATATTACAAGCAATCTTGACAGTTTAAATTTGGGGTGCAGAGACTATAGAGGTAATCACCCTATCTTATTAGGCAATGGTAAAAGCATTAATATTACTCACATTGGCAATGCTAGTTTAAGTGGAAAGAGACAATTATATCTACACAATCTTTTAAGAGTTCCAAAGATCAAGCAAAATTTAATAAGTGTTTTTCAATTTGCTCATGACAACAATGTCTTCTTTGAATTTTACCCTAAATATTGTTTAGTGTGACGAAAAGGAATTTCGCTCGGTCCGAACCAGTCGCTAAACCGACCCAGACCGTTCGAAATGCCTGATCGTTTGAGAACACGACAAAATAGAACGTAGACGGAAGAACATTTCATTGTATATTACAACAATGCACCAGAATACAAGAATATACAGAGTATAAATGAATATTACACAGAAATATCAGAGATTTAAATTACATTTAAATACATCACAGCGGAAAATAATACAATACACAACTAGAAGAGATATATACGGATACAGAGCTTTCCGGATACCATTCCAGCTGTAAACCAGGATCCTGTGAATATAAATCTGCAAAACCAAAACTACTAGCTGCCCGTGTCGAAAATAGGGGCACCCAGAGTTTAGGTTAAAACAATAAACTCCAGGTCAGTCATGTGACTGGTGTGAGAACTAAAAACAGTTATTATTCTTTATTTTAAAAGTTAGGTAAATCAAGGGACCACGCCGTATAACACGGAACGAGTTTCCTCCCAAGAATACCGGTGCATAAAACAAACAACGCAATGCTAAATAAAGAAAAATAAAGCTATTTTAAGACCCAGGTCCTATCACACAATGCAACGCAAGCCGGGGGATAGGGTTTTTACCTTATAATAGCCAAGAATGCTTGATACGTTTTAAAACAGATTATTTGATACTATTATAAGTGCATAGTGTATAAAACAACTTCGAATCATAAGTATCAATCATAGGCGGCATGGGTACCATATATCATGTCGCCATACTAGTTCTACAAATAAAACCGCAAATGTCACGTATTTGGAAATTGGGTTTCCATCTATGAACCGAGGCTAGGGATCGTCCTCTACCGATTCGAGACGCTCTAGCCCGTGTCTCAGGCAAGCGCGCAGGCAAGCCTTGGAGCGACAGGGCCGGTCCACCGATGTGGATTATTATGCCTGAACAATACGTCTCCCCGCCCTTTGGGGCGTCAATGAGCCAACAAATGGCTCCATCGGACCCGGATTGTCCGATCTAATCGAGGCGCCTCGCAACAGCAACAACCACACAGGTGAAAAGTATATAAATGTCAGGGCTGGTAGGTCACTGACACCACCGTAGCTAGAAAGAAACGCATGCCCTCCCTGAGGTCCTCTCCCGTTTTTGGTTCACAACCGGGGTGTGAGGCTCGCGAATCAACGTTACACAAAGCTACTCCACAAAGGTCGTGCTTTGATCATCACCACAAGACTTTTCTTTTCAATAGAAGCCTCGATCAATTGCCACTTAGGCATGCCACACAGGCAATTCACTCCATGCGTTTGATATCCATCAATATATAACCCCTGAGCTCGTACGTCTCAGAGAAGGGCGTTAAGCAAGAGAATAAATTCTTCGCCGCCAAACAAATATATATTTAATAGAGATCAATCACACGGACTAAAATCCAATGTCAGACACACAGTCCATTTACAAGTTCGTTCTGGGTCTGAACGAAACCGGAGACACCTAGTACCCTGCATATCCATCGATCTCCAAGTACGTCTGGATGATCACCAACTATTTCCATCTTCTTGGGTGTACAACCCAATCAAGATCATCAGTAATCACCCAAACGACGTGAAGACCTCCAGTCTTCGACCATCGTCTTCATCTTCGACTTATCGTCGTATCAGTTATTCAGAATGGGATAAACCCGGTCTTTCCGAATAACTCGCGTATATTTTAAATAAGTGTTACACAAACACAACATATGCCCCATTCCAATTCATCAGTCACTAACCGTAAATTAACAAGGGAACAATTCCCTAAATATTAACCCCGAAGGCCGAAACCAACATCAGATCAATATCCAGAAAACCATTCTGCTAGGCTAACCGACAGTTAGTTTCTAAATTTTATATTCATAGGGAAAGGTTCCCATTAATTTTATCAAAGATAAATCATTAAAATTTATTCTTTAATCTACCCTTATTGAATTTCGATTCAACTAGTTGGGATTAACGAACCTTACCGAAGTAATCATTTATTTTAATTTCCCAATCCCAACCTATTCATCCCATGAAGTAAAACTGGTAATACTACATATCTAACACCACGGTGTTATCGGTAAATTCAATTACCATTTCACGTTCAAATCTAATTAAAGATTTAACTATCGCCTGGTGCAAAACTGGCGATACTCCATTCTCAATTATTTCAATCTAATTAAAGATTCATTAAAACTCCACTTAGTTTTAATCTGTGATTGGGTTAAAGAATCAGTGTCATTTAAAACACAGTTCACGATAAACCCAAAATCACATTCCATTAATTATCTGGTTAAAGAACGAGTGTTATTTAAAACACTATCCACGATAAACCCAAAAATCAATATAAATTCAATTCCAATTAAATATTATTTAATTGGTACACTTCATTAAATCTAAATAAAAGATTTAATCTTTTCTCAACTGGGTTCAAGAACAGTGTTAGTGAAGACACCATTCACGACAAACCCAAATCACATTTGATATTCAATACAAGGCTCTGAATAGAAAATATATCGGCTTATATTCAATATCAAATTCTACGATTAACAAATGTCGTATTGGAAATAACGATATAAATATATATCTTTCAAATTTCCATAACAACATCCGTATAATCACGAATTCCAACATCGAAATATTCCGAAGACAATTTCGATTCAAATCCACTCCAATGCAATCATTGGAAATTCTGGTTATTTTTAAAACCCTTTTCAAATTCAATTTATTTATTTAAAAATAAATAGAATTATAATTCTAGTTCAAAACTAGTTCATTTCGATAAAAATCTATTTTTATCTTTTCAGATATGGAGTTTTTCATCCCAATCCTTTCTAAATCATTTCTTATGATTTTACACAAATTATTACTATTTTTAATAATTTTATCAAGGCCCGTACGGTCGATTTCCATCAACGGTCATCGAACTGCACTTACAGCGACCTTTTTAAAATTTGATGTGGACATAATTCCTAATCCAACCGTTAGATTTCAAATTTCTAATATTCGCTAGAAAGCTCTTTTCGATACGAACCCAACGGTTCCGGTTTTAGGAGAATCTGACGGTCGAATCTCCCGCAATATCCGTTCGAAGTCAATGGTCGAAATTCGCGAACTGCCGCGGCGCGGCGCGTTCTATTCAGGCCATTATATTATATATATAATATATATAATAATATATACAATATATATATTTCGTCGATTTCTATTTAAAACGAATTATATAGATAGTTTTGAATTCGTTTCAAAAACATTTTCAACTTCCATTTCAATTCAAATCAAAATTGAATTCTTCCTTATAAATTCGTTTTAAGATTCATTTCTATTCAATTCAAATTTCAATTCAATTTGAATTCATTTCAATTCGGTTTCACTTCAAATTGGTTTTCTATTCAATTCAAATTCATTTCGTTTTCTATTCGATTCAATTCAAATTTGGTTTTCTATTCAATTTGAATTCAATTCGTTTCTATTCAATTTGAATTCAATTCTTTTTCTATTCAATTCAAATCAAATTCGTTTTCTATTCAATTCAAATCAAATTTCATTTCAAAATATTCGATTTCGAAATCACTTCTCAATATTCGTTTTATAATGAATAAAATCGATATAAATATCGTTTACGTCAAAATGGCGTCAATCTAATCAACACAGCTTCATATATTGATATTTTCAAATATTCCATTTCGAATATTTCTATTTCAAATATTTCTATTTCAAATATTTCTTTTTCCAAATATTTTATTTCAAATATTTCCATTTCAAATATTTCTATTTCAAATATTTCTTTTTCGAAAATGGAATGAGGCCCAATCAATTATCATATAAAGTTAATTATATGGATTTTCTACAACTCATGTATACAATAACAACGATGAATAATCAACCATCATCCAAAGTGCATTCTACACTGTATAAGCATCGAATATAAATGTTCAACGCTTATAGCAGCATGTCAATCAATTGATCGACATACAGCTAATTATTGGGATTAGTGTACGTCATATATTATCCCAACACCCGTGTGGGGTTTCAAACAATCAAACACAGATTTTATTTGTGCATTTGGGCGATGTGTAAAATTTATCGTCCCAATCAATGTCCTTCAAATAGGTGTACATAAACAAACCGTCTGGTTTGTAAATGAATATTTATTTATTCACATTCACATTAAAAATTATATTTTTAACGACCAAATTATTTTATTCAACCTATGAATATTCTATACGGTTCATTTATTCAATAAAATGATATTTTTATTTTTCTAACATATTTTAGAAAATTTCGGCGGCATAACGGCACGATACTAGAAACGGGACAAGGCCTAGCCTTATCCCCGGTCTAGTGAAGGCCCACGCCATACACATATCAATCAAAACAATTTCCATTTCACCAAACAATCAAATTCAACTCAAATAATCTAACCAATCTATGCAACCAAATAAACAAGTCCATGGTCTGTGGACAGTGGTGTCGGGTGCTACTAAACACCGTCTGCATCCTAATACATATTTCTAACTAGGAAAAGAAATTTAAAGTGAGAAATTCTCACCGATATGTTAAACCAAACACCGCGACTCTTCATATGTAGGAAATCTTCGCCGTGTTTCCCCTGAGATCTGTTTCACGCGGTACGTTAAAAATCATATTTTTATAATGCTAATTTTTATACAAAGTTTATATTTTTCTTCACAAAGTATATATATTTTTCTAAGCAAAGTTTTTATTTTTCTTAACAAAGTATATATATTTTTCTAAACAAAGTTTTTATTTTTCTTAACAAAGTATATATATTTTTCCAAACAAAGTTTATATTTTTCTTAACAAAGTATATATATTTTTCTAAACAAAGTTTATATTTTTCATATAAACTCTGATTTTTCCTTTAATGTTTTTCATATAAAAAGTCTGATTTTTCCTTTAATGTTTTTCATATAATAATAACAATAATTACAGCTTTAAACAAGGTTATTTAAATTAATTACTAAATAAAAATAAAAATAAAGCTTACTGTTATCTTCTCAGTATCGCTCCAAGTAATGAATTAGAGACCCGTCATCGACATTGATCGCCTCTTCGCGATTAAACATAGCAGCCCCATTCGAATGGTGCTCAAGGACTAGGTTTGGATTTCACCGCTGCCTCGATGACTGGACCTCCGATCTGAGAGCGCCACGCCAGAGCCGCCAACGCCTCCTTCAACCACCCTCAGCCCCGACCACCTCGACAGTCCCTGGCCTCCCCAATTCACGTGCGACGCCGGCTCCTTGGAGCTCCAGAATCGACGTCGATGGTGCTCGATAAGTGATCATAGCGGATCAATTTGAAGAGCACACGATGCTGAAGATCGTTGGAGTGGGGGCTTTGCAATTCGGTGAGGAGGTTGAACGCAATTTATGGAAGAATGAGAGAAGAGATCGTCCGTTCTTTAATTGAAGGGAGGCGCTGAAACTAAAAGGGTTGACCACGGTTTCTAGTTTGACCAACTTAACCTAGGGTTTGACTAGGTCTAATGCCTTATATACTAATATATTTGAATAATATTTAATTTCATTATTGTCTGGCTTATCGTTTTTACATTCGAACTCCAATCTGTACCTAACGACTGTCGTCCCTAGCTAATTACCCCCATTCCGAACACAATGGGATATGTACCGCAAGCTGATTCGACTGTTTCGATCAGTTTTCGTCAAAATCAACATATAACTCTATATATTGAATTTGAACGCGCATTTCAATTTACCGGGGTCACATACTAACCCGGAAAATTCCAGAAAAATATTTTCTAGCTTTGTATTGACGATACGGTCCTAACAAAACTAGTTTCGTCGAATTCTGAGACCGTTTGAAAAATGGCCATCTTCCAGTCGATTAAAATCAACTAAAACTGGTCAAACGCATTTTCCTTTGCCACTCTCACATATTGATTCGAAAAATTATGAAATTTGAAACCTAACAATAATTTAACATCATGGACCCAACAAAAGTGGTTTCGTCGAAATCCGAGGTCGTTTGCAAAATTTCCATTTTCAAGGGCCTGAATTCCATAGCGACTATTCAGGATTTTCAACTGGACATATCTTTTGATTCCCGCTATGAAAATTTGATTTTTCGGATTCGTTGGAAAGATATTATCAATTAGATCCTATTATTTTTGGTTTCACTAAAATCCGGATTGTTTTGCACCCGGTACATTCATTTGAAGTTTGAAATCGAATTATCGAACTACCGCGCCATTTTCAATTCCTTTTATAAATATAAATAATTATTTATATTCTAACGACGATCTATATAAATATATTCGTTTGAATTCTATTCAAAATAAATTTCTCGTCGTTATTATTTAAAATAATTCATTTTAAATAATCAAAATTCGCTAAAATTGCCAAAATAAAAAATTTAAACTGGCTCAGGTTTCCGGGTTATTACAATCTCCCCCACTTAAAACTTTTCGTCCCCGAAAAGGAACAAAGTCGAAAGTGGTTTGATTAATCAACTCTACGTTCGATCTAGCTTCCATTCTCCAACTTTTCAGTTTCTGAGAATTTCCAAAAATTTAGCTAACACCCTAAATTTTCGAAAAATTTCGCCATAACCTCCCCTGCACCGGGAGCCACGGGAAAATCCCAAAATTGCCATATAGGCCTTCTGATCTCAAAAAGAAAAAGAAAAAGCCAAGCGGCTAGCCAATAGGCTCATAAAATCATCATCACCCAAACAAAACAGTAAATTATGTAGTAAACATGTACCTATTTGTCGGGCAAACAAATTTTATTCTCTGCTCTATCCTCCTTGCTATGACCTGTTCAATGTAAGTACATATATATGCAAGCAAATGCGGCCAATTTTCAATATCGTTCAATATTTGATATAATTAGGCTAAATGGTTCAAAATTAGAAAACAAATAAACAAACAACACAAACATCAATCAATTAGTGAATTAGAGTTTCAAATTCATAATTTTGATACATATACAAAAATCATGTTTTTGATGCCAAATCACAACAATAGGCCCTACCTAATTTTTGGTTCTCACACCAGTCAATAGGAAATATATAGAAAGTCCACTTTCGTTACTCGAACATGAATTCTAATGATGGAGCTCCATCATCAAAATCATCTCCGGGCGATTCGAGTGTAATTCTATATCTATCCAGTATATTAAAACTTCAAATACACGTTTGCAAGGCGTATATGCAAAATCTTTATATACTGGACTGTCCAAATCAATACAAATAAATAATCAAATACAAATAGTTGATTTAGATTATCAAAACAAAATTTGTTTTCACTTTAAAAATATACTCTTCACACTCGTTCTAGGATACTACTGATCCCATTTCTAACGAGTCATTCCCATTGGATATTACTAATCCAATATCTGATGAATTCTTTCGTATGGTTCTAATGTGTCTTGTTCTCTGAGCTTTGTAAACCAAAGCTCTGATACCAACTGTGACGAAAAGGAATTTCGCTCGGTCCGAACCAGTCGCTAAACCGACCCAGACCGTTCGAAACGCCTGATCGTTTGAGAACACGACAAAATAGAACGCAGACGGAAGAACATTTCATTGTATATTACAACAATGCACCAGAATACAAGAATATACAGAGTATAAATGAATATTACACAGAAATATCAGAGATTTAAATTACATTTAAATACATCGCAGCGGAAAATAATACAATACACAACTAGAAGAGATATACGGATACAGAGCTTTCCTGATACCATTCCAGCTGTAAACCAGGATCCTGTGAATATAAATCTGCAAAACCAAAACTACTAGCTGCCTGTGTCGAAAATAGGGGCACCCAGAGTTTAGGTTAAAACAATAAACTCCAGGTCAGTCATGTGACTGGTGTGAGAACTAAAAACAGTTATTATTCTTTATTTTAAAAGTTAGGTAAATCAAGGGACCACGCCGTATAACACGGAACGAGTTTCCTCCCAAGAATACCGGTGCATAAAACAAACAGCGCAATGCTAAATAAAGAAAAATGAAGCTATTTTAAGACCCAGGTCCTATCACACAATGCAACGCAAGCCGGGGGATAGGGTTTTTACCTTATAATAGCCAAGAATGCTTGATACGTTTTAAAACAGATTATTTGATACTATTATAAGTGCATAGTGTATAAAACAACTTCGAATCATAAGTATCAATCATAGGCGGCATGGGTACCATATATCATGTCGCCATACTAGTTCTACAAATAAAACCGCAAATGTCACGTATTTGGAAATTGGGTTTCCATCTATGAACCGAGGCTAGGGATCGTCCTCTACCGATTCGAGACGCTCTAGCCCGTTTCTCAGGCAAGCGCGCAGGCAAGCCTTGGAGCGACAGGGCCGGTCCACCGATGTGGATTATTATGCCTGAACAATACGTCTCCCCGCCCTTTGGGGCGTCAATGAGCCAACAAATGGCTCCATCGGACTCGGATCGTCCGATCTAATCGAGGCGCCTCGCAATAGCAACAACCACACAGGTGAAAAGTATATAAATGTCAGGGCTGGTAGGTCGCTGACACCACCCTAGTTAGAAAGAAACGCATGCCCTCCCTGAGGTCCTCTCTCGTTTTTGGTTCACAACCGGGGTGTGAGGCTCGCGAATCAACGTTACACAAAGCTACGCCACAAAGGTCGTGCTTTGATCATCACCACAAGACTTTTCTTTTCAACAGAAGCCTCGATCAATTGCCACTTAGGCATGCCACACAGGCAATTCACTCCATGCGTTTGATATCCATCAATATATAACCCCTGAGCTCGTACGTCTCAGAGAAGGGTGTTAAGCAAGAGAATAAATTCTTCGTCGCCAAACAAATATATATTTAATAGAGATCAATCACACGGACTAAAATCCAATGTCAGACACACAGTCCATTTACAAGTTCGTTCTGGGTCTGAACGAAACCGGAGGCACCTAGTACCCCGCATATCCATCGATCTCCAAGTACGTCTGGATGATCACCAACTGTTTCCATCTTCTTGGGTGTACAGCCCAATCAAGATCATCAGTAATCACCCAAACGACGTGAAGACCTCCGGTCTTCGACCATCGTCTTCATCTTCGACTTATCGTCGTATCAGTTATTCAGGATGGGATAAACCCGGTCTTTCCGAATAACTCGCGTATATTTTAAATAAGTGTTACACAAACACAACATACGCCCCATTCCAATTCATCAGTCACTAACCGTAAATTAACAAGAGAACAATTCCCCAAATATTAACCCCGAAGCCCGAAACCAACATCAGATCAATATCCAGAAAGCCATTCTGCTAGGCTAACCGACAGTTAGTTTCTAAATTTTATATTCATAGGGAAAGGTTCCCATTAATTTTATCAAAGATAAATCATTAAAATTTATTCTTTAATCTACTCTTTTTGAATTTCGATTCAACTAGTCGGGATTAACGAACCTTACCGAAGTAATCATTTATTTTAATTTCCCAATCCCAACCTATTCATCCCATGAAGTAAAACTGGTAATACTTCATATCTAACACCACGGTGTTATCGGTAAATTCAATTACCATTTCACGTTCAAATCTAATTAAAGATTTAACTATCGCCTGGAGCAAAACTGGCGATACTCCATTCTCAATTATTTCAATCTAATTAAAGATTCATTAAAACTCCACTTAGTTTTAATCTGTGATTGGGTTAAAGAATCAGTGTCATTTAAAACACAATTCACGATAAACCCAAAATCACATTCCATTAATTATCGGGTTAAAGAACGAGTGTTATTTAAAACACTATCCACGATAAACCCAAAAATCAATATAAATTCAATTCCAATTAAATATTATTTAATTGGTACACTTCATTAAATCTAAATAAAAGATTTAATCTTTTCTCAACTGGGTTCAAGAACAGTGTTAGTGAAGGCACCATTCACGACAAACCCAAATCACATTTGATATTCAATACAAGGCTCTGAATAGAAAATATATCGGCTTATATTCAATATCAAATTCTACGATTAACAAATGTCGTATTGGAAATAACGATATAAATATATATCTTTCAAATTTCCATAACAACATCCGTATAATCACGAATTCCAACATCGAAATATTCCGAAGACAATTTTGATTCAAATCCACTCCAATGCAATCATTGGAAATTCTGGTTATTTTTAAAACCCTTTTCAAATTCAATTTATTTATTTAAAAATAAATAGAATTATAATTCTAGTTCAAAACTAGTTCATTTCGATAAAAATCTATTTTTATCTTTTCAGATATGGAGTTTTTCATCCCAATCCTTTCTAAATCATTTCTTATGATTTTACACAAATTATTACTATTTTTAATCATTTTATCAAGGCCCGTACAGTCGATTTCCATCAACGGTCATCGAACTGCACTTACAGCGACCTTTTTCAAATTTGATTTGGACATAATTCCAAATCCAACCGTTAGATTTTAAATTTCTAATTTTCGCTAGAAAGCTCTTTTCGATACGAACCCAACGGTTTCGGTTTTAGGAGAATCTGACAGTCGGATCTCCCGCAATATCCGTTCGAAGTCAATGGTCGAAATTCGCGAACTGCCGCGGCGCGGCGCGTTCTATTCAGGCCATTATATTATATATATAATATATATATAATAATATATACAATATATATATTTCGTCGATTTCTATTTAAAACGAATTATATAGATAGTTTTGACTTCGTTTCAAAAACATTTTCAACTTCCATTTCAATTCAAATCAAAATTGAATTCTTCCTTATAAATTCATTTTAAGATTCATTTCTATTCAATTCAAATTTCAATTCAATTTGAATTCATTTCAATTCGGTTTCACTTCAAATTGGTTTTCTATTCAATTCAAATTCATTTCGTTTTCTATTCGATTCAATTCAAATTTGGTTTTCTATTCAATTTGAATTCAATTCATTTTCTATTCAATTTGAATTCAATTCGTTTTCTATTCAATTCAAATCAAATTCGTTTTCTATTCAATTCAAATCAAATTTCATTTCAAAATATTCGATTTCGAAATCACTTCTCAATATTCGTTTTAAAATGAATAAAATCGATATAAATATCGTTTACGTCAAAATGGCGTCAATCTAATCAACACGGCTTCATATATTGATATTTTCAAATATTCCATTTCGAATATTTCTATTTCAAATATTTCTATTTCAAATATTTCTATTTCAAATATTTCTTTTTCCAAATATTTTATTTCAAATATTTCCATTTCAAATATTTCTATTTCAAATATTTCTTTTTCGAAACTGGAATGAGGCCCAATCAATTACCATATAAAGTTAATTATATGGATTTTCTACAACTCATGTATACAATAACAACGATGAATAATCAACCATCATCCAAAGTGCATTCTACACTTTATAAGCATCGAATATAAATATTCAACGCTTATAGCAGCCTGTCAATCAATCGATCGACATACAACTAATTATTGGGATTAGTGTACGTCATATATTATCCCAACACCCGTGTGGGGTTTCAAACAATCAAACACAGATTTTATTTGTGCATTTGGGCGATGTGTAAAATTTATTGTCTCAATCAATGTCCTTCAAATAGGTGTACATAAACAAACCGTCCGGTTTGTAAATGAATATTTATTTATTCACATTCACGTTAAAAATTATATTTTTAACGACCAAATTATTTTATTCAACCTATGAATATTCTATACGGTTCATTTATTCAATAAAATGATATTTTTATTTTTCTAACATATTTTAGAAAATTTCGGCGGAATAACAGCACGATACTAGAAACGGGACAAGGCCTAGCCTTATCCCCGGTCTAGTGAAGGCCCACGCCATACACATATCAATCAAAACAATTTCCATTTCACCAAACAATCAAATTCAACTCAAATAATCTAACCAATCTATGCAACCAAATAAACAAGTCCATGGTCTGTGGACAGTGGTGTCGGGTGCTACTAAACACCGTCTGCATCCTAATACATATTTCTAACTAGGAAAAGAAATTTAAAGTGAGAAATTCTCACCGATATGCTAAACCAAACACCGCGACTCTTCATATGTAGGAAATCTTCGCCGTGTTTCCCCTGAGATCTGTTTCACGCGGTACGTTAAAAATCATATTTTTATAACGCTAATTTTTATACAAATTTTATATTTTTCTTCACAAAGTATATATATTTTTCTAAGCAAAGTTTTTATTTTTCTTAACAAAGTATATATATATTTCTAAACAAAGTTTTTATTTTTCTTAACAAAGTATATATATTTTTTCAAACAAAGTTTATATTTTTCTTAACAAAGTATATATATTTTTCTAAACAAAGTTTATATTTTTCATATAAACTCTGATTTTTCCTTTAATGTTTTTCATATAAAAAGTCTGATTTTTTCTTTAATGTTTTTCATATAATAATAACAATAATTACAGCTTTAAACAAGGTTATTTAAACTAATTACTAAATAAAAATAAACAAAAAGCTTACTGTTATCTTCTCAGTATCGCTCCAGGTAATGAATTAGAGACCCGTCGTCGACATTGATCGCCTCTTCGCGATTAAACATAGCAGCCCCATTCGAATGGTGCTCAAGGACTAGGGTTGGATTTCACCGCTGCCTCGATGACTGGACCTCCGATCTGAGAGCGCCACGCCAGAGCCGCCAACGCCTCCTTCAACCACCCTCAGCCCCGACCACCTCGACAGTCCCTGGCCTCCCCAATTCACGTGCGACGCCGGCGCCTTGGAGCTCCAGAATCGACGTCGATGGTGCTCGATAAGTGATCATAGCGGATCTATTTGAAGAGCACACGATGCTGAAGATCGTTGGAGTGGGGGCTTTGCAATTCGGTGATGAGGTTGAACGCAATTTATGGAAGAATGAGAGAAGAGATCGTCCGTTCTTTAATTGAAGGGAGGCGCTGAAACTAAAAGGGTTAACCACAGTTTCTAGTTTGATCAACTTAACCTAGGGTTTGACTAGGTCTAATGCCTTATATACTAATATATTTGAATAATATTTAATTTCATTATTGTCTGGCTTATCGTTTTTACATTCGAACTCCAATCTGTACCTAACGACTGTCGTCCCTAGCTAATTACCCCCATTCCGAACACAATGGGATATGTACCGCAAGCTGATTCGACTGTTTCGATCAGTTTTCGTCCAAATCAACATATAACTCTATATATTGAATTTGAACGCGCATTTCAATTTACCGGGGTCACATACTAACCCGAAAAATTCCAGAAAAATATTTTCTAGCTTCGTATTGACGATACGGTCCTAACAAAACTAGTTTCGTCGAATTCTGAGACCGTTTGAAAAATGGCCATCTTCCAGTCGATTAAAATCAACTAAAACTGGTCAAACGCATTTTCCTTTGCCACTCTCACATATTGATTCGAAAAATTATGAAATTTGAAACCTAGCAATAATTTAACATCACGGACCCAACAAAAGCGGTTTCGTCGAAATCCGAGGTCGTTTGCAAAATTTCCATTTTCAAGGGCCTGAATTCCATAGCGACTATTCAGAATTTTCAACTGGACATTTCTTTTGATTCCCGCTATGAAAATTTGATTTTTCGGATTCGTTGGAAAGATACTATCAATTAGATCCTATTATTTTTGGTTTCACTAAAATCCGGATTGTTTTGCACCCGGTACATTCATTTGAAGTTTGAAATCGAATTATCGAACTACCGCGCCATTTTCAATTCCTTTTATAAATATAAATAATTATTTATATTCTAACGACGATCTATATATATATATTCGTTTGAATTCTATTCAAAATAAATTTCTCGTCGTTATTATTTAAAATAATTCATTTTAAATAATCAAAATTCGCTAAAATTGCCAAAATAAAAATTTTAAACTGGCTCAGGTTTCCGGGTTATTACATTTAGTTAGGGACATTCTAACTAGAGAACCCATTTTACATGGTAACATGACAGGAGGCCTTTATAAGTTCGACACTGTTAAAAATAACAGTGTGATAAAAAAGGAAAAATACTGTAATTTGAATGTTCTTGACAAGGCTGATAGCAGCAAAAAAGTTTTTGATCTTTGGCATTACAAACTTGGACATCCAAGTGCTAAAATTGTAATAAAAGTATTAGATGAGAACAATATTTAGTATAATAATGTCTCTTTACCATATTTTTGTGAGTATTCTCAAGTAGGTAAAAGTCATAGACTACCATTTATTGATTTTGAAACTGTTTACACTGAACCACTGCAGTTAATTGCTACTGACTTATGGGGCCCTGCTCCTATAAATTCAAATTTTGGATTTAAGTATTATATTGCTTTTGTAGATGCATACTCAAGGCACACTAGGATTTATTTTCTGAAAGCCAAATCTGAAACTATTAATGTTGTTACTAACTTCATTTCTACGGCTGAAAGACAATTTAACACCCTAGTTAAAATAATTCGGTCTAATGGTGGAAGTGAATTCAAGTGTTTAAACGAGTATTTTACAAAGAAAGGAATTGTTCATAGAATTACTTGTCCATACACTTCACAACAAAATGGGCTAGCTGAACGAAAACACAGACACATTGTTGAGTCTGGTTTAACTTTACTGGTGCAAGCAAAACTACCCCGAAAGTTTTGGCCAGAGGCATTCAGTACATCTATACACTTAATCAATAGACAACCAACTAAGGTACTGAAGGATATGACACCATTACAAAGATTTTATAATATAAAACCAGATTATAAGAGTCTAAAACCATTTGGATGTTTGTGTTTTCCTTATTTAAGGCCCTACAATTCTAACAAGTTAGACTTCAGATCAAAACCCTGTACTTTTTTGGGGTATACCACTAGACAAAAGGGGTACAAGTCTCTGGATGAAACTGGTAAGATATAAATAAGCAGACATGTAGTATTTGATGAAACTGTGTTTCCATTTAGCAGTAAACAAATCTCAACTACTAGTCAGGTAATAAATCCAAATATTTCCATACCTGAGATCCCAATTTATTTTGAAAATTGGGATAATAATGATGAAAGTGAGGCTGCTGAGTCAAATAAAACATCACAAACTCATTCTGAAGAAGGTGATGAATCACAGCAACCTAGCCTCACCTTGCACAATCCTGAAAATTTAGAAAACCAAGGGTTAGAAGAAAACACAGGTTCACAAACTACATGGTCAGAATATTCATCAGATTCAGATAATGACAGCAGCTCACCATCATCTGAACCACCAATTCAGACTGGCCATCCTATCGTTACTAGGGCAAAAAGTGGCATTTTCAAATCAAAAGCATATATAGCTTCATCCAGTGATTGTGAACCTGATTCCTTTGAACAGGCTATCAAAAACAAAAATTGGAAGAAAGCCATGGATGAGGAGTATAATGCACTCATCAGAAAT
Source organism: Allium sativum (assembly GCA_030737875.1). Taxonomy (NCBI): domain Eukaryota; kingdom Viridiplantae; phylum Streptophyta; class Magnoliopsida; order Asparagales; family Amaryllidaceae; genus Allium; species Allium sativum. Next base: position 577,082,433 of record CM060915.1, on the reverse strand, counting down.
AAAACCTGGGAGCTTGTATGTCCACCTGCCAATAAAAATATTGTTGGGTGCAGATAGACATACAAACTTAAAAAGAACCTAGATGGGTCAATAAATAAGTACAAGGCCAGGTTAGTTACAAAGGGTTTAACTCAGGAGTATGGGTTTGATTTTAATCAAACTTTCTCACCTGTAGTAAAACCCACAACCATTAGACTCATACTTATTGTGAACTTATGTAAAAGATGGCAAGTTAAACATTTAGATGTTAACAATGCCTTCTTAAATGGTGTTCTTGAGGAAGAAATATATATGAGGCAACCACAAGGCTACAATTTCAATCAAAACTTAGTATGTAAACTAAATAAAGCTATTTATGGTCTGAAACAGACCCCTCGAGTTTGGTTTGATAGACTGGATTAAATTAGGATATCAGTCTACCAAACCAAACAGTTCATTATTTACCAAAATAAATAGCTCTACAACAATTTACATACTAATATATGTAGATGACCCCATGATAACTGGGAATAATATTGACGATATTGTCAAGATAACTCAGTATTTAGATAAATAGTTTTCCATTAAAAATTTAGGAGAGCTAAATTATTTTCTGGGCATAGAAGTATCCGGAACTGAATCTGAAATAATTCTATGTCAAAGAAAATATATAACTGAGTTGCTTGTCAAAACAAAAATGATAAATGCCAAACCCCAACCTACTCCAATGGTAAGTAGTCAGAATTATTCAAAGTATGGGGGAGAGACTATTCCAAATGTAACTGAATACAGGAGTATTATTGGTGCTCTTCAATATGCAACAATAACACGTCCTGATATATCATATAGTGTGATTAAACTTTCTCAATTTATGCAGAACCCTATGGACATGCACTGGAAGGCAGTCAAAAGAGTTCTACGCTACTTAAAAGGGACAGCTAATTATGGTCTAAGACTAAAGACCAGTCAACATTTGCATATAACTGGATATGCAGATGCTGACTGTGCTTCAGACCTTGATGATCGTAGATCAACCAACAGTTACTGTATATACTTTGGTCAAAGCCTAATATCTTAGTGTTCAAAGAAACAGCCTACAATCTCTAAATCCAGCACTGAAGCCAAATACAGGAGTATAGCCAATGCAACAGCTGAGATTAAGTGGCTACAGTTCCTATTGTTTGAACTCAAACTAAAACCAACAGTAAAACCTACACTATGGTGTGATAATAGAAGTGTTGTGTACATGACAGAGAATCCTATACAACACGCTAGAACTAAGCATATTGAGATAGATATTCATTTCGTCAGAGAATCAGTTCAAAGCGGAGAGATACAAGTAAATCATATACCTGGATTCGACTAGAGAGCTGACATGTTAACTAAAGCAATACTGAAACACTCCACCCTCCATTAAGGTCACTCACAAAGGGAGTGCCTTAACTTTGGTGGAGGTTTGTAAGTAAAAGTCACAGATAAACACAAGACAGATATAAACACATATATATAAGCAGCGGAAAACAACAGACTTTTTATTTCATAAAATACTTGTTCATACAAAACACTTCCATAACATTACATCATCATTTCTGTCTTGGTTATTAAATAAAGAAGCATAAAACATAATTAAAACTGCATAAATCCCCATGATTGTATCCAATAGCCATAGGCAAAGCAAGTGAGTCCAAACCATACATCTACTATCTTGAAGCCTGCAAAGAGTCTGACTAAGCTGAGTTGTTTCCTCCCTGTGGACCTGTGGGGGGGAACGGAAGAAAAGAAGACGAAATAAAATAGGGTCAGACATAAAGCCTGGTAAGTCTAGTGACTCTTCAGTATGTGAATAAGAATAAGGGCATGACAGGTATAAACTGGAAATAGGAAAGTATCAAAAACTAAGATAAAGCAGTTTGAATCGAATATACTATCGCACCCCGACACTATATCTCTGCACCTACATGTATTAGTTCTGAACTGGCACCCCGTGCTGAGGGTAAAGTGATCCCCTTTTTCTAAAGATCGGCTCCTACTCGCGTAATCATCTATGTCTTACGACCCCCGAAGATTGTAGATACCTATGTTGGTCCCACCATGGGGTGTATCTAGACCCATGGTGGCGGCCCGACACAATTCTAGAATACATAGGTTATACTACTGTTGCCCCCAGTGCCCTGTTTGTCTGCTCCGAAGTGTGTGCACGCCCGCACTCCGTTAGAACCCACACTGTTGCACCCACCGTCGTCGCTTTTGACCGCTTACAATCAGCTCAGTAATCGTGCCCCACCCTGCCTAGTTCCAGGGTACCATGATACCTAATTGGGTTACTGCTGAAATGGGTCCCCGTTACTAGGGTTTTCTAAGTCAAACATGTTAAGTGGTTAAGTGTCTTTATTAACCTAACCCCACCCATCAATTCTTGTTAACATGTTGAATTTGGTTAAGTGTTTTAGTTAACTTAACCCTACCATCTGTCCTTAGCCTCTTAAAGCACCGACCACTCACATTAGACAAATATTGTTACGGTTACTGGATGTGCCGGTCGGTTCCAGGCAGGTTTACACCGTAACTCAGTCTAACCTCGGGTCCTTATTGGGCTTAATGCTTAACCACCCACATTGGATAGGTATTGTTGTGACTACTGGACAGCCGGGCGGGTCCGGGCAGGTTTACATCACAACTCAATCCAACCTCGTGTTAAGCACATTCGTATTTTCTAAATTTTTATATTTGTCTTTATTACTTGTTATATGTAAATTTGTCAACAATTAAATGTTATGGCCCACTTTCCAAGTTTAACTTTTTTGGTATAAAGATTTATACCATTCAAGTGCCACCAATTTTTGGCATGTGACAAACATGCCAATTCCATTTATGTCAAGTTTTACCAATATTCCCAACGTTACCCCGTCTAAATATTAGGCTAACAATCTTAGCCTAATTTTCGTTCGCATGGTTTTGACATATGATATTAGGCTAAAAACTTAGCCTAACTTAGCGCATACAAAATTGGCATATGGGAATTCATAAACATGAACATGACATAGGTGTAAACTTGGCATTTTTGGCATAGTCAATATGAACATCATAGGTGTGAACTTGGAAAATAGTCAACATGAATGTCATAGGTGTGAACTTGAAACATAGACTAATCAACATACATGTGAATTTACAACATAGCCTAAATCAACTTTCATATATGTGAACTTGCATTTAAATAGGGATCTAACCAAATAGGTGTCACATAAATTAACATATGATTTAGACAACATAAGCCTAAACATGTTTTGGATCTAGGCATAACATCGAACATCACTAGCATATGACAAGAATATGACATTTTCATAAGCATGTATAATTTAATGACAAGGGTGCGAACTAGATCCAATTATATATCTAAGTACAACATGGAACATGTATTAAAGCGGATCTTGGCATGGATCCAATTAACTTGCAACTTTCTTACAAACATACTAGCATGTATGTGAACATAGTCGTTTAGGCATAAAGGTTCTAACATATATATACATGACATCTTAATCACATACAACCTATATAGTCACATAAACACATAGGTGTCGATTACAACATGAACTATACAACTTGCATGTGATTCTATATGTACAATAGGATCAATATCGATTCAACTATACCACAAACATCACAATACTACAATCATTTCAATACATAGATGTGAATTAACATCGTTGTTACACAATAACACAATTCCATTTCCATTTTATATCGAATCAAATCCTAACTTTTATTCACATCGGAAAAATCACTATACTTACAATAAACGACAGTCTTGTTTTCTGATTTCTGAATTCTGAATTTGATATGCTTTCCTTTGGGTAGACCAACGTTGATTTGATTCTTGTTTTACTTTAGTTTGGCTTGTCTCTGAGCTTTCTCTAATTGACGGCCTCTCCTAGTTCCATTCCAGCAGCATGACGGCTCCAGTTCCATATTATTTGTGTGAATTTAGGTTGATATTTGAGTTGTATTTATAGAATTTCAAACTAATTGGAGCCGTCGATGAAGCTAGAGTTAATCAAGGCCATCCATCTCAAGAGAAGCCAATCAGAAAGCGACACGCAAGCCCTAGTGACACAGCCAAGCCCCAAAAATCGACCAGAAACCCGACTAGGTCAGCCAGGGCCAAACCAGGTCGACTGGGCAGGTCGACCCCATGGTCGACCTGCTCACCCAGGTCGACCTCCTGGTCGACCTGGTGCCTGGGCGGGAATTTTCCCGCCCAGCCCAGTTTGGTATGATTTTTGAATTTTGAACTTCGTTTTGAACTGTTTGAAAATTAATTTGAATTCTGAAACTTCCGGAGGTCATAACTCCTTTATACGGAGTCCGATTCCTGCAAACTCGGACTTTATTTCAAGCAGAATTCCGAGATGAACGCAATGGCATAATCCATTTCCCTTAATTCTTTCATTAATAATTAATTATACTTAAATTTGTTATTATACAGTTAACAGAAAATTTGGGGTGTTACATTCTCCCCTCCTTTTAGGATTTCGTCCCCGAAATCGTCAAGTCTGGAAGAACGTAAGTCCTAACATCCAATCGTCCATCTGCTAAACCATCAAACATAGGCATCCATTGTCCTTAAAAGACTTGTAATGCTTTATGATCATATGCACAGTGTGTGTACATGTCCTTATCTAATGCAAAATCAGGCGGTCTACTGATTCATATGACCTCCTTAATGCAAATCATGTAAGTGCCATGAATCCATTATGTATGCAAAAGTTTGTCCTTACTCATAATTCTACATGAGTGCGCAACCATTTATACAAATGCAACATCCATATGATGACATATCAAGTTACAACCACATACAAAAATGAATACATATATGCATATGCAGTATGAAGTGACTGAGCCGATCTAAAACCTAGGTTGTGTGTGTATATGCATCCACGAGCAACCACTAGCAACCACTTGCAACCACATGCAGCCATCAATCATAACATGATTCAAATACATGTTTACATCCAAAGGGGTTTCTACCAAAGGACAAAGGATAATATCGAGGAGATATACCTAAAAAGATAGATAAAGCACAACTTAAGGAAAAAGAGAGATCAATGATATACCCTCAAAAAGAAAAGGGTAAGCCGTGTGAATTCTGTCCTCAGTTTCCCAAGTCGCGTCTTCCTCGGTGTCGCTCCACTGAACTTTGACGAGCTATACTTCGCGATTGCGTAGCTTTTTGATTTCAGTTCCTACAATTCGAGTTGGAATTCTCCTTACAGTTGCTTCGCGTTCTACCTCGGCTTCTTCTAGAATGCTTGGCTCCACCACTTCCGCAGATTCATGTAGACATTTCCGGAGATGAGAAACGTGAAAGACGTTGTGAACTCCGGCCAACCTTTCGGGCAGCTTTACTCTATAAGCCATCTTCCCAATCTTCTCGATGATAGGGAACGGTCCTACAAACCTTGGTGCTAGCTTCGCTGTGGATCCAAAGCGAATGACGTTCCTTAAAGGAGATACCTTAAGGAAAACCCTGTCCCCAACCTCAAACTCAAGGTCGGTCCTTCTTTTGTCGGCGTAGGATTTCTGTCTGTCTTGGGTTGTCTTCATTCTTCTTCGTATCAAGTCCACTTTCTCTGAAGTCTCTCGAATCATGTCCGGCCCATGTATAAGTTTGTCAGTAGACTCCCACCAACAAGTTGGTGATCGACACGGTCTTCCATATAGAGCTTCGAAGGGCGCCATACCGATGGTGGCTTGGTGGCTGTTGTTGTAGGCGAATTCCACCAAAGGAAGATGATCCTCCAATGTCCCTCCAAAGTCAAGAACGCAAAGTCTCAAAAGATCCTCTAAAACTCTATTCACCCTTTCCGTCTGGCCATCGGTTTGGGGGTGATAGGCTGTGCTCAAACATAACTGTGTGCCTACGGCTTCTTGCAGACTCCGCCAAAACTCACTTGTGAAGATAGGGTCTCGGCCACTAACAATGCTGGAGGGTATCCCATGGAGTCGAACTATTTCCTTGAGATAAAGAGATGCTAGAGATGAGGCAGTCCTTCTACTTTTAACGGTTATAAAGTGGGCGCTTTTAGTAAGCCTATCCACTATTACCTAAATGCTAGTATTGCCTCTTCTTGACCTAGGCAGTCCATCAATGAAGTCCATTGAAATGCTATCCCACTTCCATTGTGGGACCTCTAGAGGATGAAGTAGTCCTCCAGACTTCTTCTGTTCCGCCTTGACCTGTTGGCAGGTCATGCACTTAGAAACGAAATCTGCCATGTCCTTCTTCATGCCGCACCAAAAGAAAATTCTTTTTATATCCTTGTACATCTTATCTCCACCAGGGTGTATAGTCATCTTAGAATGATGCGCTTCCTCGAGAACCTTCTTTGTCAACTCCCTTGCTTGTGGGACGCATAGTCTTCCATCTCGCCTCAGCCAACCCTTATCATTGATGGTGTATCTATTGAGGTGACTAGAAGTCTCACCCCTAATAAGTTTATCAATCACATCAACAAGATGAGGGTCTTCACGTTGTGCAGTCCCTATTGAGTCCAAGAGAGTAGGGCGTACTTCGAGAGATGCTAACAAACCCGGTACAAAATCCGAGGAGGGCCTAAAGTTAAAACTAGCTATATACTCCAAGCTTTGCCTTTCCACAAAGAGAGGGCTTAAGATCAGTTTCTTTCTGCTCAACACGTCTGCTACTACGTTGCCTTTGCCGGGAGTATAGGAAATTTCAAAATCATACGAGGCAAGAAACTACATCCACCCCTGCTGCCTCAAGTTAAGATCCTTCTGCAAGAAGAGATATTTCAATGATTTATGGTCAGTGTATAATTCGAACTTCTCACCTAGGAGATAATGGCGCCAAGACTTAAGTGCAAAGACGATGGCGGCCAACTCAAGATCGTGGGTTGGGTAGTTCTTTTCATGAATCTTCAATTGTCTTCCACCATAAGCTACTACCCTCCCTTCTTGCATTAGAACAGCGCCTAGTCCCGTTCCACATGCATCTGTGTATACTGTGAACATTTCGCTTCCGTCAAGCAGAGTTAGAACTGGGGCTGTTGTAAGAGCCCTTTTTAGGCGTTGGAAAGCAATGTCACAGTCCAAATCCCAAGCAAATGCCAGATTCTTCTTTGTTAGCCTTGTGAGTGGAGCTGAGATTTTCGCGAAATCCCTAATGAACTTTCGGTAAAAACCTGCTACCCCGAGAAAGCTTCGGACTTCGGTTGCATTTCTTGGTGTTTTCCAATCTTGCACTGCCACCATTTTCGCGGGGTCCACAGCTAACCCCTCTTTGGACACTATATGTCTAAGAAATCTTACTTCTTTTCTCCAAAAGTGGCACTTGGAGAATTTGGCTTTTAGCTGATGAACTCGAAGAGTTTCCATGATCTCCTTTAGATGCTGAGCATGTTCTTCCTCATTCTTTGAGAAGATCAAAATATCATCTACGAAGACCACCACAAACCTATTGAGGAATTCTCTGAACACCCTGCTCAGTAGGTCTACGAAATAAGCGGGTGTGTTTGTCAAGCCGAAAGGCATGACAAGCCACTCGAAGAAACCGTCTGGGGTTCTGAACGCCATCTTATCAATGCTATCTTCAGCTACCCTTAGCTGATGGAACCCAGTAGCTAGACCAAGTTAGGAGAAAACCGACGCACCTACAAGCTGATCAAACAAATCGTCGATTCTGGGAAGAGGGTGTCTATTATTTTTGGTCAGCTTGTTTAGCTCCCTATAGTCCACACAAAGACGTAGTGAACCATCTGCTTTGGTGGTGAACACCACTGGAGCACCCCATTCCGAGATACTCCTTATAAACCCCTTCTCGAGAAGCTCCTTAACTTACTTACTGAGCTCCTTCCTTTCCTTTGGAGCCATGTGCCTAACAGGCAGAGCCACGGGCTTTGCATTATCAACAAGATATATGCGGAAGTCTATTTCCCGCTTCGGAGGTAAGCCTTTCACCTCTTCAAAGACATCCGGATATTCCCGGACCACTCTAACCGACTGCAAATTCTCAACAGAAGCGTCAAGCGACTCTAGATAACTAAGCATAACAGCATTCAAGGGATTACAAGAAATTTCTAGAGTGTTACGAGCCGAGTCAAGAGCCTAACCACTCTTTTCTCACAATCAAGAATGGCACTATTACTGGATAACCAGTCCGTGCCTAAGATCAATCCATATCCTGAGAAGCCCAAAACAAAGGCACAACATCTAAATTCAACACTTAGAATAGAGATTTTCAAATCCAAGCAAACCATCGACAAATAAGCCGAGCCCCCAATTGGATTTGAGACACCCAAGGGATCTTCTACCATACTAGTGTCTAGGTGCAAAGATTCTACTAAAGCAGATGAAATAAAGGAGTGTGATGCACCAGAATCAAAGAGAGTGCGAACTGGGTGATCATAAAGATAGACTAAGCTTTATACAGAAATATTTCTACCTCGTTCCTGTAGAGGTGCCACCAGTGCATGAACTTGACCTCCTGAAGTGGATCCAGCCCTCTGTCCCTGCCCCCGCTTCTTTGGGCAGTCCTTAGCCAAGTGCCCAGTCTCTCCACAATGGAAGCAACCACCACTCATCTTCGCCTTCTTCTTTCTGCGGTCTTTCACTATATGCCCAACAATGCCACAAAAATCACACTTTCTCTTTTCACGGGTTCTGTTGTTCTTCCCGCCTTTCTTGAAGTCTGTTTTCTTAGCCTGTAAACCTTCCTTCTTTTCTTCCACCTTAGTCTATTTCTTGCCCTTGTCTTCCTCGTGTAGCAATGCCATGTCCACTAAGCTTTCGTAAGTCGCTCCCGTGGATACATGGGTCATAGCAAGGCTGTGTAGAGGCTCATTCAGACCTTTGATGAAGCGAAGAGCCTTCTTGTGTTGAGTGTTTACTAAGTCCAGCCCAAATCTGGCCAGCTGATTAAACTGATTAATGTACTCCCTGATTGTCATACTTCCCTGTTTCAGAGTTAGGAACTTCTCCATTTGCAGGCTCCTTTCAGCTTGGGAGAGGAATTTCATCTCAAATCTTATCCTGAAATCTTCCCATGTTTCCACTGGCCTCTCAGCATTGGTGATCTCCCACCAATAGGAAGCTTCATCTTTAAGCAACCATACTGCTAGCTGTATCTTTTGCCTGTCGTCAACTTCGAAGATGACAAACAGATCCTCAGTCTCCTTTAGCCAGTTTCTTGCTACTACAAAGGATTCTGTTCCATAAAAGTCCTTTCCACCCATAGCCTTGAAGTCTCTGCATATCTTTGCAAAAGCATTTCCACAAGGAGGAGGCGGAGGAGGAGGAGGAGGAACCGCTGCCATTGGAAGAGGAATGTCTGCTGGGCCCGCGCCATTGGCCCTAGCTTCCAGGTACCTCCTAAACCAGCCGGGTACCGGTACTCCTTCTGGAAGGTTAAGGTCTCCAGACATGCTGAAATAAAAAGGAAAGGTTCAAAACGAAGGATAGAGAGATAGTGCATATGACTTTTGGGGGATTATGCCTTTTAAAATATCAAAACTTTTCTTGAAAATGCTTCTTTAAACTTCTCTTTTGAAAATAGTTTCAAAAACTTTTATCTTATCTGGTAAACCTATGATCTGATACCAAGTGAAACACCCAACCCTCCATTAAGGTCGCTCACAAAGGGACTGCCTTAACTTTGGTGGAGGTTTGTAAGTAAAAGTCACAGATAAACACAAGACAGATATAAACACATATATATAAGCAGCGGAAAACAACAGACTTTTTATTTCATAAAATACTTGTTCATACAAAACACTTCCATAACATTACATCATCATTTCTGTCTTGGTTATTAAATAAAGAAGCATAAAACATAATTAAAACTACATAAATCCCCATGATTGTATCCAACAGCCATAGGCAAAGCAAGAGAGTCCAAACCGTACATCTACTATCTTGAAGCTTGCAAAGAGTCTGACTAAGCTGGGTTGTTTCCTCCCTGTGGACCTTGAGGGGGGGGGGGACGGAAGAAAAGAAGACGAAAGAAAATAGGGTCAGACATAAAGCCTGGTAAGTCTAGTGACTCTTCAGTATGTGAATAAGAATAAGGGCATGATAGGTATAAATTGGAAATAGGAAAGTATCATAAACTAAGATAAAGCAATTTGAATCGAATATACTATCGCACCCCACACTATATCTCTGCACCTACATGTATTAGTTCTGAACTGGCACCCGTGCTGAGGGTAAAGTGATCCCCTTTCTCTAAAGATCGGCTCCTACTCGCATAATCATCTGTGTCTTGCGGCCCCCGAAGATTGTAGATACCTATGTTGGTCCCACCATGGGGTGTATCTAGACCCATGGTGGCGGGCCGACACAATTCTAGAACACATAGGTTATACTACTGGTGCCCCCAGTGCCCTGTTTGTCTGCTCCGAAGTGTGTGCACGCCCGCACTCCGTTAGAACCCACACTGTTGCACCCACCGCCGTCGCTTTTGACCGCTTACAATCAGCCCAGTAATCGTGCCCCACCCTGCCTAGTTCCAGGGTACCATGATACCTAATTGGGTTACTGCTGAAATGGGTCCCCGTTACTAGGGTTTTCTAAGTCAAACATGTTAAGTGGTTAAGTGTTTGTATTAACCTAACCCCACCCATCAATTCTTGTTAACATGTTGAATTTGGTTAAGTGTTTTAGTTAACTTAACCCTACCATCTGTTCTTAGCCTCTTAAATCACCGACCACTCACATTAGACAGATATTGTTATGATTACTTGATGTGTCGGTCGGTTCCGGGCAGGTTTACACCGTAACTCAGTCTAAGCTCGGGTCCTTATTAAGCTTAATGCTTAACCACCCACATTGGATATGTATTGTTGTGACTACTGGACAGCCGGGCGGGTCCAGGCAGGTTTACATCACAACTCAATCCAACCTCGTGTTAAGCACATTCGTATTTTCTAAATTTACATATTTGTCTTTATTACTTGTTATATGTAAATTTGTCAACAATTAAATGTTATGGCCCACTTTCCAACTTTAACGTTTTTGGTATAAAGAATTATACCATTCAAGTGCCACCAATCTTTGACATGTGACAAACATGCCAATTCCATTTATGTCAAGTTTTACCAATATTCCCAACGTTACCCCGTCTAAATATTAGGCTAACAATCTTAGCCTAATTTTCGTTCGCATGGTTTTGACATATGATATTAGGCTAAAAACTTAGCCTAATTTAGCACATACAAAATTGGCATAAGGGAATTCATAAACATGAACATGACATAGGTGTAAAGTTGGCATTTTTGGCATAGTCAATATGAACATCATAGGTGTGAACTTGGAAAATAGTCAACATGAATGTCATAGGTGTGAACTTGAAACATAGTCTAATCAACATACATGTAAATTTACAACATAGCCTAAATCAACTTTCATATATGTGAACTTGCATTTAAATAGGGATCTAACCAAATAGGTGTCACATAAATTAACATATGATTTAGACAACATAAGCCTAAACATGTTTTGGATCTAGGCATAACATCGAACATCACTAGCATATGACAAGAATATGACATTTTCATAAGCATGTATAATTTTATGACAAGGGTGCGAACTAGATCCAATTATATATCTAATTACAATATGGAACATGTATTAAAGCGGATCTTGGCATGGATCCAATTTACTTGCAACTTTCTTACAAACATACTAGCATGTATGTGAACATAGTCGTTTAGGCATAAAGGTTCTAACATATATATACATGACATCTTAATCACATACAACCTATATAATCACATAAACATATAGGTGTCGATTACAACATGAACTATACAACTTGCATGTGATTCTATATGTACAATAGGATCAATATCAATTCAACAACCACAAACATCACAATACTACAATCATTTCAATACATAGATGTGAATTAACATCTTAGTTACACAATAACACAATTCCATTTCCATTTTACATCGAATCAAATCCTAACTTTTATTCACATCGGAAAAATCACTATACTTACAATAAACGACGGTCTTGTTTTCTGATTTCTGAATTCTGAATTTGATATGCTTTCCTTTGGGTAGACCAACGTTTATTTGATTCTTGTTTTACTTTAGTTTGGCTTGTCTCTATGCTTTCTCTAATTGACGGCCTCTCCTAGTTCCATTCCAGCAGCATGACGGCTCCAGTTCTATATTATTTGTGTGAATTTAGGTTGAGATTTGAGTTGTATTTATAGAATTTCAAACTAATTGGATTCGTCGATGAAGCTAGAGTTAATCAAGGCCATCCATCTCAAGAGAAGCCAATCATAAAGCGACACGCAAGCCCTAGTGACACAGCCAAGCCCCAAAAATCGACCAGAAACCCGACCAGGCCAGCCAGGGCCAAACCAGGTCGACTGGGAAGGTCGACCCCATGGTCGACCTTCTCACCCAGGTCGACCCCCAGGTCGACCTCCTGGTCTACCTGGTGCCTGAGCGGGAATTTTCCCGTCCAGCCCAGTTTGGTCTGAATTTTGAATTTTGAACTTCGTTTTGAACTGTTTGAATTTTAATTTGAATTCTGAAACTTCCGGAGCCATAACTCCTTTATACGGAGTCCGATTCCTGCAAATTCGGACTCTATTTCAAGCAGAATTCCGAGATGAACGCAATGGCGTAACCCGTTTCCCTTAATTCTTTCATTAAGAATTAATTATACTTAAATTTGTTATTATACAGTTAACAGAAAATTTGGGGTGTTACAAATACCATTGAAGAACTATACCAGATTCAGAGAGGAATTCAACGTCACTGACCAAGGTAGCCTTCAGAAGAATGGTACTGAAGATAGAGCTAGTTCAAGCCTCACGACAGTCAAAGGAAATTCTCATGAAGCTCAAAATTCTGAAGTTGAAGACGATTCTTAAGCAAATCTGCTAAGAAGAGCAAGCAAGCCATCAGATAACATCAGAAATCACAGATCGAAGCTAGATAAGAATGATAAAAGAAGAAAAAGTTGAAGCGCTGCTCCAATTGATCCAATTTCCAGCTCGACATGGCGAAATTAGGGTTTCAGAAACCCTAAATTTCGTGGGGGAGTAATAGTTATGTCGGCTACTACCTGTGTTGAAAGATATATTGTATAATAGGATATTGGGCTGGGCGTTATCCCACTATCTTTATTTTTACCTTTTGTTCCTTTAGCCCAGAGAAAAACTGTATACATTTGTAACTTCTTGTACATTTCGATTCATTCATTCAATAATAATTCTGAAGCATTTTTACACTTTCTGTTGCAAAAGAAAAATACAAATTCTCAAAAGCTTTCTTCCATTTTGGAAAGCAGTTAATGAAATGTGTGTACATTGTTGTCTGCTTAATTTGCTGCTTGCTGGGTATTAGTTTTGGAATTGCCCGTTAGTCTAATAAATCTGTATTTTGGGCTTGTTTGTTTGTATCACGAACCCATACTTTGAGCTGTTGAGTATGATAAAAAAAAACTGAGATAAGTGTTGCAGATAAGTGTGCAACAGACATCAATCAGCACTCGTGCATTTTTGTAGGAAAGGTGATACTGGATAAATGCAATATGAACACAAAGGTGAATTAAAAGTTAATATTAATCCCCACAGATGAAAGATAACCGAGTTCCTAAATGATCAGCTCGACCCTGGATCGACGCCTGATAGAGCCATTGAATTTAAAGGTCCAAAATACAAATATTTTGAATATATATTATGTTACTCTGTTTGGCTTGGTGGATGTGCATGTGTTTGATATGTGAGCAACCAGGGTGCAAGGCAAGCTAAACTGAGATAAGTGTTCAACAGACATCAATCAGCACTCGTGCATTTTTGTAGGAAAAGTGATGCTGGATAAATGCAGCATAAACACAAAGGTAAATTAAAAGTTAATATTAATCCCCTTACATAAAAGATAACCGAGTCCCCTAGGACCTAAGCCTGATAGAGCCATTGAATTTAAAGGTCCAAAATACAAATATTTTGAATATACATTATAATTTATGTTACCCTCGAGTAAGTTTGTTTGGCGTGGTGGATGTGCATGTGTTTGGCTTGGTGAATATATATTATGTTCTACACGCAAGTTAGCATTATAAAAACTTGGTAGGTTTCCAGCTGTTTAAGATGTCCTATGGCAATGTTCCTTCTAGATTCTGAATCCTAAGGCAAAATGAGTCAAATACGTAGGCACTGGAAAAATACCAGCATATCATCTATTATTATCCAAGAGAGGATTCAACAATGTCAGGTTTGGGTCCGGTCTACAACCCGGCAAGTGGATGATCGTGGAAATCCAAACTTCCCAAATGAGAATCAGAGAATTGTGTTTTTTTTGAATCATAAGCAACACGCAAAAGAATACGTAACAGCCCTGTAGCGGTCAATGGTCAACCCATCAGCCATTGACACTCAACAACGATGTCTACTCACTGTAACAATCATCGAGATGCACATGAACTGCCCCCCATATATGATATATGTGTAATGTGTGCCTATAAATGAAGCCAAGGTCATTACCAATCATACCACACACACACTTTGCAGATCTTAAAGATGATCAGCCATAATCTTACCATTGTTGCCATCATCGCCTTGTTATTTGCCTCTTCATCCCTTTCTGCAAACGCAGTAACATTCAACAAAGCAGACAGAGCTGCTCTCATTGCATTCAAGGACTCCTTCCCTGATGGAAGCTTTTACTCCTCATCTCCAGACTGGTTGGCAAACTCGACCAACGACTGCTGCAACTGGAATTAGGTTCTATGCGACACCACTGGACGTGTCACTTCTTTAGTCCTGTCTGGAAACAGTTTTGATCCTCCTGACATGGATCTCAATGGTTTGTCTATAATCTGCTAGCACTTCTAATTTTCATATATATACCATGCATCATACCTTAACCGCTATTTCCTTATACATATATTAATAATCGCCTCAGGTACGATACCAGCTGTGCTTGGAGATCTAACAGCGCTGAAAACAATACGTTTTGATTACATGCCTGGATTAACGGGACCAATACCACCCCAGATAACTAAACTAAAGACCCTCCAGTCTCTAGTGATATCAAATTGCCAAATCACTGGTTCTGTTCCTGCATTTCTCTCACAGCTTACTTCTATTCAACAAATAGATTTATCCAATAATAAGTTGGTAGGCACAATCCCGCCTTCTCTTGCAGACTTGGTTAACCTCAACACTCTCTCTCTGCATGATAACCAACTTACTGGCACCATCCCTACAAATTTGTTCGGCAAACTATCACAAAATTCCAATGTATTTCTTTACTTATCAAGCAACAAGTTGAAAGGAAGAATACCAAAGTCTTTTGCTGATGTCAACTTTTTTGCCTGCTACTTGGATGACAACAAGTTAGAAGGAGACTTGTCCCTTCTGTTTGGAAGAAACAAGACTATTACCTCTATTTCCATGTACTCCAATAACTTTAGATTTGATCTAACTAATGTTGAGTACCCATTGGCTTTGACTTATTTGGATATAAGCAGAAATGAGATATATGGGAGCATTTCAAATCAGATAACTGAACTGCCTAATTTGACAATGGTCGTGTTTAGTCATAACAATCTGTGTGGGAAGATACCAAGCGGAGGGCATTTCCAAACTTTCCCTCCTGTATACTTTGAACATAACAAATGTCTCTGTGGTGCACCATTGAAGCCATGCACCTAATTGTTTTGTAATAGCTTATATGATAGCTGAAGTAGTATTGAAAGCTGCAAGTCTTCGTGAATGAATAAACATATTTGTATTTTTATACGTCCCTTGTCATCATTTTTTCTTCTTCTGAAGTTATTTATTCCTTGCAGCAAACACAATTTCATATTCCTTTATTTGGTATCCTGGATTTTATACAGACTAGTTTCTTACCTCAAAATTTGTATCACTTTTTGGAAACATGAAATGACCAAATTTTCTCTACGCTTGCTAGAATTTCACGTTTCCTGCATTTCATCCTGTACCCCAAACCAAAGCATGCCCAATCACCATAATTTTTGCATGCTAATTTCGAGATACCGCACCACCGTCAGCCTGCAGCCATCGGCAGCTTCCCACCGACGCACCAACTATATGGCCGTCCTACTCTTAGCCGAAGACATCGTTGCAATCTTTGAATCAGCACCAACAACCAAACCACGCTAGCTCAACAGTTTGTATGGCCCCATTTCAGGAAGAACACAAGCGCATGTTGGAGACGCCTGCCACCGCACCAGTTCGCTCGCGCCATGTTCGCATCGCCGCCTCTCTCTCTCCTCTTGCGTCTCCTGTTAGACCCCGACTTCTTTGTTTGACTTCTGGTGATCCTTGGATCCAAATTGGACATTTTCACCATAGAATTGCACAAAAAAATATGTAGAAGAGACTAGAGATCTGAAAACAGTAATAACAATGAACAAGAAATGATGAGAAACATTATTTCAGCAAATGTTTGACTAATTTGACAGCTTGAAAATTTGTGAGAGAAAAACTCCCCAAACAAACTCAACAACCAGTTCAGTGTAATACAGCCCATATTTATACAAAATACTTACAACTGGGCTGAGATTATTGAGCCTAAAACTTACTTAAAACATATCCAGGCTTATTAAACTGTGATAACCTGTGCAAATGCACCGTCTGATTCTCTGGCTTGATCAATGTCCAGTTATCATGTCTCCAACCATGGGATCTTCCACCATCTCACCAGATTGACAGTTGATCGAGGAGACTATCGTTGACTGGCTGGGCTTGTTAGAAGTATTTGGAAGTAAAGTGTTTGATGATTTTCCTGCACTCATTTCTTTTACACAGGCACTCCCATTCATTAACCTCGACTCTGCTCTTCTCTTTAGTTTAATGGCCAACTGATGGGTGGAAATTACACTCCCCTCCCCTTCAAAAGTTGACCTTGTCTCAAGGTCAAAAGCGGGAAATCTTTTCACTAATTGTTGGGAAACAATGGCTGAGTCGCGGACCAGGTCGTTTTCTTGAAAACGATTCGACGATCTGGTCGGTGGTGCAAAACCAGTTCGTACTTTCGCCGCCGCCTCTAGGATAAAACTGCCTCTCTGAAATTAATAACTGATCTGCTTTGCACAAACAGATCAGTGCAGATTTGCACTTTCGGATTTAACTGCTCGAAAATTTTAATGGCGGTGGAAGAGAAAAACAGTCTTTTTTTTTTATCTGTACTCATCTCGTCTAATCTGAAGATAATAATATATAGACGAGAATTAGGTTATTCGAAAATATTGGTCAGTGGAGGAAAATAGGATATGCGAAATACTTGGTCAAAAGTTACCGTTTCAAATTAAATTCGGTTCAGAAATATTTTCCGTAATTAAAAAACGGTTCGAAAAAATCAAGTTTTTCTGGTCTAAAAATATATGTGTCTACACCACATAGCCAAGGGCCAAAGCCCAAGCCCAAGCCCGAACTGAACCGAGCCGGGTCGGTCGGTCGCGCGCGCGTGTATGGTGGTCATGATGCATAGGCTCCCTCCTCACAACAAAGCATGTATTGGGAGCCCCAAGGCCCCATAAAAGCTTCTTAGAAACAAGTATAAATACTTGCTTCTTTCATATAATCCCATGATGTGGGACTATTCACATTTAGGAACCATTATGCACTTATTTCTATATTTTAAACAATTCACATAAATTTCCAACAATCCCCCACTTGAATTTTTTAAAATATTATCGAGCAGTTTCTAAAAACATAAAACTGTGCATAAACAAAGGTGTCATCCGACTTGAACCTTTGCGTAGTGAATAAGATTCAGTTTTTACTAGAGTGACACGTAGTCTTGAACTATATTCCTGACATCAAACCACACACAATCTTTTCCATAGTGCAATCAAATAAACTCGTGCGTTTATGGCCATGCACGTCTATCCCAGTTTAGTGAACGCTCTAGGAGTTCTGCCCAAAACTCCATAGGAAACGGCCACATTTCCACATTCACATAGGTGAGTCTATCAAGAGTACTCCTGAAGGTAAGTACTCCACTCCAAATAGAGTATAGATCTCATTAAGAGTTTCTATTAACTCATCCTCTAATCACTTCAGGAATACATGCTTCTTAATATACAAATTTAGCATGTTCATCTACTATCACTACATAACTTGTTTTTACCCATTGAACCTAGTTCTTGGGATCTCCAGTCATTTAGGTCGGGTTACCATTGTGCGTGATTCCACTATCTCAGGGCAGTAGTCCCATTCTTTTAGAATTATTAAGGACTTTCTTTTTGGTCAGTCCTCTCGTCAAAGGATCTGCCAAATTATCATCACCTCATATGTGATGTTCTCTAACAATACTGTGTATACGACTATCATTTCTTACCGTTGTAATATCGGTTCTGTTTTCTTTTCAATAGTCGTCGAATTTTTCATCACTATGTATGTGATGTTCCTTTACAGTATTGTGCTTACGACGTCGTTTTCTACCGTTGTTATAACGGTTCTATACTTTTTTTGTAATAGTCGCGGAACTATCACAATCGATTACACCACTGGTGTCTATTTTTCCATATAGGGATCTCAACTAGCAGATTTCTTTAGTTTTTCTGCTTCTTTACTAGCTGTGGCTAGTGCTATTATCTCAGTCACTATAGTATACTGAGTCAAGATATTCTGTTTCTTAGATTTCCAAGAAACAGTTCTTCCAGCGATGCTAAATATATAGACACTGGTCGCAATAGAGTCATCAGATAAAGTATTCCAGTCTGCATCAGAATATCCTTAAGTACAACTGGAAACTTTTTCATAATGTAATCCAAGGTTCATAGTTTGTTTAAGGTATCTCATGACCTTTTCAATAGCATGTCAGTGCTCTATACTAGATCTACTAATAAACCTGCACAATTATCCCACGACATAGGCAATGTCGGGTCTAGTACAATCAATGGCATATCAAAGATTGCCAATGATGCTCGCATAATCAGACTGTCTTACACCTTCGTCAGTGTTCTTAAATAACTTTACACTGTGATCATATGGGGTATTTGCATATTTACAGTCTAAATAATTATATTTCTTTAGTATCTTCTTAATGTAATAAGATCGATCCAAAGAAATTCTCTTTTCTGACCTAGTAATTTCAATACCAAGGATACACTCGTCTCACCTAGATATTTCATATCAAAATTGGCACTCAATAAGGATTTGACTTAATTTATGGCATGAATGTTTGACCCAAAGATGAATAGGTCATCTACATAATAGTGCAAATGTCATTCTCGGATTTGTAATAAATGCATTTGTCACTTTCATTAGCTTTAAAACCATGTGAAATGATTAAAGTTCTCAAATTTTTCATGCCATTGTTAAAGTTCTTGTTTTAAACCATATAATGATTTATCTAATTTGCATATTTTATGTCTTTAACCATGTACTACAAATCCTTCAAACTGGTCTATATAAATTTCTTCGTCTAATTCACCATTTTAAAAAAACCGTTTTAACATCCATTTGGTATCTTAGTAAATTCTAAATGCAAGGAAGTGAAATTAATACCCGAATGGATGTTATTCTAGTCACATGTGAGAAATTGTCGAAGAAATGTATATTTTCTTTTTATTTAAAATCTTTAGCTACTGATCGTGCTTTATATTTATTAACAGTGCCATCAGGTTTTAATTTTCCTTTAAATACTCATTTACAGCCTATAGATTTACATCCAGAGGGTAAATCTGTCAAATGCCAAGTCTTATTGGATTCTAGAGAATCAATCTCATCATTTATAGCCTCTCGCCAAAAATCGGCGTCTTAAATAAGATAAGGCCTCTTAGAGGTTTAAGTGATCCTCCTCTATAGTGAAAGCATAAAAATCTGAATCAAATCTTTTACGATTCTCGCTCTTTTACTTCTTCTAGGTTCAACTTCAGAACTTTTATTAAGTTCTGTTCTAATAGGCATACTTGATGTGCCCCCACTATTCCTTAATTTAAAAGGAAATTTCGTTTCATAAAAAATTGGCATCATTTGATTCAGATTATATTATGTGTATTTAGATCATAAATCCTGTATGCTTTGCTATTAACAGCATAGCTAATAAATACACATTCGTATGATTTACTTGCCAGTTTTATTTTCTTAGGGTCTGGAATGCGAACATATGCTAAGCAACCCCAAGTTCTAAAGTATGACATATTGGATTTATATTTCTTTTAAAATTTCATAATGCGAAATTTTATTCTTAGATATGGGGATTCTATTCAGAACATAACGTACAGTCTATAAAATATCACCCCACTAATGTTATGCTGCACTAAAATTTAATAAAATGACAATTATTAATTCGGTAAAGGTCCTATTTTTTTTTCAGCTTTACCATTCATTTCAGGTGAATAGGGTGCAGTTCTCTTATGTACAATATATCACATAAAAAATTCAGAATAGAATTTGATTCGTATTCTGTTCCTCTATCACTATGTAGTCTCTTAATTTTCTTATTTGCTTGATTTCAATTTTGAATGTTTTCAAACATATCAAATGCATCACATCTTTAAGAATCAATGTCTTTCCAATCATATGTTTTATTTTCATATTACCAGTCTCTTCAGCTTAAGTGGTGTGAGGATCTCACAACACACTTTCTGATCATCAGCAACCGTGTATATTGTGAATATATCACGATCATAGCAAACATGGAGAGAAACACCAATGTCTACCCACCAACCCTCTGATTCACCAACAAGGCGAATCTCAGTAATCATAGCCGTAAGAGGCTCCTCAGTCAGGTTATCCTGCGGTGCAGTGCCTGGCCTGTTCCAAAACATTCGTGTCATATGATCTGGTTTTCTACAGTTGTATTCTAGAATAACTGTCCAGAATCATTCATTTGGGTTGATTGCTGCTGTCATTTATGGTTTCCTTGCGGATTCCATTCTGTTATTTACTGGTCGGTTGTTGATGCTTACTATTTTTTAAAGATGTTCATATGTTAATAATTTATATTTTCTCATAGGAAAATATTTATAAACTCAGAGACTAACATAAATTGTTCACATGTATGCAACAAAGGTGTTCTATATTCTACCTTTTCACTTGTATGCATATAAACTATGTCAATTTATTTGATGCAAAAAAGTCATTCATCCAATTAATGTCAATTCTTAAGGACATTATCAAATAACATACACATTCTATTAATGTCAATTTTTTAGTGACATTTCCCAATATTATATGTGTTCTATTAATGTCAATTTTAATGATATTTCTATATAATCATATGCATTTCACTAATGCCCAAATTTTAATGACATTTTCCAAATAAGATGCATATATGTGCCATGGATTTCCATAATAATTCATTTTAAATACACATATTCAACAAAATTATCATGGTGAAAAAGAATCATTTGAATTTGCATACAGAATATAATTCATCCTTTGAGTGATCATTATTGCTTGTCATCATAATTGCAATATCAACAGCTAGTCATTTCTATTTCTTCTACCCTACATCAATAATCTCCAAACTGCTTAATTAGATTGGTCTGCAAACATATTTAAATGTAAAAACCAGCCTGCATAATTTATCCACATTCTTCATGACATGTAGGACTCTACACTGCATTAAACAGTAAGTCTTCATGACATCCTATTAAATAAATGTAGTGAACCTAGTGCTTTGATGTCATGAAGTTCTGAGCATAGCAGGTTATGAGTTTTACTAAAAGCATGGAGTTATTAGATGTCAAAGTTACCAAGATAAGCTAGGTTCAGAATATGCAATGACTTCGATGGGTAGAATAAAAATTAGGAGTAAATAAATAAATAACCTCAGTCTTTGCTTAGAACCGCCACACCACAATGTTGAGAGCAACCAGCGGAACTAGTATCGGCAGTCTGAGAAAAGATCATGTTCTTCCGAAGTAGCTAAAACCAAAGCGAGCTTCGTCTCATCATAAGCCAGACCGGAACTACCTTTGAATCCGGCGAACTCTTTCCCATCTGAACAAGAATGTCTATTTCTTCAAAGGACCGAAGTGCGCTGGATTTGTTGGTCGGCAAATATGAACGAGGGCAAACGAAGCCATTGTTTCACGAATCGTCTTCAAATTGTTGGGAAACAATGGCTGAGTCGCGGACCATGTCGCTTTCTTGAAGACGTTTCGGCGATCTGGTTGGTGGTGCAAAACCAGTTCGTACTTTCGCCGCCGCCTCTAGGATAAAGCTGCCTCTCTGAAATTAATAACTGATCTGCTTTGCACAAACAGATCAGTGCAGATTTGCACTTTCGGATTTAACTGCTCGAAAATTTTAATGGCGGTGGAAGAGAAAAACATGTTTTTTTTTTATCTGTACTCATCTCGTCTAATCTGAAGATAATAATATATAGACGAGGATTAGGTTATTCGAAAATATTGGTCAGTGGAGGAAAATAGGATCTGCGAAATACTTGGTCAAAAGTTTACCGTTTCAAATTAAATTCGGTTCAGAAATATTTTCCGTAATTAAAAAACGGTTCGAAAAAATCAAGTTTTTCTGGTCTAAAAATATAAGTGTCTACACCACATAGCCAAGGCCCAAAGCCCAAGCCCAAGCCCGAACCGAACCGAGCCGGGCCGGGCCGGGTCGGTCGGTTTGTCGCGCGCGCGTGTGTGGTGGTCATGATGCATGGGCTCCCTTCTCACAACAAAGCATGTATTGGGAGCCCCAAGGCCCCATCAAAGCTTCTTAAAAACAAGTATAAATACTTGCTTCTTTCATATAATCCCATGATGTGGGACTATTCACATTTAGGAGCCATTATACACTTATTTCTATATTTTAAACAATTCACATAAATTTCCAACACTAATGGCCAATAATCCTCCCATGTTGCCTCCTCCAAACTTCGTTGTTTCCATTTTACCAATACCTGAACTACTGCACTGTTTTCATTTGGAAAAATGCGTCTATACAAGATCAGTTCAGGCTCATCTACAATTTCTTCAATGAACGTAGGATCACATTGCTGTATTATCACTCCCCGACCAGCTCTCTTTTTTTAATTGCGATACATGAAACACCGGATGGATTCATGCATTCTTGGGGAGTTCCAATTCATAAGCAACAGCCCCAATTTTTTGAACAATTTTGTAAGGCCCATAAAATTTTGGTGATAATTTTGTGGTTTTTGTGAAACTTACCGAAATCTGTCGATAAGGTTGTAATTTGAGATAGACCCAATCTCCCTCTTGAAACTGCCTCTCACTTCTCTTCGTGTCTGCGTATCGTTTCATTCGCTCTTGCGTTAACTTCAAACTGTCTCTTAGCATCTGTAGCACAATATCCCCCGAATAAAGCATTTCTTCCACTTGCGGCACAACTGCAGTTTTTGGCACATAAGATAGTAGGGTTGGAGGCAGAATTCCATACATAGCAGCGTAGGGAGTCATGTTAATCGAGCTCTGCCACGATGTGTTATACCAGTATTCAGTAGTGGTGATCCACTTACTCCATTCTTGTGGTTTGTAGCACACAAAACAGCGCAAATAGCGCTCTAATATTTTATTAATTGCCTATGTCTGGCCATCCAATTGCGGATGGTATGCTGAACTCATCTTCAATGTGCAGCCTTGCAATTTCATCAGTTCCTGCCAGAAAGAACTAGTAAAAATAGCATCTCTATCTGAAACGATACTCTGCGGCATTCCAAGTAGTTTGTAGACCCCATCAAAGAAGATTTGAGCAACATGTGCTGCAGTATAAGGGTGCTTCAAGGGAGAAAAGTGAACATACTTCGATAATCTGTCCACAACCACGAATATAGCTGTGTATTTATAGCTTTTAGGAAGACTGACTATAAAATCCATCGAAATATCTCTCCATATTACTTCAGGAATCGGTAATGGTTGTAAGAGACCTGGAATGTGAACATTCTCATGCTTATTGCGTTGACAAATATCACATTCCTTTATGTATTTCTCTATATCAGTTTTCATACCTTTCCAGTAGAACACCTGTTTGATTCGGTGCTTTGTTTCTCGTACCAGCATGTCCTCCAAGTGGTGTTGCATGGTATTCATTCAAGAGTACTTTAATAATTTCCTTGCAATCTTCAGGCAACAACAGTCTATTTTTATGGTATATAAAATTGTCAATCATCTTGTACTTGTCATTCAATTTCCCTTCTAGTAACTTGGTCTTCATAGTCTGATATATACTTGACGCTTCCAGTGATTTTTTTAGTTAACTCAACCAGCTGCCTTCTATCGTAGTAATAGCTTGAAATTGACTGTGGTTGATCTCTCCTTTCATATTTTCCGATAACTTGGATAATGATTCAGCAGCTTTGTTCTCATTACCCTTTTTATACTCAACCTTATAATCGAACCCATGCAACTTCGCTAACCATTTGCCTTGTATCCCTGTTGTCAACCTTTGCGAGAGTAGGTGCCTTAAACTATGATGATCAGTACGTATAGTAAAACTTCTTCCCAAAAGATACTGTGCCCATTTTTTTGTAGCCAACAATACTGCCAAGAGCTCCTTCTCATATGTCGATAGTGCCATATTTTTGCCATTCAAAGCTTGACTCAAATAAGCAATGGGTCTTCCTTCTTGTGTTAGTACAACTCATATTCCCACACCACTTGAATCACATTCCACCACGAATTTCTTTTCGAAGTCTGGCAAACTCAATACTGGTGGGGATAATAAGCAGTTTTTTAACTGGTTGAAAGATAGAATGGCTTGTTCATCCCAATGAAAGGAATTCTTCTTTAACAAGTTGGTGAGTGGTTTTGCTATCAGTCCATAATGCTTTATAAATTTTCTGTAATAACCGGTAAGTCCAAGAAATCCCCTCAGCTCCTTCAGTGTTTTTGGTTGTGGTCATTCCTTCACTACCTTTAATTTTCCAGGGTCCACTGTGGTGCCATTTTTTGTAATAACATGCCCTATACAGGTGATCTGATTTTGAGCAAAGGAACACTTCAAAAGCTTGATTATTAACTGATTATCCTTTATTACCTACAATGTCAAGGATAGGTGTTGCAAATGCTCAGACATGGTCTGGCTATAGATTAGTATATCATCGAAAAAACTAAAAGAAATTTTCTTAAATAAGGTTTGGAAATTTCATTCATAAGAGACTGGAAAGTAGATGGTGCATTGGACAAACCAAATGGCATGACTACAAATTCATAGTGTCTTTCGTGTGTTCTAAAAGCGGTTTTGTGTATGTCTTGTGGATGCATACGGATTTGGTGATAATCTGATTTAAGATCTAGCTTTGTAAAATAAACAGATCCATACAACTCATCTAATAAATCATCTATTGAAGGAATAGGATACTTGTTTTTCATAGTTTGCTTGTTGAGTGCTCTAAAATCGACACACATTCTCCATGAGCCATCTTTCTTCCTCACCATTGTTGTGCAAAATTTACTCTGATACCAAACTGTTTGATTTTGGCGCGCAGCGGAAGCTTGACAAAAAATGCCAAGAAAAATAGGATCTTTATCACCCAATCACTTGAAGATGAATTTGATTGAAAAAACAAAAAACACAAATAATATCGGAAATATGAGCACACGATATTCCATCCAACCACCCTCTTTATTGATTTACTAATAAAAAATTGTTTACAATCGATCTCAACTATCGTTACAAACAATTACAACTTGAACCAATTACCTTATTGATAAATAGGTAGAGAATATCTAATGGCTAAATAATTTGAAGGAGAACACTCAATTTGGAATAGCTAGAATGATCACTCTTGGTGGCTCTCAGCCACACCTAGGTGGCTCTCACCCACACCTAATGAAGATGTTAGCTAAACCTTTTTATAGAGAGACTAGCTTTATGTCCAGGAAAACTTGGCATTCAAATTATCTTCATATATGTTATAAAACTATTTGGATAAGCACCAAATATCCTTGTAATAAATGTCCATAAATATCTCTCCATAAAATCTAGTACCAAATCCCTTCATCAAATCTAGCACCAAATCTCTTCTCAAATCTAGCGCCAAATCTCTCCATAAAATCTAGCAACAAATCTCTCCATAAAATATGTAAGATTATTTGTTGCCCAAAATTGTGATTTGCGTATCACCAATTTCAACACTCCACCTTGATACCAAATCACAACATCTCCTCCACTCAAACAATAGCCCCTTAGCTTTCACTTTCAACCTCTTCTTTCTCAATTAATATCATCTCGATTTTAACGGCTACGAGATAAAACCATCATGTCTTCTCTTCAAGTCCAGGCTCAATTGACTTACAGGCTCAATCACACCTTCTTGATTTCATCAGGCCACAAGATTACCTAATTGATTTATAGGCTCAATCACACCTCCTCTTTATCGATATACACCTACCACTTGATCCCTCTTCATCTACATGGATCCCTCGAGAATTATCAACGTGAAGACAACAATCGATAACATGATCCTTAACGGATCCTCAGCAGTGATCAAAACCTACCTCTCCACCTTGCTGCGGAATAGGTTTTTCATTCCAAATTCTCAAAATCTCCTACTCCACTATAGCCATCTATGAAAGCAACATCATCTCCGACATCTACAATCTTCAATCCAAAATCACTCCAAGCTATGCGATGAACTGGGCTCTGATACCAAATTGTTAGGGTTTTGTGCGCAGCGGAAGCTTGACAAAACACCAAGAAAAATAGGATCTTTTTCACCCAATCACTTGAAGATGAATTTGATTGAAAAATAAAAAAACAACACAAATAATATCGGAAATATGAGCACATGATATTCCACCCAACCACCCTCTTTATTGATTCACTAATAAAAAATTGTTTATAATCGATCTCAACTATCGTTACAAACAATTACAACTTGAACCAATAACCTTATTGAGAAATAGGTAGAGAATATCTAATGGCTAAATAATTTGAAGGAGAACACTCAATTTGGAATAGCTAGAATGATCACTCTTGGTGGCTCTCAGCCACACCTTGATGGCTCTCACCCACACCTAATGAAGATGTTAGCTAGCCCTTTTTATAGAGAGAATTGTTTCATGTCCAAGAAAACTTGGCATCCAAATTATCTTCATATATGTTATAAAACTATTTGGATAAGCACCAAATATCCTTGTAATATGTCCACAAATATAACAACCAATATCTCTCCATAAAATCTAGCACCAAATATCTTCATCAAATCTAGCACCAATTCTCTTCTCAAATCTAGCGCCAAATCTCTCCATAAAATCTAGCAACAAATCTCTCCATAAAATATGTAAGATTATTTATTGCTCAAAATTGTGATTTGCGTATCACCAATTTCAACAACCATCACCACTGGCGATGAATACTCACTCATACTAGGTCTGATCAGCCCAGCTTCTAACATCTCTCTGACCAGTTTTTCTAATTCATTCTTAATATGATAAGAATGCCTATATGGTCGTAGACATACAAGTTTTGATTCAGGGATGAGTGGTATTTTGTGGTAACATTCACGCGATGGGGGAAGGCAATTGCTGGGTTGACTAACAGTAGGATATTTCTGTAGTAATTGTTGAATTTCCGATGGTATTGCTTGGTTTTCCTGAACTGGTTTACCCTGTAATTCCCTTGAACATAATAAGAGAGTTACCTGACAATGCAAACTTTCCTTCATTATGCTTCGACTGTCAATCACCTTGTTTTTATTTTCAATACCCTGCCACACATAATCAATTTCCTTCCAACGAAATTTGATTTGCAATTTTGAGAAGTTGAAAGATATTTCTCCAAGCTCTTTCATCCACTGTGCACCGAGTACCATTTGACAACCTTCTAATGGCACAATTAACAGATCCACTGGCATTGAACAACCCTGACACTTGAATGTAACCCCCTTGCATAAACCCTTACCTTGTATTTTTTTTACCTCATTGGCTACTTGCACTACATACTCAGCCGTTTCTTGTATGTGCAGATTCAGTTTTTTGGCCAGTTCTGTGTTGAGAAAACTGTGGGTTGAACCGGAGTCGATGAGTACTTCTACCAACTGATTGTTGATGTATCCCCTAACACGAATTGTAGACATGATAGGGATGCTACACATGGCACTTAAAGTTATAACATAGGACTGTTCTTCATTTTCTTTCCGTTTGCGGATGTAGTTTGAACTATTGTATCAGCATCTTGGTCATTTTATTCTTCGAAATCATCAATTTATTCATGACCTTCATTTCCATCGTCGTTATGTAGAGACATCACTCCCTCTATTATGTAGATGTGCTTGGTTTTGCATTCATGGTCGGGGTGCCATTTTCATTACATCCAAAGCACAAGTTCTTTCTTCTTCTCCCCAGTATTTCTTGAGGAGTGAGTAGGGCTGTATATCGGACAGGACAGTCCGTTGTCCGGCTCGGTCCGAAGCTATAAGGTGTCCAGTCCGTGTCCGTCTGATTCTCTTATAGGACAGAGCTTGGACACACTAGTGTTCGGTCCGATCTAAAATGTTTGATGTTTTTCTATTATCCAAGGCTATATCGGACAGGACAGTCCGTTGTCCGGCTCCGTCCGAGGCTATATGATGTCCGGTCCGTGTTCGTCTGAATTCTTATGGGACAGAGCTTGGACACACCTCCGTTCAGTCCGGTCCGACCCGTTTACACCCCTAGGAGTGAGGCCTTTCTTTTTTGCATTTATATCTTTGTTGGTTACCTCTTTTTTAACATTTCCTTTCACAACAGTGTTCTTGAAAGATTTGCTCGCCTTGGCTTTCTTTTTATTCAATATTTTACATTCAAACACCTTTGCTAAACTCACGGCTTGCTTGAAATCAATAGGGTGTAATGCCAATACATCAAACTTAATCTCGTCTTTAAGCCTATCAACGAACTTTTCTAGCGTAAATTGATCGGAAAGTGCATCACACATGCCTGTAAATGCTCATATTGTGTTAAATAGGCCGCAACAGTAGAGGTTTGTTTAAGGTTGGAAATGGCACTGTATGTTTTCAGAAATTCCTCAGGAGCAAACCTAATTAATATTTCATCTTTAAAAACCCTCCAATTTTCATAGTCTTTAACTTTCTTAACGAGCTAACTATACCATTTCCTAGCATCTTCACGTAAACGGAATGAACTCGTGGGTACAAATTCATTTTCAGGAGTATGATGATATTTAAACAAATGTTCGACTTGATTAATTCATTCAACAACCTCACTGTCCCCATTATATGTCGGAAAATCCAGTTTTATCACTGTGCTTTGGAGCAGTTTTGGGGGATTTTGAGAATTTATGGGAACAACCTGTGCATTCATATTATTATTATTTGCAGATGTATGTTCAGAGTATACCTGATTAGGAACTGCAGTAGACGATGATTCTTGAATTTGTCTTGCTTGATTCCGCTGAGCAGGAGGAATATATGGAGCTTTAGGATTTACCGCTTGATATTTAAATCTCTGAATTATTTAGGGGCTGCTCTTTGGTCCTTAACGGACCATTTCTTCTACGGACGCGTCCGTTCAGAAATGGTCCATTAAGGACCGTTAGGCCAACGGCTCGAATTGGAGTCGTTGGGTACCAACGCGTCGGACGCGTCTGTACCCAATGGCTCCAATTCGACCCGTTGGGCACCAACCCCTCCTCTTCTATAAAATCCCACCCTCCTCCATTCCTTCTTCTACCCCAAAATCATCTTCTACTTCTCTAAACACTACAGATAGTTGCAGATCCCAACAAGGCAGATATATTCAATCTCTTAAACGATGACGATGCAATACCATGGATGACATTTGAGACAAAGAGCAATCAACTTTCTGCTCACTACAAGTACTTTCTGATCAAGAACGAACCAAGCAACGATTAGGAATCATACTATTATTTCTGTTTTGTATTTCTACAGTAAATCACTTTCTGTACTGTTTTTATGTAATGAACCGTTATGTTTTGTTAACTGTGTTATTCTGCAATAATTATAATGTTATGTTTAATCGGTAATTAGTTAAATTACAAAATATAAATAAAATACTCCGCTTAAACAGCCAAACGCATGATCCGCTAACTACCATTCTCCGCTATAATTCTCTGCTTCCGCTTGCAAAGAACACACCCTTAGCAATGTTATTCAAAGTTTCTTGCATTGTATCCATCCTAGAGAAGACTTCATGAATTGATTCTTGCGACTCGCGGATATTCAAAGCCGTTTGTGCGTTAATTAGGTCTTTCCTGGAATCATTACGTGGAAATTCATCGTCGACGTCGCCAGTTTTGTCATCTCGATCCTCATCTAGGTTTTCATGTAGATTCGAATCATCTGGCACCGATACCAATGTGTTAGGCCCCGACTTCTTTGTTTGACTTCTGGTGATCATTAGATCCAAATTGGACATTTTCACCATAGAATTGCACAAAAAAAATATGTAGAAGAGATGAGAGATCTGAAAACCGTAATAACAATGAACGAGAAATGACGAGAAACTTATTTCTTTATTTCAGCAAATGTTTGACTAATTTGACAGCTTGAAAATTTGTGAGAGAAAAACTTCCCAAACAAACTCAACAACCACTTCACTGTAAATGTGTAATACAACCCATATTTATACAAAATACTTACAATTGGGCTGAGATTATTGGGCCTAAAACTTACTTAAAACATATGCAGACTTATTAAACTGTGATAACCTGTGTAAATGCATCGTCTGATTCTCTGGCTTGATCAACGACCAGTTATCATGTCTTCAACCATGGGATCTTCCACCATCTCACCAGATTGACAGTTGATCGAGGAGACTAACGTTACTGGCTGGGCTTGTTACAAGTATTTGGAAGTAAAGTGTTTGATGATTTTTCCTGCAATCATTTCTTTTACACAAACAATCCCATTCATTAACCTCGACTCTGCTCTTCTCTTTAGTTTAATGGCCAACTGATGGGTGGACATTACATCTCCTTCATGTCAATCCATTCCATGAATTATTTTTCCCCGATTGCCGATTTGATTTAGGGGACAAAATTTCAGTTTTGGAGATATGTAATTGGCTGGAACGGTTCAGAGTAAAATTTTGGGGTTTAGCTTATAATTTCAGTAATTTTATATTCATTTTATTTTACTGATAAGTACGGGTGGCCCAGGTCGAATTGATGCGGTTTGGAGGTCAAACTACTTCCGCACCGCATTAAACGGTTGATCAAAAAATATAATCTATTATACTGCTTGTTTAAATGATCGGCTTCGATTCGGTTTTAATATAATGTGATGCTAAGAGCATCCCAATTTCCTCTTTTTAATACCACAACTAAAAAATTAAAACATAATAAATTTTCTATACTTTCTAATACCACATTGATCTCTTTCTAATCTCTCACTCGACCATTGGTTGTCGAAATAATCACGTATTCAACTCTAATCTAAAACTCTAATTCGTTCGTTTCTTTACCGCCAATGCTTTTCACGACTTTAAAAATTCAACTTCACTTCTTCTTCTATTTTGCTAAATTCGATCTTTACTCCCAACTTTTTTATTTGCAACCACTTACTCCTGTAGTAGCGTAGAATTCGATGCAGAAAAGATGGATGAACACGTCGAAAACAAAAATCATGACAGTCTAGGGTTTTTGATAGAGAAAGAATGGACGAATTGAAGTTAGAGGGTGAAATATGTATAAACGGTGGCAGCCCCTATTTTTTAATGTGTGGTATTAGGAAGAATGGAAGGGTATTTTTGTGGTATTTTTTAGTTGTGGTAATGGAAGAGGAAGGGTGCCCTTAGCACCACACTTAATATATTACGTTTCAGTTTTGGTTCGGTCTGCTTTGAACCCATATTAAATATGAAATAAGATAATTTTTTCCAATAACAATCAATTTGCAACTATGTCATGCAGTGTAACCTAAAGGGTAAAGCATACAATGTTATCAAAAATTGAAAGATTGGTTTCTAACTATATAAATACTTCAATTTTACATTTAATGACTAGTGAGATTGTTTTAATACATTGACCAAACATCAATTTTAATCAATGCATAAACATTAAATAAGATAACTCAAATAAGATTATAACTCGGCATATATCCAAAAAAAGATATAGAAACTGTTATACAAAAACTATAACTTTCTTCTTTGTGATAACGATTATTATTATTATAACAACATAGATATAGATTGTTAAAATCAATAATTAGATAGGAATTAGCTATATTTTTATCATAAGATTGTTAGTGCAACTATTCGGTTCGGTCCGGTTTAATTCGGTTGGGTCAACAACTGAAACTGCAAACGGACTATATCGTTCCGAGTCGGTCCGGTTTGGAGTATCTACTTTTAAGAGAAGATTCAGTCCAGTTTTCCGCACCACTTTTACGGTTCGGTGCGGGAGATTTCCGTATGGCGGTGCGGTTTATGCTCACCACTACTTTTAAGCATATTGAATTGTAAATCCATTCCACGCTTAATTTAAACTAACTTATATTTCCATTTTGTAAATTATATTCCAATAATTGGTTTTTTATTAATAAAATATTTGTTCATTTTTATTTTATTTTTCATCGTATCAACGTAAAGTAATTTTATTTTCAATTGTTTCAATCATTTAAAACATAACAAATTTCAAGTTTATTCATTTAACGTAAAGTTAGTTTTTATTTTATTGTTATCTCTTCATCTTAATGTAAAGTTTATTTTTTTTATTATTATTCATCTTAATTTTCTTAGTTAAATGTCAATGCATCCTTTATTAGTTCTTGTATTTATATATATATATACTAGAATAATGTAAATACAAAAATATTTTAAATAAATTAAGTCGCCATAATTTTCAATATTTTTCCTTAGATCTAAAATCTATTATGTTATGGAAGATATTTTTTCCAAACTACAATGTTAAATATGATGACCCTTCATGTTTTAAAACTATTATAAAATATGATTAGTTAAAAATAATAATATAAATCTGTAATAAAATGTGTATAACATGGTTAATTTGAAAATCTGAACAAACTATGTTTGTTTTGCTTTAGTTAAAAGCTGATAATGCAATATGCTCATGTTATTAAAATTCAACACTACAAAATTGGAAATAAATATGAACCTCGTTTTTACCATTCTCTTGATGAGATGAACAGTAAAACAAGATTGATAACATATTACACTAGCAATTTAGATGCAAAAATCTCATTACTTTATCATTTGATATTTAATCCCAAGTTGTGTATGTGTGTATATAATATATAATAGAATGAATTTACTTACATGTTTATTCATGTACATGTATCAAAATTTATAAGTAAACCAACTTCAGACAGTAAGGATCATGCCAAATAATATTACCAATTTACCAGTGCAATATATAATTGAACTAAATAATTTTGATTACTATATATATATATACACATATACATATATATATATATATATATATATTGTAACAACCCGTATTTTTGAATAACATGTTATAACATAAATGGAGGCAGAATTAAATTGTAAAATCTGAATCAAGGGAAACGGGCTGTGCCATTGCGTTCGTCTCGGAAAAATACGCGAAATAGAGTCCGAGTTTTCGAAAATCGGAGTCCGTATGACCAAGATATGGCCTCGCGAAGTTTCACGAAAAATTCACAAATTAAAGTATACTTAATTAAGTGAAATGGGTTGCGCAGAGAAATATATATATATATATATATTGATATATATATATATATATATTGATATATATATATATATATAATTGAAAATTAAATAAATAAATATGCAAAAATGTTCAAAACAGCGAATTGGGAGAGGGGAATAACCGAACCGGCCGATTTTTGAGGTCGACCCAAGCCCGCTGGGTCGACTAGGGGTTAATCCAGGGTGTTTGGCTGTCAACCCGTGGGCCGATTCGCTCAAATGCAGATTTTGCATTTGAATGGTTCTCATGGTTCAGCTTTAATCTAAAGGCCCTAGATGGTTCCTACACTTGACTTCTTCCCCAAGACATGCTTTGATGGCTTGGATTGAATCTAGGGTTAATACTATGGCTAATATTACCCTAATCTTCTATAAAAAGGACCTAACACCTAGCCTAAATCATCATTATTCATTCCTACAACTAAACTATGTCAAAATTATTCCTCTCATGGCCTCCACTCTCATGCTAAAATTCCTAAGTTTATTTCTATAAGAGATTTTGAGTGCATACAAGTATTTTCAAGCTTGTATGAGTGTTCTTAGTTTGCATTCAAGTCAAGTTGCAACATTTCTATTACAAAGCAAGGGTTTTTATTGATTTGGCTCAAGGGTTTTCATTTGGAGCTTGCATATTTGGGTTTTTGGTGCTTGCATAAGGGCTTCGTCTCAATCTTTATAATAAATAATTATTTGTGTCTTCATAGCATTGTAAGCCCTTTTCTACTTTCTTTTTATTGAACTCTAAAGTTAAATGAATGATGCAAGTTTGGGGTTGATCATTATGATATGCAAGTTTGGTTGATCATTATATGCAAGTTTGGTTGATCATTATATGCAAGTTTGGTTGATCACTATATGCAAGTTTGGTTGATCATTATATGCAAGTTTGGTTGATCATTATGCAAGTTATGTATGACACGTGTTATCATGTTATGCAAGTTTGGGTTGATCATTATACACATGTTATCATGTTATGCAAGTTAAACTTGAGTTTATGGCCTTAAAACTTCAAGATTTATGTCACTACGCCATAGATGGCCTACGCCAACCCCATAGAAATGACGCAGTAGGTGCCAAATAGTGTTGCTGCAGGCAAAAAATGATCTGTGACAACACTTTTTTGGGGTTGCCTTTTGCCGCGTTGCCTTAGAGTCAAAGGCAACACATTTTCGATCCTAAGGCAACATCAGCACAGTTGTTCCGCATGTACTAAATTTACAAAAATGTGGGACCCACTATAATCTGTGACCCGTGTTTACGGAATCGCCACGAAAATCTGTAGCCCGGGTCCACGAAATCCAGTTGTGGGGCCCACATGCATAAATTTATAGCAACAATTTTGCCACCCAATGGCAACACTATATCATAGCTATGGCAACATTTAACATCACATACTGCAACATTATATCATATATATGGCAACATAACATCAAACTGAAATTTACAAAGAACTTTTTATTTCAAATTAACCAGGGAACACTAGTACGTTGTCAACTACAAAATAACAAAACGTAGCCACTAAGTTCAATTTTACAAACATTTCAAAAACAAACACACAGCAAGTCCTAAATTCATGTTTACATAAAACTAAAACAGTTTCAAAATATAGCACAAGCCTTCAATGCGTTCAATGCCTCTACTGCATCGTACCTCTAGTGCCTTCATTAACAAAAGTTCTTGAAAATCCTCATCACTGCCTCCTTCACCTGCATACATAAGTTGCATTTCAGCACAAAATAAGAGGTATGCATGCCTGAATTGCATTTCAGCACAAAGTATGGTCATAGTATAACTGAGTTTCCTTTCAGCACAAACTGAGTTTCATAACTGAATTCCATTTGCATCAGTATAACATAGTATACTGATCTAAACAATGTGTATAAAAGTGTACTGATCTAAACAATGTGTGAGTTACATAACTGATCTAAACAATGTGGATACAAGTGTACTGATCTAAAACATAACTGAGTGACATAACTGATCAATGTGTATACAAGTGTATACTGATCTAAACAATGTGTATACAAGTGCATACTAATCTGCAATGTGGCAAAAATTATCACTAATCTACAATGTGGCAAAACTTAAAATTATACCTGAAAACTGCCCATGCATGCTATTTCATGTTACTTCACTGCTCTACACTGCCATAACAACACACAAAAGAACTCCAAACATGATCCAAGATATAGCTAAAGCTTTTGCAAAGAATTTTTCTCCTGTCTCGTGTTTTCCACAGTCAATGCGCATTAGGGCCAACTCTTCCTTCAAATCTGCCACCAATTCATCGGCTTTTACCCTCTTTTGCTTTTGCTTCTGCAGCTTTTCTTCAATTGTCTTCTTTTCCATGAGCAATTGCAATATAGTCTTTTCTTTTTCCATCAATTTAACACTAGTATCATCCAATTCAGAATTGTTGTTGATTTCGTACACTTCGTCATGCCACATAAAATACCCGCAATCGCCAATCTGCACATACATTAAATTCTCGAGTAAAATCCTCAACAAAAAAAAAACCTAATTTATACTTACCGGCCACATGGAGCAACCAAAAAATTTCTTCCCCGCATTCGACCCCACCTTTACAGTCCTCAACTTTGCTGGGATATTGTGGTGGCAGTTCTTTCTCGCAGCCGCTGTTGACGAATTTGAAGTTGAAATTGATGTCCGCATCATGCAATATTCAGTGATATCCGCAGTCCTGAAACATCAATTACATTCCTGAAACATCAACATAAAACAAATTTGTGACTGACGTGTACTCTTATAAGTACCAACAAAGATTGCATAAATGTGGATATGATAAATGCACTGTGTACTATATGACATCTAACAAGGCTAAATAAACAAACACTTACGATTAAGGGCCTTGGGAGCGAAAGTGCCTCTCTGAATTTGGCATTGTCCCATAGTGCCCGGTGGAACATTATCCGGCGAACTTTTGTGCTCAAAAGCATTGTCACATTCTACCTCCATTCCCCGGACAATGTTCCACCAGGCAGTATGGTGGACAACAAAATCTAACACCCAAAGAATTACGATTTCTACTTGTGCTCACAAGGTGGAATGATAGGCACAACCCAAAGAAGTACTTTTGTGAAACAACATATTTAACGATGTAGGTTTAAGGAAAAAAAGACTTAAATGGCTAGTGAATCCCTTCATGTTAAGCCTAAAACAGATTAGCCTAAAAAATGAATGTACAGACTGACGAAGTACAACACTATGGATCATCGAAAAAAGGTAAGTTAAGATCAAAAAATTCGTTTACAGTACCTTAGGGTAATGAAAGTAGATCAACAGCGAAGCAATTTCATGCAAAATCGGATCTTTATTTGGTAGCGAACAACGTAATTAGTGGTTGCCTCGTCGAATTTTGCTGCAGTGATAACTAAAATGATAGGAGAAGGAAGAAGAGGTTTTTTTTGAGAGGAAGGCGAATTTAGGGAAGAAGAAGGGCAACAAGAATTGGGATTCCCTGCGATATGAATTGGGATTTTAGTTTAGGGTTCGAACGATTTAGGGTTGAAAGTGGAAAAGTGAAAACAACGATAATTATTTTATTATTTTTTAGCGGTAAAATGAAAATTTAGGGAAAGATAGTTCGGTCAATTTTCTCAAGTGAAGACAACGCGAATTATTTTACAGCGGGAAAATGAAAATTTGGGTAAAAGATCGCTGATGTGGTGAAGGAAATTAGATTGATGTGGATCTCTAATCTGGACCGTTGGATATTGTTGACGCGGATTACTAATTTTATTCACATGGCTACTGCAACACATGTTGATATCTATGGTAACACATTGAAACGTGCGTTGCAATAGACAAAAAACATCATAGCAATGGCAACATTGTAGCTAGCAACACCATGGGTTTTCGTTGCGATAGGTCATCTATGGCGTAGTGTGTTAAAGGTTGCATTTTGGAAACATGAAAGTTATCATATCCCTTATGATAACTTGCATGTGAGCCTAAATGCGAACTTCTAGCAACTTCTACATGTTATTTATCACCATGTATCACTCATATGCTAAGTTTGGTTTTATGCATGCTTTTGAAGCCTAATAATGCAATATGCAAGTATATGAACATATGTACATTTCATATGCCACCATGATAAACTTGTGGCTTCAATACCTTTATGTCATGATTATGCTAAGTTCCCCATTTTATCCTTTATGCGTTGTTGCGATTATGTAAACGATGGGATTACGTTGGGGTTGGGTAACATTATGACATAAACATGGTTTTTATAACATAACGTGATATGTTAACTTGTAATTATGTTTTGGAAACATAATGGACATGACACTTAGCAAATATGAGTGTGGCCAACTCGAGGTTGGGTTGAGTTTGTAGCATAAATCTACCCGGACCCGCCCGACTTAACTAGTGGCTACAAACAATAGGACCCAATGTGAGAAGTTGGTCATGTTGTGCTCGAACCCGAGGTTAGACCTAGTTGTGGTATAAAGCTACCCGGACCCGCCCGGCTTAACTTGTAATCACAACAAAGTCTAATGTGAGAGGTTAAAGCGCATTAAGTTAATTAATGCCTCCTGATTAGGGTTAAGTCATGGTCCACTTAATACTTAACCAATTTAGGCTTGATGGATTAATCGAGGTTAAGTCAGGAGCCTTGGGTACTCTTAACCAATTTAATCCACGTGTGGATCGGGTTAACCACATTTAACCCGTTAAGAAACCCTAGTTGTGTGGTCCTTTTCAGCAGTAACCTTCTAGGTAGTATCATAAGACCCTAGGACTAGGCTAG
Organism: Allium sativum; assembly: GCA_030737875.1. Lineage (NCBI taxonomy): Eukaryota > Viridiplantae > Streptophyta > Magnoliopsida > Asparagales > Amaryllidaceae > Allium > Allium sativum. Next base: position 577,044,098 of record CM060915.1, on the reverse strand, counting down.
GGTAGGGCACGATTACTGGGCTGATTGTAAGAGACCAAAAGAGATGGCTGAATGATGCCCCGTTTGTTCAGGCGGACCATGGTCGTGCACATCAAGTCCGGAGTTGAACACGGGCACCGGTAGGTTTGGACTATGCATCCTGTAATGGTGTCAGAGGGTTACACCATAGGGCCTGATACACCCTAGGGTGGACCCTGCACAGTCAACTACATTACATGATTAGGTCGTATGACACCGACACTTGACGAGTTAGGCTTATAGGGAGCCGATCGACTAGACTGTGTAGTTGGACCTTGATTTAGGTCACCTCATTATATTGGGCCAAGCTTGGGCCAAGGGATCAATTCTTGTTTTTACTTGACATGTTAGAATGCTAGTACACCCGTGGTGCAAAGCTTAACCTTAATTATGCGATGACACCTTTATCTATCTTGTTAGTTAATCATCATGCCAGTATGTTGTTATCCTTATGTTCATCTCGGCTTCTCATGCCAGTTAACTTTACTAGTTCATAGACAGATAGTAGTAGGGCTTACCAGTCTTTTTGACTGACTTGTTTTCTTTCGCCTCTTGTCTTCCGTTTCCCCCCTTAGGTCCTCAGGGTGGGAACATTGGAGCTTAGCTTGGATCTTTCTAGCTTGCTTACTGGATTTGCTCATGTACGGGTTTGGACATTGAGCTAGCTATGGTTTATCACTTCACTTTGGGGATAATACTTTATGTATTTCAGTTTTTCAGTTTATGCTTTTATCTAGACTATTGTTTGTTGGAAAATAATGACTAAGTACTTTATTGTAACTTAACTATGGTTTTGGAAATGCAAGTTTTATCCGCTGCTTTACTACTCTGTTTTACTTATATGTTCTGTCTTGTGATATCTGCGTGCATGTTTACCTTGTCTAAACACCCCTCCAAAGCTAGTGTCCTTGCAAGAGTGGCATTGGCGGAGGTGGGGTGTTACATTTGGTATCAGAGCATAAGATTTACAAGATTTGAGCAAAAGTGTTTTTAAAACATACCTTTTGAAAAACTATTTTCAAAACCAATTAAGTATTTTCCAAGAAGAGTCTAGTTATTTTAAAAAGGCTATTCCCCAAAAGCCATAACACTATCCTTCGTTTCTTCGTTCTGAATCTATCTTTTTCTTCGTTTTAGTATGGCCGATCGCTTTAACATCCCGGAAGGCGTGCAAGTACCAGTCTGGTTCCGGAGATTTATGGAGGCAAGGGCGAATGAAGCCGGCCCCGCGAACATTCCTTCTCCTCTCCCCGTCACTAACATTTCTCCCCCTCCCGTAGCTGAGGTTCCTCCTCCTCCTCAGCATCCGCAAGAGGATTTCGCAAAGCTTTGCAAAGACTTTAAGGCGATGGGTTGCAAGAATTTTGTCGGAACGGAGACTTCTGTGGAGGCAAGAAACTGGTTAAAGGAAACTGAAGACCTCTTTGCTATCTTTGATGTGGAAGATCGTAAGAAAGTTCTGTTGGCGGTATGGCTATTGAAAGGGGAAGCTGCTTATTGGTGGGTATTCACCACCACTGCTAGACCAATTGAGACTTGGGATGACTTTAGGAGAAGGTTTAGACTAAAGTTCCTATCATCGACAGAAGAGAATCTTCAGATGGAGAGGTTCCTATCTCTAAAGCAAGGGGACATGACAGTTAGGGAATACGTGGATAAGTTTAATCAACTTGCTCAGTTCGGTCTAGAATGGGTTAACACCGCTCGGAAGAAGGCCCTATGCTTTGCTCTAGGATTGAATGAGCCATTGCGTGGTTTGGCCATATCTCATATACCCCTGGGGGCGACCTTCGAAAATTTGGTGAATATGGCCCTACTTCAAGAGGAAGATAAGAGTGGCAAGAAGGAGGTCAAGGCAAATGAGTCCCAAGGCAAGAAGGAAGATACCGAGAAAAGAGATAAGAACAACAACAAGGCAAGAAAGACAAGAAAGTGCAACTTCTGTAGGATCACTGGGCACATAGCCAAGGATTGCAGGAAGAAGAAGAGGAAGTTAGGCAAGTGTTTTCATTGCGGAGAATCTGGACATTTTAGCAAGGATTGTCCCAAGAAGCAAGGGCAAGGACAAACTCGGCAAGTAAGACCCTCTGGAGGGCAATTGCAGGCTCTCCTCGCTCTTCCAGCTTTTGATCGAGGTAGAGTTTTTATAGAAATTCACGTTTACATTTCTGATTTTCCTGTTCGCACCTTATTTGATTCCGGCGCATCGCATAGTTTTATCTCTTCTGATATTGTTGAAAGTTTGCACCTAAGTACTAGCTTAGTTGAGGATCCCGTTTGTGTTTCAAATCCAATTGGGGGTTCCGCCCATCTACCCGTGATTTCTGTGGATTTGAAAATCTCTATCTTGAACATAGAATTCATGTGTAATGTTTAGGTTCTCGGGTTTATGGGATACGGGTTGATTTTGGGTGTGGATTGGTTGTCCAGTTATGGAGCCGTTCTTGACTGTGAGCATAGGGTGGTGAGGCTCATGACTCGCCTCGGTAATACCCTAGAAATTTCTTGTAACCCTAGAGGTCCCGTCATGTTATGCTATCTTGAATCTCTCGACTCGTCCATCGATGATCTGCAATCTGTAAGGGTGGTCCGAGACTATCCCGATGTCTTTGAAGAAGTTAAGGGGTTACCCCCTAAACGAGAGATAGATTTCTGCATTTATCTAGTTGATAATGCCAAGCCAGTATCATTGCCCGTTAGGCACATGGCCCCTCGTGAAAGAAGGGAGCTCAGTAAGCAAATCAAGGAGTTGCTTGAGAAGAATTTTATTAGGCGAAGCATTTCTGAATGGGGTGCTCCGGTGGTATTCGCTACTAAGGCGGATGGTTCGCTTCGTCTATGTGTTGATTATCGAGAGTTGAACAAGCTGACAAAGAAGAATAGGCACCCGTTACCGAGGATTGATGATCTCTTTGACCAGCTTGTAGGTGCTTCTGTTTTCTCTTAGCTCGATCTAGCCACCGGATTCCATCAGCTTAGAGTAGCTAAGGATAGCATTGATAAAAATGCGTTTAGGACTCTGGATGGATTCTTTGAATGGCTTGTCATGCCATTCGGATTGACTAATGCACCCGCCTACTTCGTAGATTTGATGAGTAGGGTGTTCAGGGAGTTCCTTAACAAGTTTGTTGTTATCTTCGTGGTTGATATTCTGATCTTCTCAAAGGATGAGGAAGAGCATGCTAGGCATCTCAAGGAAGTGATGAATACGCTTAGAGCGCATCTGTTGAAAGCCAAGTTCTCCAAATGTCATTTCTGGAGAAGGGAAGTTCGGTTTCTTGGACATATAGTTTCTAAGCAAGGCATAGCGGTGGATCCAGCGAAAGTGGTTGTGGAAGACTCCTAGGAGTGCAACCGAAGTAAGAAGCTTTCTCGGTTTGGCGGGCTACTATAGGAAGTTCATCAGGGACTTCGCTAAGATTTCAGCCCCTCTTACTAAGTTGACAAAGAAGAACTTAGTCTTTGCATGGGACTTGGAGTGTGAGCTTGCTTTTCAAAGGCTCAAGAGAGCCCTTACCTCAGCTCCAGTTTGGCAACGTGGATTGGCACTATTTTCAAGAGATAGTTTTCTGCGTGGGATACCGTATAATATGTAAATGAGATCCAAGATTCACTAACGAATCTTGGAAAGCTTGCACGAAACCATGAGCACGCAGTTATGTTTAAGCCAAGTATTTTAGGCAAAGAATAAGTGGAAGTGGAACGAGAGGCAACGGTGAAATGAGTTCTAACTCATATTTTGGGAATAAGAATTAAGAACTACGGAATTGCGAAGTTAAAAGACGGTCAGGGCACGATGGGATTAAGCACAAGAAAATGAGGCTTAGAAGATCGAAGACTAGATACGTGCATTTAATCTCTTTCTAAGAGTATATCCTTGATCCCTATTGTTCCGTAGAGCCTACTCGCATGCTATCTTTTAAGTATATCCTCTCGGCCCTATCCTCAATCTTAGATCTGTTGCAAACCCCCTAAGGAGTATGACTAGCCTATTTGTGATATATGGTTGGGGTGAGGAAGTTCGTCACCAAACTATTTGGGCTTTATGGGATATGGGTAATAATTGATAGACTTACGAAGAGAACCCATTTTTCCGGTGAAAAGCAAGAGGACCGTATCATGGCTAGCATCTGTTTATCTTCGAGAGATAGTATGGTTGCATGGAGTTCCTTCTAGCATAGTTAGCGATCGTGACCCAATTTTCACCAGCCAGTTCTGGAATAGTTTGCAAGAAGCGATGGGTACGCGATTGAATTTGAGTACAGCCTATCACCCCCAGACGGATGGCCAAGCCGAAAGGGTGAATAGAGTGCTAGAAGATCTTTTGAGGTTTTGTGTTCTCGACTTCGGTGGTACTTGGGAAGATCACCTTCCTCTTGTAGAGTTTGCTTATAATAATAACCATCAAGCCAGCATAGGGATGGCACCATTTGAAGCTTTGTATGGGAGGCCGTGTAGGTCACCATCTTGTTGGTGGGAGACAACAGATAGGCTTATACTTGGGCCTGATATGATACGAGACACCTCTGAGAAAATTGAATTGGTGAGAAGACGGATAAAAGCGGCTCAAGATAGACAGAAATCCTATGCTGACAAGCGAAGGGTAGATTTGGAATTCGAAGTGGGAGACATGGTTTTCGTGAAGGTTTCTACTTTGCGTAATGTGGTACGTTTTGGAGCAGTTGGGAAGCTGGCACCAAGGTTCGTAGGACCCTTCCCTATCATAGAGAGAATTGGAAAGATGGCCTATAAGGTGGAATTGCCCGAGAAGCTAGCCGGAGTGCATAATATCTTTCATGTCTTGCATCTCCGAAAGTGCCTGCATGAGTCCGCTGAGGTGGTTGAACCAAGCATTCTTGAAGACATTGAGGTAGAGAAAGAAGCAACCTTGAGAAGAGCTCCGATTTGTATCTTGGGAACAGAGATCAAGAAACTAAGGAATCGAGTGTCAAATTGGTGAAAGTTCAGTGGGGTGAAGCCGACGAAGATGCAACTTGGGAAACCGAGGAGAAGATGCGTGGGCTTTATCCATTTCTCTTTGAGGATACATTTTCAATCTCTTTTCCTAGATTGGTATATCTTCCCTTGCTATCCATGCTTATCTAGTTTATCTTGTTTCGTAAATCTTGTCATGAGAACCTTAGGTAGAAACCCTTTGGATGAAACATGTATTTGAAACATGTTATGCTTGATGATTGCAAGTGGTTGCAAGTGTTTGCACGTGGATACTCGTGGATGCATGATACACATTAGGAACTAAGATCGGCTCACACACTTTCATGTTGCATATGCATGAGTGTTTATGCTTATTCATGGATGAAAACTTGTTATGCTATCACGTGGATATTGCATATGGATGAATGATATGTGCACTCATGTAGAGATTATAAATTATGTTAGGAATTTGCATACATATGGACTCATTTCACTAACATACTTTGCATTAAGGAGGTTTACTGTATCAGTAACCTCCTGATTTTCGCATTAGATAAGTACATATACACACACCTCTGCATATGATCATACAGCATTTAGAACCTTTTAAGGACAATGATTGCTCGTGGATGATGTTTTGAGTAGATGGATGATGGATGGTAGGATACGTTCTTCCTAACTTGGAGATTTCGGGGACGAAATCCTTTAAGGAGGGGAGAATGTAACAACCCGTATTTTTGAATAACATGTTATAACATAAATGAAGACAGAATTAAACTGTAAAATCTGAATCAAGGGAAACGGGCTGTGCCATTGCGTTCGTCTCGGAAAAATACGCGAAATAGAGTCCGAGTTTTCGAAAATCGGAGTCCGTATGACCAAGATATGGCCTCGCGAAGTTTCACGAAAAATTCACAAATTAAAGTATACTTAATTAAGTGAAATGGGTTGCGCAGAGAAATATATATATATATATATATATTGATATATATATATATAATTGAAAATTAAATAAATAAATATGCAAAAATGTTCAAAACAGCGAATTGGGAGAGGGGAATAACCGAACCGGCCGATTTTTGAGGTCGACCCGAGCCCGCTGAGTCGACTAGGGGTTAATCCAGGGTGTTTGGCTGTCAACCCGTGGGCCGATTCGCTCAAATGCAGATTTTGCATTTGAATGGTTCTCATGGTTCAGCTTTAATCTAAAGGCCCTAGATGGTTCCTACACTTGACTTCTTCCCCAAGACATGCTTTGATGGCTTGGATTGAATCTAGGGTTAATCCTATGGCTAATATTACCCTAATCTTCTATAAAAAGGACCTAACACCTAGCCTAAATCATCATTATTCATTCCTACAACTAAACTATGTCAAAATTATTCCTCTCATGGCCTCCACTCTCATGCTAAAATTCCTAAGTTTATTTCTATAAGAGATTTTGAGTGCATACAAGTATTTTCAAGCTTGTATGAGTGTTCTTAGTTTGCATTCAAGTCAAGTTGCAATATTTCTATTACAAAGCAAGGGTTTTTATTGATTTGGCTCAAGGGTTTTCATTTGGAGCTTGCATATTTGGGTTTTTGGTGCTTGCATAAGGGCTTCGTCTCAATCTTTATAATAAATAATTATTTGTGTCTTCATAGCATTGTAAGCCCTTTTCTACTTTCTTTTTATTGAACTCTAAAGTTAAATGAATGATGCAAGTTTGGGGTTGATCATTATGATATGCAAGTTTGGTTGATCATTATATGCAAGTTTGGTTCAAGTTTGGTTGATCATTATATGCAAGTTTGGTTGATCATTATATGCAAGTTTGGTTGATCATTATGCAAGTTATGCATGACACGTGTTATCATGTTATGCAAGTTTGGGTTGATCATTATACACATGTTATCATGTTATGCAAGTTAAACTTGAGTTTATGGCCTTAAAGCTTCAAGCTTTATGTTAAAGGTTGCATTTTGGCAACATGAAAGTTATCATATCCCTTATGATAACTTGCATGTGAGCCTAAATGCGAACTTCTAGCAATTTCTACATGTTATTTATCACCATGTATCACTCATATGCTAAGTTTGGTTTTATGCATGCTTTTGAAGCCTAATAATGCAATATGCAAGTATATGAACATATGTACATTTCATATGCCACCATGATAAACTTGTGTCTTCAATACCTTTATGTCATGATTATGCTAAGTTCCCCATTTTATCCTTTATGCGTTGTTGCGATTATGTAAACGATGGGATTACGTTGGGGTTGGGTAACATTATGACATAAACATGGTTTTTATAACATAACGTGATATGTTAACTTGTAATTATGTTTTGGAAACATAATGGACATGACACTTAGCAAATATGAGTGTGGCCAACTCGAGGTTGGGTTGAGTTTGTAGCATAAATCTACCCGGACCCGCCCGACTTAACTAGTGGCTACAAACAATAGGACCCAATGTGAGAAGTTGGTCATGTTGTGCTCGAACCCGAGGTTAGACCTAGTTGTGGTATAAAGCTACCCGGACCCGCCCGGCTTAACTAGTAACCACAACAAAGTCTAATGTGAGAGGTTAAAGCGCATTAAGTTAATTAATGCCTCCTGATTAGGGTTAAGTCATGGTCCACTTAATACTTAACCAATTTGGGCTTGATGGATTAATCGAGGTTAAGTCAGGAGCCTTGGGTACTCTTAACCAATTTAATCCACGTGTGGATCGGGTTAACCACATTTAACCCGTTAAGAAACCCTAGTTGCGTGGTCCTTTTCAGCAGTAACCTTCTAGGTAGTATCATAAGACCCTAGGACTAGGCTAGGGTGGGGCACGATTACTGGGCTGATTGTAAGAGACCAAAAGAGACGGCTGAATGATGTCCCGGTTGTTCAGGCGGACCATGGTCGTGCACATCAAGTCCGGAGTTGAACACGGGCACCGGTAGGTTTGGACTGTGCATCCTGTAATGGTGTCAGAGGGTTACACCATAGGGCCTGATACACCCTAGGGTGGACCCTGCACAGTCAACTACATTACATGATTAGGCCGTATGACACCGACACTTGACGAGTTAGGCTTATAGGGAGCCGATCGACTAGACTGTGTAGTTGGACCTTGATTTAGGTCACCTCATTATATTGGGCCAAGCTTGGGCCAAGGGATCAATTCTTGTTTTTACTTGACATGTTAGAATGCTAGTACACCCGTGGTGCAAAGCTTAACGTTAATTATGCGATGACACCTTTATCTATCTTGTTAGTTAATCATCATGCCAGTATGTTATTATCCTTATGTTCATCTCGGCTTCTCATGCCAGTTAACTTTACTAGTTTATAGACAGATAGTAGTAGGGCTTACCAGTCTTTTTGACTGACCTGTTTTCTTTCGCCTCTTGTCTTCCGTTTCCCCCCCTCAGGTCCTCAGGGTGGGAACATTGGAGCTTAGCTTGGATCTTTCTAGCTTGCTTACTGGATTTGCTCATGTACGGGTTTGGACATTGAGCTGGCTATGGTTTATCACTTCACTTTGGGGATAATACTTTATTTCAGTTTTTCAGTTTATGCTTTTATCTAGACTATTGTTTGTTGGAAAATAATGACTAAGTACTTTATTGTAACTTAACTATGGTTTTGGAAATGCAAGTTTTATCCGCTGCTTTACTACTCTGTTTTACTTATATGTTCTGTCTTGTGATATCTGCGTGCATGTTTACCTTGTCTAAACACCCCTCCAAAGCTAGTTTCCTTGCAAGAGTGGCATTGGCGGAGGTGGGGTGTTACATATATATTGATAAGAAGACCAATACTTTGTTCATGCATAACACACTATGATATCTTAGAGGTTTAAACCCGTGACTTCTATAAATCGTACCCCTAACCACATGGTTAAAGGTTCTTGACTAATTAGTGAATTGTGATAACCTTTAATATGAATTTAAACTAACTAGGGGCTAAACAACAATTAACTCCCCTTTTTGAAATTACATTAAATGAATCAAATCGATTGCAATTAATTCTCTTTAATGTTAACTAATTGGAGAATTGGTTGGTAGTTATTTAATCCATCTTAACTAATTCCTTTTAGCAACAACATTTCAATAGCGATTTAAGTCCTAACTACGTGTATTTACGGATGTTAATATTCCATAAATGAACAAAATATTTCATTCCTTTCACGATGTTATATTCAAAATATTTTTCAACGCTTGAAATAATGTATTGTACATAATTAATGTATAACAAGCATGCTTGTTGATAATAGTTATTTTACTTGCATATATAACATATGAATTGGCTTAAAATTATATTGGATTGATGTTACTTTATAGAAAAAAAAATATGAGCATTAGTACTAATATTGAGTTAGTGCTACTAACATAATCATACAAAGTGTTTAAAAGTAAATGTTTGTACCACGATATCATATTTGGACCATATTATCATGTGACAAGTTAAAGCGGATGAAGGCTTGTAACGCCCCGCCTCTATACCCACTATTGCCCTTCACAAACCTCATTCTCCGTTATGGTCTGCGACATTTCTCTGAAATGAACCGGGCGATAGTGGGTATAGAGGCGGGGCGTTACAAGGCTAATTACTCGAAAAAAGGAAAACGTGATGAATTATTGAAATAGAGTTGAATTGAAATGAAAACTATACTTGAATGTAGAGTTTAGCATCAAGCAATGTCAATTACTGCAAGAGAGGTTTACAAATGCTTCCATTCGGCTAATTATTAGAAAGAGTTTACATGAAAATGATGGAAATTAGTAATGGATATAACATATCGACATTTTAACTTTTTTATTAATTAAAATCAATATACTTTATATGTAAATAACTCATAGATACCACATTTAGTTCATAGTAAAATTCTTTTATAAATAATTATTTTATTATACAAAATTCCTACATCAACAATTGTTTATTCTTCTGGTGCATATGTGCATGCCTATTTTATAGATATTAATGATAATCTATTCTAGTTACTCTACTTCATTGACTATGTAACTTTTCACATGTAAGATCTCCTAAAATTTTATAAGAAAATAATTAATTAATGACAAGACTAAAAGTGAGAATTTTGTAAATATTATAGTTTTCATATGAAAGTTATACTGTTGCGTTTATGATGATTTTGTAATCATTTAAATTATGTAATTGGAGCTCAACCAGAAAAGTTATTGATTTTTGAAGTTTTCAAATTTAAAATAATTTGAAGTGAATTGAAATTTAAAACTCACTTGGAATTTAAATGTTAAGATTAAAAATTAAATAAACATTCTAATGAAACAATTAAAATACTCCCAATATACTTGGTTAGTCGACCGCCTTCACTATGGCGGTCAATTGCTTACCATCAATTACGTATAAAGAAGTCGGTCGCTGAATAGAGCGATGGCTATGTGACGGCCCGCCCCGCACCAACCGACATTTACTCCAAAAGTGCGTTGTACGCATATCCAGTTAGCGCGGAACGGGTCGCCAGAAGGAAAGGGAAGAAGGAAATGAACATACAAAGAACCTGTAGAATGTCTCACAGCGCATAGAATAAAATATAATAATAACATACTTGACATAAAACAGGAGAGACAGTGCATAAGCTGAAAATCAGAACTAAACATCATAGCAGCGGAAATCCAAAATACAGCTTATTACAACTTTCAAACTATCTCAAAGAAAAAACAAGATAAAGGAGGTACACTACTAATGCTCAAGTAGCGACCACCAACGACACAGAGAGAATGTGTATATATATATAATACGTGGAAGCCTCCTGCCCGCCTCCGAATCAGCTACTCGCGCATCACCAGCTAACCTGTCTCTAGTCTGCTCGTGTGAGCACCCAGAGTAATAAGAGGAGACATAAAACTCTGGGTCAGACATAAAGCCTGGTATGAGCGGTAAGCATCTAAAGTGAACAACAACAGGTAGACTAAAACATACCTGAACCTGGACCTGCAACCAAAGAGTTAGCACTACATACTGCACAACACTCTAAGGTATCATATCAAACAGTGTAAAGATACGGAGGTGGGGGAGGTGTGCATGTCATAATGATGGCAAACAATCAAGCATAGAATCCATCCTCACATCTCTCACTCAGTGCGTAAAGCATACGATATTCACCACTTCGATCACCCAACATACCTTGCTACGATCACTTTGCCCCATGAAGTCATAAATGGCTTCACTGCACTGATAATGTAGCCACAAATCCTTTGCTATGTCCACTTTGCCCCATGGAGTCACAAGAACCCCACTGCACTGGCTCATAGCCATATCAATCCTTACTATGTCCACTTTGCCCCATGGAGTCAGAAGAACCCTACTGCACTGGCTCATAGTCTTACTACGCATCACCTTGCCCCTCGGGTCATAATGACCCTACTGCACTGATAACGTAGTCTAGCTACCATCACTTTGCCCCTCAGGTCATAATGACCCTACTGCACTAATAAGTAGCCCATCATTCTCTTTTAGTGGTGAATCGAAGTTATGAACGTCGACAACTCCTTAGCACACGTCCCGCAGCAAAGCCCAACTCATGAAGTGAACTCATTGGTTCCCCACTGGTTCCGGGATCCTGAGCTCTAACTTCCATTTGGACTACCTTTGCATCTCGGGTTATTGGTCATCACCATCGAATCGGATCAGATCGGCCTTCACATTCTTCATCGGATCGGATCGGCTTAGTTCGGATCGCCAACACCCCCTGCGGATCGAATCGTGTTCCTCCAGCTCGTGGCTCCTCCTCCTGGCTCGGATCGGCGTCACCATTTCGGGTCGGATCGTGGTCACCCATTCGAATCGGGTCGTGATCACCCATTCGGATCGGGTCGTGATCACCCATTCAGATCGGGTCGGGGTTCCTCCTTCAAGTCAGTTCGTGCTTCCCCCACTGGTCGGGTCGGGTCGGGTGCAACTTCCCAGGTAGTCAGCTCGTGAGCTTCTGAAATGGATCGGGTCGTGCTCCTCCCTTCGGATCGTGGCGCCTCATCAATCTGGATCGGATCGTGGAGAGGATTCACGATCGGGGGTGGACATACAGATCGCTGTCTTCGGATCGGATCGTGGCATATGCCCACGATCGGTTCGGGTCGGGTAAAGGGGGTCCGATCCGATCCTACCTGCAAATTCCTGCAGTTCTTCCAGCGAGCAGTTTACGCCATTCGACGGCGTTTTCGACCATTCTAACTATTGAAATCAATCACAAAGCATTTCATACAGTCATAGCAACATGCATAATCAACCACAAACATCAGAACATCAATATGATAGGTTAAAATGGATCAAACATACCCAAAATCCCATATTTCCCCTTAAGCATGTTTAGGTGAAACTAATGATAGGATTAGTAAAACTTAACCAAATCAACCCAAATTCATATCAGAGGTCCAAAATATCATTTAGAAATTTATGAACATTTTTCCCGAATTTTATCATGCTTAAATTCGCTAATTAGCACTAATCACCCCTAATTAGCCATAATTAGTGTAAAACTATGCAAATCACTCACCTTAGCCACAAAATAAACTAAGATCTAAAATGAATATCTGATTTGATGTGAATCTCAATGCCAACAGCAGCTCCTATGTTGATTTGGTGAAGATCTTCCTTGATTAGGGGTTGCTAAGCCAAATCCTTGACCAAAAGATGATTTGGAGGTGATTTAGAGGTTAGAGGCCATTTTTAGGGATCCTTAGTGATAAGTGGAGGCTAGAAGACTGAAATGGAATGATTCTCCATCTCATTTCAGCCCTCCCATAACCCTAATCCCGAAATGGGTTATGGGCCTACTCACTAATCACCCGATTTGGCCCGGTTAAGCAGTTTTTCACCCTCCAAACCTTATTTCAGCCATATCTCCCAAACGGTAAGTCCGTTTGGCTATTATGACCACTCTACGGAAAGGTAAACCATCAAACGAATCTAATGGAAGTGGTTGCAGGTCAAAATTCCTTTCCAATCAAGAGTTATGGCCAAAACAGTACCAACTAGGGGCAAAATGGTCATTTAAAAATCGACAAAAATCATGAACATGAGAAATGACTCAAATGGATGTTTCCCAAAGTTACATGACCATACAACTTAACATGAGAAAGAAATAAATATTCTACGATCCTATGGTGTGTAGAATACGGGTCATTACACTCTCCTCCCCTTAAGAAATTTCGCTCCCGAAATTCCCTAATCCAAACACATACAAAGGTCCCGCATGCCTATCAATCATAAAACAACAATCAAACACGCAAAGCAAGTAAAATAAGTTTATCCTAGCATGCGGAATAACTAAATCGCAAGGTAAATCTTACCAGGCAAAGAGTTCTGGATATGTCCTCCTAATGCTCTCCTCTGTCTCCCACGTACAATCATTCTCGTCCTCGCCCCACTGAACCTTGACTAGCTTCACCGCCTTCCTTCGAAGTTGCTTCGTATCGTGCCCCACAATACGAATCGGCTTGCGGTTCCCAACCGCCTCGGGTTCTACTTCGAAGTCCTCTAACTGATCAGGTGAAATAGTCACATCTGAGTCGTGAACGAACTTCCTTAGTTGGGAAACATGAAATACATTGTGAACTCCCGCCATTTTCTCTGGTAAGCCAACTCTATAGGCCAAATTCCCGACTAGTTCAAGAACAGGGAACGAGCCAACAAATCTTGGTGCCAACTTGCCTCTCCTGCCAAATCTTATCACGCTCTTCAACGGAGAGATCTTGACAAACACCAAGTCACCAACAGAGAATTTCAAGTCTCTTCTTCTCTTATCGGCATAACTCTTTTGCCTATCCTGAGCAGCTTTCATTCGTTGCTGAATGATCTTAATCTTATCTGAAGTTTCCCTCACCACATCTGGTCCAAGCACAAACTTCTCGCCAATCTCTATCCAACATGACGGTGAGTTGCACGATCTTCCGTACAAAGCTTCATATGGAGCCATACCGATACTGGATTGGTAGCTATTATTATATGCAAACTCTACTAGATGCAAATGGTCATCCCATGATCCACCAAAATCCAATATACACGCTCTCAAGAGATCTTCCAATATACGATTCACCCTTTCCGTCTGACCGTCGGTCTGAGGATGATATGCGGTACTGAGATGTAATCTTGACCCTAGAGCCTCTTGTAAGCTCTTCCAAAACCCACTAGTGAACAACGGGTCTCGGTCACTCACAATGCTTTTGGGTACTCCATGAAATCTCACTACCCACTTCATATACAATTCGGCCAACTTGGCTGCTGTCCTGGTCGATTTGACTGGTATAAATCTTGCGCTTTTAGTCAATCGATCCACAATTACCCAAATGCTATCATATCCCGATCTAGTCCTTGGTAAACCATCGATGAAATCCATCAAGACTTGCTCCCATTTCCATTCGGGAATTTCTAATGGTTGCAACAACCCACTAGGCTTCTTTTGTTCGGCTTTAACTAGCTGGCAATTCATGCATTTGGATATAAACTTCCCAACGTCTCTTTTCATTCCTTCCCAGTAGTAAGTCTGTCTCATGTCTCGATACATCTTATTACCAACGGAATGTATAGTCAGTTTTGAGTGATGACATTCTCTAAGCACTTCATCTCTCAAACCATTCACGTTGGGCACAACTAGTCTTCCATTCTTTCGAAGCCATCCTTCTCGATCAAGCCTATACACATCTCCTCATCGATACCCATCTCTAACTTGGAGATGATTTCTAATAGATTAGGATCGTCCCTCTGACTAGAACCAATCCGCTCTATCAAAGTGGGTCTGATCGTCAAACTAGCTAGCATAACTGCATCCAATTCGCACCTTGGTCTGAAATCAAACCCCGCGATATACTCCAGTTGCTTCCATTCCAGAAACATTGCCCCTAAGCTGGCATGTCTCCTACTTAAGGCATCGTCTACCGCATTACATTTCCCAGGTGTGTATGCGATATCAAAATCATACGAAGCCAAGAACTCTAACCATCTTTGCTGACGGAGATTCAGATCTTTCTGGGAGAAGAGATACTTTAACGATTTATGATCGGTAAATAGCTCAAATCTTTCTCCCAAGAGATAGTGTCTCCACATCTTCAGCGCAAATACAATCGCTGCTAATTCCAAATCATGGGTAGGATACTTCTTCTCATGCGGCTTTAGCTGTCGACTAGCATAAGCTACAACCCTACCTCCCTGCATCAATACTGCACCTAGTCCGGTACCACAAGCATCCGTGTATACCGTCATCTCTTCATTCCCTTTAGGAATGACTAATACTGGCGCACGCGTCAACCTCTCCTTTAGACTTTTGAAGGCATCTTCACACACTCCGTCCCAGACGAAGGACTGATTCTTCTTAGTCAATTGATTCAACGGTGCTGCGATCTTGGAGAAGTCCTGGATAAACTTACGATAATATCCAGCTAATCCCAAGAAACTTCTTACATCTGTAGCATTCTTGGGCATAGGCCAATCCTGTACCGTAGCCACCTTCGCAGGGTCCACGGCAATACCATTCTCTGAAACAACATGACCCAAGAATCTTACTTCCCTTCTCCAAAAGTGACACTTGGAGAATTTTGCTTTCAATTGGTGTTTCCTCAACACCTCGATCACTATCCTCAAGTGTCCCTTGTGTTCCTCCTCTGTCCTTGAGTAAACAAGGATATCATCCACGAACACAAGAACAAACTTATTCAACTGATCTCTGAATACTCGATTCATAAGATCCACAAAGTAGGCTGGTGCATTGGTCAACCCAAATGGCATGACCAACCATTCATAAAATCCAGACGGCGTCCTAAATGTCGTTTTCGGAACACTCTCATCTGCTACTCGAAGCTGATGAAATCCTGTCGCGAGGTCCAACTGGGAGAACACTCTAGCTCCTTCCAGCTGATCAAACAAATCATCTATCCGCGGTAGAGGATACTTATTCTTCCTCGTCACCTTATTCAACTCGCGATAGTCCACACACAAACGAAGGGAACCATCTGCCTTAGTGGCAAACACAACTGGTGCTCCCCACTCGGAGACACTCCTTCTAATAAATCCCTTCTTCAAAAGATTGCTGACTTGCACCCCGAGCTCTCGCTGCTCCCTTGGTGCCATACGACGAAGTGGCATCACTATAGGTCTGGCATCTTTCACAAAATCAATACGGAACTCAATCTCTCGGTGTGGTGGAAGCCCGGTCACCTCCTCGAAGACGCCCGGATACTGGCCAACCATGGGCACATCTGACAACTCATCCTGCGGGATGTCGAGGGAATTTACAAAACTAGCCATAACCCCATCACTAGGTAGGCTACCAAACACTACCCTCCGCCCATCATCCGCCCTCACTGTCACCAAAAAGCCCTCACAGTCTACCACCACCCCGTATCTTTGGAGCCAATCGACTCCCAATATAATGCCATACCCAGTAAAGCCCAGAACAAAGCAATCACATACAAACATACATCCATGACTCGATAAGACCAAATTCCTGCAAATCATACTAAGGCTAGTCGAACCACCAATCGGGTTCGTCACAATCAATGGTCTATCGACTATCTCGGGTTCCAGTCCCAACCTATCTACCAGGTCACTAGATATGAAGGAACGGGAAGCCCCAGTATCAAACAAAACTCGAACTGGCATATCATAAATAGAAAGCATACCTTGAAGAACAACATTCTTTCCTTTCTCCGCCGCAGTTGGGGCATTCGACGAAGAAGGAACAGCATCAATAGCATATGCTTTCACAATCTGCTTCTCCTTAAGAGGTTGCGGACACTTATCTTTATGATGTCCCACTTGGCCACAGTTGTAGCACTTCCTTTCCGCTGGCTTGACCCGACATTCTTTAGCATAATGGCCCTTCTTTCCACAGCTGAAGCACTCAACATCCTTCTTGCTCTTTTTCTGGCCACCTTTTGACTGGTCCTACTTCCTCTTATTCTGAGAGTTATTCTTGCCTCCACCGCCTGCTTGCGGCTTTGGCCCTTCTGTAGATGCAGCCTCAGTCTTTGACTTAGGGTAAAGACTCTCTGATCTCAAAGCTTTCCCCACGATCGATTCAAAAGTCTCATCGATGTGGTTAATAAGCCTTTCCCCCAAGTATCCATCCAAACCAATAATGAACTTCTCATTCTTCTTTTCAGGAGTGTCGATAAGAGACAGTCCATACTTTGACAAAGTGTCGAACTCGGCAATATAATCTGAAACTGCCCTTCCGTTCTGCTTGAGTTCCAAGAACCTCTTAAATAATACTGACTTCTGGGCAGTTGGAATAAATTTCTCGCTAAAGCGAGCCTTGAACTGATCCCAAGTAACCTGATCCTTTGGAGTAGCTGTTCTAATTGCATTCCACCAATTCATCGCTCGCCCTTGCAGCTGACGAGACGCTAGCCTTCTCCTCATCGCATCCTCAAGACCCAAGTCATCAAAGATACGGTCACAGCTATCCATCCAGTCCTGAACATCCGTGGCCGACTCCGTTCCGTGGAACGGCTTCCCACCAAGATTAGTGTAATCTTTGCACAACTTGGTGAAATCGACCCTAGGCGCCTGCACTACTGGGCCAACACCAACTCCGGGATTGGGAACTGCCCCTTGCACTTCTCTAAGCATGTCCCTCATGAGGTTAGTAAACAGTGCCCTCATGTCAGCGGCATTCCCTTGGTTGGTCCCTCTACCAGCACCTCTCATGTCTCGGCTCATCGTCAATCTGAAAAAGGGAAACGATTAACGACCCCATAATGGTGCTAGTGCAGTGCGACTTCATTCTTATACTACTAATAGTATATATATACATAGCTTTTGAAAACCAAAGTAATCACAAAATACGCGCTCTCTTATACGTACTATCTCTCCCTAGTGTCTTTCCCTAGGTTAACTAAGCAACCTACAGCTCTGATACCAAGTGTGACGGCCCGCCCCGCACCAACCGACATTTACTCCAAAAGTGCGCTGTACGCATGTCCAGTTAGCGCGGAACGGGTCGCCAGAAGGAAAGGGAAGAAGGAAATGAACATACAAAGAACCTGTAGAATGTCTCACAGCGCATAGAATAAAATATAATAATAACATACTTGACATAAAACAGGAGAGACAGTGCATAAGCTGAAAATCAGAACTAAACATCATAGCAGCGGAAATCCAAAATACAGCTTATTACAACTTTCAAATTGTCTCAAAGCAAAAACAAGATAAAGCAGGTACACTACTAATGCCCAAGTAGCGACCACCAACGACACAGGGAGAATGTGTATATATATATAATACGTGGAAGCCTCCTGCCCGCCTCCGAATCAGCTACTCGCGCATCACCAGCTAACCTGTCTCTAGTCTGCTCATGTGAGCACCCAGAGTAATAAGAGGAGACATAAAACTCTGGGTCAGACATAAAGCCTGGTATGAGCGGTAAGCATCTAAATGAACAATAACAGGTAGACTAAAACATACCTGAACCTGGACCTGCAACCAAAGAGTTAGCACTACATACTGCACAACACTCTAAGGTATCAAATCTAACAGTGTAAAGATACGGAGGTGGGGGAGGTGTGCATGTCATAATGATGGCAAACAATCAAGCATAGCATCCATCCTCACATCTCTCACTCAGTGCGTAAAGCATACGATATTCACCATTTCGATCACCCAACATACCTTGCTACGATCACTTTGCCCCATGAAGTCATAAATGGCTTCACTGCACTGATAACGTAGCCACAAATCCTTTGCTATGTCCACTTTGCCCCATGGAGTCACAAGAACCCCACTGCACTGGCTCATAGCCTTATCAATCCTTACTATGTCCACTTTGCCCCATGGAGTCAGAAGAACCCCACTGCACTGGCTCATAGTCTTATTACGCATCACCTTGCCCCTCGGGTCATAATGACCCTACTACACTGATAACGTAGTCTTGCTACCATCACTTTGCCCCTCAGGTCATAATGACCCTACTGCACTGATAAGTAGCCCATCATTCCCTTTTAGTGGTGAATCGAAGTTATGAACGTCGACAACTCCTTAGCACACGTCCCGCAGCAAAGCCCAACTCATGAAGTGAACTCATTGGTTCCCCACTGGTTCCGGGATCCTGAGCTCTAACTTCCATTTGGACTACCTTTGCATCTCGGGTTATTGGTCATCACCATCGAATCGGATCAGATCGGCCTTCACATTCTTCATCGGATCGGATCGGCTTAGTTCGGATCGCCAACACCCCCTGCGGATCGAATCGTGTTCCTCCAGCTCGTGGCTCCTCCTCCTGGCTCGGATCGGCGTCACCATTTCGGGTCGGATCGTGGTCACCCATTCGGATCGGGTCGTGATCACCCATTCGGATCGGGTCGGGGTTCCTCCTTCAAGTCAGTTCGTGCTTCCCCCACTGGTCGGGTCGGGTGTAACTTCCCAGGTAGTCAGCTCGTGAGCTTCTGAAATGGATCGGGTCGTGCTCCTCCCTTCGGATCGTGGCGCCTCATCAATCTGGATCGGATCGTGGAGAGGATTCGCGATTGGGGGTGGACATGCGGATCGCTGTCTTCGGATCGGATCGTGGCATATGCCCACGATCGGTTCGGGTCGGGTAAAGGGGGTCCGATCCGATCCTACCTGCAACTTCCTGCAGTTCTTCCAGCGAGCAGTTTACGCCATTCGACGGCGTTTTCGACCATTCTAACTATTGAAATCAATCACAAAGCATTTCATACAGTCATAGAAACATGCATAATCAACCACAAACATCAAAACATCAATATGATAGGTTAAAATGGATCAAACATACCCAAAATCCCATATTTCCCCTTAAGCATGTTTAGGTGAAACTAATGATAGGATTAGTAAAACTTAACCAAATCAACCCAAATTCATATCAGAGGTCCAAAATATCATTTAGAAATTTATGAACATTTTTCCCAAATTTTATCATGCTTAAATTCGCTAATTAGCACTAATCACCCCTAATTAGCCATAATTGGTGTAAAACTATGCAAATCACTCACCTTAGCCACAAAATAAACTAAGATCTGAAATGAATCTCTGATTTGATGTGAATCTCAATGCCAACAGCAGCTCCTATGTTGATTTGGTGAAGATCTTCCTTGATTAGGGGTTGCTAAGCCAAATCCTTGACCAAAAGATGATTTGGAGGTGATTTAGAGGTTAGAGGCCATTTTTAGGGATCCTTGGTGATAAGTGGAGGCTAGAAGACTGAAATGGAATGATTCTCCATCTCATTTCAGCCCTCCCATAACCCTAATCCCGAAATGGGTTATGGGCCTACTCACTAATCACCCGATTTGGCCCGGTTAAGCAGTTTTTCACCCTCCAAACCTTATTTCAGCCATATCTCCCAAACGGTAAGTCCATTTGGCTATTATGACCACTTTACGGAAAGGTAAACCATCAAACGAATCTAATGGAAGTAGTTTCAGGTCAAAATTCCTTTCCAATCAAGAGTTATGGCCAAAACAGTACCAACTGGGGCAAAATGGTCATTTAAAAATCGACAAAAATCATGAACATGGGAAATGACTCAAATGGATGTTTCCCAAAGTTACATGACCATACAACTTCACATGAGAAAGAAATAAATATTCTACGATCCTATGGTGTGTAGAATACGGGTCATTACAGGCCATGTTTTTGTAAGGCACGAATATGCAGTTGAAGCCCTGCTAAATCCTCGTTATAGCCCACAGAACTCTCCAATCTCTACATTATTTCAGTTTAGCTCAGATGATAGCAGACCTGTTTTAAGCTAGCCTCGCTATTTTCCGCTGCATCATCTAAATCAATATTTTTTAGCATCTGTTTTAGCAGTATTAATATACAAAGCTTGATTTGACTAGTACACTTTTAAAACATATCAATAAAGTTAGTGTGGATAATTAATTTTAATGCATAAGTGTCTAATATATGGTAGAAATCTACTATAGTTATCAAATCTGATGTGCATAACCATGACATTCTTTTATTTGTTCTATAACATTAATTAATATTAGTTTCTTCAAACATAGATGATGTGAGAATGATAATTAATTAATTTTAGAATACTTAGTTTTACATCTAGTGAATCTTTTTACACCTCCGCTATATCCTTGACATTTTTCCACTTTATCCCGACTATACGTTTTTTGTACATTTACCACTATGAACCGCTAGACGCTTTAATTGCATAGGGCTTGAGTGACCCGAATTTTATTATTTTAGACCGGTATAAGTACGATAATTATGACGCCTTCTAATTGTTGTAAACAGGTGACTAGTCCCTTACCTTTATTTAAGGATTATTTTATTATTTTAGAGGATGTCCGAAGCATCGGACGCGTCTGACGCGAATGGATAATATTCCATTTCATTCGATTAGGCAGTTCAGTGGATCCCACACCTGACGCGAACACCAACTGGAACTTCCCAGAATTAAAAAAGAACTCTACCTTAGTTTTTCTCATTTTTAGTAGTTGTATAGTAGAGTTAAGCTTGTTTTATGCTGTAGGGAATTTTGGTTCATAAGTACTTCAAATCTATACCTCCAAAATTCCTCCAAAACGAACTGTTGGTTCTTATGAATCTCAATTGTTTTATACCAAAATAATATGATTTGTTTATTTTTACAATTCGAACAATTTAAATTCTGTTCCACTTTTTGCTTTCTCTTACAATGTGATAAGTGATCTATAAAGAAAACAAGGTAAGAAACGATGTGTAAAGAATGAATTCTTTTATTCATAGTTTTCATTGCATATTTTCATAATTTTAATATGAGTTCGTTTTTCACGTCAGGTATGCTTATGTGAAGGTAGAATATAATGTAAAAGGTGTAGAATGTTAGATTTGTTTCGTGTGATAAAGGCGTTGATTCTATTATATTAATGTAAAATAAATTTAGTAATATATTATATTTCTTTTATGCTAAGCAATCATTGATATACAGATATTAGCTAAACTGTGAGTTACTGTATGTAATGAAATTTGTATAAATTGGAAGTTTCAGCATTTAGCTATTAATCAGGAAGGCATCCCTATTTTCAAACTTATTTGAATGCGGCTCGTTGTGTAACTTTGCAATATGTAAAGTGGGTCCTTATTTTATGTAGCAACGTGCTCTTCTAAATATTCGTGTTGTTGCGTAAAAAAAATTCAAAATATTGTAAATATTCACGGAAGGATTCTACAAAAAAAATGTTGACATATCAGAAATTTTTGTGAATAATACATCTCTATGATTAAGTAGGGAAAACACAACTCAAGCATGATAGTGAGTTTCATAACTAAAATGCTATATTAAACCACCATTTTGCATATTTTAAACATGATAATGGACTTTGTAACTCTAATGCTATGCTAAACTATCATTTTGGATATCTTAAATATGTTATTTTACTTTGTAATTAAAATACATGTCAATTATCGTTTTGCATATTGTAATCAAGATATTGGGTTTTATAACTAATATGCTACATTAAACTACTATTTTAATATTTTAAGCATGATAGTGGACTTCATAACTCAAATGTTATTTTAACCTACCATTTTTGTATACCTTAAGTATGCTAATGGACTTTGTAATTAAATGTTACATCACAAAAAACAAATGATATATTCAGCTATCGTTTTGCATATTTTATTCATGATAGTTGTTTTTAGAAATATTTATATCAATTTGAATATTTTATTCGTACTAGTTCACTTTAAATATACTAGGCAAAATTCAAGTATGCTAGTGGACTTTGCTATTAAAGTGTTATATTAAAAAGACATATGTTATATACAGTTATCATTACATATTTATATCATATTTTATGCTAGTTCACTCTAAATATTCTTATGCAAAATTCAAGTCATTTTGCATATTTTTTCATCCTTGTTCTAGTGAAATATACCTATGCTATATTCAACTATTATTTACACATACAGATAGTGATACTATATTTTTGGAAGTGTAAATGATATACTAGTCCATCATTTAGCATTTTAAACAGTCTACTGTGTTTCAAGTTACGCTTTGTTGAATTTGAAGAATATAGTGCTAGTATATAAGTCGATAACGAAAATATTTTGGACCTGATATAGCGTTAGCGACGACTGCATGGTGACGGCTTGACCAATGACGAGTTAGTTTTAGCGTATAAGCCGATAATGGAAGATTTTTTTTTAAAACAAAAGATAATAATTATACCAACAGGGAGAATTTAGTCATTCTCCAACGGCTCACAAAAACGATTTCTGTATAACAGAAACCATGCACACACAAACTAGAGACAAAACCGAAATACAACAAAAGATAAAAAGCAAATAATGGAAGAATTATTTGGATTTAAACATCAGCAGAAGAGAGGCCTGGACGACGACAACTTGAACAACGACGGTTTGTATGACGGCGGCATGGACGGTGACGGCTTCAAACGACTGTTGGTGACAAAGTTCCATGAAGATGGAAGAAATGATCGAGATTAGAAAAATTGTGAAAATCATGTTACTATCCTTCTTTCTAAATATAATTAAAAATTAGTTTATAGTTTTTCCTTTAAATTAATTACCTGCAAATAATATATATTTGACTTACCGGATGTTAAATGCATTTCGTAGTGAAAGTTATATTGAAAATAAAAATAAAGTTCTAGTAAAAAGTACACATTTTACATAGATTTTTTATTTTCTAAATTCAATCATGTACCTTTCTGAAATAAAATATCAAGTTGGCAACGGATATTTTGTAAATATGGATACCTACTTGAATTGTTTCCAGACAAGAAATTTTCTGGTACTAGTTGACATGCCAGAATTCCTTCACCTTCAAACCTTTTTTTTTTTTGAAAAATGCTAGAAGACCAGAAAGTTAAGTTTCGGGCAAAAGTGCGACATTGGTGGAAAGAGAGGGTTGGTTAAATTTTGGCGTGGAGAGAGAATCTGACAATGGGCAGAGGAAGAAAGACAAATATACCCCTCGAATTCAACATGAGGGGTATATTTCGGGCAAATTCGGGCCTTTTTCGGTTCGGGCTCTCTAGCAGCGTTGTTTTTTTTTTTAATAGTTGAGATTAAGGCGTTGAAAATAAACTTGGTTTTTAAAGGAAACATAAATTATGGAATAGATTTAATTATTGAATTTAGAAAAAGATAAAAATAAATGGTAATAAATATTAAAGTTGTTATATATATAATAAAATTATATAGGGAATGGTTTATTAAGGCAAGTCTAGAAATTAGAGAATAAGGAAAAATCTAGAGTAGAAGAGTCTAGAATATTTGTTGTGTTTTAAATATGATTGTACTCTCTCATTTGTGGCATGAAGAAAAGTGAAGCAATAATAATGTAGTCATTCAATTATTCTACGTTTAATCTCTCTTCTCTGGTTGCCTTTGGGCGCTGAAAGTTCATATTAATTTAGTGGGGAAAAAATGGGCGTATGTTATGCAATTTTAATGTGTACTTGTATTGATAATATGGTGAATCAACAGTGTCAGTGACAATAGAATGGGCACTGTCGTCGTTTTTGAATGATCCACCGCACCTGGAGGAGGCATACCAAGAAATCACTTGCTAGATGAAAGAATCTAGCTTACTAAAGGAGGAGGACCTTCCAAACTGGCCCTAGCTGCAAGCCATCATAAAAAGACAACATTCCGACTCTGTTTAGCAGCGCCTAATGCTGATCTCGCACGAGCCATCGAAGATTGCACAGTGGAAGTGTGCTTTATTTGTAGTAACATAACATTGCTTCATTCACTTCGGTGCCCCTAGCAATCACAGTGGCAAGCCTGTGTCTTGAAGTACCCACAGATCTCTTCAGTAACGCTTTATTCTAATCATCAAGCACATTGCAGTGCTCACTGCAGCAGACCCAGATCTTTTTAGCAGCATTTTGTTCGCAGCTGCTTGCATCAGTTTTGAAGTGCTACTTAGCTTATGTCTTCAAGTCGGCTCCTCAGGCATCATTAGCATCTTATCTGCACTTATTTTATTTTGAAGCTCCACATTCCAGAGAAATGCCACAACATTGGCTGCTCCGAAGCTGCAGCAACACCACAGAATGCACAATCCCCTCTTGCTGCGCAAATCCTCACTTATATCATGACCGCACCAGCTTTAACCTGAGAAGCCCCTTCCCGTAGCTGGTTTTGCCAATTGTATGTATGTTCTCATTCTTTTGTTGTTGTCCTTGTTTTGTCGATCATCAAAGTGAAGTGATGATCTTGCATATGCATATAAAAGTTAACACTTATCAAAATTTTGTATGAGCTTGATTCTTGATTAATAAACTAACAAGTGCTCCCCTCATCTGAGGACCACATTGTATATTAAAAAATAACAATAAGAAGAAACCCTTCTTTTCTCACATGCATTTTAGCAGAACCATGAGCAAAAATGATATTTGTTAAAAAGCAATATAACGATGATGAATTAAAAAGTTCTCCTTCACTAGCAAAGATGATTTTGTAGATCTCATATGCAGCCTTCTATATAAAGCTGTCTTTTGAGAATGCTTACCAGTGGCGGATCCAGAAAAACATTTTAGTGAGGTCCTTATGCAACATAAAAATAAAATAAAATATGATAATAATTCAGAAAGTACTACTTCAATGCAAAATAGAAATGTTTTACATTCTAAATTTGTTCCCTTCGAATTTTCATCTTTTGAAAATGATCTATTACAACTTCATTAGTAATATTGGCGAGTGCCTCTTTTTCTATAGTCGAAATAAGACAATCACTTAAAAATTTATCACCAATTCGGTTGCGCAAATCCGACTTTACAAGTTTCATTTTAGAAAAGCATCTCTCAACTGTTGCGGTTGCAACCGGTAAAACCAATGCAAGCTTTAGCAATCTGTACACTAAAGGATAATAAAGATGTTTTCTTGTTTGCACCATCACTCTAGCAAGATCGCCAATACCATTCAAATGGGAAAATCTTTCGTCTTCTTTCATGTTATCAAAATAAATGATAAGTTCAAAAACTTTATCGGCAACTGTAAATGCATCACCTCCCCCTTGTCTTCCAGTGTGATCGCTAAATAAGCAACAACATAAACAAAAACCTTTATCAGCTTTCACACTATACTCCAACCAACCACCCACCATATTGATTAAACCATGTAGTGTTAGACCAACCCCAACGCGGGGTTGGTCAATGGGCAACTGACCCCAACGCGGGGTCAGTTGCCCAACTGGGGGTTGCTTTGGCAACCCCCCAGGTTGCCAAAGCAACCTGGTTGGTTGCTTTGGCTGGACACCTTAGCCGGCTTATTTAAAGCCGGCTAAGCTTAGCCGGCTTTAAATAAGCCGGTTAAGGTATAAACTTTCTCACCTTAACCGGCTTATTTAAAGCCGGTTAAGTGGGCTGGAATTAATTCCGCTCCCCCCTTAGCCGGCTTTAAATAAGCCGGCTAAGGTCCAACGGCTATTTTACCAACCGTTGCTCCCTTCCCGCTCCTCTCTCTCCTATACCCTTTCATCTTTAAATACAACCTATTTTTTACTTTCAAAACACACAAAATTCTATCTTTTTACTCAACCATCAAAGTAGTATAATTTACAACATCCAGTTGCAATGTCGAAGAAAACAAACAGCAAGAATAATAAAGGAAAAGCGACGATGCCGACCCAAAGCTTTCCGAAACCGTTTGATTATGTTCATGATCAGCAAGAGTTTCCAACGCAAAAGTTGTATCAGCGCAACGAACATTTTAGTTCAGGTACAATGCAAAACACTTCAAATTGTTATCTTCCACAGCAAAATCCTAACCTGTACCAGTCACAGCAAAATTCTAATCATTTTCAAAACACTCAAGTTTCCACCTATGGTCGTAACCCCTCTGTTCAACAATCTTATATCAGTCAACCTTATTCTTCCCCTAACAGCCAACATCAATCGACATTTCCGAATACCTCTCCCAATCTGTCCAGGAATTTAAACATGTTATTCGGGGATAATGGTCTTGAAAACGACGAAATGGGAAATGATAGCAGTGAGATTTTTGAATTTGCTGGGATTCGTCCTCCTGCAAAGAAAATGGTAAAATGGTCACCTGATGAACAAGCAGAACTAGCATTTTGCTGGGTTCAGTGTTTCAAAGATAACGTGAAAGGCACAAGCCAAACTGAAAGCTCATTTTGGAATTCGGTTTGTAAATTATTCAACGGTCGAAGCCCACATAATCCTGCACGCTCGGTCGACTCGTTGAACCAGTCATGGAAGAGAATCAATGCTAGCTGTCAACTTTGGAATGGGATAATGAGTGGGTTGGTGAGTAGACAGCAAAGTGGAGCAAACGACATGGACATGGAAATAAATTATAACAAGCTTGTTTTGTTTTATGTGTTTTTAGATTATTTCCTTTATGTTACGTAATGTTACGCAGCTTAGCGAAGCAAATGCTGTGTATATGGCCAAATCAAAAAACCAACCGTTTAATTTGCAAAAATGCTATGACATACTATGTCGGGAAGATAAATGGAGCAACGTGCGACATGAACATACCACGCAACGATTTATGCCGTTGAGACCAACCGAAGATGTAAGCCCCGGAAGCACAAATCCATCTGAAGACTCACCTTTTGCAACAAGTTCAGGTGGACGACCCCCTGGCAGGTATAAAGCGAACAAGAAACCGACGAAAGATTACAGTCAGTATTACAAGCAACTCGATGGACGTATGGCAGTTGCAGAGGAATCGAATAGGGAGTATATGGAAGTGAAGGAAGCAGCTAGGAGAGAGAGAAGAGAGAGAGGGGATGAAAGGCAAAGAAGACACGAAGAGATGCAACAAACAAGAATCAATGAATTGGAGTTACGAAAAGCGGAGCTTGCTCGGCAACAAAATGCAGATGATTTCGCTCTTATGAGTGTCGACCCTCTGTCTGTGTCTATAACGCTCCTCCTCGGCGGTCGTAAGCTCGTTAAGACGGGCTGTCACCTCAGCCAACTCATCTAAACTCCGACGGTGCTCAGCGTACATAACATCTCGTAGTCCCAGCGTCATCTGATAAAGATCCTGGTATGTAAATACAGAAGGATCGGGATACTCCGTCACTTCTGGCCGTGGTATATCAACATATCTATCAACCCCGGTAGTAGTGGGAATGCCTACAGTCCAACCGTACTCTGGCATCTATGGAGGCGGTGGAGCCTGGTAAACCTGGGTGGGCTGTGAAACATCACGAATGATAGGGGGCACAAGCCCACTACGCAGTGCAGAAGGTCCAACCAAGTCAACTGAGGCAGCATGCACAAAACTACCTCCATGCGGGGGGGGAGTAATACTGTCGCCAAAATGAAATATAATCTCTGCCATCAAGAATAAAATCACTAGCTAGCCACCACTCGTCTACATGCTCCTGTAAAGCCTCATCAGTATAGACTCTGGGAGTAGAGGTATGTGGGTGTGGATCATCAGGAACACCGTCCACATCATATATCTGTCTCCAACGACGCTCCCCTAAATACCAGAAGAAGCCTAAACTCCGAGGGCAGGAAGCTAGTGGAAAGCGTCTGGACGAAAGAAAAAGAGCATGATGCAAGGGGGGTCTCGAAGAAACTCTGAATCCTCAAAGGGATGCCAAATAACTGCACCACGAGTCGTCCGCAATTCAATCTGATTGCGAGCTACTGCAAATACATGTCGTGCATGTCCTCCAGGCACCTGGGCTCGGTTAGTGACGGTCCACGCTCGAACTCTGGGGTAGTAACTGGCTAATGACGGATCAACAGTAGGAAATGCCAAGTTGTGGAAGTACTCAAAGTACCAGTACTATAAAATCTCCCAAAACCCAGTAATCGAAGTAACCTTCGGACTAACAACACACTGAAGATCCAAAGACCTATACAAGTACGCTAAAATAGGTGTCCCCCAATCGTACACCGTCGGACTAGCATCGAACGAAAACTCTGCGACTGCAGCCACATATCCACACGGCAGTGTGCTCGAAGCATTTGTGAAAAACAAATTTCCCATCATATACAGAACAAATAAACGTGCAATCTCCAAATGGTGAACTCTAGGTTGCATACTCAATAAATTTTGGATTGCACTTTTAATGTACGAGCATCTAATATGGAAAGTACCTGTGACACCTTCTTCTACATCAAGATGTGGAAATAAATCACTCAAACGCGCGTAGTCCTGAAACACCTCATCATACGGCAAGGTGGCGCCTTGGCCTATGGCAATACCAGTAAGCATCGTAAAGTCAAGTGGAGTAATCCCCATCTCCCCAAAACTAAAGTGGAATGTATGTGTTGTTTTCCACCAACAAGCCGCCAAAGCACCACATAACTGAACATCATTATTCAAAAGATGTTCGACACCTATTTAACGATAAGTTAGTAAGTAACAATGCAAATAATAAACACATGAGTATGTATGTAGATACGACAAGAAAACGTACTCAAAAAATCATCAAACCCAATAGTATGCAGAAACCCGTGAATAGTACCCTCCGTGTCGTACTCACGAATCAGTCTGTACATACGAACTACACCAGACCAAGACCCACGCGTTCGCTCTCTTCGAGCCTAACAGTATGTACTAAATTTAATTTAATTTTTAATCAACACTACGAACGTAAGTATTTAATAACTAAAACATACCGATGCGTCAACTAAAGTGCTGGCGTGCTGCTCAGTGCCGCTCAACTCACGAAAATCAGCCAATTGTTTATCCGGTCTCAAATTTGGGTCCCTGTGCGACTCTAAAATCGGCTCCTCTCTTCGTCTAGCACCCCGTCTTCTTCTAACTGTCGCCGCTTCACGGACACCCGTACCCACATTCGGTACGTTCTCTTCTACTGGCGCGTGCTCCTCAGCCGGATCCACAACGCCGCTGCGGCTCCCGCTACCTCGAAATGCTCGAATAATACGTCGCATTTTTTTTTCTTGTGCTGGGAGGAAGGAGTGAGGAGATGGAGGATATGGGGCACTTAGCCGGCTTTTATAAAGCCGGCCGGCTTTTATAAAGCCGGCTAAGTGTGTGGTGTGGATTGATCTCCACACCACACCACGGATTGCAATCGGACGGTTGTCCGATTGCAATCCGGGCATTGCCTTATCCGGCTTTATAAAAGCCGGATAAGGCAAAGCAACCAACTCACCCATTGGGGTGAGTTGCTTCCCCCAACAGCGTGATGGGATGTTTCCCAACACGCTGTGTTGGGGATGCTCTTAAAGCATCTCGACTTATCCCCTATTATTATAAATGGAAATTCATGTCCATGCGGTTGACAAGGTCCTTTAACAAAGTATGTCCGTCTTATTTCATCTCTTTGATTATGATGATAATCTGAAATTCTTTTTCTTTCACATGGATCCGAAGGGATTTCTTTAAAGTCAATTAGTTTGGGCATTGAAGGACTAGAGCTAGATTGAGAAACATGTTTTCTTTTAAAGAATCTTTCCATTTTACATGTGCCAATGTCAAATTTGTGAATTCAGATTTCAGAGTATGATTTTAAGATTGTATTTAAAATTGTTGATTGTATAGGAAATTAGAAATGCATCAAAATTAGGGCAGATCGAGTACTTGTCAGTCTACCGAACTACCAGAGGCGGGGAGGCTAGAGGCGGAGGCTCTAAGGTCTGAGGATGTAAGCAGGCAATAGCACTACAGCGGACGCCGGACGATGTCCGTGACGCAAAGCTGATGCTTCAGATCTGAAAGTGAAAGCAATAAATAATCCGTAATTGAAAAAGAATGAGATGGAGTAAGAATGCGACGGGTGAGAAACTGAGGGTAGTGGGTATTGCTGCTTTTAATTTTTAGTTCAGTGGGGTCCTAGCCCCCCATTCACAATGAGCTGTATCCGCCCCTGATGCTTACCCACTGCTTTCATATGTAGGTTAATATTACAAGTTACCAGTAATATCTAATTAATTTGTGGTAACGCTCCTTCCAAAATTTGAAGCAATGGATGTAATGTAGTCAAATATAAATTTTTGAAAAATACAAGTATTAGTCATCATTTAAGAGAGGATCAGTACAAAGCTGTGCCATGGTCAACCAAGCAGCCGTTTGTATTCAACAATGATTTCTGCTGACTAAAAATAATCTTCATTGTATTACACACTATACTACCAATATATGCATGCCTATAAAGAGATCCAAGGTCATAACCAATTATACCACACAGTACACTTTGCAGATCTTAAAGATGATCAGCCATAATCTTACCATTGTTGCCATCATCGCCTCATTATTTGCTTCTTCATCTTTTTTCTGCAAACGCAGCAGTAATATGCAACAAAGCAGACAGAGCTTCGCTTCTTGCATTTAAGGACTCATTCCCTGATGGAAGTTTTATCCACTCATATCCGGACTGGGTAGCAAACTCAACCAACGACTGCTGCAACTGGGATTATATTCAATGTGACACCACTGGACGTGTCACTTCTTTAGTCTTGTCTGGAAACAGTTTTGATCCTCCTGACATGGATCTCAATGGTTTGTCTATAATCCCTTAACACTTCCAATTTTCATGTACTATCATATCTTAGCTGCTATTTCCTTATACATACATTAATAATCGCCACAAGTACGATACCAGCTGTGCTTGGAGATTTAACAGCGCTGAAAACAATACGTTTTGATTACATGCCTGGATTAACGGGACCAATACCACCCCAGATTACTAAATTAAAGAACCTCCAGTCTCTAGTGATATCAAATTGCCAAATCACTGGTTATGTTCCTGCATTTCTCTCACAGCTTACTTCTATTCAACAAATAGATTTATCCGAAAATAAGTTGGTAGGCACAATCCCGCCTTCTCTTGCAGACTTGGTCAACCTCAACACCCTCAGGTTGCATGATAACCAACTTACTGACACCATCCCTACAAATTTGTTCAGCAAACTATCACCAAATTCCAATGTATTTCTTTACTTATCAAGCTACCAGTTGAAAGGAAGAATACCAAAGTCTTTTGCTGATGTCAACTTTGATGCTTGCTACTTGGATGACAACAAGCTGGAAGGAGACTTGAACCTTCTTTTTGGAAGAAACAAGACTATCTCCTCTATTTCCATGTACTCCAATAACTTTAATTTTGATCTAAGCAATGTCGAGTACCCATTGGCTTTGACATATTTGGATATCAGCGGAAATGAGATATACGGGAGCATATCAAATCAGATAACCGAGTTGCCTAATTTGTCTTTTGTTGTGTTTAGTCATAACAATTTGTGTGGGAAGATGTTATACCAGAGAAACCCCAATTCGAAATTGGGTTACCAGAAAAATTGAAATTGGTCAGTAAGAAAATGTATCGTTTTGTATTCCGATTGTAAATTTGATTGTGAAATCCGAGTCCAGCACTCTGCTGTTCCCTTAAAACAGATTTGCTCCCCCTACGGCGCGTTTGGGTTGAATCGAGCAACTGTTTCCCAAGGTGAAACGGAATCTGGTTCGCAAGGCTGCGCTGTCGATGCGAACGGCGACGAACTCAAGAGAAGTGTGTTTCAGAACAAGTGTGCGAGGGAGGAAGAAGATGGACAGAATTCGATATTCGGTGAAGAAAGCGGTTCTGACTTCCATCTTATTTATATCTGAAGCGGGTGTCAATTTGTTCAAATGGACGTATCGTTTGGAAAAGTGCTAAGTGCCTACAAGACGCCTCAAACGGCCATTCGCACACGCGTACGGGAGCGGGCACGGGCGCGGGTTCGGGTTCAGGTACGGGTACGGGTGTGGGTGCGGCGTGGTGCGGTGCACCACCCCTTATGGTCCCCTTGTTGGTCCATTGCACCCTTTCTAGGAACTTATAATAGTCTCTATACTTATGTATATAAACTATTATAATTGCTTATACCCTACAATGTGGGGCTATTCCTACATTGTAGGACACTCTACCCTAAACCTTCATTATTCATTATTTCCAACAATCCCCCACATGAATGAATAATTCTTTAATTTGTTCTTAACTTGGTGAAATTATGTTGTATCGGTTAAAGTAGCACAATGGCCTTGAACTTTCCTAGTGTTTATCTATTTGACCTACTAGCGAATCAGTAGACTTGTGAATGTCCTTGAACTGTAAGCTTTTTGTATAGGTCAAGATAGTAGATAACACGCAACATGATTTCTAAACTTCCTTGGTTCTCTGTTTGTGTTCGTTTTAGCCATGAACACCCGCTTGGTCTCATGAGTGCTTCAAAGAATTCGACCTTACAATTCTTTTTGAAGCGGCGCCTTCACACTCACGTAGGTGATTCTATAAAGAGTATCCCGTAATACTCCACTTGGGTCTGTTATAACACCACAGTATAGACATCATTAAAAGCTAAACTTATCATGTTCTCCGACGGGTTGTGCACTGACTTATCATAGGAATGGTTTGTATTTTAAAAGTGCCATTAAGTTTATCTATAAACTTAGTTGTCCCTTTGAACCTAGATCTTGGGATCTCCAGTCAGCTAGGTGGGTTTTCCGTTTTAGAAAACTTTTAATTCATAGGTCTTAAACCCATTCCCATCGATAAGGTTTGAACTTTCTCTCTAGGCAAGCCTTTGGTAAGTGGATCCGCTATGTTATCCTTTGACCTTACATAGTCTGTAACGACCCGCCCTATACTAGCCGACATTTCCTCCGAAAGTGCGCTGTACACATGTCTAACTAGCACGGAACGGTCGTCGGAAGGAAAGAAAGAAGGTGAAGAACTAACAAAGAACCTGTAGAATGTCTCACAGCGTATGGAATAAAATATAATAATCACATAACTTTGACATAAAACAGGTGAGACAGTGCATAAGCTGAAAAACTAAATCATGTCTAACATGGCAGCGGAAATCCAAAATACAGTTTATGATCCAATATCCTTATTACAACTTCAAAAATACTATCTCTAAACAAAAGAAAGGAAAATGTACACTACTAATGCCCAAGCAGTGACCATCGATAACATAGGGAGATAATACATAAATATCATACGTGGAAGCCTCCTGCTCGTCTCTAGTACAGCTACCCGTGCATCCACCTAACCTGTCTCTAGTCTGCTCGTGTGAGCACCCAGAGTAATAAGAAGAGACATAAAACTCTGGGTCAGACATAAAGTCTGGTATGAGCGATAAGCATCTAAACAGAATAATAACAGGTATAATCCAATCATACCTGAACCTGGACCTGCAACCAAAGAGTTAGCACTACATACTGTACAACACTCTAAGGTGCCCTTTCAAATGGTGTAAAGATAACGGGGGTGGGGGTGTGCATGTCATAGTGATGTCAAACAATCAAGCATAGCAATCATCCTCACATCCCTCACTCAGTGCGTAAAGCATACGATATCCACTACTTTGGTCACCTAATACTTTGGGCCATGGCGGAATCCAATCCCGTGTAACTATCACTACAAGCCCATTATCCATCTCTCAGTGGTAAACCAAAGTTATGAATACCGACAACTCCTTAGCACACTGTAATGACCCGCATTCTGATGGGTTAATTTTAACTATCTAATACGGATTTAAATATTGGGTGGATAATATAAATGGAAATTTTTATATTAGAGTTATCGATTTAATAATCAATTTCGATTTAATATCGAATATATATTAAATTATCAAAATAAGGAATTAGCGAATAACTGAATTCGAAGTCAAACACTGAATTAGAATAAGTTCAGATAATCAATTCAAAACTCCTGTTTGAATTAGAAGAATAATATTAGTTGAATTATCGAAGAATTAATTGTTTTAAAAATTTATTTAAATCAATTTAAATTAATATCTGTTCCATAAAATCGAATTGGACTTCGTGACCTATCCCAATGTGTCCGGAATGGTGGTTAAACCCTAAAATTGATAGTCGTTGGGATCAGAAAGGAGTTCGGGACCCTGGAGTATTTTAATTAAAGGGTATGAGTTTTAAATTATTTTAAAATAAAAATAAATCCTTTGTTGTGTGGACAGGAACAAAAACAACAGTGCCTTTCTTCGTTACCACACCTCAAAGACACCACCGTGCTCTCTTCATTTCCACACATCAAAACACCACCGTACCTCCTCCCTCTCCACAAAACCAAACCACCGTGGCCCTTATTTTTCCACCCCTTCCTCTATAAAACAACCGTCCCTTCCCTTTTATTCTTTTTTAGAAATCGAGCCTCTCGAAATCAAATTTCAACCTCGTTCACCTTATAGGGTGCGACGCAGACTAGGGGAGTTTCATATTTTGGGAAGGATCGACAGTAGGAATGGAAATTGGGTGTTCAAATTTAGGGAAATCGAGTTCGACTTCGTAGTCGAAAGGTCGAAGATGTCGATCAACTCTCTGGAACACAACTTGGGTCGCGAGGTAGGAAGGTTGATGGTGGACTTCGCGGTCATCTCGAGGCGTTGAAGCTCGACAGACGTGAACTGGGTTGAGTAACGATGGACTCGAAGTGGAAAAGGGGATCGTAGGTTTTCCTGGAGCTCGATTTTTGGTCTGAGGGTACTCGCGATTTGGGTTATTCAAGTTTCGCCAGTGGTAGAAGGCTGTTAACGAGGTGACGGTGAGGAAGGGATTGCGATGTGGAGTTCAACAGTGTACGTGGATTTTGGATGGGACTGTTGCTTCGAACTGAAATTGAATGGGGGAAAGTCGTAGTTGATTTGTGTAGTAGGTGCGATATAGAAGGGACAAGCTGATGGTAGAATTGTGGTTCAAAGGTGAAGATAGTCGACTGCAAGGTGTTTGATGAAATGCCTTAAGGGAATGGCTGAAACTTTTGGGGCTGATCTGCAATAGAGATGGACCGAGATCTGTTCGTCTATCTGTCAAGTTATTGGCAAGGCCTTAAGATTCAAGATAGTCGATTCCAGTAGATTTGAAGCCGTGTCGATAAGGAATATAAACGGAGTATTCGGCAAAAGAAAATCATGTGAGTAAATTCTCACTCATTTAATTTATTTTAGCATTAAAATAAATTGTTGGTTGTTTTGTTGATTTTTGGATGCTTTAAATATTTATTTATTGCTGTTAAAAATATATTAGTTATTTAGGATATATATATATTGGGTTGATGATTGGTTGGATTCCCGCAGTCTCATTAGCGGATGCCCGCGGTATCATTAGCGGATGATTACCCTATACGCCCCACGCTATGATTAGTGGATGACCTTCATACCGCGATATCCTGCCTCGAAGCAGGATGGGTAT
Source organism: Allium sativum (assembly GCA_030737875.1). Classification (NCBI taxonomy): domain Eukaryota; kingdom Viridiplantae; phylum Streptophyta; class Magnoliopsida; order Asparagales; family Amaryllidaceae; genus Allium; species Allium sativum. Next base: position 577,008,047 of record CM060915.1, on the reverse strand, counting down.
TATTTTGTTGACTAACATCTGTGGATGCAGGAAAACAGGTTGGAGGAATCCAACTGGATTCCTCAAAAATATATTATCTGTTGTTGTTTGTTTGATTTCATATATATTCATATATGATGTGTAGAAAATCAAATGATTGAAAATTGGTTGATTTGATTATTTAAAATATCAATGGGGCTTGAATATTGATTTATAAAAATATCGGAAAGAGTATTTGAGATTTAAAAAGTGAATTCTATTTTTATAAATAGAATTTGAATTTTAAATAAGACTATAGAAAATATTTAACTTGTTCGAAGGTATATAAAACAAGTAATCGAATTTATAAACGTTGTTTATAAATGAAAGGATGGAATTTGAATCGAATTTATAAAAGTTGTTTATAAATGAAAGGATGGAATTTGAATCGAATTTATAAAGTTGTTTATAAATGAAAATATGGGATTTGAATCGAATTTATAAAGTTGTTTATAAATGAAAGGATGGAATTTGAATCGAATTTATAAAGTTGTTTATAAATGAAAATATGAGATTTGAATCGAATTTATAAAGTTGTTTATAAATGAAAATATGGGGTTTGAATTGAATTTATAAACGTTGTTTATAAATGGAAAGGTGGGATTTGAATTGAAGTTATAAACTTGTTTATAAATAATGCATAGAAATTCAAATGGACTTTAACTATAGAATTTGAATATAGAATTCAAATGGACTTTAACTATAGAATTTGAATATAGAATTCAAATGGACTTTAAACTATAGAATTTGAAAAGAGAATTCAAATGGACTTTAAACTATAGAATTTGAAAAGAGAATTCAAATGGACTTTAAACTATATAATTTGAAAATAGAATTCAAATGAAGTTTTAAATAAAGAGAATTCAAATAGAATTGAATTGGAATTTGAATAGAGAAGTCGATAAGGAAACGAGAGTATGAGTATAATTAGAATTTGTTAATATGCAGTTAAAATATATTTGAACATGTCATGTTCAAATATGAAGGTGAAATAGACTGAAAAGTTAAGTAACAGATTTAATTAACAAATTGAGTTAAAACGATTGGTATAGTTAAAATAGATTGGACATGCATAAATATACAGGAGACAGGTTTGGAATAAAGTATAGAAGTGAAATAAATAGAATGCCCGATAAAAAGGTACGTATTTAATTTCCATATGAGATTTTATGCGCCGTATCGGCAAGCCGCTTGGCTTTTTCTTTTTCTTTTTGAGATAAGAAGGACCGGGAAAGCTATTTGAAATTTCCCGATGCTCCCAATACAAAGGAGGTTATGGCGAATTTTTCCGGGAATTTAAGGAGATAGAATATTTTTAAGATAATTTGATAGTTAGAAATCAACATATCAAATAATATAGAAGTCGATAAGGAAACGAACTTAGAAATAGAATAGTATAATTAAAAAGGGAAGTATAAGAATAAAATCTCGTAGGAATAGAAAGAGAAAATGTATATGTGTTTAAAGGTGAATAATCAGTTGAATGGTATTGATTATTCGAGTAAGTAGTCTTGTCTGTTTTGACGTTAAATGTTATTCAGTCAAGGTCTGAGAGGTAATTATACCCCAACATGGTTGATTTCATGATATACCGATAAGTAGCAAGATTCAGGCTCGAAGATCAATGTGGAATAAGAATTAGTTAAATACTGTATTTGGGTTGTCGTAACGATGTTTTACACAACATCTGTTTTAACCCAAATATGTGTAAAGCTTGGAAATAGAATATAGATTATTTTCTAAGTATAGAAATAAACGAGATTGGAAAAGAGATAAGTAGTTGGAATATTTTCCAATTATAAATAACATATATTTTCTAAAGTTTAGAAAATAAAAGAAGGCGATATATGGAAATGTTTTCCAAATAACATATAAGGCCAATATGGTTGTTGAAAATATTTGGTTAACAAATATTGATAAGAAATAGAGAAGAGGTTTAATTAATGGAATATTAATTAAAGGTTCAGTGATTGTTGGATGTTTGGATGAACACTTGTTTTATTCGATAGTTAAATCATCGACTATCGAAACACTTGTTTTTATTCGATAGTTAAATCACAGACTATTGAAGTTTTGACCATCGTTGTCAATATGGAGAGACCGGTTGGATTATTATCCGAAGAACCACTCCATATCGGCAGTAGCATGTGAATCAGATTATATAAAGATAATCGAAGACGGAGTAGAGTGCAAGGACTTTTTCTATTAATAGAAATGGTGCCTTCGGTTCATCCTGTTCCTGGATGACTTGTATGGATGGATGTCTGACAGAGTATTTCCAGAAAGGTCACGTACATTGATTTCTTCAACCGTACCAAGAGTGGAAGCGGAGAAGGGCACTTCTTTAGCTAACACGTAATGTACTGTTGTAGACGTCAATTAGTGATTTTCGATGGATCTGACAATGTGGCATTCGAAGTGAATCTGATGTGATGATACAGCGTAACCTCTGGCCTCAACAACCAGGAAATGACAAAAATCGGGCAGGCAGCATGGCTAAGTCGGTCGCTCCGAAGTAGGGTGTATAACCACCTATCTAGAGAATATTCATTTGCTTCTTTAATCTATCAATGCTGTCCCATATATATATACGGGAACGGTTGCTGATCCCAACCGTTGGTGATATACATTCGATACACTCAAGCGAAATGAGTGGTCGGTCATGTGTGGCTGAGTTGCAAGATGTTCTTGTTGAACTCCAGTGTATCGTTCCTAGAGTACACTGATCGGAAGGTGGTTCCATACCTTGTCATAGTTGGAAATCCATTACCCAATACGTGCTTGCGGTTTTGATTGTATATTATATATGTGGAACGTGAGATGTAAGCGTTTCCACTAGATTGTTATTTATGTGATTTAGACATTATTATAATATCAAAAGAGTTGATATAAAGATTATTTTGGATTTTCATAAGGGAAAAACCCGTTCCGTGTTATACGGCGTGGTCTTATGAGATATCATTTAGTTTTCTGAAACTGTTTTTAAACTGTTTACTCATACCAGTCCCATGACTGACCCGGAGTTTACTTTGTTGTTTTCCCTAAACTCTTGAGTGCCTAAATTTGTACGGGCAGTCAAGTAGTCGGGAATTTACAGATATACTGGAAGAGCTTGGAGCTGGAGGCTTCAGGATCATATAACTATAGTTATTTCTGCTGTGTTGTAAGTGATGTACTTTGATTTTGATGTATATTCAAGTACAGATGTATATTTCAAGTTATGTTATATATATTATATGTTATTCGTTCCGCTGTGAGATTCGTGTTACTCTGATGTTGTGTTCTTCTTCTTCTTCTATTCTAAGTTTCTATCTTATCTATCCTCACCCTCTAATTTCTTTCACTAATTACCAGGATTTTTCGATGTTTTGGTTATCGACATCGAGCTTATGCCGATAACCAAAGTCGCTAAAAATCCGGGTCGTTACAGCTGGTATCAGAGCTTAAGTTAAGAATTACTTGGCTCTGTGGCGTGACTCGGTAGAGATAGGGTTAGTAATACCCTAGATTGAGTTGAGTGTATATATATATACGAGAGAGCATACTTGTTATTTGATATAAAAACTGTTTTATATTGTGTTGACTAGTCTGTTGAGTGGATTATAAATTTTGGTCGAATCATGGGACGCCATGATGTCGATAGGAGTTTATAAACACTTGAACAGAAGATTGGACACGATATTGTTTTTAAATAGTTGAGTTGATTGTTAGGATTATAATTGAATTAGATTATAAAACAGAAATAGTTATATATAACCAATAGGATTTGTATATGAAATCAAATATACAAATATGATGAAATTGAAATTGAATTCCAACCAGAATTCAGAATTTAAAATCCTGGGAGTTGGGAAATTATTTTTCTAAATGGATTTTGAAAGAAATATAGCACTGGACTCATTCAGTAGCTGGGAAATAATTCTGATGATGGTCACAACATCATCAGTGTTCATTTCCGAGTTTCTAAGTGATGAATTGCTGCCTTAGAAAAGTTTTGATGGAAATCTGTTTGAAAGGAAAACAAGTTGTTTGAAAATTCAAATGTTTTGAATTTAAGATAGATATAAATATATGTATATATTTATATTACTTCAGAGGAATTTTGAAATGAGAATTGGAATATAGATTTCAAATAGAAGTAAAATAAAGGAATTGGAATATGTATATAATTCAAATAGAAGTTTAAGAAAAATTGAAATGGAATTTGAATTCAAAGGAATTCAAATGGATTTGAATAAAGAAAAGTCAAATCGAGATTTGAATATTAGAATTCAAAGAAAATTTAAAGTTTGAAATAGAAATTGAATAAAGGAGTTTAAATAGAATTTGAATTCAAAGGAGTTAAAATAGAATTTAAATTCAACGGATTTCAAATAGAAATTGAACAAAGGAATTTAAATAGAAATTGAATAAAGGATTTCAAATGAAATTTGAATAAGGGATTTGAAATGGGGTTTTGAATAAAGGATTTCAAATAGAAATTGAAGATAAGAAAATATGGAATTTGAATATTGTAAATGTAGAGGACTTGAATATTTGAAGAGAAATAGATCGGGAATATTATGTGAAATGGATTTGATATATTTTTAAAATATATCAGAATGGAGTTGAATTTATTATAAACAAAGTTAAACCGTTTATATTTATAAATATAATTAAAACGAGCTCGCCGTAGCGCGGTAGTTCGAAAATTGGCGATTCGAACTTCAATTTAGTATACAGAACTCAATTGAAGTTGGAATTCTTTGAAACAAGAATCGTTGGGACCGGTTGAACGATAGTTTTCTAATGAAAGAGAAAAATCTGGATTTCGTTGTATAGATTTTGAGTTATGTCAAAATCAAATTTTTAGAAAAGCAGCGCCAGAACCACTATAAAACCATAACTGTTTAATTAAATAAATAAAAGGATTTTTAGGAAATAAAATCCGAATTGGCATTAGAAAAATCCAGACTGAAGATATAAAATGAATATGAACTCCAGTGAAGTAAGTGAAATGATTTTTAAGACAAAAATCATATTTTAAATGGTTAAATAGAATTAACTAAATGGGAAAATAATTAGTTAAAGGAAAGTTGAATCGAAATTGGGTTTCTGGATAAGTGAAAGAGATTGAGAATTTTTATTCGAAATCGAATATATAACTCGAGTTGAAATTATAATTAGATTAGTTATAATTAAGTTGACATACTTTTGGACAAGTTATATTCAAATAAAAAGGGTGGAATAGGCAAAACGGTTAATTAGCAACTAGTTAATGGGAATTTGAATGATTGAAATTAAATTTAACTTGAGTAAGTTAAATGGATCGAAATGAATAAATTGAGTAAAATCAATGTGAATATGAATTGGGTTTGAATAAAGGAAAAACCAAAGAGTTAAAAAGGAAATATATTTATAACACAAATACAAAGGAAGTTATGAGCAAACAAATAGAAGGAGAAATATTTGTAAAAACATTTACAAATAGAATTTAGAAAGGAAATATTTGTAAAAACATTTACAAATAGGTTGAATGGAAATATTTATTTATAGTAAATAAATTGAATGTTATAAATGAGATATTTATTTGTTGAATAAATAGAATTTAATCAAAGGAATATTTAGAAGATGAATAGAAAATGGAAATCTATTTTTACCAGATAAACAAAAAGGATTAATTTATAAATAACAGTATAAATTAAATCAAGTATTTATCATTCGATAAATGGAATATATAAGTCTGAACTTATATAGAGAAGAGATATTGGTTTTTAGCACCGATAGTTTTAATTAAAGGGGTACACAACACTTGTATAAGTGAAGTAACGTTATTAAGGTGAACATTTATAAAGTGAAGAACCGTTACTAAAAGTAAAACTTTATAAAGGAATAAATGTATCCAATAGGAGTTATTCGAATAGGAGAAGTCGATTAGAGTTAGAATAAATCGATTAGGATAAGAATTAACCAGTTAGAGTTAATCAGTTAGGGTTAATCCGTAGAGCTAATTGAATATTAGTTATTCAATTAGAATTTATCGAATATTTGTTATTCAAATAAAGAGTTAACCAGATAGAGTTAATTGAACATAGTTAATCGAATTAGGATTTAATTGAATGTTAGTTATCCAATTAAAGTTAATCGAATATAGTATTGAGATAGAATTAGTCAAACATAGTTACTCAGGATAAGTAGCCATTTCGTGCGACTGCTAGCGTAATTTGCAGGGCTGCAGATAGCCTAGGGCAGTCGGATGTTTCCTGGGGGAATCAGGCGTAACCATTGTGATCGCTGCGATCTAGAGTCAAGCGAGTGGAGTTAAATCGAATATTAGTTTATTCGGATAGAATTAAAGGAGTTATCGATTATTAGTAAATCGAAGGAGTTATCGATTATTAGTAAATCAAAAGAATTATCGATTATAGTTTAATCGAAAAAGAGTTATCGATTAGTTTAATCGAAGTGAGTTATAGAATACAGGTTATTCGAAGGAGTTATCGAATTTAGTTATTCGATGGAGTTAATCGATAAGAGTTAAATCCAATAGAGTTAATTGATAAGAGTAAATTGAATAGAGTAAATCGAATATAGTTTATTCGAGGAGAGGTTTTCGAATCTAGTTATTCGAAAGAGAGAGTATCGAATATAGTTATTCGAAGGGAGGAGTTATCGAATAGGGATTGATTCGAAAGAGAATTACGTAAGGAAGTTTGAAATGTTGAGTATCAACATAAATAAGTTTTTAAAAGATAAATGGGTTTGTAGCACTTTTTCTACCTTAGCAATTTCGAGGACGAAATTATTTTAAGTGGGGAAGATTGTAATGACCCGCATTCTGATGGGTTAATTTTAACTATCTAATACAGATTTAAATATTAGGTGGATAATATAAATGGAAATTTTTATATTAGAGTTATCGATTTAATAATCAATTTCGATTTAATATCGAATATATATTAAATTATCAAAATAAGGAATTAGCGAATAACTGAATTCGAAGTCAAACACTGAATTAGAATCAGTTCAGATAATCAATTCAAAACTCCTGTTTGAATTAGAAGAATAATATTAGTTGAATTATCGAAGAATTAATTGTTTTAAAAATTTATTTAAATCAATTTAAATTAATATTTGTTCCAGACAATCGAATTGGACTTCGTGACCTATCCCAATGTGTCCGAATGGTGGTTAAACCCTAAAATTGACAGTCGTTGGGATCAGAAAGGAGTTCGGGAACCTGGAGTATTTTAATTAAAGGGTACGAGTTTTTAATTATTTTAAAATAAAAATAAATCCTTTGTTGTGTGGACAGGAACAAAAACAACAGTGCCTTTCTTCGTTACCACACCTCAAAGACACCACCGTGCTCTCTTCATTTCCACACATCAAAACACCACCGTACCTCCTCCCTCTCCACAAAACCAAACCACCATGGCCCTTCTTTTTCCACCCCTTCCTCTATAAAACCACATTCCCTTCCCTTTTATTCTTTTTTAGAAATCGAGCCTCTCGAAATCAAATTTCAACCTCGTTCACCTTATAGGGTGCGACGCAGACTAGGGGAGTTTCATATTTTGGGAAGGATCGACAGTAGGAATGGAAATTGGGTGTTTAAATTTAGGGAAATCGAGTTCGACTTCGTAGTCGAAAGGTCGAAGATGTCGATCAACTCTCTGGAACACAACTTGGGTCGCGAGGTAGGAAGGTTGATGGTGGACTTCGCGGTCATCTCGAGGCGTTGAAGCTCGACAGACGTGAACTGGGTTGAGTAACGATGGACTCGAAGTGGAAAAGGGGATCGCAGGTTTTCCTGGAGCTCGATTTTTGGTCTGAGGGTACTCGCGATTTGGGTTATTCAAGTTTCGCCAGTGGTAGAAGGCTGTTAACGAGGTGACGGTGAGGAAGGGATTGCGATGTGGAGTTCAACAGTGTACGTGGGTTTTGGATGGGACTGTTGCTTCGAACTGAAATTGAATGGGGGAAAGTCGCAGTTGATTTGTGTAGTAGGTGCGATATAGAAGGGACAAGCTGATGGTAGAATTGTGGTTCAAAGGTGAAGATAGTCGACTGCAAGGTGTTTGATGAAATGCCTTAAGGGAATGGCTGAAACTTTTGGGGCTGATCTGCAATAGAGATGGACCGAGATCTGTTCGTCTATCTGTCAAGTTATTGGCAAGGCCTTAAGATTCAAGATAGTCGATTCCAGTAGATTTGAAGCCGTGTCGATAAGGAATATAAACGGAGTATTCGGCAAAAGAAAATCATGTGAGTAAATTCTCACTCATTTAATTTATTTTAGCATTAAAATAAATTGTTGGTTGTTTTGTTGATTTTTGGATGCTTTAAATATTTATTTATTGCTGTTAAAAATATATTAGTTATTTAGGATATATATATATATATATTGGGTTGATGATTGGTTGGATTCCCGCAGTCTCATTAGCGGATGCCCGCGGTATCATTAGCGGATGATTACCCTATACGCCCCACGCTATGATTAGTGGATGACCTTCATACCGCGATATCCTGCCTCGAAGCAGGATGGGTATTATTTTGTTGACTAACATCTGTGGATGCAGGAAAACAGGTTGGAGGAATCCAACTGGATTCCTCAAAAATATATTATCTGTTGTTGTTTGTTTGATTTCATATATATTCATATATGATGTGTAGAAAATCAAATGATTGAAAATTGGTTGATTTGATTATTTAAAATATCAATGGGGCTTGAATATTGATTTATAAAAATATCGGAAAGAGTATTTGAGATTTAAAAAGTGAATTCTATTTTTATAAATAGAATTTGAATTTTAAATAAGACTATAGAAAATATTTAACTTGTTCGAAGGTATATAAAACAAGTAATCGAATTTATAAACGTTGTTTATAAATGAAAGGATGGAATTTGAATCGAAATTATAAAAGTTGTTTATAAATGAAAGGATGGAATTTGAATCGAATTTATAAAGTTGTTTATAAATGAAAATATGGGATTTGAATCGAATTTATAAAGTTGTTTATAAATGAAAGGATGGAATTTGAATCAAATTTATAAGGTTGTTTATAAATGAAAATATGGGATTTGAATCGAATTTATAAAGTTGTTTATAAATGAAAATATGGGGTTTGAATTGAATTTATAAACGTTGTTTATAAATGGAAAGGTGGGATTTGAATTGAAGTTATAAACGTTGTTTATAAATAATGCATAGAAATTCAAATGGACTTTAACTATAGAATTTGAATATAGAATTCAAATGGACTTTAACTATAGAATTTGAATATAGAATTCAAATGGACTTTAAACTATAGAATTTGAAAAGAGAATTCAAATGGACTTTAAACTATAGAATTTGAAAAGAGAATTCAAATGGACTTTAAACTATAGAATTTGAAAATAGAATTCAAATGAAGTTTTAAATAAAGAGAATTCAAATAGAATTGAATTGGAATTTGAATAGAGAAGTCGATAAGGAAACGAGAGTATGAGTATAATTAGAATTTGTTAATATGCAGTTAAAATATATTTGAACATGTCATGTTCAAATATGAAGGTGAAATAGATTGAAAAGTTAAGTAACATATTTAATTAACAAATTGAGTTAAAACGATTGGTATAGTTAAAATAGATTGGACAGGCATAAATATACAGGAGACAGGTTTGGAATAAAGTATAGAAGTGAAATAAATAGAATGCCCAACAAAAAGGTACGTATTTAATTTCCATATGAGATTTTATGCGCCGTATCGGCAAGCCGCTTGGCTTTTTCTTTTTCTTTTTGAGATAAGAAGGACCGGGAAAGCTATTTGAAATTTCCCGATGCTCCCAATACAAAGGAGGTTATGGCGAATTTTTCCGGGAATTTAAGGAGATAGAATATTTTTAAGATAATTTGATAGTTAGAAATCAACATATCAAATAATATAGAAGTCGATAAGGAAACGAACTTAGAAATAGAATAGTATAATTAAAAAGGGAAGTATAAGAATAAAATCTCGTAGGAGTAGAAAGAGAAAATGTATATGTGTTTAAAGGTGAATAATCAGTTGAATGGTATTGATTATTCGAGTAAGTAGTCTTGTCTGTTTTGACGTTAAATGTTATTCAGTCAAGGTCTGAGAGGTAATTATACCCCAACATGGTTGATTTCATGATATACCGATAAATAGCAAGATTCAGGCTCGAAGATCAATGTGGAATAAGAATTAGTTAAATACTGTATTTGGGTTGTCGTAACGATGTTTTACACAACATCTGTTTTAACCCAAATATGTGTAAAGCTTGGAAATAGAATATAGATTATTTTCTAAGTATAGAAATAAACGAGATTGGAAAAGAGATAAGTAGTTGGAATATTTTCCAATTATAAATAACATATATTTTCTAAAGTTTAGAAAATAAAAGAAGGCGATATATGGAAATGTTTTCCAAATAACATATAAGGCCAATATGGTTGATGAAAATATTTGGTTAACAAATATTGATAAGAAATAGAGAAGAGGTTTAATTAATGGAATATTAATTAAAGGTTCAGTGATTTTGGATGTTTGGATGAACACTTGTTTTATTCGATAGTTAAATCATCGACTATCGAAACACTTGTTTTTATTCGATAGTTAAATCACAGACTATCGAAGTTTTGACCATCGTTGTCAATATGGAGAGACCGGTTGGATTATTATCCGAAGAACCACTCCATATCGGCAGTAGCGTGCGAATCAGATTATATAAAGATAATCTAAGACGGAGTAGAGTGCAAGGACTTTTTCTATTAATAGAAATAGTGCCTTCGGTTCATCCTGTTCCTGGATGACTTGTATGGATGGATGTCTGACAGAGTATTTCCAGAAAGGTCACGTACATTGATTTCTTCAACCGTACCAAGAGTGGAAGCGGAGAAGGACACTTCTTTAGCTAACACGTAATGTACTGTTGTAGACGTCAATTAGTGATTTTCGATGGATCTGACAATGTGGCATTCGAAGTGAATCTGATGTGATGATACAACGTAACCTCTGGCCTCAACAACCAGGAAATGACAAAAATCGGGCAGGCAGCATGGCTAAGTCGGTCGCTCCGAAGTAGGGTGTATAATCACCTATCTAGAGAATATTCATTTGCTTCTTTAATCTATCAATGTTGTCCCATATATATATACGGGAACGGTTGCTGATCCCAACCGTTGGTGATATACATTCAATACACTCAAGCGAAATGAGTGGTCGGTCATGTGTGGCTGAGTTGCAAGATGTTCTTGTTGAACTCCAGTGTATCGTTCCTAGAGTACACTGATCGGAAGGTGGTTCCATACCTTGTCATAGATGGAAATCCATTACCCAATACGTGCTTGCGGTTTTGATTGTATATTATATATGTGGAACGTGAGATGCAAGCGTTTCCACTAGATTGTTATTTATGTGATTTAGACATTATTATAATATCAAAAGAGTTGATATAAAGATTATTTTGGATTTTCATAAGGGAAAAACCCGTTCCGTGTTATACGGCGTGGTCTTATGAGATATCATTTAGTTTTCTGAAACTGTTTTTAAACTGTTTACTCATACCAGTCCCATGACTGACCCGGAGTTTACTTTGTTGTTTTCCCTAAACTCTTGGGTGCCTAAATTTGTACGGGCAGTCAAGTAGTCGGGAATTTACAGATATACTGGAAGAGCTTGGAGCAGGAGGCTTCAGGATCATATAGCTATAGTTATTTCTGCTGTGTTGTAAGTGATGTACTTTGATATTGATGTATATTCAAGTACAGATGTATATTTCAAGTTATGTTATATATATTATATGTTATTCGTTCCGCTGTGAGATTCGTGTTACTCTGATGTTGTGTTCTTCTTCTTCTTCTTCTATTCTAAGTTTCTATCTTATCTATCCTCGCCCTCTAATTTCTTTCACTAATTACCAGGATTTTTCGATGTTTTGGTTATCGACATCGAGCTTATGCCGATAACCAAAGTCGCTAAAAATCTGGGTCGTTACACACACGTCTCGCAGCAAATCCCAACTATGAAGTGGACTCATTGGTTCCCAACTGGATCCTAAGCTCTAACTTCCCATAATGGACTACCTTTGCATCTCGGGTTATTGGTCAATACTGGGTCGGGTCGGATTCCTTCTCAAGCCATCGGTTCGGGTCGGGTGTCCTTCATCTGTTCGGGTCGGGTCTTCTCCTGGTGCGGTTCGGGTCGGGTCTTCTCCTGGTGCGGTTCGGGTCGGGTCTTCTCCTAGTGCGGTTCGGGTCGGTTGTCCTCCATCGGTTCGGTTCGGATCTTTACCTCGGGTCGGGTTGGGTGTCATCTCCCCTCCAGCTCGTGCCTCCGTTCCGATCCGTGCCCTCGTCCTTCACATGCTCCTATCCGATCCATCCTCATGCCTTCACTCCGATCCGTCCTCCTCGATCTGATCCGTCCTCCTCGATCCGATCCGTCCTCCTCGATCCGATCCGATCCCAGTTCAGCTAGCGTGGCCTTCCTTTTTGCCATTTTCCCCCAAGTGTTGGGTTCCGATCCGATCGGATTCTTTGCTCAGTTCAACATATCCGATCCGAGCCCTATGTCCGATCCGATCCGAACCCTGCACTGTTTTCTGAGACTGTTCCAGCAAGTGTTTACGCCATTCGACGACGTTTTCGACCATTCTAACTATTGAAATCAATCACAAAGCATTTCATACAGTCATAGCAACATGCATAATCAACCACAAACACCAAAACAACAATATGATAGGTTAAAACGGATCAAACATACCCAAAAATCCATATTTTCCCCTTAAGCATGTTTAAGAACAACTAATGATAGGATTAGTAAAACTTAACCAAATTAGCCAAATTTTCTAACAGAGGTCTAAAACAATATTTATGAATTTCTGAATATTTTTCCAGAATTTTATCACGCTTAATTTCGCTAATTAACACTAATCACCCCTTAATCCCCTAAATTCCGGGATTAACAAAATTAGTCCAAATTAACCCAAATTCATATCAAAGGCATAAAATGATGTTTTAGAATTTTGGGAATTTTTCTAGATTTTTCTGAGCCATAATTTCGCTAATCTTCGCTAATTACCCTAATTAGCCGTAATTAGTGAAAAAACTAAGCAAATCACTCACCTTTGGCACAATTAAACTTTCAGAACTGAAACTCCTCTGATATAGATCCAATCTCTATGTGTTCCAGCAACTCTCTCTCTGATTTGGTGCTAATCCCCTTTGGTTTGATGTAGTTTTGCTTAATCTTTGATTAGAAAGTGATTAGAGGTGATTTGGAGTGAAATTAGAAGGTGGAGGTCATGACTATACTTGAAGGAATGTCTTAGGCGGCTGGAAAATGAAGTAAAAACCGAAATCATAACCCTAGCAGCCCCTAAGTACCACTAATCCCGAAATCTCCCTTTGGGCCTAGTTGCTAATTACCCGGTTAAGCCCAATTAGCTGAAAATAACCCTTTAAACCTTAATTTAGTCATATCTCCCAAACGGTAAGTCCGTTTGGCTATTATGACCACTCTACGGAAAGAGAAACCATCATCCGGAGCTAATGGAAGTGGTTTCAGGTCAAAATTCCTTTTCAGTCAAAAGTTATGGACGAAACAAGATCAACTAGGGGCAAAACGGTCATTTAAAAATTGGCAAAAATCATGAATATGGGAAATGACCCCACTAGTCTTTTCCCAAAAGTACACGACCATACGACTTACCTATAAAAAGAAATAAATATTCTACGATCCTAGATGCGTAGAATGTGGGTTGTTACATAGTCTATAGTGATAACTCCATTAGAGAGAAGTTGTCTTATGGTTTTATGTCTACGACGAATATGTCGAGACTTACCATTATACAATGTACTATTTGCCCTTCCTATAGCAGATTGACTGTCACAATGTATACATATTGGAGGTACAGGTTTTCCCAATTTGGAATATCTTCCAAAAATACCCTAAGCCAATCTGCTTCTTCTGCGGCTTTATCTAGAGCAATGAACTCCGATTCTATTGTCGACCTTGCTATGCAAGTCTGTTTGGATGATTTCCATGAGATTGCTCCATTTCCTAATGTAAACACATATCCACTTGTGGATTTTGTGTCATTTGAGCCAGTTATCCAATTTGCGTCGCTGTAACCTTCCACCACTGAAGGATAATGTGTATAATGCAAACCAAAGTTCTGTGTACATTTTAAATATCCAAGAACTCTTATTATTGCTTTCCAATGATGTTTACCAGGATTGCTGGTAAATCTACTAAGTTTACTTACAGTGTAACACCCCATCTCCGCCAGGGTAGCTCTTGCAAGTACTCTAACTTTGAAGGGGCGTTTGAATCAGGTAAACATGCATAATGATATATCAAGGCAGAACAAGAACATATGTATATAGGTAAACAGAGTAAATAACACAGATAAAGCAGCGGAAGATTTTAAACCATTTCAAAACAAGTCTGTTACATCAAAATGTCAACTTTCCAAATAAACAAGTCTAGATAAAACAACATCAACTGTAATACATAAATACTAATCCCCAAAAGAAGTGATAGCCATAACCAGCTTCATGTCAAACTGTACATGAGCTAAATCCCTCAAGCAAGCGGTCAGAAAATCCAGCTAAGCTCCAATATTCCCTCCCTGAGAACCTGGGGGGGGGGGGGAACGGAAGAAAAAGAGGCGAAAGAAAACAGGTCAGACAAAAAGACTGAGTAAGCCCTACTACAATCAATGTAAACTGATAAAGTTAACTGGCATGAGCAGCAGGTATGATTATAAGGATACTAGCATGATGATATACTAACAAGATAGATAAAGGTGTCATCGCATAATCAGGATTAAGGTTTTGCACCATAGGTGTACTAGCAAACTAACATGACTTGAACATACAAGTATTGATCCCTTGGCCCATGCTTTGGCCCAATAACATGAAGTGACCCTAATACAAGGTCCAATAACATGAAGTGACCCTACCACGAGGTCCAACCAAACGGTCTAGTCGATCGGCTCCCTAAGCCTAACTCGTCACGTGTTGGTGTCAATACGGCCCAAACATAATTGTAGTCAGACTGTGCAGGGTCTCCCGTCGGGTGTATCAAGCCCTAGGGTGGCAACCCCTGGACACCATAAACATGAGTGCACAGTCTCGATCTACTGGTACCCGTGCATGATTTCCCTGGCTTCGGACTATGTGCACGACCATGGTCCGCCCGGAACTACACCGGCGTACCCTCTGCCGTCGCTTTTGGTCGCTTACCTCCAGCCCAGTAATCATGCCCCCACCCTAGCCTAGTCCCTAGGGTCATGATGATACTAACTTGGGATTACTGCTGGAGTGGGCCCCCATTGCTAGGATTTTTCTAGTGGGTTAAGTACGGTTTAACCCCCTTGCTAATCATGGATTAACTTGGTTAAGTGTAACGATGAGTTCACGACTTAACCCCGATTAATCTACCGAGCCCAAATTGGTTAAGTACTAAGTGGACCATGACTTAACCCTAATCATGGGGCATTAATTAATTTAATGCGCCTTAACCTCTCACATTAGACTTTGTTGCGGTTACTAGTTAAGCCGGGCGGATCCGGGTAGCTTTACACCACAACTTGGTCTAACCTCGGGTCCAAGGTACAACATGACCAACTTCTCACATTGGGTCCTATTGTTTGTAGCAACTAGTTAAGCCTGTCGGTTCCGGGTAGGTTTACGCTACAAACTCAACCCAACCCCGAGTTGGCCACACTTATCTTTTCTAAGTGTCATGTCCATCATGTTTCCAAAACATGTTACAAGTTTTCAAGCAATTGGGTAGACCTAACTTAATAGGTAAATTCCCAATGGGTAGACCTAACTTAATAGGTAAATTCCCAAGCTTATGTTTTTATGTCTTCTACTTTTACCCAACCCCAAACGCAATCCCATCGCTTACATATCGCAATAGCGCATAAAGGATAGAAAGAGGGAACTTGGCATAATCATGACAAAAAAGGTGTTGAAGCCACAAGTTCAATATGGTGGCATATGAAATGTACATATGTTGCATATTATATTTTTAGGCCTCAAAAGCATGCATAAAACCAAACTTGGCATATTGGTGATACATGGTGCTAAATGACATGTAGAAATGGCCATAAGTTCGCATTTAGCCTCACATGCAAGTTATCATAAGAGATATGATAACTTACATGTTGCCAAAATGCAACCTTTGGCATAAAGCTTGAAGCTTTATGTTCATAAACCCAAGATAAGCTTGCATATCATGATAGCATGAACAAAATGTTCAACCCAAACTTGCATAACACAACTTGCATATCAAACTTGCATAACATAACATGATGAACTTGCATATCATATCATAGCATACTTGCATAACATGATAAACTTGCATATTACATCATAGAAAACTTGCATAACATGATAAACTTGCATATTACATCATAGAAAACTTGCATAACATGATAAACTTGCATATTACATCATAGAAAACTTGCATATCATACATTTAACTTTAGAGTTTAAGTATGAAAGTAGAATAGGGCTTACAATGCTTAGGAAATATGACAAAGCCCTTATGCAACCAAATTAAACCCAAAATGCAAGCTAAAATGATCAAAACCCTTCCTTTATGATGCAAATATAGAAACTTGACTTGAATGCAAGCTAATAATGCTCATACAAGTTTGAAAACACTTGTATGCATGGAAAATCACTTAGAATTTTATTTTAGGAATTGTATGAAGAGAGTGGAGGCCATGAGAGGATTGATTTTGCCATAGTTTAGTTGTACGATAGATTAATGATGATTTAGGGTAGGTTAGGGTCTTATTTATAGATTAGGCAAGTGTTTTAGGCCATAGGATTAAACCCTAGTTCCAATCTCAGCCCTCAAAACCGAATCTGGCCCCCAAGCTCAACACAATCTCAAAATGGTGCACCAGGCTAAACAGCCCGGCTGGACCAAGTCGACAGCCAAGTCGACAGGGCTGTCGACTTGGGTCCAACCAAGTCGACTCCCAAGTCGACAGGGCTGTCGACTTGGTTGTTCTGGCGGGAATTCTCCCGCCTGGCCCAACTGGCCCAAATCCTCAAATTCAAGTTTGAATTTGAATTCTGTTTTTACTTAGGAATTTTCTGAAAACTTCGTTGGGCCTTAATCGGGTCATACGGACTCCGATTTTCGAAAACTCGGACTCTATTTCGCGTATTTTTCCGAGACGAACGCAATGGCATAGCCCGTTTCCCTTGATTCAGATTTTAGAATTAAATTCTGCCTTGATTTATGTTATAACAGGTTATTGAAAATACGGGTTGTTACATTCTCCCCTCCTTAAAGGATTTCGTCCCCGAAATCTTCAAGTTAGAAAGAATGTATCCTACCATCCAACATCCATCTACTCAAAACATCATCCATGAGCATTCATTGTCCTTACAAGATTCTAAATGTTGTATGAACATATGCAAAGGTGTGTGTATATGTACTTATCTAATGCAAATATCATCAATGCAGATTATGTTAGTGAAATGAATCCATATGTATGCAATTCCTAACATAATGTATAACATCTATATGTGTGCACATCACATACATCCATATGCAACATCCATGTGATAACACACAAAGATTTTCATCCATGAATAAGCATAAACACTCATGCATATGCAATATGAGGAGTGTGTGAGCCGATCTAGTGCCTAACGTGTATAATGCACCCACGAGTAACCACTTGCAAACACTTGCAACCACTTGCAACAATCAAGCATAACATGTTTCAAACACATGTTTCATCCAAAGGGTTTCTACCTAAGGTTCTCATGACAAGATTAACACGATAAACTAGATAAACATGGATAGCAAAGGGAAAGATATGCTAACAAAGAAAAGAGATTGAGAGTGTACCCTCAAAAAGGAATGGATAAAGCCCACGCATCTTCTCCTCGGTTTCCCAAGTTGCGTCTTCTCCGGCTTCACCCCATTGAACCTTCACCAACTTGACCTCTCGATTCCTTAGCTTCTTGGTCTCCGTCCCCAAGATACGATTCGGAGCTCTCCTCAAAGTAGCTTCTTTCTCCACTTCCACATCTTCCAGAACACTCGGCTCAACAACCTCTGCTGATTCATGTAAACACTTCCGGAGATGCGAGACATGAAAAACATCGTGTACTCCGGCAAGCTTCTCGGGCAACTTCACTCTATAAGCCATCTGCCCGATCTTCTCTATAATAGGGAATGGTCCAACAAACCTCGGTGCCAGCTTCCCAACAGCTCCAAATCGGACCACATTCCGCAAAGGAGAAACCTTCACGAAAACCATGTCCCCAACATCAAACTCCAAATCAGTCCTTCGCTTATCAGCATAGGATTTCTGTCGGTCTTGGGCCGCTTTCATCCGTCTCCGAATCAACTCGATCTTCTCGGATGTATCTCTGATCATATCAGGCCCAAGTATAAGCTTATCTGTAGTCTCCCACCAACATGTAGGCGACTTACACGGCCTCCCATATAAAGCTTCAAATGGTGCCATCCCTATGCTAGCTTGATAACTGTTATTGTATGCAAACTCAACAAGAGGAAGATGGTCTTCCCAAGTACCACCAAAATCCAGAATACAAAGCCTCAACAGATCCTCGAGCACCCTATTCACCCTTTCGGTTTGACCGTCCGTCTGTGGGTGATAAGCAGTACTTAGATTCAATCTTGTGCCCATGGCTTCTTGCAAGCTATTCCAGAACTGACTTGTAAAGATTGGGTCACGGTCACTGACAATACTAGAAGGGACTCCATGAAGTCTCACAATCTCACGAAGATATACAGACGCTAGCCCAGATGCGGTCCTCTTGCTCTTCACCGGAATGAAATGAGCACTCTTCGTGAGCCTATCCACAATAACCCAAATGCTCGTATTCCCTTTCCTTGACCTTGGTAGCCCATCGATAAAATCCATGGAAATACTCTCCCACTTCCAAAGTGGAACATCTAGAGGATGCAATAGCCCACCGGGCTTCTTTGACTCGGCCTTAACTTGCTGGCAAATAATACATCTAGAGACAAAATCTGCCACATCCTTCTTCATCCCAGGCCAGAAGAAAATACGCTTCATATCTTTATACATCTTATCTCCGCCTGGATGTATAGTCAACTTAGAGCGATGCGCTTCCTCAAGAACTTTTCTTACTAAATTTTCTACCATGGGAACACATAACCTTCCGTCTCTCCTCAGCCAACCCTTATCATCAATAGAATATCGAGCGAGATGACTAGACGCCTCTCCTCGAATCAGCTTATCCATAATCTCAACTATCTGAGGGTCTCCTCTCTGCAAAGCCCCAACTTGATCAAGAAGGGTAGGTCTGAGTTCCAGAGATGCTAAAGAACCGGTCATCGACTCAACCGCCAAAGAGAAATCAAAGGTTGCCACATACTCTAAATTCTTCATCTCAACGAATAGAGGACTTAGGGTCAACCTCCTTCTACTCAATGCATCAGCTACCACATTTCCCTTGCCAGGGGTGTAAGCTATCTCAAAATCATAGGACGCCAAGAATTCCATCCATCTTTGTTGCCTCAGATTCAGATCCTTCTGAGAAAAGAGATACTTCAATGACTTGTGGTCGGTAAAAAGCTCAAATCTTTCGCCCAGAAGATAATGGCGCCAAGCCTTGAGTGCATATACTATTGCTGCCAACTCTAAGTCATGAGTGGGATAATTCTTCTCATGCACTTTGAGTTGTCTACCGCCAAAGCATATCACCCTTCCTTCTTGCAAAAGAACAGCTCCTAACCCCGTGCCACATGCATCGGTGTATACTGTAAATAACTTCCCTCCATCGGGCAAAGCTAGAACAGGTGCTGATGTAAGGGCTCTCTTGAGCTTCTGAAAAGCAAGCTCGCATTCTATGCTCCAAGCAAAAACTAAATTCTTCTTCGTCAATTTAGTGAGAGGAGCGGAAATCTTCGCGAAGTCCTTGATGAACTTCCGGTAAAAACCCGCAAGACCTAGAAAACTTCTCACTTCGGTTGCATTCCTTGGGGTCTTCCAATCCTGAACTGCAACTACCTTAGCAGGATCCACCGCTAAGACTTGCTTAGATACTATATGCCCAAGGAATCTAACTTCCCTTCTCCAAAAGTGACACTTTGAGAACTTGGCCTTCAACTGATGCGCTCTAAGCGTATCCATCAACTCCATGAGATGCCTTGCGTGCTCTTCCTCATCCTTAGAGAAGATCAGAATATCATCTACGAAGACCACGACAAACTTGTTCAAGAACTCCCTGAACACCCTACTCATCAAGTCCACGAAATATGCGGGTGCACTAGTCAAGCCGAACGGCATGACAAGCCATTCGAAGAATCCATCTGGAGTCCTGAACGCAGTCTTGTCTATACTATCTTCAGCTACCCTGAGCTGATGGAATCCCGTAGCAAGATCAAGCTGAGAGAAAACAGAAGCACCGACAAGCTGGTCAAAGAGATCATCAATCCTCGGTAACGGGTGTCTGTTCTTCTTAGTCAGCTTATTCAACTCTCGATAGTCAACACAGAGTCGGAGAGAACCATCTGCCTTGGTAGCAAATACCACAGGCGCTCCCCATTCAGATATACTTCGTCTAATGAAGTTCTTCTCAAGCAACTCTTTCACTTGCTTACTTAGCTCCCGCCTTTCCCGCGGAGCCATGTGCCGAACAGGCAAAGAAACCGGCTTTGCATTATCCACCAGATAAATGCGGAAATCAATATCTCGCTTAGGGGGCAACCACCTAACTTCATCGAAAACATCCGGATACTCCCGAACCACTCTCACAGACTGAAGAGTTTCTACTGACGAGTCGAGTGATTCCAGATAGCACAACATGACGGGACCTCTCGGATCACAAGAAATCTCTAGGGTGTTTCCGAGGCGAGTCACGAGCCTCACAACCCTATGCTCACAATCAAGAATGGCTCCATATCTGGACAGCCAATCCATGCCCAATATCAATCCGTATCCCCTGAAACCAAGAACATAAGCACTGCACAAGAACTCTACACTCAGTATAGAGATCCTCAAATCCCCACATATCATAGACAAATGGGCGGAACCCCCAATAGGATTTGAGACACAGACGGGATCATCTACCAAGCTAGTACTAAGGTGCAAACTATCAACAAGATCAGATGAGATAAAGCTATGCGATGCACCAGAATCAAACAAGGTACGAACTGGAAAATCAAAAATATATACAAGGCTCTCAACAGAAATACTACCTCGATCGGGAACTGGAGCGGTATTGAGAGCATGAACTTGCCCTCCTGAAGGTCCAGCACGCTGAGTCTGACCCTGGCCTTGCCCTTGCTTCCTCGGGCAATCCTTACTGAAATGTCCAGTCTCACCGCAGAAAAAGCATTCACCATTCTTCCTTTTCCTCTTCTTACAATCCTTGATAAGATGCCCAACTGAACCGCAATAATGGCACTTCCCCTTGTTGTTCTTGCCCTTGTTGTTGTTGCCCTTGTTGTTGTTCCCCTTGTTGCCTTGACTCTTGTTCTTGTTCTGATTGCCTTGACTGCTCTGACCACTTGGATTACCCTGATTTCCTTTTCCCTGGGAATCAGTCTTCTTAGCTTGAGTATCATTCATCTTGGTTTCTTTCTTGACATCTCCCTGAAGTAACGCCATATCAACCAAACTCTCAAACGTGGCCCCATGGGGAATATGTGACATAGCCAATCCTTGCAATGGCTCATTCAACCCTCTAGCAAAACGAAGAGCCTTCTTCTGAGGAGTATTCACCATATCCAAGCCAAAACGAGCTAACTGATTGAACTTGTTCACATATTCTTTGACAGACATATCTCCTTGTTTCAAAGTTATGAATCTCTCCATTTGCAGATTCTCCTCAGCAGAAGATAGAAACTTAAGCATGAACCTTGCCCTGAAATCGGCCCAAGTCTCAACAGGCCTAGTACCATTGGTGACTTCCCACCAATAAGCGGCTTCATCCTTCATAAGCCAAACCGCCAACAAGAGCTTCCTCTGATCGTCTATCCCAAAGATAGCAAATAAATCCTCGGTCTCTTTCAACCAATTTCTGGCCTCTACAAAAGTCTCAGTGCCTTGAAAGTTCTTGCCACCCATTGCTTTGAAATCTTTGCAAGTCTTTGCAAAGTCATCTTGAGGATGCTGAGGGGGAGGAGGAAGAGGAACCTCAGCGACAGGAGGAGGAGGAACATTAGCGACAGGAGGAGGAATATTGACAACTGGAGGCGGAGGATTAACTACTGGAGGAGGAGGAGGAGGAGGGACATCTACGGGGCCGGCTTCGGTCGCCCTAGCCTCCAAAAGTCTCCTATACCAAACAGGTACGTGTACTCCCTCCGGAATAGCAAAGTTATCGGCCATACTGAAAATGAATAAAAAGACAGATTCAGAATGGCGAAAAAAAAACGAAGGAATTTTGCTAATGGCTTTTTGGGGAATAGCCTTTAAAATAAACTAGACTTTTCTTTGGAAAATACTTTATACTTAGTTTTGAAAATAGTTTTCCAAAATTTTTCTAAAAACCTTTTTGTTCCTTCTCGTAAACCATATGCTCTGATACCAAATGTAACACCCCACCTCCGCCAGGGTAGCTCTTGCAAGTACTCTAACTTTGGAGGAGCGTTTGAATCAGGTAAACATGCATAATGATATATCAAGGCAGAACAAGAACATAAGTATATAGGTAAACAGAGTAAATAACATAGATAAAGCAGCGGAAGATTTTAAACCATTTCAAAACAAGTCTGTTACATCAAAATGTCAACTTTCCAAATAAACAAGTCTAGATAAAACAACATCAACTGTAATACATAAATACTAATCCCCAAAAGAAGTGATAGCCATAACCAGCTTCATGTCAAACTGTACATGAGCAAAATCCCTCAAGCAAGCGGTCAGAAAATCCAGCTAAGCTCCAATATTCCCTCCCTGAGAACCTGGGGGGGGGGGGAACGGAAGAAAAAGAGGCGAAAGGAAACAGGTCAGTCAAAAAGACTGAGTAAGCCCTACTACAATCAATGTAAACTGATAAAGTTAACTGGCATGAGCAGCAGGTATGATTATAAGGATACTAGCATGATGATATACTAACAAGATAGATAAATGTGTCATCGCATAATCAGGATTAAGGTTTTGCACCATAGGTGTACTAGCAAACTAACATGACTTGAACATACAAGTATTGATCCCTTGGCCCATGCTTTGGCCCAATAACATGAAGTGACTCTAATACAAGGTCCAATAACATGAAGTGACCCTACCACGAGATCCAACCAAACGGTCTAGTCGATCGGCTCCCTAAGCCTAACTCGTCACGTGTTGGTGTCAATACGGCCCAAACATAATTGTAATCAGACTGTGCAGGGTCTCCCGTCGGGTGTATCAAGCCCTAGGGTGGCAACCCCTGGACACCATAAACATGAGTGCACAGTCTCGATCTACTGGTACCCGTGCATGATTTCCCCGGCTTCGGACTATGTGCACGACCATGGTCCGCCCGGAACTACACCGGCGTACCCTCTGTCGTCGCTTACCTCCAGCCCAGTAATCGTGCCCCCACCCTAGCCTAGTCCCTAAGGTCATGATGATACTAACTTGGGATTACTGCTGGAGTGGGCCCCCATTGCTAGGATTTTTCTAGTGGGTTAAGTACGGTTTAACCCCCTTGTTAATCATGGATTAACTTGGTTAAGTGTAACGATGAGTTCACGACTTAACCCCGATTAATCTACCGAGCCCAAATTGGTTAAGTACTAAGTGGACCATGACTTAACCCTAATCATTGGCATTAATTAATTTAATGCGCCTTAACCTCTCACATTAGACTTTGTTGCGGTTACTAGTTAAGCCGGGCGGATCCGGGTAGCTTTACACCACAACTTGGTCTAACCTCGGGTCCAAGGTACAACATGACCAACTTCTCACATTGGGTCCTATTGTTTGTAGCAACTAGTTAAGCCGGTCGGTTCCGGGTAGGTTTACGCTACAAACTCAACCCAACCCCGAGTTGGCCACACTTATCTTTTCTAAGTGTCATGTCCATCATGTTTCCAAAACATGTTACAAGTTTTCAAGCAATGGGGTAGACCTAACTTAATAGGTAAATTCCCAATGGGTAGACCTAACTTAATAGGTAAATTCCCAAGCTTATGTTTTTATGTCTTCTACTTTTACCCAACCCCAAACGCAATCCCATCGCTTACATATCGCAATAGCGCATAAAGGATAGAAAGAGGGAACTTGGCATAATCATGACAAAAAAGGTGTTGAAGCCACAAGTTCAATATGGTGGCATATGAAATGTACATATGTTGCATATTATATTTTTAGGCCTCAAAAGCATGCATAAAACCTAACTTGGCATATTGGTGATACATGGTGCTAAATGACATGTAGAAATGGCCATAAGTTCGCATTTAGCCTCACATGCAAGTTATCATAAGAGATATGATAACTTACATGTTGCCAAAATGCAACCTTTGGCATAAAGCTTGAAGCTTTATGTTCATAAACCCAAGATAAGCTTGCATATCATGATAGCATGAACAAAATGTTCAACCCAAACTTGCATAACACAACTTGCATATCATATGACAACTTGCATATCAAACTTGCATAACATAACATGATGAACTTGCATATCATATCATAGCATACTTGCATAACATGATAAACTTGCATATTACATCATAGAAAACTTGCATAACATGATAAACTTGCATATTACATCATAGAAAACTTGCATAACATGATAAAATTGCATATTACATCATAGAAAACTTGCATATCATACATTTAACTTTAGAGTTTAAGTATGAAAGTAGAATAGGGCTTACAATGCTTAGGAAATATGACAAAGCCCTTATGCAACCAAATTAAACCCAAAATGCAAGCTAAAATGATCAAAACCCTTCCTTTATGATGCAAATATAGAAACTTGACTTGAATGCAAGCTAATAATGCTCATACAAGTTTGAAAACACTTGTATGCATGGAAAATCACTTAGAATTTTATTTTAGGAATTGTATGAAGAGAGTGGAGGCCATGAGAGGATTGATTTTGCCATAGTTTAGTTGTACGATAGATTAATGATGATTTAGGGTAGGTTAGGGTCTTATTTATAGATTAGGCAAGTGTTTTAGGCCATAGGATTAAACCCTAGTTCCAATCTCAGCCCTCAAAACCGAATCTGGCCCCCAAGCTCAACACAATCTCAAAATGGTGCACCAGGCTAAACAGCCCGGCTGGACCAAGTCGACAGCCAAGTCGACAGGGCTGTCGACTTGGGTCCAACCAAGTCGACTCCCAAGTCGACAGGGCTGTCGACTTGGTTGTTCTGGCGGGAATTCTCCCGCCTGGCCCAACTGGCCCAAATCCTCAAATTCAAGTTTGAATTTGAATTCTGTTTTTACTTAGGAATTTTCTGAAAACTTCGTTGGGCCTTAATCGGGTCATACGGACTCCGATTTTCGAAAACTCGGACTCTATTTCGCGTATTTTTCCGAGACGAACGCAATGGCATAGCCCGTTTCCCTTGATTCAGATTTTAGAATTAAATTCTGCCTTGATTTATGTTATAACAGGTTATTGAAAATACGGGTTGTTACATACAGCATATGCGATATCTGGTCTTGTGCAATTCATTACATACATGATACTTCCTAATATGCGAGAATATTCAAGCTGATATATACTGTCACCAGTGTTTTTAACCCAATTTTGGTTCATATCTACTGGCGATTTTGCAATAGTTATATTGTATTGCTTGAATTTTTCAAGTATCTTGGCTATGTAATGTGATTGGGATAGTACATATCCCTGTGGTGTTCTTACAATTTTGACACCCAATATTACATCAGCTAGTCCTAGGTCTTTCATATCAAATCTAGAGGATAACATATCTTTTGTTGATGTTATTATGGCCTTATTATTGCCTATGATTAATAAGTCATCAACATAGAGACATACAATGACATATCCAATATGTGTGTATTTTATATAAACACATTTATCTGATTCATTTATTTTGAATCCATTTGATAACATAGTTTCATCAAATTTCTCATGCCATTGTTTCGGTGCTTGTTTAAGACCATAAAGTGATTTAATCAATTTACATACTTTGTTTTCATTTCCTGGGCTTACAAACCCTTCAGGTTGCAGCATGTATATTTCTTCCTCTAACTCACCATTCAAAAATGCCGTCTTTACGTCCATTTGATGTATTTCCAAATTTAGTATGGATGCGATTGCAATGAGCATCCTAATGGATGTTATTCTAGTTACTGGTGAGTAAGTGTCAAAATAATCCAGATCTTCTTTCTGTCTGAATCCTTTGATTACTATACGATCTTTATACTTATCTATAGAGCCGTCAGCCTTGAGTTTCTTCTTAAATATCCATTTATACCCTAGTGGTTTTGATCCTTTAGGGAGATCCACTAGTTCCCACGTATGGTTTTGTAAAATGGATTCTATTTCACTGTTGACGGCTTCCTTCCAATAAGGAGCATCGGGATATGACATTGCTTGTTGGTAAGTTTGAGGTTCATTTTCTATTATATATGCATAGAAATCGGGTCCAAAGGTTTTCGATGTCCTTTGACGTTTGCTCCTTCTGGGTTCCTCAATTTCAACATTCTTTTCATTCGAATTTTGATTAACATTATCCTCAGGAGTATCTGTATCCCTTGATCTCTTTTGAACTATCGTTTCAACAGATGTTCTAAGAGGATAAATGTGTTCAAAAAATCTAGCATTTCAAGATTCGATAATGGTGTTTTCATGAATGTCATCAATTTCAGATTTGTACACCAAAAATCGATATGCAGCACTATTATGAGCATATCCTATAAATATGCAATCTATAGTTTTTGGTCCAATTTTGACCTTCTTTGGTTTTGGTATTTCAACTTTGGTAAGACAGCCCCACACTCTCAAGTATTTGTAGGTTGGTGGTCTGCCTTTCCACAATTCATGCGGTGATTTAGAAGTCTTCTTTCGAGGCACTTTATTAAGAATGTGATTAGCAGAAAGTATAGCTTCTCCCCAGAAGTTATCTGGTAGACCAGAGCTAATGAGTAGAGCATTCATCATTTCTTTCAGTGTACGGTTTTTACGTTCTGCTATTCCATTTGATTGAGGGGAATATGGTGCCGTTGTCTGATGTATAATACCATGTTCGGCGCAGAATTCCTCAAAAGGAAATTCATACTCTCCTCCTCTATCACTTCTCAGTGATTTTATCTTTTTATTAAGTTGATTTTCAACCTCTGCTTTGTATTGTTTAAATACATCGAATGCCTCGTCCTTGCTTCTAAGGAGATATACATGACAATATCTTGTACTATCGTCAATAAAGGTAATAAAATACCGTTTTCCTCCTCTAGTTTGACACATTTTTAAATCGCACACATCCGTGTGAATTAAATCTAGAGGTTCTGTATTCCTTTCAACTTGATGAAAGGAAGTTCTAGTTAGTTTTGATTCGGCACATGTTTCACATTTGTAATTCGAGTCTATGGCAAACTTAGGTATAAATTCTAAGTTTATCATTTTTCGCAAAGTATCAAAGTTAACATGTCCTAATCTATTATGCCGTATATTAAATGACTCAACGATATAAATAGAGGGTTCCACTTTATTCATATCTTTTGGTACAATAGTCATTACATTCATTTTGAACAGACCATCACTCACATACCCTTTTCCCACATACACTCCATTTTTAGATAATACAAAACTATCAGAAACAAAGACCAATTTGAATCCATTCTTGCTCAGTAGTGATCCCGAGACCAAGTTCTTCCGAATATCTGGAACGTGGAGTACGTCATTCAAAGTAAGTTCTTTTCCAGAAGTCATTTTGAGAACCAATTTTCCCTTGCCTTCAACCTTTGACGTGGAGGAGTTTCCCATAAAGAGTTGCTCCTCTTGTGTCGCAGGCTTGTAGTTGGAGAACATCCACTTGTTAGCGCAAATGTGTTTTGTGGCACCAGTATCCACAAACCATTCCTTTGTGTTGCCAACCAAGTTGCATTCGGAGATCACAGCAGATAAGTTCATTTCTGAAACATCATCTGAGCGCCTATCACATTCAGTAACATTGGCTTCGTCTTTCTTTTTCTTCGGTCCTCGGCACTCAACCGCTTTGTGACCTTTCTTTCCGCAATTATGGCAGTTTCCTTTGAACTTCTTAGCCTTCTTTGCATTTGGATTATGCTCCCTTTTTCTTTTGTTGTTCTTTTCAGACTTGACCACATTTGCTTTGGCCACCATGGTGTTTGTTGTCTTCCTTTCAGACTTTCTGTTGTCTTCCTCTATTCTGAGACGAACAACCAGATCCTCCATGGACATCTCCTTGCGCTTATGCTTCAAGTAGTTTTTGAATTCCTTCCATGATGGAGGTAACTTTTCTATTGCCGCAGCCACTTGGAAAGATTCACTCAATGCCATCTTTTCATCATGAATTTCATGGATAATGACTTGAAGTTCCTGAATTTGGCTTACAACTGCCTTAGAATCGACCATTTTGTAATCCAGAAATCTTCCGACTATGAACTTCTTCATGCCGGCGTCTTCAGTCTTGTATTTCTTTTCCAGTGCCTGCCAGAGGATCTTTGCGGTTTGAACATTACAATATACATTGTACAGGCTGTTGTCGAGGCCATTCAGTATATAGTTTTTGCAAATGAAGTCTGAACCCTTCCAGGCAGTGAGCGCTTCGACTTTCATGGCGTCAGGCTCGAGTTCATCTACTTGTGGAGGGTCCTCTTCAAGGTACTTGGCCAGTCCTAGTGTGGTCAAGTAGAACAACATTTTCTGTTGCCACCGCTTGAAGTCCACACCAGTGAATTTCTCTGGCCGTTCCCCATGGGAGAAAGGTACATGCTGAGGAACCAAAGTACCGGTCTGAGCGGGAGGTACAGTGGGCGGTATGGGCTGCTTGTTTGCGGAACTGTTACTGTCTTGAGTCATCGTCTGCAAGCAGTTGACTTCAATCAGTAACACGTTTTTACACAAGCAAAATCTGTTTTAAGATTGTTATATCAGAGAAACCCTAATTCGAAATTGGGTTACCAGAAAAATTGAAATTGGTCAGTAAGAAAATGTACCGTTTTGTATTCCGATTGTAAATTTGATTGTGAAATCCAAGTCCAGCACTCTGCTGTTCCCTTAAAACAGATTTGCTCCCCCTACGGCGCATTTGGGTTGAATCGAGCAACTGTTTCCCAAGGTGAAACGAAATCTGGTTCGCAAGGCTGCGCTGGCGATGCGAACGGCGACGAACTCAAGAGAAGTGTGTTTCAGAACAAGTGTGCGAGGGAGGAAGAAGATGGACAGAATTCGATATTCGGTGAAGAAAGCGGTTCTGACTTCCATCTTATTTATATCTGAAGCGGGTGTCGATTTGTTCAAATGGACGTATCGTTTGGAAAGGTAGCGACCCATTTCTAAACGTTGCAATCCATTTGAATTAGTCTGTGCATATTGCAAAGTGCTAAGTGCCTACAAGACGCCTCAAACGCCCATTCGCACATGCGTACGGGAGCGGGCGCGGGCACGAGCACGGGCTCGGGCTCGGGTACGGGTGCGGGTGCGGGGTGGTGCGGTGCACCACCCCTTATGGTCCCCTTGTTGGTCCATTGCACCCTTTCTAGGAACTTATAATAGTCTCTATACTTATGTATATAAACTATTATAATTGTTTATACCCTACAATGTGGGACTATTCCTACATTGTAGGACACTCTACCCTAAACCTTGATTATTCATTATTTCCAACAGAAGATACCAAGCAAATTTCAAAATTTCAGTGCTGTATACTTTGAACACAACAAATGTCTCTGTGGTGCACCATTAAAGGCATGCAACTAATTATTATATTGCGACTGCTTATAATATGATAGCTGAAATAATATTGAAAGCTTAAGTCTTCAATGAATAAAAATATTTGTGTTTTATACTCTCATTGCCATCGTCTTGTTCTTCTTCTTATTATTATTCCTTTTTTAAATTAATTCTCTTTCATTTATTCCCTATAGCAAAGCCAGTAATATCATATTCCTTTATTTGGAATCCTGGAATTTTACACAGACTCGTTTTCTTCCCTCAAAATTTAATTACTTTTTGGAAACATGAAATATCTCTATTTTCTGGCATATGCACATGTTAATTGTTATTGTAGGGACTTTGAATGTTATGTTTTAATGCGAAGACAAACATTCATGACAGGTGGTCAACAGTTTTACTGAAAAAGACACTTTAGTTGAATTTTGAAAGAATGACAGACAAGATTATCTCTAGCAGCTCGTTATTTTCGTGAGGGAGGAACTGAAGAAAAACCAATGTCGAAACGCTCTACTTCTTCAACAGCAAGATGAAGATTTTATTTTCTTTTGAAAAATCTGTAGACCGTTTTCAAAAACCCATTTTAGATTTTATTTTTTAACAACAAATAGTTTGTTGTTTATAGCGTAAATAACAATCTTTTGCTTTTAAACCAAAGTTTGAAATCCCGACTTCCGGTTCTGTTCACTTGATATTTATGCATTTCCGGTTCCGTTTCGGAAATTCCGTTGTAGTTCCGGTCTGGACTTTCATACATTTCTACATGTATATATAACTGCATCATTTGACAAAATATTAAATATGCTTTGCAAACTTAGGCCGGTACAACAAATTATAGTAAGATATTGTTTAAAGTAACTAGCCCAACAAAGCCCAAAATGGAAATCCCATCATCTCTTGTCGAGGAAAGAAGTCAGTCTCCTTGTTTCAGATCTACATCAAGGCGAATCTATAGCAGCGAAACCCATAGCAGAATAGCAAGCTCATTTCTCGTCTCGCCTCCGTATATCTTTCTCTTGTTAGCATCCAGAAATCCATAGCCCTAATATCAGATTAGGTTTTTGTTTTCCTACTCTTATTCAATTGATTTTCTTTTTGTTTGTTTTACTTGAATCGTGCTTTTGACAGAATGCTTTACTTTTTTTTCTCCTCTATTTGTGTGCGAACTTTTTTTTTTATCGTTATCATCCGTAACGGATTTTAGGGTAGATTTTGGTCCGGTCCACGTCAGAACCGGGACAGAACGTCCGAGGTTCCGGTGGTCGGCCGGAATCTCAAACCATGGTTTAAACTATTATTGAAAATTGTTTTGAAACAAAAAGGTGAATTTATTTAAAATTGAATAAGTGTAAGATGGCTCCTATATGTGAATAGACCCACATGATGTGACTATATGAAATAAGCAAAGTATTTATATTTGTTTCTTTGAAAACATGTTGGGGTTCCCAATACATGCTTTGTTGTGCAGAGGAAGACTATGCATCATGACCACCACACACGCGCGCGACCGACCGACCCGACGTGACCTGGTTCAGTTCAGTTCAGTTCGGGCTTGGGCTTGGGGCTTGGTTTTGTTGTGTAGACACTTATATTTTTGAATGGAAAAACATTGCAAATCTCGAACCGTTTTTACTTTAGATGGTTAAAATTTCTTAGTCGTTTTTATTTGACACGGTAAACTCTTTGATCCTATTTTTTTTTACTGCCGACTCTCTACCAGTACCCAGAAAATAGTTCGGTACTTTCTTTTTTGTCTATAACATATTCATTTTTAGATGAGATTCAGAACTGAACAACATTTTTTCTTGCCTCCGCAATTAAAACTTCTTACATAAAAAAAACGAGCGGTACTTTAAATTCGAAAGTGCAAATCAGCACTGATTTGTTGTGCAAGCGAATCAGTTACTCTTATTCGAGTCTGTTTTATCCTAGAGGCAACAGCGGCAGCACGAACTGATTTGCACCACTGACCAGATCGCCAAATCGTCTTCAAGAAAGCGAACTAGTCCGCGACTCAGCCATTGTTTTCCAATAATTTGAAGACGATCTGAAACAATGGCTTCGACATCAACCCTAGATGATGCTGCTCCTCCCCTTGCCTTCTAGATCCTGCTCGTGCCTGCTGCTCTATTCAGATTCGAAGGCTTACATTTCAAGCGATGGCGTCAGAAGATGGAATTCTACCTAACGATGAGAAAGGTGGTGGTTGCGCTGACTGCTGACAATCCGCAACTACCAAGCAAACCTGATGAAACTGATGAAGCGTAGATGACTTCCTGGACTGAACAATCGATGTTGTTGCAGATCTGGACTGAACAAGACTATCTATGCAAGAATTTGATGTTGAATAGACTGAGTGATGACCTGTATAACTACTACAACTCAGATGAAAAGACAGCAAAAGAGATCTGGGAAGCACTAAAGAAGAAGTATGATACAGAGGAGGCAGGGGCTAAAAAATATGTTGTCAGCCGCTACCTCAAGTATCAAATGACAGATGACTGGTCAGTAGAGATACAGTCTCATGAACTTTAGAAAATAGCTCATGAGATCATCTCCGAAGGTATGACATTGGACGAACAATTTCAATTTGCTGTTATTATTGATAAATTACCCCCAGGATGGAAAGATTTTAAGAATGTCTTACGGCATAAGACTAAGGAATTTTCCTTTGAGAGCTTGATCACACGCCCCCTTATTGAGGAGGAGGCACGCAAGCAGGACCAGAAAGAAGAGGTGCTGATTGTCAATAACAACAGCACTAAGAAGACCAAACCCGTTGTTCTGAAACCGAACCAGAAATCCTTTAAGAATCAGAGCAAACGCAACAAACAGAATGGGAATCCGCAAGGAAACCCAAAAGGACAGCAGAAACCAACCCAAAATAATGATTATGAACAGTTGTTTCTATGTTACAACTGTGGAAAAGCAGGTCATATGGCACGGAAGTGTCGGAACAGGCCAAGCTTTGCACCGCAAGCTAACCTGATCGAGGAGCCTCTTACGGCTATGATTACTGAGATTCACTTTGTTGGTGAATCAGAGGGTTAGTGGGTAGACACTCGTGCTTCTCTCCATGTCTACTATGATCATGATATGTTCACTACATACACGGCTGTTGATGATCAGAAAGTGTTGTTGGGAGATTCTCACACCACTAAGTTACAGGGATTGACAATGTGGAAGTCAAGTTTACCTCTGAAAAGACTGTGATTCTGAAAGACATTATGCATACTCCAGAGATGAGAAAGAATCTGGTTTCTGGCTTTCTCCTTAATAAGGCTAGCTTTACTTAAGTTATTGGGGCTGATTTGTATACCCTAACTTATAAGAGAACTTTTGTAAAAAAGGGTTATGCTTGTGAGGGAATGTTTAAATTGAATGTTGAATCTAATAAAGTGACCAGTTCTGCTTATATGTTGTGTGATTTTACTATTTGGCACTCTATATTATGTCATGTTAATAAACCTATAATTCATAACATGATCACCTTAGATATAATTCCTAGAATGTCAGAATCTGAACTTGATAAATGTGAATTCTGTACACAAGCTAAAATCACTAAGAAACCTCATAAGTCTGTTGATAGAGTATCTGAACCCTTAGACTTGATTCATTCTGACATATGTGAACTTGATGGTACTTTGACTTGACATGGACATCCTTATTTTATCACTTTTATTGATGACTGTTTTGATTTCACATATGTATACCATATGAAAAATAAAAGTGATGCTTTTGACATGATTAAAACATTCAAAACTGAAATTGAGAATCAAACAAATAAGAAAATCAAAAGACTTCATAGTGATAGAGGAACAAAATATGAATCTTGTTATATTCTGGATTTTTATAAGTTACATGGTATAGTACATGAGAGAAATGCACCATATTCACCTGAAATGAACGGTAAAGCTGAAAGAAAAAATAGGACCTTTACTGAATTAGTAGCTGTCATCCTATCAAATTCTGGTGCAGCAAAACATTGGTGGGAGAATATTTTATTAACCGTATGCTATGTTCTGAATAGAATCCCCAAATCTATGAATAAAATTTCACCTCATGAAATTTTAAAGAATTATAAACCCAATGTCTCAAATTTTAGAACTTAGGGTTGTTTAGCATATGTTCGCATTCCAGACCCTAAGAGAATAAAATTGGCAAGTAGAGCACACTACAACAAAAAATACTTTTTGCAACAGGCAATATCTGTTGCAGTAGACCTATTGCAAGAAGTCCGCGCCTGTTGGTATAGCTGGATTTGTAAAAAGTCGGTTGTTTTTCACAACATTTTTTGCCTGCAGCAATAAGATGTTGCAGTATATTTTTCTGCAACTGGCCTTTGTTATTGCAACAGATCATTTTGCAACAACAAATGACAGTTGCAAAATTAAAAAAAAAAAACACTTGATTATTTCAGTTCTTTTATTAATTCAAAATTTAATAATTCACATATGTACTATGCATCCATATAAACATAAAACTTTCAAATACATTGTTAAGCAATAAAAAAAAATTCAAATAACATTACAATATCTATAAACTAAAGAATGAAGAAATCCATTGATAGAGCAAATACATATACATCAATAATGTCTCTCTTCAAAACAACACTTCTTGTAATACAAGAGGAGGATCCAATTCAACACTAACCTAGAAATCACAACAAAGACAACATCCATTCATTTGATATATCGCTCATTTTTCATTAGCTACACAAACCTTGTTATCTTTTCTAGCTCAAACCATCAGTCATTCATCTGATCAATGCAACCATCAAACCATCAACCTTATTATCTTTTCCAGCTCAAACCATCAGCGAGGCAGAGAAATTATCATGAATGTCCTCAGATGCACCGTCTCATTTTTCTCTTCTTCTACAGTGCCCGGATCCATTCCCCGCTGTGCTCAAAAAGTGGTAGAGATTTGCAGTGAAGAAGCATAGTCCTACCATTCCGAGCACTGCTGCTACTGTTTCCAGCATCTTTGCTCTGCAACCATACATTCTCTGTATTTTACCAAAAACAAAATAAAATTGTATGTGCCAAAAATGGTCCAGCGCTCCTTTTTGGAAATATACATTAACGTTGCAGTCATCAACTTGAAGCATAACGTAATACGATATAGGATGGCCGATAACTGATGTAGACTTTATTCATTTATTTGATTTCTTTAACTTTAATATTGGATAATGAATCTTTTGCAAAATAATACAGTGCGCTTGAATTAAAAAACAGAACCCACCATGTGAAACAAACAAAGAAGAGATGTAAACATATCCCTTAATTAATCAAGTTTATAAAATATCACACATCAATTTCAAGCGGAAAATATGATGTTTATCTTATTACCGCGGACTTTCCGACCAACATAACTCAAAAATCACAGCAATATTATCTTCCCAAATATGCCATACCCTAAATTTAGCATGAGAGATCAAATAGCTTAAAACATTATTTTATTTTTATTTTTTTCTTAAGAAAATAAATTTGATGATGGTTAATCTCTTTTTGAAGCAATATAGTGCCAAAACAACACACATAACAGGAAAATATGTAGAAAATAGAATCCAAGAAATTTACCTGCTTAGTAAAACCAACACCAACAGCAAGAAGCAGACGACCGATAATCAACATAGCAACATTTTCAGCAGTTCATTAATTTCAGCACCAAAAAGAAAAGTGATACCACCACCAAACATAGATCACTTCCTTCCAAACATTCTTCTAACCACAGAAGCAAAGAAGGAAGCCACAAGCGCGGCCAAATACAAAGAAGTAAACAAGGTCAGTGGCACACAGTTAAATTTACAGTACTGCTTTGTATTGTGATTGGGTTTTTCTTTACGGTACACATCAGGAAAGAACTTCAGCAAAAAAGACTCCATCGATGTTACTCCACCTATCAAAATTTAAACTTACGGATTATGAAAAGTTTACGATACAAGAAAAAAAGAACATGTCAATAATTTTAATCTCTTTACAGTAACATAAAAGCTTTCTGTGATAATGATGCAGAGTAGGATTGCTCATATGTACATACTTGAAATTTCAATATCATAACCAAAGATGAGGTCGCCTGTGACAGCAACAATACAAGTCATCAAGACGAATGAAGTCATTCTTTCAGTGTACTGCTTCCCTACTCCGGATGCATTAACTACAGCTCCACCTATCACTGATTAGTGATTATAAACAATGTTATTATTGAAGAAATATGTGAACTAGTAATGAGATCGAGGAAGCTGTTGTGTTGTATTTATAGAATTTACAAGTAGCGAACTTTGACAAGTGAAATATATATATATCATTTTATTTCATGCGCCTGTTGTGACATAAGCATCAAATCACACACACATGTATAGACGTTCAACAGAATGTCTGATCTTTTTGGTTTCATATCATTTTTCAAACTGCTGGGCTACATTTTGTAATCCTACAAAATGTAATTGTGAATCAAAAATTTTCATACTTTTATGTATATAAAATAAACACCGTATACAACCGAGTAGACTGGAAATAAGATATAACATCATGAGTCCGATTCTCATTATAATACGTTGCTTCAGTATGCACAAATATGCCAACGTATGAAACAAGAATGACATAATAGTAAAATAATGAATTCCACAAGCTACATATTTTTCCTTTGACAAATTCAAATGTAACAATAAGGGATAAATATGATTAAAAATAAGAAAACTTTGCATATCACGTCCTACGACTATTTACGCAATTTATTGTAATTATTTTGGCATGACCGTTAACTGCAGTTTTGTTCTGTCGGACTATATCTATCCAAAATTTTGAATCACCTTTTGACGCACTAACCTTGCGTTGAAGAAAGAACTCCCTACAACAACTAAGCTAACATAACCCTCTTTCCAATAAAAGTTGAAATACGACTTGAAAACAAAAAAACAATTCGTTTAATCCAAAAGTAAGGCGAGAGGCCATGTCTCCCAGAACGTATGCGGAAGCCCCGACCAACTCCTTCATCAGGACATTGAATGGAAGTTGCGGATCTGCAGATACTCTTAAGCTCCATCCATTTAGGAAAAGGGTTATCGGATCTACTAAAGAGCTATTTCCAGCGTTGTCGCCAGAGGAATCTCTCTTCTCGCCACCATTTCCACCGCCGCTGCTGCCCTTTCCATTGTTGGATCTGGATCTAGATCTACTGTTATTGTGGAAATCAAAGCCAGAATTGGAGAGAATGGGTTTGGAGAGGTTGAGGCTTTGGGAAATGAGGTTCTTTACGGATGTAAATAACGAAAAATCAATGGAGTCATAAGTTATGGTCGTCACCTCGAATGTGAAGAATGGGGATCTGGATTATAGGGTTTCGGGGTAAAAGCGGAAAGCGAATTTTTCTAGGAAAAGGAAGCAGGAATGTAACCTATTGACGACCAAAAATGTCGCAAACACCAAAGATTCCGTATTACTAGGAATTAATAATATGGTCGCATAGACAAGACATATTATATAACATGAAATAAAATATAAGCGGTAAATGACAGAAGAGATTTATAGTGGTTCGGCCTTAGTGAAGGCCTACGTCCACTTTGAAGAGGTATAGAGATTTTATTAATCACTTTGAAAGATTACAAGGTTGAGATCCTCTCATTATATATGTGGACTATTATGCAAAATAGTCATATTTGCAAAAAATAATAAAATGGACAATTTTGCCCTTCTTCTTCCTCAAAGAGGAGATGCCATTAATGAAGTTCAATAGAGGTCTCAAGGTCCAAGAATCTCTTCCTTTTTTGAAGTGTGAGGTAGTGGAGTATTTATAGGAAGTGGTTAGGTAAGGGTTAGGTGGGAGTAGGTAGAAATGGGGACCATCTACAGGAAATTCGCGCCTCCCAGTTTCGGCCTCGGAAAATTCGTACCTTGGTGAGGTGCGAAATTTCGTACCTCTAAGGTACGAAATTTCGTGCCTTCAAGGTACGAAATTTCGTACCTCGGAAATTTCGTACCTCCGAGGTACGAAATTTCGCACCTTGGCCGGTGCGAAGTGTGTTTTTGGAGAAGATGTGGTGACGTTTGTCGGCGCGATTCCCTTCGGTCTTTCTCCTGGATTTTCTGTATTTCGCCCTTGGCCTTGGCTTCACGCGATGAGTTGAGTCGAGCGTGTCTTGAGTACTTTTGGTAACCGGACCAAAACGCCGGTTAACATTTGCCCCCCGAAGTACGTCTTGTCTTGACAGGATGTGCTTCGGAATGGAAGTTGAGTTGCATATTTATCTTGGTAGCTAGGGATTAGAAGATAAGTGGATGTAGCCGTATTTAGGTGTACGATCTCGAATTCCGATCTTGGAACATTCATTTGGGGCATGCCGATCCCCTGATTGTAGTTACTTCCTTTCTCCTCTTCTCCGGATAGAAAATCATCGTAGGGCATGAAGGATACCAAAATACTTCTTTTGTACTTTGGTTGTTCGAGGTATTGTTAGGTTTTTGGGAGAAGGGAAGAGAGATGTGGAAAGTAAGAGGGCTTTCGGATCTGGTACCCAAGAACGAGGAGCGGCGAATCTTGGGAAACGGGTTTAGGAATTTGTATAAAGGTTGCCAAGCATGTGTGAATACGGGATTGGGCTTTGTGTCCCAAATGCTTATTAAATCTTTCGCGCTCTTCGGGAGTTTGAATCTTGGTTGAGGAGATGACAACTTAGCCGATGTGCGGAAGCATGAGACATAACTTAGCACTCCCATGATTTTATCGAGCCTTGTCTTCAATCTTAAGTTTGTACACTTGATCCTTGCCACAGGGCCATATAAGCGGGCAGTGATTAGTGATTTTTGGCCTTGGGACACGGCCCTCAAGGGATGGACCTGCTTGGATTGTCAGCTTGAATGCTTATTTAAGATATCGACACGTAGTCGAGCTGTTAGTCTTGGGATCTGATCAGTAACCTAACCATGATGCAGCCGCATCTTGACTTAGGTGTTGCATTGGCAGTTGGTGATGGCGTGGCGTTAGATGTTGAAGCTAAAGGCTGTCACCATGCTCCGGAGTGTCATCTTTTCGTGGAACTGATGGATGCCAAGAAGCCTCCAGGGCCTGAACTCTGTCTCCGGATTTCCTTCGTTGCAAGCTGAAGATGCTGTAAAGGTGGTGGTTCCGTAGGATGCTGTGAAGATGATGCCAGTGCAGAGACTTTAGGGGATTTGATCGGGTCATGAGATTGCCAGGACGGTGTGACAATCCGTAGAGGGTTGCGCCAAGCCCGGGTACCTGCTAGATTCTTCTCGACATCAGATACGAGCTAGCAAGCTCGGATCGTTGCTCAATGTTTCATGTCTGGTCGGTAATTGGGGTTGAACGTAACACCATTGGTTGGCGAATGATTCTGGAAATGAACTTATTCGGACTGATTGCTTGGATACGCAAGATGCGGGCATATGGTCGAGTCGTTAGTCTCCAACCCAATTATGTCGGGGTCGTTATCTGATTTGGAAAATGGTGCTGACGTTTACCGGTAACTACCGCCATAGTTATCCAAACTAGGTGTCGTCGCCGCGTTTCGATGCGCTTGTAGGTATGCCTCGAGGGGTGTGAGTTAGCTTCATGTTGCGTTTAAGTATGAGTTTGCTGGCAGGGCGTTGAGACCTTGCGACCCCAATGAACCGGCCATGGAAACCCAAGAACTTGCACTAAAATATGGATTTTTTAATTTGTGTATTGAGAATTTATCTAAGTTCTCCAGTTCCTCGGGGAACCAGTGGTTATATTGCTCCCTCCGTCCTTTGGTCCGAGCTTTTAAGCCCGGTCTTCCTAGTATTGGTGAGAGGTTAGAAGTTTCCGAGACCCGAGCTTTTGGGTCTGGATCATCCTCGGGGCGAGGCGTTCGTTCTTCTTTAGAATAGTTGCCCCGAGGGCTGTGGCGATGGAAATGCCAACGCGAAAGTTGGTGGGGATCCTCTTAAGGTCTTGCGATGAGTAAGTTGGTGCAAGGATAAGCGGGGGATTGCCCCAAGCTCGAGTACTTGCTAACTGAAGAGGATGCGAGTGATGAACCCTCAGAAGTCAAATAGTTGCTTCTTGTATTGGGAAGCCCCGCTTGGAGTGGAGGCGACGCCAGGCTTTGCCCCCGTGCTTCCTCAAGCGTCCAAGTCCCTATTTCGGTTGGAGTTACAGCGGGGGCAATTTAGAGTAACAGGAGAAAACGTGGCTTCGGGATCCCATATTCGTATGAGCCTCTTTTAGAGAAGGAGAAGCTGTTGGTTGACCGAAGTGACGGGCGTAGCTGATGTAAGCGTGCAAGAAATGCAAGTTGAGGTGGAGGATCAGGAATCCTGGCTGGTGGCTGAGTCGGAGGAGCCGGAGGGGAAGACAGAAGGGATGAGGCTGCCATACAAGATGGTCGGGCAAAGTCTAGTCAGGATGCCCGGGAGAAATCTACTGCCTTGGTGGCGAAGAGGTAGGCCGATGCTGAGGCGGAGAAGGAGAGGGCCTCTGAGTAGGCTAGGAATAAGGAGAGCCGCCGGTGACGCCCGCTAGAAGAGGGCGAGAGGACCCTTAGCACACTTGTTGCGGATGCCATTATGTGGCTCCGCGCCAGGCACTTAGCTGATCAGAAGACTGCCGAAGGTGCTGAGAAGAGAGCGGAGTTCGGCGCCAAGAAGGCTTGGGGAGACACCTATGCTGGATTGGTCCTTGCTTCTTACATCATCCCTAAGCCGTTGCCATGTGTTTCTCTCGGGGAGGTTATGATAATTACAAGCGGTGAGGATGGTGGCGAAAGGCACGCATCGGTGCCTCATGATTCTGATACTCCTTTGTAGAGTAGAGGAAGCGGTTCTGGAAGGAAAGGGCCCATCATTGGTGGTGACCTGCCTGAGTCGAACCTGTATAGACAAAAGATGTATAGACAAAAGAAAAGAAAAGAAAAGGATGAGTAGCGTCAGTAATTTAAAGTAATTAAAGACACTTTGGGTTAGGTGAACCAATAGTATATGCGAGTGCGGTCCTCGCTTTTGGTCCTTAAAGACATGGTGTGGTGTTCATGAATACCCTGTCATCAGAGAGAAGAGATGTTAGACATATAGTCTGTTTAATGTGAGCGTGTGTGTGAAATGGAATATGAATTAGTAAAGATCGCATTTTGTGTTAACTGTTCGGTTGTTCCTCCTATGTTTTCGGGCGTCCCGTACTTACATAGGCATACTTATCATTACATTTAGCAAAAAAGCGATTGTGAGTGTTGTGCCCCAGGCTGGTGATTCCAGGGGGTGTGATTGAGTGCCACGCTCTGGATTGTTGTTCCAGAGGGGCGTAAGACAGTGCGCAGGCCTCTAGTAAGTCTCCTTCAGCTTAGAAACTCGTAGTTTGTGAAGCCTGGCTAGAGCGCCTGCTGTTTTTTCTTGGGTTGCCCGGGGTTAATCCCAAGAGTAGCGAAGGCGCATGACGTCGCATTGTGCGGTCTGTCCAGAGGGTGGCTCTCCCGTCGTTCATTGGGTTCGAGCGAGTGACGGCGTCGTTTATTCGCCGGAGAAAAGCTCCGATCATCAGCCCGTAGGGTCCAATCATGGCCATGAGCTGCACCTAAGCCTTTAGGGCTTCGGGGAAATGATTTAACGTCGGTCTCGGTGCTGTGCCGGGATTCGACAGGTACCCGTAGCCAGGGGAAATGTACATTGCCCCCGGCTGTATGTTGGGTGGCCCCAACTCGCGTGGGACTTGGGCGAACGATTTATCCTCGGCCTCGGCTCTGGGCCGAGGTTCGAGTTAGAGGTTATTTATACTCGGTCGCGCCGCGGGCCGGCGAATCAAGTGGCGTGGCCGTCTCCCATGCTCGGGGTGCCGGCCGTTGCCAATGTGATTGGGCCTCGATGTTGGATCGAGGTTTAGATGGCGGCATCGGATCCCGTGGTGGGGCCACCGATGCGGCGATAGATAGTTTGAACACAAGCTGCTTGTCAGGATTATCAAACACGTCATGCACGGAGCAAACACGGGAGGGGGGATAGGAAATTGAACATCACTCCTACGGGCAATTCTGGTAGTAGTAGCTTTTGTAATGCCACGAATTATGGGAAAGCAAGACATCGTTGGAAGGCCTGAATTGATTATTCACTAGGTTATGTAGAGTAGAGGCGAAGATGTTCGTTGTTCCATGCCCTTGGGAGTTAGGCTCCGTCCACGGTTGAGGGTTTGAAAATTCCATCGTTGAGCCTCCGTTGTATGAGTGTGGGCCTTCCTAACGAGGGGCGAGGTATGCTGGTAGAGGAAGGGCCCGTTGTAAGACGAGGTTGCCGATGTTGAGGTCCTTATGGCAGACTCTGGAGTTGAAGTATCGGGGTACTCGTTGCTGATTAAAGCTTGATCCAAGGGACCGGTTCCCGGGTCGGAGATGTTGATCCAGTGTAGCGTGTCCGTGTATACGAATTAGCTATAACGACTGACCATAGGTCAGACAGAAGCCGTTTGGAGGGTTACAGCACTTGAGGCCTGATAACAACTAGATCAGTGCAAAAGGCGACCCGCACGAGGTGATTTCTGAGGCATGGATGCTCATTATTGCCATAGTCCTGACGAGCCGGGGGGATGATCTTGAGGGATTAATTGTCGGTTGAGTTTTTTTTAGTGGGAATCTCTAATGGGTGTTGAGTGCCTTGGAGACCCCATGCAGTGCGGATATCCGATGAGCGTCGAGTGGCTCGAAGGTCCCGCGTAGTGGGAACCCCCGATGAGCGTCGAGTAGCTCGGAGATCCTGTGCAATGGGAATCTTTGATGAGCGTTGAATGGCCCGGAGATTCCGTGCGGATGAGTTCCTCAATGTTGTT
The DNA here is from genome assembly GCA_030737875.1 of Allium sativum. NCBI lineage: Eukaryota > Viridiplantae > Streptophyta > Magnoliopsida > Asparagales > Amaryllidaceae > Allium > Allium sativum. The sequence continues at coordinate 576,965,394 of CM060915.1, read as the reverse complement.
CTACAAGTGGTGAAACATGTTCGTGTTGTATCTGCGGATGTTGTAGAACCAACAATATCCTATAGAGTCCCTTGGTGCGCTCATTGGACGTTTAGGCCTTAGCCCTTTGCATGGTTGGGGATTGCAGGCTGCGAGATGGATTTTCTCGGGAGTGTCCCTAAAGCAGTATAGCTGCGGAAAGAAGGAATTCGAAGGCGTTTCCCTTTATTGTTGCGACTACCTTTGACGCTGACGGCGTGAGCAAGATTGTGCAGAGTGGTGGAATCGGAGTTATTGTAGTTCTAGGCGTCATCACGAGGTAGGATGTTGAGGGTAGGAGCTGGATCCCTTTATGCTAGATTTTGGCATAGGAAGTAGTCGGCATTCGTGTTGAAGATTTTCCGAATCCTTGATTGTTTTTTATCGGTCCATGCCCCAAGTTTGGAATCAGGTGGCATGCCCTTTGTAAGTTGGATGAGCGTGGCTCGAGGAGTGGGTTCCTTGACTTCGACAAAGGCGGTGTTGGATTTTGCGGGATGTCCTTTGAGAGTTCACAGGTGCCTTGGTAACTGTTCGAAACTAAGAGGATGTCTCTGGGTATCACGACGTGCGTCTTGGATTGCGCGACCAGTCTTTTGGTGAGTTAGGAAGTCAGGAGAACCTGGATAGAGTCGTCTTGGATAAGGACGGGGAAGCACTTGCACTTTATGGCGTCGGCGATGTGTAATGAGCCCATCTGCCATTTGTGGCAGCTATCGAAGCTTCGAGAATCATGGCTTCTTTAAGTATGGGGCGAACGTTAGCATGCCGGAGTGTTGGAGCCACTGGCGCCATTTGGTATTATGGCTAGCCGAAGTGAATGGGTTACGCCTTGTACCGCTTTCACAGATGTCGTGGGTGTGCCCCCATGATTCCCTTACGATCCATGGATCGTGTTGGCGATAATCGGAGGTTGTGCTCCTGCCACATTATAGAGGTCGTGATCTAGTCCTGGACTTTGGAGCCTAGCGCACCTTCTTGGCGGAAGGTCTTTGGTAATCCGGGAGTCTCCAATTTCGGTTGCATGATGTTGTGGAATTCAGTTGAAGTGAACTTAGTCCCAGTTGGATACTAGAGGCATAGGCGATAAGGTCAGACACATAACAGCTTGAGTCCGCCTAGAGGAGGCTTGAGCATCAGAGCCGGGGATGGCCGGGATGACGCGTTCCATTTCTCATGGTGACTCTGATATTGCTGAGGTTAGAGGTCAGTCGTGCCTTCATGGAATGCCACATGTGGTGTATTGGAGTGTCAGGGCCACTCAGCTTTGCATGCGATCCTAGTGAATGGATAATTCCTGGAGTGTACCGACGGATGACACCTGTGATCTCTGGCCCATCTTTGATAGCAAGCAATTGATTTCGATTGTCGGTAGTGGCACAAGTGCCACTAATGCTTATGTCCAAGTTGGGAATTGGCTGATTGAGAGGAAAGTCTTGTTGGATTCCAACTGGAGGGGCCATATCGAGCGTAATACTGACTCATGAAACCAAGGGAGAAGTACCATCCAAGGCTACGTGCGTTGGTGCTTGAGCAACATTTCCAACTGCAAAGCCTGACCAATCGAAGCGCATCGAGCTGGAGCGATGTCGGGATTAGGGGTGCCCCCGAGTGTAGCGGGACCGGCACCATTCCGAGGAGTGACGTCGGCTAGTCGGTTAGTTTGCGGGGTTGCTCCCAAGTCCCGGGTCGATGGTGGAGGAGCATCGGTACTTGCCTCCGTAATGTATGCTTGGCCAGTCGGATCTGAAGTGCTTCTTATCTTGTCTTCAATTCTGGCGAGGAAGGTATTGAAAGCTTCCTCCTGCCGCTCGAGTCAAGCATTCAAATCGGTGGCAGGATTCTTGATCATTCTTTCGATGCTCCCATCGAGTGACGTAATTTGATGGAGGTCTGGCTTTGGTATAGCTGTCGAGTTTGGGCGAGCTGGTGTGCACTCGGATTCGGAAGTACTTTGGTCCGACGAGCTGCTGGAAGAGCGGGACTCTGGTTGCGAGTGGCGAAAGTTGGGCTCTTCTGAGTAGAAGGTTGGTTACACGGACCTGGTTTATTACCCTGCTCCTTGGCCGTAAGTGATGATGGTCTGATCATCATCTCATTTCTGTTATTGTTGTTGTCGCCATACGAATGTTGGAGCGGATGGCGATGTTTTTAATGAGACTGAACTTTCTTCCTTGATGTGGGCCCTTAGCTTTGAGAGGAGAAATTTCCGATGTTGTGCGCCGTGAGCGGGCGCGGTTCTGGGCAACCTGAAGTAGAATGACGATGCTTCGACTTTTTTGAAGTTGGCACATAAGGTTGATGTTGATCTTCAATGCCTAGCGCGAGAGTTGCATTCTCATATTTATTATTAAGCGTGTGAATCTGTGCTTGAGCCGCAGGAGCTTGGGGGTCCACAAGTGGAAGAAGATCCGTTTCGAAGTGGGTCCTCCGCCGCTCGGGGCGGGTGAGAGGTACCAGCGTCAATTGCGGACAATGGGGATGAGCGTTAGGTTTTGCCGGAATTCTGCTCAACGCTGGCGAGAGTCATGATGTTCTTTGGACGTACTGCTCAAGGCGCTTCTCGCGGATAAGCTTTTCGATTACGTATTTGAATTGATGGCAATTATTGGTATTGTGCCCGTACATGCCGTGGTACCGACAGTACTTGCCGGTTTTCTTCTCATGATTAGTGGACTCCCTGTTGTATGGTCTCTTGTATTGAAGCGTGTTGCACGTTTGTCGGTAGATTGTTTCCAAGTCTTCGTTCAGCGGGGTGTAGATCTTGTATGTCTGATGAGAGCTGGGATTTTTAGGTTCTGTCTGGACCAGATTGTTGTCTCGGCCACCTCGCCCCCCCCCCCCCAATGTTTGGCCTTTGTCTGGGGGGCCCTGCCCCCGTGTTCGAATTGGAGGGGCCTCCTGCTTCTCGCCCCTTAGGACGGTTATTAGCGGTGTCCGCTTGAGGGATATTGGGGCGACTGATCTTGGAGACGCGGTTCCGTCTCGCTTCCTCTTGGCATAAGAACTGCCCATCTTTCTCATAGAAAGCATCGAGGCTCTTCGGTTGCTTTTGGTCGATCCATGCCCCAAATTCAGAAGTTGGGAGGGCGCCCTTGGCTAGTTGGAAGAGTATGGTGCGCGGATCTAGATTTTCGACCTCGGCGAGGGTGATGTTGAACCAGGAAAGGTGGCTTTTGAGCGACTCTACGGGTCCTTGGTATAGGTTAGACAATCTGAGGGCATTCTTTGGAGTCGGGATGTGCACTCTGAATTGCTTGACCAATTCTACTGTTAATTGGCCGAAGTTGTTAATGGAATCGAGGCGGAGGCGAGAGAACCATAACAAAGCGGATCCTGATAAGAAGACCGGAAAGCACTTGCATTTGACCGGATCATTGCCTCGGCTCGAGTCCATTTGCCATTCATATTGGTTTAAGAAGGTACATGGGTCGGTTGCGCCATCATAGAGCGGCATCTGTGGCATGCTGAAGTGGCGTGGCGATTCAGCTTCATTTACCCTCCTGGTGAAGGGGTTGCGCCTAATGTGCACTTCCCATGGATCATGCCTGTTTCCTTGCCTCTCTCTCATGATCCTTCGAACCATGTCGGGAAAGTAAGTTGGATGGGGATTGGCCATCGGGACCCATGAGTTTTGGCGAAGTTCCGGAGTTCGGGTACGAGGACGTCTTCTATGACGGGTGAGAGAAGTCGAGGAGTTGTCGATGTTATAGCGTGGCCGAGTAAGGAAGAGTCGAGGCTGAGGTCCGCGGGAGGCGGAATCGAGGCCGAACTAAGATTGAGTCAGGGCCGAGGTCCACGGGAGGCGAAGGCGAGGCCGAGCTATGGTTGAGTAGGGGCCGATGTCCGCGGGAGGCGGAGTCGAGGCCGATGTCTGTGGCAGGCGGAGGCAAGGCCGAGGTAAGGTGGAGTCGAGGCCGAGCTAAGGTTGAGTAGGGGCCGAGGTCCGCAGGAGGCGGAGTCGAGGTCGAACTAAGATTGAGTCAGGGCCGAGGTCCGTAGGAGGTGGAGTCGAGGCCGGAGAAAGGTTGAGTCGGACCCTTTGAGGATCGAGGTTCTGAACCCGGTGGGGTTCGAGTTTCAAACCCGTAGGGGCTCGAAATTCGAACTCGGAGGGCCTCGAGATTCGAACACGGAGGGGCTCGAAATTCGAACCGGAAGGGGCTCGAGATTCGAACACGAAGGGGGTTCGAAATTCGAACCCGGAGGGAGGCTCGAGGTCCGAGGAGGGTGAGTTAACGCTATCTCCTTCTTCGTTGGTGCAGGTCCCTTGACTCAGAAGAGGAAGTTTCCGGTGTTGGTGGTTGAGGTCGGGAGTTGCCGCATAAGGTCGATGTTATTCCTTAGCGCTTGGTTAAGCTCGACCGCCGTGTCCTCGTACCTTTCATTAAGCGTACGGATTTGCGCTTGGGTCACGGGCGCTTCGTGGTCCACAATTGGAGGTTCATTTTCATTGGTTGTCGGGATATTTGCCGATGGAGGTGGATTAGATGGACCAGCCTCGGCGGCGGCTGATGAGCCGATTATTACGTTCTTTGACTTTTTTACTATCGTAAGCGGGCCCGACGGCAGGTTAGGCGAGGAACCTTAAGCTCATCGAAGTCGAGATGGTAAGGTGCAAGAAAGACGCAATGTCTGAGTTCTCTCAGTGAAAGCACCAAATGTTGACGACCAAAAATGTCGCAAACACCAAAGATTCCGTATTACTAGGAATTAATAATATGGTCGCATAGACAAGACATATTATATAACATGAAATATAATATAAGCGGTAAATGACACAAGAGATTTATAGTGGTTCGGCCTTAGTGAAGGCCTACGTCCACTTTGAAGAGGTGTAGAGATTTTATTAATCACTTTGAAAGATTACAAGATTGAGATCCTCTCATTACATATGTGGACTATTATGCAAAATAGTCATATTTGCAAGAAATAATAAAATGGACAATTTTGCCCTTCTTCTTTCTCAAAGAGGAGATGCCATTAATGAAGCTCTATAGAGGTCTCAAGGTCCAAGAATCTCTTCCTTTTTTGAAGTGTGAGGTAGTGGGGTATTTATAGGAAGTGGTTAGGTAAGGGTTAGGTGGGAGTAGGTAGAAATGGGGACCATCTACAGGAAATTCGCGCCTCCCAGTTTCGGCCTTGGAAAATTCGTACCTGTATTTCGCCCTAGGCCTTGGCTTCACGCGATGAGTTGAGTCGAGCGGGTCTTGAGTACTTTTGGTAACCGGACCAAAAGGCCGGTTAACATAACCGTTAGAAATATATAATTACTTTATGTTGATTTGAAATTAAAGCATATAAACTTGAAACCAAAAAGGCAAGCTGAACAAAAAACTTATGTTGTCTTATGTAATTCAAAGTTGTAAGGCTTCAATACACATTACAGTAAATTTTGTAATATTAACTACTAATTATTAATTATTAATATTAGTAATTATCAATATTATAGATAAATAATTATTAATTTTCAAAAGTTAATTACTAAACTTTAATTATTACTTCTTAACTATTGATACTAATTATTTCTTCTTAAGTATTTATTATTAATATTAAGTAGTAAAAACTAATTATAATTTATTAATTCTTAATTATTTTTAATTATCACTTATTATTGAATGTTGTTAATTATTTGGTTATTAATTATGAATATTGAGATGCAATATAGCCATATTTTCACTTAGTTATTAATTATCAATTATCATTTATTTATTTATTATGAATCCATTAATTATTTAATTATTTATTATTATTTAATATTTAAACATATTCATATTTCAAATTAAGTATTACTTATTATCCTTTAGTTTTTTATTAGTAATTTATTATTAATAATAATTATTTATTTATTTTATTACTATTTAAATGTTAATTATTAATTTTTATTATTTAATTATCAATTATAAATATCACTTTACAATGCTTAAATTTTATTATTAATTAATATGATTATTAAATATTAATCTTAATTATTATATAATTACTAGTAGTTAATCATTTAATAGTAACTGTTTAAAATTAATTATTAAAAGCTAATCATTAAATGCTAATACTTATTTTTAGTAGTATGAATTCCGCAACTGGCTTTACCAGTTGTAAAAGAATACAGTTATTGCAAGTGGCAAAAATAGTTGCTAAAGATATTTATTTGCAACAGGCTTGGAAGCGTTGTTGCAAATAATATATTTGTTGCAACTGTTATGCAAGCATAGTTGCTAAAAGTATGTTTTTGCAACAGGAAGGGAAGTGCAGTTGCTAAAAATATACTTTTCTCAACAGAAAGAAAAGACTTGTTGCTAAATCTCATCTATTGCAACTGGAATAATAAGTCTGTTGCTAAATATCATTTACTGCAACTGTTATATGTCAACTGGTGCAAATAGCTAGTTGTATTAGGGTATTTTTCTTGTAATGGCATATGAATGTGTATTTATAGGCTATGCTATTAATAACAAAGCATACAGATTTTATGACCTAAAACCACATAATATAATTGAATCAAATGATGCCGATTTTTATGAAACAAAATTTCCTTTTAAATTAAGGAATAGTGGGGGCACTTCAAGTATGCCTATTAGAATAGAACTTAATGAAAATTCTAAAGGTGAACCTAGAAGAAGTAAAAGAGCAAGAACCGTAAAAGATTTTGGTTCAGATTTTTGTGCTTTTACTATAGATGAGGATCCATTAAACCTCCAAGAGGCCTTAAATTCTTTAGATGCCGACTTTTGGCAAGAGGCTATACATGATGAGATGGATTCCTTAGAATCCAGTAAGACTTGGCACTTGGTAGATTTACCCCCTGGCTGTAAATCTATAGGCTGTAAATGGGTACTTAAAAAGAAATTAAAACCTGATGGCACTGCTAATAAATATAAAGTACGACTAGTAGCTAAAGGTTTTAAGCAAAAAGAAAATATAGATTTCTTCGACACTTTTTCATTCGTAACTAGAATTACATCCATTCGGGTATTAATCTCACTTGCTTCCATTCATAATTTATTAATACACCAAATGGATGTTAAAACCACATTTTTAAACAGTGAATTAGACGAAGAAATTTATATGGACCAGCCTGAAGGATTTGAAGTACATAGTCAAGAACATAAAGTATGCAAATTAGATAAATCATTATATGGTTTAAAACAAGCACCTAAACAATGACATGAAAATTTTGATAACTTAATCACATGGTTTTAAAGTTAATGAAAGTGACAAATGCATTTATTACAAATCTGAGAATGACATTTGCACTATTATATGCCTTTATGTAGATGACCTACTCATTTTTGGGTCAAATATTCATGCCATAAACTATGTTAAATCCTTATTAAGTGCCAACTTTGATACGAAAGAGCTACGTGAGGCGAGTGTAATCCTTGGTATTAAAATTACTAGGTTAGAAAAGAGACTTTCTTTGGATCAATCTCATTACATTGAAAAGATACTAAAGAAATACAATACTTTGACCGTAAACCTGCATGTACACCATATGATCACAATGTAAAATTATTTAAGAACACTAGTGAAGGTGTAAGACAGTCTGATTATGCGAGCATCATTGGCAGCCTTCGGTATGCCACTGATTGTACTAGACCCAACATTGTCTATTTTGTGGGATTATTGTGCAGGTCTACCAGTAGACTTAGTATAAAACATTGGCATGCTATTGAAAAGGTCATGAGATACCTTAAATGAACTATGCAGCTTGGATTACATTATGAAAGGTTTCCACCTGTACTTAAAGGATAATCCGATGTAGGCTGCAATACCTTATCTGATGATTCTAAAGCGACCAGTGGCTATATATTTAGCATAGCTGGAGGAGTTGTTTCTTAGAAATCCAAGAAATAGACTATTTTGGATTAGTCTACTATGGAGTCTGAGATGAAGAAACTAGCTACAACTAGTGAAGAGGCAGAGTATTTGAGAAATCTGCTAGCTGAGATTACCTTATGGGAAAAACCGATACCAACTGTGTTGATCCATTGCGATAGTACCGCGTCAATTGCAAAAGTTCAAAACCGTTACTATAACGGTAAGAGATGACAGATACGTCGTAAGCATAGTACTGTTAGAGAGCTACTCTCTTCAGGTACTGTTAGAGTGGATCACATATGCAATGATGAAAATTTGGCAGATCCTTTGACTAAAGGACTGTCCAGAGAGAAAGTCCTTAATACTTCTAAAAGAATGGGACTATTACCCTTAGATTGTTGAGTCATGCACAATGGTAAGCCGACCAAATGACTGGAGGTCCCAAGAACTAGGTTCAATGGGTAAAAACAAGTTGTGTAGTGATAGTGGTTGAACATGCTATTTAATAAATCAAGAAGCATGTATTCCTGAAGTGATTAGAGGATAAGTTGATAGAAACTCTTAATGAGATCTATACTCTATTTGGAGTGGAGTACCTACCTTCATGAGTGCTCTTGATAAACTCACCTATGTTAAAGTGGAAATGTGGCCGTTTCCTATGGAATTTTGGGAAAAACTTTTAGAGCATTCACTAAACTGGGATAGACGTACATGTCCATAAATACACGGGCTTATTTGATTGAACTATAGAAAATGTTGTATGTGGTCTGATGTCAGGAATAGAGTTCAAGACTACGTGTCACTCTAGTAAAAACTGAATCTTATCCACTATGCAAAGGTTCAAATCGGAAGACGCCTTTGTTTATGCACAATCTTATGTTTTTAGAAACTGCTCAAAAAATATTTTAAAAATTGAAGTAGGGGATTGTTGGAAATTGTTTTGAAACAAAAAGGTGAATTTATTAAAAATTGAATAAGTGTAAGATGGCTCATATATGTAAATAGTCCTACATGATGTGACTATATGAAAGAAGCAAAGTATTTATATTTGTTTCTTAGAAGACATGTTGGGGCCTTAGGGCTTCCAATACATGCTTTGTTGTGAGGAGGGAGACCATGCATCATGACCACCACACACACGTGCGACCGACCGGCCCGACCCAACCAACATTTTTTTTTTTGCCTCCGCTATTAAAACTTCTTACAGAAAAAAAAACTGAGCATTACTTTAAATTCGAAAGTGCAAATCTGCACTGATTTGTTGTGCAAGCGACTCAGTTACTCTTGTTCGAGGCTGTTTTATCTTAGCAGTACAAACGGGTTTTCACTACCGACCATATCGCCGAATCGTCTTCAAGAAAGCGACCTAGTCCGCGACTCAGCCATTGTTTTCCAACAACTATAAACGGGAATCATTTCCCCGTTTATAAAATGGCACTAAGGAAAAAAAAGTGGGGCAAATCCTCATTTCAATCTCTTTCCCATGCTCGAGTTTGCACTGCAACGGTGTGGAGGAGACTTAAAATGTGGCTTCATCTCATTTTAGAGCTTCTCCACGCAGTTAGTGGTGCTCTAAATAGGTAAAGTTTTGTAATGACCCGTATTTTGGCCGTTAAATATTTAATTTATTATTTTAATTATTATAATTGGAATATTAATGGATTTTTAATATTTAATTCGTTATTTAAAACGAAGTTTTAACGTTAATTTTATTTATAATATAAAACGAGCTCGAAATCGCGCGGCAGTTCGTAATATGGAGTTTTGAACTTCAACTGGATATACAGGATTCGCCTTAAGGCGGACTTCTGTGAAACGAGAAACGTTGGGAGGGTATTGATTATAATTTTCATATGAAAGAGAAAAATCCAAATTTCGTGTTATAGTTTGTAAGTTATGGCTAAATCAAATTTTGAAACAATCGCTATGAAAATCGTTATTAAAATATAGGCCGTTAAAATAGCCGTTTTGCAAACGGACCCGGTTTTCGACGAAACTAGTTTCATTGGGACCATATCGTTAAATTATTGTATGGTGTTGAATTTCATGGCAAACCGATGTCGTATGTGACCACGGTAGCCATAAACGCTCGTTCAATTTCTATAACGCGTAATTAATTAAAAAGGTTATTTGGGTATAACTTGAGTAGACGATCGAATTAGGCCACAAAACCAATTCCGTTGAGTTCATATTGTCGATTAGAGTCAGGATAGGTATATAGTTTGTTATTTTTGGAAATCGTGAAATTTGCTGTCCAAATTGGCATTGTGGTCTGCGTAAAAATAGCCTACCGAGGAAACAGTCTCAGAATGCGACGAAACTGGTGCCGTTGGGTTCGTATGGAAGAATTTTTATGGGATTTCAAGGTTTCAAGTTGATCGGATTTATTTAGTGATCGTGGAAAATTAAAACGCGTGTTTATTTCTGGTTTTATAAAGGAATTTTTTTCATACGACCACGGATTTCGACGAAACTTGTCCCATTGGATTAGGAATACTTTTTTACACTAAGATTAGTTTTTTTTATCAGAAGACAGAAATCATTTGTAGTGGTTTTAATCAACTACTTCACGCGTAAGTTTCACAACTAAATATAATATTAATAAATCCATCCCACCCCTCACTATATAAATCACAACAACCCTATTCCGCGCGTCAAAATACACTAAATGGTCAACGAAAATTTCATGCCGCCTCTATACATCGCGAACGGTTGAGGAACTCCGGATTTCTCGTTCACTTTCCTTCCCATCTGCCAAGCAATCAACGAAACTTTCTTCTACAACTAGGATCAGCTCACCGAGATCTTTAAATCAACCGGCGGCGATCAGATTTCCATCAACGTGGCGGCCGTATCGAGGCTTGAAAGGGACGGCGGTTTTGGGGTTCTAGCCGTTGAACGGCAACGCTGGGCTCAACCAGATTTGGGTCGAAGGGGGAGTGGCCATCGGTGCTTCATCCAGAGGTGTTTGATCGATGTCCAATCAACGGTGGTAGCTGCAGTAGTGATGAATAGAGGTACTGTGTCTTTGAAACAATGGAGCAAAGTGAATAGTGGTGTAAAAGGGTGAGGCGTGCGTACTGGGATTGTTTGGAGTCTGGAAGTATTGGTTCATTGTTTTGGGGATGGATTTTTTGAAGGGGATGCGAACAGAAAAAAAAAGGGACAGTTCCTTTTTACTGAAGAACGAAGGGTACTGTAAGTTGAAACAAAGAAAATGCCAGAAAAGAAGGGAACTGCATTGCGTCTTCAAAGGGGATGGTGCAGAATTAGTATCGGTTGGACAATTAATAGAAGAAATGCGTTGGGGATAGCATTGATCGGCCAGTTTACTCCAGCGTAATTAGTTTTAAATAAAATATAGTTAAGAATTAGTTAGTGATTTAGTTGAATTTGCATTAAGTGGGATTGACCAGTGCCCATTTAAATCATGCATGGACTAAGTAACTGGAAGCAAAACAAGGGAATCCTCGTACCAGAAGTATTCAACAGAATTGTAGGAAGTATGTTTCGAAATTGTTGTTCATTATGTGAAACACCCCACCTCCGTTAGGGTCACTCTCAAAGGGAATGCCCTAATTTTGGTGGAGGTTTATAAGTACAAGTCACAGATATACAAGACAGATATAAGAACACATATTGGTAAACAGCGGAAGAACAACAAACTTTATTTCATAAAGTCAAATACGTGTTACAACAACATCCTTTCCAAAATCATAACATAACACTTCATAATCTGTCTTGAGTACATTATTTTTAAAGAAGCATAAATAAAGCATAGATAAACTGCCAAAGCCCCATAGTGGATTGTCCAAAGCCATAGTTCAAAACAGGAAAGTCCAAGCAATACATTTCTCTTCTTCAAGCTGGATGTTGAGGTAGGTCAAGCTGCTGTGTTCCCTCCCTGAGGACCTGGGGGGGAAACGGAAGAAAGAAGACGAAAGAAAAATAGAGTCAGACATAAAGCCTGAGTAAGTCTAGTACTACCTTGTCTATGAATAAAGAACTGGGTATGATAAGTAAAACAGGAAGTGGGCAACACCATAAACTTGGTTAAGTTACCTAGGGTCGAATATACTATCGTACCCCATGTTAATCTCTGAACCCATATAAACTAGTTTCCAATTTGCACCCCAAAATCAGGGTGATGTGATCCATTCTACGATGATCGGCTCCTACTCGCATAGTTACATGTGTCTTACGGCCCCCGATGTCTGTAGTTACCTATGCTGGTCCCACCATGGGGTGTATCAAGTCCCATAGTGGCAACCCGACACAACCTTAGAGTGCAAAGGTATGCTACGGGTGTCCAGTGCTTTATTTTTCTGCGCCGGAGTGCGTGCACGCCCGCACACCGTTAGAACCTACACTGCTACACCACCACCGTCGATTTGACCTCTTACAATCGGCCCAGTAATCGTGCCCCACCCTGCCTAGTTTCAGGGTATCCTGATACACCTTCTAGGGTTACTGCTGAAAAGGGTCCCCCGTTACTAGGTTTTCTATCTCTATCCAACATGCTAAGTTGGTTAAGTGTTTCCTAACCTAACCCCACCAGTCCGTTTAGTTTAGCATGTTCCAATTTGATTAAGTCTTTAGTTCACTTAATCCTAACAATCCTGACTCAGCCTTAATTGTCTTATTAAGGCCCTGACCTCTCACATTAGACAGGTATTGTTGTGGCTGCCTGTTGCCGGTTGGTTCCGGGCAGTCTTACGCCACAACTCAGTCTAACCTCGGGTCCTTGCTGGGCTCCATGTTTAACCTCCCACATTGGATAGGTATTGTTGTGACTACTGGACAGCCGGGCGGTTCCGGGCAGGTTTACATCACAACTCAATCCAACCTCGGGTTAAACACATCGTATTTTCTACATTTACATATCTTGTCATTCTTCTTTATTTATATGTAAATATTTGCGGCCCATTATTATGTTAATGGTGTAAAGGTTACACCAATCATGGGCCCAACCCATACTTGACTTTGGGCCCTTCTATTTCATATTTTCATTCATTAATTAATTCTTAACCCAACGTTATTTTCCCCCGTTTTACACGTCCGTTTATATATATTGGGCTTAGCCTTTTAAAGCCCAATTTAGCCATGCGAAAGGGGAGGCTTATGGCGTATACACAAAGAGGGGAAAGTGAGCGCATGAACTTGCATATGACGTTGGAAATACAAAATAGATATTGGTGTACTTGCATAGTGGTAACATAGGTGAAATGAATCAAAGCATGAGAACTTGCATAGGTTTAACTACAACATGAACCTATACTCTTGTTTAGGCATAATGTCAAACATAAGCATGGCCTAAATACTTCTAGCATAAACATGGCATATTGTCAAACATAAACATGACATAAAATACTTCTAGCATAGGCATGGCATATGGTCAAACATAAGCATGGCATAAAATTCTTCTAGCATGAACATAGCATAATTCAACTTAATCATGATTTAAGCCTAATCACATAACGATGGTATAAACATACTTATGCATAAATATTCCTAAATCATGGTGTTTTGCTTTAAACTTGCAAAAAGGGGATTTTTGAGTCCAACCTAGCCATGTTGTCATATAATTCTTTAAAACAAGATAGACTTAATAACGGATTTCAATTATGCCAAATATCATTCCTAGCCATATTCATAAGTTTGCAAAAGCATGACTTAATACATGGATTATGGTGTCAAAATTCCACATAGTTTTCATATGAACTATAACAACCAAACTTGTTTCAATTACTTGCAAAATGATTTATGCACAAAATATACATCATGTTGGCATAATAACAAAGCCCAAACTCGCATAAATTTCAATCAACTACATACATGTAGCTTCAACATAGATAACATAATTTGCGCAATATTCCAAACGTAAACTTGTATAGAACTACCGCATGTAGTTCTTTATAACATAATCCATAAATATCCAAACGTACATAAATTGATAAGAACGCATAAATATGAATTACTTCCATTGCCACAATTCAAGCATACACGTCTACACAGTTGTTTATTTATACCAAAGTAAAACTCTACTTACAATGGTTAGATGAATTCTCTAGTTTAGGGATTGAAGACGCAAATTCCTTTGTTGAATTGATTAGCTTTAGGTTGCTTGAATTGCTTTAGGCCTTAGAACTTTCTCCCTAATCCTCTCTCTAGTCGACGGCTATTCTTTGTCGTTCCTCAACAACATGGCGGTTATAATCTTATTTTGAATGAATAGATTAGGGTTTAGTCTAGGGTTGTTTATATAGAGGTTAGGAATTGATTAGGACCCTTGATGTTGCTAGGATAGATCATAGCCATTCATTAGGAAGAGAGACCAATAAAAACCCGCCACCTAGCCCTAATGACAAAGCAGACCACAGAAATTCGACCAAACACCGACCTGGCCAGCCAGGTTGACTGGGCTCGACCAGGTCGATACCCCTGTCGACAGGGCTGTCGACAGCCCTGTCGACATGGGTAGCCCAGGTCGACAGCCCAGTCGACCTGGGTGGCTAGGCGGGTGTTTTATCCGCCTGGCCCATTGGGCCCCATTTCAAATTATTATTTTATTCTGTTTGAATTTTAAATCTAATTCAAAACTTCCGAAGGCCATATCTTCTTCATACGGACTCCGTTTTTCGAAAACTCGGACTCTATTTCGCGTATTTTTCCAAGACGAACGCAATGGCGTATCCCGTTTCCCTTAGTTCTTAGATTTGAATTTGATTATACTTTAATTCATGAATTTCACAGTTATAGAATTTTCGGGGTGTTACATTCTCCCCCACTTAAAAGGATTTCGTCCCCGAAATCTTCAAGTTAGGAGGAATGTAAATCCTAACATCCAATCATCCATCTACTCATCCATCAAACACGAGCATCCATTGTCCTTAAAAGACTTCTAATGCTTCATGATCATATGCAAAGTGTGTGTGTACATGTACTTATCTAATGCAAAATCAGGCGGTCTACTGATTCAGTTGACCTCCTTAATGCGAATTATGTAAGTGCCATGAATCCATTATGTATGCAAATTTTCCTATTCTTGATTCTACATGAGTGCACAATCATTCAATACAAATGCAGCATCCACTTGACAACACATTATAGTTCAACCACATACGAATACAAACATATATGCATATGCAATATGAAGTGACTGAGCCGATCTAAAACCTAGATTGTGTGTGTATATGCAACCACGAGCAGCCACTAGCAATCACTTGCAACCACTTGCAACCATTCATACATAACATGTTTCAACTACATGTTTTCATCCAAAGGTTTTCTACCTAAAAGATACGGTTGAGGAAATATACCTAAAAAGATAGATAGATAAAAGCGCAACTTAAGGAAAAGTAAGATCAAGGATGTACCCTCGAACAGAAAAGGGTAGGCTGTACGGATTCTAGCTTCAGTTTCCCAAGTCGCGTCTCCCTCGGTGTCGCTCCACTGAACTTTGACGAGCTTGACTTCGCGGTTGCGTAACTTCTTCACTTCCGTCCCTAAGATGCGGGTTGGAACTCTCCTTATGGTTGCTTCGCGTTCCACTTCGGCCTCTTCGAGGATGTTTGGCTCTACCACTTCAGCTGACTCATGCAGACATTTTCGGAGATGTGAAACGTGAAAAACGTTGTGGACTCCAGCCAACTTCTCGGGTAGCTCTAATCTATAGGCCATTTTCCCAATCTTCTCGATGATAGGGAATGGCCCTACGAACCTTGGTGCTAGCTTCCCTGTGGTTCCAAAACGAACAATGTTCCTTAGCGGTGATACCTTGAGAAAAACTCTGTCTCCAACTTCAAATTCAAGGTCGGTCCTCCTCTTGTCGGCATAGGACTTTTGTCTGTCTTGGGCCGTCTTCATCCTTCTTCGTATTAAGTCTACTTTCTCTGAGGTCTCTCGGATCATGTCTGGTCCAAGTATGAGCTTATCCGTGGACTCCCACCAACAAGTGGGCGATCGGCACGGTCTTCCGTATAAAGCTTCGAAGGGCGCCATTCCGATGGTTGCTTGATAGCTGTTGTTGTAGGCGAATTCTACCAAAGGAAGGTGGTCTTCCCATGTCCCTCCGAAGTCGAGGACGCATAGCCTTAAAAGGTCTTCCAAAACTCTGTTCACTCTCTCTGTTTGGCCGTCAGTTTGGGGATGATAGGCTGTGCTCAAGCATAACTGCGTTCCTACTGCTTCTTGCAGACTCCGCCAAAACTCGCTGGTGAAGATGGGGTCTCGGTCACTAACGATGCTAGATGGTATTCCATGGAGTCGCACGATTTCCTTGAGGTAAAGTGATGCTAGGGATGAGGCAGTTCTCTTACTTTTGACAGGTAAAAAGTGGGCGCTTTTAGTAAGCCTATCCACTATTACCCAAATACTAGTGTTGCCTCTCCTAGACCTAGGCAGCCCATCGATGAAGTCCATTGAGATGCTATCCCACTTCCACTGCGGGACCTCCAGAGGATGTAGCAGTCCGCCAGGCTTTTTCTGTTCCGCCTTAACCTGTTGGCACACCATACACTTAGAAACGAACTCTGCCACGTCCTTTTTCATGCCGTTCCAAAAGAAAGTCCTTTTTATGTCTTTGTACATTTTATCTCCACCTGGGTGTATCGTCATCTTGGAGTGATGTGCTTCCTCGAGAACCTTCTTTACTAAATCGTTTGTCTGTGGGACGCATAGTCTTCCGTCTCGCCTCAGCAAACCCTTATCGTCGATGGAGTATCTGTTGAGGTGACTTGAAGTCTCACCCCTAATTAGCCTATCAATTATTTCCACAAGCTGAGGGTCTTTGCGTTGTGTTGTCCCTACTGAATCCACTAAAGTTGGGCGCACTTCGAGAGATGCTAACAAGCCCGGTACGAAATCGGAGGAGGGCCTAAAGTCGAAACTGGCTATAAACTCTAGGCTTTGTCTTTCAACAAACAACGGGCTTAGGGTCAATTTCTTTCGGCTCAACGCGTCTGCCACTACGTTGCCTTTGCCCGGAGTGTAGGAGATTTCGAAATCGTACGAGGCAAGAAACTCCATCCATCTTTGTTGCCTCAAGTTAAGATCTTTCTGCGAGAAAAGATATTTCAACGATTTATGGTCAGTGTAAAGCTCGAACTTCTCACCTAGGAGATAGTGTCGCCAAGACTTGAGTGCAAAGACGATGGCGGCTAGCTCTAGATCGTGGGTTGGGTAGTTCTTTTCGTGCACCTTCAACTGCCTCCCGCCATAAGCTACTACCCTTCCTTCTTGGATTAAGACGGCGCCTAGCCCTGTCCCACATGCATCCGTATAAACAGTGAACATCTTGCTCCCATCCGGCAGCGTCAAAACTGGGGCTGTTGTAAGAGCCCTTTTCAGTCGTTGGAAAGCAAATTCGCAATCCAAATCCCAATTGAACACTAGATTCTTCTTAGTCAATTTCGTGAGCGGAGCTGAGATTTTCGCAAAATCCCTTATGAATTTTCGATAGAAACCTGCTAGTCCTAGAAAGCTTCGGACCTCAGTTGCATTCCTTGGTGTCTTCCAATCTTGTACCGCCACTACCTTCGCAGGGTCCACTGCTAACCCTTGTTTGGATACTATGTGCCCAAGGAACCTCACCTCTTCTCTCCAAAAGTGGCATTTGGAGAATTTGGCTTTTAGTTGATGGACTCGCAAAGTTTCCATGATTGCCCTTAAGTGTTGAGCATGTTCCTCTTCACTCTTTGAGAAGATAAGGATATCATCTACGAAGACCACTACGAATTTGTTGAGGAAATCTCTAAATACCCTACTCATCAGGTCCACGAAGTACGCAGGTGCATTTGTCAAGCCGAAAGGCATGACAAGCCATTCGAAGAAGCCGTCCGGGGTTCTGAAAGCCGTTTTATCGATGCTATCTTCAGCCACCCTTAGCTGATGAAAACCGGTTGCTAAATCGAGTTGGGAGAAAACAGACGCTCCTACAAGCTGGTCAAATAAATCGTCAATTCTAGGGAGAGGGTGCCTATTCTTTTTCGTTAGCTTGTTGAGCTCCCTATAGTCAACACATAGAAGGAGTGAACCATCCGCCTTTGTAGCGAACACCACTGGAGCGCCCCATTCTGAAATACTCCTCCTAATGAACCCCTTTTCTAGAAGCTCTTTAATCTGTTTACTGAGCTCTTTCCTTTCTCGTGGAGCCATATGTCTAACGGGAAACGCAACGGGCTTTGCATTATCTACAAGATATATGCGGAAGTCTATTTCCCGCTTCGGAGGCAAGCCCTTCACCTCTTCAAAGACATCCGGATATTCCCGGACCACTCTAACTGATTTCAAATTTTCAACAGAGGCATCTAGCGATTCAAGATAACTAAGCATAACCGCATACGAGGGATTACAAGAAATTTCCAAAGTATTACCGAGCTGGGTTAGGAGCCTAACAACCCTTTTCTCACAATCAAGGACGGCCCCATTACTGGATAGCCAATCCATACCCAAAATCAAACCATACCCCGAAAAGCCCAAAACAAAGGCACTACATAGAAATTCAACACTTAGGATAGAAATTTTCAAATCCAAACAGATCATAGACAAATGAGCTGGGCCCCCAATTGGGTTTGAAACAATTAAGGGGTCCTCTACCATACTAGTTTTTAGGTGCAGAGATTCTACTAAAGCAGACGAGATAAAGGAGTGTGATGCGCCAGAATCAAACAAAGTGCGAACGGGGTGATCATAAAGATAAACTACACTTTCTACAGAAGTATTTATACCTCGCTGTTGCAATGGTGGCGCTTCTAGCACATGAACCTGTGCCCCTGGGGTGGATCCAGTGCCCTGCCCCTGTCCTCGTTTCCTTGGGCAGTCCTTAGCCCTGTGGCCTGTCTGACCGCACGAAAAGCACCCACCATTCTCCTTAGCCTTCTTCTTCCGGCAGTCCTTTACTAAGTGCCCCACTTTGCCACAGAAATTACACTTCCTCTTCTCTTTGTTGCCCTTTCCGCCCTTCTTAAAGTCTGTCTTCTTAGGCTGCAAACCCTTTTTCTTCCCTTGAGAGCTTTCTGCCTTGGTCTCCTTCTTGCCCTTGTCCTCTTCGTTCAGCAATGCCATTTGCACCAATCTTTCATACGTGGCTCCCATGGGTATATGGGTCATGGCCAAACTATGTAATGGCTCATTTAACCCCTTGACGAAACGGAGAGCCTTCTTATGCGGGGTGTTGACTAGGTCAAGTCCAAACCTAGCCAGCTCATCAAACTGATTCACATACTCTCTGACAGTCTTGTCTCCTTGCTTAAGAAATAAGAATTTTTCCAACTGCAAACTTCTTTCTGCATCCGAGAGAAACTTAGTCTCAAACCTTGCCCTAAAGTCCTCCCATGTATCCACTGGTCTTTCAGCATTGGTGACTTCCCACCAGTAGGAAGCCTCGCCCTTCAATAGCCACACCGCTAGTTGTACCTTTTGTCTATCTTCTACCTCAAAGATGATGAATAGGTCCTCCGTTTCTTTTAGCCAATTCCTAGCTGCTACGAAGGACTCAGTTCCATGGAAATCCCTCCCTCCCATAGCTTTAAAATCTTTACATATCTTAGCGAATGTGTTTCCCCGTGGAGGAGGTGGAGGAAAAGGTGCTGCTGCGGCTGGATGATTCCCTTCAGCTGGAGGAGGAGGAACGGTAAGACCTGGCTGAGTGGCCCTTGCTTCTAAGAAACGTCTAAACCAACCAGGTATGGGCACCCCTTCCGGCAAGTTAAGATCTTGGGACATGCTGAAACAAAAAGGATAGATTCAAAACGAAGGATAAGAGATAATACCTATGGCTTTGGGGAGTGGACTTTGCCTTTTTAAAATAAAATAAAAATTTTCTTTTAAAAATGCTTCTTTAAATTTCCTTTTTGAAAATAAACTTTCAAAACTTTTTATCTTATCTGGTAAACCTATGCTCTGATACCAAGTGAAACACCCCACCTCCGTTAGGGTCACTCTCAAAGGGAATGCCCTAATTTTGGTGGAGGTTTATAAGTACAAGTCACAGATATACAAGACAGATATAAGAACACATATTGGTAAACAGCGGAAGAACAACAAACTTTATTTCATAAAGTCAAATACGTGTTACAACAACATCCTTTCCAAAATCATAACATAACACTTCATAATCTGTCTTGAGTACATTATTTTTAAAGAAGCATAAATAAAGCATAGATAAACTGCCAAAGCCCCATAGTGGATTGTCCAAAGCCATAGTTCAAAACAGGAAAGTCCAAGCAATACATTTCTCTTCTTCAAGCTGGATGTTGAGGTAGGTCAAGCTGCTGTGTTCCCTCCCTGAGGACCTGGGGGGGAAACGGAAGAAAGAAGACGAAAGAAAAATAGAGTCAGACATAAAGCCTGAGTAAGTCTAGTACTACCTTGTCTATGAATAAAGAACTGGGTATGATAAGTAAAACAGGAAGTGGGCAACACCATAAACTTGGTTAAGTTACCTAGGGTCGAATATACTATCGTACCCCATGTTAATCTCTGAACCCATATAAACTAGTTTCCAATTTGCACCCCAAAATCAGGGTGATGTGATCCATTCTACGATGATCGGCTCCTACTCGCATAGTTACATGTGTCTTACGGCCCCCGATGTCTGTAGTTACCTATGCTGGTCCCACCATGGGGTGTATCAAGTCCCATAGTGGCAACCCGACACAACCTTAGAGTGCAAAGGTATGCTACGGGTGTCCAGTGCTTTATTTTTCTGCGCCGGAGTGCGTGCACGCCCGCACACCGTTAGAACCTACACTGCTACACCACCGCCGTCGATTTGACCTCTTACAATCAGCCCAGTAATCGTGCCCCACCCTGCCTAGTTTCAGGGTATCCTGATACACCTTCTAGGGTTACTGCTGAAAAGGGTCCCCCGTTACTAGGTTTTCTATCTCTATCCAACATGCTAAGTTGGTTAAGTGTTTCCTAACCTAACCCCACCAGTCCGTTTAGTTTAGCATGTTCCATTTTGATTAAGTCTTTAGTTCACTTAATCCTAACAATCCTGACTCAGCATTAATTGTCTTATTAAGGCCCTGACCTCTCACATTAGACAGGTATTGTTGTGGCTGCCTGTTGCTGGTTGGTTCCGGGCAGTCTTACGCCACAACTCAGTCTAACCTCGGGTCCTTGCTGGGCTCCATGTTTAACCTCCCACATTGGATAGGTATTGTTGTGACTACTGGACAGCCGGGCGGTTCCGGGCAGGTTTACATCACAACTCAATCCAACCTCGGGTTAAACACATCGTATTTTCTACATTTACATATCTTGTCATTCTTCTTTATTTATATGTAAATATTTGCGGCCCATTATTATGTTAATGGTGTAAAGGTTACACCAATCATGTGCCCAACCCATACTTGACTTTGGGCCCTTCTATTTCATATTTTCATTCATTAATTAATTCTTAACCCAACGTTATTTTCCCCCGTTTTACACGTCCATTTATATATATTGGGCTTAGCCTTTTAAAGCCCAATTTAGCCATGCGAAAGGGGAGGCTTATGGCGTATACACAAAGAGGGGAAAGTGAGCGCATGAACTTGCATATGACGTTGGAAATACAAAATAGATATTGGTGTACTTGCATAGTGGTAACATAGGTGAAATGAATCAAAGCATGAGAACTTGCATAGGTTTAACTACAACATGAACCTATACTCTTGTTTAGGCATAATGTCAAACATAAGCATGGCCTAAATACTTCTAGCATAAACATGGCATATTGTCAAACATAAACATGGCATAAAATACTTCTAGCATAGGCATGGCATATGGTCAAACATAAGCATGGCATAAAATTCTTCTAGCATGAACATAGCATAATTCAACTTAATCATGATTTAAGCCTAATCACATAACGATGGTATAAACATACTTATGCATAAATATTCCTAAATCATGGTGTTTTGCTTTAAACTTGCAAAAAGGGGATTTTTGAGTCCAACCTAGCCATGTTGTCATATAATTCTTTAAAACAAGATAGACTTAATAACGGATTTCAATTATGCCAAATATCATTCCTAGCCATATTCATAAGTTTGCAAAAGCATGACTTAATACATGGATTATGGTGTCAAAATTCCACATAGTTTTCATATGAACTATAACAACCAAACTTGTTTCAATTACTTGCAAAATGATTTATGCACAAAATATACATCATGTTGGCATAATAACAAAGCCCAAACTCGCATAAATTTCAATCAACTACATACATGTAGCTTCAACATAGATAACATAATTTGCGCAATATTCCAAACGTAAACTTGTATAGAACTACCGCATGTAGTTCTTTATAACATAATCCATAAATATCCAAACGTACATAAATTGATAAGAACGCATAAATATGAATTACTTCCATTGCCACAATTCAAGCATACACATCTACACAGTTGTTTATTTATACCAAAGTAAAACTCTACTTACAATGGTTAGATGAATTCTCTAGTTTAGGGATTGAAGACGCAAATTCCTTTGTTGAATTGATTAGCTTTAGGTTGCTTGAATTGCTTTAGGCCTTAGAACTTTCTCCCTAATCCTCTCTCTAGTCGACGGCTATTCTTTGTCGTTCCTCAGCAACATGGCGGCTATAATCTTATTTTGAATGAATAGATTAGGGTTTAGTCTAGGGTTGTTTATATAGAGGTTAGGAATTGATTAGGACCCTTGATGTTGCTAGGATAGATCATAGCCATTCATTAGGAAGAGAGACCAATAAAAACCCGCCACCTAGCCCTAATGACAAAGCAGACCACAGAAATTCGACCAAACACCGACCTGGCCAGCCAGGTTGACTGGGCTCGACCAGGTCGATACCCCTGTCGACAGGGCTGTCGACAGCCCTGTCGACATGGGTAGCCCAGGTCGACAGCCCAGTCGACCTGGGTGGCTAGGCGGGTGTTTTATCCGCCTGGCCCATTGGGCCCCATTTCAAATTATTATTTTATTCTGTTTGAATTTTAAATCTAATTCAAAACTTCCGAAGGCCATATCTTCTTCATACGGACTCCGTTTTTCGAAAACTCGGACTCTATTTCGCGTATTTTTCCGAGACGAACGCAATGGCGTATCCCGTTTCCCTTAGTTCTTAGATTTGAATTTGATTATACTTTAATTCATGAATTTCACAGTTATAGAATTTTCGGGGTGTTACATTATGGGATCAATAAGTAAGGAAGTAGTTGGTAGTTTTTTTGCTGGGACGTGGAGGACCTGAAAGGAATGGAGGGGTATTCATTCTTGTTAGTTGG
Source organism: Allium sativum (assembly GCA_030737875.1). NCBI lineage: Eukaryota > Viridiplantae > Streptophyta > Magnoliopsida > Asparagales > Amaryllidaceae > Allium > Allium sativum. The sequence continues at coordinate 576,942,304 of CM060915.1, read as the reverse complement.
CAAAAGAAAAAGGTGAGGGAAGGACATGAACAGTAATTTTCGAAACATGCCAAACCACGTTTTTATATGTCTAACCGGTTTTATTTTTCTTCATAAGTATGATTAAATATACAATTATATTTAGGGTAATAATATATATAAGTGTTAACATTTATGTATAGTGAACTGAAATTTTAGAAACGTTAATAATTATAATTTAACTTAGTAAATTTCAACTTGAATATATGTGTTAACTATATGTTGTGAAATGGGGTCATACAATTACAGAATCGAACGATTCAAGAGGCGTTGGGATCATTATGACGAGCAGAACATCATGGAACAGAAACGGACGCAGTAGAATGCAGCTGGAAACCCCAGTTAAATTAAACACGAGTTTAATTTAATTAAATCAGTTGTTATTGTAACAACGCCAATCAAGGTGAGTTAAACTCACTCAGTTTTCCCATTTATATTTTATATAAATTGGGTATTTTTATATTGTGTGCTCTGTTTGCTATGGTTGACTGTTTGCTAGTATTATAATTATTGGTTGATTTAACTGATGAAATTAAACCGTTGTTTAATTTCAGTAAAATACCAAATCGTTATTTTAACGATTGGTTCCAATAAAGGTAACTTACCTTATTGGTCACGTTTATCAATAAACGTGTTTAATGGTTTGGATTGTTTGATTTGTTTGAATTGTTCGATCTGTTTGAATTGTCTTAAACTGTGTGGAGATAACCGTTTGTATACAGGGAAGAAAAGGTTGGAGGGATCCAACCAGATTCCTCAAATATATTATCTATTTTCATATTATCGTATGAACTGTCATGTTTGAGTGATTGATTTGAGTATGGATCATTGATTAGAAATTCAACCCGTGTTTGGTTTTAACCAATGGGCTATATTGGTTGAGTAATCGGCAGTAAATGGCCTAAAAGTAAATTGTTTTGATTATATTGATTTACCGTCAGGTAAATCAATAGAACTGAAGTTATAAAATTTATTTTGTAACTAAAGATAGATTTTGAAATATATATTTTGAATAAAAACTTTATTAAAAGGAAATAAATATTTATGTTTATAATTTATTATGAATTGATTTTATAAAGTCAAATATGATGTTAATCAGATTTGTAAATGTGAGAATAAGGAAGTTAACCTAACGGTTAAATTTGGATAATTGTGTTGTTGAGAAACAATTTAATGGAATTATTTAAATTAATTAATCATATTATTAATTAATCATATTATTAATTAATTTAAAGGGGAAACGAATTGGAATCGGTTAATAAGATAATCGTGTTTTGAGTGACTAATTCGACTCTTTAATTGGATTGATTACTAAATTAGTATGTTCTGAATAGAAAATAGTTTAATGAATATTGTTTAGATTATAATAAGATTTTAAAAAGGGATTTACTGTTTGTTTTAGTTAATAAAAAAATTAACTACTAATGTAGTAAATGGTTGAAATAAATAATTATTGTAATTAATAATAATTTAGAAAAATTACTTTTTAATGGGAATTCATCTAAAAAGTAATCTAAGTAAAAATGGAATTCAATTGAATGACGAAAGGAGAATTAAGTGGGATTTAATATGGTTATTTGACTAAGTATTATATAGAATTGGTTTGGAGAACATTAGTATATAAGAATCAAATATCGTATTTTTAAATATTTAAGAGTTAGAAGTTTTAATTACGCATAGGTGAATTTACATTAAAGGGCCAAGTGATGCTGAACACTGAACCAGTGAACTCACTGGATTGTCATGATTGAAACACTGTTATTTTGATAGTTAAATCACCGACTATCAAATCTGTCTAATACGATTGTTGGTATGGAAAGACCGGGATCGAATTTATATTCGAAAACCATTCCGACCAACAAATACGTGAAGAGATCAGAAGATGATCGAGATGGAGCATTGAAGACCGTAGATTTCATAAATGGAAGAACTGCTAAAAATCTCTGGTTTAGCGGCCAGAGATAAACTGTGGTTCTGTCGTGATTGGAATCTACGGGTTGCAAGGACTTCTCACTACTGATCCATGGGGTGATTCCTATATTGGATGCAGTAGGTGAGTACCTTCGGTTCATCCTATTCCTGGATGACTTGTATGGACGGATGTCTGAGAGAGTATTTCCAAAGGAATTACGTACGTTGATTTCTTCAAACGTACCATAGTTGGTGGCGGAGAACGACGGTTCTTTTAGCTTAACCACAAGAGTATTTTTGTGGACGTCAATTAGTGATATCTGGCGGATCTGACGATGTGGCATTCAAAGTAAATGGTAGCCAAGTGTTGTAAAGGAAATTCAAACCTCAAGCCTCATCAATCGGGAAATGACAAAAATCGGGCAGGCAACATGGCTATGTGGGTCGCTCCCATTAGGGTGTATAATCACCTATCTGGAGATAATCTATTTGCTTCTTGAACCTATTTCGATGCTGTCCCTTTTTGGGAAACGGTGGGTAGCTCCCAACCGTTGGTGATATACATTCGATACACTCAAGCGAAATGAGTGGTCGGTCATGTGAGGGCCGGGTTGCAATACGTTCTTGTTGAACCCAGTGTATTCGCCTCTGGAGATACACTATCGGCAGGTGGTCCCATACCTTGTCATAGCTGGAATCCAATCTCTAATAAGCGCCTGCGGTTTTGGATTGTATATTATATATGTGGAGCGTGAGATGCAAGCGTTCCGCTAGATTGATATTTACTTGTATTTAGACATTATGATAATATCAAAAACGATATTGATTTCAAAACTGTTTTGGGTTATCGTAAGGCAAAAACCGTCCGTATTTATATGTGGATTTGGTCTTACGATTATCCTTTTCTTTGAAAGATTTTAACTTTAAAATCAGGTTATGTAATACCCTTAAACTTAATGTGTTTATCTCACTCTGGTTCACCAGACTGACCCGGTGTTTTGTAAATGCTCGGGTTAGCTCTGGGTGTACAGGTTCAGGTTATCGAATGCTGTGAAGAGACTAGCAGGAAGAGTTCAGACGTATGATATTATATAACTACTATTCCGCTGTGTGTTGTAAATGGGAACAGGTTATTATAACTGTCCCATTGTGTGATGTACTCTGATATTGTAAGTATTTTTAAAGCTCTCAATAAAGATTTATTTCTGTATTATATTTTGTTCCACTGCGATGTGTGACTCTGTGTTGTGTCGTTTTCTTCTTCTATTCTAATATTTCTTTCTTTCTTATCTCACCCTCTAAATTCTTTCTAATAACGTTCCAGTGTTTTCGGTGTTTGGAAGGTCGGCATGAGTTACGGTATAGGTATTTATGTCGATTTTCCGGGCCGAAATTCCCTGGGTCATTACAGTGGTATCAGAGCTATTGGTTTAGTAATAACCTTGGCTCTGTGGTGTAACTCGATAGAGATGAGGTTAGTAATACCCTAGATTGAGTTTGTTATGTAATTGAGAGCGCGTATTTGTAATTTGATATTAAAATTATTTTTGAAATTATTTTAGCCCAATTTATTTTATAATAAAAGTAATGATTTTCTCAATTTATTATAATATGGGAAATCGATTGATTTGTTAATGTTGATTTGAATGATATGTTTGGATTGTGTTGTTGGTTGCTTGAATATAAATATGAAAATGGATAGACTTAGTTTAAAACCAATATGAAATAAATAAGTTGGATAAATCAATCCAGATTAATAAACCTGAATGGATAATTAAAGGAATAAATGAAATGATTATATATAATTATAATCTCATGTGGATTAGATTGTGTGTAGAACTGGTTGGATCATATAGCATGGATATTTGAAACTAATTGATGTTGTTTTGGGGACTAATGAAATTTACTGAGTTGAGAACAGGTGTAGAAGTGCCAATTTAGCCTTAAAATCCATACCGGAGAAAATTTTGGAGTTAATTGAATCCAGTTTGAATAGAGCTGCATAATAACTAAGCAAGCTCGAATATAAATTATTGCTTACCGCATAATAACGCTCGCAAAAAGGTATGCCTATGCAGAATACAAAATTTTGGTTTTTATTTGGGTTTTGAATTTTTCCGAGCTTGTTGGTCGATGGATATATATTTCTTGAACCTGCGATATTGCAAATGTCCTCCGTACAGGGGAGACTCTACCAAAATTTAAGATGTTAGAATTTTTTTGAAGATTTTTGGAAAATTCTTTTATTTGGAATGAATTGATTTTAAAACCAATAAGATTAGCTTTGGAAATAAAAATCGAGTTTTAAATTTATTATTTTTGTAAAAGATAATGGGTTTGTAATGTCCTTTCTTACCTTAGCAATTTCGAGGACGAAATTATTTTAAGGGGGGAAGAATGTAACGACTCGTATTTTGGCCGTCAAATATTTAATTTATTATTTTAATTATTATAATTGGAATATTAATGGATTTTTAATATTTAATTCGTTATTTAAAACGAAGTTTTAACGTTAATTTTATTTATAATATAAAACGAGCTCGAAATCGCGCGGCAGTTCGTAATATGGAGTTTTGAACTTCAACTGGATATACAGGATTCGTCTTAAGGCGTATTTCTGTGAAACGAGAAACGTTGGGAGCGTATTGATTATAATTTTCATATTAAAGAGAAAGATCCAAATTTCGTGTTATAGTTTGTAAGTTATGGCCAAATCAAATTTTGAAATAATCGCTATGAAAATCATTATTAAAATATAAACCGTTAAAATAGCCGTTTTGCAAACGGACTCGGTTTTCGACGAAACTAGTTTCATTGGGACCGTATCGTTAAATTATTGTACGGTGTTGAATTGCGTGGAAAACCGATGTCATATGTGACCACGGTAGCCATAAACGCACGTTCAATTTCTATAGCGCGTAATTAATTTAATAAAGGGTTATTTGGGTATAACTTGAGTAGACGATCGAATTAGGCCACGAAACCAATTCCATTGAGTTCGTATCATCGATTAGAGTCAGGATAGGTATATAGTTTGTTATTTTTGGAAATCGTGAAATTTGGTGTCCAAATTGGCATTGCGGTGCACGTAAAAATAGGCTACTGGGGAAACAGTCTCAGAATGCGACGAAACTGGTGCCGTTGGGTTCGTATCGAAGAATTTTTATAGGATTTCAAGGTTTTAAGTTGATCGGATTTGTTTAGTGAACGTGGAAAATTAAAACGCGTGTTTATTTCTAGTTTTATGAAGGAAATTTTTTCATACGACCTCGGATTTCGACGAAACTTGTCCTATTGGATCCGAAATACTTTTTTACACTAAGATTAGTTTTTTTATCAGAAGACAGAAATCGTTTGTAGTGGTTTTAATCAACTACTTCACGCGTAAGTTTCAGAACTAAATATAATATTAATAAATCCATCCCACCCCTCACTATATAAATCACAATAACCCTATTCTGCGCGTCAAAATACACTAAATGGTCAACGAAAATTTCATGCCGCCTCTATACACTGCGAACGGTTGAGGAATTCTGGATTTCTCGTTCACTTTCCTTCCCATCTGCTAAGCAATCAACAAAACTTTCTTCTACAACTAGGATCAGCTCACTGAGATCTTTAAATCAACCGGCGGCGATCAGATTTCCATCAACGTAGGGGCCGGATCGAGGCTCGAAAGGGACGGCGGTTTTGGGGTTCTAGCCGTTGAACGGCAACACTGGGCTCAACCAGATTTGGATCGAAGGGGGAGTGGCCATCGGTGCTTCATCCAGAGGTGTTTGATCGATGTCCAATCAACGGTGGTAGCTGCGGTAGTTATGAATAGAGGTACCGTGTCTTTGAAACAATGGAGCAAAGTGAATAGTGGTGTAAAAGGGTGAGGCGTGCGTACTGGGATTGTTTGGAGTCTGGAAGTATTGGTTCATTGTTTTGGGGATGGGATTTTTGAAGGGGATGCGAACAGAAAAGAAAAAAAGGGGACAATTCCTTTTTACTGAAGAACAAAGGGTACTGGAAGTTGAAACAAAGAAAATGCCAGAAAAGAAGGGAACTGCATTGCGTCTTCAAAGGGGATGGTGCAGAATTAGTATCGGTTGGACAATTAATAGAAGAAATGCGTAGAGGATAGCATTGATCGGCCTGTTTACTCCAGCGTAATTAGTTTTAAATAAAATATAGTTAAGAATTAGATAGTGATTTAGTTGAATTTGCATTAAGTGGGATTGACCGGTTCCCATTTAAATTATGCATGGACTAAGTAACTGGAAGCAAAACAAGGGAATCCTCGTACCAGAAGTATTCCAGAATTGGAGGAAGTATGTTTCGAAATTGCTATTCATTATGGGATCAATAAGTAAAGAAGTAGTCGGTAGTTTATTTGCTGGGACGTGGAGGACCTGAAAGGAATGAAGGGGTATTCATTCTTGTTAGTTGGCAAAACAAAAAGGTGAGGTAAGGACATGAACAGTAATTTTCGAAACATGCCAAACCACGTTTTTATATGTCTAACCGGTTTTATTTTTCTTCATAAATATGATTAAATATACAATTATATTTAGGGTAATAATATATATAAGTGTTAACATTTATGTATAGTGAACTGAAATTTCAGAAACGTTAATAATTATAATTTAACTTAGTAAATTTCAACTTGAATATATGTGTTAACTATATGTTGTGAAATGGGGTCATACAATTGCAGAATCGAACGATTCAAGAGACGTTGGGATCATGATGACGAGCAGAACATCATGGAACAGAAACGGACGCAGTATAATGCAGCTGGAAATCCCAGTTAAATTAAATGCGAGTTTAATTTAATTAAATCAGTTATTATTGTAACAACACCAATCAAGGTGAGTTAAACTCACTCAGTTTTCCTATTTATATTTTATATAAATTGGGTATTTTTATTTTGTGTGCTCTGTTTGCTATGGTTGACTGTTTGCTAGTATTATAATTATTGGTTGATTTAACGGATGAAATTAAACCGTCATTTAATTTCAGTAAAAAACCAAATCATTATCTTAACGATTGGTTCCAATAAAGGTAACCTACCTTATTGGTCACGTTTATCAATAAACGTGTTTAATGGTTTGGATTGTTTGATCTGTTTGAATTGTTCGATCTGTTTGAATTGTCTTAAACTGTGTGGAGATAACCGTTTGTATACAGGGAAGAACAGGTTGGAGGAATCCAACCGGATTCCTCAAATATATTATCTATTTTCATATTATCATATGAACTGTCATGTTTGAGTGATTGATTTGAGTATGGATCATTGATTAGAAATTCAACCTGTCTTTGGTTTTAACCAATGAGCTATATTGGTTGAGTAATCGGCAGTAAATGGCCTAAAAGTAAACTGTTTTGATTATATTGATTTGCCATTAGGTAAATCGATAGAACTGAAGTTATAAAATTTATTTTGTAACTAAAGATAGATTTTGAAATATATATTTTGAATAAAAACTTTATTAAAAGGAAATAAATATTTAAGTTTATAATTTATTGTGAATTGATTTTATGAAGTCAAATCTGATGTTAATCAGATTTGTAAATGTGAGAATAAGGAAGTTAACCTAACGGTTAAATTTGGTAATCGTGTTGATGAGAAACAATTTAATGGAATTATTTAAATTTGTTAATCATATTATTAATTAATTTAAAGGGGAAATGAATTGGAATCGGTTAATAAGATAACCGTGTTTTGAGTGACTAAATCGACTCTTTAATTGGATTGATTACTAAATTAATATGTTCTGAATAGAAAATAGTTTAATGAATATTGTTTAGATTATAATAAGATTTTAAAAAGGGATTTACTGTTTATTTTAGTTAATAAAGAAATTAACTACTAATGTAGTAAATGATTGAAATAAATAATTATTGTAACTAATAATAATTTAGAAAATTTACTTTTTAATGGGAATTCATCTAAAAAGTAGTCTAAGTAAAAATGGAATTCAATTGATTGACGAAAGGAGAATTAAGTGGGATTTAATATGGTTATTTGACTAAGTATTATATAGAATTGGTTTGGAGAACATTAGTATATAAAAATCAAATATTGTATTTTTAAATATTTAAGAGTTAGAAGTTTTAATTACGCAGAGGTGAATTTACATTAAAAGGCCAAGTGATGCTGAATACTAAACCAGTGAACTCACTGGATTGTCATGATTGAAACACTGTTATTTTGATAGTTAAATCACCGACTATCAAATATGTCCAATACAATTGTTGGTACGGAAAGACCGGGATCGAATTTATATTCGAAAACCATTCCAACCAACAAATACGTGAAGAGATCAGAAGATGATCGAGATGGAGCATTGAAGACCGTAGATTTCATAAATGGAAGAACTGCTAAAAATCTCTGGTTTAGCGGCCAGAGATAAACTGTGGTTCTGTCGTGATTGGAATCTACGGGTTGCAAGGACTTCTCGCTACTGATCCATGGGGTGATTCCTATATTGGATGCAGTAGGTGAGTACCTTCGGTTCATCCTGTTCCTGGATGACTTGTATGGACGGATGTCTGACAGAGTATTTCCAATGGAATTATGTATGTTGATTTCTTCAAACGTACCATAGTTGGTGGCGGAGAACGATGGTTCTTTTAGCTTAACCACAAGAGTATTTTTGTGGACGTCAATTAGTGATATCTGGCGGATCTGACGATGTGGCATTCAAAGTAAATGGTAGCCAAGTGTTGTAATGGAAAATCAAACCTCAAGCCTCATCAATCGGGAAATGACAAAAATCGGGCAGGCAACATGGCTATGTGGGTCGCTCCCATTAGGGTGTATAATCACCTATCTGGAGATAATCTATTTGCTTCTTGAACCTATTTCGATGCTGTCCCTTTTTGGGAAACGGTGGGTAGCTCCCAACCGTTGGTGATATACATTCGATACACTCAAGCGAAATGAGTGGTCGGTCATGTGAGGGCCGGGTTGCAATACGTTCTTGTTGAACCCAGTGTATTCGCCTCTAGAGATACACTATCGGCAGGTGGTCCCATACCTTGTCATAGCTGAATCCAATCTCCAATAAGCGCCTGCGGTTTTGGATTGTATATTATATATGTGGAGCGTGAGATGAAAGCGTTCCGCTAGATTGATATTTACTTGTATTTAGACATTATGATAACATCAAAAACGATATTGATTTCAAAACTGTTTTGGGTTATCGTAAGGCAAAAACCGTCCGTATTTATATGTGGATTTGGTCTTACGATTATCCTTTTCTTTGAAAGATTTTAACTTTAAAATCAGGTTATGTAATACCCTTAAACTTAATGTGTTTATCTCACTCTGGTTCACCAGACTGACCCGGTGTTTTGTAAATGCTCGGGTTAGCTCTGGGTGTACAGGTTCAGGTTATCGAATGCTGTGAAGAGACTAGCTGGAAGAGTTCAGACGTATGGTATTATATTCCGCTGTGTGTTGTATATGGGAACAGGTTATTATAACTGTCCCATTGTGTGATGTACTCTAATATTGTAAGTATTTTTAAAGCTCTCAATAAAGATTTATTTCTGTATTATATTTTGTTCCGCTGCGATGTGTGACTCTGTGTTGTGTCGTTTTCTTCTTCTATTCTAATATTTCTTTCTTTCTTATCTCACCCTCTAAATTATTTCTAATAACGTTCCAGTGTTTTCGGTGTTTGGAAGGTCTGCATGAGTTATGGTAAAGGTATTTATGTCGATTTTTCGGGTCGAAATTCCCTGGGTCGTTACAAATTTAGAATACAAAGGAACTTGCAAACATAATGCAAAGAAAATTGGATTTGAAATAAAGACGATTTGTTATCAGCAAAGCCTGATAACTAATTTGTATCGTAACTAATTTTTATTTTTGAATATGTAACGCTAAGGTGTACTCACTGACTTTTTGTGAAAACCATGTAGTGAAATATGTAGCAAAGATTTATCATTAATATGTTGAAGTTATTAAACCAGATCTAGTTTTGTTAATTAGAACACCAATGCAAATTCAGTGTTAAAAGATCAAATGATGTCGATTGTTCAGAGGTCGCGCAGAGGTTGAGTGTATGCTTTGCTGGAATTTGAATGTTTTTACTCCAAAAGAAATGTATGAAAAACAGAACAAAAATAATGAAAATCAAGGAGATTGAGGAGCTAATACACATGAGCTGGTTTTCTCAAAATTTATCATTCATTCCTCAGTCTCCGTTTGAGAAACCCTCAACTACATTAGAAGAGTCAACTTAAGCAACCCACAAATAACCCAAAATCAACCATCCGAGATTCCAAATCAGCAACAAACATCCTCCTAATAACCGTTGCTCATCCAACAAAATTTATCCTATCAACATTTTGGACCTATCTATTATCCATATTTGTATCATTCATCACTGAGGGGCCTCTCTCCTGCAAAAGACTTCACATAAACCCTTAATGATACAAATTTTCTATGGTTCATGGTTCGTGGCTCTATTTAAGATAAATAATTGCCCTGCTGAGTATGCTATTCATAGTACGTTTTCTTTTCAAGTTTTGTTTCAGTTTGTATCTTTAACAGGTAGCCTACACAATTAAATTTATGTTTAAGTCCTACTATAGAATTTTCTTGTGGTTGTTCATTGTTGTGTTCAAGCTAGGAGTTGTGTTACATTTGTTTGATATGGACATATTTTTTATACTCCATGCAAGAACTACAGTTTTTCTATTTTCTATCACTTTGGAATTTGGTTTTTGCTTGATTAATCCAAAATATTATGTATGTAGTTGTGACGATCCCAAAACCCCATACGACGGTGTTAAGGATAATCATTGGAATATAACACATTAATCATCATTAGCAGAGTACAGATAATAGCATATGCAGGAAATAGAATAATTTACACAAATATGACAGTGGAATCATATATATATCACCACATCAGAGAGCACAGTGCAGGATACAACTTAGTGCATAATAACACATAATCAGTCTACATCGCCTGAGGCGGAATTACATACATAGAGAGTACATAAACGAAACATCAGTCTACATCGCCTGAGGCAGAATCATAATACATATACAATAATGGCGGAAAATCATAGTCATCACTGTGTAGTCAAGCCTCGCCATGAGCCAAAAAGTACACCTCTGCTGCGGTGCCAAGCCAAAATACGCCATTTAACTGATACTAGGCTGCCCGTGTGAAAATAAGGGCACCCAAGTTTACAAGGTGAAACAAACTACAAGTCAGTCATGGGACTGGTATGAGAAATCTACTGAACTAGTTATATAACAACAATAAGGCAAATAAAAGGACCACGCCACTTTCGTGGAACGGGTTTACTCAATTGAGTGCTAGTGCATGAAATAAAGTAAATTATTAAATCATCGCAATGCTTTTTATAAAAATGAAGCCATTATAAGACTCAGGTCCCACCACACAATGCAACGCAAGCCGGAGGATAGAGTTTTACCTTATAATGGCCAAGAAATGCTTTATACGTATAAAACAAAAGTGTTTGATATTATTACTAGTGCATATATGTTTCAAAAGCAAATTCCATCATAAATATCAATCATAGGCAGCATGGGTACCATATATCATGTCGCCATACTAGTAATACAATCACATCCGAAATTTCGTATTGGAAATTGGATTCCATCATGAATAGAGGCAAGGGGCAAGCTCCTCTCCGTTCGAGACACTATAGCAAATGTCCCAGGATTGCACACAACGGTCCTTGGAATCGGCTGGGCCGATCCTCTCTTACTTTTGAGGATTGGCAATTCCTGAACACACGTTTCCCGGTCCTTACAGACCTATAATCGAGGCGCCTCGCATTCCAACAACCACACAGGTGAAAAGTATATATAAATGTCAGGGCTGGTAGGTCACTGACACCACCGTAGCTAGAAATAAACGTCGTGTTCTCCCAGCGGTCCTTATCCCGTTTTTGACTCATACCGAGGTGTGAGGCTCGCGAATCCATGCTATACACAAAGCTACGCCACACAGACCATGCTTTGATCATCAACCACAAGACTTTGCTTTGCAACAGAAGCCTTGATCATATGCCACTTAGGCGTGCCACACAGGCAATTCACTCCATGCGACTGATTTCTATCGATATATAACCTCTGGGCTCGTACGTCTCAGAGAAGGGCGTTAAGCTAGAGAATAAATTCCCCGCCGCCAAACAGATATATATTTAATAGAGATCAATCAGTACAGAACAAAATCCAATGTCAGACACACAGTCCATTTTCAAGTTAGTTCTGGGTTTGAACGAAGCTAGAGGCACCATATTCCTCCCATATCCGCACAATCAACACGTACGTCCGGACGGCTACCACTTCAGCTCCTTCCAGGTAGCTACTCCAATCGTGAGCATCAGTAGCGCCCATCCATCCAATATGAAGATCGTCGGTCTTGAACCGTCTTCAACTCTTCGTCTTCTCACCATCGATCGATTATTTGAAATGAGAATGAACTCGGCCTTTTCAAATAATCCACGTATATTTTGATTTTCAATCAATTTTTCACATGGTTAAATTATTCAACATTCACATTTCAGTTCCTTAGTATAATTTTTCTGTCAAACACATTCAACCTTCAAATATCAAGCAAACCAAGCAGAATCGGTTTATTTCTATTTTATATCGCCTATAATATTTTATAACGATATATCGCCGTTTCTATTTATTTAAAAACGGCCTCATTTAATTAAACGACGCTTCAGGTCGTGTCGAGGCACGGGTGTTGTTTTTCACTAAATTTGTTTTACATATATCTGGAAATCTAACCGTTGGATCTTCACAAATTTTATATCATCAGAAAGGTCTTTTCAAAATGAATCCAACGGTTTCAGTTTTGGGAAAAATCCGACAATCGGATCTCCCGCACTAGTCGTTTGAAGTTACGATTTCAAAATACGAACTGCAGCGTCGTTATTCGATTTAATTTAATTATATATAAATATAATCGATTCTGGCGCTGTTTTTCTTCATATTTGAATTAAACATTCCAGACAATCCAACCGTTGGAAAGATACTTCCAAGGCGAACCCAACGGTTGCGGTTTCGGGAAAATCCGATGGTCGGATCTCCCGCACTAATCGTTTGAAATCACGGTTTCAAAACATGAACTGCACGGCCTCGATTCGTTTTAATTATATATATATATAAATATAGTTCATTCGGAGATTTCAATATCGTTTTCACTTCAAATATTTCACTAACGCCTTTAAATTTTGGAAAATTTCTCCATAACCTCCTTTGTACGGGAAGGGCTGGGAAAATTCCCAAATAGCCACACGCGCGTCTCATCTCAAAAAGAAAAAGAAAAAGCCAAGAGGCTATCCAATAGGCTCATAAAATCATCACCCAAGCAAAACAGTAAACATGTACCTATTTGTCGGGCACACAATTTTATTCCTCTTCTCTAGCCTCTTTGCTACAACCTGTTCAATAAATATGCATGTACATATGTGCAATTCTTATCACTTCATCTTCCATTCGATTTCATATTTGATTTGGTTTAAAGTTGCCATTCATTCCAATGTTGCATACATAAGCTGAAAATCACATTATTAGCTAACTAATGAATATTTCCAACTCATGCATATTTATTTGAACAAGTGGTTATTTTTAACACTTCACTGAAAAATGATATTTTTGATGAACTAAAATATATTTCAACACATGACTATTTTATTTAGTTCCCACACATGTTAAAAATATTATTCATACCAAACAAATATTTATTTCAACATTCATATATTTTTAGCAAATCACATACATGGTAAAAATGATATTTTTATCATCTAAAATATTTATTCAACACATGTACGTTTTTAACACTTCATAATTTCAATAAAAATGTAATTTTTATTGTTTGATCTTTTTATTCAACACATGAACCTTTTCAACACGCACGCTTCTCAACACATGAGCATTTCCACACATGAATATTTTATATGGTTGGTACATATAAGAAAGATGTAATTTTTATTGTTGAAACAATTTATTTATAACACGAATATTTTACATACTTCTTATATATAATAAAAATGTGATTTTTATTGTTTAAACACTTTATTCCTTCAACACATGAATTTAATTTTCAACACATGACTTCTCAACACATGAGCATTTCCACACATGAATATTTTTGGTTGGTACATATAAGAAAGATGTAATTTTTATTGTTGAAACAATTTATTTATAACACGAATATTTTACATACTTCTTATATATAATAAAAATGTGATTTTTATTGTTTAAACATTTTATTGCTTCAACACATGAATTTAATTTTCAACACACGACTTCTCAATACATGAGCATTTCCACACATGGATATAGATTCAACACATGACTTTAGTTTCAACATATGAAAATAATTCCAACATATGAAAATAATTCTAACACATGAATATTATTCAAAATTTCGGCAGCATAACGGCAGGGTAGTTAAAACCGGGACCGTCCCGAGTACGGCTCCTCGCTCTACCTTAAAACCTCGCGGTTTTTGACAATGGGGATTTCATTCATCTAAGTCGCACGCAGGCGTGTATGATTTTTCTTTTCCACAATTTATTCCAATTTTGTTTCAACCACAAATGGGTATTTTTCAACCACAACCAAACAATATCAACCACAAACAATTCTATCAACCATTCGCATTATTCACCAAATTTTTCACACCAATTCACAATCAATAAATATCGTCCATGGTTTGTGGACGAGGGGAGTATATATATATATATATATATATATATATATATATATATATGTTCGTATATAATATATTTTATTTCCATTCCAACACACATATCATTTATACAATGCATGTATAATTCATGCTTCGCTCATACAACTTATACTACGCATGTACATGTGGTATACAACACGTATATAATTTATATTTCGCTTATATAATTTATACATCACATTTCTATTCACCTTTCAGTTTAGAAATCTCACATTGGTTCGTTGCTTTGCTAAAATTCGTAGCGAGCTCAGAAAAATCTGCGGTCTCTTCTATAATATAGAGAGCGTCGACACGGTCACGATGTTTCCTGTTTAATCGAATTTCGTTAACACACGATAAAGATATGATTTTCCAAATTTTGCAACACTTAAAAGTGTTATTTTCAATTCAAAAAATCAAAGCCGTTTACCTCCTGAATTCTTCGAAACTAGGTTTCGATCTTTCGCTTCGATCGTTGCACGATAATAAAATCCGAATGCACCACGTTGTAGAGGACGGAAAACCGCACTGGCGCCACCCCTTGGTGGTCAACTCGCACGCAGATCGGACGAGGTAGGCGGCGTTGAACGGCGAACCTTCCACAGCGCGATTCTCGAGAAATGGTCAACAATGCTCGGTGAGGAGGGTATGGATTTAAAGAGGAGGGGGAGGCGAGCAAAAGACTTAACTGGAGCGGGGCTGGTTCTGCCTGTGGCGATCGGAAATCGCCTGGGAAGCGGCGAAAAGGTTTCCACCGTCGAGATCAAGGGGAAAGGGGATTTATGATGTTTTGTTTTTATTAATTATGAATGGAGAATTCTAATTGGCCGATGGTTTTATTAAATTTTAAAATTGTGTTTCTCCACACGAATCCCAATTCAAACCCAACGACTGTCACCCCTAGCTAAATACCCCCATCCCGGACACAATGGGATATGTTTCGTTGGCCAATTCAACTGTTACAGTCGGTTATTTTTCAAATTAAAGTATAAAACATTCAATAATCGATTTGAACGTACATTTCAATTTGCCAGGGCCACAAACTGATTCAAAAAATTCCAGAAAAATAAAACAGGCTATGTTTTGACAATACGGTCCCAACAAAACTAGTTTCATCGAATTCTGAGACCGTTTGAAAAATGGCCATTTTCTGGTCGATCCAATTTAACTGTAATTGACCAAACACATTTTCCTTCGCCACTCTCACATACTAGCTTCAAAAATTATGAAATTTGTAACCTAGCAATAATTTGACATCCTGAACCCAACAAAAGTGGTTTCGTCGAATTCCAAGGTCGTTTGCATAAATGTCTATTTTCAAGGGCTATATATACTCTATAGCGACCTTTCTAAAAATTCATTTGGCCATAACTTTTTATTTCCGCTATGAAACTTCGATTTTTCAGATTCGTTAGAAAGATATTCACTAACATATTTAAATATTTTTGGTTTCACTAAAATCCGTTTTATTTTGCACCCAGTACAGTCAGTCAAAGTTTGAATTCAAATTTTCAAACTGTCGCACTATTTCTAATTCATTATTTTATTGAAATATACTATTTCAATTGTTCAAATTCCTTTAAAATATCCAATTTAAAATTTTAAATTGGCTCGTATTTTCCGGGTTGTTACAGTAGTATTATAAAATAAATGCTCATAATTTCTATTAGAAAATATGCTGACTACTGTGAATTTATATAGACATTTTTGTATTTTGTAGCATATGTTTCTGAATATGCGGACTGTTGTGGCTTGATAGTGGCACAGACATTGTATTATGTGTGTTTAATAGTACATCTGTAAAAATGCTGCCATTGCAATTTGATAATGTAAATAATATGTAGTATGGACATTGTTTTTTGTGTTTTATAATGAATAGTACAGGCGCTTTTATGTTTGCCTTTAATACAAACAATAGATTAGTCCCCCTGCAGATGCACATCAATAATAAAAATTATTATTGTGAAGTTATAATATATTGGTTTCAAATATATATTTTCAACAATAATTTAAACTAATGGTAAAAGTACTTTTCATGCATCTTTTTGTTACTATTACAGTAAAGTTGATGGGATTAATCAACATCTTTTTGTTATTGTGTACTTACTATGATATATTGTTATATTATTATTAATCAAATTCAAAATTTCTTGAACTGTTACGTTAAATTAAAAAAAAAAGACTGTCAACTTATTATTTTACCATTTTCTATGCAACACTAATTTATTTAGTAATAGAAAAAAGAAATGATTTTATTGATCTCTGAAATATCAATACAAACTGAATGATCAAATTGTTTGCATAGTATTGTTTAAATAAACATTTCTGAACAAAAGAATATGGGCCAAGCCCACAGATAATACAACCAGCTTCTATAATATTTGCTCATATATGATATTGTATTGAGTTTGATTTGATATTTTATGGTATCCCCATGTGTATGTTAGATATAACTCTAGCCCGATTGAGATAGTTCATTCATTAAACTTAGGTTTTGGGATTTAGTTAACATATAAAGCTCATGCTTTTGATTGTTGCAGAAAAATTTCGTTATGGATTTAGTTACCATATATGTCAATAAAGAGTTATGCATAAGAAACAAAAAGCTATGTATGGTATTAATAGATTCTACCTAATAACTTCTAATATGCATTAGAGGAAGCTGGTAATTGTTAGGGAAAAGGGGAAAGAAAGCAAGAGTAAATACATACCATATGTAACTCAATTTAGAAACATTAATTGATGGACATCGGTGAGAAAAAGTAAATTATACAAACCACAACATTCTTGTAAGAAATACATTTCTCAGTTATGATAGCCGAACAGTAATCACGAAGGCAACATGGACACACTTACAGGTCTAATAACAGAAAGCGCCCTCAACATGGCCACAATCACCACTCATATGACAATTTAAAAAAAATCCAATAATAAATAATGGTCTATATTGAATAAGAAAATCAAATTCCTTATGATAGCCGAGCAGTTGTGCACATCAATTCAAAATGGATAAGAGAACAATAGTTTACATTGAACCTGTGATAAACAAAATTAGTGAATAACAAAGAAAATGAATGATACCTTATAATTTTATCTGAGAACTCTTATGATTATTCTCATGGCCATTTTTTAACTCTCGATAAAGGCCTGAACCAAAAACATAGAAAGGAAGTTCTGTACGAATGTTAGATCTGGTGCCATAAAAGAAAACTTGTTGTTGGAACAGTTTGTGAATTTATTAAAAGGAAGTTAAGAATAGAAAAAAATTGAGCCGTTGTAAGTTAATAACGGTAACATATTTTGTGCCATTATTTTCAGATGTTAATACATATTTATGAGCCATTAATGCATAGAGCCGTTAGAAGTTATAAACGGTATTATATTTTATATCAGTAAATTTTCTACTAGAGCTGTTACAATTGCATAACAGTTTTGTGTGTGTGTGTGTACATATATATATATATACATGTATTTGATTGAGCAGTTACAAAATATAAATAGCATTAACAAATTGCAATGAATGGTAATAAGTTAATATTTATTATCATTCATCTCTTTTGAAACATATACAATTTATGCTGCAACTTTCTGAACGTTTCTTTCTGATTTAATATGGCATTAATTGTAGACCAATTTTCCTCCCACTAATATTTTATACCATTTCTTCTACATAAGAACTTGGTCATAGACCAGGTAAAATACAGAATATAGAATACAGAATATAGAAGAAAAACTCTCTTTCTCTTCCTCTTCCACAGAAAAAAATACGTATTTTTTTATATCTTCTTCTCAACCATTCTTTTTACAAAAAATTAGAAATAAAATAAACTTGAGCAATATCATAATTTAGAGTGCAAACTGAATCGGATTCATATGTGCAAATGATCCGATATAGAAAGAAAAACAAGGAAGAGGCTGCTTTATCCCAGAGGCGGCGGCGAACAGTACGAACTTCTTTGCACCTTGAGTAGATCGCCGAAACGTCTTCAAGAAAGTGACCTAGTCCACGACTCAGCCGAACCATTGTTTACAACAATTTGAAGACGTTTCTTTTTATAATAATGGCTTCAACGCTGATCCTTCCCAACAAATCATGTCAGCAGAAGATGTACGGACAGGATCACTGTTTGTGTATGCGGGCCTGGGACTATTGGTATTTTCAAGAGAGAGTTTGGACAAAACGCTGAGGTATGTATAGATATTTCTGTCATGAATAGAATATAAAATATTTTTATGACATCAAAGACCTTGGAAAATTTCAAGGCCAATCCAGATGACAAAGGTACTAATTTTATTGTTACTGTTTACATATATTTACATGTATAAATAAGTGATAAACTATTTGTTTTAGTTTAAGAGCAGTTTGCTTTGGTAGATCTGCTTATGTCGCTTGTTAAATAACATGGCTTGGAAAAATTGGGAGAAACAGTCATTATTTGATCTGTATACAATTAGGTCAGTGCCTAATGGTCCAAAATTGAATATTGTCATTACCCCTTTTTATACAAAAGCACGAATTTTGTGTTCAAATGGTAAATCAAAATGCAAACCATTTCTTTATTTAGTGAAGAAGGAGATCCTCATCTAGATAGCTTGTTGACAAACAAAATAATGAATGATATTATGATGCATGTAAGCAAGGGTCATTGGTTATGAGAGCCACTGTTAATTTGCTTTTTGGTTGCTTATGGTAATACACATGTTTATTTGGAAATGTCATTAAAAATTGACATTAATAGAACACATATGTTATTTGGAAATGTCACTAAATATTTGACATTAATAGAATGCGTATGTTATTTGATAATGTCATTAAAAAATGACATTAATAGAACGCATATATTATTTGGAAATGTCACAAAATATTTGACATTAATAGAATGCATATGTTATTTGATAATGTCATTGAGAATTGACATTAATTGGATGAATATGTTTTGCATCAAAATAAATTGACAAAGTTTATATTCATAAATTTAGGGAATGTCACTAAAATTGAGATTAATTATTTGAAAATGCCTTCATTATAAATGGGCATTAATTACATGCATAATATTTTTTTGGAATGTCATTAAGAAATGACAATGGTGTAGATTTAATTATCAATGGGTGTATTTTATGTGAAAATGAATAACATTGATTAGATATGAACACCACTATTTTATCACTTTTATTAACGGTTGTTCTGATTTCACATATGTATTTCTCATGAAAAATAAAAGTGACGCTTTTGATATGATTGAGACATTCAAAATAAAATTGAAAATTAGTCAAACTAGAAAAATAAAGGACTTTGTAGTAATAGAAGAACAGAATATGAATCTAGTTCTATTCTGAATTACTATAAACTACATGATTTTATACATGGGAGAACTGCACCTTATTCACATGATATGAACGGTAAAGCGAAAAATAAATAAGACCTTTACCGAATCAGTAGTTGCCACTTTATTAATTTCTGGTTTAGCAAAACATTGGTGGGGGGATACTTTATTGACTGTATGCTATGTTCTGAACAGGGTCCCCAAATCTAAGAATAAAATTTCACCTTATGAAATTTTAAAGAATTATAAACCCAATGTCTCATACTTCAGAATTTGAGGCTGTTTAGCATATGTTTGCATTCCAGGCGCTAAGAGAATAAAATTGGCAAGTAGAGCATATGAATGTGTATTTATAGGCTATGTTATTAATAACAAAGCATACAGATTTATGACTTAAATACACATAATATAATTGAATCAAATGATGCCGATTTTTATGAAACAAAATTTCCTTTTAAATTAAGGAATAGTGGTGGCACTTCAAGTATGCCTATTGGAATAGAATTTAACGAAAATTCTGAAGCTGAACCTAGAAGAAGTAAAAGAGCAAGAACCATAAAAGACTTTGGTTCAGATTTCTGCGCTTTTACTATTGAGGAGGATCCCATGAACCTTCAAAAGGCCTTATCTTCTTTTGATGCCGATATTTGGCAAGAGGCTATAAATGATGAGATGGATTCTTTGGAATCCAATATGACTTGGCATATGGTAGATTTACCCCCTGGTTGTAAATCTATAGGCTGTAAATGGGTACTTAAAAAGAAATTAAAACCTGACAGTACTATTGATAAATATAAAGCACGACTAGTAACTAAAGGTTTTAAACAAAAAGAAAATATAGATTTCTTCGACACTTTTTCACCTGTTACCAAAATCACATCCATTCGGGTATTAATCTCACTTGCCTCTATTCATAATTTATTAATACACCAAATGGATGTGAAAACCGCATTTTTGAACGGTGAATTAGACGAAGAAATTTATATGGACCAGCCTAAAGGATTTGTAGTACATGGTCAAGAACATAAAGTATGCAAATTAGATAAATCATTATATGGTTTAAAACAAGCACCTAAACATGGCATGAAAAAAAATGATAACATTTCACATGGTTTAAAGTTAATGAAAGTGACAAATGCATTTATTACAAATTTGATAATGACATTTGCACTAATATATGCCTTTATGTAGATGACCTACTCATTTTTTGGGTCAAACATTCATGTCATAAACTCAGTCAAATCCTTATTAAGTGCCAATTTTGATATGAAAAATCTAGGTAAGGCGAGTGTAATCCTTGGTATTAAGAATACTAGGTTAAAAAAAGGGGGATTTTCTTTGGATCAATCTCATTAAATTGAGAAGACTCTAAAGAAATACGATTACTTTAACTGTAAACCCGCATATACACCATATGATCCCGGTGTAAAGTTATTTAAGAACACTGGTGAGGGTGTAAGACAGTCTGTTCATGCGAGCATCATTGGCAGCCTTCGGAATGCCACTGATTGTACTAGACCCGACATTGCCTATGTCGTGGGATTATTGTGCAAGTTTACTAATGGACCTAGTATAGAGCATTAACATGCTATTGAGAGGGTCATAAGATACCTAAAATAAACTATGAACCTTGGATTACATTATGAAAAATTTTAGCTGTACTTCAAGAATATTATGATACAGACCAGAATACTTTATCTGATGATTCTAAAACGACCAGTGGCTATATATTTAGCATCGCTGGAGAAGCTGGCCCTTGGAAACCCAAGAAACATACTATTTTGACTCAGTCTACTATAGAGACTGAGATAATAGCACTAGCCACGGCTAGTGAAGAAGCAGAGAAATAAAGAAATCTGCTAGTTGAGATCCCTATATGAAAAAACCCGACACCAGTGGTGTAATCGATTGCAATAGTACTGCGGCTATTGCAAAAGGTATAGAACCGTTATTACAATGGTAGAAAACGACAGTCGTAAGCATAATACTGTAAAAGAACATCACATATATAGTGATGAAAAATTTGACGATTACTGAAAAATATAGAAGAACAGAACCGATATTACAACGGTAAGAAATGACAGTCGTATGCACAGTATTATTAGAGAACATCACATATGAAGTGATAAAAATTTGGCAGATCCTTTGACGAAAGGACAGACCAGAAAGAAAGTCCTGAATGAATCTAAAAAAATGGGACTATTGCCCTTAGATTGACGAGTCACGCACAATGGTAACCCGACCTAAATGACTGGAGATCCCAAGAACTAGGTTCAATGGGTAAAAACAAGTTGTGTAGTGATAGGAGTTGAACATGCTATTTAATAAACCAAGAAGCATGTATTCCTGAAGTGATTAGAGGATGAGTTAATAGAAACTCTTAATGAGATCTATACTCTATTTGGAGTGGAGTACCTACCTTCAGGAGTACTCTTGATAGACTCACCTTTGTGAATGTGGAAATGTGGTCGTTTCCTATGGAGTTCCGGGCAAGATTCCTAGAGCATTCACTAAACTGGGATAGACGTGCATGGCCATAAATGCACGGGCTTATTTGAATGCACTCTAGAAAGGTTGTGTGTGGTTTGATGTCAGGAATAGAGTTCAAGACCACGTGTCACTCTAGTAAAAACTAAATCTTATTCACTATGCAAAGGTTCAAGTCGGATGACACCTTTGTTTATGCACAATCTTATGCATTTTTAATGAACTACTCGAAAATACTTTTTAAGAAATTCAAGTGGAGGATTGTTGGAACAGTTTGTGAATTTATTTGTAAGGACCCGTAACTTCCCCATGAAGGAAAGCACGAATACTTTGAGAACAACACACAAAAGGACACAAACAGAAGAACATTTCATTGTTATTACAACAATTCCATCAGATACAAGAATATACAGAGTATAAATGAATAAATTATATTCGATAAATATCAGAGATTACAATAAATTACATAGCAGCGGAAAAATATACAAAACACAACTGAAAGTGATACACGGATACAGAGCTTTCCGAGCATCGTTCCAGCTGTAAATCAGGACCCTGTGGATATAAATCTGCAAAACAAAAACTACTAGCTGCCTGTGCTGAAAATAAGGGCACCCAGAGTTTAGGTCAAAACAATAAACTCCAGGTCAGTCATGTGACTGGTGTGAGAACTAAAACAGTTATTTAAAACTTTACTTTAAAGATAGTAATTCAAGGGACCACGCCGTATAACACGGAACGGGTTTCCTACCAAGAATGCTAGTGCATATAACAAAACAACGCAATGCTTTTTGGAAAAATGAAGCTATTATAAGACCCAGGTCCCATCACACAATGCAATGCAAGCCGTAGGATAGGGTTTTCTCTTATAATAGCCAAATAATGCTTGATACGTTTAAAACAAATCATTTGATACTATCATAGGTGAATAGTGTCAAAACATTTTCAATCATAAATATCAATCATAGACGACATGGGTACCATATATCATGTCTCCATACTAGTTCTACAATTAAAACTGAAACACACGTATTGGAAATTGGATTTCCGTCATGAGTCGAGGCAAGGGGCAAGCTCCTCTCCGCGTTCGAGGCACTCTAGCAAATGTCTCAGGACCCCACTTTGATCCTTGGAATCGGCTGGGCCGGTCCTCTCTTACTTTTGAGGATTAGTTATTCCTGAACACACGTTTCCCGGTCCTTACAGACCTATATCTGAGGCGCCTCGCATTCCAACAACCACATAGGTAAAAAGTATATAAATGTCAAGGCTGGTAGGTCACTGACACCACCCTAACTAGAAAGAAACGTTGTGCTCTCCCAGCGGTCCATCTCCCGTTTTTGACTCATACCGAGGTGTGAGGCTCGCGAATTCACGTTATACACAAAGCTACGCCACACAGGCCGTGCTTTGATCATCGACCACAAGACTTTGCTTTTCAACAGAAGCCCTGATCAATTGCCACTTAGGCGTGCCACACGGCAATTCACTCCATGCGACTGATGTCGATCGATATACAACCTCTGAGCTCGTACGTCTCAGAGAAGGGCGTTAAGCAAGAGAATAAATTCTCCGCCGCCAAACAGATGTATATTTAATGGAGATCAATCAACATAGAATAAAATCCAATGTCAGACACACAATCCATTTACAAGTTCGTTCTGGGTCTGAACGAAACCGGAGGCACTTTCTCGCATGTCCATCCATCTCCAAGTACGTCTGGACGATCACCAACTGTTTCCCTCATCTTGGGTGTACAGCCCAATCGGGATCATCAGTAATCACCCAAACGATGTGAAGACTTCCGGTCTTCAACCATCGTCTTCATCTTCGACATCTCGTCGAATCGGTTATTCAGGATGGGTATAAACCCGACCTTTCTGAATAACCCATGTATATGATAAACAAATATTACACAAACACAACAAACGCCTCATTCCAATTCAGAATATCCTTTTATTCACTAAATCACATTCTTAGGGAAAGGTTCCCATTAATTTTATCCAAGATAAATTCTTCTAAATTTATTATTTAATCTTCCTTTGGATATCATTTCAAACTAGTCGGGATTAGCGAACCACACCGAAGTAATTATTTATTTTATTTCCCAATCCCAACCTATTCATCCCCTGGAGCAAAACTGGTAATACTCCATACCTAACACCACAGTGTTATCGGTAAAATTAATTATCATTTCACGTTCAAATCTAATTAAAGATCTAACTATCGCTTTGGAGCAAAACTGGTGATACTCCACTCTCGATCACTTTTCAGATTTGATAATTTAAATTATCAATTCACATTTTAATCTACTTAAAGATTCATTAAAACTCCACTTAGTTTTAATCCTTTCAAAAATCAACATCTTGCCTTTAACTGGGTTAAAGAACCAATGTCATCTGAAACACGATTCACGATAAACCCAAATCACATTTGATATTAAATACAAGGCTCTGAATAGAAAATATACCGGCTTATATTCAATATTAAATTCTGAAACCAACAAATATCGTATTGGAAATAACGATATAAAATATATCTTTCAAATTCCCATAACAATATTTGTATAGTCACGAAATCCAACATCGAAATATTCCGAAGATAATTTCGATTCAACTCCAGTCCAATCCACGTATTGGGAATATTGATTATTTTTAAAATCACTTTCAAATTCAATTTATTTATTTTAAAAATAAATTGATTTTAATTCTAGTTCAAAACTAGTTCATTTCGATATAAATCTATTTTTATCTTTTAAAATATGGAATTTTTCAGCCCAATCTTTCCCAAATCATTTCTTATGATTTTACACAAATTATAGATATTTTTAATAATTTTATCAAGGCCCGTACAGTCGATTTCCATCAACGGCCATCGAACTGCACTTACAGCGACCTTTTTCAAATTTGATTTGGACATATATCCAAATCCAACCGTTGGATTTCAAATTTCTAATATTCATTGGAAAGCTCTTTTCGATACGAACCCAACGGTTCCAGTTTTAGGAGAATCCGACGGTCGGATCTCCCGCAATGTCAATTCGAAGTCAATGGTCGAAATTCACGAACTGCCGCGGCGCGGCGCGTTCTATTCAGGCCATTATATATATATATAATATATATATATATATATATTATATATATTTCGTCGATTTCCTTTTAAAACGTATTTTATAAATCGTTTTAAATTCGTTTTCAAAACAATTTCAACTCTATATTCAATTTCTAATCAAAACTGAATATTTCATATCATTACTATATAAATGGTAATATTTTCAAAACGTTATATTTTGAAATCACTTCTTTTTCTGTATTCATTATAAAAACGAATATAATCGATATAAATATCGTTCACGTCAAAATGGCGCAACTCTAATCAAAACGGCTTTATATATTTCAATAAATTCGTTATTCTATTCAATAAATGAATATTTATCCCATTCAACACATGAATCTATATTTCTTTCAACACACGACCAATTTCAACACATGAGTACTGTCAACACACGACTATTTTTGTTATGTAAAATATTTTATAAAACTATGGTATCTATCGTTTGATTTTTAATTAGACTCCACCGTGAAGTAGTTCTAATTTTAAATATGATAAAGATGTAAATTTTATTGTTAAAATATTTTACTCAACACTTGAATAGTTTCAACACATGAACATCGTCAACACATGACTATTTTCTTTTATAATTTTCATTATTTTCCCGATTGGAATGAGGCCCAATCAATCACCATATAATGTTAATTATATGGATTCTATACAACCCATGTATATAATAGCAACGATAAACAATCAACCATCATCCAAGGTGCACCACACAACTGCACAAGCACCAAATATAAATAATTAACGCTTACACAGCCTGTCGACCAACCGATCGACATACAATTAAATAATTGGGATTAGTGTATGCTAAATTTCATCCCAACACCCGTGTGGGGTTTCAAATCGACAAACACAGATTTTTATTTGTGCAGTTGGGCGATGTGTAAAATTTATCATCCCAATCAATATCAGTCAAATCAGTGTATATAAACAAATCGGCCAATTTGTTTATAAATATTCATTTATTCACATTCACGTTAAAAATTATATTTTTAACGATAAAATATTTTTAACTATATAAATATTTTATTTCCTTTCAACACAAGAATATTTTATTATTCAATCATTCCACAACACAATTAATTTTCACAACATATCAATCAAATAAACAAGCCGTCCATGGTCTGTGGACGACGGGTGTCGGGTGCTGCTAAGCACCGTCTGCATACTAGTATATATGTATATATAACTAGAAAAAGAAATTTAGAGTGAGAAGTTCTCACCAAAGCTATCCCAACTTCACGACACTTCTAATGTAGGAAATCATCACTGTTCTCGCCTTTTTGTCACTTTCGTTGCCCATAACCACTACATATATAAAAATCACATTTTTATATTGTTGCTATGTATATAAAAATCTATTTTTACATCGTTACTATATAGATAAAAATTCTATTTTTACATCGCTATTATATTGATAAAATTTCTATTTTTACAACACTACTATATAGATCAAAATTCTATTTTTACAACGCTACTATATAGATAAAAATTCTATTTTTACATCGCTATTATATAGATAAAAATTCTATTTTTACAACGCTACTATATAGATAAAAATTCCATTTTTATAACGGTGTTCATATACTATAGGTTATATTTTTATCATGTTATTCTCTGTATAAAGATTTCGCCTTTCAAATATAAAGATTTCGCCTTTTTAAATATAAAGATTTTGCCTTTTCAAGTATAAAGATTTCGCCTTTTTAAATATAAAGATTTCGCCTTTTCAATTTCATCACTATAAAAATCACATTTTTATTTTGCTACATATATAAAGATGATATTTTTACTATCTTACCTATATAAAAATTATATTTTTATATTTCTACAATATAAAAGATTATATTTTTATTATCTATATAATATGAAAATTATATTTTTAACTTTTACATACGATAAAAATTATATTTTTAACCTTCACAACATATAAAAATATCGTCTTTCCTAGATTAAAAAAATCACTTCTTTATATCGTTAAAAATCTAATCCCTACACGAATAAAAATCTATCTTTTCTTTGTTTAAAAATTATAACTCTCTCTAAATAAAAATTATAACTTTATATCTACCAAAATCAGAATTTTATAGTGTAGAAAAATCAGATTTTTGATGCTTGAACAAAGGAAACAAACTAAATAAATAATTAAAGGGGGAAACTCACTTTTTATTGATCGGAGGAGGGCGAAGGATCGTCGGAAGGGGCGCTGGTGGAAGCAGGGGGCAGCGCAGGCCTGATGTTGGCGTCAGGGGCAGGCGACATCGGTCTTCATCGCGTAGAGGGGGCTGGGGGTCTCTACGATGGCGCGCTCGAGGTAGGGGGGCGAGGGGCGGCGCGACGCCCTGGGTGGCGGAGCGCAGGCGAAATCGGGTAGGGTTTAGGCGGTTTTTTTTCTTTTTTTCTTTTTTCTTCTGTATCGATTTTGAAAGGGGGGGGGGGGGGCTGAGGGGTTAAAAGGAAGGAGAGAGAGAGGAAGTTTTAATTTATTTTATTTTATTTAATTCCAAAAAGCAACTTTTATTTTCGACCTCAAAACGAGGCCCACCGCCTGTCGTCCATAGCTAATTACCCCCATTCCGAACACAATGGGATATGTATCACAGGCCAATTCGATCGTTACGATCAGTTTCCGTCAAAATCAACATATAACTCTATATATTGAATTTGAACGCGCATCTCGATTTACCGGGGTCACATACTAACTCGAAAAATTCCAGAAAAATATTTTCTAGCTTCATATTGACGATACGGTCCTAACAAAACTAGTTTCGTCGAATTCTGAGACCGTTTGAAAAATGGTCATTTTCCAGTCGATTAAAATCAACTGAAACTGGTCAAACTCGTTTTCCTTTGCCACGCTCACATATTGATTCGAAAAATTATGAAATTTGAAACCTAGCAATAATTTGACATCATGGATCCAACAAAAGTGGTTTCGTCGAAATTCGAGGTCGTTTGCAAAATTCCCATTTTTAAGGGCCCGAATTCCATAGCGACTATTCAGAATTTTCAACTGGACATATCTTTTGATTCCCGCTATGAAATCTTGATTTTTCGGATTCGTTGGAAAGATATTCCCAAATAGATCCTAATATTTTTTGTTTCACTAAAATCCATTTTATTTTGCACCCGGTACATTCAATTGAAGTTTGAAATCGAATTATCGAACTACCATGCCATTTTCAATTCTATTTATAATTATATATAATTATTTATATTCTAACAACGACGTATATAATATATACGTCCTAATTCTATTCAAAATAAATTTCTCATCGATATTATTTAAAATAATTCATTTTAAATATTCAAAATTCACTAAAATTGCCAAAATAAAAATTTTAAACTGGCCCAGATTTTCGGGTTGTTACAATCTCCCCCACTTAAAACTTTTCGTCCCCGAAAAGGAACAAAGTCGAAAGTGGTTTGATTAATCAACTCTACGTTCGATCTGGCTTCCATTCTCCAACTTTTCAGTTTCTGAGAATTTTCAAATTCTTCAAAAATTTGGCTAACACCCCGAATTTTCGAAAAATTTAGCCATAACCTCCTTTGTACGGGGAGAGGTTTGGAAATTTATTGGGCCGTATTAGGTACCCAATAAATCCTAATAAGCATACACATATTTATAGTGATATATTCTGGTGTTTACAGGGGAGCGTGTATTGATAATAACTCCAGAGAATAAATTCTTGTCACCCTGTCAAAGCCTGAGGGAGTGTGTATTTTAAATGCTTCAGAGGATAAATCCTCGTCACCTCGTCCCGTATGGGAAATAAATAGTCCATGTGTCGTATCTAATAACTAGAGAGACGTGATTATTGTCAACTCTAGACCCGTGTGGGGTTTTTATTGATGATATTCTAATCTTCTCTAAATCAAAGGCCGAAAAGGAACATAACAATGGAAGCCGAAAAGGAACGAAGCAGAAAGTTGTTTAACAAATCAACTCAACTTCCATTATTTTGACTACGGCTTAAGTTCTTCAATTTTTCAGTTTCTAAGAACTTTTCAAATTTTTCAAAAATTTGGCTAACACCCTAAATTTTGGAAAAATTTCGCCATAACCTCCCCTGCACCGCGAGCAACGGGAAAATCCCGAAATTGCCATATAGGCCTTCTGATCTCAAAAAGAAAAAGAAAAAGCCAAGTGGCTAGCCAATCGGCTCATAAAATTATCATCACCCAAACAAAACAGTAAATTATAGTAAATATGTACCTATTTGTCGGGCAAACAAATTTTTTTCTCTGCTCTAGCCTCCTTGCTATGACCTGTTCAATGTGAGTACATGTATATGCAAGCAAATGTGACCAATTTTCAATACAGTTCAATATTTGATACAATTAGGCTAAATGGTTCAAAATTATCAAACAAATAAACAAACAACACAAACATCAATCAATTAGTGAATTAGAGTTTCAAATTCATAATTTTGATGCATATACAGAAAATCATGTTATTGATGCCAAATCACAACAATGAATTCTAGCTATATTTTGGTTCTCACACCAGTCTAATGGAAATAAATAGAAATCACACCTTCGTCACTCGAAAATAAATACTGGTAACGCTGCAGCATTATCAGAATCATCCCCGGGCAACTAGAGTGTGATCCTATATCTATCTAGTATATTAAAACTTCGAATATACGTTCATGACGCGTATACGCGAAATCTTTATATACTCGATTGTCCATATTCAAAATAAATAAATATTCAAATACGTATAAAGCGATTTAAATTTTCAAAACAAAATTGTTTTCATTTGAAAAATATACTCTTCACACTCGTTCTAGGATGCTACTGATCCCATCTCTAACGAGTCATTCTAATTGGATATTACTAATCCAATATGTGATGAATTCTTTCGTATGGTTCTAATGTGTCTTGTTCTCGAGCTCTGTAAACCAAAGCTCTGATACCAAACTGTAAGGACCCGCAACTTCCCCTTGAAGGAAAGCACGAATACTTTGAGAACAACACACAAAAGGACGCAAACGGAAGAACATTTCATTGTTATTACAATAATTCCATCAGATACAAGAATATACAGAGTATAAATGAATAAATTACATTCGATAAATATCAGAGATTACAATAAATTACATAGCAGCGGAAAATTATACAAAACACAACTGAAAGTGATACACGGATACAGAGCTTTCCGAGCATCGTTCCAGCTGTAAATCAGGACCCTGTGGATATAAATCTGCAAAACCAAAATTACTAGCTGCCCGTGTCGAATATAAGGGCACCCAGAGTTTAGGTCAAAACAATAAACTCCAGGTCAGTCATGTGACTGGTGTGAGAACTAAAACAGTTATTTAAAACTTTACTTTAAAGATAGTAATTCAAGGGACCACGCCGTATAACACGGAACGGGTTTCCTACCAAGAATGCTAGTGCATATAACAAAACAACGCAATGCTTTTTGGAAAAATGAAGCTATTATAAGCCCCAGGTCCCATCACACAATGCAACGCAAGCCGTAGGATAGGGTTTTCCCTTATAATAGCCAAATAATGATTGATACGTTTAAAACAAATCATTTGATACTATCATAGGTGAATAGTGTCAAAACATTTTCAATCATAAATATCAATCATAGACGGCATGGGTACCATATATCATGTCGCCATACTAGTTCTACAATTAAAACCGAAATACACGTATTGGAAATTGGATTTCGGTCATGAGTCGAGGCAAGGGGCAAGCTCCTCTCCGCGTTCGAGGCACTCTGCAAATGTCTCAGGACCCCACTTTGATCCTTGGAATCGGCTGGGCCGGTCCTCTCTTACTTTTGAGGATTAGTTATTCCTGAACACACGTTTCCCGGTCCTTACAGACCTATATCCGAGGCGCCTCGTATTCCAACAACCACACAGGTGAAAAGTATATAAATGTCAGGGCTGGTACACCACCCTAACTAGAAAGAAACGTCGTGCTCTCCCAGCGATCCGTCTCCCGTTTTTGACTCATACCGAGGTGTGAGGCTCGCGAATTCACGTTATACACAAAGCTATGCCACACAGGCCGTGCTTTGATCATCAACCATAAGACTTTGCTTTTCAACAGAAGCCCTGATCAATTACCACTTAGGCGTGCCACATTGGCAATTCACTCCATGCGACTGATGTCCATCGATATACAACCTCTGAGCTCGTACGTCTCAGAGAAGGGCGTTAAGCAAGAGAATAAATTCTCCGCCGCCAAACAGATGTATATTTAATGGAGATCAATCAACATAGAATAAAATCCAATGTCAGACACACAATCCATTTACAAGTTCGTTCTGGGTCTGAACGAAACCGGAGGCACTTTCCTCGCATGTCCATCCATCTCCAAGTACGTCTGGACGATCACCAAATGTTTCCCTCATCTTGGGTGTGCAGCCCAATCGAGATCATCAGTAATAACCCAAACGATGTGAAGACTTCCGGTCCTCAGCCACCGTCTTCATCTTCGACATCTCGTCGAATCGGTTATTCAGAATGGGTATAAACCCGCCTTTCTGAATAACCCACGTATATGATAAACAAATGTTACACAAACACAACAAACGCCTCATTCCAATTCAGAATATCCTTTTATTCACGAAATCACATTCTTAGGGAAAGGTTCCCATTAATTTTATCCAAGATAAATTCTTCTAAATTTATTCTTTAATCTTCCTTTGGATATCATTTCAAACTAGTCGGGATTAGTGAACCACACTGAAGTAATTATTTATTTTATTTCCCAATCCCAACCTATTCATCCCCTAGAGCAAAACTGGTAATACTCCATAACTAACACCACGGTGTTATCGGTAAAATTAATTACCATTTCACGTTCAAATCTAATTAGAGATCTAACTATCGCTTTGGAGCAAAACTGGTGATACTCCACTCTCGATCACTTTTCAGATTTGATAATTTAAATTAGCAATTCACATTTTAATCTAATTAAAGATTCGTTAAAACTCCACTTAGTTTTAATCCTTTCAAAAATCAACATCTTGCCTTTAACTGGGTTAAAGAACCAATGTCATCTAAAACACGATTCACGACAAACCCAAATCACATTTGATATTAAATACAAGGCTCTGAACAGAAAATATACCGGCTTATATTCAATATTAAATTCTGAAACCAACAAATATCGTATTGGAAATAACGATATAAAATATATCTTTTAATTCCCCTAACAACATCTGTATAGTCACGAAATCCAACATCGAAATATTCCGAAGATAATTTCGATTCAACTCCAGTCCAATCCACGTATTGGGAATACTGATTATTTTTAAAATCACTTTCAAATTCAATTTATTTATTTCAAAAATAAATTGATTTTAATTCTTGTTCAAAACTAGTTCATTTCGATAAAAATCTATTTTTATCTTTTCAAATATGGAATTTTCAGCCCAATCTTTCCAGAATCATTTCTTATGATTTTACACAAATTATAGATATTTTTAATAATTTTATCAAGGCCCGTACAGTCGATTTCCATCAACGGCCATCGAACTGCACTTACAGCGACCTTTTTCAAATTTGATTTGGACATAATTCCAAATCCAACCGTTGGATTTCAAATTTCTAATATTCATTGGAAAGCTCTTTTCGATACGAACCCAACGGTTCCGGTTTTAGGAGAATCCGACGGTCGGATCTCCCGCAACGTCAATTCGAAGTCAATAGTCGAAATTCACGAACTACCGCGGCATGGCGCGTTCTATTCAGGCCATTATATATATAATATATATATATATATATATATATATTATATTTCGTCGATTTCCTTTTGAATTGTATTTTATAAATCGTTTTAAATTCGTTTTCAAAACCATTTCAACTCTATATTCAATTTCTAATCAAAATTGAATATTTCATATCATTACTATATAAATGGTAATATTTTCAAAACGTTATATTTTGAAATCACTTCTTTTTCTATATTCATTATAAAAACGAATATAATCGATATAAATATCATTCATGTCAAAATGGTGCAACTCTAATCAAAACGGCTTTATATATTTCAATAAATTCGTTATTCTATTCAACAAATGAATATTTATCCCATTCAACACATGAATCTATATTTCTTTCAACACACGACCAATTTCAACACATGAGTACTGTCAACACACGACTATTTTTGTTATGTAAAATATTTTATAAAACTATGGTATCTATCGTTTGATTTTTAATTAGACTCCACCGTGAAGTAGTTCTAATTTTAAATATGATAAAGATGTAAATTTTATTGTTAAAATATTTTACTCAACACTTGAATAGTTTCAACACATGAACATCGTCAACACATGACTATTTTCTTTTATAATATTCATTATTTTCCCGATTGGAATGAGGCCCAATCAATCACCATATAATGTTAATTATATGGATTCCATACGACCCATGTATATAATAGCAATGATAAACAATCAACCATCATCCAAGGTGCACCACACAACTGCACAAGCACCAAATATAAATAATTAACGCTTACACAGCCTGTCGACCAACCGATCGACATACAATTAAATAACTGGGATTAGTTTACGCTAAATTTCATCCCAACACCCGTGTGGGGTTTCAAATCGACAAACACATATTTTTATTTGTGCAGTTGGGCGATGTGTAAAATTTATCATCCCAATCAATATCAGTCAAATCAGTGTATATAAACAAATCGGCCGATTTGTTTATAAATATTCATTTATTCACATTCACGTTAAAAATTATATTTTTAATGATAAAATATTTTTAACTATATAAATATTTTATTTCCTTTCAACACAAGAATATTTTATTATTCAATCATTCCACATCACAATCAATTTTCACAACACATCAATCAAACAAACAAGCCGTTCATGGTCTGTGGACGACGGGTATCGGGTGCTGTTAAGCACCGTCTACATCCTAGTATATATATATATATATATATATAACTAGAAAAAGAAATTTAGAGTGAGAAGTTCTCACCAAAGCTATCCCAACTTCACGAAGCTTATACTGTAGGAAATCATAATTGTTCTCGCCTTTTTGTCACTTTCGTTGCCCGTAGCCACTACATATATAAAAATCACATTTTTATACTGTTGCTATGTATATAAAAATCTATTTTTACATCGTTACTATATAGATAAAAATTCTATTTTTACATCGCTACTATATAGATAAAAATTCTATTTTTACAACGCTACTATATGGATAAAAATTCTATTTTTACAACGCTACTATATAGATAAAAATTTTATTTTTACATCGCTATTATATAGATAAAAATTCTATTTTTACAACGCTACTATATAGATAAAAATTCCATTTTTATAACGGTGTTCATATACTATAGGTTATATTTTTATCACGCTATTCTCTATATAAAGATTTCGCCTTTCAAATATAAAGATTTCGCCTTTTTAAATATAAAGATTTCGCCTTTTCAAATATAGAGATTTCGCCTTTTTAAATATAAAGATTTCGCCTTTTCAATTTCATCACTATAAAAATCGCATTTTTATTTTGCTACATATATAAAGATGATATTTTTACTATCTTACCTATATAAAAATTATATTTTTATATTTCTACAATATAAAAGATTATATTTTTATTATCTATATAATATGAAAATTATATTTTTAACCTTTACATACGATAAAAAATTGTATTTTTAACCTTCACAAAATATAAAAATATCATCTTTCCTAGATTAAAAAAATCATTTCTTTATATCGTTAAAAATCTAATCCCTACACGAATAAAAATCTATCTTTTCTTTGTTTAAAAATTATAACTCTCTCTAAATAAAAATTATAACTTTACATCTACCAAAATCAGAATTTTATAGTGTAGAAAAATTAGATTTTTGATGCTTGAACAAAGGAAACAAACTAAATAAATAATTAAAGGGGGAAACTCACTTTTTATTGATCGGAGGAGGGCGAAGGATCGTCGGAAGGGGCGCTGGTGGTAGCAGGGGGCGGAGCAGGCCTGATGGTGGCGTTAGGGGCAGGCGGCGTCGGTCTTCATCGCGTAGAGGGGGCTGGGGGATCTCTGTGGTGGCGCGCTCGAGGTAGGGGGCGCGAGGGGCGACGCGACGCCCTGGGTGGCGGAGCGCAGGCGAGATCGGGTAGGGTTTAGGCGGTTTTTTTCTTTTTTTCTTCTGTATCGATTTTGAAAAGGGGGGGGGGGGCTGAGGGGTTAATAGGAAGGAGAGAGAGAGAGGAAGTTTTAATTTATTTTATTTTATTTAATTCCAAAAAGCAACTTTTATTTTCGACCTCAAAACGAGGCCCACCGCCTGTCGTCCATAGCTAATTACCCCCATTCCGAACACAATTGGATATGTATCACAGGCCAATTCGATCGTTACGATCAGTTTCCGTCAAAATCAACATATAACTCTATATATTGAATTTGAATGCGCATCTCGATTTACCGGGGTCACATACTAACTCGAAAAATTCCAGAAAAATATTTTCTAGCTTCGTATTGACGATTTGGTACTAACAAAACTAGTTTCGTCGAATTATGAGACCGTTTGAAAAATGACCATTTTCCAGTCGATTAAAATCAACTAAAACTGGTCAAACTCGTTTTCCTTTGCCACGCTCACATGTTGATTCGAAAAATTATGAAATTTGAAACCTAGCAATAATTTGACATCACGGATCCAACAAAAGTGGTTTCGTCGAAATCCGAGGTCGTTTGCAAAATTCCCATTTTTAAGGGCCCGAATTCCATAGCGACTATTCAGAATTTTCAACTGGACATATCTTTTGATTCCCGCTATGAAATCTTGATTTTTCGGATTCGTTGGAAAGATATTCCCAAATAGATCCTAATATTTTTGGTTTCACTAGAATCCATTTTATTTTACACCCGGTACATTCAATTGAAGTTTGAAATCGAATTATCGAACTACCACGCCATTTTCAATTCTATTTATAATTATATATAATTATTTATATTCTAACGATGACATATATAATATATACGTTCTAATTCTATTCAAAATAAATTTCTCATCGATATTATTTAAAATAATTCATTTTAAATATTCAAAATTCGCTAAAATTGCCAAAATA
The DNA here is from genome assembly GCA_030737875.1 of Allium sativum. NCBI lineage: Eukaryota > Viridiplantae > Streptophyta > Magnoliopsida > Asparagales > Amaryllidaceae > Allium > Allium sativum. Next base: position 576,905,639 of record CM060915.1, on the reverse strand, counting down.
AAAATTTTAAACTGGCCCAGATTTTCGGGTTGTTACAGTTAAAAAGAAATTAAGAATAGATAAAAATTGAGCCGTTGTAAGTTAATAACGGTAACATATTTTGTGCCATTATTTTGAGTTGTTAATGCATATTTATGAGCCATTAATGCATAGAGCCGTTAGAAGTTATAAACGGTATTATATTTTGTATCAGTAAATTTTCTACTAGAGCTGTTACATATGCATAACAGTTGTGTGTGTGTGTGTGTATATATATATATATATATATATACATGTATTTGATTGAGCTGTTACAAAATATAAATAGCATTAACAAATTGCAATGAATGGTAATAAATTAATATTTATTATCATTCATCTCTTTTGAAACATATACAATTTACGCTGCAACTTTTTGAATGTTTCTTTCTGATTTAATATGGCATTAATTGTAGACCAATTTTCCTCCCACTAATATTTTGTACCATTTCTTCTATATAAGAACTTGGTCATAGACCAGGTAAAATACACAATATAGAATACCGAATATAGAAGAAAAACTCTCTCTCTCTCTCTCTTCCTCTTCCACAGAAAGAAAAAATACATTTTTTTTATATCTTCTTCTCAACCATTCTTTTTACAAAAAATTAGAAATAAAATAAACTTGAGCAGTATCATAATTTAGTGTGCAAACTAAATCGGATTCATATGTGCAAATGATCCGATATAGAAAGAAAAACAAGGAAGAGGCTGTTTTATCCCAGAGGCGGCGGCGAACAGTACGAACTACTTTGCACCTTTAGTAGATCGCCGAAACATCTTCAAGAAAGTGACCTAGTCCACGACTCAACCGAACCATTGTTTACAACACTTGCTAACCATCTTGTTGCCAGTTAATTACCACAACTTCCACATAGTCAAATATGCATGCTTGCATTCTTTACGTATACCACAGATTACAACTGAACATCTAATATCCCAGAGCTACACCTACATTTAACAAAAAAGAGTTGTTTACTTGACGTAGACATGTTTGTAACCTATGTTTCATGATTAAGCTGATAGTAGCATGAATTATATATGGCAGTAAAGAAGACTGCCGAACGAGATGGTGAAGTGGCCACACAATTTTTACCACATAAAATAATATGGTGAAGTGGACGTTCTCACAGAACTATTGATAACTGAGAAGATATAGAAAGCTGAAGGGGAAGTATATAAAACAATAGTTGTATTTATGGATGGAATGAGTTCTTTAAGTGATTCTGTAAATTTCATGGATGGAATTAAAAGTTGACTCAGCACAAAAGTATACAAAGTATAGGTATTACATTCATTAATTTATATAAAACTACCAGTAAAAATAAGATAAACAACAATGAAAGGAGAATTTTGAAAAAGTACACCTCTAAGACTATCAGTCAATAATGATGCTTTCTATTCATAGGATGTTGTCTTATAATATTGAACTGCTTAGCTAAATCCATAGTCGACATGAAATACTCAGCAGCATCAAAAAAGTTAAGAACATCAAATCCTATATTAAACAATCAATCAAGTTGAAAGTACAATTCAATAATGAATGTCAAACATGATCTAGTAACCACAAATCAAGTTAAACGATGAAAATACGATGTTCACACAGCTCATGAAAATGGCGACCTTGCAAAATGCTCCTTCTTCCTCATCCACCTCCTTCGTCTTTGACACCTCCTCCTTCCCTCCTCTTCGTTCTTCTCCACCAATCCCCCCCGATCCACCCCCTTATGTTGTAAATTGCTCTTCCGTCAAACCCTTCGATGCTAATTTTGGATCTAATCTTCCAAATCCTCATTTTCCTTCAAGTAGACCTATTTCTTCCCCTGTAGCTAATCGATCTAATGTCAATTCGGCGAATCATTCTTTTTCTGCAAATCAATCAACGTCTAATGCCTCCTTTCCATCGTTCATGAAGAGGGACTATGCTTCCCTTTTTAATTCCCTTCCTTGAAATGCGGGCGCTTTCCAACCTCAACACTTCGACATTCCTAGGGATGACGTACCAAAAATGATTCCTGATTTAGTCAGATCTGAGGGAATGAAATACTAGAGTGAATACTTGGTGGGCTTTTTCCTGGATGGCACTTCTTCGTACCCTTTGGTGGTAAATTTCTTAAACCGATTTTGGAAATTAGACGGTGAAGTTAGTATTAAATCAGACGGAGTTCGTTTTTTTTCAAGTTTTCAAATAAATCAAACAGAGAATTTTTTTGAAATCCGATCCAATTTTCATAAAAGGACGCATGTTCATCATAACTAGATGGGATCCATATATAGGAAACTCACAGGCACAAATTAAAAAAGTTCCAGTTTGGGTTCACTTCTATTGCATTCCAACTATACTACGGACATTATTGGGTATAAATTGGCTAGCTTGTCATGTGGGGAGATTGATATGCTTTGATAGTAGCACAAAAAAGTTGCAGAGATTTAGGTATGCCAAAGCTTTAATTGAGATCTCCTCGGAGTTTGATCTCCCTGATAAGATAGTGGTAGGTGCTTTAGGCAAAGAGTGCCCTTCAGTCAAGTTAACCTATGATTGGAGACCCAAAATTTGTACTATGTGTAAGGTATTTGGTTATGCAACTGAAAGTTGTGAATTTAACACCAAGGCAGAAGTTGACAGTGGAAATCATGCAAAGGACTTCGATAATAATTCTTATGACCACCATCGACAGTTTAATAGAAAGACCCCTTCTAATGTTAACCAAGGAAAGTGGACATCTGTTAATACAAGAAATTCAAAGTATTGGAGAAGGAAAGGAGTTCCTAATAATAAGACTTATAATGTTGAAACAGACGTGTCAAAAGTAAATGAAAATCCTTTTAATGTTTTGGAATCTAATTTAGATTGTAACGACAACACTGATGAAATTAATGCAGAGGTACAAATTAATAGCAAGGAGGCAGATCCTGTAAATGGAAGTACAGCTCATACTGCAGCTGGGTTGCAATCACAAGTGAACATGACTAATGATACTGAAGATCTTAATATTGTGGATAATAATGGCGCACAATCTGAAGATGGTGCATAATTGATGGGTAACTTATTTGATGGAAACGTAGACAATGTTGAGTTGTCAGCAAACTCTGGTTCATTAGTTTTGTCCACTATTGTTTTAAATGCAAGCTCTTCTAAATCCTCTCCTTATTCCAATTCGTCTTGTTCATCGACCTTTAGTCACTCTACACCATCCTCCGCTAGAAATATGGTAATGAATTCATCATCACTCTCTGCTCATACATCTGGTCGCATGAAATATTCTTCATCGCCTTCATCTTCTACTCTTGCAGCAACTTCACCATATGCTAATCTGAGACCTCCTCTTAATATGCAACTCCCTCCCCTTCCCATCACTGGCTGTGGCTTGACATTCCTGCAAGTGAGCAATCCTTTGTCCTCTCTATCTACTGCAGTGCCTACAAGTTCTCTACCAAAACCCTAGAGTAACAAATTGAAAGGTAAATTCTGGGATGACTTAGATCTTGATGACAGAATTGACTATGGGCCAGAGGATGTGCTTCCTCTCGACAACAAGCAAAAAGCTACTAAAAGACACACCAAGAAAAATCCTGGTCCCATGTTTGATCCAACCTTGATTTGATATTGCATGTTTGCAATTACCACTACTGATGACTTCCTGCGTCTTCATGAAATCTATTATTTGAAACTTCTAAATTTTTTTTCTTTCTAGAGCAAGGGCATTCCCGGTTTTATCATCAAACAGTCGGGGACATTGGTTTTTTCAAGTCCAGTTTTCAATTGAAATTTTGGCTATACAATAATTCAGCTTCGTACTGCTGTCATGTGGTATGGTGCTAGTCAATATTATTGTTAGTATCCACCTTGATAAGCTTGCAAAGTTGTACACTAATTTGATAATTTGTTAATTCATCTTAGAAATTATAGAGTTTGGAATTGTTAAGTGTCTGTATTGCTACTTTTGCATTTTTGGTTGTAACTCTTGATGTTGTGAATAACAAAGTTTTCACTTGCCTTTTAAATCAAGTTAAGAACATTGAACTGCTTAGCTAATCAGTCAATAGTTATATCCAGCTATTATTACTATGGTGCTTATTAAACTTCAAATTTTTGTATCCAAATATTAGTCCCTCAATCACTGTTGCTTGTATTTAAATGCATGATATGAAAATTAATTTTTCTCTAACTTTAAATATGTATCCCGAAATTAAAAACTGTTACCTAATATAGTAGAAGCTACTAAATTCATTGCAATCCTTGTTCAAATTAGTCGAGTACCTATAATATTCTAAGTTGAGATAACCGTAACAAATAAAAAATTAGAAATATTAGTTTTCTAATCTAGCTTATACATGTTACTTAACTGGAAAATAAATTGTCAAATATAAGAAGTTGTGATAATTCACACACTAGTAAACATAAGAAATCCCTAAAATGTGTAAGAATGAGAAGGAATGTTTGCGTAGTAGTATAAAATAAATGAAGCAATATTCAAATAAAAATAACTGAAAGCTTTTCACTTAAGTTTGTCCAAAACCTTATTGCACTACATAAAAATAATTGTTCTTTTACAAAACTTGGGTGTCATGCCTGTAAAATAGATTTATGCATCTCAAGGTGATAAGGGTGTAAAATAGTATAAAGTACTATATGATTATATTTGGTATTAGAACATACTCAAATAAAAACAATATTGCATTATATGGAACATGTCAGTATGAAGGCAATGCTAAGCAGAAAGCCTTTTTCTCTTTACATGACCACAACACTATATGCAACATATGATCACCTTTCAGTTTTATGAGATAAGATACTCACTGTAATGAAACAAAAGGTACAAAAAAGACAAATTTAAATTTGTCTATAAGAATATTTATTCTTTAATTTGTAGCTAATTCTCTTATACTTTTTTTTATATAGTTTTTCACAGTGAACCATCAGATCACTCTTATCGTAGAGAAGACATGCACCTATTATCCTGCCTAAAGTTATCTTAATACTACACATGTAGTAGTTAGCTTTATAAGTACTACCATCAAACCTTTTGAAATTGAAAAAAATTTAGTTTTATATGTTGTTTCAATTTATTTCAAGAAATGTACACATAGTAATTAGTAGTTCTTGCTCCATCATTTGTTATTGCAGTCTTAATTATTTTACTAAGTAGGTATCAAGATTTAACATAATATTTAAGCATAAAAAAACCAACTATGCAATAGAACCATTTTTAGCAATTAATAAGGTAATAATACACATGTACTTTTGTGATTGCCAAATAACTAAGATTCTAAAATTGCTTATAATCTTAAGTGAAAACGATTTCGTAACCAGTGTCAAAAGTGATGCTAGCGCATTAGTATTGTGTATAAGAGTTCTAAACCACTAAGTTTTCGGTAATCTGGTAAGTAAGAAAAGTCCTGTCTGAATTATTCCAGCTGTCCCAACGCATACTCCTTTAAAATTGTACTAGACATGATTTCAGTTTGATAAAATCATGATGAAATAAAATAAAATGTTTGTGAAAATTAATAAAATTTATACTTGAATAAACAGGAACAAAAATTATAGAATGAATTAGCAAATTATCTAACATTTGTCATTGATCTGGCAGTCGACAATTTCTAATATTTTATATCCTTGTTAAGCACAAATTGAGGAGTTAACATTTTATAACATAAACTGTTACATGAGAAAGTGTACATGAACAAATATGGAAGTTAAAGAATGAAATTCTCGAGAAACTAATTGAATGCAAAAATATGACAACTTGAGAGCACTTACATTTATGTTTGTTGATAACGTCCCAGGTTTGAATATCATAGATGCCTAACTATTTTTCTCCAATCAATTTAGCAATATCACCCCTGACATGATGCTTTCCAATAAATAAGCAGTTTTTTGTGGAGTATTTTTACTGTAATGGCCCGCAAATCCGTACACTTTGAGTCGACTAATAACACAACACGTCCAACCCAAATTGCACAGAAATACGAATCATTATTAGAAAGAAGTTAGAGGATGAGAAATAGAAAGAAAGAAATATTAGAATAGAAGAAAAACGAAGATCACAAACTCACAGCGGAACGAATAAAATATATTAAATAACATAACTTTGAAATACAAATTAGTAACTGTAAATATACGTACCATCATCAGAGCACAACAATTATCTCTGGAACAGTTATAAACACCTGTTCCCAGATAAAACATAGTACACAACAGAAATATGATAGTTTATAGCTAACAGGTGAAGCCTCCTGCTTCGAGCTCCTCCAAGTGAATCTGAAAAATCCCAACTATTTGACTGCCCGTACAAATTTGCGCACCCAAGAGTTTAGGGAAAACAAACAAAATAAACTCTGGGTCGGTCATGGGACTGGTGTGAGTAAACTCCAACCATTTGTTTAACTTTCAAAATTCTTTCGAAAGAAATGATAATTGTAAGATCGATCCACACATAAACACGGATGGTTTTTACCTTACGATAACCAAAATATTTTTGATATCAAATCCAATGATATTATAATAATGTCTACATCAAATAAATAGAATCTAGTGGAACGCTTTCATCTCACGCTCCATATATAATATAAAATCAAAAACCGTAGGGTGCTTATTGGAGATTGGATTTCCAACATGACAAGGTATGGGACCACCTGCCGATAGTGTATCTCTAGAGGCGAATACACTGGGTTCAACAAGAACGTCTTGCAACCCGACCCTCACATGACCGACCACTCATTTCTCTTGAGTGTATCTAATGTATATCACCAACGGTTGGGATCAGCATCCGTTTCCCGAAAGGGACAGCATCGATAGATTAAAGAACAAATGGAATTTCTCTAGATAGGTGATTATACATCCTAATGGGAGCGACCCACTTAGCCATGCTGCTTGCCCGATTTTTGTCAATTCCCGGTTGTGAGGCTTGAGGTTTGAATTACCTTCCAGAACATCTGGCCACCATTCACTTTGAATGCCACATCATCAGATCCATTGGAAATCACTAATTGGTTTCCACAAAAATACTCAGATTGTCAGGCTAAAGAAGTTTCCCTTCTTTGCCACCAACTTCGTACGTTTGAAGAAATCAACGCACGTAATCCCTTTGGAAATACTCTGTCAGACACTCGTCCATACAAGTTGTCCTGGGTCTAGACAAACCGAAGGCACCGTTCTATTAATCCATCTTGGGAAATTTCTACCTAGGGTTAACAGAACAACCCTTGCATTTTACTCCGTCTTCAATTTCTTCAGTATAAGTTGTTTATACCAATACAGAGTGGTTTTCAGATATTAAATCTGATCCCGGTTTCTCCATATTGATAACGGAGGTATAAAATAAATCAAAACTTTGATAGTCGGTGATTTAACTATCAAAGAAAAACATCCATACAATCAACGGTCCTATTTCCAATTTGAAATCCTACCGAGCAAACATCAAACAACACTGGGCCCCTTTTTAATTGAATTCCTTATTATACTATAATTTCAAATTCCTATTTCCTCTATTCGAGAAAATATTTCTTATTCCAATTAGAAAACATCTATATTAACGAATCCTTATTTCTATATTCAGAAAATATACTTTATTAATATCGGAAAATATTTTCATATTCCATCCCTTAATTCCTCCTTGACCAATTCATTTCGTTTTCTATTTGGGAAAAATATTTCAAAATCCTTTAAATGAACGCGATGTTATAAAATATCGTTATTATAACTCAAACCATAAACCGTTCGTTAACGAATGGTATCACTAACCAATCCTTACCACCGAACCTTAACCATTTCTCCGTCAATCATGACGTCAGTCAAGTTGGGGTATAATTACCTCTCAGACCTTAACTGAACGACATTCTTAACTTTGAAATAGTCAAAGCTCACAACCAAAACATCACTTACACGACTCTCGGATTCGATCTAAGAATACACTTCCTTTACAGAAAAATATTGATTATAACGGTAGCATTATAATCGCTGTTTCCAAATATTTAGTTTATAAAACATTGCTTTTTAACAACAGCGTTACAATCGCTGTCTAGAATTATAGAACATTTATTTTAACAATAGCGTTAAGATCGCATTATAATGGCAGCGTTAAAAATTGTTGTTTAGAATTTACAAAACATTTACTATAACAATAGAATTATAATAGCTGTATAAATTTACAAAACATTTATTATAGCAGTAGCATTATAATCACTGTTTTCAAATATTTGGTATATAAAAAAATAACATGTACTTATTAATTTCAATCAATAAGTAATTAATTAAATAATTAAATTTGATTCAAAACGGAAAGTAGAAATAACTACTTTCCTAAATTCGATATAATCAAATTCCAATAACTCTCTCTCGAATAATCTATATTCGATCATATTCCGAACTCTGGAATTTATCTACCATTTCACATTAATTCAAATTCCCAATTCCCTTTTGAATTTATGCTTTCCAAATCATTACATTATCACCATTTATTTTATATTCCACATTTTGAAATAAAACTTATCGTTTTCTTTTAAATTGATTCCCCATTTCCCTATCTCATTCAAACTCCAATTTGGATTCATATTCAAATCTGAATTTCCATTATATATATTTTATTTGCAAAGTCTTTTCTCTAAACCATTATTTACTTTAATCCTAAATATATTTCTTTCATGTACAATCATTTGGTTTCGTTTTTATAAATATTCCTTTAAAACCAAATTCTATTTATAACTTCTATTTACAAATGTTTATAAAAATCTCACTTTTAAATTCAATCATTTATAATCTCATTTATAATCCCCTTAAAAATCACTAAGATCAAATCCAATTACAACTATTGGTTTCAAAACCAATTTCCCCTATTCCATATAAATTCAGTTTAATCCAATGACAATATTTTACTAAATTTATAACAGATGTTTATAATCAACTTCTTGTTTTATTTATTAAAACAAGTTCCTACCTTCAAGTCCATTCAAAAATTCAATTCTCTACTTTGGAACTAAATTGTGACAAAAAGGAATTTCGCTCGATCCGAACCAGTCGCTAAACCGATCTAGACCGTTCGAAACGCCTGATTGTTTTAAGAACACGATAGAATAGAACGCAGACGGAAGGACATTTCATTGTATATTACAACAATACATCAGATTGCAAGAATATACAAGGTATAAATGAATATTACACAGGAATATCAGAGATTTAAATTACATTTAAATACATCGCAGCGGAAAATAATACAATACACAACTGAAGGAGATATACGGATACAAAGCTTTCCGGATATCGTTCCAGCTGTAAACCAGGATCCTATGAATATAAATCTGCAAAACCAAAACTACTAGCTGCCTGTGTCGAAAATAGGGGCACCCAGAGTTTAGGTTAAAACAATAAACTCCAGGTCAGCCATGTGACTGGTGTGAGAATTAAAACAGTTAATCTTTATTTTAAAGTTAGGCAAATCAAGAGACCACGCCGTATAACACGGAACGGGTTTCCTCCCAAGAATACTAGTGCATAAAAACAACAGCGCAATGCTAAATAAAGAAAAATGAAGCTATTATAAGACCCAGGTCCTATCACACAATGCAACGCAAGCCGGGGGATAGGGTTTTTATGTTATAATAGCCAAGAATGCTTGATACGTTTAAAAGAGATCATTTGATACTATTATAAGTGTATAGTGTATAAAACAACTTCAAATCATAAGTATCAATCATAGGCGGCATGAATGCCCCATACCACTATGTCGCCATATATAGGTTATACAATCAAAATCGCAAAGTCACGTATTTGGAAATTGGGTTTCCATCTATGAACCGAGGCAAAAGATAGTCCTCAACCGATTCGAGACTCTCTAGCCCGAGCCTCAGGTCAGAGCTCGAGTGACCTTGGAGCGACAGGGCCGGTCCACCGATGTGGGTTAAACTTAAATCCTGAACACTGCGTTTCCCCGCCCTTTGGGGCGTAAGTCTTGTCCGTCTGTCGACCAGAATGCATCGGCCGAAACCGATATAACTGAGGCACCTCGCAACAGCAACAACCACACAGGTGAAAAGTATATAAATGTCAGGGCTGCTCACTGACACCACCCTAGCTAGAAAGAAACGCATGCCCTCCCTGAGGTCCTTCTCCCGTTTTTGGTTCACAACCGGGGTGTGAGGCTCGTGAATTCACGTTACACAAAGCTATGCCACACAGGCGGTGCTTGGATCGTCAACCACAAGACTTTGCTTTTCAACAGAAACCTTGATCATTTGCATCTTAGCATGCCACACAGGCAATTCACTCTATGCGTTTGATATCCATCAGTATATAACCCCTGAGCTCGTACGTCTCAGAGAAGGGCGTTAAGCAAGAGAATAAATTCTCCGCCGCCAAACAGATATATATTTAATAGAAATCAATCACACAGACTAAAATCCAATGTTAGACACAGTCCATTTACAAGTCCGTTCTGGGTCTGAACGAAACCGGAGGCACCTAGTACCCCGCATATCCATCGACCTCTAAGTACATCTGGACAATCACCAACTGTTTCCATCTTCTTGGGTGTACATCCCAATCAAGATCACCAGTAATCACCCAAACGACGTGAAGACCTCCGGTCTTCGACCACCGTCTTCATCTTCGACTTATCGCCGTACCAGTTATTCAGGATGGGATAAACCCGGTCTTCCCGAATAACTCGCGTATATTTTAAATAAGTGTTACACAAACACAACATATGCCTCATTCCAATCCATCAGTCACTAACCGTAAATTAATCAAGAGAATAATTCCCCAAATATTAACCCCGAAGGCCGAAACCAACATCAGATCAATATCCAGAAAACCATTCTGCTTGGCTAACCGACAGTTAGTTTCTAAATTTCACATTCATAGGGAGAGGTTCCCATTAATTTTATCAAAGATAAATTCCTTGAATTTATTCTTTAATCTTCTTTTGAATTTTGATTCAACTAGTCGGGATTAACGAACCTTACCGAAGTAAGCATTTGTTTTAATTTCCCAATCCCAACCTATTCATCCCATGAAGTAAAACTGGTTATACTTCATATCTAACACCACGGTGTTATCGGTAAATTCAATTACCATTTCACGTTCAAATCTAATTAAAGATTTAACTAACGCCTGGAGCAAAACTGGTGATACTCCATCCTCGATCATTTCAATCTAATTAAAGATTCATTAAAACTCCACTTAGTTTTAATCTTTAACGGGGTTAAAGAATCAGTGTCACTTTAAAAACACTGTTCACGATAAACCCCAAAATCACATTCCATTAATTATCGGGTTAAAGAACAAGTGTTATTTAAAACACTGTTCACGATAAACCCAAAAATCAATATCAATTCAATTAAATATTATTTAATTGGTACACTTCATTAAATCAAAATAAAAAGATTTAATCTTTTCTCAACTGGGTTCAAGAACAGTGTTAATGAAGACACCATTCACGACAAACCCAAATCACATTTGATATTAAACACAAGGCTGTCAATAGAAAATATACCGGCTTATATTCAATATCAAATTCTACGACTAACAAATATAGTATTGGAAATAACGATATATATATATCTTTCAAATTCCCATAACAATATCTGTATCATCATGAAATCCAACATCGAAATAATCCAAAGACAATTTCGATTCAAATCCATTCCAATGCAATCATTGGAAATTCTGGTTATTTTCAAAACCATTTCAAATTCAATTTATTTATTTTAAAAATAAATAGAATTATAATTCTAGTTCAAAACTAGTTCATTTCGATAAAAATTTATTTTTATCTTTTCAAATATGGAATTTTTCATCCCAATTCTTTCTAAATCATTTTTATGATTTTACACAAATTATTACTATTTTTAATAATTTTATCAAGGCCTGTACTGTAATGACCCGCATTTTCCAGGGGTATAATTAATTTATTTAATTGTTTAAAATAATGATATAGGAAATTTAATCGTCGTTTAATTAAAAAAATAGTGAATATTTAATTAAATTAAATAATTAAATAATATATTTAATTCAGAAATAATCAAAAATATTGGGAATCACAATATTCTGTGAACGGGGTCGTCCCTTAGATTTAATTCAGCTTAGAGTTGAATTATATTGATGAATATATTCAATCGACGACAGTTTGAACGTATAATTATATTATAATTAAAATCGAGCTCGAAATGGTGCTGCAGTTCGCGATTTGGCGATTTGAACTTCAACTGAATGTACAGGATCCGTTTTAAACCAGATTTCTGTGAAACAAGAAACGTGTGGAGCTGGTGGAGTATATCTTCCTAGTGGAAGAGAAAAATCGGGATTTCGTCATGTAGATTTTGATGTACGTCCAAATCAAATTTCAGGAAAGTCGTTGTAGAATTCCTTTATATTTTGCAACGCTGTATATACGTTATAAAAGAGATTTTTCAATATAAACTGAATATCGAGATAATCTGAATCTGAAATATCAAGCTGTAAATTCTGATATGATATTTTGGAGCTGGACGATATCATATGTGAAGATATACGATAATATAAATTGATTTATATTTAATTTAATTATATTTAAATATATTTATATATTTAAATAGGTCATCTAGAGCTTTAAAAATAGCCGGTTTTGCAAACGAAGTCGGAATTCGACGAAACCAGTTTTGTTGGATCCGCAATGTCAAATTATTGTTAGATGTCAAGTTTCGTGATTTTTAGAGTTAGTGTGTGACCGTAGGGATTTTTAGAGTGCAAAACAGTTAGTATTTCAACGGTTAAAAATACACTGTGTGAGCATACGGAGTCGGAATTCGACGAAACCAGTTTTGTTGTGACCGAAATGTCGAGCTCTAGCTACATATCCAGTTTGGTAATTTTTGGGTATCACGTGTGACTACAGGAATTTTTAGAATGCATAAACAAATAAATAAAATAAATAAATATATAAACAAATATCAAAAAGTAATATATGGACCTAGACAACCCACGCAACATTCATCCCAGCCATAAACCTTACCAACCCTCAACAATATAAACGCAGGCAAAAATCCCATTCTTCGCGAAAGGGCAAAACGCAGCAGGAAAATCAAAAGAAATTCGAAATAAAATCCTAAAATCCCGAAGAGTATATGTTTGAGTTTCCCTTTGAAGTTTCCTTCACCCAGTACCAGTTTTGTATTGTTCGACGCAATATACAAGAACTCGAAAATAAGCAGCAGAATTAGGGTTGGGGTATCCTAGAAATTAAGTAATCGAGATGCAAAAGCAGTATGGTAATCAAATTCGTGATGAAATTCCGAGTATCCCCTGGGTTTTTGGTTCGATTTGGCACTCAAAGGGTTCAGCATTTTGTTGAAGGCATGGGTTTTAATGTCGAGGACGGAAACTGGATGAAAACGACGGGCGGTGCAATAAGGGGATGAGGAGAGAGAGGTCGGAAAAAGGAGAAGAGTGGTGGTTGTCTCGGTTGATTCGGTGGAAAGATGGTGGAGCGGTTGGTGGCTGAAGTCGTGGCAAAGGAAATTGAGATATTTGAAAAGGAAGAGTTATCTAATATTAGTTGATCGAAGTGAGATTTATCGAGTAAGAGTTATTCGAAAAGAGATTATCAAATATAGTTTATTCGAAAGTGAGATTTTCAAATAGGAGATATTTGAAAAGGAGGAGTTATCGAATATTAGTTATTCGAAGTGAGATTATCAAATATCGTTTATTCGAGAAGGAGTAATCAAATATAGTATATTCGAAAGGAAGATGTTAATCGAATATAGGTTATTCGAAGAAGAGTTAATCAAATAGAGATTTCTCGAAGAGAGTTAATCGGCGAATTCGATTATATCGAATTCGGGAAAGTACTTATACTTTCCAGTGTTTAAATAGAGATTTATTTATTTATAAATAAATAAGTGTTAGTTTAATTATTCACTAATAAGAATAGAAGTTATAATTAAAGTTAGATAATTCGAAAGGAGGGATTATAACGTTATCGTTATAACCAATGTTTTAAATATAGAAGTGGATTAGTAAAATTGGATCCGAGAAAGGCGTAAAGACGTTGTTAAGGATTAAAAGATGAACTTTGACCAATTCGAAGTTATAACGTTGTTCAGTTAAGGTCTGAGAGGTAATTATACCCCAACTTGAGTGACTTCCTTCTTAACTAAGAAATGGTAAGGTTTGATCGTAAAGGAGTTTTGGAAATGTTTTCCAAACGAGAATCAGAAATGTTTTCTGATAAAAGAAAATAAGAATTTAGAATATAGGGAAACAGGAGATAAGTAAATAAATGAACTAAAGAGATTAATGTTAAATGATGTTTGTTCGATATAATTTCCATCTGGAAATAATATCGTTGTTTGCACACTTGTTTTTCTTCGATAGTTAACTCATAGACTATCGAAGTTTTTGACCATTTTAACGTTGTTAATATGGAGAGACCGGTTGGATTATTATCCAAAGAACCACTTTGTATTGGCATAAGCATTGCGAATCATATATGCCAAAGATAATTGAAGACGGAGTAAAATGCAAGGACTATCCTGTCTACAGAATAGTGCCTTCGGTTTGTCCAGTCCCAGGACAACTTGTATGGACGAAGGTCTGACAGAGTATACCCAATAGATCGCGTAAGTTGATCTGTTCAGACGTATTCACGTTTGGTGGCGGAGGAATTCGTTTCTCTAAGCTGTATACACGTGTTATTTTTGGAAAAATCAATTTGTGATTTGGCGGGTATGACGATGTGACATTCTAAGTGAATGAGGATGACTTGTGTGGATGAATGTCTGACAGAGTATTTCCAGGAAGGTCACGTACTTTGATTTCTTCAACCGTACCAAGAGTGGAAGCGGAGAAGGAAACTTCTTTAGCTAACACGTAATGTACTGTTGCAGACATCAATTAGTGATTTTCGATGGATCTGACAATGTGATATTCGAAGTGAATCTGATGTGATGATAAAGCGTAGCTTCTAGCCTCATCAACCGGTAAAGGACAGAAATCGGGCAGGCAACATGGCTAAGTCGGTCGCACCGAAGTAAGGTGTATAATCACCTATCTAGAGAATATTCATTTGTTTCTTAAATCTATCAATGTTGTCCCATATATATATGGGAACCGTTGCTGATCCCAACCGTTGGTGATATACATTCGATACACTCAAGCGAAATGAGTGGTCGGTCATGTGTGGCTGAGTTACAAGATGTTCTTATTGAACTCCAGTGTATCGTTCCTAGAGTACAATGATCGGAAGGTGGTTCCATACCTTGTCATAGTTGGAAATCCATTATCCAATACGTGCTTGCGATTTTGATTGTATTCTATATATGTAGAACGTGAGATGAAAGCGTTTCTGCTAGTTGATATCTATTTGTACATAGACATTATTATAATATCAAAGGGTGTTGATATAAAGATATTTTGGATTCTCATAAGGGAAAAACCCGTTCCGTTCTGCGGCGTGGTCTTATGAGATATCGTTTACTTGTTCATATACCTGTTTAAACTGTTTTACTCACACCAGTCCCATGACTGACTCGGAGTTTACTTTGTTGTTTTCCCTAAACTCTTGGGTGCCTAAATTTGTACGGGAAGTCAAGTAGTCGGGATTTACAGATATACTTGAAGAGCTGGAGCAGGAGGCTTCTGGATCATATAGCTATAGTTTATTTCCGCTGTGTTATAAGTGCTGCACTCCGATAAGTGCTATTGTATACATAACTGTTATATTTCAAAGTTATGTTATCTATTATATGTTATTCGTTCCGCTGTGAGGTTCGTGTTACTTTGATGTTGTGTTCTTCTTCTTCTTCTATTCTAAGTGTGACAGCAGGGAATTTCGCTCGATCCGAATCAGTCGTTAAACCGATCTAGACTGTTCGAAACCCCTTATCGTTTGAGAACAGGACAAATCAGAACACAGACGGAAGAACATTTCATTGCTATTACAACAATTCCATCAGAATACAAGAATATACAGAGTACAAATGAATAAATTACATTCGACAAATATCAGAGATTACAATAAATTACATAACAACGGAAAATAATACAAAGCACAACTGAAGGTGATATACGGATACAGAGCTTTTCGGATATCGTTCCAGCTGTAAACCAGGATCCTGTGAATATAAATCTGCAAAACCAAAACTACTAGCTGCCCGTGCGGAAAATAGGGGCACCCAGAGTTTAGGTTAAAACAATAAACTCCAGGTCAGTCATGTGACTGGTGTGAGAACTAAAACAGTTATTTAAGGCTTTACTTTAAAAGAGAGTAATTCAAGGGACCACGCCGTATAACACGGAACGGGTTTCCTCCCAAGAATACTAGTGCATATCCATAAACAACGCAATGCTTTTTCGAAAAATGAAGCTATTATAAGACCCAGGTCCCATCACACAATGCAACGCAAGCCGGAGGATAGGGTTTTTCCTTATAACAGCCAAACATGCTTGGTACGTTTAAAACAAATCATTTGATACTATAATAAGTGTATAGTGTCAAAACAATTTCAATCATAAATATAAATCATAGGCAGCATGAATGTCCCATACCACTATGTCGCCATACTAGTTCTACAATTAAAACCGCAATACACGTATTGGAAATTGGATTTCCGTCATGAGTCGAGGCAAGGGGCAAGCTCCTCTCCGCTTTCGAGACACTCTAGAAAATGTCTCAGGACTACACACTCTGGGCAATCCTAGATGCTTCAGGGCCGGTCCTCACTTACGTTAGAGGATTGGCAATTCCTGAACACACGTTTCCCGGTCCTTACAGACCTAAAATTGAGGCGCCTCATCCAACAACCACATAGGTGTAAAGTATATAAATGTCAGGGCTGGTAAGTCACTGACACCACCAAAGCTAGAAAGAAACGTCGTGCTCTCCCTGTAGTCCGTATCCCGTTTTTAACTCATACCGAGGTGTGAGGCTCGCGAATTCACGTTATACACAAAGCTACGCCACAAAGGTCGTTCTTTGATCATCAACCAGAAGACTTTGCTTTTCAACAGAAGCCTTGATCCATGCAACTCAGTATGCCACACAGGCAATTCATGCCATGCGATTGATATCTATCGATATATAACCTCTAAGCTCGTACGTCTCAGAGAAGGGCGTTAAGCAAAAGAATAAATTCTCCGCCGCCAAACAGATATATATTTAACAGAAATCAATCAACACAGAATAAAATCCAATGTCAGACACACAATCCATTTACAAGTTCGTTCTGGGTCTGAACGAAACCGGAGGCACTTTCCTCGCATATCCATCGATCTCCAAGTACGTCTGGACGACCACCAACTATTTCCATCCTCTTGGGTGTACAGCCCAATCAGGATCGTCAGTAATTACCCAAACGATGTGGAGACTTCTGGTCTTCGACCACCGTCTTCATCTTCGACTTATCGTCGAATCGGTTATTCAGAATGGGTATAAACCCGGCCTTTCCGAACAACCCGCGTATATTAAAAACAAATGTTACACAAACTCAACATACGCCTCATTTCCAATTCTGAATATTCTGTTATTTAGATATTCACATCTTTTGGGAAAGGTTCCCATTAATTTTATCCAAGATAAATCCTTTAAAATTTATCCTTTAATCTTCCTTTGGATGTCATTTCAAACCAAATTATGGTTTTCCAAACTAGTCGAGATTAGCGAACCACAACGAAGTAATTATTTATTTTATTTCCCAATCCCAACCTATTCATCCCATGAAGCAAAACTGGTAATACTCCATATCTAATACTATGGTGTTATCGGTAAAATTAATTACCATTTCACGTTCAAATCTAATTAAAGATTTAACTATCGCTTTGGAGCAAAACTGGCGATACTCCATTCTCGCTCATTTCTAAATTTGATAATTTAGATTATAGATTCACATTTTAACCTAATTGCAGATTCGTTAAAACTCCTTTTACTGGGTTAAAGAACTAGTGTTATTTAAAACACAGTTCACGACAAACCCAAATCACATTCTATTTATTATCGGGTTAAAGAACTAGTGTTATTTAAAACACCGTTCACGATAAACCCATTTCAAATCCAATCCAATATATTAGAAATTCCGATTATTTAAAACCCCTTTTTAAATCTAATTTATTTATTTAAAAATAATTGGGTTTTAAATTTAGTTCAAAACTAGTTCATTTCGATAAAAATCCATTTTTATCTTTTCAAATATGGAGTTTTTCACCCCAATTTTTCCCAAATCATTTCTTATGATTTTACACAAATTATTTATATTTTTAATAATTTTATCAAGGCCCGTACAGTCAATTTCCATCAACGGCCATCGAACTACACTTACAGCGACCTTTTCCAAATTTGATTTGGATGTATCTCCAAATCCAACCGTTAGATTTCAAATTTCTAATATTCGTTAGAAAGCTCTTTTCGACACGAACCCAACGGTTCCGGGTTTAGGAGAATCCGACGGTCGGATCTCCCGTAATGTCCGTTTGAAATTAATGGTCGAAATTCACGAACTACCGCTGCGCGGCGCGTTCTATTCAGGCCATTATATTATATATATAGTATATATAATATATATTTCATCGATTTCTATTTAAATCGAATTATATAAATAGTTTTGAATTCGTTTCAAGAACATTTTCAACTTCCATTTCAATTCGAATCAAAATTAATTTTTTTTTTACTTATAAATTCGTTTTAAAATTCATTTCTATTCAATTCAAATTTCAATTCAATTTGAATTCATTTCAATTCATTTTCAATTCAATTCGAATTCGTTTTCAATTCAATTTGACTTCGTTTTCAATTCAATTCGAATTCGTTTCCAATTCAATTCGAATTCGTTTTCTATTCAAATCAAATTCATTTTCAATTCAAATCAAATTCATTTCGTTTTCTATTTAATTTCATTTAGTTTTCTATTTAATTTGAATTCAATTCGTTTTCTATTCAATTTGAATTCAATTCGTTTTCTATTCAATTTGAATTCAATTCGTTTTCTATTCAATTTGAATTCAATTCGTTTTCTATTCAATTCGAATTCAAATTCGTTATATATTCAATTCAAATTGGTTTTCTATTCAATTCATTTCAAAATCGTTTTCTATTCAATTCCTTTCGAAATCGTTTTATATTCTATTCATTTCGAAATTGTTTTATATTCAATTCATTTCGAAATCGCTTTATATTCAATTCATTTCGAAATCGCTTTATATTCAATTCATTTCGAAATCGTTTTATATTCAATTCATTTCGAAATCGTTTTATATTCAATTCATTTCGAAATCGCTTTATATTCAATTCATTTCGAAATCGTTTTATATTCAATTCATTTCGAAATCGTTTTATATTCAATTCATTTCGAAATCGTTTTATATTCAATTCATTTCGAAATCACTTTATATTCAATTCATTTCGAAATCACTTTATATTCAATTCATTTTGAAATCACTTTTCAATATTCATTTTAAAATGAATAAAATCGATATAAATATCGTTCACGTCAAAATGGCGTCAATCTAATCAACACGGCTTCATATATTTCTATTTTCAAATATTCTATTTCAAATATTTCCTATTATCAAAATATTTGTTATTATCAAAATATTTCGTTCAACACATGACTAATCTCAACGGATGAGTACTATCAACACATGAACCTTTATTTTATATTGATAAAGATGTAAATTTTATTATTAAAATATTTCGTTCAACACATGACTAATCTCAACGGATGAGTACAGTCAACACATGAACCTTTATTTTATAATATTCTTTATTTTCTAAATTGGAATGAGGCCCAATCAATCACCATATAATGTTAATTATATGGATTTTCATACATCACACGTATATAATAGCATTGAAAAATAATCAACCATCAACCAAAGTGCACTACACTGTATAAGCATCAAATATAGATATCTAACGCTTATAACAGCCTGTTAATCAATCGATCGACAAATTTAATCATTCAGGATGAGTGAACTTCAAATTTCATCCCAACACCCGTATGGGGCTTCAAACAATCAAACACAGATTTTAGTTGTGCAGTTGGGCGATGTGTAAATTTTATCGACCCAATCAATGTCCTTCAAATAGGTGTACATCAACAAACCGTCTGGTTTGTAAATGAATATTTTATTTTATTCACTATATTCATATTCACGTTAAAAAATATATTTTTTAACGATAAAACATTTTATTTCAACATATGAATTTCTATTCAGTTCATTTACACAATAAAAATGATATTTTTATTTTTGTAACATATTTTAGGAAATTTCGGCGGCATAACGGCACGATACTAGAAACGGGACAAGGCCTAGCCTTATCCCCGGTCTAGTGAAGGCCCACGCCATTCACACATCAATCAAAATCACCAAACAACCAAATTCAAATCAAATCATCTAACTAATCTATGCAACCAAACAAACAAGTCCATGGTCTGTGGACGATTGTGTCGGGTGCTACTAAGCAACGTCTGCATCCTAGTATATATATATATAACTAGAAAAGAAATTGAAGAGTGAGAAATTCTCACCGATAGCTATCCAACTTCACGACACTTCATTTATAGAAATCTTCATCGTTCTCGCCTTTTCGTCATCTTCATTGCCCGTACTCTCTACATATGTAAAAATCACATTTTCACTTCGCTATTCAATATATAAAAATTGAATTTTTACTTCGCTATTTAATATATAAAAATTGAATTTTTACTTCGCTATTCAATATATAAAAATTGAATTTTTACTTTGTTATTCAACATATAAAAATCGAATTTTTACTTTGCTATTCAACATATAAAAATCGAATTTTTACTTTGCTATTCAACATATAAAAATCGAATTTTTACTTTGCTATTCAACATATAAAAATCGAATTTTTACTTTGCTATTCAACATATAAAAATCGAATTTTTACTATCACGCTATATGGATAAAAATGCTATTTTTACACCGCTACTATATAGATAAAAATTCTATTTTTACATCGTTATTCTATATATAAAGATCTCGCCTTTTCAATTTCAAAAATATAATCTTTTACATTTTAAAATCTAATCTTTTGTATTTTTAAAAATCTCATCTTTTCTATTTTAAAAATCTAGTTTTTATAAACTATGATATATATAACAACTAGATCCTTACCCTATGTTATTTTATCTAAAAATGAATTTAAAAATAAATGCTTTTCAATTAAATTAAATTAAAACTTACCTTTTCCACTGTAAAAATCGGATCTTGCGCTGGAGAGAGACCCACTGAGGCGTTGAGAGGTGGGGGAAGGTTCTTCTACTGTCGGAGCGAGGAGGTCAGCGTCGTGGGGCGGGGGTTTTGGGGTCCGCGGTCGCCATTAGAAGGGGAGCGAGAGCGAGGAAGAGGGGGGTGCGGTTGGCACGGGTGAGGAGGGCGCCGGTGGTGGCGGTTGGAGCAGGCGAGGGGGGGCTGATGTGGTCAACTCGATCGAAAGGGGGGGTATCGCGTCGCGGCGCAAGGGGGGTCTTCGCACGGCGGTCGGCGCCGCTGGGGGGGGGGGGGGGGTTGGCGGCTGCGCGATTTCTTCTTCTTTCTTCTTCTTTTTTTATTCTGAGAAGATAAACGGGGGGGGGGCAGAGAGGATGTAGGAGAGAAAGGGGGTTTTTAATTTTTAATTTCTAAAAAGTTGACTTTTACATACGACCTCTAGAAATTGCAGAAAAGTATTTTCTAGCTTCGTATTGACAATACGGTCCTAATAAAACTAGTTTCGTCGAATTCCGAGACTGTTTGAAAAATGGCCATTTTCCAGTCGAATAAAATCAACTGAAATTGGTCAAACGCGTTTTCCTTTGCCATGCTCTCATATTGATTCGAAAAATTATGAAATTTGGAATCTAGCAATAATTTAACACTATGAATCCAACAAAAGTGGTTTCGTCGAAATCCGAGGTCGTTTGCAAAATTCCCATTTTTAAGGGCTTGAATTCCATAGGGACTATTCAGAATCTTCAACTGGACATATCTTTTGATCCCCGCTATGAAATTTCGATTTTTCGGATTCGTTGGAAAGATATTATCAAGTAGATCCTAATGTTTTTGGTTTCACTAAAATCCGGATTATTTTACACTCGGTACATTCAATTGAAGTTTGAAATCGAATTATCGAACTACCGCGCCATTTTCAATTCTATTTATAGTTATATATAAATATTTATATTCTAACGACGACGCGTATATAATATATACGTTTGAATTATATTCAAAATAAATTTCTCGTCGATATTATTTAAAATAATCTATTTTAAGTATTCAAAATTCGCTAAAATTGCCAAAATAAAAATTTTAAACTGGTTCAGAATTTCCGGGTTATTACACTAAGTTTCTGTCTTATCTATTCTCACCCTCTAATTTCTTTCATTAACTATTCGGTTATTTTTGATCCTTGTATGTTCGATATGTGTTGTATATCGGATAACCAAGATCGCATTTTTTCGGGGCGTTACAGTTGGTATCAGAGCTTAAGTTAAGAATTACCTTGGCTCTGTGGCGTGACTCGGTAGAGATAGGGTTAGTAATACCCTAGATTGAGTTGAGTGTATATATACGAGTGAACGTATTTTTTATTTGATATAAAATGATTTTATATTATGGAGATTCATTGGCTGAGTTGTTTATGAGTTCTGGTCGATCAGTTTGATCCACTGTATCGGTAGGAGTAAATAAATACTTGAATACGATGGACCGACACAGTATGGATATGTAATATATTATCATATATTAGATATATTGGTTGTAATTATAATCGAATGAGATTATAAAGTGAAATGGTTATATATAACCAATCAGAATCATATAAGTAAAGTATATGAAATAAGATGAATTAGATATGAATTTAAATCAGATTTGGAATTAAAATAAGGAAATTTTAAGTTCCTGGGAGATTTTGAGATGTTTTCAAAATGGATGTATTTAGTAAGGGTTTTGAAATGATATAGTATTGAAATCACTTGGGTCGCTGGAAAATAATTCCGATGATGACTGCGCAGTATCATCGGTGTGATTTTCGGGTTTCCAAGTGGTGGACTACTACCAAAGATTTTGATTTGTATTGTTTTGAGAAAACAAGTTGTTTAGAAAATTCAAAGGTTTTGAATTGGCAGTATGATTTCAAATTGATTTGAAATTTACCCAGGAATTTAAGTTCTAGAAATTAAAATTTAACTTGTGAAGTTAATTCGAATGGGATGGTAAAAGTAAATAATAAACCAGAATTTAACTTGAGATGATAGGTTAAGAAAAACTGAAGTGATTAGAGAATAATTAGGATTTGGATTTGAAATGATAAGTTGATAGTTTGGAATTTGAAACTCGAATTTGAAATTGAATTTGGCTTGAATAAACGAATGGTTGTGTTAAGAATAAATTGGTTGGAGTTGATTGGGATGGCATTTGTATATGCCGAGTTGATAACAGATGGTAGGGATATAATGATATGCCCAACAAAAAGGTACAAGTTTATATTTTATATGAGTTTGGAATTTATGAGCTGAATTGGCAAGCCGTTTGTCGATTTGATTTTCTTTTGGGTTGAAGAAGGCCCAGAGAGGCGAGTTGGAGTTTGAGCTATTGACCAGTACGAAGGAGGTGCTGGCGGAATTTTCCGAAAATTTAAAGTGTTAGAAAATTTTCAGAATTTTTGAAAATTTTAGTTGGTCGAATTGAATTAATAATTTAGTGATATTAATTGGTTCAGTTAAAATCAGAAATAAGGGGTAAACAAAACTTAGGAATTCCAATAGGTAGGGTCGTCCTATAACTTAGCAATTTCGAGGACGAAATTATTTTAAGGGGGGAAGAATGTAATGACCCGCATTTTCCAGGGGTATAATTAATTTATTTAATTGTTTAAAATAGTGATATAGGAAATTTAATCGTCGTTTAATTAAAAAAATAGTGAATATTTAATTAAATTAAATAATATATTTAATTCAGAAATAATCAAAAATATTGGGAATCACAATATTCTGTGAACGGGGTCGTCCCTTAGATTTAATTCAGCTTAGAGTTGAATTATATTGACGAATATATTCAATCGACGACAGTTTGAACGTATAATTATATTATAATTAAAATCGAGCTCGAAATGGCGCTGCAGTTCGCGATTTGGCGATTTGAACTTCAACTGAATGTACAAGATTCGTTTTAAACCGGATTTCTGTGAAACAAGAAACGTGTGGAGCTGGTGGAGTATATCTTTCTAGTGGAAGAGAAAAATCGGGATTTCGTCATGTAGATTTTGATGTACGTCCAAATCAAATTTCAGAAAAATCGCTGTAGAATTCCTTTATATTTTGCAACGCTTTATATATGTTATAAAAGAGATTTTTCAATATAAACTGAATATCGAGATAATCTGAATCTGAAATATCAAGCTGTAAATTCTGATATGATATTCTGGAGCTGGACGATATCATATGTGAAGATATACGATAATATAAATTGATTTATATTTAATTTAATTATATTTAAATATATTTATATATTTAAATAGGTCGACAAAACCAGTTTTGTTGGATCCGCAATGTCAAATTATTGTTAGATGTCATGTTTCGTGATTTTTAGAGTCAGTGTGTGACCGTAGGGATTTTTAGAGTGCAAAACAGTAAGTATTTCGACGGTTAAAAATACACTGTGTGAGCATACGGAGTCGGAATTCGACGAAACCAGTTTCGTTGGGACCGAAATGTCAAGCTCTAGCTACATATCCAGTTTGGTAATTTTTGGGTATCCCGTGTGATTACAGGAATTTTTAGAATGAATAAACAAATAAATAAAATAAATAAATATATAAACAAATATCAAAAAGTAATATATGGACCTAGACAACCCACGCAGCATTCATCCCAGCCATAAACCTTACCAACCCTCAACAATATAAACGCAGCCAAAAATCCCATTCTTCACGAAAGGGCAAAACGCAGCAGGAAAATCAAAAGAAATTCGAAATAAAATCCTAAAATCCCGAAGAGTATATGTTTGAGTTTCCCTTTGAAGTTTCCTTCACCCAGAACCAGTTTTGTATTGCTCGACGCAATATACAGGAACTCGAAAATAAGCAGTAGAATTAGGGTTGAGGTATCCTAGAAATTAAGTAATCGAGATGCAAAAGCAGTATGGTAATCGAATTCGTGATGAAATTCCGAGTATCCCCTGGGTTTTTGGTTCGATTTGGCACTCAAATGGTTCGGCATTTTGTTGAAGGCGTGGGTTTTAATGTCGAGGACGGAAACTGGATGAAAACGACGGGCGGTGCAATAAGGGGATGAGGAGAGAGAGGTCGGAAAGAGGAGAAGAGTGGTGGTTGTCTCAGTTGATTCGGTGGAAAGATGGTGGAGCGGTTAGTGGCTGAAGTCGTGGCAAAGGAAATTGAGATATTTGAAAAGGAAGAGTTATCGAATATTAGTTGATCGAAGTGAGATTTATCGAATAAGAGTTATTCGAAAAGAGATTATCGAATATAGTTTATTCGAAAGTGAGATTTTCAAATAGGAGATATTTGAAAAGGAGGAGTTATCGAATATTAGTTATTCGAAGAGAGATTATCGAATATCGTTTATTCGAGAAGGAGTAATCAAATATAGTATATTCGAAAGGAAGATGTTAATCGAATATAGGTTATTCGAAGAAGAGTTAATCAAATAGAGATTTCTCGAAGAGAGTTAATCGGCGAATTCGATTATATCGAATTCGGGAAAGTACTTATACTTTCCAGTGTTTAAATAGAGATTTATTTATTTATAAATAAATAAGTGTTAGGTTAATTATTCACTAATAAGAATAGAAGTTATAATTAAAGTTAGATAATTCGAAAGGAGGGATTATAACGTTATCGTTATAACCAATGTTTTAAATATAGAAGTGGATTAGTAAAATTGGATCCGAGAAAGGCGTAAAGAAGTTGTTAAGGATTAAAAGATGAACTTTGACCAATTCGAAGTTATAACGTTGTTCAGTTAAGGTCTGAGAGGTAATTATACCCCAACTTGAGTGACTTCCTTCTTAACTAAGAAATGGTAAGGTTTGATCGTAAAGGAGTTTTGGAAATGTTTTCCAAACGAGAATCAGAAATGTTTTCTGATAAAAGAAAATAAGAATTTAGAATATAGGGAAACAGGAGATAAGTAAATAAATGAACTAAAGAGATTAATGTTAAATGATGTTTGTTCGATATAATTTCCATCTGGAAATAATATCGTTGTTTGCACACTTGTTTTTCTTCGATAGTTAACTCACAGACTATCGAAGTTTTTGACCATTTTAACGTTGTTAATATGGAGAGACCGGTTGGATTATTATCCAAAGAACCACTTTGTATTGGCATAAGCATTGCGAATCATATATGCCAAAGATAATTGAAGACGGAGTAAAATGCAAGGACTATCCTGTCTACAGAATAGTGCCTTCGGTTTGTCCAGTCCCAGGACAACTTGTATGGACGAAGGTCTGACAGAGTATACCCAATAGATCGCGTAAGTTGATCTGTTCAGACGTATTCACGTTTGGTGGCGGAGGAATTCGTTTCTCTAAGCTGTATACACGTGTTATTTTTGGAAAAATCAATTTGTGATTTGGCGGGTATGACGATGTGACATTCTATTGAATGAGGATGACTTGTGTGGATGAATGTCTGACAGAGTATTTCCAGGAAGGTCACGTGCTTTGATTTCTTCAACCGTACCAAGAGTGGAAGCGGAGAAGGATTCTTCTTTAGCTAACACGTGATGTACTGTTGCAGACGTCAATTAGTGATTTTCGATGGATCTGACAATGTGATATTCGAAGTGAATCTGATGTGATGATAAAGCGTAGCTTCTAGCCTCATCAACCGGTAAATGACAGAAATCGGGCAGGCAGCATGGCTAAGTCGGTCGCACCGAAGTAGGGTGTATAATCACCTATCTAGAGAATATTCATTTGTTTCTTAAATCTATCAATGTTGTCCCATATATATATGGGAACGGTTGCTGATCCCAACCGTTGGTTATATACATTCGATACACTCAAGCGAAATGAGTGGTCGGTCATGTGTGGCTGAGTTACAAGATGTTCTTGTTGAACTCCAGTGTATCGTTCCTAGAGTACACTGATCGGAAGGTGGTTCCATACCTTGTCATAGTTGGAAATCCATTATCCAATACGTGCTTGCGATTTTGATTGTATACTATATATGTAGAACGTGAGATGAAAGCGTTTCTGCTAGTTGATATCTATTTGTACATAGACATTATTATAATATCAAAGGGTTTTGATATAAAGATATTTTGGATTCTCATAAGGGAAAAACCCGTTCCGTTCTGCGGCGTGGTCTTATGAGATATCGTTTACTTGTTCATATACCTGTTTAAACTGTTTTACTCACACCAGTCCCATGACTGACCCGGAGTTTACTTTGTTGTTTTCCCTAAACTCTTGGGTGCCTAAATTTGTACGAGCAGTCAAGTAGTCGGGATTTGCAAATATACTTGAAGAGCTGGAGCAGGAGGCTTCTGGATCATATAGTTATAGTTTATTTCCGCTGTGTTGTAAGTGCTGTACTCTGATAAGTGTTATTGTATACATAACTGTTATATTTCAAAGTTATGTTATCTTTTATATGTTATTCGTTCCGCTGTGAGGTTCGTGTTACACTGATGTTGTGCTCTTCTTCTTCTTTTATTCTAAGTTTCTATCTTATCTATTCTCACCCTCTAATTTCTTTCATTAACTATTCGGTTATTTTCGATCCTTGGATGTTCGATATGTGTTGTATATCGGATAACCAAGATCGCATTTTTCCGGGTCGTTACATGTGCAGTCGATTTCCATCAACGGCCATCGAACTGCACTTACAGCGACCTTTTCCAAATTTGATTTGGACATAATTCCAAATCCAACCGTTAGATTTCAAATTTCTAATATTCGTTAGAAAGCTCTTTTCGATACGAACCCAACGGTTCCGGTTTTAGGAGAATCCGACGGTCGGATCTCCCGCAATATCCGTTCGAAGTCAATGGATGAAATTCGCGAACAGCCGCGACGCGGCGCGTTCTATTCAGGCCATTATATTATATATATAATATATATAATATACTTCGTCGATTTCCTTTTAAAACGTATTTTATAAATCGTTTTAAATTCGTTTTCAAAACGATTTCAAATTCAAATCAAAATTGAATTTTTCCAATACAAATTCATTTTAAATTCATTTCAAATCGATTTCAATTCAAATTGATTTCTAATTCAATTTCAGTTCTAATTCAATTCAATTTCTATTTGAATTCATTTCTATTCAATTTCAATTCTAATTCAATTCAATTCGAATTCAATTCGAATTCATTTATATTCAATTTAAATTCGAATTCATTTCTATTCAATTTCAATTCTAATTCTAATTCAATTAAATTTCAATTCGAATTCATTTATATTCAATTTAAATTCGAATTCATTTCTATTCAATTTCAATTCTAATTCAATTTCAGTTCTAATTCAGTTCAATTCAATTCAATTTCAATTTGAATTCATTTCTATTCAATTTCAATTCTAATTCAATTCAATTCAATTTCAATTCGAATTCATTTATATTCATTTTAAATTCGAATTCATTTCTATTCAATTTCAATTCTAATTCAATTCAATTCAATTCAATTTCAATTCGAATTCATTTCTATTCAATTTCAATTCTAATTCAATTCAATTCAATTTCAATTCGAATTCATTTATATTCAATTTAAATTCGAATTCATTTCTATTCAATTTCAATTCGAATTTGTTTATATTCAATTTCAATTCGAATTTATTTATATTCAATTTCAATTCGAATTTATTTATATTCAATTCTTTTCAAAATATCAGATTTTGAAATCACTTTCGATATTCATTATAAAATGAATAAAATCGATATAAATATCGTTTACATCAAAATGGCGTCAATCTTATCAATACGGCTTCATATATTCTTATTTTCAAATATTCTATTTCAAATATTTCTTTTTCAAATATTTCTATTTTAAAACTGGAATGAGGCCCAATCAATTACCATATAATGTTAATTATATGGATTTTCTACAACACATGTATATATCAACAACGATGAATAATCAACCATCATCCAAAGTGCATTCTACATTGTATAAGCATCAAATATAAATATTCAACGCTTATAACAGCCTGTCAATCAATCGATAGAAATACAACTAAACAATCGGGATTAGTGTACGTCAAATATCATCCCAATACCCATGTGGGGTTTCAAGAAATCAAACACAGATTTTTATTTGTGCAGCTAGGCGTTGTGTAAAATTTATCGTGCCAATCAATGTCCTTCATATAGGTGTACATAAACAAACCGTCCGGTTTGTAAATGAATATTTATTTATTCACGTTCACGTTAAAAATTATATTTTTAACGATCAAACAATTTTATTCAACCTATGAATGTTCTATTCGGTTCATTTATTAAATAAAATGTTATCTTTATTTTTCTAGCTTATTTTTAGAAAATTTCGGCGGCATAACGGCACGATACTAGAAACGGGACAAGGCCTAGCCTTATCCTCGGTCTAGTGAAGGCCCACGCCATTCACACATCAATCAAATCAATTTCATTTCACCAAACAATTCAATTCAAACCAAATAATCTAACCAACTACACAACCAAACAATTAAACAAACAAGCCATCCATGGTCTGTGGATGACGGGTGTCGGATGCTGCTAAGCACCGTCTGCATCCTAGTATATATTTATAACTAGAAAAATTAAATTGAAAGGTGAGAAGTTCTCACAGAATTGCTAATCCAACGCCACGACTCTTCTTAGGTAGAAATCTTCGTCGTTCTTGCCTCTTGTCACTTTCGCTGTCCGTAGCCACTATATATATAAAAATCACATTTTCACTTCGCTATTCAATATATAAAAATCGAATTTTTACTATGCTATTCAATATATAAAAATCGAATTTTTACTTTGCTATTCAATATATAAAAATCGAATTTTTACTTTGCTATTCAATATATAAAAATCGAATTTTTACTATGCTATTCAATATATAAAAATCGAATTTTTACTTTACTATTCAATATAGAAAAATCGAATTTTTACTTTGCTATTCAATATATAAAAATCGAATTTTTACTTTGCTATTCAATATATAAAAATCGAATTTTTACTTTGCTATTCAATATATAAAAATCGAATTTTTACTTTGCTATTCAATATATAAAAATCGAATTTTTACTTCGCTATTCAATATATAAAAATCGAATTTTTACTATGCTCTTCAATATATAAAAATCGAATTTTTACTTTGCTATTCAATATATAAAAATCGAATTTTTACTATGCTATTCAATATATAAAAATCGAATTTTTACTATGCTATTCAATATATAAAAATCGAATTTTTACTATGCTATTCAATATATAAAAATCGAATTTTTACTATGCTATTCAATATATAAAAATCGAATTTTTACTTTGCTATTCAATATATAAAAATCGAATTTTTACTATGCAATTCAATATATAAAAATCGAATTTTTACTTTGCTATTCAATATATAAAAATCGAATTTTTACTTCGCTATTCAATATAGAAAAATCGAATTTTTACTTTGCTATTCAATATATAAAAATCGAATTTTTACTATGCTATTCAATATATAAAAATCGAATTTTTACTTTGCTATTCAATATATAAAAATCGAATTTTTACTTTGCTATTCAATATATAAAAATCGAATTTTTACTTTGCTATTCAATATATAAAAATCGAATTTTTACTTTGCTATTCAATATATAAAAATCGAATTTTTAGTTTGCTATTCAATATAGAAAAATCGAAATTTTACTTTGCTATTCAATATATAAAAATCGAATTTTTACTTTGCTATTCATTATATAAAAATCGAATTTTTACTTTGCTATTCAATATAGAAAAATCGGTTCTTTATGGCTTCGACTTCATATTTCCCCTACGATAAAACTAAGCTTTTCTATTCTAAAAATAATAATACTGCCATTTATATATATATTTACTGATTTTAAAACTTCAAAACTAATTACATAGAAAATGAATGAATAAATAAAATTGAAAATGGGCTTACTGTTTTTCTCATTCGAAGAAGGTGGGTTTTCAGTCGAAGAAGAAGGGGGGTCTTGGCGTCGGCGTCGCGTCGTCGGAGGGGGTGCTCGCGGTCGGGGGGGAGGTGCTGGCGGAGTGCGGCACTGGTAGAGGGTTGGACTGGGTTGCGGTGGGGTTCGATATGGTGAAATTGGGGAGGCTCGAACGTCGATTTTGTGGGGGAGAAGAGGAGGAGACTGGTGCGAGGGGGGAAAGAGGAGAGGAGGTAGAGGCACGTGTCGGGGGAGGTCGGCGGCGAAGTCGGGGAGGGTGGCGACTGGTTTTTCTACGATGGGAGGTTTTTTTTTTCTTTGATTATGAAACTGAACGGGGGGGGGGGAGGGGAGGCAGGGAGGATGTAGGAGAGAAAGGGGGATTTTTTTTTAATTCTAAAAAGGTACTTTTATATACGACCTCTAAACGAGGCCTATCGCCTGTCGTCCATAGCATTTCACCCCCATTCCGAACACAATGGGATATGTACCATAAGCTGATTCGACTGTTTCGATCAGTTTTCGCCAAAATCAACATATAACTCTATATATTGAATTTGAACGCGCATTTCAATTTACCGGGGTCACATACTAACTCGAAAAACTCCAGAAAAATATTTTCTAGCTTCGTATTGACGATACGGTCCTAACAAAACTAGTTTCATCGAATTCTGAGACCGTTTGAAAAATGGCCATTTTCCAGTCGATTAAAATCAACTGAAACTGGTCAAACGTGTTTTCCTTTGCCACGCTCACATATTGATTCGAAAAATTATGAAATTTGAAACCTAGCAATAATTTGACATCACGGACCCAACAAAAGTGGTTTCGTCGAAATCCGAGGTCGTTTGCAAAATGTCCATTTTTAAGGGCCTGAATTCCATAGCGACTATTCAGAATTTTCAACTGGACATATCTTTTGATTCCCGCTATGAAATTTCAATTTTTCGGATTCGTTGGAAAGATATTCTCATTTAGATCCCATTATTTTTGGTTTCACTAAAATCCGGATTATTCTGCACCCGGTATATTCAATTGAAGTTTGAAATCGAATTATCGAACTACCACGCCATTTTCAATTCCTTTTATAAATATAAATAAATATTTATATTCTATCGTCGATCTATATAACTATATACGATTGAATTTTATTCAAAATAAATTTCTCGTCGTTTTTATTTAAAATAATTCATTTTAAATAGTCAAAATTCGCTAAAATTGCCAAATAAAAATTTTAAACTGGCCCAGATTTTCGGGTTGTTACAATCTCCCCCACTTAAAACTTTTCGTCCCCGAAAAGGAACAAAGTCGAAAGTGGTTTGATCAATCAACTCTACGTTCGATCTGGCTTCCATTCTCCAACTTTTCAGTTTCTGTTAATTTTCAAATTCTTCAAAAATTTGGCTAACACCCGGAATTTTCGAAATTTTTTGCCATAACCTCCCCTGCACCGGGAGCCACGGGAAAATCCCGAAATTGCCATATAGGCCTTCTGATCTCAAAAAGAAAAAGAAAAAGCCAAGCAGCTAGCCAATAGGCTCATAAAATCATCATCACCCAAACAAAACAGTAAATTATAGTAAACATGTACCTATTTGTCGGGCAAACAAATTTTATTCTCTGCTCTAGCCTCCTTGCTATGACCTGTTCAATGTAAGTACAAGTATATGCAAGCAAATGCGACTAATTTTCAATAAAATTCAATATTTAATTCAGTTAGGCATAATGGTTCAAAATTATCAAACAATTAAACAAACAACACAAACATCAATCAATTAGTGAATTATCATTTGAAATTCATAACTTTGATATATAGCCAAAAATCTCATTTTTGATGCCAAATCACAACAATAAGCCCTATCTAATTTTGGTTCTCACACTAGTCAATAGGAAATATATAGAAATCTCACTTTCGTCACTCGAATATAAACACTGATGATGAGGCCTCAACATCAGAATTATCTCCGGGCGACTAGAGTGTGATTCTATATCTATCCAATATATTAAAATTTCGAACACACGTTTGTAAGACGTATATGCGAAATCTCTATATACTGGACTGTCCTAATCAATACAAATAAATAATCAAATACGAATAATTGATTTAAATTTTCAAAACAAAATTTGTTTTCATTTTAAAAATATACTCTTCACACTCGTTCTAGGATACTACTGATCCTATCTCTAACGAGTCATTCCCATTGGATATTACTAATCCAATATCTGATGAATTCTTTCATATGGTTCTAAGGTGCCTTGTTCTCTGAGCTTGGTAAACCAAAGCTCTGATACTAAATGTGAAAAAAAGGAATTTCGCTCGATCCGAACCAGTCGCTAAACTGATCTAGACCATTCGAAACGCCTGATTGTTTTGAGAACACGATAGAATAGAACGCAGACGGAAGGACATTTCATTGTATATTACAACAATACAACAGATTGCAAGAATATACAAGGTATAAATGAATATTACACAGGAATATCAGAGATTTAAATTACATTTAAATACATCGCAGCGGAAAATAATACAATACACAACTGAAGGAGATATACGGATACAAAGCTTTCCGGATATCGTTCCAGCTGTAAACCAGGATCCTGTGAATATAAATCTGCAAAACCAAAACTACTAGCTGCCCATGTCGAAAATAGGGGCACCCAGAGTTTAGGTTAAAACAATAAACTCCAGGTCAGTCATGTGACTGGTGTGAGAACTAAAACAGTTAATCTTTATTTTAAAGTTAGGTAAATCAAGGGACCACGCCGTATAACACGGAACGGGTTTCCTCCCAAGAATACTAGTGCATAAAAACAACAGCGCAATGCTAAATAAAGAAAAATGAAGCTATTATAAGACCCAGGTCCTATCACACAATGCAACGCAAGCCGGGGGATAGGGTTTTTACCTTATAATAGCCAAGAATGCTTGATACGTTTAAAAGAGATCATTTGATACTATTAAAAGTGTATAGTGTATAAAACAACTTCAAATCATAAGTATCAATCATAGGCGGCATGAATGCCTCATACCACTATGTCGCCATATATAGGTTATACAATCAAAATCGCAAAGTCACGTATTTGGAAATTGGGTTTCCATCTATGAACCGAGGCAAAAGATAGTCCTCAACCGATTCGAGACTCTCTAGCCCGAGCCTCAGGTCAGAGCTCGAGTGACCTTGGAGCGACAGGGCCGGTCCACCGATGTGGGTTAAACTTAAATCCTGAACACTGCGTTTCCCCGCCCTTTGGGGCGTAAATCTGGTCCGTCTGCCGACCAGAATGCATCGGCCGAAACCGATATAACCGAGGCGCCTCGCAACAGCAACAACCACACAGGTGAAAAGTATATAAATGTCAGGGCTGGTAGGTCACTGACACCACCCTAGCTAGAAAGAAACGCATGCCCTCCCTGAGGTCCTTCTCCCGTTTTTGGTTCACAACCGGGGTGTGAGGCTCGCGAATTCTCGTTACACAAAGCTATGCCACACAGGCGGTGCTTTGATCATCAACCACAAGACTTTGCTTTTCAACAGAAACCTTGATCATTTGCATCTTAGCATGCCACACAGGCAATTCACTCTATGCGTTTGATATCCATCAGTATATAACCCCTGAGCTCGTACATCTCAGAGAAGGGCGTTAAGCAAGAGAATAAATTCTCCGCCGCCAAACAGATATATATTTAATAGAAATCAATCACATAGACTAAAATCCAATGTCAGACACACAGTCCAGTTACAAGTCCGTTCTGGGTCTGAACGAAACCGGAGGCACCTAGTACCCCGCATATCCATCGACCTCCAAGTACGTCTGGACAATCACCAACTGTTTCCATCTTCTTGGGTGTACATCCCAATCAAGATCATCAGTAATCACCCAAACGACGTGAAGACCTCCGGTCTTCGACCACCGTCTTCATCTTCGACTTATCGTCGTACCAGTTATTCAGGATGGGATAAACCTGCTCTTCCCGAATAACTCGCGTATATTTTATATAAGTGTTACACAAACACAACATACGCCTCATTCCAATCCATCAGTCACTAACCGTAAATTAATCAAGAGAATAATTCCCCAAATATTAACCCCGAAGGCCGAAACCAACATCAGATCAATATCCAGAAAACCATTCTGCTTGGCTAACCGACAGTTAGTTTCTAAATTTCACATTCAAAGGGAGAGGTTCCCATTAATTTTATCAAAGATAAATTCCTTGAATTTATTCTTTACTCTTCTTTTGAATTTTGATTCAACTAGTCGGGATTAATGAACCTTACCAAAGTAATCATTTGTTTTAATTTCCCAATCCCAACCTATTCATCCCATGAAGTAAAACTGGTTATACTTCATATCTAACACCACGGTGTTATCGGTAAATTCAATTACCATTTCACGTTCAAATCTAATTAAAGATTTAACTAACGCCTGGAGCAAAACTGGTGATACTCCATCCTCGATCATTTCAATCTAATTAAAGATTCATTAAAACTCCACTTAGTTTTAATCTTTAACGGGGTTAAAGAATCAGTGTCACTTTAAAAACACTGTTCACGATAAACCCAAAAATCAATATCAATTCAATTAAATATTATTTAATTGGTACACTTCATTAAATCCAAATAAAAAGATTTAATCTTTTCTCAACTGGTTTCAAGAACAGTGTTAATGAAGACACCATTCACGACAAACCCAAATCACATTTGATATTAAACACAAGGCTCTGAATAGAAAATATACCGGCTTATATTCAATATCAAATTCTACGACTAACAAATATCGTATTGGAAATAACGATATATATATCTTTCAAATTCCTATAACAATATCTGTATCATCACGAAATCCAACATCGAAATAATCCAAAGACAATTTCGATTCAAATCCATTCCAATGCAATCATTGGAAATTATGGTTATTTTCAAAACCATTTCAAATTCAATTTATTTATTTTAAAAATAAATAGAATTATAATTCTAGTTCAAAACTAGTTCATTTCGATAAAAATTTATTTTTATCTTTTCAAATATGGAGTTTTTCATCCCAATTCTTTCTAAATCATTTTTTATGATTTTACACAAATTATTACTATTTTTAATAATTTTATCAAGGCCTGTACAGTCGATTTCCATCAACGGCCATCGAACTGCACTTACAGCGACCTTTTCCAAATTTGATTTGGACATAATTCCAAATCCAACCGTTAGATTTCAAATTTTTAATATTCTTAGAAATCTCTTTTCGATACGAACCCAACGGTTCCGGTTTTAGGAGAATCCGACGGTCGGATCTCCCGCAGTATCCGTTCGAAGTCAATGGTCGAAATTCGCGAACTGCCGCGGTGCGGCGCGTTCTATTCAGGCCATTATATTATATATATAATATATATAATATATACTTCGTCGATTTCCTTTTAAAACGTATTTTATAAATCGTTTTAAATTAGTTTTCAAAACGATTTCAACTTCATTTTCAAATTCAAATCAAAATTGAAATTTTCCAATACAAATTCGTTTTAAATTCATTTCAAATCGATTTCAATTCAAATTGATTTCTAATTCAATTTCAGTTCTAATTCAATTCAATTCAATTTTAATTTGAATTCATTTCTATTCAATTTCAATTTGAATTCATTTCTATTCAATTTCAATTCTAATTCAATTCAATTCAATTTCAATTCGAATTCATTTATATTCAATTTAAATTCGACTTCATTTCTATTCAATTTCAATTCTAATTCAATTCAATTCAATTTCAATTCGAATTCATTTATATTCAATTTAAATTCGAATTCATTTCTATTCAATTTTAATTCTAATTCAATTTCAGTTCTAATTCAATTCAATTCAATTCAATTTCAATTTGAATTCATTTCTATTCAATTTCAATTCTAATTCAATTCAATTCAATTTCAATTCGAATTCATTTATATTCAATTTAAATTCAAATTCATTTCTATTCAATTTCAATTCTAATTCAATTCAATTCAATTTCAATTCGAATTCATTTCTATTCAATTTCAATTCTAATTCAATTCAATTTCAATTCGAATTCTTTTATATTCAATTTAAATTCGAATTCATTTCTATTCAATTTCAATTCGAATTCGTTTATATTCAATTTGTATTCGAATTTATTTATATTCAATTTCAATTCGAATTTATTTATATTCAATTCTTTTCAAAATATCAGATTTTGAAATCACTTTCGATATTCATTATAAAATGAATAAAATCGATATAAATATCGTGCACGTCAAAATGGCATCAATCTAATCAATACGGCTTCATATATTCTTATTTTCAAATATTCTCTTTCAAATATTTCTTTTTCAAATATTTCTATTTTAAAACTGGAATGAGGCCCAATCAATTACCATATAATGTTAATTATATGGATTTTCTACAACACATGTATATATCAACAACGATGAATAATCAACCATCATCCAAAGTGCATTCTACACTGTATAAGCATCAAATATAAATATTCAACGCTTATAACAGCCTGTCAATCAATCGATAGACATACAACTAAACAATCGGGATTAGTGTACGTCAAATATCATCCCAATACCCGTGTGGGGTTTCAAGCAATCAAACACAGATTTTTATTTGTGCAGTTGGGCAATGTGTAAAATTTATCGTCCCAATCAATGTCCTTCAAATATGTGTACATAAACAAACCGTCTGGTTTGTAAATGAATATTTATTTATTCACGTTCACGTTAAAAATTATATTTTTAACGATCAAACAATTTTATTCAACCTATGAATATTCTATTCGGTTCATTTATTAAATAAAATATTATCTTTATTTTTCTAACTTATTTTTAGAAAATTTCGGCGGCATAACGGCACGATACTAGAAACGGGATAAGGCCTAGCCTTATCCTCGGTATAGTGAAGGCCCACACCATTCACACATCAATCAAATCAATTTCATTTCACCAAACAATTCAATTCAAACCAAATAATCTAACCAACTACACAACCAAACAATTAAACAAATAAGCCATCCATGGTCTGTGGATGTCGGGTGTCGGGTGCTGCTAAGCACCGTCTGCATCCTAGTATATATTTATAACTAGAAAAATTAAATTGAAAGGTGAGAAGTTCTCACAGAATTGCTAATCCAACGCCACGACTCTTCTTAGGTAGAAATCTTCGTCGTTCTTGCCTCTTGTCACTTTCGTTGTCCGTAGCCACTATATATATAAAAATCACATTTTCACTTCGCTATTCAATATATAAAAATCGAATTTTTACTATGCTATTCAATATATAAAAATCGAATTTTTACTTTGCTATTCAATATATAAAAATCGAATTTTTACTTTGCTATTCAATATATAAAAATCGAATTTTTACTATGCTATTCAATATATAAAAATCGAATTTTTACTTTGCTATTCAATATAGAAAAATCAAATTTTTACTTTGCTATTCAATATATAAAAATCGAATTTTTACTTTGCTATTCAATATATAAAAATCGAATTTTTAATTCGCTATTCAATATATAAAAATCGAATTTTTACTATGCTATTCAATATATAAAAATCGAATTTTTACTTTGCTATTCAATATATAAAAATCGAATTTTTACTATGCTATTCAATATATAAAAATCGAATTTTTACTATGCTATTCAATATATAAAAATCGAATTTTTACTATGCTATTCAATATATAAAAATCGAATTTTTACTATGCTATTCAATATATAAAAATCGAATTTTTACTTTTCTATTCAATATATAAAAATCGAATTTTTACTATGCTATTCAATATATAAAAATCGAATTTTTACTTTGCTATTCAATATATAAAAATTGAATTTTTTACTTCGCTATTCAATATAGAATATATAAAAATCGAATTTTTGCTATGCTATTCAATATATAAAAATCGA
Source organism: Allium sativum (assembly GCA_030737875.1). Lineage (NCBI taxonomy): Eukaryota > Viridiplantae > Streptophyta > Magnoliopsida > Asparagales > Amaryllidaceae > Allium > Allium sativum. The sequence goes on along the minus strand of CM060915.1, from coordinate 576,866,617 downwards.
ATTTTTACTTTGCTATTCAATATATAAAAATCGAATTTTTACTATGTTATTCAATATATAAAAATCGAATTTTTACTTTGCTATTCAATATATAAAAATTGAATTTTTACTTTGCTATTCAATATATAAAAATCGAATTTTTACTTTGTTATTCAATATAGAAAAATCGAATTTTTACTTTGCTATTCAATGTATAAAAATCGAATTTTTACTTTGCTATTCAATATATAAAAATCGAATTTTTACTTTGCTATTCAATATAGAAAAATCGGTTCTTTATGGCTTCGACTTCATATTTCCCCTACGATAAAACTAAGCTTTTCTATTCTAAAAATAATAATACTGCCATTTATATATATTTACTGATTTTAAAACTTCAAAACTAATTACGTAAAAAATGAATGAATAAATAAAATTGAAAATGGGCTTACTGTTTTTCTCATTCGAAGAAGGCGGGTTTTCAGTCGAAGAAGAAGGGGGAAGGGGGGTCTTGGCGTCGGCGTCGCGTCGTCGGAGGGGGTGCTCGCGGTCGGGGGGAGGTGCTGGCGGAGTGCGGCACTGGTGGAGGGTCAGACTGGGTTGCGGTGGGGTTCGATGTGGTGAAATTGGGGAGGCTCGAACGTCGATTTGGTGGGGGAGAAGAGGAGGAGACTGGCGCGAGGGGGGGGGGGGGAAAGAGGAGAGGAGGTAGAGGCACGTGTCGGGGGAGGTCGGCGGCGAAGTCAAGGAGGGTGGCGGCGGGTTTTTCTGCGATGGTAGGTTTTTTTTTTCTTTGATTATGAAACTGAACGGGGGGGGGGGGCAGGGAGGATGTAGGAGAGAAAGGGGGAATTTTTTTTTAATTCTAAAAGGTACTTTTATATACGACCTCTAAACGAGGCCCACCGCCTATTGTCCATAGTGTTTCACCCCCATTCCGAACATAATGGGATATGTACCATAAGCTGATTCGACTGGTTCGATCAGTTTTCATCAAAATCAACATATAACTCTACATATTGAATTTGAACGCGCATTTCAATTTACCGGGGTCACGTACTAACTCGAAAAATTCCAGAAAAATATTTTCTAGCTTCGTATTGACGATACGGTCCTAACAAAACTAGTTTCGTCGAATTCTGAGACCATTTGAAAAATGGCCATTTTCCAGTCGATTAAAATCAACTGAAATTGGTCAAACGCGTTTTCCTTTGCTACGCTCACATATTGATTCGAAAAATTATGAAATTTGAAACCTAGCAATAATTTGACATCACGGACCCAACAAAAGTGGTTTCGTCGAAATCCGAGGTCGTTTGCAAAATGTCCATTTTTAAGGGCCTGAATTCCATAACGACTATTCAGAATTTTCAACTGGACATATCTTTTGATTCAAGCTATGAAATTTCAATTTTTCGGATTCGTTGGAAAGATATTCTCAATTAGATCCCATTATTTTTTGTTTCACTAAAATCCGGATTATTCTGCACCCGGTATGTTCAATTGAAGTTTGAAATCGAATTATCGAACTACCGCGCCATTTTCAATTCCTTTTATAAATATAAATAAATATTTATATTCTATCATCGATCTATATAACTATATACGATTGAATTTTATTCAAAATAAATTTCTCGTTGTTTTTATTTAAAATAATTCATTTTAAATAGTCAAAATTCGCTAAAATTGCCAAAATAAAAATTTTGAACTGGCCCAGATTTTCGGGTTGTTACATAAATTTCCCTTTTTATAATTCAAACCCCCTTTTATATTCAAAAATATTTTACGGTATTAAAATACCAAATTTCTAGGGTCAGGGAATTCAACGCAACATAATTTATCACAGTAAACAATAATATAAATGTTGAGGAACCCAGTTGGGTCCCTCCAACCTGTTTCCCTGCATCCACAGAAGTTAATCAACATCAATAATATTATTTCACATCAATATGAAATATCATAACTAATCATCGATCAACGATGTAATCATATCAATCAATTTTATCAACCATTTCAACCAAACAACCATTTCACAGTATAAAATAAATTTAAAATTCGTTTATATAAAAATATAAACGAAGCAAAGTTAGTGAGGTTACTCACCGTGGTTCACAGTTGAAAATTCTGCTTTTGTTTCGTCTAAAATGAACGGATGTGTAATTTTTCTACGAATTTCCAGTAGTTCGGTTCTCAACAAAAATAATTCCACGATGTGGATTTCATCATTACGAATCCATCGTAGCTTGTTCTGTACACGTATGAAATAAGATATGATGGTTAAAATTTCTAATTCGAACTAAATTAAAAATAACTTCTCTAATTACTTGAATTGATGGCAACTTAATATTGGAAACATTGGTGCTCGATTTCCCTTTTGATTTACTTTCGCTTAGATTGGTTATTAGTTTCTGGTCCATGAGGTGGATTTTATTTGTGTTTAAATGGAGAAATGTTTGATCATTCTACTTAAATTAAAATAACTTAACTTATTAATTATATTCTAAAAAACTAGTTACCGTGCTTAACATGAATGATCTGTCCTCAGGCCAGTCGAACAACTCCTGCTGTTATTTAATTCCACTACACAACATTTAAACCCATCTTCACCGCAACGCAACCTTCGCTCTTCCCTTGCTCTCCACGCTCCTCCCAACCGAACTGTCAAAGTGAACCATTCCGTCACCAAAAATTCAAAGTTTTGAAATCTTTTATATAATCATTTCCTGATCACGGTTACGGCTAAAGCACCCTTCTTCTCAGTGAAATAAAACTACCTTCCTCATGAAAAATTTGGTACAACACCTTATTTCCCTTAACACCATCACGTGGAACCAGACAAAGATGCACCTTAATCCCATCTTTAACAGTTAGATTTTTTTTTGAAGTTTTGCTTTCTCCTTTTCTTCCCTTTTCTTTCGGTAATACGAAAAGAAAACTCCGTGCTCCCATGTTCTTTTTTACCCATTTTTGTTACTTTGAACCTCTCCCCATGCCAACCCCTTCCACGTTCTCACCAGTTTTGCCCAACGCAAAACCCACCCAACGCCACTATTTCCAACTCCTCGCACAGCCAAACATTCACCAACAATCCCTCCTTTAACCATCTACTGTAGTATACCATGAAACTTCCCCCAACATCACCGACAATCACTTGTTCGCACTCAAACCTTTTCCAGAACAAATCCACGATCTCCCCTTCACAGAAAACAATTCTTCTAAAACTCTTCTTCCCAAACTAGTTAATACTCTCCTCTTCCCATCACTAATTCATCAATACAACTCAAAAGACCTCTCCTTGCATTCTAAGCCTACCCGAAACCACCGTGACAACCCCCCTTGACACTGCGAACTCCCTCTGTGGTTGACTCAAACATCGGCCAACGACAGCCCTAGGCGCTGCTAGGACACAAATCATGCTCTGTAGGGAGCGAGTGAACCTGAAATCGATCTCCTGATGTTGAAGCTCTCGATTTGATGAAGTCAACGAACTAAACTCGTTTAAATTTCACTTGGTTTTTGATTTTAGAATTTTCGGTTTGCCTTCGTTTTTCTGAAATGGATTAGGAGTGGTACTGTTTATAAAGGGGGAACGACTTGCGATGCATGGTTTGAGAACTTGGCGGTCACGGTGTTGAAATGGTTTACGAGGCACGGAACTGAATTACTTGGACAACACGGTCTTGAAAGTTTGGTACCCATGGTGAATGAACAGCTTGGGAAACAAGTTGTTGGAAGCTTACACAGGAAGAGTATTTATTTACAATATTCAATTGTAAACACTTCCAGTGAAAGGTATTCCATACAACCAACATATTTGTTTGATTTTGCTATGATCATATACATTATTGCTTATGATAGTATATATAATTATACTACATGGTTGCTAATTAAATATAGAGGTATGAAATGTGATAGCGTATGTGAGAAAACATATATAAGTTAGATTTTGGGTACCGTGCCGCGTGAATTTTCGTTCGTTTATGGATTGCTATCGACAGAAACAAAATTACGGTCGTGTCCAGCGAGGTACCACGATCCCAAAAATATAATAATATCGGTAGTTTAACTTATATTTTGAAACCCCAAAATATTGATATAGGGTGCAAAATACTCCAAATAAAAAGTTGCGTATTTAATTAATTAAAAATTACAGTAAAATTCTAAAAATTAAATTATAACTATGCCTCAAAAGAACCTTGTCCAAATTCGAATCCGATATTTAAATATATTTAACCGTTATGACTTATATACGATTTCACAGCGACTTTCTAAAAATTTGATTTGGACCTAACTTTTTATTCCCGCTATGAAATCTGAATTTTTTCACATTCGTTGGAAAGATATTTTCAAACAGATTCAAATATTTCTTGTTTCGCTAAAATCCGATTTATTTTGAATCCTGTACATTCATTTGAAATCGAATTTTCAAACTACCGCGCCATTTTGAACTTGTTTTAATTATATTATAAATTATACGTTTAAATATCGTTTTATTAAATAAATTCCTATATATAATTCAAATAAAATATTTAAAACAAATTTAAATATTCAAAATTCAACGGCCAAAAATCTGGGTCGTTACATTCCTTCCCCCTTAAAATAATTTCGTCCTCGAAGTTGCTAAGGTAGGAAAAGATGCTACATGCCCTATTAACTATGTCCAAAAATCCTTTTTGTTTCTATTTCAATCGAACGAATTTTTTCCAATTAAAATATTAATTTATTTCTTGTTATCGAAATTTGCAAAAATTTTGAAAATTTTCTAACACCTTAAATTCCGCAAAATTTCGGCAGTATCTTTTTTGCACGACTCAAACGGTATAACCACAACTCGCCTTTCTAGGCCTTCTCCAATCCAAAAGAAAATCAAAAAGCCAAGCGGCTTGCCCCATAGGCTCATAAAATCATCAAACCCAAGTAATATTGTAAACATGTACCTTTTTGTCGGCATAAATTCTCTCTCATGCATTCGCTTGCATTCAATATCTGCTCTGCATACACATATCCATTTCCAGTTGGTTTTAAATCAATCCAACTTCCGGTTTTTAATTCTCTAATCAACTTCAGATTAGTTCACTACTATTCACTAACCAAACTGAGTTTTGTTTCCAAAAATCAACCCTCTTATTCTGCTTGAGTTCAATTCCATTTAATTCCAAACAATGGCATCCAATATATATTCAACTTGTTTATACCTAGGTCGAATTCATATTAATATTTCGAATCTCAACATTTCTCTTTATTTAATTTCATTCTGAATTATTTCTAATCCAATCCAAATTTATTTAACTTAAGTTAAATTCCGATTCATTTGATACATTTTGACCATTTTCAATCTATTCAACTTTTACAAGTTGAATAATTTCAGAATTCAAATTCCCGGGTTTTATTTCAAATCAGTTTGAAATCGTATATATTTATACACAGATTTATAATCAACTCAATTCAAAACATTTGAATTTCTAAATCATCATGTCCTTTTCAAACAATTTTTCCATTCCCAAATTACTATGGTAGCAATCCATCACTCGGAAACTCGAAAATGAATACTGATAATGTCGCGACCCATTATCAGTACTATTTTCTCGTCACTGAAGTGATTTCAGTGCTTAATCCCTTTAAAAATCCATTTAAACCATTCTAATTCAAAAATACTTTAAAGTAATGTTATATTACTTTAAAAAATATTTTCTAAATATCCGGGATATAAATCCCAAATCTGGTTTGAATTAAATTTCAGTTCATCTTATTTATGTATATTTCCCATATACAAGTTACATTTGGTTATATATATAACCATTTCAATATTTTATAATTCCATTTGATTGTAATAACAATCAACACATTCATATATAATAATTCATAAATTATTCCTTTTATATCAAAATAATTTTTGGGCAAAATTATTTCTTTTACTCATTTCAAAACAATACCATATTGAATAGATTTGTTCAAGAGTTTAGAAACACCTATCGATACAGTTGTACTTCCTGCATCGACCAGAATTCATAAACCACACAACAAACCAACCAACACAATATAAAACAATATTATATCAAATCTACAAATACGCGCTCATATATACACACTCAAACTCAATCTAGGGTATTACTAACCCCGTCTCTATTGAGTTACGCCACAGAGCCAAGGTTATCACTCAACCTTCAGCTCTGATACCAAATGTAATGGCCCGCAAATCCGTACACTTTGAGTCGACTAATAACACAACACGTCCAACCCAAATTGCATAGAAATACGAATCATTATTAGAAAGAAGTTAGAGGATGAGAAATAGAAAGAAAGAAATATTAGAATAGAAGAAAAACGAAGATCACAAACTCACAGCGGAACGAATAAAATACATTAAATAACCTAACTTTGAAATACAAATCAGTAACTGTATATATACGTACCATCATCAGAGCACAACAGTTATCTCTGGAATAGTTATAAACACCTGTTTCCAGATACAACATAGTACATAGCGGAAATATGATAGTTTATAGCTAGCAGGTGAAGCCTCTTGCTTCGAGCTCCTCCAAGTGAATCTGAAAATCCAAACTATTTGACTGCCCGTACAAATTTGGGCACCCAAGAGTTTAGGGAAAACAAACAAAATAAACCCTTGGTCAGTCATGGGACTGGTGTGAGTAAACTCCAACCATTTGTTTAACTTTCAAAATTCTTTCGAAAGAAATGATAATCGTAAGACCGATCCACACATAAACACGGATGGTTTTTACCTTACGATAACCAAAATATTTTTGATATCAAATCCATTGATATTATAATAATGTCCACATCAAATAAATAGAATCTAGTGGAACGCTTGCATCTCACGCTCCATATATAATATAAATCAAAAACCGCAGGGCGCTTACTGGAGATTGGATTTCCAACATGACAAGGTATTGGACTACCTGCCGATAGTGTATCTCTAGAGGCGAATACACTGGGTTCAACAAGAACATCTTGCAACCCGGCCCTCACATGACCGACCACTCATTTCGCTTGAGTGTACCGAATGTATATCACCAACGGTTGGGATCAGCAACTGTTTCCCAAAAGGGACAGCGTCGATAGATTAAAGAACAAATGGAATTTCTCTAGATAGGTGATTATACATCCTAATGGGAGCGACCCACTTAGCCATGCTGCCTGCCCGATTTTTGTCAATTCCCGATTGTGAGGCTTGAGGTTTGAATTACCTTCCAGGACATCTGGCCACCATTTACTTTGAATGCTACATCGTCAGATCCATTGGAAATCACTAATTGGTTTCCACAAAAATACTCAGATTGTCAGGCTAAAGCAGTTTCCCTTCTTTGCCACCAACTTCGTACGTTTGAAGAAATCAACGTACGTAATCCCTTTGGAAATACTCTGTCAGACACTCGTCCATACAAGTTGTCCTGGGTTTGGACAAACCGAAGGCACCGTTCAATCCATCTTGGGCAATTTCTACCTAAGGTTAACAGAACAGCCCTTGCATTGTACTCCGTCTTCAATTTTTTCAGTATAAGTTGCTTATACCAATACAGAGTAGTTTTCAGATATTAAATATGATCCCGGTCTCTCCATATTGATAACGGAGGTATAAAATAAATCAAAACTTTGATAGTCGATGATTTAACTATCAAAGAAAAACATCCATACAATCAATGGTCCTATTTCCAATTGGAAATCCTACCGAGCAAACATAAAACAACACTGGGCCCCTTTTTAATTGAATTCCTTATTATATTATCTTTTCAAATTCCTATTTCCTCTATTCGAGAAAATATTTCTTATTCCAGTTAGAAAACATCTGTATTAACGAATCCTTATTTCTATATTCAGAAAATGTACTTTATTAATATCGGAAAATATTTTCATATTCCATCCCTTAATTCCTCCTTGACCAATTCATTTCATTTTCTATTTGGAAAAATATTTCAAAATCCTTTAAATGAACGCGATGTTATAAAACATCGTTATTATAACTCAAACCATAAATCATTCATTAACTAATGGTATCACTAACCAATCCTTACCACCGAACCTTAACCATTTCTCCGTCAATCATGACGTCAGTCAAGTTGGGGTATAATTACCACTCAGACCTTAACTGAACGACATTCTTAACTTTGAAATAGTCAAAGCTCACAACTTTAACCAAAACATCACTTACACGACTCTCGGATTCGATCTAAGAACACACTTCCTTTACAGAAAAATATTGATTATAACGGTAGTGTTATAATCGCTGTTTCCAAACATTTAGTTTATAAAACATTTCTTTTTAACAACAGCGTTACAATCGCTGTCTAGAATTATAGAACATTCATTTTAACAATAGCGTTAAGATCGCATTATAACGGCAGCGTTAAAAATTGCTGTTTAGAATTTACAAAACATTTACTATAACAATAGCATTATAATCGATGTATAAATTTACAAAACATTTATTATAGTAGTAGCATTATAATCGTTGTTTTCAAATATTTGGTATATAAAAATATAACTTGTACTTATTAATTTCAATCAATAAGTAATTAATTAAATAATTAAATTTGATTCAAAACGGAAAGCAGAAATAACTACTTTCCTAAATTCGATATAATCAAATTCCAATAACTCTCTCTCGAATAATCTATATTTGATCATATTCCGAACTCTGGAATTTATCTACCATTTCACGTTAATTCAAATTCCCAATTCCCTTTTGAATTCATGCTTTCCAAATCATTACGTTATCACCATTTATTTTATATTCCACATTTTGAAATAAAACTTATCGTTTTCTTTTAACTTGATTCCCCATTTCCCTATCTCATTCAAACTCCAATTTGGATTCATATTCAAATTTGAATTTCCATTATATATATTTTATTTGCAAAATCTTTACTCTAAACCATTATTTACTTTAATCCTAAATATATTTCTTCCATGTACAATCATTTGGTTTCGTTTTTATAAATATTCCTTTAAACCCAAATTCTATTTATAACTTCTATTTACAAATGTTTATAAAAATCTCACTTTTAACTTCAAACATTTATAATCTCATTTATAATCCCCTTTAAAATCACTAAGATCAAATCCAATTACAACTATTGGTTTCAAAACCAATTTCCCCTTTTCCATATAAATTCAGTTTAATCCAATGACAATATTTTACTAAATTTATAACAGATGTTTATAATCAACTTCTTGTTTTATTTATTAAAACAAGTTCCTACCTTCAAGTCCATTCAAAAATTCAATTCTCTACTTTGGAACTAAATTTCCCTTTTTATAATTCAAATCCCCTTTTATATTCGAAAATATTTTACGGTATTAAAATACCAAATTTCTAGGGTCAGGGAATTCAACGCAACATAATTTATCATAGTAAACAATAATATAAATGTTGAGGAACCCAGTTGGGTCCCTCCAACCTGTTTCCCTGCATCCACAGATGTTAATCAGCATCAATAATATTATTTCACATCAATATGAAATATCAGAACTAATCATCGATCAACGATGTAATCATATCAACCAATTTTATCAACCATTTCAACCAAGAAACCATTTCATAGTATAAAATAATTTTAAAATTCGTTTATATAGAAATATAAATGAAGCAAAGTTAGTGAGTTTACTCACCTTGGTTCGCAGTTGAAAATTCTGCTTTTGTTTCGTCTAAAATGAACGGACGTGTAATTTTTCTACGAATTTCCAGTAGTTCGGTTCTCAACAAAAATAATTCCATGATGTGGATTTCGTCATTACGAATCCATCGTATCTTGTTCCGTCAATTCTGTACACGTATGAAATAAGATATGATGGTTAAAATTTCTAATTCGAACTAAATTAAAAATAACTTCTCTAATTACTAGAATTGATGCCAACTTAATATTGGAAACATTGGTGCTCGATTTCCCTTTTGATTTACTGTCGCTTAGATTGGTTATTAGTTTCTGGTCCATGAGGGGGATTTTATTTGTGTTTAAATGGAGAAATGTTTGATCATTCTACTTAAATTAAAATAACTTAACTTATTAATTATATTCTTAAAAACTAGTTACCGTGCTTAACATGAATGATATGTCCTCAGGCCAGTCAAACAACTCCTGCTGTTATTTAATTCCACTACACAACATTTAAACCAATCTTCACTGCAACGCAACCTTCGCTCATCCCCTGCTCTCCACGCTCCTCCCAACCGAACTGTCAAAGTGAACCATTCCTTCACCAAAAATCCAAAGTTTTGAAATCTTTTATATAATCATTTCCTGATCACGGTTACGGCTAAAGCACCCTTCTTCTCAGTGAAATAAAACTACCTTCCTCATGAAAAATTTGGTACAACACCTTATTTCCCTTAACACCATCATGTGGAACCAGACAAAGATGCACCTTAATCCCATCTTTAACAGTTAGAATTTTTTTTGAAGTTTTGCTTTCTCCTTTTCTTCCCTTTTCTTCCCTTTTCTTCCGGTAATACGAAAAGAAAACTCCGTGCTCCCGTATTCTTTTTTACCCATTTTTGTTACTTTGAACCTCTCCCCATGCCAACCCCTTCCACGTTCTCACCAGTTTTGCCCAACGCAAAACCCACCCAGCGCCAATATTTCCATCTCCTCGCACAACCAAACATTCACCAACAATCCCTCCTTTAACCCTCTACTGTAGTATACCATGAAACTTCCCCCAACATCACCGACAATCACTTGTCCGCACTCAACCCTTTTTCAGAACAAATCCACGATCTCCCCTTCACAGAAAACAATTCTTCTAAAACTGTTCTTCCCAAACTAGTCAATACTCTCCTCCTCCCATCTCTAATTCATCAATACAACTCAAAAGACCTCTCCTTGCATTCTGAGCCTAGCCGAAACCACCGTGACGACCCCCCTTGACACTGCGAACTCCCTCTGCGGTTGACTCAAACATCGACCAACGACAGCCCTAGGCGCTGCTAGGACACAAATCGTGCTCTGTAGGGAGCGAGTGAACCTGAAATCGATCTCCTGATGTTGAAGCTCTCGATTTGATGAAGTCAACGAACTAAACTCGTTTAAATTTCACTCGGTTTTTTATTTTAGAATTTTCGGTTTTCCTTCGTTTTTCTGAAATGGATTAGGAGTGGTACTGTTTATAAAGGGGGAACGACTTGCGATTCACGGTTTGAGAACTTGGCGGGCACGGTGTTGAAATGGTTTACGAGGCACAGAACTGAATTACTTGGACAACACGGTCTTGAAAGTTTGGTACCCATGGTGAATGAACAGCTTCGGAAACAAGTTGTTGGAAGCTTACACAGGAAGAGTATTTATTTACAATATTCATTTGCTAACACTTCCAGTGAAAGGTATTCCACACAACCAACATATTTGTTTGATTTTTCTATGATCATATACATTATTACTTATGATAGTATATATAATTATACTACATGGTTGCTAATTAAATGTAGAGGTATGAAATGTGATAGTGTGTGCGAGAAAACATATATAAGTTAGATTTTGGGTACCGTGCCGCGTAAATTTTCATTCATTTATGGATTGCTACCGACAGAAACGAAATTACGGTCGTGTCCAGCGAGGTACCACGATCCCAAAAATATAATAATATCGGTAGTTTAACTTATATTTTGAAACCCCAAAATATTGATATAGGGTGCAAAATACTCCAAATAAAAAGTTGCGTATTTAATTAATTAAAAATTACAGTAAGATTCTAAAAATTAAATTATAACTACGCCTCAAAAGAACCTTGTCCAAATTCGAATCCGATATTTAAATATATTTAAATAACTGTTATGGCTTATATACGATTTCACAACGACTTTCTGAAAATTTGATTTGGACCTAACTTTTCATTCCCGCTATGAAATCTGGATTTTTTCACATTCGTTGGAAAGATATTTTCAAACAGATTCAAATATTTCTTGTTTCGCTAAAATCCGATTTATTTTGAATCCTGTACATTCATTTGAAATTTGAAATCGAATTTTCAAACTACCGCGCCATTTTGAACCTGTTTTAATTATATTATAAATTATACGTTTAAATATCGTTTTATTAAATAAATTCCTATATATAATTCAAATAAAATATTTAAAACAAATTTAAATATTCAAAATTCAACGGCCAAAAATCCGGGTTGTTACATTTACCAAAAAAACGTAGGTAAAAAATTCATTGGAAAGGAACACTTGGGAACTATCTAAACCCTTAGCATTTGTTAATAAAGTTTTACCCAAAAGGAAAAAAAATTAAACATTACATAAGTTATTTGGGCAAACAAAGAAATCTACATTTTCACAACTTCACAGAAAGCAAAACACAAATTTAAACTAAACTTGTTGCCTTGATATAATTTTGTTGATATCCTTTTAGGTTGATCAAGTATGAGGTACAGTCATTGCACTAATGAGTCATGACACCATAAAAAATAATTGTTGGTTAAGATAACCTCAATAATCCTTTTTGGTATAGTCTTTTCCTAACATTTTCATACATCGTGGATTAACTGTGCAACATCACAACATATAAAGTTAGCATAATTAGCAACTGTTATCATAAAGTTTAATTGTTATTTTTACTTATTAAACTGTAATTTCAAATTTTCAGTAACTTTATATATCCATGTTAAGCAAACTTACTTTGGATCATACACAAATACTCATAAATCCTGGCTTGTGCACAAATATCAAATTTCCTAACTACTGATGAAGGCCTAAAACATCAAATATGTTATCCTAAAACTGTACTTCATGGTTAAGTTGTAATATGACATTAGTCTCAGAAATCCTAGCTTGGGCAAAAATATCAAACTCTCTTAACTGTAAAAGAAAGCCTAAAACAACAAATATGTTATCCTAAAATGATACGTTCTTGATCAAGCTATAATATGATGTTAATTATGTATCAAAATGAAACATCACTGTATGTTAATTATTATTTTCTTTATGTTTATTAACAAAATAAAATGGATTTCTTTGAATGTTTTCATAAGAAAAGGGTTGAGTTTCAGAGTGTGATGCGATAATACAAACATATTAAAAATAAGCTTGCAAAGTAGAATACATATTATACACCAAAAGTTATACACCAACATAGCTTCATCCTCACAACACCAAATAAGGCTTTTTGTCACACTTTTTCATTCGTAATTCATCACGGTTATAACCATGATAGGTTTATAACAGAAATAACGAAGATAAGCCATTATAACATTTAAAACCGTTATAAGTTCTGGTTATTTTATAAATAGTTGGAATATATAGGGAGGGCTTTGTGATTCCATTTTTCTTTTTACTCCCTCCATCTTTTATTCACATCTAACGCATTTTGGTCCTTCTATTCACAAATCCTATTCCAATGCATCTTCTATTCGCTGTCCGCGTTGGGGATCCATGGGTCTCGTTGAAAATTAGGGTTCGCACTCATATCTGAGGTTCGCTTTGATACCAGGGTCGAAGACGGAATCATTGTTCGTGGATCTAGGGTTCAATTTGGTGTTTACCGTTCACGTTGAGATTAAGGTATATCCAAATTCTATTGACATTTAAGCAATTTTTATTCGTATTAGTTTCTTCCTAACTCAATTTCAAATATCGATCTAGGGTTTTTGAAGTGGTTGTTTTCTAATTGTTTTCTTATGGCTCTTTCCAACGTGCTTATTTTGTAGGTGTGTTTTATCGGTCTTAATTCTTGTTTTGACTTAGGGTCCGTTTGATTTTGAAAGGGAAGGGTTATTTGGAAGGGGTATTTGAAGGGGAATTATTGCGAACGGGGAATGCATTTTTTTTATGAAAGGGGCAAATTGAAAGGGGCAAATTTATAATTTTTAAATGTTTTTATTTATATTATTTTATTGTTTATGTTTTTGTGTGTATATTATCAAACAAGATAATAGAATGCAGAATACAAATTGCAGAATAAAAATTACTGAATTGAAATTGCAGAATTTTAATTGCAAAATCCAAAAGCCAGTACAACGCATTACAACACCATTTAAAAAAAATATCACTACAACAAAACCATAAAAGAAAACATCACAACACAATCACAAACCACAACACAACCACAAAATAAAACATCACAAAACCAGACAACACAACTACAACACCCACATAAAAGAAAACATCACATCTGTCCACTCCTCAGCTTCCTAACAAAATGAATAACACAACCCCTAAGCTGTGCGGGCTTGTCAAGCAGAGAATAAATTCGGGTTTGTGGCCATTTTGGTGAAGAAATGGCCAAATATATAGATGGAGGGGGAAGTGATCGGCTGTTCTGGAAAATTCGTCGCGTCAGACGTGCGTCCGACGCGTCAGACGTGCGTCCGACGCGTCGGACGCGAAAACCACCTTTTCAACCGTTCGTCTCGAATGGGCAAACGTGTGGGTCCCACCGTGGACGCGTCTGACGCGTCAGACGCAGACGCGAACTTTAACCGGCCAGTTCACAAATCAAACGCTACCTTATTGTTATAGGATTTAGAGTTGTAGATTGGTTGTTCTTATGTTATAATTTATGTCCTTATATCACTTATTTGTGTTTTTATTGCTTTCCCCTTAGTGGTATCCAAAGCTGGTTATTGTTGTTTGAGGCTGAGTTGTATGTACTTCATAGGGTGCCAAGGGACTATTCCATTCTCACATGTCTTTGAGGTATCTGAGTTTGAGATTATATTGTTTATGTCAACTTAGCCTTATACAAATTTTTTAATGCTGCTTGTGTCAACATGTAAATTCTAAGGAATTATCGGAATTGATATTAGATCAAATTTAAATTAATTTCAGTTTACAGGTTATACTCTCAGCACAAGTTACATATTACCCTTTTTAAAAGAAATTCCTATTATTTTAGGTTCTACGTCATTGGATTTTATTTATAAACATTCATTGCTGAACAATTAATGCAAGTACAAATCATTTGACTTTATTATTTTGCCTGTTACAAACATGTTGTACAGTTATTTATATATTCTTTTCGAACGATCATGACTACTTTTTGAAATAAGTAAATATACATGACATGTTTTTTCGTTCAATTTACATGAATGTCATAATCTGTAGACTTTTTAATTTTTTTTACAAATTTAGAAATTGTAATAAAGAAACTTTTTACAAATTTTTACAGTGAGCACTTTTACAAAAAAATTCCTTGAACTAATTCAGAAACTCAACTTGCTAATGAAGATGTTTGGCGCTACCTTTCTTTTGAGAATCATTAAACCACTTTGCTTCAAAAGTAATTATCGGGGGTTAAGAACTGAAATTTGAATGTATGGTTATTCAAGTTATTTTTTTCTTGCACTTGATATTATATATATCTATCTTTAGTTTTAATATTATTAAGCTGGAGGTAATGTTAGGTTGCTATTAAGATGATACCGAGCTACTAATCTTAGTCCTGGCAATTTCCAATTTCCAATTGGAGATATGTTTCTTCTAGATTGTTATCAATTACAAAATCACAATCTAAGTATCGCTTCTTCCGTACATTAGCCAATTACATACTAATATCATTACATGTAATTTAGGCATTCCCTCTTTCATTTTTTACATTATAAGTATTCCAGATGTGTTTTATGTCCTTTTTATGAATATCTACGAAATTAACCAATTTATTTTCATTATTTTTGTTTTGTAATCCACATTTATTTTCCATGTTAAAGCTACGCAAATTTTAGTAAAAGGAGAAATTTGATTTTAGAATTCACTGTCGATTATAAAATCTGCAATGATATCTATATTCGTTGGCCTGACCCGAATAATAAACTTACATACAATTGTTAAATATTTACATGTCGACAATTTGTCAATCCTAGGTTTCCATTTCAGAAGAACGAAATAATAAACTATTTTTAATTCGCTTTCTAATAAAATTATATGAATGGTTACTTTAAAATGTTTAGATCAAAAGACTTTTGGTTGTTTACTTCTACATTATTTTAATGTTCTCATCTGAGTTTGATTCCAATCTATGTATGCATATTGTTCTTCATAATTAGACTTGGGATTTGTTCGAAATTCACCATGGCCATTTATTTGCTAATGATAAAAATGCAAGTAAGAGTGTCAGTTTTATGGGGTTCCATTATAATAATAGGCGCAGATGAGGCACGCAATATTTTTACATAAGCCAGTATTGTGGGTTTGTATGGATTTCATTGGCAATGCATAAAATTTAAATTTTCTTAAATTCAAAGATTTTATGTGTTGCATTTTAATTTTTTATAGTCTTAAAAAATATAGTCTCCAAAATGTTTTTATTAACTAACATTTAGATAAAAATGTTTCCAAAAATATATTTTTTATCTTACACAAATGACATAGCAGTCTCTCCATAACAATGAGATTATTAGCATAAAAATGAACTTCATGAACTCAACATATTTTATTGGCTGCTAATCCTAACTCAAGCACCAAAAAGGGACCTAGATGCATGCATATACAGTTTACATGATATGTAACCCAATATTGATCAGTAGCTGAACTATTTTCTTAAAGGTCATAAGAGTTTTAGAGATTATCAGTATTTGATGTATGCTATAGGAAATTGCAGCTGTTTGCGAACTTTGAATTTGATTATACCCAAATGGACAAAAAGGTGTAATGACACTTTAAAAAAATTGTTTTTGTTTGCAGAAGGTTTAAAGATAGACCACGAGATCCTGTTAACTGGAGTGGAATGCCATGTTAATTGTCAGCGGGAGATGTCTGCTTCTCTTCTACAGCCTGCTATTAATAATTCCTGTGAAATGCCATGAAAAAGGTATTTTCTTTGGTGTTACAGTGTCATTTGTGTTGGGTTGCAATTTCGAAATTTAGTTGTCAAAGATACTACTTATTAGTTTTCAAACTGGGACAAAATAACTTGTATTTACCTATAACTTATCGAGTAAATTTTCTAAAAGTTAAAAACTTGTTAATAATATTCATTTTTATCTTATTCATGTGTTCTTGTGCTCTAAAATTGTTAGGGTCAGTAAAATAATATTCATAAGGGTAGAGACTGGAAAGAAAAGTTTATGGATATATATAGACGTTTTAGATATTGAACCTAGGCTAAAGTCCAAGGTGAAATATGCATTGTTCCAATAGATCTGATGCATGGTGTGTTTCTTGTTGTGAAAATTGCGCCTTTGCGGAAGAGACCAAGATCTTCTTCACCCAATTACTTAAAGATGATTTCTATGGAAACAAAACACAGATATGAAATCACACACGCAAACACAAAATATTCCACCCAACCACCCTCTTTATTGATTCTCAAAAAACGAATTTTGTTTACACTCACTGGTTCAACAACCAACAATAAACAAACTACAAGAATCGATAATCTTATTGAGAAAGGGAAAGAATATCTAGATGACTACAACTCTTGTTGAAGAAGGAGAACAATGAAGAACGACGGCTAACCCTTGGATTAATTGGAGACACCAATCCTCTCTAAGCCACCAAGCCCTAGAGGCATGCAGCCGCCACTCTATTTGGTCATACATTAATCCAACCCTATGTGCTGCTTTTATAGGAGAATAGAAGGCCTAGGCAAATACCCAATTTGCCCCTTCATTGCTTGCAGAACAATTCACAGAAAGACCAAGTCAAAACTGCAGAAAACCCGCTCAGACGTCTGACCAATATATGTCAGACGTCTGTCCATGCTCTCGGGTTCCAAACCCTGTAGACACAGACGTCTGACCAAGATCCCTCAGACGTCTGTGCTGAAACATAGCATAAAACTGCTGCTCCTTGCCTTCTTTCTGCCGCTGCTCCATCTCCACTATCGCCAAGCACATCCACGCCTCGTCTCCGTCAACATATGTGATTTTCATGTCACAAATCACAACACTCCACCTTGATATGAAATCACATCATATCAAACAAACTTCCAACACACAAGTCATCTAGCTCTTTCAATGACACCTTCTCTCAATTAAAACCGACCTTGATTTCCAGGCAACGAGATACACCCCACCTGTTCCGAGTACAGGGACTCAATTGATTTCAGGGCAACAATCACACCCAGTCGATTAGAAAGGACTACGACCACACCTCAATTACAAACACAACCCACCGCCTGCAAAAGATGCATCTACCGCTTGAGCTGCACCGTGCATAAACCAACGGTCTAAAAGTGCTTGCAATACCATGGACACACGTCTAACACTTGATTTGAGCTCCTTCCTTGATCACCTCAGATCCCTCGATCATCATCAACATTAAGACCCATGTCGAACAGATCAACAGTGACCAAATTAACCTCTCCACCTTACTATGGACTAGCTTCTTCAACCATCACTCGCCTTCCACATCGACACCTGTCTACCACTTGACCTGAGCTCCT
This sequence comes from Allium sativum, assembly GCA_030737875.1. Lineage (NCBI taxonomy): Eukaryota > Viridiplantae > Streptophyta > Magnoliopsida > Asparagales > Amaryllidaceae > Allium > Allium sativum. The sequence goes on along the minus strand of CM060915.1, from coordinate 576,848,303 downwards.
TCCTCGATCACTCCTGATCCCTTGAGCATCATCAACGTGAAGACCCCTGTCGAAAACATGAACCGAATCACCAAGGTACAGACAAACCAAACCAATTGCCAACATCTTCGTCTTCTTCCATCTTCTCTCATCCATATCGGAGGGCTTCTCTTCATCTCCATCAATCAAACCATTGAGGCCTTCAAATCCCCAATCAAAATTAGTCATCGCTAACAGCGCCATCATATCCGACAAAAAAAAGAATTCAATTTTTTCAACAAAATTTCAATTTTTCCCCAATTCAAAATCACTCTAAGCTTTGCGATGATCTAGCTTCGATACCAACTGTTGTGAAAATTGCGCCTTTGCGGAAGCGACCAGGATCTTCTTCACCCAATTACTTAAAGATGATTTCTATGGAAACAAAACACAGATATGAAATCACACGCAAGAACACAAAATATTCCACCCAACCACCCTCTTTATTGATTCTCAAAAAACGAATTTTGTTTACACTCACTGGTTCAACAACCAATAATAAACAAACTACAAGAATCGATAATCTTATTGAGAAAGGGAAAGAATATCTAGATGACTACAACTCTTATTGGAGAAGGAGAACAATGAAGAACGACGGCTAACCCTTGGATTAATTGGAGGCACCAATCCTCTCTAGGGCACCAAGCCCTAGAGGCATGCAGCCGCCACTCTATTCGGTTATACATTAATCCAACCCTATGTGCTGCTTTTATAGGAGAATAAAAGGCCTAGGCGAATACCCAATTTGCCCCTTCAATGCCCAGAAAGACCAAGTCAAAACCGTAGAAAACCCGCTCAGACGACTGACCAATATATGTTAGATGTCTGTCCATGCTCTCGGGTTCCAAACCCAGTAGACACAGACGTCTGACCAAGATCCCTCAGACGTCTGTGCTGAAATATAGCACAAAACTGCTGCTCCTTGCCTTCTTTCTGCCGCTGCTCCATCTCCACTATCGCCAAGCACATCCACGCCTCGTCTCCGTCAACATATGTGATTTTCATGTCACAAATCACAACATTTCTCACGTTAATAGAATATTAAAGCGATATTAAAACCTTATCAATATCCTATATGATGAAAAATTTGTGTATAGTATAGCAAGCATGGCTTCTTGAAGATAGAGAATAATTATAAAGAAGTGGAAAGTGGGTTTTGTAGTTTAAGATTATCGCAATAATGTTTTATATTATGTACTCACTATTGGAAACAAAATGAACCACGCATGGAACTTTGTTGTCAACTCACATAAGGATAGTGATCTAGTCTGACTAACACATTGTTTGATACCTGTAAAGTAATAGATAAATGACCTTTTGTACATTTAGAAACCTAGGAAAGGCTCACTGTAAAGAAAATGCAACCATAGAAGGTGAATCAAATTACGGGTTAAAGTACCTTCAGTTATCAAGGAGAGGCGATGTCAAGGCAAAATAAGTAAGTGGAAGAAAGTCTTCGGAACTCGAGCAGTAATCATAGAGGTAAGGATGTTGATTTGTGGTCAAGTAGGGTGAGTTTTAGGGATGGGTAGTATTAGTTTGGAATTTGGTTAAATTATAAGTTGGCAAATGTGAGATGACAACTCAGGGAAAATCGGAAATGGGTATAGAGAAATAGGGGAGCGGTTGCTGGAAGTTCATGAGGAAGAGAGGGTACATGCAGAAGTAATACTCCCTCCAATCCAATATAAATGACGTTTTAGAGAATTGAACAATTTTTCAAATATATGACGTTTTGCACTTCTTATGTTTTCAATGCAGCAGGTTCACACATTACTATGCAGCACCATTAATACAAATGCTACTTTTACTCCCTCCAAGTCTTTCTATTGGTTAAAGTTGTCACTAAATTATCTTTTTCCATGCAACTTCCAAGTGTTCTGCATTTCCAATGCAATTTTTACCTTGAGAAATGCTATGTGTCATTTTTCTTAATCTATATGCAAATTTACAAAACGTCCAATATATTGGATTGGAGGGAGTAGTATTTTGAAGCTCAAGTCTTCAAAGCAAAAAAATTGGGCTGGAAAGCCCGTAATATTCGCTTATAATTTTTCAGTCAATATTCACTTTCCTTCCTGCAAGAAAGAAAAAGGTAGTTTTTTTTTGAATTACAGATTCCTTGACTGGTGATTTCTGTGTGTAGCAGTAGCAGTGTGTAAACCATTGACCTTAATTAGTGCTTTATGTTTCTTGTTTAGTATTTGACATTCAGTGTTATTTTATTTCAAATTTCAGTATATGTTTTGAGTTTTTCTTTTACCAGTAAAGCTCACACATGATGTTTTGAGGGTTATGTCTCACCTCTCGAACCAAAAAACACATCCCATATGCTTTGCCTTTTAAAACCTTGTTTTTTCCAATAAAATATGAAGGTCATGCTATATCAACGGCTGACTGACTGCTTAGGTTGGCTTTTTCTTTTCTCAAATTCCAATGGCATTTTGCACAAATGTACAATGGTCTACTTTTATTATTTAGGATCTGATACGTTGCAATGAAGCATCTTGCATGTGTACTAAGAGCTGAAACTAAAGTTAAGACTGTAAAATAACATTTGTCCAACTGGAGGATCTGTAGGTAATGACTAGTTCATATGACTAAAGTTCTGTTGTGTAGCCTTTTATTATGTTTGCTTTCAGTTTTCAGTTTTCACATATGCTACTGATACAATCTGATTCTTTGTTCGATTTGTTAAGGTTGTATTTTTCTTACCTTTTATTACAGTAAGTGCTACACCATGATAATGTAAAGTTGTTAACATATCTTAATGTTGATATTTTATTTCTAGTCATTCCTCTTCTTGCCTTCTTACTTTGCCTTAGTCCACGTCAGCATTACCAGGCTTCTGTTTCATTATATAAGTAACATATGATACTTCATTTTAGGTGTTGCATCTGTGATGGTGGCTAAAGGTGACTATGGAATGATTCAGTCTTCTGCGCAAAAGGCAATTATCTGTGCTTGATATCAAGCGGGGGAGTTATGTGCAAAAGGTTTATTATCTTAGAATAACATTATACGCCTTGCAATCATATACCAATGTGTATGTATGTCCCAATTGTGGCATACTCATGTTTTGAAAACCAAGCATCTCAGTTTAATTATGAAACCGAGCTATATGCTCAGTTTGAAAAACTGAGAAATGTCCAGTTTTTCAAAACTAAGTAGCCCAGTTTTTAGAAACTGCTCAATATTTCAGTTTCAATAAACTGAGCAATCGATCAGTTTTGAAAAACTGGGAGTTGCTCAGTTTTAGCAGTTGTTTAAAAGTCAACATGCATAGTCATAGTCACTTATATAATAAGTAAGGTCAGGGCAATCATCTAATTTTTAGGTCATAAATTGTGCTATTTATTCTACTAATTAAGTGACGGTGATCGGAGTGTCCATAATAGTTCTATTGAATGGACTTCGCAAATGTATTCCTTATTATTAAGCAGCCATTTATGTTAGTCAGTTTACTAGTGTATTAATCACGGAAGTATAGTCAATTTATGCATCCGTGTAATTAATTTTAATTTTAATGTTAGACTTGCACTTATCCCATCTTGTATTACATGTTTTCTTATAATGACAAATCATTAACGATGGAAGGTGCAGACATTAGAGATGCAAGATTGAACTTAGAAGATACTTGTTTTAAAATTTGTTATATATGGTAATGACAATATATAACTTGCTGTATTTTGTAAGAGATACATGTATATCTACTATTCTAAATATTGTGTAATGCTAACTATTTGCGATTAGCATGGAATATATATCTAATATATCTATTGTTATGAAATATATATCTTACTGTGTAACTGGTTATTGAATATATTTACATGCTTTTTTAATATGAAATATATGCTACGGTGCATTATTGGTGTAATGGTTATATTCACAGTTTATCACGGTTATAACCGTGACTACGTCCACTTAACTAACAGTTATAAGCGTTAGTACTTGCATATGACTCACGCTTATAACCGTGAGTAAATCATGTATTAATAACAGTGTTAACCATTACAGTAACCACAATTACAGTGTTTTAACCGTGAGTACTTCCATTTAACTAACGCGTATAACCATTAACACTTTCATATTACTCACACTTATAACCGTGAGCAAATCATCTGATATTAACAATTATAACCGTGATAATATATGTTATAAAATTCACCCACGCATGTTGGTTCAACGGTTATAACCGTGAGTATTGTAATCACCCACGGTTATAAGCGTGACAATCGGACCTTTTTGGTATTGTGCCTTAAATGAGAAAACAAAAAGGAAAAAGTCGTAAAGTAGAACATGATTCTAGAAGGAGATAGGAACAACAGTGATAGGTGTATTAAAATTCTGATTTAATATAAGTTCTTAAAAAACCATGACTGGGGTTTGGAGGAAAAGGAACAAAGCCGAGTACCAATGTGCATACAACTATGAAAAACTATCATTTTATAATGAACTGAAATAACCCTGACATTCCAGATAGCTGCTGCAATGGGCATACTAAAACGGTTACAATTCTATAGTGAATTAATAAATCACCTTCTATACTGAATAAGAATAAACCGAACTCTAGTTGTGATATTTATAAGCTGACGAAATATAAAATCATACATGATTTAATATATATTTTCAATGAACAATAGACAATAATCGAAAGACTTACATTTTTCCAGATTATGCAACTCATAATAGCAGCTGGCAAAGGATACTATAAAGTCGTTAAATTATGAAATCATAAACAAATAGGTATCATGGAAGAAATATGAATTAATTTGCATCCCCAAAAATACAATTATAAGCCATTGCTTAACTAAATATGGGTAGTACCTAGCTGCATTTTCAGTAGGCCCCTATATATTGTAAGAGCACTTAGGCATGTTGTCACCATTCACACCTGTCAAAAAGAACACAACAACATCAACTACATGATGCCAAAGTAGGATATAATATAATATGAGAATAAATAACAGCTGAAACTGTTGAATAAATTACTGATTTGGTTCCTGCTTTGCACAATCTTGAATTTCTTCAACATCTTCGCTTTGTGCAGAAGAAACTGCCTTGGCAGTAACAAAAAAAGTTTGAAAATTACCTAGAAATATTGAAATTGATGACAAATCGGGATTTTGACCCAAGCCGCTTTGAGAAACTCCATTGATTGAAAATGGGTTGCTCAGAGTATGGAATCTACAGAGAATGAAGAGTGGCATAAACACAAACTCAAAAACGTTGCAGTAATAAATTGAGTACCTTAACAGGAGAGGAAAAGCGTTGGAGCTGACAAAGGATATCCTGAAAGTTCAACTGGTAACTACCGTTTGGGACGTCTAAAGAGATGGTAGTGGAAGGGATTTCAAAAAAAAAAAAAAAGCAGAAAAAGGAGTTAATTTTAGCGACGAACTCTATGATTAACGACGAAGCCCTGAGAAGCAAGTTAGCTCTAGCGACGAACTAGAGAGGATGAGCTGGAGCCCGAAGAAGCAAGGAAATCGATTAACGACCTGGTATCCTCCATATATGTCGACGAACCGAAGTGTGCTGGAAGAAGAAGAAATGCCCCAATTTAATTTGTGTAATTGAGAAAGAAGCGAGAAATTTGTTTGCACAAGAATAAATATTTGGGAATGTGAAGTTAATTTGGGGAAGAATATTTATCTAGCTCCATCTATTAGCACCCCACGATTTGCTCTTTCCACCCTGGTAATTAAAAAAACAGTATTCACCCTAGTTTTTTCTTTTCTCACCCCGTTTATTCCTTAAATGTCCTCATTCTTTCATTATCTGTGTTTCTTTTCTTTCTTTTTTACTTCATTTTATTGTTTTTCGTTTCTTCATCAAAACAATAACAACTTTACAATCTATTATCCGCAATGAAAAAAAAAGCAAACAACAGGGAAACAAATATGCCAAAAAATATCAAAACAGTGGCATCATAGTGGTTTTTAATTTGTTTTCTCATTTTGATAGAAGTTAGAAAACAATTCTACTGAGTTGCATTTGAGGACTGAATTGATTAAATCAACCCGCCTTTGAAATGTTGGTTGATTTCGATTAATGTCATAGTGAACAATAATTAAAATTATTAATTACATTTAACAAAACAGATAATTAATTGTTTGAGAGCAAAATTGGTATTATTAATTCAATAATTTGGACGGGGGTGAAGAGCAATTAATGAGGTGTTAATAGACACAGCCTATTTATTTTTACGTTGGGGAAGGAGAAAGGTGACATCCGAATAAAAAAGACTTTTCAATTAAAAAAATACACGTTCACGAGAAATGTTCATAACTTTTTAGTATATAATACTTAGGGCCTGTTGTTTTGGTCAAAACGGTGCGTTTGCCCAACGGACCATTTTGGTCCGTTTGCCTAACGGCTCAAAATTGAGCTGTTGGACCCCGACGCGTCGAGGGTCCCACAGCCCAATTTTGAGCTGTTGTATTAAAAAAAATATTTTTTATTTAATAAATTAATAAATTTAAGTTTTTATAAATTTCAAAAATTAATAACTTGTGCAAACGATGTCCGTTTGAGACGCGGTTTTTTGCGTTGCGATTGTATCGAAATGCTCTACGTAATGGAGTTGGTTTGAACTGAATCGGAGCAACTTATAATTTTTTTATTTTTTATTTTTATTATTTATTTATGTACATTATTGATACTTATTATTTATTAAAAACAAATAATAAATTAGTTAACCATTAATTAATTAAATTACAAAATAAAAATAAAATGATCCGCTTAAATACTCCACTCAAATTCTCCGCTTAACGCGCCAAACGCATTTTCCGCTAACTACAATTCTCCGCTTAAATTCTCCACTCAAATTCTCCGCTTCCGCTTGCAAAGAACACACCCTTATTGTTGACAGCTTTTATGCATCTTACCGAGACACAGCTAAATAAAAAATTATACATTGTTTTTGGTGGAAAAACAATTCACCTGGTGATGACATGTGACAAACAGTGGCACATGTTGTGTGTATATGATCAAGAGGGAAAATACACTTTGTTTGGAGGGAAAACCCATGTGGCCTTAGTCGTGCATGTGTATAAGGAAGGGAATAAAGCATTTTGGAGGGAAAACAATTCATCTGGTGATGACATGTAGCCTTAGTGGCATTTGTTTTAGTATATTGTAAGAGTTGCCCAAGATTGTAGAAGCGTTTTAATTAGCCTTTATTGTAGCCATATGAGGCAATTTTTTATGCCTATATAAAAATTTGATTGGTACCCACGTTAGCGGGGACTTGCTTTTTAAGGCAAATTTAAAATTTAAAATGCCTCAATATGTTAGGCAGCATTTTTTGGGACCGTTCTTAAATTCTCTCATAGTTTTGGTGTTAGACAAGGAACATATTTAACCTGCACTAATAATAGTGTTGAGGGCTTTAGTAAAACCCCTTTATTATTTCCATTCTTGGTAGTATCCTGTATACGACGCTCTTGTTTTCGAGCTTAGCAGCAACACTCATAAGCAAATTCAAGTACAAAAGGAAATAAAAGGAGCAGCAAAAGAACAGCCGCAGCTCATTTCCTTTTGCACTTCACTTAACAAAGATATTTTGTAGAACTCATACGCAGCCTTTGATCTAGGCCTGTCTTTTGAGTATGCTTAATTATGCACTGCTTTCACATGTAGGTTACCAGTTAAATGAAAACTGTATAATATCTAATTAATTTGTGGTAACGCTCCTTCCAAAATTTGAAACAATGGATGTAATGTAGTCAAATATAACTTTTTTGGAAAACACAAAGTATCAGTTATCATTGAAGAGAGAATTATAAGTACGAAGCTGGGGTCTACAGTCCAGCAAGTAGATCAGAATCATCAGATGATCAATAGGAATCCAGATTTCTTCCAGTGAAACAATTGCATAGCAGCTATGCCATGGTCAATTGTCAACTAAGCAGCCATTTCTGCTGACTGAAAATAATCTTCATTGCATTACACACCACTAAACATATATATATATATATATATATATATATATATATATATATATATATATATATATATATATATATATATATATATGCATGCCTATAAAGAGATCCAAGGTCAAAACCAATTATACCACACACACACTTTGCATATCTTAAAGTTGATCAGCAATAATCTTACCATTGTTGCCATCATCGCCTCATTATTTGCTTCTTCATCTCTTTTTGCAAACGCAGTAACATGCAACAAAGCAGACAGAGCTGCTCTTCTTGCATTCAAGGACTCCTTCCCTGATGGAAGCTTTTACTCGGGTGGCAAACTCGACCAACGACTGCTGCAACTGGAATTTCGTTCAATGCGACACCACTGAACGTGTCACTTCTCTGGTCTTGTCTAGAAACGTGTTCAAATATCCTGCCATGGATCTCAATGGTTTGTCTATAATCTGCTAACACTTCTAATTTTCATATACTATCATATCTTAACTTCTATTTCCTTATAAATACATTAATAATCGCCGCCACAGGTACGATACCAGCTGTGCTTGGAGATCTGACAGCCCTTAAAAAAATACGTTTTGCTAACATGCCTGGATTAACGGGACCAATACCACCCCAGATTACTAAACTAAAGACCCTCTAGTCTCTATATCAGGTTGCCAAATCACTGGTTCTGTTCCTTCATTTCTCTCACAGTTTACTTCTATTCAACAAATAGATTTATCCACAAATAAGTTGGTGGGCACGATCCCGCCTTCTCTTGCAGACTTAGTTAACCTCAGTTCGCTCTCTCTGCATGATAACCAACTTACTGGCACCATCCCTACAAATTTGTTCAGCAAACTATCACCAAATTCCAATGTACTTCTTTACTTATCAAGGAACAAGTTGAAAGGAAGAATACCAAAGTCTTTCGCTGATGTCAACTTTTTTGCCTGCTACTTGGATGACAACAAGCTAGAAGGAGACCTGTCCCTTCTGTTTGGAAGAAACAAGACTATTAACTGTATTACCATGTCATTCAATAACTTTAGTTTTGATCTAACTAATGTTGAGTACCCATTGGCTATGACTTATTTGGATATAAGTAGAAATGAGATATATGGGAGCATTTCAAATCAGATAACAGAAGTGCCTAATTTGGCAGCGGTCGAGTTTAGCTATAACAATTTGTGTGGGAGGATACCCAGTGGTGGATATTTTGATCAAAATTACCCTGCTGTATTCTTTCAACATAACAAATGTCTCTGTGGTGCACCATTAAAGCCATGCAACTAATTATTATTTTGCGACCGCTTATATGATAGCTGAAGTAATATTGAAAGCTGTACGTAAGTCTTCTTTAATGAATAAAAATATTTGTGTTTTATATTTTCTTTGTCACCGTCTTTATATTTTCTTTTTCATCGTCTTTTCTTCTTATTCTTTTTTTTTTTTTAATTAATTTATTCCCTACAGCAGAGCCAATAATTTCATATCCCTTCATTTGGAATCCTGGAATTTTATACAGACTCGTTTTATTTCTTACCTCAAAATTTGAACTACTCTTTGAAAACATGAAATATCTTAATTTTCTTGCATATGCACATGTTATTGTGGGGACTGAATGTTATGTTTTAATGAGAAGACAAACCTTTATGACAGGTGGTCTACGGTATTACTGAAAAAAAGACACTTAGTTGATCTTTGGAAGAATGACGTATAAGTAGGCAAAATACAGAAGAACCAAATAAATGTAATGCAAAGAAAATTGGGTTTGAAATAAAGACGATTTGTTATCAATAAAGCTTGATAACTAATTTTTATTTATGCACTAAGGTATACGAAGAACGTTTGCACTGGCTTTTTGTGAAAGCCAATCATATATTCATGTCATATATATAAGTTAGCCAGATCCATATGTTCATAAAGTATATCCATGGAGGCAGTCACTAAACGTAACGACCCGTATTTTTCTGACCAATTATTGAATTATTTTATTATTTAAAAATGTCGATTTGAATTTAAATGTCCTGAATTTAATTAATTTGAATATGTTATTTAAATAAATAATATAATAATATTTTATTTTCAAAATATTTGAGAAATGTTGAATTGGCAGTATAAGGTGGACGAGCAGTTTAAAATAGAGTAATATTGTTTGTTTTGAATTATAATAATGATTTCGTCAATTAAACGGCGTTATAACGTTGAATTTATTATTTAATTATAAATAGAGCTGCAGCGGCGCGGCAGTTCGCAATATTGGATTTTGAACTTTAATTGGCTGTACAAGATTCAAAATAAGTCGGATTTCCTCGAAACAAGAAACGTTCGAATCTATTGGATAATATTTTTCTAATGGAAGAGAAAAATCTAGTTTTCATGTTGTTGATTTTGTTTTATGTCCAAATCAAATTTTGAAATAGTCGCTATGGAAATTCCATTAAATATTATATCGATTTATTTATATAAATAAGGGGTTTTTAATTATTTTTACTATCGAATTGGCTTGAAACTCAACCCGAGTTATTTTATTTTGGTTCTACATGAAATTCTGGTCGGGTATGGCCAATTTTATTATTTTAATATTATTATATTGAGGTATTTTAAAATTAATTTATTTTAATTTAAATTGGGCCTTTTAAAAGGGACTTTAATCAAATGAGCTCTATTTTCAACGAAACAAATTTTGTTGGGACCGCAATGGCAAATTATTGCTAGATTTCAAGTTGCGCGTCAATTGGGGTTATTCTGTGAGCGCAGCAAAATAAAATGTAAATAAAACGACCATTTGGGCATGAACGAGCACCGTTTGAGAAAACGGACTCGGAATTCGACGAAACAAGTTTCATTAGGACCGTAATATCAAATTATATCGAGACGTCCATTTCCGTAGCGAACGGGGTTTGTATGTGAGCACGGTAATCAATAAACGACGTTCAGAATTGCGATAAACATGAAATAAAAATCGTTAGTCAGCGTCGCTTATCACGTCAGGTTAAAATAATAAATTTTACACTTATATATATCCAAAACCTCAGCCAACCCATTCACAACATTTCCACCATCCATGAAATTTGCAAAAAAGTCCTCCTTTATAAAACAATTTATTTCTCTAAATCCGCCAAGAATTAGTATGGGGGACCTGAAGCAAATGTGTAGATCCCGTCCTTATCTACCTACTGTAAAAAGATTGGGGGTGATCGGAGCTTTGTGGTCGCCGGAATCGACCTAAATCCAAGAAAAACCACTTTCGTTCTTTTGAGGATTGCGAGAGATTGGGTCGATTTCAGGGATCCAGACCAGGGGGAAAATGAAGAGGGGAGAAAGAGCTTTCAGATGGTGGTGGTCTTGGGTCTTACGGTGGTCGAAGATGGAAGACATTGTGGGTTGATCGAAGTGGTCAGTTTTGGGTTCGGTTTGGAGAGTCACCGTGATATTTGTGAAGTTTCCGGCGCCGTCGATGGTCGTTGGTCGAGGATGCCTGAAGTCAATGGTAGAGGGTGGCGAGGCCGTTCTAACGGAGATGGTGGTGGTGTCTCAGATGGACGGTTGACGAAGAATTTTGGGCGTGAAGCTTTTCCGGTCGAGGTGGAATTCTGGAGAGCTGGGGATGTTCAGGTGGCGTAGCTCTCGGGCGGCGGCGCTGCACTGATAGGCGAAGAGAATGGCGGGGTTCACTGTGTCTCCGGTGGCTGGTGGCGGTCGTGGGGAGGATCGGTAGAGGTTGAGCTGAAGTCGAAGACGAAGGAGAAAGGAAGCATCGGGTTTGTGGAACCAGAAATGAAAAAAAACGCGTATTGTGATGCTGACGTGGACTCCATTAGTAACGGTAATTAAGGTAATCAGATAATTAATTAATAATTAATTAATAATTAATTATATTATTAATCGTTTAATTTAAAAATCTTATAATCACTGTAACTTTCACATACGATAACGGAATTTGACGAAACAGGATCCGTTAGGATCGCAGAGACGAGCTCTAGACAATGGCACTGTCCGGGAGTCGATTGGACGCAGTTGAATTTTTAGCTAATTTTCAACGTGCGTTTAAAAATGAAATGGAACAAACAACGCATCAACCGTCAATCGAGTAGACTAGTTAGTTAATTCTCACACTTTTCTGGACTACTATGAAGTGATAAATCCATATAATTATATATTGGTTGATTGGCTGCTTTGGTTGCTTATGGTTGCTTTGATGGTTGCTGTTAATTACATTATCGTCATTTATTTATTTAAAATTATCTATTTTTGTTATAATAACACGTGCTGCAGAGAAGAACAGGTTGGAGGGATCCGACCGGATTTCTCAAGATATTTTTGTACATTGCTTATCTTTGTGTGTGTTTATCCATGAATTGATTGAACCCCAAATTGACATTAAACTCTGTTTAGATAGTGATGGTTGGATGGATGTGATAATTGTTGTGATTTTAAACCAATCGACAATTCTGATTGAGTAGTTGGCAGTGAGGGCCTAAAATATACCATCTAAGATGTTGTTCTGCCGTCGGGCGAATTAACGAAATATTTAGTTATAAATTTATTTTATAACTAATTTAAAGGTATAAATTTATATAAGTCAATTAAAATGGGAATTTTATATTTAAATTATATTACCAAAGGGATCGTTAAATGTTTATATAGCATATTCTATGTCATTTTTCTGAACAGAAAATTAGAAACTAACCTACGAGTTAGTAAAAATGAAATAATGGGTTTTTATAAATAATAAAAATAATGTTTTAAATTAATTAAGTTAATTAATTCAAGTGAAAAGAGAAACGAGAATCAGTTAACAATTTAACTGATGTTTACAGTGAACAAGGTCGACTGTAAAAGTTGAAATTGGCGATTGAATCAATTTGATTGTTACTGTCAATGGTCTTCCTAGTATTCGTTAAATTTAACGAATGGTGTTAAATGTCAGTGAGTCTTCGATTAACTATATATTATAGTAGTTATCGAATTGTTTATCGTTATTAAAGTAAATTGTTATTTAATAAGCCTTTAATGTGATAATTATCCTATTTCTTTGTTAGTACCAAAGTTAACTATTTTTACATAGTTAATATTCAAGTTAATTATTACTGTAATAAATTATAATTAAAGTAATGGTTTTTAATTGGAGTTTAATTATGAAGCGATTAAGTAGGCGAGTTAAATTATTTAGATTCGAACTAAATTTGAGATATCAATTAAGGGATGAAGTTCTATCGAGACACAACCAAATGTGTTAAGTAAATCTATCATAGTTTATGAAGTTTTCTAATTATATTAGAATTAAAATTGGTGTATAGAACGCTTTAAAAGATTTTAAAGTTAATAGGAGAGGTTAAAAACGTTACTAAAATTAAGTAAACACATTAAGATTGGAATAGGATTTCAACAAGAAAGTGTGACATTAAAACCATGTTTTAAATCGAATGGTAATGGTAGGAGAAAGGAGAAAGGAAAATCGACGTGATTTCATTAAGTAGAAATAGTGGAGATTATAATGGATGATTGAATGGATTTTTGAAAAAAAGATATTGGATAGTTTAATAGTGTGAGTGGAGGGATTACAAGACAAGTACCAATGTAAGAAATGGTTAAGGGAAAATCATCTTGGGTTTGAATGGTAAATAAGATTTGGGAAATTTACTCAACAAAGTAAAAAGAATTGACTTGTAGAGTTGTTTCTCAAATAAAAGAAAATGGTTTTTTAAACCATGGTAAATGGAAATAAATGGAAATGGAATAACTGATGTTGAGTGGAAAACTTCTATTATCTTAAGATAAGAGTGTCGCTGGTCAAGGTCTGAGAGGTAATTAGAATACCCCAACTTGAACGGTTTCACTATTATCGAGAGATAGTATTAGTTGAAATAGGTAGAAAGTTGATTATTGAGTAATTTTGACTAACAAGATATATTACTCAAATAACATTTAAAATGAATTAACTACGCTGGTCCTGTTAATCGACAAGATAACTACGTGTATTTAATCATAACTAAAGCGAGTGTTTGAAAAATTGGAATTTCTTTTATTTAAAACAAAATAAAGAAATTATGAAAAGGATTCAAAGTTTAGTTCAAATTATATAAATAAAGTTGTGAAGAGGGTTTAACCGAGACGATGAGATTAAAAACAACAATTTGGATTAAGTGGAATGTTTTAATTGAGTAAAGGGAGGATTTTGGGAATTAAATCATGTGATTGCTTAAACAGAAATATAATGGCATTTCCAATGATAGAGGAAATGGAAAGAAGATTTATAAACCATAGTGGTATTTTCAAATATAAGAAGTTACAAAAGGGCTTTGAAAATGCAAATGATGTACAAGGATATAAAGGAAAATACAAGATGTTCTATAAAGATAGTAATGTTCCCCGACAAAGGAAATAAAGAGTGATGTTTGGTAAATTCGCTATTCCAAAGAATGTATGGATTACTGCTTTTAAAGTAATAAATCAGAGAGTTTTGTCGAAAGAGGATTTATGGAATTGATCATAAGAATCGATAAAATGGTAAATGAAATATGTTAATATAAATGAGCTGAGCTGCCAACGTACTTAACAACATTGTTATGATTTGATGGTTAAACCACCGACTATCAAATAAATTATTCTTGAACCTTTTGACGTGTTGTTTCGAAGAGACCGGGATGGGAACTAGACCCAAAACCACTTCGAATCAGCTGTGCGGACGCGACTAACTTGCAGGAGAAATGACGGCGTAAATAGAAGACCGTAGATATTTATAAAACAGAAGGACTACTTAAATCTCTGACTCATGACCAGAGACATACTGTGGTTCTGTCGTGGTTAAAATATGCGGAATTGCAAGGACTACTCGCTACTGATCTATAGGGTGATTCCTAGGATGCAGTAGGAGAGTGCCTTTGGTTCATCCTGTTCCTGGATGACTTGTATGGATGAATGTCTGTCAAAGTATTTCCAAAGGGATCACATATGTTGTTTTCTTCAAACGTACCAAGTTGGTGGCATAGAAGGGAAACTTCTTTAGCTTAACAACTAGAGTATTTTTGTGGAAATCAATTAGTGACTTCTTGAGGATCTGACAATGTGGCATTCAAAGTGAATGGAGATATACTATGCTGAATGATAAGCGTAACCTCTAGCCTCATCAACCGGGAAATGACAGAAATCGGGCAGGCAACATGGCTATGTGGGTCGCTCCCATTAGGATGTATAATCACCTATCTAGAGAAATTCATTTTGCTTCATTAATCTATTGATGCTGTCCCTTTTCGTGAGATGGTGGGTCGCACCCAACCGTAGGTGATATACATTCGATACACTCAAGCAAAATGAGTGGTCGGTCGTGTGTGGGCTGGGTTGCAAGACGTTCTTCTTGAACCCAGTGTATTCGCCTCTAGAGATACACTATCGGCAGGTGGTCTCATACCTTGTCATGGTCGGAATCCAATTTCCAATAAGTGCCCACGGTTTTTGATTGTATACTACATATGTAGAGCGTGAGATACAAGCATTCTACTAGATTAATATTTATTTGTGAATTGATAGACATTATTATAATATCAGGAAAAGATATTGATTTCAAACTGTGTGGATTATAGTAAGTTAAAAACCGCCCGTGTTTATGTGTGGGCTGGTCTTACTAGTATCCTTTGATTTCAGAAAAGTATTTTTCAAAGTTAAACAAATTGTTATGTTGTGAATTTATCACTGAAAGTATTCCAGACTGATCCGGGTGAATTTTGCTTTGCTTCAAATGTGCTCGGGTCAGACCGAGTATATTTACAGGTTAGGTTTCGCTGGAGTTCAGGAGTTAGAAGCAAGAGACTTCACTGTTAGATATATAAAGTGTATTTCCGCTGTGACAGATATATGTTGTACTCTGATGATTGGTATGTATATACAGTTTTCTTTTGTATAAAGAAATTTGATATTATATTTTATTCGTTCCGCTGTGAGATTCTGATGTGTTCTTCTTTATCTTCTATTCTAATATTTCTTTCTTTCTTTTCTCATCCTCTAATTTCTTTCTAATAACAATCCAGTGTTTTCGATGCTTGAATAGTCGACATAGTGATTTTATGTCGATTTTCGGGGTCGAAAATCCTTGGGTCGTTACAGTGGTATCAGAGCTATTGGTTTGGTGATAACCTTGGCTCTGTGGCATAACTCAATAGAGATAGGGTCGGTGGTGCCCCATATTGAGTTGAGTATATGTACTAGAGCGCGTATTTGTAATTTGATATAAATTATTTTTATCTAATATATTTTATAAAGTCGTAAAGGTAATATTTTTTTTAAATTATTGGGGCAATTAGATTTACCAGTGTTGATTGGAACGGGTTGATTTTGAGGTTAGATTAAACTAACCAGAAGACATTTCATATTTGAAATGTGAAAATGTGAAAACATTAACTTAAGTCGAGCCAAAATGAATTATATATGTTCAGATTGAATTGGAATATCGAACTAAAATTTAACTTAAGTCAGTAAGGTATTTGACTTGAGTTGGGAGTAGAAATATTTTCCAACATTAATTGGATTGAAAAGTTTGGATTGTTTTTGATGGATAGTTGCATAAATATAGGTTTGAAAATGAATAAACTTGATTGAAACCCATCTAATATGAAATAAGTCGAGCTTATGAAAAATGAATTCAAATACAATGAATTCAAGTGAAACGTATATAAAAATAAATGGATTGTTAGAATTAATTGAATTATGTATAGAAATTGGATGATATGGAGTTTGAATCTAATTGACATTATTTTGAAAGCTAATGAATTTCATTGGAGTTGAGAACTGGTGCAGAAAAGCTATTTCAATTTTGAAAACCTGACCAAGAGAATTCGGGAGTAAATTAAATCCGGTTTGGTCTGCCAATTGAGCAAGCACAAAAATAAATTTATTGCTTATCGCATAATAACGCTCACAAAAAGGTATGCCTATGCAAATATAAAATTTTGGGATTTTATTTGAATTTTGAGTTTGGATTTTAATTTTTCCGACCGTGTTGGTCGATGTATATCTATTTCTTGAACCTGCAATATTGCAGTTGGTCCTTCGTACAGGGGAGACTCTACCAAAATTTTCAAAAATTTAAGGTGTTAGAATTTTTTTGAAGATTTTAGGAAAAATTGATTATTCAAATTAATTTGGTTTTAAAACCAATTGGGTAAATTTTGGAAATAAAACTGAGATTTAAGTAAATATTTTTGAAAAGATAATAGGTTGCAGCATTTCTTCTAACTTAGCAATTTCGAGGACGAAATTATTAAGGGGGGAGGAATGTAACGACCCGTATTTTTCTGACCAATTATTGAATTATTTTATTATTTAAAAATGTCAATTTGAATTTAAATGGCCTGAATTTAATTAATTTGAATATGTTATTTAAATAAATAATATAATAATATTTTATTTCCAAAATATTTGAGAAATGTTGAATTGGCAGTATAAGGTGGACGGGCAGTTTAAAATAGAGTAATATTGTTTGTTTTGAATTATAGTAACGATTTCGTCAATTATACAGCGTTATAACGTTGAATTTATAATTTAATTATAAATAGAGCTGCAGCGGCGCGGCAGTTCGCAATATTGGATTTTGAACTTTAATCGGCTGTACAGGATTCAAAATAAGTTGGATTTCCTCGAAACAAGAAACGTCCGAATCTATTGGATAATATTTTTCTAATGGAGGAGAAAAATCCAGTTTTCGTGTTGTAGATTCTGTTTTATGTCCAAATCAAATTTTGAAATAGTCGCTATGGAAATTCCTTTATATATTATATCGATGTATTTATATAAATAAGGGGTTTTTAATTATTTTTACTATCGAATTGGCTTGAAACTCAACCCGAGTTATTTTATTTTGGTTCTACATGAAATTCTGGTCGGGTATGGCCAATTTTATTATTTTAATGTTATTATATTGAGGAATTTTAAAATTAATTTATTTTAATTTAAATTGGGCCTTTTAAAAGGGACTTTATTCAAACGAGCTATGTTTTCGACGAAACAAATTTTGTTGGGACGCAATGGCAAATTATTGCTAGATTTCAAGTTGTGTGTCAATCGGGGTTATTCTTTGAGCGCAGCAAAATAAAATGCAAATAAAACGACCATTTGGGCATAAACGAGCACCGTTTGAGCAAACGGACTTGGAATTCGACGAAACAAGTTTCATTAGGACCGTAACGCCAAATTATAACGTGACGTCCATTTCCGTAGCGAATGGGGTTTGTATGTGAGCACGGTAATCAATAAACGACGTTCAGAATTGTGATAGACATGAAATAAAAATCGTTAGTCAGCGTCGCTTGTCATGTCAGGTTAAAATAATAAATTTACACTTATATATATCCAAAACCTCAGCCAACCATTCACAACATTTCCACCGTCCATAAAATTTGCAAAAAAGTCCTCCTTTACAAAACAATTTATTTCTCTAAATCCGCCAAGAATTAGTATGGGGGACCTGAAGCAAATGTGTAGATCTCGTCCTTACCTACCTACTGTAAAAAGATTGGGGGTGATCGGAGCTTTGTGGTCGCCGGAATCGACCTAAATCCAAGAAAAACCACTTTTGTTCTTTTGAGGATTGCGAGAGATTTGGTCGATTCCAGGGATCCAGACCAGGGGGAAAATGAAGAGGGGAGAAAGAGGTTTCAGATGGTGGTGGTCTCGGGTCTTACGGTGGTCGGAGGTGGAAGAAATTGTGAGTTGATCAGAGTGGTCAGTTTTGGGTTCGGTTTGGAGAGTCACCGTGATATTTGTGAAGTTTCCGGCGCCGTCAATGGTCGTTGGTCGAGGATGCATGAAGTCAGTGGTAGAAGGTGGAGAGGCCATTCTAACGGAGGTGGTGGCGGTGTCTTAGGTGGACGGTTGACGGAGAATTTTAGGCGTGAAGCTTTCCCGGTCGAGGTGGAATTCTGGCGAGCTGGGGATGTTCAGGTGGCGGAGCTCTCGGGCGGTGGCGCTGCACTGATAGGCGAAGAGAACGACGGGGTTCACTGGGTCTCCGGTGGCTGGTGGCGGTCGTGGGGAGGATCGGTAGAGGTTGAGCTGAAGTCGAAGACGAAGGAGAAAGAAAGCATCGGGTTTGTGGAACCAAAAATGAAAAAAAAACGCGTATTGTGATGCTGACGTGGACTCCATTAGTAACGGTAATTAAGGTAATCAGATAATTAATTAATAATTAATTATATTATTAATCATTTAATTTATAAATCTTATAATCAGTGTAACTTTCACATACGATAACGGAATTTGACGAAACAGGATCCGTTGGGATCGCAGAGACAAGCTCTAAACAATGGCACTGACCGAGAGTCGATTAGATGCAGCGTAACAACCCGTATTTTAATAACATGTTAAAACCATAAATCAAGGCAGAATTAATTTTTACAAACCATAATCAAGTGAAACGGGTTGCGCCATTGCATTCGTATTGAAATTCTTCTTGGAAACGAGTCCGAGTTTTCGAGAAACGGAGTCCGTTTGAGGGAGATATGACCCTCCGGAGTTTCAGGAATTTTCAGAATCGAAAACAGTTCGAAATTCGAACTCGAAATTCGAATTCAAACCCCAGTGCAGGCTGGGCGGGAATTTTCCCGCCCAGGACCACGTCGACCTGGGGTTCGACACTATGGTCGACCTGGGGGTCGACCTGGTGCCATAACCCAGTTTTGAGCCTGGGTTCATCCTGATGTTTCTAGTCTCGTTTTCAGTCTAGATTCGTCCGCCTAATCCTATATAAACAGCCCCCTAGCCTCATTCTCTCTACACCATTTCATTATGTAACACCCCGTGAATTCTATAACAGTGAAATTCACAAATTAAAGTATAATTAATTTCAAATCAAAGAATTAAGGGAAACGGGATACGCCATTGTGTTCGTCTCGGAAAAATACGCGAAATAGAGTCCGAGTTTTCGAAAAACGGAGTCTGTATGAAGAAGATATGGCCTCCGGAAGTTTCAGAATTCAGGTTAAAATTCAAACAGACGAAAACAGCTCAGAAAAACAAGTTTAAAATTCAAAATCGGGCCCAATTGGCCAAGGCGGGAAAATTCCCGCCTAAGGCACCCAGGTCGACTTGGCAGTCGACCTGGGCTAGCCAGGTCGACAGGGCTGTCGACCTGGGTAACCCGTGTCGACTGCCAAGTCGACACGGTGTCGACTGGGTTGTCGACCTGGCCCCAGAGCCAGGTCGAACCCAGCCCACCCTGGCTGGCCAGGTCTGTGTTTGGTCGATTTTCTGAACCTTGCCTTGTCACTAGGGCTAGGTGTCAGCTCCTGGTTGGCCTCTCCTTCAAACGAATGACTATTATTGAACCAAGCTTCATCGACGGTCTAAATCAACTCACAAACTCTATAAAAAGGACCTAAGACTAACCCTAATTCACACAAACTAAAATGGAGCTGAGACCGTCATGTTGCTGAGGAGAGACTAAAGATTGCCGTCGGAAATAGAGAGACAATTAGGAGAATAAACAAAAGCTTAAAGCAACGTCAAATCAAATCAAAGCAACGCCTACAACAAAGGATAGCATCTCCAAATTCAGAATTCAGACTTCTGAATTGAAGATTCGTCATACGCTGTAAGTAGAGTGCTATTCCGATATGAATTAAATAATTGTGTTGATTTGTGTAATGTAAGAAATGGAATTGTGGCGATAATAATCTATATTTGTATGTTGCTTTGATGCAAAACGATTTGGGAATATTATGGTATACGATTGGATATTTGCAAGTACGCGATTTGCGTTGGAAACGAAATGGAATTGTGGCGGTAATGACTTATATTTGTATGTTATTTTGATTCTAAACGATTTGGCAATGCTATGGTTTGATTCATACAAGTATATGGTTTATGTTGACAACCACATGTTGTGGAATTTTGATTGGGACTCATGCAAACGTATGATTCATATTGAAAACTACATGTTTGTGGTAGTTATTTATAACACCCATTTGATAATTGCAAGCATATGATTCATGTTGAAAGTAACAACTATATGTTGTAATAATTTAATTAAGATTCATGCAAGTATATGATTCATGTTAACAACTATATGTTGTAATAATTTATTTAAGATTCATGCAAGTATATGATTCATGTTAACAACTATATGTTATGATATTTTAATTGGAATTCATGCAAGTCCATGATCTATTGTTATGACAACATGATGTAAAATTCTATGGTCATCTTTAGTGTAATTTGATTCACCTAAGTATTATGATTCATATGAAGTTATGTTGGAATTGGCATCATAGTTCAAGTACAAAAATCATATTTTTGTGATAGTGACAAAAGCACGCATCTTTGTAAATTTGTATTAATTTTAGGAACATGACTAAACTATGTTCGTTATTATGTCCAATTGAAAAACATGTTTTTAGGCTCTTGTTGTTATCATAAGTTACATTAGAATTACATTAGAATTACATTCCTCTTGCAAGTTTACATAGATAAAATAAAAACCATGATGTAAGTTTAGATATGTGTGACGGCAAGGAATTTCGCTCGGTCCGAACCAGTCGCTAAACCGATCCAGGCCGTTCGAAACGCCCTATCGTTTGAGAACAGGACAAATCAGAACGCATACAAAAGAACGTTTCATTGTATATTACAACAATGCATCAGATTACAAGAATATACAGAGTATAAATGAATATTACACAGAAATATCAGAGATTTAAATTACATTTAAATACATAGCAGCGGAAAATAATACAATAAACAACTAGGAGAGATATACGGATACAAAGCTTTCCGGATATCGTTCCAGCTGTAAACCAGGATCCTGTGAATATAAATCTGCAAAACCAAAACTACTAGCTGCCCGTGTCAAAATAAGGGCACCCAGAGTTTAGGTTAAAACAATAAACTCCAGGTCAGTCATGTGACTGGTGTGAGAACTAAAACAGTTATTAATCTTTATTTCAAAGTTAGGTAAAACAAGGGACCACGCCGCTAACGCGGAACGGGTTTCCTCCCAAGAATACCAGTGCATAAAACAAACAGCGCAATGCTAAATAAAGAAAAATGAAGCTGTTATAAGACCCAGGTCCTATCACACAATGCAACGCAAGCCGGGGGATAGGGTTTTCCCTTATAACAGCCAAAGAATGCTTGATACGTTTAAAAACAGATTATTTGATACTATAATAAGTGCATAGTGTATAAAACAACTTCAAATCATAAGTATCAATCATAGGCGGCATGAGCGCCCCATCCCACTATGTCACCATATATAGGTTTACAAATAAAACCGCAAAGTCACGTATTTGGAAATTGGATTTCCGTCTATGAACCGAGGCAAAAGATAGTCCTCAACCGATTCGAGACAATCTAGCCCATGTCTCAGGCAAGTACTCAGTCAAGCCTTGGAGCGACAGGGCCGGTCCACCGATGTGGATTAAAATGCCTGAACACTACGTCTCCCCACCCTATGGGGTGTAAGTCTGGTCCGTCTGCCGACCAGAATGCATCGGCCGAAACCGATATAACTGAGGCGCCTTGCAACCGCAACAACCACATAAGTCAAACTCGTCAGGGTGTATAAAACCACTGACGCCACTTCTAGCTAGAAAGAAACGCAAGTCCTCCCTGAGGTCCGTCTCCCGTTTTTGGTTCATACCGGGTGTGAAACTCGCGAAGCAAACGTTACACAAAGCTACGCCACAAAGGCCGTGCTTTGATCATCACCACAAGACTTTGCTTTTCAACAGAAGTCTCGATCAATTGCCACTTAGGCATGCCACACAGGCAATTCACTCCATGCGTTTGATATCCATCAATATATAACCCCTGAGCTCGTACGTCTCAGAGAAGGGCGTTAAGCAAGAGAATAAATTCTCCGCCGCCAAACAGATATATATTTAATAGAGATCAATCACACGGACTAAAATCCAATGTCAGACACACAGTCCATTTACAAGTCCGTTCTGGGTCTGAACGAAACCGGAGGCACCTAGTACCCCGCATATCCATCGATCTCCAAGTACGTCTGGACGATCACTAACTGTTTCCATCTTCTTGGGTGTACAGTCCAATCAAGATCATCAGTAATTACCCAAACGACGTGAAGACCTCCGGTCTTCGACCATCGTCTTCATCTTCGACTTATCGTCGTATCAGTTATTCAGAATGGGATAAACCCGGCCTTTCCGAATAACTCGCGTATAATTTTAAATAAGTGTTACACAAACACAACATACGCCTCATTCCAATTCATCAGTCACTAACCGTAAATTAATCAAGAGAATAATTCCCCAAATATTAACCCCGAAGGCCGAAACCAACATCAGATCAATATCCAGAAAACCATTCTGCTTAGCCAACCGACAGTTAGTTTCTAAATTTCACATTCATAGGGAAAGGTTCCCATTAATTTTATCCAAGATAAATTCCTTGAATTTATTCTTTATTCTATTTTTGAATCTCAATTCAAACTAGTCGGGATTAGCGAACCTTACCGAAGTAATCATTTGTTTTCATTTCCCAATCCCAACCTATTCATCCCATGAAGTAAAACTGGTTATACTTCATATCTAACACCACGGTGTTATCGGTAAATTCAATTACCATTTCACGTTTAAATCTAATTAAAGATTCAACTATCGCCTGGAGCAAAACTGGTGATACTCCATTCTCGACCATTTCAATCTAATTAAAGATTCATTAAAACTCAACTTAGTTTTAATCGTTAACTGGGTTAAAGAATCCGTGTCATTTAAAAACACAGTTCACGATAAACCCAAAATCACATTCATTAATCATCGGGTTAAAGAACGAGTGTTATTTAAAACACTGTCCACGATAAACCCAAAAATCAATATCGATTCAATTCCAATTAAATGTTATTTAATTGGTACACTTCATTAAATCTAAATAAAAAGATTTAATCTTTTCTCAACTGGGTCCAAGAACAGTGTTAGTGAAGACACCATTCACGACAAACCCAAATCACATTTGATATTCAATATAAGGTTCTGAATAGAAAATATATCGGCTTATATTCAATATCAAATTCCACGACTAACAAATATCGTATTGGAAATAACGATATAGATATATATCTTTCAAATTTCCGTAACAACGTCCGCATAATCACGAATTCCAACATCGAAATATTCCGAAGACAATTTCGATTCAAATCCACTCCAATGCAATCATTGGAAATCCTGGTTATTTTTAAAACCCTTTTCAAATTCAATTTATTTATTTAAAAATAAATAGAATTATATTTCTAGTTCAAAACTAGTTCATTTCGATAAAAATCTATTTTTATCTTTTCTAATATGGAGTTTTTCATCCCAATTCTTTCTAAATCATTTCTTATGATTTTACACAAATTATTACTATTTTTAATAATTTTATCAAGGCCCGTACAGTCGATTTCCACCAATGGCCATCGAACTGCACTTACAGCGACCTTTTTCGAATTTGATTTGGACATAATTCCAAATCCAACCATTAGATTTCTAATTTCTAATATTCGTTAGAAAGCTCTTTTCGATACGAACCCAACGGTTCCAGTTTTAGGAGAATCCGACGGTCGGATCTCCCGCAATGTCCGTTTGAAATAAATGGTCGAAATTCACGAACTGCCGCGGCGCGGCGCGTTCTATTCAGGCCATTATATTATATATATAATATATGTAATATATATTTCGTCGATTTCTATTTGAAACGAATTATATAAATAGTTTTAAATTCGTTTCAAAAGCAATTTCAACTTCCTTTTCGATTCAAATCAAAATTGAATTCTTCTTTATAAATTCGTTTGAAAATTCATTTCTATTCAATTCAAATTTCAATTCAATTTGAATTCGTTTCAATTTGCTTTCAATTCAATTTGAATTCGTTTTATATTCAATTCATTTCGAAATCGTTTTCAATTCTTTTCATTTCGAAATCGTTTTCAATTCTTTTCATTTCGAAATCGTTTTCAATTCTTTTCATTTCGAAATCGTTTTCAATTCTTTTCATTTCGAAATCGTTTTCAATTCATTTCCTTTCGAAATCGTTTTCAATTCATTTCATTTCGAAATATTCGATTTCGAAATCACTTTTCAATATTCATTTTAAAATGAATAAAATCGATATAAATATCGTTCACGTCAAAATGGCGTCAATCTAATCAACACGGCTTCATAAATTTCTATTTTCAAATATCCTATTTCAAATATTTCTTTTTCAAAATAGTTGTTATTATCAAAATATTTCGTTCAACACATGACCAATCTCAATGAATGAGTACTGTCAACACATGAACTTTTATTTTATATCGATAAAGGTGTAAATTTTATTACTAAAATATTTCGTTCAACACATGACCAATCTCAGTGAATGAGTACTGTCAACACATGAACTTTTATTTTATAATATTCTTTATTTTTCAAATTGGAATGAGGCCCAATCAATTACCATATAAAGTTAATTATATGGATTTTCATACAACACATGTATATCATAGCATTGAAAAATAATCAACCATCAACCAAAGTGCACTACACTGTATAAGCATCAAATATAGATATTCAACGCTTATAACAGCCTGTCAATCAATCGATCGACATATTTAATCAATCAGGATGAGTGAACTTCAAATTTCATCCTAACACCCGTGTGGGGTTTCAAACAATCAAACACATATTTTATTTGTGCAGTTGGGCGATGTGTAAAATTTATCGTCCCAATCAATGTCATTCAAATAAGTGTACATAAACAAACCGTCTGGTTTGTAAATGAATATTTATTTATTCACATTCACGTTAAAAATTATATTTTTAACGCTAAAACATTTTATTCCAACCTATGAATTTCTATACAATTCATTTATTCAATAAAATGATATTTTTATTTTTCTAACTTATTTTAGAAAATTTCGGCGGCATAACGGCACGATACTAGAAACGGGACAAGGCCTAGCCTTATCCCCGGTCTAGTGAAGGCCCACGCCATTCACACATCAATCATATCAATTTCAATTTCACCAAAACAATCCAATCCAAATCAAATAATCTAACCAACTACACAACCAATCAAACAAGTCCATGGTCTGTGGACGGGTGTCGGGTGCTTCTAATAAGCACCGTCTGCATCCTAGTATATATATATAACTAGAAAAATTTAATTGAAAGGTGAGAAGTTCTCACTTATAGCTATCCAAGCTCCACGGCACTTCATTTGCAGAAGTCTTCGTCGTCATCGCATCCTTTTTCATCTTCGTTGCCCGCTTTCACTACCTATGTAAAAATCGAATTTTTACTTCGCTATTCAATATATAAAAATCATGTTTTTTTTTTTACTTCGATGTTCAATATATAAAAATTCTATTTTTCTATCGAAGTTCAATATATAAAAATTCTATTTTTCTATCGAAGTTCAATATATAAAAATTCTATTTTTCTATCGAAGTTCAATATATAAAAATCGAGTTTTGACGTCGCTATTCAATATATCAAAATCGAGTTTTTTTACTTCGACTTTCAATATCTAAAAATCTGATTTTTACTTCTTAAAGTTCAAATCTCCTTCTATTTTAAATCTTAACATAAATTAGTTTATAAATCATTTTAAAATCAGTTTTTAATACTTTTAAAAATTTCAGTTTTATACTTTATAAAAATTTCAGTTTTATACTTTTAAACATTTCAGTTTTTATACTTTTAAACATTTCAGTTTTTATACTTTTAAACATTATCAGGTTTTTAATTCTATTTAACATCAGTTTTAAAATCTAAAAAAAAAAAATCAGTTTAAATCCCTTTTTTTTTTAAATTCAGTTTTTTTTCTAAAATCAGTTTTTAATTATTTCTAAAATCAGTTTTTAATTATTTCCAAAATCAGTTTTTAATCTTTTTCTAAAAATCGAAATTAGTTTTTAAACTCTAAAATAAAAACAAAAGTAAAATAAAAAAAAAAAAAAAAAAACTTACTGTAAGCGAAGAGGGGGGGCGTCTGCTAGTTCGACGGAGTCGGGATCGGAGGGGGCTGCGGTTGCGTCAGGTGATGGTTGGAGGCGAGCGGAGCTGCTAATCGGGTGTCGCGAATTGGAGGGGGGGCGCCTTCGGGAGCCGCGCCGCTGGTGAGGGAAAGGAGGGAGGGGGAAGAAGAAGGGGAGGCGTAGGGTGGAGAGCGGCGCTGGACAACGGGGGGGGGGGGGCTGCGCGCCCGACGGCGGTTGGGGGGGGGGGACCTCCCTCGTTCGTCGATTCGGGATATTTTTTTCCTTTTTCTTTTTCTGATGTGAAATGAAACGTGAAAGGGGGGGGCAATGAAATATAGAGAGAAGGGATATTATTAATTTTTTTTTTAATTATTTAATTCAATTTAAAGTTGACTTTTCCATACGACCTCGAAACGAGGCCCACCGCCTGTCGCCCATAGCGTTTTACCCTCATTCCGAACACAATGGGATATGTATCGCAAACTGTTTCGATCGTTACGATCAGTTTCCGTTGAATTTACAATTTAAATCCTTATATTGAATTTTAAACGTACATTTCAAATTACCGGGGTCACATACTAACTAGAAAAATTCCAGAAAAATATTTTCTAGCTTCGTATTGACGATACGGTCCTAACAAAACTAGTTTCGTCGAATTCTGAGACCGTTTGAAAAATGGCCAATTTCCAGTCGATTAAAATCAACTGAAACTCGTCGAACGCGTTTTCCTTTGCCACGCTCACATATTGATTCGAAAAATTATGAAATTTGAAACCTAGCCATAACTTGACACTGCGGATCCAACAAAAGTAGTTTCGTCGAAATCCGAGGTCGTTTGCAAAATGTCCATTTTTAAGGGCCTGAATTCCATAGCGACTATTCAGAATTTTCAACTGGACATAACTTTTGATTCCCGCTACGAACTTTTGATTTTTCGGATTCGTTGGAAAGATATTCACTATTAGATTCCATTATTTTTGGTTTCACTAAAATCCGGATTGTTTTGCACCCGGTGCATTCAATTGAAGTTTGAAATCGAATTATCGAACTACCGCGCCATTTTCAATTCTAATTATAATTATATATAAATATTTATATTCTAACGACGACGCGTATAATATATACGTTCGAATTCTATTCAAAATAAATTTCTCGACGATATTATTTAAAATAATTCATTTTAAATAATCAAAATTCGCTAAAATTGCCAAAATAAAAATTTTAAACTGGCCCAGATTTTCGGGTTGTTACAATCTCCCCCACTTAAAACTTTTCGTCCCCGAAAAGGAACAAAGTCGAAAGTGGTTTGATTAATCAACTCTACGCTCGATCTGGCTTCCATTCTCCAACTCTTTAGTTTCTGAGAATTTTCAAAATTTCAAAAATTTGGCTAACACCCTAAATTTTTGAAAAATTTCGCCATAACCTCCCCTGCACCGGGAGCATCGGGGAATTTCAAATAGCTTCCCCGGTCCTTCAGATCTCAAAAAGAAAAAGAAAAAGCCAAGCGGCTAGCCAATAGGCTCACAAAATCATCATCACCCAAACAAAACAGGAAATTATGTAGTAAACATGTACCTATTTGTCGGGCAAACAAATTTTATTCTCTGCTCTAGCCTCCTTGCTATGACCTGTTCAACGATATATATGTATATGCTAGCAAACGCAACCAAATTTCAATACAATTCATTATTCGATCACATTAGGCATAATGGCACTAAATTATCAAACAAACAAACAAACTACACAAACATCAATCAATTAGTGAATTAGAGCTTCAAATTCATAATTTTGATACATATACAAAAATCAGATTTTTGATGCCAAATCACAACAATAAGCCCTATCTAATTTTGGTTCTCACACCAATCAATAGGAAATATATAGATATCACACCTTCGAAACACGAATGCCAATTCTGATGATGTTCGAACTATCATCAGAATC
Organism: Allium sativum; assembly: GCA_030737875.1. NCBI lineage: Eukaryota > Viridiplantae > Streptophyta > Magnoliopsida > Asparagales > Amaryllidaceae > Allium > Allium sativum. The sequence goes on along the minus strand of CM060915.1, from coordinate 576,819,458 downwards.
ATCTCCGGGCGACTAGAGTGTGATTCTATATCTATCCAGTATATTAAAACTTTGAATATACGTTTGCAAGGCGTATATGCAAATTCTTTATATACTGGACTGTCCTAATCAATATAGAATAAATAATCAAATACGAATAATTGATTTTAAATTTTCAAAACAAAAATTGTTTTCATTTGTAAAATATACCCTTCACACTCGTTCTAGGATACTACTGATCCTATCTCTAACGAGTCATTCTAATTGGATATTACTAATCCAATATCTGATGAATTCTTTCGTATGGTTCTAATGTGTCTTGTTCTCTAGCTTTGCAAACCAAGGCTCTGATACCATTTGTGACGGCAAGGAATTTCGCTCGGTCCGAACCAGTCGCTAAACCGATCCAGGCCGTTCGAAACGCCCTATCGTTTGAGAACAGGACAAATTAGAACGCATACAAAAGAACGTTTCATTGTATATTACAACAATGCATCAGATTACAAGAATATACAGAGTATAAATGAATATTACACAGAAATATCAGAGATTTAAATTACATTTAAATACATAGCAGCGGAAAATAATACAATAAACAACTAGGAGAGATATACGGATACAAAGCTTTCCGGATATCGTTCCAGCTGTAAACCAGGATCCTGTGAATATAAATCTGCAAAACCAAAACTACTAGCTGCCCGTGTCAAAATAAGGGCACCCAGAGTTTAGGTTAAAACAATAAACTCCAGGTCAGTCATGTGACTGGTGTGAGAACTAAAACAGTTATTAATCTTTATTTCAAAGTTAGGTAAAACAAGGGACCACGCCGCTAACGCGGAACGGGTTTCCTCCCAAGAATACCAGTGCATAAAACAAACAGCGCAATGCTAAATAAAGAAAAATGAAGCTGTTATAAGACCCAGGTCCTATCACACAATGCAACGCAAGCCGGGGGATAGGGTTTTCCCTTATAACAGCCAAAGAATGCTTGATACGTTTAAAAACAGATTATTTGATACTATAATAAGTGCATAGTGTATAAAACAACTTCAAATCATAAGTATCAATCATAGGCGGCATGAGCGCCCCATCCCACTATGTCACCATATATAGGTTTACAAATAAAACCGCAAAGTCACGTATTTGGAAATTGGATTTCCGTCTATGAACCGAGGCAAAAGATAGTCCTCAACCGATTCGAGACAATCTAGCCCATGTCTCAGGCAAGTACTCAGTCAAGCCTTGGAGCGACAGGGTCGGTCCACCGATGTGGATTAAAATGCCTGAACACTACGTCTCCCCACCCTATGGGGTGTAAGTCTGGTCCGTCAGCCGAACAGAATGCATCGGCCGAAACCGATATAACCGAGGCGCCTCGCAACCGCAACAACCACATAAGTCAAACTCGTCAGGGCGTGTAAAACCACTGACGCCACTTCTAGCTAGAAAGAAACGCATGTCCTCCCTGAGGTCCGTCTCCCGTTTTTGGTTCATACCGGGTGTGAAACTCGCGAAGCAAACGTTACACAAAGCTACGCCACAAAGGCCGTGCTTTGATCATCACCACAAGACTTTGCTTTTCAACAGAAGTCTCGATCAATTGCCACTTAGGCATGCCACACAGGCAATTCACTCCATGCGTTTGATATCCATTAATATATAACCCCTGAGCTCGTACGTCTCAGAGAAGGGCGTTAAGCAAGAGAATAAATTCTCCGCCGCCAAACAGATATATATTTAATAGAGATCAATCACACGGACTAAAATCCAATGTCAGACACACAGTCCATTTACAAGTCCGTTCTGGGTCTGAACGAAACCGGAGGCACCTAGTACCCCGCATATCCATCGATCTCCAAGTACGTCTGGACGATCACTAACTGTTTCCATCTTTTTGGGTGTACAGCCCAATCAAGATCATCAGTAATTACCCAAACGACGTGAAGACCTCCGGTCTTCGACCATCGTCTTCATCTTCGACTTATCGTCGTATCAGTTATTCAGAATGGAATAAACCCGGCCTTTCCGAATAACTCGCGTATAATTTTAAATAAGTGTTACACAAACACAACATACGCCTCATTCCAATTCATCAGTCACTAACCGTAAATTAATCAAGAGAATAATTCCCCAAATATTAACCCCGAAGGCCGAAACCAACATCAGATCAATATCCAGAAAACCATTCTGCTTAGCCAACCGACAGATAGTTTCTAAATTTCACATTCATAGGGAAAGGTTCCCATTAATTTTATCCAAGATAAATTCCTTGAATTTATTCTTTATTCTATTTTTGAATCTCAATTCAAACTAGTCGGGATTAGCGAACCTTACCGAAGTAATCATTTGTTTTCATTTCCCAATCCCAACCTATTCATCCCATGAAGTAAAACTGGTTATACTTCATATCTAACACCACGGTGTTATCGGTAAATTCAATTACCATTTCACGTTTAAATCTAATTAAAGATTCAACTATCGCCTGGAGCAAAACTGGTGATACTCCATTCTCGACCATTTCAATCTAATTAAAGATTCATTAAAACTCAACTTAGTTTTAATCGTTAACTGGGTTAAAGAATCCGTGTCATTTAAAAATACAGTTCACGATAAACCCAAAATCACATTCATTAATCATCGGGTTAAAGAACGAGTGTTATTTAAAACACTGTCCACGATAAACCCAAAAATCAATATCGATTCAATTCCAATTAAATGTTATTTAATTGGTACACTTCATTAAATCTAAATAAAAAGATTTAATCTTTTCTCAACTGGGTCCAAGAACAGTGTTAGTGAAGACACCATTCACGACAAACCCAAATCACATTTGATATTCAATATAAGGTTCTGAATAGAAAATATATCGGCTTATATTCAATATCAAATTCCACGACTAACAAATATCGTATTGGAAATAACGATATAGATATATATCTTTCAAATTTCCGTAACAACGTCCGCATAATCACGAATTCCAACATCGAAATATTCCAAAGACAATTTCGATTCAAATCCACTCCAATGCAATCATTGGAAATCCTGGTTATTTTTAAAACCCTTTTCAAATTCAATTTATTTATTTAAAAATAAATAGAATTATATTTCTAGTTTAAAACTAGTTCATTTCGATAAAAATCTATTTTTATCTTTTCTAATATGGAGTTTTTCATCCCAATTCTTTCTAAATCATTTCTTATGATTTTACACAAATTATTACTATTTTTAATAATTTTATCAAGGCCCGTACAGTCGATTTCCACCAATGGACATCGAACTGCACTTACAGCGACCTTTTTCGAATTTGATTTGGACATAATTCCAAATCCAACCATTAGATTTCTAATTTCTAATATTCGTTAGAAATCTCTTTTCGATACGAACCCAACGGTTCCAGTTTTAGGAGAATCCGACGGTCGGATCTCCCGCAATGTCCGTTTGAAATAAATGGTCGAAATTCACGAACTGCCGCGGCGCGGCGCGTTCTATTCAGGCCATTATATTATATATATAATATATATAATATATATTTCGTCGATTTCTATTTGAAACGAATTATATAAATAGTTTTAAATTCGTTTCAAAAGCAATTTCAACTTCCTTTTCGATTCAAATCAAAATTGAATTCTTCTTTATAAATTCGTTTGAAAATTCATTTCTATTCAATTCAAATTTCAATTCAATTTGAATTCGTTTCAATTTGCTTTCAATTCAATTTGAATTCGTTTTATATTCAATTCATTTCGAAATCGTTTTCAATTCTTTTCATTTCGAAATCGTTTTCAATTCTTTTCATTTCGAAATCGTTTTCAATTCTTTTCATTTCGAAATCGTTTTCAATTCTTTTCATTTCGAAATCGTTTTCAATTCATTTCCTTTCGAAATCGTTTTCAATTCATTTCATTTCGAAATATTCGATTTCGAAATCACTTTTCAATATTCATTTTAAAATGAATAAAATCGATATAAATATCGTTCACGTCAAAATGGCGTCAATCTAATCAACACGGCTTCATAAATTTCTATTTTCAAATATCCTATTTCAAATATTTCTTTTTCAAAATAGTTGTTATTATCAAAATATTTCGTTCAACACATGACCAATCTCAATGAATGAGTACTGTCAACACATGAACTTTTATTTTATATCGATAAAGGTGTAAATTTTATTACTAAAATATTTCGTTCAACACATGACCAATCTCAGTGAATGAGTACTGTCAACACATGAACTTTTATTTTATAATATTCTTTATTTTTCAAATTGGAATGAGGCCCAATCAATTACCATATAAAGTTAATTATATGGATTTTCATACAACACATGTATATCATAGCATTGAAAAATAATCAACCATCAACCAAAGTGCACTACACTGTATAAGCATCAAATATAGATATTCAACGCTTATAACAGCCTGTCAATCAATCGATCGACATATTTAATCAATCAGGATGAGTGAACTTCAAATTTCATCCTAACACCCGTGTGGGGTTTCAAACAATCAAACACATATTTTATTTGTGCAGTTGGGCGATGTGTAAAATTTATCGTCCCAATCAATGTCATTCAAATAAGTGTACATAAACAAACCGTCTGGTTTGTAAATGAATATTTATTTATTCACATTCACGTTAAAAATTATATTTTTAACGCTAAAACATTTTATTCCAACCTATGAATTTCTATACAATTCATTTATTCAATAAAATGATATTTTTATTTTTCTAACTTATTTTAGAAAATTTCGGCGGCATAACGGCACGATACTAGAAACGGGACAAGGCCTAGCCTTATCCCCGGTCTAGTGAAGGCCCACGCCATTCACACATCAATCATATCAATTTCAATTTCACCAAAACAATCCAATCCAAATCAAATAATCTAACCAACTACACAACCAATCAAACAAGTCCATGGTCTGTGGACGGGTGTCGGGTGCTTCTAATAAGCACCGTCTGCATCCTAGTATATATATATAACTAGAAAAATTTAATTGAAAGGTGAGAAGTTCTCACTTATAGCTATCCAAGCTCCACGGCACTTCATTTGCAGAAGTCTTCGTCGTCATCGCATCCTTTTTCATCTTCGTTGCCCGCTTTCACTACCTATGTAAAAATCGAATTTTTACTTCGCTATTCAATATATAAAAATCATGTTTTTTTTTTACTTCGATGTTCAATATATAAAAATTCTATTTTTCTATCGAAGTTCAATATATAAAAATTCTATTTTTCTATCGAAGTTCAATATATAAAAATCGAGTTTTGACGTCGCTATTCAATATATCAAAATCGAGTTTTTTTACTTCGACTTTCAATATCTAAAAATCTGATTTTTACTTCTTAAAGTTCAAATCTCCTTCTATTTTAAATCTTAACATAAATTAGTTTATAAATCATTTTAAAATCAGTTTTTAATACTTTTAAAAATTTCAGTTTTATACTTTATAAAAATTTCAGTTTTATACTTTTAAACATTTCAGTTTTTATACTTTTAAACATTTCAGTTTTTATACTTTTAAACATTATCATGTTTTTAATTCTATTTAACATCAGTTTTAAAATCTAAAAAAAAAAATCAGTTTAAATCCCTTTTTTTTTAAATTCAGTTTTTTTTCTAAAATCAGTTTTTAATTATTTCTAAAATCAGTTTTTAATTATTTCCAAAATCAGTTTTTAATCTTTTTCTAAAAATCGAAATTAGTTTTTAAACTCTAAAATAAAAACAAAAGTAAAATAAAAATAAAAAAAAACTTACTGTAAGCGAAGAGGGGGGGCGTCTGCTAGTTCGACGGAGTCGGGATCGGAGGGGGCTGCGGTTGCGTCACGTGATGGTTGGAGGCGAGCGGAGCTGCTAATCGGGTGTCGCGATTTGGAGGGGGGGGGGGGCGCCTTCGGGAGCCGCGCCGCTGGTGAGGGAAAGGAGGGAGGGGGAAGAAGAAGGGGAGGCGTAGGGTGGAGAGCGGCGCTGGACAACCGGGGGGGGGGGGCTGTGCGCCCGACGGCGGTTGGGGGGGGGGGGGGACCTCCCTCGTTCGTCGATTCGGGATATTTTTTTTTATTTTCTTTTTCTGATGTGAAATGAAACGTGAAAGGGGGGGGGGGCCAATGAAATATAGAGAGAAGGGATATTATTAATTTTTTTTTTAATTATTTAATTCAATTTAAAGTTGACTTTTCCATACGACCTCGAAACGAGGCACACCGCCTGTCGCCCATAGCGTTTTACCCCCATTCCGAACACAATGGGATATGTATCGCAAACTGTTTCGATCGTTACGATCAGTTTCCGTTGAATTTACAATTTAAATCCTTATATTGAATTTTAAACGTACATTTCAAATTACCGGGGTCACATACTAACTAGAAAAATTCCAGAAAAATATTTTCTAGCTTCGTATTGACGATACGGTCCTAACAAAACTAGTTTCGTCGAATTCTGAGACCGTTTGAAAAATGGCCAATTTCCAGTCGATTAAAATCAACTGAAACTGGTCGAACGCGTTTTCCTTTGCCACGCTCACATATTGATTCGAAAAATTATGAAATTTGAAACCTAGCCATAACTTGACACTGCGGATCCAACAAAAGTAGTTTCGTCGAAATCCGAGGTCGTTTGCAAAATGTCCATTTTTAAGGGCCTGAATTCCATAGCGACTATTCAGAATTTTCAACTGGACATAACTTTTGATTCCCGCTACGAACTTTTGATTTTTCGGATTCGTTGGAAAGATATTCACTATTAGATTCCATTATTTTTGGTTTCACTAAAATCCGGATTGTTTTGCACCCGGTGCATTCAATTGAAGTTTGAAATCGAATTATCGAACTACCGCGCCATTTTCAATTCTAATTATAATTATATATAAATATTTATATTCTAACGACGACGCGTATAATATATACGTTCGAATTCTATTCAAAATAAATTTCTCGACGATATTATTTAAAATAATTCATTTTAAATAATCAAAATTCGCTAAAATTGCCAAAATAAAAATTTTAAACTGGCCCAGATTTTCGGGTTGTTACAATATGTTTATGCTATAATTCTATGAATAGAATGAAAACCATGATTCATATAAAAATTAGGTTGGGATAATTCTAGTTGAACCATACTTTTGTATTAGTGACAAAAGTAAGTACCCTTTTGTTAACATGTAGTGATTTTATGAACACGATTAGTTTATATTATGCCTAAATAAAAATATATGCTTATATTTCTAGTCAAGACCCTATGCCAATAATAATGATATCTAATTTAGTTAGATTCTTAATGTCAAGTTTACATGGTTAGTTGAACCTATGATTCATGTTTAAGTTTATGCCATTATCATATGCTTAATTCATGTTTAAGTACTGCTTATGCCATAATCATATGAATAAAATAATTCATGTTTAAGTATTGTCTATGCATTAACCATATGAATAGAATGATTTATGTTTAAGTATTGTTTATGCTATGATTATATGGATAAAATGATTCATGTTATGCCATGATTACATGAATAGATCAAAAACCATGATTTCATGTTTGGGTATATTTGTGCCATGATTATGTGAATAGATTAAAAATCATGATTAAGTTGGAATAATTCTAGTTGAACTATACTTTTGTATTAGTAACAAAAGTAAGCACCTTTCTAAACATATAGTAATTTTATAAACATGATTTTCTTATGTTTGACATTATGCCTAAGTAAAAATATAGGTTTATGTTGTAGTTAAGACTATGTGTCAATAATGATATCTAATTTAGTTAGATTCTTAACTTAACTACAAGTTTACATGGTTTGATTCATGTCACTTATGCTTTATGACCAAAGTATATGTTACTACAATGCAATTACACCAGTTTCTATTTTGTAGTTCCAACGTTATGTTGCAAGTTCATGCGTTCACATTCCCATTTTTGTGTATATAATCACGTTTTAAGCCTCCCCTTTTTCACGTGGCTAAGTTGGGCTTAAAAGGCTAAGCCCAACATTATATTATAATAAACGAACGTATTAAACGGGGGAAATAGCGTTGGGCCAAATTAATTAATAAATGAAAATATAAAAGTAGATGGGCCCAAATTCAAGAATGGGTTGGGCCCATGATTGGTGTAAACCTTTACACCATTAGCTTAAATTGATTTTGAATAATGGGCCGCAAATATTTACATATAAAAAGAAAAGAGACAAAATATGTAAATGTAGAAAAATACGATGTGTTTAACCCGAGGTTGGATTGAGTTGTGATGTAAACCTGCCCGGAACCGCCCGGCTGTCCAGTAGTCACAACAATACCTATCCAATGTGGGTGGTTAAACACGGAGCCCAATAAGGACCTGAGGTTAGACTGAGTTGTGGCGTAAGACTGCCCGGACCCAACCGGCAACAGGCAGCCACAACAATACCTGTCTAATGTGAGAGGTCAAGGCTTTAATAAGACAATTAAGGCTGAGTCTGGATTGATAGGATTAAGTAAATTATATTAATACTTAATCAAAATGGAACATGCTAAACTAAACAGACTGATTGGGGAGTTAGGTTTATAAAACACTTAACCAACTTAGCATGTTGGCTAGAAATAGAAAACCTAGTAGCGGAGGACCCTTTTCGCTGTAACTCTACAAGGTATCATGATACCCTGAAACTAGGCAGGGTGGGGCACGATTACTGGGCTGATTGTAAGAGGTCAAATCGACGGCGGTGGTGCAGCAGTGTAGGTTCTAACGGGGTGCGGGCGTGCACACACTCCGGCGTAGAAAAATAAGGCACTGGGCACCAGTAGCATACCTGTGCATTCTAGGATTGTGTCGGGCCGCCACCTTGGGACTTGATACACCCCATGGTGGGACCAGCACAGGTAACTACAACATCGGGGGCCGTAAGACACATGTAACTATGCGAGTAGGAGCCGATCATCATAAAATGGATCACTTCACCCTGATTATGGGGTGCCTGTTGGGAACTAGTTTATATGGGTACAGAGATTACTATGGGGTACGACAGTATATTCGACCCTAGACAACTTAACTAAGTATATGGTGCTTTCCCATTTCTAGTTTATACTTATCATACCCAGTTCTTTATTCATAGACTGAATAGTCCTAGACTTACTCAGGCATTATGTCTGACTCTACTTTTCTTTCGCCTTCTTTTCTTCCGTTTCCCCCCCAGGTCCACAGGGAGGGAATACCGCAGCTTGACCAGCCTTCATATCCAGCTTGAAGAGAAAGAATGTATTGTTTGGATCTTTTCCGTTTTGGACTATGGCTTTGGACAGCAATCATGGGACTTTTGCAGTTTAACTATGTTTTCTTTATGCTTCTTTAAATAATGTAATCAAGACAGTTATGAAGATGTTATGTTTTTGGAAGTATTGTAAAACAAATTATGGCATGGATTGTGTAACACATATTTTAATGAAATAAAAGTTTGTTGTTTTCCGCTGTTCAAAAATATGTGTTCTTATATCTGTCTTGTATATCTGTGACTTATACTTATAAACCTCCACCAAAATTAGGGCATTCCCTTTGAGAGTGACCCTAACGGAGGTGGGGTGTTTCACTTGGTATCAGAGCATAGGTTTACCAGATAAGATAAAAAGTTTTGAAAAATTATTTTCAAAAAAAAAAAAGAAATTTAAAGAAGCATTTTTAAAAAGATAAAATATTATTTTATTTAAAAAAAAGGCAAAGTCCCCCAAAGCCATAGGTACTGTCTTCTATCCTTCGTTTTGAATCTATCCTTTCTGTTTCAGCATGTCTGGAGACCTTACTCCCCAGCTGCTGACGCTTTCACTCCTCCTCCTCCACGTGAACCAGCAAGCGGAAGAGTCCCTGAGTAGGAAGACGAATAATAGTCAAACAAGAAAGGATCTTAACAGTAATAATAATAAACGAGAAAAAAGGAAATGCAATTTTTGCGGTACGGAAGGGCACATAGCCAAGGATTGTAGAAAGAAGAAAAGAAAGCAAGGAGAATGTTTTCATTGTGGGGAGACTGGACACATCAGCATAGACTGCCCTGAGAAGACAGACTTTGAGAAGGGCGGGAAAGACAACAAGTCCCGAAAGAAGAGTAAGTGTAAATTCTGTGGTAAAGTGGGGCACTTAGTGAAAGATTGCCGGAAAAAGAAGGCCAAGGAGAATGGTGGGTGCTTTTCTTGCGGTGAGACAGGCCATAGGGCTAAGGACTGCCCAAAGAAACGAGGACAGGGGCAGAGGGCTGGATCCACCTCAGGGGCACAAGTTCATGTGCTAGAAGCGCCACCTCTGCAACAGCGAGGTATAAATACTTCTGTAGAAAGTATAGCTTATCTTTATGATCACCCCGTTCGCACTTTATTTGATTCCGGCGCATCACACTCCTTTATCTCGTCTGCTTTAGTAGAATCTCTGCACCTAAAAACTAGTACGGTAGAGGACCCCTTAATTGTTTCAAACCCAATTGGGGGCCCAGCTCACTTGTCTATGATCTGTTTGGGATTGAAAATTTCTATTCTAAGCGTAGAATTTGAATGTAGTGCCTTTGTTTTGGGCTTTTCGGGATATGGTTTGATTTTGGGCATGGATTGGCTATCCAGTAATGGGGCCATCCTTGATTTTGAGAAAAGGGTTGTTAGGCTCCTGACCCAGCTCGGTAACACTTTGGAAATTTCTTGTAATCCCTCGTATGCGGTTATGCTTAGTTATCTTGAATCGCTAGATGCCTCCATTGAAAATTTTGCAATCGATTAGAGTGGTCCGGGAATATCCGGATGTCTTCGAAGAGGGGAAGGGCTTGCCTCCGAAGCGGGAGATAGACTTCCGTATACGTCTTGTAGATAATGCAAAGCCCGTTGCGTCGCCCGTTAGACACATGGCTCCACGGGAAAGGAAAGAGCTCAGTAAACAGATTAAAGAGCTTCTAGAGAAGGGGTTCATTAGAAGGAGCATTTCAGAATGGGACGCTCCAGTAGTGTTTGCCACTAAGGCAGAAGGTTCATTTCGCTTATGCGTGAGTTGTGGAGAATCACCTAAGTAAGTACATTTGGCAGCATGGTTGGCATTTATAGTTCTTCTCCATAGAATACCCGATAGTAAGTGGACGAGATCTAAAATTCACTAGTGAATTTTGGAGAGCTTGCATGGAACCATGAGTACGCAGTTATGCTTGAGCCAAGTATACTAGAAGGAGAATAAGTGAAAGAGGAACGAGAGGCAACAGTGAAATAGGTTCCAACTCATATTTTGGAAACAAGAATTAAGAAGCTACGAAATTGTGAAGTTAAAGACGGACAAAGCATAATGGAGTTAAGCTCAAGAAATGCGACCTAGAAGATTGAAGACTAGATTCGTGCATCATATCTCTTCTTAAGAGTATATCCTTGATCCCTCTCTTCCTGTAGAGCTCACTTGCATGCTATCTTTTGTGTATATCCTCTCGGTCCTATTCTTAATCCAATTTCTATTGCAAACCCCATAGGGAGTATGACTCATCTGTTAGTAACACATGTTGGGGGCTTGAGGGTGTTCGTTGGTTTGACTAAACTTTTTGGGTTTTATAGGATACGGATTGGTCTTAGGAAGGGACTCCCCTGTGACCTAAAAGGATTCCATCGTGCTTAGTTTCCTAGAATCATATATAGTGGTTGGGTTGAGTAATTCTTTGGGTGTCAGTCTGATGTTGATTTCGGTCTTCGGGGCTGATGCTTAGAGAGTTCTCCTCCTAATCAATATATATGTGGCATAGATTTCCAGTTTTGACATTGCCTAATGGGCACAAAGTTTTTACTTGCTTCTATCATTCGACTATACCTTTAGATAGGAACAATTGGGAAAATGGCCTATAGATTAGAGCTACCCGAAAAGCTGGCCGGAATCCACAACGTCTTTCACGTTTCACATCTCCAAAAATGTCTACATGAGTCTACTGAAGTGGTAGAGCCAAATATCCTAGAAGAAGCTGAAGTGGAACGCGAAGCAACCATAAGGAAAGTTCCAACCCGCATATTAGGAACAGAAGTGAAGAAGCTACGCAACCGCGAAGTCAAGCTCGTCAAAGTTCGGTGGAGCGACGCCGAAGAAAATGCAACTTGGGAAACTGAAGCTAGAATACGCACTGTCTACCCTTTTCTTTTCGAGGGTACATCCTTGATCTTTCTTTTTCCTTAAGTTGCGCTTTTATCTATCTTTTTAGGTATATTTCCTCGACCTTATCCTTTAGGTAGAAACCCTTTGGATGAAAACATGTAATTGAAACATGTTATGGATGATGGTTGCAAGTGGTTGCAAGTGATTGCTAGTGGTTGCTCGTGGTTGCATATACACACACAATCTAGGTTTTAGATCGGCTCAGTCACTTCATATTGCATATGCATATATGTTTGCATTCGTATATGGTTGAACTTTAATGTGTTGTCATATGGATGTTGCATTTGTATGAATGATTGTGCACTCATGTAGAATCATGAATAGGAAAATTTGCATACATAATGGATTCATGGCACTTACATAATTCGCATTAAGGAGGTCAACTGAATCAGTAGACCGCCTGATTTTGCATTAGATAAGTACATGTACACACACTTCGCATATGATCATGAAGCATTAGAAGTCTTTTAAGGACAATGGATACTCGTGTTTGATGGATGAGTAGATGGATGTTTGGATGTTAGGATATATATATTTTTCCTAAACTTGAAGATTTCGGGGACGAAATCCTTTTAAGTGGGGGAGAATGTAACACCCCGTGAATTCTATAACAGTGAAATTCACAAATTAAAGTATAATTAATTTCAAATCAAAGAATTAAGGGAAACGGGATACGCCATTGTGTTCGTCTCGGAAAAATACGCGAAATAGAGTCCGAGTTTTCGAAAAACGGAGTCCGTATGAAGAAGATATGGCCTCCGGAAGTTTCAGAATTCAGGTTAAAATTCAAACAGACGAAAACAGCTCAGAAAAACAAGTTTAAAATTCAAAATCGGGCCCAATTGGCCAGGGCGGGAAAATTCCCGCCTAAGGCACCCAGGTCGACTTGGCAGTCGACCTGGGCTAGCCAGGTCGACAGGGCTGTCGACCTGGGTAACCCGTGTCGACTGCCAAGTCGACACGGTGTCGACTGGGTTGTCGACCTGGCCCCAGAGCCAGGTCGAACCCAGCCCACCCTGGCTGGCCAGGTCTGTGTTTGGTCGATTTTCTGAACCTTACCTTGTCACTAGGGCTAGGTGTCAGCTCCTGGTTGGCCTCTCCTTCAAACGAACGGCTATTATTGAACCAAGCTTCATCGACGGTCTAAATCAACTCACAAACTCTATAAAAAGGACCTAAGACTAACCCTAATTCACACAAACTAAAATGGAGCTGAGACCGTCATGTTGCCGAGGAGAGACTAAAGATAGCCGTCGGAAATAGAGAGACAATTAGGAGAATAAACAAAAGCTTAAAGCAACGTCAAATCAAATCAAAGCAACGCCTACAACAAAGGATAGCATCTCCAAATTCAGAATTCAGACTTCTGAATTGAAGATTCGTCATACGCTGTAAGTAGAGTGCTATTCCGATATGAATTAAATAATTGTGTTGATTTGTGTAATGTAAGAAATGGAATTGTGGCGATAATAATCTATATTTGTATGTTGCTTTGATGCAATACCATTTGGGAATATTATGGTATACGATTGGATATTTGCAAGTACGCGATTTGCGTTGGAAACGAAATGGAATTGTGGCGGTAATGACTTATATTTGTATGTTATTTTGATTCTAAACGATTTGGCAATGCTATGGTTTGATTCATACAAGTATATGGTTTATGTTGACAACCACATGTTGTGGAATTTTGATTGGGACTCATGCAAACATATGATTCATATTGAAAACTACATGTTTGTGGTAGTTATTTATAACACCCATTTGATAATTGCAAGCATATGATTCATGTTGAAAGTAACAACTATATGTTGTAATAATTTAATTAAGATTCATGCAAGTATATGATTCATGTTAACAACTATATGTTGTAATAATTTATTTAAAATTCATGCAAGTATATGATTCATGTTAACAACTATATGTTATGATATTTTAATTGGAATTCATGCAAGTCCATGATCTATTGTTATGACAACATGATGTAAAATTCTATGGTCATCTTTAGTGTAATTTGATTCACCTAAGTATTATGATTCATATGAAGTTATGTTGGAATTGGCATCATGGTTCAAGTAGAAAAATCATATTTTTGTGATAGTGACAAAAGCACGCATCTTTGTAAATTTGTATTAATTTTAGGAACATGACTAAACTATGTTCGTTATTATGTCCAATTGAAAAACATGTTTTTAGGCTCATGTTGTTATCATAAGTTACATTAGAATTACATTAGAATTACATTCCTCTTGCAAGTTTACATAGATAAAATAAAAACCATGATGTAAGTTTAGATATGTTTATGCTATAATTCTATGAATAGAATGAAAACCATGATTCATATAAAAATTAGGTTGGGATAATTCTAGTTGAACCATACTTTTGTATTAGTGACAAAAGTAAGTACCCTTTTGTTAACATATAGTGATTTTATGAACACGATTAGTTTATATTATGCCTAAATAAAATATATGCTTATATTTCTAGTCAAGACCCTATGCCAATAATAATGATATCTAATTTAGTTAGATTCTTAATGTCAAGTTTACATGGTTAGTTGAACCTATGATTCATGTTTAAGTTTATGCCATTATCATATGACTAATTCATGTTTAAGTACTGCTTATGCCATAATCATATGAATAAAATAATTCATGTTTAAGTATTGTCTATGCATTAACCATATGAATAGAATGATTTATGTTTAAGTATTGTTTATGCTATGATTATATGGATAAAATGATTCATGTTATGCCATGATTACATGAATAGATCAAAAACCATGATTTCATGTTTGGGTATATTTGTGCCATGATTATGTGAATAGATTAAAAATCATGATTAAGTTGGAATAATTCTAGTTGAACTATACTTTTGTATTAGTAACAAAAGTAAGCACCTTTGTAAACATATAGTAATTTTATAAACATGATTTTCTTATGTTTGACATTATGCCTAAGTAAAAATATAGGTTTATGTTGTAGTTAAGACTATGTGTCAATAATGATATCTAATTTAGTTAGATTCTTAACTTAACTACAAGTTTACATGGTTTGATTCATGTCACTTATGCTTTATGACCAAAGTATATGTTACTACAATGCAAGTACACCAGTTTCTATTTTGTAGTTCCAACGTTATGTTGCAAGTTCATGCGTTCACATTTCCCTTTTTGTGTATATAATCACGTTTTAAGCCTCCCCTTTTTCACGTGGCTAAGTTGGGCTTAAAAGGCTAAGCCCAACGTTATATTATAATAAACGAACGTATTAAACGGGGGAAATAGCGTTGGGCCAAATTAATTAATAAATGAAAATATAAAAGTAGATGGGCCCAAATTCAAGAATGGGTTGGGCCCATGATTGGTGTAAACCTTTACACCATTAGCTTAAATTGATTTTGAATAATGGGCCGCAAATATTTACATATAAAAAGAAAAGAGACAAAATATGTAAATGTAGAAAAATACGATGTGTTTAACCCGAGGTTGGATTGAGTTGTGATGTAAACCTGCCCGGAACCGCCCGGCTGTCCAGTAGTCACAACAATACCTATCCAATGTGGGTGGTTAAACACGGAGCCCAATAAGGACCCGAGGTTAGACTGAGTTGTGGCATAAGACTGCCCGGACCCAACCGGCAACAGGCAGCCACAACAATACATGTCTAATGTGAGAGGTCAAGGCTTTAATAAGACAATTAAGGCTGAGTCTGGATTGATAGGATTAAGTAAATTATATTAATACTTAATCAAAATGGAACATGCTAAACTAAATAGACTGATTGGGGGGTTAGGTTTATAAAACACTTAACCAACTTAGCATGTTGGCTAGAAATAGAAAACCTAGTAGCGGAGGACCCTTTTCGCAGTAACCCTACAAGGTATCATGATACCCTGAAACTAGGCAGGGTGGGGCACGATTACTGGGCTAATTGTAAGAGGTCAAATCGACGGCGGTGGTGCAGCAGTGTAAGTTCAAACGGGGTGCGGGCGTGCACACACTCCGGCGCAGAAAAATAAGGCACTGGGCACCAGTAGCATACCTGTGCATTCTAGGATTGTGTCGGGCCGCCACCATGGGACTTGATACACCCCATGGTGGGACCAGCACAGGTAACTACAACATCGGGGGCCGTAAGACACATGTAACTATGCGAGTAGGAGCCGATCATCATAAAATGGATCACTTCACCCTGATTATGGGGTGCCTGTTGGGAACTAGTTTATATGGGTACAGAGATTACTATGGGGTACGACAGTATATTCGACCCTAGACAACTTAACTAAGTATATGGTGCTTTCCCATTTCTAGTTTATACTTATCATACCCAGTTCTTTATTCATAGACAGAATAGTCCTAGACTTACTCAGGCTTTATGTCTGACTCTACTTTTCTTTCGTCTTCTTTTCTTCCGTTCCCCCCCCCCCCAGGTCCACAGGGAGGGAATACCGCAGCTTGACCAGCCTTCATATCCAGCTTGAAGAGAAAGAATGTATTGTTTGGATCTTTTCCGTTTTGGACTATGGCTTTGGACAGCAATCATGGGACTTTTGCAGTTTAACTATGTTTTCTTTATGCTTCTTTAAATAATGTAATCAAGACAGTTATGAAGATGTTATGTTTTTGGAAGTATTGTAAAACAAATTATGGCATGGATTGTGTAACACATATTTTAATGAAATAAAAGTTTGTTGTTTTCCGCTGTTCAAAAATATGTGTTCTTATATCTGTCTTGTATATCTGTGACTTATACTTATAAACCTCCACCAAAATTAGGGCATTCCCTTTGAGAGTGACCCTAACGGAGGTGGGGTGTTTCACATTATGTCCTTATGCTGCACAAATTCTTGATGGACATGGCTTCTTCTTCTTCTTCAAAATTAAATTAAAATAAAACACGAAGACTATTTCTTGAAGACTACGGCTAGGAATTGCATATTGGGGATTTTCTTTTACAATCAAATCAAGATTCAACGATTCAACAATTCGACGACTAGTTTCTAGATTCAACTTCTACATCTCAATTCCTTAGTCCACGATCTGTAAGTTCTAGTTACTTTGAGATTTAAACTTGTTAATTGTAATTTGGACATGAGATAAAGTGAAATTGGACTTAAGTATGATAATCGATTCACATCTTTTCTAGTTTCCATCTTGGATCTTGACATTTGGGAATATTGCTATGAAATCAGTTTGGACCTATTCATGTTGTAAATCAAACTCTTTCATGTCCATAACATTATCATGCATGTGATGTTGAATCAGTCTATTATTTACAAGTTTGGGACTATCACCTTATGCCATGACTATCACCTTATTATGCTAGATTTGAAATCCTATTATTTTCTATATGCCAGTGATGTTGTAACCAATTATCTTAAGTTATGTCATGCCAGTCTTGTAATCCCTTTTATCACTTTATGCACGCCCTTTTTGCCTATCATAGTTTTGATGTTATTCCCATTATCTCTGGATTTGGATTTACTTGTAATTTAGATCGAATCACGTTTGCATGCGATGGGAATACGATTTGGGTAGATTAGGCAAAACATGAATTGGTTATGAACATGAATCATGAACTTGATAATAGGCATAAGTTGAAACATGAAACTTGACATGAAACTTGTCATGAAACTTGACACGAACTTGAAATGAAATTTGAACATGGACATGACACTAGAATGAACTTGAAAATGGCCAACTCGAGGTTGGGTTGAGTTTGCAGTGTAATTGTAACAATCCGGAAAATCCAAACCAATTTAAAAATTTTATTTTGAATAAATTGGTTAGAAAATCAGCCTGAATTTAAAATTTTTAATTTTAAATAATATTAGAGGCAGTGAAAATAGTCAATTTTCAAACTACCTCTGTTTTCGACGAAACCACATTTGTTGGAACCGGAATGTCAAATTATTGCTAGGTTTCAATTTTCAGAATTTTCCGATTTAGTATGTGAGTGTGGCAAAAGAAACTGTGTTTGGTCAAATACAATCAAAATTGAACGACTGGAAAATAGCTATTTTTCGAACAGTCTCAGAATTCAAAAAAATTAATTTTGTTGGATTCTTATCATCAAAACATAGCCAAAAATATATTTTTTGGATTTTTCGGAGTCCGTATGTGGCTCCGGTGGATTTTTGATTATGTCAGAATTAAATAATAAAAGAATTAATTTTAAATTCGAGAAACGAGGGCTGAGATGACCTCTTGGGCCTGCGGGACATAGCTAGATGGATCCGGACTACGGATTATTAGCTAGGATACACAGTCATTGGGCTGAAATCCGAGCAAGTGAGTAAATGGACTTTTATTGGTTTAATTAAATAATTAATCATAACCCTAATTATAATATTATTTAAATCCCCTGTAGCATCGTATTCTTCTTCCCCGATCTCAAATTTCAGCCCCTCCTCTTCATTCCTTCCCCCTCAAAATTCTCACTCCACACAAACAATTACCCTACGCTCCTTTGGAGTTTTCTCTAGGATTCTCCTTCCTCTTCATTTCTAGACAAGTTTCACCTCCTCTCGTGCCCCGGTTTCAGAGAATCGCGCCCCCAAACACCCAACTTTTCAGCCACCGCCGACCCCACCTGGTGCCGCCGCACCCTCCACCGTGCTAGGCGCACGTGGCCCCCTCCAAGCCCGACCACCTCCAACAAACCACGCCTCAAACTGACTTTCCTACCTCTTGAAAACTGAGTTCAAAGTTTTGAACAAATTTTGAAAGTCACGGCCAAATATCTGAAGGAGGAAAAGAGGTTAATTCCTTAGTGACTAAACTAATTAATTAATCTAATTTATTTTATAACTTGTTTTGATCGTAATTAATTCGTTTCAACTCGGAATTCGATGATTTCAGCGACGTTGTGATTGTATTGAACAGATCTACGCTCTTGGACTGAAATGAAGCAATTCAGAACAACTTGAATTTTGGCCAAATTTCTCAACGACTGTGAGATGTCTTTTATTTTAAGTTAATTAGTTAATTAATTTATTTTTATCTATAGTATTCATTTTAGATCTGATTTGTATGGATGTGTTATGATGATTGTCTGTTGGATGTTATGAATTATCATGTTTACTGTTGTGTGTATTTGAACATTTTAATCATATCTTTGATTTTATTGAATTGAGTTATATAATCAATTCTACATTCGTTTATATGATAAAAAAAATTATAGATCTGCATACAAAAGGGGAAAAGAGAAAAAGGGGAAAATAAAATTTCCTTTTTACTTGAATAAATTTGATTTAATATGGAAAATAAAATTTCCTTTTATTTGAATGGATTTGACTTGGCAAAGAAAATAAAATTTTCTTTTTATTTAGATGGATTTGATTCAGAATAGAAAATAAAAACTTCCTTTTTATTTAAATAGATTTGATGCTACACATGCACCGTCATTAATATATTTTTATTTGTGTCTTTAAAACACAAATACATGCACCGTCATTAATATATTTTTATTTGTGTCTTTAAAACACAAATACATGCACCGTCATTAATATATTTTTATTTGTGTCTTTAAAACACAAATACATGCACTGTCATTAATATATTTTTATTTGTGTCTTTAAAACACAAATAGATGCATCGTCATAAATATATTTTTATTTGTGTCTTTAAAACACAAATACATGCACCGTCGAAAATATATTTTTATTTGTGTCTTTTAAACACAAGTACATGCACCGCCATTAATATATATTTATTTTTGTCTTTTAAACACAAATACATGCACCGTCATTAATATATTTTTATTTGTGTCTTTAAAACACAAATACATGCACCGTCATTAATATATTTATTTGTGTCTTTAAAACACAAATACATGCACCGTCATTAATATATTTTTATTTGTGTCTTTAAAACACAAATACATGCACCGTTATTAATATATTTTTATTTGTGTCTTTAAAACACAAATACATGCACCGTCATTGAAATACATTTTATTTGTGACTTTAAACACAAAATGCAAACATCGTATACTGAATTATATTTTATTTGTGTCTATAACGCATATATATACGTCGTACATTGATTAACATTTTTATTTGTGCTGCAAAACACAAATATTACGTGGAACATTGAGTGACATTTTTTTTATTATGCTTTAAAACGCTAATATTCGATAGAAAATTAAAAGACATTTTTATGTGTGCTTTCAAACACAAATTTTACATGAAGAATAAAATTTCATTTTGTTGCATTCCTTGATGCAAGCAAAATGTAGAAAATAGAATCTCATTTTATTACACCCTGTAATGCAAATGTAATGTAGAGAAAAAGATAATTTACATTTTTTGTGTTTGCATACAAATGCAAACGCTACTTAAAAATATAATTTACATTTTTGTATTTGCATACAAGTGCAAACGCTACTTAAAAATACAATTTACATTTTTGTGTTTGCATACAAATGCAAACGCTACTTAAAAATACAATTTACATTTTTGTGTTTGCATACAAATGCAAGCACTACTTAAAAATATAATTTACATTTTTTGCGTTTGCATACAAATGCAAATGCTACTTAAAAATTTAATTTAAATTTTTGTGTTTACATACAAATGCAAACGCTACATGTAAGAGGGAAGGGACAATTTTATTATATGTTTTGGTTCGCAATTTTAGTTGCAAACAAAATTAGAAATAAAAAGAAATGTTTTTTGTTTGCAATTTTAGATGCAAACAAAGTACGATTAGAGTTACATTTTGTAGCTAAATTTAAATGGGGATAAATTAGAGAAGAAAAGAAAGATTATATTTTATGTGTTTATTTACATTCCTTGGTGTAAATAAACGGAAAATTAAAGACGATCTTTTATTTACATTCCTAGATGTAAATAAAATTTAGAAATTAAAAGCTACATTTTTATTTGCGTTCTTTAAACACAAATAAATCATGATAATGAAAATATACGTTTTATTTGCATTCCCTAGTGCAAACATAAAATGAGAGTAAAATTTACATTTCTATGTAAATTTTAAAGAATAGTAAAAGAATCATATTTAGCCTAAAAATATGTTTACTTATAAAAACAAAATTACATTTTTGATGTGATATTAAAAGCGTAAGAAAGAAATTCTCATTTTACTCATAAAAATGAATTGAACAAAAATATTCATTTTTGTTCATCGGAAGGAAATTATCAAATTTACTCCTTGAAATAAAATGGACAAAAATATTCATTTTATTCGTTGTGAAGGAATATACACCTAGTATGAGTAAGATGGTTGAAATCAAGATTTAAACGTTGTAATTATGAACAAACTAAAATATAAATTTATAGTCAATTACTATAAAAATTGGTGCATGAAATAAAACACATTTTAATAGACGAGATAAACTTAAGTTGTGATTGGCATTATTCAGTTCCTTTATTGGCGTGATATGCATGTGGGTGAAAGGGCTTGAAAATTTATATTTATAAATATAATTAAAATTATAACGAATCGAGCGTGGTAGCTCGCGTTTCGGCAATCGTAACTTTAAACGATTGTAACGATAGATCCGACCGTCGGATTTTCCCAAAACTGGAGCCGTTAGGACCGCTTTTGGAAGATCTTTCCAATGAGACAAATTTTGTCAAAATCCAATGGTTAGATTTCAAGATATGCATAAATCAAATTTATTGAAAAACAGCGCCAGGGCCACCCTCTGACCCGAAGCGTCGTTTAATTAATTTGAACTATATTCTCATATATATATATATAAATAGCGTTAAATCGTTGAAGATTAATATTAACGATATGAGTTGATTTAAATGATAATTATTCGATAATTATTTGAAAAGTTCGAGTTCTACTCATTTCAAAAAATTATACGTCGATGAAGAGACGAAGACGGTGTTGAAGACCGGCGGTCTCCACATCGAACGGATGTTTTGCTACCAAGGTCCTCGATAGGAGTAGCTACCCTGAAGGGATTTAGGTGGTAGTCGTCCGAACGTATGCGCTGATTGTTCGGATATACGAGAGCCTCTTAGGTATCTCCGGTTCCGTTCAAACCCAGAACGGACTTGTAAATGGATGCATGTCTGACGTTGGATTTTATACCATGTGAATTGATTTTTGTTGGTGTACAACCGTTGGTGGCAAGAGAATTTATTCTTTCGCTCAACACCCTTAGAGGTTGTTTATTGATAGATGTTAATTTCATGGCATGAATTGTCAATGGGACACGCTAAGATGCAAATGATCAAGGCTTTGTTGAAAAGCAGGCCTTGTGGTTGATGATCAAAGAACAGTCTCTTTAGGCATAGCTTTGTGTATATCGTGACTTCGCGAGCCTCACACACCGGTTGAGTCTAAAACGGGAGAAGGGAACGCAGGGAGTGCACACGTTTCTTTCTAGCTAGAAGTGGTGTCAGTGCTTAAACTGGCTGACGTTTGCTTATGTGGTTGTTGGAATATTTTTGCGAGGCCTCATTTTATTCTTATCGGTCTCCCTCGGCCGATTTGTAGGTACAATAGGATCGGGGAACGTGTGTTCAGGCATAACTAAACCACTAAAGTATTTGTGGACCGGCCCTGGTGTATCGAAGGGTTCGCCAGCGTCCGAATCCTGAGGCATTGCTAGAGTGTCTCGAATCGGTCAGGAGCTCCTCCCTAGCCTTGACTTATGATGGAAACCCTATCCTCCGGTTTGCGTTGCATTGTACGATGGGATTTGGGTCTTATAATGGTTTCATTTTTCTAAAAAGCATTGTGTTATTTAACGTTAAACTTTATTTATTGCACTGATAATCCCATGGAATAAACCCGTTCCGCGATAGCTGCGTGGCCCTCGTGATTGTCAAACCCGTTAGTTAATTAAGATATCTCATACCAGTCCCATGACTGGCTCGTAGTTTGTTTCACCTTTTGCAAACTCGGGTGCCCTCTTTTACACGGGCAGCCAAGTGACAGGTTAGGTTTGGACATTCGCTGGATGGAAGCTTGCTGATGGAGATGCTGAAGAAACTTTCTTTTTATCTTTTATTTTCTGCTTAAGACTTTGACACAGTATTTAGATTTGATGTAATTTGAGAGATTGGGACTCTATTTCTTTCCTTTGAGACATCTATTTTGTTAAGTGTAATTCTGTGCTGCATACTCTGATATTTTAGGGATGATGTTTCAGTGATGACATTTCTTTCCGCTGCAATGATTTATATGTTCTGCTAAACTCTGAGATTTGTTATTGTTCTGGTTATGTTATATTCCATACGATTTTCCTTACTTTCGTTACACGGGAGTTTGGGGTCGTCACAGTAATTCTGCCCGGAACCGCCCGATAAATCCAGTTACTGCAAACAATAAGATCCAATGTGGGTAGCTGGTCATATCACGCTTGAAACCCGAGGTCAGACTGAGTTGTGGTGTAAATCTGCCTGGAACCGCCCGACATATCCAGTGACCACAACAACAGGTCTGATGTGAGAGGTTGGGGTGCATTAATGAATTAATGCCACATGATAGGGTTAAGTCATGAACATGAAAGACAACACTTAACCAACTTGACAAATGATTTGTAGGGTTAAGTCATGAATTTGAATGACAACACTTAACCAACTTGACATGCTAGACTGATGGGGTTAAGTCACGAATTTAAATGACAACACTTAAACTGTTGGACGGAAACCCTAGTTACGCGGTCCATTTCAGCAGTAACCCACTAGATGTATCATGGTACCCTGGAACTAGGCAGGGTGGGGCACGATTACTGGGCTGATTGTAAGCGATCAGAACGACGGCTGAGTTGGTGCGCCAGTGTAGGTTCAGGCGGACTATGGTCGTGCACGTAGTCCGGAGTTGAAAAAACAGGCATTGGGCATTAGTAGGTTTACCTGTGCATGCTTGATTCGTGTTGGTGGTTGGCACCCTAGGGCTTGATACACCCTATGGCGGACCTAGCACAGGTAACTACATTCATGATAGGGCCGTATGACACAAACACACGACGAGCTAGAACTTGTAGGGAACCGATCGATTAGCGGATCGTTCTGTTGAACCTAGTAATGGGTCATTCATGATATTGGGCCAAGGGATCATTTCATGGTTAATATATGACATGGGTTTGGGATACTAGTACAGTTGGTGCAGCGAACCTTGAACATGCGATGCTATACTTGAGTTATACTTGAATTATCATGCCATCTTAGTCTATCTTGCCCATCTTGACAGCATTCTTATGTTTACTTTCAGTTTATACATGTCATGTTACCTTTACCTGTTTTTATGCTGAAAGTCACTAGGACTTACCAGTCTTTATGACTGACCCGTTTTCTTTCGCCTCTTTTCCTTTTGTTTCCCCCCCAGGTTCTCAGGGCGGAAACTCTAGCACTTAGCTTGAATTTCGCTTGCTTTCGGTTCAGCTCATGTACGGTTTGATCTTGAGATATGCTATGGCTGCATTTCTGCTACCTTTGGGGAATTATGCTACTTTTGTTGTTTTAAGTTTATGCTTCTTTATTTATGCAAGACAGAATTTGTTGTAATGGAAAATAATGACTTTGGCTGTTTGGTACTTTGGATGTAAAAGGTTTTGACTCTTTTTGAAAGTAATGAAATTTATCTTTTGATTCTTCCGCTGTTTTATCTATGTTCTGTCTTGTAATATTTCTGTGTTTGTTTACCCCGATAACGCTCCTCCAAAACTAGTGCATTCCCTTTGTGAGTGACCCTAGCGGAGGTGGGGTGTTACACTTGGTATCAGAGCAGAGGGTTAACAGACTAGGCAAAAGTTTTTAAAAACCTTCTAAAACTATTTTCAAAACCGTTTACGAAGAAGCATTTTTCCAGAAAAGTCTTGTTTTATTTAAAGGCTATTCCCCAAAAGCCATTAGAACTATCCTTTGTTTCCTCGTTTGAATCTCTTCTTTTTCATTTCAGCATGTCTGGGAATCTTAACCTTCCAGAGGGCGTGCCAATACCTGGCTGGTTCAGGAGGTACTTAGAGGCTAGGGCCAACGATGCAGGCCCAGCAGATATTCCTCCTCCAGCTGCAGCGGTTCCTCCTCCTTCGCCCCCTCCTCATGCAATTGCTTTCTCAAAGATCTATAGAGATTTTAGGGCCATGGGTGGAAAGGATTTCAAGGGAACTGAATCATTCGTAGAAGCGAGGAACTGGGTCCAAGAAACTGAGGATATGTTCGTTATCTTCGAGGTGGACGATAGGCAAAAGGTACAGTTGGCAGTATAGTTGCTCAAAGACGAAGCTTCCGATTGGTGGGAAGTCACTAACGCTGAGAGGCCGGTTGAAACATGGATGGATTTTAGGATAAGGTTTGAGATGAAATTCCTCTCACAAGCTGAACGAAGTCTACAGCTGGAAAAGTTCTTATCTCTTAAGCAAGGAAGTATGACGGTCAAGGAGTACGTCAATCAATTCAATCAGCTGGCCCGATTTGGACTGGACTTAGTGAATACCCCTCATAAGAAGGCTCTCCGTTTTGCCAAGGGATTGAATGAGCCACTTCATAGCTTTGCTGTGACCCACATACCTATGGGGGATACTTACGAAAAGTTAGTAGACATGGCACTCTTAAATGAAGAAGACAAGAATGGCAAGAAGGAGGTCAAGGCGAATGAGTCTCAAAACAAGAAGGTAGACTCCGAGAAAGGAGGCAAGAACAACAACAACAATAATGACAACAAGTCACGTGAGAAAAGAAAATGCAACTTCTGTGGTGTTGATGGGCATATAGTCCAGGATTATAGAAAGAAGAAGATGAAGATGGGAGCATGCTTTCAGTGTGGTGATACTGGACATATCAGCAAGAACTGCCTTAAGAAGCAAGGGCAAGGCCCGCAAGCAGGACCTTTTGGGGGTACATCTTTAACTTCTTCTCCTAGATGCTTTGTTTTATCTTGCTTATCTTCTCAATCCTATCTTGAGAACCTAAGGTAGAACCCTTTTTGGATGTAAACATGTGATTGAAACATGTTATGGCTGATGATTGCAAGTGGTTGCTCGTGGTTGCATAACACACATTAGGCACTAGATTGGCTCAGTCACACATTTCATATTGCATATGCATGGGTGCTTATACTTGTATATGGATGGAAATTTGATATGTTATTATATGGATGTTGCATATGGATGAATGTTTGTGCACTCATGTAGAGATTATAAAGTATGTTAGGAATTTGCAAACATGTTGGACTCATTACACTAACATATTTTGCATTAAGGAGGTCTACTGAATAAGTAACCGCCTGATCTTTTGCATTAGATAAGTACATATACACACACTCTTGCATAAGTTCATACAGCATTAGAAATCTTTTAAGGACAATGGTTGATTGTGGATTATGTTTTGAGTAGATGGATGATGGATGGTAGGATGCATTCTTCTTAACTTGAAGATTTCGGGGACGAAATCCTTTAAGGAGGGGAGAATGTAACAACCCGTATTTTAATAACATGTTAAAACCATAAATCAAAGCAGAACTAATTTTTAAAAACCAGAATCAAGGGAAACGGGTTACGCCGTTGCGTTCGTCTCGATATTCTACTTGGAAACGATTCCGAGTTTTCGAGAAACGGAGTCCATATGAGGGAGATATGACCCTCCGAAGTTTTAGGAATTTTCAGAATCGAAAACAGCTCGAAATTCGAATTCGAAATTCGAATTCAAACCCCAGTGCAGGCTGGGCGGGAATTTTCCCGCCCAGGACAGGTCGACTTGGGGGTCGACACTATGGTCGACCTCCCAGGGACCAGGTCGACCTAGTGCTAGAACCCAGTTTTGAGCCTGGGTTCATCC
Source organism: Allium sativum (assembly GCA_030737875.1). Lineage (NCBI taxonomy): Eukaryota > Viridiplantae > Streptophyta > Magnoliopsida > Asparagales > Amaryllidaceae > Allium > Allium sativum. The sequence continues at coordinate 576,792,592 of CM060915.1, read as the reverse complement.
TGATGTTTCTAGTCTCGTTTTCAGTCTAGATTCGTCCGCCTAATCCTATATAAACAGCCCCCCTAGCCTTATTCTCTCTACACCATTTCATTCTGTCCTTATGGCGCACAAATTCTTGATGGACATGGCTTATTCTTCTTCTTCAAAATTAAATTAAAAATAAATTAAAATAAAATACGAAGACTATTTCTTGAATACTACGGCTAGGAATTGCATATTGGGGATTTTCTTCTACAATCAAATAAAGATTCAATGATTCAACAATTCGACGACTAGTTTCTAGATTCAACTTCTACATCTCAATTCCTTAGTCCACGATCTGTAAGTTCTAGTTACTTTGAGATTTAAACTTGTTAATTGTAATTTGGACATGAGATAAAGTGAAATTGGACTCAAGTATGATAATCGATTCACATCTATTCTAGTTTCCATCTTGGATCTTGACATTTGGGAATATTGCTATGAAATCAGTTTGGACCTATTCAGGTTGTAAATCAAACTCTTTCATGTCCATAACATTATCATGCCTGTGATGTTGGATCAGTCTATTATTTACAAGTTTGGGACTATCACCTTTTGCTATGACTATCACCTTATTATGCTAGATTTGAAATCCTATTATTTTCTATATGCAGTGATGTTGTAACCAATTATCTCAAGTTATGTCATGCTAGTCTTGTAATCCCTTTTATCACTTTATGCTCGCCCTTTTTGCCTATCATAGTTTTGATGTTATTCCCTTTATTTCTAGATTTGGATTTACTTGTAATTTAGATCGGATCACGTTTACATGTGATGGGAATACGATTTGGGTAGACTAGGCAAAACATGAATTGGTTATGAACATGAATCATGAACTTGATAATAGGCATAAGTTGAAACATGAAACTTGACATGAAACTTGCCATGAAACTTGACACGAACTTGAAATGAAATTTGAACATGGACATGACACTAGAATGAACTTGAAAATGGCCAATTCAAGGTTGGGTTGAGTTTGCAGTGTAATTCTGCCCGGAACCGCCCGACAAATCCAGTTACTGCAAATAATAGGATCCAATGTGGGTAGTTGGTCATATCGCGCTTGAAACCCGAGGTCAGACCGAGTTGTGGTGTAAATCTGCCGGGAACTACCCAGCATATCCAGTGACCACAACAACAGGTCTGATGTGAGAGGTTGGGGTGCATTAATGAATTAATGCCACATGATAGGGTTAAGTCATGAACATGAAAGACAACACTTAACCAACTTGACACATGATTTTTAGGGTTAAGTCATGAATTTGAATGACAACACTTAACCAGCATGACATGCTAGACTGATGGGGTTAAGTCACGAATTTAAATGACAACACTTAACCTGTTGGATGGAAACCCTAGTTACGCGGTCCATTTCAGCAGTAACCCACTAGATGTATCATGGTACCCTGGAACTAGGCAGGGTGGGGCACGATTACTGGGTTGATTGCAAGCGATCAGAACGACGGCTGAGTTGGTACGCCAGTGTAGGTTCAGGCGGACTATGGTCGTGCACGTAGTCCGGAGTTGAAAAAGCAGGCATTGGCCATCAGTAGGTTTACCTGTGCATGCTTGATTCGTGTCGGTGGTTGGCACCCTAGGGCTTGATACACCCTATGGTGGACCTAGCACAGGTAACTACATTCGTGATAGGGCCGTATGACACAGACACACGACGAGCTAGAACCAGTAGGGAGCCGATCGATTAGTTGATCTTTCCGTTGGACCTAGTAATGGGTCATTCATGATATTGGGCCAAGGGATCATTTCATGGTTAATATATGACATGGTTTGGGATACTAGTACAGTTGGTGCAGTGAACCTTGAACATGCGATGCTATACTTGATTTATACTTGAATTATCATGTCATCTTAGTCTATCTTGCCCATCTTGACAACATTCTTATGTTTACTTTCAGTTTATACATGTCATGTTACCTTTACCTGTTTTTATGCTGAAAGTCACTAGGACTTACCAGTCTTTATGACTGACCCGTTTTCTTTTGCCTCTTTTCCTTTTGTTTCCTCCCCAAGTTCTCAGGGAGGAAACTCTAGCACTTAGCTTGGATTTCGCTTGCTTTCGGTTCAGCTCATGTATGGTTTGATCTTGAGCTATGCTATGGCTGCATTTCTGCTACCTTTGGGGAATTAAGCTACTTTTGTTGTTTTAAGTTTATGCTTCTTTATTTATGCAAGACATAATTTGTTGTATTGGAAAATAATGACTTTGGCTATTTGGTACTTTGGATGTAAAAGGTTTTGGCTATTTTTGAAAGTAATGAAGTTTATCTTTTGATTCTTCCGCTGTTTTATCTATGTTCTGTCTTGTAATATTTCTGTGTTTGTTTACCCCGATAACGCTCCTCCAAAACTAGTGCATTCCCTTTGTGAGTGACCCTAGCGGAGGTGGGGGTGTTACACGCAGTTGAATTTTCAGCTAATTTTCAACGCGCGTTTAAAAATCAAATGGAACGAACAACGCATCAACCGTCAATCGAATAGACTAGTGAGTTAATTCTCACACTTTTCTGGACTGCTATGATGTGATAAATCCATATAATTATATATTGGTTGATTGGCTGCTTTAGTTGCTTATGGTTGCTTTGATGGTTGCTGTTAATTACATTATCGTCATTCATTTATTTATTTATTTAAAATTATCTATTTTTGTTATAATAACCCGTGCTGTAGAGAAGAACAGGTTGGAGGGATTTGACTGGATTTCTCAAAATATTTTTGTACATTGTTTATCTTTGTAATAACATGAAAATCTATGCCAATTTAAATTTTTTATTTTGGCAATTTTAGTAAATTTTGATATTTAAAGTGAATTATTTTAAATAAAAACGATGAGAAATTAAATTCGAATAGAATTAGAACGTATATATTTATATAGATCGTCATTAGAATATAATATTTTATTTTAATTATAAAAGGTATTGATAATGGCGCGGTAGTTCGATAATTCGATTTCAAACTTCAAATGAATGTACAAGATTCAAAATAAACCGGATTTTAGTGAAACAAAGAGTATTTGAATCTAATGGAGAATATCTTTCCAACGAATCCGAAAAATTGAAATTTCATAGCAGGAATCAAAAGTTATATCCAGTTGAATTTTTAGAATAGTCGCTATGGAATTTTGGCCCTTAAAAATGGAAATTTGGCAAACGACCTCGGTTTTCGACGAAACCACTTTTGTTGGATCCACGATGACAAATTATTGTTAGGTTTCAAAACTCGTAATTTTTCGATTCGATATGTGAGCATGGTAAAGGAAAACGCGTTTGACCAGTTTTAGTTGATTTTAATCGACTGGAAAATGAACATTTTTCAAATGGTCTCAGAATTTGACGAAATTAGTTTTGTTAGGACCGTATCGTCAATACGGAGCTAGAGAATATTTTTCGGGAATTTGTCTAGTTAGTATGTGGTCCCGGTAAATTGAAATGTGCGTTCAAATTCAATATATAGATTTATATTTTGATTTTGACGAAAACTGATCGAAAGATCGAATCAGCTTACGATACATATCCCATTGTGTTTAGAATGGGGGTAATTAGCTATGGACGACAGTCGGTGGGTTCGATTTCGAGTTCGAAATAAAAGGTTGCTTTTTAAAATTAAATAAATAAAAATACCCCCCCCTCCCTATACCCCTTTCGTCTTTTTCACTTCAGTCCCCCCTCCTTATTCGAAATCAACAAACAGAAGAAAAAAAAGGGAAACCCTACATCGATCCGCCGCCGCCGATCCCTCCGCGCGCCACCCACATCGCCGCCGCCATCAGACCCCCTATCGCGCTTCTCCCTCTCCCCAGCCTCGAATCCCCACCTCCTTCTCCTTCCCCTTCTCCACACGCGAGCCCTAGCCTTCCACCTCCCCCTGCCGCAACCTCCCTTTGCTCCTCCACCCTCCCTTCCTAGCGCCACCACCACACCTGGCCAACTGCGAAACCCCCCTGCAGCAGCTCGATGCCCCTCTCCCCTTCAATAAAAATTGAATGAAGGTGTGTTCTATTTTTATTTACATTTATTTTGATTTTCTTTTCAGTTTTGAATTCAAATCTTAAATAAGAGAAAACTGAATTTTTTTTATATAGATATAGTTGATTTTTTTATTTGAAAAGATTATATTTTTATAGGGAGAAAAATTGTATTTTTATAAGTGAAAGATTAGATCTTTGTTTAGGAGAAGAGATGTGATTTTTATATTCGATAAAGATATAATTTTTATGAAGTAATAGCGAATATGAAAATATGATTTTTATATTAGTAGAGTATTAAAAATATGACTTTTATATTATAGAAAGAATAAAAATACGATTTCTATATTATATAGATAGTAAAAATTTGATCTTTATATATGTAGCGAAGTAAAAATCTGATTTTTATTTTATATATATTGAAATAAAAATGGGATTTTTATAGCGATGATATAAAAATTCGATCTTTATATTAGAAGTAGATATTAAAATATAATTTTTATATAGAGAACAGTGTGATAAAAATATATTTTTTATTATATTACTAGCAAGGTAAAAATAGTATTTTTATCTTTATAATAGCGGTGTAAAAATAGAATTTTTATCTATATAGTAGCAATGTAAAAATATGTTTTTTATATAAAGAATGATTTTAAAAATGTGATTTTTATAGATGTAGTGAGTATGGGCAACGAAAGTGACGAAAGGCGAGCACGACGAAGGTTTCCTACATATGAAGAGTCATGGCGTTTGGTTTAGCTAGTCGGTGAGAACTCCTCACTTTTATTTTTATTTCGAGTTGAAATATATACTAGGATGCAGACGGTGTTTAATAGCACCCGACACCCGTCATCCACAGACCATGGACGACTTGTATGCTTGTTTGTTTGATTTGATGTGTAGTTGATTGTGTGATGTGATGTGAAATGAAATAAAATATTTATATAGTTAAAAATATTTTATAGTTGAAAATAGAATTTTTAACGTGTATTTAAAATGAAATAAATATAAACAAATCGGACGATTTGTTTATATACACACATTTGACTGATATTGATTGGAACGATAAATTTTACACATCGCCCAACTGCACAAATAAAATCTGTGTTTGATTGTTTGAAACCCCATACGGGTATTGGGATGATATAGGACATACACTAATCCCAATAATTAGTTGTATGTCGATCGGTTGATTGACAGCTTGTTATAAGCGTTGAATATTTATATTTGATGCTTATACAGTGTAGAATGCACTTTGGATGATGGTTGATTATTTGTCATTGTTGATATATACATGCGTTGTATGGAAATCTATAGAAATAAAATCTATGGTAATTGATTGGGCCTCATTCCAGTTTTGGAATAGAAATATTTGAAATAGAAATATTTGAAGAAGAAATATTTTAAATAGAAATATTTGAAAAAGAAATATTTGAAATAGAAATATTTGAAAAAGAAATATTTGAAATAGAATATTTGAAAATAGAAATATATGAAGCCGTGTTGATTAGATTTGCGCCATTTTGACGTGAACGATATTTATATCGATTTTATTCATCTTTCAATGAATATTGAAAGTGATTTCAAAATTCGAATTAAATTGAATAGATTTGAAATTCGAATTAAATTGAAATGAATTGAAATTCGAATTAAATTGAAATTGAATTGAAATCGATTTGAAATGAAATTAAAATGAATTTATATTGAAAAATTCGATTTTGATTTGAATTTGAAAAAGAAGTTGAAATCGTTTTAAAAAATCGAAATTTAAACGATTTATAAAATACATTTTGAAAGGAAATCGACGAAATATATAATATATACATATATTATATATAATGGCCTGAATAGAACGCTCCGCGCCGCGGTAGTTCGCGAATTTCGACCATTAACTTCGAATGGATATTACGGGAGATCCGACCGTCGGATTCTCCTAAAACCGGAACCGTTGGGTTCGTATCGAATAGAGCTTTCTAATGAATATTAGAGATTTGAAATCTAACGGTTGGATTTGGAATTATGTCCAAATAAAATTTGAAAAAGGTCCTTGAAAGTGCAGTTCGATGGCCGTTGATGCAAATCGACTGTACGGGCCTTGATAAAATTATTAAAAATAGTAATAATTTGTGTAAAATCATAAGAAATGATTTGTGAAGAATTGGGATGAAAAACTCCATATTTAAAAAGATAAAAAATAGTTTTTTATCGAAATGAACTAGAATAATAGTTTATTTATTTTTAAAATAAATAAATTGGATTTGAAATGGTTTTAAAAATAACAAGGATTTCCAATATATGGATTGGAATGGATTTGAATCGAAATTGTCTTCGAAATATTTCGATGTTGGATTTCGTGATGATACAGATATTGTTATGGGAATTTGAAAGATATATTAATATCGTTATTTCCAACACGATATTTGTTTGTCGTAGAATTTGATATTGAATATAAGCCGGTATATTTTCTATTCAGAGCCTTGTATTCAATATCAAATGTGATTTGGGTTTGTCATGAATGGTGTCTTCATTAACACTGTTCTTAAACCCAGTTGAGAAAAAGATTAAATCTTTTTATTTAGATTTAATGAAGTGTACCAATTAAATGATATTTAATTGGAATTGAATTGGTACTGATTTTTGGGTTTATCGTGACAGTGCTTTAAATAACACTTATTCTTTAACCCGATAATTAATGGAATGTGATTTTGGGTTGTCGTGAACGGTATCTTCAATAATACTGTTCTTAGACCCAACTGAATTAAGAAAATCAGAAACTAACTGGAGATTAGTTAAGTTGAATGGTTTCTTGGGTATTGATCTGATGTTGGTTTCGGCCTTCGGGGTTAAGACTTAGGGAATTGCTCACTTGCTATTTTATGGTTAAAGGCTGATAGAATGGAATGTGATTTTGGGTTTATCGCGAATCGTGTTTTAAATGACATTGGTTCTTTAACCCAGTTAAAGATAGGAAGATTAAAACCAAGTGGAGTTTTAATGTATCTTTAATTAGATTGAAATGGTTGAGAATGGAGTATCACCAGTTCTTGTTGCCGGTCCTGTGTAGGCTTGGTACGCATGATAGGGGGTTCTCGCTTCGCGGTTTGGTGACGGACGGGAGACTCTCACCCCTACATGTCCCTGTTGAGGGTTGGTTAGGCAGTGGCCGGGAGGCTCGAGAGGGTCGCCGTAAAACAAGTGTACTGGGGGACCATGTAGGAGCCACGGTGGGTATTACCTGCTACTTGGGGGATGAAGGGATGGTTGCAAAGCCTACCGGATTTCGTGGAGCGGGCGATAGTTAAATCTTTAATTAGATTTGAACGTGAAATGGTAATTGAATTTACCGATAACACATGGTGTTAGATATGAAGTATGACCAGTTTTACTTCACGGGATGAATGGGTTGGGATTGGGAAATAAAATAAATGGTTACTTCAGTGTGGTTCGCTAATCCCAACTAGTTGAATTGATATTCAAAAGAAGATTAAAGAATGAATTTAAGGAATTTATCTTTGATAAAATTAATGGGAACTGTAACAACCCGAATTTTAACAACGTGTTAAGACAAGAATCAAGGCAGAATTAAATTATAAAATATGAATCAAGATAAACGGGTTGCGCCATTGCGTTCGCCTCGGAAAAATACGCGAAATAGAGTCCGAAATTTCGTAAATCGGAGTCCGTATGACCGAGATATGGCCTCGCGAAGTTTCACAAAAATTCAAGTCTGAAAACAGATTTGAATTCAGCCCAAAAAGAGAAGGCGGGAAAATTCCTGCCAGACACACATGGTGTCGACACCCATGTCGACATGGGTGTCGACCCCTGGGTCGACCCCCCCCCCCCCGAAGAACCCCGACCTGGTGCACCTGCTTGTCATGTTGGCTCGGTTTTGGGGGCTTGTGACGATTTTGGATGGCTTGGATTCGATATAGGGTTAATCCTATGGCCTAAATTGCTCCTAAACTCTATAAAAAGACCCTAACCCCCTAACCTAAATCACTCAAACTCTCTCATGCCACGAAGTGCTGCCCAAATGCCAAGTGATCATGGCCTCCATCTCCAACTCCAAGAGACTATGCATGCAAATCGGATCCGAATCGAAAGGTGCAAGCTTGCTACACCAAATCGAGGCTCGATCAACGTTGCTACAGCGATTTCATGACGGTTCTTCATCAAAGGAGTCACCTTTCATCGTCAAGACGATTCAAGCGCACCCTCTAAGCCTCGCTTTCTAAGTTCTAGCTACTTGTAGATTCTAACGGTGGTTCTAATATGACATGGAATAAAATGCAAGTATGCTAGCCTATGTGAACCTAACTTTGCCCCTTTTTTATGATCCATGACCTTGGGTTAAGTTTTAGCGACTTAATAATGCCACTCATGTTATGTTTAGCTTAGTTTATCTTGCAAGTTTGAATCTTTATCTATGGAATGTTAGCATGAACCTTTGGGAACCATTTGACTTGTGAAACATTGGCAAAGACTTGACTTCGGGGCTTATGCATGTAAATGAACCCAAACCCCTTATGTTATCATGCATTTTTGTGGCCAAATTCCCTTATGATATTATGCATGTTTGTGGCCAAATTCCCTTATGATATTATGCATGTTTGTGGCCAAATCCCCTTATGATACTATGCATGTTTGTGGCCAAATTCCCTTATGATACTATGCATGCTTGTGGTCAAATTCTCTTAAGATGCTATTCATATTTTGAGGCCAAATCCCTTATGATACCATGCATGTTGGTGGCCAATTCCTTTTTGACATCGTGCATGTTGTGAGGCCGATATGTAGCATGGTATCCTTACTATGTTGACTCGTTTTTACTCGGGTTGGGAACACGCCTTGGGGTAGGTTAGACATGCGTGATTATGACAGGATAATTAGACATGGGATTTCATGAAAATATGGCACTTATGATACACCTAAATGTGGGCATGACATGTGGGGTAAACATGGGACTTGAAACTAGACACGGGTGGGTTGTAGGTGTAATATGACACTAGACCAAACATGAAAGTGGCCAACTCGAGGTTGGGTTGAGTTTGTAGCATAAATCTACCCGGACCCGCCCGGCTTAACTAGTGGCTACAAACAATAGGATCCAATGTGAGAAGTTGGTCATGTCGCGCTTAAGACCCGAGGTTAGACTAGGTTGTGGTGTAAGACTACCCGGACCTGCCCGACTTAACTAATAACCACAGCAAGGTCTAATGTGAGAGGTTGAGAGTGCATTAATTAAATTTATGCCACATGATAAGGTTAAGTAAATTTGACTAATGACACTTAACCGATATGACACGAATGGGTAGGTTAAGTGGGACCGGGTTTGATTTCTTAATGACACTTAACCGATATGACACGAATGGGTAGTTTAAGTGGGACCGGGCTTGATTTCTTAATGACACTTAACTATACAAGACAATTAGGGGATGGGGTTAAGTAATTTACGCTTAACTAATCCGACTTGGTAATTAGATGGTGTTAAGTAATTTACACTTAACTAATCCGACTTGGTAATTAGATGGGGTTAAGTAATTTACACTTAACTAATCCGACTTGGTAATTAGATGGGGTTAAGTAATTTAGACTTAACTAATCTAAACACGGTAATTAGATGGGGTTAAGTAACCTACACTTAACTAATCTAAACACGGTAATTCGATGGGGTTAAGTTAAACACTTAACCAATCTAAACTTGGTAATCCAATGAGGTTAAGTAGCCAATACTCAACCAACTTAACAAGATAATGTAATGGGGTTAAGTAACTTATACTTAACCAATTATACATGATGATTCGATGAAGTCAAGTAACCTATACTTAACCAATCTAATATGCGGACCTGATAGGGTTAAGTCATAAGACCTTTTAAATATACTTAACCATTATAATACGATTAGTGGATGGGGTTAAGTTAACCTATACTTAACCAATACGACTCGATAATCCGATGAGGTTAAGATAATCTGTGCTTAACCAATCTAACACGATAACCTGATAGGGTTAAGATAAACAAATACTTAACCAAATTTACTTGATGATTGAATAGGGTTAAGTCATGAGCTTCTTGGTATACTTAACCAACTCGTAGGGCTAGGTCTTGGACTTGAATACTTAGCCAAATCTTGACATGATTCGTAGGTAGGTTAAGTCATGAACTTAAATGACAATACTTAACCCATTAGACAAAACCCTAGTTCAGGGGACTAGGTGGGAAACCGGGATTAACAAGGATAACGGGAAAGGAGACTAAGTGGTAAACCTTAGTTTAGGAAACTAAGTAATAATTCTTAGTCAAGAGATTTGGACCAGTTCACAAATGGATGAGTAACCCGGTACGGTAGGTCATCGCTTAAAACACGAGGAGGAGCAAATTATCTGACTTAGATAAAGGCTCCAACGAACTGGGTGACGAAACGGTAGCTTCGGGGGACGTGCGGGTACTCTTGGTATCCCTCTGTGAGGTGGCAGATGGTCCATGAAACCCGGCCTCACAGGGGTTAAGGTCTGCGGTAGAAGAGCCAAGAGTATGCCTTGGTTGCTATGCGAGCCACCTAAAGACTGGGATGGATTAGCGTGGAGTCGACGATACTTGATTTTGCCCTGGATAGCACGTCGCCGACTACCTACCATCTTTAGTCAATCGTGTACGAGCGGAAAGGCAGAGAACCCCCAACAGACCATGTTCTTGCTATCGAGTCATGGGTGAGGTTGGCCCATAGGGAAGTGGGGCTATAGAGGGGTCGGGATGTGGTTCTCATACATGATTTTTCTTGGATTGCCTTTCGGTAGTTGAGGGAGGGGTCACGTGGGACCATAGCCACGGGTACAAAACAGACCTTGATATCTGCATCAGCAGACGACTTAAAGCTCCCGACCGAGTTCCGTATCTCTTGATTTGCCCTAGCACGGAACTCGGATGGCACATTGAGGAACATGTGCGTCTAGCCATGGAAAATGATTCACGATACATACGCGGGATAAAGGGCGCGGTTGACGGGTGGCATAATCCCTAGTGGCCCTAGGTGGCTTGAACCCAAACCGGGATACGGAAACGTTCATTAGGTAGCATGATCCCTAGTGGTCCTAAGTGGCATAAATCCTAAGTGAACGCGCGATAGTTCATGGTAAGGAAACATAACTAGATCAAGGGTGGCAGTCCAAAATAACTTCAAGGATAAAATGGTACTACGTCGAGGTGGTATAGATTTACATGGGAAAGCCCGTACGGCCTACGGCAAAGGACTGAACTTATACATGGAAAGAAACATACAAGTTGGGAAAAACCTACATATGTTATATATTAGGTTGGCATGGACCATTACATGACACTGGGCAAGGGACATCCATAGTTAACACATGACGCGGGTTGGGATACTAGTACGAGAGGTGCAAAGCAAATATACATGATAAATACCTTGTGATGTTATACATGATAAATACCGTGGGATGTGATACATGATAGATACCTTGGGATAATATACTTGATAGAAACCTGACGCCGTGATACCTTGATTTATCTTGACACCGTAGTTTATCATGATACCTTAGTTTATCTTGCTATAGTAGTTCATCCAGTTATCTTGGTTTAGCTTATCTATCTTGTCGGCATCCTTATGTTTACTTTCAGTTTATGCATGTCATGTTACCTTTACCTGTTTTTATACTGGGAGTAGATAGGACTTACCAGTCTTTATGACTGACCCCGTTTTCTTTTGCCTCTTTATCTTCCGTTCACCCCCCCAGGTTTTCAGGGAGGAAACACTGTTATTTAGTTCGGACTTCTTCTGCTTGAAGGTCATCATGCATGGCTTGGACTTCTCTTGGCTATGGCTACCTTACTGTTTTATTTGGGGAATAATTTATGAAAAAGGTTTTATGCTTCTTTACCATTGTAAGACAGGTTTTGATGTATTCTGATGTAAAAGGCTTTAGACCTTATTTTATAAGGTAATGAAATTTGTTTTACTTCCGCTGTTTTATATACGTTCTGTCTTGTAATATTTCTGTGCATGTTTACCTCGATAATGCTTCACCATACCTGGTGCATTCCCTTTGTGAGTGACCCTAGCGGAGGTGGGGTGTTACAGGAACCTTTCCCTAAGAATGTGAAATTTAGCAACTAACTGAAGGTTAGTTGAGATGAATGGTTTCCTGGGTATTGATCTGATGTTGGTTTCGACCTTCGGGGTTAATATTTGGGAAATTGTTCTCTTACTAATTTACGGTTAGTGACCGATGAATTGGAATTAGGGGTATTTTGTGTTTGTGTAACACTTGTTTATTATATACGCGAGTTATTCAGAAAGACCGGGTTTATCCCATTCTGAATAACTGTTACGACGATAAGTCAAAGATGAAGACGGTGGTCGAAGACCGGAGGTCTTCACGTCGTTTGGGTGATTACTAATGATCTTGATTGGGCCGTACACCCAAGAGGAGGGAATTAGTTAGTGGAGATTATAATGGATGATTGAATGGATTCTTGAAAAAAGATATTGGATAGTTTAATAGTGTGAGTGGAGGGATTACAAGATTAGTACCAATGTAAGAAATGGTTAAGGGAAAATCATCTTGGGTTCGAATGGTAAATAAGATTTGGGAAATTTACTCAACAAAGTAAAAAGAATTGACTTGTAGAGTTGTTTCTCAAATAAAAGAAAATGGTTTTTTAAACCATGGTAAATGGAAATGGAATAACTGATGTTGAGTGGAAAACTTCTATTATCTTAAGATAAGAGTGCTGTCGGTCAAGCTCTGAGAGGTAATTAGAATATCCCAACTTGAACGTTTTCACTATTATCGAGAGATAGTATTAGTCGAAATAGGTAGAAAGTTGATTATCGAGTAATTTTGACTAACAAGATTTATTACTCAAATAACATTTAAAATGAATTAACTATGCTGGTCTTGTTAATCGACAAGACAACTACGTGTATTTAATCATAACTAAAGCGAGTGTTTGAAAAATTGGAATTTCTTTTATTTAAAACAAAATAAAGAAATTATGGAAAGGATTCAAAGTTTAGTTCAAATTATATAAATAAAGTTGTGAAGAGGGTTTAACCGAGACAATGAGATTAAAAACAACGAGTTGGATTAAGTGGAATGTTTTAATTGAGTAAAGGAAGGATTTTGGGAATTAAATCATGTCATTGCTTAAATTGAAATATAATGGCATTTCCAAGGATAGTGGAAATGGAAAGAAGATTTATAAACCATAGTGGTATTTTCAAATATAAGAAGTTACAGAAGGGCTTTGAAAATGCAAATGATGTACCAGGATATAAAGGAAAATACAAGATGTTCTATAAAGATAGTAATGTTCCCCGACAAAGGAAATAAAGAGTGATGTTTGGTAAATTCGCTATTCCAAAGAATGTATGGATTAATGCTTTTAAAGTAATAAATCGGAGAGTTTTGTCGAAAGAGGATTTATGGAATTGATCATAAGAATCGATAAAATGGTAAATGAAATATGTTAATATAAATGACCTGAGCTGCCAACGTACTTAACAACATTGTTATGATTTGATGGTTCAACCACCGACTATCAAATAAATTATTCTTGAACCTTTTGACGCGTTGTTTCGAAGAGATCGGGATGGGAACTAGACCCAAAACCACTTCGAATCAGCTATGCGGACGCGATTAACTTGTAGGAGAAATGACGGCGTAAATAGAAGACTGTAGATATTTATAAAACGGAAGGACTACTTAAATCTCTGACTCATGACCAGAGACATACTATGGTTCTGTCATGGTTAAAATCTGCGGAATTGCAAGGACTACTCGCTACTGATCTATAGGGTGATTCCTAGGATGCAGTAGGAGAGTGCCTTCGGTTCATCCTATTCCTGGATGACTTGTATGGACGAATGTCTGACAAAGTATTTCCAAAGGGATCACGTATGTTGTTTTCTTTAAACGTAACAAGTTGGTGGCATAGAAGGGAAACTTCTTTAGCTTAACAACTAGAGTATTTTTGTTGAAATCAATTAGTGACTTCTTGAGGATCTGACAATGTGGCATTCAAAGTGAATGGAGATATACTGTGCTGAATGATAAGCGTAACCTCTAGCCTCATCAACCGGGAAATGACATAAATCGGGCAGGCATCATGGCTATGTGGGTCGCTCCCATTAGGATGTATAATCACCTATCTAGGGAAATTCCTTTTGCTTCTTTAATCTATCGATGCTGTCCCTTTTCGTGAGACGGTGGGTCGCACCCAACCATTGGTGATATACATTCGATGCACTCAAGCGAAATGTGTGGCCGGTCGTGTGTGGGCCGGGTTGCAAGACTTTCTTGTTGAACCCAATGTATTCGCCTCTAGAGATACACTATCGGCAGGTGGTCCCATACCTTGTCATAGTCGGAATCCAATTTCCAATAAGTGCCCGCAGTTTTATATTGTATACTACATATGTAGAGCGTGAGATTCAAGCGTTCTACTCGATTAATATTTATTTGTGAATTGATAGACATTACTATAATATCAGGAAAAGATATTGATTTCAAATTGTTTGGGTTATAGTAAGGTAAAAACCGCCCGTGTTTATGTGTGGGCTGGTCTTACTATTATCCTTTGATTTCAAAAAAGGATTTTTCAAAGTTAAACAAATTGTTATGTTGTGAATTTTCACTGAAAGTATTCCAGACCGACCCGGGTGAATTTTGCTTTGCTTCATATGTGCTCGGGTCAGACCGAGTATATTTACAGGTTAGGTTTCGCTGGAGGCAAATATATGTTGTACTCTGATGATTGGTATGTATATACAGTTTTCTTTTGTATAAAGAAATTTGATATTATATTTTATTCATTCCGCTGTGAGATTCTGATGTGTTCTTCTTTATCTTCTATTCTAATATTTCTTCCTTTCTTTTCTCATCCTCTAATTTCTTTCTAATAACAATCCAGTGTTTTCGATGCTTGAATAGTTGACATGGTGATTTTATGTCGATTTTCGGAGTCAAAAATCCTTAGGTCGTTACACTAAACCAATATGAAATAGGTACTGTGGATACTACATTTATTTTTGCAATACTTGGGGCTTCATAGATGGATAGTACAATAAAATGTAATTACAAAGCAAATTACTGGAGGCTTCAAAGGTGCTCCACAAAGACACTCGCTATAATCATAAATGGTTTATATTTTCCTCCACTTGGTAGGTATTCTTGTGCACAAATTGTTGCAGCTAAACGCTGCTGTGAACAACTTAGATGCTTCGGTAATCTGGTTTGAAGCGCTTCCATAAATCCCATTTTTACTTATGTCTAAATATGCCGTAGCCAATGGATACTCAGCTGCAGTAAGGTCGAACCTGAATTTATTGCAACTGACAGCTCACTCAGGTTGACTAGGTTTGCAAGTTATGCAGGAACCACGTGTTGTGATTTGTGATGTAAATTAAATTATATATACGTTGAAGAAGACAATGCGTGGAAGAAGCATGGTCAGAAGTTTGATGTGTCAGCTCAGACGCTTGACCTGCAGGGAAATAGATTCTCGAGTGTTCGGTCTGATATTTGGACGTCCCGGTCAGACGTCTAAGCCGACATATTTCTGTTTGAACTGAGTATTTCTTGAGATATATTTCTGCTATTTCTGAGAGACAAATTAGATATTTGCATAGACCATCTATTTTCCTATATAAGCAGCTTTCAGGATTGAATTAAATATGATGATTTTGAGATTGCGATCTAAATAGTTGATTAAGAGTTTGTCGTCGTTCTTTATTACTCTTCTTCTTAAACAATATTTTAGTATCTTGATATTTTTT
The DNA here is from genome assembly GCA_030737875.1 of Allium sativum. Classification (NCBI taxonomy): domain Eukaryota; kingdom Viridiplantae; phylum Streptophyta; class Magnoliopsida; order Asparagales; family Amaryllidaceae; genus Allium; species Allium sativum. The sequence continues at coordinate 576,776,792 of CM060915.1, read as the reverse complement.
GTCTTTTCAATAAGGTTGTTGATTCAGTTGTATTTTTTATTTTGAGTTTGTAAACAAAAATTATTTTTCTCAGTCAATAAAAGATGTAGTTGGGTAGAATAACCTGTGTTCGTCTTTTATTGCGTATCCATGTTGTTTTTTTATATCCAAAATACCTCTTTATAATTGGATGAATAAGATCCTGATGAGTAAACTGCTAATGCATAAGATGCATTCTCCACAACAGATGATATCAGACCTAGATCATCGCAAAAATTATAGTGATTTGGGTTTGGAAAAAAAATCATTTTTTAATGTTAGATATGATGTCATTTACGAACATAACTATTTTTGTGGAAGAAATTGGGGGATTTCAATACAAGAATCATTGAAAAATGCGCTGACCCGTTGCAACGGCTTGCGATGGCTAAAAAAGCGGCCGTTGTAAGCCATTGCAAGCCTTTCATTTCCAGAACTCTTTCTCTGTCGCATTGCAGTGCCTCCAAACTAGCCCCCAAGCTTCTAATTTCGTGTCGGTATGTCCTCCGACCCTATTTTATGTTTAATTATGGTTAATTAGAGGGTTTAGTTGCGTGTTTATATGGGTTTGAAAATTGATTGTTTATGGATATGAATTGGTTGTCATGTGGGATGCCTATGATGATGATTGTGTTGTAGGTTGATTTGGGAGTAAATGTAATTGATTAGAAGTTTGAAAACGATGATTATCACATTGTTGTTGTCATGATTATTGTGTTAGTTGATGTAGAATTATTGATTTGTTGGGTGATTTGAAAATTAGTGTGTACTATTTATTAACTTGTTTATTTTTGAAAGTTAAGCGCAAAATTTTATTTCTTAATAAGGATTGATTACAACCTGATTCAATAAACAAGAAAAAATACAACCACTATTCTTACTAACAAAAACATGAAAACCAACCATTACAGACTAGTTGGATTAACAAAACAAAACAACACAACGACCATTTGTTTACTAACTATAAATGATTGCAGGAAACAACTTCTAAAAACATGCACGCCTAGCCTTGCAAATTCCAGAATTGAACTTCCGATGCATACACAATTACTAACCAGATTTCCATACAAGCAACTATCATAGTCTGCTAATAATCACACAACTTCATCACTACTCATGTAAAGGCGATACCAGTAATTAGACACTGAATGTCCATTTCAGCTAAGGCAACGTGAAAACTTATCAAGGAATTACCCTCCCATCAATGCAAGGAACTCAAAAAGAGAACTAACATGCTATGCGTGAACTCCAGCCAAATGCAGAATCCAAAATATCATGCATCACTACATATAAAGCTTCTGGCAAAAATAACTATTCCAGTATAATTTCAAGTTAAAGATGGATCGTACATTGGATTGCTTCTAGTGTGTCTTCTAGAAGAGTTCAAATTAGCATTAAGAGGCATCACATCCTCTGGTCCTTAATCAATTCCTTCACCAAGTTCATCCCAGAATTTACCTTTTAGTTTAATTCTTTGAGACCTGGATGAAAAAATTGAACTTTTAGAGATAGCCGAGGACAGCATTGCTGATGTATTTGCCTTTGGGAAGGTCAACCCTGCCCCTACAACTGGTGGATGTGTGATATGAGATGGAGGCTTCAAATTAGCATAGGGTGATTTATCTTATGTTGATGTTGTCACTGCAGATCCAGATGATGTAGATTTAGAAAGTCCAGCCATAGATGAACTCATAGAAGATGTTGATAAGATAAATCAGTCATCGAAGAACTTATACATGAAGTTGATGTTGATGTTGAAACACCAAAATTAACAGCTTCTTCAAATAAATTTCCTAAAAAAAACCATCATCGCAATTCTCAGAATTCTTATCAGCTCTGGAGTTATTACCATTCAGTCCAGATTTTCCAATAACATCTCCTTTTTGTGCTTTATTATTATCTTGTCCTATATTTTCACCTCCATCACTAACATTTGCATCAGAAGCTAAATTTTCAAAAGGATTTTCACGTTCATAATCAGCTTCCTCAACTCTCTCAGAATTTGCATTGTTATCTCCTATGAATTTCCTCCTCTAATATTGTTTTCTCTTTGAATCTACATAATTCCATTTAAACTGCTTAACATTCACATGTAAATTCTGTTTATTATTACCAGTATGAACCTATGCATCTCCATAGAAAACCTCTTGCCTAGATTTTTGTTGATCACCATGAACCATATTCTCTTTATTATTTACTTCACAATTAAAAGTATTATACCCAAAAACTTTTCAAACTGTACAGAGTTTAGGTTTCCAATCGTGTGACAATTTAACTGTATGACAATTATGTAGTGCAAAATCAGAGATTTGGACAACGGAATACGAATAAACCCAATGATCTAGTGTGTCAACAATTTCAGCAATGCCAAAAAAATAAAATCAAGTGGCACAAAATATAGAGAGAACAAAAACAGAAAAGAGAGGAAATGATGCACCAGTATAACGTGGTTCAGATATGAATATCCTACATCCACGGAGACCCAACAACTTTTATTTCTCAATGACGAAATGAGTACATAAGATTACAATAGAGAGAAGATTAATGGTGGATTGCTTTCGTTCATACAATTACATGACCCCTATATATATAGAGGGATTTCTTGGACATAAATAAGAGAAGTTTCTAGATTACTTGGACATGAAGAAAAATAAATATAATATCTTCCTTGATTTGATTGGAGCATAAATGGTTGGCGCAATCATGGTCTTAATATCTTTCCCTGAGTAAATTGATTCTTCATTAATTGATTGATTGGCCTGTTATTTTCCTTCCAAAAAGAAAACTTCCTTTTATATCTTTCCACATACGAGCCAATTAATTGATTGACAACAAATCAATTTCTTTCCTTCTCTACAAATATTTGAATCATAAATTTCAACACTCCGCCTTGATTGAAATATGACAATCTTTCTTCATCATCTCATATTCAACAATCAACATAAAATTTGTTGGGCCCAGCGCTCCATGGCGCTCAAGTAACAGGAAGCAAACCGATCAAGTTTGAGCAATGCTCAAGCTTGTCCTTTGGAAGTGACTTGGTCATCATATGTGAAGGATTATCCTAAGTACCCACCTTCAATAATTTGATCTTGCTTCGTTCTTCCTCAAACATAAGAAAGAAACCTCTAACATCAATATGCTTCGTCCGTGAACTATAAGCCTGTTTCTAAACAAGATGAATCGCACTCTAACTGTCTGAAAATGGATCCAATGTCTGCTGCGCCATTGAAAGATCATCCAACAACTGAAGTAAGTACAATCCTTCCTTTGTTGCTTCCATAATCGATATTAATTCTGCTTCGGTAGTTGAAAAAGCTACGATAGACTGCAACTTTGATCTCCATGAAATCGGGCCTATGCTAAGTGTAAAAACATAGTCCGACACCGACTTCCATTTATCTCTATCCCTAGCATAATCTGAATCGTAGTATCCTCTAAGAGAGATGTCTCCATCTACTCCACCATATAACAAGCCAACTGAAGAAGTGCCACGAAGATATCTGAGTATCCACTTCACTACTTGTCAATGCTCTTTACCTGGGTTAGACATATATCAAAGGGCAACACCAACTGCATGGGCCAAATCTGGTCTCGTGCACACCATTGCATACATGAGACTACCAACAGCACTAGAATAAGGTATATTATGCATATCCCTTTTGTCTTCATCTGATGTGGGACACATATCTCTGGATAACTTGAATTGAGAGCCTAATGGAGTAGTCACCGGTTTAGCATTCTCCTTACCGAATCGAGATAGGACTTTCTCGATGTATTGAGTTTGAGTGAGCCTCAATACTCTTTGCTTTCTATCCTCTGAATCCCCATCCCCAGAATTCTCTGTGCGTTTCCCAAATCTTTCATCTCAAATTCCTTACTGAGCTCCATCTTCAACTCCGAAATTTTAGACATGCTCTCAGAAGCTATCAACATATCATCAACATAAAGTAACAAACAGATGATGCCATCATTACATTTTTCAAAATTGACACATTGGTCCTTAAAGCTTCTAAAGTAACCATGTGAGATCATAAAATTATCAAATTTCTTATATCATTGTCTAGGAGATTGTTTTAATCCATAAAGAGATTTGTTAAGTTTACAAACATGACCTGGTCTGCTGCTATTAATGAACCCCTCTGGCTGTTGTAGGTAAATGTCCTCCTTAAGATCACCATGCTAGAATGCTGTCTTGACATCTAATTGTTCCAACTCCATGTCTAAGTGAGCAACTAATGCCAAAAGAATGCGAATGGAAGTGTGTCTAACAACTGGAGAAATAATATCATGAAACTTCACATCTTCTTCTGAACATAACCCTTTGCCACTAATCTTGCTTTGTACCTCAAGTCACCATTGACGCCATCTTTTACCTTATAGATCCATTTACATCCAATTGCTCTCTTGTCAGAAGCAAGTGGCACTAAATCCCAAGTGTGATTTTTGTGCAAAGACTCGATCTCCTCCTTCATTGATACTAGCCAACTGGAGCTATCAACTGAACTAATGGCATTTGTAGTCTCTTGGTTCATCATGAAATATCACTACAAGAAATTGTGTTTTTAATTGCTTAATATAGCGACGTTTGGACGTTAAATGTGACTATTTGATTGGGCCCGCTAAAATAGTTGCGTTTTAGTCTTTGATGGGCGGGATTTATTTTTCCGTTCCCGCTTACGATGCTTCTTAATTTTCATTCTCTCTCTCGCTGCTTTGTCAATCTCAGATCCACCCAAAATTTTCATCTCCCTCCGATCTACTTTCTCGCTCCCAAAACCTATCCTATTGCAATCACTAAAGCACGACTCTTCCTGTTGATGTTCCATGAACTCAACGCCGCTAGTGGATCTCCATCGAGCCCTATCCGTCGGCGCTCCCACAAAGACTCAAAGCCTTCAATCGCTTGCCCTGATGTATGTTTCCCTAAACCATAAAAGGTGACAAATTTTAATATGATATTGAGCTATCATTAATAATTTAATTTTTGTATGATTTACCCTAATTTTATTTAAACTTCAACTTTCCAATTTGTGCATTGTTCTACCTTTAGCTATGAATATAAGCTATTAAAGGTGCTGCACACATTTTTACTATGAAGAGAATCAGTGTTTTGTTAGTTTATTTTATAATAAATTTTTGTTAGGCATGTTATGCTGACCATTGAGTTGCTTTGGAAGTCTTTTGAACCATGTTTTTCCTACTTTGCAAGCAACTGTTAAAACAACGGTTAGGATGTTTACGAAGCAAACATAAATTTTTGTACATAAATGGATATGTATGTTTGTTTCAATTAATTTGTATATTGTAATCTTTTGAATACCAATGCACGTTTGTTTGAATTACATAAAGGTAAGAAACACATAGGGAAATTAATTTTTATTATAAATGGATGGTTATCTAAGTCACGTTCTGTTGTTTGCAATGAGCAGTGTATTGTAAGAGGAGTGAGGGAGTGCTAGATGCATTCAAGGGGATCAAGCAAACCAGATTAATCAGGTATGTCCCATGCACCTTCACGCTTGTGTAATATCTTGCGTTAGTCAAGAGATTGGATGTGATTATGGATGATTCAACTGATATAGAGTCTGTTGGTTTTAATGATTAGGTTATTGGTGAAACTGGTATGGATCCAACTGGTGTATTCCTTATTATAGATGATATATCAAATGTAACTCGTGGTTCAAATGGGATCATGGTACATTATGATATTGGTTATACCGTAAAGGACGTGCATTGTTGTTTTACTAAGGACGCTATGCACTAGGATATCATAATCAGTCAGTCATATTTGCACATCTACAATCAATATTCTTGTACATTATGAAACTAATAAGTCAATATCTTGGAGGTTTATTCCTTGTTTTTTTTTCAACTTTCCACCTCGCATTTAGCTGATTAACAAATAAAATTAAATCTTAGTCATTTTTCGTCTTACCTTTTAGGTCGTTTGCTTTGATAAACTATCGCTTTAATCTGTTGATATCCAGATCTGGTCATGGTTTGGTTCTTACAAACATTGTGTGTTCAGTTATCTGTTTTCTAGTTGCAGTATACAACTTTTTTAACAGTTTATGTCATGGTAATAAATATAAAGTAGTAACATTTACCAGTGCCATTTATTGTGTTCATGAATAGTGGCTATAAATTACTATAATGAAAAGGTAAAATAAAAAACCATTAAATTGTTCTGGTTGTATATTTATAACATGCATAATATGTTTGTACGTTTGATTTATGCATTTATTTCTGAATATAGGTTAACATGGTGATGTATACGAATATAAATTATTACAATTTTGGGTACCATGTTCTGTGCACTGATGTCCTATGCGTATTTGTTAATGCTCTTTGGTATATCAAAGTGTAATTAATGCAAGTTTTTTCCCAAAATAATCAAAGTGTAATTAATGCAAGTTTTTTCCCCAAAATAACATCAACAGTAATAATAAAGAAAAAAATGAATCATCATATTTAGAGATTATATTTTAGAAGCGAACGCGCAAGGGAAATTGATAAGATTGCATAATGCCATGTGAACTTATGTTATGCTATTAACTGTCTATCAGGTGTATGTTTAACAGCTACATGCTTATTGTTTTAGAGGTTCTAAATGAATATGTAGTAAACCAACAAATCTTAGTGAATCAAAGCAAGATAAAAGATAAAATATATAATACATACAATAAAAGGAAAACGCTAGTTTAATGTTTTTATATAATTACATTTGGAAGCTTGAAGAATTAAGATGAATTCTCCTTCAACATGATTTGACTTCTTGTTCGGTTATTCTCATCTAGCACAAGTCTTTTTTTCTGAAGTTGTTACAAGTAAAAAGTTTGAATTGTTATCTTTCAACCCTTGATGTATGTAGGTTGCTTTTCTTTTGTAGGTAATGTATAATAATGGTCAGAGATTAGCATGTCATGTTTTAACATGGCAATGAATAAAGGAGATTCACTTTGTCTTGTGTGCTCAATTTTTTTGGTGCTCCATTAGGCTTTTTGAATGACCAGGCTTCTTATTCCTCATTCTTTCTTACATTCATCATAGTGCTTGTTGGGTAACTAAGCTTATGTGTTTTATTTCTTTCTTCAGATAAACGGTTGAATTCACTGGCCATACTAACATGCATCATGAATGTACAGTATAGCATTGTTCTAATTTGATTAAAGAGACAAGTCATTTTTATTCACTATGTCTTCCATGGTTTGTCGATCTCTAGGTTGTTATCACTCCCAGTTATATATGTTTGTATGCTATTGACACTATATATATATATAGAATAAATTAACATAAATTGACTAATATTTTCCGCCAGTTTGTGGCTAAAACAACTATTTCAGCGAAAGTTTGAAATGGATTGTTCATATATAATCCAGTGTTAGAACCTCATCATAATTAAAAAAACCAATATAAGGTGGGTTTTAAACAGTTACATTGGTTAGTCAAGTTGTAAATATATGTTATTATATGCATGTCTCAATCTCAATAGTAACTATGTTATCCAAGTAATAGGGATTGAATGAGAATTTATTGTGGTTTGGACAGAGATTTGATATAAAGTTAAAATATATACTTACACTAGCAACTATTTAAGTGCATACAGGGGTGTATTTATTTTAGAAGCATGTACAATTACCATATATGACATGCTAACGTATGAAAACTAATGGATGTATCTATAACTCATATACATAAGTCGTTATAGTCAAGTAGGAATTTTACTTTGTGGTACAATGTATAAGCAAATGGTTCATTGGTTAAGTATGTGCCAAATATCGATAAGATACACACACACACACACACAAGAAGAATGTATTGTTCAAGATGAAAACATTTGGGTTTCTTATGTTTTGAATTTCTGAACCAGATGTCAATTTCTTACATATAATTCCCACAAAGGAGCAACAACCATCTACTTTAACATTTCTTGGTTTTCGGTTTTAGTTAAAAATTTACCGTACTTCGTATACTTTCAACTGTACGCGTGCGAGCTATCTAGATCTTTGGCATAACATATATAAGAAAATTTTCTAATTTCATTCGCATCCTTTGTTCAAAATGTGCAATGGCAGCTTAAATCAATTGGTTCTTGTCTGAAGACTATATGGAAATAGTCTTGGTAGTTTACTGAGAATGTCTAATTTACTTGAGTCCATATTATGAAAGGCGCGCCGCGGCGCGCGCCATGGCGCATGGCGCGGCGAGGCGCGACGTTTGCACCATTTTTGTTTGCGGCGCGACGCATATGAAAAGGCGCACCAAACGGCGTGTGGCGCATAAATGGCGGACGGCGCAAAATGGCGCGCCTTTTCTTTATTTTATGTTTTTTTGTTTTTTTTCGCATTTCAAACTGTTATAACTACTACTACAAATACTCTTACCATCACTACAACCACCATCACACCTACCATTACTATTATTATCATAATGACATGAAATATGAAAGAATTTGTTAATATCTTTTTTTATTTAACATAATTACATCATCATTATTTCTTATACAATTATCATCAGCGAGTTAATAACCTTACAATTACGTAATTGGCTGATCTTAGCATGCCGATATTTAGAACTGACATATGTTTTATTATCCAACTTAGTTTAGATTCATTTTAATATTGTCAGAAGTATATAATTTAATGTATAAAAGATCATAAAATACTGTCTAGCATTGATGCAAAAGCACATGAATGAAACTCTGAAGCCGTGAACGATATATCAAGAGAAGCAATTTTGGAGGAAGAAAAAAATATTCTCATAAGATAAACATTCAAGAAACTCTGAAACATACCCTTGGATTTTATTTTATTTTTGCATATACATTAAATATGTTGAATGTCTTTGTACGATTTGTCTGTAACATAAAAATATTTCATGATTTGGTATTTGTTAAATACAATCGAGCATTAAAAAGAACGTATAATATTCGTGACACTGTTAGTCCAGTATCTTTGAATGATATTGATGATTGTAATTAATGGTTAACTAAATATATGGTCGATATTGAAGCTGAGCTTGTATTCGACGATGAGGATGACCCGACTCGGTGTGTTGCTGCTAGAGCAGCAAGGGTGGAGAGATTCAGTTTTTTAGTTCATCTTTAATATGTATTATTATTTTTGATTTGAAAACTATTGCGCTTGAAATTTTATGCTTTATGTTTTTTTTGTAAAATACATAAAAAAAATTGTTGCGTATATTTTTGTAAAAATATATTTTTTTAAAAATCTTTTATTAAAATATTAATTATATTAAAAAATAAACATGCGCATTAAATTAAAAAGGCGCACATCATTTGCCGCGCTGTGCGCCAAGGCTCCAGAGAGGGTTTGCGCCTTTTTGCGCTGTGCGCCATTAATAACACTGCTTGAGTGTTCCAAAAAGAAAAAAATGTCAGTCATGACGAATATATTATTTTCTAAGTAATTATAAGATGGCTACTCAATACTTAAGAAATGTTGACAATAGTGTTTCGTTCTTGACCAACTCCTAGAAAAAATGCAATGGATTTTTTATCCTTCAATGTTCCAGCGATTAGCGAATGACCATTTCTATGAGAATAACCAGTGTATTGTCATTGCTGTATGAATGCTTGATTTATCCCTCATACACATCTTAAGTCTGTTACTAGTGGTAATCGGTTTTTTCTTGATTTCAAGGAAAAGGCTATCAAGATGTTCATACTAGATTTTAAGCTCATTATTTAGGATTGTTTCACATATTATTTTTTTGATGAATTTAATTTTGCTGGTCCTAGATGGTTGTTTTATATTGCATATATTCTACCAGATTTTTGCGCCATCTTGCCAAACAACTGCAATTTCTTGTGCACTTTTTGATGGACTCAGATCCATACGTTTTTGATACCTTGACTACCTACAGATATGGCTCTAAGGTAAGTCTCATTATATCATGTCATTCAATAGTTATTTGTACTTGATGCTTCCTTTTCTAAGCTTGAAATGCATGCTAATTTAAAATATGAACCTTTGAATCAACCTTTCAAATAATAACGAACACTGGTTTGAATAGGACCACGACCCATACAAATCAAGATGAGTTCAAATTGTTTGCATATGCTTGAGTTCGGTTTGTCTTCTGTAAAGAAATTATTTTCTGTTGGTTAATGGTTACTTATGCAATGTTATCCTTTTCTTTCAATTATTTTTATTAATTTTATTTCAGACTATGGCGTTTGATGCAAAATATTTGTATGCAAAATATCTGTATGTTTCATGGAATTTTCAGGTTTAGATGTGGTGGATGTGGATTTTATCTTTAGTTGGTCATTTAATATCTCTAGCCACCTTACTGAAACTCTTCACATTTGATATTTTCTTCGCATTGCTAACTGTTTGCCACTTTCAAGATTTTTTTCCTTACTTAGATTCGCCTTCCACTTCCTCCTTATTATACAGCAATCCTCCTTTTGATTTGCAACATTACTAGGCTCCTTGCCATCAACATTGACCACACCATTATCACATTATTCAGCGAACGACCAATTTTTTTTACTTGAAGTACAAATCTCAGATTTCCACTCATATATAACATGAATTTTCTGAGTCCCTCCATCCATTAATTGGGCTAAAAAGTAATCCGCTAATTGGACTCATTAGTAGCAGTTAATATTGTATTGATGAAAGTGATAGTCACCGAGATAACGGGGCTAACTATTTGATTAGGATCAATTGTTTTTCATGTGAATTTCAACCATAATTATACATTATTCAGCATCTTAAATGCTGTATAAATTGATTTGTTGTTTATGTTGAACCGGCATTGACCACTAAAAGTAATATTGGTTTGATGGGAGACGGGCCTTTCATTGTTGGGAATTCTCCTATAAGTCCTATATTAACTTACTACCTGTTGTTTTACCATGCATGGATGAATGAACAAAGTTCAGGATTATGGATTATCGGGTAATGTGACAGTTATAATTTTTGCTGCACGAGTTGATCGGTTCTGGCAAGTATGAAATATACAGTTGAGTATCCATGGTGAAACGATATGAAAGTTCTAATAGCTTATGTGAGCTTGTGCTTCACGTTCAGGCTTCATAATGTAAACACCGTATTCTGGAATGGTCCTCTAAAATTCCTTTTAGTTTGGTTTTTCCATGAAACTGGGTTTGCTTTTCTATAAGCTAGTAAAGTGTGCCTTTTTGTACCTGTATACTGCTCAAGCTATATTTACAATGCTGAACGAACGCAGTTTTTTTTTCCAGTTATCTGTGTGCCAAGTTTGAAAAGTTGTCTCCAATGCTAAATAAGATCTTCAGAATACCTTCTCAGCTTCTCCAGCACATATTTGTGCAATGGAAATCATCATACAGTGAAGAATATAAGAATATACAGTAAGAAATCCCAAGGTGGAATTGGACATGTGGTTGGTTCGGGCTAAGTTGATGGTGATGATCTGGTTTCAGCAGAGAGCAAGCTGCAGTCTGGGGATAGGTTTGGTCGGGGTCGGGGTTGAGAGGTGGGTGGAGCTACAACTACAGTCAGGTGAATGCTGTCATGTCAAGGGGGACTGGTGCAGTAGTGATGATGGCCGGTCGAGGCAGATTTATGGTGAAGGGGGACGAAGTAGGAAAGGAGGCTCAGGTGATGTAGGAGACGCATGAGGCGAAAGGGTTTCGATAGTACAAGGCTTTGTTTTTTTATATGCAAAGCTGTTGAGATTTAAAGATAAATGAGGACAGGTAAGAATGTAGAGGGAGAAGATAATGGAAGTAATGAAGATAAGGTAGTGGATGCATTAAACAGGTTTTGAAATGAAAGAATTAGCTATATTCATACATTTTTGAATGTGTGTACTGATTACCTCATGCAAAATCACCCAAAAGAATTGGATAGTCACCACACCAATTCAAATTTAAGCTATTAAAAAAACACAAGTTAAAATGTATGTTTTTATTAAGAGTGTTTAGTTGTTTTTAATTTCTGTTGTAATGTTTTCTAAACTCAATGTTCAACATATTTCTTAAAAGGAGAAATAGAGTGATCGGTCAGGCCGCGGCCGGAGATTCAATGACTGAAGTTGTTCACAGACCAAGGGTTGGGCTTGGCCAAACAGATCTTGCAGCCTTGGATGTTGTTCTTTCATCTTATGAAGCTGTAAGTTTTTCTATAGAAACCTATAATGTCATAGGCCTACTGTTTTTACATTTACTTTCCGTTTGTAGGATGAATTTCAGTCTGTAATCAATTCCATCTCTACAGTTACTTTCAATTTGTATCATCTTCAAGCTAGAAATTATTTTTTTGATCATTGCCTCTACTTTGCTTTAGGCTATTCTTATAATTTATACCGACATAAACCAAGTATTAGTAATCTAAACAGATTATTATTTTCCTTGGTTTTCGAAAGAAAGAAGAATTGTGGATCCTAGAAGTTGGAGCAGACGAAATTTTAAATTGGATTTCACTGTAAGATCTTAAAGCTTTTATGCCAAATTATAAAAGTTGAAATGTGATTTGTTTCTTTATTATGGAATAATTGATAATGTACAGACTTGGTATGTTATTTATTACTTAATCAAATTGATAAAAAACTTTGTATGGGCTCAATGCATTTGGCCCAATACCCGACTATAATGTCTTATATTGATACAACTTAAACCAGTATTCCCTAATTTGATCTGCAGTGGCAAAGAACAGCAACTTCATGTACATGACACACACACGATGTTCCAAACAGACAACATGTTATGGATTTAGTCAAACTTTAGTAGTTGACATAGACTTAAGCATAACGAAGTTCGTCATCAAGTAACAAAACAAATGTTAATAGCAAACAAGTTCATAGCACAAAGAATTCACCTTTATCATGATCAACTGCTAGTCAATGACCAAAATATGGGGATAATTTTAACAAAAAATATGGGAATGAAAAATAAGTTGCATTAAATCACATTACTTTATATTGCTTATATATTTATTAATTAAACATAATAGTTTATTTTGGTTACACCATTTTTTCTTATTTGGTTGTTTGATAATTTGGATAACCTGAATAGGCTGAATTGGATATTCATACGATTAATTCTATAAAGAGTGTACGTTATCTTGTTTTGACTATTAACAGCCTACAGTTTCTCATTTTATTGAGGATTAGCTTTGTTAATGTTAACAATTTATTTGAGCTTTAAATGTCAGTAAAGAAAGATTTTGTTTAAAGAAATTGTCACACTCCTAAGGACTATGTGACGAAGGGCTATAATAAGCATGTAATTTAGTATTAATGAAAACTGGTAAGTTTTGCCAATTTCTTAAATATTTATACAATCCTTAAGATATAACATAAAACGTCATTAATGGATATTTGATTTAATTGATACATATTTGGTAAAGCATTTGTAATTCTCAAATTTCTAACCTTTTTTTCTGAAAGGTTTGATCATATCTTCTCTTGCACCTCCAATCATAAATGATTGATTAATAGAAGGTAATGACAGAATTATTAATGAAAATTGGTGAGTTTTTATGGTTTCTTAAATATTTATACAATCTTTTAGATAATTGACAAAATGTCAGAAATGGAGTATCCGATTTAATCAATATATATTTGGTAAGACAGTTGTAATTCTTAAAGCAGCATTTGCATGTTCCATACATAAATACGCGCCATGTATTTATCTTTGCTTTTTTACTACAGACCTTACTGCCTAAACCATCGGCCCAGTTCAAATCATTCCTTAGTATACAAACTATTTTACTCATTCCTTTGCTGAAAGTTTAGTTATGCAGAGGTTAAAGCAAAATGAATTTTGGGTGTCAAATGAAATTTACTTAGAGATTTAGCTAAGTTTTTTGAATTGAGCTTAACATATTTTTTTGAACTAAGCAGTTGCGTGGGTATATGATCAAAGATAACAATTTAATTGATTGTGGCATAGTTTTTGTACAGAGCATCGTATACTTAGTATACAAACTATGGACTAACTTAGCTAACTGAAACAATTGAGTTTTAACTGTTTAAGAAGTCAATAAGGATGATTATAGTAATTTTATTTCTAGCATACTTAGTTGAATTGTTTTTATCAACTTACACCATAGAATCACCACGACAGGAAGTTACAAGCTAAAATTATCCAAAAAGAAAAAAAAACCATGTATGCAAAAAATGAAATTCAGACTTGCTTGCATAGTATAACAAGATGTATTTTAGAGGAAAGGAGAATGTTTTGTCCACCTCTGTTCATACCATAGTGAAGAACGTTCCTTGCTAACAAGGTGATATTCAAAATGTTCCTTCTTAATAAGTTGAGTTGCATATACAAAAAGCTTCTCATGTTGCATTTTCTATTAAAATCAACATAAATAATGGAAAGGCTGCTAGTATGGATGTAAAATGATGTGGCAAGATGCTGAATAATAAAGAATTCATATTAAAATTGAGAATCCACAATATATCTTTAATAAATTTTATCTGCTTCTTATAGGTCTACATTGCCTTTTTTTTGGTTTGGCGCTGCTATGAATCAAATCTGCTTTCTCTGCAAACTCTGCCCACTTATTCGATTAGCAGGTTGCAACACTTCCAGATCGTCTAAAGAACAAAACCTCCGGCATGCTTGATTCTTTGGCGTTAATCTATTGGGTTAGAGTTATGATCTCATGGAACAACAATAGCCACAAATGGAAGAAATATTGATGATAATGCTTATTTTGGCTTTCTTGCTATCCAGTGTAAATATTGTTTGTATTTACTTGTTTATTGTTTTACCCTTCCAGATTTGTGAGTATACAGGCAGTCTATAATGCATGTCATGATTGCAATAATTTTGCCTTCTTCTACCGTCCAGTTTGAAACCGATATAGAAGGAAATAGACTTAGATCGGATTTCGTTTCAACAGCCAACGTTTGGTTCGGGACCTTCTGCTACTGAAATTGTATCTTTGCTCTCTATTGAGAAGAAATATTTGGCCTACAAGCAAGCATTGGAAAATTAATGGCTAAAAGAAATGTTTTTCTGCTGCTGGAGTTAAGGAGAAAAAGGTTACTTATTTCTTGTTTATTTAAGAAAAGAATATATAACTAGCTTTAATTTTTACTTTTACTATGCTTAATTTCATTCTAGGAACATCTAGGCTGCAAAATAATCTTATATATTTGCAGATCCTATAAATTATATTATGTTATACTAGGATGACGTGTTTGAAATATCCACCTAATTTAGTAGCAGTTGGATCTATGTTTGCTTGTGCACGAGGACATTGGCTGTAGCTTTTTGGTTCATCCACATCTGAAGGCATTCCTCTATCATATTTTGCATCTAAAAATGTAAATATATTAAAAAAGGGAATGTTTAGTTTGTTATTATCAACCTCCTAACAAGTACCAGACGTATATCCATATAATTTGTGTTTAACTGTGTGCCCTTTAGTTTTGTGTCTTAATAACCTGCCATATATATATGTATATATATATATATATGTATGTATGTATGTATGTATGTATTTAGTTTTTCCTATCAATTATGTGAATACTGTCTAGAATTGCTCATTCTGTAAATATAGATCATTCACCTCTCAAATGTAGTTTAGAACTATCATTTATATCATATGCATAGGATAATGAAACATCATGCTATGTTTAAACATTTTTCTCTTGTAAAATTTGTAGTTGAATAGAAACTGATATTTGAAAATATGCTACCGATGTACAGTCAAGGGTGACAATATACTTCAAGTTATAGAGCGAAAAATGGAAATCGAGACGAAGAGGGGTACCTTAATGGTAATTGTAATTTACTTGCGATTACTTGTTAGTTAAGCTGCAAAGTTTGAATCATTTTTTCTTTTGTTCTTTAGATTTTTCATATAATGATGGTTTTTCCTCAAATTTTGCAGAATAGTTTGATTTTTACGAAATATTATCATTTTAAAATTTTGAGAAAATTTTGTTCTTTTTAAAGAATTTGATTTGTTAAATAAAACTGAAATTTTCAATAAAATAAACAATGGTTCTTTTTGAAGAATTTGATTCGTTAAACAAAACTACTTATTTAAATAAAATAAACATTCATTTCAATCAAATGGATAAACCTCCATGTATTTATCTCTACTTATTTGTTGTGCTTCGCCTTTTTGGTATGAATATTAACGGATGTGAACTGATGATTCCTACAGTATTCTTTGTACGAGCAGGTTATGTGTATTTTTTTTCAAGGCTTGAATTCATTTTTATACATGCAATTAATAGAGCATGTGCATATAAATCACTCTGTTTAGTCTCATTCTGCATATGGATCCTTTATTTCAAGCCCTTCTCTTCTATTGGTGATCACTTTATTAACAATTCTTCTAATTATTAATGAACAAACATTTTTGTTGTACCTTTAGGAAAATTTGTACTGTGATGCCAACAAAGAAAAACATGTTTGTTTTTTTGTGGTATCCAGAATATATGAGGCATACTAGTACTTTTTCACAAACCGTGGACCTAATCCTACAAGTGAAAGAGAAGCATGTCTATTATATTTTTGATGATTATATACAATAAGTTTTAGATTGGACTGGTTTTACGATTAGCATTCAGTAACTTATCCAATAATTTACCATAGTTGGAAGCTTTTTGCAGTCTAGGTTTGGCTAAATGGTGCAGATTCTTGGATGAATCCTGATGGACTATTTAATATAGAGTTGAACATTTGGATGACCTTCTAATTGGTACAGTAATATTTCATTAGTTGATCTCTTTACATATTAATATGAAATGGCTTACTCCGAAATAATCTTTAAAAAAAGCCGACACCTAAAATTGGGCAAATACAAAACTTCATTTCTATTTTTGTATGTAATTCTTGTCAAGTTTTATTGTTCATTGTTTAACTCTTTTATAGGTAATTGACTTTGCAGAAGTGAAGTCTAGCGGCAACAAAGTTTATTGGTAATCAAGCAATGATCATGGCTTTAATTGCTATATATTATGTTATTTTGTTAGCACTATTTGTGTAAACTTTTTTGTGATTACTCGTGATATGTTACTTATTCTATCGAAAAATAATTATTGAATTGATTATGAATAACTTGATTATGTGATTAGCATGGTTTTTCAGTTGTTTGAATATGATAATCATATGATTGACTAATTGTTTGTTTGAATATAATAACTAGTGATTAATTGTTGGTTTGAGTATGACAATTATGTGATTGATTGTTGGTTCAATATGGATATTATATAAGTGGTTGCTGGAAATGATACAAGCCATCAAGGTATATAACAATATTTAAAATATATTGTTAAACAACCAATAACTTTTAGTAGCGTTTTAAAAATGCTACAAAAGCAAATGTAAATTGGTACTAAAAAAAATATATAGTTGCATTGAAAAAACGCTACAAAAGCAAATGTAAATTGATACTAAAAAAAATATAATTGCATTGAAAAGATGCTACAGAAAAAATTTCCGTTGCATTTCAAAAAAGTTTCGGTAGCGTTTACTAAAATGCAACAAAAAAGTTCAGACTTTTAGTTGCATGTCGTATAGCAGCGTTCTCTACAACGCTGCTAAAAGCTTTGGTAGCGTTTTTTCAACGCTACTAAAGGTCTTTTCTGGTGTAGTGTATGCTTAATGCATAAGCTGTCATGTCATCAAAGTCAGTATCTTCAATGCTTAATCCCACAAAATCATCAAGCCACGTAGGTCTTTTCTTCTCTCTCGTTGGTCGAGTTTGAATTTGAGCTCCACCTTGAGATTGATCTTTTGTCTCTTCCCTATCAACCACAATGTCATCGGAATCACCACTTTTACTCGTACGGAAGTCTGATGATTTGCCTTGTGTTTGGTATTCTGAATTTGTCCTCTCAACATCATCGTTAACTGAAGAAGAAGGCTCCACCTTCAACATAGCCTTCTCATCAAATGTAACATGTCTGCTAGTAACAATCTTCTGGGTAGTAGGACACAACATCCTATAACCCTTAATTCCTTTCTTATAGCCAAGAAAAATACACTTGCGCGATCTTGGATCCAACTTCCCTTTGCTCTCATGCACATAAGTTGGACAACCAAACACTCTGAGAAAGGAATATGATACAGGCTCTCCCTTCCACACTTCTTCAGGAATCTTCATATCTATGGCGGTAGAAGGTGTGCGGTTGATAAGGGAAACCACCGTAGATAATGCTTCTTCCCAAGATCTCTTATTTAATCCTGCAGTCAGCCGTAAGCAACGAGTTCTTTCCAACAAAGTCTGATTCATTCTCTCTGCAACCCCATTTGACTGAGGGTCTCCTGGTGTGGTGTAGTGTTTATTGATTCCCTCAGACACATAAAATTTGATGAATTTTTGAGAAGTGAATTCACCACCATTATCTGAACGAAGAATCTTCACTTTCTTCCCAGACTGCTTCTCAGCAAGAGATTTCCAACTTTGAAACCTATCAAAAGTTTCATTTTTGGACTTCATAAAGTAAACCCATACTTTTATAGAAAAATCATCCACAAATGAAACAAAATACCTGGCTCCTCCATAAGATGGTGCGGGGCCCCAAACATTAGTATGAACATACTCTATAACATCTTTAGACTTATGCTCTACAATGCCAAAAGAAACCTCGTCTTCTTTCCAAGTACACATCTTTCACAAAAGTCGAGTTTTGAATGATGATGAACACCGTCAATCAAGCCTCGCTTTGTCAATACTTCTAAACTGCGCTTTCCAATGTGACCCACAGGAAAATGCCACAATCTGGTAGAATCGGAATCAACTGAATCAATAACCAAAACAGTCTCCGCAACAACATTTGTACCCTTCAGCAAATAAAGATTCCCATCTTTTACCCCTTTCATTACTATCAATGAGCCATTTGTAATTTTTAATGAGTCTTTTTCTATTACACACTTTAAGCCAATATTGCACAATGCTCTAATAGATATCAAACTATGCCTTAAATCAGGCACATGCCTGACATCACATAAAGTACGAACAACACCATCAAACATCCTGATTTTTACTGTTCCAATACCAATCATGCGACAAGAGAGATGATTTCCCATAAGAACCTCTCCTCCATCAAGCTGACGATAAGTGGAAAAAGAGGGTCTATCAGGTTTCATGTGATAGGATGCTCCCGAGTCAATAATCCACATAGTACTCTTCATAGGAGAGGCGGAAGCTGTAAAAATGCCAGGATCATTATCTGAATCTGATGTCTCTGCTGTAGGTGCTAAAGCCTTCTGGGGAACAACTTTGTTTTTATTCTCTAATTTTGGGCAACTTGCAATATAATGTCCAGGTTTTCTGCAATAATGACAAACTCCCTTCCGGGCTCCTTTTGACTGAGATCTGGACTTAGCTCTATCTCCACCGTATTTGGGTCTACTTTTACTTCTTCCTCTCTGTGCAACAAGGCTTTCAGAATCATTTTCCATACTCATGCTTACTAACTTTCCTCGCAACATCTCGTTATGCAAATTTGTCTTCACATTCTCCAAGCAAATAGACGAACGTACATAGATTATAGTGTTAACCAAAATGTTATACTCCGTAGGTAAAGAACATAAAAGAATAACAGCTTGTGCCTTATCCTCGGTCTTTACATTAGTTGCTCGAAGATTCATGACAAGTGTGTTGAGGGCATCTATATGAGCAAATAAAACTGTTACGGGCCTCATTTTGAAGGAATAAATTTGTTGTTATGAGATGATGCTATTGTTGAGAGACTTATCGTAGAACTTTCTCTGATGAGCATCCCACAATTCCTTAGCAATTTTCACATGAGAAAACTCTCTAAGTACTTCATCAGAAAGGCTAAGTTGGATGGTAGTAAGACATCCTCTTCCAATTCTTCTATCTCTTCAGGTGCTAATTTCTTCAATTTCTCTGGATCTGAGACAACCTTAAATGTCCTTTCTTTCTTCAACACCACTTCCATCTTCATCTTCCATGTGCCAAAATCCCCTTTTCCATCAAATCTAGCAACTCCAAAATTTGTAGCGCTTCTACCACCGTTATTCTTTACGGAATTTGACATGGCTGAAAAAGTCTTTGAACATGCCAACCTGCTCTGATACCAATTTGTAGTGAAAAATCAGAGATTTGGGCAGTTGAATACAAATAAACCCAATGATCTAGTCTGTCAACAATTTCAACAATGCCAAAAAAAAAATCATGTGGCACGAATTATAGAGAGAAAAAACAGAAAAGAGAGGAAAGGACACACCAATATAACGTTGTTCGGATATGAATATCCTCGTCCACGGAGACCCAACAACTTTTATTTCTCAATGAAGAAATGAGTACATAAGGTTACAATAGAGAGAAGATTAATGATTGATTGCTTTCATTCATACAATAACATGAACCCTGTATATATAGAGGTATTTCTTGGAGATAAATAAGAGAAGTTTCTAGATTACTCGGACATGAAGAAAAATAAATATAATATCTTCCTTGATTTGATTGGAGTATAAATGGTTGGCGCAATCATGGTCTCAATCTCTTTCCCTGAGTAAATTGATTCTTCATTAATTGATTGATTGGCCTGTTATTTTTCTTTCAAAAGGAAAACTTCCTCTTATATCTTTCCATATACGAGCCAATTAATTGATTGAAAACAAATCAGTTTCTTTCCTTCTCTACAAATATTTGAATCATAAATTTCAACAAATTATCCCCTAGATCTGCAATTTCAATTGAATCAAGCAGTTAATATTCGGGGGATATCTCTACCAATGCTTTAGCATATCTGAACCAATTCATTCTTTTAGTGCTATTATCAAAACAGATCAATCTACCAATATGACATACCAACCAATTAATACCTAATAATGTCCAGAGAATGGTTGGAATACGGTATGGATTCAGACAGGTATTTTCTTAATCTGAGATCGAGCATTACCAATTGAAGGTTTCCACTTGGTAATTATAAACATTCTGCCACGAATGAATACCAGATCAGAGTGGAGAATCTTTTCCTTATCAATATCATTATTGAAATTAAAATAAAAATGTTCATCATCAAATTTAACATCCATTCCTCCTTGTAATTTCCAGTAGCGGTTTATATAATTTACCACAGCTAGGTAGTTTAGAGAACCATCTAAGAAGAAACCAATTAAGTAATTATCCCAGTAATTCATACCTTCTTGCTTTACCTCATCTGGAATTGATTTCGGTTTTTCATCCCTAGGGATATCAAAGTGTTGCGGCTTGAAAACTCCAGCATTGCGAGGGAGAGCTTTGAACAGTGAAGCATAATCGCATTTTGTAAATGAGGGAAAAGACGCAAACGAAGAATTCTGATAAGAATTAGACTGAAACTGCTTCGATTTGTCATTATGAGGATTTCCAGAAGGAGATCTGTCAGATCTTAGAGGATCTAGATTATATGGTTCAAATTCGAAGCACAACCTCTTACATTAGCATCAGAAGTATTAGCCGAAGTTGGGATAGTAGAAGAAGGTGGAGGAACCGATGGAGGAGTAGGAGGAGGGTGAGATGGAAGAGGAGGAAAAGAGGTGTCGTAGGCAGAGGAAGATGGATCCGACGAAGCCGCCATTAACAATGGTCTTGATACATTTTATAATCTTTTTTTGGGCTTATTACTAACATGTTTATTGATAAGTTTATGCGAGTACTTGTTAACAATGTTTGTTGTCGTTTAGGCAAAAATATGTGTACTATATTAAAATTGATACTAGCGTGTGTTATGTATTAGCATAAGTTAAAATAATTAGAATTTAATTTATTAAACGTGCTAGCTTTTGAATTTTCAATGAAAAACCGTAATTTAAAATTTAACATAGTTGGCTAAATTTTAAACTACATGTTAATTTTCAAATTTAAAACTTTTGAATGGAAGTTACAATACATTTTAAAATTGAAACTGTAGTTAACAAATATTTATTGAATGTATTAAAATATATTATGTAGACGTTAAAATACAAATTATATAATGTGTTTTACTTATGTGAACACCTTAGAGATTTTTGACCCCGACTAACAAGTGTTATATAAGATCATTATATTGATATTCGTTTTTACAAAGAATGGAAATGTATATTCATCTAATACAATATTCGTTGGATTTGTCCCAGTATTAAACAAGTTACAAATATAATATTGTAGGCATATTTTATAAATCGTTTCAGTTTAAACGGTTAACAAAATTTCGATGGCACTTCCTTTTTTCTCTGTGTACACACATTTGTGTACGATACAGGGACCAAAGGGCAGTGCTACCGAATTTTTTTTGAACATTTAAACTGAAATGATTTATAAAATATGCTTACGTTATTATATTTGTAATGGGAAGTAGGTTGACCGACCATCAAAGCAAAAGGAAATAAACCAATAAACCCAAAAAAATGAAGTAGTTATAAATGAAATTTTACAAGGCTTTAATTAATATAAAGTGTTAGATCGTATTTTCTAACAAATTTCTTGCAAATTAGGGAAATATTCGATTATTTTCTTGATCGCAGTTGGATGTATGAACCCCGAACTGGTATGAAAGGGTCGATAAAGGAACATTTTTGTAATGGTGTCACAAATTATTAGATTTGCTAAATCTAATAATCGAAGTAACGTAGACATTCATTATCTGTGTAGTAAGTGCAAACATCTGAAGCATTATAAGCCAAATGTACTAGAAGTAAATCTGTATAAATTTGGTTTTGTGCCGAATTATTACTTATGGGATTTTTATGGAGAACTTGTTCAACCTACGTCTAATCCTGTTGTGGTAGAGGAAAATAATACAATGATGAACGATAATACAATGACGAATCCGATAGAAAATATGGTGCAATATGCAGCATGATCAATGTTTCCTACCATTGATCAAGGCGATGAAGAGAACGAAAATGTTGAAGAACCAACGTCGAAAGCTAATTTTTTATATGATTTATTGGATTCTGCTAAGAGGCCATTGTGGGATGGGTGTACAAGCGGAACCGAGTTATCTGTAACCGCCGAATACGTCACTATGAAATCAAAATTCAATTTTACAGAAGCTGCATTTTGCAACAGTTGTACAAACTACAAAACAAAACATGTCGCGTTGGGATAATATCTCACCTCATATCGAGAACGCTATTTTGGCTGATTTGATGGTAAGTATATTTTTATATTACTATTAGAAAACTTTACATAATTCAAAATAAATTAAATATGTAGGATATTGTATGTGTGGAGCCGCAGGATATGGAAGTTTTTATGTCTAACTGGAAACATGAAAATGTGGAAAAATTATAGAGAGGCAATTTCAAGGGAAAAGAACTTTGGTAAAAATCCAATTTGGATGAGTGACGATGTTTGGGCTGCATTTCTAATATACTGGGATACCCAAGCAACTAAATTAAGTTATAATGAATATATTTATATTTATTGCATTATTTTAATTAATCGGTATCAAATTTAATAGGTTGTATCAAAAAAAAAAAGGCAAATAGAAATAAGAATTCAGCTTTACACTGCGGTGGCTCAAAATCGTTCCAACAGCATAGGAGAGAATTGATATAAATTTTCAATATTTTTAGCATATGTTCATGTATACCCTTATGTATATCATTCATTCTTATTTTCAATAAGTTTATTACTATATATATACTTAGTTCGCAAAGTATGGAAGGGAGGCTTCGATGGCAGAGGTTTTTAGATATATACATGCGGTGGAGCAGACTGATGAAGAAGGAAATGTTTCTACGATTGGGCAGATCAAAAGGATGCAGGTGTAATGGTAAATATGTTTATTTGTAATTAAAATGTTTCATATTTGTTTATATCACAGTATATAAATAAATTATATAGCAATTGTATCAAAATTATATTGGTATTGTAGGAGAGATATAGCGTAGAGCAGGCAAGAGTGACACAAGCTAGTGGACGAGAGGAGCTTATGCTTGTAGATTCCAATCATATATGGTATTCTACTGTTGATCCGCCTACTTGAAATAGGCGATATGGCTTTGGCAATCATAAGATAAGCCTTTTTTAGACTTTTATGATAACATCATAAATATTAACTTGAATTGTTAACTTTAATATTAACTTGAATTATTTCGCAGGCTGTTGCTTTTCAACGAGCTTAGAGGGGGTCCATGGAGGAAGAGAATATAGCTTGGATGCAGCAGCAGTTGGATGACCTGAATGATTGGTGAAGAAGAACCCTGGCCTAGCAAATAGACGAGCGCATTGCAGCGTACTATCAGGAGCATGAGTCGATGCCTGGGGTAGGGAGATGTTGTTGCTGACGAAGAAGACAAAGACGACGAGGAGGAGGATGATGCATAGTTTGATTGTTCTTATGGGTATATACATATTTTTACTAGTAATGTACTTGGTATTGTATATGCTTGATGCACGATGATGGTAGTTACCGTTTGTTTGATGGATTTGGTAGTGTTTTGGATTTTGTGGCACTTGAATGGGTTAGTAGTCGTTTTGTATATATTATGATGGTATGTTATGATTGAATGTTATTGATAGTGTTATGGATTTGGTATATTATGATTTGGTAGTGTTGTATTGGATTTGGTATATGGTATGATGGAATGATAGTGATGAGATATGGTATTGGTGAATCGATTATACGTTTGTGGTTTAAGGGTAGTTATCGTTGCATAGTGCAGCAAAACAAGCCAGATCTGCGACGGCTTACGACGGCCTACAGGTCCAATTTGCAATGGCTTAATGTTCCAGATTTGCAACAATTTGTAACGGCTCCCCAGGAAATGAACTACCTTCCACATGGACAAATTTTTCATTGCAAGCTAGCCGTTGCTAAATTAGCGATGAAGCCGTCACTTTTTCTGTTGGCGACGACTTAAATTGCAATGGCTATTTACGACGGCTTGCGACAGCTACTGATGCTTTTTTGCCGTCGCAAATAGCTGCATTATTTGTGGTGTTTGGAAGTCAAAGATAGAGGATGTTTTATAGCTCAACGATCTTCATGTTCCGATTGATGGAGATAGGAAGAAGCCCTCGAATGTAGATGAGGGAAAGTGAAAGAAAATGGATAAGACGGCGATTGCTTTAATTCGTCGGTACCTTGATGGTTCAGTGTTCCATCATGTTGCTAGTTGTGAATCTACGAAGGATTTATGGGACAAGTATGTATCTTTATATGAGTCAAGGAGTGCTTCAGTAAGGCTTTTCTGGTCTGAAAGCTAGTACAAATGAGATTGGATGAAAAAAGTATGTTGTAGAGCATTTGAATGAATTTCAAGATGTGGTCAATCAATTGGCAAGCTTGAAGATCAATTTTGATGTTGAATTGTAGACTCTTTTATTGACGAGTTCGCTTTTAGAAAGTTGTGATACTTTGGTTGTTTCGTTGAGTAATTCCAATGCTAATGGAGCTATCTCTTTAGAAAATGTATGAAGCAGCCTTTTGAATGAGGAGCTAAGGAGAAAATGATCGGGTATGAAACCAGTTTAAAGTGAGGCTATGGTAGCAAGGGACTTGAATAAAAATACAAGTTGAAGGAAGAATGAAGCTAGTGGTAAATGTGCTATCACTTTTCATTATTGTTGTAAGAAAGGTCACAAACGAAGATTTTGTTATGCTTATCAAAAGAATAAGAAGGCGGTGTGCACGGTGAAAGTAGTGATGTTGCACAGATAGGTTTTCCTGAAGGTACTGATAGTGGCGCTTCCTATGATGTCCTTTTCAGTGAAGATAACCTGGGTAGATGGATTCAGGAGCCAGTTTTCACATTTTTAGTGATATGAAGTGTTTTCTTCTTATGAGAAGAATGCCAGCATGATTAGGATGGCCAATGGAGTAGAGCTACCGGTTTGTGTTGTTGGATCTATCCAGTTTCGTATGCATGATTATATGGTTAGGGAAGTCTCTAGGATTAGATATGTCTCCACTTATTCACATAACCTTATTTATCTCGATTGGTTAGATCGTCGTGGTTGCACTTATGAGACTCGAGGTGGACACTACAAAGAACACAACTATTTGCGACGGCTAAAAGGCGTTGGCGATCGTCGCAAATAGCCGTTGCAAATTAAGTCGCCTCCAACAGGAAAAGTGACGGCTTCGTCGCTAAATTAGCAACGGCTTGCAATGGCTATTTGTCCATGTGGCATCGAACATGGTAGTTTGTTTGTTTCCTGGGAAGTCGTTATTAGTGGTTGCAAATCTGGAACATTTAGTCGTCGCTAGCTGTCACTATATTAGACCTATAGGCCATCGCAAAACTTGTTTTTTTTTACTGCACCATGCAACAATTCCTTTCCCTCAAACCGCACATATATTATCGATTCACCAATATCCACACAATACCATATCTCATCAACACCATTCCATTGAAACATACACCAAAATACCAAAATTTACCAAAAAAACTATCAAATCCATCAACTAAACATTTAGTACCATCATAATATATATATGTGTATATATATAGCAATTACTAGCCCGTTCAAGTGCCACAAAATCCAAAACACTACCCAATCCATCAACCAATAGTAACTACCATCATCGTGCATCAACCATATACAATGCCAAGTACCATTACTAGTAAAAATATGAACATACCCATAAGAAGAAACAAATTATGCGTCTTCCTCGTCATCGCCATTATATTCGTCGTCAACTACAACAGCAACAACAACATCCCCATCCCCAGGCATTGACTCGTGCTCCAGATAGTACGATGCAATGCACTCGTCTATTTGCTGGGCCAGGTGGCTTCTTCTTCAATCATTCAGCTCATCCAACTGCTGTTGCATTCGAGCTGTATCCTCTTTCTCAATGGACCTCCTCTAAGCTCGTTGAAAAGTAAGAGCCTGCGAAATAATTCAAGTTATCATTAAAGTTAATATTCACGATGTTATCATAAAAGTCTAAAAAAGGTTTACCTCCTGATTGCCAAAGCCATATCGCCTATTTTAGGTAGGCGGATTAATAATAGAATCCCATGTACGATTGGACTCTACAAGCGTAATCTCCTCTCATCCTCTAGCCTGTGTTACTCTGGCCTACTCTTTTTCATATCTCTCCTTTAGTCATCGCAAGCCATTGCCAGGGTCGTCGCAATACACAATGCATCTTATAGTGGGAGTTTTGAGAGTGAAGAAGAATGGTCATGTTATGACGAAAAAAGTTTTAGAGGAGGGAAACCTTTATAGATTGGGTGGTTCTGTAGTCGATTGTGCAAGGCAAGTGACGGTTGAAGAACCCAGTTGACAGCAAGGTGGACGGGTTGATGTTGTAACGGCCCATATTTTTAACCATTTTATTGAATATTTAAAAATGGTTTTAAATGTTTCTTTGGCAATTAATGACTTGAAATTCAATGATTTTGAATATTTTATTAATTTAAATAATAAAATGATAATATAATTCTGAAATAGCCGGAACTAGATGGATTTGTAATATATTGTGAATTGACAATATAAAAGGATTTATTTGATTTATAATTGAATTTTATTGACGTATTCGTTTATTTAACGTCATTTGAATGTATAATTTATAATTTAAAATGAGTTGAAGCATCGCAGTAGTTCGTAATATTACGTTTTGAACTTTAAATCATTGTACATGATCCAATATAAGTCAGATTTCTTCGAAACAAGAAACGTCCGAATCTATTGGATAATGATTTTCTAATGGAAGAGAAAAATAAGGTTTTCATGGTGTAAATTTTTATTTATGTCCAAATCAAAATTTCAAAATGTCGTTATGGAATTCGTTTATAAATGATAACGATTTATTTAATAAAATAAATAATGGGGTTTTAATATATTTTATATCGATTTAGCTTAGAATTCAACTCGAAGTATTTTATTTTAGAACTATATGAAATTCAACTTGAACATGTATGATAATAATATTTTATTATTATTATATTGAGGTATTTTAAAATTTATTTATTTTAATTTAAAGTGGACCCTAAAAAAGTGAGATGACCCCGAACCCCGTACTGACGGTGGCAAGGGTAATCCTTGGAATATACACATAAACAAATAATAGAAGAACAGAAATAAATAAATACACCAGATAATGCACAATAGAATATACTGGATAAACGTAATCATCAGAGTTACACAGTATACAGGATCATACTTAGTACAAATACAGTTCAGCTATACATATATGTCTACAGCGGAAAAACAACCATAATGTACAATAGGAGCTGAACAGCATAAAAAGAGATAAATAATAGAATCCATCTTCAGCTCCAGCTATCCAGAGAAAGCCAGCTAAAACCTGAATACAAGGCTGCCTGTATAGAAAAGGGGGCACCCGAGTTTGAAAGTGAAACAAACTACGAGTCAGTCATGGGACTGGTATGAGAAATCTACTCAACACATTTATAATATGGCTAATCATAGGACCACGCCACTTTCGTGGAACGGGTTTACTCCATTGGATTGCCAGTGCTTTAAAACAAATCATTCTTTTAAACATCGCAATTCTTTTTACAAAAATGAAGCCATTATAAGGCTCAGTTCCCATCACACAATGCAACGCAAACCGGAGGATAGAGTTTTACCTTATAATGGCCAAATATGCTTGATACGAATAAAACAAAAGCATTTGATATTATTACTAGTGTTCATATGTTTCAAAAACAATTTCAAATCACAACTATCAACCATAGACGGCATTAATGCCCCATACCACTATGTCGCCATATATAGGTATACAATCAAAACCGCACAGTCACGTATTTGGAAATTGGATTTCCGTTATGAACCAAGGCAAAAGATAGTCCTTACCGACTTCGAGACTCTCTAGCCCGAGCCTCCGGAACAGCTGCAACTGCCCCTTGGATCGTCAGGGCCGGTCCACATGGAGTGGATTATAGTGCTTGAACAATACGTTTCCCCGCCCTTTGGGGCGTAAACGAGCCAACGAATGACTCCATCGGACCCGGATCGTCCGATCAAACCGAGGCGCCTCGCAATAGAAACAACCACATAAGTCAAACTCGTCAGGGCGTGTAAAACCACTGACGCCACTTCTAACTAGAAGGAAACGCATGCCCTCCCTCATGTCCTCTCCTATTTCTGGTTCATACCGGGGTGTGAGGTTCGCGAATTCATGTTATACACAAAGCTACGCCACACAGGCGATGCTTTGATCAGCAACCACAAGACTTTGCTTTTCAACAGAAGCCCTGATCATTGCATCTTAGCATGCCACACAGGCAATTCACGCCATGTAACTGATGGCTATCAATCACACAGAATGAATTCCAATGTCAGACACACATTCCATTTGCAAGTCCGTTCTGGGTCGGAACGAAACCGGAGGCATAAATACCTCGCAAACCCATCGATCACCATGTACGTCTGGACGATCACCACTTATTATCCATATTTCGGGATGCCTCCCAATCAGCACCTCGGTTACCATCCAAACGAGGCGAAGATCTCCGGTCTTCGACCACCGTCTTCATCTTCGATTTCTTATCGTCGATTCAGTTATTCAGAATGGGATAAACCTGGTCTTTCTGAACAACTCGCGCATATAATAAACAAGTGCAACACTAACATACACACGCATCATTTCAATTCATTAGTCACTAACCGTCAACCAGTAAGAGAACGATTTCCCAAATATTAACCCCGAAGGCGGAAACCAACATCAGATCAACACCCAGGAAACCATTCGACTTAGCCAACCTTCAGTTAATTTCTAAATCACATCCGTATCGTTTATAATATTTTATAACAATTTATCGCTATTTTTATTTATTTTAAAATAGCCAATTGATTCAAAACGACGTTTTGGGCCATAACGCGACCGTGGCGCTGTTTTTCTTCAGATTTGATTTACACATATCTGAAAATCTAACCGTTGGATCTTCACAAAATTTACATCATTAGAAAGATCTTTTCAAAATGAATCCAACGGTTCCAGTTTCGGGAAAATCCGACGGTCGGATCTCCCGGTATAATCGTTTGAAGTTTCGATTTCAAAATACGAACCGCAGCGTCGTTATTCGATTAAATATAATTATATATATATATATATATATATATATATATAAATATAATCGATTCTGTCGGTGTTTTTCTTTAGATTTGAATTTAACATTCCAGACAATCCAACCGTTGGATTTTTACAAAGTTGGTGCCGTTGGAAAGATATTTCCAAAGCGAACCCAACAGTTGCGATTTCGGGAAAATCCGATGGTCGGATCTCCCGGTATAATCGTTTGAAATCACGGTTTCAAAATACGAACTGCAGCATCGTTTTTCAATATATTTCAATTCTATTATATATATATATATATATCGATTCTTCGATTTCAAACTATATTCTTTTCATACATTTGATAAAAATGATATTTTTATCTAACTGTCTTCTATTTCAACACTTCATTATTTTTAACAATTCATTTATATAATAGAAATGTGATTTTTAATGTAAAGCAATTTATTTCAAAACACGACTATTTTATATAGTTCATATAGGTGATAAAAATAGGATTTTTATTATAAAACAATTTATTTCAAAACAGGATTATTTTATACATTTCATATTGATGTTAAAAATGAGATTTTTATTATAAAACAATTTCTTTCAAAATATGAATACCATTCAACACATGAATTTCAATTCAACGAATGAATATCGATTCAACACATGAAGGTTTTCTATAGTTTATATAAATTGATAAAAAGGTGATTTTTATATTTAAAAACACGAATACCATTCAACACATGAATTTCAATTCAACGAATGAATTTCGATTCAACACATGAAGGTTTTCTATAGTTTGTATATATATATATATATATATATATATATATATATATATAAAAGGTGATTTTTATATTTAAAACACAAATACCATTCAACACATGAATTTCAATTCAACGAAGGAATATCGATTCAACACATGAAGGTTTTCTATAATTTGTATAAATCGATAAAAAGGTGATTTTTATATTTAAAACACGAATACCATTCAACACATGAATTTCAATTCAACGAATGAATATTGATTTAACACATGAAGGTTTTCTATAGTTTGTATATATATAAAAGGTGATTTTTATATTTAAAACACGAATACCATTCAACACATGAATTTCATTTCAACGAATGAATTTCGATTCAACACATGAGGGTTTTCTATAGTTTGTATAAATCGATAAAAAGGTGATTTTTATATTTAAAACACGAATACCATTCAACACATGAATTTCAATTCAACGAATGAATATCGATTCAACACATGAAGGTTTTCTATAGTTTGTATATATATATATATATATAAGGTGATTTTTATATTTAAAACAAGAATACCATTCAACACATGAATTTCAATTCAACGAATGAATATCGATTCAACACATGAAGGTTTTCTATAGTTTGTATAAATCGATAAAAAGGTGATTTTTATATTTAAAACACGAATACCATTCAACACATGAATTTCAATTCAACGAATGAATATCCATTCAACACATGAAGGTTTTTTATTCAACGAATAAATATAGTTTCAACAAATGGAAATAATTCTAACACATGAATATTATTCAAAATTTCGGCAGCGTAACGGCAGGGTAGTTAAAACCGGGGCCGTCCCTAGTACGGCTCCTTGCTCTACCTTAAAGCCTCGCAGCTTTTGACAATGGGGAATCATGCATCTAGTTCGCACGCAGGCGACATGTATATTTATTTCATTTCCACGAACTAATCCTATGTGGTTTCAACCAAATATTTCAACCACAAACGGGTATTTTTCAACAACAATCAATCAATATCAACCACAAACAATTCCAATCAACCATTCGCTATCAATCAATTTTTACACCAATCACAACCAATAAATATCGTCCATGGTTTGTGGACGAGGGGCGTGTATATATATATATATATTTATATATAGCAATTCACTTCTATTTCAACACATATATAATTTTTACAACACATATACAACTTATATATCGAACGTACAACTTATACAATGCTTATACAAGAGGTGTACAACGCTTATATAACTCATACATCGACTATATAATTTATACATCGTCGTTTTCCATATCGTTTATAAATTAGAAATCTCACATTGGGTTCCACTCCACCAAAAATAGCAGAAGGCTCAGAAAAATATGCGGTCTCTTCTAGAATGTAGAAGACGTCCACACGGTCATGATGTTTCCTGTTTCATCGAATTTCGTCAAAAAACGAAAAAGATACGATTTTTCAAAGTTCGTATGTAATAAAGGACCCACCTTTCATGATGGTTCAAAACTAGGTTTTGAACTTTCGATCAAACTATTGCGCGATAGGAGAATCAGCTCACACAGCGTCGAAGAGCTTCGAACCACCTTCCCGGTGCCAGTTGTTTCGCTCCGTTCGGTGGCGCCCTGAAGGCTCGGCGGTGCTCCAAAGTCGTTGACTTTGAGGACTCGTATCTCCCTCCACACTTGATGATAACTAGCAAACCTTAGATGGATTTAAAGAGGAGACGAAGAGCTTTGAAACGAATCAAGAATCACTCGATTTTATTGTGAAACGTGGGAAAAATCCAAGAG
This sequence comes from Allium sativum, assembly GCA_030737875.1. Classification (NCBI taxonomy): domain Eukaryota; kingdom Viridiplantae; phylum Streptophyta; class Magnoliopsida; order Asparagales; family Amaryllidaceae; genus Allium; species Allium sativum. The sequence goes on along the minus strand of CM060915.1, from coordinate 576,744,294 downwards.
AGAAGGTGGCAACATCATTTCCGTCGTGCGCAGTTGTAACACCGCACGTCCATTAATGTCACTCACAAAGGGAATGCATTAACTTCCATGGAGGTTTTAAGTGAATATAGAACAGTAAAATTACAACAAGACAGATATAAAATAGTACTTGGAAATTCAAAAACTTTATTTCATTGTAGCAGAAGTCAAAACATGTTTGATTACATCATAACAACATATTCAATGTCAAGTACAATATCTATCTTGATAAAACAAGTACATAATCCCATTACATGAATAGCCATTAAAAAGAAAGATAGCAAGCTGGACTTTACTTCAGCAGTCCAAGCTTTCCAGAAGATAAGCGATCCAACTAGACTCCACTAGAACTTGGCCCAACCTGCGGACCTGAAGGGAGAAAAAGGATGGAAAAGAGGGGGTCAGACATAAAGTCTGGTGAATATGATAATTCTACAATACTATTACCAAAATAACTGGACTAAGGCATAAGATGGAAAACAAGAAAATGTCTATGAAGAGTAGATTAAGGACATAGACAATCGCTAAAGGCAACGTTATAGGCGCTCCTAAATACTAAAGGATAAACACTATACTGCACCACACCAGTCACCCTAAAGATTCATCCCACTTAGCTTCACTTAGAAACTTTCCCAATGGCTTTACGTACCCCTAGCTGACTACATAGGTGCCGCCTGCCCCTATCTCCACTAGGTGTACCCTACTTCCCATTATTCGATCGGCTCCCTAACTCGTAGATACCCGTGCTGGCCCCACAGTGGGGTGTATCACTCCCCTAAAGTGGCAACCTGATACAACAGACATGCACGGCTTATACCTACACGATGCAACAACGTCTTACCTACCAGCCCGGGTCCACACACGCATATGAAACCCGTTGGACTTGCGTTGCCACCGCTCCCTGTTTTGGCCTCTTATAGTCAAACCCAGTATGCGTGTCCCGTCCTCGACTTGGGTCGAGCCCACAAAGATACGTTTTGGGATACTGGTTGAAATGGGCCCCCACTATTTACCACAAGCATTCCACCTAAGCTTGTCCCCATTAGTCCATCCCACTTAACCCACTTAGTCATGTTCATTTACATGTGTGTTTGGTTAAGTCTAATCGTATTTCAAATGCCTCTAAAGGCAACCACGAGATTCCTCTTGCCACCCAAGGCACCTACTTAACCCCCATGTCCCACCTTACATGATTATATGGTTAAGTATTTCTTAGTTCATTAAGGCCATAACCTCATAAAGACCTCTCACATTAGACTGGCATTTATGGCAGCTGGATTTGCCGGGCGGGTCCGGGCAGTCTTACACCATAAAAGAGTCTAACCTCGTGTCTTTACAACTGTTATGCTTTAGTTTGGGCCTAGGACCTCTCACATTGGGCCGACATTTGTGACTACTGGATTTGCCGGGCGGGTCCGGGCAGGTTTACATCACAAACGGGTCCAACCTCGTGTCCTAAGCATTGATTATTAATAATAATCCACTTTCCCCCAATTTTAATAATTCCCTACTTGAATTATTAATTACTTCCAATTTTTAACAATGTCCATAATTGACTCAATTATGGACATCCATTCATGGTATGCAAAATCTTACAAAATTGCACCCAATTTATTAATTCCTAATATTACCCCTACCCCACGTTTGAACGTTTATTCGCAAAATATATGTTAGACTCGAATAGCCTAACTCATAGCATAAAAGAGACTATCATAATAACAACATGTATATGTGACCAAATGAATCATAATAAGGGGTGAAACTTGCATATGTCCAACTTGCATAGATTATACATGTCATGGACCTAAAGGTGTCAACTTGTTCAAAATTCACCTAATATAATCTCAATCAATTTTCATAAACTTACATATGAACATGTGTGAATCAACATCATCTAATTTTTTAACAACATGGTTTTATATGGGTACACCTAACTCAATAGGCAAATTCCCATAATCAAGTTTTATTTAATTATAGTTTCAAGTTTATGGGTACACCTAACCTAATAGGCAAATTCCCATAAACAAGATCCATTTAAATTAAAAAAAAAACATAACTTTAAGCATGATCCAACAACATCATGATTTTTCAACATAATATAGCATGATTTATAACATGGCATAGTATGATAGTATAACATAGCTTGACATGATTCTCAACATAGCACGACATAGCATAAGAGAATTTACAACATAGCATGACATAGCATATATAATTTACATCATACGACAACATAATAACATAATAAGAGATCCACAATATATAGAATTTACAATTACAAATCACATCACTTTCTTGTGATCCATTCATAACTGAGTCAAATTAGTTTGTAATAGTCTTGTGAGAATCATCATACTCACCAACAAAAGAAAAGAATTAGAGAAAGAGAGATCTTTTGATTTGATTTGTGTAGATTTAGTTGTAGATGATTAGGCTTCCTCTTTTTAGTTTGTGACGGCTATGCTGAACTCCATGGCAGCAGCATGACGGTAGCTTCTCTAATTTTACAAGTGATTTAGGTCTAGGGTCTACCCACTTATTTATAGATTTTAGAATTCATTTAGGCCATTAGATTTAACCTAGAAATAACCGCAGCCGTTCAGACAAGATGGGGTTTATCTTGTTGACTCAGCAATGAGTCAGAAGTGACTCAGCAAACACTCAGCAATATATATATATATATATATATATATATATATATATATATATATATATATATTCTACAATGTACACATTAGATACATCCCCCCCCCTTTTACACACTTATTATTGTTTTTATATACATATTAGATACATCCCCTCTCTTACACACTTATTAATACTTTTATATTCATATTAGATACATCCCCTCTCTTACACACTTATTAATATTTTTATATTCATATAAGATACATCCCCTCTCTTACACACTTATTAATATTTTTATATTCATATTAGATGCATCCCCTCTTCTACACACTTATTATTATTTTAGCAACTTTAGTGTTAATAGAAAATTCGGGGTGTTACATTCTCCCCTCCTTTTAGGATTTCGTCCCCGAAATCTTCAAGTCTGGAAGAATGTATATCCTACCATCCAAACGTCCATCTACTCATCCATCATACACAGACATCCATTGTCCTTACAGACTTCTAATGCTTTATGATCATATGCAAAGTGTGTGTACATGTCCTTACCTAATGCGAAATCAGGCGGTCTACTGATTCAGTTGACCTCCTTAATGCAAATTATGTAAGTGTCATGAATCCATTATGTATGCAAAAGATCCTAATTGCTTACATACTACTTCTATATGCGTGCACACCCATTCAACCGAATGCAGCATCCATATGATGGTACAACCATTATACATCCATTATACTAAATACATCCATATATATGCAATATGCAATATGAAGTGACTGAGCCGATCTAGTGCCTAAAGTGTGTGTATATATGCATCCACGAGCAACCACTAGCAAACACTTGCATCCATTTTGCATCCATCATACATAACATGTCTCAAACACATGTTTCAACCATAGGATTATCCTAACTAAAGGTCAAAGATACTAATGAGAGGACATACTAAAGATAAGATAAGATAAGCTAAGCGATAAAGGAGAAATTAAAAGACATACCCTCAAAAAGAAAAGGGTACAACGAACGCATCTTCTCTTCTGTCTCCCAAGTTGCGTTGCTCTCATCATCTCACCATTGCACTTTAACCAGTCTGACCTCTCGATTCCTCAACTTTTTGATCTCCGACCCAAGAATGCATGTAGGAGCTCGTCTAATTGTTGCATCACGCTCTATTTCCACCTCTTTAAGCAAGCTCGGCTCTACCACCTCCGCGGTCTTGTGCAAACACTTCCTCAAATGTGATACATGGAATACGTCGTGTACTCCACTAAGTTTCTCAGGCAACTCCACCCTGTATGCCATCTTCCCAATCCTGTTTTTTACAGGAAACGGCCCTACAAACCTTGGTGCTAATTTCCCCACGGACCCAAAGCGAACGACATTCTGTAATGGAGATACTTTGATAAAAACCATGTCCCCAATGTCAAACTCAAGATCTGTCCTCCTCTTATCAGCATACGATTTCTGCCTATCTTGTGCTGCTTTCATCCTCCTTCGAATCAACTCAATCTTCTCCGAGGTTTCCCTAACCATATCGGCCCAAGTAGGATTTTATCGGTAGATTCCCACCAACATGTAGGCGAACGGCAAGGCCTTCCATAAAGAGCTTCGAAAGGTGCCATGCCAATACTAGACTGAAAGCTATTATTATATGCGAATTCTACTAACGGAAGGTGCTCTTCCCATGTACCCCCAAAGTCTAGGATACAAAGCCTTAAAAGATCCTCTAGAATGTGATTCACCCTCTCGGTCTGGCCGTCTGTCTGAGGATGATATGCGGTGCTCAAACATAGCTGAGTCCCTACCGCCTCTTGTAAACTCTTCCAAAATTCGCTAGTAAAGATGGGGTCACGGTCGCTTACTATACTAAAAGGAATACCGTGCAAACGAACTATCTCCTTAATGTATACAGAAGCCAACCACGGAGCAGTCCTCTTACTTTTCACGGGAATAAAATGGGTGCTTTTAGTATGTCTATCTACTATAACCCAAATCCCCGTGTTACCCTTCCTTGATCTTGGTAATCCATCCACAAAATCCATTGAGATGCTTTCCCATTTCCATAGTGGAACTTCTAATGGGTGAAGCAACCCACCGGGTTTCTTTTGTTCTGCTTTAACTCGTTGGCACACCAAGCATCTAGCGACGTACTCGGCCACATCCTTTTTCATACCGGCCCAAAAGAAAACCCGCTTTATATCTTTGTACATCTTATCCCCGCCGGGATGAATGGTCATTTTTGAGCGATGAGCATCATCAAGAATGGCCTTCCTTAAGTCTTCGTCTTGTGGTACACAAAGTCTATTATCCCTTCGTAACCAACCCTTATCGTCTAGGGTATACCTACGAAGATGGCTTGACGACTCCCCCCCTTTGAGCTTTTCTACTATCTCAACCAACTGTGGGTCGTCTTGCTGTGCCTCACCAACCCGTCCTAGAAGTGTAGGTCTAACCTCCAAGGATGCTAACAGACCGGGTACTAAGTCAACGGAGGGTCTAAAGTCAAACATAGAGATGAATTCTAAGCTTTGTCGTTCAACAAACAACGGACTCAAGGACAACCTTTTCCTACTTAAGGCGTCTGCCACCACGTTACCCTTGCCCGGGGTATATGCTATTTCAAAATCGTAGGAGGCTAAGAATTCCATCCACCGTTGCTGCCTTAAATTCAAATCCTTCTGAGAGAATAAGTATTTTAATGATTTGTGGTCAGTGAACAGTTCGAATTTCTCACCAAGAAGATAGTGACGCCAAGACTTAAGCGCGAAAACAATTGCGGCTAGCTCTAAGTCATGCGTGGGGTAATTCTTTTCATGAACCCTCAACTGCCTTCCACCATAGGCTATTACTCTTCCCTCTTGCATGAGGACCGCGCCAAGTCCCGTCCCACAAGCATCAGTATAGATGGTAAACGGTTTATTCCCGTTTGGCAGCACTAAGACTGGGGCTGAAGTTAAGGCTCTCTTTAAACGTTGGAACGCATCATCGCAATCTTTGTCCCACGTAAAAACCAGGTTCTTCTTCGTTAACCGTGTTAATGGAGCTGATATTTTTGCGGAGTCTTTGATAAACTTCCTATAATAGCCAGCCAACCCCAAGAAACTTCTTACTTCGGTTGCATTTTTAGGGACCTTCCAATCTTGGATGGCCACCACCTTTGCGGGATCCACTGTTATCCCTTCTTTGGAAACCACGTGCCCTAAGAACCGTACTTCCTTCCTCCAGAAGTGACACTTAGAAAATTTTGCCTTAAGGTTATGCGCTCGAAGGGTTTCCAACACTTCCCTAAGATGTAGGGAGTGCTCTTCTTTATTCTTAGAAAAGACTAAGATGTCATCCACAAAGACTACCACGAATTTGTTAAGGTATTCCCTAAACACCCTACTCATCAAATCAACAAAATATGCAGGGGCGTTTGTCAAACCAAAGGGAATCACTAGCCATTCATAGAAACCGTCTGGAGTCCTAAAGGCAGTCTTATCTATGCTATCCTCAGCCACTCTCAACTGATGGAAACCAGTGGCTAAGTCCAACTGCGAAAATACTGAGGCGCCAACTAACTGATCAAAGAGATCGTCAATCCTCGGCAGTGGGTGTCTGTTCTTTTTAGTAAGCTTGTTTAGTTCTCTATAGTCCACACAAAGTCTAAGGGACCCATCCGCCTTTGTGGCAAAAACTACTGGAGCACCCCACTCCGATATACTACGTCTTATGAACCCCTTCTCAAGCAACTCCTTTACTTGCTTATTGAGTTCCCTCCTTTCACGAGGAGCCATGTGGCGCACTGGCAAAGATACGGGTTTAGCATTATCCACAAGATAAATTCGAAAGTCTATCTCCCGCTTTGGAGGTAAGCCCTTCACCTCCTCAAACACATCCGGATATTCCTGGACCACTTCTACCGATCGCAGGTTCTCTACAGACGCGTCAAGCGATTCAAGATAACTTAGCATAACGGAATTTATGGGATTACAAAAGATGTCGAGAGCATTACCAAGGCGAGTCACAAGCCTAACTACTCTCCTTTCACAATCAAGAATGGCCCTATTTCTAGACAACCAATCCATTCCTAAAATTAGCCCATAGCCCGTGAAGCCCAATACATAAGCATCACATCTAAATTCAACGCTAAGTATAGAGATTTTCAAATCCAAACATATCATGGTCAAATGAGCCGAACCCCCAATTGGATTTGAAACGACCAAGGGATCCTCTACTAAACTGGTGTTCAAGTGCAGTGATTCAACTAATGATGCAGAGATAAACGAATGAGATGCGCCAGAATCGAATAAGGTACGGACAGGATGATCAAACAGAAAAACTAAGCTTTCAACAGAAATTGTTCTACCTCTTTCTTGCAGCGGTGGGGCCGCAATAGCCTGAACTTGCCCCCTTGCCTGCCCTGGTGCCATAAGAGCCTGCACCTGCCCTCCCGAGGTAGACCCTGCCCTCTGCCCCTTCTTTGGACAGTCCTTCACTAAATGTCCCGCATCTCCACAATGAAAACAACCAGTCTTCTTTTTCTTTCTACAATCTTTGCTGAGATGGCTAGGCGTCCCACAATTGAAGCATTTCTTCTTCCCTTTGCCATTATTGTTTTTACCACCCTTCTTATTTTGCTGTTGGGGTTTCTTCTGATCCCCTTTCTTTTCAACTGCCTTATCCTCATGCATAAGTGCCATTTCTACTAGCTTTTCAAAGGTGGCTCCCATAGGGATGTGGGTCATAGCCAACCCTTGCAACGATTCATTCAAGCCTCTAACGAACCTCAAAGCTTTCTTCTCTGGCATGTTCACCAACTCCAAGCCAAACCTTGCTAACTGATTAAATTTATTGACATATTCCTTTACTGATGAGCTCCCTTGCTTTAGTGCCAGGAATTTTTCCATATTTAAGTTCTCCTCTGCCCTTGAAAGAAACTTTGCCTCAAACCTTCGTCTGAAATCCGCCCATGAATCAACTGGACGTTCCCCGTTAGTGACCTCCCACCAAAACGAGGCCTCTCCCTTCATTAACCAAGCAGCTAAACGGACTTTCCTCCCATCTTCCACTTCAAAGATATCCAACAATTCCTCAGTCTCCTTAAGCCAATCTCTGGCCTCCACAAACGTCTCAGTCCCTTGAAAAGTTTTTCCTCCCATAGCCTTGAATTCCTTGCACGTCTTTGCAAAAGTGTCAACACGAGGAGGAGGAGGAGGAATGGGTGCAACTAGGGGTGGAGGAGTATCCGCTGGGCCTGCAGTGGTGGCCCTAGCCTCCAAGTATCTCCTAAACCACCCTGGAATCGTCACACCTTCTGGGAGATTAAGATCTTCAGCCATGCTGAAACGAAAAAGGAAAGATTCAAAATGGAGAATTCGAAAGATAAAAATAAGGATGTGGCTATTTGGGATTATGTTTTTCATAAAAACTCTCTTTAAATAACATGTTTTTTTTTTGAAAGCACTTCTTCCAAAAATACTTTAGAAAAAAATATTTTTCTAAAATTTTTTTTTTATCTGTTCTGGTAACCTTATGCTCTGATACCACGTGTAACACCCTACGTCCATTAATGTCACTCACAAAGGGAATGCATTAACTTCCATGGAGGTTTTAAGTGAGTATAGAACAGTAAAATTACAACAAGACAGATATAAAATAGTACTTGGAAATTCAAAAACTTTATTTCATTATAGCAGAAGTCAAAACATGTTTGATTACATCATAACAACATATTCAATGTCAAGTACAATATCTATCTTGATAAAACAAGTACATAATCCCATTACATGAATAGCCATTAAAAAGAAAGATAGCAAGCTGGACTTTACTTCAGCAGTCCAAGCTTTCCAGAAGATAAGCGATCCAACTAGACTCCACTAGAACTTGGCCCAACCTGCGGACCTGAAGGGAGAAAAAGGATGGAAAAGAGGGGGTCAGACATAAAGTCTGGTGAATATGATAATTCTACAATACTATTACCAAAATAACTGGACTAAGGCATAAGCTGGAAAACAAGAAAATGTCTATGAAGAGTAGATTAAGGACATAGACAATCGCTAAAGGCAACGTTATAGGCGCTCCTAAATACTAAAGGATAAACACTATACTACACCACACCAGTCACCCTAAAGATTCATCCCACTTAGCTTCACTTAGAAACTTTCCCAATGGCTTTACGTACCCCTAGCTGACTACATAGGTGCCGCATGTCCATAATTGAGTCAATTATGGACATTGTTAAAAATTGGAAGTAATTAATAATTCAAGTAGGGAATTATTAAAATTGGGGGAAAGTGGATTATTATTAATAATCAATGCTTAGGACACGAGGTTGGACCCGTTTGTGATGTAAACCTGCCCGGACCCGCCCGGCAAATCCAGTAGTCACAAATGTCGGCCCAATGTGAGAGGTCCTAGGCCCAAACTAAAGCATAACAGTTGTAAAGACACGAGGTTAGACTCTTTTATGGTGTAAGACTGCCCGGACCCGCCCGGCAAATCCAGCTGCCATAAATGCCAGTCTAATGTGAGAGGTCTTTATGAGGTTATGGCCTTAATGAACTAAGAAATACTTAACCAGATAATCATGTAAGGTGGGACATGGGGGTTAAGTAGGTGCCTTGGGTGGCAAGAGGAATCTGGTGGTTTCCTTTAGAGGCATTTGAAATACGATTAGACTTAACCAAACACACATGTAAATGAACATGACTAAGTGGGTTAAGTGCGATGGACTAATGGGGACAAGCTTAGGTGGAATGCTTGTGGTAAATAGTGGGGGCCCATTTCAACCAGTATCCCAAAACGTATCTTTGTGGGCTCGACCCAAGTCGAGGACGGGACACGCATACTGGGTTTGATTATAAGAGGCCAAAACAGGGAGCGGTGGCAACGCAAGTCCAACGGGTTTCATATGCGTGTGTGGACCCGGGCTGGTAGGTAAGACGTTGTTGCATCGTGTAGGTATAAGCCGTGCATGTCTGTTGTATCAGGTTGCCACTTTAGGGGAGTGATACACCCCACTGTGGGGCCAGCACGGGTATCTACGAGTTAGGGAGCCGATCGAATAATGGGAAGTAGGGTACACCTAGTGGAGATAGGGGCAGGCGGCACCTATGTAGTCAGCTAGGGGTACGTAAAGCCATTGGGAAAGTTTCTAAGTGAAGCTAAGTGGGATGAATCTTTAGGGTGACTGGTGTGGTGCAGTATAGTGTTTATCCTTTAGTATTTAGGAGCGCCTATAACGTTGCCTTTAGCGATTGTCTATGTCCTTAATCTACTCTTCATAGACATTTTCTTGTTTTCCAGCTTATGCCTTAGTCCAGTTATTTTGGTAATAGTATTGTAGAATTATCATATTCACCAGACTTTATGTCTGACCCCCTCTTTTCCATCCTTTTTCTCCCTTCAGGTCCGCAGGTTGGGCCAAGTTCTAGTGGAGTCTAGTTGGATCGCTTATCTTCTGGAAAGCTTGGACTGCTGAAGTAAAGTCCAGCTTGCTATCTTTCTTTTTAATGGCTATTCATGTAATGGGATTATGTACTTGTTTTATCAAGATAGATATTGTACTTGACATTGAATATGTTGTTATGATGTAATCAAACATGTTTTGACTTCTGCTACAATGAAATAAAGTTTTTGAATTTCCAAGTACTATTTTATATCTGTCTTGTTGTAATTTTACTGTTCTATATTCACTTAAAACCTCCATGGAAGTTAATGCATTCCCTTTGTGAGTGACATTAATGGACGTGGGGTGTTACAGCAGTATCCATCGGGGAGAGAGAAAATGGTAACTGGCCAATGAATTTTTTTTATTTTATTTATATATTTTCAAAATTCTAAAATACCCCTTTCACACATGAACCCCAATCCAAACCCAATGACTATCGTCCCTAGCATTTTACCCCCATTCCGAACACAATGGGATATGTTTCGTAGGCCCATTCGACTGTTTCAGTCAGTTTCCATTCAATTTAAAATATATAACATTCAATATTCGATTTGAACGTACATTTCAATTTGCCAGGGCCACAAACTAATTCGAAAAATTCCAGAAAAATAAATCTGGCTATGTTTTGACGATACGATCCCAACAAAACTAGTTTCGTCGAATTCTGATACCGTTTGCAAAAAGGCCCATTTCTGGTTGATCCAATTTAACTATAATTGACCAAAACACGTTTTCCTTTGCCACGCTCACATACTAGCTTCAAAAATTATGAAATTTGAAACCTAGCAATAACTTCTCATCCCGAATCCAACAAAAGTGGTTTCGTCGAATTCCGAGGTCGTATACAAAATGGCCAATTTCACGGGCTATATAAATTCCATAGCGACCTTTCTGAAAATTCATTTTGCCATAACTTTTGCTTTCCGCTATGAAACTTCGATTTTTCAGATTCGTTAGAAAGGTATTCACTAACAGATTTTAATATTTTTGGATTCACTCAAATCCGTTTTGTATTGCACCCGGTACAGTCCGACAAAGTTTGAATTCTATTTTTGAAACTGCAGCGCCATTTCAGGCATTGTTTGTAATTAGAAATAATTATTTTCATTTTCAAACATCGATTCAAACTCACTTTTTATTGCTATTATTTAAAATATTTATTTTAAATATTTAAAATCCATTATTTTAGCCAATTTAAAATTTTTAAATTGGTTCAGATTTTCCGGGTCGTTACAAAAAGGGACTTTTTTCAAATGACCTCCGTTTTCAGTGAAACAAATTTTATTAAATCCGTAACAGTTAATTATTGCTAGATTTCAATTTTTCCATCAATCAGAGTTATTTTGTGAGTGTATGAAAATTAAATATAAATAAATCGACCATTTAGACTCGAACGAGCGTCTTATGAGCAAATTGGACTCGGAATTCGACAAAACAAATTTCATTAGGACCGTAGCGTCAAACTATAGCTATAAGTCCATTTTCATCTGAACAAAGTTTGTATGTGACCACATGATAATAAACATCATTTGTAAATGGCGATAAACACGAAATAAATTTCGTTGGTCATTGTCACTAGTCACTTCAAGTTAAAACATTATATTTCTTAACTATAAATACACCCTACAACCAGAATACCCCAACCCCAATTCACTCACCAGCGTCATTTTTACAATTAAGTCCTAAACCATTAAATAATTTATATCTTGTAATCGAGCGAGAATTAGAGGGTGCAACCAACTGGAAAGTTGGAGAACACGACATGGAGAACCAACGGTTAAAATTTGGTGTTGTTTCATCAACCATGGTGGTAGGAATCTATGGAAACAACAACGATTCAATGTCTCATTTTTGGTAGTTTTCTGGCCGGAGTGATCGAGTTCAGGTGATCGTGTCTAAAGAAGAATTGTAGAGGAGAGACAGAGGAACAACATTATTGTAGGTTGTTGGAGATGAAATCACCTGTGGTGATGACAGTTATGAGTTGATCAGATTAGCAATTTTTGGAGATTTTGGTGAAGCTGCGATCAAAGATCACCATTTTCTAGGCGGAAGAAGCTTCGAGGAGGTGGGGAGTCTGAAGGTAGAAGGTATGGGGTAGCGATGTCGATCAATTCGCGATGGTGCGGTGATCTAAGATTGCTTGTGGCAATCTATTTATGGCAAAGTTTTGGGTTCGATTATGACCGATTTCTGGGGGTTAGGTATCGAATGGGAGGACAGGGATCTCGGCGTTGAGAGGTGGTGGACTGGCGCTTCAGGTCATAGGGTCTGGTCGGCGTTTGGGGTACTGAAGCGGTGGCCATTGGTGAAGTTTGAAGTGGAACAGGTTCGATTGGGTATGAAAGCTATCAAGTTTCTGATGTCGAAAGGGGATCAGGGACTTTCACGAAGGAAGGAAGTAAACTCGTTAGGGTTAATGACGTTGCATGGGTAATTAATAACTAATATAAGTTTAATTTAATTATATAGTTAAATTCATGTTTAAATATTATTATAAGCATAATTTGTTCGTCCATTATCAGAAACGTACGAAATCGGATTTGTTGGAATCATAATAAAAAAGACTAGAATGTTGTACTAATTCAGATGGGATCAAAGACAATCGGTTTTTCGTTTAATTTTAAACGTCTGTTTTAAATTAAGCGAAACAATGCTCAAATCGTCAACTCAAAATAAATGTGAGTTAACTCTCACGGTTTTTGGAATTCTATGATGTGGTTAAATTCATATAATTAAAATCAATCATTGATAATATAAATTGGATGTTTTGGATGCCTATTGTTGATTTAAATAGTTGGCGTTAATTATATTATCATCTATTTAAAATATTATTGGACTAAGATTTTATCTTATATGTTGTTATGAAATGTTATAATGAGCTATGATGTAGGGAAGAACAGGTTAGAGGAATCCGACCGTATTCCTCAATTATTTTGTGTGTTATTATTTATATATGAATTGATTAAACCCTAATGACATTGAAAACCTATTTGGATGTTGATGTTGAATTAAAATTCAACGTTGTTGTGATTTGAATCTAGATGGTATTGATAGAGGGATTGGCATTAGATGACCTAAAATCCACTTTCTGTTAAAATGTTGATTTGTCGTCCAGCAAATTGACGAAATTCAGTTATAAAATTTATTTCTAACTAAAGCAAGATTTTTAATTATATTTTATATGTTATAATGAAATTTTAAAATAAGCCGATATTTACAAACGGTTTTTTAATAGTGCTATAAAATGATTGTTTAATAATAATTTGACGTTTAATAAGTTTGTATAAACGAAATAAGCTATATTTAACCAACGAGTTAATATTTTTGGAATAATTATTTTTAAGTATATGATTAAGGAAAGTTATTAGATTAATTCTATTGATCTAATGGAAAGAGGTAATTGAAATCGGGTTGCGAGTTAACCAATGGTTTTAATTAAAATTAGTTATTGTTTAATGTTATAATTTCAAAGGTAATTCACAAATCTATTTTATTCAATGAAGAAGGAAATTGTTTTTTGATAGTAAATAAGGAATTAACTATTAGTTTTAAGGCGATTTTTTCTTTAATAGAATCCAGTTAGGAAAGCAACTCAGTTTGTAATAAGGTTAAAACCAGATATTCATAAAAGTTTTATAAAAAGAATTCATTATAAATCTAATGTTATGAAAACGGTTTTAAAAAAGAGAAAATGTGTAATAACCCTGAAATCCGAGCCAATTTAAAATTTTTATTTTGGCAATTTTAGCGAATTTTGATTATTCAAAATGAATTATTTTAAATAATAACAACGAGAAATTTATTTTGAATAGAATTCGAATGTATATATTTATTCGAATCGCCGTTAGATTGAAAATGGCGCGGTAGTTCGATGATTCGATTTCAAAATTCAAATGAATGTACAGGATTCAAAATAAACTGGATTTTAGTGATACCAAAAATATTGGAATCTAATTGAGGATATCTTTCCAATGAATCCGAAAAATTGAAATTTCGTAGCGGGAATCAAAAGATATGTCTAGTTGAAAATTCAGAATAGTCGCTATGGAATTCTGGCCCTTAAAAATGGAAATTTTGCAAACGACCTCGGTTTTCGACGAAACCACATTTGTTGAATCCGGTATGTCAAGTTATTTCTAGATTCCAATTTTCATAAGTTTTTGATTCAATATGTGAGCGTGGAAAGGGAAAACGCGTTTGACCAGTTTCAGTTGATTTTAATCAACTGGAAAATGATCATTTTTCAAACGGTCTCAGAATTCAACGAAATTAGTTTTGTTAGGACCATATCGTCAATACGAAGCTAGAAAATATTTTTCTGGAATTTTTTGAGTTAGTATGTGGCCCCGGCAAATTGAAATGCGCGTTCAAATTCAATATATAGAGTTATATGTTGATTTTGACGAATACCGATCGAAACAGTCGAATCAGCCTACGATACATATCCCATTGTGTTCGGAATGGGGGTAATTAGCTATTTACGACAGTCGGTGGGCCTTGTTTGGAGGTCAAAATAAAAAGTTGCCTTTAGGGAGTTTAAAATAATAAAATAATTAAATTAAATATATATATTCCCTTAACTCTCTCTCCCTTCCACCTTTTCATTCTGTCGAGATGAAAAAAAATTAAAAGAAAAAAAAAGAACGCGCCCCCCCCGTTCAGATCCGCCACCGCCGCACCCCCCCTCGACGCTCGCCCTCCTCTTCTCGATCCCCTCCTTCTTCCCTCCTCCAGCTCGAACGAGTAACGCGCGATCCCCTTTCCCCCTTCGTTCGACTCCCCTCAGCCCAGACCCGCTCCCCCCTTGAAACCCCGCCTCCCTCGAATCTGAACGCAGCAAGAAGGAAGCCCCCTCCGTTGGAAAAAAACAACCCAATCTATGTAAGTTTCCTTGCTGATTTTAATTTTTATAAAGCTATGATTTTTAGTTAGTAAATAAAATCAGTTTTGTTTCTATAGAGGAGTATAGATTTTATTGTGCATTTTCAGTATAAAGAAATGATTTTTATGTTTAGATATGAAATAAAAATATAATTTTTATAATATAGAAAAGTTAAAAATATAACTTTTATACTAGTGGCATATTAAAAATATGATTTTTATATTATAGAAGTAGTAAAAATATAATTTTTATTTATGTAGAGTAAAAAAATATAATTTTTAATTAAGTAGTGAAGTAAAAATATGAATTTTACTTCGATAAAAATAAAATCTTTATATTTGAAAAGACAAAATCTTTATATTTGAAAAGGCGAAATCTTTATATTTGAAAAGGCGAAATCTTTATATTTGAAAAGGCGAAATCTTTATATTTGAAAAGGCGAAATCTTTATATTTGAAAAGGCGAAATCTTTATGTAGAGAATAGCGTGATAAAAATATAATCTTTATTATATGAACATCGTTGTAAAAATTGAATTTTTATCTATATAGTAGCGGTGTAAAAATTGAATTTTTTTCTATATAGTAGCGGTGTAAAAATAGAATTTTTATCTATATAGTAGCGGTGTAAAAATAGAATTTTTATCTACATAGTAGCGGTGTAAAAATATAATTTTTATCTATATAGTAGCGGTGTAAAAATAGATTTTTTATCTATATAGTAGCGTTGTAAAAATATAATCTGTTATGAATAAGTAGCGATGTTAAAAATATAATTTTTAACACAAACAGTATTGAACAAATCTCGTTAGAAGCACGGCGAAGATTTCTACATATGAAAAGTCGTGGCGTTGGTTTAGCTAGTCGGTGAGAACTCCTCACCTTTAATTTAAATTTCTAGTTAAAAATATATACTAGGATGCAGACGGTGTCTAGTAGCACCCGACACCCGTCGTCCACAGACCATGGACGACTTGTATGCTTGTTTGCTTGATTTTGATGTGTAGTTGATTGTGTGATGTGTTGTGAAAAGAAATAAAATATTTTATAGTGGAAAATATTCTATAGTTAAAAATATAAATTTTAACGTGTATATGAAATAAATATTTATAAACAAGTCGGACGATTTGTTTATATAGACACATTTGACTGATATTGATTGGGACGATAAATTTTACACATCGCCCAACTGCACATATAAAATCTGTGTTTGATTGTTTGAAACCCCACACGGGTATTGGGATGATATATGACGTACACTAATCCCAATAATTAGTTGTATGTCGATCGATTGATTGACAGGCTGTTATAAGCGTTAAATATTTATATTTGATGCTTATACAGTGTAGAATGCACTTTGGATGATGGTTGTTTATTTTTCAATGTTGATATATACATGTGTTGTATGGAAATCCATAGAAATAAAATCTATGGAAATTGATTGGGCCTCATTCCAGTTTTGAATAGAATATTTGAAGAGAAATATTTGAATAGAAATATTTGAAAAAGGAAATATTTGAATAGAAATATCTGAAAAGAAATATTTGAACTAGAATATTTGAAAATAGAAATATATGAAGCCGTGTTGATTAGATTTGCGTCATTTTGACGTGAACGATATTTATATCGATTTTATTCAAATTGAAATGAATATTGAAGTGAATTTAAATTCGAATTAAATTGAAGTGAATTGAAATTCGAATTAAATTGAAGTGAATTGAAATTCGAATTGATTTGAAATTCGAAATAAATTGAAATGATTCGAAATTCGAATAGAATAGAAATTCGAATTAAATTGAAGAAGAAATGAAATCGTTTTGAATTGAATTTAAACAAATTGAAATTGAATTGAAATCGATTCAAATTGAAATCTATTTGAAATGAAATTAAAACGAATTTATATTGAAAAGTTTAATTTTGATTTGAATTTGAAATGAAGTTGAAATTGTTTCGAAAACGAATTTAAAACGATTTATAAAATACGTTTTAAAAGGAAATCGATGAAATATATATTATATATATATTATAATGGCCTGAATAGAACGCGCCGCGCTACGGTAGTTCGTGAATTTTGACCATTGACTTCGAATGGACATTACGGAAGATCCGTCCGTCGGATCCTCCTAAAACCGGAACCGTTGGGTTCGTATCGAAAAGAGCTTTCTAACGAATATTGGAAATTAGAAATCTAACAGTTGGATTTGGAATTATGTCCAAATCAAATTTAGAAAAGGTCGCTGTAAGTGCAGTTCGATGGCCGTTGATGGAAATCGACTGTACGGGCCTTGATAAAATTATTAAAAATATCATTAATTTGCGTAAAATCATAAGAAATGATTTGTGAAGAATTGGGATGAAAAACTCCATATTTGAAAAGATAAAAATAGATTTTTATCGAAATGAACTAATTTTGAACTAGAATAATAATTTATTTATTTTCAAAATAAATAAATTGGATTTGAAATGGTTTTGAAAATAACCAGAATTTCCAATAATTGCATTGGAATGGATTTGAATCGAAATTGTCTTCAGAATATTTCGATGTTGGATTTCGTGATTATACAGATATTATTATGGAAATTTGAAAGATATATAGATATCGTTATTTCCAATACGATATTTGTTGGTCGTAGGATTTGATATTGAATATATGCCAATATATTTTCTATTCAGAGCCTTGTATCTAATATCAAATGTGATTTGGGTTTGTCGTGAATGATGTCTTCATTATCACCGTTCTTAAACCCAGTTGAGAAAAAGATTAAATCTTTTTATTTAGATTTAATGAAGTGTGCCAATTAAATAATATTTAATTGGAATTGAATTGGGATTGATTTTTGGGTTTATCGTGAACGGTGTTTTAAATAACATTGGTTCTTTAACCCGATAATTAATGGAATGTGATTTTGGGTTTATCGTGAGCCGTGTTTTAAATGACATTGGTTCCTTAACCCAGTTAAAGACAGGATATTGAATTATGTAAAGATTAATACTAAGTGGGGTTTTAATGAATCTTTAATTAGATTGAAATGGTCGAGAATGGAGTATCACCAGTTTTGCTCCAGGCGATAGTTAAATCTTTAATTAAATTTGAAGGTGAAATGGTAATTGAATTTACCGATAACACTGTGGTGTTAGATATGAAGTATTACCAGATTTACTTCATGGGATGAATAGGTTGTGATTGGGAAATAAAATAAATGATTACTTCAGTGTGGTTCGCTAATCCCGACTAGTTTGGATTGATTAAAGAATAAATTTAAAGAATTTATCTTTGATAAAATTAATGGGAACCTTTCCCAAAGTGTAAGAATATTTGAATAAAAGAATATTCTGAATTGGAATGAGGCATATGTTGTGTTTGTGTAACACTTGTTTATTATATACGCGAGTTATTCAGAAAGACCGGGTTTATCCCATTCTGAATAACTAATTCGACGTGGTGTCGAAGATGAAGATGGTGGTTGAAGACCAGAGGTCTTCACGTCGTTTGGATAATTACCGATGATCTTGATTGGGCAATACACCCAAGAGGAGGGAATCAGTTGGTGATCGTCTAGACGTACTTGGAGATCGATGGATATGCGGGGTACTAGGTGCCTCCGGTTTCGTTCAGACCCAGAACGAACTTGTAAATGGACTGTGTGTCTGACATTGGATTTTAGTCTGTGTGATTGATTTCTATTAAATATATATATGTTTGGCGGCGGAGAATTTATTCTCTTTCTTGACGCCCTTCTCTGAGACGTACGAGCTCAGGGGTTATATATTGATCGATATCAAACGCATGGAGTGAATTGCCTGTGTGGCATGACTAAGTGGCAAATGATCAAGGCTTCTGTTGCAAAGCAAAGTCTTGTGGTTGATGATCAAAGAACAGCCTGTGTGGCACAACTTTGTGTAGCGTATATTCACGAGCCTCGCACCCCGGTGTGAACCAGAAACGGGAGAAGGACCTCAGGGAGGACATGCGTTTCTTTCTAGCTAGAAGTGGCATCAGTGGTTTTACACGCCCTGACGAGTTTGACTTATGTGGTTGTTGCTGTTGCGAGGCGCCTCAGATATATCGGTCGATCCGGGACCGATGGAGTCATTGGACTCATTTACGCCCCCAAAGGGCGGGGAAACGTAGTGTTCAGGCATAATAATCTACATCGGTGGACCGGCCCTGACAATCCAAGGCTTGCCTGCGCGCTTGCCTGAGGCTCGGACTAGAGAGTCTCGAATCGGTGAGGACTATCTTTTGCCTCTGTTCACAGATGGAAATCCAACTTCCGATACATGACTTTTGCGGTTTTGATTGTAGAGCCTAGTATGGCGACATGATATATGGTACCCATGCCGTCTATGATTGATATTTATGATTGAAATTGTTTTAACACTATACACTTATAGTAATAATAAAACATGAAATTTAGCGTATCAAGCATTCTTTGGCTATTATAAGGTAAAACCCTATCCTCCGGCTTGCGTTGCATTGTGTGATGGGACCTGGGTCTTATAATAGCTTCATTTTTCTTTATTTAGCATTGCGTTGTTGTTTTATACACTGGTACTCTTGGGAGGAAACCCATTCCGTGTTATATGGCGTGGTCCCTTGATTTACCGAACTTTAAAATAAAGATTAATAACTGTTTTAGTTCTCACACCAGTCCCATGATTGACCTGGAGTTTATTATTTTAACCTAAACTCTGGGTGCCCTTATTTTGACATGGGCAGCTAGTAGTTTTGGTTTTGCAGATTTATATTCACAGGATCCTGATTTACAGCCGGAACGATACTCGAAAAGCTTTGTATCCACATATTACTTCTAGTTGTGTATTGTATTATTTTCCGCTGCTATGTAATGTATTTAAATCTCTGATATTTTTCGAATGTATAATATTCATTTATACTCTGTATATTCTTGTATTCTGATGGAATTGTTGTAATATATAATGAAATGTTTTCTATCTGCATTCTAATATGTCGTATTCTCAAAACAATCAGGCGTTTCGAACGGTCTGGGTCGGTTTAGCGACTGATTCGGATCGATCGAAATTCCTTTTCGTTACAGTTGGTGTCAAAGCTTTGGTTTACAAAGCTCAGAGAACAAGACACGTTAGAACCGAACGAAAGAATTCATCAGATATTGGATTAGTAATATCCAATGAGAGTGACTCGTTAGAGATGGGATCAGTAGTATCCTAGAATGAGTGAGAAGAGTATATCTATAAAACGAAAATAATTTTTGTTTGGAAAATTTAAATCAATTATTCGTATTTGATTATTTATTTATATTGTTTCGGACTATCCAGTATATACAGATTTTGCGTATACGTTTGATCCGCGGGTATTCGAAATTTTAATATATTGGGTAGATATAGGATCACACTGTAGTCGGCCGGAGATGATTCTGATGATTGATCGATCATCATCAGGATTTATGTTCGAGTGACGGAGGTGTGATATCTATATATTTCCATTAGACTGGTGTGAGAACCAAAACTATATAGATTTATTGTTGTGATTTGGCATTAAAAACATGATTATCTGTATATGTATCAAATTATGAATTTGAAAAGTTAATCCACTAATTGATTGATGGTTGTGTTTTTTGTCTATTTGTTTGAAATTTTGAACCATTATGCCTAATTAAACAAAATATTGAATTGTATTGAAAATTGGTCACATTTGCATGCATATACATGTACTTACATTGAACAGGTCATAGCAAGGAGGCTAGAGCAGAAGAATAAAATTGTTTGCCCGACAAATAGGTACATGTTTACCATAATTTACTGTTTTTTTGGGTGATGATGATTTTGTGAGCCGATTAGCTAGCCGCTTGGCTTTTTCTTTTTCTTTTGGATTGAAGAAGGCCATGGGAGGCTATATGAAATATCCCGAAGTCCCCGGTGCAGGGGAGGTTATGGCAAAAAATTTCGAAAATTTAGGGTGTTAGCCAAATTTTTGAAAAATTTGAAAAGTTCTTAGAAACTGAAAAGTTGAAGAACTTAAGCCGTAGTGAAAATAATGGAAGTTGAGTTGATTTGTTAAACAACGTTCGGCTTCGTTCCTTTTCGGCGATGAAAAGTTTTAAGTGGGGGAGATTGTAATAACCCGGAAATCCGAGCCAATTTAAAATTTTTATTTTGGAAATTTTAGCGAATTTTGATTATTTAAAATGAATTATTTTAAATAATAATGACGAGAAATTTATTTTGAATAGAATTCGAATGTATATATTTATTCGAATCGCCGTTAGATTGAAAATGGCATGGTAGTTCGATGATTCGATTTCAAAATTCAAATGAATGTACATGATTCAAAATAAACCGGATTTTAGTGATACCAAAAATATTGGAATCTAATTAAGGATATCTTTCCAATGAATCCGAATAATTGAAATTTCATAGCGGGAATCAAAAGATATGTCTAGTTGAAAATTCAGAATAGTCGCTATGGAATTCTGGCCCTTAAAAATGGAAATTTTGCAAACGACCTCGGTTTTCGACGAAACCACTTTTTTTGAATCCGGGAAGTCGAGTTATTGCTAGATTCCAATTTTCATAATTTTTCGATTCAATATGTGAGCGTGGAAACGGAAAACGCGTTTGACCAGTTTTAGTTGATTTTAATCGACTGGAAAATGGCCATTTTTCAAACGGTCTCAGAATTCGACGAAATTAGTTTTGTTAGAACCATATCATCAATACGAAGCTAGAAAATATTTTTCTGGAATTTTTCGAGTTAGTATGTGGCCCCCGTAAATTGAAATGCGCGTTCAAATTCAATATATAGAGTTATATGTTGATTTTGATGAAAATCGATCGAAACAGTCGAATCAGCCTATGATACATATCCCATTGTGTTCGGAATGGGGGTAATTAGCTATGGGCGACAGTCGGTGGGCCTTGTTTGGAGGTCAAAATAAAAAGTTGCCTTTAGGGAGTTTACAATAATAAAATAATTAAATTATATATATATATATATTCCCTTAACTCTCTCTCCCTTCCACCTTTTCATTCTGTCGAGATGAAAAAAAATTAAAAGAAAAAAAAAGAGCGCCCCCCCCCCCCCGTTCGGATCCGCCGCCGCCGCATCCCCCCTCGACGCTCGCACTCCTCTTCTCGATCCCCTCCTTCTTCCCTCCTCCAGCTCGAACGAGTGACGCGCGATCCCCTTTCCCCCCTCGTTCGATTTCCCTCAGCCCAGACCCGCTCCCCCCCTTCAAACCCCGCCTCCCTCGAATCCGAACGCAGCAAGAAGGAAGCCCCCTCGGTTGGAAAAAAACACCCCAATCTATGTAAGTTTCCTTGCTGATTTTAATTTCTATAAAGCTATGATTTTTAGTTAGTAAATAAAATCAGTTTTGTTTCTATAGAGGTGTATAGATTTTATTGTGCATTTTCAGTATAAAGAAATGATTTTTATGTTTAGATATGAAATAAAAATATAATTTTTATAATATAGAAAAGTTAAAAATATAATTTTTATACTAGTGGCATATTAAAAATATGATTTTTATATTATAGAAGTAGTAAAAATATGATTTTTATTTATGTAGAGTAAAAAAAATAATATAATAATAATTAAGTAGTGAAGTAAAAATATGATTTTTACTTCGATAAAAATAAAATCTTTATATTTGAAAAGGCGAAATCTTTATATTTGAAAAGACAAAATCTTTATATTTGAAAAGGCGAAATCTTTATATTTGAAAAGGAGAAATCTTTATATTTGAAAAGGCGAAATCTTTATATTTGAAAAGGCGAAATCTTTATATTTGAAAAGACAAAATCTTTATATTTGAAAAGGAGAAATCTTTATATTTGAAAAGGCGAAATCTTTATATTTGAAAAGGCGAAATCTTTATGTAGAGAATAGCGTGATAAAAATATAATCTTTATTATATGAACATCGTTGTAAAAATTGAATTTTTATCTATATAGTAGCGGTGTAAAAATAGAATTTTTACCTATATAGTAGCGGTGTAAAAATAGAATTTTTATCTATATAGTAGCGGTATAAAAAAATATTTTTTATCTATATATTAGCGGTGTAAAAATAGAATTTTTATCTATATAGTAGCGTTGTAAAAATATAATCTATTATGAATAAGTAGCGACGTTAAAAATATAATTTTTAACACAAACAGTGTTGAACAGATCTCGTTAGAAGCACAGCGAAGATTTCTACATATGAAGAGTCGTGGTGTTGGTTAACTAGTCGGTGAGAACTCCTCACCTTTAATTTAAATTTCTAGTTAAAAATATATACTAGGATGCAGACGGTGTTTAGTAGCACACGACACCCGTCGTCCACAGACCATGGACGGCTTGTATGCTTGTTTGTTTGATTTTGATGTGTAGTTGATTGTGTGATGTGAAACGAAATAAAATATTTTATAGTGGAAAATATTCTATAGTAAAAAAATATAATTTTTAACATGTATATGAAATAAATATTTATAAATAAGTCGGACGATTTGTTTATATACACACATTTGACTGATATTGATTGGGACGATAAATTTTACACATCGCCCAACTGCACATATAAAATCTGTGTTTGATTGTTTGAAACCCCACACGGGTATTGGGATGATATATGACGTACACTAATCCCAATAATTAGTTGTATGTCGATCGATTGATTGACAGGCTGTTATAAGCGTTAAATATATATATTTGATGCTTATACAGTGTAGAATGCACTTTGGATGATGGTTGTTTATTTGTCATTATTGATATATACATGCGTTGTATGGGAATCCATAGAAATAAAATCTATGGATATTGATTGGGCCTCATTCCAGTTTGGAATAAAATATTTGAAGAGAAATATTTGAATAGAAATATTTGAAAAAGGAAATATTTGAATAGAAATATTTGAAAAGAAATATTTGAACTAGAATATTTGAAAATAGAAATATATGAAGCCGTGTTGATTAGATTTGCGCCATTTTGACGTGAACGATATTTATATCGATTTTATTCAAATTGAAATGAATATTGAAGTGAATTTAAATTCGAATTAAATTGAAGTGAATTGAAATTCGAATTAAATTGAAGTGAATTGAAATTCGAATTGATTTGAAATTCGAAATAAATTGAAATGATTTGAAATTCGAATAGAATTGAAATTCGAATTAAATTGAAATAGAAATGAAATCGTTTTGAATTGAATTTAAACAAATTGAAATTGAATTGAAATTTATTCAAATTGAAATCTATATAAAATGAAATTAAAACGAATTTATATTAAAAAGTTTAATTTTGATTTGAATTTGAAATGAAGTTGAAATCGTTTCGAAAACGAATTTAAAACGATTTATAAAATACGTTTTAAAAGGAAATCGACGAAATATATATTATATATATAATATAATGGCCTGAATAGAACGCGCCACGCCGCGGCAGTTCGTGAATTTCGACCATTGACTTCGAATGGACATTACGGGAGATCCGACCGTCGGATCCTCCTAAAACCGGAAACGTTGGGTCCGTATCGAAAAGAGCTTTCTAACGAATATTAGAAATCATAAATCTAACGGTTGGATTTGGAATTATGTCCAAATCAAATTTAGAAAAGGCCGCTGTAAGTGCAGTTCGATGGCCGTTGATGGAAATCAACTGTATGGGCCTTGATAAAATTATTAAAAATATCAATAATTTGTGTAAAATCATAAGAAATGATTTGTGAAGAATTGGGATGAAAACCTCCATGTTTGAAAAGATAAAAATAGATTTTTATCGAAATGAACTAGTTTTGAACTAGAATAATAGTTTATTTATTTTTAAAATAAATAAATTGGATTTGAAATGGTTTTGAAAATAACCAGAATTTCCAATAATTGCATTGGAATGGATTTGAATCGAAATTGTCTTCGAAATATTTCGATGTTGGATTTCGTGATTATATAGATATTATTATGGAAATTTGAAAGATATATAGATATCGTTATTTCCAATACGATATTTGTTGGTCGTAGGATTTGATATTGAATATAAGCCGATATATTTTCTATTCGGAGCCTTGTATTTAATATCAAATGTGATTTGGGTTTGTCGTGAATGGTGTCTTCATTAACACCGTTCTTAAACCCATTTGAGTAAAAGATTAAATCTTTTTATTTAGATTTAATGTAGTGTGCCAATTAAATAATATTTAATTGGAATTGAATTGGGATTGATTTTTGGGTTTATCGTGAACGGTGTTTTAAATAACACTGGTTCTTTAACCCGATAATTAATGGAATGTGATTTTGGGTTTATCGTGAACCGTGTTTTAATTGACATTGGTTCCTTAACCCAGTTAAAGACAGGATATTGAATTTTGTAAAGATTAATACTAAGTGGGAATTTAATGAATCTTTAATTAGATTAAAATTGTCGAGAATGGAGTATCACCAGTTTTGCTCCAGGTGATAGTTAAATCTTTAATTAGATTTGAACGTGAAATGGTAATTTAATTTACCGATAACACTGTGGTGTTAGGTATGAAGTATTACCAGTTTTACTTCATGGGATGAATAGGTTATGATTGGGAAATAAAATAAATGATTACTTCGGTGTGGTTCGCTAATCCCGACTTGTTTGGATTGATTAAAGAATAAATTTAAAGAATTTATCTTTGATAAAATTAATGGGAACCTTTCTTAAAGTGTAAGAATATTTGAATAAAAGAATATTCTGAATTGGAATGAGGCGTATGTTATGTTTGTGTAACACTTGTTTATTATATACGCGAGTTATTCAGAAAGACCGGGTTTATCCCATTCTGAATAACTAATTCGACGTGGTGTCGAAGATGAAGACGGTGGTTGAAGACCAGAGGTCTTCACGTCGTTTGGATAATTACTGATGATCTTGATTGGGCCGTACACCCAAGAGGAGGGAATCAGTTGGTGATCGTCCTGACGTACTTCGAGATCAATGGATATGCAGGGTACTAGGTGCCTCCGGTTTCGTTTAGACCCAGAACGAACTTCTAAATGGACTGTGTGTCTAACATTGGATTTTAGTCTGTGTGATTGATTTCTATTAAATATATATCTGTTCGGCGGCGGAGAATTTATTCTCTTGCTTAACGCCCTTCTTTGAGACATACGAGCTCAGGGGTTATATATTGATGGATATCAAACGCATGGAGTGAATTGCCTGTGTGGCATGCCTAAGTGGCAAATGATCAAGGCTTCTGTTGCAAAGCAAAGTCTTGTGGTTGATGATCAAAGCACAGCCTGTGTGGCACAGCTTTGTGTAGCGTAGATTCGCGAGCCTCGCACCCCGGTGTGAACCAGAAACAAGAGAAGGACCTCCTGGAGGACATGCGTTTCTTTCTAGCTAGAAGTGGCATCAGTGGTTTTACACGCCCTGACGAGTTTGACTTATGTGGTTGTTGTTGTTGCGAGGCACCTCGGATATATCGGTCGATCCGGGACCGATGGAGTCATTGGACTCATTTACGCCCCAAAGGGCGAGGAAACGTAGTGTTCAGGCATAATAATCCACATCGGTGGACCGACCCTGACGATCAAAGGCTTGCCTACTCGCTTGCCTGAGTCTCGGGCTAGAGAGTCTCGAATCGGTGAGGAGTATATTTTGCCTAGGTTCACAGATGGAAATCCAACTTCCGATACGTGACATTTGCTGTTTTGATTATAGAGCCTAGTATGGCGACATGATATATGGTACCCATGCCATATATGATTGATATTTATGATTGAAATTGTTTTAACACTATACACTTATAGTAATAATAAAACATGAAATTTAGCGTATCAAGCATTCTTTGGCTATTATAAGGTAAAACTCTATCCTCCGGCTTGCGTTGCATTGTGTGATGGGACCTGGGTCTTATAATAGCTTCATTTTTCTTTATTTAGCATTGCGCTGTTGTTTTATGCACTGGTATTCTTGGGAGGAAACCCGTTCCGTGTTATACGATGTGGTCCCTTAATTTACCGAACTTTAAAATAAAGATTAATAACTGTTTTAGTTCTCACACCAGTCCCATGACTAACCTGGAGTTTATTGTTTTAACCTAAACTCTGGGTGCCCTTATTTTGACACGGGCAACTAGTAATTTTAGTTTTGCAGATTTATATTCACAAAATCCTGATTTACAGCTGGAACGATACTCGGAAAGCTTTGTATCCGCGTATTACTTCTAGTTGTGTATTGTATTATTTTCCGCTGCTATGTAATGTATTTAAATCTCTGATATTTTTCGAATGTATAATATTCATTTATACTCTGTATATTCTTGTATTCTGATGGAATTGTTGTAATATATAATGAAATGTTTTTCTGTCTGCGTTCTAATTTGCCGTGTTCTCAAAACAATCAGGCGTTTCGAACGGTCTGGGTCGGTTTAGCGACTGATTCGGATCGAGCGAAATTCCTTTTCGTTACAAAATGGAAGCTAAAATTATAATAAATGTTTACTTAAGTATAATGATTCACATAGAAAAGAGATGTCGAAAAGGCAAAAATAAAGAATGTTAGATGTTTTTGTGTAAAGAAGTGATTAATGGATTTTACTTATAAAATCCAAGAAATTGTTTTGTAATATGATATAAAATGATTTTGGGTGAAGTAGTTGGAAATGGATTATTGTAATATAATTCCAAATGGAATTAACGAGTTGAAGTATATTGAATGGTCATAATAGACCAAGATTTTCAAAAATAAGATTATGGTTTACAAAACCATAGTTTGAAATAGAAAATAATGAATTAATTGATATTATAAGAAAGATGGGTTTTTGAGTTACAAACTTCTATCTATTCTAAGATAAGAACATTGTCGAGCATGGTCTGAGAGGTAAATAAAATACCCCAACTTGAACGGCTTCGTTATTATCGAGGAATGGTATTAGTTTGTAATTGTAAAAGAATGTTGAAATTAGTTTATTATTTCCATAAAGGAATAGTGCAACTGTAGTTGCGATAATTGAAATATAAATAATATTGCAACACTAGTTGCGAAGTATTTAAATATAAATAGGATTACTTGGTTTTAAAATAAACAGTGTATAATTTGACATTGTTTTGTCCATATAAGAATTTATAATTGATTTTATACCAATAGGTTGATATGTGTGTATATATATATAACGATATTTTTTGAAGTAAAAGAGAGATAATGAGATTCTGAGAATATAAAATATTAATTCCAAGAAAGGGAAATGAGATGGGTTTAATATAAATAAGGTGATATTAGAAAAGTGGAGTTTGGTAAATACGAGGAATGATTGTTTTCAAATGACAGAAACAAAGGTGATTTATCGAGGTAAGTAAATGAAATTGATTTTAAATCGACGAAATGATTTAAAAGATCGATAAAGATTTTTAATAAAGGTCAGAGCTGCCAATAAACTTGACCGTACTGATTTGAATTGATAGTCCAAACCCTGGCTATCAGTTAAATGTTATTACTGGACTTTTGACATGTTGTTTCGAAGAGATTGGGATGAGAACTAGACCCAAAACAATTTCGAACCAACGTTGCATTCGAAACTACTCTGTAGAGATATGTGTGAAAGTAGAGCAATGAAGACCGTAAATCTTCATGAGTGGAAAAATTACTCGTTGAATTTCTCTAGCTGATCCCTAAAAATATTTCGACAATGATGTTGTCATGATTGAAATCTACGGATTGCAAGGACTACTCACTACTGATCCTTTGGGTGATTCCTAGGATGCAGTAGGTGGGTGCCTTGGTTCATCATCTTCATTGATGACTTGTATGAACGAATGTCTGACAGAGTATTTCCTGAAACTCACGTATGTTGATTTTTACAATTATACCAAGTTTGGTGGTAGAGAAGTTTTCTTAGCTTAACAGCTAGAGTATATTTATGGATGTTAATTAGTGATTTGAGGAATCTGACGATGTGGCATTCAAAGTTATGAGATGTTCCCTGAAAGGTAAATAGTGTCCTTAAGCCTCATCTACTGGGAAATGATAGAAATCGGGCAGACAATATGACTAAGTTGGTTATTTCCATTAAGGTATATTGTCACCCATCTAGAGAAATTTCATTTGTTCTTCTTCTGTTGTTTCTGTATCTTGTGGGAATATGATTTGGGTCGCTACTAACCATGGTGACAATATATTCAATACACTCAAGTTGAATGAGTGGTCGGTCATGTGTGGCAGGATTGCAATACGTTCTTGTTGAACCCCAGTTTATCCCCTCTAGAGTACACTGATTTGGAGATGGTCCCATACCTTGTCATGTTGGAAATCCAATCTTTAATAAGCACCATGCAGTTTTTGATTATATACTAAGTATGAAGAGAGTGAGATGCAAGTGTTCTGGTAGATGGTTATTTATTTGTGGTTTAATAGAGATTATCATAATATCACTGGATTTTGATATAAAAAATATTTTAAGTTATCGTAAGGTAAAAACCATCCGTGTTTATATGTGGACTGGTCTTACGAATATCTTTTCTTTCAAAGGATTTTCTAATGTTAAATAAGTTGTTTGTATTATGGATTTATCACTGAAAGTATTCCAGACTGATCCGAGTGAATTTTTCTTTGCTTCAAATGTCCTCGGGTCAGACCGAGTATATTTTCAAGTTAGGATTCGCTTGGAGCTTCTGAAGAGGAGTTGGAGTCGAGACGTAATCACGTATCTTCTGGTAATATGTTATTCCTCTATATGTGTTGTATTGAAATGTATGTGTACTCTGATTTTATAATATATATACAGTTCAATTTGTGTAAATCATTTTGATGTATTATATTTTATTCGTTCCACCATGAGAATTTGTAACAACCTAAGAATTTTGACGCTTAAAATTATGAAATTTTAATTTATGATTATTGTTGAAATAAATATTTTATTGAAATTTTGTTTATTTTGTCTATTTTGTGAAATTTAATTATAATTAAATATTCGTTTCAAATTTCTGTTCAGTTTTTTGTTTGCGTAATTTCAAAAATTTTAATAGAATTTTACTGGAAATTTTATTTTGAAAAATAAGCAGATATTTTTTCTAATGTATTTTAGGGTAACTGTGGTCCTTTTGACACTTCACAGAATCAGTCAACCGATCTATTTTATTTCTATTCTGGGATCGTGGCATATTATTATACACGATTATATCGTTATTTCGGTGTCGATGATTATTGATAATTAAGAATAAAAGAAAATCGAAAAGAAAATTTTTGGTGTACAAACTTCAAATAAAATATAATAGAGAAGTGATAAACGAATGGAGCAAAGATTTACATTATACGGTGCACTGTTGCAAGCACCAAACCCGCATTTTATTGCATACATGAAAATACACTTGATGCCTTCATTTGCAATTTGGTTCATGGGTGCCACGCATGGTTCAAAACACATTTTTACTACCTGCATGTTTTGAAACCCTTCATTTCCAGTTTGCCTACCCTTTCTTTCCAGAACCAACGTCCGCCATTTAAATATATATATATATATATATATTGTAAAAAGATAAAAATATAATAACATATACAGCAAAGAATGAAGGTGCGTGACACTTGTCCCCTTATTTCTACACGTGTTGCTCCCTTTAGTTTGTATAAAACATTTGTTCTTCCCTTTCCATCATTTCCACCGCCGCATTTCAGGCCTCCACCACCAGACAACACCTACCTCAGCGCCACTACAACCTCCTAATGGCCTTCACCGTCACCCACTAATCCTCTCCGGTACACTTAGCTCCTCTTCTACAATGAAATCCGAACCACTTTTCTATTCTCCACTTTTCTAGTGATAGCCAACTACCACAACGCACTACTCCCACTCCTCTCGCCAGTGCATACACCACCCTCTATGCAAAGACCTTACTGGTCTCCACTGAAGCTCCCATCAGTCCACCAGCAAAAGCTCCCCGAGCCTGCTTGTACTCAAGCCTTCCACCCACACATCCACACTAGCCTAAAGCACCACTAGCCCTCGCCTAACCCTATTCCCGCCTCAAACTCCGACGCAGCCTACCGGATCCAACACAACAATCTCCACTGAACCTGAGCCCAATCGACTAGTTCCACCTCGCATGCATGCGCCTGATTTAGAGGCCCTGCTTTCCACCCAATTTCACGTGAATTCATTGTTTTTCCAAGTCTGTTTTAAGAAAAAAAAAAAGAATGGAAGATAAAGAAAGAGAAGAGGAGGGGATAGAACGCAAGAAAGGAGAGAGCAAGAAAGAGCAGACGTGGAGAGCACGAGATGGAGAAGCAGCATTTTTTGGGAAGCAGTTGCGGTGAGGTTCAGTCGAATAAGGGGAGAAAGAGAGTTTGATTGGTGGTCTCGTATTTGGATATAGTGGAGCGATGATGTATGCACCGTATACGGGTGGTGCGTGAAAGATGGGTTCCCGGAGTTCTTTACGCAAGCGTAAGGGAGAAGAGCAGAAGGAGGGTGCGGTTGGATCGGGTATCATGTTTTGGGCCTTGGGCCAAAGTGTGTAGGTATAATTCTTTTTATTCATTTTTCTTTTTGTTTAAATACAAATGTAAACCCTGAAAGCTTACAGCTCACTCATTTTAAATCAGAATTTCACACGGTTAAGTCCGTCAGACTCGTATCAGAAGTAGAATCCGTGTATATATAATTTTGGTAATTTAGTTAAGAATAAAATTTTGGAAAAATAAAGATGAAACATTCTTATATACAAGTGATAAACATCGAAGTTAATACAAACTAAATATAATTAGCAGAGATATCAGTAGCTGCTAATGGAAATGGATCTTAAGCGATACAAGGGAAGGTGTCAGTGTTCGTGAGCTTGTCCGTCGTGGTTATGAAGTCATGGAGTTCTCAGTGGCCCTATCATGAGGACTGGATTTTTGTATGATTGGGTGGTACTCAGTGGCCCTATCATGAGGATGAAATTCTCGAAAAAATAACGTATAGACTTGATCATAGTATGTTTGAACTTTGGAAGCAAATTTGGTTTTGAAAATCCCGAAGTAACTTATGTATATGGTCTGTGTTGAAAATGAGATTCAAAGCCGGAGAAATCAGTTTGAGATTTTAAAATGTATTGCGAATGAGGACTTATAATCAGAATATAAACTCGAACTTCCTTAATTAATCCTTCCAAATTTATACCCTCCTAATATAATGATTTTTGTGTAATAATCTTTCATATAAAGGTTTTGGCAAATTTAATCATATGAAATTTTCTTATAAGTTGCGTTGATAAATTTAGACTTAATATAAGAATTTTCAAGTTTAACGAATTTATATGCAAGATTTATTTTGCTTATGTATAATTTCACGAGCTCTCCTTTTCGAGGACGAAAAGCCTTAAGTGGGGGAGATTGTAACGACCTAAGAATTTTGACGCGTAAAATTATAAAATTTTAATTTTAGATTATAGTTGAAATAAATATTTCATTGAAATTTTGTCTGTTTTGTGAAATTTAATTATAACTAAATATTTGTTTCAAATTTTTGTTCAATTTTTTGTTTGCGTAATTTCAAAATATTGTATAGAATTTTACTGAAATTTTTATTTTTGAAAAATAAGTAGATATTTTTTCTAATGTAATTTAGGGTAACTGTGGTCCTTTTGACACTTCACAGAATCAGTCAACTGGTCTATTTTATTTCTGTTCTGGGATCGTGGCATATTATTATACACGATTATATCGCTAGTTCAGTGTCGGTGGTTACTGATAATTAAGAATAAAAGAAAATCGAAAAGAAAATTTTTGGTGTACAAACTTTAAATAAAATATAATAGAGAAGTGATAAACGAGTGGAGCAAAGATTTACATTATACGGTGCACTGTTGCAAGCACCAAACCCGCATTTTATTGCATTCACGACAAATACACTTGATGCCTTCATTTGAAATTTGGTTCATGGGTGCCACGCATGGTTCAAAACACATTTTTACTAACTACATGTTTCGAAACCTTTCATTTCCATTTTGCCTACCCTCTCTTTCCAGAACCAACGTCCGCCATTTAAATATATATATATATATATATATATATAGTAAAAAGAGAAAAACATAATAACGTGTATACCAAAGAATGAAGGTGCGTGACACTTGTCCCCTTATTTCTACACGTGTTGCTCCCTTTAGTTTGTATAAAACATTTGTTCTTCCCTTTCCATCATTTCCACCACCGCATTTCAGGCCTGCACCGCCATACTAACACCCACCTCAGCACCACCACAACCTCCTAATGGCCTTCACCGCCACCCACTACTCCTCTCCGGTACACTTAGCTCCTCTTCTACAATGAAATCCGAACCACTTTTCTATTCTCCACTTTTCTAGTGATAGCCAACTACCGCAACGCACTACTCCCACTCCTCTCGCCAATGCATACACCACCCTCGTATGCAAAGACCTTACTGGTCTCCACTGAAGCTCCCATCAGTCCACCGACAAAAACTCCCCGAGCCTGCTTGTACTCAAGCCTTCCACCCACACATCCACACTACCCTAAAGCACCACTAGCCCTCGCCTAACCCTATTCCCGAGTCAAACTCCGACGCAGCCTACCGGATCTGACACAACAATCTCCACAGAACCCGTTAGCCCACTCGACTAGTTCCACCTCGCATGCATGCACCTGATTTAGAGGCCCAGCTTGCAACCCCAGTTTCACGTGAATTCATTGTTTTGCCAAGTCTGTTTTAAGAAGAAAAATAAGAACGGAAGATAAAGAAAGAGAAGAGGAGGGGATAAAAAGCAACAAAGGAGAGAGCAAGAAAGAGCAGATGTGGAGAGCACGAGACGGAGAAGCAGCGTTTTTTAGGAAGCAGTTGCGGTGAGGTTCAGTCGAATAAGGGGAGAAAGAGAGTTTGATTGGTGGTCTCGTATTTGGGTATAGTGGAGCGATGATGTATGCACCGTATACGGGTGGTGCATGAAAGATGGGTTCCCGAAGTTCTTTACGCAAGCATAAGGAAGAAGAGAAGAAGGAGGTTGCGGTTGGATCGGGTATCATGTTTTGGGCCTTGGGCCAAAGTGTGTAGGTATAATTCTTTTTATTCATTTTTCTTTTAGTTTAAATACAAATGTAAACCTTGAAAGCTTATAGCTCACTCGTTTTAAATCAGAATTTCGCACGGTTAAGTCCGTTAGACTCGTATCAGAAGTAGAATCCGTGTATATATAAGTTTGGTAATTTAGTTAAGAATAAAATTTTCGAAAAATAAAGATGAAACCTTATTATATACATGTGATAAACATCGAAGTTAATACAAACTAAATATAATTAGCAGAGATATCAGTAGCTGCTAATGGAAATGGATCTTAAGCGATACAAGGGACGGTGTCAGTGTTCGTGAGCTTGTCCATTGTGGTTATGAAGTCATGGAGTTTTGGTGAGAACAATTAATTTATTCATTTATTTTAATTAGTTGCGATTAAAATGTGTATGATGATTTATGATAAATGGTTTGAATATGATGTGAATGTGTGAATGGATGTGCATGTAAGTAGATAACACACTGAACACTGGAAAAGCGTTATTGACAATAACGCTTGTGCACCGCTAATTTGGTTGTTATTAATGATGATTATAATGTATGATCATCAGACTTATATGGTTGATTTATTTTGTTTGCATGATGCACACACGACACCATGGTTGTGGAGCTATACAGATGATCGATTCAATATTCTTCCATATAAATAAAGATTTATTTTCAAATATAAAATATTAATTTTTAAAGTCCAGTTTTATAAAAAAAAAGATTTGAAGTTTAATATGATATTTTATAGTATTATATACCAGATCGCTCTAGGATGACAGAGAGGATGGTGTCTAGGCTTGGGTTTGGAAATCCAGTTTCCTGCTCTCCCTGGCTATCCCTAACTTGTCCGATGGGCGAGATGGTTAATTCAAATATAATTTGAATATGGATTTGAAGTTATTTAAAATTGAGAAAAACCAATTGGAATTTAAAATAATAATTATCGCGTAAGGACCGTTTATGGGATTTAAATTTAAATTTAAATTAAAGGGGTTTTTAATTCCGATGGGTTATAACTTATTTTAATTCAAATTATGATTTTGAATCATGAAATGATTTTTGAATTTAAACTTAATAATCATTTTTGGAATTAAGTTATTTTAAAATTTTAAATTCATTTAGAAGGATTTAAAGGAATTATATTTAATCATTTATAACGCACTACGACGCGACAGTTCGTAAATATCGATTTAAAACTTTCTAACGATTATAACTTGACATTTGAAATCGGTTGACTTGAAACAAGAAGCGTTGATTTTCAAATATTAACAATTTTTGAATAGAAGAGTAATTTTTGAATTTCAGCATGTGATTTTCAAGTTGTGTTCAAAACAAATTTGGGAAAAGTCGTTGTACGTGCAGTTCGGCAACCATAACGGAAAAATTCAAAATAAAACCAGTTTTAAATTTAGAGTGAATTCATAATAAGTTTACTTTATTAATTTAAAGTAATTAGAAATGAATTATTGGAATTTTGAAGTGACTAAGAATATAGTCAAATTAAATGGCCAGTGCAGCAATTAATAACGTTCAAACGTTATTATCTAAATTCCAATGATAAACCGGTTTGAAATTTATATTGTAAACTATTATTTAAATGGTTAAAGGATTTAAAATGGTGCGGAAGGATTTTAAATAATTGAATTTGGAATTATTTATAAATTCTAAAGATTATAATTTGAAAAGGGAATAAGTTGGATGGAGTTGTGACGGATATTCGATATGTAATTCCAAAGTTGAACAAATACTATCAGAAGCATTATAAAATTTTACCTCAATGTTCTGATAGTATTTGATTGAGTTGTGCATTTATATCAAATATAAGTTGATTTAACTCTATCAAATTTATGTTCGAATATAAATGGTTTGGATTATCGTATATGGAATTTTAATCCAAATAGAGATTTGGCAAATTGAATGACTTGAGAAAATGAATAAAGAAATGTGAGAATTGAAAGGCATGTTCGAAATATAAGGTTGGTAAAGCGAATCTTTGATTTGAAACAAAGAGTTAAGATGGAAAATGAATTTATGACAAATTCCAACCTTGACATTATAACGAATTGAAATGATTGGAAGAAAATTAAATCGAAAAGCCTTATGGTCCATGACTATCGATTTAAGAACACGCTTATTACTTGGAAAGACCGGGGCCGGATTTAAGTACGGAAACCATTCCAAGTAATAATACGACGCATGAAGCAAATTCAAGACTTGGAATCGATGAATGAAGACCGTGGTTCTTCAAAATCGAACGGACTGCCTGCTGATTGGTTTCTTTACTGAATAGCTACAGTAGAGAGATGACCCTATTACCGGAGTGGCAGAAAGTCCGAACGTATTTGGAGAATTCTCGGATTTTGTTCCGTTCAGACCCAGGACGGACTTGTATGGATGGTGTGTCTAATATTTAAATTGACCGCATAGCATTGATTTCTGTTAATGTATATCAGATTTGTTGCAATATATTATCCCCGTCTCTAAGACACATGAACTTAGAGGGTATGCATTGATTTAAATCAATGATATGTCAGGAATTGTCAATGTGATTTACCCGAGTTATGAAACGACCTAGTGATCATCAAAGAATGGCTTATCGAAGCATAACTTTGTATATGACGTGACATCGACAAATCTCACACCCCAGATTGATGAGAAACTGGCGGTTAGGTTTTATACTTATATATGAATTGATGACGCTGTGCAGCAGTGGGAAACCACTTATGAACCTGAGGAAGTTGGGTATGTTCGGGGGGTCGTGTCTAGTCGAAAACCGTTGATCTGCCCTGACGATGTGTAGTTGGTGTCCGCGAATGGACGAAAAAGCCGTTGAGGCACTTCGTTTTGTATCCCTGATTGATCTTTCTATCAGGAATCATCAAGTTGGAAACTCAAATCTCCAATACGAGCCATACGATTTGATTGTATATACATGTGGCGACATAATATTATGGGTATTATGCCGTCTAGGATTAATACATTTATTTATGAAATGGTTTTCCGAAATATATATACATATATATATATATAGTATGAAAAGAGGATTTTACGTATGAAGGCATTTTTAGTTATCATAAGATAAAACTCGCCCATTTTGTGTGCGCTTGCATTGTGTGATGTGGGACGAGCTTATGATAGCTTCATCTTCAAAAGGTCATTGCGTATTTATATGCACGGGTGTTCACATGGAGTAAACCCGTTCCGCATTAGCGACGTGGTCCGGTGAATTTCCCAACTTTAAAATGAATCCTAATGACAACTGTTTTATGTTCTCACACCAGTCCCATGACTGACCTGGGGTTTATTGTTCCTTCCTAAACTCTGGGTGCCCACTAATTTTTGCACGGGCAGCTAGTAGTTTATTTTACAGTTGTAGAACGTTGGAGCAAGATTCGAAGTGCTTTCTGGATGGAGTCCACGATAGAGTTGAAGCTTCCGCTGTATCATTTTGATCTTCCGCTGAGAGTATAATTTCTTTCTTCCGCTGGATGCGTTATGTTGTGACTCTGATATTCATGTAACTCTGATGTAATATTGCTTTGAGAAATGAAAAGTTCTGTTATTTTGTTTAATGTATGTATGTACCCATAACAATTCGTCTTTGTGAACGATTTAAGTTGGTTTAATTACAGGCGAAAATTGGGAAAAAAGGCGGGTCGTAATAGTTGGTATTAGAGCTTTGGTTATACAAAGCTATAAGGTACAACATATTTTGAACAAAAGATAGGACTCATCAGAGTTATAATATCTCATTAGAGATCTGGTTAGGATTCCCCTAGAATGAGATTTTGGAATATCCCGTTGAGAGAGCATATTTTGAAATTTATATAAATTATTTTGAAACTAAGTAAATCGTTTTGAAAATGATAATTATTTTGAAATATAATTGAAAATAAGGGTTTTGGGTACTTATTCGATGTCGTAATGGGACTATCGAGTATATAGTGATTTTGAATATACACCTAGCTAACGTATATACGAAGTCCAGTGTATACTAGATAGATATTGAATCACATTCTAGTCGCTCGAGGATGAATTTACTGATGACCATGGCACCATCAGTAGTGATTTTTGAGTTTCGAAAGTGGGTTGACTATATGATTCTGGCTACGACGTCGAGAAATACTTAGACTATTTCGATATGTTGGAAATATTAGAAGGATTTAATATAAGATAGATGAGCTAAAAACATACTTAACCTGGATAACATGCTAATTTCAGAAGTAATAAGATATCATGCTTACACATGTAGATGAGTGCTAAATAAATAGATTCGGACCTATACCTAGCATGAATTGTAAACAATAGAATACGAGTTAAACTATTTTCTCAGAAATATATTTCGGTTACCAAACTTCCTTAAGAAATTTGAGGGTGATTTTTGACTTAAGTTAAGAATTTGGTTAAAAGATGTTTTAAAAGTGTAACAAATATCTAAGTGGGGGAGAAAACTGCTTTTCCCCAATTGGAACTGTATGAGCTATCTAAATAGAAAGTATTTGAAGAGTAACCACTTATGATACAAAGGAAAAGTAAAATTTGAAGTAAAATGTACTCAAAAGGAAGTCCAAGAATAAACAACTTACGATTGTATCCTTAGGTTTTCTCGACTTTCCTAACTTAGCCTAAGTTAGTCCCACTGCTTAATTCAAATCATTGAGTAGCGTCGTTCATCCCCTTCCTTAATCTTGGTCGAATATCTTGACTTGAATCATTGTACTTTTGAACTGCCTATACGCGTGTCCTTGGGTGCACTTGACTTTCTTGTCGAGGTCTTGTTTGAGAATTTGAACCACACATATTGGTCTTGAGTAGTCATCTTTTAGATTTAGGTGTGTTTTGATTCAAGCCATTATACCTTTTGATGCTCATTGGATATTGAACTTCTGTCTTGAACCCATGGAATTTGACTTGATCCATGTATGTATACCCCTTTTTCTTTTGTCGAACGAAGTCTAGTTTTAAATTCAAACTCAATAATGGTGATCTATCCAAAATATTATATTAACGAAGTCTCAACAAATGAACGTTGCATAGTATTTGAAACTTTTAAAGTATCTAACTTATGCAAGAAATTTTGGTTTATAAATATTAGTTGATTTCAAAAATTTACCTTTAATGTTTTGGAATTAATATATGGGATAACGCTAGTTTGAAAACACACATGATAGGTCAGAGTAGCGTAACGGAAGCGTGGTGACATTTTGAATAGGAAACCTAAAGTTATATACTTCAAAGTTGAAATTTTAGTGATCATTTTTTTTTCAACTAGTTTAAAAGTGATGAATGATCCATAAAGAGATTTCGACGGCTTGAATTCCGATATTTTGAAATGTTTAGAAAACGGCAAGTATTTGAAAATTATGGATTGATAAATGATTTACAACTACGGGATATGAAATGATTTGGTTTGTTCGAGTAACCGTGACTAAAACTGGGTTGTGATGAGGGACTGGATTTTTGTATGATTGGGTGGTACTCAGTGGCCCTGTCATGAGGATGAACTTCTCGAACAAATAACGTATAGACTTGATCATAGTATGTTTGAACTTTGGAAGCAAATTTGGTTTTGAAAATCCCGAAGTAACTTATGTATATGGTTTGTGTTGAAAATGAGATTCAAAGCTGGAGAAATCAGTTTGAGATTTCAAAATGCATTGTGAACGACGACTTATAATCAGAATATAAACTCGAACTTCCTTAATTAATCCTTCCAAATCTATACCCCCCTAATATAATGATTTGAGTTTTGTTTAATAAGCTTTCATATAAAGGTTATGGCAAATTTAATCATATGAAATTTTCTTACAAGTTGCGTTGATAAATTTAGACTTAATTTAAGAATTTGTAAGTTTAACGAATTTATGTGTAAGATTTATTTTGCTTATGTATAATTTCACAAGCTCTCCTTTTCGAGGACGAAAAGCCTTAAGTGGGGGAGATTGTAACGACCTAAGAATTTTGATGCTTAAAATTATAAAATTTTAATTTAAGATTATCGTTGAAATAAATATTTTATTGAAATTTTGTCTATTTTGCGAAATATAATTATACTTAAATATTTGTTTCAAATTTTTGTTCAGTTTTTTGTTTGCGTAATTTCAAAATATTTTATAGAATTTTACTGAAATTTTTATTTTGAAAAATAAGCAGATATTTTTTCTAATGTATTTTAGGGTAATTGTGGTCCTTTTGACATTTCATAGAATCAGTCAACTGGTCTATTTTATTTCTGTTTTGGGATCGTGGCATATTATTATACACGATTATATCGCTAGTTCGGTATCGGGTGGTTATTGATAATTAAGAATAAAAGAAAATCGAAAAGAAAATTTTTGGTGTACAAACTTTAAATAAAATATAATAGAGAAGTGATAAACGAGTGGAGCAAAGATTTACATTAAACGGTGCACTGTTGCAAGCACCAAACCCGCATTTTATTGCATACATGACAAATACACTTGATGCCTTCATTTGCAATTTGGTTCATGGGTGCCACGCATGGTTCAAAACACATTTTTACTACCTGCATGTTTCGAAACCTTTCATTTCCATTTTGCCTACCCTTTCTTTCCAGAACCAACGTCCGCCAATTAAATATATATATATATATTGTAAAAAGAGAAAAACATAATAACGTGTACAACAAAGAATGAAGGTGCGTGACACTTGTCCCCTTATTTCTACACGTGTTGCTCCCTTTAGTTTGTATAAAACATTTGTTCTTCCCTTTCCATCATTTCCACCGCCGCATTTCAGGCCTCCACTGCCAGACTAACACAAACCTCAGCGCCACTACAACCTCCTAATGGCCTTCACCGCCACCCATTACTCCTCTCCGGTACACTTAGCTCCTCTTCTACAATGAAATCCGAACCACTTTTCTATTCTCCACTTTTCTAGTGATAGCCAACTACGGCAACGCACTACTCCCACTCCTCTCGCCAGTGCATACACCACCCTCATATGCAAAGACCTTACTGGTCTCCACTGAAGCTCCCATCAGTCCACCAGCAAAAACTCCCCTAGCCTGCTTGTACTCAAGCCTTCCACCCACACATCCACACTAGCCTAAAGCACCACTAGCCCTCGCCTAACCCTATTCTCAACTCAAACTCCGACGCAGCCTATCGGATCCGACACAACAATCTCCTTTGAACCCGTTAGCCCACTCGACTAGTTCCACCTCGCATCCATGCACCTGATTTAGAGGCCCAGCTTGCCACCCCAATTTCACGTGAATTCATTGTTTTACCAAGTCTGTTTTAAGAAAAATAAAAGAACGGAAGATAAAGAAAGAGAAGAGGAGGGGATAAAACGCAAGAAAGGAGAGAGAAAGAAAGAGCAGACATGGAGAGCACGAGATGGAGAAGCAGCATTTTCTGGGAAGCAGTTGCGTTGAGGTTCAGTCGAATAAGGGGAGAAAGAGAGTTTTATTGGTGGTCTTGTATTTGGGTATACTGGAGCGATGATGTATGCACCGTGTATGGGTGGTGTGTGAAAGATGGGTTCCCGGAGTTCTTTACGCAAGCGTAAGGGAGAAGAGCAGAAGGAGGGTGCGGTTGGATCGGGTATCATGTTTTGGGCCTTGGGCCAAAGTGTGTAGGTATAATTCTTTTAATTCAATTTTGTTTTAGTTTAAATACAAATGTAAACCTTGAAAGCTTATAGCTCACTTGTTTTAAATCAGAATTTCGCACGGTTAAGTCCGTTAGACTCGTATCAGAAGTAGAATCTGTGTATATATAAGTTTGGTAATATAGTTAAGAATAAATTTTTGGAAAAAAAAAGATGAAACGTTCTTATATACATGTGACAAACATCGAAGTTAATAATAACTAAATATAACTAGCTGAGATATCAGTAGCTGCTAATGGAAATGGATCTTAAGCGATACAAGGGACGGTGTCAATGTTCGTGAGCTTGTCCGTCGTGGTTATGAAGTCATGGAGTTTTTGGTGAGAACAATTAATTAATTCATTTATTTTAATTAGTAGCGATTAAAATGTGTGTGATGATTTATGATAAATGGTTTGAATATGGATGTGAATGTGTGAATGGATGTGCATGTAAGTAGATACCACACTGAACACTGGAAAAGCGTTATTGATAATAACGCTTGTGCACTGCTAATTTGGTTGTTATTAATGATGATTATAATGTATGATCATCGGACTTATATGGTTGATTTATTTTGTTTGCATGATGCACACACGACACCATGGTTGTGGAGCTATACAGATGATCGATTCAATATTCTTCCATATAAATAAAGATTTATTTTCAAATATAAAATATTAATTTTTAAAGTCCAGTTTTATAAAAAAAAGAGATTTGAAGTTTAGTATGATATTTTATAATATTATATACCAGATCGCTCTAGGATGACAGAGAGGATGGTGTCTAAGCTTGGGTTTGGAAATCCAGTTTCCTGCTCTCCCTTGCTATCCCTAACTGGTCCGATGGGCGAGATGGTTAATTCAAATATAATTTGAATTTGGATTTGAAGTTGTATAAAACTGAGAAAAACCAATTGGAATTTAAAATAATAATTATCGCATAAGGACCGTTTATGGGATTCAAATTTAAATTTAAATTAAAGGTGTTTTGAATTCCGATGGGTTATAACTTATTTTAATTCAAATTAAGATTTCGAATTATGAAATGATTTTTGAATTTAAACTTGATAATCGTTTTTGGAATTAAGTTATTTTAAAATTTTAAATTCATTTAGAAGGATTTAAAGGAATTATATTTAATCGTTTATAACACACTATGACGCGACAGTTCGTAAATATCGATTCAAAACTTTCAAACGATTATAACTTGACCATTTTAAATCGGATGACTTGAAATAAGAAGCGTTGATTTTCAAATATTAACAATTTTTGAATAGAAGAGAGATTTTTGAACTTCAGCATGTGATTTTCAAGTTGTGTTCAAAACAAATTTGGGAAAAGTCGTTGTACGTGCAGTTCGGCAACCATAACGGAAAATTAA
Organism: Allium sativum; assembly: GCA_030737875.1. Classification (NCBI taxonomy): domain Eukaryota; kingdom Viridiplantae; phylum Streptophyta; class Magnoliopsida; order Asparagales; family Amaryllidaceae; genus Allium; species Allium sativum. Next base: position 576,701,365 of record CM060915.1, on the reverse strand, counting down.
AAATTAAACCAGTTTTAAATTTGGAGAGAATTAATAATAAGTTTACTTTATTAATTTAAAGTAATTAGAAATGAATTATTGGAATTTTGAAGTGATCGGGAATATAGTTGAATTAAATGGCTAGTGCAGCATTTAATAACGTTCAAACGTTATTATCTAAATTCCAAAGATAAATGGGTTTTGAAATTTATATTGTAACCTATTATTTAAATGGTTAAAGGATGTAAAATGGTGCGGAAGGATTTTAAATAATTGAATTTGGAATTATTTATAAATTCTAAAGATTAGAATTTAAAAAGGGAATAAGTTGGATGGAGTTGTGACGGATATTCGATATGTAATTCCAAAATTGAACAAATACTATCAGAAGCATTATAAAATTTTACCTCAATGTTCTGATAGTATTTGATTGAGTTGTGCATTTATATCAAATATAAGTTGATTTAACTCTATCAAACTTATGTTCTAATATAAATGGTTTGGATTATCATATATGAAGTTTTAATCCAAATAGAGATTTGGCAAATTGAATGACTTGAGAAAATGAATAAAGAAATATGATAATTGAAAGGCATGTTCGAAATATAAGGTTGGTAAAGCGAATCTTTGATTTGAAACAAAGAGTTAAGATGGAAAATGAATTTATGACAAATTCCAACCTTGACATTATAAATAATTGAAATGATTGGAAGAAAATAAATTGAAAAGCCGTATGGTCCATGGCTATCGATTTAAGAACACGCTTATTACTTGGAAAGACCGGGGCTGGATTTAAGTACGGAAACCATTCCAAGTAATAATACGATGCATAAAGCAAATTCACGACTTGGAATCGATGAATGAAGACCGTGGTTCTTCAAAATCGAACGGACTGCCTGCTGATTGGTTTCTTTATTGAATAGCTACAGTAGAGAGATGACCCTATTACCAGAGTGGCAGAAAGTCCGAACGTATTTGGAGAATTCTCGGATTTTGTTCCGTTCAGACCCAGGACGGACTTGTATGGATGGTGTGTCTGACATTGAAATTGACCGCATAGCCCTGATTTTCGTTAATGTATATCGGATTTGTGGCAATATATTATCCCCGTCTCTAAGACACATGAGCTTAGAGGGTATGCATTGATTTAAATCAGTGATATGTTGTGATGGCCCGCCCCGCACCAACCGACATTTCCTCCAAAAGTGCGTTGTACACATGTCCAGTTAGCACGGAACGGGTCATGAGAAGGAAAAGGAAGAAGGATTTGAACATACAAAGAACCTATAGAATGTCTCACAGCGCATAGGATAAAATATAATAATAACATACTTGACATAAAACAGGAGAGACAGTGCATAAGCTGAAAACCAGAACTAAACATCATAGCAGCGGAAATTCTAAATACAACTTATTACAACTTTCAAACTGTCTCAAAACAAAAGCAAGATAAAGGAGGTACACTACTAATGCCCAAGTAGCAACCACCAACGACACAGGGAGAGTGTGTATATATATATCATACGTGGAAGCCTCCTGCCCGCCTCCGAATCCGCTACTCGCGCATCACCAGCTTACCTGTCTCTAGTCTGCTCGTGTGAGCACCGAGAGTAATAAGAGGAGACATAAAACTCTGGGTCAGACATAAAGCCTGGTATGAGCGATAAGCATCTAAAGTGAACAATAACAGGTAGACTAAAACATACCTGAACCTGGACCTGCAACCAAAGAGTTAGCACTACATACTGTACAACACTCTAAGGTATCATATCAAACAGTGTAAGGATACGGAGGTGGGGGAGGTGTGCATGTCATAATGATGGCAAACAATCAAGCATAGCATCCATCCTCACATCTCTCACTCAGTGCGTAAAGCGTACGATATTCACCACTTCGATCACCCAACATACCTTGCTACGATCACTTTGCCCCATGAAGTCATAAATGGCTTCACTGCACTGATAACGTAGCCACAAATTCTTTGCTATGTCCACTTTGCCCCACATAGTCACAAGAACCCTACTGCACTGGCTCATAGCCTTACCAATCCTTACTATGTCCACTTGCCCCATGGAGTTATTCACCCCATCTGCGCTGGCTCATAGTCTTACTACGCATCACCTTGCCCCTCAGGTCATAATGACCCTACTGCAATGATAACGTAGTCTTGCTACCATCACCTTGCCCCTCAGGTCATAATGACCCTACTGCACTGATAAGTAGCCCATCATTCCTTTTTAGTGGTGAATCGAAGTTATGAACGTCGACAACTCCTAGCACACGTCCCGCAGCAAAGTCCAGCCATGAAGTGAACACCTTGGTTCCCGACTAGATCCTGAGCTCTAACTTCCCCTATTGGACTACCTTTGCATCTCGGGTTATTGGTCAATACTGGGTCGGGTCGGGTTCCTCCTCAAGTTATCGGTTCGGGTCGGTGTCTTTCATCTGTTCGGGTCGGGTCTCCTTCAGGTGCGGTTAGGGTCGGGTATTCCTCTGGGTTCGAGTCAGATGCTTCTCTTCGGGTCGGGTCGGGTGTCCCTTCTTAGTTCGTGCTTTCGATCCATCTTCATGCTCCCTTCATATGCTCCCATCCGATCCGCTTTCATGCTCCCGCTCTGATTCGTCTTCGTGCTTCCGCTCCGATCCGTCCTCCTCGATCCGATCCGTCCTCCTCGATCCGATCCGTCTTCTTTTATCCGATCCGGTCCCAGTTCAGCTAGCATGGCCTTCCTTTTTTCCACTTTTCCCAAGTGTTGGGTTCCGATCCGATCGGGTCCTTTGCTCAGTTCAACATATCTGATCCGAGCCCCCTTATCCGATCCGAACCCTGCACTGTTTTCTGCAACTGTTCCAGCAAGTGTTTATGCCATTCGACGACGTTTTCGACCATTCTAACTATTGAAATCAATCACAAAACATTTCATACAGTCATAGCAACATACATGATCAACCACAAACATCAAAACATCAATATGATAGGTTAAAATGGATCAAACATACCCAAAATCCCATATTTTCCCCTTAAGCATGTTTAGGTGAAACTAATGATAGGATTAGCAAAACTTAACCAAATTAACCCAAATTCATATTACAGGTCTAAAACATCATTTAGGAATTTATGAACATTTTTCCCGAATTTTATCATGCTTAAATTCGCTAATTAACACTAATCAACCCTAATTAGCCATAATTAGTGCAAAACTATGCAAATCACTCACCTTAGCCACAAAATAAACTAAGATCTGAAATAATTCTCTGATTTGATGTGAATCTCAATGGCAAACAGCAGCTCCTATGTTGATTTGGTGTAGATCTTCCTTGATTAGGGGTTGCTAAGCCAAATCCTTGACCAAAAGATGATTTGGAGGTGATTTAGAGGTTGGAGGCCATTTTTTAGGGATCCTTGGTGATAAGTGGAGGCTAGAAAACTGAAATGGAATGATTCTCCATCTCATTTCAGCCCTCCCATAACCCTAATCCCGAAATGGGTTATGGGCCTACTCACTAATCACCCGATTTGGCCCGGTTAAGCAGTTTTTCATCCTCCAAACCTTGTTTCAGCCATATCTCCCAAACGGTAAGTTCGTTTGGCTATTATGACCACTCTACGGAAAGCTAAACCATCAAGCGAATCAAATGGAAGTGATTTCAGGTCAAAATTCCTTTCCAATCAAAAGTTATGGCCAAAACAGTACCAACTAGGGGCAAAATGGTTATTTAAAAATCGAAAAAAATCATGAACATGGGAAATGACTCTAATAAATGTTTCCCATAGTTACATGACCATACAACTCCACATGGGAAAAAAATAAATATTCTACGATCCTATGATGTGTAGAATACGGGTCATTACACTCTCCCCCCCTTAAGAAATTTTGCCCCCGAAATTCCCTAATCCAAACACACACAAGGGTCCCGCATGCCTATCAATTATAAAACAACAATCAAACATGCAAAACAAGTAGAATAAGTCTATCCTAGCATGCGGAATAACTAAATCGCAAAGTAAATCTTACCAGGCAAAGAGTTCTGGATATGCCTTTATAATGCTCTCCTCTGTCTCCCAAGTACAATCATTCTCGTCCTCGCCCCACTGAACCTTGACTAGCTTCACCGCCTTCCTTCGAAGTTGCTTCGTATCGTGTCCCACAATACGAATCGGCTTGCGGTTCTCAACCGCCTCGGGTTCTACTTCGAAGTCCTCTAGCTGATCAGGTGAAATAGTCACATCTGAGTCGTGAACGAACTTCCTTAGTTGGGAAACATGAAATACATTGTGAACTCCCGCCATTTTCTCTGGCAAGCCAACTCTATACGCCAAATTCCCGACTAATTCAAGAACAGGGAATGGGCCAACAAATCTTGGTGCCAACTTGCCTCTCCTGTCAAATCGAATCACGCTCTTTAACGGAGAGATCTTAACGAACACCAAGTCACCAACGGAGAATTTCAAGTCTCTTCTCCTCTTATCAGCATAACTCTTCTGCCTATCTTGGGCAGCTTTCATTCGTTGCTGAATGATCTTAATCTTATCCGACGTTTCTCTCACCACATCTGGTCCAAGCACAAACTTCTCGCCAGTCTCTATCCAACATGATGGTGAGTTGCACGGTCTTCCGTACAAAGCTTCATATGGAGCCATACCGATACTGGATTGGTAGCTATTATTATATGCAAACTCTACTAGATGCAAATGGTCATCCCATGATCCACCAAAATCCAATATACAAGCTCTCAAGAGATCTTCCAATATACGATTCACCGTCTCCGTCTGACCGTCGGTCTGAGGATGATATGCGGTACTGAGATGTAATCCTGACCCTAGAGCCTCTTGCAAGCTCTTCCAAAACCCACTAGTGAACAACGGGTCTCGGTCACCCACAATGCTTTTGGGTACTCCATGAAATCTCACTACCCATTTCATATACAATTCTGCCAACTTGGCTGCCGTTCTGGTCGATTTGACTGGTATAAATCTTGCACTCTTAGTCAATCGATCCACAATTACCCAAATGCTATCATATCCCGATCTAGTCCTTGGTAAACCATCAATGAAATCCATCGAGACTTGCTCCCATTTTCATTCGGGAATTTCTAATGGTTGCAACAACCCACTAGGCTTCTTTTGCTCGGCTTTAACTAGCTGGCAATTCATGCATTTGGATATTAAACTTCCCAACGTCTCTTTTCATCCCTTCCCAGTAGTAAGTATGTCTCATGTCTCGATACATCTTATTACCACCGGGATGTATAGTCAGTTTTGAGTGATGACATTCTCTAAGCACTTCATTTCTCAAACCATTCACGTTGGGCACAACTAGTCTTCCATTCTTTCGAAGCCATCCATCTCGATCAAGCCCATACACACTCATCTCCTCATCGATGCCCATCTCTAACTTGGATATGATTTCCAATAGGTTAGGATCGTCCCTCTGACTGGAACCAATCCGCTCTATCAAAGTGGGTCTGATCGTCAAACTAGCTAGCATAACTGGATCCAATTCGCACCTTGGTCTGAAATCAAACCCCGCGATATACTCCAATTGCTTCCATTCAAGAAACATTGCCCCTAAGCTGGCATGTCTCCTACTCAAGGCATCGGCTACCGCATTACCTTTCCCAGGTGTATATGTGATATCAAAATCATACGAAGCCAAGAACTCTAACCATCTCTGCTGACGGAGATTTAGATCTTTCTGGGAGAAGAGATACTTTAACGATTTATGATCAGTAAACAACTCGAATCTTTCTCCCAAGAGGTAATGTCTCCACATCTTCAGCGCAAATACAATCGCTGCCAATTCCAAATCATGGATAGGATACTTCTTCGCATGCGGCTTTAACTGTCGACTAGCATAAGCTACAACCCTACATCCTTGCATCAATACTGCACCCAGTCCGGTACCACAAGCATCCGTGTATACCGTCATCTCTTCATTCCCTTTAGGAATGACTAACACTGGCGCACGCGTCAACCTCTCTTTTAGACTCTTGAAGGCATCTTCACACACTCCGTCCCAGACGAAGGATTGATTCTTCTTGGTCAACTGAGTCAACGGTGCTGCTATCTTGGAGAAGTCCTGGATAAACTTACGATAATATCCAGCTAATCCCAAGAAACTTCTTACATCTGTTGCATTCTTGAGTGTAGGCCAATCCTGTACCGTAGCCACCTTCGCAGGGTCCACGACAATACCACTCTCTGAAACAACATGGCCCAAGAATCCTACTTCCCTTCTCCAAGAATGACACTTAGAGAATTTCGCTTTCAATTGGTGTTTCCTCAACACCTCCATCACTATCCTCAAGTGTCCCTTGTGTTCCTCCTCTGTCCTTGAGTAAACAAGGATATCATCCACGAACACAAGAACAAACTTATTCAACTGATCTCTGAATACTCGATTCATAAGATCCACAAAATAGGCTGGTGCATTGGTCAACCCAAATGGCATGACCAACCACTCATAAAATCCAGACGGCATCCTAAATGCTGTTTTCGGAACACTCTCATCCGCTACTCGAAGCTGATGAAATCCTGTCGCGAGGTCCAACTGGGAGAACACTCTAGCTCCTTCTAGTTGATCAAATAAATCATCTATCCGCGGTAGAGGATACTTATTCTTCCTCGTCACCTTATTCAACTCGCGATAGTCCACACACAAACGAAGGGAACCATCTGCCTTAGTGGCAAACACAACTGGTGCTCCCCACTCGGAGACACTCCTTCTAATAAATCCCTTCTTCAAAAGATTGCTGACTTGCACCCCGAGCTCTCTCTGCTCCCTTGGTGCCATACGACGAAGTGGCATCACTATAGGTCTGGCATCTTTCACTAAATCAATACGAAACTCAATCTCTCGGTGTGGTGGAAGCCCGGTCACCTCCTCGAAGACGTCCGGATACTGGCCAACCACGGGCACATCTGACAACTCATCCTGCGGGATGTCGAGGGAATTTACAAAACTAGCCATAACCCCATCACTAGGTAGGCTACCAAACACTACCCTCCGCCCATCATCCACCCTCACTGTCACCAAAAAGCCCTCACAGTCTACCACCATCCCGTATCTTTGGAGCCAATCGACTCCCAATATAATGCCATACCCAGTAAAGCCCAAAACAAAGCAATCACATTCAAACATACATCCATGACTCGATAAGAACAAATTCCTGCAAATCATACTAAGGCTAGTCGAACCACCAATCGGGTTCGTCACAACCAATGGTCTATCGACTATCTCGGGTTCCAGTCCCAACCTATCTACCAGGTCACTAGATATGAAGGAACGGGAAGCCCCAGTATCAAACAAAACTCGAACTGGTATATCATAAATAGAAAGCATACCTTGAATAACAACATTCTTTCCTTTCTCCGCCGCAGTTGGGGCATTCGACGAAGAAGGAACAACATCAATTGCATATGCTTTCACAATCTGCTTCTCCTTAAGAGGTTGCGGACACTTATCTTTCTGATGTCCCACTTGACCACAGTTGTAGCACTTCCTTTCCGCTGGCTTGGCCCGACATTCTTTAGCATAATGGCCCTTCTTACCACAACTGAAGCACTCAACATCCTTCTTGCTCTTTTTCTGGCCACCCTTTGATTGGTCCTGCTTCCTCTTGTTCTGAGAGTTATTCTTGCCTCCACCGCCTGCTTGCGGCTTTGGCCCTTCTGCAGATGCAGCCTCAGTCTTTGACTTTTGGTAAAGACTCTCGGATCTCAAAGCTTTCCCTACGATCGATTCAAAAGTCTCATCGATGTGGTTGATAAGCCTTTCCCCCAAGTATCCATCCAAACCAGTAATAAACTTCTCATTCTTCTTTTCAGGAGTGTCGATAAGAGACAGTCCATACTTTGACAAAGTGCCGAACTCAGCAATATAATCAGAAACTGCCCATCCGCTCTGCTTGAGTTCCAAGAACCTCTTAAACAATACTGACTTCTGGGCTGCTGGAATAAACTTCTCGCTAAAGCGAGCCTTGAACTGATCCCAAGTAACCTGATCCTCTGGAGTAGTTGTTCTAATGGCATTCCACCAATTCATCGCTCGCCCTTGCAGCTGACGAGACGCTAGCCTTCTCTTCATCGCATCCTCAAGACCCAAGTCATCGAAGATACGGTCACAGCTATCCATCCAGTCTTGAATATCTGTGGTCGACTCCGTTCCGTGGAACGACTTTCCACCAAGATTAGTGTAATCTTTGCATAACTTGGCGAAATCGACCCTAGGCGCCTGCACTACTGGGCCAACACCAACTCCGGGATTGGGAATTGCCCCTTGCACTTCTCTAAGCATGTCTCTCATGAGGTTAGTAAACATTGCCCTCATGTCAGCGGCATTCCCTTGGTTGGTCCCTCTACCAGCACCCCTCGTGTCTCGGCTCATCGTTAATCTGTAAAAGGGAAACGATTAATGACCCCATAGTGGTGCTAGTGCAGTGTGACTTCATTCTTATACTACTAATAGTATATACATATATAGCTTTTGAAAACCAAAGTAATCACAAATACGCGCTCTCATATACGTACTATCTCTCCCTAGTGTCTTTCCCTAGGTTAACTACGCAACCTGGAGCTCTGATACCAAGTGTGATGGCCCGCCCTGCACCAACCGACATTTCCTTCAAAAGTGCGCTGTACACATGTCCAGTTAGCACGGAACGGGTCATGAGAAGGAAAAGGAAGAAGGATTTGAACATACAAAGAACCTGTAGAATGTCTCACAGCGCATAGGATAAAATATAATAATAACATACTTGACATAAAACAGGAGAGACAGTGCATAAGCTGAAAACCAGAACTAAACATCATAGCAGCGGAAATTCTAAATACAGCTTATTACAACTTTCAAACTGTCTCAAAACAAAAGCAAGATAAAGGAGGTACACTACTAATGCCCAAGTAGCGACCACCAACGACACAGGGAGAGTGTGTGTATATATATATATCATACGTGGAAGCCTCCTGACCGCCTCCGAATCAGCTAATCGCGCATCACCAGCTAACCTGTCTCTAGTCTGCTCGTGTGAGCACCCAGAGTAATAAGAGGAGACATAAAACTCTGGGTCAGACAAAAAGCCTGGTATGAGCGATAAGCATCTAAAGTGAACAATAACAGGTAGACTAAAACATACCTGAACCTGGACCTGCAACCAAAGAGTTAGCACTACATACTGTACAACACTCTAAGGTATCATATCAAACAGTTTAAGGATACGGAGGTGGGGGAGGTGTGCATGTCATAATGATAGCAAACAATCAAGCATAGCGTCCATCCTCACATCTCTCACTCAATGCGTAAAGCATACGATATTCACCACTTCGATCACCCAACATACCTTGCTACGATCACTTTTCCCCATGAAGTCATAAATGGCTTCACTGCACTGATAACGTAGCCACAAATCCTTTGCTATGTCCACTTTGCCCCATGGAGTCACAAGAACCCCACTGCACTGGCTCATAGCCTTACCAATCCTTACTATGTCCACTTGCCCCATGGAGTTATTCACCCCATCTGCGCTGGTTCATAGTCTTACTACGCATCACCTTGCCCCTCAGGTCATAATGACCCTACTGCACTGATAATGTAGTCTTGCTACCATCACCTTGCCCCTTAGGTCATAATGACCCTACTGCACTGATAAGTAGCCCATCATTCCTTTTTAGTGGTGAATCGAAGTTATGAACGTCGACAACTCCTTAGCACACGTCCCGCAGCAAAGTCCAACCATGAAGTGAACTCCTTGGTTCCCGACTAGATCCTAAGCTCTAACTTCCCCTATTGGACTACCTTTGCATCTCGGGTTATTGGTCAATACTGGGTCGGGTCGGGTTCCTCCTCAAGTTATCGGTTCGGGTCGGTGTCTTTCATCTGTTCGGGTCGGGTCTCCTTCAGGTGCGGGTCGGGTATTCCTCTGGGTTCGAGTCAGATGCTTCTCTTCGGGTCGGGTCGGGTGTCCCTTCTTGGTTCGTGCTTTCGATCCGTCTTCATGCTCCCTTCATATGCTCCTATCCGATCCGCTTTCATGCTCCCGCTCTGATTCGTCTTCGTGCTTCCGCTCCGATCCGTCCTCCTCGATCTGATCCGTCCTCCTCGATCCGATCCGTCTTCTTTTATCCGATCCGATCCCAGTTCAGCTAGCGTGGCCTTCCTTTTTGCCACTTTTCCCAAGTGTTGGGTTCCGATCTGATCGGGTCCTTTGCTCAGTTCAACATATCCGATCCGAGCCCCCTTATCCGACCCAATCCGAACCCTGCACTATTTTCTGCAACTGTTCCAGCAAGTGTTTACGCCATTCGACGACGTTTTCGACCATTCTAACTACTGGAATCAATCACAAAACATTTCATACAGTCATAGCAACATACATGATCAACCACAAACATCAAAACATCAATATGATAGGTTAAAATGGATCAAACATACCCAAAATCCCATATTTTCCCCTTAAGCATGTTTAGGTGAAACTAATGATAGGATTAGCAAAACTTAACCAAATTAACCCAAATTCATATCAGAGGTCTAAAACATCATTTAGGAATTTATGAACATTTTTCCCGAATTTTATAATGCTTAAATTCACTAATTAACACTAATCAACCCTAATTAGCCATAATTAGTGCAAAACTATGCAAATCACTCACCTTAGCCACAAAATAAACTAAGATCTGAAATAATTCTCTGATTTGATGTGAATCTCAATGGCAAACAGCAGCTCCTATGTTGATTTGGTGTAGATCTTCCTTGATTAGGGGTTGCTAAGCCAAATCCTTGACCAAAAGATGATTTGGAGGTGATTTAGAGGTTGGAGGCCATTTTTTAGGGATCCTTGGTGATAAGTGGAGGCTAGAAAACTGAAATGGAATGATTCTCCGTCTCATTTCAGCCCTCCCATAACCCTAATCCCGAAATGGGTTATGGGCCTACTCACTAATCACCCGATTTGGCCCGGTTAAGCAGTTTTTCATCCTCTAAACCTTGTTTCAGCCATATCTCCCAAACGGTAAGTCCGTTTGGCTATTATGACCACTCTACGGAAAGGTAAACCATCAAACGAATCAAATGGAAGTGATTTCAGGTTAAAATTCCTTTCCAATCAAAAGTTATGCCCAAAACAGTACCAACTAGGGGCAAAATGGTCATTTAAAAATCGAAAAAAATCATAAACATGGGAAATGACTCTAATAGATGTTTCCCAAAGTTAGATGACCATACAACTCCACATGGGAAAGAAATAAATATTCTACGATCCTGTGATGTGTAGAATACGGGTCATTACATATGTCGGGAATTGTCAATGTGATATACCCGAGTTATGAAACGACCTAGCGATCATCAAAGAATGGCGTATTGAAGCATAGCTTATCGAAGCATAGCTTTGTGTATGACGTGAGGTCGACAAACCTCACATCCTGGATTGATGAGAAACTGACGGTTAGGTTTTATACTTATATATGAATTGATGAAGCTGTGCAGCAGTGGGAAACCACTTATGAACCTGGGGAAGTTGGGTATGTTCGGGGGGCCATGTCTGGTCGAAAACCGTTGATCTGCCCTGACGATGTGTAGTTGGTGTCCGCGAATGGACGAAAAAGCAGTTGAGGCACTTTGTTTTGTATCCCTGACTGATCTTTCTGTCAGGAATCATTAATTTGGAAACTCTAATCTCCAACACGAGCCATACGATTTTGATTGTATATACATACGGCGACATAATATTATGGGCATTATGCCGTCTAGGATTAATACATTTATTTACGAAATGGTTTTCCGAAACATAAACATATATATAGTATGAAAAGAGGATTTTACGTATGAAGGCATTTTTTGTTATCATAAGCTAAAACTCGCCCATTTGGTGTGCGCTTGCATTGTGTGATGTGGGACGAGCTTATGATAGCTTCATCTTCAAAAGGTCATTACGTATTTATATGCACGAGTGTTCACCTAGAGTAAACCCGTTCCGCATTAGCGGCGTGGTCCGGTGAATTTCCCAACTTTAAAATTAATCCTAACGACAACTGTTTTATGTTCTCACACCAGTCCCATGACTGACCTAGGGTTTATTGTTCCTTCCTAAACTCTGGGTGCCCATTAATTTTTGCACGGGCATCTAGTAGTTTATTTTACAGTTATAGATCGTTGGAGCAAGATTCGAAGTGCTTTCTGGATGGAGTCCACGATAGAATTGAAGCTTCTACTGTATCATTTTGATCTTCCGCTGAGAGTATATTTTCTTTCTTCCGCTGCATACGTTATGTCGTGACTCTGATATTCATGTAACTCTGATGTAATATTGTTTTAAGAAATGAAAAGTTCTGTTATTTTGTATAATGTATGTATGTACCTATAACAATTCGTCTTTGTGAAATATTTAATTTGGTTTAATTATCGGCGAAAATCGGGCAAAAAGGCGGGTCGTAACATACTTTGATTTTCTTATTCTTCTATTCTAATATTTCTTTCTTTCTTTCTCATACTATAATTTTCTTTCTATTAACAATCTGAGTTTTCGATACTTGGGATTTTAACAAATAATACGGGATTATGTATTGTTGTTGAAAATTTGTGCGTCGAATTTTCCGAGCCATTACAAATATGGTCGCTGCTGATGATCCCAGGATTATAGATCATATTTTAGACATAGTTCTTCATGTTGATGATGCTCAAGTGATCGACGGTGATCAGTGATGAGCTTTGGTCAAATGATAGAAATGTGTTGACTTGGAAAATCCATAAAGACAAGACGAAGATCTTTGTGGTATTACAAACATTTTGGAGACCGTTGGTTTTGCATGATGCACCTTATGTGGAAGATGCATCTTTTCCAGGCTGTGGGTGAAGTTTGTAATGTGGTTTTAGTACAGATTTAATGGTCGTTGGAAGAGATAGGTTGACTTTTTTTCTTATCGTTGGGAGCTTGCTTGATGATGTGATTTTATATCAAGGGGAAGTGTTGTGATTTGTAATATAAAATCATGTATAAGTTGAAGACGACGATGTGTAGAAGTCTGAACAGCTAAAATGCTTAGCGGATCTAATGCGCGGAGGCCCAAAAAGTCATAGTGGGGATAATGTGAGGAAATAAAAGGATTTAGCAGATGACCCTAAAATAGCACATGTAACTCGTTTTTTTACGATGTAGAAACGACAATTAAATGAAAAACTAACACACAATTTAACTATAATCAGTACATTCTTAATTTCAACCAAAAACATGTGCAAATGTCTTTAAATAAACATAAACTGCTATTTAATTTAATTAAATTTTATAGAATATAGCGTATTTTTGTTTACAAAATTATATATTATAAAATTCAGTTAAAAAACCTAATTTCATAATTTTTATGTGCATAGATGTCAATTTTTTAGTTTGTTTCTTTCATCAAAGATATAGCGGGAATAGAATATTATAGCGGAAATAACTTGATATATCGGGAATAATGGAATATAACTGGGCTTTAAGCGGAGAGGCTATTTGAGAAAAACGTAGCGGTGGTAATCCGCTACAGGATATAGCGGGGTTATAGCGAGGCATTAACTGCACATGTGTAAGTGCTTGTGATAGAGGAGGAAGAGCAACATCAAAAAAGGCAGAAAAATACCAGATCAATTGGTCAGAAGTCTGACTTGAATGAAAATAAATTCCCGAGTGTTCGGTCGGACGTCTGACCACTCCAGTCATACATCTGGGCCGACGTATTTTTGTTTTTGACCGAGTATTTCCTAAAATACATTTGTGCTATTTTCGAGCAGCTTCGAGGATTGAATTAAAAATTATGGTTTTGAGATTGTGACCGGAATAGTTAATTCAAGGGTTTGTCATCGTTCTTCGTTGCTTTTCTTCTCCAACAACATTTTAGTCATCTAGATTTTCTTTGCCTTCTCAAAAAAGTTATTGATTCAGCTGTAATTTTGTTTATTTTGAGTTTGTAAACCAAAGTTATTTTGTGAATCAATAGAGAGGGTGTTTTGGCGGAATATCTTATGTTAGTGTTTTATTCCATATAAGTATGTTTTCTATCAAAATTATGTCTTTGTAATCAGGTGAATAAGATTTTGGTAGGTGAACGACTTCCGTATAAGGCGCATACTTCACAACACCGCGCATACCAACAAATTACTTCCTCGTTCTATACGTTGTTGGAGATGTGGATTAAGGATCTTAAGGCAAGCTAAACACTAGAGGGTTGAATAGTGTCTTATTGAATTTATTAATTTCTTGAAATCTTTTTGAATTTAATAAAACATTATACAGATCATAGATATTAACAAAGACAAAATCAATCATAGAATGCATAAAATAAAATTAAAACAGTAAAAGGAAAGTACACACCAGGATTTTATACTAGTTCGGGACTCTCCTTCATCTGGTCCCACAAAACGCTGGGTTGATGCAGATTTTTATTCAACAGTCTCCAATTACAATCCCTGATTTCAGGGCTACAAGGGCACATCCCAACTGATTCTAAGTACATTGAGACTTAGTTGATTTATGGGCCACAACTTTACACCCAATCGATTTCCGTACACAATCGCACCCAGTCCCTATATACGGGACAGGACCACACCCTTCTCTTATCAATTTTTGTTGTATTGACACGATAAGACTTGAACTTGAGATTTTTGATTACAAACAACCTATAACTTTTGAGTAGCCGTAACACCCCGTATTTTCGGTAAACATTAAAGTTACGAATTAAAGAATAATTAATTTCAAATGTAAGAATTAAGGGAAACGGGTTATGCCATTGCGTTCGTCTCGGATTTCTACTTGAGATAGAGTCCGAGTTTGCGTAAATCGGATTCCGTATGAAGGAGTAATGACCTTCAGAAGATTCAAGAATTTAAATAAACAGTTTAGAATATAGTTTAGAAATTCAAAATTCAAAATATGAAGTAGAAGCGGGCTGGGCGGGAAATTTCACTCCTAAGGCTAGGTCGACCAGGAGTCGACCTCCCCCCATACAGGTTGACCTGGGGGTCGACCTCCCCCTCGAGTCAGATCTAAAATCTGAAATGTTTTCTCCTATGACGAATATCTGTGTCATTAGGGCTTGCCTGGCACGTACTGGTTGGTTCTCTTAGGTTTGAACGGCTTTGATTTGCTCTAGGTTAACCTAACGGCTCCTATTAAATCAAATTTCTATATAAGCAATCTAAATCTAAACCCTAAAGCCACACAAAAATATTCCTAAGACCGTCATGATGTCAATACTCAACCTAGAGTAGCCGCCATTCTCATTCAACTAGAAAGCAAGTAGGAATTGCAAATCAAATCTAATTCAACCAAGAGAATTCAACGTCTACAACAAAGGAGAGCTATTCAAATTCAGAATAAAGATCCCAGAACTCAAGACTAGCCTCCTTTTTGTAAGTTCAGTTATCAATTAGACCTAAATGATGTTAGAATTGTGACTACATAACTGGATATAGAACATCGCCTAATGTAAATCTATGCCTATCCTTTTTGTTAAAACTGAATAGATTAAGACTATGATTCTTTCTATGCTAAGTTATGAATCTTGTTGTATGTAATTTGATGATCAAAGTTAAATGCTTTGGACCCATATGTTGTATAATTTGCCAATGACATATATGTTGTGTAGTTTAGTGATGACATATAATACTTTGGCAATGACATATCACGTTTAATAAATTGGAGATGACATATTATGTTGTATACTTGGTGATGACATAAATTGGCGATGACATATTATAATTTTGCGATGGCTTATCATATTGTGTAATTTGGCAATGACAAACCATATTGTATAATTTGGCGATTGATATCACATTGTGTAAATTTTGGCAATGACATTTCATGTCGCATGATTTGATAATAACACCTATATGCTATATGAGAATTTGGTAATTTTGTTATGATTATGCAAGTCCAACCATTTTCACATATATGACCAAAACTACATGCTAATATGATTAGGTTCATGTTAGATTAGATCTGACTAATTTGCGAAGTTCACAATTATATGCCTAATGATAAGTATATGTAATTCTATGTAAAACCCCTATTTCATGATCCATGTTAAGTAGATCTAAATTTGCAAGTTCATAATTGAATGTATATTGTTCTATGCCAAGTTCATATGATACATGTGTAGTTAGATCCATATTTTTATGATGTTTGAATTATTACATGTTCCTCTTTTTCCCCTTTTGTGTATAAGTTAGGCTATGTATCGAGCCTAACATTTTATGTGATTCACGCGAACGTTTAATGGGGGTAACATTGGGGGAAAATATGAAATTATATTTAATTGGCATATTTGGCTCATGAACATGAAAATGTTTTATGGCATAAAGTGGTATAAATTCTTATACCTAAAATTATGACCTTGATTTAAAAAGGAAAGTGGGGACTTTACTTGAATGATAATAATATACATATAAATATAAAGAAGTAAGTATGTAAATTTAGAAAAGACGAATATGCCTAACCCGAGGTTAGATTGAGTTACGGTGTAAGACTGCCCGGAACAGCCCGGCACATCCAGCAATCGTAACAATATATATCTAATGTGGGAGGTTAGTGCATCAAGCCCAAAGGAACCCGAGGTTAGACTGAGTTGCAGTGTAAAACTGCCCGGACCCGACTGACACATCTAGTAACCGCAACAATACCTGTCTAATGTGAGCGGTTGGTGCTTTAATAAATGAATTAAAGCTAAGTCAGGAATGGTAGGGTTAAGTTTATTAAGGCAACACTTAACCAATGCAACATGTTAACTAAACTGATGGGTGGGGTTAGGTTAACCTGGACACTTAACCAATTTAACATGTTGACTAGGAAACCCTAGTAACGTGGTCCCATTTCAGTAGTAACCCACATAGATGTTTCATGGTACCCTGAACTAGGCAGGGTGGGGCACGATTACTGGGCTGATTATAAGCGGTCAAAACGACGGAGGTTGGTGCGTCAGTGTAGGTTTCGACGAAGTACGGGCGTGCACGTACTCCGGAGTGGAAAAAGCAAGCACTGGACATCAGTAGTTATACATTGTGCATCTTGAATCTGTTGCGTTGCCACCATAGAATTTGATACACCCCATGATGGGACCGGCACAGGTATCTACAATCGAGCGGGGCCGTATGACACAAGTGGTAAGCGCATGCGAGTAGGAGCCGATCTATGAAAAAGGGATCACTGGGTTTTGAACTCATGATAATGGTTAAAATATCTATTAGGTGCAGAGAATATGGGCATGAGTGCGATAGTATGATTAGTTTATCTTGCCTTGTTTATCTTGCCCTGTTTAGCTTACCTTATCCTGTGTTACCTTATTTCCTTATTATTGTCCTGTGTCCAGCTTATTCAAGTCATGGTTCTCTTGTCATTTTACATGCTGAATAATCACTAGACTTACCAGACTTATGTCCAACCCATTTTCTTTCGCTCTCTTTTCTTCCGTTTCCCCTCCCCCCAGGTACCCAGGGAGGGAATAGCTCAGCCTAATTTGGACTGTTCATCTTTCCAAGCTTGAAGACTCTGTGATGTATAGCTTGGAAGTTCTTATCTTTGGCTATGGCTTTGGATACACTACTACTTGAGGATTTATGCAGTTTTATTGTGTTTTATGCTTATTTATGTAATAATCAAGACAGAGATTTTGATGTAGTGATGTGGAAGTTGGTTTGAAATAGTTTGCTGTAATGTTTTGTTATGAACCATGTTTGAAATAAAGTTTGTTTCCCACTGCTTATATACATATCTGTCTTTTAAATTATCCGTGTCTTTTACCTATAATGCTCCACCAAAGTTAAGGCATTCCCTTTGTGAGTGACCTTAACGGAGGTGGGGTGTTTCACTTGGTATCATAGCAAAGGTTTAACAGATCAGATAAAATTTTTGAAAACTATTTTTCAAAAAGAAGTTTAAAGAAGCAATTTTCAAGAAAAAAAATGTTTTATTTTAAAAAGTCATAATCCCCAAAGCCATATGCACTATCTTTTTATCCTTTGTTTTGAATCTTTCCTTTTTCGTTTCAGCATGTCTGGGGATCTTAACTTTCCAGAGGGCGTGCCGGTACCTGGCTGGTTCAGAAGGTACCTAGAGGCTAGGGCTATTGCCACAGGCCCAGCAGACGTTCCTCCTCCCCCGGCTGCTGCGGTTCCTCCTCCTCCTCCTCGTGCAAATGCTTTCTCAAAAATATGTAGGAACTTTCGAGCCATGGGTGGAAAGAACTTCAATGGAAATGAATACTTTGTGGAAGCAAGAAACTGACTCAAAGAAACTGAGGATTTGTTCGATATCTTCGAAGTGGATGACAGGCAGAAGGTATAGTTGGCGGTATGGTTGCTCAAAGACGAAGCCTCCTATTGGTGGGAAGTCACTAACGCTGAAAGACCAATTGAAACTTGGATGGATTTTAGAATGAGGTTTGAAATGAAATTCCTCTCACAAGCTGAACGAAGCCTACAGATAAAGAAGTTCTTAGCTCTCAAACAAGGAAGTATGTCGGTAAAGGAATACGTTAACCAATTCAATCAGCTGGCTAGATTCAGATTGGAGTTAGTGAACACTCCATATAAGAAGGCTCTCCACTTTGTTAAAGGATTGAATGAGCCACTGCACAGCGTAGCTATGTCCCATATACCTATGGGTACGACTTATGAGAGACTGGTGGACACGGCGCTGTTACAAGAAGAAGATAAGGTTGGGAAGAAGGAGACAAAGGTGGAAGCATCTCAGGATAAGTAAGGGGAAGGATCACAGAGCAAGAAGACAGATTCTAAGAAGGGCGGGAAAAACAAAAAAACCCATGACAAGAGGAAGTGTAATTTTTGTGGCATTCCTGGACATCTGGTTAAGGAATGCAGGAAGAAGAAATGGAAGATGGGTGGTTGTTTCCATTGCGGCGAGGCAGGATACACGGCTAGGGACTGCCTAAGAAAGCAAGGGCAAGGGCAGAGAGCTGGATCTACTTCGGGAGGGCAGGTTCACGCTCTCATGGCACCTCCGCAAGAACGAGGTAGATATGTTTCTGTTGAGAGTTTATTTTTATCTTTTTGATCATCCTGTTCGTACACTCTTTGATTCTGGCGCATTGCACTCTTTTATATCTACTGCTTTAGTTGAATCTCTGCACCTAGACACCAGTTTAGTAGAGTATCCCTTGGTTGTTTCAAATCCAATTGGGGGCTCAACTTATTTGTCAATGATTTGTTTGGATTTGGAAATTTCTATACTAAGTGTGTGGTTTAGATGCAATGCCTATGTTTTGGGCTTCACAGGCTATGGTTTGATTCTAGGCATGGATTGGCTATCCAGTAATGGTGCCATCCTCGATTGTGAATGGGGAGTGGTTAGACTCATGACTCGCCTCGGTAACACTCTCGAAATTTCTTGTAATCCCATAAACTCTGTTATGCTTAGCTATCTAGAATCTCTTGATGCGTCTATTGAGAATTTGCAGTCTGTTAGAGTAGTCCGTGAATACTCGGATGTCTTTGAAGAGGTTAAAGGGTTACCTCCGAAGCGGGAGATAGACTTCCGCATATACCTCGTTGATAATGCAAAACCCGTGGCTTTACCCGTTATACACATGGCTCCAAGGGAGTGGAAAGAACTTAGCAAGAAATTTAAAGAGTTGCTTGAGAAGGGGTTTATAAGGCGGAGTATTTCTGAATGGGGTGCTCCAGTAGTGTTCACAACTAAAGCGGACGGTTCACTTCGCCTATGCGTTGATTATAGGGAGCTAAACAAGCTGACCAAGAAGAATAGGCACCCACTTCCAAGAATAGATGACTTGTTCGATCAGCTTGTAGGTGCATCGGTTTTCTCCCAAATAGATTTAGCTACTGGGTTACATCAGATGAGAGTGGCTGAAGACAGCATTGATAAGACCGTGTTCAGAACTCCTGATGGTTTCTTCGAGTGTCTTGCTATGCCTTTCGGCCTAACAAACGCACCCGCTTACTTCGTTGATTTGATGAGCAGGGTGTTCAGGGAATTCCTCAATAAGTTTGTGGTGGTCTTTGTAGATGACATTTTGATTTTCTCAAACAGTGAGGAAGAACATGCTCAACATTTAAAAGAAATCATGGACACTCTTCGAGCACATCAGTTGAAAGCCAAATTCTCCAAATGCCACTTCTGGAGAGAGGAAGTAAGATTTCTTGGTCATGTGGTATCCAAGGAAGGGTTAGCTGTGGACCCCGCAAAAGTAGTTGCGGTGCAAGATTGGAAGGTTCCACGGAATGCGACCGAGGTCTGGAGCTTCCTCGGGCTAGCGGGCTTTTACCGAAAGTTCATCAACGACTTTGCCAAAATCTCAGCTCCACTTACAAAGTTGACGAAGAAGAACCTAACTTTCAATTGGGATTTGGATTGCGATATTGCTTTCCATCGATTAAAGAGAGCTCTAACAACAGCCCCAGTTCTGACATTGCCGGATGGGAGCAAGATGTTTACCGTATACACGGATGCATGTGGTACGGGGCTAGGTGCTATCTTGATGCAAAAGGGGAAGGTTGTAGCTTATGGAGGCATGCAGTTGAAAGTACATGAGAAAAATTACCCAACCCACGATCTAGAGTTGGCTGCCATCGTCTTTGCGCTTAAGTCTTGGCGCCATTATCTCCTAGGTGAGAAATTTGAATTGTATACTAACCATAAATCGTTGAAGCACCTTTTCTCGTAGAAAGATCTTAACTTGAGGCAACAAAGGTGGATGGAATTCTTGGCATCCTACGATTTTGAGATTTCTTATACCCTTGGCAAGGGCAATGTAGTAGCAGACGCCTTGAGTAGAAAGAAGTTGACCTTAAGCCATCTCTTTGTTGAAAGGTAGAGCTTGGAGTACATAGCCAATTTTGACTTTAAACCCTCCAGCGATCATGTGACTGGGTTGTTAGCATCGCTAGAGGTGCGGCCTACTCTTTTGGACTCAATAGGAACCGCACAATGAGAAGACCCTCAGCTAGTTGATGTCATGGACAAGTTAATTAGGGGTGAGACTTCTAGTCACCTCAATAGATACTCCATCGATGATAAGGGATGGTTGAGGCGGGATGGAAGGCTATGCGTCCCACGAGCAAGGGGTTTGGTGAAGAAGGTTCTCAAAGAGGCGCACCATTCCAGGTTGACTACACACCCCGGTGGAGACAAGATGTATAAGGACGTAAAAAGGGTTTTCTTTTGGGATGGCATGAAGAGAGATGTAGCTGAATTCGTCTCGAAGTGCTTAGTATGCCAGCAAGTCAAGGCAGAGCAAAAGAAGCCTGGTGGTTTGCTTCATCCTCTAGAGGTGCCACAGTGGAAATGGGATAGCATTTCAATGAACTTTATTGATGGGCTGCCTAGATCAAGAAGAGGCAATACCAGTATTTGGGTAATAGTGGACAGGCTCACAAAAAGCGCTCACTTTTACCCGTTAAAAGTAGGAGGACTGCCTCATCTATAGCATCCATTTACCTTAAAGAGATAGTTCGACTCCATGGGATACCCTCCAGAATTGTTAGCGACCGAGATCCTATCTTTACGAGCGATTTTTGGAAGAGCTTGCAAGAAGCTGTAGGCACACAGCTATGCTTAAGCACGACCTATCAACCCCAAATCGATGGTCAGACGGAAAGGGTAAACAGAGTATTAGATGACCTCTTGAGATTATGCATTCTTGATTTCGGAGGAACATGGGAGGATCATCTTCCTTTGGTGGAGTTTGCCTACAACAATAGCTACCAAGCCACCATAGGCATGGCACCCTTCGCAGCATTATATGGAAGACCAAGCCGATCACCAACTTGTTGGTAGGAGGCTACAGATAAGCTCATACTTGGACCAAATATGATTAGAGAGACTTTAGAGAAAGTGGACTTGATACGGAGAAGAATGAAGACTGCCCAAGATATATAGAAGTTCTACGCAGGTAAAAGAAGGACCGACCTGGAGACAGGGTTTTCCTTCAAGTATCTCCTTTGAGGAACGTCGTTCGCTTCGGATCCGCAGGAAAATTGGCACCAAGATTTGTAGGGTCGTTTCCTATCATTGAAAGGATTGGGAAGACGGCTTACAGAGTAGAGCTGCCCGAAAGATTGGCTGAAGTTCATAATGTCTTTCACGTTTCTCACTTACGAAAGTGCTTACATGAGTCTATGGAAGTAGTGGAACCAAGCATATTAGAGGAAGTAGAAGTAGAACGAGAGGCGACTGTGAGAAGTGTTCCAACTTGTATCTTGGGTACAGAAATGAAAAAGCTACGCAACCACGAAGTCAAACTTGTAAAAGTTCAATGGAGTGACGCTGACGAAGACACGACTTGGGAGACAGAGGCCAAGATACGCGCAGCCTACCCTTTTCTTTTTGAGGGTACATCTTTGATATCTTTTTCCTTAAATTTGTTCATACTCGTGTCTATCTTTTTAGTATTTTTACTCAGTGCTGCTCTCAATCCTTAGGTAGAAACTAATGGATGTAAACATGTATTTGAAACATGTTATGATTGATGGTTGCAAGTGGTTGCAAGTGATTGCTAGTGGTTGCTCGTGGATGCATATACACACACATTAGGTATTAGATCGGCTCAATCACATTCATATTACATATGCATATATGTACTTGTATATGATTGAAGCTTGATGTGTTATCATGTGGATGTTGTATTTGTATGAATGATTGTGCCCTCTTGTAGAAAGTATGATTAGGGAAGATTGCATACATTATGGATGCATGACACCGACATGACTTGCATTAAGGAGGTCAACTGAATCAGTGGACCGCCTAATTTTTCATTAGATAAGTACATGTACACACACTATGCATATGATCATGAAGCATTAGAAGTCTTTTAAGGACAATGGACACCTGTGTTTGATGGTTGAGTAGATGGACGATTGGATGGTAGGATATACGTTCTTCATGACTTGAAGATTTCAGGGACGAAATCCTTTAAGGAGGGGAGAATGTAACACCCCTTATTTTCGGTAAACATTAAAGTTACGAATTAAAGAATAATTAATTTCAAATGTAAGAATTAAGGGAAACGGGTTACGCCATTGCGTTTGTCTCGGAATTCGGCTTAAGATAGAGTCTGAGTTTGCGTAAATCGGATTTCGTATGAAGGAGTTATGACCTTCAGAAGATTCAAGAATTTAAATAAACAGTTCAGAATATAGTTCAGAAATTCAAAATCTGAAGCAGAAGCGAGCTGGGCGGGAAATTTCCTGCCCAAGGCCAGGTCGACCAGGGTGTCGACCTCCCCCCATACAAATCGACCTAGGGGTCAACCTGGGGGTCGACCTCCCCCTCGGGTTAGATCAAAAATCTGACGTGTTTTCTCCTGTGACGAATTTCTGTGTCATTAGGGCGTGGCACGTTCTGGTTGGTTCTCTTAGGTTTGAATAGCTTTGATTTGCTCTAGGGTAATCTGACGGCTCCTATTAAATCAAACTTCTATATAAGCAACCTAAATCTAAACCCTAAAGCCACACAAAAATATTCCTAAGACCGTCATGCTGTCAACACTCAACCTAGAGTAGCCGCCATTCTCATTCAACTAGAAAGCAAGTAGGAATTACAAATCAAATTTAATTCAACTAAGAGAATTCAATGTCTACAAAAAAGGAGAGTTATTCAAATTCAGAATACAGAACCCAAAACTCAAGGCTAGCCTTTTTTTGTTAGTCCGGTTATCATTTAGACGTAAACGATGTTAGAATTGTGACTAAATAACTGGATATAGAACATCTCCTAATGTAAATCTATGCCTATCCTTTTTGTTAAAACTGAATTGATTGAGACTATGATTTTTTCTATGCTAAGTTGTGAATCTTGTTGTCTGTAATTTGATGATTAAAGTTATATGTTTTGGACCCATATGTTGTATAATTTGCCAATGACATATATGTTGTGTAGTTTAGCGATGACATATTATACTTTGGCAATGACATATCACGTTTAATAAATTGGAGATGACATATTATGTTGTATACTTGGTGATGACATAAATTGGAGATGACATATTATAATTTTGCGATGGCTTATCATATTGTGTAGTTTGGCCATGACGAGCCATATTGTATAATTTGGCGATAGATATCACATTGTGTAAATTTCGGCAATGATATTTCATGTCGCATGATTTGATAATAACACCTATATGTTATATGACAATTTGGTAATTTTGTTATGGTTATGCAAGTCCAACCATGTTCACATATATAACCAAAACTACATGCTAATATGATTAGGTTCATATTAGATTAGATCCAACTAATTTGCGAAGTTCACAATTACATGCCTAATGTTAAGTTTATGTAATTCTATGTAAAACCCCTATTTCATGATCCATGTTAAGTAGATCTAAATTTGCAAGTTCATAATTGAATGTATATTGTTCTATGCCAAGTTCATATGATACATGTGTAGTTAGATCCATATTTTTATGATGTTCGAATTATTACATGTTCCTCTTTTTCCCCTTTTGTGTATAAGTTAGGCTATGTATCGAGCCTAACATTTTATGTGATTTATGCGAATGTTTAACGGGGGTAACGTTGGGGGAAAAATATGAAATTATATTTAATTGGCATATTTGGCTCATGAACATGAAAATGTTTTATGGCATAAAGTGGTATAAATTCTTATACCTAAAATTATGACCTTGATTTAAAAAGCAAAGTGGGAACTTGACTTGAATGACAATAATTTACATATAAATATAAAGAAGTAAGTATGTAAATTTAGAAAAGACGAATATGCCTAATCCGAGGTTAGATTGAGTTACGGTGTAAGACTGCCCGGAACCGCCCGGCACATCCAGCAACCGTAACAATATATATCTAATGTGGGAGGTTAATGCATCAAGCCCAAAGAAACCCGAGGTTAGACTGAGTTGCGGTGTAAAACTGCCCGGACCCGACCAGCACATCCAGTAACCACAACAATACCTGTCTAATGTGAGCGGTTGGTGCTTTAATAAATGAATTAAAGCTAAGTCAGGAATGGTAGGGTTAAGTTAATTAAGGCAACACTTAACTAATGCAACATGTTAACTAAACTGATGGGTGGGGTTAGGTTAACTTGGGCACTTAACAAATTTAGCACGTTGACTAGGAAACCCTGGTAACGGGGACCTATTTCAGTAGTAACACACGTAGATGTATCATGGTACCCTGAACTTGGCAGGGGGCACGATTACTGGGCTGATTATAAGCGGTCAAAACAAAGGCGGTTGGTGCGTCAGTGTAGGTTTCGACGAAGTACGGGCGTGCACGTACTCCGGAGTGGAAAAAGCAGGCACTGGGCATCAGTTGTTATACACTATGCATCTTGAATCGTGTCGAGTTGCCACCATAGGATTTGATACACCTCATGATGGGACCATCACAGGTATCTACAACCGAGTGGGGCCGTATGACACAAGTAGTAAACGCGTGCGAGTAGGAGCCGATCTTTGAAAAAGGGATCACTGGGTTTTGAACTCACGATAATGGTTAAAATATCTAGTAGGTGCAAATAATATGGACATGAGTGCGATAGTATGAATAGTTTATCTTGCCCTGTTTAGCTTACCTTATCCTATGTTACCTTATTTCCTTATTATTGTCCTGTGTCCAGCTTATTCAAGTCATGGTTCTCTTATCAGTTTACATGCTGAATAAACACTGGACTTACCAGACTTATGTCTGACCCATTTTCTTTCTCTCTCTTTTATTCCGTTTCTCCCCGATGCCCATGGAGGGAATAGCTCAGCCTAATTTGGACCATTCATCTTTCCAAGCTTGAAGACTCTGTGATGTATAGCTTGGAACTTCTTATCATTGGCTATGGCTTTGGACACACTACTACTTGAGGATTTATGCAGTTTTATTGTGTTTTATGCTTCTTTATGTAATAATTAAGACAGAGATTTTGATGTAGTGATGTGGAAGTTGGTTTGAAACAGTTTGCTGTAATGTTTTGTTATGAACCACGTTTGAAATAAAGTTTGTTTTTCTGCTGCTTATATACATATCTGTCTTGTAAATTATCTGTGTCTTTTACCTATAATGCTCCACCAAAGTTAAGGCATTCCCTTTGTGAGTGACCTTAACGGAGGTGGGGTGTTTCAGTAGCACTTGAATTCAGAGAGATTTTGATTTAGAATTGAAAGAGAAGAAGAATGATATGATTTCTATTGAAATTGGCAGAGTATAAGTTCAAAAAGTTAAGATTTTAAGAATAATAATGGTGGAATGTTTAGAGAGGAAGAGGGAGATGAAAAGTAATTAAAAAACGAATTCTAGAAGGTATTTATAGTTTTCCAACAGCCACAACCTTTCAGAAAAGGTTTGAATTACAAGAACACTTCTTTTCAAAAATTAAAAAACAACATAACAGCTAGCATGTTGACATACACAAATGATGATGTCAACATATACTTGTGTAAAATTAAAAATGAATTTTAAAACAAAGTAAATAATGTTTAAATAAATTATGGTAAATCCAGAGTTAAAACAAATTATATTCTTTTATATTAGAATAGAATATTTCA
Source organism: Allium sativum (assembly GCA_030737875.1). NCBI lineage: Eukaryota > Viridiplantae > Streptophyta > Magnoliopsida > Asparagales > Amaryllidaceae > Allium > Allium sativum. The sequence continues at coordinate 576,674,889 of CM060915.1, read as the reverse complement.
AGTAGAAATATATTTTAAAAACATATATTAAAATGATTAAGAAATGATTAAAAATTAAATATAAAATGATATAAAAGAATAAATATAAAACTATAAATATATTAGAACATAATATAAATAAGGAAATTGAAAACATAAGTAACTATAAAATTTGTAATAAATTTGTAAGTAAAACTTATTTGAATTAGAAGTTAAAATCTATTAAATATAATTTTGAATACAAGAGTTAAAATAAATTGCAAGAGTTAAATATTTCTTAAAATAAAGAAGTATATTTTTATAAACAAGGAAGTAATTTTGAAATTATTTGAAATTTAGATTTAAAAACAAGTAAATAATTTTGAAATTAAAAAGCAGTGCTAACCAGAGTTTAAACAATATATCTAGACAAATTTACTCTATAATTCTTTAACTCTTGATTTCTTGATACTCACGAGTTTTGAAACTCGAGCTCTTCTATTTTGAAAACTTAATTCTCTGAACTGTACAATCTTCAATAATAAACACCTACATAGATTTCCTGTATACACAACACACACACACACACACACACACATATATATATATATATATATATTAGAAAATAGTGTTAGTGTATATTTTGTAATAATAAGAATTGAAACAAGGTTGTTGTCATCAAAACCATCATCATCTACATCTCAGTTCTTAACATATGTTCCAGATCTGGCAACGCTGAAAGAAATAAAGGGACTGTGCCTAAGATTTGGCAACTATTTATAAACAAATTTTGAATCTTTTTCAGGCTTGGTATTTGAGAAGGTGAAGCACCAACTAGATCAGGCATTACTTCTGCAGTCAAGGTTGTTGGATTTAGATTAACCTTAGAGAGGGGTGAATAGGGTTTATTGGATTTTTACGAGATATCACAGCATAAATCGTAGTAGAGAGAATAAATGTAGAAAATAAATAATATAGATTTTACCCGGCTTCGGCAAACCATGCCTACTGCTACATCCCCAAGAATTCTACGAGGTATTAAAATAGATCCTGCTTACAAAACCCTGTAAACTTGCAAACCCTGCTGCTGTTCTACTCCTATGCTCAAAACCCTCCATTGATCTTTATACCCAAGATCAGATTTTCCCCGAATTATGAACCCATAACTCATAAACCCTAGTTATAAACCCTATAACTAGTAAATCCTAGTTTTACAGAAAACTAGAAAAACAAATTGATTAGTTACAAAAAGTTTAAAAAATGAAACAATTAAAATAAAAACCAAAACCCTATTTGTAAATAAAAAAGAGTCGTTCTCTTTCATTTCTTTCAACACATTACAATCAGCTTCTCTTTTACTCGGTGGCCGGTGAAAATTAGGTTTTTGCCCTCTTTAATCAAGTCGCGACCATGATGAACAATAGATCTTTGTATCTTCTTGCTTACTGCTCCTTCCCCTTGTTTTGATACGCGAATTCTTCTCTATCGAAGAGTCGATCGAAAACCCCGCGAGTTCACTGATTTTTTATCTATTATACTTGAATTTGATTGCTTGGTTTTCAATGATGCCAGTGATGATATAGGTTTCTTATATAGGGTACAGAAACCCTTTAAATTCCTTTGATTTCACAAAATGACTTTGCCTGATTTGTTGCGTGTTTCCCCCTTTATTGCCTTGATTTATTCGGCATCAACTGTTGCGTGATTATGCTTAAGAAAATGTCGTGCCTATGTGGTTGAATTCTGGAATAATTTTCTACCCAATATTGTGACTGCGATTTTTTCTTTTATCATGAAGATAAGTCCTTGCATGTTTAAAAATATTTACAAAGATTTGTTTGAATAAATGACCGTGAGTGCCCTAGACAGTTTTGGAAGCAATTGAAATGATTTTAATGATATTTTCCAAAAAAAGAAATTTCCTTGTAATTAACAAGTCGTTTTCTGGAAAAATTAATCTTGCCAAAATATATCACCGAACTGATTTATTTCCTTGCCAAAAAATGTTTGCTTGATATTCAGTCATTGGCTCGACATATTTTATGAATCTGGGAATATTGGTTTGGTTCCTTTGTATTTGCCAGAATTGTGAAATTAAACTTCCCTATTTTATGAACTTGCATGAATTATGTCATTGGAATCCTTAACAAACTGTGCTTTAAACTTTGAGCTTAGTATCTATTTTCCAATCTTGTGTAATATTCCATTTTGTTGCCTTTTTCATGTGATCTACACATTCAAATATTTGCTACTTGTATATGTGTTCTTGTTCACACTCGATCTCCTTGTTTGATGTTCCTCTACCATGCTTGCTTTTTAACCATCCAAATATATATTTGAACCCAATTGCTTGCTGCCCCCATGTACACCCATCCTTGCACAAATGTATGTGCACACTGTTTTGATGTTGCACTATATTCTTGTGGTCCACTGACCCATGTATATGCTCAAACATATATGTTTGGAAATTGTATAAGAACTGCAGTGTAATTGAACATATGTATGTGCATATATATATAAAAATATGTACACCTAGATGCGTGTTTGTGTGTATATATATATCTATATAATTCATCCACTATTTTGATGTAATATAACTACAACATGTCCAAAATGATACGTAACGACCCAGATTTTTGGTCAATTTATTTTGAACATTTAATATTATTTTAAATGTTGAATTGAAAATATAAATGGATTTTTATATGGAAATTATCGATTTAATAATCGAAAAGCGATTTAATTTCGAATATATCGAATTATAGTAATATGAAAATGAATAATAATTGAATTCGAAGATAAAAATGAATCTAAACGATTCAGATGATCAATATAAATTGTATTTGAATATAAACGATAATAATAATTTATTACCAAGGAACCGATTGTTTCTGAATTTAAATTATATTATATTGATTTAATATGGTTATTTTATATATATGTTCGAATTAGGTTTTAGAAATAATGTTTAGAATTGCGTTATAACATTGAAACGTCGGTCGTTACATTAAAATATAGGTTCGTGATTTCATGTTATGAACCTTGAGATATTTGATTTTAAAATTAGTGGATAAGCTCGAAATCAAATCGGAATCTATTTAAAAAGAATAAAAATATCTTTATATCAAATCAAATTAAATTTAAATCAAATCGATTTAGAAATGAAATGAAATCAAATTAAATTTGCAGTGTACTTCACCGACATACATTAAAAACTTGTGTATGTTTTGTACTTCACTGACATTCATTAAAAACTTGTGTATGTTTTTTTCCCCTGCCTTCTCTATATAAACGCGACTACCCTCTTCTCTTTTCTCATTTCGTTCCTCAAATAAAAATCGAAGCCTCCTTTCCCTTTTAAAATCTTCAAACAATTTTCAATGAAAGAAAAAAAAACAATCGAGCTCAGGCAATTTTAAATAGCCATTTGAAATAAACCAGTAACATATCAAAGACGTGTTTTTTTATTATTCCTCAAATCGAAATTGAAAGTTTCGGGTATACAAAAAAATGTCCACAAATTCAAATCGCTCAGCGAAAAAAAGGAAATCGATTCAAACCAAATCGCGGTTCCTATCAAGATGTGAGGCTCGAGATCAAAATGAGGGTGCGATTTTTTTCTTGGGAGTTCGACAGTAGCTATCACACTTAAGCATTTCGATTTTGGGAATGGGAGCATCGATTGGTTGAGGCCAGGAGTATAGGCTCAAGTTACAAGATGAGGAGAGGCTGCGAGCTTTGTGTTTGGGTGAGTTCTAAAGTATATAAATGTCACGCCTTTTTACTGTGTTCACGCAAGGTGCTGTTGCACGCTAGTGGAAAGTGGGGTTGCAAGTGGACTAGGAGGATATTAGGGCAATGGTCTTGTGGCTTTTAGTCGATGGTCGGAGGAGAAAAGAGGATCGATGTTTTGGGTTGTCACTGGGTTCTTGCTTGCATCGGTCTGGAGAAGGTGCTGTTGGTAAACCGAGAGAATGTAAAAGGGCGTAGTTGGAAGCAAGATGCTTGTTGGATTTGGGTGGAGGAGGGATAAAGTTGCAGAGTAAGTTTGCGAAGGTAATCTGATTTGGTGGGATGAGTAGCGACTGGAATTAGATGTGGTGACTGGAATTAGAAGGAGATGCATTAGGGGCTTCGAGTGTGGTGACTGGAAAATGGTTATGGTGTGGTTTCATTGAAGAAGAAGGTAAATTAAATTATTCGTTTAATTTTTAATTAACAACTAAGGATTTTTTAAAATTATATCAAACTCATATAAACGTTTATCCTTCGTATACCTTTCCAGAATCAAACGAAACTGATTATGTTGGATTTGAACTGATAAAAGCTTCGCATATGTACTATTTGGAGAGATATGGAGCTACTCGGAATTTTCCATTAAATTAAACACTTGTTTAATTTAATCAGAAATGAATCGTTATTCGGCATTTAAAAATCAAGGTGAGTAAACTCACTCTCTGAATTTATTTATAATTTATTATAAACAAATATTTATTTAAATAATTTCTATATTTTGTTTGTTGGTTGTTTGGATGCATTGAAATATTATTGTGGCTATTTTGTATATATTAGTTATATAGGCTTGGTGGTTGTGGCTATTATATATATTAGATATTTCCCAAAGTATCAATAGCGGATGCCCGTAGTACCATTAGCGGATCATTTCACTATGCGCCCACAATATATATAGTGGATGACCTTCTATACCGCGATATCCTGCCTTGAAGCAGGATGAGTATTATTTATATTGGATAATGTCGGTGGATGCAGGAAAAACAGGTTGGAGGGATCCAACTGGATTCCTAAAATTTTAGTATTGTTTATTTTCATATATATTATCATATATGATATGTTGGAAGACCTGCGATTGATAATTGGGTGTTTTGGATGTTTGAATATCACTGGCCCTAAATATCAATATATAAAAATATCGTGAAATGGAATTTTTAGATTTAAAAGGAAAAATCTATTTTTCCAAAATAAATTTCGAATTTAGAATGGACTAGGAAATAATAACTTGTTTTGAATAATAAGAACAAGTAGTAAATTTATAGCAATGCTATAAATGAAAGGAAACAATTATCATTAGAAAATTGGGGAATTTAAATTCAAATATGAATTTAGATAGGGGAATTTGGAATCATTTCGGGAAAGAAATGATGAAATTTATTTCGATGTTTGGAATGTAAATTAAATTTGACAAATCCATATGGATTTATGATTTGAATTCGACTATATCGAATTTATAAAACAAATTATTTTCAATAAGGATATTGGAATTGTATTAATTAGAAATTAAGATTTAAAATCAAATGTGAACATAAATTTTGTGTTATATATATAAGTTATAATAAATAAAATATTCCAATATAGGAATTGGGTTCTAAATAGATTTCGAAATGGAGCTTGTTTTAATGTATAAAGCAAAGAAGTAAATTTACAAACGAGGTTTATAAATGTAGTGAAGAAATTATCATAGGATAATTTGGAAGTTTGAATTCAAACATGAAGTTTAAAAGGGAATTAGAAATCGTTTTGAAAGGGGAACGATGGATGTTATTCTAGAATTCGGAATATAAACCAAGTTTATATAAAGCCTGGGAATTTATAATTGAAATTTAATATTGAAGATTGAGTGATAAATAAATGTATAACTGAGTAATGAAATAATTGACGATTTAGGATAATTGGAAAATTTAAGTTAGATTTAGAAAACCAGTTTAATTTATATTTAAATATTAAAGAATAGAGTTAGAATTTATAAATAAACGAAGTTTAACATTTATAATTAATATAATTAAAAAGTGCTTCCCACGATGCTGTAGTTCGTAATTTGACGATTTGAACTTCAATTGAGAATATATAACTCAATTTAAGTCCGAATTCTTTGAAACAAGGATCGTTGGGACCTATTGAATAATAATTTTCTAATGAAAGAGAAAATTTTGGATTTTGTCTTATAGATTTTGAGTTATGTCAAAATCAAATCTCCAGAAAAGCAACGCCATGATCGTTTGTAAACCATAATGGTTCATTAAATATTATGAAAGAACTTTGAGTGAATAAAACTCAGATTTCCATTAGAAAATTCCAGACTTGAGTTATAAAATAAATATGAACTCAAGTGAAGTAAATGGAATGATCTTTTTAAACAAAAACCATATTTTTGATTATTGAATAAATTAACTAAGTAGAAGAATAATTAGTTAATCAAATTTTGGATTGAGTTTGACGTTGGATAAGTGATTGAGATTTGTGGATTTATATTAGAAATCGAATATAAAACATGAATTAAAAATGGAATTTGATTAGTTTTAAGCAAATTAAAAATATATATGAACGTGATATGTTCAAATAAAAATGAAATAGACAAAAGTGCTAATTAGAGAATAAATTAACGAATTGAGTTCAAAACGGTTGGATTGAATTTGAATAAAATGGGAATGTTGGAACAAATGTTTGAACAGGTTTGGAATGAAGCTAATGCAAGAAAATAAATTGAATGCTTGACAAAAAGGTATGTATTTAAATTAAATATGGGATTTTATCAGCCTATTTAGCAAGTCGCTTGGCCTTTTGATTTTCTTTTTAAATGGAAAGGGTCCAGAGAGGCAATTTTTAGTTGTACCGAGTGACCCATACAAAGGAGACGCTGGCGAAATTTTCCAGAAATTTAAGAAGATAGAATTTAAAAAAAAAATCGATAACTTAAAATCTACTTATCGATTATATATGAAACTAGAAACCAAATGGGTTAATATAAAATTTGAAAGCATTGTAATAAAGGTTTTCATCTATAGTAAACGATGTTCAGAAAGGATATAAATATAAGATTTTTAAATATAGTTAGTTAAATACAATATTTGGGTTGTCATAATGATGTTTTACACAACATCTGTTTTAACCCAAATAAGTGTAAGCTTGGAAATATAATAACAAATATTTCTTAAGTATAGAAATAAATGAGTTCGAGAAAGAGATAAGTAATTGGAATGTTTTCCAATTTTAAGTAGAAGATATTTTCTAAGTATAGGAAATAAAAGAAAGTTATATATGAAAAAATGTTTTCCAAATAGCGTAGGAGGCCAAGATGATTGTTGCAAATATTGGGTTAACAAATATTAATAAGGAAATGGAGAAATGTTTTAATTAATGAAATATTAATTAAGGGGCCTAGTGATTATTTGATGCTTTGGATGAATGTTTGTCTTTCTCCGATAGTTAAATAAACGATTATCGAAGTATTGACCAATATCGTTGTCAATATGGAGAGACCGGTTGATTATTATCCGAGAACCACTCCATATCAGCAGTAGCATTGTGATTCAGATTATATGAAGACAATAGAAGATGGAGTAAAATGCAAGGGTGTTTTATGTTAATTCTAGGCAGAAATTGCCTAAGATGGATTAATGGAAATTGTGCCTCCGGTTTTGTTCAGTCCCAGAACGAACTTGTATGGACAAGAGTCTAACAGAGTATTTCCAATGATCGCATATGTTGGTATGTACAAATATACATATGGTAGCGGAGAATTTATTCTCTTAGCATAATATCCAGAATATATTTGTGCAAATCAATTAATGTTTTACGGATTTGACGATACGACATTCAAAGGGAATAAAGATGTGGCATGTCAAAAGATAAGAGTGGCCTAAAGCCTCGCAACCGAGAAATGGTATAAAATCGGTAGGTCGCATGGCTAAGTAGGTAGCTCCCAATTAGGGTGTATTGTCACCTGATCTAGAGAAATTCCATTTGCTTCTTTATTCTTTTCGATGTTATCCCTTTTGGGAAATGGTTGCTGATCCCAACCGTTAGTGATAATACATTCGGAACACTCAAGCGAAGTGAGTGGTTGATCATGTTTATCCTGGGTTGCAAGATAGTCTTGTTGAACCTGGTGTATTACTCTCTAGAGATACATTGTCGGAAGGTGCCATACCTCGCTAGTTGGAATCCATTCTCCAATAACATCCGCAGTTTTGATTGTATACTATGTATGTGAGCGCGAGATGCAAGCATTCCGCTAGATTGTTATTTACTTGATTTAGACACTATTATAATATCAAAAAAATATTGATTTCAAAGAATGTTTTGGGTTATCGTAAGGTAAAAACCATTCATGTTTATGTGTGGATCGGTCTTACAATTATCCTTTCTTTTAAATAGGATTTTAAAAGTTAAACCAAGTGGTTGGAGTTTACTCACACTAGTCACATGACTGACCCAAAGTTTATTTTGTTTTTGTTTTACCCTAAACTCTTGGTTGCCCAAAATTGTATGGGCAGTCAAGTATTCAGGTGTATACAGATACACTTGGAGGAGCTTGGAGCAGGAGGCTTCAATGTTATATAGTTATTGTTATTTCCACTGTGTTGTAATTGTTGTACTCTGATAACGATATGTATGTATAGTTTAAATTTTGTATTCCAAAAGTTGTTATATATATATATATATCATATTTTATTACGTTGCGATGTGAGATTCTGTGTTGTTATTTCTGTTCATCTTCTATCTTTTCTTCTTTATTTCATATTGATTCGCATTTCTGTGCAATTTCGGTTGGATGCGTGGTGTATTTAGTTAACTCAGATAGTATGGATTTGCGAGTCATTACATGATATTTCCTTTAACGTGGAGCTTTGCTATGTTGAGTGTTCATGTAGTTGTTGAGTTGTACGTTGTCCATTTGAGTTAATCACTGTCGCGCATTTGCTTGAACACTTGAGTGGCCATGTTCATTTGTGTTCATTTGAGTACACTTGACTGACTTTGTGCATTATTGCTCCGTGTGTTCTTTGCTGTTGTGCATTGAAATAATTCTACCCATGTTTGCATTATATCTTGCATATCTGTGCATGTTGTACGTCCCTAGTGTAACATGCGGACTTTCCCGTACCTTTGAGTCGATAATCACAACCCACATTCAACCCAAATTACACAGAAAAGCAGATAGTTAATAGAAAGAAGTTATAGGGTGAGATAAGGAAGAAAGAAATATTAGAATAGAAGAAGAAGAACCAACACAACACAGAATCAGAGTCTCACATCGCAGCGGAACAAAATATAATATAGAAATAAATCTATATTGAGAGCTTTAAATAAAACTTACAGTCGTCAGAGTCATCAACACATCTGGACAGTTATAATAACCTGTCCTCGTATACAGTCACACAACGGAATAAATACTAGTTATCATACTTTTGAAAACCTCTAGCTCGTCTCTGGACTTCACAGCATCCAATAACCTGGACCTGTACAATTCGGTCTAACCCGAGCATTACAAACGCCAAATCAGTCTAGTGAACCAGAGTGAGAAAAACACACTAAATTAAAGGTATCACACAACTTGATTTTAAAGTCAAAATCCTTTCGAAAGAAAAGGATAATCGTAAGACCAAATCCACGCATAAATACGAACGGTTTTTACCTTACGACAACCCAAAATATTTTTGAAATCAATATCTTTTTGATATTATAATAGTGCCTAAATACAAATAAATAACAATCTAGCAGAACACTTGCATTCACGCTCTACATACATAGTATACAATCAAAATCGCGAGCACTTATTGGAAAGTGGATTTCCTAGCAAGGTGTGGGACCACCTTCCCGACAATGTACCTATGGAGATGAATACATTAGGTTTCAACAAGAACATCTTGCAACCCAGGCTAAACATGACCGACCCCTCACTTTACTTGAGAGTACCTAATATATCATTACCAAGGTTGGGGGCTAGCCAACCGAACCGATAGCATACATAAAAAAATAAAAAGGGACAACCGAAGGCATTTGATTTCTCCAGATCAGGTAATGATATACCATTTTGATGGGTGAGACCCACATAGCCTTGCGACCTACCCGATTTTGCGTCGTTTCCTAGTTGATGAGGCTTGAGGTCATGAATATATTTAGAACATCTGGCCACCACTCACTTTGAATGTCACATCGTCAGATTCGCTAGAAAATCACTAATTTATGTCCACAAAATACCCTGGTTGGGAGCGACCCATCTACAGTACGTTTGAATAAATCAACGTACGCGGTTCTTCTCAAAATACTCTGTCAGACATCCATCCATACAAGTCATCCGAGAACTGGATGAACCGAAGGCACCCTTTTACCACATCCTAGGAATCACCCTATAGATCAATAGCGAGTAGTCCTTGCAATCCGTAGATTCCAATCACGATAGAATCACATTTTATCTCTAGGAGCTAACCAGAGACTATGAGTAATCGTTCCGCTTATGAAGATCCACGGTCTTCAATGCTCTATATATAATCAACATCTTCCACGTATTTGCCGGTTCGAAATGGCTTTCGAATATAAATTCAATCCTGGTCTTTCCGTACCAACAATCATATGGGTCAAATTTGATAGTCGGTTATTTGACTATCAAATAAACATTCATGAAAATAAAATTGAGTTAACTGATTCAGTACTTGGCATTACTTGGCATCTTTAAATTAAAATAATTAACGAATAACTAATTAAAATTTAAAATCTTTTCGATATTTCAACATAGCATTTCACTTCTTATTTAACATAAGATTTCTTTTCAAACTATTTTATTTACTTAGAATTTAATCATATATATATGTTCCCACTTTGGATTTACCAAATTTCACATAAGACATTGCTACTTGAAAATAATACCCAACTCTTAGTCTTTCAGAATAAACTTATTCCAAAACTTAACTTCTTATTTCCTTTACTTTTAGAAATACCATTATATATATATATATATATATTCTCAAATCTTCCCATTTCCGTTACTTCGGAAATCTTATTATATATTCTAAAATCTTGCAATTAACGTTGAATTATTGTTTCTCATATTGAAATAATAAATTATTCTTAACCTCTTTCCCATTACAACAAATACCATCCTTAGATAATTCTGGAGTCGTTCAGGTTGGGGTATTTATTTACCTTTCAGACCTTGATCAACAATGTTCTTATCTTAAGATAGGTATGAGTTGAAATCCAAAAACTCATATTCATTTTAATATCCAACAAATCTCATTAAACTATTGTATTTAAAATATGGTTTATAAAACCTTCTTACTTTCGGAATATATCTTTTTAAATGTAACTTAGAATTATTAAGTATGTTAATTAAGTAATTTCTTAATAACATCACTTCTTAACCTTAACTTCTTTCAAAGAATTCAATTTATAACTCGAATTATTATTATCAAATCACATTACTAAATTTTTTACCAAATTTAATTTCAAATCCCTTTTTAATCTTTTCCTTTTTGAAAATCTCATTTCAATTCCATTCATTTCTTATGATTCCATCATTTAATAACGTTAATTTAAAATTAACGCTTTAACTTCACATCTCTTTTTATAGACCTTGTTTACCAAACTCAGGTTAAATATAAACCCCCTTTTTATCCTTATTTCCTTTACTTAATTCAAATATTAAGTAAACATTTATTTCATAACTTCGTTATAAAAACTCGGTTTTAATATAAAAATCCGTTCATTGACTCCTTTCACCATTCAATTTGATTTCATTTCAACTTCGATTACTTTTAAAATGGATTCCAATTAAAAAGTAATCCCTTAAATTGTTATTAATAAAAATAATAATTTACTTCGTCATTAACTACTGTCGCAGCGTTAATTTCTTTATTAACTAAAATAAATAGTAAATTCCTTTTTAAAATCTTATTAAAATTAAAACAAATATTCGTTAAACTATTTTATTAAATTAATTCAAAAAAAATTAATTTAGTAATCAATCCCTGTTAAAACGGTTGACTTAGTCAACTCAAAACATGTTTAATTCGTTAACCAATTCCAATTAGTTCTTCTTTTTCATTAATTAACAATATAATTAATTTAAATAATTCCATTAAATTGTTTCTAATAAACAATTATCCCACTCTTAACCGTTAAGTTGGTTTTCTGCCCTCTGGCTTATAAATCTGATTAACATCAGAATCTATTTTATAAAATTATATAATAATCACTTATAAAATTAAATAATAAATAATAAATATTTATTTTCTTTTAATAAATTTTATTCCAAATAATATATTTCAAAATCTATCTTCAGTTATAAAATTATATTTTATAACTTCAGTCATGTCGATTCACCGGACGTTAAATCAATATTTAGTAACCGATTGATTTATAGGCCATATACTGCCAATCACTCAACCAATATCACCCATTGGTTTGAATAAAACAAACGTTGAATTTCAAGTCAACGGTCAACAATCAAATCAATCCTCCAACCAGAGTGGTTTAAACAGTTAATATAATGATAGTGTGAAAATAAATAATATCTAAAATATTTGAGGAATCCAGTTGGATCCCTCTAACCTGTTCTTCCCCGTATTCACATAGACTATTTCAAATAATATCACTCAATTCAATTTAACTGATAATCAACAGTAAATAACGGTCATTTAACATAAACCAATTTATTTAACACAACAAACAATTCAACAGCTTATTTTGTAAACGTGACCAACAAGGTAAATTACCTCAATTGGTTCCCATCGTTGAAATACGATTTGGTATCTCATTGAAATTAAACGATGGTTTAATTTCATCGGTTAAATCAACAAATGAATATATAATTAACAAACAGTCAACCATTAGCAACCAAAGTGCACAATTATAAAACCCGACTTATATAAAATATAAGTGGGAAGAACTGAGTGAGTTTAACTCACCTTGATTTGATTCCATTTTGAATGGCTTCTTTTAATTAAATTAAACAGTGGTTTAATTTAATTAAAAATTCTGGTTGATTCCAATCACATCCAGTTCTATTCCATGATGCCATGCTCGTCAACGCGATTCCAACAGCCCTTTGTTTGTCTGATTCTGATAATAATTTAAAAAGTTATTCACATTTTAAAGTTATACGATTTTAATTATAATTAACTAATTTAATTAACTTAATTAAACTATAATTAATTATGTTATTATATTTAGAACAGGCGGCCGACCCTTTTTATTTTGGAAAACTAGCCAACTTTGTTTAGAAAAAAAGTCCACTACTTAATTTAGTTTTAATCACCCTAATCAATAATTAATAAACACTAATTATATAGCAAATTTTAGTTAAACTTAAATAGGCAGATTACGTTTTGTATCAGAAAATATGTCCGACTCTTCTTTCTTCATTGTTTTCTCTTCAGTTCCAAGCTACCAGCTTTGTTCCCCTCCTGTTCAAAATTTTATATGTCAAGATAATTAACTCCCTTTAATTAATCGTTAACTATATACTTAATAACGTTAATTATGCTTTGTATAAATTAATTGCATTTAGAGATTAACATAACAAAGCCGAAAATTCTCCCTTCCCATATACAGCTGCTCGTTCGAACTTGACATCGAGTTCGTCATCTCCTTCAACATAAACCTACTTGGCCGGCCTTCGCACCAGGACCGCTCCTTCCTCCCTTGACCTAGCGGTGGTCCACCACCACTGAGACACTCGCCTCCACGCACTCTGCTTGCGCCAGAAACTGTTCACCCAGCGCCTCCAATCATCGGCAAAATACCAAAGACTGCCGAGGTTTCCAATCCACGATCCGGCCACCTCAATAAATTATATTAGATCGCCACTGTTCAGTTGAAGCATCTCGCTAAGACAAACGTTTTTGCAGTATGAAGTTTCGATTATTAAGAAGTGGATTGAGAGATATGGTGGGAAAAAGTTTCGAACGATGTTGTTCGTTCATTTGATTAGTGGCGGCTTGAAATTCTTTGGCCACACGTATGAAAAAGTAATGGCAGCTAGGGTTTTTGACCATTTTATAGGGAATGAATTGATTAAAATATTATTTAAGGAACTTCACCGCGAGGTATCATGCAATAACACTGACATATGACTCTCAATCGAGATGAAACTCCTAATCCTAGCATTAAAAAATATTCCGAACACGATGGAACAGGTTTCGTCAAATTCCGAGGTCATTTGTAAAAAGTCCATTATAAATCACAAGCTAAAAAGCACGCGTTTAAATTTTCCATTGTCACAAAATAAATCCAGTCAACTCTAAACTTTGAAATTTTACTTAACCTTTTCCTTGCGGATCTAATGAAATTTATTTCATTAAAATCGGAGTTCATTTGGCCAGTCGTTTATTCCTTTAAACTTACCCCTGTCTAAAATAGCCAAAATAATATAAATGATTAAGGCGTTTATTGTTTCCATAATCAAACGGTAAGTCCGATTGATACAAAAATCGAAATCTGATAATAATTAATTAATACTTATCCAATGACACAAGTTTCATCGCAATCGGAGACTGTTCACCAGTACACTATTTTTATATGTCAAACACCACTATTTTGGACACCAAACTACCCAATGTCCAAAAATAACAAACTACCTGCCTGTCTTGATTTTAAACATCGATACGAACTCAACGGAATTGGTTTTTTGGTTTAATTCGGTTGTCTCCTCAAGCTACACTCAAATACACCTCTGTTAAATTAAATTAACTTAATTACGCTTTATAGAAAATGACTGCGCGTTTATGGCCGCTGTTGTCACATACGACATCGGTTTGTCACGAAATTTAATACTGTACAATAATTTAATGTTACAGATCTAATGAAACCAATTTCATCGAAAACGGAGACCGTTTGCAGAAATCGCTATTTTAAGGCTTATAATAATATCAATAAAATATTACTAAATTCCAGAATAATCCAATTAAATAATAAGAAATTATCGTTAACGTATTTATCCACATAGAATATCTATAGCTTCAAGTATAATATACAAATCAATATTATCATTTTCGAGTTAAATGGTATTTGAATTGTATTAAAAATCCTTAAAAATTTTAAATAAACGTTTTCGTTTTTATCACGATTTCCATAGCAACTATTTTAAAATTTGATTTGGACATGACTAACAATCTATAACATGAAATCTCGATTTCCCCTTTATTAGAAAATTATAACCAACAAGATTCAAACATTTCTGGTTTCACAAAAATCCGACTTTTAACGGATTCTGTATATTCAATTGCAGTTCAAAACTCACTGTTACGAATTGCCGCGCCATTTCGACTCGTTTTATATTATATATAAATTTAACGTTCGAACTTCAATTAATAAACGGATTCTATATTATAAATCCATTAAAAATTCAAATTAAATATTTAAAATAATAAAATAAATTAAATATTTAACCATAAAAAATACGGGACATTACAATCTCCCCCCCTTAAATGAATTTCATCCCCAAAATTACTAAGGTAGGAAAAATGTCATAAACCCATTATAATTCAAAATCCAATTTATCATAAATCAAAAACCAATTCAATATTGTACATAAAGATTTTCAAAAATATTGAAAATTTTCTAACACTTTAAATTCTAGGAAAAATTCGGTAGAGTGTCCCCTGTACGGAATGACTTTTACAATATGGCAGGAACAAATAATATATATACATAGACTTAGAAGGTTGGAAAACAATAACAAAAAATTTATATTTTTGCATAGGCGTACCTTTTACGAGCTCTATTGAGCATACTTGCTCAATTTACGTGCGACAACCAAAATTAACCCCCATAGCTATCTGGCTCATGTACTTAACTCAATTCAACATATAAGTAACATATATATGACATTGTTAAATTATACTTCATTTATCAACAAGTAACTACACTTATTTACAAAAATCAATCAACTCATTTTCAAATACAGGGTTGAATCATTAATTTCAATTCATATGCATTTTCATTCCAATTTAATTATACTGGAATTTATCCTTTAGTTTATAATTCATTCAGCTCTGTTAAATTGTTGACTATTTCTATTCAAACAATCTACCATCCAACAACAAACAATTCAAAATCAACAACCAGTACATAACCAAATCAACTAAATCAATTGAATTTACATTACATATTGATATTTATTTTGGTTTAACATATTTGAACATCAATCGGTTAATATCCGATTGATTTCCACTTAATTATTATTTATTCAATTCTGAATTCCAAATTTATTTAATTTAATTTCAATACTATTCTTAACTAAATTTTTACTTAACCAAGTTAAGTTCCAATTCAAATTTTTACTCAAATTTGAATTCCATTCAAATCAATCAAACACATAATATTTCGATAATTTGATAAAACTGTTTCTTTTCTATACAAAAATATGTTTTGGGTAAAATTATTTCATTTACCCTCGTTATAAAACAATATTGTATCCATTACCAGTTCAATGCTTCTCAACACCCGAACCGATCAACCAACATAATACAAAACATTTGTATATAAAATCTACAAATACGCTCTCATATACACACACACACACACTCAACTCAATCTAGGGTATCACTAATCCCATCTCTATCAAGTTATACCACAGAGCCAAGGTTATTACTAAACCAATAGTTCTGATACCATTGTAATATACTGACTTTCCCGTACCCTTTGAGTCGACAATCACAACCCACATTCAACCCAGATTACACAGAAAAACAGATACTTAATAGAAAGAAGTTAGAGGTTGAGATAAGAAAGAAAGAAATACTTGAAGCGACCTGAACTTCCCCGTGAAGGAAAGAACGGATTGTAATGAGAACACAACAAATCAGAACATAAACAGAAGAACATTTCATTGCTTATTACAACAACTTCATCAGAATACAAGAATATATAGAGTATGAATAAATATTACAACTTTACAAAATATCAGTGATTTACAAATTATAATGCAGCGGAAAAATAATACAAAACACAACTGAAAAGAATATACGGATACAAAGCTTTCCTTATATCATTCTAGCTGTAAACCAGGATCCTGTGAATATAAATCTGCAAAACCAAAACTACTAGCTTCCCGTGTGGAAAATAAGGCACCCAGAGTTTAGGTTAAAACAATAAACTCCAAGTCAGTCATGTGACTGGTGAGAGAACTTAAACAGTTATTTAAAACTTTAATTTGAATCAGATATATCAAGGGACCACGCCGTATAACACGGAACGGGTTTCCTCCCAAGAATACCAGTGCATATAACAAAACGACGCAATGCTTTTTGGAAAAATGAAGCTATTATAAGACCCAGTTCCTATCACACAATGCAACGCAAGCCGGGGGATAGGGTTTTCCTTTATAATAGCCAAACATGCTTGGTACGTTAAAACAAATCATTTGATACTATTATAAGTGCATAGTGTATAAAACAACTTCAAATATAAATGTATCAATCCTAGACGGCATGGGTACCATATAGCATATCGCCAATACTAGGCTCCACAATCAAAACTGTAGTTGTCACGTATTGGAAGTTGGATTTCCATCTATGAACCAAGGTAAGGGATCGTCCTTACTGCTTCGAGACGCTCTAGCCCGTGTCTTAGGATCAGAACGCATCGACCCACGGATCTTCAGGGCCGGTCCACATGGAGTGGATTAAAATGCCTGAACAATGCGTTTCCCCGCCCTATGGGGTGTTAATGAGACAAATGACTCCATCGGTTCCGGATCGATTGATATAACCGAGGCTCTTCGCTATCCATCATCCACATAAGTAAAATGCCAGGGCGTGTAAAACGCTGAAACCACTCCTAGCTAGAAGGAAACGCATGCCCTTCCTACATTCCTCTCCCGTTTTTGGTTCACACTGGGATGTGAGGCTCGCGAATTAACGCTACACAATGCTACGCTATATTAAAGCCATGCTTTGATCATCAACCACAAGATTCTGCCTTTCAACAGAAGCCTTGATCATTTGCATCTCAACATGCCACACAGGCAATTCACGCAATGCAACTGATGTCAATCAATCACACAGAATGAAATCCGATGTCATACACACATCCATTTACAAGTTCATTCTGGGTCTGAACGAAACTGGAGGCACCTTATTCCTTCCCCATATGTCCAATACAAGGGAGAGGTCCTCGCATATCCGTCGATCTCCAAGTACGTCTGGACGATCACCACTTATTACCTCGTCTTGGGTGTACAGCCCAATCAAGACATCAGTAATCATCCAAACGATGTGAAGACCTCTGGTCTTCAACCACTGTCTTCATCCTCGACATACCATCGAATAAGTTATTTAGAATTGGATAAACCCGGTCTTTCCGAATAACTCGCGTATATATAATCAAGTGCTATAAAAACAGAACATACGCCTCATTCCAATCCAAAATATTCCTTTATTCAAATATTCTTATACTTTGGGAAAGGTTCCCATTAATTTTATCAAAGATAAATTCTTTAAATTTATTCTTTAATCTTCCTTTGGATATCATTTCAATCTAATTAAAAATTCATTAAAACTCCACTTGGTTTTAATCTTCCCAAAAATCAATATTAACGATTGTTTAACTTGGGAAATCATATCCTGTCTTTAACTGGGTTAAAGAACCAATGTCATTTAAAACATGATTCACGATAAACCCAAAGTCACATTCCATTCCATCAGCCTTTAACCGTAAATTAGCAAGTGAACAATTCCCTAAGTATTAACCCCGAAGGCCGAAACCAACATTAGATCAATACCCAGGAAACCATATAACTTAACTAATCCCCAGTTAGTTTTAGATTTTCTTAACTCCGTTGTGTCTAAGAACAATATTATTAAAGATACCATTCATGAAAAACCCAAATCACATTCCATTAATTATGGAATCTTTACGGAAGAACAAATTAATATATAATCGATATCAATTTCCGTATCCGACCAATAATATAAATGGGATATCAGCTACGCCTTTTAAATTCCACATGTATTAACAGTCTTCCTCCATAGCATTTCATTTCAATTATTATCAAATCGAATTCCGTTCAATTCCAATTTAATATATATTAAATTGGAAAACTTTACTTTGGAAAATTCCTGTTAAATCTTAATAAAAAGATTTATACATTCCAAATCACAATTCACCTTAAATCGGGTTAAAGAACGAATGTCGTTAAAAACATAGTTCACAATAAACCTAATTCACCTTCCGTCAATCTCTAACCATAAATTAGTAAGAGAACAATTCCCTAAGTATTAACCCTGAAGGCTGAAACGAACATCAGATCAATACCCAGAAAACCATTCAACTTAACTAATCTTCAATCAGTTTCTAATTTTCTTAACTCAACTGGGTTTAAGATCAGTGTTAGTGAAGACACCGTTCACGACAAACCCAAAATCCCATCTGATATTAAATACAAGGCTCTGAATAGAAAATATATCAGCTTATATTCAATATCAAATACTACAACCAACAAATATCGTATTGGAAATAATGATATATTTATATCTTTCAAATTTCCATAACAATATCTGTATAATCAGAAAATCCAACATCGAAATATTCCGAAGACAATTTCGATCCAAATCCATTTCCAATGTATATATTGGATATTCTGGTTATTTTTAAAACCATTTCAATTCCAATTAATTTATTTTAAAAATAATTGGATTATAATTCTAGTTTAAAATTAGTTCATTTCGATAAAAATCTATTTTTTTATTTTAAAATATAGAATTTTTAATCCCAATTCTTTCCAAATCATTTCTTATGATTTTACACTAATTATTGATATTTTTAATAATTTTATCAAGGCCCATACAGTCGATTTCCATAAACAGCCATCGAACTGCACCTATAGCGACCATTTCCAAATTTGATTTGGACATAATTCCAAATCCAACCGTTAGATTTCAAATCTCTAATATTCTTTAGAAATCTCTTTTCGAAACGAACCCAACGGTTCCGGTTTTAGGAGAATTCGACGGTCGGATCTCCCGTAATGTCCATTCGAAGTCAATGGTCGAAATTCGTGAACTGCCGCAGCCCGGCGCGTTCTATTCAGGCCATTATATATAAAATATATATATTTCGTCGATTTCCTTTCAAAACATATTTTATAAATCGTTTTATATTCGTTTTCAAAATGATTTCAACTTTATATTCAATTTCTAATCAAAATTGAATATTCCATATCATCGATATATAAATGATAATATTTTCAAAACATTAGATTTTGAAATCAATTCCTTTTCGATATTCATTATAAAAATGAATAAAATCGATATAAATATCATTTACATCAAAATGGAGTTAATCTAATCTACACGGCTTTATATATTTAAATATATTCGTGTCCATCCCAAATCGGACATCAAAATCAAATTTTGATCTTTTACTAAATATTATTTTCAAAAGTATTCGTTATTTTAAAATAATCGTTATTTTAAAATATTCATTCCTTTCTGAACTGGAATCAGACATAGTCAATTACCATATAATTTGATTTATATGGATTTCATACAACACATGTATACAACAACAATAAAACACAGTCAGCCATCATCCAAAGTGCATTCTACACTGCATAAGCATCATATATAAATATTTAACGCTTACAACAGCCTGTCAATCAATCGATCGACATACAAATAATTATTGGGACTAGTGTACATCATGTATCATCCCAATACTCGTGCGGGGTTTCAATCAACGTATACAGATTTATCTGTGCAGTTGGGCGACGTGTAAAATTTATCGTCCTAATCAATATCAGTCAAATGAGTGTACGTAAACAAATCGTCCGATTTGTTTATAAATATTTATTTATTTCATATACACGTTAAAAAAAACTATATTTTTAACTATAAAATATTTATTCCATTTCACATCACACAATCAGTTTTCACAACACAATCAAACAAACAAACAAGTCGTCCATGATCTGTGGATGACGGGTGTCAGGTGCTGCTAAGCACCGTCTACATCCTAGTATATAAATAAAAGTGAGGAGTTCTCAGCTTTGGGTTCCACTCTGCCGTTCTTTAGCGGACGATGGTTTGGATTTACCTGACTTTCCAATGCATTCTTTCCACGCTGTTCATAAATAAAAATCACATTTTTATTTCATTGCTACATGGATAAAAAAAATCATATTTTTATCACTTCACTATATTTATAAAAATCAAATTTTTATAGCGCTAAAAATTGAATTTTTATATAACTAAAAATCAAATCTTTTCGCTACAACATATAAAAAAATCGAATCTTTATATTATGAAAAATCATATTTTTCTCGTCACTTCATATAAATAAAAATCATATTTTTATATTACTTCTATATATATATAACCATAATTTTATATAAATAAAATTTATATCTTTTTATAATCAAAAGTCAAATCTTTTATAATTAAAAATCCAATCTTTCTATGATTAAAAATATAATCTTCCTATGATTAAAAATATAATCTTCCTATGATTAAAAATCATACCTTTATTTAATGTCATTCATATAAAATAAAAATCACATCTTTATATTGTATTCATATTAATAAAAATTGTATATTACATAAAAATCCTATTTTTACCACATCCTATTTATAAAAACTGATTTTTAAAACTAATTATTTTAAATAAAAATAAGTAAAAACTCACTTTTTTGGGATTTTGGGGATTAGGGAAGAAGCGTCGGGTCTGCAAGGCAGGAGGTGGCGCGGTGGGGTCCTAGAGGTGCCGGCGGTTGACTGCAGGCGGAGGTGGTGGCCATGGCGGTTTCCGTCGATGCGGGAATGGGTTTTAGGTGGAGAACCGAGTGAAGCAATGGGAGGAGAGCTTGGGGACTACGGCGCTGGCGGTGACTCACCGGAGGGGAGCGCGATGGTGAACCAGAGGCAGTGGTGGCGGATCGATTTCCTGGAAGAAGGGGGTGCGTGTTTTTTATTGAGGGAGATAGTGGAGGGGGGGTGACCTAGTTTGTTATTATATATATTTTATTTTTTAATTATTTATTTCAAAAAATAACCTTTTAACTCGAAGGCTAAACCGAACCCAACGACTATCGCCCCTAGCTAATTACCCCCATTCATAACACAATGGGATATGTATTATAAGCCAGTTTGGCTATTTCGATCAGTTTCCATTTAAATTAAAATTTAAATCTATATATTTAGTTTTAAACGTACATGTTAATTTAACGGGGCCACATACTGACTTTAAAAATTCCAGAAAAATTATTTCTAGCTTCGTATTGACGATAGGGTCCTAATAAAACTAATTTCGTCAAATTCTGAGACCATTTGGAAAAATGGCCATTTTCCAGTCGATTAAATTCAACTAAAATTGGTCATACGTGTTTTCTTCTGCCACGCTCACATATTGATCCCAAAAATTATGAATTTTGGAATCTAACAATAATTTAACATTCTGAATCCAACAAAAGTGGTTTCATCGAAAACGGAGGTCGTTTGCAAAATGGCTACTTTTAAGGGCTATTTTCCGTAGAGACTATTCTGAATTTTCAACTGGGCATAACTTTTTATTCCCGCTATGAAATTTCAATTCGTTGGAAAGATATTCTCAAATAGATTCTAATATTTTTGGTTTCGCTAAAATCCGGTTTATTTTGAATCCTGTATATTCATTTGAAATTTGAAATTGAATTTTTGAACTACCGATACATTTTCAATTCCTTTTATAATTAAAAATAAATATTTATATTCTAACGTCGATTCGGATAAATATATACGTCCCAATTCTATTCAAAATAAATTTCTTGTCGTTATTATTTAAAATAAATCATTTTAAATATTCAAAATTAATTAAAATTGCCAAAATAAAATTTTTAAATTGGCTCAGATTTTCCGGGTTGTTACAATCTCCCCCACTTAAAATCTTTTCGTCCTCGAAAAGGAACGGAGCTGAAAGTTGTTTTACAAACCAACTCAACTTTCATTATTTTCATTACGGCTTAAGTACTTCAACTTTTCAGTTTCTAAGAACTTTCCAATTCTTCAGAAATTTGGCCAACACCTTAAATTTTCGCCCTAACCTCCCCTGCACGGGAGCACCGGGAAACCCGAAATCGCCATACAGGCCTCTCTAATCCAAAAAGAAAAAGAAACAGCCAAGCAGTTAGCCAATCGGCTCATAAAATCATCAAAAACCCCAAGAAATATAATAAACATGTACCTATTTGTCGGGCAAACAATTTTATTCCTCTTCTTAGCTTCCCTGCTATGACCTGTTTAATGTATATACATGTACATGTATGCAATTTCAAACAATTTTCAATACAGTTCAATATTTGGTTCAATTTGGCCCAAATTTACCTTTCTTTCACATGTTGTTTTAAATAAATAATCACACGACATAATCATCAATCAATTAGTTGATTAGCTTTTCAAATTCATAATTTTGATACATATACTGAAAATCATGTTTTTGATGCCAATTCACAACCGTACGCCATATCTAGTTTTGGTTCTCACACCAGCCAATTGGAATTATATAAATATCCCACTTTCGAAACTTGAGCATAAATATTGATAATGCAGCTGCTATCATCAGGATTATCCCCAGGCAACTTAAGTGTGATTCTATATCTATCCAGTATATTTAAGGCTTCGTATACACGTGGATCAGACGTATATTCAAAATCTCCATATACTCTATAGTCCAAATTCAATTAAAAATAAATATACAAATACGAATAATGAAGTTTAAATTTTGAAAATAACACTCTTTCCACTCGTTCTAGGATACTACTGATCCCATCTCTAACGAGTCATTCTCATTGGATATTACTAATCCAATCTCTGATGAATTCTTTCATTTAGTTCTAAAGGGTCTTGTTCTCGAGCTCTGTAAACCAGCGCTTAGATACCAACTGAAGCGACCCGAACTTCTCCGTGAAGGAAAGAACAGATTGTAATGAGAACACAACAAATCAGAACACAAACAGAAGAACATTTCATTGCTTATTACAACAGTTTCATCAGAATACAAGAATATACAGAGTATGAATAAATATTACACCTTTACAAAATATTAGAGATTTACAGATTACAATGCAGCGAAAAAATAATACAAAACACAACTGAAAAGAATATATGGATACAGAGCTTTCTGAATATCATTCCAGATGTAAACCAGGATCCTGTGAATATAAATCTGCAAAACCAAAAATACTAGCTGCCCGTGTGGAAAATAAGGGCACCTAGAGTTTAGGTTAAAACAATAAATTCCAGGTCAGTCATGTGACTGGTGTGAGAACTAAAACAGTTATTTAAAACTTTACTTTAAATCACATATATCAAGGGACCACGCCGTATAACACGGAATGGGTTTCCTCCCAAGAATACCAGTGCATAGAACAAAATAGCGCACTGCTTTTTGGAAAAATGAAGCTATTATAAGACCCAGGTCCTATCGCACAATGCAACGCAAGCCAGGGGATAGGGTTTTCCCTTAAAATAGCCAAACATGCTTGGTACGTTAAAACAAATCATTTGATACTATTATAAGTGCATAGTGTATAAAACAAGTTCAAATATAAATGTATCAATCAAAGACTGCATGGGTACCATATAGCATGTCGCCAATACTAGGCTCTACAATCAAAACTGCAGTTGTCACGTATTGGAAATTGGATTTCCATCTATGAACCAAGGCAAGGGATGGTCCTTACCGCTTCGAGATGCTCTAGCCCATGTCTAAGGATCAGAATGCATCGACCCTTGGAACTTCAGGGCCGGTCCACACGGAGTGGATTAAAATGCCTAAACAATGCATTTCCCCGCCCTATAGGGCGTCAATGAGCCAAATGACTCCATCGATCTTGGATCAACCAATATAACTGAGGCGCCTCTCTATCCATCATCCACATAAGTAAAATGCCAAGGGGTGTAAAACGCTAAAACCACTCCTAACTAGAAGGAAACGCATGCCCTTTCTGCAGTCCTATCCCATTTCTGGTTCACACTGGGCTGTGAGGCTCGCGAATTAACGCTACACAAAGCTATGCTATATTAAAGCCTTGCTTTGATCATCAACCACAAGACTCTGCTTTTCAACAGAAGCCTTGATCATTTGCATCTCAGTATGTCACACAGGCAATTCACGCTATGCAACCGATGTCTATCAATCACACAGAATGAAATCCAATGTCAGACACACATCCATTTACAAGTTCGTTCTGGGTCTGAACGAAATCGGAGGAACCTTATTCCTCCCCCATATGTCCAATACATGGGAGAGGTCCTCGCATATCCGTCGATCTCCAAGTACATCTGGACGATCACCACTTATTACCTCGTCTTGGGTGTACAGTCCAATCAAGACATCAGTAATTATCCAAATGATGTGAAGACCTCCGGTCTTCAACCACCGTCTTCATCCTCGACATATCGTCGAATCAGTTATTTATAACGGGATAAACCCGGTCTTTCCGAATAACTCGTGTATATAATAAACAAGTGCTATAAAAACACAACATACGCCTCATTCCAACCCAGAATATTCCTTTATTCAAATATTCTTATACTTTGGGAAAGGTTCCCATTAATTTTATCAAAGATAAATTATTTAAATTTATTCTTTAATCTTCCTTTGGATATCATTTCAATCTAATTAAAAATGCATTAAAACTCCACTTTGTTTTAATCTTCCCAAAAATCAATATTAGCGATTGTTTAACTAGGGAAATCATATCTTGTCTTTAACTGGTTTAAAGAACCAATGTCATTTAAAACACGGTTCACGATAAACCCAAAATCACATTCCATTCCATCAGCCTTTAATCGTAAATTAGCAAGTGAAAAATTCCCTAAGTATTAACCCCGAAGGCCGAAACTAACATCAGATCAATACCCAAGAAACCATATAACTTAACTAATCCCCGGTTAGTTTCTGATTTTCTTAACTCCGTTGGGTCTAAGAACAGTATTATTAAAGATACCATTCACGACAAACCCAAATCACATTTCATTAATTAGGGAATCTTCACGGAAGAACAAATCAATGTATAATCGATATCAATTTCCTCATCCAACCAAAAATATAAATGGGATATCGGCAATGCCTTTTAAATTCCATATATATTAACAATCTTCCTCCACAGAATTTCATTTCGAATATTATCAAATCAAATTCCATTCAATTCCAATTTAATTTATATTAAATTGAAAAACTTTACTTTGGAAAATTCCTATCAAATCTTAATGAAAACATTTATACATTCCAAATCACATTTCACCGTAAATCGGTCTAAAGAACGAATGTCGTTAAAAACACAGTTCACAATAAACCCAATTCACCTTCCATCAGTCCATAACCGTAAATTATTAAGAGAACAATTCCCTAAGTATTAAACCTGAAGGCCGGAACCAACATCAGATCAATACCCAGAAAAAAACCATTCAACTTAACTAATCTCCAGTCAGTTTCTAATTTTCTTAAATCAACTGGGTTTTAGAACAGTGTTAGTGAAAACACCTTTCACGACAAACCCAAAATCCCATTTGATATTAAATACAAGGCTCTGAATAGAAAATACATCGGCTTATATTCAATATCAAATACTACAACCAACAAATATCGTATTGGAAATAACGATATAATTATATCTTGCAAATTTCCATAACAATATCTGTATAATCACAAAATCCAACATCGAAATATTTCGAAGACAATTTCGATCCAAATCCATTTCCAATGTATATATTGGATATTCTGGTAATTTTTAAAACAATTTCAAATCCAATTTATTTATTTTAAAAATAATTGGATTATAATTCTATTTTAAAATTAGTTCATTTTGATAAAAATCTATTTTTATCTTTTCAAATATAGAATTTTTCATCCCAATTCTTTCCAAATCATTTCTTATGATTTTACACTAATTACTGATATTTTTAATAATTTTACCAAGGCCCGTACAGTCGATTTCCATAATTGGCCATCGAACTGCACTTATAGCGAACTTTTCCAAATTTGATTTGGATATAATTCCAAATCCAACCGTTAGATTTCAAATCTTTAATATTCTTTAGAAAGCTCTTTTCGATACAAACCCAAAGGTTCTGGTTTTAGGAGAATCCGACGGTCGGATCTCCCGTAATGTCCATTCGAAGTCGATGGTCGAAATTCGCGAACTACCGCAGCACGGCACGTTCTATTCAGGCCATTATATATATAATATATATATATTATATATATTTCATCGATTTCCTTCCAAAACGTATTTTATAAATCGTTTTAAATTCGTTTTCAAAACGATTTCAACTTCATATTCAATTTCTAATCAAAGTTGAATATTCCACATCATCGATATATAAATGATAATATTTTCAAAACATTAGATTTTGAAATCAATTCCTTTTCGATATTCATTATAAAAATGAATAAAATCGATATAAATATCGTTTACGTCAAAATGGCGTTAATCTAATCAACACGACTTTATATATTTAAATATATTCGTGTCCATCCCAAATCGGATATCAAAATCAAATTTTGATCTTTTACTGAATATTATTTTCAAAAGTATTCGTTACTTTTAAAATAATCGTTATTTTAAAATATTCTTTCTTTTTTGAACTGGAATCAGACACAGTCAATTATCATACAATTTGATTTATGGATTTCATACAACACATGTATACAACAACAATCAAACACAGTCAACCATCGTCCAAAGTGCATTCTACACTGCATAAGCATCAAATATAAATATTTAACGCTTACAACAGCCTGTCAATCAATCGATCAATATATCTAATTATTGGGACTAGTGTACATCAAATATCATCCCAATACCCATGCGGGGTTTCAATCAACAAATACAGATTTATTTGTGCAGTTGGGCGATGTGTAAAATTTATCGTCCCAATCAATATCAGTCAAATGTGTGTACACAAACAAATCATCCGATTTGTTTATAAATATTTATTTATTTCATATACAGGTTAAAAAAAACTATATTTTTAACTATAAATATTTATTCCATTTCACATCACACAATCAGTTTTCACAACACAATCAAACAAACAAACAAGTCATCCGTGGTTTGTGCATGACAGGTGTCAAGTGCTGCTAAGCACCGTCTGCATCACCTTTAGGTTCCACTCCGCCGTTCTTTAGCGGACGATGGTTTGGATTTACCAGACTTTCCAACGCCATCTTTCCACGCTGTTCATAAATAAAAATCACATTTTTATTTCACTGGTACATGGATAAAAAAAATCACATTTTTATCACTTCACTATATTTATAATAATCAAATTTTTATAGCGCTAAAAATTGAATTTTTATATAACTAATAATCAAATCTTTTCGCTATAACATATATAAAAATCGAGTCTTTATATTATGAAAAATCATATTTTTCTCGTCACTTCATATAAATAAAAATCATATTTTTATATTACTTCTTTATATTAAAACCATAATTTTATATAATTAAAATTTATATCATTTTATAATCAAAAGTCAAATCTTTTATAATTAAAAATCCAATCTTTCTTTGATTAAAAATATAATCTTCCTATGATTAAAAATATAATCTTCCTATGATTAAAAATCATACCTTTATGTAATGTCATTCATATAAAATAAAAATCACATCTTTATATTGTGTTCATATAAATTAAAATCATATATTTATTCCCATGTTGTCTACATAAAGATCCTATTTTTACCTTATCCTATTTATAAAAACTGATTTTTAAAAATAATTATTTTAAATAAAAATAAGTAAAAACTCACTTTTTTCGGATTTTGGGGATTGCGGAAGAAGCGTCGGGGGCTGCAAGGCAGGAGGTGCCGCGGTGGGGTCCCAGAGGTGTCGGTGGTTGACTACAGGAGGAGGCGGTGGCCACGGCGGTTTCCATCGATGGGGGAATGGGTTTTAGTTAGTGAACCGAATGAAGCAAGGGGAGGAGTGCTTGGGGACTACGACAGTGGCTCACCGGAGGGAGCGCGACGGTGAACCAGAGGCAGTGGCGGCAGATCGATTTCCTAAAAGAACGGGGCATGTGTTTTTGATTGAGGGAGATAGTGAGGGGAGTGACCTAGTTTTTTATTATATATATTTCATTTTATTATTATTATTTATTTCAAAAAATAACCTTTAAATTCGAAGTCTAAATCGAACCCAACGACTGTTACCCCTAGCTAATTACCCTCATTCCGAACACAATAAGATATGTATCGTAAGCCAGTTAGCTATTTCGATCAGTTTCCGTTTAAATTAAAATTTAAATCTATATATTTAATTTTAAACGTACATTTCAATTTACCGGGCCACATACTGACTCTGAAAATTCCAGAAAAATTATTTCTAGCTTCGTATTGACGGTACGGTCCTAACAAAACTAATTTCATCAAATTCTAAGATCGGTTGAAAAATGGCCATTTTCCAGTCGATTAAATTCAACTGAAATTGGTCAAACGCATTTTCTTCTGCCACGCTCACATATTGATCCCAAAAATTATGCTTTTTGGAATCTAGCAATAATTTGACATTCCGAATCCAGCAAAAGTGGTTTCATCGAAAACGGAGGTCGTTTGCAAAATGGCTATTTTTAAGGGCTATATTTCCATAGCGACTATTCTGAATTTTCAACTGGGCATAACTTTTTATTCCCTTTATGAAATTTCAATTTTTCGGATTCGTTGGAAAGATATTTTCAAATAGATTCTAATATTTTTGGTTTCGCTAAAATCCAGTTTATTTTGAATCCTGTACATTCATTTGAAATTTGAAATTGAATTTTCGAACTACCGCGCCATTTTCAATTCCTTTTATAATTAAAAATAAATATTTATATTCTAACGTCGATTCGAATAAATATACACGTCCCAATTCTATTCAAAATAAATTTCTTGTTGTTATTATTTAGAATAAATCATTTTAAATATCCAAAATTCATTAAAATTGCCAAAATAAAAATTTTAAATTGGCTCAGATTTTCCGGTATGTTACAATATTCGAATAGAAGAAACAACACAGCATAGAACCAGAGTCTCACATCGTAGCGGAACAAAAAATAATATTGAAATAAATCTTTATTAAGAGCTTTAAATAAAACTTACAATCATCAGAGTACATCAACAAATCTGGACAGTTATAATAACCTATCCTCATATACAGTCCCATAACGGAATAAATACTAGATAACATACGTCTGAACACCTCCAGCTCGTCTTTGGACTTCGCAGCATCTGATAACCTGGACCTGTACAACCCGGTCTAACCCGAGCATTACAAACGCCGGATCAGTCTGGTGAACCAAAGTGAAAAAACACACTAAGTTTATTGGTATCACACAACCTGATTTTAAAGTCAAAATCCTTTCGAAATAAAAGGATAATCGTAAGACCAAATTCACACATAAATACGGACGATTTTTACCTTACGATGACCCAAAACAATTTTGAAATCGATATCTTTCTTATATTATAATAGGGTCTAAATACAAATAAATATCAATCTAGCAGAATGCTTGCATCTCACACTCTACATACGTAGTATACAATCAAAAACGCAACCCTTATTGGAAAATAGTTTCCTAGAAAGGTATGGGACCACCTTCTCGATAATGTACCTCTGGAGATGAATACATTGGGGTTCAACAAGAACATCTTGCAACCGAGGCTAAACATGACCAGCTCCTCATTTCGTTTGAGAGTACCGAATATAACATTATCACGGTTGGGGGCCTACCAACCGAACTGATAACATACATAAAAAAATTAAAAGGGACAACAGAAGGAATTTGATTTCTCCAGATCAGGTAATGATGTACCCTTTTGATTGGTGCAACCCACATAGCCAAGCGACCTACCCAATTTTGTGTCATTTCCCAGTTGATGAGGGTTGAGGTCATGAATATCTTAAAAACATTTGGCCACCAATCACTTTAAATGTAACATCGTCAGATCTGCTAGAAAATCACTAATTGACATCCATAAAAATAACCTGGTTGGGAGCGACCCAACTATGGTACATTTAAAGAAATCAACGTATGCGATTCTTTTTGAAATACTCTGTCAGACATCCGTCCATACAGGTCATCCAGGAACAGGATGAACTGAAGGCACCCTTCTACCATATCCTAGGAATCACCCTATAGATCAGCGAGTAATTCTTGTGATTCATAGATTCCAACCACGACAGAATCACATTTTATCTCCAGGAGCTAACCAGAGATTATGAGTAATCCTTCCGCTTATGAAGATCCATGGTCTTCAATGCTCCATCTTTAATCAACATCTTCCATGTATTTGTTGGTTTACAACGGTTTACGAATATATATCCAATCACGGTTTTTCCGTACCAACAATCGTATGGGTCAAATTTGATAGTCGGTTATTTAACTATCAAATAAACAATCATGAAAATAAAAATGAGTTCACTGATTAAGTACTTGGCCCCTCTAAATTAAAATATTTAACGAATAGTTAATTAAACTTAAAAATCTTTTCAATATTTCAACATAGCATTTCACTTTTTATTTAACATAAGATTTATTAAGACGACCAGGACTTCGCTCAGTCCAAATCAATCGCTAAACCGATAGGGACCGTTCGAAGTCCGGGTTGCTTTGATAACATGACACGTCAAAACACAAACAATAGAACATTTCATTGCTATTACAACAATTTACACCAAAGTACAAGAATATCGTAGAATAAATAATATACATTTGAAAATATCAAAGAATAAATTACATAGAAGCGGAATTAAAATGTATGAATACAATGCGTAGCGGAAATACATCAACTACCACCACTGAAAGAGATGCAAGGATACAAAGCTTTCCGAATATAGCTCCAGCTGTAAACCAGGATCCTGTTAAATAGAAATCTGCAAAACCAAAACTACTAGCTGCCCGTGTGGAAAATATGGGCACCCAGAGTTTTTAGGTTAAAAAAATAAACTCTGCGTCAGTCATGGGACTGGTGTGAGAAGTAAAACAGTTATTAACTTTATTTAAAGCTAGATAAATCGCGGGACCACGCCGTATGACACAGAATGGGTTTCCTCCCACGAATACCATAAAACAAAACTTGCCATGCTAAACAAAATAAAAATGAAGCTATTTTAAGACTCAGGTCCCATCACAAAATGCGACGCAAGCCGGAGGATAGAGTTTTACCTTATAATAGACAAATATGCTTGGTATGCGAAATTTATCTTTTATTATTACTATAAGTGAGGAAATCAACTTCAAATATAAATATATCAATCCTAGACAGCATAGGTACCATATATTATGTCGCCATGCATAGGTTTACAATTAAAATCGAAAAATGTCATATTGGAAGTTTGGATTCCCATAATTATGGCTGCTAATTCGAAAGATCTATCACGTAGTGCAATACTCAATGGCTTACGTCCCGGCTAGAGAAAACACCGTAATGCACATCCTCTTATATAGGAAATCGAGTATCACTGCGGGTTACGTCCCAGCTAGAGAAAACACCACTTACTCTATCCTTTTGGGAATCGGGGGTTGTGCCCTATCCCTACTAGGTGTGGAGCGACCACACCCTGCCCATCTCGGTTAACCAAATCCATGACAACCTGTAGGGTGTCTATCCTCATCTCAAAAGCATACTTATCAAATCATCAGTTCACCATCATGCCAGTGTGTATGGCTTGCGAATTAACGCTACATAAAGCTGCGCTGCTTAAAGTCGTGCTTTGATCATCCACCATAAGACT
The DNA here is from genome assembly GCA_030737875.1 of Allium sativum. Lineage (NCBI taxonomy): Eukaryota > Viridiplantae > Streptophyta > Magnoliopsida > Asparagales > Amaryllidaceae > Allium > Allium sativum. The sequence continues at coordinate 576,642,440 of CM060915.1, read as the reverse complement.
CTGTTTTTCAACAAAAGCCTTGATCTATGCATTTCAGCATGTTATGTTTTCAGTCCATACCATACCATTGATTTCTGCCAATATATAACCTCTAAGCTCGTACGTCTCAGAGAAGGGTGTTAAGAAAGAGAATAAATTCTCTTCCATCAAACAGATATGTATTTAGCAGAGATCAACGAATACAGCATAAAGGAATACAATGTCAGACCCACCATCCATTTGCAAGTTTGTTCTGGGTCTGAACGAAACCGGAGGCATCTTATTCCTTGTCCCATATGTCCAATACAGAAGAGAGGCCCTCGCATATCTGAACAATCAGCAAGTACGTCCGGACAACTACCACTATAACCCCTTCTTGGGAGCTAACCAATTCAGGCGTCAGTAGTAATCCATTCTATGTGAAGATCGTCAGTCTTGCACCATCTTCAATATCTTCGAGTTTTAATCGTCGTACCAGTTATTCAGAATGGGTAAGATAGGCGGTGCTCAAGTTCAGTTTTGTTCCCAGCTCTACTTGAAATGCCTCCCAGAATTTGCTAGTAAATATTGTATCTCTATCACTGACTATACTAAGCGGCACTCCATGTAGTCTAACTATTTCCTTGAAATATATTTGCGCCAGACTCTGAGCAGTTCTGTTTGATCTGACAGGTATGAAATGGGCAATCTTCGTGAAGCGATCTATGATCACCCAAATACTGTCATTTCCTTTTTTGGTTCTGGGTAAACCATCAATGAAGTCCATGGAAATATGTTCCCACTTCCAACCAGGAACGTCTAGATTTTGTAACAATCCATCCAATTTCTGTTGGTCGCTTTTGACTAGCCGGCGAGTAGGGCATCGACTAACATATATCGAGATGTCTCTCTTTAACGACTTCCACCAGAATGTTCGCTTGATATCGTTATACATTTCACTCACACCCAGATGGATACTATGCTTAGATTTGTGGCATTCATCAAGCACATCTCTTTTGAGTTCAGGAATTTCTGGAACACAAATTTGCCCTTCTATCCTCAGAATCACTTCGCTGTCGAGCTGGAAATCCGAAGCATTTCCTTCACGAATTCTCTGACACATTCCTTTCATAAATTGGTCGTCTTCTTGGAGAGCCGATATCTTGTCAATCAAAGAAGTCGGAATGATAAAACTGGTGATCATTTCATTCTTTCGGCTTAACGCATCGGCCACAATATTAGCTTTCCCTGGAGTGTACAGAATTTCAAAATCATATGCTGCAAGGAACTCTAGCCAACATTGCTGCCACAGATTCAAGTCTTTCTGGGTGAACAGATACTTTAACGACTGATGGTCTATATACAGTTCGAATTTCTAACCCAGAAGATAGTGTCTCCAGATTTTCAAAGAGAATACTATAGCCAATAACTCAAGATCAAGAGTGACGTAGTTTTTCTCGTGTGGCTTCAGCTGACGGCTAGCATAAGCAATCACTTGACCCCTTTGCATTAACACCGCTCTCAGGCCTTCTCTAGAAGCATCAGTCCAGACTTTTAAATCCTGATTGCCGTCTATTATGGTTAACACTGGAGCAGTCGTTAATCTTAAATTTAGCTCTTCAAAAGCCTCCTCACTTTCTGGAGTCCATTTGAATTTTGAGTGCTTCTTTGTAAGCTTCGTTAAGTGACCAGATATCTTCGAAAAGTTTTTAACGAACTTCCGGTAATAACTGGCCAATCCGAGAAAACTACGGACTTCTGTATGGGTACTGGGCTATTTCCAGTTTTGAATAGCCGTGATTTTACTTGGATCCACAGCAATTCCTTCTTTTGATATGACATGTCCCAGAAATTTTACTTCATCTTGCCAGAATATACATTTGGATAGTTTGGCTTTTAATACATTCCTTCTGAGGATTTCCAGAACCTGTTCCAAATGCTTTTCATGTTCGGCCTTTGATTTAGAGAAGATTAGAATATCGTCAATGAAAACCAGAACAAATTTATTCAAAACCCCTCTGAACACTCTATTCATCAAATCGACGAAGTATGCTGGAGCATTACATAAGCCGAACGGCATTACTAACCACTCATAGAATAAGTCAGGACCTCTGAATGCTGTCATAGGAACACATTCTTCGGCAATACGAAGCTGATGGAAGCCTGTAGCTAGGTCCATCCTTGAAAATACCTGTGCTCCATTTAGACGATCCAATAAATCATCGATTGGTGGCAATGGATATTTGTTCTTTATTGTCTGCTTGTTCAAATCACGATAATCCACACATAGCCATAGAATACCGTAAGATTTTGGGACAAACACCACTGCTGCACCCCAATCAGAGAAATTAGGTCTGATCAGACCCTTCCATACTAGCTGTCGTGTTTGATTGTCTAATTCCTCTTTCTCTTTCAAGGATATTCTTCGAACAGCGTGAACTATCGGCCTTGCATTCAGAATCAAAGCAATCTTGAAATCTATTTCTCTCTGCGGTGGTAAACGAACAACTTCTTCAAACACATCCGCATAATTTTTGACGACAGGAATGTCTTCGATGAGGTCAGGAATATTCTCTTTGACTTCAGGGATACTTTCTATTTGGTCTGGAGAGACATCCAAAGTTGCCCAGAAGTCTTTTCTATTAGCATTCTGACCTTCACAGGGAATGGTTATATAACCACCTGATTTTATCTTTGCCTTAACGATCCTGTCGGCGCATTTAGCCTATGCCTCATATTTGGTTAGCCAATCCAATCCCAGAAAAAGATCGAATTCATTAAAATTCATGACGATGGAGATAGTAAGGAATTTATAGCAGGAAAAAGAGACAGGTACTGCACAAACCCAACTGAGATCGATGGAACCCCCGACCGGATTTTAGACAGTTATTGGTTCTTTAAGCTTCCTCAACTTCAGATCCAACTTCTTAACTGCATTCTTTGCAATAAAGCTTCGGGACGCGCCTGTGTCAAACAATACTTTGACTGGAATGTTCTTAACAGTAAGCGTGCCTTCGAAAACATCATACCTTCCCTGACTAGCTGAGGGTGATGAAGTTTCTGCCACTTCATTCACTTGTACCATTCCAGGCTTCTTTAAGAGCCAACAATCCTTTGCAAGATGACCAATCTAATGGCATTTACTACAACCCCTTTTCTCTTGAAACTCCCCATCAATTCTAAACCTTTTCTTCTTTTGCTTTCGATTGGCTCTATGTCCATCCTTTGTTTGTTTCTTTAAAGATCTGCAATTCCCTTGCAAATGCCCTTGCTTATGGCAGTTATTGCATATGACAGTTGATACTGGTTCTTCCTCAGATCTGGCCCTTTTCCGATTTACTTTGGGCTCCTTACTGACCTCAGACATTGTACTGGCCTCAGGACGATCAGTTTCAGACTCAATTTTATTACTAGAGTTGACTTCTTCTTCGTACTGTAACTTACCTTTCTTGTCGAGATCCTCGTACTTGTAATCCATGTATATCATTTCAGAAAAGGGGAGCTTCACATTCCTTATTACACTGTTCTGATATTTTCTTTGAAGCCTGTTGATAAATCTCAAATTCTTCCTCTTCGGGTTTTCAATTAAATGAGGGGCAAAGTGAGAAAGTTCATTGAACTTCTTATGATACTCGGGAATGGTCATATCTCCTTGTATCGGATAAGAAAATTCATCACATAGTCGCTCAATTGCTTCTGGAGGAGTAAATCTTTCCAGGAAAATCACTTTGAATCTATCCCAGGTGATATCACCTTCTGGATTATTCTTAATAACTGAATCCCACCAGAACAAAGCTTCGTCTTTAAGTGCCCAGGATGCCAGTAATCTTTTCAGGTCATCCCTCAGGTTTAATCCTTCAAAGATTTTCTCAGTCGAACGAATCCAAGCTTGTGTTCTCATAATAGATTCTTCACCCGAGAAGGGTTTTCCACCCAGATTTCTATATTTCATAAATAGAGCTTCTATATCCGGGTCAGTATTACTTCTTCTGTTTCTGGCACTCATTTTCTAGTTCTTCTGCAAATAGCAGATCAAGTGTCAAGTCAACAGAAAAGATATTTCAAAATATAGAGACAAATACTTGAATGTAAATGCGTCTATCTAGGTGTTATTTCATTCTGCTACACATACTAGGATATTACTGATCCTATCTGTAATGAGTTACCCATCCTAGAACACAACTGGTTCTATTTCTGACGAGTTCGTTAATATGTTATATTCCAGAACTAAGCTTAACCAAAGCTCTGATACCATGTTGTGACGACTCCAAATCCCGTACTGATGGTGACAAGGGTAATCTTTGGAATATAACACAGAAACAGATAATAGCAAAACAGAATTAAATAAATACACCAGATAATGTACAATAGAATACACTGGATAAACGTAATCATCAGAGATACACAGTATACAGGATCATACTTAGTACAAATAGAGTTCAGCTATACATAAATGTCTACAGCGGAAACAAACAAAATATGTACAATAGGAGCTGAACAACAAAAAAGAGATAAATAATAGAATCCATCTTCAGCTCCAGCTATCCAGAAAGAGCCAGCTAAACCTGAATACAAGGCTGCCCGTGTAGAAAAAGGGGCACCCGTGAAACAAACTATGAGTCAGTCATGGGACTGGTATGAGAAATCTACTCTACACATTAATAATATGGCTAATCACAGGACCACGCCACTTTCGTGGAACGGGTTTACTCCGTTGGATCAGTCCTTTAAAAACAAATCTTTCTTTTAAACATCGCAATGCTTTTTATAAAAATGAAGCCATTATAAGACTCAATTCCCATCACACAATGCAACGCAAACCGGAGGATAGAATATTACCTTATAATGGCCAAAATATGCTTGATACGAATAAAACAAAAGCATTTGACATTACTACTAGTGTTTATATGTTTCAAAAACAATTTCGTATCATAACTATCAATCATAGACGACATGAGCGTCCCATGCCACTATGTCGCCAAATATAGGTATACAATCAAAACCGCAACGTCGCGCATTTGGAATTTGGATTTCTCTCATGAACCAAGGCAAAGGATAGTCCTTACCGACTTCGAGACAATCTAGCACATGTCTCAGGGTCAGAGCGCATCGACCCTTTGGATCGTCAGGGCCGGTCCACCGATGTGGATTATTATGCCTGAACACTACGTCTCCCCGCCCTATAGGGCGTAAACGAGCCAACGAATGACTCCATCGGTCTCGGATCGACCGATATATCCGAGGCGCCTCGCTATCCATCATCCACATAAGTAAAATGTTAGGACATGTAAAAACACCGACACAACTCCTAGCTAGAAAGAGACGCAGGCCCTCCCTGATGACCTCTCCCATTTCTGGTTCATACCGGGGTGTGAGGCTCGCGAATTCACGTTACACAAAGCTACGCCACACAGGCAGTGTTTTGATCATCACCATAAGACTTTGCTTTTCAACTGAAGCCCTGATCACTGCATCTTAGCATGTCACACAGGCAATTCACACCATGCAACTGATGGCTATCAATCACATAGAATAAATTCCAATGTCAGACACACAATCCATTTGCAAGTCCGTTTTGGGTCGGAACGAAACCGGAGGCACTAAATAACTCGCATATTCATCGATCCCCATGTACGGCTGGACGATCACCACTCATTATCCATATTTCGGGATGCCTCCCAATTAGGACCTCAGTGCCCATCCAAACGAGGTGAAGATCGGTCTTCAACCCCCGTCTTCATCTTCGACTTCTTATCGTCGATTCAGTTATTCAGAATGGGATAAACCCGGTCTTTCTGAGCAACTCGCATATATAATAAACAAGTGCAACACTAACATACATACGCATCATTTCAATTCATTAGTCACTAACCATCAATCGGTAAGAGAACGATTTCCCAAATATTAACCCCGAAGGCCGAAACCAACATCAGATCAACACCTAGGAAACCATTCGACTTAGCCAACCTTCAGTCAGTTTATAAATTTCACATCCATATCTTTTATAATATTTTATAACGATTTATCGCTATTTTTATTTATTTTAAAATAGCCAATTAATTCAAAACGATGCTTCGGGCCATAACGCGGCCGTGGCGCTGTTTTTCTTTAGATTTGATTTATACATATCTGAAAATCTAACCATTGGATCTTCACAAAATTTAGATCATTAGAAAGATCTTTTCAAAACGTATCCAACGGTTCCAGTTTCGGGAAAATCCGACGGTCGGATCTCCCAGTATAATCGTTTGAAGTTTCGATTTCAAAATACGAACTGCAGCGTCGTTACTCGATTTAATATGATTATATATATATACATACATACATATATATATATATATGTATATATATAATTGATTTTGGCGTTGTTTTTCTTTAGATTTGAATTAAACATTCCAGACAATCCAACCGTTGGATTTTTACAAGGTTGGTGCCGTCGGAAAGATATTTCCAAAGCGAACCCAACGGTTGCAATTTCGGGAAAATCCGATGGTCGGATCTCTCTGTATAATCGTTTGAAATCAGGGTTTCAAAATACGAACTGCAGCGTCGTTATTCGATATATTTCAATTCTATTTATATATATATATCGATTTTTCGATTTCAAAAACTATATTCTTTTCATACATTTGATAAAAATGATATTTTTATCTAACTGTCTTTTATTTCAACACTTCATTATTTTTAACAATTCATTTATATAATAAAAATGTGATTTTTATTGTAAAACAATTCATTTCAAAACACTATTATTTTATATAGTTCATATAGGTAATAAAAGTATGATTTTTATTATAAAACAATTTATTTTCAAAACGAGATTATTTTATACAGTTCATATCGATGATAAAAATTGGATTTTCATTATAAAACACTTTTTTCAAAATATGAATACCACTCAACACATGAATTTCAATTCAACGAATGAATTTCGATTCAACACATGAAGGTTTTATATAGTTTATATATATCGATAAAAATGTGATTTTTATATTTAAAACACGAATACCATTCAACACATGAATTTCAATTCAACGAATGAATATCGATTCAACACATGAAGGTTTTCTATAGTTTATATATATAGATAAAAATGTGATTTTTATATTTAAAACACGAATACCATTCAACACATGAATTTCAATTCAACAAATGAATATCGATTCAACACATGAAGGTTTTCTATAGTTTATATATATAGATAAAAATGTGATTTTTATATTTAAAACATGAATACCATTCAACACATGAATTTCTATCCAACGAATGAATATCGACTCAACACATGACGGTTTTCTATTCAACGAATAAATATAGTTTCAATAAATGAAAATAATTCAAACACATGAATATTATTCAAAATTTCGGTAGCATAACGGCAGGGTAGTTAAAACCGGGACCGTCCCTAGTACGGCTCCTCACTCTACCTTAAAACCTCGCGGTTTTTGACAATGGGGAATCATGCATCTAGTTCACACGCAGGTGGCATGTATATATTTTTCATTTCTACAAACTAATCCTATGTGTTTTCAACCAAATATTTCTCAACCACAAATGGGTATTTTTCAACCACAATCAATCAATATCAACCACAAACAATTCCAATCAACCATTCGCTATCAATCAATTTTCACACCAATCACAACGAAGAAATATCGTCCATGATTTGTGGACGAGGGGCGTATGTATGTATATATATATATATATATATATATATATATATATATATGGCATTTCACTTCTATTTCAACACATATATAAAGTTTACAGCGCATATACAACTTATACATCGAACGTACAACGTATACAACGCTTATACAAGAGGTGTACAATGCTTATATAACTCATACATCGACTATATAATTTATACATCGTCGTTTTCCATATCGTTTATAAATTAGAAATCTCACATTGGGTTCCACTCCACCAAAAATAGCAGAAGGCTCAGAAAAATATGCGGTCTCTTCTAGAAGGTAGAAGATGTCCACACGGTCACGATGTTTCCTGTTTCATCGAATTTCGTCAAGAAACGAAAAAAATACGATTTTTCAAAGTTTGCAACGGTTTAAAGGTGTTAAAATCAGTTCAAAGAAAATCAGCCGTATACCCGTTCAAAACTAGGTTTAGGGTTTTCGGCGAATCCTTGAAGCGAGGTGGCGATCGGGCTACGCCACGCGGAAGAGCTTCGAGAGGCGCTCCAGAGGGTGGTGGTCGCAGCTTGTTCGGTGGTCGGAGAAACACGCGGCGGCGCTGGGAAAATCCGATCTTCTCGGAGGTGATGCTCTCGACACAGGCGACGAGGGAGGCTGGGGTGGGTCTTGATTTGAAGAGGGAGGAGAGGCGCTTCGTTTCCGGGTGGTGGGGCGGCCTATCATGGAGCGAGGCGGCGACGATCTGGTCGGGAAGGAAGGAGTGACGGTCGTCGTCCAGATCGAGAGAGGGAGCGGGTTTTCCGAGGGTTTTTAGAAAATAAAAATAAAAAAGGAAAAATCCTATTGGCCCGTGGTTTTATTAAATTTTAAAATAGTATTTCTCCACACGGACACCAATTCAAACCCAACGATTGTCGCCCCTAGCTAATTACCCCCATCCCGGACACAATGGGATATGTTTCGAAGGCCCATTCAACTGTTTAAGTCTGTTTCCATTCAAATTAAAATATAAAACATTCAATATTTAATTTGAACGTACATTTCAATTTGCCAGGGCCACAAACTAATTCGAAAAATTCCAGAAAAATAAATCTAGCTACGTTTTGACGATACGGTCCCAACAAAACTAGTTTCGTCGAATTCTGAGACTGTTTGAAAAATGGCCCATTTCTGGTCGATCCAATTTAACTGTAATTGACCAAAACACATTTTCCTTTTCCACGCTCACATACTAGCTTCAAAAATTATGAAATTTGAAACCTAGCAATAACTTCACATCCTGGATCCAAGAAAAGTGGTTTCATCGAATTCCGAGGTTGTATGCAAAATGGCCAATTTCACGGGCTATATAAATTCCATAGCGACCTTTCTGAAAATTCATTTGGCCATAACTTTTGCTTTCCGCTATGAAACTTCGATTTTTCAGATTCGTTAGAAAGGTGTTCACTAACAGATTTAAATATTTTTGGTTTCACTCAAATCCGTTTTGTTTTGCACCCGGTATAGTCCGACAAAATTTGAATTCAATTTTTGAAACTGCAGCGCCATTTCAGGCCTTGTTTAAAATTAGAATTAATTATATTCGTTTTCAAACGTCGATTCAAACACACTTTTCATTGCTATTATTTAAAATATTTGTTTTAAATATTTAAAATCCATTATTTTAGCCACTTTAAAAATTTTAAATTGGTTCAGATTTTCTAGGTCGTTACAAATTTGAAAAGTTCCTAGAAAATGAAAAGTTGAAGAACTGAAGCCGTAGTGAAAATATTGGAAGTTGAGTTGATTTGTGAAACAACTTTCGGCTTCGTTCCTTTTCGGGGATGAAAAGTTTTAAGTGGGGGAGATTGTAATAACCCGGAAATCCGAGCCAATTTAAAATTTTTATTTTGGCGATTTTAGTGAATTTTGAATATTTAAAATGAATTATTTTAACTAATAACGACGAGAAATTTATTTTGAATAAAATTCGAACGTATATATTTATATAGATCGTCGTTTGAATATAAATATTTATTTATAATTATATAACGAGCCTGAAATGGCGTGGTAGTTCGATAATTCGATTTCAAAATTCAAATGAATGTTCCGGGTGCAAAATAAACCGGATTTTAGTGAAACCAAAAATATTTGAATCTATTTATGAATATCTTTCCAACGAATCCGAAAAATTGAAATTTTATAGCGGGAATCAAAAGTTATGCCCAGTTGAAAACTCAGAATAATCGCTATGGAATTCTGGCCCTTAAAAATGGGAATTTTGCAAACGACCTCGGTTTTCGACGAAACCACTTCTGTTGGATCCGTGATGTCAAGTTATCGCTAGATTCCAAAACTCGGAATTTTTCGAATCAATATGAGAGTGTGGCAAAGGAAAACGCGTTTGACCACTTTTAGTTCATTTTAATCGACTGGAAAATAGCCATTTTTCAAACAGTCTAAGAATTCGATGAAATTAGGTTTGTTAGGACCGTATCGTCAACACGAAGCTAGAAAATGTTTTTCGGGAATTTTAGAGTCCGTGTGTGGCCCCATTAAATTGAAATGCGCGTTCAAATTCAATATATTGAGTTATATGTTGATTTTGACAAAAAATGATTGAAACGGCCGAACTGGCTTACGATACATATCCCATTGTGTTCGAAATGGGGGTAATTAGCTATGGACGACAGGCGGTGGTTCGATTTCGAGCTCGAAATAAAAAGTTGCTTTTTGAAATTAATTAAATAAAATAATATATATTATTACATATTCCCTTTACTCTCCTCCTCCCCCTTTTATTCTTTTAGAAAGGGAAAAAAATGTCGACGGCCTCAACCGTGTCGCCCTCCCCAGGCGAGCCTCCGCACCGCCACGCCACCCCTCCAGATCTGACGCCCTCCGCCTCTCCCTTCCCCCTCCTCCTCGACCGGTGAGCCCCCTTTCGAATCCCCCAAACCGCACACCCCCCTTCAAATCCCCCAAACCGCACACCACCCCCATCTCGAGACACAACATCGCGGGCACCCCATGGCCACCGATCTTCTCCTACTCCGTACACCCCTCTAGGCACTATAAGTATCTTTTTATTTTAAATATTCAGTTTAGTTTAATTAAAATAGCTTTGTTTATTTTCTAATTTAAAAAAATATAAATCAGTTATTTTATACATTGGAAAGTATAAAAATATGATTTTTATAAAGTAGAAGTATTAAAAATATGATTTTTATATAATAGAGAATATAAAAATATTATCTTTATAGAAGTAGCAAGGTAAAAATATTATTTTTATATTATATAGATAATAAAAGTATGATTTTTATTCATGTAGAGTAATAAAAATATGATTTTTATTCATGTAGAGTTTTAAAAATAGAATTTTTTATCTATATAGTAGCGATGTAAAAATAGAATTTTTATCTATATAGTAGCGATGTAAAAATAGAATTTTTATCTATATAGTAGCGGTGTAAAAATAGAATTTTTATCTATATAGTAACTGTGTAAAAATAGAATTTTTATCTATATAGTAGCGATGTAAAAATATAATTTTTATCTATATAGTAGCGATGTAAAAATAGAATTTTTATCTATATAGTAGCGGTGTAAAAATAGAATTTTTATCTATATAGTAGCGGTGTAAAAATAGGATTTTTATCCATATAGAGTGAATATAAAAATGTGATTTTTATATACATAACTACAAAATAAAAATGTAATTTTTATATATGTGTGGCTACGGACAATGAAATTGACAAAAGGCGAGCACGACGAAGACATCTACATATGAAGAGTCGTGGCATTTGGTTTAGCTAGTCAGTGAGAACTCCTTACCTTTGATTTATTTCTAGTTTGAAATATATACTAGGATGCAGACGGTGTTTAGTAGCACCCGACACCCGTCGTCCATAGACCATGGATGACTTGTTTGTTTGATTGCTGTGTTGTGAAATTTGATTGTGTGATGTGAAATGAAATAAAATATTTTATAGTTAAAAATATAATTTTTAATGTGTATATAAAATAAATATTTATAAACAAGTCGGACGATTTGTTTATATACACTGATTTGATTGATATTGATTGGGACGATAAATTTTACACATCGCCCAACCGCACGAGTAAAATGTGTGTTTGTTGATTTGAAACCCCACACGGGTATCGGGATGATATTTGACGTACACTACTCCCGATTGTTTAGTTGTATGTCAATCGATGGGTTGACAGAATGTGTAAGCGTTAGTTATTTATATTTAATGCTTATACAGTTGTGTGGTGCACTCTGGATGATGGTTGATTATTTATCATTGTTGTTATATACATGTGTTGTATGGAAATCCATATAATAAACGTTATATGGTAATTTATTGGGCGTCATTCCAATATTGAAAATAAATTCATGTGTTGAATTGAAAATAAATTCATATATTGAATTGAAAATAAATTCATGTGTTGAATAGAAAATAAATTCATGTGTTGAATTGAAAATAAATTCATGTGTTGAATAGAAAATAAATTCATGTGTTGAATTGAAAATAAATTCATGTATTGAATTGAAAATAAATCCATGTATTGAATTGAAAATAAATCCATGTGTTGGATAGAAAATAAATTCATGTGTTGAATAAAAGGCGTGTTGATTAGATTGACGCCATTTTGACGTGAACGATATTTATATCGATTTGATTCATTTTTATAATGAATATAGAAAATAAGGTGATTTCAAAATATAACGTTTTGAAAATATTATCATTTATCATTAATGATATGGAATATTCAATTTTGTTTAGAAATTGAATATGAAGTTGAAATCGTTTTGAAAACGAATTTAAAACGATTTATAAAATGCGCTTTCAAAGGAAATCGACGAAATATAAAATATATATATTATATATATATAATGGCCTGAATAGAACGCGCCGCGCCGCAGCAGTTCGCGAATTTCGACCAATTTTTTCGAATGGATATTACGGGAGATCCGACCGTCGGATTCTCTTAAATCCGAAACTGCTGGGTTCGTATTGAAAAGAGTTTTCTAATAGATATTAGAGATTTGAAATCTAACGGTTGGATTCGGAATTATGTCCAAATCAAATTTGGAAAAGGTCGCTGTAAGTGCAGTTCGATGGCCGTTGATGGAAATCGACTGTACGGGCCTTGATAAAATTATTAAAAATAGTAATAATTTGTGTAAAATCATAAGAAATGATTTGTGAAGAATTCGGATGAAAAACTCCGTACATGAAAAGATAAAAATAGATTTTTATCGAAATGAACTAGTTTTGAACTAGAATTATAATTCTATTTATTTTCAAAATAAATAAAGTGGATTTCAAATGGTTTTAAAAGTAACCAGAATTTCCAATAACTAAATTGGAATGGATTTGAATCTAAATTGTCTTTGGAATATTTCGATGTTGGATTTCGTGATTATACAGATATTGTTATGGAAATTTGAAAGATATATTTGTATCGTTATTTCCAATACGTTATTTGTTGGTCGTAGAATTTGATATTGAATATAAGCCGATATATTTTCTATTCAGAGCCTTGTATTTAATACCAAATGGGATTTGGGTTTGTCGTGAATGGTGTGTTCATTAACACTGTTCTTAAACCCAACTGAGAAAATGATTAAATTTTTTTATTTAGATTTAATGAAGTGTACCAATTAAATGGGATTTAACTAGAATTAAATTTTACTTGATTTTTGGGTTTATCGTGAATGGTGTTTTAAATAACACTTGGTCTTTAACCCGATAATTAATGGAATGTGATTTTAGGTTTATAGTGAATCGTGTTTTAAATGACATTTGTTCTTTAACCCAGTTAAAGACAGGATATTGATTTCTGTGAAGATTAAAACTAAGTGGGGTTTTAATGAATCTTTAATTAGATTGAAGTGATCGGGAATGGAGTATCACTAGTTATGCTCCAGGCGATAGTTAAATCTTTAATTAGATTTGAACGTGAAATGGTAACTGAATTTACTGATAATACTGTGGTGTTAGATATGAAGTATGACCAGTTTTGCTTCATGGGATGAATAGGTTGGGATTGGGAAATAAAATAATGATTACTTCAATGTGGTACGCTAATCCCGACTAATTTGAATTGAGATTCAAAAGGAGATTAAAGAATAAATTTAAAGAATTTATCTTTGATAAAATTAATGGGAACCATTCCCAAAGTGTAAGAATATCTGAATAAAAGAATATTCTAAATTGGAATGAGGCGTATGTTGGGTTTGTGTAACACTTGTTTATTATATACGCGAGTTATTCAGAAAGTCCGGGTTTATCCAATTCCGAATAACTGATTCGACGTGGTGTCGAGGATGAAGACGGTGGTCGAAGACCGAAGGTCTTCCAGTCGGTTGGGTGATTACTGATGATCTTGATTGGGCTGTACACCCAAGAGGAGGGAATCAGTTGGTGATTGTCCAGACGTACTTGGAGATCAATGGATATGCGGGGTACTAAGAGCCTCCGGTTTCGTTCAGACCCAGAACGAACTTGCAAATGGACCGTGTGACATTGGATTTTATTCTGTGTGATTGATTTCTATTAAATATATATCTGTTTGGTGGCGGAGAATTTATTCTCTTACTTAACGCCCTTCTCTGAGACGTACGAGCTTAGGGTTATATATTGATGGATATCAATCGCATGGAGTGAATTGCTTGTATGGCATGCCTAAGTGGAAAATGATCAAGGCTTTTGTTGAAAAGCAGAGTCTTGTGGTTGATGATCAAAGCACGGCCTGTGTGGCATAGCTTTGTGTTGCATTGATTCGCGAGCCTCACACCCTGGTTGTGAACCAGGAACGGGAGAAGGATCCAGGGAGGGCATGCGTTTCTTTCTAGCTAGTGGTGGTGTCAGTGCTTAAACTGGCTGACATTTATATACTTTTCACCTATGTGGATGTTGTTGTTGTGAGGCGCCTCGGATATATCGGTGACTGTGTGGAGCCGATGGAGTCATTTGGCTCATTTACGCCCCAAAGGGCGGGGAAACGCAGTGTTCAGGCATTTTAATCCACATCGATGGACCGGCCCTGTGGCTCCTAAGGGTCGCTCGGGCTCTGATCCTGAGACATGGGCTAGATTGTCTCGAATCAGTAGAGGACTATCTTTTGCCTCGGTTCACAGAAGGAAATCCAACATCCAATACGTGACATTAGCGGTTTTGATTGTAGAGCCTAGTATGGCGACATGATATATGGTACCCATGCCGTCTATGATTGATATTTATGATTGAAATTGTTTTGACACCACACTTATAATAGTATCAAATGATTTGTTTTTAACGTACCAAGCATGTTTGGCTATTATAAGGGAAACCCCTATCCTCTGGATTGTGTTGCATTATGTTATGGGACCTGGGTCTTATAATAGCTTCATTTTTCCAAAAAGCATTGCGCTGTTTTGTTATATGCACTGGTATTCTTGGGAGGAAACCCGTTCCGTGTTATATGGCGTGGTCACTTGATATATCTGATTTAAAGTAAAGTTTTAAATAACTCTTTTAGTTCTCACACCAGTCCCATGACTGACCTGGAGTTTATTGTTTTAACCTAAACTCTGGGTGCCCTTATTTTGACACGGGAAGCTAGTAGTTTTGGTTCTGCAGATTTATATTCACAGGATCCTGATTTACAGCTGGAACGATACTCGGAAAGCTCTGTATCCATGTATTACTTCTAGTTGTGTTTTGTATTATTTTCCGCTGTGATGTATTTAAATGTATTTTAAATCTCTGATATTTTCTGTGTAATATTTATTCATACTCTGTATATTCTTGTATTCTGATGTAATTGTTGTAATAAGCAATGAAATATTCTTTTGTTTGCGTTCTGATTTGTCTTATACTCAAAGTAATTCGCTCTTTCTCTTCTCTTCAGAGATTGGGGAAGTTCGAGCCTCTTCACATATGGGCCAAACCACTAATGTGTAGGAATGTAAACTTATAACAAAGAAAGTTACAGTCAATCGACATCTTCATCTCTTGCCGACCGCTTCTCAGGTTGCGGGTATCATTGTCGGAGATGACAATTCTGAAGATATAAATGAACGAAATATTATAGTTCAAACAAAATCTAGAAGTCTGCAATGCGTTCCTGATACTACAGGATTTTATGATCCGCTTCAAAATCCACTTTTACTTCCATGTGGTGAGCAAGGATGGGACATAAAATTCCATGTTCCCAGAGAAAAAGAAGTAGCTGTAGAGCTTACTACTCTCATATGTTACAGGTAATTTATTCCTCGAACCATTACACCTTTTTTCTTACACATACCCCATTATTTATGCCACATACCATACGTGTTCTTCTACTTATTTTTACTTCACACTCATATTTATCCCAACCAGATACGACCTTCGGCAATACCTCTTCTGTTGCATGGTGGTCGTTTGCTACAACAATTTGTTGTTGATGCTTTTATCAAAATTGAAACCATGCAACTGCGATATATTAGAGACCATCAAAATACTATTTGAGATGACCTATACCAAGGAATACAGGATGCTCTTGCAACAGGAGAGACAACTGGCAGTAAGCGCTTTCCTGTCCTATGCATCAAAGTTTGTGTAATGTAAATCTCGATTTTTAATCCACTGTATCACTTTTATTGCTTATAGGAAATGTTGGGGTAAGAAAAGTTCTGCCTGCATCTCATATTGGTTGTCCTTGCGACATGCATCAACGATACCAAGACGCAATGGCTATAGTACGAAGGTACGGCAAACCCGACTTATTTATTACTATAACATGCAATCCAAATTGGGTGGAAATAATACAAGAATTGCTACCTTTCCAACAACCATTTGATCGCCTTGACATAACCACTCGTGTTTTCCATGCAAAGCTAGAATAACTTAAACAAGATTTATTTGAGAAGCACATTTTAGGTAAACCGGTCGCACATGTTCATGTAATTGAGTTCCAAAAAATGGGATTACCATACTCACATATTCTAACTATTCTACATGAGAAGAACAAACTTAATAGCCCCGAATATTACGATTCAACTGTTAGAGAAGAGATTCCAAACAAAGATTTAAAACCTGATTTATATAATGTTGTCACCAAACATATGATTCATCATCCTTGCAGTAGCTTCAATCACAATGCTACTTGCATGCGCGACGAAAATTGTAAAAAGGGTTTTCCTAAACCATTCGCGCCTGTAACTGTAAATGACGTGACTCTTACCCCATTTATAGAAGATGTGATATTCCTTTAGAAAATCAACCAACCGTAATTGACGATCGTTGGGTTATTCCATAAATTCCTTATTTAGTGCTAAAATATGATTGTCATATTAACGATGAGGTTTGCTCCATTATTGAATCTGTCAAATATTTATACATATACGTTTACAAAGGATCAGATCGTGTCTCCATAGGATTATCTTCTACATCGACCAAGAACGATGAAATTTCTCGATTTATTAATGCTAGATGGATTTGTGCCCCTGAATCGCTATGGAGAATTTTTAGCTTTCAACTTAGCAACATGTCTCCTTCAGTTATAGCATTACAAATACATCTTCCTAACATGCAACAACTTCATTTTCAACCATCCGAAACCTTACACTCCATCTTAACCGATGAAGATAGTTCTAAAACTATGCTCACTAAATTTTTCAAACACAACTTACATAATAACGAAGCACGACAATATCTGTACTGCGAATTCCTAGAACATTTTTGGTGGAATCAAAGCGAAAAGAATGGGTACCTAGGAAAATTAATCGTAAAGTAATTGATTGTATTTATACCATATCTCTCACCTAAGGTGAGCGCTACTACTTACGTTTACTTCTAAACCATGTGCGAGGACCCTTGTCTTTTGATAACTTACGCACTGTTAATGGAACGTTTTACGACACACTTAAACAAGCAACCAAGTGTAGAGCGCATACTTGAAAATGATAATACTTATCGATTGTTTGACTGATGCTTCAACTACCCATATGCCCGTTGCACTACAACATTTATTCGTAACTATTTTAGTTTATTGTGAGTTGTGCACTATTCGAGATTTATGGGAAAAGTTTTGGTCTTTTTTAATAGAAGATTATCCATCCACCTCTTTTACCTCTCTTCCAACTTCATTTTTAATTACCAAATGTCTTGCAGATCTTAATAATCTTCTTAAATAATATAACAAAAACATTTTTGATTATGATTTATCACATCCCTCCCGACATTCTTTACACGATGACACTATTTCAGCACTTATTTTAGAAGAGCAATCCATATATATATCTTCTCATGATTTACAATTAGTAAACAATTTAAACAGCGAGCAAAAGGAAGCATTTGATGCAATTATGCATTTTGTTAATTCTGCCACCTCCTCCATTTTCTTCATCGATGGTCCAGAAGGAATAGGGAATTTTTTTTTACAAAGGACTTCTGGCTCATCTACAAAGTCAAAGTATTCTTGCAATTGCAACAGCCACTTCAGGAATAGTTGTTATCGCTTTACCTGGCAGTAGGACTGCTCACCTGCGTTAAGATTCCTATTAACTTAGACTCCACATCCACCTTTCATATTTCTTGGCATTCTGATACTGCGAGGCTATTACACGCATCATCTGTTTTGTTATGGGATGAAGCAATGATGGCTCACCGACACGCATTTGAGGCTTTGGATAGAACATTAAGGGATTTGACTTCCATTGATGTTCCATTTGGAGGTAAAATCTTGATCTTAGGTGGAGATTTCCAACAAGTTTTGCTCGTTGTCCAGGGAGCAAACAGAACTCAAACTACAGATGCATGTATACTCCGATCTTATTTGCGGTCATATGTTCAGGTTTTCCATTTAGCGGAAAATATAAGAGCAAAAAATGATAAATCATACGCTGATTTTGTTCTATGCATTAGTAATGGAACTGAAAAAACCATGCACGACGATATGATTATGTTGCCAGATGATATTGTCTAGGAATGGACTGAAACAAATTCTTTGTATTCCTTGATTCACCACGTGTACCCTCCTTACCTAGCAATATTACTTCCACAGACTATCTTAATGTAACGACCCAGAAAATCTGAACCAATTTAAAAATTTTAAATTGGCTAAAATAATGGATTTTAAATATTTAAAATAAATATTTTAAATAATAGCAATGAAAACTGAGTTTGAATCGACAATTGAAAATGAAGATAATTAATTATAATTATAAACAAGGCCTGAAATGGCGCTGTAGTTTCAAAAATTGAATTCAAACTTTGTTGGACTGTACCGGGTGCAAAACAAAACGGATTTTAGCGAAACCAAAAATATTTAAATCTATTAGTGAATACCTTTCTAACGAATCTGAAAAATCGAATTTTCATAGCGGAAAGCAAAAGTTATGGCCGAATGAATTTTCAAAAGGGTCGCTATAGATTTTATATAGCCCGTGAAATTGGCCATTTTGCATACGACCTCGGAATTCGACGAAACCACTTTTGTTGGATCCGGGATGTGAAGTTATTGCTAGGTTTCAAATTTCATAATTTTTGAAGCTAGTATGTGAGCGTGGCAAAGGAAAACGTGTTTTGGTCAATTACAGTTAAATTGGATCGACCAAAAATGGGCCTTTTTGCAAACGGTCTCAGAATTCGACGAAACTAGTTTTTTTAGGACCGTATCGTCAAAACATAGCTAGATTTATTTTTCTGGAATTTTTCGAATCAATTTGTGGCCCTGGCAAATTGAAATGTACGTTCAAATTAAATATTGAATGTTTTAATATTTTAATTTGAAGGGAAACTGACTGAAACATCCGAATGGGCCTTCGAAACATATCCCATTGTGTTCGAAATGGGGGTAAAACGCTAGGGACGGCAGTCGTTGGGTCTGGATTGGGGTTCGTGAGGGAAAGAGGGTATTTTAGAGATTTAAAAATATATAAAATAATAAAAAATCTATTGGTCCACCTCATTCCCTCAGCCCCGACCTTCTTCCTCGAAACCCCAGAACGCACGGCGGAAAGAGCTCGAAACTTCCCAGCCAATTTTCTCCTTCCACGCTCGATAAAACCCCATCGTCCTTTGGAAGTTTTTGTAGAGAATTTTGCAAGCTTCACATCCATACTTGGATTCGATTTTTTCACTGAGTATATCGAGAGATCCGGGGCGCTGAAGTAACGCCGTTCGCACCCGAATCCTGGCCAAGATCCGCCACCGAGTTCAACGGCATTCGGCGCGATGGTGAACCCCTCCAAGCTCGTCGATGTGGCATAGGCTGATCTGCATATCGTGCTTCGGATCGAGAGAGAAATCGAAACCTAGTTTCGAACAGTTTTGAAAGGTATCGGCTGTTTTAATTTAAAACTGATTTTAACAGTTTAAAACCGTCGCAAACTACCAAAAATCATATCTTTTGCGTTCATTAACGAAATTCGATGAAACAGGAAACATCGTGACCGTGTGGACGCCTTCTACATTTTAGAAGGGACCGCATATTTTTCTGAGCCTTCTGCTATTTTTGGTGGAGTGGAACCCAATGTGAGATTTCTAATTTATAAACGATATGGAAAACGACGATGTATAAATTATATAGTCGATGTATGAGTTATATAAGCGTTGTACACCTCATGTATAAGCGTTGTATAAGTTGTATTTCGATGTATAAGTTATATATGCATTGTAAAAATTATATATGTGTTGAAATAAAAGTCAATTGCTATATATATATATATATATATATATATATATATATATACGCCCCTCGTCCACAAACCATGGATGATATTTCTTGATTGTGATTGGTGTGAAAATTGATTGATAGCGAATGGTTGTTTGGGATTGTTTGTGGTTGATATTGATTGATTGTGGTTGAAAAATACCCGTTTGTGGTTGAGAAATATTTGGTTGAAACCACATAGGATTAGTTTGTGGAAATTAAATAAATATATACATGCCGCCTGCGTGCGAACTAGATGCATGATCCCCATTGTCAAAAACCGCGAGGTTTTAAGGTAGAGCGAGGAGCCGTACTAGGGACGGCCCTGGTTTTAACTACCCTGCCGTTATGCTGCCAAAATTTTGAATAATATTCAAGTGTTTGAATTATTTTCATTTGCTAAAACTATATTTATTCATTGAATAGAAAACCTTCATGTGTTGAATCGATATTCATTCGTTGATTAGAAATTCATGTGTTGAATGGTATTCGCGTTTTAAATATAAAAATCACATTTTTATCTATATATAGAAACTATAGAAAACCTTCATGTGTTGAATCGATATTCATTCGTTGATTTGAAATTCATGTGTTGAATGGTATTCATATTTTGAAATAAATTGTTTGATAATAAAAATCACCTTTTATCGACTATATGAACTGTATAAAATAATCTCGCTTTGAAAGAAATTGTTTTATAAGGAAAATCTATTTTTATCACCTATATATACACTATATAAAATAATAGTGTTTTGAAATGAATTGTTTAACAATAAAAATCACATTTTTATTATATACATGAATCGTTGAAATGTGAAGTGGTAAAAATAGCCACTCGTTCAAATAAACATATATGAGTTGAAATATTCATTAATTAGCTAATGATATGATTTTTGCCTATACATGCAAAGTTAGAATGAATGGTGTTTTTAAACCAAATGAAATCAAATATGAAGTTGAATGGAAAATGATAAATGATAAGAACTGTATATATGTACATGCATATTTATTGAACAGGTTATAGCGAAGGGGCTAGAGAAGAGGAATAAAATTTTGTGCCCGACAAATAGGTACACATTTACTGTTTTGTTTGGGTGATGATTTTATGAGCCTGTTGGCTAGCCGCTTGGCTTTTTCTTTTTCTTTTCAACATGAGACGCCTGTGTGGCTATTTGGGAATTTTCCCAGCCCCTCCCGTACAAAGGAGGTTATGGCGAAATTTTCCAAAATTTTAAGGCGTTAGTGAAATATTTGAAGTGAAAACAATATTGAAATTGTTGAATGAACTATATTTATATAAATATATAAATATAAATAAAATTAAAACGAAACGTGGCCGTGTAGTTCGTATTTTGAAACCGTGATTTCAAACAACTAGTGCGGGAAATCCGACCATTGGATTTTCCCGAAACCGCAACCGTTGGGTTCTCCTTGGAAATATTTTTCCAACGGCACCAACCTTGTAAAAATCCAACGGTTGGATTGTCTGGAATGTTTAATTCAAATCTGAAGAAAAACAGCGCCAGAAACGATTATATTTATTTATATTTATAAATATAATTATATTTAATCGAATAAAGACGCTGCGGTTCGTATTTTGAAATTGAAACTTCAAACGATTGTACCGGGAGATCCGACCGTCGGATTTTCCCGAAACCGGAACCGTTGGATTAGTTTTGAAAAGACCTTTCTAATGATGTAAATTTTATGAAGATCCAACGGTTATATTTTCAGATATGTGTAAATCAAATCTGAAGAAAAACAGCGTCACGGCCGCGCTATGGCCCGAAGCGTCATTTTGAATAAACAGGCTATTTTAAAATAAATAAAAATAGCGAAAAATCGTTATAAAATATCATAAACGATATGGAATGGAAATAAACTGAATTTGCTCGATTTATGTGGCTTTTGATGGTTGAATGTGTTTGGTGTGAAAATTACATTAAAGAACAAAATTGGTGTTGTCAAATAATTTAACCATTGAAATAAATTGATTTGAAATTCTAAATATACGTGAATTAATTGAAAAGGCCGAGTTAATTCTCATTTAAAATAATTGACCAACGATTGAAATTCGAAGATGAAGACGGTGGTCGAAGACCGGAGATTTTCACCTCGTTTGGATAGTAACCGAGGTCCTGATTGGGAGGCATCCTGAAATATAGATAATGAGTGGTGATCGTCCAAACGTACATGGTAATCGATGGGTTTGCGAGGTATTTAGTGCCTCCGGTTTCGTTCAGACCCAGAACGGACTTGTAAATGGACTGTGTGTCTGACATTGGATTTTATTCTGTGTTAATTGATCTCTGTTAAATATACATCTGTTTGGCGGCGGAGAATTTATTCTTTTGCTTAATGCCCTTCTCTGAGACGCACGAGCTCAGAGGTTGTATATCGATGGACATCAGTCGCATGGCATGAATTGCCTGTGTGGCATGCTAAGATGCAGTGATCAAGGCTTCTGTTGAAAAATAAAGTCTTGTGGTGATGATCAAAGCACCGCCTGTGTGGCGTAGCTTTGTGTATAACGTAAATTCGCGAGCCTCACACCCCGGTATGAACCAGAAACGGGAGAAGGACCTCAGGGAGGGCATGCGTTTCTTTCTAGCTAGGGTGGTGTCAGTGACCTACCAGCCCTGACATTTATATACTTTTCACCTATGTGGTTGTTGCTGTTGCGAGGCGCCTCGGTTAGATCGGACGATCCGGGTCCGATGGAGCCATTCGTTGGCTCATTTACACCCCAAAGGGTGGGGAAACGTAGTGTTCAGGAATTTTAATCCACATCGGTGGACCGGCCCTGACGATCCAAAGGCTTGACTGAGTACTTGCCTGAGGAGCGGGCTAGAGCGTCTCGAATTCGGTAAGGACTATCTTTTGCCTTGGTTCAGGACGGAGATCCAATTTCCAAATACGACATCGTGCGATTTTGATTGTATACCAATATATGGCGACATAGTGGTATGGGGCATTAATGCCGTCTATGATTGATAGTTATGATTGGAAATTGTTTTCAAAACCCATAAACACTAGCAATAATATCAAATGCCTTTGTTTTATTCGTATCAAGCATACTTTGGCCGTTATAAGGTAAAACTCTATCCTCCGGTTTGCATTGCATTGTGTGATGGGAACTGAGTCTTATAATGGCTTCATTTTTATAAAAAGCATAACGATGTTTAAAAGAAAGATTTGTTTTAAAGCACTGGCAATCCAATGGAGTAAACCCGTTCCACGAAAGTGGCGTGGTCCTGGGATTAGCCAAATTATATATGTGTTGAATAGATTTCTTGTAAAGACCCGGAAATTCCCGCTCTTTGAATCGACCATAAACCACACAGGTCTGACCCAAAGGTTGGAAATCTTCGAATACTTTAACTTCGAGCATACAGCATACTAAAACAACAACAGAAGACTTTTATAACACTATAATAAATGTTACATCAGAGTACATTATATACATATCAGAGTACATTGGAATATAATTACAGCGGAAGATAAATACAAAAAAATGTAATATACTGCAACGGAAGAACGCAGCGGAAGACTCTCTATCTCTGGACACAGCTTTAAGCTTCAACCCAGAATCCTGCTTAATATATCTTGAAATCTAACCGTTGGATTTTGACTAAATTTATCGTTGGAAAGATCTTACCAAAACGGTCCTAACGGTTCCAGTTTTGGGAAAATCCGACGGTCTGATCTTTCAGTATAACCGTTTGAAGTTAAGAATGTCGATACGCGAACTACCGCGCGCGATTCGTTAAATTTACGATTTATATTTAACGAATCGCGCGCGGTAGTTCGCGTATCGACATTCTTAACTTCAAACGGTTATACTGAAAGATCAGACCGTCGGATTTTCCCAAAACTGGAACCGTTAGGACCGTTTTGGTAAGATCTTTCCAACGATAAATTTAGTCAAAATCCAACGGTTAGATTTCAAGATATATTAAGCAGGATTCTGGGTTGAAGCTTAAAGCTGTGTCCAGAGATAGAGAGTCTTCCGCTGCGTTCTTCCGTTGCAGTATATTACATTTTTTTGTATTTATCTTCCGCTGTAATTATATTCCAATGTACTCTGATATGTATATAATGTACTCTGATGTAACATTTATTATAGTGTTATAAAAGTCTTCTGTTGTTGTTTTAGTATGCTGTATGCCCGAAGTTAAAGTATTCGAAGATTTCCAACCTTTGGGTCAGACCTGTGTGGTTTATGGTCGATTCAAAGAGCGGGAATTTCCGGGTCTTTACATTTGGTATCAGAGCTTTGGTTAGCTCAAATCTTTGGGATACAACTCGTTAGAACTGAACAAAAGACTCATCAGAGATTGGATTAGTAATATTCAATAAGAATACTCATTAGAGATAGGACCAGCAGTGTCCTAGAATGAGAAAACTCATTAGAGATGGGGTTAGTAATGCCCTAGGATGAGTTCAGAGTGATAAGCTTATAATTAACGTATTTTAATTATATATAATCTATTTTTGAAAATATGATTTTAAATATATAAAAGTATATATATTTGATAAGTTAGTCAACAAATAAAATTAATAAAAGAAAATTAAAATTTGGTTAGATAATTAAACAACATTTAGCTACGTTCCTTTTCGAGGACGAAAAGATTTTAAGTGGGGGAGACTGTAACAACCCTAAATTTTGGGGTAAATTTAAAATTTTATTTTAAGTTATTTTAATGAGTTTTGGTTATTTAAAATAATTTATTTTAAATAATAACAATTAAAAATTTTATTTTATTTTTTTAGAAATTTTGTTGAAAATAAGTCCAGATTTAAAATTTCTAATTTTAAATAATTTTATGAATAGAATTTATTTACATAAAATTCTATTCATAAAATTATTTAAAATTAGAAATTTTAAATCCGGACTTATTTTCAACAAAATTTCTAAAAAAATAAAATAAATTTTTTAATTGTTATTATTTAAAATAAATTATTTTAAATAACCAAAACTCATTAAAATAACTTAAAATAAAATTTTAAATTTACCCCAAAATTTAGGGTTGTTACATTTCTCATACCAGTCCCATGACTGACTCGTAGTTTGTTTCACTCTCAAACTCGGGTGCCCCTTTTTCTACACGGGCAGCCTTGTATTCAGGTTTAGCTTGCTCTTTCTGGATAGCTGGAGCTGAAGATGGATTCTATCATTTATCTCTTTTTATGCTATTCAGCTCCTATTGTACATATTTTGTTTGTTTTCTGTTGTAGACATTTATGTATAGCTGAACTGTATTTGTACTAAGTAAGATCCTGTATACTGTGTAACACTGATGATTACTTTTATCCAGTATATTCTATTGTTCATTATCTGGTGTATTTATTTAATTTTGTTCTGCTATTATCTGTTTCTGTGTTATATTCCAAAGATTACCCTTGCCACCGTCAGAACGGGGTTTGGGTTGTCTCAACATGGTATCAGAGCTTTGGTCAAGCTTAATTCTGGAATATAACATTTGAACGAACTCGTCAGAAATAGAACCAGTAGTGTTCTAGGACGGGTAACTCTATACAGATAGGATCAGCAATATCCTAGTATGAGTAAAGCAGAATGAAATTTCACCTCGATAGACACATTTGCATTTGAAGTATATGTTTCTATATTTTAAATTATCTTTTCTGTGACCTGACACTTGATCTGCCATTTGCAGAGGTACTAGAAAAATGAGTGCCAGAAATAGAAGGAATACAGAACCCGATCTAGAGGCTCTATTAAAGAGATATCGAAATATGAACGGACCACAGTTCTCGGGCAATGAATCTATAATTCAGACTCAAGCTTGGGTGAGCTCTGCAGAAAGAATTTTTGAGCGTATCCAGCTGAGGGATGATCAGAAAAGATTAGTAGCCTCTTCGGAGCTTAAAGAAGAAGCTTTAATCTGGTGGGAAACAATCATCAAAGATAATCCAGAAGGTGATATCACCTGGGACAGATTCAAAGTGATTTTCCTAGAAAGATTTACTCCTTCCGAAGCAACCGAGAGATTATGTGATGAATTTTCTTATCTAATACAAGGTGATATGACCATCCCAGAATATCATAAGAAATTCAACGAGCTTGCTCACTTTTCTCCTCATCTGATTCAAGACCCAAAGAGGAAAAATCTGAGATTTAATCATGGCCAGCAAAGGAGATATCAGAATAGTGTACTGAGGAATGTGAAGCTTCCTTTTTCTGAAATGATATATATGGCTTATCAGTATGAAGATCTCCATAAGAAAGGAATGTTGCGCGACGAAGAAGAAGTTTGTTGGAGTGACAAAGAAGAGTCGAAAACTGATATCCCTGAAGCCAGTACGAGGTCTGAGGTCAATAAGAGGCCCAGTGCCAAGAGAAAAAGGGCTGAATCTGGGAATGAACGAATAATGACCGCCACGTGCTCAAGCTGCAATAGAAAGGGGCATTTGGCGATAAGTTGCAAATCTTGGAACAAACGAAGAAAAAGTGGATCTAAGCCCACTAAGAAACAAAAGAACCCACATGGGGAAAGGAGATGCCATAAGTGCCGCCAAGCAGGTCATATTGCACGGTAGTGCCAACTCTCAAAGAAATCTGAAGCAGTACACATAAATGAATTGGTAGAGACTTCCGAGCCCTCATCTAGACAAGAAAGGGCCGATGTTTTAGAAGGCACGCTAATTGTCAAAAACATTCCAGTCAAAGTACTGTTTGACACAGGCACGTCATGAAGCTTCATTGCAAAAGATGCAGCTAAGAAACTGGATTTGAGTTTGAAAAAGCTGAAGGAACCAATGACTGTCCAGAATCCGGTTGGGGGTTCCATTGATCTCAGTTGGATTTGTGGAGTGCCGGTTTCTTTCTCTCGTTATCGGTTTCCTACCATCGTAGTCGTCATGAATTTTAAAGAGTTTGATCTTATCTTGGGGTTAGACTAGTTGACCAAATATGGAGCTGAAGTTAAATGCGCCGACAGAGTCATAAAGGCGAAGATTAAATCAGGTGATTATATAACCATTCCCTATGAAGGTCAGAATACTAATAGAAAAGACTTCTGGGCAGCTTTGAATGTTTCTCCAGCCCAAATAGAAAATATCCCTGAAGTTGTAGAGAATATTCCCGACCTCATCAAATACATTCCTGTCGTCAAAAACTATGCGGATGTGTTCGAAGAAGTTGTTCGCTTACCTCCGCAGAGAGAAATAGATTTCAAAATTGCTTTAATTCCCAATGCAAGGCCGGTAGTTCACGCTATTCGAAGAATGTCCTTGAAAGAGAAGGAGGAATTAGACAATCAAACAAGACAGCTAGTATGGAAGGGTCTGATCAGGCCTAGTTTCTCTGATTGGGGTGCAGCAGTGGTGTTTGTCCCAAAATCTGACGGTACTCTACGTCTATGCGTGGATTATCGTGATCTGAACAAACAGACAATAAAGAACAAATATCCATTGCCGCGGATTGATAATTTGTTGGATCGATTGAATGGAGCACAAGTATTTTCACGAATGGACCTAGCTACAGGTTTCCATCAACTTCGAATTGCCGAAAAGTGTGTTCCAATGACAGCATTCAGAGGTCCCGACTTATTCTACGAGTGGTTAGTAATGCCGTTCGGCTTATGTAACGCTCCAGCTTACTTCGTCGATCTGATGAATAGAGTGTTCAGAGGGGTTTTGAATAAATTTGTTCTGGTTTTCATTGACGATATTCTAATCTTCTCTAAATCAAAGGCCGAACATGAAAAGCATCTGGAACAGGTTCTAGAAATTCTGAGACGGAATGTATTAAAAGCCAAATTTTCCAAATGTATCTTCTAGCAAGATGAAGTAAAATTTCTGGGCCACGTCGAGTCGAAAGAAGGAATCGCTGTGGATCCAAGTAAAATCACAGCTATTCAGAACTGGAAACAACCTAGTACTCGAACTGAAGTCCGCAGTTTTCTCGGGTTGGCTAGTTATTACCGGAAATTCGTTAAAGACTTTTTGAAGATATCAGGTCACTTAACGAAGCTTACAAAGAAGCACTCTAAATTCAAATGGACTCCAGAAAGTGAGGAGGCTTTCAAAGAGCTAAAGTTGAGATTAACAACTGCTCCAGTGTTAACCATAATCGATGGCAACCAGGATTTGAAAGTCTGGACTGATGCTTCTAGAGAAGGCCTTGGCGCAGTGATAATGCAAAGGGGGCAAGTGATTGCTTATGCTAGCCGTCAATTGAAGCCGCACGAGAAGAACTACGTAACTCATGATCTTGAGTTATTGGCTATTGTGTTCGCTTTGAAAATCTGGAGGCACTATCTTCTGGGTGAGAGATTTGAACTGTTTACAGATCACCAGTCATTAAAGTATCTGTTTACTCAGAAGGACTTGAATTTGAGGCAGCAACGTTGGCTGGAGTTTCTTGCAGCATATGACTTCGAAATTATATATACTCCAGGGAAAGCCAATGTCGTGGCCGATGCGCTGAGCCGAAAGAATGTAATGATCGCCAGCTTTATTATCACGACTTCCTTGATTGACAAAATATCTATTCTTCAGAAGGAGGATAACTTTATTAAGGATATGATTAAAAGGATTCAGAAAGGCGAACCCTCGTGTTTTCAAATAGATAACGACGAGACCCTGAGATTGAAAGGAAGGATTTGTGTTCCTGACATCCCCGAACTCAAAAGGGAAGTGTTAGACGAGTGTCACAAGTCCAAGCTAAGTATCCATCCTGGTGTAGCCAAAATGTATAACGATCTCAAACGTACATTCTGGTGGAAGGCTATGAAAAGGGACGTTTCAATATACGTTACTCGATGCCCTACTTGCCAGCTAGTCAAAAGCGACCAACAAAAACTGGCTGGATTGTTGCAACCGCTCGAAGTTCCTGGTTGGAAGTGGGAACATATTTCTATGGATTTCATCGATGGTCCGCCCAGAACCAGAAAAGGAAATGACAGTATTTGGGTGATCATAGATCGCTTCACGAAGACCACCCATTTCATACCTGTTAGATCAAACAGAACTGCTCAGAGTGTGGCGCAGATATACTTCAGGGAAATAGTTAGACTACATGGAGTGCCACTCAGTATAGTCAGTGATAGAGATACAATATTCACTAGCAAATTCTGGAAAGCATTTCAAGTCGACCTGGTAACGAAGTTGAACTTAAGCACCGCTTATCATCCTCAGACAGACGGTCAGACTGAGAGGGTGAATCGTATTTTAGAAGATCTATTGCGGGCTTGTGTTATAGATTTCGGTGGATCCTCGGAAGACAATCTGCATTTGGCTGAATTCTCTTATAACAACAGCTACCAGGGGAGTCTGACAATGTCGCCATTCGAAGCATTGTATGGTAGACCGTGCCGATCCCCTACTTGTTAGGTCGAACCTGGAAATAGACTTGTGTTGGGTCCTGATATGATTCGAGAAGCTGCCGACAAAGTCGATTTTATTAAGAAGCGATTACTCGCTGCTCAAAGCCGACAAAAGAGCTAAGCCGATAGGAGAAGGAGAGATATATCCTTTGCTGTTGGCGACTATGTATATTTGAAAGTATCACCGATGAGAGGAGTTATCCGGTTCGGTAAAACTGGAAAATTGGCGCCCAAATTCATTGGTCCATTTCCTATTCTGGAACGGATTGGAACTCTCGCTTATAAAGTCAAATTGCCTGCCTGGTTGCCTGGAGTTCATGATGTATTTCACATATCTCAACTTCGAAAGCACGTTCATGATCCAGACTTGATAGTGGAAGAAGCAGCTCAACAGGACATTGAAATTACCCCAGAACTAGCTGTGAGAAGAGAGCCGCTAAAGATAATAGGCAAAGAAACCAAAGAGCTGAGGAACAAGAAGGTTCACTTAGTCAAAGTGCAATGGAGTGGAGATCCGCGAGATTGTACTTGGGAAACTGAGGAGAGCATTCAGAAGGCTTATCCTTGATGCCGAGTGGATATCTCTGATTGACTCCGGTGCAAGGTACATTTGCCATACTTTGCATTACCATTTAATTCTCTATTCTGTTGTTATTTTCTTTTCATGGATGTGCACTTTTAAATTTTATAGTCTGAATGATTTTGAAAAAAAGAGAGTATAGAAGTTGATCAGTATATTTTTGAAAGATTAAAACGATTTGATTGTTGGTTGTTATGTTGTGTGATTATAGATTTATCAAACCACTTTCGACTTTGTTCCTTTTCGGGGACGAAAAGTTTTAAGTGGGGGAGATTGTAACGACCCAGAAAATCTGAATCAATTTAAAATTTTTAAATTGGCTAAAATAATGGATTTTAAATATTTTAAATAAATATTTTAAATAATAGCAATGAAAACTGAGTTTGAATCGACAATTGAAAAAGAAGATAATTAATTATAATTATAAACAAGGCCTGAAATGGCGCTGTAGTTTCAAAAATTGAATTCAAACTTTATTGGACTGTACCGGGTGCAAAACAAAACGGATTTTAGCGAAACTAAAAATATTTAAATCTGTTAGTGAATACCTTTCTAACGAATCTGAAAAATCGAATTTTCATAGCGGAAAGCAAAAGTTATGGCCGAATGCATTTTCATAAAGGTCGCTATAGATTTTATATAGCCCGTGAAATTGGCCATTTTGCATACGACCTCGGAATTCGACGAAACCACTTTTGTTGGATCCGGGATGTGAAGTTGTTGCTAGGTTTCAAATTTCAAAATTTTTGAAGCTAGTATGTGAGCGTGGCAAAGGAAAATGTGTTTTGGTCAATTATAGTTAAATTGGATCGACCAAAAATGAGCCTTTTTGCAAACGGTCTCAGAATTCGACGAAACTAGTTTTGTTGGGACCGTATCGTCTAAACATAGCTAGATTTATTTTTCTGGAATTTTTCGAATCAGTTTGTGGCCCTGGCAAATTGAAATGTACGTTCAAATTAAATATTGAATGTTTTAATATTTTAATTTGAAGGGAAACTGACTGAAACATCTGAATGGGCCTTCGAAACATATCCCATTGTGTTCGAAATGGGGGTAAAACACTGGGGACGACAGTCATTGGGTTTGGATTGGGGTTCGTGAGGGAAAGAGGGTATTTTAGAGATTTAAAAATATTAAAAAAAATCTATTGGTCCACCTCATTCCCTCAGCCCCGACCTTCTTCCTCGAAACCCCAGAACGCAGGGCGGAAAGAGCTCGAAACTTCCCAGCCAATTTTCTCCTTCCACGCTCGATAAAACCCCATCGTCCTTTGGAAGTTTTTGTAGAGAATTTTGTAAGCTTCACATCCATACTTGGATTCGATTTTTTCACTGAGTATATCGAGAGATCCAGGGCGCTGAAGTCACGCCATTCGCACCCGAATCCTGGCCAAGATCCGCCACCGAGTTCAACGGTGTTCGGCGCGATGGTGAACCACTCCAAGCTCATCGATGTGGCGTAGGCTGATCTGCATATCGTGCTTCGGATCGAGAGAGAAATCGAAACCTAGTTTCGAACAGTTTTGAAAGGTATCGGCTGTTTTAATTTAAAACTGATTTTAACAGTTTAAAACCGTTGCAAACTTCGAAAAATCATATCTTTTTCGTTCATTAATGAAATTCGATGAAACAGGAAACATCGTGACCGTGTGGACGCCTTCTACATTTTAGAAGGGACCGCATATTTTTCTGAGCCTTCTGCTATTTTTGGTGGAGTGGAACCCAATGTGAGATTTCTAATTTATAAACGATATGGAAAACGACGATGTATAAATTATATAGTCGATGTATGAGTTATATAAGCGTTGTACACCTCATGTATAAGCGTTGTATAAGTTGTATGTTCGATGTATAAGTTATATATGCGTTGTAAAAATTATATATGTGTTGAAATAAAAGTGAATTGCTATATATAAATATATATACATATATACGCCCCTCGTCCACAAACCATGGACGATATTTCTTGATTGTGATTGGTGTGAAAATTGATTGATAGCGAATGGTTGTTTGGGATTGTTTGTGGTTGATATTGATTGATTGTGGTTGAATAATACCCGTTTGTGGTTGAGAAATATTTGGTTGAAACCACATAGGATTAGTTTGTGGAAATGAAATAAATATATACATGCCGCCTGCGTGCGAACTAGATGCATGATCCCCATTGTCAAAAACCGCGAGGTTTTAAGGTAGAGCGAGGAGCCGTACTAGGGACGGTCCCGGTTTTAACTACCCTGCCATTATGCTGCCGAAATTTTGAATAATATTCATGTGTTTGAATTATTTTCATTTGCTAAAACTATATTTATTCATTGAATAGAAAATCTTCATGTGTTGAATCAATATTCATTCTTTGATTAGAAATTCATGTGTTGAATGGTATTCGCGTTTTAAATATAAAAATCACATTTTTATCTATATATAGAAACTATAGAAAACCTTCATGTGTTGAATCGATATTCATTCGTTGATTTGAAATTCATGTGTTGAATGGTATTCATATTTTGAAATAAATTGTTTGATAATAAAAATCATCTTTTATCGACTATATGAACTGTATAAAATAATCTCGTTTTGAAAGAAATTGTTTTATAAGAAAAATCCTATTTTTATTACGTATATATACACTATATAAAATAATAGTGTTTTGAAATGAATTGTTTTACAATAAAAATCACATTTTTATTATATACATGAATCGTTGAAATGTGAAGTGGTAAAAATAGCCACTCGTTCAAATAAACATATATGAGTTGAAATATTCATTAATTAGCAAATGATATGATTTTTGCCTATACATGCAAAGTTAGAATGAATGGTGTTTTTAAACCAAATGGAATCAAATATGAAGTTGAATGGAAAATGATAAATGATAAGAACTGTATATATGTACATGCATATTTATTGAACAGGTTATAGCGAAGGGGCTAGAGAAGAGGAATAAAATTTTGTGCCCGACAAATAGGTACACATTTACTGTTTTGTTTGGGTGATGATTTTATGAGCCTGTTGGCTAGCCGCTTGGCTTTTTCTTTTTCTTTTCGACATGAGACGCCCGTGTGGCTATTTGGGAATTTTCCCAGCCCCTCCCGTACAAAGGAGGTTATGGCGAAATTTTCCAAAATTTTAAGGTATTAGTGAAATATTTGAAGTGAAAACGATATTGAAATTGTTGAATGAACTATATTTATATAAATATATAAATATAAATAAAATTAAAACGAAACGTGGCCGTGCAGTTCGTATTTTGAAACCGTGATTTCAAACAAAAAGTGCGGGAAATCCGACCATTGGATTTTCCCGAAAATGCAACCGTTGGGTTCGCCTTGGAAATATTTTTCCAATGGCACCAACCTTGTAAAAATCCAACGGTTGGATTGTCTGGAATGTTTAATTCAAATCTGAAGAAAAACAGCGCCAGAAACGATTATATTTATTTATATTTATAAATATAATTATATTTAATCGAATAACGACGCTGCGGTTCGTATTTTGAAATCGAAACTTCAAACGATTGTACCGGGAGATCCGACCGTCGGATTTTCCCGAAACCGGAACCGTTGGATTCGTTTTGAAAAGACCTTTCTAATGATGTAAATTTTATGAAGATCCAACAGTTAGATTTTCAGATATGTGTAAATCAAATCTGAAGAAAAACAGCGCCACGGTCGCGCTATGGCCCGAAGCGTCGTTTTGAATAAATAGGCTATTTTAAAATAAATAAAAATAGCGAAAAATCGTTATAAAATATCATAAACGATATGGAATGGAAATAAACTGAATTTGCTTGATTTATGTGGCTTTTGATGGTTGAATG
Organism: Allium sativum; assembly: GCA_030737875.1. Lineage (NCBI taxonomy): Eukaryota > Viridiplantae > Streptophyta > Magnoliopsida > Asparagales > Amaryllidaceae > Allium > Allium sativum. The sequence continues at coordinate 576,608,415 of CM060915.1, read as the reverse complement.
TATTTGGTGTGGAAATTACATTAAAGAACAAAATTGGTGTTGTCAAATAATTTAACCATTGAAATAAATTGATTTGAAATTCTAAATATACGTGAATTATTTGAAAAGGCCGAGTTAATTCTCATTTCAAATAATTGACCGACGATTGAAATTCGAAGATGAAGACGGTGGTCGAAGACCGGAGATTTTCGCCTCGTTTGGATGGTAACCGAGGTCCTGATTGGGAGGCATCCCAAAATATGGATAATGAGTGGTGATCGTCCAGACGTACGTGGTAATCGATGGGTTTGCGAGGTATTTAGTGCCTCCGGTTTCGTTCAGACCCAGAACGGACTTGTAAATGGACTGTGTGTCTGACATTGGATTTTATTCTGTGTTGATTGATCTCTGTTAAATATACATCTGTTTGGCGGCGGAGAATTTATTCTTTTGCTTAACGCCCTTCTCTGAGACGCACGAGCTCAGAGGTTGTATATCGATGGACATCAGTCGCATGGCATGAATTGCCTGTGTGGCATGCTAAGATGCAGTGATCAGGGCTTCTGTTGAAAAACAAAGTCTTGTGGTGATGATCAAAGCACCGCCTGTGTGGCGTAGCTTTGTGTATAACGTAAATTTGCGAGCCTCACACCCCGGTATGAACCAGAAACGGGAGAAGGACCTCAGGGAGGGCATGCGTTTCTTTCTAGCTAGGGTGGTGTCAGTGACCTACCAGCCCTGACATTTATATACTTTTCACCTATGTGGTTGTTGCTGTTGCGAGGCACCTCGGTTAGATCGGACGATCCGGGTCCGATGGAGCCATTCGTTGGCTCATTTACACCCCAAAGGGTGGGGAATCGCAGTGTTCAGGAATTTTAATCCACGTCGGTGGACCGGCCCTGACGATCCAAAGGCTTGACTGAGTACTTGCTTGAGGGACGGGCTAGAGCGTCTCGAATTCGGTAAGGACTATCTTTTGCCTTGGTTCAGGACGGAGATCCAATTTCCAAATACGACATCGTACGATTTTGATTGTATACCTATATATGGCGACATAGTGGTATGGGGCATTAATGCCGTCTATGATTGATAGTTATGATTGGAAATTGTTTTCAAAACCCATAAACACTAGCAATAATATCAAATGCCTTTATTTTATTCGTATCAAGCATACTTTGGCCGTTATAAGGTAAAACTCTATCCTCCGGTTTGTGTTGCATTGTGTGATGGGAACAGAGTCTTATAATGGCTTCATTTTTATAAAAAGCATAACGATGTTTAAAAGAAAGATTTGTTTTAAAGCACTGGCGTAAACCCGTTCCACGAAAGTGGCGTGGTCCTGGGATTAGCCAAATTATATATGTGTTGAGTAGATTTCTCATACCAGTCCCATGACTGACTCGTAGTTTGTTTCACTCTCAAACTCGGGTGCCCCTTTTTCTACACGGGCAGCCTTGTATTCAGGTTTAGCTGGCTCTTTCTGGATAGCTGGAGCTGAAGATGGATTCTATCATTTATCTCTTTTTATGCTGTTCAGCTCCTATTGTACATATTTTGTTTGTTTTCCGCTGTAGACATTTATGTATAGTTGAACTGTATTTGTACTAAGTAAGATCCTGTATACTGTGTAACTCTGATGATTACTTTTATCCAATATATTCTATTGTTCATTATCTGGTGTATTTATTTAATTTTGTTCTGCTATTATCTGTTTCTGTGTTATATTCCAAAGATTACCCTTGCCACCGTCAGAACGGGGTTTGGGGTTGTCTCACTTAAACAGAGCAATTTTAGTGCTTAAAAATGAAACAATTGATTTAAGTAATAACATGATAATCAAAAGAGTTCTCCGATGATGAACACATTTACTATTGTTTTGACAGAGTAGAGGACAATGCAAATAACTTATACCAACCAGAGTTTTTTAACTCTCTTACTCTCGGTGGTATGCCCCCACATCAATTAATTCTTAAGAAGGGTTCTCTAATTATGTTACTATGAAATTTGGATCCCAGAATTGGATTATGTAACAGTATGAGATTAATATGTTGATCGTTCTACAAAAACCTAATTGATGCAAAAAATTCTTTTGGTCATTTTCAAGGTACATGAGTCTTTGTTCCACGAATACCGTTGAAACCTTCCAAAAACTTAAATCTTCCTTTCAACCTCATCTGTAAACAATTCCCAATAGGACTTGCTTTCGCACTCACTATTAACAAATCTCAAGGCCAAACCATTCCCCACGTAGGCATTTATCTTCCCGACCATGTTTTCACTCACGGCCAGCTTTATTTTGCTTTATCTAGGGGGTTTCCTGAAAAACAAATAAAGTTTTGGTAAAAATGGAAATCTTCCACGCAGACCAGGAACGCATACAAGAAATGTCGTGTACACAGACGTTTTGTCAACATGTTCTCAAATTGTTAACTAATCTTCCACTAACTACACCAACAACCGAGGGATTTTGTTGTGACGATCCCAAACCCCCGTACCACGGTGGCAAGGGTAATCTTTGGAATATAACACATGAATAGATAACAGAAGAACATAAATATATAAATACACCAAATAATGTACAACAGAATACACTGGTTATAAAAATCATCAGAGTTACATAGTATACAAGATCGTACTTAGTAAAGAACATGGTTCAGCTTTACATAAAATGTCTACAGCGGAATCAAAAACATAATATATATACAACAGGAGATGAATAGCATAAAAAGAAAGAAATAATAGAACCCATCTTCAGCTCCATAGCTATCCATAAAGAGCCTGCTAAAACCTGAATACAGGGCTGCTCATGTAGAAAATAGGGCACCCGAGTTTGCAAGTGAAACAAACTACGAGTCAGTCATGGGACTGGTATGAGAAATCTACTTAACTTATTTTATAATAAGGCCAATCACAGGACCATGGCGCAAATGCGGAACAGGTTTACTCTATTGGATTGCCAGTGCTTTAAAACAAGTAAATCATTTAAACATCATAATGCTTTTTACAAAATGAAGCCATTATAAGACTCAGTTCCCATCATACAATGCAACGCAAACCGGAGGATAGAGTTTTACCTTATAATGGCCAAAATATGTTTGATATGTATAAAATAAAAGCATTTGGTATTATTATTTGTGTTTATATATTTCTAAAATAATTACAATCATAAGTATCAATCATAGACGACATTGGTACCATATATCATGTTGCCATATATAGGTATACAATCAAAACCACACGATGTCATATTTGGAAATTGGATTTCCGTCATGGACTAAGGCAAGGGATCATCCTTTCCACTCCGAAACATTATAGCCCTTGTCTCAGGCAAGTACTCTGTTAAGCCTTTGGATCGTTAGGGCTGGTCCACATGGAGTGGATTAAAATGCCTGAACACTGCGTTTCCCCGTCCTATGGGGCATCAACTGGTCATATACCGACCAAACCATCGGCTCCGAAGAGAAGAAAATAACTGAGGTGCCTCGCTATCCATTATCCACATAAGTAAAATGCCCGGGCGTGTAAAACCTGAAACACCACTCCTAGCTAGAAGGAAACGCATGTCCTCCCTGATGTCCTCTCCCATTTCTGGCTCATACCGGGGTGTGAGGCATGTAAATCTATGCTAAACACAAAGCTAGCTATTTAAAGCCATGCTTTGATCATCAACCACAAAGCTCTGCTTTTCAACAAAAGCCTTAATCACAACATCTTCGTATGCCACGTTGTCAATCTACAACGTCGGACACAATCCATTTACAAGTCCGTTCTGGGTCTAAACGAAAACGGAGGCACCTTATTCCTCTCATCTATGACTAATACAGGAGAGAGGCCCTCGCACATCCGAACGATCAACAAGTACGTCCAGACGACCACCACTGTAACCCCTTCAGGGCAACTCCTCCCATCAAAGGCGTCAGTAGCCATACATTCAATGAGAAGATCCTCGGTCTTGCGCCGTCTTCATATCTTTGACTTCTAACCGTAGACCAGTTATTTGAAATGAGAATTAACTCGGCCTTTTCAAATAATTCACGTATATTTAGAATTTCAAATCAATTCATTTCAATGGTTAAATTATCTGACATCCATAATTCAGTTCATTAATATAATTTTCACATTAAACACATTTAACCATTAAATATCCTAACCAAGTAAATTCAGTTTATTTCCATTCCATATCATTCATAATATTTTATACCGATTTATCGCTATTTTTTTTAATTAAATATATCACATTTATTCAAACGACGCAATAGACCACAACGCGGCCATGGCGCTATTTTTCTTCAGATTTGATTTACACATATCTAGAAATCTAACCGTTGGACCTTTACATATTTTATATCATTGGAAAGAACTTTTCAAAGTGGACCCAATGGTTCTAGTTTTTAGAAAATCCAACGGTCGGATCTCCCGATTCGTTTGATGTTACGATTTCAAAATACGAATTGCAGCGTCGTTATTCGATTTAATTTAATTATATACATATATTAATATAATCCATTCTGGCGTTGTTTTCATTCAGATTTGAATTTAACATTTCACAAAATCTAACCGTAGGATCTTTACAACTTTGGTGTCATTGGAAAGATATTTCCAAAGCGGACCCAACGGTTTCGTTTTCGAGAAAATTAGAAGGTTGGATCTCCCGGTACAATCGTTTAAAATAACAACTTCAAAATACGAACTGCAGCTTCGTTATTCGTTTAGTTAAATTATATTTATATATATATATATAAATATAATTCATTCTTCGATTTCCAAATCATTTTAAATTCATATATTTGATAAAAATAATATTTTTACCAAATAAATATTTATTTCAACACATGACTATTTATAACACTTCGTATGCATGATAAAAATGTGATTTTTATTGTCAAAACAATTTATTTCAAAAATGAAGATTTTTAGCGATTCACATATGTTATAAAAATGTGATTTTTATTGTTAAAACAATTTATTTCAAACGCGTATATTTTATATACTTCGTACATACTATAAAAATGTTATTTTTATCATTCAAACCATTTCATTTCATACATTCAATAAAAATGTTATTTTTATCATTCAAACAAATTATTCCAAAAAGGAATATTTTTCCAACACATGAATCTATTTCAACACATGAATATTAATCAAACATATGAATATTTCAGAAAATTTTGGCAGCATAACGGCAGGGTAGTTAAAACCGGCATCGTCTCGAGTACAGCTCCTCGCTCTACCTTACAGCCTCGCAGCTTTTGACAATGGGGATTTCAAAAATCTAGTTCCTACACAGACGAATTTTTCCATAAACTAATCCTATTTGTTTTCAACCACAAACAACCATAATCAAATCAACCATTCATAATATTCACCAAATTCCATGTCAACCAAAATCCAAATAATCACAACCAATATATATCGTCCATGGTCTGTGGACGAGGGGAGTATATATATATATAGATATACGTATATAAATATATTTCACTTTCATTTCAATTTCATTTCAATTTCATTTCAACTCACATATAATTTTTACAATGCATATATAACTTATACATCGCACATACAACTTATACAACGCTTGTACATGAGGTATACAATGCCTATATAATTGTATATCGATCGCATAATTTATACATCGTTATTCCATATCGTTTATAATTTAGAAATCTCACATTGGGTTCCACTCCTCCAAAAATTGTAGGAAGCTCCAAAAATTCTCCGGTCTCTTCTAGAATGTATGTAACGACCCACATTCTACGTTTCGAAGGATCGTAGAATATTTATTTCTTTCACATACGAAGTTGTATGGTCATGTAATTTTGGGAGACGACTATTGAGGTCATTTCCCATGTTCATGATTTTTCGCGATTTTTAAATGACCGTTTTACCTCTAGCTAGTCTTGTTTTGGCCATAACTTTTGATTAGAAAGGAGTTTCGACCTGAAACCACTTCCATTGGCTCCGGATGATGATTTACAATCTCGTAGAGTGATCACATTAGCCAAACAGACTCACCGTTGGTTGATGTGGCTGAAACAAGTTTCATATGGTGAAAAACAACTTAATTGGGCTTAATCGGGTGATTAACACGTAGGCCCAATGGGGAATTTCGGGATTTGAGGTATTCAAGGGCTGCTAGGGTTAGGATTTCGGTTTTTCACTCATTTTCAAGCCGCCACAAACCCTCTCTTCAAACTAACAATGACCTCCAACATCTAAAAACACCTCTAATCACTTCTTAATCAAGTTTTGGCTTAAACCACATCAAATTAAGGAGGAATAGCGCTAAAACAAGATTATAGTAGCTGTCTTGCATTGGGAACAACGCCATAACAGTAGATTATTTCAGATCTAAAGTCCGTTTGTGTCCAAGGTGAGTGATTTGCAAGGTTTCTCACTAATTACGGCTAATTAGGGGTAATTAGTGATAATTAGCGAATTTATACACGTTAAAAATCTGGAAAAATATTTATAAATTCTGAAATGATGTTTTAGACCTTTGTTAGAAGTTTGGGTTAATTTGGTTAAGTTTTGCTAGTTGTGTCATTAGATTTTCTTAAATATATTTAAGGGAAAATATGGGATTTTGGCTATGTTTGATCCGTTTTAACCTACCAAATTATTGTTTTGGTGTTTGTGAATGATTATACATGTTGCTATGACTGTACGATATGCTTTGTGATTGTCTAGAAGTGATAGATTGGTCGAAAACGCCGTTGAATGGCGTAAAACAGTCGCTGGAAAGTTGCAGGAAATGTGCAGGGTTTCAAACCAGATCGGATCGGATTACTAGGCTCGGATCGGGTTACTGGGCTCGGATCGGATAGGAGAACCGGGCAAGTGGACTTGACTCGGATTGGAACTTAGCATAAGGGGCTTGGCGAGAAGGAAGGTCATTTGCTTAGAGTTGGAGTTGGGCAGAGGATCGGATCGGAGAGACAAAAAGGGGATCGGATCGGAGCTAGGGCGTGGGATCAGATCGGCTACCGAAGAAAACCGAAGTTGGCATCTTCTGAGGCATGCAAACGAAAGAGACAACAAGGAAGGTTGGATCGGATCGGAACTTGACACTATAAGGAATACCTTGGCACTTTACCACCGGACCGGACCGAGCCACATGTGAGAAGCTGGGCCGAACGACATGGAGGAGATGAACCAGAACCGAACCGAGCATGGGTGACCGAATCGAACCAAGCGTGGGTGACCGAACCGAACCGGACATGTACTTCTATTTCTACATGACGACTCTTCTGAAGGCCAACTCCAATTCGACCAAAACCCGAGATGCAAAGGGGGTCCAAATGAGGAGCTTTGACTCAGGATCCAGATGGGAACCAATGAGTGAGCTTCATAATTGGGCTTTGCTGCAGGACATGTGCTAAGAGGTTGTCGATGTCCATAACTTTGGATCACTATGTGAACGGATGTAGGGCCATAGTGGCCTAGGTACGACTAAAGAGCTATACACCAATGAAGTGGGGTCATTTGTAAAGATTTGGTCATGACTCCATGTGGTGAGCTTGGTAGTAGCAGTACTTGTACAAGTCGAAGTGCGTCACTACTTCGATGGGTCTAGTGATCGAAGCAGTAGATATCGTATGCTTTACGCACTGAGTGAGAGATGTGAGGATGGTTTCTACGTTTGATTTGTTTGCCATCATTATGACATGCACACCCCACCCCCGTTACCTTTACACCATCTGTTCAGTGGCACCTTAGTGTATTGTACGGTATGTAGTGCTAATTTTTTGTTGTAGGTCCAGGTTCAGATATGGTTTAGTATACCTATTATTGTTCTGTTTAGCTACTTATCGCTCATTCCATACTTTTTGTCTGACCCAGAGTTTTATGTCTCTTCTTATTACTCTGGGTGCTCTCACGAGCAGACTAGAGACAGGTTAGCTGGTGATGCATGAGTAGCTGTACCGGAGACGAGAAGGAGGCTTCCACGTATGATACACATATAGATATTCTCCCTGTGTCACTGGTGGTCACTACTTTGGGCATTAGTAGTGCACTCTTCCTTTCTTTTGTTTAGAGACTGTAATTTAAAAAGTTGTAATAAGCTGTATTTAGACTTCCGCTACTCTGATGTTGATGTTGGTTTTAGCAATCAGCTTATGCACTGTCCCGCCTGTTTTATGTCAAGTACATTATTATTATATTTTGTTTCATGCACTGTGAAGCATTCTACAGGTTTTTGATTAGTTCGTTCTCTACTTTCCTTTCTTTGGCGACCGTTCTGTGCTAGTTGGCATGTGTACAGCGCACTTTCGGACGAAATGCCGGCTGGTGCATGGCGGGCTATCACACTTGGTTTCAGAGCTCTAGGTTGCGTAGTTAACCTAGGGAAGTCATCAAGGAGAGATAGTATACGTAAATGAGAGCACGTATTTGTGATTATTTTCGTTTTTAAAAGCTATATATATACTATTAGTATAGCTAAGGATGAAGCCGCACTGCACTAGCACCACTATAGAGATGGTTAATCGTTTTCTCTTTACAGATTGAATAATGAGCCGATATGCAAGAGGTGCCAGTAGAGGAGCCAATAATGGGAATGCTGTTTACATGAGGACGATGTTTACCGACCTCATGAGAGAGATGCTTAGGGATGTGCAGAGGGCAGCTCCCAATAATGGTAATGGTGGTGGTCCAATAGTGCAGGCACCTAGGGCCGATTTCGCCAAGCTGAACAAGGATTATACTAGTCTTGGTGGGAAGTCGTTCCACGGAACGGAGTCGGCTATGGATGCTCAGGATTAATTGGATAGCTGCGGGCATATCTTCGAAGATTTGGGTATCGAGGATGCGATGAAGAGAAGGCTAGCATCCCGTTAGTTGCAAGGACGGGCAATGAACTGGTGGAATGCTATAAAGGCAGCTACTCCTGAGGATCAGATTACTTGGGAGCAGTTTAAGGTTTTCTTTAGCGATAAGTTCATTCCAGCTGCTCAGAAGTCAGTGTTGTTTAAGAAATTCTTGGAACTCAAGAGAATGGCAGAGTTGTCTTGGAGTATATTGCCGAATTCGACACTTTGTCGAAGTATGGGTTATCTCTTATTAATACTATCAAGAAGAAGAAGAACGAGAAGTTCATAACTGCCTTGGATCAGTACTTGGGGGAAAGGCTTATTAACCACATCGATGAGACGTTTAAATCGATTGTGGGGAAAGCATTGAGGTCAGAGAGTCTTTACCCTAAGTCGAAGACTGAGGTTGCATCTGCAGAGGAGCCGAAGCCGCAAGCAAGTTGTGGAGGCAAGAGTGGTTCTTAGAATAAGAGGAAGCAGAACCAGAATAAGGATGGCCAGAAAAAGAATAAGAAAGATGTTGAGTGTTTCAGCTGTGTTAAGAAGGGTCATTATGCAATTAATTGTCGGGCTAAGCCAGTGGATAGGAAGTGCTTCAACTGTGGCCAAGTGGGACATCACAAGGACAAGTGTCCGCAACCCCCTAAAGAAAAGCAGATGGTGAAAGCAAATGCCCTTAATGCTATTCCTTCTTCGTTGAATGCCCCAACTGCGGCAAAGAAGTGAAAGAATGTTGTTATTCAAGGTACGCTTTCTGTTTATGATGTTCCTGCTAGAGTTTTGTTTGATACCGGGGCTTCCAGTTCTTTCATATCTAGTGACCTGGTAGATAGGTTGAGATTGGAGCCCGAGATTGTCGATAGGCCTTTAGTAGTGACGAACCCGATTGGTTGTAACACCCCGTGTGTTCTATAACAGTAAAATTCACAAAATAAAGTATAACTAATTTCAAATCAAAGAATTAAGGGAAACGGGATATGCCATTGCGTTCGTCTTGGAATTCTTCTTGAAATGGATTCCGAGTTTGCGTAAAACGGACTCCGTATGAGGGAGATATAGCCACCAGAAGTTTCAGAATTCAGTTTAAAATTCAAACAGACCAAAACAGCTCAGAAAAACAAATTTAAATTTCAAAAATCAGGCCGGATTGGCCAGGGCGGGAATTTTCCTGCCAAAGACACCCAGGTCGACTGGGTAGTTGACCTAGACTACCCAGGTCGACTGGGTAGTCGACCTGGGGCACCCAGGTCGACTACATAGTCGACCTGGGGGTCGACTGGGGGGTCGACCTGGCCCATGAGCCAGGTCGAACCCAGCCCCCCTGGCTGGCCTGGTCTGTGCTTGGTCGATTTTCTGAGCCTTTCCTTGTCACTAGGGCTAGGTGTCAGCTCCTGTTTGGTATCTCCTTCAAACGAACGGCTATTATTAAACCAAGCTCCATCGACGGTCCTAATCAACTCACAAACTCTATAAAAAGGACCTAAGACTCACCCTAATTCATACAAACAAAAATGGAGATGAGACCGTCATGCTGCTGAGGAAAGACTAGGAATAGCCGTCAGAAATTGAGAGACAATTAGGAGACAATTCGAAAGCTTAAAGAAATTTCAATTAAATCAAAACAACGCCTACAACAAAGGATAGCATCTCCAAATTCAGAATTCAGATTCCTGAATTGAAGATTCGTCATACGTTGTAAGTAGAGTGCTATTCCGTTGTGAATGAACAACTGAGTTTTGATTTATGTAAAATGAGAAATGGAATTGTACTTAATTTAATTCATGATTGTATGTTGCCATGATTCTAATTCTGAATCGATTTGGGATATTGTGGTATAACGATGTTAGGCCTATTGGATATTTGCAAGTATATGATTCATGTTAAAGACCATATGTTGTAGTAGTTTATTTGAAAATTCATGCAAGTATATGATTCACTATTATGCCAATATGATGTACATACTTTTATGATCACTTTTAGTGTGTAATTGGATTCAACTAAGTACTATGGTTTATATGAATTTATGTTGGAATTGGCATCGTGATTTAAGTATAAAACCATACATTTGTGTTAAAGACAAAAGTAAGCATCTTTATGAACATGACTAAACTATGTTTGGTGTTATGCCTAGTTGAAACATGTTTTAGGCCTATGTTGTTATCAAGATCATATGGTGATATATGTGACACGTAATTAAGTTAGATTTACATTCCAATTACGAGTTTACATGAATAGATTGAAAACCATGATTCATGCTTAGGTATGTTTATGCCATGATTATATGAATAGAATGGTTCATGTTTATGGATGTTTATGCCATGATTATATGAATAGAATGATTCATGTTTAAGTATGTTTATGCCATGATTATATGCTATTACAATGCAAGTTCACATGTGCCTAATTCATGTTAATTAGATCGTTATGTTGCAAGTTCATGCGTCCACACTCCCCTTTTTATGTTACTTAGAATATATAAACACCATGTTCTAAGCCTCCCCTTTTTCATGTGGCTAAGTTGGGTTTAAATGTTAAACCCAACATATGTTATATTTTAGTGAACGTATAAAACGAGGGTAATGACGATGGCGTTAAAATATAGAACATATGTGTTGGCATGTTTGACGCATGCCAGCAACCTTGAAAAACAATTAAGTGGTATAAATTAATTTTACCCAATAAAGATGAATTTGAATAATGGGCCGCAAATATTTACATACAAAAAGGAAAGAGACAAAATATGTAAATGTAGAAAATACGATGTGTTTAACCCGAGGTTGGATCGAGTTGTGATGTAAACTTGCCCGGAACCGCCCGGCTATCCAGTAGTCACAACAACACCTATCCAATGTGGGTGGTTAAACACGGAGCCCAACAAAGACCCGAGGTTAGACTGAGTTGTGGCGTAAGACTGCCCGGACCCACCGGCAACAGGCGGCCACAACAATACCTGTCTAATGTGAGAGGTCGAGGCCTTAATAAGACAATTATGGCTGAGTCAGGATTGATAGGATTAAGTAAATTGAATTAATACTTAATCAAAATGGAACATGCTAAACTATACAGACTGATTTCGGGGTTAGGTTTACAAAACACTTAACCAACTTAGCATGTTGGCTAGAAATAGAAAACTAGTTGTGGGGGACCCTTTTCAGCAGTAACCCTACAAGGTGTATCAGGATAACCTGAACTAGGATGGGTGGGGCACGATTACTGGGCTGACTGTAAGAGGTCAAATCGACGGCGGTGGTGCAGTAGTGTAGGTTCTAACGGGGTGCGGGCGTGCACACACTCCGGCGCAGAAAAATAAGGCACTGGGCACCAGTAGCATACCTGTGCATTCTAGGATTGTGTCGGGCCGCCACCATGGGACTTGATACACCCCATGGTGGGACCAGCATAGGTAACTACAACATTGGGGGCCGTAAGACACATGCAACTATGCGAGTAGGAGCCGATCATTGGAAACGAATCACTTCACCCTGATTATGGGGTGCCTATTGGGAACTAGTCTATATGGATGCAGAGATTAATATGGGTTACGATAGTATATTCGACTCTAGACAACTTAACTTAGTATATGGTGCTTTCCCATTTCCAGTTTATACTTATCATACCCAGTTCTTTATTCATAGACTGAATAGTCCTAGACTTACTCAGGCTTTATGTATGACTCTACTTTTCTTTCGTCTTCTTTTCTTTCGTTCCCTCCCCCCCCCCCCCCCCAGGTTCACCGGGAGGGAATACCGCAGCTTGACCAGTTTTCACATCCAGCTTGAAGAGAAAGAATGTATTGCTTGGATCTTTTTTGTTTTGGACTATGGCTTTGGACATCAATTATGGGACTTATGCAGTTTATTTATGTTTTTATGCTTCTTTAAATAATGTAATCAAGACAGTTATGAAGATGTTATGTTTTTGGAAGTATTGTAAGACAAATTATGACATGGTTTGTGTAACACGTATTTTGTTGAAATAAGAATTGCTGTTGTTTTCCGCTGTTCAAAATATGTGTATTTATATCTGTCTTGTGTATCTGTGACTTATACTTATAAACCACCACCAAAATTAGGGCATTCCCTTTGAGAGTGACCCTAACGGAGGTGGGGTGTTTCACTTGGTATCAGAGCATAGGTTTACCAGACAAGATAAAAAGTTTTGAAAATTTATTTTCAAAATAAAATTTAAAGAAGCATTTTTAAAGATAAAATGTTACTTTATTTTAAAAAAAGCAAAGTCCCCCAAAGCCATAGGTACTATCTTTTATCCTTCGTTTTGAATCTATCCTTTTTGTTTCAGCATGTCCGAAGAACTTAACTTGCCAGAGGGTATACCAATACCTGGTTGGTTTAGACGATTCTTAGAAGCAAGGGCCACTCAGCCAGGTCCTACCGTTCCCTCTCCTCCAGCTGCACGAAATCGTCCAGCTGCAGCAGCACCTCTTCCTCCACCTCCTCCGCGGGGAAATACTTTTGCTAAGATATGTAAAGGTTTTAAAGTTATGGTAGGAAAGGACTTTCATGGAACCGAGTCCTTCGTGGTAGCCAGGAATTGGCTAAAAGAAACCGAGGACTTATTCGTCATCTTTGAGGTAGAAGATAGGCAGAAGATACAACTGGCAGTATGTCTACTTAAAGGCGAGGCTTCCTACTAGTGGGAAGTCACTAATGCAGAAAGACCAGGGGAAACATGGGAGGACTTTAGGGCAAGGTTTGAGGCTTAATTTCTCTCAGAAGCTGAAAGGAGTCTTCAGTTGGAAAAATTCTTATTTCTTAAGCAAGGGAATATGACAGTCAAAGAGTATGTTAACCAGTTCGATCAGCTGGCTAGGTTCGGACTGGACCTAGTCAACACCCCGCACATGAAGGCTCTCCGCTTTGTCAAGGGGTTGAATGAGTCATTACACAGTTTGGCCATGACCCATATACCAATGGGAGCTACGTATGAAAGGTTGGTGCAGACGACATTGCTGAACGAAGAGGATAAGGGCAAGAAGGAGACAAAGGCAGAAAGCTCTCAAGGGAAGAAAGAGGGTTTACAGCCTAAGAAGACAGACTTTAAGAAGGGCGGGAAAGACAACAAAGAGAAGAGGAAGTGTAACTTCTGCGGCAAAGTGGGGAACTTAGTGAAAGATTGCTGGAAAAAGAAGGCCAAGAAGAATGGTGGGTGCTTTTCTTGCGATGAGACAGGCCACCTGGCTAAGGATTGCCCAAAGAAGCGAGGGTAGGGGCAGAGGGATGGATCCACCTCAAAGGCACAAGTTCATGCGCTAGAAGCGCCACCTCTGCAGCAGCGAGATATAAATACTTCTATAGAAAGTGTAGTTTATCTTTATGATCACCCAGTTCGCACTTTATTCGATTTTGGCGCATCACACTCCTCTATCTCATCTGCTTTAGTAGAATCTCTGCACCTAGAAACTAGAATGGTAGAGGACCCCTTAATTGTTTCAAATCCAATTGGGGGCCCAGCTTATTTATCTATGATCTGTGTGGGATTGAAAATTTCTATTCTAAGCGTAGAATTTAAATGTAGTGCCTTTGTTTTGGGCTTTTCGGGATATGGTTTGATTTTGGGTATGGATTTGCTATCCAGTAATGGTGCCATCCTGGATTGTGAAAAAAAGGGTTGTTAGGCTTCTGAACCAACTCGGTAACACTTTGGAAATTACTTGTAATCCCTCGTATGCGGTTATGCTTAGTTATCTTGAATCGCTAGATGCCTCTGTTGAAAGTTTGCAATCGGTTAGAGTGGTCCGGGAATATCCGGATGTCTTAGAAGAGGTGAAGGGCTTGCCTCCGAAGCGGGAGATAGACTTTCGCATATATCTTGTAGATAATGCAAAGCCCGTTGCGTTGCCCGTTAGACACATGGCTCCACGGGAAAGAAAGGAGCTCAATAAACAGATTAAAGAGCTTCAAGAAAAGGGGTTCATTAGAAGGAGCATTTCAGAATGGGGCGCTCCAGTGGTGTTCGCTACAAAGGCGGATGGTTCACTCCGTCTATGTGTTGACTATAGGGAGCTCAACAAGCTAACGAAAAAGAATAGGCACCCTCTCCCTAGAATTGACGATCTGTTTGATCAGCTTGTAGGAGCGTCTGTTTTCTCCCAACTCGATTTAACGACCAGATTTCATTAGATAAGGGTGGCTGAAGATAGTATCGATAAGACAGCGTTCAGAACCCCAGACGGCTTCTTTGAATGGCTTGTCATGCCTTTTGGCTTGACAAACGCACCCGCTTACTTCGTGGACCTAATGAGCAGGGTGTTCAGAGATTTCCTCAATAAGTTCGTAGTGGTCTTTGTAGACGATATCTTGATCTTCTCAAAGAGTGAAGAAGAGCATGCTCAGCACCTAAGGGCAATCATGGAAACTCTGCGAGTCCATCAACTAAAAGCCAAATTCTCCAAATGCCACTTTTGGAGAGAAGAAGTGAGGTTCCTTGGGCACATAGTATCCAAAGAAGGGTTAGCTATAGACCCGGCTAAGGTAGTGGCGGTGCAGGATTGGAGGACACCAAAGAACGCAACAGAAGTCCGAAGCTTTCTCGGGCTAGCAGGCTTCTATCAGAAATTCATCAAGGACTTTGCAAAGATATCAGCTCTGCTCACAAAGCTGACCAAGAAGAATCTAGTGTTCAATTGGGACTTGGATTGCGAGTTTGCTTTCCAACGACTAAAAAGGGCTCTTACAACAGCTCCGGTTTTGACATTGCCAGATGGAAGCAAGATGTTCACAGTTTATACAGATGCATGTAGGACAGGGCTAGGCGCTGTCTTGATGCAAGAAGGGAGGGTAGTAGCTTATGGTGGAAGGCAATTGAAAGTGCACGAAAAAAACTACCCGACCCACGATCTTGAGTTAGCTGCCATCGTCTTTGCACTCAAGTCTTGGGGACGCTATCTCCTAGGTGAGAAGTTCGAACTTTACACTAACCATAAATCGTTGAAATATCTTTTCTCGCAGAAAGATCTTAACTTGAGGCAACAGAGATGGATGGAGTTTCTTGCCTCGTACGATTTCGAGATCTCCTACACTCTGGGCAAAGGGAATGTAGTGGCAGACGCATTGAGCCAAAACAAACTAACCCTAAGCCCGCCGTTTGTTTAAAGACAAAGCCTAGAGTTTATAGCCATTTTTGACTTGAGGCCCTCCTCTGATTTTGCACCAGGCTTGCTGGCATCTCTGGAAGTACGCCCGACTTTAGTGGACTCAATAGGGACAGCACAACGCGAAGACCCTCAGCTTGTGGAGACGATTGATAGGCTAATTAGGGGTGAGACTTCAAGTCACCTCAGAAGATACTCCATCGACGACAAGGGTTGGCTAAGGCGAGACGGAAGACTATGCGTCCCACAGACAAGGGATTTAGTAAAGAAGGTTCTCGAGGAAGCACATCACTCCAAGATGACGATACACCCAGGCGGGGATATAATGTACAATGACATAAAGAGAACTTTCTTTTGGGACAGCATGAAGAAGGACGTGGCAGATTTCATTTCTAAGTGTATGGTGTGCCAATAGGTTAAGGCGGAGTAGAAAATGCCTGGCGGTCTGCTCCATCCTCTAGAGGTCCCGCAGTGGAAGTGGGATAACATCTCAATGGACTTCATTGATGGGCTGCCTAGGTCTAGAAGAGGCAACACTAACATTTGGGTAATAGTGGATAGGCTTACTAAAAGCGCCCACTTTTTACCTGTCAAAAGTCAAAGAACTGCCTCATCCCTAGCATCTCTTTACCTCAAGGAAATTTTTCGACTCCATGGAATACCATCTACCATTGTTAGTGACCGAGACCCTATCTTCAAGCGATAGGCACACAGTTATGCTTGAGTACAGCCTATCATCCCCAAACCGATGGCCAGACGGAAACAGTGAACAGAGTTTTGGAGGACCTTTTAAGACTGTGCGTCCTTGACTTCGGAGGGACGTGGGAAGACCATCTTCCTTTGGTGGAGTTTTCCTACAACAACAGCTACCAAGCAACCATCGGAATGGTGCCCTTCGAAGCCTTATATGGAAGACCGTGCCGATCGCCCACTTGTTGGTGGGAGTCTACTGATAAGCTCATACTTGGACCAGATATGATCCGAGAGACTTTGGAAAAAGTAGACTTAATACGAAGAAGAATGAAGACAGCCCAAGACAGAAAAAATCCTACGCCGATAAGAGGAGGACCGACCTTGAATTTAAGGTTGGGGACAGAGTTTTTCTTAAGGTATCTCCGCTAAGGAACGTTGTTCGTTCTGGAACCACAGGAAAGCTAGCACCAAGGTTCGTAGGGCCATTTCCTATCATCGAGAAAATTGGGAAAATGGCCTATAGATTAGAGCTACCCGAAAAACTGGCCGGAGTTCACAACGTTTTCCATGTTTCGCACCTCCGAAAATGTCTACATGAATCTACTGAAGTGGTAGAGCCAAATATCATAGAAGAAGCTGAAGTGGAACGCGAAGCAACTGTGAGGAAAGTTCCAACCCGCATATTAGGAACAGAAGTGAAGAAGCTACGCAACCGCGAAGTCAAGCTCGTTAAAATTCAGTGGAGCGACGCCGAGGGAGACGCAACTTGGGAAACTGAAGCTAGAATACGCGCAGCCTACCCTTTTCTTTTCGAGGGTACATCTTTGATCTTTCTTTTCCTTAAGTTGCGCTTTTATCTATCTTTTTAGGTATATCTCCTCAACCATATCTTTTAGGTAGAAACTCTTTGGATGAAAACATGTAATTGAAACATGTTATGGATGATGGTTGCAAGTGGTTGCAAGTGATTGCTAGTGGTTGCTCGTGGTTGCATATACACACACAATCTAGATTTTAGATCATCTCAGTCACTTCATATTGCATACGCATATATGTATTTATTCGTATATGGTTGAAGTTTAATGTGTTGTCATATGGATGTTGCATTTATATGAATGGTTGCGCACTCATGTAGAATCATGAATAGGAGAATTTGCATACATAATGGATTCATGGCACTTACATAATTTGCACTAAGGAGGTCAACTGAATCAGTAGACCGACTGATTTTGCATTAGATAATTACATGTACACACACTTCGCATATGATCATGAAGCATTAGAAGTCTTTTAAGGACAATGGATGCTCGTGTTTGATGGATGAGTAGATGGATGTTTGGATGTTAGGATATACATTCTTCCTAAACTTGATGATTTCGGGGACGAAATCCTTTTAAGTGGGGGAGAATGTAACACCCCGTGTGTTCTATAACAGTAAAATTCACAAAATAAAGTATAACTAATTTCAAATAAAAGAATTAAGGGAAACGTGATACGCCATTGCGTTCGTCTCGGAATTCTGCTTAAAATAGAGTCCGATTTTGTGTAAAACGGACTCCGTATGAGGGAGATATGGCCTCCGGAAGTTTCAGAATTCAGTTTAAAATTCAAACAGACCAGAACAGCTCAGAAAAACAAATTTAAATTTGAAAAATCGGGCCGGATTGGCCAGGGCGGGAATTTTCCCGCCAAAGACACCCAGGTCGACTGGGTAGTCGACCTGGGGCACCCAGGTCGACTACATAGTCGACCTGGGGGTCGACTGGGGGGTCAACCTGGCCCCTAAGCCAAGTCGAACCCAGCCACCCTGGCTGGCCTGGTCTGTGCTTGGTCAATTTTCTGAGTCTTGCCTTGTCACTAGGGCTAGGTGTCAGCTCCTGATTGGTCTCTCCTTCAAACGAACGGCTATTATTAAACCAAGCTCCATCGACGGGCCTAATCAACTCACAAACTCTATAAAAAGGACCTAAGACTCACCCTAATTCATACAAACAAAAATAGAGATGAGACCGTCATGCTGCTGAGGAAAGACTAGGAATAGCCGTCAGAAATTGAGAGACAATTAGGAGACAATTCGAAAGCTTAAAGCAACGTCAATTAAATCAAAACAATGCCTACAACAAAGGATAGCATCTCCAAATTCAGAATTCAGATTCCTGAATTGAAGATTTGTCATACGTTGTAAGTAGAGTGCTATTCCGATGTGAATGAACAATTGAGTTTTGATTTATGTAAAATGAGAAATGGAATTGTACTTAATTTAATTCATGATTGTATGTTGCTATGATTCTAATTCTGAATCGATTTGGGATATTGTGGTATAACGATGTTAGGCCTATTGGATATTTGCAAGTATACGATTCATGTTAAAGACCATATGTTGTAGTAGTTTATTTGAAAATTCATGCAAGTATATGATTCACTATTATGCCAATATGATGTACATACTTTTATGATCACTTTTAGTGTGTAATTGGACTCAACTAAGTACTATGGTTTATATGAATTTATGTTGGAATTGGCATCGTGATTTAAGTATAAAACCATACATTTGTGTTAAAGACAAAAGTAAGCATCTTTATGAACATGACTAAACTATGTTTGGTGTTATGCCTAGTTGAAACATGTTTTAGGCCTATGTTGTTATCAAGATCATATGGTGATATATGTGACACGTAATTAAGTTAGATTTACATTCCAATTGCGAGTTTACATGAATAGATTGAAAACCATGATTCATGCTTAGGTATGTTTATGCCATGATTATATGAATAGAATGGTTCATGTTTATGGATGTTTATGCCATGATTATATGAATAGAATGATTCATGTTTAAGTATGTTTATGCCATGATTATATGCTATTACAATGCAAGTTCACATGTGCCTAATTCATGTTAATTAGATCGTTATGTTGCAAGTTCATGCGTCCACACTCCCCTTTTTATGTTACTTAGAATATATAAACCCCATGTTCTAAGCCTCCCCTTTTTCATGTGGCTAAGTTGGGTTTAAATGTTAAACCCAACATATGTTATATTTTAGTGAACGTATAAAACGGGGGTAATGACGATGGCGTTAAAATATAGAACATATGTGTTGGCATGTTTGACGCACGCCAGCAACCTTGAAAAACAATTAAGTGGTATAAATTAATTTTACCCAATAAAGATGAATTTGAATAATGGGCCGCAAATATTTACATACATAAAGGAAAGAGACAAAATATGTAAATGTAGAAAATACGATGTGTTTAACCCGAGGTTGGATCGAGTTGTGATGTAAACTTGCCCGGAACCGCCCGGCTATCCAGTAGTCACAACAACACCTATCCAATGTGGGTGGTTAAACACGGAGCCCAACAAAGACCCGAGGTTAGACTGAGTTGTGGCGTAAGACTGCCCGGACCCACCGGCAACAGGCGGCCACAACAATACCTGTCTAATGTGAGAGGTCGAGGCCTTAATAAGACAATTATGGCTGAGTCAGGATTGATAGGATTAAGTAAATTGAATTAATACTTAATCAAAATGGAACATGCTAAACTATACAGACTGATTTGGGGGTTAGGTTTACAAAACACTTAACCAACTTAGCATGTTGGCAAGAAATAGAAAACCTAGTAGCGAGGGACCCTTTTCAGCGGTAACCCTACAAGGTGTACCAGGATACCCTGAACTAGGCAGGGTGGGGCACGATTACTGGGCTGACTGTAAGAGGTCAAATCGACGGTGGTGGTGCAGCAATGTAGGTTCTAACGGGGTGCGGGCGTGCACACACTCCGACGTAGAAAAATAAAGCACTGGGCACTAGTAGCATACCTGTGTATTCTAAGATTGTGTCGGGCCGCCACCATGGGACTTGATACACCCCATGGTGGGACCAACATAGGTAACTACAACATCAGGGGCCGTAAGACACATGTAACTATGCGAGTAGGAGCCGATCATTGGAAACGAATCACTTCACTCTGATTATGGGGTGCCTGTTGGGAACTAGTCTATATGGATGCAAAGATTAATATGGGGTACGATAGTATATTCGACTCTAGACAACTTAACTTAGTTTATGGTGCTTTCCCATTTCCAGTTTATACTTATCATACCCAGTTCTTTATTCATAGACTGAATAGTCCTAGACTTACTCAGGCTTCATGTCTGACTCTACCTTTCTTTCGTCTTCTTTTCTTTCGTTTCCCACCCCAGGTCCATAGGGAGGGAATACCGCAGCTGGACCAGTTTTCACATCCAGCTTGAAGAGAAAGAATGTATTGCTTGGATCTTTTTCGTTTTGGACTATGGCTTTGGACAACAATTAGGGGACTTATGCAGTTTATTTATGCTTTTATGCTTCTTTAAATAATGTAATCAAGACAGTTATGAAGATGTTATGTTTTTGGAAGTATTGTAAGACAAATTATGACATGGTTTGTGTAACACGTATTTTGTTGAAATAAGAATTGCTGTTGTTTTCCGCTGTTCAAAATATGTGTATTTATATCTGTCTTGTGTATCTGTGACTTATACTTATAAACCTCCACCAAAATTAGGGCATTCCCTTTGAGAGTGACCCTAACGGAGGTGGGGTGTTTCATTGGTGGTTTGACTAACCTTAGCATGATTTGTCGTAATGTGGTCTTATCAAGTCATGGATGCATGTTTGTTTGTGATTGCTTTGTTTTGGGCTTTACTGGGTTTGGCATTATTTTGGGAGTCGATTGGCTCCAAGGATATGGGGTGGTGGTAGACTATAAGGGTTTTTTGGTGACAGCTAGAGCGGATGATGGGCGGAGGGTAGTGTTTGGTGGTCTACCCGATGATGGGGTAATGGCTAGTTTTCTAAATTCCCTCAACATCCCGCATAGTGAGTTGTCAGGTTTGCCCATGGTTGGCCAGTATCCGGACGTCTTCGAGGAAATGACCGGGCTTCCACCACACCGAGTGATTGAGTTCCGTATTGATTTGGTGAAAGATGCCAGACCTATAGTGATGCCACTTCATCATCTAGCACCAAGGGAGCAGCGAGAGCTCGGGGTGCAAGTCAGCGATCTTTTGAAGAAGGGATTTATCAGAAGGAGTGTTTCTGAATGGGGAGCACCAGTTGTGTTTGCTACAAAGGCGGATAGTTCCTTTGTTTGTGTGTAGACTACCGCGAGTTGAATAAAGTGACGAGGAAGAATAAGTATCCGCTACCGCGGATAGATGATTTGTTTGATCAGTTGAGTGATGCTAGAGTATTCTCTCAGTTTGATCTTACGACAGGTTTTCATCAGCTTAGAGTGGAAGCTGAGAGTATAGCTAAAACGACATTTCGGATGCCGTCTGGATTTTATGAATGGTTGGTCATGCCATTTGGGTTGGCCAATGCCCCAGCATACTTTGTGGATCTTATGAATAGGGTATTCAGAGATCAGTTGAATAAGTTTGTTCTTGTGTTCATGGATGATATTTTGGTCTATTCGAGGACATAGGAAGAACACAAGGAACATTTGAGGAAAGTGATGGAGGTGTTGAGAAAACACCAATTAAAAGCAAAGTTTTCTAAGTGTCACTTCTGGAGGAGGGAAGTGAGATACTTGGGCCATGTTGTATCAGAGAATGGTATTGTCATGGATGGAGCGAAGGTGGCTATGGTACAAGATTGGTCTACGCCCAAGAATGCAACGGACATAAGAAATTTCTTGGGATTAGCTGGATATTATCGTAAGTTTATCAAAGACTTCTCCAAGATAACAGCACCGTTGACTCAGTTGACCAAGAAGAATCAAGCCTTCGTCTGGGATGAAAGGTGCGAGATGCAAGGAGGTAGGGTTGTAGCTTATGCAAGTCGGCAACTGAAGCTGCATGAGAAAAGATACCCTACCCATGACTTGGAATTGGCTGCGATCGTATTCACGTTGAAGATGTGGAGACATTATCTCTTGGGAGAAAGATTCGAGTTGTTTACCGATCATAAATCTTTAAAGTATCTTTTCTCTCAAAAGGAACTAAATCTCCGACAACAAAGGTAGTTAGAATTCTTAGCTTCCTATGATTTCGATATTGCATACACACCAGGAAAGGGCAATGCGGTAGCTGATGCATTGAGTAGGAGACATGCCAGTTTAGGGGCTATGTTTCTAGAATGGAAGCAACTGGAGTACATCGTTGGGTATGATTTCAGATCAAAGTGCGAATTGAATCCAGAAATGTTAGCAAGTTTGACGATCAGACCCACTTTGATTGAGCGGATTGGTTCCAGTCAGAGGAATGATCCTAACCTATTGGAAATCATCTCAAAGTTAGAGATGGAAATCGACGGAGAGATGAACAAGTATGGGCTTGATCGAGATGGATGGCTTAGAAAGAATGGAAGACTAGTTGTACCCAATGTCAATGGATTGAGAGATTAAGTGCTTAGAGAATGTCATCACTCAAAACTGACAATACATCCCGGTGGTAACAAGATGTACCGAGACATGAAGCAAACCTACTAATGGGAAGGGATGAAAAGAGACATTGGGAAATTTATATACAAATGCATGAATTGCCAGCTAGTTAAAGCTGAGCGAAAGAAGCCTAGTGGTTTGTTGCAACCATTAGAAATTCTAGAATGGAAATGGGAATAAGTGTCAATGCGTTTCATTGATGGGTTACCAAGGACTAAATCGGGTCATGATCGCATTTGGGTGATTGTGGACCGATTGACTAAGAGTGCAAGGTCTATACCCTTCAAGTCGAACAGGACGACAGCTAAGTTAGCGGAACTGTATATAAAATGGGTAGTGAGCTTTCATGGAATACCCAAAGGCATTGTGAGTGACTGAGATCCGTTGTTCACTAGTGGATTTTGGAAGAGCTTACAAGAGGCGTTAGGATCAGAATTACATCTCAGTACCGCATATCATCCTCAAACTGATGGACAGACAGAGAGAGTGAATCGAGTGTTAGAAGACCTCTTGAAAGCTTGTGTATTGGATTTTGGTGGATCATGGGATGACCATTTGCATCTAGTAGAATTTGCATATAATAATAGCTATCAATCCAGTATCGGTATGGCTCCATTTGAAGCTTTGTACGGACGATCGTGCAACTCACCGTCATGTTGGGTAGAAACTGGTGAGAAGTTTGTACTTGGACCCGATGTGATAAGAGAAACTTCAGCTAAGATTAAGGTTATCCAACAACGAATGAAGGTTTCCCAAGATAGGCAGAAGAGTTATGCTGACAGGAGGAGAAGAGAATTAAAGTTCTCCATTGGCGACTTGGTGTTTGTCAAGATTTCTCCGTTGTAGAGCGTGATACAGTTTGGCAGAAGAGGTAAGTTAACACCAAGATTTGTTGGTCCATTCCTAGTTCTTGAGCAAATTGGGAATTTGGCATACAAAGTTGAATTACAAGAGAAGATGTCAGGAGTTCACAACGTATTTCATGTTTCCCAGTTAAGCATGTTCGTACACGACCCAAATGTGACTATTTCACCTGATCAATTGGATGATATCGAAGTTGAACCCCAGGCGATTGGGAACCGCAAGCCTATGCGTATTGTTGGGAACGATACGAAGCAACTTCGAAGGAAAGCGGTGAATCTAGTCAAAGTTCAGTGGGGCGAGGGTGAGAATGACTGTACTTGGGAGACAGAGGAGAGCGTTAGGAAGACGTATCCATAACTCTTCGCCTAGTAAGATTTCAGTTTCGATTTAGTCTTTCCGCATGCTAGGATAGGTTGTTTTGTTTGTTTTGCATGTTTGGTTGTTATATATGATTGGTAGGAATGCGGGATCCTTGGTATGTTCTGGGTTAAGGAATTTTGGGGACGGAATATCTTAAGGGAGGGAGAGTGTAACGACTCGCATTCTACGTATCGAATGATCATAGAATATTTATTTCTTTCACATACGAAGTCGTATGGTCATGTAACATTGGGAGACGACTACTGAGGTCATTTCCCATGTTCATGATTTTTCCCGATTTTTAAATCACCATTTTGCCCCTAGCCAATCTTGTTTTGGCCATAACTTTTGATTGGAAAGGAGTTTTGACCTGAAACCACTTCCATTCACTCCGGATGATGGTTTACAATTCCGTAGAGTGGTCACATTAGCCAAACGGACTCACCTTTTGGGAGATATGGCCGAAATAAATTTCAAATGGTGAAAAAAAGCTTAACTGGGCTTAACTGGGTGATTAACAACTATGTCCAATGGGGAATTTCGGGATTTGAGCTATTTAAGGGCTACTAGGGTTAGGATTTCGGTTTTTCACTCATTTTCCAGCATCCACAAACCCTCTCTTCAACCTAACAATGGCCTCCAACATCTAAAAACACCTCTAATCACTTCTTAATCAAGTTTTGGCTTAAACCACATCAAATTAAGGAGGAATAGCGCAAAAACAAGGTTAGAACTGCTCTATTGCATTGGGAACAACGCCATAACGGTAGATTATTTCGGATCTAAAGTTCATTTGTGGCCAAGGTGAGTGATTTAGAAGGTTTCTCACTAATTACGGCTAATTAGGGGTAATTAGTGATAATTAGCGAATTTATACGCGTTAAAAATCTGGAAAAATATTTATAAATTCTGAAATGATGTTTTAGACCTCTATTAGAAGTTTGGGTTAATTTGGTTAAGTTTTGCTAATCATATCATTAGATTTGCTTAAACATGTTTAAGGGAAAATATGGGATTTTGGCTATGTTTGATCCGTTTTATCCTACCAAATTATTGTTTTGGTGTTTGTGAATGATTATACATGTTGCTATAACTGTATTGTATGCTTTGTGATTGTCTAGTAGTGATAGATTGGTTGAAAACGCCGTCGAATGGCGTAAAACAATCGCTGGAAAGTTGTAGGAAATGTGAAGGGTTTCAAACCGGATTGGATCGGATTACTGGGCTCGAATCGGATAGGAGAACCGGGCAAGTGGACTTGATTCGGAATGGAACTTAGCATAAGGGGCATGGCGAGAAGGAAGGCCATTTACTTAGAGTTGGAGTTGGGCAGAGGATCAGATCGGAGAGACAAAAAGGGGATCGGGTCGGAGCTAGGGCATGGGTTCGGATCGGCTACCGAACCGAACCGGAGCAGGCATCTTCTGAGGCGTGCAAACGAAAGAGACAACAAGGAAGGTTGGATTGGATCAGAACTTGAAACTATAAGGAGGACCTTGGCACTTTACCACCGGACCGGACCGAGCCACATGTGAGAATCTGAACCAACCGCACGGAGGAGATGAACCCGAACCGAACCGAGCATGGGTGAATGAATCGAACTGAGGGTGGGTGACCGAACCGAACCGAACCGGACGTGTACTTCCATTTCTACATGACGACTCTTCTAAAGGCCAACTCCAATTCAACCAAAACCCGAGATGCAAAGGGGGTCCAAATGAGGAGCTTTGACTCAGGATCTAGATGGGAACCAGTAAGTGAGCTTCAAGATTGGGCTTTGCTGCGGGACGTGTGCTAAGGGGTTGTCGATGTCTATAACTTTGGATCACTATGTGTAGGGGGTACATGAACGGATTCAGGGTCATAGTGGCCTAGGTACGACTAAAGAGCTATAGACCAATGAAGTGGGGTCATTTGTAAAGATTTGGTCATGACTCCATGTGATGAGCTTGGTAGTAGCAGTAGTTGTACAAGTTGAACTGCGTCACTACTTCGATGGGTCTAGTGAACGAAGCAGTAGATATCGTATGCTTTACGCACTGAGTGAGAGATGTGAGGATGGTTGCTATGTTTGATTTGTTTGCTATCATTATGACATGCACACCCCACCCCCGTTACCTTTACACCATCTGTTCGGTGGCACCTTAGAGTATTGTACGGTATGTAGTGCTAACTCTTTGGTTGCAGTTCCAGGTTCATGTATGGTTTAGTATACCTGTTATTGTTCTATTTAGCTGCTTATCGCTCATACCAGATTTTTTGTCTGACCCAGAGTTTTATGTCTCTTCTTATTACTCTGGGTGCTCTCACGAGCAGACTAGAGACAGGTTAGCTGGTGATGCACGAGTAGCTGTACCGGAGATGAGCAGGAGGCTTCCACGTATGATACATATATAGATATTATCCATGTGTCACTGTTGGTCACTACTTTGGGCATTAATAGTGCACTCTTCCTTTCTTTTGTTTAGAGACAGTAATTTGAAAAGTTGTAATAAGCTGTATTTAGACTTCCGCTACTCTGATGTTGATGTTGGTTTAAGTTATCAGCTTATGCACTGTCTTGCCTGTTTTATGTCAAGTACATTATTATTATATTTTGTTCCATGCGCTGTGAGGCATTCTACAGGTTTTCTATTAGTTCATTCTCTTCTTTCCTTTCTTTGGCGACTGTTCCGTGCTAGTTAACATGTGTACAACGCACTTTCGGAGGAAATGCCGGCTGGTGCGGGGCGGACCATCACAATGTAGAAGTCGTCCACACGAGTCCAATGTCTCCTGTTTCACTGGATTTCAACCACATACGAATAAGATATGATTTTTGTTGTAAAATCATATTTCGTAGCACTTTAAAGTGCCATAATCTATTTTAAATTATATAAACCTTTACCTGCCTGTTTTCTTCAAAACTAGGTTTGAATTTTTTCAATTAATCCACGAAGCTATAGGACGATCGGGGGTTACCACGGTCTGCGCCTATGAGAGGGCTTCCCGACGAGGTGGGTCTCATCGAACTCGGTCTAGCGATGGAGGTGAAAACTGGCTCGACGCGGGCAAAGTTTGGAGGGTTGGATCTTGAAAACCACGCAACAATAGAAGCCCTAACTGGTATGGATTTGAAGGTGACGGGATGATCTTCAAAAATCCCTACTGGAGCTCGTCATCTTGTTGTGTGGGTTTCGAGTTAGGGAGGAGAGAAGCGATCAAGTGGTTTCCGCCGTTAGTCGAGGTCGGGGAGAGAGAAAATCTCAGTTTTTAATTTTTTTTATTATGAATGAATTAATTTTATTGGCCCATTATATATTATTCCAAAAATTAGGGTTTTTTAATACAAACTCCAATTCTAACCCAACGACTGTTGTCCCTAGTTAAATACCCCATTCTGGACACAATGGAATATGTTTCATAGGCCCATTCGACTATTTCAGCTAGTTATTCTTTAAATTAAAATATAAAACATTCAATATTTAATTTGAACGTACATTTCTATTTGCCGAGGCCACATATGATCCCAAAAATTTCAGAAAAATAAATCTAGCTATATTTGGACGATATGGTCCTAACAAAACTAGTTTCGTCGAATTTGGAGACCGTTTGAAAAATGGTCATTTTCTGGTCGATCCAAATTGACTAAAATTTACCAAACACATTTTCCTTTACCACGCTAACATATTAACTCCAAAATTATAGAATTTGAAATCTAGCTATAATTTGACATTCCGGATCCAACAAAAGTGGTTTGGTCGAAAAAGGAGGTTGTTTGCAAAATGTCTATTTTAACGGGCTATATTAATTCCATAGTGACCTTTCTGAAAATTCATTTGGCCATAACTTTTATTCCTGCCATGAAATTTCGATTTTTCAGATTCATTAGAAAGATATTCATAAATAGAATTAAATATTTTTGGTATCACTAAAATCCGTTTTATTTCGCTTCCGGTATAGTCAGTCAAAGTTCAAATTCAAATTTTCAAACTGCCGCGCCATTTCAGGCCTTGTTTTATAATTAAAATAAACATATTTATTTTCCAACATCGATTCAAATAGACTTTTGGTCATTAATATTTAAAATAATTTATTTTAAATATTCAAAATCCACTAAAATAGACAAATTAAATTTTTTAAATTTGTTCAGATTTTTCAGGTTGTTACAATCTCCCCCACTTAATATATTTTAGTCCCCGAAAAGGAACGAAGATGAAAGTTGTCTAATTAACCAACTCAACTTTCATTCTAGCTTTCATTCTTCAACTTTTCGGTTTTTAAGAATTTTCCAATTCTTCAGAAGTTTGGCTAACACCCTAAATTTTCGAAAAATTTCCGCATAACCTCCTTTGTACGAGGAGGGGTTTGGAAGTTTATTGGGCCGTATTAGGTACCCAATAAATCCTAATAAGCATACATATATTTATAGTGATATATTCCGGTGTCCATAGGGGAGTGTGTACAGATCATAACTACATAGAATAAATTCTCGTTACCCTATGAATGGTTTTTGTGCCTTAATGACCAGAGAGACGTGTTTATTTTCATCTCCAGACCCTTGTGGGATTTTTATTAATCTGGCAATTTACCATTACACTTTATACAGTCCATATCAGTCTTCGGTTCAACCTGTAATATAATCATCGCCATACAAGCCTCTAGCTCGTATGGTAAATCTTCAACCTCGTCACACAAGCTCCAAATGCTTATGTGGTACATGATAAAGTATGCTATCTTCAAGAAGTATGCCATGTAGTGTAGTTCAAAATTAATTGTTACTATCCTATGGCGATGTTTATTATTTCACACAGAACAACTTGCACTCCGCATCCAATGGCATTCACAGGAGTTGATATAATAATAAAAGTGCACATCGAACTCATTAAGGTTTACCTATTTGTCGGGCACGCAAATAAATTCTTTACTCAACAACAAATTCATTTACATGTTCAAACATATATAATGTACATGCATATATCTCTATCTATCTCAAATTAGTTTAATATTTGATTCCATTGCATAAATTTAACTTCATTCCCTTATTGATTTGATTAACTATCATTCCAATAATTTGATTAGTCAAATTATAATCACACATCACAAACAACAATTAATTTATTGATTAACCTTTCAAAAATTTAATAATTAATTCATATACTCTTTTAAAATCATACAGAGTTTGTAATTAAAAATTTCACATCCATGAAAAGGAAACAACAACCAAGTAGAGAACAATATGGAAATGTAAAATATGGTAAATGTACTTTGCACCAGAGTTAATCAGAGATATCCACCCTGCAATTGGGATAGGCTTTCTTAATTCTCTCCACAGTTTCCCGAGTACAGTCTCGTGGATCTCCACTCCATTGCACTTTAACTAATTGAACCTTCTTATTCCTCTGCTCTTTAGTTTCTTTGCCAATAATCTTTATCGACTCTCTCCTCACATCCAATTCTGGAGTAATTTCCAAATCTTGTTGCACGGCTTCTTCCACGACCAAGTCTAGATCATGCACATGCTTCCGAAGTTGAGATACATGAAACACATCATGTACTCCCAGCAACCAATCAGGCAATTGAACTCTATAAGCGAGAGTTCCAATCCGTTTGAGCACAGGAAATGGGCCAATAAATATGGGCGCCAACTTCCCTGTTTTGCGAAATCGGACTACTCCTCTCATCGGAGAAACCCTTAGATACACATAGTCACCAACAGCAAATGATAAATCTCTTCTTCTCAAATTTGCATAGCACAACTGTTGGCTTTAAGCGGCTAGTAATCGTTTCTTAATGAAATCGACTTTATCCGCAGCTTCGCGAATCATATCTAGTCCCATTACAAGTCTGTTGCCAGGTTCTACCCAACAAGCATGGGATGTGCATAGTCTACCATACAATGCTTCGAATGGTGACATTTTCAGGCTCTCTTGGTAGCTGTTTTCGTATGAGAACTCAGCCAAATGCAGGTGGTCTTCCCATGATCCGCCAAAATCAATAACACAAGCCCGCAATAAATCTTCTATAATACGGTTCACCCTCTCAGTTCGACCATCTGTTTGAGGATGATAAGCGGTGCTCAAATTTAGTTTCATTCCCAATTCTACTTGGAACGCTTCCCAGAATTTACTAACAAAAAACGGGTCACGATCACTAACGATACTCATGGGAACTCCATGAAGTTTAACAATTTCTTTAAAATAAATCTACGCCAGACTCTGGGCGGTTCTATTTGATCTGACAGGTATAAAATGGGCGGTCTTCGTGAAACGATCTACGATCACCCAAATACTGTCATTTCCTTTCTTTGTTCTGGGCAAACCATCTATGAAATCCATAGAAATTTGTTCCCACTTCCAACCTGGACCTTCCAACGGTTGCAACAATCCGGCGAGTTTTTGTTGATTGCTTTTAACTTGTTGACAGGTAGAACATCGACTAACGTACAAGTAAATGTCTCTTTTCATAGATCTCCACCAGAAAGTGCGTTTGATATCATTATACATTTTGCTCACTCCTCGATGGATACTCATTTTGGATTTGTGACATTCATTCAATACTTCTCTCCGGAGTTTAGGGATGTTTGGAACACAAATTCGGCCTTTCTACCTTAGAATTCCATCGTTATCAATCTGAAAACTCGAGGGCTTGCCTTTCTGAATTCTCTCTGGTATTCTGAATGAAGTGATCATCCTTCTGGAGAGCAGATATGTTATCAATCAATGAAGGCGTGATTATAAGATTAGCGATGATTACATTCTTTCTATTGAGCGCATCAGCCACAACATTGGCTTTCCCCGGAGTATACAAAATATCAAGATCATATGCCGCGAGAAATTCTAACCAACGCTGCTGCCTCATATTCAGATCTTACTGGGTGAATAAATACTTCAATGATTGATGATCGGTGTATAATTCAAACTTCTCACCCAATAGATATTTCCTTAGATTTTCATAGCAAACACGATGGCTAACAATTCAAGGTCGTGAGTTGCATAATTCTTCTCTTGTGGCTTCAACTGACGGCTAGCATAAGCGACTACTTGGCCTCTTTGCATTAATACTGCACCGAGACCTTCTTTAGAAGCATCTGTACAGACTTTCAAGTCTTGATTGCCATCGATAATTGTTAGCACTGGAGCAGTCGTCAATCTTAACTTCAGCTTTTGGAAAGCTACCTCACATTATGGAGTCCAATTGAACCTTGAATGTTTCTTAGTAAGCTTGGTTAAGGAACTAGATATCTTCGAAAAATCTTTAACGAACTTTCGATAATAACTAGCCAATCCAAGAAAAATTCGGACTTCTATGGTAGTAGTTGACTGCTCCCGATTCTGAATAGCTGTGATCTTACCGGAATCCACAGAAATCCCTTCTTTTGATACAACGTGATGAGGGAACTTTACCTCTTCTTGCCAGAATATACATTTGGAAAATTTGGCTTTTAAAACATTCTTTCTGAGAATTTCCAACACTTGTTCCAAATTTTTTTCATGCTCGTTCTCGGACTTAGAGAAAATTAAAATATCATTAATGAAGACCAGTACAAATTTATTCAATACTTCTCTGAATACCCGGTTCATTAGATCGACAAAATAAGCTGGAGCGTTACATAAGCCGAATGGTATTACTAACCACTCGTAGAATAAATCTAGACCTCTGAATGCTATCAAAGGAACACAATCTTCGGCAATAAAAAGCTGATGGAAACCTGTAGCTAGGTCCATTCGTGAAAACACTTGCGCGCCATTCAATCGATCCAATAAATCATCAATTCGCGGCAATGGATATTTATTCTTTAATGGCTGCTTAATCAAGTCACGATAATCCACATATAGTCTGAGAATAACATCTGACTTTGGGACAAACAGCACTGCTGCTCCCCAATCAGTGAAACTAGGCCTGATAAAACCATTCCGTACAAGCTGTCGAGTTTGATTGTCTAAATCTTCTTTCTCCTTCAAGGTCATTCTTCGAATAGTGTGAACTACTGGCCTTGCATTCGAAATTAAAGCAATCCTGAAATCTATTACTCTACGCGGAGGTAAGCTAAAAATTCTTTAAACACATCCGCATAATTCTTCATTAAAGGGATATTTTCTACGTCGACCAGAATATTCTCCGTAACGACCGGAACAGGTTCTATTTGAGCAAGAGAAACATCCAGAGCTGCCCAAAAGTCTTTCCTATCAGAATTCGGACCTTCGCATGGGATGGTTATATAATTCCCTGATTTAATCTTCTCCCTTATGACTCTGCCGGCGCATTTAGCTTCACCTTCATACTTGGTTAACCAATCCAATCCCAAAATAAGATCAAACTCTATGAAATTCATAACGATCGAGATGGTAGGGAATCGATAACAGGAAAAAGAAACAGGCACCCCATAAATCCAACTGAGATTGAGGGAACCCCCAACCGGATTATGGACAATCATGGGTGCTTTGAGCTTTTTCAGTTTCAAATCCAGCTTCTTAACCACATTACTTGCAATAAAGCTTCGTGATGTTCTTTAGCTGGAATATTCTTGATAGTAAGCGTGCCTTCTAAAACATCTGGCCTTCCCTCACTAGCTGAAGGTGCAGGAATCTCTGCCAATCCATTCACTTATGCCACTTCAGATTTCTTTGATAGCCGACACTCCCTTGCAACAAGACCTGCTTGGTGACACTCATGGCATTTCCTTTCACCATGTGGTTTTTTTGCTTCTCAGCAGGTTTAAATCCACTCTTTAATCGTTTCTTTAAGGGTCCACAGTTTATCACCAAATGCCCTTTCCAATTACAGTTAGAGCGGGTGGTAGTTGTTACTGGTCCTTTCTCAAATTTAGCCTTTTTCCTATTGACTCTTGGCTTCTTTCTAACCCTAGACGTTGTATTTATCTCAGGCTGCGTACTTGCCTCTGGCAGTGTACATGTTCCCGGGCTATCAGTTTCAAATTCCTTTTATTGCTAGAACTACGTTCCTCTTCGTCACCCAAAAGACCTTGCATATCTAGATCTTCATACGGATAAGCCATGTATATCATTTCAAAAAAAGGTTGTTGCACATGTGCAATTACACTACTTTGGTACTTTCTTTGAAGCCCATTAATAAACCTCAGATTCTTCTTCTTTCGATATTGAATTAGATGCGGGGCAAAACGAGAAAGTTCATTGAATTTCTTATGATATTCCGGAATGGTCATATCTCCTTGTATCAGATAGTAGAATTCATCACTTAACCACTCAGTTGCTTCTGGAGGAATAAATCTTTCATTGAAAATTTCTTTGAATCTATCCCCGGTAATATTACCTTTGATTATCCTTAATAAAGGTTTCCCACCAGACTAGAGCTTCGTCTTTGAGCGCTCAAGATGATAATAATCTTTTCTGATCATCTCTCAGCTTTGAACCTTAAAAAATCCTCTCTGCTGAGTGCATCCATGCTTGTGTTTGAATAATGGATTCATTGCCTGAGAGCGGCACTCCACCCAGATTTCGATACTTCTTTAACAGAGCTTCAACCTCTTCTACTTCTGCCACTCATTTTTCAATGTCTGCAAATAGAAAACAAAGTGTTAGGCCAACATAAAAGGTATTTTTAAAGCATAGAGACATATACTTGAATGTAAATGTGTCTATCAAGGTGTATTTCATTCTGCTACACTCATTCCAGGATATTACTGATCTTATCTGAAATGAGTTATTCGTCATAGAATACTTCTGATTCTATTTCTGATGAGTTCATAATATGTTATATTCCAGAACTAAGCTTAACCAAAGCTCTGATACCACGTTATAACAACCCCAAACCCCCATTCCATGGTAGCAAGGGTAATCTTTGGAATATAACTCATGAACAGATAACAACAGAATAGAAGTATATAAATACACCAGATAATGTACAACCGAATACAGTGGATATAAAAATCATCAGAGTTACACAGTATACAGGATCATACTTAGTAAAGAATACAGTTCAGCTTAAAATGTCTACAGTGGAATCAAAACATAATATGTACAACAAGAGCTGAACAACGTAAAAAGAAATAAATGATAGAATCCTTCTTCAGCTCCATAGCTATCCAGAAAGAGCATGTTAAAACCTGAATATAAGGCTGCCCGTGTAGAAAATAGAGCACCTGAGTTTTCAAGTGAAACAAACTACAAGTCAGTCATGTGACTGGTATGAGAAATCTATTAACTTATTATATAATAAAGCCAATCACAGGACCACGGTGCTAACGCGGAATAGGTTTACTCCATTGGATTGCCAATGCTTTAAAACAAGTAAATCATTTAAACATCGTAATGCTTTTTACAAAAATGAAGCCATTATAAGACTTAGCTCCCATCATACAATGCAACGTAAACTAGAGGATAGAGTTTTACCTTATAATGGCCAAAATATGCTTGATACATATAAAACAAAAGCATTTGGTATTATTATTAGTGTTTATATATTTCAAAAACAATTTCAACCATAAGTATCAATCATAGACGGCATGGGTACCATATATCATGTCGCCATATAAAGGTACACAATCAAAACCGCACGATGTCGTATTTGGAAATTGGATTTCCTTCATGAACCAAGGCAAGGGATCACCCTTACCACTTCGAGATGCTCTAGCCCATGTCTCAGGCAAGTACTCTGTCAAGCCTTTGGATCGTTAGGGCCAGTCCACATGGAGTGGATTAAAATGCTTGAACACTGCGTTTCCCCGGCCTATGGGGCGTTAACTGGTCATATACCGACCAAACCATCGGCTCCGAAGAGACTGAAATAACCGAGGCACCTCGCGATCCATTATCCGCATAAGTAAAATGCTCGGGCGTGTAAAACCAAAAACACCACTCCTAGATAGAAGGAAACGCATGTCATCCCTGATGTCCTCTCCCGTTTATGGCTCATACCAGGGTGTGAGGCTCACGAATCAACGCTAAACACAAAGCTAGCAATTTAAAGCCATGCTTTGATCATCAACCACAAGGCTCTGCTTTTCAAAAAAAGCCTTGATCACAGCATCTCCATATGCCACGTTGTCAATCTACAACGTTAGACACACATCCATTTAAAAGTCCATTCTGGGTCTGAACGAAATCGGACGCACCTTATTCCTCTCCCGTATGTCCAACACAGGAGAGAGGTCCTTGCATATTCAAATGATCAACAAGTACATCCGAACGACCACCACTGTAACCCCTTTAGGGCAGCAACTCCCATCAAAGGCGTCAGTACCCATCCATTCGATGTGAAGATCCTCGGTCTTGCGCCGTATTCATATCTTCGACTTCTAATCGTCAACCAATTATTTGAAATGAGAATTAACTTGACCTTTTCAAATAATTCACGTATATTTAGAATTTCAGATCAATTCATTTCAATGGTTAAATTACCTGACATCCATAATTCAGTTCATTTATGTAATTTTCACGTCGAACACATTCAACCATCAAATATCCTATAAACCAAGTAAATTCAGTTTATTTCCATTCCATATCGTTTATAATATTTTATACCGATTTATCGCTGTTTTTATTTATTTAAATATAGCCCATTTATTCAAACGATGCTTCAGGCCATAACGCGACCATGGCGCTGTTTTTATCCAGATTTGATTTACACAGATCTGATAATCTAACCGTTGGATCTTTACATATTTTATATCATTGAAAAGATCTTTTCAAAGAGGACCCAACGGTTCCAGTTTTGGGAAAATTCGACGGTCGGATCTCCCGATACAATCGTTTGAAGTTACGATTTCAAAAAAGAACTGCAGCGTCGTTATTCGATTTAATTTAATTATATTTATATATATTAATATAATCCATTCTGGCGATGTTTTCATTCAGATTTGAATTTAACATTTCACAAAATCTAACCATTGGATCTTTTCAACTTTGGTGTCGTTGGAAAGATATTTCCAAAGCGGACCCAATGGTTTCAGTTTCGGGAAAATCCAATTGTCGGGTCTCCCAGTACAATCGTTTAAAATCACAACTTCAAAATACGAACTACGGCTTCATTATTCGTTTTAATTTAATTATATTTATATATATATAATTCATTCTTCGATTTCCAAATCATTTTCATTTCATAAATTTGATAAAAATAATATTTTTACCCAAAAAATATTTATTTCAACACATGACTATTTTTAACACTTCGTATACTTAATAAAAATGTGATTTTTATTGTCAAAACAATTTATTTGAAAAATAAACATTTTTAGTGATTCATATATATTATAAAAATGTGATTTTTATTATTA
Organism: Allium sativum; assembly: GCA_030737875.1. Classification (NCBI taxonomy): domain Eukaryota; kingdom Viridiplantae; phylum Streptophyta; class Magnoliopsida; order Asparagales; family Amaryllidaceae; genus Allium; species Allium sativum. The sequence goes on along the minus strand of CM060915.1, from coordinate 576,571,934 downwards.
AAACAATTTATTTCAAACACGAATATTTTATATACTTCGTACATACTATAAAAATGTTATTTTTATCGTTCAAACCATTTCATTTCATACATTCAATAAAAATGTTATTTTTATCATTCAAACAATTTATTTCAAAAAGGAATATTTTTCAAACACATGAATCTATTTGAACACATGAATATTAATCAACCATATGAATATTTCAGAAAATTTTGGCAGTTTAACGGTAGGGTAGTTAAAACCGGCACCGTCTCGAGTACGGCGCCTCGCTCTACCTTAAAGCCTCGCATCTTTTGACAATGGGGGTTTCAAGAATCTAGTTCATGCGTAGATGAATTTTTCCACAAACTAATCCTATTTGTTTTCAACCACAAACAACCATAATCAAATCAACCATTCGTAATATTTACTAAATTTCACGTTAACCAAAATCCAAACAATCACAACCAATATATATCGTCCATGGTCTTTGGACGAGGGGAGTATATATATAGATATATGTATATAAATATATTTCAATTTCATTTCAACTCACTTATAATTTTTACAACGCATATATAACTTATACATCGCACATACAACTTATACAACGCCTATACATGAGGTGTACAACACCTATATAACTTATATATTAATCGTATAATTTATACATCGTCATTCCATATCGTTTATAATTTATAAATATCACACTGGGTTCCACTCCTCCAAAAATTGTAGGAAGCTCCAAAAATTCTCCTGTCTCTCCTAGAATGTAGAAGACATCTACACGAGTCCAGTGTCTCTTATTTCATTGGATTTCAACCATAAATGAAAATGATATAATTTTTTATTGTAAAATCATATTACGTAGCACTTTAAAGTGTTATAATCTATTTTAAATTATATAAACCGTTACCTACCTGTTTTCTTCAAAACTAGGTTTGAATTTTTTGATTAATCCACGAAGTTATAGGACGGTCGGGGGTTACCACGGCCTGCGTCTACAAGAGGGCTTCCCGCCGAGGTGGGTCTCATCGAACTCGGTCTGGCGATGGTGGTGAAAACTGGCTCGACGTGGGCGAAGTTTGGAGAGCTGGATCTCGAAAACCACGCAACAATAGAAGCTCTAACTGGTATGGATTTGAAGGTGACGGGATGATCTTCAAAAACCTCTGCTGGAGCTTGTCATTTTATTGTGTGGATTTCTAGTTAGGGAAGAGATAAGCAATCAAGTGGTTTCCACCATTAGTTGAGGTCTAGGAGAGAGAAAATCTCGGTTTTTATTTGTAATAACCCGAAAATCTGAGTCAATTTAAAATTTTTAGTTTAGCAATTTTAGCGAATTTTGAATATTTAAAATGAATTATTTTAAATAATAACGACGGGAAAGGTACAAGGTGCCTCCGTCTTCGTTCAGACCCAGAACGGACTTGTAAATGGACTGTGTGTCTGACATTGGATATCATTCTGTGTGATTGATGGATATCGGTTGCATGGAGTAGTTTGCCTGTGTGGCATGCTAAGATGCAAATGATCAAGGCTTTTGTTGAAAAGCAAAGTCTTGTGGTTGATGATCAAAGCACGACCTTTATGGCATAGCTTTGTGTAGCATTGATTCGCGAGCGTCACACCCCAGTTGTGAACCAGAAATGGGAGAGGACCTCAGGGAGGACATGCGTTTCTTTCTAGTTAGAAGTGGCGTCAGTGGTTTGACATGCCCTGACGAGTTTGACTTATGTGGTTGTTGGTTTGCGAGGCTCCTCGGATATATCAGTGACTATGTGAAGCCGGTGGAGTAATTCGTTGGCTCATTTGCGCCCCAAAGGGAGGGGAAACGCATTTTTCAGGGACTATAATCCACATCGAGTGGACCGGCCCTGTCGCTCCATAGGGCAGTTGCGGTTGTTCCTGAGACATGGGCTAGATTGTGTCGAATCGGTTGAGGACGATCCCTGGCCACGGTTCATAGATGGAAATCCAACTTCCAATACGTGATGTTTTGATTATTGTTGTAATCCTATATATGGCGACATAGTGGGATGGGTCGCTCATGCTGTCTATGATTGATACTTATGATTGAAATTGTTTGACACTATTCACTTATAGTAATAATAAAAAATGAAATTTAGCGTATCAAGCATTCATTGGCTATTAAAAAGTAAAACCCTATCCTTCGGCTTGCGTTGCATTGTGTGATGGGACCTGGGTCTTATAATAGCTTCATTTTTCTTTATTTAGCATTGCGCTGTTATTTTGTGCACTGGTGTTCTTGGGAGGAATCCCGTTCCATGTTATACGGCATGGTCCCTTGATTTACCTAACTATAAAATAAAGATTAATAACTGTTTTAGTTCTCACACCAGTCAGATGGCTGACTTGGAGTTTATTGTTTTAACCTAAACTTTGGGTGCCCTTATTTTGACATGGGCAGCTAGTAGTTTTGGTTTTGCAGATTTATATCCACAGGAACCTGGTTTACAGCTGGAATGATATCCGGAAAGCTCTGTGTCTATATATCTTGTAACACCCCACATCCGTTTAGTTCACTCACAAAGCGAATGCCTTAACTTCAATGGAGCATTATGGTACTGGAACAGAATATTACAAGACAGACATGTATAAAGCAGCGGAAAACAAAGTAGGAGTATTTCAAATCATTTATTAAATATAATTGTTTACAATAAAAGCCCATCAACTTCCAATACCCAATTACATAGATAAAATATCTGTCTCGCTCAAAAATAAAGAAGCATAAAAATAAATTGCAGTATTCCCCAATAAAGCAAAACAAGCCATAGCCAAGAGAGAACCAAGCCGCACATGAAAGAGCCTTGGAGCTTGGTAAGATCCGAACTAAGCTGTATTCCCACCCTGAGAACCTAGGGGGGAATGGAAGAAAAAGAGGCGAAGCGAAATGGGTCAGTCATAAAGATTGAGTAAGTCCTAGTGGCTTTCAGCATAAAAACAGGTGAAGATAATATGGCATGAATAAACTGAAAGTAAACATAAGCATGATAACAAGGTAAGCTACAAGCACGATGAATCAAGTATAACATCCCATGCTTCCTATCAAGAGTATCATCACAAGGTTCCTACCAAGTATCACATTGCAAGGTTTCTATTAGGTATAACATCGCAAGATTTCTAAGCTTCACCATTTTACTATTTTCCTTGATTTCCTATATTCTCTGCACCACCTAACTAGCGTTTCAATTAGTTTACTAAGTTTTAATTACAAGATAAGTGATCCCCCATAACCCACATGAAAGTTTTATAGGTACATATCCCACGATGAGGGTCCCCCCTCATATTGACAGTTTCATGTCCCCACCGTACCTACCTTAATTGATCGGCTCTTACTTATCAGTTTCACATGTGTTATATACTTAGGTTATCCCAGCCCCGTAGTTGTGGTAGCCTTCAGGACTACATCTAATATGAGGATTTTTCCTCAACCATCCCAATTACCATGAATGTGTTAGATGTATCCTTACTACCTAATCGATCGGCTCCTACTCGACCTAGTTCTTGCGGCCCCCTACTTATAGATACCTGTGCTGGTCCCACCCTAGGGTGTATCAATCCCTCGGATGGCAACCCCGATACCCTTTTTGATGCACAGCTTTATATCTACTGATGCCCAGTGGCTAAATTTTCCACTCTGGAATACGTGCATGCCCGTAATCCATCGGAACCTGCACCGCTGCATCCCCTGCCGCCGTTTTGACCGCTTACAATCAGCCTAGCAATCGTGCCCAACCCTTCCTAGCTCAGGGTACCATTGATACCTAATGTGGGTTACTGCTGAAACGGGTCCCGCTACTAGGGTTTTCCTAGGGTCTATTCGTATAGCCCATAGGTTGGTAAAGTGTTATCTATTTAACTTAACCCCACCCCCCATCATGATATCGTGGTTAAGTGTTCTCGCTTGTGTTACTTAACCCTACCGCATGTCTTGTTATATCGGTTAAGCGTTCTCCCCTGTGTTAACTTAACCCTTACCTCACCTCACGTTAGATTGGTTAAGTGTATGTTAACTCAACCTCATCCACTAGCCATTTTATAATGGTTAAGCGTTACCCTCGTGTATTTACTTAACCCTTACCACACCTCACGTTAGATTGGTTAAGTGTATGTTGACTCAACCTCATCCACTAGCCATTTTATAATGGTTAAGTGTTACCCTCTTGTATTTACTTAACCCTACCACACATCAGGTTATATTGGTTGGGTGTTATCAACCCATTCAAGTTAAATCAACCCATTTAACTTAACCCTCCCATTCATCTGATTTCATTGGTTAAGTATTTCAAGTAATTCATGGCTTAACCTGCCCACGTATCATGCTAAGTTGGTTAAGTATTATCTATATGTTCAAGTTGACTTAACCCTGTCACGTGTCATGTTATATTGGTTAAGTGTCATTAGTGTAGTCATATTACTTAACCCACCCATTGGTCTGATTAACAGTCATGTTGGTTAAGCCCATATTTATAAATTTTACATGTTCTTAACTCATACCGGTTAGGTCCACATTTACATGTCAAATTTCCATGTCATCCCACCTAACCCTCTAACCATACCCACGTCTTATTATGGTTAGTATTCCTTAGTTCATTCATTTTGACGAACGAATCATGACCTCTTACATTAGACCATGCATTTTGTGGCCACTGGATTTGTCGGGCGGTTCCAGACAGATTTACACCACAAACTGAGTCTAACCTTGTGTTATAAACTGTCACGCCTACAATTTGGCCTTCGACCTCTCACATTAGACTGACACTTTGTGGCTACTGGATTTGTCGGGCGGTTCCAGGCAGATTTACACCACAAACTGAGTCTAACCTTGTGTCAAAGGTTCATTAATGGTCGTAAAACCCCAATATCAGTTCATGTGTTTAACATATAAAAATGTTCATATTCGTGATCAAGTCAATTATCCAATACACAGTCACTTTCATGTTTCAAATTACATAATAATAAACATATGCCTAAGTTCCCAAAATTACATGCTAATATGTGTGTGTATATATATATATATATACACCCAATCCTAGTCAGTTTACATATGTCCAATTCTTGCCTATTTACATGTATGCCAACTTAATGCCATTTTACCCATATCAAGTTCCAGCCAAGATTACATGTATCATGTTTCATAATACATATTTATGTCAATTATCAATTTTACAATCGCTTTTAGGTTCAAATTCCCAATTCTACTTATGCCCAATCATAAGCTTAATCTTTTGATTTAATTTACAAGCCAATTCATGTATGCTCACATCATGCCAAATTAACTATGCCAATGGCCGATCTTGCAATTTCAATTATGTTGGTAATACCCAAATTTCTAGTTTCATGTTATTCCATCAATTTTTTCCAAACATATATATATCCAATATAGACAATATTCCCATGTTTCCCCGTATTCAATCGTACGCAAATCGCGGTTTAGGCCTAGGTCGAAATTGACCTAGGTTCATCAAAAGAAAATAAATAGGGGGAGTTAGAATTTTGTATAACAATAAGTACAGAGAGAAAACTGGCATAAGGACATCATCTCAAGCATAAAAGATAGATCTTGATAACAATATCACATGAATCAAGAAAAACTAATTTACAACAAGCTGAATAGATCATAAGCTTGACATGAGAATGAAAATAGAGAAATCTCAAAACTCAAGATTCAAGAAGCAATAGAAATAGATCTGAATCGATAAACATACTTAAATCCAATTCCACTTTATTCCATGGCCATATTGTAATTTAAATGTTTAAATCTAAAAACAACTAGAACTTACAGAGCATGGCTCGCGAATTAAGGACTGAAATTGATGTAGAATGCTGATTTATTGTCTTGAATCGTTGTAGAAGCCTTAATCTTCGATTTAAATTGTGTATGAAAGCTTTGTCCTTAGAATTGATTGGAGTGTGAATGCTTAAGCTTTAATTTGGGGGCGCCGGCCATGGTTCAAGAGGGAGTTCGGCAGCATGACGGCTTTAGTATTATATTATTTGTGAATTTAAGGTTAGACTTGAGTTGTATTTAGAGAATTTTAATCTGATTAGAGCCGTCGATGAAGCTAGAGTGAATCCAGACCATCCATCTCAAGAGAAGCCAATCAGGAAGTGACATGTAAGCCCTAGTGACTCAGCCAAGCCTCAGAAATCGACCAGAACCTGACCAGGCCAGCCAGGGCATAACCAACCAGGTTTTCTGGACTGGGCGCACTTGGCAGGTGCGCTAGTGCTAAAATTGTACTGGTGCACTTCCTAAGTGTGCCAGTGCAATTTTGTTCTGGCACACTTCCCAAGTGCGCCAGTGCATTCTGACCCGTTTCTAGTTTTTCTGCCCAACTTTGTTCGTCCATATCTTCTTCATACGGTATCCATTTTATGCAAACTTGGACTCTATCTCAAGAAAAATTTCGAGACGAACGCAATGGCGTAACCCATTTCCCATGATTCTCATTTTAAAAATTAATTATACCTTGATTTCTAGTTTCAACATGTTACTAAAAATTTGGTTTGTTACATTCTCCCCTCCTTAAAGGATTTCATCCCCAAAATCTTCAAGTTAAGAAGAATGTGTCCTACCATCCAATCATCCATCTATTCAATCATCAATCATAGGCATCCATTGTCCTTAAGAGATTTCTAATGATGTAAGAACATATGCAGAAAGTGTGCGTATATGTTTCTTACCTAATGCAAATGATCAGGCCTGATTGATCTATTTAATGCAAAATATGTTTAGTGCCATGAGTCCAACATGTATGTAAATAGACCTAATCACATAAACACTATATGTGTGCACAAACATCCATCCATATGCAGCATCCACATGATAGCACATTCAATTTCATCCATAAACTAGTATAAACACTCATGCATATGCAGTATGAAAGGTGATGGAGCAGATCTACTGTCTAATGTGCATGTATATGCATCCACGAGCAACCACTTGCAACCATCAATCATAACATGTCTCAAACACATGTTTACACCCAATTGTTTCTACCTGAAGATATAGTCGAATGATAGAAGCAAGTAAAAACTTTGTTCCCATTAGGCAGTGTCAAAAATGGAAATCTACGTCACATATATACTGATTAGGAGAGGAACTGCCTAAGCACTAGCCCCAAAGACCGGAATCAACATTAGACTGATACCCAAAGAATTACTCAACCAATATATATGTTTCTAGGAGATTAAGCAAGATGGACTCCCTTTAGGTCACAGGAAATCCCTTCCTAAGACCAACCCATATCTTATAAAACCCAAAAAGTTTAGTCAACCCAACGGACACCCTCAAGCCCTAACGTGTATTACTAACAGATGAGTCATACTCCCTATGGGGTTTGCAACAGAAATAGGATGGAGAATAGGACCGAGAGGATATGGTTAAAAGATAGCATGCAAATAAGCCATATAGGAAAAGAGGGATCAAGGACATACTCTTAAAAAGAGACATGATGCGCGTATCTAGTCTTCAATCTTCTGAGTCACATTTCCTTGAGCTTAACTCCGTTGTGCTTTCACCATTTTTAACTTCACAACTTCGTAGCTTCTTAATTCTTGTTTCCAAAATATGAGTTGGAACTCATTCCACTGTTGCCTCTCGTTCCACTTTCACTTATTCTCTTTCTAGTATACCCGAGTCAAACATAACTGCGTACTCATGGTTCCATGCAAGCTCTCCAAAATTCACTAGTGAATCTCGGATCTCATTCACTTACTAAAAGGTATTCCACATAAATGAATTATCTCTTGAAAATAAACAAATGCCAACCATGTTGCCAAGTGTACTTACTAAGGCGATTTTCTATAACTCGTGCATAAGCGAGATGAACCATCCGCCTTAGTGGCGAACACTGCTCAAGCGGATCAATAAATGTATCAAGAGGTTCTGGGTAACTAAGCATGGAAGAACCCTAAGGATTACAATAGACTTCGAGGGCATTACCGAGGCGAGTCATGAGCCTAACTACCGTCTTTTCATACTCAAGAATGGTACCATTTCTGGATAACCACTGCATCCCTAGAACCAACCCATAGCCCAAAGACAGAAGCTTTATTTCAACACTTAGCATAGACTTTCTCAAATCCAAACAAGTCATGAATAAATGAGCCGATTCCCCAACAGGATTTGAGACAAAAATGAGATCCTCTACTACACTAGTACTAAGGTGCAGAGACTCAACCATCGAAGCAGAATAAATAGGATGCGATATACAAAAACAAAGTTCTAACGGGATGATAGAAAAGAGAGCTAAACCTTTAATAGAAACATTCCACCTTTCTTAGGTACGCTAGTAGTGAGAGCATACAATTGCCTTCTCGACGATTTTGTCCTTTGCCCTTGTCCTTGTCTTATGATACTTAACTACATGCCCCTTTTTACCACACCAACGATGCTCTTACTTGTCATGGGTTTTACTATTCTTTTACTTTGACCTCTTTCCTTTCACCGTTTTCCTCATTCGTGGATTAAGCCATATTAGCAAGTTTTTCATCCTTAGTCTTGTGTTCTTTATCCCTGTTCTTACTATCCTTGTATAGTTTGTTGACAAGTTTCTAGAAAGCTACCTCCATCTCGCGGCGACTCCACAAAGCTTGAAATAAGATTAGATGCAGACGGAACCACTGCGGGTACAGATGGAAATTGGGCACTTCTTTGCCCTCCTACATGTGTCGTACACCTACAAAACTATGGTGAAAAGGAAAGAGAGAAAAGACTCAAGGAGAGAATAAAAAGATAGTGCATATGGCTTTGGGGAATATGCCTTTCCTAAAACAAAACTTTTCTTAGAAAAATGCTTCTTTGTAAATGTTTTGTAAATAATTTCAGAAGGTTTTTAAAAGCTTTTTCCCAGTCTGGTAACCTTCTGCTCTGATACCAAATGTAACACCCCACATCCATTAAGGTCACTCACAAAGGGAATGCCTTAACTTCAATGGAGCATTATGGTTACTGGAACAGAAATATTACAAGACAGACATATATAAAACGGCGGAAAGCAAAGTAGGAGTATTTCAAATCATTTATTAAAAATAATTGTTTACAATAAAAGCCCATCAACTTCCAATACCCAATTACATAGATAAAATATCTGTCTCGCTCAAAAACAAAGAAGCACAAAAATAAATTGCAGTATTCCCCAATAAAGCAAAGCAAGCCATAGCCAAGAGAGATCCAAGCCGCACATGAAAGAGCCTTGGAGCTTGGTAAGATCCGAACTAAGCTGTATTCCCACCCTGAGAACCTAGGGGGGAACGGAAGAAAAAGAGGCAAAACGAAACGGGTCAGTCATAAAGACTAAGTAAGTCCTAGTGGCTTTCAGCATAAAAACAGGTGAAGACAATATGGCATGAATAAACTGAAAGTAAACATAAGCATGATGCCAAGGTAAGCTACAGGCACGATGAATCAAGTATAACATCCCATGCTTCATATCAAGAGTATCATCACAAGGTTCCTACCAAGTATCACATTGCAAGGTTTCTATTAGATATAACATCGCAAGATTTCTAAGCTTCACCATTTTATATTTTCCTTGATTTCCTATATTCTTTGCACCACCTAACTAGCGTTTCAATTAGTTTACTAAGTTTTAATTACAAGATAAGTGATCCCCCATAACCCACATGATAGTTTTATATGTACATATCCCACGACGAGGGTCCCCCCTCATATTGACAGTTTCATGTCCCCACCATACCTACCTTAATTGATCGGCTCTTACTTACCATTTTTCACATGCGTTATATACTAAGGTTATCCCAGCCTCGTAGTTGTGGTAGCCTTCAGGACTAAATCTAATATGAGGATTTTTCCTCAACCAGCCCAATTACCATGAATGTGTTAAATGTATCCTTACTACCCTAATCGATTGGCTCCTTCTCGACCTAGTTCTTGTGGCCCCCTACTTGTAGATACCTGTGCTGGTCCCAACCTAGGGTGTATCAATCCCTAGGATGGCAACCCCGATACCCTTTTTTAATGCACAGCTTTATATCTACTGATGCCTAGTGGCTAAATTTTCCACTCCGGAATATGTGCACGCCCGTAATCCGTCGGAACCTGCACCGCTGCATCCCCTGCCGCCGTTTTGACCGCTTACAATCAGCCCAGTAATCGTGCCCCACCCTGCCGAGCTCAGGGTACCATTGATACCTAATGTGGGTTACTGCTGAAACGGGTCCCGCTACTAGGGTTTTCCTAGGGTCTATTCGTATACCCCACGGGTTGGTTAAGTGTTATCTATTTAACTTATCCCACCCCCCATCATGATATCGTGGTTAAGTGTTCTCTCTTGTGTTACTTAACCCTGCCGCATGTTTTGTTATATCGGTTAAGCGTTCTCCCCTGTGTTAACTTAACCCTTACCTCACCTCACGTTAGATTGGTTAAGTGTATGTTAACTCAACCTCATCCACTAGCCATTTTATAATGGTTAAGCGTTACCCTTGTGTATTTACTTAACCCTTACCACACCTCACGTTAAATTGTTTAAGTGTATGTTAACTCAACCTCATCCACTAGCCATTTTATAATGGTTAAGTGTTACCCTCGTGTATTTACTTAACCCTACCACACATCAGGTTATATTGGTTGGGTGTTATCAACACATTCAAGTTAAACCAACCCATTTAACTTAACCCTCCCATTCGTCATATTTCATTGGTTAAGTATTTCAAGTAATTCATGGCTTAACCTGCCCACGTATCATGCTAAGTTGGTTAACTATTATCTATATGTTCAAGTTGACTTAACCCTGTCACGTGTCATGTTATATTGGTTAAGTGTCATTAGTCTAGTCATATTACTTAACCCACCCATTAGTCTGATTAACAGTTATGTTGGTTAAGCCCACATTTATAAATTTTACATGTTCTTAACTCATACCGGTTAGGTCCACATTTACATGTCAAATTTCCATGTCATCCCACCTAACCCTCTAACCATACCCACGTCTTATTATGGTTAGTATTCCTTAATTCATTCATTTTGACGAACGAATCATGACCTCTCACATTACACCATGCATTTTGCGGCCATTGGATTTGTCGAGCGGTTCCGGGCAGATTTACACCACAAACTGAGTCTAACCTCGTGTCATAAACCGTCACGCCTACAATTTGGCCGTCGACCTCTCACATTAGACTGACACTTTGTGGCTACTGGATTTGCCAAGCGGTTCCAGGTAGATTTACACCACAAACTAAGTCTAACCTCATGTCAAATGTTCATTAATGGTCATAAAACCCCAATATCAGTTCATGTGTTTAACTTATAAAAATGTTCATATTCGTGCTCAAGTCAATTATCCAATACACAATCACTTTCATGTTTCAAATTACATAATAATAAACATATGCCTAGGTTCCCAAAATTACATGCTAATATATATATATATATATATATATATATATACATACCCCCAATCCTAGTCAGTTTACATATGTCCATTCTTGCCTATTTACATGAATGCCATTTTACCCATATCAAGTTCCAGCCAAGATTACATGTATCAAGTTTCATAATACATATTTATGCCAATTATCAAGTTTACAATCGCTTTTAGGTTCAAATTCCCAATTCTACTTATGCCCAATCATAAGCCTAATCTTTTGAATTAATATACAAGCCAATTCATGTATGCTCACATCATGCCAAATTAATTATGCCAATGGCCAATCTTGCAATTTAAATTATGTTGATAATACCAAAATTTCTAGTTTCATGTTATGCCATCAATTTTTTCCAAACATATATATATATATATATATATCCAATATAGACAATATTCCCATATTTCCCCGTATTCAGTCGTACGCAAATCGCGGTTTAGGCCTAGGTCCGAAATTGACCTAGGATCATCAAAAGAAAATGAATAAGGGGAGGTAGAATTTTGTATAACAATAAGTACAGAGAGAAAACTGGCATAAGGACATCATCTCAGGCATAAAAGATAGATCTTGATAACAATATCACATGAATCAAGAAAAACTAATTTACAACAAGATGAATAGATCATAAGCTTGACATGAGAATGAAAATAGAGAAATCTCGAAACTCAAGTTTCAAGAAGCAACAAAAATAGATCTAAATCGATAAACATACTTAAATCCAATTCCACTTTATTCCACGGCCATATTGTAATTTAAATGTTTAAATCTAAAAACAACTAGAACTTACAGAGCATGGCTAGCGAATTAAGGACTGAAATTGATGTGGAATGCTGATTTATTGTCTTGAATTGTTGTAGAAGCCTTAATCTTAGACTTAAATTGTGTATGAAAGCCTTGTCCTTTGAATTGATTGGAGTTTGAATGCTTAAGCTTTAATTTGGGGTGGCGGCCATGGTTCAAAAGGGAGTTCGGCAGCATGACGGCTTTAGTATTATATTATTTGTGTGAATTTAGGGTTAGACTTGAGTTGTATTTATAGAATTTTAATCTGATTAGAGTCGTTGATGAAGCTAGAGTGAATCCAGACCATCCATCTCAAGAGAAGCCAATCAGAAAGTGACATGTAAGCCCTAGTGACTCAGCCAAGCCTCAGAAATCGACCAGAACCTGACCAGGCTAGCCAGTGCCTGACCTACCAGGTTTTCTGGCTTGGGCGCACTTGGCAGGTGCGCTAGTGCTAAAATTGTACTGGCGCACTTCCCAGGTGCGCCAGTGCAATTTTGTTCTGGAGCACTTCCCAAGTGCGCCAGTGCATTCTGACCCATTTCTGGCTTTTCTGCCCAACTTCATTCGTCTATATCTTCTTCATACGGTATCCGTTTTATGCAAACTTGGATCTATCTCAAGCAGAATTTCGAGACGAACGCAATGGAGTAACCCATTTCCCATGATTCTCATTTCGAAAATTAATTATACCTTGATTTCTAGTTTCAACATGTTGTTAAAAATTCTGGTTGTTACATATCTCTTTTAGTTGTGTATTGTATTAATTTTCCGCTGCAGTAATTTATTGTAATCCCTGATATTTATCGAATGTATTTTATTTGTTTATACTCTGTATATTATTGTATTCTGATGAAATTGTTGTAATTAACAGTGAAATGTTCTCCTGTCGCGTTCTTTTGTGTGTTGTTCTCGAAGTATCCGCTCTTTCCATACCGGGGAAGTTACGGGTCCTTACAGTGGTATCGGAGCTTTGGTCTACAGAGCTCGGAGAACAGGACATATTAGAACCAAACGAAAGAATTCATCAGATATTGGATTAGCAATATCCAAGAAGAATGACTCGTTAGAGATAGGATCAGTAGTATCCTAGAATGAGTGTGAAGAGTGTATTTTTAAAAAGAAAACAAGTTTTGTTTTGAGATTTAAATCACTTTATACGTATTTGAATATTTATTTTAAATTAATTTGGACAATCCAATATATAAAGATTTTGCATATACGCCTTGCAAACGTGTATTCGAATTTTTAATATACTGGATAGATATAGAATCACACTCTAGTCGCCCGGAGATGATTCTGATGATAGTTCGAACATCATCAGAATTGGTATTCGAGTTTCGAAGTGTGATATTTATATATTTCCAATTGACTGGTGTGAGAACCGAAACTAGACAGGGCTTATTGTAGTGATTTGGCATCAAAAATCTGATTTTTGACTATGTATCAAAATTATGAATTTGAAAAGCTAATCAACTAATTGATTGATGGTTGTGTTGTTTGATTATTTTTCGATTAAATGTTGAACCTTTTGCCAAATTGTATCAAAAAGTGAGTTGTACTGAAAATTGTTAGAATTTGCATACATGTACATGTATATCTATTTGAATAGGTTATAGCAAGGTGGCTAGAGAAGAGGAATAAAATTGTTTGCCCGACAAATAGGTACATGTTTATTGTATTTCTTGGGTTTTGGATGATTTTATGAGCCGATTGGCTAGCCACTTGACCTTTCCTTTTCTTTTGGATTGAAGAAGGCCAAGGGAGGCTATATGTAATATCCCGAAGTCCCTGGTGCAGGGGAGTTTATGGCGAAATTTTTCGAAAATTTAGGGTGTTAGCCAAAATTTTGAAAAGTTTTTAGAAACTGAAAATTTGAAGAACTTGAGCCGTAAAGAAAATAATGAAAGTTGTGTTGATTAGTTAAATAACTTTCGGCTTCGTTCCTTTTCGGGGACGAAAAGTTTTAAGTGGGGGAGATTATAATAACCCGGAAATCTGAGTCAATTTAAAATTTTTATTTTGGCAATTTTAGCGAATTTTGAATAATTAAAATTAATTATTTTAAATAATAACGACGGGAAATTTATTTTTAATAGAATTAGAACGTATATATTTATATACGTCGTCGTTAGAATATAAATATTTATTTATAATTATAAAAGGAATTGAAATTGGCGCGGTAGTTCGAAAATTCGATTTCAAAGTTTAAATGAATGTACCGGGTGCAAAATAAACCGGATTTTAGAGAAATCAAAATTATTAGAGTCTAATTGAGAATATCTTTCCAACGAATCCGAGAAATTGAAATTTCATTGTGGGAATAAAAAGATGTGCCCAGTTGAAAATTCAGAATAGTCGCTATGGAATTCTAGCTCTTAAAAATGGAAATTTTGCAAATGACCTCGGTTTTCGACGAAACCACTTTTGTTGGATTCGTGATGTCAATTTATTGCTAGGTTTCAAAATTCGTTTCCGAATCAATGTGTGAGCGTGGCAAAGGAATACGTGTTTGACAAGTTTTAGTTGATTTTAAACGACTGGAAAATGGCTATTTTTCAAATGGTCTCAGAATTCGACGAAATTAGTTTTGTTAGGACCGTATCATCAATACGAAGCTAGAAAATATTTTTCGGGAATTTTTAGAGTTCGTATGGGGCCCCGGTAAATTTAAATACGTGTTCAAATTCAATAGATAGATTTAAATTTTGATTTAAGCGAAAACTGATCGAAACGGTCGAATTGGCTTTCGATACATAACCCATTGTGTTCGGAGTGGGGGTAATTAGCTAGGAATGACAGGCGGTGGGTCCCGTTTTGAGGTCGAAATAAAAAGTTACTTTTTAGTGGATTAAAACAAATTAAATAATATAAATATTGTATATAACCTCACTTTTCCGTTCTCTTCTCCCTCTCCATTCAGTCAACATCGAATAATAAAAGGAAAAAAAACTGCACCCTCGATCTCATCGACGCCAGTCCTCCCAGCCACTGCCCCACCTCCAGTGAACTCCCCCACCTCTCCAGCCTCCACGCACCCTTCCCCCCTCAGCCGCTGACCTCCCCCCTCCTCCTTCGATCACCCCAAGGAACCCAAGCCCGAATCAGCGCCCCCACCACCAAAGACAGCCGCGTTGCGCCACCTGGCCCCCCTTCTCGCCGCGATCCCCTTCCTCCTTCAACCCCCGTCGAAGTCCTCTCCCCTCCTCCAGTAGTGAGCGCGAGCCACACCTCTACCTCGGACGCAGCACGACCCCTTTCCCACTTTGAACAGTAAGTTTTCAAGTTGATTTATTTATTTATTTGTTTAAAGTTTTCAGTTTTTATTTATTTTTAATTTAAAATAATTAGTTTTAAAATTAGCCTTTTTTTCTCTTTTCTATAGAAAGAAATGATTTAGAATAATATGAAAGACATGATTTTTACATGGGTAGTGACTATAAAAATCTGATTTTTATGTATATGAAATTGCTATTCGATTTTGTTATATATGAATGTGAAGAAAAAATTCGATTTTCACTATATGTATAACGATATAAAAATATGATTTTTATAATGTAAACATTGTGTCGAGAATGTAATTTTTACACATGCATTTGAAATAAAAATATAATCTTTATTATATGAACACCGCTGTAAAAATAGAATTTTTATCTATGTAGTAGCGGTGTAAAAATAGAATTTTTATATACATAGCAACAATATAAAAATGTGATTTTTATATATGTAATGGCTACGGACAATGAAATTGACAAAAGGCGAGCACGACGAAGACTTCTACATAAGAAGAGTCATGGAGTTTGGTTTGGCTAATCGGTGAGAACTTCTCACTTTAAATCTTGTTTTCTAGTTAAAATTATATACTATGATGCAGACGGTGCTTAGCAGCACCCGACACCCATCGTCCACAGACCATGGATGGCTTTTATGTTTGATTGTTTGTTATGGTGAAAATTAATTGTGTGATGTGTAATGGAATAAAATATTTATATAGTTAAAAATATTTTATCGTTAAAAATATAATTTTTAATGGGTATGTGAATAAATAAATATTTATAAACAAATCGAACGATTTGTTTATATACACTGATTTGACTGATATTGATTGGGACGATAAATTTTACACATCACCCAACTGCACAAATAATATCTGTGTTTGATTGTTTGAAACCCCACACGGGTATTGGGATGATATTTGACGGACACTAATCCCGATTGTTTAGTTGTATGTCAATCGATGGGTTGACGGACTGTGGAAGCGTTAATTATTTATATTTAATGCTTATGCAGTTGTGTGGTGCACTCTGGATGATGGTTGATTATTTATCGTTACTATTATATACATGTGTTGTAGAAAATCCATATAGTTAACATTATATGGTAATTGATTGGGCCTCATTCCAATATTAAAACTAAATTCATGTGTTGAATTAAAACTAAATTCATGTGTTGAATTGAAAATATATTCATGTGTTGAATAGAATAAACATTTACGTGTTGAATAAAAGCCATGTTGATAAGATTGATGCCATTTTGGCGTGAACGATATTTATATCAATTTTATTCATTTTTATAATGAATATAGAAAAGAAAGTGATTTCAAAATATAACGTTTTGAAAATATTATCATTTGTATATCGATGATGTGGAATATTCAATTTTGACTAGAAATTGAATATGAAGTTGAAATCATTTTGAAAACGAATATAAAATGATTTATAAAATATGTCTTGAAAGGAAATCGATGATATATATATATATATATATTATATATATATATATATAATGGCCAGAATAGAACGCGCCGCGCCGCTTCAGTTCGTGAATTTCGACCATTGACTTCGAATGGATATTACGGGAGATCCGACCGTCGGATCCTCCTAAAAACGGAACCGTTGGGTTCATATCAAAAAGAGCTTTGTGACGATCCCAAAATCCGAGGGGCGGTATTAAGGATAATCATTGGGAAATAACACATTAATCATCATAGCAGAGTACAGATAATAGCAGAAACAATAAATAAAATAATTTTACATGGATATGACAGCGGAATCACAACATGTAGGAATATCATAATAGCATAACGTGGGATATACTTAGTAAATAAAAAGGAAAGTGATCAGTCATCATCGCCAGAGGCGGAGTACATACATGCAGTGAGACATAATAAGGATATCAGTCTACATCGCCGAAGGCGGGATACATATACATATAATAAGAAATACGGAAAGTAAATCAGTCTGCATCGCCAGTGGCGGAATCATAACATAAATACAATAATGGCGGAAAATGTCAAAGTCATCTCTGTGAAGTCAGCCTCGCTATGAGCCAAAAATGCACTCTATGCCGCAGTGCAGGACCAAAAACCACCTGTCACCTGTGTACTAGGCTGCCCGTGTGAAAATAAGGGCACCCGCGTTTGCAAAGTGAAACAAACAACGAGTCAGTCATGGGGACTGGTATGAGGAATCTATTTAGCAGTTAAACAACAGTAATAGCAAATCATAGGACCACGCCACTTTCGCGGAACGGGTTTACTCCAGTGATTGCTAGTGCATTTAAAACAAAATAAATTCTTTTAAAACAATGCAATGCTTTTAGAAAGAATGAAGCCAGTATAAGACTCAGGTCCCATCACACAATGCAACGCAAGCCGGAGGATAGAGTTTTACCTTATAAGGGCCAAATATGCTTGATACGTATAAAGCAAAATCATTTGATATTATTACTAGTGCATATATGTTTCAAAACGAATAGCATCATAAATATCAATCATAGGCGGCATAGCTACCATCTACTATGTCGCCATACTAGTTCTACAATCAAGACCGTTACTTCGTATTGGAAGTTGGATTTCCGTCATGAGTCGAGGCAAGGGGCAAGCTCCTCTCCGCTTCGAGACACTCTAGCAAATGCCTCGGTACTACACACTCTGGGTAACCCCTGGATCGGCTGGGCCGGTCCTCTCTTACGTTTGAGGATTGGCAATTCCTGAACACACGTTTCTCGGTCCTTACAGACCTATAATCGAGGCATTTCAACACCCACATAGGTGAAAAATAGATATATATGTCAGGGCTGGTAAGTCACTGACACCACCATAGCTAGAAAGAAACGTCGTGCTCTCCCAGCGGCCCGTATCCCGTTTTTAACTCATACCGAGGTGCGAGGCTCGTGAATCTACGAAATACACAAAGCTATGCCACGTAGACCTTGCTTTGATCATCATCCACAAGACTTTGCTTTGCAACAGAAGCCTTGATCACATCATCTTGGCATGCCACATAGGCAGTCCACTCCATACGATTGATTTCCATCGATATATAACCTCTAAGCTCGTACGTCTCAGAGAAGGGCTTTAAGCAAAAGAATAAATTCTCCGCCGCCAAACAGAAATATATTTAACAGAGATCAATCAATATAGAACAAAATCCAATGTCAGACACACAGTCCATTTACAAGTCCGTCCTGGGTCTGAACGAAGCCGGAGGCGTCAAATTCCTCGTATATCCGTCCAATCAACACATACGTTCAGACGGCTACTACTTCCGTCCCTTTCCGGTAGCTACTCCGGTTAGGAACCTCAGTAGCGCCCATCCAACCGATACGAAGATCGTCGGTCTTGAATCGTCTTTGCATTATCCAATTCGAATCGCTCGATAAATTATTTGAAATGAGGGTTAGCTCGGCCTTTTCAAATAATTCACGTCATTAGAATTTAAATCGATTCATTTTATGGTTATGTTATTCGACATCCATCTTTCAGTTATTTAGTGTTATTTTCATGTCATACACATACAACCATCAAATATCAATCAATTCAAGCCCAATTGGTTTATTTGCAACCTATGTTGCTTAAGATATTTTATAACGATTTTTCGCCATTTTTATTTATTTAAAAATGGCCATATTTAATTAAACGACGTTTCAGGTCGTGTCGTGGCACTGGCGCTGTTTTTCCCTTAATTTGTTTTACACATATCGGAAAATCTAACCGTTGGATTTCTACAAAGTCTATATCAGTGGGAAGAAATTCCCAAAGCGAACCCAACGGTTCCAGTTTCATGAGAATCCGACGGTCGGATCTTCCACACTAGTCGTTTGAAGTTATGGTTTCAAAATTCGAACTGCAGCGTCGTTATTCGATTCTATTTTAATTATATTTATATTTATATATAAATATAAACGATTCTGGCGCTATTTTTCTTCAGATTTGAATTAAACATTCCGGGCAATCCAACCGTTGGATTTTTACAAGGTTGGTGCTGTTGGAAAGATATTTCCAAGGCGAACCCAGCGGTTGCGGTTTCGGGAAAATCCGATGGTCGGATTTCTCGTACTAATCGTTTCAAATTACGATTCCGAAACGCGAACTGCACGGCCTCTATTCCTTAAATTTTATTTATATTTATATATATAAATATAGTTCATTCCACTATTTCAACTATAATTCATTTTATAATTTCAACTTCGTTTTCACTTCAAATATTTCACTAACGCCTTAATATTTCGAAAAATTTCGCCATAACCTCCTTTGTACGGGGAGGGGTTTGGAAATTTATTGGGCCGTATTAGGTACCCAATAAATCCTAAAAAGCATTCACATATTTTTAGTGATATATTCTGGTGTTTACGGGGGAGCATGTACTGATAATCACTCCAGAGAATAAATTCCCGTCACCCCGTTTCTGTGTGGAAATAAATAGTCCATGTGCCGTATCTAATAACTAGAGCGACGTGATTATTGTCAACTCCAGACCCGTGTGGGTTTTTTATTAATCTGGCAATTTATCGTTACAATTTATAGAGTCCATATCAGTCATCAGTTCAACCTGTAGTACATAGTCATCGCCATACAAGCCTCTTGCTTATATGGTAAATCTTCCATCTCGTCACACAAGCTCCAATTGCTTATGTGGAATATGATGAAGTATGCCTATCACCAAGAAGTATGCCATGTAGTGTAGTTCAAAATTAATTATTACTATCCTATGGCATTGTTTATTATTTCACACAGAAAAACCAGCACTCCGCATCCAACGGCATTCACAGGAGTTGATATATAAATAAAATTGCGCAGCCGACTCATCAAGGTTTACCTATTTGTCGGGCACGCAAATAATTTCTTTACTCTACAGCTAATCCATTTTTCCTGTTCAACACATGTATATATATGCCGAACAAAGCTAATAATAATATTTCTAGCAAGCTATTGTTTATTTCAACACGTGTGTATTTTTAACTAAGCGTATACATGATAAAAGGAATATTTTAATCATCAAAAATATTTATTCGACACGTGTGTATTTTTAACTCTTCATATTCACTATGAAAATATAGTTTTCATTGTCGATTCATTTTATTTTTAAAAGATGATAACATTCAACACATGAACTTCAACTCAACGAATGAATTGGAATTCAACACATGAATATTCTATAACGTTTGTATATATATAAAAATATGATTTTTATCGCTAAAGCCATTTGTTTAAATTCGAATAATATTCAACACATGAATTTCAACTCAACGAATGAATTGCAACTCAACACATGAATATCCGATATAGTTTGTATATATATAAAAATATGATTTTTATCGCTAAAGCCATTTGTTTAAATTCGAATAATATTCAACACATGAATTTCAACTCAACGAATGAATTGCAACTCAACACATGAATATTCGATATAGTTTGTATATATATAAAAATGTGATTTTTATCGCTAAAGCCATTTGTTTAAATTCGAATAATATTCAATACATGAATTTCAACTCAACGAATGAATTGCAACTCAACACATGAATATTCGATATAGCATGTGTAAATAATTTCAATGAATGAAAATTATTCTAACACATAAATATTTCAGAAAATTTCGGCAGCATAACGGCAGGATAGTTAAAACCGGGACCGTCCCTAGTACGGCTCCTTGCTCTAGCTTAAAACCTCGCGGTTTTTGACAATGGGGATCATGCATCTAGTTCGCACGCAGGCGGCATGTTTTATTTTCAATTCCACAATCCTATTCTAATTTGTTTCAACCACAAGAGGGTATTTTTCAACCACAAAGGTATTTTTCAACCATAGTATCAACCATAAACAATTATTTCCAACCATTCGTCATACCATATAATATCACGTCAATCACAAGCAATAAATATCGTCCATGGTTTGTGGACGAGGGGAGTATATATATATATATAATATAATAATTCACTTGCATTTCATCACAATTCACAGAAAAATCCGCGGCTTCTTCTAGAATGTAGAGAGCCTCCTTGCGGTCACGGTGTCTCCTGTTTCATCGAATTTCGTTGAAGAATGAAAAAGATATTATTTTTCAAAGCTTTGCAACGCTTTAAAGTGTTAAAACAGTTTAAAATTATATAAGCCGTTAGTTTTCAAACCTGCTCAATTCTAGGTTTGGATTTTTCTCTTGATTCGTAGCTCTATAGGACGATCAGACTGTTGGACGTCGTCGAGGGAGGGAAGAGCTTTCCGGCGCTGGTAGTCTGAGGCGGTGCGACGGCGAATCGAGGCGGCGGCGGCTCCAGGAAGACGACGACTTTGAAGCGCCAGAACTCGACGACGGCGGCTCTGTTGGTGGCGAAGCTGGGTCGGATGTGGAGAGGGGAGTACGGCGAACAAAAGCTTCAACGGTGGTCGGCGGCGAAACGGCTTGAGGCGGCGGCGATATCGGCGAGAAGTTTTGAACGACGTGCGTCGTTCGATCGTTCTGGCGGCTAGGGTTTTAGAGCTTTTTTTTTTAAAGAAAATTTCCTATTGGCCAGAATTTATAGGAAATTTTTAAATAGTGTTTTTGCAAACGGACTCCTTTTTAAACCCAACGATTGTCGCCCATAGCTAAATACCCCCATTCCGGACACAATGGGATATGTTTCGTTGGCCATTTCGACTGTTACAGTCAGTTATTTTTCAAATTAAAATATAAAACATTCGAGATTTAATTTAAACGTACATTTCTATTTGCCAGGGCCACAAACTGAATCGAAAAATTCCAGAAAAATAAATCTAGCTTTGTTTTGACGATACGGTCCTAACAAAACCAGTTTCGTCGAATTCTGAGCTCGTTTGCAAAACGACCATTTTTAGGTCGACCCATTTTAACAGAATTTGACCAAACACGTTATCTTTTGCCCCGCTCACATACTAGCTTCAAAAATTACGAAATTTGAAACCTAGCAATAATTTGACATCCCGGACCCAACAAAAGTGGTTTCGTCGAATTCCGAGGTCGTATGCAAAATCTCAATTTTCAAGGGCTATATATACTATATAGCGACCTTTCTGAAAATTCGTTTGGCCATAACTTTTGATTTCCGCTATGAAATTTCGATTTTTCAGATTCGTTAGAAAGGTATTGATAAACAGATTTAAATATTTTTAGTTTCGTCAAAATCCGTTATATTTTCCACCCGGTACAGTCAGACAAAGTTTATATTCAAAATTTCAAACTGCCATATTATACACAATTCTATATTTTATTGAAATATGCTATTTCAATCATTCAAATTTCTTGGTAATAACCTAATTTAAAAATTTTTAACTGGTTCACATTTTCCGGGTTATTACAATCTCCCCCACTTAAAACTTTTCGTCCTCGAAAAGGAAATAACAGTTAAGCAGGAAATAAAATGTAAATGCAAAGTATTGTGAAGGTACCTTGCACCGGAGTTAGTCAGAGATGTCCACTCTGCATTTGGGATAGGCTTGTTTAATGCTTTCCTCAGTCTCCCAAGTACAGTCTCTAGGATCACTACTCCACTGCACTTTGACTAAATGAATCTTTTTCCTCCTTAGCTCTCTGGTTTCTTTGCCAACTATCTTCAATGGCTCTCTCTTGAGTGCTAATTCTGGAGTTATGTCAATATCCTGTTGCGCTACTTCTTCCACAACAAGATCTGGATCATGAACATGTTTTCTGAGTTGAGATACGTGGAACACATCATGTATACCAGGCAACCAATTAGGTAATGAAACCCTATATGCAAGAGTTCCAATCCGTTCAAGTATAGGAAAGGGACCAATAAATCTCGGTGCCAACTTCCCAGTCTTGCCAAATCTGATTACCCCTCGCATTGGAGAAACTCTTAAATAAACATAATCGCCAACGGCAAACGATATATCCCTTCTTCTCGCATCAGCATAACTTTTCTGTCGGCTCTGTGCGGTTTTTAATCGCTTCTTAATGGAATCAACTTTATCCGATGCTTCTTGAATCATATCGGGCCCAAACACAAGTCTGTTGCCAGGTTCTACCCAACATGCGAGAGATCTGCACGGTCTACCGTATAATGCTTCAAATGGGGACATTCCCAAACTTGCTTGATAGCTATTGTTGTAAGAGAATTCGGCTAAATGTAAATGATCTTCCCATGAACCTCCAAAATCAATAACGCAAGCCCGCAGCAAATCTTCTAAAATTCTATTCACCCGTTCAGTTTGGCCATCTGTCTGAGGGTGATAAGCGGTGCTTAGATTCAATTTGGTTCCCAATTCTGTCTGGAAGGCTTCCCAGAATTTCCTAGTAAATAGGGGATCTCTATCGCTGACTATACTGAGCGGCACTCCATGAAGTTTAACTATTTCTCTGAAGTAAATTTGTGCTAGACTTTGAGCCGTTCTGTTGGATCGGACAGGTATGAAATGGGCAGTCTTCGTGAAGCGATCTACGATTACCCATATACTGTCGTTTCCTTTTCTAGTTCGAGGGAGGCCATCGATAAAATCCATCGAGATTTGTTCCCACTTCCATCCTGGAATTTCTAATGGTTGTAATAATCCCGCCAATTTCTGCTGATCACTCTTAACTAGCTGACAAGTGGGGCATCGGCTAACATATAATGAGATATCTCTTTTCATTGACCTCCACCAGAATGTACGTTTGATATCGTTATACATTTTGCTCACACCGGGATGGATACTTAATTTGGATTTGTGGCACTCATCAAGTATTTCTCTTCTGAGCTCGGGAAGGTTTGGGATGCAGATTCTACCCTTTAATCTTAGAACTCCTTTGTCATCGAGTCGAAAACTTATGGATTCACCCCCTTTGACTCTTTGACTGATTCTTTGAATAAATTCATCGTCTTTCTGAAGAGTCGAGATCCTGTCTATTAATGAAGACGTGATGACAAAACTGGCGATGATTTCATTCTTTCTGCTGAGCGCATCCGCTACAACATTGGCTTTCCCTGGAGTGTATATAATTTCAAAATCGTATGCTGCAAGGAATTCTAACCAACGCTGTTGCCTCAGGTTTAAATCTTTCTGTGTAAACAGGTATTTCAAGGATTGATGATCGGTGTATAGTTCAAACTTCTCGCCCAATAAATAATGCCTCCATATTCTTAAAGCGAACACGATAGCTAATAACTCAAGATCATGAGTAGCATAGTTTCTTTCATGCGGCTTTAGTTGACGGCTGGCATAAGCGATCACTTGGCCTTTTTGCATTAACACTGCGCCTAGCCCTCTAATAGAAGCATCTGTCCATACAGTCAAGTCTTGGTTACCTTCTATTATAGTCAATACTGGAGCGGTTGTCAACTTCAGTTTCAGCTCCTGGAAAGCTTCTTCACATTCTGGAGTCCATTTGAATTTCTCATGCTTCTTTGTAAGCTTTGTCAATACTCCTGATATCTTTGAAAAATCCTGAACGAATTTCCGATGGTAACTAGCTAATCCAAGGAAACTTCGAACTTCTGTGGGCATAGTAGGTTGTTTCCAGTTCTGAATCGCTGTAATTTTTGCTTGGGTCTACAGCAATTCCTTCTTTCGATACGACATGGCCTAGGAATTTAACTTCATTCTGCCAGAAGGCACACTTAGAAAATTTAGCCTTCAAGACATTTCTCCTTAGAATTTTCAACACTTGTTCTAAATGTTTTGCATGTTCTTCTTCCGACTTAGAGTAGATTCGAATGTCATCGATGAAGACTAGAACAAATTTATTCAATACACCACGGAACACTCTGTTCATAAGATCAACGAAGTATGCCGGAGCGTTGCACAAACCGAATGGCATTACTAACCATTCGTAGAATAAATCGGGACCCCTGAAGGCTGTCAAAGGAACACAGTCTTCGGCTATACGCAATTGGTGGAAACCTGTAGCTAGGTCCATCCTGGAGAATACGGTTGCTCC
Source organism: Allium sativum (assembly GCA_030737875.1). NCBI lineage: Eukaryota > Viridiplantae > Streptophyta > Magnoliopsida > Asparagales > Amaryllidaceae > Allium > Allium sativum. The sequence goes on along the minus strand of CM060915.1, from coordinate 576,546,579 downwards.
ATTTAATTGATCCAACAGATCGACTATTCGGGGCAAGGGATATTTGTTCTTCAGTGTTTGTTTATTGAGATCCCTGTAATCGACGCAAAGTCTTAGAGTACCGTCTGATTTCGGGACAAATACTACTGCGGCTCCCCAAGCTGAAAAGCTCGGTCTGATTAGACCTTTCCAAAGCAATTCTCGGTTTTGACTACTTAGCTCTTCTTTTTCTTTCGGGGCCATTCTTCTTATTGGATGCACTACTGGTCGGGCATTCGGAATTAGATCAATTCTAAATTCAATTTCTCTTTGCGGCGGTAAGTTTTCTACTTCTTCGAACACATCCGCATAGTTTTTCACGACCGGTATCTTTTCTATTGAAGGGGGAGTAACTTCTAAAGAAGACCAATATTCTGTTCTATTTATTTCTGAATCGAGACTTGGTATAGTGATATGCCCCGATTTTGTTTCAACTTTCACGATTCTTTCGGCACATCTAACTTTGGCCTTATATGTTGTCAACCAGTCCAGCCCCAGTATAATATCAAATTCGGAAAGGTCCATGACAATCGAATCAAAAGGAAATCGGTATCGAGAAAAGGAAATAGGTACTTTACAATATATACCGAGACTAACAGAACCTCCTATCGGGTTTTGAACTTTAATTGTTTCTCTAAGCTTTCTTCGTTTCAATTTTAATTTGTGAACAAGGTTACCAGAAATGAAGCTACGTGATGACCGGTATCAAAAAGTACAGAAACAGGAATATTTTTAATGGTAAGGGTACCTCCCAAGACATCGGGTTTACCTGATCCATCGGTGATAGCTGGCGGGGTCTTCCCGTCATAGACGTGAGCCACCTGTGCATTCTACTTCAGAGGGCAGTTCCTGCTGTAGTGCCCCTTCTTGTGGCAGTTGTAGCATTCGGCTGAGTCATTTGCCTTTGGCTTCTTTGGGGCTTTGCATACATTAGAGAAATGACCGGGCTTCTCGCAATTGTAGCAGTTTCCTTTCGGGATCTTTGCGGGTTTTTGAGTAGCGGCCGCGGTAATGCTATATTCGGGTTGGTCTGTTGAAGTCTTGCGCTTATTCCCTGCTTGGCTTTTAGCGCGGTCTTGGCTAGCATGCCTCTCATCCATGTCTTCGTAGTTGCAAGCCATCTCTACTAGTTCTGTAAAGGAGAGTTTGATGTTGCTCATAGCTCTATCGTGATACTTGCGCTTCAGCCCAAATATGAATCTCTTATTCTTTGCCTTGTTGGTCATAATCAGCTCTGGAGCATAGCGCGACAATTGGGTGAACTTATTTAGATAATCCTGAATAGAGAGGTCTCCCTGCTGGAGATTAGCAAATTGCTCTCGCATCCTATCTAGAGCTTGTTCCAGTACAAACTTCTCATTGAACAAAGCTTTGAACTGCTCCCAAGTCCGGATAGTACCAGCTGCATCTTCAAAGGTAATGGCATCCCACCACAGCTCTGCTTCCTCCTGAAGGAGCCAAATGCCAAGTCTTGCTTTATTGTTGGTTCCCATACCCATACCTTCGAAGATTTTCTCACAGGTTTTTAGCCAAGCTATTGCCTCGGTCACTGTACCAGTGCCAGTGAAAGGTTTTCCCCCAAGATTTCTGTACCTCTTTGCCACTTTATCTAGCTCAAAGTCTTCTAGTGCTGGTGGCTGGACAATAGGGATTTCCACAGCTGCGGGGATATTCCCCCGTCCTCCTGCTGCATCTCCTTGGCCTCCACGGCCTCCTCTAGCTGCTGCTGCTCGTGTAGCCATCTAAGAGAATATTGTATAAGCAAGAAAAGAGTCAAGCTCACAGATTTGATAATTTTCATAAATGATAAAGCAAGGGAATACAAAGAAAGATAATGGTGATGTACTGATCAAATTGTTTTGCTAATCTGCTTAGCTCATTCTAGGACATTGCTAATCCTATCTCTAATGAGCTACTCGCATTAGAACACTACTGATTCTATTCTGACGAGGTGTTTAATGTGTTAGATCCCGGAACTAAGGTTAACCAAAGCTCTGATACCAACTGTGACGATCCCAAAATCCGAGGGGCGGTATTAAGGATAATCATTGGGAAATAACACATTAATCATCATAGCAGAGTACAGATAATAGCAGAAACAATAAATAAAATAATTTTACATGGATATGACAGTGGAATCACAACATGTAGGAATATCAGAATAGCATAACGTGGGATATACTTGGTAAATAAAAAGGAAAGTGATCAGTCATCATCGCCAGAGGCGGAATACATACATGCAGTGAGACATAATAAGGATATCAGTCTACATCGCCGAAGGCGGGATACATATACATATAATAAGAAATACGGAAAGTAAATCAGTCTGCATCGCCAGTGGCGGAATCATAACATAAATACAGTAATGGCGGAAAATGTCAAAGTCATCTCTGTGAAGTCAGCCTCGCCATGAGCCAAAAATGCACTCTATGCCGCAGTGCAGGACCAAAAACCACCTGTCACCTGTGTACTAGGCTGCCCGTGTGAAAATAAGGGCACCCGCGTTTGCAAAGTGAAACAAACAACGAGTCAGTCATGGGGACTGGTATGAGGAATCTATTTAGCAGTTAAACAATAGTAATAGCAAATCATAGGACCACACCACTTACGCGGAACGGGTTTACTCCAGTGATTGCTAGTGCATTTAAAACAAAATAAATTCTTTTTAAAACAACACAATGCTTTTAGAAAGAATGAAGCCAGTATAAGACTCAGGTCCCATCACACAATGCAACGCAAGCCGGAGGATAGAGTTTTACCTTATAAGGGCCAAATATGCTTGATACGTATAAAGCAAAATCATTTGATATTATTACTAGTGCATATATGTTTCAAAACGAATAGCATCATAAATATCAATCATAGGCGGCATAGCTACCATCTACTATGTCGCCATACTAGTTCTACAATCAAGACCGTTACTTCATATTGGAAGTTGGATTTCCGTCATGAGTCGAGGCAAGGGGCAAGCTCCTCTCCGCTTCGAGACACTCTAGCAAATGCCTCGGGACTACACACTCTGGGTAACCCCTGGATCGGCTGGGCCGGTCCTCTCTTACGTTTGAGGATTGGCAATTCCTGAACACACGTTTCCCAGTCCTTACAGACCTATAATCGAGGCGCCTCACATTCCAACAACCACATAGGTGAAAAATAGATATATATGTCAGGGCTGGTAAGTCACTGACACCACCATAGCTAGAAAGAAACGTCGTGCTCTCCCAGCGGCCCGTATCCCGTTTTTAACTCATACCGAGGTGCGAGGCTCGCGAATCTACGAAATACACAAAGCTAGGCCACGTAGACCTTGCTTTGATCATCATCCACAAGACTTTGCTTTGCAACAGAAGCCTTGATCACAGCATCTTGGCATGCCACATAGGCAGTCCACTCCATACGATTGATTTCCATCGATATATAACCTCTAAGCTCGTACGTCTCAGAGAAGGGCGTTAAGCAAAAGAATAAATTCTCCGCCGCCAAACAGATATATATTTAACAGAGATCAATCAATATAGAACAAAATCCAATGTCAGACACACAGTCCATTTACAAGTCCGTCCTGGGTCTGAACGAAGCCGGAGGCGTCAAATTCCTCGTATATCCGTCCAATCAACACATACGTTCAGACGACTACTACTTCCGTCCCTTTCCGGTAGCTACTCCGGTTAGGAACCTCAGTAGCGCCCATCCAACCGATACGAAGATCGTCGGTCTTAAATCGTCTTTGCATTATCCAATTCGAATCGCTCGATAAATTATTTGAAATGAGGGTTAGCTCGGCCTTTTCAAATAATTCACGTCATTAGAATTTAAATCGATTCATTTTATGGTTATGTTATTCGACATCCATCTTTCAGTTATTTAGTGTTATTTTCATGTCATACACATACAACCATCAAATATCAATCAATTCAAGCCCAATTGGTTTATTTGCAACCTATGTTGCTTAAGATATTTTATAACGATTTTTCGCCATTTTTATTTATTTAAAAATGGCCATATTTAATTAAACGACGTTTCAGGTCGTGTCGTGGCACTGGCGCTGTTTTTCCCTTAATTTGTTTTACACATATCGGAAAATCTAACCGTTGGATTTCTACAAAGTCTATATCAGTGGGAAGATATTCCCAAAGCGAACCCAACGGTTCCAGTTTCGTGAGAATCCGACGGTCGGATCTTCCACACTAGTCGTTTGAAGTTATGGTTTCAAAATTCGAACTGCAGCGTCGTTATTCGATTCTATTTTAATTATATTTATATTTATATATAAATATAAACGATTCTGGCGCTGTTTTTCTTCAGATTTGAATTAAACATTCCAGGCAATCCAACCGTTGGATTTTTACAAGGTTGGTGCCGTTGGAAAGATATTTCCAAGGCGAACCCAGCGGTTGCGGTTTCGGGAAAATCCGATGGTCGGATTTCTCGTACTAATCGTTTCAAATTACGATTCCGAAACGCGAACTGCACGGCCTCTATTCCTTAAATTTTATTTATATTTATATATATAAATATAGTTCATTCCACTATTTCAACTATAATTCATTTTATAATTTCAACTTCGTTTTCACTTCAAATATTTCACTAACGCCTTAATATTTCGAAAAATTTCGCCATAACCTCCTTTGTACGGGGAGGGGTTTGGAAATTTATTGGGCCGTATTAGGTACCCAATAAATCCTAAAAAGCATTCACATATTTTTAGTGATATATTCTGGTGTTTACGGGTGAGCATGTACTGATAATCACTCCAAAGAATAAATTCCCGTCACCCCGTTTCCGTGTGGAAATAAATAGTCCATGTGCCGTATCTAATAACTAGAGCGACGTGATTATTGTCAACTCCAGACCCGTGTGGGGTTTTTATTAATCTGGCAATTTATCGTTATAATTTATAGAGTCCATATCAATCATCAGTTCAACCTGTAGTACATATTCATCGCCATACACGCCTCTTGCTTATATGGTAAATCTTCCACCTCGTCACACAAGCTCCAATTGCTTATGTGGAATATGATGAAGTATGCCTATCGTCAAGAAGTATGCCATGTAGTGTAGTTCAAAATTAATTGTTACTATCCTATGGCGTTGTTTAATATTTCACATAGAAAAACCAGCACTCCGCATCCAATGGCATTCACAGGAGTTGATATATAAATAAAATTGCGCAGCCAACTCATCAAGGTTTACCTATTTGTCGGGCACGCAAATAATTTCTTTACTCTACAGCTAATCCATTTTTCCTGTTCAACACATGTATATATATGCCGAACAAAGCTAATAATAATATTTCTAGCAAACTATTGTTTATTTCAACACGTGTGTATTTTTAACTAAGCATATACATGATAAAAGGAATATTTTAATCATCAAAAATATTTATTCGACACGTGTATATTTTTAACTCTTCATATTCACTATGAAAATATAGTTTTCATTGTCGATTCATTTTATTTTTAAAAGATGATAACATTCAACACATGAACTTCAACTCAACGAATGAATTGGAATTCAACACATGAATATTCTATAACGTTTGTATATATATAAAAATATGATTTTTATCGCTAAAGCCATTTGTTTAAATTCGAATAACATTCAACACATGAATTTCAACTCAACGAATGAATTGCAACTCAACACATGAATATCCGATATAGTTTGTATATATATAAAAATATGATTTTTATCGCTAAAGCCATTTGTTTAAATTCGAATAATATTCAACACATGAATTTCAACTCAACGAATGAATTGCAACTCAACACATGAATATTCGATATAGTTTGTATATATATAAAAATGTGATTTTTATCGCTAAAGCCATTTGTTTAAATTCGAATAATATTCAACACATGAATTTCAACTCAACGAATGAATTGCAACTCAACACATGAATATTCGATATAGCATGTGTAAATAATTTCAATGAATGAAAATTATTCTAACACATAAATATTTCAGAAAATTTCGGCAGCATAACGGCAGGGTAGTTAAAACCGGGACTGTCCCTAGTACGGCTCCTCGCTCTACCTTAAAACCTCGCGGTTTTTGACAATGGGGATCATGCATCTAGTTCGCACGCAGGCGGCATGTTTTATTTTCAATTCCACAATCCTATTCTAATTTGTTTCAACCACAAGAGGGTATTTTTCAAGCACAAAGGTATTTTTCAACCATAGTATCAACCCCAAACAATTATTTCCAACCATTCGTCATACCATATAATATCACGTCAATCACAAGCAATAAATATCATCCATGGTTTGTGGACGAGGGGAGTATATATATTTATATATATAATATAATAATTCACTTGCATTTCATCACAATTCAAAGCATATATGTTTCAAACAACGCTTGTATAATTTATACATCGCTAATATAACTTATACAACACATGTACATGAGGTATACAATGCGTATATAATTTACACTTCGCTTATATAATTTATACAACGCGATTTCATTCACACAGATAATTTAGATTCCTCACATTGGTTCTTGCGGTGCTAAAAATCGTAGGAAGGTCAGAAAAATCCGCGGCTTCTTCTAGAATGTAGAGAGCCTCCTTGCGGTCACGGTGTCTCCTGTTTCATCGAATTTCGTTGAAGAACGAAAAAGATATTATTTTTCAAAGCTTTGCAACGCTTTAAAGTGTTAAAACAGTTTAAAATTATATAAGCCGTTAGTTTTCAAACCTGCTCAATTCTAGGTTTGGATTTTTCTCTTGATTCGTAGCTCTATAGGACGATCAGACTGTTGGACGTCGTCGAGGGAGGGAAGAGCTTTCCGGCGCTGGTAGTCTGAGGCGGTGCGACGGCGAATCGAGGCGGCGGCGGCTCCAGGAAGACAACGACTTTGAAGCGCCAGAACTCGACGACGGCGGCTCTGTTGGTGGCGAAGCTGGGTCGGATGTGGAGAGGGGAGTACGGCGAACAAAAGCTTCAACGGTGGTCGGCGGCGAAACGGCCTGAGGCGGCGGCGATATCGGTGAGAAGTTTTGAACGATGTGCGTCGTTCGATCGTTCTGGCGGCTAGGGTTTTAGAGCTTTTTATTTTTTATTTTTTTTTAAAAGAAAATTTCCTATTGGCCAGAATTTATAGGAAATTTTTAAATAGTGTTTTTGCAAACGGACTCCTTTTTAAACCCAACGACTGTCGCCCCTAGCTAAATACCCCCATTCCGGACACAATGGGATATGTTTCGTTGGCCATTTCGATTGTTACAGTCAGTTATTTTTCAAATTAAAATATAAAACATTCGATATTTAATTTAAACGTACATTTCAATTTGCCAGGGCCACAAACTGAATCGAAAAATTCCAGAAAAATAAATCTAGCTTTGTTTTGACGATACGGTCCTAAAAAATCCAGTTTCGTCGAATTCTGAGCTCGTTTGCAAAACGGCCATTTTTAGGTCGACCCATTTTAACAAAATTTGACCAAACACGTTATCTTTTGCCCCGCTCACATACTAGCTTCAAAAATTACGAAATTTGAAACCTAGCAATAATTTGACATCCCGGACCCAACAAAAGTGGTTTCGTCGAATTCCGAGGTCGTATGCAAAATCTCAATTTTCAAGGGCTATATATACTATATAGCGACCTTTCTGAAAATTCGTTTGGCCATAACTTTTGATTTCCGCTATGAAATTTCAATTTTTCAGATTCGTTAGAAAGGTATTGATAAACAGATTTAAATATTTTCAGTTTCGTCAAAATCCGTTATATTTTCCACCCGGTACAGTCAGACAAAGTTTATATTCAAAATTTCAAACTGCCATATTATACACAATTCTATATTTTATTGAAATATGCTATTTCAATCATTCAAATTTCTTGGTAATAACCTAATTTAAAAAAATTTAACTGGTTCACATTTTCCGGGTTATTACAAGCTTTCTAACGAATATTGGAGATTTGAAATCTAATGGTTGGATTTGTAATTTTGTCCAAATCAAATTTGGAAAAGGTCGCTGTAAGTGCAGTTCGATGGCCGTTGATGGAAATCGACTGTACGGGCCTAGATAAAATTATTAAAAATAGTAATAATTTGTGTAGAATCATAAGAAATGATTTAGGAAGAATTGGGATGAAAAACTCCATATTTGAAAAGATAAAAGTAGATTTTTATCGAAATGAACTAGTTTTGAACTAGAATAATAATTTATTTATTTTTTAAAAAAATAAAGTGGATTTGAATGGTTTTTAAAATAACCAGAATTTCCAATAATTGAATTGGAATGGATTTGAATCGAAATTGTCTTTGGAAAATTTCGATGTTGGATTTCGTGATGATACAAATATTGTTATGGGAATTTGAAAGATATATTTATATCGTTATTTCCAATAAGATATTTGTTGATTTCAGAATTTGATATTGAATATAAGACGATATATTTTCTATTCAGAGCCTTGCATTTAATATCAAATGTGATTTGGGTTTGTCGTGAATGGTGTCTTTATTAACACTGTTCTTAAGCCCAATTGAGAAAAAGATTAAATCTTTTTATTTAGATTTAATGAAGTGTACCAATTAAATAATATATAATTGGAATTGAATTGGTATTGATTTTTGGGTTTATCGTGAACAGTGTTTTAAATAACATTCGTTCTTTAAACCGATAATTAATGGAATGTGATTTTGGGTTGTCGTGAACGGTATCTACAATAATACTGTTCTTAGATCCAACGAAGTTAAGAAAATCAGAAACTAACTGGAGATTAGTTAAGTTGAATGGTTTCTTGGGTATTGATCTAATGTTGGTTTCGGCCTTCGGGGTTAATACTTATGGAATTGCTCACTTGCTATTTTACGGTTAAAGGCTGATAGAATGGAATGTGAATTTGGATTTATCGTGAACCGTATTTTAAATGACATTGATTCTTTAACCCAGTTAAAGATTAAAACTAAGTGGAGTTTTAATGAATCTTTAATTAGATTGAAATGATCGAGAATGGAGTATCAACAGTTTTGCTCCAGGCGATAGTTAAATCTTTAATTAAATTTGAACGTGGAATGGTAATTGAATTTACCGATAACACCGTGGTGTTAGATATGAAGTATTACCATTTTTACTTCATGGGATGAATAGGTTGGGATTGTGAAATTAAAACAAATGATTACTTCGGTAAGGTTCGTTAATCCCGGCTAGTTTGGATAAACCATAATTTGGTTTGAAATGATATTCAAAAGAAGATTAAAGAATAAATTTAAAAGAATTATCTTTGATAAAATTAATGGGAACCTTTCCCTAAAAATATGAAATTTAGAAACTAACTGTAGATTAGCTAAGAAGAATGGTTTCTTGGGTATTGATCTGATGTTGGTTTTGTCCTTCGGGATTAATGTTTGGGGAATTATTCTCTTGCTAATTTACTGTTAGTGACTGATGAATTGGAAGGAGGCGTATGTTGTGTTTATGTACATTTGTTTATTATATACGCGAGTTATTCGGAAAGACCGGGTTTATCCCATTTTGAATAACTGATTCGACGTGGTGTCCAAGAGGAAGACGGTGGTTGAAGACCGGAGGTCTTCACTTCGTTTGGGTGATTACCGATGATCTTGACTGGGCTGTACGCCCAAGAGGAGGGAATCAGTTGGTGATCGTCCAGACGTACTTGGAGATCGATGGATATGCGAGGTACAAGGTGCCTCCAGCTTCGTTCAGACCCAGAACGGACTTGTAAATGGACTGTGTGTCTGACATTGGATATCATTCCGTGTGATTGATGGATATCGGTTGCATGGAGTGGTTTGCCTGTGTGGCATGCTAAGATGCAAATGATCAAGGCTTTTGTTGAAAAGAAAAGTCTTGTAGTTGGTGATCAAAGCACGGCCTTTGTGGCGTAGCTTTGTGTAGCGTTGATTCGCGACCGGTTGTGAACCAGAAACAGGAGAGGACCTCAGGGAGGACATGCGTTTCTTCCTAGTTAGAAGTGGAATCAGTTGTTTGACACGCCCTGACGAGTTTGACTTATGTGGTTGTTGGTTTGCGAGGCGCCTCAGATATATCGGTGACTATGTGAAGCCGATGGAGTAATTCGTTGGCTCATTTACGCCCCAAAGAGTAGGGAAACGCATTGTTCAGGCACTATAATCCACATTGAGTGGACCGACCATGTCGCTCCATGGGGCAGTTGCGGTTGTTCCTGAGACATGGGCTAGATTATGTCGAATCGGTTGAGGACGATCCCTGGCCTCAGTTCACAGATGGAAATCCAACTTCCAATATGTGACGTTTCGATTTTAGTTGTAATCCTATATATGGCGACATAGTGGGATGGGGCGCTCATGCCGTCTATGATTGAAATTGTTTTGACACTATACACTTATAGTAATAATAAAATATGAAATTAAGCGTATCAAGCATTCTTTGGCTATTATAAGGTAAAACCCTATCCTCCGGCTTGCATTGCATTGTGTGATGGGACCTGGGTATTATAATAGCTTTATTTTTCTTTATTTAGCATTGCGCTGTTATTTTATGCACTGGTGTTCTTGGGAGGAAACCCGTTTCATATTATACGGCGTGGTCCCTTGATTTACCTAACTTTAAAGTAAAGATTAACAACTTTTTTAGTTCTCACACCAGTCCCATGACTGACCTGGAGTTTATTGTTTTAACCTAAACTCTGGGTGCCCTTATTTTGACACGGGCAGCTAGTAGTTTTGGTTTTGCAAATTTATATTCACAGGAACCTGGCTTACAGCTGGGATGATATCCGGAAGCTCTATATCCGTATATCTCTTTCAGTTGTGTATTGTATTATTTTCCGCTGCAGTAATTTATTGTAATCTCTTATATTTATCGAATGTATTTTATTTGTTTATACTCTGTATATTCTTGTATTCTGATGAAATTGTTGTAATTAACAATGAAATGTTCTCCTATCGCGTTCTTTTGTGTGTTGTTCTCGAAGTATCCGCTCTTTCCTTTCTGGGGAAGTTACGAGTCCTTACAGGAGAGGGAGTGGAGAAGGGAAAAGTGAGGTTATATATAATATTTATATTATTTAATTTGTTTTAATCCACTAAAAGGTATCTTTTTATTTCAACCTCAAAACGGGACCCACCGCCTATCGTCCCTAGCTAATTACCCCACTCCGAACACAATGGGATATGTATCGAAAGCCAATTCGACTGTTTCGATCAGTTTTCGTTTAAATCAAAATTTAAATCTATCTATTGAATTTGAACGCGTATTTCAATTTACCGGGGCCACATACCAACTCTAAAAATTCCCGAAAAATATTTTCTTGCTTCGTATTGACGATACGGTCCTAACAAAACTAATTTCGTCGAATTCTGAGACCATTTGAAAAATGACCATTTTCCAGTCGATTAAAATCAACTGAAACGGGTCAAACATGTTTTCCTTTGCCACGCTCACACATTGATTCGGAAAATTACGAATTTTGTAACCTAGCAATAAATCGACATCACGGATCCAACAAAAGTGGTTTCATCGAAAACCAAGGTTGTTTGCAAAATTTCCATTTTTAAGGGCCAGAATTCCATAGCGACTATTCTGAATTTTCAACTGGGCACATCTTTATATTCCCACAATGAAATTTCAATTTTTCGGATTCGTTGGAAAGATATTCTCAATTAGATACTAATATTTTTGGTTTCGCTAAAATCCGGTTTATTTTGCACCCGGTACATTCATTTGAACTTTGAAATCGAATTTTCGAACTACCGCGCCAAATTCAATTCCTTTTATAATTATAAATAAATATTTATATTCTAACGACGACGTATATAAATATATACGTTCTAATTCTATTAAAAATAAATTTCCCATCTTTATTGTTTAAAATAATTCATTTTAAATATTCAAAATTCGCTAAAACTGCCAAAATAAAAATTTTAAATTGACTCAGATTTCCGGGTTATTACATTTTTTTTATATTATGAATGAATTAATTTGATTGGCCCGCTATATATTTATTCCAAAAATTAGGGTTTTCTAATACGAACTCCAATTCGAACCCAACGACTGTCGTCCCTAGCTAAACATCCCCATTCCGAACACAATGGAATATGTTTTATAGGCCCATTCGACTGTTTTAGCCTATTGTTCTTCAAATTAAAATACAAAACATTCAATATTTGATTTGAACGTACATTTCAATTTGTTGGGGCTACATACTGATCCCAAAAATTCCAGAAAAATAAATCTAGCTATGTTTGGACGATACGGTCCCAACAAAATTAGTTTCGTCGAATTTGGAGACCGTTTGAAAAATGGCCATTTTTTGATCGATCCAAATTGACTGAAATTTACCAAACACATTTTCCTTTGCCACCCTCACATATTAACTCCAAAAATTATGGAATTTGAAATCTAGAAATAATTTGACACTTCGGATCCAACAAAAGTGGTTTCATCGAAAACGGAGGTCGTTTGCAAAATGTCTATTTTCACGGGCTATATTAATTCTATAACGACCTTTCTAAAAATTCATTTGGCCATAAATTTTGATTCCCGCTAGGAAATTTCGATTTTTCAAATTTGTTAATATTTTTGGTTTCACTAAAATCCGTTTTATTTTTCTTCTGGTACAGTCAGTCAACGATCGAATTCAAATTTTCAAACTGCCGCGCCATTTCAGGCCTTGTTTTATAATTAAAATAAATATTTTTTCCCAACATCTATTCAAATAAAATTTTGGTCGTTATTATTTAAAATAATATATTTTAAATATTCAAAATCCTCTAAAATAGCCAAATTAAAAAATTTAAATTGGTTCGGATTTTCTAGATTGTTATATTTTTGACCTTAAACTAACCAAACATGTTGTACGTTACGTCATCTAACTGTCCGACATCACCATATCAAAACAATACCAATAATAACAACATTATCTAACCAATATTGGCATGGCAATTATACATTTACCCTCTCACTTTCTAACTATACCTACTTCAACCAAAGCTCCGCATAGCACGAGTTCTCTGTATTCTGTCATACCATAATACCATTGTACCTATAGGTCTTAAAATCCTTTACCAAGTTTTTAACTCTGCCATCTACGATCATTTATTTCTGTAGATGTCGATCTCAAGCCCGAATAAAGGAGGAGAGAAAACAATATGCACTAATTTTATTTTTAAATTTAATTGTACCGATGATATACGTTTCTTTTTCAGGTTGTGACAGTGGCATAAATTCTTCGTTATAAACCTATGCATCAATCAGGAATGTTCATGATTCATTATTCCGCCTCTCGCTGCTTTTACCCCTAGTATTGGATCATTGATGTTTTTTTCATTCTGCTTATAATACAAGTACATAATCTGTAACTATTAACATATTGTTACCTTTACTCCTCATCATATTTTTACTTTATTTCGCTTTTTTTTATAAAAAAATTTGTATGTCATTCACAATCTGCCATATTGCATCGCACATTGTTGATAACATTCAACATGCAACACCAATTATTTTTTCCCTTACGTCATGCAATTGGCAGGCATATTTAAAATACCCATTTTTGGTTCCTTATATGCACAGTACAAAACATTTCCACTTTCCATCTTTTCACTAATTCAGGAGCTTTGCACGGTAAATTTTACTAATTCACTTGGACATTTCTTTTTTCCTGCATATTATATTCTTTTATATATGCACACACTTAGGATCTAATTTGCAATTTTTCCTCCGCATTCTCCACTTTTCAAGCTCCAACTAACAACAACATACACTCCCACTCTCCTTACCACTCTATTTAAGACTCCTGCGACACTTCAACTTATTCATCTTACTACTTTCACTACTCCTAAAAACTATCCATCGTCGTGTAGACAACAATGACAAAGGTAGTCTTTTTTTCTTACATCCAACCCTTACATCATATTCCACATTTTTTTTCAACTTCTACCTCGACTATGCTACTGCAACTGGCAGCTTTTAACTACTTTATATACTTATGCATTCCAAATGTTCAATGCAAGCTAAAAAACATCCATTCTTCTATCGTGGATAAGGGGAAAAGTAAAATCACATGTTCTTCAAAACAACTTCCAACGACCGGAAATACCAACGTCATACATGATGTGTCAACGTTGACAACTGGGTTTCAACCACAAAAAGTTGCTGCTTCAAACAATACCGTTCATCCTCCTATTTTCATTACCGTCGAAAATGTGCATAACGATGAAGACACACACCGGGATGATCCTGAAGTCGTATGTTTTCACTTTTACATTTTATTTCATATATACATATATATATATATATACATACATACATATAACGATTTCACATGTTTTTCAAATGAAAATGGCGGACAAACGGGATCCGGTCCCACCAAAATTTAATTTCACATCTAATTCTAATCGAGTCTCTTCTCAATCCAAAGTTTCAGATGAATCTGCAATTAAAGTTAATCGAAATATGGATCGAAAGGCTCTAAAGTATGTTAAACCTTTGACAAATCGAGTTATTACCTCGGAGGAAGTTTTTAATGAATCGAAGGAGATCTGCATGATATTATGGCTTTGCATCCAATTGAGTTTCTTTTATCTATAGTAAAATTGAAAAACTACATTCGTAAAGTCTGGAAACCCAAAGGTACTTTTATTGTTCATATAGTGGATGGATTCCTTTTTTACAGTTCAGTTTGAAGAACTTGTGGATTTGTTATCAGTGATTCAATCTTCTACTTACTCTTATTTTGGTAATTTGTTGATAATTGATAAGTGGCACCCTAGCTATGAGTATGATAAATTTATTTTTGATAAGGTCCAGATCTGGATTTAACTTTTCAATGTTGATATGCAACTTTGGTTAAACAATGCTTTGTCGATGATTGCTAGTTATATAGGAGAACCTATATGCATAGATGACAACACTATTTCTAAAAGAATTACTAGATTTGTCAGAGTTCTAGTATCGATAGGTATTGCAGATGAATTGCATGATAATATTCCTGTTCAACTTCATAATGGCATAGTGAAAGTTTTACTCCTACTAGATGTGGTATTTGTAAGATTTTTTCTCACGATACTCTGATCCATGAGCTAGACAAAGATCCATCATAGGTTAAAGAGAATTCTAAGAAGTTTAATATGGAAAAAAATGATTTAGATATGCAAAATGGTTCTAATCTTTAGAATGAAGCCTCTACGTCTAGTTCATCTTTTGAGAGAGGATACAATTGAAGATGAGATTCATGATGCTTCACAGAATGTTAGTAAGAATAACGAATCTAGCTCATTTAAAAGGGAAGTCACAGGTGAATTCAACTAGCAAGGCTCCTTCTAAAAGGCATACTTGGAGCTCTGCTCCTGATAAATGACAGTAATGTGTTGGAATGTTAGAGAAATAAGTTCTCCATTTCGTATGTGAGAAATTTCATCTATTCTGATGAAGTTCAGGCTAACTTTTGTTGGTCTAGTAGAAAGTAAGATTACTGCTGCTAGGTTGAAGTATTTCAAAAGATTTTTACCTCCACATTGGGATTATATTCCACAACAAGTTGAAGTATTTTCTGATAGAATCTTATTGATTTGGAACGTTGAAATTTGGTCAATTAATATTGTTTCTTCTTCTAAACAACATGTTACTATTGAAGCTTTCAATACGGGAGGTATGAAGATTTTTCTTCTCTATAATCTATGCAAGCAATAATTATCACGAAAGGTAGGAATTACGACAATATATTGTATTTGAAGCTGGAATATTGAGTGGAGATTGGGTTTTGATTGGAGATTTTAATAATTCTACATCTCCATTGGATAAAAGAGGAGGGCTTCCTATTCCATTTCAGCAACTTAGAGCCTTTAATAACTATTTAGCTCAGTCTAGTTTGATTAAAGTGAAGTCAGTGGGGTTCAATTACACATGGAGAAGAAGGGAATTGGCTAATCATATAGACAAGATTTTTTTTAATCTTTCTTGCTTACAAAAATACAATGATACGAAAACTTTGTTTTTAAATCAGATGTCAAGTAATCATAATCCACTTCTTCTTGATCTTGTTCTAACTGCTAAATCCAAAGGATTTCTTTTTAAATATGGCAATGATTGGTGCTTTAAATCAGGTTATTTGGAATGTATTGAAAAGGGTTGGATGGAACATGTAGACGCTTATCAAAGTTTCAATTTCATGTAGAAACTCAAAGCTTGTAAACGGGAACTGAAATTGTGGAACAAAGTAAGAATTAAAGATGATGCTTTATTAACGCCAAATGAAGAGAAATTTAATAATTTGGAGGCTGCAATTGATTGTGAACCTGAAAATGTGGAATTATATGAAGCAATGTTGGAAGCTAAGCACCAATACATGATACAAAAGCAATTCAAATTCTGGAATTATAAGCAGAAAGTAAAGTTTCTTGGTTGCAAGAGGGAGATACAAATTCTAAAAAATTTCATTCTAAAATGTCTACTAGAAAACATTGTAATAATTTAAAAGCACTGATAAATTATGCAGGTGAATTACTATATAAACAGGAGGAGATCTCTACAGCACCAATTGAATATTACACAGCAATGTTCAATGGTAATGGTGTAGAGGATTTTCCATTCTTTTAGTCTGAATATACCATTAATCGGCAAGGGGAACTATATCTGCTCTAGCCTATTTCCATGGAAGAAGTTAAGAAAGATGCCTTCTCTATACATGAAGATTCTAGTCCAGGCCCTGATGGTTTCAATTCAAAGTTCTACAAGCTACATTGGGAAATGTTAAAAGAAGATTTAATTGCAGCTGCTCAAAACATGTTTGATTCTGCAATTATTCCAAAAGGTTGCAATCACGCACTCATTACTCTTATACCTAAAGTTGATAGACCATCTGAAATAATCAATATTGTCCTATTGCATGTTGCAATTTATTTTACAAGATATTTAGTAAGATACTATGCAATAGAATTAAATGGTTGCTTCCCCATTTGATCTCTTCTAATCAGTGTGCATTCATTCCTAATCGATATATTGGAGATAACATCTTATTAGCACATGAGTTGATTAGCGACTTTAAATAGCCTAGTGCCAATAAATTTTGTGTGAAGTTGGATTTGCAGAAAGCATATGATAGGATTAATCGCAGACTTATTTGTCATATTATGAAATTGATGGGATTTCCTACTCACTTCATCATTGTTATATTTGCCTGCATTTCAACAACTACCTACTCGATCATGATACAAGGGGTGCCTTCAGGATTTATAGAATCAAATAGGGGGTTAAGGCAAAGTGATCCTCTTTCACATTACCTTTTTACGATTGCATTGGAATATTTTTCATTTTGTATGAAAGATGTGACAACAAGGAATTTCACTCGATCCGAATCGACCGCTAAACCAACCAAGACCGTTCGAAACCCCTGATTGTTTTGAGAACACAACAAATCGGAACACAAATAGAAGAAAATTTCATTGCTTATTACATCAATTCCATAGAATACAAGAATATACAAAGTATTGAATAAATATTATACATCAAAAAAATAGCAGAGATTTAAATTACATTACATAGCAGCGGAAAATAATACAAAACACAACTGAAAGAGATATATGGATACAAAGCTTTCCGAATATCATTCCAGCTGTAAATAAGGATCCTGTGAATATAAATCTGCAAAACCAAAGCTACTAGCTGCCCATGCAGAAAATAAGGGCACTCAGAGTTTAGGTTAAAACAATAAACTCCAGGTCAGTCATGTGACTGGTGTGAGAACTAAAACAGTTATTAATCTTTATTTTAAAGTTAGGTAAATCAAGGCACCACGCCGTATAACACGGAACGGGTTTCCACCCAAGAAAACCAGTGCATAAAACAACAGCCCAATGCTAAATAAAGAACAATGAAGCTATTATAAGACCCAGTTCCCATCACACAATGCAACACAAGCCGGAGGATAGGGTTTTACCTTATAATAGCCAAAGAATGCTTGATACGCTAAATTTCATCTTTTATTATTACTATAAGTGTATAGTGCCAAAACAATTTCAATCATAAATATCAATCATAGACGGCATGGGCACTATATATCATGTCTCCATACTAGTTCTACAATTAAAACCACAAAGTCATGTATTGGAAGCTGGATTTCCATCTGTGAACCAAGGCAAAGGATCGTCCTCACCGATTCGAGATTGTCCAGCCCGAGCCTCAGGAACAGCCGCAACTGCCCCATGGATCGTAAGGGGCGGTCCACCGATGTGGATTATAGTGCTTGAACACTGCGTTTCCCCGCCCTTTGGGGCGTAAATGAGCCAATTGACTCCATCGGCTCCACATAGTCACCGATATATCCGAGGCACCTCGGAATCCAACAACCACACAGTTGAAAATAATATAAATGTCAGGGCTGGTAGGTCACTGACACCACCTAAGCTAGAAGGAAATGCATGCCCTCCCTGAGGTCTTCTCCCGTTTCTGGTTTACACCGGGGTGTGAGGCTCGCGAATTAGCACTACACAAAGCTATGCCACACAGGCAGTGCTTTGATCATCAACCACAAGACTTTGCTTTTCAACAGAAGCCTTGATCATTTGTATCTCAGCATGCCACAAAGGCAATTCACGCTATGCAACCGATATCAATCACACAGAATGAAATCCAATGTCAGACACACAGTCCATTTACAAGTCCGTTCTGGGTCTGAACGAAACCGGAGGCACCTTGTACCTCGCATATCCATCGATCTCCAAGTACGTCTGGACGATCACCAACTGATTCCCTCCTCTTGGGTGTATAGACCAATCAAGATCATCAGTAATTATCCAAACAATGTGAAGACCTACGGTTTTCGACCACCGTCTTCATCCTAGACACATCGTCGAATCAGTTATTTAGAATGGGATAAACCCGGTCTTTTTGAATAACTCGCGTATATAATGAACAAGTGTTACACAAACACAACATATGCCTCATTCCAATTCAGAATATTCTTTTATTCAAATATTCTTATACTTTGAGAAAGGTTCCCATTAATTTTATCAAAGACAAATTCTTTAAATTTATTCTTTAATCTTCTTTTGAATATTAATTCAAACCAAATTATGGTTTATCCAAACTAGGCTGGATTAGCGAACCTTACCGAAGTAATTACTTGTTAAATTTCCCAACCCCAACCTATTCATCCCATGAAGTAAAACTAGTCATACTTCATATCTAACACCACGGTGTTATCCGTAAATTCAATCACCATTTCACGTTCAAATCTAATTAAAGATTTAACTATCGCCTAGAGCAAAACTGGTGATATTCCATTCTCGATTATTTCAATCTAATTAAAGATTCATTAAAACTCCACTTGGTCTTAATCCTCCCAATAATCACTATCAATGATTGTTTAACTTGGGAAATCATATCCTGTCTTTAACTGGGTTAAAGAACCAATGTTATTTAAAACACGGTTCACGATAAACCCGAAATCACATTCCATTAACGATGGAATCTTCATGAAAAACAAATCGATATATATTATCGATATAAACTTCCATATCCTACTAATAATATAAATGGAATAACGACAATGCCTTGTAAATTTCAGATATATTAGTAGTCTTCCTCCACAGAAATTCACTTCGATTATTACCAAATCGAATTCCATTCCATTCCAATTTATTTTATTAAATTGGAAAACTTTACTTTGGAAAATTTTCTTTAAATCTTATCAAAAAGATTTATAAATTCCAAATTCCATTTCACTGTAAATCGGGTTAAAGAACGAATGTCGTTAAAACACATTTCACGATAAACCAAAAATCAATTCCAAATAAATTCCAATTAAATATCAGTTAATTGGTACACTTCATTAAATCTAAATAAAAAGATTTAATCTTTTTCTCAACTGGGTTTAAGAACAGTTTTAATGAAGACACCATTCACTACAAACCCAAATCCCATTTGAAATTAAATACAAGGCTCTGAATAGAAAATATATCGGCTTATATTCAATATCAAATGCTACAACCAACAAATATCGTATTGGAAATAACGATATAAATATATCTTTCAAATTTCAATAACAATATCTGCATAATCACGAAATTCAATATTGAAATATTCCGAAGATAATTTCGATTCAAATCCATTTCCCATTTATTTATTGGAAATTCTGGTAATTTTCAAAATCATTTAAAATCCACTTTATTTATTTTAAAAATAAATGGGATTATAATTCTATTTCAAAACAAGTACATTTCGATAAAAATCTATTTTTATCTTTTCAAATATGGAAATTTTCATCCCAGTTCTTTCCAAATCATTTCTTATGATTTTACACAAATTATTGCTATTTTTAATAATTTTATCAAGGCCTGTACAGTCGATTTCCATCAACGGCCATCGAACTGCACTTACAGCGACCTTTTACAAATTTGATTTGGACGTAATTCCAAATCCAACCATTAAATTCGAATCTCTAATATTCCTTAGAAATCTCTTTTCGATACGAACCCAACGGTTCTGGTTTCAGGAGAATCCGACGGTCGGATCTTCCGTGATGTCCATTCGAAGTCAATGGTCAAAATTCGCGAACTGCCGCAGCGCGGCGCGTTCTATTCAGGCCATTATATATATTATATATATTTCATCGATTTCCTTTAAAAACGTATTTTATAAATTGTTTTAAATTCGTTTCAAAACGATTTCAACTTCATATTCAATTTCAAATCAAAATTGAATATTCCATATCATCGATATATAAATGATAGTATTTTCAAAATATTATATTTTGAAATCAATTCCTTTTCGATATTCATTATAAAAATGAATAAAATCGATATAGCTATCGTTAACGTCAAAATGGTGCATATCAAATCAACATGGCTTTATATATTTCAATAACTTCATTATTCTATTCAACAAATGAATATGTTCTTCAACACATGAATTTTCTTTTATTCGACACCAGAATATATACTTTATTCAACACATGAATTTTCTTTTATTCAACACATGAATATATATTTTATTCGACACATGAATTTTCTTTTATTCGACACATGAATATTTTCTTCAACACATGAATTTTCTTTTATTCAACACATGAATATTTTCTTCAACACATGAATTTTTTTTATTCAACACATGAATATATATATTTTGTTCAACACTTGAATTTTCTTTTATTCAACACATGGATATATTTTATTTTCCAACTTGGAATGAGGCCCAATCAATTACCATATAATGTTAATTATATGGATTCCTTACAACACATGTATATAATAGCAACGATAAATAATTAACCATCATCCAGAGTGCATTCTACACTGCATAAGCATCAAATATAAATATTTAACGCTTATAACACCCTGTCAATCAATCGATCGACATACAGCTAATTATTTGGGATTAGTGTACGCCAAATATCATCCCAACATCCGTGTGGGGTTTCAAATCAACAAACACAAATTTTTATTTGTGCAGTTGGGCAATGTGTGAAATTTATCATCCTAATCAATATCAGTTAAATGGGTGAACATAAATAAACCTCCGATTTGTTTATAAATATTTATTTTATATGCACGTTAAAAATTATATTTTTAACTATAAAATATTTTATTCATTCCACATCACACAATCAATTTTCACAACACATCAATCAAACAAACAAGTCATCCACGGTCTGTGGACGACGGGTGTCGGGTGCTGCTAAGCACCGTCTACATCCTATTATATATTTCAAACTAGAAAATAAATTTAAAGTAAGGAGTTCTCACCGAGAAGCTAAACCAAACGCCGCGACTCTTCATATGTAGAAAATCTTTATCGTGCTTACCTTTTGTCACTTTCGCCGTTCGTATTCACTACATATATAAAAATCACATTTTTACATCAATGCTATTGGAATCACATTTTTGTTTCAACTCTAGGTATATAATAAAAATCAGATTTTTATTTCTCTACTTATATAAAAATCGTATTTTTATATTCTCCATTATATAAAAATTCTATTTTTAATCCGCTACTCCTAAAAAATCGGATCTTTGTTCTCACTACTTCATGATAAAAATAAAGTTCATATTTTTATTTCACTTCATATACTGTAAAGATTATATTTTTATTTCACTTCTCATATAATAAAAATTATATTTTTATTACGCTACATATATAAAAATTATATTTTTATTACTCTACATCATTAAAAATCATATTTTTTTACTTCGCTATATATATAATAAAAATCATATTTTTATTTCCACTTCACATATATAAAAATCGAATTTTTATCGCTACTCATGTAATAAAAATTATAATTTTCTCTCGCTATTCTCTATATAAAAATCACGTTTTTATATATAAAGATCGTATTTTTATATCTCTACTACATATGTAAAAATCACTCATTTACACTGCTATTTCCATGATAAAAATTATATTTTTATCTTGCTGGTAATATAATAAAAATTATATTTTTACTTCTCTACTTACATAGAAATTATATTTTTACCTCACTATATATGTAAAAATTATATTTTTAGTACTCTACATAAATAAAAATCATATTTTTATTACTCTTCATGAATAAAAATAATATTTTTATATAGGTAAAAATCTCGCCTTCATATAAATAAAAATCTAAGCTTTACTTAAATAAAAATCATGACTTTATGTATATAATGATCTAACCTTTCTTATACCATAAACATCACGTTCTTTTATATAAACAAATCATATATTTTTTTCTCTCTATACAAACAAAGAAAATCATAATTTTATCAAACTTTATCCTATATAACAATAAAACTGGTTTTTATATTTTCCAACACCAATTACATCAAATAAATATAATTAAAAGCTCACCTTTCATGTAAAAATCCAATTTTTGATGAAAGGAGATGTTCCACAGTGAAGTTGCAGGCGGAGGAAGGGATTTCGGCGCGATCGGGGATGGTGGAGACGGCGCAGGGGGTCGATGAGGGTTTAGGCGGCAGATCGGGCAGCTTAGGGGTTTGGGTTCGCTGTGGGGTTCCAAAAGGAGAGAGAAACGGCGGAGGGGGGTCGTGGACCAGGTGAGCGGCGTAGTCGCCGAAGAGAAAGGGGGGTCGCGGTAGGGCACCACCGGTGGTGGCTAGCCGGAGCGCGAAGCGCTGTGGGCGGTGGTTCTCCAAGAGCGGCGACTCCTTTTTTTCTGATCGAGATAACTGAATAAGGAAAAGAAAAGAGTGGGGTTTATGTAAAGAGATTTTCATATAATATATTTTTTATTATATTCTCTATAAAGTTGATTTTCTATTCGATCTCCAAACGAGACCCACCGGCTATCATCCATACTAATTACCCCCATTCCAAACTCAATGGGATATGTATCGTAAGCCGATTCGATTGTTTTGATCAGTTTCCGTCAAAATCAAAATATAAATCTACATATTGAATTTGAATGCACATTTCAATTTACCGGGGCCATATACGGACTATAAAAATTCCTGAAAAATATTTTCTAGCTTTGTATTGATGATACGGTCCTAACAAAACTAATTTCATCAAATTTTGAGACCGTTTGAAAAATGGCCATTTTCTAGTCGATCGAAATTGACAAAAACTGTCAAAACACGTTTTCCTTCGCCACGCTCACATATTGCTTTCAAAAATTATGAATTTTGAAACCTAGCAATAACTTGACATCCCGGATCCAACAAAAGTGGTTTTGTCAAAAACAGAGATCGTTTGCAAAATTTCCATTTTTAAGGGCTATATTTTCCATAGCGACTATTTTGAATTTTCATCTGGGCATAACTTTTTATCCCCGCTTTGAAATTTCAATTTTTTTGATTCGTTGGAAATATATTCTCAAATAGATTCTAATATTTTTTATTTCGCTAAAATCCGGTTTATTTTGAATCCTGAACATTCATTTGAAATTTGAAATCGAATTTTCGAACTACCGCGCCATTTTCAATTCCTTTTATAATTAAAAATAATTATTTATATTATAATGTCGATTCAAATATATATATATATATATATATACATTCTAATTCTATTCAAAATAAATTTCTCATCGTTATAATTTAAAATAATTCATTTTAAATATTCAAAATTCATCAAAATTGCCAAAATAAAAATTTTAAATTGGCTTGGATTTCCGGGTTATTACAATCTCCCCCACTTAAAACTTTTCGTCCCCGTAAAGGAACGAAGCTGAAAGTTGTTTAACTAATCAAATCAACTTCCGTTATTTTCATTATGGCTTAAGTTCTTCAACTTTTCAGTTTATAAGAACTTTTCGAATTTTTCAAAAATTTGGCTAACACCCTAAATTTTCGAAAAATTTCGCCATAACCTCCCCTACACGGGAGCACCGGAAAAATCCTGAAATTTCCATACATGCCTCTCCAATCCAAAAAGAAAAAGAAAAAGCCAAGCGGCTAGCCAATCGGCTCATAAAATCATCAAAAACCCCAAGAAATATAATAAACATGTACCTATTTGTCGGGCAAACATTTTATTCCTCTTCTCTAGCCTCCTTGCTATGACCTGTTCAATGGATACACATGTATATGCATGAAATTTCAAACAGTTTTCAGTACAGTTCAATATGTGGTTCAATTTGGCCTAAATTCACCTTTTTCACATAATGGTTTAAAGGAATAATCATACAACACAACCATCAATCAATTAGTTGATTAGCCTTTCAAATTCATAACTTTGATACATAGTCCAAGAATCAGGTTTTTGATGCCAAATCACAACAATAAGCCCTATCTAATTTTGGTGCTTACACCAGTCAATTGGAATCATATACAAATCCCACTATCGAAACTCGAACACAAATACTGATAATGCAGAAGCATTATCTGAATCGTCCCTGGGCGACTAGAGTGTGATTCTATATCTATCCAGTATATTAAGACTTCAAATACACGCGGATCAGACGTATATGCAAAATCTTTATATACCTGATTGTCCAAATCATTATAAAAATAATATTCAAATACGAATAATTGATTTAAATTTTCAAAACAAAGTTTATTTTCATTTTTATTTGAAAAACAACACTCTTCCGACTCATTCTAGGATACCACTGATCCCATCTCTAACGAGTCATTCTCATTGGATATTACTAATCCAATCTCTGATGAATTCTTTCGTTCGGCTCTAACGTGTCTTGTTCTCCGAGCTCTGTAAGCCAAAGCTCTTATACCACTATCACAACAAGGAATTTTGCTCGATCCAAATTGATCGCTAAACCAACCAAGACCGTTTGAAACCCCTGGTTGTTTTGAGAACACGACAAATCGGAATACGAACAGAAGAACATTTCATTGCAATTCCATCAGAATACAAGAATATACAGAGTACGAAAAAATATTATACATCAGAAAAATATCAGAGATTTAAATTACATTACATAGCAGCGGAAAATAATACAAAACACAACTGAAAGAGATATACGGATACAGAACTTTCCGGATATCGTTCCAGCGGTAAATCAGGATCCTATGAATATAAATCTGCAAAACCAAAACTACTAGCTGCCCGTGCGAAAAAAAAGGGCACCTAGAGTTTAGGTTAAAATAATAAACTCTAGGTTAGTCATGTGACTGGTGTGAGAACTAAAACAGTTATTAATCTTTATTTTAAAGTTAGGTAAATCGAGGGACCACGCCGTATAACATGGAATGAGTTTCCTCCCACGAATACCAGTGCATAAAACAATAGCGCAATGCTAAATAAAGAACAATGAAGCTATTATAAGACCCGGGTCCCATCACACAATGCAACACAAGCCGAAGGATAGGGTTTTACCTTCTAATAGCCAAAGAATGCTTGATACGCTAAATTTCATCTTTTATTATTACTATAAGTGTATAGTGTCAAAACAATTTCAACCATAGACGGCATGGGTACCATATATCATGTCGCCATACTAGTTCTACAATTAAACCGCAAAGTCACGTATTGGAAGCTGGATTTCCATCTGTGAACTGAGGCAAGGGATCGTCCTTACCGATTCGAGACTGTCTAGCCCGAGCCTCATGAACAGCCGCAACTGCCCCTGGATCGTCAGGGCCGGTCCACCGATGTGGATTATAACGCATGAACACTGCGTTCCCCGCCCTTTGGGGCGTAAATGAGCCAAATGACTCCATTGGCTCCACATTGTCGCCGATATATCTGAGGCGCCTCACAATCCAACAACGACACAGGTGGTCACTGACACCACCCTAGCTAGAAGGAAACGCATGCCCTCCCTGAGGTCCTCTCCCGTTTCTGGTTCACACCGGGATGTGAGGCTCGCGAATTAATGCTACACAAAGCTATGCCACACAGGCGGTGCTTTGATCATCAACCACAAGACTTTGCTTTTCAACAGAAGCCTTGATCATTTGCATCTCAGCATGTCACACAGGAAATTCACGCTATGCAATCGATATCAATCACACAAACTGAAATCCAATTTCAGATACACAGTCCATTTACAAGTCCATTCTGGGTCTGAACGAAACCGGAGGCACCTTGTACCTCGCATATCCATCGATCTCCAAGTACGTATGTACGATCACCAACTGATACCCTCTTCTTGGGTGTACAGCCCAATCAAGATCATCAGTAATTATCCGAACGATGTGAAGACCTCCGGTCTTCAACCACCATCTTCATCCTCGACACATCGTCGAATCAGTTATTCAGAATGGGATAAACCCGGTCTTTCTGAATAACGCTCGTATATAATGAACAAGTGTCACACAAACACAACATACGCCTCATTCCAATTCAGAATATTCTTTTATTCAAATATTCTTATACTTTGGGAAAGGTTCCCATTAATTTTATCAAAGATAAATTCTTTAAATTTAATCTTTAATCTTCTTTTGAATATCAATTCAAACCAAATTATGGTTTATCCAAACTAGTCGGGATTAGCGAACCTTACCGAAGTAATCACTTGTTAAATTTCCCAACCCCAACCTATTCATCCCATGAAGTAAAACCGGTCATACTTCATGTCTAACACCACGGTGTTATCCATAAATTCATTTACCATTTCACGTTCAAATCTAATTAAAGATTTAACTATCGCCTGGAGCAAAACTGGTGATACTACGTTCTCGATTATTTCAATCTAATTAAAGATTCATTAAAACTCCACTTGGTTTTAATCCTCCCAATAATCACTATCAATGATTATTTAAGTTGGGAAATCATATCCTGTCTTTAACTGGGTTAATGAACCAATGTCATTTAAAACACGGTTCACGATAAACCCGAAATCACATTCCATTAATGATGGAATCTTCATGGAAAACAAATCGATATATATAATCGATATAAACTTCCATATCCGACTAATAATATAAATGGAATAACGGCAATGCCTTTTAAATTCCAGATATATTAGCAGTCTTCTCCATAGAAACTCACTTCGATTATTACCAAATCGAATTCCATTCCATTCCAATTTATTTTATTAAATTGGAAAACTTTACTTTGGAAAATTTCTTTTAAATCTTATCAAAAAGATTTATAAATTCCAAATCCCATTTCACTGTAAATCGGGTTAAAGAACGAATGTCGTTAAAACACAGTTCACAGCAAACCCAAAAATCAATTCCAATTAAATATCATTTAATTGGCACACTTCATCAAATCTAAGTAAAAAGATTTAATCTTTTTCTCAACTGGGTTTAAGAACAGTGTTATTGAAGACACCATTCACGACAAACCCAAATCCCAATTAATATTAAATACAAGGCTTTGAATAGAAAATATATCGCTTATATTCAATATCAAATGCTACAACCAACAAATATCGTTTTGGAAATAACGATATAAATATATCTTTCAAATTTCCATAACAATATATATATAATCACGAAATTCAATTTCGAAATAAACCGAAGATAATTTCGATTCAAATCCATTTCCAATTTATATATTGGAAATTCTGGTTGTTTTCAAAACCATTTCAAATCCATTTTATTTATTTTAAAAATAAATGGGATTATAATTCTAGTTTAAAAC
Source organism: Allium sativum (assembly GCA_030737875.1). NCBI lineage: Eukaryota > Viridiplantae > Streptophyta > Magnoliopsida > Asparagales > Amaryllidaceae > Allium > Allium sativum. Next base: position 576,518,615 of record CM060915.1, on the reverse strand, counting down.
TAGTTCATTTCGATAAAATCTATTTTTATCTTTTCAAATATGGAATTTTTCATCTCATTTCTTTCCAAATCATTTCTTATGATTTTACATAAATTGTTGTTATTTTAATAATTTTATCAAGGCCCGTACAGTCGATTTCCATCAACGACCATCGAACAGCACTTACAACGGCCTTTTCCAAATTTGATTCGGACATAATTCCAAATCCAACCATTAGATTTCAAATCTCTAATATTCGTTAGAAAGCTCTTTTCATTACGAACCCAACGGTTTTGGTTTCAGGAGAATCCGACTGTCGGATCTCCCGTGACATCCATTCAAAGTCAATGGTCGAAAGTCGCGAACTGCCGCAGCGCGGCGCGTTCTATTCAGGCCATTATATATATATATATATATATATATATATATAATATTTCATCGATTTCCTTTTAAAACGTATTTAGTAAATCGTTTTAAATTCGTTTTCAAAACGATTTCAACTTCATATTCAATTTCAAATCAAAATTGAATATTCCATATCATCGATATATAAATGATAGTATTTTCAAAATATTATATTTTGAAATCAATTCCTTTTCGATATTCATTATAAAAATGAATAAAATTGATATAGATATCGTTCACGTCAAAATGGCGCATATCAAATCAACACGGCTTTATATATTTCAATAACTTCGTTATTCTATTCAACAAATGAATATGTTCTTCAACACATGAATTTCCTTTTATTCAACACACGAATATATATTTTATTCAACACATGAATTTTCTTTTATCCAACACATGAATATATATTTTATTCAATACATGAATTTTCTTTTATTCAACGTATGAATATTTTCTTCAACACATGAATTTTCTTTTATTCAACACATGAATATTTTCTTCAACACGTGAATTTTCTTTTATTCAACACATGAATATATATTTTATCCAACACATGAATTTTCTTTTATTCAACACATGAATATATTTTATTTTCCAACTTGGAATGAGACCCAATCAATTACCATATAATGTTAATTATATGGATTCCTAACAACACATGTATATAATAGCAACGATAAATAATCAACCATCATCCAGAGTGCATTCTACACTACATAAGCATCAAATATAGATATTTAACGCTTCTAATAGCCTGCCAATCAATCGATCGACATAAAGCTAATTATTTGGGATTAGTGTACGCCAAATTTCATCCCAACACCCGTGTGGTGTTTCAAATCAACAAATACAGATTTTTATTTGTGCAGTTGGGCAATGTGTAAAATTTATCGCCCCAATCAATATCAGTCAAATGGGTGTACATAAACAAACCGTCCAATTTGTTTATAAATATTTATTTTATATACATGTAAAAATTATATTTTTAACTATGAAATATTTTATTCATTCTACATCACACAATCAATTTTCACAACACATCAATCAAACAAACAAGTCATGCATGGTCTGTGGACGACGGTTGTCGGGTACTGCTAAGCACCGTCTGCATCCTAGTATATATTTCAAACTAGAAAATAAATTAAAAGTGAGGAGTTCTCACCGAGAAGCTAAACCAAACGCCGCGACTCTTTGTGAAAACCCGTAACTTCCCCGTAAAGGAAAGTGTCGGATAGTTCGAGAACAAACCACAACAGAACGCATATAAAAGAACATTTCATTGTATATTACAACAATGCATCAGATTACAAGAATATACAGAGTATAAATGAAAAAATATTACACAGAAATATCAGAGATTACAATAAATTACATTTAAATACATAGCAGCGGAAAATAATACAATACACAACTAGAAGAGATATACGGATACAAAGCTTTCCGGATATCGTTCCAGCTGTAAACCAGGATCCTGTGAATATAAATCTGCAAAACCAAAACTACTAGCTTCCCGTGTCAAAATAAGGGCACCCAGAGTTTAGGTTAAAACAATAAACTCCAGGTCAGTCATGGGACTGGTGTGAGAACTAAAACAGTTATTAATCTTTATCTTAAATCATTAGGTAAATCAAGGGACCACGCCGTATAACACGGAACGGGTTTCCTCCCAAGAATACCAGTGCATAAAACAAACAGTGCAATGCTAAATGAAGAAAAATGAAGCTGTTATAAGACCCAGGTCCCATCACACAATGCAACGCAGCCGAGGATAGGGTTTTCCCTTATAACAGCCAAAGAATGCTTGATACGCTTAAAAACAAATTGTTTGATACTATTTTAAGTGCATAGTGTATAAAACAACTTCAAATCATAAGTATCAATCATAGGCGGCATGGGTACCATATATCATGTCGCCATACATAGGTTTACAAATAAAACCGCAAATGTCACGTATTTGGAAATTGGATTTCCATCTATGAACCGAGGCAAAAGATAGTCCTCAACCGATTCGAGAAAATCTAGCCTACCATGTCTCAGGATCAGAGCTCGAGTGACCCTTGGATCCTCAGGGCCGGTCCACACGGAGTGGATTAAAATGCCTGAACATGCGTTTCCCCGCCCTATGGGGCGCAAACGAGCCAACTAAATGACTCCATCGGTTCGAGAATGACCGATCAATCCGAGGCGCCTCGCAACAGCAACAACCACATAAGTCAAACTCGTCAGGGTGTGTAAAACCACTGACGTCACTTCTAGCTAGAAAGAAACGCATGCCCTCCCTGACGTCCTCTCCCGTTTTTGGTTCATACCGGGTGTGAAGCTCGCGAATCAACGTTACACAAAGCTACGCCACAAAGGCCCTGCTTTGATCATCACCACAAGACTTTGCTTTTCAACAGAAGCCTCGATCAATTGCCACTTAGGCATGCCACACAGGCAATTCACTCCATGCGTTTGATATCCATCAATATATAACCCCTGAGCTCATACGTTTCAGAGAAGGGCGTTAAGCAAGAGAATAAATTCTCCGCCGCCAAACAGATATATATTCAATAAAAATCAAACACACAGACTAAAATCCAATGTCAGACACACAGTCCATTTACAAGTCCGTTCTGGGTCTGAACGAAACCGGAGGCACCTAGTACCCCGCATATCCATCGATCTCCAAGTACGTCTGGACGATCACTAACTGTTTCCATCTTCTTGGGTGTACAGCCCAATCAAGATCATCAGTAATTACCCAAACGACGTGAAGACTTCCGGTCTTCGACCATCGTCTTCATCTTCGACTTATCGTCGTATCAGTTATTCACAATGGGTTAAACCCGGTCTTTCCGAATAACTCGCGTATATTTTAAATAAGTGTTACACAAACACAACATACGCCTCATTCCAATTCATCAGTCACTAACAGTAAATTAATCAAGAGAATAATTTCCCAAATATTAACCCCGAAGGCCGAAACCAACATCAGATCAATATCCAGAAAACCATTCTGCTTGGCTAACCGACAATTAGTTTCTAAATTTCACATTCATAGGGAAAGGTTCCCATTAATTTTATCCAAGACAAATTTCTTGAATTTATTCTTTAATCTATTTTTGAATATCAATTCAAAACTAGTCGGGATTAGCGAACCTTACCGAAGTAATCATTTGTTTTAATTTCCCAATCCCAACCTATTCATCCCATGAAGTAAAACTGGTAATACTTCATATCTAACACCACGGTGTTATCGGTAAATTCAATTACCATTTCACGTTCAAATCTAATTAAAGATTTAACTATCGCCTGGAGCAAAACTGGTGATACTCCATTTTCGATCAATTCAATCTAATTAAAGATTCATTAAAACTCCACTTAGTTTTAATCGTTAACTGGGTTAAAGAATCAGTGTCATTTAAAACATGGTTCACGATAAACCCAAAATCACATTCCATTAATTATCGGGTTAAAGAACGAGTGTTATTTAAAAACACCATTCACGATAAACCCAAGAATCAATATCAATTCAATTCCAATTAAATATTGTTTAATTGGTACACTTCATTAAATCTAAATAAAAAGATTTAATCTTTTCTCAACTGGATTCAAGAACAGTGTTAGTGAAGACACCATTCACGACAAACCCAAATTACATTTGATATTAAACACAAGGCTCTGAATAGAAAATATATCGGCTTATATTCAATATCAAATTCTACGATTAACAAATGTCGTATTGGAAATAACGATATAAATATATATCTTTCAAATTTCCATAACAACATCTGTATAATCCCGAAATCCAACATCGAAATATTCCGAAGACAATTTCGATTCAAGTCCATTCCAATGCAATCATTGGAAATTCTGGTTATTTTCAAAACCATTTCAAATTCAGGTTATTTATTTAAAAATAAATAGAATTCTAATTCTAGTTCAAAACTAGTTCATTTCGATAAAAATCTATTTTTATCTTTTCAAATATGGAGTTTTTCATCCCAAATCTTCACAAATCATTTCTTATGATTTTACACAAATTATTACTATTTTTAATAATTTTATCAAGGTCCGTACAGTCGATTTCCATCAATGGCCATCGAACTGCACTTACAGCGACCTTTTTCAAATTTAATTTGGACGTAACTCCAAATCCAACCGTTAGATTTCAAATTTCTAATATTCGTTAGAAAGCTCTTTTCGATACGAACCCAACGGTTCCGGTTTTAGGAGAATCCGACGGTCGGATCTCCCGTAATGTCCGTTTGAAATAAATGGTCGAAATTCACGAACTGCCGCGGCGGGCGCGTTCTATTCAGGCCATTATATTATATATATAATATATATAGTATATATTTCGTCGATTTCTATTTAAAACGAATTATATAAATAGTTTTAAAATTCGTTTCAAAAGCAATTTCAACTTCCATTTCAATTCAAATCAAAATTGAATTCTTCTTTATAAATTCGTTTTAAAATTCATTTCTATTCAATTCAAATTTCAATTCAATTTGAATTCATTTCAATTCGCTTTCAATTCATTTTGAATTCGTTTCCAATTTTTTTCGAAATCGTTTTCAATTCAATTCATTTCGAAATCGTTTTCAATTCAATTCATTTCGAAATCGTTTTCAATTCAATTCATTTCGAAATCGTTTTCAAATCGATATAAATATCGTTCACGTCAAAATGGTGTCAATCTAATCAACACGGCTTCATAAATTTCTATTTTCAAATATTCTATTTCAAATATTTCTTTTTCAAAATAGTTGTTATTATCAAAGTATTTCGTTCAACACATGACCAATCTCAACGGATGAGTACTGTCCACACATGAACTTTTATTTTATATCGATAAAGATGTAAATTTTAATATTAAAATATTTCGTTCAACACATGACCAATCTCAACGGATGAGTACTGTCCACACATGAACCTTTATTTTATAATATTCTTTATTTTTCAAATTGGAATGAGGCCCAATCAATTACCATATAACGTTAATTATATGGATTTTCATACAACACATGTATATAATAGCATTGAAAAATAATCAACCATCAACCAAAGTGCACTACACTGTATAAGCATCAAATATAGATATCTAACGCTTATAACAGCCTGTCAATCAATCGATCGACATATTTAATCAATCAGGATGAGTGAACTGCATATTTCATCCTAACACCCGTGTGGGGTTTCAAACAATCAAACAAATATTTTATTTGTGCAGTTGGGCGATGTGTAAAACTTATCGACCCAATCAATGTCAGTCAAATCAGTGTACATAAACAAACCGTCTGGTTTGTAAATGAATATTTTATTTATTCACATTCACGTTAAAAATTATATTTTTAACGATAAAACATTTTATTTCAACATATGAATTTCTATTCAGTTCATTCTTTAAATAAAATGGTATTTTTATTTTCCTAACATATTTTAGAAAATTTCGGCGGCATAACGGCACGATACTAGAAACGGGACGAGGCCTAGCCTTATCCCCGGTCTAGTGAAGGCCCACGCCATTCACATATCAATCAAACCATTCAATTTCACCAAACAATTCAATTCAATCAAATAATCCAACTAATCTATGCAACTAAACAAACAAGTCCATGGTCTGTGGACGATTGTGTCGGGTGCTACTAAGCACCGTCTGCATCCTAGTATATATATATAACTAGAAAATTTAAATTGAAAGGTGAGAAGTTCTCACAAATAGCTATCCTAGCTCCACGGCACTTCATTGTAGGAAATCTTCGCCAACTCGCCTTTTTGTCGCTTTCGCCCGTATTCTCTACATATGCAAAAATCTATTTTTATTTCGAAGTTCAATATATAAAAATTCTATTTTTATTTCGAAGTTCAATATATAAAAATCAAATTTTGACTTCGCTATTCAATATATAAAAATCTGATTTTTCTTTCTAAAGAAATCAGTTTTCAATACCTTTTAAAAATCAGTTTTTCTTTGCTTTTAAAAATCAGTTTATAAATCAAATTAAAATAAATCAGTAAAACGAAAAAAACTTACAGAAAGGGGGGGGGTTTCCGCGGGTCGTCTTCGTCGGCGGCAGAAGGAGGAGTAGGCGGCGCTGGAGGTGCTTGAGGTGCGGTGACGATAAAAGGGGAGGGGCGATTCCAGAATGGCTTAAGGGATTTTAGGGCTTTAGGGGGATTGAACGAGGGAAGGAAGAGGCGAGGCTTGGTCGGAGCTGGGGCTCCTGCGGCGGCGCTGGCCTTCCGACGTGGAGCGGCGACGATGGAGCTTTGATCGAGGCAACGGAGTTCTCTTTTTTTTTTTTTTTTTTTTCTTTTTTTTTCCTGAATCTAATTTTTGAACGGGGGGGGGGGGGGGGGGGGGCAGGAGGATTAAAGGGGGGGAGATATGTTTTTTTTTTTTTAATTGCATAAAGTTGACTTTCAATTTTGAACCCTATTCCAACCCAACGACTGTCGCCCCTAGCTAATTACCCCTATTCCGAACACAATGGGTTATGTATCGTGAGCAGATTTGATCGTTACAATCAATTTTCGTCAAAATCAACATATAACTCTATATATTGAATTTTAAACATACATTTCAAATTACCGGGGCCACATACTAACTAGAAAAATTCCAGAAAAATATTTTCTAGCTTCGTATTGACGATACGGTCCTAACAAAACTAGTTTCGTTGAATTCTGAGACCGTTTGAAAAATGGCCAATTTCCAGTCGATTAAAATCAATTGGAACTGGTCAAACGCGTTTTCCTTTGCCACGCTCACATATCGATTCGGAAAATTATGAAAATTGAAACCTAGCAATAACTTGACACCACGGACCCAACAAAACTGGTTTCGTCGAAATCCGAGGTCATTTGTAAAATGTCCATTTTTAAGGGCCTGAATTCCATAGCGACTATTCAGAATTTTCAACTGGACATATCTTTTGATTCCCGCTATGAAATCTCGATTTCTCAGATTCGTTGGAAAGATATTCACAAAGAGATCCTATGATTTTTGGTTTCACTAAAATCCGGACTGTTTTGCACCCGGTACACTCAATTGAAGTTTGAAATCGAATTATCGAACTACCGCGCCATTTTCAATTCTATTTATAATTCTATATAAATATTTATATTCTAACGACGACGCGTATAATATATACGTTCTAATTATATTCAAAATAAATTTCTCGTCGATATTATTTAAAATAATTCATTTTAAATATTCAAAATTTGCTAAAATTGCCAAAATAAAAATTTTAAACTGGCCCAGATTTTCCGGGTTGTTACAATCTCCCCCACTTAAAACTTTTCGTCCCCGAAAAGGAACAAAGTCGAAAGGGTTTGATTAATCAACTCTACGATCTATCTGGCTTCCATTCTCCAACTTTTCAGTTTCTGAGAATTTTCAAAATTTCAAAAATTTGGCTAACACCCTAAATTTTTGAAAAATTTCGCCATAACCTCCCCTACACCGGGAGCACCGGGGAATTTCAAATAGCTTCCCCGGTCCTTCAGATCTCAAAAAGAAAAAGAAAAAGCCAAGCGGCTAGCCAATAGGCTCACAAAATCATCATCACCCAAACAAAACAGGAAATTATGTAATAAACATGTACCTATTTGTCGGGCAAACAAATTTTATTCTCTGGCTCTAGCCTCCTTGCTATGACCTGTTCAATGATATATATGTATATACAAGCAAATGCAACCAATTTTCAATATCATTCAATATTTGATTCAATTAGGCATAATGGTTCAAAATTAGCAAACAAATGAACAAACAACTCAAACATCAATCAATTAGTGAATTAGAGTTTCAAATTCATAATTTTGATACATATACAAAAATCATGTTTTTGATGCCAAATCAAAAAAATAGGCCCTATCTAATTTTTGGTTCTCACACCAGTCTAATGGAAATATAGAAATCTCACTTTCGTTACTTGAAAATAAATACTGGAGACAGTGCCCCATCACCAGAATTATCCCCGGGCAACTAGAGTATGATCCTATAACCATCCAGTATATTAAAACTTCGAATACACATTTGCAAGACGCATATGCAAAATCTTTATATATCGGATTGTCCAAATCAATTAAATAAATAATCAAATACGAATGATTGATTTAAATTTTCAAAATAAAAATTGTTTTCACTTTAAAAAATATACTCTTCACACTCGTTCTAGGATACTACTGATCCTATCTCTAACGAGTCATTCTAATTGGATATTACTAATCCGATATCTGATGAATTCTTTCGTAAGGTTCTAATGTGCCTTGTTCTCTGAGCTTTGTAAACCAAAGCTCTGATACCAACTGTGAAAACCCGTAACTTCCCCGTAAAGGAAAGTGTCGGATAGTTCGAGAACAAACCACAACAGAACGCATATAAAAGAACATTTCATTGTATATTACAACAATGCATCAGATTACAAGAATATACAGAGTATAAATGAAAAAATATTACACAGAAATATCAGAGATTACAATAAATTACATTTAAATACATAGCAGCGGAAAATAATACAATACACAACTAGAAGAGATATACGGATACAAAGCTTTCCGGATATCGTTCCAGCTGTAAACCGGGATCCTGTGAATATAAATCTGCAAAACCAAAACTACTAGCTGCCCGTGTCAAAATAAGGGCACCCAGAGTTTAGGTTAAAACAATAAACTCCAGGTCAGTCATGGGACTGGTGTGAGAACTAAAACAGTTATTAATCTTTATCTTAAATCATTAGGTAAATCAAGGGACCACGCCGTATAACACGGAACGGGTTTCCTCCCAAGAATACCAGTGCATAAAACAAACAGCGCAATGCTAAATGAAGAAAAATGAAGCTGTTATAAGACCCAGGTCCCATCACACAATGCAACGCAGCCGAGGATAGGGTTTTCCCTTATAACAGCCAAAGAATGCTTGATACGCTTAAAAACAAATTGTTTGATACTATTTTAAGTGCATAGTGTATAAAACAACTTCAAATCATAAGTATCAATCATAGGCGGCATGGGTACCATATATCATGTCGCCATACATAGGTTTACAAATAAAACCGCAAATATCACGTATTTGGAAATTGGATTTCCATCTATGAACCGAGGCAAAAGATAGTCCTCAACCGATTCGAGACAATCTAGCCTACCATGTCTCAGGATCAGAGCTCGAGTGACCCTTGGATCCTCAGGGCCGGTCCACACGGAGTGGATTAAAATGCCTAAACATGCGTTTCCCCGCCCTATGGGGCGCAAACGAGCCAACTAAATGACTCCATCGGTTCGAGAACGACCGATCAATCTGAGGCGCCTCGCAACAGCAACAACCACATAAGTCAAACTCATCAGGGCGTGTAAAACCACTGACGCCACTTCTAGCTAGAAAGAAACGCATGCCCTCCCTGACGTCCTCTCCCGTTTTTGGTTCATACCGGGTGTGAAGCTCGCGAATCAACGTTACACAAAGCTACGCCACAAAGGCCCTGCTTTGATCATCACCACAAGACTTTGCTTTTCAACAGAAGCCTCGATCAATTGCCACTTAGGCATGCCACACAGGCAATTCACTCCATGCGTTTGATATCCATCAATATATAACCCCTGAGCTCGTACGTCTCAGAGAAGGGCGTTAAGCAAGAGAATAAATTCTCCGCCGCCAAACAGATATATATTCAATAAAAATCAAACACACAGACTAAAATCCAATGTCAGACACACAGTCCATTTACAAGTCCGTTCTGGGTCTGAACGAAACCGGAGGCACCTAGTACCCCGCATATCCATCGATCTCCAAGTACGTCTGGACGATCACTAACTGTTTCCATCTTCTTGGGTGTACAGCCCAATCAAGATCATCAGTAATTACCCAAACGACGTGAAGACTTCCGGTCTTCGACCATCGTCTTCATCTTCGACTTATCGTCGTATCAGTTATTCACAATGGGTTAAACCCGGTCTTTCCGAATAACTCGCGTATATTTTAAATAAGTGTTACACAAACACAACATACGCCTCATTCCAATTCATCAGTCACTAACAGTAAATTAATCAAGAGAATAATTTCCCAAATATTAACCCCGAAGGCCGAAACCAACATCAGATCAATATCCAGAAAACCATTCTGCTTGGCTAACCGACAATTAGTTTCTAAATTTCACATTCATAGGGAAAGGTTCCCATTAATTTTATCCAAGACAAATTTCTTGAATTTATTCTTTAATCTATTTTTGAATATCAATTCAAAACTAGTCGGGATTAGCGAACCTTACCGAAGTAATCATTTGTTTTAATTTCCCAATCCCAACCTATTCATCCCATGAAGTAAAACTGGTAATACTTCATATCTAACACAACGGTGTTATCGGTAAATTCAATTACCATTTCACGTTCAAATCTAATTAAAGATTTAACTATCGCCTGGAGCAAAACTGGTGATACTCCATTCTCGATCAATTCAATCTAATTAAAGATTCATTAAAACTCCACTTAGTTTTAATCGTTAACTGGGTTAAAGAATCAGTGTCATTTAAAACATGGTTCACGATAAACCCAAAATCACATTCCATTAATTATCGGGTTAAAGAACGAGTGTTATTTAAAAACACCATTCACGATAAACCCAAGAATCAATATCAATTCAATTCCAATTAAATATTGTTTAATTGGTACACTTCATTAAATCTAAATAAAAAGATTTAATCTTTTCTCAACTGGATTCAAGAACAGTGTTAGTGAAGACACCATTCACGACAAACCCAAATCACATTTGATATTAAACACAAGGCTCTGAATAGAAAATATATCGGCTTATGTTCAATATCAAATTCTACGATTAAGAAATGTCGTATTGGAAATAACGATATAAATATATATCTTTCAAATTTCCATAACAACATCTGTATAATCCCGAAATCCAACATCGAAATATTCCGAAGACAATTTCGATTCAAGTCCATTCCAATGCAATCATTGGAAATTCTGGTTATTTTCAAAACCATTTCAAATTCAGGTTATTTATTTAAAAATAAATAGAATTCTAATTCTAGTTCAAAACTAGTTCATTTCGATAAAAATCTATTTTTATCTTTTCAAATATGGAGTTTTTCATCCCAAATCTTCACAAATCATTTCTTATGATTTTACACAAATTATTACTATTTTTAATAATTTTATCAAGGTCCGTACAGTCGATTTCCATCAATGGCCATCGAACTGCACTTACAGCGACCTTTTTCAAATTTGATTTGGACGTAACTCCAAATCCAACCGTTAGATTTCAAATTTCTAATATTCGTTAGAAAGCTCTTTTCGATACGAACCCAACGGTTCCAGTTTTAGGAGAATCCGACGGTCGGATCTCCCGTAATGTCCGTTTGAAATAAATGGTCGAAATTCACGAACTGCCGCGGCGCGGCGCGTTCTATTCAGGCCATTATATTATATATATATAATATATATTTCGTCGATTTCTATTTAAAACGAATTATATAAATAGTTTTAAAATTCGTTTCAAAAGCAATTTCAACTTCCATTTCAATTCAAATCAAAATTGAATTCTTCTTTATAAATTCGTTTTAAAATTCATTTCTATTCAATTCAAATTTCAATTCAATTTGAATTCATTTCAATTCGCTTTCAATTCAATTTGAATTCGTTTCCAATTCATTTCGAAATCGTTTTCAATTCAATTCATTTTGAAATCGTTTTCAATTCAAATCATTTCGAAATCGTTTTCTATTCAATTCATTTCGAAATCGTTTTCAAATCGATATAAATATCGTTCACGTCAAAATGGCGTCAATCTAATCAACACGGCTTCATAAATTTCTATTTTCAAATATTCTATTTCAAATATTTCTTTTTCAAAATAGTTGTTATTATCAAAGTATTTCGTTCAACACATGACCAATCTCAACGGATGAGTACTGTCCACACATGAACTTTTATTTTATATCGATAAAGATGTAAATTTTAATATTAAAATATTTTGTTCAACACATGACCAATCTCAACGGATGAGTACTGTCCACACATGAACCTTTATTTTATAATATTCTTTATTTTTCAAATTGGAATGAGGCCCAATCATGTGACGGCAAGGAATTTCGCTCGGTCCGAACCAGTCGCTAAACCGATTCAGGCCGTTCGAAACGCCCTATCGTTTGAGAACAGGACAAAACAGAACGCATACAGAAGAACATTTCATTGTATATTACAACAATGCATCAGATTACAAGAATATACAGAGTATGAATAAATATTACACAGAAATATCAGAGATTTAAATTACATTCAAATAAATTGCAGCGGAAAATAATACAATACACAACTAGAAGGAGATATACGGATACAAAGCTTTCCGGATATCGTTCCAGCTGTAAACCAGGATCCTGTGAATATAAATCTGCAAAACCAAAACTACTAGCTGCCCGTGTCAAAAATAAGGGCACCCAGAGTTTAGGTCAAAACAATAAACTCCAGGTCAGTCATGTGACTGGTGTGAGAACTAAAACAGTTAATCTTTATTTTAAATCATTAGGTAAATCAAGGGACCACGCCGTATAACACGGAACGGGTTTCCTCCCAAGAATACCAGTGCATAAAACAAACAGCGCAATGCTAAATAAAGAAAAATGAAGCTGTTATAAGACCCAGGTCCCATCACACAATGCAACGCAGCCGAGGATAGGGTTTTCCCTTATAACAGCCAAAGAATGCTTGATACGGTTAAAACAAATCGTTTGATACTATTATAAGTGCATAGTGTATAAAACAACTTCAAATCATAAGTATCAATCATAGGCGGCATGAGCGTCCCATGCCACTATGTCGCCATATATAGGTTTACAAATAAAACCGCAAAGTTACGTATTTGGAAATTGGATTTCCGTCTATGAACCGAGGCCAGGGATCGTCCTCACCGTCTTCGAGACAATCTAGCCCATGTCTCCGGAACAGCCGCAACTGCCCCTTGGAGCGACAGGGCCGGTCCACACGGAGTGGATTATAGTGCCTGAACAATACGTCTCTCCGCCCTATGGGGCGTAAATGAGCCAACGAATGACTCCATCGGTTCGAGAACGACCGATCAATCCGAGGCGCCTCGCAACAGCAACAACCACATAAGTCAAACTCGTCAGGGCGTGTAAAACCACTGACGCCACTTCTAGCTAGAAAGAAACGCATGTCCTCCCTGAGGTCCTCTCCCGTTTTTGGTTCCTACCGGGTGTGAAACTCGCGAAGTAAACGTTACACAAAGCTACGCCACAAAGGCCTTGCTTTGATCACCACCACAAGACTTTGCTTTTCAACAGAAGCCTTGATCATTTGCATCTTAGCATGCCACACAGGCAAACCATCCTATGCAACCGATATCAGTCACACAGAACGAAATCCGATGTCAGACACACAGTCCATTTACAAGTCCGTTCTGGGTCTGAACGAAACCGGGAGCACCTAGTACCCCGCATATCCATCGATCTCCAAGTACGTCTGGACGATCACCAACTGTTTCCATCTTCTTGGGTGTACAGCCCAATCAAGATCATCAGTTATCACCCAAACGACGTGAAGACTTCCGGTCTTCGACCATCGTCTTCATCTTCGACTTATCGTCGTATCAGTTATTCAGAATGGGATAAACCCGGTCTTTCCGAATAACTCGCGTATATATTATAAAAGTGTTACACAAACACAACATACGCCTCATTCCAACTCATTAGTCATTAACCGTAAATTAATCAAGAGAATAATTCCCCAAATATTAACCCCGAAGGCCGAAACCAACATCAGATCAATATCCAGAAAACCATTCTACTTAGCTAACCGACAGTTAGTTTCTAAATTTCACGTTCAAATCTAATTAAAGATTTAACTATCGCCTGGAGAAAAACTGGTGATACTCCATTCTCGATCTTTTCAATCTAATTAAAGATTCATTAAAACTCCACTTAGTTTTAATCTTCGGCTGGGTTAAAGAATCAGTGTCATTTAAAACACGGTCCACGATAAACCCAAAACCACATTCATTAATTATCGGGTTAAAGAACAAGTGTTATTTAAAACACTGTTCACGATAAACCCAAAAATCAATATCAATTCAATTCCAATTAAATATTATTTAATTGGTACACTTCATTAAATCTAAATAAAAAGATTTAATCTTTTCTCAACTGGGTTCAAGAACAGTGTTAGTGAAGACACCATTCACGACAAACCCAAATCACATTCATTAATTATCGGGTTAAAGAACAAGTGTTATTTAAAACACTGTTCACGATAAACCCAAAAATCAATATCAATTCAATTCCAATTAAATATTATTTAATTGGTACATTTCATTAAATCTAAATAAAAAGATTTAATCTTTTCTCAACTGGGTTCAAGAACAGTGTTAGTGAAGACACCATTCACGATAAACCCAAATCACATTCGATATTCAATACAAGGCTCTGAATAGAAAATATATCGGCTTATATTCAATATCGAATTCTACGACTAACAAATGTCGTATTGGAAATAACGATATAAATATATATCTTTCAAATTTCCATAACCACATCTGTATAATCACGAATTCCAACATCGAAATATTCCGAAGACAATTTCGATTCAAATCCATTCCAATGCAATCATTGGAAATTTTGGTTATTTCTAAAACCCTTTTCGAATTCAATTTATTTATTTAAAAATAAATAGAATTATAATTCTAGTTCAAAACTAGTTCATTTCGATAAAAATCTATTTTTATCTTTTCAAGTATGGAGTTTTTCATCCCAATTCTTTCTAAATCATTTCTTATGATTTTACACAAATTATTACTATTTTTAATAATTTTATCAAGGCCCGTACAGTCGATTTCCATCAACGGCTATCGAACTGCACTTACAGCGCCCTTTTTCGAATTTGATTTGGACGTATCTCCAAATCCAACCGTTAGATTTCTAATTTCTAATATTCGTTAGAAAGCTCTTTTCGATACGAACCCAACGGTTCCGGTTTTAGGAGAATCCGACGGTCGGACCTCCCGCAATGTCCATTTGAAATAAATGGTCGAAATTCACGAACTGCCGCGGCGCGGCGCGTTCTATTCAGGCCATTATATTATATATATAATATATATAATATATACTTCGTCGATTTCTATTTAAAACGAATTATATAAATAGTTTTAAATTCGTTTCAAAACATTTTCAACTTCCATTTCAATTCAAATCAAAATTGAATTCTTCTTTATAAATTCGTTTTAAAATTCATTTCTATTCAATTCAAATTTCAATTCAATTTGAATTCATTTCAATTCGCTTTCAATTCCATTTGAATTCGTTTTCAATTCAATTCATTTCGAAATCGTTTTCAATTCAATTCATTTCGAAATCGTTTTCAATTCAATTTGAATTCGTTTTCAATTCAATTCATTTCGAAATTGTTTTCAATTCAATTCCTTTCGAAATCGTTTTCAATTCAATTCATTTCGAAATCGTTTTCAATTCAATTCATTTCGAAATCGTTTTCAATTCAATTCATTTCGAAATCGTTTTCAATTCAATTCATTTCGAAATCGTTTTCAATTCAATTTGAATTCGTTTTCAATTCAATTCATTTCGAAATTGTTTTCAATTCAATTCCTTTCGAAATCGTTTTCAATTCAATTCATTTCGAAATCGTTTTCAATTCAATTCATTTCGAAATCGTTTTCAATTCAATTCATTTCGAAATCGTTTTCAATTCAATTCATTTCGAAATCGTTTTCAATTCAATTTGAATTCGTTTTCAATTCAATTCATTTCGAAATTGTTTTCAATTCAATTCCTTTCGAAATCGTTTTCAATTCAATTCATTTCGAAATCGTTTTCAATTCAATTCATTTCGAAATCGTTTTCAATTCAATTCATTTCGAAATCGTTTTCAATTCAATTCATTTCGAAATCGTTTTCAATTCAATTCATTTCGAAATCGTTTTCAATTCAATTCATTTCGAAATCGTTTTCAATTCAATTTGAATTCGTTTTCAATTCAATTCATTTCGAAATTGTTTTCAATTCAATTCCTTTCGAAATCGTTTTCAATTCAATTCATTTCGAAATCGTTTTCAATTCAATTCATTTCGAAATCGTTTTCAATTCAATTCATTTCGAAATCGTTTAAAATCGATATAAATATCGTTCACGTCGAAATGGCGTCAATCTAATCAACACGGCTTCATAAATTTCTATTTTCAAAATAGTTGTTATTATCAAAATATTTCGTTCAACACATGACCAATCTCAATGAATGAGTACTGTCAACACATGAACTTTTATTTTATATCGATAAAGGTGCAAATTTTATTACTAAAATATTTCGTTCAACACATGACCAATCTCAATGAATGAGTACTGTCAACACATGAACTTTTATTTTATAATATTCTTTATTTTTCAAATTGGAATGAGACCCAATCAATTACCATATAAAGTTAATTATATGGATTTCCATACAACACATGTATATAATAGCATTGAAAAATAATCAACCATCAACCAAAGTGCACTACACTGTATAAGCGTCAAATATAGATATTCAACGCTTAAAACAGCCTGTCAATCAACCGATCGACATATTTAATCAATCAGGATGAGTGAACTTCAAATTTCATCCCAACACCCGTGTGGGGTTTTCAAACAATCAAACAAAGATTTTATTTGTGCAGTTGGGCGATGTGTAAAATTTATCGTCCCAATCAATGTCCTTCAAATAGGTGTACATAAACAAACCTTCTGGTTTGTAAATGAATATTTATTTATTCACATTCACGTTAAAAATTATATTTTTAACGACAAAACATTTTATTCCAACATATGAACTTCTATTCAATTCATTCTTTAAATAAAATGATATTTTTATTTTTCTAACATATTTTAGAAAATTTCGGCGGCATAACGGCACGATACTAGAAACGGGACGAGGCCTAGCCTTATCCCCGGTCTAGTGAAGGCCCACGCCATTCACACATCAATCAAATCAATTCGTTATGCAAACCACAAAATTTGGAGTAAGAGTCTAACCTAGCCTTACTCCTTCGCCTTATAACGGCGCACGTCTAATCCTAACCAATTTATCGATTCGATTTTTTTTCACACCACAAACCACATTCAAACCAATATCGCAATCAATCACCAAAACAGCCAAACAAACAAGTCCATGGTCTGTGGACGATTGTGTCGGGTGCTACTAAGCACCGTCTGCATCCTAGTATATATATATATAACTAGAAAAATAAATTGAAAGGTGAGAAATTCTCACCTATAGCTATCCTAGCTCCACGGCACTTCTTATGCAGGAAATCTTCGCCAACCCACCTTTTGTCGCTTTCGTTGTCCGCTTTCACTACATATGTAAAAATCGAATTTTTACTATGCTATTCAATATATAAAAAATCTGATTTTTCTATCGAAGTTCAATATATAAAAATCATATTTTTACTTTTCTACAATATGAGAGATTATATTTTTATATCTTCCACATAATAAAGATCGAATTTTTATTATCTATACCATATAAAAATTATATTTTTATTACCTCTACAACATAAAGATAATATTTTTATTATCTATATATTATAAAAATCGAATTTTTATATTCTCTTTCTTACAAAAATCATATTTTTACATCATTTATAATATAAAAATTTCGTCTTTCTCTATATAAAAATAATCAAACTTTTCACTCTATAAAAATATGACCTTTATAAAGATCAAAGCTTTATGTAGAAATCACATTCTTATAACTATAATTCATATGCTTATATAACTGAATTTTAAGCTAGGTTAATTATATTATTATTACTTTAAAACTGATTTTAAAATAATGGAATTATATAAAATAAAATAAATAAATAAAAAAACTCACAGGGTTCGGCATTCAACTGAAAGGGGCGGAGGTGCTCACCCCGGGAGGTCGAGCGTCGGCCTCAGGCGATGCTGGAGGCGGTGGAGCTTTCGAGGGGGCGCGTCGCGTTTCTGAAACGAGGAGGGGGGCTTCGGTGGGCTCGTCGAGGGAGGGGGGCTTCCATGGGAGTTCGTCGAGGGAGGGGGGGGAGGTGCGGCGATGGGCGGCAGCGCTTCGGGGGGGGGGGCGGCTGTCGATATCTAGGTTTTTTTTTTTTTTCTTTCTATTGTGAGAAATGAAATTAATCGGGGGGGGGGGTCTGATATGAATAAGGAGAAAGAGATTTTTTTTTTATTATTTTATTAGTTGACTTTCTACATACGTCATCTAAACGAGGCCCACTACCTGTCGTCCATAGCGTTTAACCCCCATTCCGAACACAATGGGATATGTATCGCAAGCTGATTCGATCCTTTCGATCAGTTTCTATTGCATTTACATTTAAATCATTATATTGAATTTTAAACGCACATTTCAAATTACCGGGGTCACATACTAACGAGAAAAATTCCAGAAAAATATTTTCTAGCTTCGTATTGACGATACGGTCCTAACAAAACTAGTTTCGTCGAATTCTGAGGCCGTTTGAAAAATGACCAATTTCCAGTCGATTAAAATCAACTGAAACTGGTCAAACGCGTTTTCCTTTGCCACGCTCACATATTGATTCGAAAAATTATGAAATTTGGAATCTAGCAATAATTTAACATCACGGACCCAACAAAAGTGGTTTCGTCGAAATCCGAGCTCGTTTGCAAAATGTCCATTTTTAAGGGCCTGAATTCCATAGCGACTATTCAGAATTTTCAACTGGACATTTCTTTTGATTCCTGACATGAAATCTTGATTTTCCCGATTCGTTGGAAAGATATTCACTATTAGATTCCATTATTTTTGGTTTCACTAAAATGCGGATTGTTTTGCACCCGGTACATTCAATTGAAGTTTGAAATCGAATTATCGAACTACCACGCCATTTTCCATTCTATTTATAATTATAAATAATTATTTATATTCTAACGACGACGCGTATAATATATACGTTCGAATTATATTCAAAATAAATTTCTCGTCGATATTATTTAAAATAATTCATTTTAAATTATCAAAACTCGCTAAAATTGCCAAAATAAAAATTTTAAACTGGCCCAGATTTTACGGGTTGTTACAATCTCCCCCACTTAAAACTTTTCGTCCCCGAAAAGGAACAAAGTCGAAAGTGGTTTGATTATTCAGCTCTACATTCGATCGGGCTTCCATTCTCCAACTCTTTAGTTTCTGAGAATTTTCCAAATTTCAAAAATTTGGCTAACACCCTAAATTTTTGAAAAATTTCGCCATAACCTCCCCTGCACCGGGAGCATCGGGGAATTTCAAATAGCTTCCCCGGTCCTTCAGATCTCAAAAAGAAAAAGAAAAAGCCAAGCGGCTAGCCAATAGGCTCACAAAATCATCATCACCCAAACAAAACAGGAAATTATGTAGTAAACATGTACCTATTTGTCGGGCAAACAAATTTTATTCTCTGGCTCTAGCCTCCTTGCTATGACCTGTTCAATGATATATATGTATATGCAAACAAATACGACCAATTTTCAATACAATTCAATATTCGGTTCAATTAGGCTAAATGGCTAAAAATTAGCAAACAAATAAACAAACAACACAAACATCAATCAATTAGTGAATTTAACGTTTCAAATTCATAATTTTGATACATATACTAAAATCAGATTTTTGATGCCAAATCACAACAATAAATCTATCTATATTAGTTTTGGTTCTCACACCAGTCTAATGGAAATATATAGATATCACACCTTCGAAACACGAATATAAATATTGATAATGCGGCCGCATTACCAAAATTATCTCCGGGCGACTAGAGTGTGATTCTATATCTATCCAGTATATTAAAATTTCAAATACACGTGGATCAGACGTATACGCAAAATCTATATATACTGGATTGTCCACATCAATATAAATAAATAATCAAATACGAATAATTGATTTAAATTTTCAAAACAAAAATTTGTTTTATTTTAAAAATAAACTCTTCACACTCGTTCTAGGATACTACTGATCCTATCTCTAACGAGTCATTCTCATTGGATATTACTAATCCAATATCTGATGAATTCTTTCGTATAGTTCTAATTTGCCTTGTTCTCTGAGCTTTGTAAACCAAAGCTCTGATACCAACTGTGACGGCAAGGAATTTCGCTCGGTCCGAACCAGTCGCTAAACCGATTCAGGCCGTTCGAAACGCCCTATCGTTTGAGAACAGGACAAAACAGAACGCATACAGAAGAACATTTCATTGTATATTACAACAATGCATCAGATTACAAGAATATACAGAGTATGAATAAATATTACACAGAAATATCAGAGATTTAAATTACATTCAAATAAATTGCAGTGGAAAATAATACAATACACAACTAGAAGGAGATATACGGATACAAAGCTTTCCGGATATCGTTCCAGCTGTAAACCAGGATCCTGTGAATATAAATCTGCAAAACCAAAACTACTAGCTGCCCGTGTCAAAAATAAGGGCACCCAGAGTTTAGGTCAAAACAATAAACTCCAGGTCAGTCATGTGACTGGTGTGAGAACTAAAACAGTTAATCTTTATTTTAAATCATTAGGTAAATCAAGGGACCACGCCGTATAACACGGAACGGGTTTCCTCCCAAGAATACCAGTGCATAAAACAAACAGCGCAATGCTAAATAAAGAAAAATGAAGCTGTTATAAGACCCAGGTCCCATCACACAATGCAACGCAGCCGAGGATAGGGTTTTCCCTTATAACAGCCAAAGAATGCTTGATACGGTTAAAACAAATCGTTTGATACTATTATAAGTGCATAGTGTATAAAACAACTTCAAATCATAAGTATCAATCATAGGCGGCATGAGCGTCCCATGCCACTATGTCGCCATATATAGGTTTACAAATAAAACCGCAAAGTTACGTATTTGGAAATTGGATTTCCGTCTATGAACCGAGGCCAGGGATCGTCCTCACCGTCTTCGAGACAATCTAGCCCATGTCTCCGGAACAGCCGCAACTGCCCCTTGGAGCGACAGGGCCGGTCCACACGGAGTGGATTATAGTGCCTGAACAATACGTCTCTCCGCCCTATGGGGCGTAAATGAGCCAACGAATGACTCCATCGGTTCGAGAACGACCGATCAATCCGAGGCGCCACGCAACAGCAACAACCACATAAGTCAAACTCGTCAGGGCGTGTAAAACCACTGACGCCACTTCTAGCTAGAAAGAAACGCATGTCCTCCCTGAGGTCCTCTCCCGTTTTTGGTTCCTACCGGGTGTGAAACTCGCGAAGTAAACGTTACACAAAGCTACGCCACAAAGGCCTTGCTTTGATCACCACCACAAGACTTTGCTTTTCAACAGAAGCCTTGATCATTTGCATCTTAGCATGCCACACAGGCAAACCATCCTATGCAACCGATATCAGTCACACAGAATGAAATCCGATGTCAGACACACAGTCCATTTACAAGTCCGTTCTGGGTCTGAACGAAACCGGGAGCACCTAGTACCCCGCATATCCATCGATCTCCAAGTACGTCTGGACGATCACCAACTGTTTCCATCTTCTTGGGTGTACAGCCCAATCAAGATCATCAGTTATCACCCAAACGACGTGAAGACTTCCGGTCTTCGACCATCGTCTTCATCTTCGACTTATCGTCGTATCAGTTATTCAGAATGGGATAAACCCGGTCTTTCCGAATAACTCGCGTATATATTATAAAAGTGTTACACAAACACAACATACGCCTCATTCCAACTCATTAGTCATTAACCGTAAATTAATCAAGAGAATAATTCCCCAAATATTAACCCCGAAGGCCGAAACCAACATCAGATCAATATCCAGAAAACCATTCTACTTAGCTAACCGACAGTTAGTTTCTAAATTTCACGTTCAAATCTAATTAAAGATTTAACTATCGCCTGGAGCAAAACTGGTGATACTCCATTCTCGATCTTTTCAATCTAATTAAAGATTCATTAAAACTCCACTTAGTTTTAATCTTCGGCTGGGTTAAAGAATCAGTGTCATTTAAAACACGGTCCACGATAAACCCAAAACCACATTCATTAATTATCGGGTTAAAGAACAAGTGTTATTTAAAACACTGTTCACGATAAACCCAAAAATCAATATCAATTCAATTCCAATTAAATATTATTTAATTGGTACACTTCATTAAATCTAAATAAAAAGATTTAATCTTTTCTCAACTAGGTTCAAGAACAGTGTTAGTGAAGACACCATTCACGACAAACCCAAATCACATTCATTAATTATCGGGTTAAAGAACAAGTGTTATTTAAAACACTGTTCACGATAAACCCAAAAATCAATATCAATTCAATTCCAATTAAATATTATTTAATTGGTACATTTCATTAAATCTAAATAAAAAGATTTAATCTTTTCTCAACTGGGTTCAAGAACAGTGTTAGTGAAGACACCATTCACGATAAACCCAAATCACATTCGATATTCAATACAAGGCTCTGAATAGAAAATATATCGGCTTATATTCAATATCGAATTCTACGACTAACAAATGTCGTATTGGAAATAACGATATAAATATATATCTTTCAAATTTCCATAACCACATCTGTATAATCACGAATTCCAACATCGAAATATTCCGAAGACAATTTCGATTCAAATCCATTCCAATGCAATCATTGGAAATTTTGGTTATTTCTAAAACCCTTTTCGAATTCAATTTATTTATTTAAAAATAAATAGAATTATAATTCTAGTTCAAAACTAGTTCATTTCGATAAAAATCTATTTTTATCTTTTCAAGTATGGAGTTTTTCATCCCAATTCTTTCTAAATCATTTCTTATGATTTTACACAAATTATTACTATTTTTAATAATTTTATCAAGGCCCGTACAGTCGATTTCCATCAACGGCCATCGAACTGCACTTACAACGCCCTTTTTCGAATTTGATTTGGACGTATCTCCAAATCCAACCGTTAGATTTCTAATTTCTAATATTCGTTAGAAATCTCTTTTCGATACGAACCCAACGGTTCCGGTTTTAGGAGAATCCGACGGTCGGACCTCCCGCAATGTCCATTTGAAATAAATGGTCGAAATTCACGAACTGCCGCGGCGCGGCGCGTTCTATTCAGGCCATTATATTATATATATAATATATATAATATATACTTCGTCGATTTCTATTTAAAACGAATTATATAAATAGTTTTAAATTCGTTTCAAAACATTTTCAACTTCCATTTCAATTCAAATCAAAATTGAATTCTTCTTTATAAATTCGTTTTAAAATTCATTTCTATTCAATTCAAATTTCAATTCAATTTGAATTCATTTCAATTCGCTTTCAATTCCATTTGAATTCATTTTCAATTCAATTCATTTCGAAATCGTTTTCAATTCAATTCATTTCGAAATCGTTTTCAATTCAATTTGAATTCGTTTTCAATTCAATTCATTTCGAAATTGTTTTCAATTCAATTCCTTTCGAAATCGTTTTCAATTCAATTCATTTCGAAATCGTTTTCAATTCAATTCATTTCGAAATCGTTTTCAATTCAATTCATTTCGAAATCGTTTTCAATTCAATTCATTTCGAAATCGTTTTCAATTCAATTTGAATTCGTTTTCAATTCAATTCATTTCGAAATTGTTTTCAATTCAATTCCTTTCGAAATCGTTTTCAATTCAATTCATTTCGAAATCGTTTTCAATTCAATTCATTTCGAAATCGTTTTCAATTCAATTCATTTCGAAATCGTTTTCAATTCAATTTGAATTCGTTTTCAATTCAATTCATTTCGAAATTGTTTTCAATTCAATTCCTTTCGAAATCGTTTTCAATTCAATTCATTTCGAAATCGTTTTCAATTCAATTCATTTCGAAATCGTTTTCAATTCAATTCATTTCGAAATCGTTTTCAATTCAATTCATTTCGAAATCGTTTTCAATTCAATTCATTTCGAAATCGTTTTCAATTCAATTCATTTCGAAATCGTTTTCAATTCAATTTGAATTCGTTTTCAATTCAATTCATTTCGAAATTGTTTTCAATTCAATTCCTTTCGAAATCGTTTTCAATTCAATTCATTTCGAAATCGTTTTCAATTCAATTCATTTCGAAATCGTTTTCAATTCAATTCATTTCGAAATCGTTTAAAATCGATATAAATATCGTTCACGTCGAAATGGCGTCAATCTAATCAACACGGCTTCATAAATTTCTATTTTCAAAATAGTTGTTATTATCAAAATATTTCGTTCAACACATGACCAATCTCAATGAATGAGTACTGTCAACACATGAACTTTTATTTTATATCGATAAAGGTGCAAATTTTATTACTAAAATATTTCGTTCAACACATGACCAATCTCAATGAATGAGTACTGTCAACACATGAACTTTTATTTTATAATATTCTTTATTTTTCAAATTGGAATGAGACCCAATCAATTACCATATAAAGTTAATTATATGGATTTCCATACAACACATGTATATAATAGCATTGAAAAATAATCAACCATCAACCAAAGTGCACTACACTGTATAAGCGTCAAATATAGATATTCAACGCTTAAAACAGCCTGTCAATCAACCGATCGACATATTTAATCAATCAGGATGAGTGAACTTCAAATTTCATCCCAACACCCGTGTGGGGTTTTCAAACAATCAAACAAAGATTTTATTTGTGCAGTTGGGCGATGTGTAAAATTTATCGTCCCAATCAATGTCCTTCAAATAGGTGTACATAAACAAACCTTCTGGTTTGTAAATGAATATTTATTTATTCACATTCACGTTAAAAATTATATTTTTAACGACAAAACATTTTATTCCAACATATGAACTTCTATTCAATTCATTCTTTAAATAAAATGATATTTTTATTTTTCTAACATATTTTAGAAAATTTCGGCGGCATAACGGCACGATACTAGAAACGGGACGAGGCCTAGCCTTATCCCCGGTCTAGTGAAGGCCCACGCCATTCACACATCAATCAAATCAATTCGTTATGCAAACCACAAAATTTGGAGTAAGAGTCTAACCTAGCCTTACTCCTTCGCCTTATAACGGCGCACGTCTAATCCTAACCAATTTATCGATTCGATTTTTTTTCACACCACAAACCACATTCAAACCAATATCGCAATCAATCACCAAAACAGCCAAACAAACAAGTCCATGGTCTGTGGACGATTGTGTCGGGTGCTACTAAGCACCGTCTGCATCCTAGTATATATATATATAACTAGAAAAATAAATTGAAAGGTGAGAAATTCTCACCTATAGCTATCCTAGCTCCACGGCACTTCTTATGCAGGAAATCTTCGCCAACCCGCCTTTTGTCGCTTTCGTTGTCCGCTTTCACTACATATGTAAAAATCGAATTTTTACTATGCTATTCAATATATAAAAAATCTGATTTTTCTATCGAAGTTCAATATATAAAAATCATATTTTTACTTTTCTATAATATGAGAGATTATATTTTTATATCTTCCACATAATAAAGATCGAATTTTTATTATCTATACCATATAAAAATTATATTTTTATTACCTCTACAACATAAAGATAATATTTTTATTATCTATATATTATAAAAATCGAATTTTTATATTCTCTTTCTTACAAAAATCATATTTTTACATCATTTATAATATAAAAATTTCGTCTTTCTCTATATAAAAATAATCAAACTTTTCACTCTATAAAAATATGACCTTTATAAAGATCAAAGCTTTATGTAGAAATCACATTCTTATAACTATAATTCATATGCTTATATAACTGAATTTTAAGCTAGGTTAATTATATTATTATTACTTTAAAACTGATTTTAAAATAATGGAATTATATAAAATAAAATAAATAAATAAAAAAACTCACAGGGTTCGGCATTCAACTGAAAGGGGCGGAGGTGCTCACCCCGGGAGGTCGAGCGTCGGCCTCAGGCGATGCTGGAGGCGGTGGAGCTTTCGAGGGGGCGCGTCGCGTTTCTGAAACGAGGAGGGGGGCTTCGGTGGGCTCGTCGAGGGAGGGGGGCTTCCATGGGAGTTCGTCGAGGGAGGGGGGGGAGGTGCGGCGATGGGCGGCAGCGCTTCGGGGGGGGCGGCTGTCGATGTCTAGGTTTTTTTTTTTCTTTCTATTGTGAGAAATGAAATTAATCGGGGGGGGGGGGGGTCTGATATGAATAAGGAGAAAGAGATTTTTTTTTTTTATTATTTTATTAGTTGACTTTCTACATACGTCATCTAAACGAGGCCCACTACCTGTCGTCCATAGCGTTTAACCCCCATTCCGAACACAATGGGATATGTATCGCAAGCTGATTCGATCCTTTCGATCAGTTTCTGTTGCATTTACATTTAAATCATTATATTGAATTTTAAACGCACATTTCAAATTACCGGGGTCACATACTAACGAGAAAAATTCCAGAAAAATATTTTCTAGCTTCGTATTGACGATACGGTCCTAACAAAACTAGTTTCGTCGAATTCTGAGGCCGTTTGAAAAATGACCAATTTCCAGTCGATTAAAATCAACTAAAACAGGTCAAACGCGTTTTCCTTTGCCACGCTCACATATTGATTCGAAAAATTATGAAATTTGGAATCTAGCAATAATTTAACATCACGGACCCAACAAAAGTGGTTTCGTCGAAATCCGAGCTCGTTTGCAAAATGTCCATTTTTAAGGGCCTGAATTCCATAGCGACTATTCAGAATTTTCAACTGGACATTTCTTTTGATTCCTGACATGAAATCTTGATTTTCCCGATTCGTTGGAAAGATATTCACTATTAGATTCCATTATTTTTGGTTTCACTAAAATGCGGATTGTTTTGCACCCGGTACATTCAATTGAAGTTTGAAATCGAATTATCGAACTACCGCGCCATTTTCCATTCTATTTATAATTATAAATAATTATTTATATTCTAACGACGACGCGTATAATATATACGTTCGAATTATATTCAAAATAAATTTCTCGCCGATATTATTTAAAATAATTCATTTTAAATTATCAAAACTCGCTAAAATTGCCAAAATAAAAATTTTAAACTGGCCCAGATTTTACGGGTTGTTACAAATCAATTACCATATAACGTTAATTATATGGATTTTCATACAACACATGTATATAATAGCATTGAAAAATAATCAACCATCAACCAAAGTGCACTACACTGTATAAGCATCAAATATAGATATCTAACGCTTATAACAGCCTGTCAATCAATCGATCGACATATTTAATCAATCAGGATGAGTGAACTGCATATTTCATCCTAACACCCGTGTGGGGTTTCAAACAATCAAACAAATATTTTATTTGTGCAGTTGGGCGATGTGTAAAACTTATCGACCCAATCAATGTCAATCAAATCAGTGTACATAAACAAACCGTCTGGTTTGTAAATGAATATTATATTTATTCACATTCACGTTAAAAATTATATTTTTAACGATAAAACATTTTATTTCAACATATGAATTTCTATTCAGTTCATTCTTTAAATAAAATGGTATTTTTACTTTCCTAACATATTTTAGAAAATTTCGGCGGCATAACGGCACGATACTAGAAACGGGACGAGGCCTAGTGTAACGACCCAGATTTTTCTGGCCGATTTATTTTGAATATTTAATATTATTTTAAATATTGAGCTGATAATATAATCAATTTTTATATTGAATTATCGATATAACTTTGAATATACTGAAATATCTTGATACGCAAAAATGAAATAATTTAATGTTGAGTTAAACAGTTCAGTCAATATAAATTTTATATATTGAATTGGAACAATTATAATTATTCATTTTCGATAAAATTTAATTGGTTGAGATCAATTTATATTTTAATCTATTTAATTCGTCAATTTAATAATGTTATTCTATACATACGATTTAATTAAATTTCATAGTCAGTTCCGTGGAGATCAGAATAACGCAGTAATATGAGAGCGTCAGTCGTTACGGTTGAATAACAGTCTGTGATTTCGAATTAAGGGCAACGAGATATTTCGGTATAATATATTAATTAAAATCTAATCAATTAAATACCGCCGACCCCTATTTTACACTTTGCAGACCTACCTTATATCTCGAGCCGAAATTGCTGCTTTCTCATTTCACTACAATGGTAAAAACGATGTTATTCTTCCTTCCTCGAGCTGGAAAAATGGCCTCCTCCTTCGTTTACAAGCCAACAAGGATTAAATGGCGACGTACTAGTGGTTCCCTCATTCGCATCTATAAATTGAAGCCTTCGCCCTTGTATTCTCTACGCAGAAATCAACAAATCAATTCCAAACCATTTCCCCTTTCCGCCCCTTTTCTTCCAGTAATTCGATTTCCCAATTCAAGAAAAATAAACCGCAAGTCCTTATTTAAAATTGAAATCAATTCGTTCGGGGATTCTAGAACACGAGGCAACTCAAGCGACGATGGGGGGAGGTTCAGCTCGATCCGTTCTTTCAAGTGGTGCGATGTCTGAAGTTGCGATGGCGATTTGGGGTTCTGGGATGGGGCGATTCAGGAACGGCGAAAGGGGAAGTCGAGGTGATCAGGGACCTCGAGCTCGCGCTCGATTTGGATGGAGCAAGATGCGAGTTTGGGTGCGATAAGGGGCTCGATTTCATTTCTGAAAGGCGACATTGATTTTTGGGCAAGCCGGAGGAAAGCGATGGGAATGGAAGGATGACCGACGACAGAATATTGATACTGGTTTGAGGAGTTCGTCAGTAAGTAAATTGTGGATGTTGCTGCGAACAAGAGTTGAAGGATAAAAGATTTTTAAGGTAATTTATTTTAGTTTAATTAGTAAATGATATAATAAGGATTTTTATTTTAGAAATTAGTTTTTAAAATTGGTCATTTAGAAAATAGTTTATATAAAAGAAACCAGTTGGTAAATATATAAATGGTAGAATAGTTTGTTGAGTATGGAAATTAGCACTGACTACTAAGCTTGTAATATAAAAGCCGAAAAGAAATTTTTGAGTAAATCATTTTATGAAACATAAATTATATTGGTTATGTTAGAAGGAATTTAATAACCATTAATAGAAGAGAAAAATAGAGGAAAGTTATTTATTTATTTAAATAATTGATGTAATAAATAAATGGTTAATCGGTAAAATTAAATAAAATTGTCGCAGGATCAAATATCATTCGAGAAGATTAGTAGCCAGAAAATTCGTGATAAACAGGATATTCGACAACTGCAAACTCCGGTGAGTAAATCTCACTCACCTTTAGAATTATTTTTATTTCATTAAAAATAATTGTTTATTGCTTGTGTGCATGCTTTCTGGTTGTTTTATATATATTAGTTATTTAGGCTATTATATATATATATATATATTGGGTTGATTGGTTGGTTGGATTCCCGCAGTCTCATTAGCGGATGCCCGCAGTTTCATAGCGGATGATTACCCTATACGCCCCACGCTATGATAGTGGATGACCTTCTATACCGCGATATTCTGCCACGAAGCAGAATGGGTATTATTTATGTGCTAACATCTGTGGATGCAGGAAAACAGGTTGGAGGAATCCAACTGGATTCCTCAAAAATATATTATCTGTTTGTTTATTTGTTTGCATATATATTGTTATATATGATGTGTTAGAAAAATAAATAATTGGTTGCTTTGTGTGTTTTATCACTGGGCTTAAGTAATGATATTTTAAAATATCGTAAAAAGGATATTGGCGATTTAAAAAGGAAAAATTCTATTTTTAAATAGAATTTGAATTTTTAAGTGGGAATAAAATATAAACTTGTTTGAAAAATAAAACAAGTAGTTCCTTTATAAACGAAGTTTATAAATAGTTCTTTTATAACGAAGTTATAAATGAAGTGAAAAAAAATTATCATTTGATAATTCAGAAATAGAAATCCAAGTGTTTTGAAAATATGATTCAAAAGGAAATTTAAATATAGAATTTGAATTCAAATAGAAAAGGAAATGGAAATTTGAATTCAAAAAGAAAAGGAAATGGAAATTTGAATTCAAAAAGAAAAGGAAATGGAAAATTTGAATTTAGAATTCAAATAGAAAACCCAAGGTGGATTTGAATATAGAACGTGCAATGGTGTTGAATATAGAGAATTTGAAATAAAATTTTCCAAATAGAATTTGAAATAGAATTTCAAAATAGAATTTTCAAAAGAGAATTTGAAATAGACTTTGAAAATAGAATTTCAAAGAAGAATTAAATAGAGATTGGAATTGGAATTCAAATATGAAATTTGAATAAAGATTTGAATTGGAATTCAAATATGAAATTTGAATAGAGATTTGAAATAGAAATTCGAGTGTTGAATTTGAACATGGAATTGAATATAGAAATTCAAGTAGAAATTGAATATGAGATTTCAAAATAGAATTTGAAATAAACTTTGAAAATAGGATTTCAAAATAGGAAATCCAAATAGTTTTGAAATGGAATTTGAATTCAAGGGAATTCAAATGAATTTGAATAATAGAAATTCAAATGGTGTTGAAAATGAATTTGAATAATAGAAATTCAAAGGGTGTTGAAAATGATTTTGAATAATGGAAATTCAAATGGTGTTGAAAATGAGTTTGAATATTAGAATTCAAATGAGGCTGGAAATGAATTTGAATATTAGAATTCAAATGAAAAATGGAATTTGAATATAAGAGATTCAAATTGAATTCAAATAGGATTTGATCTATGGGATTTGAATATGAAATTCAAATGAGTTTTAAACTATGGAATTTCAAATATAGAATTTAAAAAGGAGTTTGAATATTTGAATTCCAATAGCATTCAAATATAGAAATTGGATTATAGCAGTTCAAATGGAATTTAAATATAGAATTTGAATAAGAGAATTCAAATGAATTCAAACATCAAATTTGAATATAGGGAATTCAAATAGAAATTCAAATATTGAATTTGAAAAGGAATTGGGATTTGAAATATAGAATTCAAAAGAAGATTGAAATTGGAATCAAGGGATTCAAGTGGAGTTAAATGAAGTTGAATTCATTTAAAGAAGTTTAACGTTTATATATATAAATATAATTAAAACGAACTCGCCGCAGCGCTGCAGTTCGTAAAATAGCGATTCGAACTTCAATCGAGTATACAGGACTCAATTGAAGTCGAAATTCTGCGAAACAAGAAACGTCAGGACCGGTTTGATAATAGTTTTCAAATGGAAGAGAAAAATCTGAATTTCGTCGTATAGATTTTGAGTTATGTCAAAATCAAAATTTCAAAAATGCAGCGCCAGAAACCATTATAAACCATAATGGATTTTATATATAAATATTGGGATTTTTAAGCAAATAAAAATCCGGATTTCCATTTAAAAATCTAGACTTGAGTTAGAAAATAAATGTGGACTCAAGTGAAGTAAAGAAGAAGCTGATTTTTGAAACAATAATCATATTTTTGATTATTGAATAGAATTAACTAAAGAAGAATTAGTTAATCGAGTTTGAACTAAAATCGAACTTTGAAAAGTGAAATTTGGGATTGTAAATATATATTCGAAATCGAATATAGAACTAAAATTGGAATTTGAATTCAATTGATTGATAAGTAAGTGGAAATATATTTGAAACGTGTTATATTCAATTATACAAGCGAGATAGGCAGAGAGTTAGTTAAAGAATTACTTTAACGAATTGAGTCAAACGAGTGTACGAAGTTGAAATAAATGGGACAGGTATAGACATACAGGAGACAGGTATGAGGCAAGGATAATACAGGTATATAAATAATGTGCTCGACAAAAGGTACATGTTTAAATTCATATATGGGTTTTATGCGCCGTATCGGCAAGCCGCTTGGCTTTTCCTTTTTCTTTTTGAAATTAGAAGATACCGGGATGCTATTTGAAATTTCCCGATGCTCCCGATACAGGGGAGGTTATGGCGAAATTTTCCGGAAATTTAAGGAGTTAGAATATTTTTAAGATATTTTGATAATCTGAAATCATTGTATCGACGTATTGAATTCGATAGTAAAGTGAATATAAAAATCGAATGTTGTAAAAGGGATAGAGATAAGTGATTGAATTTGTTTTCAATTGCAAATAGAGACATTTTCTAATTTATAGAAAATAAAAGAAGTTAATATTTGGAAACATTTTCCAAATGGCATAAGAGGCCAAGATGATTATTGAAAATATTTGGTTAACAAATATTGATAAGGAAATGGAGAAGAGATTTAATTAATGAAATATTAATTAAAGAGCCCAGTGATTTGGTTGATATGTTGATTGAGCACTTGTTTTATTCGATAGTTAAATCACAGACTATCGAAGTTTTTGACCATCGTTGTCAATATGGAGAGACCGGTTGGATTATTATCCGAAGAACCACTCCGTATCGGCATAAGCGTTGCGAACCAAGTATGCTGAATATATTGAAGACGGAGTAAAGTGCAAGGGCTTTTCTAGTAATAGAAATAGTGCCTTCGGTTTCGTTCAATCCCAGAACGAACGTAAATGGACGAATGTCTGACAGAGTATTTCCAATGATCAAATGGGTTGGTCTGTATGAATATATATGGTTGCGACGGATTTATCCCTTAGCATAATATCCAGAATATTTGTGCAAACTCAACTAGTGATTAACGGATCTGACAATGTGGCATTCAAAGTGATTATGTTATCAAGGAATGGTAAGTAATCGTAGCCTCAGGCCTCAACAACCGGGAAAGGACAAAAATCGGGCAGGCAGCATGGCTATGTGGGTCGCACCCATTAGGGTGTATAATCACCTATCTAGAGAAATTCCTTTTGTTTCTAAATCTATCGATTCTGCCCATTCGGGAAACGGTGGTTTGAGTCCAACCGTTGGTGATATACATTCGATACACTCAAGCGAAATGAGTGGTCGGTCATGTGTGGGCCGGGTTGCAAGACGTTCTTGTTGAACCCAGGTGTATTCGCCTCTAGAGATGCACTGTCGGAAGGTGGTCCCATACCTTGTCATGTTGGAAATCCAATCTCCAATAAGCGCCATGCGGTCTTTGATTTTAGAATATATATGTGGAGCGTGAGATGCAAGCGTTCTGCTATTTGGTTATTTACTTGATGTAGACATTATTATAATATCATTTGATTTGATATCAAAGTGTTTCGGGTTATAGTAAGGTAAAAACCGTCCATGTTTATGTGTGGGCTGGTCTTACTATTATCTTTTCTTTGAAAGGATTTTTAAAGTTAAACAAGTGGTTGGAGTTTACTCACACCAGTCCCATGACTGACCCAGAGTTTATTTTGTTTTGTTTTTCCTAAACTCTTGGGTGCCCAAATTTGTACGGGCAGTCAAGTGTTTCAGGCTTTTACAGATACACTTGGAGGAGCTTGAAGCAGGAGGCTTCAACGTTAGTTATCTAGAGTTACTTCCGCTGGATCAAATGTTATGTGTACTCTGATGATGGTATGTATATATGTACCAAACAAATTTGTATTTCGAAGCTTATGATATATAATATATTTTAGTCGTTCCGCTGTGAGTTTGTGATCTTCGTTTTCTTCTATTCTAATATTTCTTTCTTTCTATTTCTCATCCTCTAACTTCTTTCTAATAATGAGTCGTATTTCTGTGTTATTTGGGTTTGGACGTGTGGTGTATTTAGTCAACTCAGGTAGCACGGATTTGCGGGTCGTTTCAGGTGGTATCAGAGCTTAGGTTGAGCGAATACCTAGGCTTGTGTGGCATGTGCTCATTAGAGATAGGGTCAGTAGTGCCCTAGAATGAGTTGAGCGTATATATACGAGAGAGCGTATTTGTAAATTGATATAAAAGTTGTTTTATATTGTGTTGGCTTGTCTGTTGAGTAGTTTATGAATTCTGGTCGAATCGTGGGACGCCACGACGTCGATAGGAGTTTGTAAACACTTGGACAGAAGAATCGACATAATATTGTTTTAAAGTGGGTAAATGAAATAATTTTACCCAAAATTATATTTTGATATAGAAGAATAATTCTCTAGAATTATTATTATATGGATGTGTTGGATGTTGATCAATTGAGATTATAAATTTAGAATGGTTATTTATAACCAGAATAGAATTTGTATAGAAATAATATATATAAATGAGATAAATTAAATTCAAACCAGAATTAAGAATTCAAAATCCTGGGAAGTTGAAAAATATTTTTCAAGGTATATTAAAATAATATAGATTTGTTTTACAGGATTTGAAAGAAAATCATGGATTTTGAAATAATAAGGCACTGAACTCACTTCAGTGGCTGGGAAATTATTCTGATGATGATTGCAACATCATCAGTGTTCATTTCCGAGTTTCTAAGTGATAGGTTGCTACCTTAGAAAGTTTTGATGGAAATTTGTTGGAAGAAAACAAGTGGACTGAAAATTCAAATGTTTTGAATTTGAAATGGAAATAGATATGAATATTTTTATGTGACTTCCAAAGGATTTGAAAAGGAAAACCCAGGAATTTGAATTCCGAAGTTTAAATTTAACTGAAGCAAGTTAAATGGATCGAGATAAATAAATTAGTGAAATTCAACTTGAAGAAGATTGAATATAATTTGAATTGGGTGAAGATCATTTAGATTGAATGTGTGGAAACCAAAAGTTTTGGTTGGAGCTAATTTGTTGAAATATGAGGAGTTGAGTTTCAACATAAGTGAATTTTTGAAAAGTAATGAGTTTGTACCATTTTTTCTACATTAGCAATTTCGAGGACGAAATTATTTTAAGGGGGGAAGAATGTAACGACCCAGATTTTTCTGGCCGATTTATTTTGAATATTTAATATTATTTTAAATATTGAGCTGATAATATAATCAATTTTTATATTGAATTATCGATATAACTTTGAATATACTGAAATATCTTGATACGCAAAAATGAAATAATTTAATGTTGAGTTAAACAGTTCAGTCAATATAAATTTTATATATTGAATTGGAACAATTATAATTATTCATTTTCGATAAAATTTAATTGGTTGAGATCAATTTATATTTTAATCTATTTAATTCGTCAATTTAATAATGTTATTCTATACATACGATTTAATTAAATTTCATAGTCAGTTCCGTGGAGATCAGAATAACGCAGTAATATGAGAGCGTCAGTCGTTACGGTTGAATAACAGTCTGTGATTTCGAATTAAGGGCAACGAGATATTTCGGTATAATATATTAATTAAAATCTAATCAATTAAATACCGCCGACCCCTATTTTACACTTTGCAGACCTACCTTATATCTCGAGCCGAAATTGCTGCTTTCTCATTTCACTACAATGGTAAAAACGATGTTATTCTTCCTTCCTCGAGCTGGAAAAATGGCCTCCTCCTTCGTTTACAAGCCAACAAGGATTAAATGGCGACGTACTAGTGGTTCCCTCATTCGCATCTATAAATTGAAGCCTTCGCCCTTGTATTCTCTACGCAGAAATCAACAAATCAATTCCAAACCATTTCCCCTTTCCGCCCCTTTTCTTCCAGTAATTCGATTTCCCAATTCAAGAAAAATAAACCGCAAGTCCTTATTTAAAATTGAAATCAATTCGTTCGGGGATTCTGGAACACGAGGCAACTCAAGCGACGATGGGGGGAGGTTCAGCTCGATCCGTTCTTTCAAGTGGTGCGATGTCTGAAGTTGCGATGGCGATTTGGGGTTCTGGGATGGGGCGATTCAGGAACGGCGAAAGGGGAAGTCGAGGTGATCAGGGACCTCGAGCTCGCGCTCGATTTGGATGGAGCAAGATGCGAGTTTGGGTGCGATAAGGGGCTCGATTTCATTTCTGAAAGGCGACATTGATTTTTGGGCAAGCCGGAGGAAAGCGATGGGAATGGAAGGATGACCGACGACAGAATATTGATACTGGTTTGAGGAGTTCGTCAGTAAGTAAATTGTGGATGTTGCTGCGAACAAGAGTTGAAGGATAAAAGATTTTTAAGGTAATTTATTTTAGTTTAATTAGTAAATGATATAATAAGGATTTTTATTTTAGAAATTAGTTTTTAAAATTGGTCATTTAGAAAATAGTTTATATAAAAGAAACCAGTTGGTAAATATATAAATGGTAGAATAGTTTGTTGAGTATGGAAATTAGCACTGACTACTAAGCTTGTAATATAAAAGCCGAAAAGAAATTTTTGAGTAAATCATTTTATGAAACATAAATTATATTGGTTATGTTAGAAGGAATTTAATAACCATTAATAGAAGAGAAAAATAGAGGAAAGTTATTTATTTATTTAAATAATTGATGTAATAAATAAATGGTTAATCGGTAAAATTAAATAAAATTGTCGCAGGATCAAATATCATTCGAGAAGATTAGTAGCCAGAAAATTCGTGATAAACAGGATATTCGACAACTGCAAACTCCGGTGAGTAAATCTCACTCACCTTTAGAATTATTTTTATTTCATTAAAAATAATTGTTTATTGCTTGTGTGCATGCTTTCTGGTTGTTTTATATATATTAGTTATTTAGGCTATTATATATATATATATTGGGTTGATTGGTTGGTTGGATTCCCGCAGTCTCATTAGCGGATGCCCGCAGTTTCATAGCGGATGATTACCCTATACGCCCCACGCTATGATAGTGGATGACCTTCTATACCGCGATATTCTGCCACGAAGCAGAATGGGTATTATTTATGTGCTAACATCTGTGGATGCAGGAAAACAGGTTGGAGGAATCCAACTGGATTCCTCAAAAATATATTATTTGTTTGTTTATTTGTTTGCATATATATTGTTATATATGATGTGTTAGAAAAATAAATAATTGGTTGCTTTGTGTGTTTTATCACTGGGCTTAAGTAATGATATTTTAAAATATCGTAAAAAGGATATTGGCGATTTAAAAAGGAAAAATTCTATTTTTAAATAGAATTTGAATTTTTAAGTGGGAATAAAATATAAACTTGTTTGAAAAATAAAACAAGTAGTTCCTTTATAAACGAAGTTTATAAATAGTTCTTTTATAACGAAGTTATAAATGAAGTGAAAAAAAAATTATCATTTGATAATTCAGAAATAGAAATCCAAGTGTTTTGAAAATATGATTCAAAAGGAAATTTAAATATAGAATTTGAATTCAAATAGAAAAGGAAATGGAAATTTGAATTCAAAAAGAAAAGGAAATGGAAATTTGAATTCAAAAAGAAAAGGAAATGGAAAATTTGAATTTAGAATTCAAATAGAAAACCCAAGGTGGATTTGAATATAGAACGTGCAATGGTGTTGAATATAGAGAATTTGAAATAAAATTTTCCAAATAGAATTTGAAATAGAATTTCAAAATAGAATTTTCAAAAGAGAATTTGAAATAGACTTTGAAAATAGAATTTCAAAGAAGAATTAAATAGAGATTGGAATTGGAATTCAAATATGAAATTTGAATAAAGATTTGAATTGGAATTCAAATATGAAATTTGAATAGAGATTTGAAATAGAAATTCGAGTGTTGAATTTGAACATGGAATTGAATATAGAAATTCAAGTAGAAATTGAATATGAGATTTCAAAATTGAATTTGAAATAAACTTTGAAAATAGGATTTCAAAATAGGAAATCCAAATAGTTTTGAAATGGAATTTGAATTCAAGGGAATTCAAATGAATTTGAATAATAGAAATTCAAATGGTGTTGAAAATGAATTTGAATAATAGAAATTCAAAGGGTGTTGAAAATGATTTTGAATAATGGAAATTCAAATGGTGTTGAAAATGAGTTTGAATATTAGAATTCAAATGAGGCTGGAAATGAATTTGAATATTAGAATTCAAATGAAAAATGGAATTTGAATATAAGAGATTCAAATTGAATTCAAATAGGATTTGATCTATGGGATTTGAATATGAAATTCAAATGAGTTTTAAACTATGGAATTTCAAATATAGAATTTAAAAAGGAGTTTGAATATTTGAATTCCAATAGCATTCAAATATAGAAATTGGATTATAGCAGTTCAAATGGAATTTAAATATAGAATTTGAATAAGAGAATTCAAATGAATTCAAACATCAAATTTGAATATAGGGAATTCAAATAGAAATTCAAATATTGAATTTGAAAAGGAATTGGGATTTGAAATATAGAATTCAAAAGAAGATTGAAATTGGAATCAAGGGATTCAAGTGGAGTTAAATGAAGTTGAATTCATTTAAAGAAGTTTAACGTTTATATATATAAATATAATTAAAACGAACTCGCCGCAGCGCTGCAGTTCGTAAAATAGCGATTTGAACTTCAATCGAGTATACAGGACTCAATTGAAGTCGAAATTCTGCGAAACAAGAAACGTCAGGACCGGTTTGATAATAGTTTTCAAATGGAAGAGAAAAATCTGAATTTCGTCGTATAGATTTTGAGTTATGTCAAAATCAAAATTTCAAAAATGCAGCGCCAGAAACCATTATAAACCATAATGGATTTTATATATAAATATTGGGATTTTTAAGCAAATAAAAATCCGGATTTCCATTTAAAAATCTAGACTTGAGTTAGAAAATAAATGTGGACTCAAGTGAAGTAAAGAAGAAGCTGATTTTTGAAACAATAATCATATTTTTGATTATTGAATAGAATTAACTAAAGAAGAATTAGTTAATCGAGTTTGAACTAAAATCGAACTTTGAAAAGTGAAATTTGGGATTGTAAATATATATTCGAAATCGAATATAGAACTAAAATTGGAATTTGAATTCAATTGATTGATAAGTAAGTGGAAATA
This sequence comes from Allium sativum, assembly GCA_030737875.1. NCBI lineage: Eukaryota > Viridiplantae > Streptophyta > Magnoliopsida > Asparagales > Amaryllidaceae > Allium > Allium sativum. The sequence goes on along the minus strand of CM060915.1, from coordinate 576,479,485 downwards.
TATTTGAAACGTGTTATATTCAATTATACAAGCGAGATAGGCAGAGAGTTAGTTAAAGAATTACTTTAACGAATTGAGTCAAACGAGTGTACGAAGTTGAAATAAATGGGACAGGTATAGACATACAGGAGACAGGTATGAGGCAAGGATAATACAGGTATATAAATAATGTGCTCGACAAAAGGTACATGTTTAAATTCATATATGGGTTTTATGCGCCGTATCGGCAAGCCGCTTGGCTTTTCCTTTTTCTTTTTGAAATTAGAAGATACCGGGATGCTATTTGAAATTTCCCGATGCTCCCGATACAGGGGAGGTTATGGCGAAATTTTCCGGAAATTTAAGGAGTTAGAATATTTTTAAGATATTTTGATAATCTGAAATCATTGTATCGACGTATTGAATTCGATAGTAAAGTGAATATAAAAATCGAATGTTGTAAAAGGGATAGAGATAAGTGATTGAATTTGTTTTCAATTGCAAATAGAGACATTTTCTAATTTATAGAAAATAAAAGAAGTTAATATTTGGAAACATTTTCCAAATGGCATAAGAGGCCAAGATGATTATTGAAAATATTTGGTTAACAAATATTGATAAGGAAATGGAGAAGAGATTTAATTAATGAAATATTAATTAAAGAGCCCAGTGATTTGGTTGATATGTTGATTGAGCACTTGTTTTATTCGATAGTTAAATCACAGACTATCGAAGTTTTTGACCATCGTTGTCAATATGGAGAGACCGGTTGGATTATTATCCGAAGAACCACTCCGTATCGGCATAAGCGTTGCGAACCAAGTATGCTGAATATATTGAAGACGGAGTAAAGTGCAAGGGCTTTTCTAGTAATAGAAATAGTGCCTTCGGTTTCGTTCAATCCCAGAACGAACGTAAATGGACGAATGTCTGACAGAGTATTTCCAATGATCAAATGGGTTGGTCTGTATGAATATATATGGTTGCGACGGATTTATCCCTTAGCATAATATCCAGAATATTTGTGCAAACTCAACTAGTGATTAACGGATCTGACAATGTGGCATTCAAAGTGATTGTGTTATCAAGGAATGGTAAGTAATCGTAGCCTCAGGCCTCAACAACCGGGAAAGGACAAAAATCGGGCAGGCAGCATGGCTATGTGGGTCGCACCCATTAGGGTGTATAATCACCTATCTAGAGAAATTCCTTTTGTTTCTAAATCTATCGATTCTGCCCATTCGGGAAACGGTGGTTTGAGTCCAACCGTTGGTGATATACATTCGATACACTCAAGCGAAATGAGTGGTCGGTCATGTGTGGGCCGGGTTGCAAGACGTTCTTGTTGAACCCAGGTGTATTCGCCTCTAGAGATGCACTGTCGGAAGGTGGTCCCATACCTTGTCATGTTGGAAATCCAATCTCCAATAAGCGCCATGCGGTCTTTGATTTTAGAATATATATGTGGAGCGTGAGATGCAAGCGTTCTGCTATTTGGTTATTTACTTGATGTAGACATTATTATAATATCATTTGATTTGATATCAAAGTGTTTCGGGTTATAGTAAGGTAAAAACCGTCCATGTTTATGTGTGGGCTGGTCTTACTATTATCTTTTCTTTGAAAGGATTTTTAAAGTTAAACAAGTGGTTGGAGTTTACTCACACCAGTCCCATGACTGACCCAGAGTTTATTTTGTTTTGTTTTTCCTAAACTCTTGGGTGCCCAAATTTGTACGGGCAGTCAAGTGTTTCAGGCTTTTACAGATACACTTGGAGGAGCTTGAAGCAGGAGGCTTCAACGTTAGTTATCTAGAGTTACTTCCGCTGGATCAAATGTTATGTGTACTCTGATGATGGTATGTATATATGTACCAAACAAATTTGTATTTCGAAGCTTATGATATATAATATATTTTAGTCGTTCCGCTGTGAGTTTGTGATCTTCGTTTTCTTCTATTCTAATATTTCTTTCTTTCTATTTCTCATCCTCTAACTTCTTTCTAATAATGAGTCGTATTTCTGTGTTATTTGGGTTGGACGTGTGGTGTATTTAGTCAACTCAGGTAGCACGGATTTGCGGGTCGTTTCACCTAGCCTTATCCCCGGTCTAGTGAAGGCCCACGCCATTCACATATCAATCAAACCATTCAATTTCACCAAACAATTCAATTCAATCAAATAATCCAACTAATCTATGCAACTAAACAAACAAGTCCATGGTCTGTGGACGATTGTGTCGGGTGCTACTAAGCACCGTCTGCATCCTAGTATATATATATAACTAGAAAATTTAAATTGAAAGGTGAGAAGTTCTCACAAATAGCTATCCTAGCTCCACGGCACTTCATTGTAGGAAATCTTCGCCAACTCGCCTTTTTGTCGCTTTCGCCCGTATTCTCTACATATGCAAAAATCTATTTTTATTTCGAAGTTCAATATATAAAAATTCTATTTTTATTTCGAAGTTCAATATATAAAAATCAAATTTTGACTTCGCTATTCAATATATAAAAATCTGATTTTTCTTTCTAAAGAAATCAGTTTTCAATACCTTTTAAAAATCAGTTTTTCTTTGCTTTTAAAAATCAGTTTATAAATCAAATTAAAATAAATCAGTAAAACGAAAAAAACTTACAGAAAGGGGGGGGGGTTTCCGCGGGTCGTCTTCGTCGGCGGCAGAAGGAGGAGTAGGCGGCGCTGGAGGTGCTTGAGGTGCGGTGACGATAAAAGGGGAGGGGCGATTCCAGAATGGCTTAAGGGATTTTAGGGCTTTAGGGGGATTGAACGAGGGAAGGAAGGGAGAGGCGAGGCTTGGTCGGAGCTGGGGTTCCTGCGGCGGCGCTGGCCTTCCGACGTGGAGCGGCGACGATGGAGCTTTGATCGAGGCAACGGAGTTCTCTTTTTTTTTCTTTTTTTTCTTTTTTTTCCTGAATCTAATTTTTGAACGGGGGGGGGGGGGGGGGCAGGAGGATTAAAGGGGGCGGAGATATGTTTTTTTTATTTAATTGCATAAAGTTGACTTTCAATTTTGAACCCTATTCCAACCCAACGACTGTCGCCCCTAGCTAATTACCCCTATTCCGAACACAATGGGTTATGTATCGTGAGCTGATTTGATCGTTACAATCAGTTTTCGTCAAAATCAACATATAACTCTATATATTGAATTTTAAACATACATTTCAAATTACCGGGGCCACATACTAACTAGAAAAATTCCAGAAAAATATTTTCTAGCTTCGTATTGACGATACGGTCCTAACAAAACTAGTTTCGTTGAATTCTGAGACCGTTTGAAAAATGGCCAATTTTCAGTCGATTAAAATCAACTGGAACTGGTCAAACGCGTTTTCCTTTGCCACGCTCACATATCGATTCGGAAAATTATGAAAATTGAAACCTAGCAATAACTTGACACCACGGACCCAACAAAACTGGTTTCGTCGAAATCCGAGGTCATTTGCAAAATGTCCATTTTTAAGGGCCTGAATTCCATAGCGACTATTCAGAATTTTCAACTGGACATATCTTTTGATTCCCGCTATGAAATCTCGATTTCTCAGATTCGTTGGAAAGATATTCACAAAGAGATCCTATGATTTTTGGTTTCACTAAAATCCGGACTGTTTTGCACCCGGTACACTCAATTGAAGTTTGAAATCGAATTATCGAACTACCGCGCCATTTTCAATTCTATTTATAATTCTATATAAATATTTATATTCTAACGACGACGCGTATAATATATACGTTCTAATTATATTCAAAATAAATTTCTCGTCGATATTATTTAAAATAATTCATTTTAAATATTCAAAATTTGCTAAAATTGCCAAAATAAAAATTTTAAACTGGCCCAGATTTTCCGGGTTGTTACACTCTTCATATGTAGAAAATCTTTGCCGTGCTCGCCTTTTGTCACTTTCGTTGTTCGTTTTCGCTACATATATAAAAGTCACATTTTTACATCAATGCTATTAGAATCACATTTTTGTTTCAACGTTAGGTATATAAAAAAAAATCAGATTTTTATTTTGCTACTTATATAAAAATCATATTTTTATATTCTCCATTATATAAAAAATATGTTTTTAATCTGCTACTCCTATAAAAATTGAATCTTTATTCTCACTGTTTCATGATAAAAATTAAGTTCATATTTTTATTTCACTTCATATACTGTAAAGATTATATTTTTATTTCACTTCTCATATAATAAAAATTATATTTTCATTATGCTACATATATAAAAATTATATTTTTGTTAGTCTACATCATTAAAAATCATATTTTTTGACTTCGCTATATATATAATAAAAATCATATTTTTATTTTCACATCACATATATAAAATCGAATTTTTATCGCTACTTCATATATATAAAAATCGAATTTTTATCGCTACTCATATAATAAAAATTATAATTTTCTCTCACTATTCTCTATATAAAAATCATGTTTTCATATATAAAGATCGTATTTTTATATCTCTACTACATATGTAAAAATGACTCCTTTACACCGCTACTTCCATGATAAAAATTATATTTTTATCTTGCTAGCAATATAATAAAATTTATATTTTTACTTCTCTACTTACATAGAAATTATATTTTTACCTCACTATATATATAAAAATTATATTTTTATTAGTCTACATAAATAAAAATCATATTTTTATTACTCTACATGAATTAAAATTATATTTTTATATAGGTAAAAATCTCACCATCATATAAATAAAAATTTAAGCTTTATTTAAATAAAAATCTTGACTTTATGTATATAAAGATCTTACCTTTCTTATACCATAAACATTACGTTCTTTTATATAAACAAATAAAATATTTTTTTCTCTCTGTACAAACAAAGAAAATCATAATTTTATCAAACCTTTTCCTATATAACAATAAAACTGATTTTTATATTTTCCAACACCAATTACATTAAATAAATATAATTAAAAGCTCACCTTTCATGTAAAAATCCAATTTTTGGTGAAAGGAGAGGTTCCACAGTGAAGTTGCAGGCGAAGGAGGGGCTTTCGGCGCAATCGGGGCTGGTAGAGACGGCGCAGGTGGTCGATGAGGGTTTAGGCGGCGGATCGGGTGTCTTGGGGGTTTGGGTTCACTGTGGGGTTCCAAAAGGAGAGAGAAACGGCGGAGGGGGGGTCATGGACGGGGTGAGCGGCGCAGTTGCCGGAGAGAAAGGGGGTCGCAGTAGGGCACCACCGACGGTGCCTAGCCGGAGCGCGACGCGCTATGGGGGCGGTTCTCCAGGAGCGGCGGCTCCTTTCTTCTTCTTCTTTTTTTTATTTTCTAATCAGGATAACTGAAGAAGGAATAGAAAAGAGGGAGGGTTTATGTGAAGAGATTTTTATATAATATTTTATTTTATTCTATTCTCTATAAAGTTGATTTTCCATTTGATCTCCAAACGAGACCCACCGTCTGTCGTCAATTACTAATTACCCCCATTCCGAACCCAGTGGGATATGTATCGTAAGCTGATTCGATCGTTTCAATCAGTTTCCGTCAAAATCAAAATATATATCTACGTATTGAATTTGAACGCACATTTCAATTTACCGAGGCCACATACAGACTCTAAAAATTCCCGAAAAATATTTTCTAGCTTTGTATTGACGATACGGTTCTAACAAAACTAATTTCGTCAAATTCTGAGACCGTTTGAAAAATGACCATTTTCTGGTCGATCGAAATTGACAAAAACTGTCAAAACACGTTTTCCTTCGCCACGCTCACATATTGCTTTCAATAATTATGAATATTGAAATCTAGCAATAAATTGACATCCCGGATCCAACAAAAGTGGTTTCGTTGAAAACAGAGATCATTTGCAAAATTTCCATTTTTAAGGGCCATATTTCCCATAGCGACTATTCTGAATTTTCATCTGGGCGTAACTTTTTATTTCCACTATGAAATTTCAATTTTTCGGATTCATTGGAAATATATTCTCAAATAGATTCTAATATTGTTTGTTTCGCTAAAATCTGGTTTATTTTGAATCCTGTACATTCATTTGAAATTTGAAACCGAATTTTCGAACTACCGCGCCATTTTCAATTCCTTTTATAATTAAAAATAATTATTTATATTCTAACGTCGATTCAAATATATATATACATTCTAATTCTATTCAAAATAAAATTATCATCATTATTATTTAAAATAATTCAATTTAAATATTCAAAATTCATCAAAATTGCTCGGATTTCCGGGTTATTACAAAAGAGATGGTGATGCCGAAATTATTTACTCCAGTTCATAAATTTGAACCTATTGTTTCCCACCTGATTTTTGCTGATGATTTAATGGCTTTCGGGAGGTGTTAAATTGAGGGTGCTAATGCTCTAAGGTCCGTGGTTGATAAATTGGAACATTTCTGTGGTCTTTCTGTGAATTTTTCGAAAGCCAAGATATATTTAATGACTCTGCCTCTTTAAAAAGTGAAATGGTAGAAATCCTCGGGTTTTATGTTGGTTCATTACCAATAAAGTATTTAGGAGTTCCATTAACTTCTAATTACATACATTATCAAGATTGTAGAGAATTAATGCATAGAATTCAACAAAAAATACAATCTTGGGATTCTAAGCTCTTGAGCTTTGAAGGTAGAGCTGAAATGCTTCAATCTGTTTTTAATCCTACAGTGCTTTATTGGTTGATGGTATATCAACTACCAGAGTATACTCTTGAGAAGTTAAACACACTCTACGAAGATTTTTTCGGGTAAATTCGAAGCATAAAATGAAATGGAGAAGTTGTGTGTTCCTAAAGAGGAAGGTGGAGCAGGGCTCAAGTCTTTCAAAGATCTGAAAAAGACAGCTTGCTTAAAATTAATGTGGAAATTTCTCAGTGAAGATTTTTTTATGGAGTTGATGGATGAAAATGAAGTATTGTAATTCTAAGTTGTTCTAGAGTATGCAAGTGGACAATAATGCATCATGTACATGGAAATCTATTATGAGATTAAGATCATCTGGAGAACAATTCTTCAAGAAAATCATTGTGGATGGTTCATCTACATCCTTGTGGTTTGAACCTTGGTTAAATGGATGATGCTTGGTTGATATGCTCGGTTTCTCAAGATTTCAGGCTTTGGGACATCATAATGAGATGGTCGAATCTATTATTAGGGATGGTAGTATTTGTTCCCAGCTACTAGAGAAGTACATCAGGTGGTAGACAGTGTTGAATTAAAATCTGATAGGCTGAATGATTATTATACATGGTTTGATGGGGTTGTTTTCTCATTGAACAAAGCATGGGATCAAGTGAGGCAGAGAACTTCTTCAGTGCAATGGTCAAAGATTGTGTGGCATTCTAAAAATTCGAGGAAAATGTCTTTTATTTCTTTCTTGGCAATGAAAAACAGACTTAGTACTAAAGACATGCTTTATAGACATGGTGTTATTGAAGAGAATATGTGCTCTTTATGCAATGTAATGGAGGAAAGCATTGATCATCTGTTTTTTGATTGTTCCTATTCTAAATTCATTTGGTGTCACTTGAAAAGAAAACCTGGTCTGAATACAGATAACATTGGATCTATGGAGATAGAAGCTAATCAAATTGCATCATTTTTTCAGCAAAAGGATCAGGTTAGGGACGTGGCATGTGTAGTTTTTACAAATACTATTTACCACATTTGGTTTGAGAGGAATTTCAGATTGTTTAGTAACCGGTTTATAAGTAAGGAGGCTAAACTTCTTTTGATTGAGAGAGAGATTGGGTATATTGTTAGAGACAATGGTAGTAAAACCTTTCGATCTGCTACTAATGAAGGTTTCCTACGTAGATGGTGTTGATTTATTAGACACGGTTTGATTGAGAGAAGTTCTAGAGGTGGTATTGAGAAGTGAAGTTGATGCTGGCTTCGGTCAATGGTTGATTGTGGGTTGATGTTAATCATAGTTTGCTAAACTTGTTCGTATTTTGATTTTGATGTTGTTTCGATGATATGTTACTTGTGTATAAATGATATGAAATGAAAAGGAACCCGTTTTCAAATATATACACACACACACACACAAACACACACACACACACACACACACACACACATATATATATATACATATATATATATATATAAACACGAGTGCATAAATGTGTACATGTATACACACATGCTTATGTTTTTTTAATCGTCCTCTTACGTACATCACATTTCTTCTTCTTTCTTTCAGCTTGCAAAAATTGATAGGATTTTTGCAGAATTAGAAGCGAATCGTTCGCGCTGAAATTACTCCCACCAATTTCTCCAATCTATTTTATTTTCTATTTTTCACAAATGTCTCATTACCTGTTGCCTTTGAATTTTATGTCTTTTTCTTCACACATTAATTGTTCCTTTCCTCATTTACTTGTAATAAAATGATGTCCGCTGCAACGTCTACTACACTTTTTCAATTTCATTTACCATTAATCCATGTTGGATATACTTTCTTTCTGTATTGGCTGATTTACTTTCTAAATGTACATATCCATTTTACATCATTTTTACGCTTCATCTGCACTTCGTCAGTTGTAAACATGAGCACAAAATAAATTATACAATGTGGTACAACTGCCTCTTTGGCCTGTTTTGTACACTAATTTGCATTTTTTCCTTCATTTATTACTGTCGTACTGTGCTACAACTGTGTTCACTTATTTTCCACTCAATGATATTACTGACGTGTAACTCCACTTTATATTATATCCACTTTTGACCTGTAATGTAGCAGATTTTCAGACTTGATCGGGTGTTGGCGTGACTGGAAGTCATGTTTCTATGCATAATCTGAAATTAGAATGGATCAGTAAAGTATTACGACAATATAAAACTCAACACTGTAAAATTCCAGAAATTTAAGACCGACATGCTTTGGTCAAATACATCTATGCACATGCCCATCGGGCGTGCATGCGTACTGGTATATATAATATATATTTTGTTCAAAATGTATTTTATAAATTCGTTTTAAAAACAATTCCCACTTTCATTTCAATTTTAAATCAAAATTGAATAATCCTTATCATTATAATATATAAATGATAATATTTTCAAAATATCCGATTTTGAAATCATTTCCTTTTTGATATTTATTATAAAAATGAATATAATCGACAAATATCGTTCGCGTTAAAATGACGTATATCTAATCAATACGTATTTCAATATTTTCGTGTCCATCGAAAATCGGTCATCAAATTCACATTTTAATCCTTTACTGAATATTATTTTAAAATATTCGTTCTTTCTGAATTGGAATCAGACACAGTCAATTACCATATAACGTTATTTATATGGATTTTATACAACACATGTACCCAACAATAATGATACACAATCAACCTTCATCTAGAGTGCATTACACAACTGCATAAGCATTAAAGATAAATAATTAACTCTTATAACAGTCTGTCAACCAATCGAATGACATACAACTAAACAATTGGGATAAGTGTACGCCAAATATCATCCCAATACTCGTGTGGGGTTTTAACCAACAAATACAGAATATTATTTGTGCAGTTGGCCGATGTGTAAAATATATCATCTCAATCAATATTAGTTAAATGGGTGTACAACCGCCGCCTCCTCTGAACGGCGCCGCCATCCCCTCCTCCCCCTCCTCTCCTCCATTCACTCTCTCTCTCTCCCTCTGAATTGAAGCTCGCATCCTGAAACCACCCCTTTCAAACCCAAGCCGCCGCCAGTCATGGCGCCACCCCTTGCTCCACCTCCGTCTGATGCAGCCCCAGACTCCGCCTGAAGCCGCCGTGTCTTCTTCCTACTTCATCGCGAGTAAATTCAAAATTTAAGCTATTATTTTAATATGAATTCACATTTAATTTATTTCAGTTTTTAATGTAAATTCGCATTGAATTTTAATTTCAGTTTCTAAAGTATATAAAGCATTGTTGTTAAAAATCAGTTTTTATATATATAATGAAATAAAAATATGATTTTTATGCAGACAACATAGAATTATAAAAATATGATTTTTATTATATGAATAGCATTATAAAAAAAAGTTTATATTACACGAATAGCATTATAAAAATATGATTTATATATATATATATATATATATATATATATATAATAGCGATATAAAAATGTGATTTTTATATATGTAGCAGCTTTATAAAAATGTGATTTTTAAATATATAATAGCATTGTTAAAAATATGATTTTTAATATAAATCGTGTGAAGCAGAATGCGTTGGAATCAAGATGAAGAACGCTACGCATAGGAAACAAATCTAAATCCAAACCATTCAATTAAAGAATGAAGGAGTGGAAACCAAAGGTGAGAACTCCTTCTTACTAAAATTTTGTATAGGTAGTTAATGTATTTTGTAACTGTAAATAAATAGAAATTTCCAGTATAGATTTTTATTTGAATTATATGGAATTCAACACTCGAATTCACACAATCACATAAATTGAAAGCGATGTATGGATATTACCGAGAAACGGATTTCATACTCCACAAATAGCACTTATAGCGCTGTAAATGGCATTAGGGTAGTTGAGTATTTATTTATTTGGATGTTGATTGTAAATTTGGTTGTGGATTGATTGGAATTGGTTTGTGTATGGCGCAAGCCAGTATTAGGCGAGGGATAAGGTTGGACCTTATTCAGGTTTTGATATCACGCCGTTATGCTGCCGAAATTTTCTAAAATGTGTTAGAAAAAATAATAGCTAGTTAAAAATATTATTTTTAACATATATGAAAAATAGATATGTTATGGAATAAATACTAGTTCGCTAAAAATATTATTTTTAGTTTATAACTGCGATGAATAAAATTATTTAGGCGTTGTATAGAATTTTATAAGCAAAGTTATAAAATTCTATATATTTATTGGATAATAAAAATAAGTTTACACATCCATTACAAGTCGGACGACTTGTTTATGTTCGCCTATTTTGTGATATCAATTGGGACGATAATTTTTACATATTGCCCAAGTGCACAAATAATGATAATTATTTGATGGCTGAAACCCACACGGGTTTTAGGAAGATATTTGATGTATGCTCATCCCAATAGTTTAGTTGTATGTCAATCAATAGAATGAAAGACTATTGTAAGCGATAATTATTTATATTTAAAGCTTATGCAGTTGTGTAATGCACTCTGGATGATGGTCGATTGTATATCATTATTGTTGTGTACATGTGTGTATGAAATACATATAAATAACAATATATGGTAATTAATTAGGTCTGATTCCAATTCAAAAGGAAGGAATATTTTAAAATAAGGAAATATTTTAAAATAAAGAATATTTTAAAATAATATTCAATAAAGGATTAAAATATGATTTTGATGTCCGATTTGGATGGACACGATAATATTGAAATATATGAAGCTGTGTTGTTTAGATTTGCGCCATTTTAATGTGAATGATATTTATATTGATTTTATTTATTTTTATAATGAATATTGAAAAGGAAATGATTTCAAAATCGGATATTTTGAAAATATTATTATTTATACATTATAATGATAAGGAATATTCAATTTTGATTTAAAATTGAAAATGAAGCTAGAATCGTTTTAAAACGAATTTATAAACGATTTATAAAATACGTTTTAAATGGAAATCAATGAAATATATATAATATATATATTTAATGGCCTGAACAGAACGCGTCGTGCCACGACCGTTCACGAATTTTGACCATTGACTTCGAATTTACATTACGGGAGATCCGTCTGTCGGATTCTCCTAAAACCCAAAACATTGGGTTCGTATCGAAAAGTGCTTTCAAATGAATATAAGAGATTTGAATCAGATGGTTGGATTTGGGATTATGTCCAATTTTTTTGGAAAAGGTTGGTGTAAGTGCAGTTCGGTGACCGTTTATGGAAATCGACTGAATGGGCCTTAATAAAATTATTAAAAACATTAATAATTTGTGTAAAATCATAATAAATGATTTGGAAAGAATTTGGATGAAAAAATACACGTTTGTAAAGATAAAAAAATATTTTTATCAAAATGAACTAGTTATTAACTAGATTTGAAATCCAATAATTTTTAAATAAAATAAATTGGATTTGTGAATGGTTTTAATATAACCAGAAATTTACAACAAACAATTTGGAATGGATTTGGAATGGAAATAATCTTTGAAATATTTCGATATTGGATTCCGTGATTATACGAATATTGTTATGGAAATTTGGAAGATATAATTGTATCATTATTTCCAATACGATATTTGTTGGTTTTAGAATTTGATATTGAATACAAGCTGATATAATTTCTATTCAGAGCCTTGTATTTAATATCAAATAGGATTTTGGGTTTTGTCGTGAATGGTGTCTTCAGTAACACTTTTCTTAAACCCAGTTGAGAAAAGAATAAATCTTTTAATTATGATTTAGAGAAGTTTACCAATTAATTAATATTTAATTGGAATTAAATTAAGAATTGGATTTTTGGGTTTATCGTGAATGGTGTTTTAAATAACACTTGTTCTTTAACCGATTAACACTAAAGTTAAGATTTGGAATTTATAAATCTTTATTCTAAGATTTAATGGAATTTTTCAAAGTAAAGTTTTCCAATTTAATAAAATAAATTGGGATTGAATGGAATTCGATTTGGTAATAATCGAAGTGAGCATCTGCGGAGGAAGACTATTAATATATATGGAATTTAAAAGGCTTTGTCATTATTCCATTTATATTATTAGTCGGATACAGAAATAGATATCAATTATATATATTGATCTGTTTTTCCGTGAAGATTCCATAATTAGTGGAATGTGATTTTGGGTTTATCGTGAACTGTGTTTTAAATGACATTATTCTTTAACCCAGTTAATGACAGGATTACATGTCTAACATTGTATTTTGAACTGTATTGTTGATCTCTGCTAAATATATATCTGTTTGGTGGTAGAGAATTTATTCTCTTGCCTAACACCTTTCTCTAAGACGTACGAGCTTAGAGGTTATATATCGGCAGAAATCAATGGTACAATGTAGATTATCAATGCGACATGTTTGATTTCCCAAAGTTAAATAATCATTAATATTGATTTTTGGGAAGATTAAAACTAAGTGGAGTTTTAATGAATCTATAATTAGATTGAAAGGTGAATGTGATAATTTAAATTATCAAATTTGGTAAATGATCGAAAATGGAGTATCACTAGTTTTGCTCCAAAGCGATAGTAAATCTTTAATTAGATTTAAACGTGAAATGGTAATTAATTTTACCGATAACACCGTGGTGTTAGATATGGAGTATTACCAATTTTTCTCCATGGGATGAATAGGTTGGGATTGGGAAATTAAATAAATGATTACTTTGGTAAGGTTTGCTAATCCCGACTAGTTGATAAACCTTAATTTGGTTTGAATTGATGTCCAAAGAAAGATTAAAGAATAAATATAAAGAATTTATCTTTGATAAAATTAATGGGAATCTTTCCTAAACGATATGAATATTTGAATTAAAAAATATTCAGAATTGGAACGAGGCGTATGTTGTGTTTTTATAGCACTTGATTAAAGATACGTGAATATTCGGGAAGGCCGGGTCTATACCCATTCTGAATAATCGATTCGACGATAAGTCAATGATGAAAAGGTGGTTGAAGACCGGAGTTCTTCACATCGTTTGGATGATTACTGATATCTTGATTGGCTGTACACATAAGACAATGTAATAAGTGGTGATCGTCCAGACGTACTTGTAGATCGACCAGATATGCAAGGACCTCTCTCTTGTATTGGACATAAGGGATGAAGAATAAGGTGCCTCCGGTATCTTTCAGACCTAGAACAAACTAGTAAATGGATGTGTGTTTGACATTGGATTTTATTCTGTGTTGATTGATCTCTATTAAATATATATCTGATTGGTGGCGGAGAATTTATTCTCTTTCTTATAACACACTTCTCTAAGACGTATGAGCTTGGAGGTCATTGATATACACGTAAATGTGTATATTTTATCTGCATATTTATCTTATTTTATCTTTTAAATAATTGATACCGTGCATTTTTAGTTGTGTTTACAGATTATTTTTGACGAATGGATTAACGCACTTAATTGTTGAAAAGCTTGAAGAATTCTTGCAAAGAGAGTGTTGAATTTTAGAGCTGGATTAAAGCTTGAAGATCCGAAGAAAAGTTGCTATTCAATCGCCTTCTGCTGCATATTTTAAAGACAAGATTCAATGCTTTTCCATAATGATCACTTGGAGTTGTTATTCATTCTCAAGGCAATTGGAGTTGAAGCCTGCAACCTATTTTCCATGACATCTACATGCATTCACATTGGTCTAGTTTCTAATTGGGCTAACTTATTTGCCCCATGTCATGTAATTTGCAAGGCTTCTCATTCATGCACTGCACGCGTTCACACTGAGCTATTTGATTTATGTGCTATTTTGGAAAAGGGGTTTTGTCCCACATTGTGGAATTTGCCAAGTAGTCTTTGTCATATCAGCTATAAATACATTGTATCTCATTCATTGTAAAACTCTTAGTTTTATTCTACAATTCTCTTCTTGGAATAAAACTTTTCTTCTCCCTTTCTCTCAGTTGTTATTTTATTTTATTTATGTTCATGTTATTTAGTTTCTTTTTCTCTTCTTCTTTAGCTATGTCTAGCTACTCCCCTTGGATTAGGTGGTGATGACGTTAATAGATATGATTCAACATGAATCACATATCCAATAGATGAGGACTTTATGCATGTAGATCTGGATCTGAATCAAGGGTTAGATCTGAACCTTCATATTCTGTGTCGTTTAAGAGCTATGCTCCTTCACAGGGTATATTCGTGTTCGATCTAACAATTATCAGATTTAGATCTAATTTTAGGGTTTTGGAAATTAATTAGTGAATCTATCCTGATAGCCTATGGTTGTTTAAGAGCTCACCTCCTGCATAGGCTATGCTTGTCGTTATTTACTTATTTGTTTCTAAGAGCCTAATTACCGTTGATTCATATTTGTGACAGAAACATGAATTAGATCTATATTTATTTGTTGGCTATTAATGAGTATGAATCCAATCTATGTCATTATCCCCTAATTGTTTTCTCTTATTATATAAATCTCCCTTTTTATTTAATTGATGTAATTTTCTGTGTTTTCAATCAATCAACATCCTGGAATAACTTTATTGGATTTACTAGTTTAAATATTTTTGGTCCCTGAGTTCGACACCCTCTACAACAATCCTTGTTGTTTAGGAAAGCCGAACGGATTTTATAGTTGTTTACAACTGTATAATTTGGTCGCAAACAGTCATATATCGATAGACATCAGTTGTACGGCGTGAATTGTCAGTGTGGCATGTTGAGATACAAATGATCAAGGCTTTTGTTGAAAAGTCTAGCCTTGTGGTTGATGATCAAAGCACGACTTTAAATAGCATAGCTTTGTGTATAGCGTTAATTCGCGAGCCTTACACCTCGGTATGAGTCAAAAACAGGATCAGGGACATAGGGAGGACATGACATTTCCTTCTAGCTATGGGTGGTGTCATTGCATGGAGCCTAGACATTTATTTAATTTTACCTATGTGGATGATGGATAGCGAGGCGCCTTGGACATATCAGTTACTACGGAGAAGATGGATAGGTCCGATAGGACTGGGAAACGTGTGTTCAGGAATTGCCAATCCTCAAACGTAAGAGAGGACTGGCCCTGCAGGAACCAAGGGTTGCCCAGAGTGTGTAATCCTGAGACATTTTCTAGAGTGTCTCGAAGTCAGCGAGGATGATCCCTTGCCTCTACTCATGACGGAAATCTAGTTTCCAGTATGTGACATTACGGTTTTGATTGTAGAGCCTAGTATAGCGACATAGTAGCATGGGATACTATGTCGTCTATGATCGATACATTTATATTTGAAGTTGATTTTGACACTATACACTTATAGTAATATCAAATTGATTTGTTTTAAACGTACCAAGCATGTTTGGCTATTATAAGGTAAAACACTATCCTTCGGCTTGCGTTGCATTGTGTGATGGGACCTGAGTCTTATAATAGCTTCATTTTTTTCCAAAAAGCATTGCGTTGTTTGTTTTATGCACTGGTATTCTTTGGAGGAAACCCGTTCCGTGTTATATGGCGTGTTCCCTTGATTTACTTTATTTTTAAAGTAAAGATTTAATAACTGTTTTAATTCTCACACCAGTCCCATGGCTGACCTGGAGTTTATTGTTTAAACCTAAACTCTGGTTGCCCCTATTTTCCACATGGGCAGCTAGTAGTTTTGGTTTTGCAGGTTTATTTTTACCGGATACTGGTTTATAGCTGGAGCTATATTCGGAAAGCTCTGTATCCGTGTATTTCTTTCAGTTGTGTTATGTATTTTTTTCGGCTACTATGTAATGTATTTTAATCTCTGATTTTTTTAATGATGTATGTTATTTATCCATACTATGTAATATTCTTGTACTCTGTTATAATTGTTGTAATAAGCAATGGAATGTTCTTCTGTTTGTGCTTTGATTTGTCGTGTTCTCAACTCAATCCGGGCTTTCCCATAAGGGCGGGTTTGGGTCGTTTTATTTTTGTATCAGAGCTTTGGTTCACAAAGCTCGAGAACATGACGCATTAGAACCAAACGAAAGAATTCATCATAGATTGGATAAGAAATATCCAATAAGGATGACTCGTTAGAGATGGGATCAGTAGTATCCTAGAACGAGTGTAAAGAGTGTCATTTTTAAATAAAAATGAAAACAAACATAGTTTTGAAAATTTTATCATATTATATGTATTTGAATAATTTATTTTAAATTGATTTGGACCATCGGGTATATAGAGATTTTAATATACTTATGATCCACGTGTATTTGAAGTCTCAAATATAGTGGATGGATATAGAATCGCACTCTAGTTGCTCGGGGATAATTCTGGTGATGCGGCCGCATCATCAGTATTTATGCTCGAGTGCCGAAAGTGGGATATCTATATATTTCCAATTGACTAGTATGAGAACCAAAATTAGATAGGGTTTCTTGTTGTGATTTGACACTAAAAATTGGATTTTTTTGAGTATATATATTAAAAATATATAACTGAAAAGCTATTCAACTAATTGATTGTTGGTTATGTGGTTTGATTATTAGTCTGATTAATAAAAATATATTTGAACCATAAAACCAATAAGAGAATGAATGGTAAATTTAGACAAATCAAATCAAATAATGAAGTGAATTGAAAATTGATTGAAATTGCATACATGTACATATATATATATATATATATGTGTGTGTGTGTGTGTGTGTGTGTGTGTGTGTGTATGTGTGTGTGTGAATAGGTCATAACATGGAAGCTAAGAAGAGGAATAAAATTGTATGCCCAACAAATAGGTACATGTTTACTATTTTCTTGGGTTTTGATGATTTTATGAGCCGACTGGCTAGCCGCTTGGCTTTATCTTTTTCTTTTGGATTAGTGAAGGCCCTGTGAGGCTAGTTGCGGTTTTAAAGGTCTCCTCGTAGAGGTTATGGCGAAATCTTTTGAAAATTTAGTGTGTTAACCAAATTTTTGAAAAATTAGAAAATTCTTAGAAACTGAAAAGTTGAAGAATGAAAGTTGAGTTGGTTAGCTAAACAACTTTCAACTCCATTCCTTTTTTAGGACGAAAATATTTTAAGTGGGGGAGATTGTAGCAACCCGGATTTTCAGAACCAATTTATTTTTTTTATTTTAGCTATTCTAATGGATTTTGAATATTTAAAATGGTTTATTTTGAATAATAACGACTAAAAAATTTATTTTAATCGAACTTACAATGAATATATTTATTTTACTTATAAAACGAGCCTGAAATGGCGCAGAAGTTTGAAAATTTGATTTTAAATTTCAATTGAATGTACAGAATTCAAAATAAATCGGATTTCAGTCAAACAAGAAATATTTGAATCTTTTTAATTATATCTTTCTAACGAATGTGAAAATTTGAAATTTGATAATGTAAATTGAAAATTATGTCCATTTTAAAATTCAGAGTAGCCGTTATGGAATTTATATAATATATAGCCCTTCAAAATAGCCATTTTTCAAACGACCTCCATTTTCGACGAAATTATTTTGTTGGATCCAAAATGTCAAATTGTTGCTAGATTCCAATTTTCATAATTTTTGGAATTAATATGTGACCTCGTAAATTTAAACGTGTTTGGTTATTTCAGTTTGAAATTAATCGACTGGAAATTGGCCATTTTTAAAATGGTCTCCAAATTCGACAAAATTAGTTTTCTTAGGATCGTACCATCAAAACATATCTAGATTTATTTTTCTAGAATTTTTGGAGTCAGTATGTAGCCCCGGTAATTTAAAACGTACGTTAAAACAAGTTTTGAATGTTATATTATATTCTATTTTAATTTTGATGAAAACTGATCAAAACAGTCAAATTGACTTACCGGACATATCCCATTGTGTCCGGAATGGGGGTATTACGCTAGGGACGATGATCGTCGGACTCAACTTGGAGTTTGAATGAAAAGTCAACATTTATGGAAAAAATAATATTAAATAATTATATATATATATATTTAAACCCCCAACCCCTTTCCCATTATCAGAAACCCGATACCCCCCTCTTTCTTCAAATCAATCCCATCGCCCCCCATCCCCATCGCCGCCTCCGTACAACCGCCGCCACCCTCCCCTCCTCCCCCTCCTCTCCTTCATTCTCTCTCTCTCCCTCCCTCTAAATTGAAGCCCGTGCCCTAAAACCACCCCCATTTAAACCCTAGTCGTCGCTAGTCATGGCACCACCCCTTGCTACACCTTCGTCTGACACAGCACCGGACTCCTCCTGAAGCCGCCGCGTCTTCTTCCTACTTCATCGTGAGTAAATTCAAATTTTAAACTATGATTTTAATATGAATTCACATTAAATATATTTCAGTTTTTAATGTAAATTTGCATTGAATTTTAATTTCTGTTTCTAAAGTATATAAACCATTGTTGTTAAAAGTCATTTTTTATGTATATAATGAAATAAAAATATGATTTCTATGTACATAACATAGCATTATAAAAATATGATTTTTATTATATGAATAGCATTATAAAAATATGATTTATATATATATATATAATAGCGACATAAAAATGTGAATTTTATATATGTAGCAGCTTTATAAAAATGTGATTTTTAAATATATAATAGCATTGTTAAAAATATGATTTTAATATAAATCGCGTGAAGCAGATTGCGTTGGAATCAAGATGAAGAACGCTATGCACTGGAAATAAATCCAAATCCAAACCGTTCAATTAAAGAATGACGGAGTGGAAACCAAAGGTGAGAACTCCTTCTCACTAAAATTTTGTACAGTTAGTTAATGTATTTTATAACTGTAAATAAATAGAAATTTCCAGTATATATTTTTATTTGAATTACATGGAGTTCAACACTCGAATTCGCACAATCACATAAATTGAAAGCGATATATGGATATTACTGACACATGGATTTCATACTCCGCGAACAACCACTTATGGCACCGTAAATGGCATTGGGGTAGTTGAGTACTTGTTTATTTGGATGTTGATTGTAAATTTGGTTGTAGATTGATTTTAAATTGATTGGAATTGGTTTGTGTATGGCGCTAGCCAGTATTCGGCGAGGGATAAGGCTAGACCTTATTCCGGTTTTAATGTTGCGCCGTTACGCTTCCGAAATTTTCTGAAATGTGTTAGAAAAATTAATAGCTAGTTAAAAATATTATTTTTAACATATATATGAAATATATAAAATGGCTATGTTATGGAATAAATACTAGTTCGCTAAAAATATTATTTCTAGTTTACAACTGCGATGAATAAAATTATTTAGGCATTGTATAGAATTTATAAGCAAAGTTATAAAATTCTATATATTTATTGGATAGTAAAAATAAGTTTACACACCCATTTACAAGTCGGACAACTTTTTTATGCTCGCCTATTTTGTGTTATTGATTGGGACGATAATTTCTACACATCGCCCAAGTGCGCAAATAACAAAAATTATTTGATGGTTGAAACCCCATACGGGTATTGGAATGATATTTGACGTACACTAATCCCAATTGTTTAGTTGTATGTCAATCGATTGGTTTGCAGACTGTTGTAAGCGTCAATTATTTATATTTAACGCTTATGCAGTTGTGTAATGCACTCTAGATGATGGTTGATTGTATATCATTATTGTTGTGTACATGTGTGTATGAAATCCATATAAATAACATAATATGGTAATTGATTGGGTCTGATTCCAATTCCAAAGGAATGAATATTTTAAAATAAGGAAATATTATAAAATAACGAATATTTTAAAACAATATTCAAAAAAGGATTAAAATCTGATTTTGATGTCTGATTTGGGATGGACACGAAAATATTGAAATATATAAAGCCGCATTGTTTTGATTTGCGCCATTTTAACATGAACGATCTTTATATCGATCTTGATAATTTTTATAATGAATATCGAAAAGGAAATAATTTCAAAATCGGATATTTTTAAAATGTTATCATTTATATATATTATAATGATAAGGAGTGTTCAATTTGGATTTAAAATTGAAAATGAAGCTAGAATCATTTTAAAACGAATTTATAAATGATTTATAAATAATTTATAAATGATTTACAAATGATTTATATATATTTAATGGCCTGAATAGAACACGCCGTGTAACACCCCACTCCCGCTATGATCACTCACTAAGGGAATGCCATAGCATCGGTGGAGTATTTTAGTGAATATAGAACAGAAAAATTACAACAAGACAGATATAAATAGTACTTGAAATTTTAAAACATCATCTCATAACAGCGGAAGTAAAACATGTCTGGTTACATCATAAAACCACAATAAAGGTCAAGTACAATATCCATCAAAATAAAGAAGTACATAATCCCACTCTCATACAATAGCCAAACAAAAGAAAAGATAACTGGATAACTGGAGCTTTACATCTATCCAAGCTCCTAAAGACTGGAACAGCAATCCGATCAAGCTCCACTACTGCTAGGATCCACCGTAGGACCTGAGGGTTGGGAAAAAGATAAAAACAACAGGGTCAGACATAAGTCTGAGCGAGTCCTATAACTTTAACAATACAATCGTTAAAGTAACCAGAGAAGACATAAACTGATATACGGTAACATATAGGGATGAATGGCTACCCTAAGCAGTCAACTAAACGAAGATAAAGGATAAAGACGCATCTACCCTCCCTAAGGTAAATTACTAAACTGCACCACACCAGTCGTTCCTAACTTAAAGGTTGATCCCACCCAAGGACTTATAAAATTTACTAATTAGTACCTGCGTACCCCTAGGTGACCAAGTAGGCGCCACGGGGCCCTACAATCCACTAGGTGTACACACTACTTCCCATTCGATCGGCTCCCTAACGTAGATACCCGTGCTGGCCCCACCGTGGGATGTATCATTCCCCAATGTGGCAACCTGATGGAACTAAAGGTGCACGGCTTATATCTACTCGATGCAACAACGGCTTACCTACCAGCCCGGGCCCACTCACGCATATGAAGCCCGTTGGACTTGCGTTGCCACCGCTAACCCGTTTGCCTCTTACAGTCAAGCCCAGTATGCGTGTCCCGTCCTCGACATGGGTCGAGCCCACAAAGATACGTATGGGTTACTGGTTGAAATGGGCCTCCACAAGCTACCCACCTAAGCTTGTCCCTTTTTCTAGTATATCCCACTTAACCCTTTAATCATGTTTTAATTACATGTTCCATTTTGGTTAAGTATTCTAATCGTATTTTCTATTGCCACCCAAGGCAACCACTAGATTTTCTCATGCCACCCGAGGCACCCACTTAACCCCTCATGTCCCTCTACATGCTAATGTGGTTAAGTGTTTCTTAATTAATTAATTAAGAACGTAACCTTTGTAAAGACCTCTCACATTAGACTGTCTTTTATGACCGCTGGTTAAGCCGGTTGGGTCCGGGCAGCCTTATGTCATAACAGAGTCTAACCTCGTGTCTTTACATTAATTACGTATTTAGTTTGTGCCTAAGACCTCTCACATTGGGCTAACATTTGTAGCAACTGGTTAAGCCGGTTGGGTCCGGGCAGTTTTACGCTACAACTGAGTCCAACCTCGTGTCTTAGTCAATTAATTACACCTAATTAATCACCCTCATAATTTTATATTAATTATCCCTAATTAATCAAGTTTTCTTAACATGGGTAGACCTAACTTAATAGGTAAATTCCCATGGGGTAGACCTAACTCAATAGGTAAATTCCCAACACATAGTATGGGTACACCTAACCAAATAGGCAAATTCCCATACTATGTTTATTTATTTTGTGTTATGCATAATTATATTAATTTCACACAATCTTATTAACTTATGCATTTAATTACCCCATCGTTCCCACGTAATTTCGTTCATGATATAACACATATAAAAGGTGTCAACTTGCATATGAATGAACATGTTTCAAAGGTGCCATCTTGCATATTAACAAACACATAACTTGCATATGAACTTGCATAACATGTCACATAACTTGCATATAATATGTCACATAACTTACATATTCATTTTGCATAACAAACTTGCATATTAGCTTATAGACTTGCATAATGTGTCATCATGAACTTGCATATTAATAAACATGTAACTTGCATATTTACATACATGTAACTCGCATATTAACAAACATGTAACTTGCATATAAAGAAACATGTAACTTGCATATTTACATACATGTAACTTGCATATTAACAAACATGTAACTTGCATATTAACAAACATGTAACTTGCATATTTACATACATGTAACTTGCATATTAACAAACATGTAACTTGCATATTTACATACATGTAACTTGCATAGCATATTACCATGAACTTGCATAACATGCATATGATTACATAGCCCACAACTTGCATATTTAGCATCATGCAAACATAACATACATCATATTAAACTTGCATAAGCTTACATACTCAACATGCATAAACATAAGATTAATGCTAACATCATATCATATGATTCAAAGCTCATTAACCCACATACAAAACCATAAATCTCATCACATCTCATCTAATTAGTTTACCAAAAGATCATCAAAGTGATAGAAACTCACAACTAGCAACTTTGAACACCAAATGAAGAAGATTAAGATGCTAAGAAGGGATTAGAAGTTGATTAGAGAGTGATTAGTATGCAACCCTCTTCATAAAATTAGTGGAGGCCATGAGAGCTAGCATTTTGCCATAGTTTAGTCACTAGGTTTAATTATGAATGAATTAGGGTAGGTTAGGGTCTTATTTATAGATTAGGCAAGTGTTTTAGGCCATAGGATTAACCCTAGATTCAATCCAAGCCATCAAAGCATGTCTTGGGGAAGAAGTCAAGTGTAGGAACCATCTAGGGCCTTTAGATTAAAGATGGACCATGAGAACCATTCAAATGCAAAATCTGCACTTGAGCGAATCGGCCCACGGGTTGACAGCCAAACACCCTGGATTAACCCCTAGTCGACCCAGCGGGCTCGGGTCGACTTCAAAAATCGGCCGGTTCGGTTATTCCCCTCTCCCAATTCGCTGTTTTGAGCATTTTTGCATATTTATTTATTAAATTTTCAATTATATATATATATATATATATCAATATATATATATATATATATCTACACAACCCATTTCACTTAATTAAGTATACTTTAATTTGGGAATTTTCGTGAAACTTCGCGAGGCCATATCTTGGTCATACGGACTCCGATTTTCGAAAACTCGGACTCTATTTCGCGTATTTTTCCGAGACGAACGCAATGGCATAGCCCGTTTCCCTTGATTCCCATTTTAGAATTAAATTCTGCCTCGATTTATGTTATTACAGGTTATTGAAAATACGGGTTGTTACATTCTCCCCTCCTTAAAGGATTTCGTCCCCGAAATCTTCAAGTTAGGAAGAACGTATCCTACCATCCAATCATCCATCTACTCAAAGCATCATCCACGAGCAATCATTGTCCTTACAAGATTCTAAATGCTGGATGGATATATGCAAAAGTGTGTGTATATGTACTTACCTAATGCGAAAATCAGGCGGTTACTGATACAGTAAACCTCCTTAATGCAAACCATGATAGTGCCATGCATCCAATATGTATGCGAAACCCTATTGACACATACAAATTTCTACATGCGTGCACAACCATACACAAAAATGCATCATCCATATGATAACACAGCCATGATACATCCATCAATCTAACTACCACATCCATTTATGCAATATGCAACATGAAGTGACTGAGCCGATCTAGTGCCTAATGTGTGTGTATATGCATCCACGAGCAACCACTAGCAAACAATTGCATCCATATGCATCCATCAACCATAACATGTTTCAAACACATGTTTCAACCATAGGTTTTACCCTATCTAAAGGTCATAGGTATTAGCGAGAGGATATACTAAAGATAAGATAAGTACTAGACAAGCAATAAAGGAGAAGTTAAAAGACATACTCTCAAAAAGAAATGGATACAAAGAACGCATCTTTGCTTCCGTCTCCCAAGTAGCATTGCTTTCGTCATCTCCCCATTGCACTTTAACTAGCTGAACTTCTCTGTTCCTCAACTTCCTAGTTTCTGACCCAAGGATGCGAGTAGGAGCTCGTCGAATCGTCGCATCACGCTCTACCTCTACATCTCTAAGCAAGCTCGGCTCTACCACCTCCGCGGTCTCATGTAAGCACTTCCTCAAATGTGATACATGGAATACATCATGAACACCACTAAGTCTGTCGGGCAACTCCACCCTATATGCCATCCGTCCAATCCTTTCCTTAATAGGAAACGGCCCAACAAATCTCGGTGCTAACTTCCCTACGGACCCAAAGCGAACAACATTTCTCAATGGAGATACTTTGACAAAAACCATGTCCCCAACCTCAAACTCAAGATCCGTCCTTCTCCGATCCGCATAAGATTTCTGTCTATCTTGCGCTGCTTTCATCCTTTTTCGAATTAAATCAATCTTCTCTGAAGTCTCTCTAACCATATCCGGCCCAAGCAAGATCTTATCCGTAGATTCCCACCAACATGTAGGAGATCGACAAGGCCTTCCATAAAGAGCTTCGAAAGGAGCCATACCAATACTGGACTGAAAGCTGTTATTATATGCGAACTCCACCAAAGGAAGATGTTCTTCCCATGTACCTCCAAAATCCAAGATACAAAGCCTCAAAAGATCTTCTAAGATACGGTTCACCCTCTCAGTCTGACCGTCCGTCTGAGGATGATATGCGGTGCTCAAACACAACTGAGTCCCTACCGCCTCTTGCAAACTTCTCCAAAACTCACTAGTGAAAATAGGATCTCGATCACTCACAATGCTGGATGGTACGCCATGCAATCTAACAATCTCTCTAACATAGACTGAAGCAAGCCATGGAGCGGTCCTCTTACTCTTTACGGGTATAAAATGGGCACTCTTGGTAAGTCTGTCTACCACAACCCAAATTCCCGTATTGCCCTTCCTCGATCTCGGTAACCCGTCGATGAAATCCATCGAGACACTATCCCACTTCCACTGTGGAACTTCCAATGGGTGTAGCAACCCACCGGGTTTCCTTTGCTCCACTTTAACTTGTTGGCACACTAAGCATCTAGCCACATACTCGGCCACATCTTTCTTCATACCGGCCCAGAAGAAAACTCTCTTCATGTCTTGGTACATTTTGTCTCCACCGGGATGAATAGTCATTCTTGAACGATGTGCATCATCCAAAATAGCCTTCTTCAAACCCTCATCTTGCGGTACACAAAGTCTACCGTCTCTATGCAACCATCCCTTATCATCTATGGTGTATCTACCCAAATGGCTGGACGACTCCCCTCTTATAAGCTTCTCTACCAACACAACCAACTGTGGGTCGTCTCGCTGAGCCTCGCCAATCCGTCTCAAAAGAGTAGGTCTAACCTCCAAGGATGCCAACAAACCAGGTACAAAATCAACAGAAGGTCTGAAGTCAAACAAAGAAAGAAACTCCAAGCTTCGTCGTTCCACGAACAATGGACTCAAAGATAGCCTTTTTCTACTTAAGGCGTCTGCCACCACGTTACCCTTACCAGGGGTATACGCTATCTCGAAATCATAGGATGCTAAGAACTCCATCCACCTTTGCTGTCTTAGGTTTAAATCCTTCTGAGAGAATAAGTACTTCAATGATTTATGGTCGGTGAACAACTCGAATCTCTCACCAAGAAGATAATGGCGCCAAGACTTAAGTGCGAAAACAATCGCGGCCAACTCTAGATCATGGGTAGGGTAATTCTTCTCATGCACTCTCAATTGTCTCCCTCCATAGGCTATTACCCTTCCCTCCTGCATCAAGACTGTGCCTAATCCTGTTCCACAAGCATCGGTATAAACAACAAACGGCTTACTTCCATCCGGGAGCACTAAAACTGGAGCGGTGGTCAAAGCTCTCTTTAACCGTCGGAAAGCATCATCACAATCTACATCCCACGAGAAAACCAGATTCTTTTTCGTCAAGCGGGTTAATGGGGCTGATATCTTCGCGAAGTCTTTGATGAACTTCCTATAATATCCTGCCAACCCCAAGAAACTTCTTACCTCGGTAGCATTTCTAGGAACTTTCCAATCCTGGATAGATACTATCTTTGCGGGATCCACAGCTATCCCTTCCTTAGAGACCACATGCCCTAAGAATCGCACTTCTCTTCTCCAAAAATGGCATTTAGAGAATTTAGCTTTAAGACTATGCGCTCGAAGAGTCTCCAACACTTCCTTGAGATGTAAGGCATGCTCTTCTTCATTCTTGGAAAAGACCAAGATGTCATCCACAAAAACTACTACAAACTTATTCAGATACTCTCTGAACACTCTACTCATGAGATCAACAAAGTATGCGGGGGCGTTTGTCAACCCAAATGGCATCACTAGCCACTCATAAAAACCATCCGGAGTCCGGAAAGCAGTCTTCTCTATACTGTCCTCCGCCACTCTTAACTGATGAAACCCTGTAGCTAAGTCCATCTGCGAAAATACTGACGCGCCAACCAACTGATCAAAGAGATCATCTATCCTCGGTAATGGGTGTCTATTCTTCTTCGTGAGCTTATTAAGTTCTCTATAATCCACACAAAGTCTGAGGGACCCATCCGCCTTCGTGGCAAACACTACTGGAGCTCCCCACTCCGATATACTTCGCCTTATGAACCCCTTCTCAAGCAACTCCCCTACTTGCTTATGAAGTTCTCTTCTCTCACGAGGAGCCATGTGGCGTACTGGCAAAGACACTGGTTTGGCATTATCCACCAAATAAATTCGGAAATCTATCTCCCGCTTCGGAGGCAAACCCTTTACTTCTTCAAACACATCCGGATATTCCCGGACTACTCTGACAGAACACAAACTCTCGACCGAAGCATCGAGCGATTCAAGATAACTTAGCAAAACAGATTCCATGGGATTGCAAGAGATCTCGAGAGGGTTACCCAAGCGGGTCATGAGCCTGACAACTCTCCTTTCGCAATCAAGAACGGCACCATTACTGGATAACCAGTCCATGCCCAAGATCAACCCATAGCCCGTGAAGCCCAATACAAAAGCATCACATCTAAACTCAACGCTAAGTATAGAAATCTTCAAACCCAAACATATCATAGACAGATATATGGAGCCCCCAATTGGGTTTGAGACAACCAAGGGATCATCAACTAGACTGGTGTCTAAGTGCAGTGACTCAACTAACGATGATGAGATAAAAGAATGCGATGCGCCAGAGTCAAACAAAGTACGAACTGGATGATCAAACAGAAAAACCAGACTTTCAACGGAAATAGTTCTACCTCTCTGCTGAATCGGTGGAACTGAGAGAACCTGAACTTGCCCCCCTGACTGAGGTGGTGCTATAAGAGCTTGCACCTGGCCTCCTGAGGTAGACCCCGTCTTCTGCCCCTTCTTTGGGCAGTTTTTCACAAGATGCCCTGCTTCACCACAATGAAAGCAACCGGTCTTCTTCTTTTTGCGACAATCCTTACTAAGGTGTCCTGGTGTTCCACAATTGAAGCACTTCTTCTTCGTCTTCTTTTTGTCACCATTGCCTTTTCCGCCCTTGCCTTGTTGTTGCTGTTGCGGTTTCTTCTGATCCCCCTTTTTCTCTGGTGCCTTAGAATTCTTATCATCCTCATGCATAAGTGCCATGTAGACAAGCTTCTCAAAAGTGGCCCCCATAGGAATGTGAGTCATAGCTATTCCTTGCAATGGTTCGTTCAAGCCTCTAACGAACCTCAAAGCCTTCTTCTCCGGTGTATTCACCAACTCTATGCCAAACCTTGCTAATTGATTGAATTTGTTGACATATTCTTTCACCGTGAGATTCCCTTGCTTCAAATTCAAGAACTTCTCCATAAACAGATTCTCTTCCGCCCTTGAGAGAAACTTAGCCCCAAACCTTTGCTTAAAATCTGCCCAAGAGTCAACAGGGCGTTCTCCATTAGTGACCTCCCACCAGAATGAGGCCTCTCCCTTCATTAACCAAGCCGCCAACTTGACTTTCTTTCCCTCTTCCACTTCAAAGATATCTAGCAACTCTTCCACTTCCTTAAGCCAATCTCTAGCCTCTACGAAAGTCTCTGAACCAAGAAAAGGTTTTCCTCCTATAGCCTTGAACTCCTTGCAAACCTTAGCAAAATTATCCACTCTAGGCTGCGGAGGAGGAGCGGTTGTCTCTGGTGTAGTAGCATTGGCCGGACCCGCAGCCGCGGCCCTAGCCTCTTGCAACCTCCTATACCATAGTGGTATAACTAAACCCTCCGGGATGTTAAGATCTTCAGCCATGCTGAAACGAAAGAGGAAAGATTCAAAAAGGAGATTCCGAAAGATAAAGATATGGCTATTGGGGATTATGCTTTTCTTTTTCAAAAACTTTTTCTCTTAGAAGACATGCTTTTAAAAATACTTTCTTCGAAAATACTCTTAGAAAGTAGTTTTTCTCAAAAAATTTATCTGTTCTGGTAACCTTAAGCTCTGATACCACGTGTAACACCCCACTCCCGCTATGATCACTCACTAAGGGAATGCCATAGCATCGGTGGAGTATTTTAGTGAATATAGAACAGAAAAATTACAACAAGACAGATATAAATAGTACTTGAAATTTTAAAACATCATCTCATAACAGCGGAAGTAAAACATGTCTGGTTACATCATAAAACCACAATAAAGGTCAAGTACAATATCCATCAAAATAAAGAAGTACATAATCCCACTCTCATACAATAGCCAAACAAAAGAAAAGATAACTGGATAACTGGAGCTTTACATCTATCCAAGCTCCTAAAGACTGGAACAGCAATCCGATCAAGCTCCACTACTGCTAGGATCCACCGTAGGACCTGAGGGTTGGGAAAAAGATAAAAACAACAGGGTCAGACATAAGTCTGAGCGAGTCCTATAACTTTAACAATACAATCGTTAAAGTAACCAGAGAAGACATAAACTGATATACGGTAACATATAGGGATGAATGGCTACCCTAAGCAGTCAACTAAACGAAGATAAAGGATAAAGACGCATCTACCCTCCCTAAGGTAAATTACTAAACTGCACCACACCAGTCGTTCCTAACTTAAAGGTTGATCCCACCCAAGGACTTATAAAATTTACTAATTAGTACCTGCGTACCCCTAGGTGACCAAGTAGGCGCCACGGGGCCCTACAATCCACTAGGTGTACACACTACTTCCCATTCGATCGGCTCCCTAACGTAGATACCCGTGCTGGCCCCACCGTGGGATGTATCATTCCCCAATGTGGCAACCTGATGGAACTAAAGGTGCACGGCTTATATCTACTCGATGCAACAACGGCTTACCTACCAGCCCGGGCCTACTCACGCATATGAAGCCCGTTGGACTTGCGTTGCCACCGCTAACCCGTTTGCCTCTTACAGTCAAGCCCAGTATGCGTGTCCCGTCCTCGACATGGGTCGAGCCCACAAAGATACGTATGGGTTACTGGTTGAAATGGGCCTCCACAAGCTACCCACCTAAGCTTGTCCCTTTTTCTAGTATATCCCACTTAACCCTTTAATCATGTTTTAATTACATGTTCCATTTTGGTTAAGTATTCTAATCGTATTTTCTATTGCCACCCAAGGCAACCACTAGATTTTCTCATGCCACCCGAGGCACCCACTTAACCCCTCATGTCCCTCTACATGCTAATGTGGTTAAGTGTTTCTTAATTAATTAATTAAGAACGTAACCTTTGTAAAGACCTCTCACATTAGACTGTCTTTTATGACCGCTGGTTAAGCCGGTTGGGTCCGGGCAGCCTTATGTCATAACAGAGTCTAACCTCGTGTCTTTACATTAATTACGTATTTAGTTTGTGCCTAAGACCTCTCACATTGGGCTAACATTTGTAGCAACTGGTTAAGCCGGTTGGGTCCGGGCAGTTTTACGCTACAACTGAGTCCAACCTCGTGTCTTAGTCAATTAATTACACCTAATTAATCACCCTCATAATTTTATATTAATTATCCCTAATTAATCAAGTTTTCTTAACATGGGTAGACCTAACTTAATAGGTAAATTCCCATGGGGTAGACCTAACTCAATAGGTAAATTCCCAACACATAGTATGGGTACACCTAACCAAATAGGCAAATTCCCATACTATGTTTATTTATTTTGTGTTATGCATAATTATATTAATTTCACACAATCTTATTAACTTATGCATTTAATTACCCCATCGTTCCCACGTAATTTCGTTCATGATATAACACATATAAAAGGTGTCAACTTGCATATGAATGAACATGTTTCAAAGGTGCCATCTTGCATATTAACAAACACATAACTTGCATATGAACTTGCATAACATGTCACATAACTTGCATATAATATGTCACATAACTTACATATTCATTTTGCATAACAAACTTGCATATTAGCTTATAGACTTGCATAATGTGTCATCATGAACTTGCATATTAATAAACATGTAACTTGCATATTTACATACATGTAACTCGCATATTAACAAACATGTAACTTGCATATAAAGAAACATGTAACTTGCATATTTACATACATGTAACTTGCATATTAACAAACATGTAACTTGCATATTAACAAACATGTAACTTGCATATTTACATACATGTAACTTGCATATTAACAAACATGTAACTTGCATATTTACATACATGTAACTTGCATAGCATATTACCATGAACTTGCATAACATGCATATGATTACATAGCCCACAACTTGCATATTTAGCATCATGCAAACATAACATACATCATATTAAACTTGCATAAGCTTACATACTCAACATGCATAAACATAAGATTAATGCTAACATCATATCATATGATTCAAAGCTCATTAACCCACATACAAAACCATAAATCTCATCACATCTCATCTAATTAGTTTACCAAAAGATCATCAAAGTGATAGAAACTCACAACTAGCAACTTTGAACACCAAATGAAGAAGATTAAGATGCTAAGAAGGGATTAGAAGTTGATTAGAGAGTGATTAGTATGCAACCCTCTTCATAAAATTAGTGGAGGCCATGAGAGCTAGCATTTTGCCATAGTTTAGTCACTAGGTTTAATTATGAATGAATTAGGGTAGGTTAGGGTCTTATTTATAGATTAGGCAAGTGTTTTAGGCCATAGGATTAACCCTAGATTCAATCCAAGCCATCAAAGCATGTCTTGGGGAAGAAGTCAAGTGTAGGAACCATCTAGGGCCTTTAGATTAAAGATGGACCATGAGAACCATTCAAATGCAAAATCTGCACTTGAGCGAATCGGCCCACGGGTTGACAGCCAAACACCCTGGATTAACCCCTAGTCGACCCAGCGGGCTCGGGTCGACTTCAAAAATCGGCCAGTTCGGTTATTCCCCTCTCCCAATTCGCTGTTTTGAGCATTTTTGCATATTTATTTATTAAATTTTCAATTATATATATATATATATATATCAATATATATATATATATATCTACACAACCCATTTCACTTAATTAAGTATACTTTAATTTGGGAATTTTCGTGAAACTTCGCGAGGCCATATCTTGGTCATACGGACTCCGATTTTCGAAAACTCGGACTCTATTTCGCGTATTTTTCCGAGACGAACGCAATGGCATAGCCCGTTTCCCTTGATTCCCATTTTAGAATTAAATTCTGCCTCGATTTATGTTATTACAGGTTATTGAAAATACGGGTTGTTACACGCCGTGCCACGACCGTTCGCT
Organism: Allium sativum; assembly: GCA_030737875.1. Classification (NCBI taxonomy): domain Eukaryota; kingdom Viridiplantae; phylum Streptophyta; class Magnoliopsida; order Asparagales; family Amaryllidaceae; genus Allium; species Allium sativum. The sequence goes on along the minus strand of CM060915.1, from coordinate 576,447,175 downwards.
AATTTCGACCAATGACTTCAAATTGACATTATGGGAGATCCGACCGTCGAATTCTCCTAAAACCAGAACCGTTCGGTTCGTATCGAAAAGAGCTTTCCAAATAATATAAGAGATTTGAAATCTAATGGTTAGATTTGGAATTATGTCCATTTTATTTGGAAAAGGTCGCTGAAGTGCAGCACGATGACCGTTTATGGAAATTGACTGAAAGGGCCTTGATAAAATTATTAAAAATATTAATAATTTGTGTAAAATCAGAATAAATGATTTGGAAAGAATTCGGATGAAAAATTCCATGTTTATAAAGATAAAAATATATTTTTATCAAAATGAACTAGTTATTAACTAGATTTGAAATCCAATAGTTTTTAAATAAAATAAATTGGATTTTTAAATGGTTTTAACATTACCAGAAATTTCCAACGAACAAATTGGAATGGAAATAATCTTTGGAATATTTCAATATTGGATTCCATGATTATGTGGATACTGTTGTGGAAATTTGGAAGATATATTTGTATCCTTATTTCCAATACGATATTTGTTGGTTTCAGAATTTGATATTGAATATAAGCCAATATAATTTCTATTCAGAGCCTTGTATTTAATATCAAATAGGATTTTGGGTTTGTCGTGAATGGTGTCTTCAATAACACTGTTCTTAAACCCGGTTGGGAAAAGAATAAATCTTTTAATTAAGATTTAGGGAAGTTTACCAATAAATTAATATTTAATTGGAATTTAATTAAGAATTGGATTTTTGGGTTTATCGTGAATGTTGTTTTAAATAACACTTGTTCTTTAACCCGATTAATAGTGAAGTTAAGATTTCGAATTTATTAATCTTTATTCTATGATTTAATGGAATTTCCCAAAGTAAAGTTTTCCAATTTAATAAAATAAATTGGGATTGAATGGAATTCGATTTGGTAATAATTAAAGTGAGCTTCTATGGAAGAAGACTGTTAATATATACGAAATTTAAAAGGCTTTATCATTATTCCATTTATATTATTAGTTGGATAAGAAAATAGATATCGATTATATATATTGATCTATTTTTCCGTGAAGATTCCGTAATTAATGGAATGTTATTTTGGGTTTATCGTGAACTGTGTTTTAAATGACATTACTTCTTAAACCTATTAAAACATAGGATTACATGTCTAACATTGTATTTCGAACTATATTGTTGATCTCTGTAAAAATATATATCTATTTGGTGGTAGAGAATTTATTCTCTTGCCTAACACCCTTCTCTAAGATGTACGAGCTTAGAGGTTATATATCGGCAAAAATCAATGGTACAGTGTAGATTGTCGATGCGGCTTGTTTGATTTCCCAAAGTTAAATAATTATTAATATTGATTTTTGAGAAGATTAAAACTAAGTGAAGTTCTATTGAATCTTTAGTTAGATTGAAAGGTGAATGTGATAATTTAAATTATCAAATTTGGGAAATGATCGAAAATGAAGTATCACCGGTTTTTCTCCAAGCGATAGTAAATCTTTAATTATATTTGAACATGAAATGGTAATTAATTTTACCAATAACATCGTTGTGTTAGATATGGAGTATTACCAGTTTTGCTCCATGGGATGAATAGGTTGGGATTGGGAAATTAAACAAATGATTACTTCGGTAAAGTTCGCTAATCCCGACTAGTTGATAAACCTTAATTTGGTTTGAATTGATGTCCAAAGGAAGATTAAAGAATAAATTTAAAGAATTTATCTTTGATAAAATTAATGGGAACCTTTCCCAAAGGATATGAATATTTGAATAAAAGAATATTCAAAAGTGGAATGAGGCGTATGTTATGTTTTTATAACACATGATTATATGGTACGTGAATTATTCGGAAAGGCCGAGTTTATACCCATTCTGAATAATTGATTTGACGATAAGTCGATGATGAAGATGCTGGTTGAAGACCGGAGTTCTTCACATCGTTTGGATGATTACTGATGTCTTGATTGGTCTGTACACCCAAGACAAGGTAATAAGTGGTGATTGTCCAGACATACTTGGAGATCGACCGGATATGTGAGGACCACTCTCCTGTATTGGACATATGGGATGAGGAATAAGGTGCCTCCGGTAACGACCCGCATTCTATGCATCAAAGGATCGTAGAATATATATATATATATTCTTTCTCCTGGTAAGTCGTATGGTCATGTACTTTTGGGGAACGTCTAGTAGGGTCATTTCCTATGTTCATGATTTTTATCGATTTTTAAATGATCGTTTTGCCCCTAGCTGATCTTTTCTCGTTCATAACTTTTGATTGGTAAGGAGTTTTACCTGAGTCTACGTCCATTAGATCCGTTTAATGGTTTATCTTTCAGTAGAGTGGTCACATTAGTCGAACGGATTTATCGTTTGGGAGATATGGCTAAATTAAGGTTTAGAGGGTGAAAAACAACTTAATTGGGCTTAACCGGGATTTCGGGATTAGGAGTATATGAGGGCTGCTAGGGTTTAGAAAACATTCCTTTTCAGTATTTTTCAGCCGCCATTAACCTCCTTTGAACCCTAGCCATGGCTTCCACTTTCCAACTCTTCAAAACACTTCTAAATCACTTTCTTATCAAGGATTAAGCTAATCAACATCAAACCAAGCCAAGATAGCATCAAATCAGAGTTGGGGCTGCTGCTAAGCATCGGGATTCGACCCAAATCAGAGGATATTTCAGATCTATAGTTTAATTTGTGGCAAAGGTGAGTAATTTGCATTGTTTTTCACTAATTATGGCTAATTAGGGTAATTAGCGAAGATTAGCGAAATTATAACTCAAAAAAATCTAGAAAAATTTGTAAAATTCCAGAATATTATTTTATGCCTCTTATATGAATTTGGATTAATTTGGACTAATTTTGCTAATCCTGGAATCTAGGGGATTAAGGGGTAATTAGTGATAATTAGCGAAATTTTGCATCATAAAAATCTAGAAAAATTTGTAAAATTCTAAAATATTATTTTAGGGTTCTGATAGAAATTTGGATTGATTGGGTTAAATTTTACAAATCTTATCACTAGTTGTTGTTAAACACAATTAAGGGGAAATATGAGATTTTGGCTATGTCTGATCCGTTTTAACATATCAAGTTGTTGTTTTGATGTTTGTGGATGTTTATACATGTTGCTATGGCTGTATGGTACGCTTTATGATTGTTTAGAACAGTTAGATTGGTCGAAAACGCCGTCGAATGGCGTAAAACAGTCCCTGGAAAGAAGTGCAGGAAATTACCCGAACCCGATCAGATCGGAGGGGAAAGCACGATCCGAACCGCTCGCACTTGAAGCTCCACGATCCGTCCTGAGCATGGTGGCACGACCTGAAGAGAGCACCCGATCCGAACTGCGTTACTCGACCCAAACCGATGCACCAGGGATGGACTTAAGATGCTCGACCCGATCTGGAGTGCTTGGGAAGGAGAATCGAACCGCTTACCTGAAGTCACGATCTGATGCTCTAGAGATGATCCGAACCGATCCGAAGCAAGGGCCACGATCCAACCCGTAGGGGGCATTCCGATCTGAACCGAGATGCTTGGGTTTGAGGCGTGAACAACGATCCGACTAGAAGTATGAGTTGAAGTGAAGAACAAGAACCGAACCGATCCGGAGAAGACCAAAACCTGAGATGCAAAGGTAGTCCAAATGGGAAGTTTTTACTCAGGATCCAGTTGAGAACCAATGAGTTAACTTCACGATTGGACTTTGCTGGGGGACGTGTGCAAATGGGTTGCTGGTATTAATAACTTTGCTTCACCACTGGGAGACGGATAGTGGGCTTGTAGTGATAGTTGTACGGAGTTGGACTCCGTCAGGGCCCTAAGGATTAGGCAACCAAATAGAGGATATCGTATGCTTTACGTACTGAGTGAGAGATGTGAGGATGGTTGCTATGCTTGATCGTTTTCCATCACTATGACATGCACACCCCCTCCCCCGTATCTTTACACCATATGTTAGTGGTACCTTAGAGTATTGTACGGTGTGTAGTGCTTACTCTTTGGTTGCAGGTCCAGGTTCAGATATGATTGGATTATACCTGTTATTGTTCTGTTTTGTTGCTTATCTCTCATACCAGACTTTTGTCTGTCCCAGAGTTTTATGCCTCTTCTTATTACTCTGGGTGCTCCTAAACGAGCAGACTAGAGACAGGTTAGGTGGTATGCATGAGTAGCTGTACCGGAGACGAGCAGGAGGCTCCAACGTATGATATATAGATATTCTCCCTTTGTTGTTGAAGGTCACTGCTTGGGCAGTAGTAGAGTACCTCCTTCTTTTACTTTCTTTTGCTTTAGAGACGGTTTTAAAGGTTTAATATTGATGTTGGATCATAAGCTGTATTTTGGATTTCCGCTGCTATGATAATGATGGCTTTAGTTTTCAGCATATGCACTGTCTCGCCTGTTTTATGTCAAGTATGTTACTATTATATTTTATTCCATGCACTGTGAGGCATTCTACAGGTTTCTTTGTTAGTTCTTTCATCTTCTTTCCTTTCTTTGATGACCGTCCCGTGCTAGCGGACATGTGGCGCACTTTCGGAGGAAATGTCGGTTAATGCGGGGCGGGCCGTCACACTTGGTATCAGAGCTCTAGGTTGCGTAGTTAACCTAGGGAAGTCATCGGGGAGAGATAGTACACGTATATGAGAGCGTGTATTTGTGATTATTTTGGTTTTCAAAACTATATATATACTATTAGTATAGCTAAGGATGAAGTCGCATTGCACTAGCACCAATATGGAGATGGTTAATCGTTTTCTCTTTACAGACTGAACGATGAGTCGATATACGAGGGGTAGTGGTAGATGAGCCAATAATGGGAATGCTGCTGAGATGAGTATGATGTTTATTAGCCTCAAGAGAGAGATGCTTAGGGATGCTTAGGGAGCTGTTCCTAATGCTGCTAATTGTGGTGGTGCAGCAGTGCAGGCGCCTAGGGTCAATTTCGCCAAGCTAAACAAGGATTACACTAGCCTTGGTGGGAAGTCGTTCCATGGAACGGAGTCGACTACAGAAGTTCAAGATTGGCTAGATAGTTGTGAGCGCGTCGTCGAAGATTTGGGAATCGAAAACGCAATAAAGAGGAAGCTAGCATCGCGTCAACTACAAGGACGAGCTATGAATTGGTGGAATGTTATTAAAGCAGCTACTCCTGAGGATCAAGTTACTTGAAATCAGTTTAAGACTTGCTTTTGTGATAAGTTTATTCCAGCTGCTCATAAATCATAATTGTTCAGGAAGTTCTTGGAGCTTATGCAGAATGGTATAGCAGTCTCAGAGTATATCGCTGAATTTGACACTTTATCGAAATATGGATAGTCCCTTATCGATACAGTAGAAAAGAAGAACGAAAAGTTCATAACTGGTTTAGATGGGTACTTAGGGGAAAGACTTATAAACCATATCGATGAGACGTTCGAGCCTATTATAGGAAAGGCATTAAGGTCAGAGAGCCTTTTCCCTAAGTCAAAGACCAAAGTTGGTATTGCATCTACAGAGGAACCAAAGCCACAAGCAGGCGGTGAAGGCAAAAAGAATTCTCAGAACAAGAGGAAGCAGAACCCTACCAAGGATGGTCAGAATAAGACGAATAAGAATGGTGGCGAGTGCTTTAGTTGTGGCAAGAAGGGCCACTATGCCAGAGATTATCGAGAAAAGCCTGGGGAAAGGAAGTGTTTTAACTTCGGCCAAGCGGGACACCACAAGCATGATTGTTCACAACCTCCTAGGGAGAAGTAGATTGTGAAAGCGTATACTATCAACGTTGTTCCTTCTTCGTCGAATGCTCCAACTGCGGTGCAGAAGGGAAAAGGCGTCGTTATCAAAGGTATGCTTTCTATTTAAGATGTTTCTGTTCGAGTATTGTTTGACAAACCCAAGATAGTTGATAGACCTTTAGTAGTTACGAACCCGGTTGGTGGTTCGACTAGCCTTAGTATGATTTGTCGTAACGTGGTCTTATCGAGTCATGGATGTATGTTTGTTTGTGATTGCTTTGTTTTGGGATTTACTGGATTTAGCATCATTTTGGGGAGTCGATCTACTCTAAAAGAATAGGATGGTACTAGGTACCTACCTAGTGATGGCGATAGTAACTGGAGTTAAGGAAGCTGAGTGGTTATCGATGTAATAAGTTCTAGTTGTCTCTGGGAGGCAAATGAGTGCTACATTGCTTAGTTGTTTTGCTAGTATCACCTCACGTGGATTGTCCGAATTCGGAGGAAATGTTCCTTGGGTGCTTGTCTGATATTGGTTTAGGCCTTTGGGGCTTGTGCTTGGGGAATGTCGAGTTTGAATAGGATGGTTTGCGTGAAGGATAAATAGTTGTTGCGATTCTTCATTGGATGATATCTTGGTTTACTCGAGGAGTGATGAGCAGCCGTGACATGATAAGACTGTTCAATGGTATAGACTGCCCCGAGTTAGACTCGATAGGGTTATGAGATGGCTCAACCGAGACTCGAGAATGATGCAAAGTAATGGATTGTTTAGGAGCCTATGCTGATGTTCTCTTTGGATAGTAGAACTTTGAAGAAATAGGATGTGTTCGTTGATCATGGAAGATGCAATGAAGATTAGGACAATTCAAGTTGGACTTGAACTCGTAAAAGAAAATGGGTGTTCGTTGATCTTGGAGATGCAACGAATAGGGAGACGACTCACGTTGGACTAGTGTTTGTCGGTAATGGATACTCAAGAATGGGTTTGAGTTATAGATTGACTCGAGTTGGACTCGAGATGGCTGCAAGGAATTGGATTTGGCTCGATTTGGACTCGAGGGGGCAGCAAGATAATGGATAGACTTGGGTTGGACTCAAGTATTTTAGGCTGACTTAAAGCAGGGGTACATGGGGATGCCCGTTACCTTGGATCCATTGGACGTGATCTAGTTATCCTTGGAGGATAAAACGTATGTTGGACGTACGGTAGTCCGTTTGGAGGCTGGGCTTCCATTAGTTCTTGATGTTTGTTGGACCAGACATACAAGAATCGACATATTGGGATTCGTTAGACCAGTCATGTAGGTGTCAACATGTTCATGGCTTTAGCATGTGACAGGTAGGACTTGTTTGATGGATGTTATGGTTGCTATGTTGTCCCTATCTTTCTTCTCTTGAGTAGACTATCATCTGTAGGGTTCTAGCGATGGGGAACAAAGAGATGGTAGTATAGACGGACATTAGGCTACGTATTAGTGCAGGGGGGTAGTCATTACTCCATGGGGCAGAGTGATCGTAGCAAGGCTATGAGCTAGTGCAGTGAAGTTGTCATGACTTCATGGGGCAGAGTGGACATAGCAAAGGATTTAGGTGCGGTAACAGTTGCATTGGGTAGGAAGCATGCCAGTCTAGAGGTTATGTTTCTGGGTTGGAAGCAACTAGAGTATATCACAGGATATGATTTCAGACCCAAGAGTGAATTGGATTCAGAAATGCTAGTAAGCTTGACGATTAGATCGATTTTGATTGAGTGGATTGGTTCTAGTTAGAAGGACGACCCTAACCTATTGGAAATCATCTCTAGGGTAGAGGTGGGTATCGATGGAAAGAGAATGATCAAGCAAGGATTTGATCGAGAAGGATGGCTTCGAAAGACTGGAGGACTAGTTGTACCCGACGTAGACTGACTGAGAGATGAAGTGCTTAGAGCATATCATCACTCGAAACTGACTATACATCCCGGTGGTAACAAAATGTATTGAGACATGGATCAGACCTACCACTGGGAAAGGTTAAATAAGGACGTTGGGAAGTTTGTGTCCAAATGCGTGAATTTCCAGTTAGTTAAAGCTGAGCAAAAGAAGCCTAGTGGGTTGTTACAACCATTAGAAATTCCTAAATGGAAATGGGAACGAGTCTCAATGGATTATATTGATGGTTTACCAAGGACTAGGTCAGGTCATTATGGTATTTGAGTGAATTGTATACTAGAGGATCTTTTGAGAACTTATATATTGGATTTTGGAGGGTCATGGGATGGCCATTTGTATCTGGTTGAGTTATAGTTATTAGCCCAGTATTGGTATGGTTCCAATTGAAACTTTGTACAGAAGACCGTGCAAGGCACCATCATGTTGGTTGGAGAATGGTGAGAAATTTGAGCTTAGACCAGAAGTAATAAGAGGGACTTCAGGCAAGATCAAGGTTATCCAATAGAGAACGAAGACTACCTAAGATAGGCAGAAGACTTATGTCGATAAGAGACGAAGAGATTTGGAATTCTTCGTTAACGACTTGGTGTTCATCAAGGTCTCTCCGTTGATGAATGTGATTCGTTTTGGTGGGAAAGGTAAGTTAGCAACAAGGTTTGTTGGTCCACTTTCAGTTCTCGAGCAAGATGGGTATTTGGCATATAAAGTTGAGTTACCGGACAAGACAGCGGGAGTTCACAACGTATTTCATGTTTCCCAGTTAAGGAAGTTTGTGCAAGACCCTAATGTGGCTATTTCACCAGATATGTTGGATGATATAGAGATTGAACCCGAGGCGGTTGGGAACCGCAAGCCTATCCGTATTGTTGGGAACGATACGAAGCAGCTTTGAAGGAAGGCAGTGAAACTAGTCAAAGTTCAATGGGGGTGATGATGAGAAAGGCTGCACTTGGGAAACAGAGGAGGACAAAAGGAAGATGTATCCAGAACTCTTTGCCTGGTAAGGTTTTGGTAGTGATAGTTCTTCCCTTGTTAGTAAACCGCATGCTAGGATAGGCTTATTGTGTTGTTTTGTATGTTTTATTGTTTGAAAATGATTGATAGGCATGCGGAATTCTTTGTATGTTTCGGTTAAGGAATTTCGGGGACGAAATTTCTTAAGGGGGAGAATGTAACGGCCTGCATTCTATGCATCAGAGGATCATAGAATATATATATATATTCTTTCTCCTGGTAAGTCGTATGGTCATGTACTTTTGTGGAACGACTAGTGGGGTCATTTCCCATGTTCATGATTTTTTTTTCCAATTTTTAAATGACCATTTTACCCCTAGCTGATCTTGTTTCATTCAAATGAAATTTTGATTGGTAAGGAGAATTGACCTGAAACCACTTCCATTAGACCCGTTTGATGGTTTACCTTTCCATAGAGTGGCCACATTAGTCAAACGGATTTACCGTTTGGGAGATATGGCTGAATTAAGGTTTAGCGGGTGAAAAACAACTTAATTGGGCATATCCGGGTGATTAGTAGCTAGGCCCATTGGGGGATTACGGGATTAGGAGTATATGAGAGCTGCTAGGGTTTAGAAAACATTTTTTTCAGTATTTTTCAGCTGCCACTAACCTCCTTTGAACCCTAGCCATGGCCTCCACTTTCCAAATCTCTTCAAAACACCTCTAAATCACTTTCTTATCAAGGATTAAGATAATCAACATCAAACCAAGCCAAGATAGCATGAAATCAGAGTTGGGGCTGCTGCTAAGCATTGGGATTCGACCCAAAACAGAGGATATTTCAAATCTATAGTTTAATTTGTGGCAAAGGTGAGTGATTTGCATTGTTTTTACTAATTATGGCTAATTAGGGTAATTAGCGAAATTATAACTCAGAAAAATCTGGAAAAATTTGTAAAATTCTAAAATATTATTTTAGGGCTCTGATAGAAATTTGGGTTGATTTGGTTAAGTTTTACTAATCTTATCATTAGTTATTGTTAAACACGCTTAAGGGAAAATATGAGATTTTGGCAACGTTTGATCCGTTTTAACTTATCAAGTTGTTGTTTTACTGTTTGTGGATGTTTATACATGTTGCTATGGCTGTGTAATGACCCGCATTTCCAGAGGTATAATAATTAATTTATTTAATTATTTAAAAGGTGATTAAAAGGATTAAATGGTGGTTAATTAAATAATGGTTAATATTTAATTTAAAATAATAAAATAAATAATATATTTAATCCTGAAATAATCAGAATTGGCCGAAATGACGATATGATGTGAACCGGATCACCCGTGATATTTAATTCAGCTTGGAATTGAATTGGAATAACGAATATATTTAAATAACGGCAGTTTGAACGTATAATTATATTATAATTAAAAACGAGCTTGAAATGTCGCTGCAGTTCGCGATTTGGCGATTTGAACTTCAACTGAATGTACAGGATTCGTTTTAAGCCGGATTTCTGTAAAACAAGAAACGTGTGGAGCTGGTGGAGTATATCTTTCTAGTGGAAGAGAAAAATGGGGACTTCGTCGTGTAGATTTTGATGTACGTCCAAATCAATTTTTAGAAAAGTCGCTGTAGAATTCCTTTATAATTTATAAAGGAATTATTTATATTTTAAAAAGAAATTTCAATATAAATCGAATATCGGGTTGACCCAGATTGAAATATCGAGTTAGAAATCAATATAGGATTTTATCTAAGCTGTATGATATTACTCTGTGAATATATACGATAATATTAATTTATTAATATTTTATCTAATTATATTTAAATATATTTATATATTTAAATGGGTCATCCAGAGCTTTAAAAATACACTGTGTGAGCATACGAAGTCGGAATTCGACGGAACTAGTTTTGTTGGATCCGCAGTGTTGAATTATGTTAGATTTCCAGTTTCGTGATTTTTAGAGTCACTGTGTGGCCGTACGGATTTTTAGAGTGAGAAAGAGTCAGTATTTTGATAGTTAAAAATACGCTGTGTGAGCATACAGAGTCGGAATTCGACGAAACCAGTTTCGTTGGGACCGTGATGTCAAATTCTATCAACTTGTCAGTTTTCATGATTTTTAGGCGTCGTATGTGTTCACAGTGATTTTTAGAAGACTGAATCGAATATTATATAATAAAAAGAAAATATCTAAAATTCATTTGAGGTAAAAACAATGGCCACATGCTCATCCTTTCCACCACACAACAGAACCCGTCCCTCTATAAAATCAAATCAAGCCGCCAGTTCATTTTTTTTCTACAACTAATGTTCGATCAAAGAAAATTAAAAAGGGATTCATGGAAAATTCCTTAAATACTGAGATATATATTTCTGAATCCACTATGATGAGAGCTTCAACCCTATACCATTTGTGAGGTGTTCGACGCTCGTTCAGGGGGGTTGGAATGTCAACAGTACAAACTAGGGTTCGATATATGTTGATATTAGGGCATTATTTGAGGAATTCAAGTTCATATATGGGTTTAGAGGATCGAATAGCACCTCGCTGAATTTTCTGGAAATTTCCGATGATAATTTAGTTCGCTACTTCACTGTGGCGACCGAGAAAAGTCTGTTCGACGGCTTTGATATCATGAGCGCGAGGTGGGTATTTTTGTTATGAGGTAGAAGAGTTTTCAAGGAGGTAAGCGCCGGTGGTTTTAGTTTGAGAATCATCGAATATTGAAGTGGATTTGGGGATGGAAGGATTGGTAATTGTGAAGTGTGGTTGCGGTCCTGTTGCGTGGAGGAAGAAGATGAAGTAACGGGTGGGGCTGGTGAAATCTAAATGGGCCGAGTTTTCTGAACGGTCAGTCACGTTAGGATCATATGGACGGGTGCAACACAATGAGACTGACTGGGAGTGAATCCGAGCTCGTTACAATTTATGGCGAAATAAATTGTCCGACTGAATCAAATAACGCAAACCGTTATTTAATGGTTAACGCGCCAATGTGAGTAAAACTCACCAACTCTGAACAGTTATATTTTTATAATGTATTTTTAGAACTGTTAATCATCTGTTGATTGCTGCGTGTTGGTTGATTGATTGAACTGCTAGTCAGTTAGTGAAAATTATATATATATATATATATATATATGTAATTATATATATATAAACCGTTAAATATTTATATATTGATTCTGCTATCAGAATAATTTATATTGAACTGAAAGTGATGATAATCATATTGTGTAACATCTGTGGATGCAAGGAGACCGGTTGGAGGAATCCGACTGGATTCCTCAACAGTTATTTTATTGTTTTTCATATATTGTTATATGATGTGATATAAAATCTGTGGGCGATTATATGTACTTGGACGATATTGAACATCGTGATTTGATTTGATTGTATACCATAACATACCGAAATGTTGATAAGGGGATTTTCAAAGTGATATTGAAAATAGAATATTCATAAAATGGGATATTTATAAATAAGAGATATTTATAAAGTGGAATATTTATAAGTAAGAAATGTTTATAAATTGGAATATTTATAAATAGGAGATATTCAAAAAGGAAATAATTACAAACCATTTTTCTTTTTGAATGGAAAGGCCTGTGTGGCGGATTTGGGGATTTTCCCGATGCTCCCGATACAAAGGAGGTTATGGCGAATTTTCCCGGAAATTTAAGGAGTTAGAATATATAAAAGGAATATTTGTGAAAACCAAATATAAGGGAAATATTTGTGGAAACCAAATATGAAATGAAATATTTATGTAGGAAATAAATAAAGTTATAAAGGAAATATTTGTATGAAATAAATATAGGCAAATTGAAAAAGAGAACATTTATAAAGTGAAGAACCGTTACTAAAAAGTAAATCTTTATAAATGAATAAACGTTATCAAATAGGAATTACTCAAATAAGTGAAAACCATTAGAGTAAACCAGTTGGGTTAAGTAAGTCGAGTTAAACCAAGTGAACCAAGGTCGAGTTAACCAAAGTGAGTTAACCAAAGTAAGTTAACCAAAGCGAGTTAGACTAAGCGAGTTAGCCAAAACGAGTTAATGAAACGGATTAATCCAAATGAGTCGAAGTGAGTTAGAAGTAAGATTATCAATTTGAGTTATCAAGTTAAGTTTAATCAAATTGAGTTATTGAGTTAAGTTAATTCAAGTCGAGTTAATCCAGTCAAGTTAATCGAGTTTGTTAAACCAAGTTAGTCGAGCCAGGTTAATCGAATCGAGTGGGTCGAACCAAGTTAGTCGAGTCTAGTTAATTGAATCGAGTGGGTCGAACCAAGTTAGTCGAATCGAGTGGGTCGAACCAAGTTAGTCGAGTCTAGTTAATCGAATCGAGTGGGTCGAACCAAGTTAGTCGAGTCTAGTTAATCGAATCGAGTGGGTCGAACCAGGTTAGTCGAGTCTAGTTAATCGAATCGAATTGGTCTTACCAAGTAAGTCGAGTTAAGTTAGTCGAGTTAATCGAGTCAAGTTCGTCGAGAGAAATTAATCGATGTTAGTTTCATCGAAAGGAATTAATCAATGTTAGTTTCATCGAAAGGAATTAATCGATGTTAGTCATCGAAAGGAGTTAATCGATTAGAGTTAAATCAAAGGAGTTATCGAATATAGTTTATTCGATGGAGTTAATCGATTAGAGTTAAATCAAAGGAGTTATCGAATATAGTTTATTCGATGGAGTTAATCGATTAGAGTTAAATCAAAGGAGTTATCGAATATAGTTTATTCGATGGAGTTAATCGAATAAAGTTAGAGGAGTTATCGAATATAGTTTATTCGACAGGAGTTAAGTGAATAGTTAAGTTAAACTAAGTGAATTAGTTAAGTGAATTGGTTAAGTTAACCAAAGTGAATTAGTCGAGTTAAACAAAGTGACTAGTTCAGTTAATCGAGATAAGTAAATCAAGTTAGGTTAATCGAGTTGAATTAGTCAGTCGAGTTAATAAATTGAGTTAGTCAAACCAAGTAAAACCAGTTAGAGTTAATTAACTAAGGTTGACCGGTTAGAGTTGATCGGTTAGAATTAACCAGTTAAAGTTAATCAATCAGAGTTAATCAAATAAAGTTAAGTAAAATTAGAACTGACTAGAGATTAGTAAATTGAATGGTTTTCTAAGTGTCTATCTGATGTTGGTTTCGGCCTTCGGGATTTATACTTAGGGAATTGTTCTCATACTAGTTCACAGTCAAGGACTGATAGTTGGGGAAGAGTAGTGATTTGTAAATAAGCAAATGGAAAACGTTTTCCAGTGTTAATAACATATATTTTCTAAACATAGAAAATAAGGCAATGTGAATATATATATAGATATATGTTGATGATTTACCGATATAATTTCCATCTGGAAATAATATCGTTGTTTGCACATTGTTTTTCTTTGATGGTTAAATCACAGACTATCGAAGTTTTGACCATTTTAACGTTGTTAATATGGAGAGACCGGTTGGATTATTATCTGAAGAACCACTCTGTATTGGCATACACGTTGCGAATCATATATGCCAAAGATAATTGAAGACGGAGTAAAATACAAGGGTTGTTGTATAAGTCTTAGATAACAGTGACTAAAATGGATATAATGAATAGTGCCTTCGGTTTGTCCAGTCCCAGGACAACTTGTATGGACGAAGGTCTGACAGAGTATATCCAATGGATCGCGTAAGTTGATCTATTCAAACGTATTCACGTTTGGTGGCGGAGAAATTCGTTTCTCTTAGCTGTATACCCGTGTTATTTTTGGATAAGTCAATTTGTGATTTGGCGGGTATGACGATGTGACATTCTAAGTGAATGAGGATGACTTGTATGAATGAATGTCTGACAAAGTATTTTCAGAAAGGTCACGTACATTGATTTCTCCAACCATACCAAGAGTGGAAGCGGAGGAGGAAACTTCTTTTAGCTGACACGTAATGTAGGGTTGTAGAGGTCAATTAGTGATTTTCGATGGATCTGACAATGTGGCATTCGAAGTGAATCCGATGTGATGATAAAGCGTAGCTTCTAGCCTCATCAACCGGTAAATGACAGAAATCGGGCAGGCAACATGGCTAAGTCGGTCGCACCGAAGTAGGGTGTATAATCACCTATCTAGAGAATATTCATTTGTTTCTTAAATCTATCAATGCTGTCCCATATATATACGGGAATGGTTGCTGATCCCAACCGTTGGTGATGTACATTCGATACACTCAAGCGAAATGAGTGGTTGGTATGTGTGGCTGAGTTACAAGATGTTCTTGTTGAACTCCAGTGTATCGTTCCTAGAGTACACTGATCGGAAGGTGGCTCCATACCTTGTCATAGTTGGAAATCCATTATCCAATACATGCTTGCGATTTTGATTGTATACTATATATGTAGAACGTGAGATGAAAGCATTTCTGCTAGTTGATATCTATTTGTACATAGACATTATTATAATATCAAAAGGTTTTTGATATAAAGATATTTTGGATTCTTATAAGGGGAAAACCCGTTCCGTTCTGCGGCGTGGTCTTATGAGATATCGTTTACTTGTTTATATACCTGTGTTAAACTATTTCACTCACACCAGTCCCATGACTGGCCCGGAGTTTACTTTGTTGTTTTCCCTAAACTCTTGGGTGCCTAAATTTGTACGGGCAGTCAAGTAGTCGGGATTTGCAGATACATTGGAGAGCTTGGAGCAGGCGGCTTCAGGATTCTATAGCTATCATTATTTCTGCTGTTGTTGTAAGTACTGTACTCTGATAAGTGCTATTGTATATATAACTGTTTGTATTTCAAAAGTTATGTTATATTTTATTCATTCTGCTGTGAGATTCGTGTTTACTCTGATGATGATGTTCTTCTTCTTCTTCTATTCTATTAGTTCTATCTTATCTTTCCTCACCCTCTAATTTCTTTCATTAATTACCGGGATTTTTCGATATTTTGGTTATCGACATCGAGCTTATGTCGATAACCAAAGTCGCCGAAAATCCGGGTCGTTACAGTTGGTATCAGAGCCAGGTGAAGAATTACTTGGCTCTGTGGCGTGACTCGGTAGAGATAGGGTTAGTAATACCCTAGATTGAGTTGAGTGTATATATACGAGTGAGTATTTGTATTTGATATAAAAATGGTTTTATATTATGGAGATTCGTTGGCTGAGTTGTTTATGAGTTCTGGTCGATCAGTTTGATCCACTGTATTAGTAGGAGTTTTATAAATACTTGAATACGATGGACCGACACAGTATGGATATGTAATATATTATCATATATTAGATATATTGGTTGTAATTATAATTGAATGGGATTATAAAGTGAAATGGTTATATATAACCAATCAGAATCATATAAGTAAAGTATATGAAATTAGATGAATTAAATATGAATTTAAATCGGATTTGGAATTAAAATAAGGAAATTTTAAGTTCCTGGGAGATTTTGAGATGTTTTCAAAATGGATGTGTTTAGTAAGGGTTTTGAAATGATATAGTATTGAAATCACTTGGGTCGCTGGAAAATAATTCCGATGATGACTG
Source organism: Allium sativum (assembly GCA_030737875.1). Lineage (NCBI taxonomy): Eukaryota > Viridiplantae > Streptophyta > Magnoliopsida > Asparagales > Amaryllidaceae > Allium > Allium sativum. The sequence goes on along the minus strand of CM060915.1, from coordinate 576,431,005 downwards.
CGCAGTATCATCGGTGTGATTTTCGAGTTCTAAGTGGTGGATTACTACCAGAGATTTTGATTTGAATTGTTTTGAGAAAACAAGTTGTTTAGAAATTCAAAGGTTTTGAATTGGTATTATGATTTCAAATTTGATTTGAAATAAAAATCAGGAATTTAATTTCTAGAAATTTAAATTTAACTTGTGAAGTTAATTCGAATGGGATGGTAAAAGTGAATAATAAACCAGAATTTAACTTGAGATGATAGGTTAAGAAAAACTGAAGTGATTAGAGAATAATCTAGATTTGGATTTGAAATGATAAGTTAAGGGTTTGGAATTTGAAACTCGAATTTGAAATTGAATTCGGCTTGAATAAGCGAATGGTTGTGCTAAGAATAACTTGGTTGGAGTTAATTGGGATGGCATTTGTATATGCCGAGTTGATAACAGATGGTAGGGATATAATGATATGCCCGACAAGAAGGTACAAGTTTATATTTTATATGAGTTTGGACTTTATGAGCCGAATTGGCAAGCCGCTTGGCGTATTGATTTTTCTTTTGGGTTGAAGAAGGCCCAGAGAGGCGAGTTGGAGTTTGAGATATTGACCAGTACAAAGGAGATGCTGGCGAAATTTTCCGAAAATTTAAAGTGTTAGAATATTTTCAGAATTTTTGAAAATTTTAGTTAGTCGGAATGAATAAATATTTTAGTCGATATTAATTGATTCAGTTGAAATCAGAAATAAGGGGTAAACAAATCTTAGGAATTCCAATAGATAGGGTCGTCCTCTAACTTAGCAATTTCGAGGACGAAATTATTTTAAGTGGGGAAGAATGTAATGACCCGCATTTCCAGAGGTATAATAATTAATTTATTTAATTATTTAAAAGGTGATTAAAAGGATTAAATGGTGGTTAATTAAATAATGGTTAATATTTAATTTAAAATAATAAAATAAATAATATATTTAATCCTGAAATAATCAGAATTGGCCGAAATGACGATATGGTGTGAACCAGATCACCCGTGATATTTAATTCAGCTTGGAATTGAATTGGAATAACGAATATATTTAAATAACGGCAGTTTGAACGTATAATTATATTATAATTAAAAATGAGCTTGAAATGGCGCTGCAGTTCGCGATTTGGCGATTTGAACTTCAACTGAATGTACAGGATTCATTTTAAGTCGGATTTCTGTAAAACAAGAAACGTGTGGAGCTGGTGGAGTATATCTTTCTAGTGGAAGAGAAAAATGGGGACTTCGTCGTGTAGATTTTGATGTACGTCCAAATCAATTTTTAGAAAAGTCGCTGTAGAATTCCTTTATAATTTATAAAGGAATTATTTATATTTTAAAAAGAAATTTCAATATAAATCGAATATCGGGTTGACCCAGATTGAAATATCGAGTTAGAAATCAATATAGGATTTTATCTAAGCTGTATGATATTACTCTGTGAATATATACGATAATATTAATTTATTAATATTTTATCTAATTATATTTAAATATATTTATATATTTAAATGGGTCATCCAGAGCTTTAAAAATACACTGTGTGAGCATACGAAGTCGGAATTCGACGGAACTAGTTTTGTTGGATCCGCAGTGTTGAATTATGTTAGATTTCCAGTTTCGTGATTTTTAGAGTCACTGTGTGGCCGTACGGATTTTTAGAGTGAGAAAGAGTCAGTATTTTGATAGTTAAAAATACGCTGTGTGAGCATACAGAGTCGGAATTCGACGAAACCAGTTTCGTTGGGACCGTAATGTTAAATTCTATCAACTTGTCAGTTTTCATGATTTTTAGGCGTCGTATGTGTTCACAGTGATTTTTAGAAGACTGAATCGAATATTATATAATAAAAAGAAAATATCTAAAATTCATTTGAGGTAAAAACAATGGCCACATGCTCATCCTTTCCACCACACAACAGAACCCGTCCCTCTATAAAATCAAATCAAGCCGCCAGTTCATTTTTTTTCTACAGCTAATGTTCGATCAAAGAAAATTAAAAAGGGATTCATGGAAAATTCCTTAAATACTGAAATATATATTTCTGAATCCACTATGATGAGAGCTTCAACCCTATACCATTTGTGAGGTGTTCGACGCTCGTTCAGGGGGGTTGGAATGTCAATAGTACAAACTAGGGTTCGATATATGTTGATATTGGGGCATTGTTTGAGGAATTCGAGTTCATATATGGGTTTAGAGGATCGAATAGCACCTCGTTGAATTTTTTGGAAATTTCCGATGACAATTTAGTTCGCTACTTCACTGTGGCGACCGAGAAAATTTGTTCGACGGCTTTGATATCATGAGCGCGAGGTGGGTATTTTTGGTATGAGGTAGAAGAGTTTTCAAGGAGGTGAGCGCCGGTGGTTTTAGTTTGAGAATCATCAAATATTGAAGTGGATTTGGGGATGGAAGGATCGGTAATTGTGAAGTGTGGTTGTGGTCCTATTGCGTGGAGGAAGAAGATGAAGTAACGGGTAGGGCTGGTGAAATCTAAATGGGCCGAGTTTTCTGAACGGTCAGTCACGTTAGGATCGTATGGACGGGAGCAACACAATGAGACTGACTGGGAGTGAATCCGAGCTCGTTACAATTTATGGCGAAATAAATTGTCCGACTGAATCAAATAACGCAAACCGTTATTTAATGGTTAACGCGCCAATGTGAGTAAAACTCACCAGCTCTAAACAGTTATATTTTTATAATGTATTTTTAGAACTGTTAATCATCTGTTGATTGCTGTGTGTTGGTTGATTGATTGAACTGCTAGTCAGTTAGTGAAAATTATATATATATATATATATATATATATATATGTAATTGTATATATATATAAACCGTTAAATATTTATATATTGATTCTGCTATCAGAATAATTTATATTGAACTGAAAGTGATGATAATCATATTGTGTAACATCTGTGGATGCAGGGAGACAGGTTGGAGGAATCCAACTGGATTCCTCAACAGTTATTTTATTGTTTTTCATATATTGTTATATGATGTGATATAAAAATCTGTGGGCGATTATATGTACTTCGACGATATTGAACATCGTGATTCGATATGATTGAATACCATAACATACCGAAATGTTGATAAGGGGATTTTCAAAGTGATATTGAAAATAGAATATTTATAAAATGGGATATTTATAAATAAGAGATATTTATAAAGTGGAATTTTATAAGTAAGAAATGTTTATAAATTGGAATATTTATAAATAGGAGATATTCAAAAAGGAAATAATTACAAACCATTTTTCTTTTTGAATGGAAAGGCCTGTGTGGTGGGTTTGGGGATTTTCCCAATGCTCCCGATACAAAGGAGGTTATGGCGAATTTTCCCAGAAATTTAAGGAGTTAGAATATATAAAAGGAATATTTGTGAAAACCAAATATAAGGGAAATATTTGTGGAAACCAAATATGAAAGGAAATATTTATGTAGGAAATAAATAAAGTTATAAAGGAAATATTTATATGAAATAAATATAGGAAAATTGAAAAAGAGAACATTTATAAAGTGAAGAACCGTTACTAAAAAGTAAATCTTTATAAATGAATAAATGTTATCAAATAGGAATTACTCAAATAAGTGAAAACCATTAGAGTAAACCAGTTGGGTTAAGTAAGTCGAGTTAAACCAAGTGAACCAAGGTCGAGTTAACCAAAGTGAGTTAACCAAAGTAAGTTAACCAAAGCGAGTTAGACTAAGCGAGTTAGCCAAAATGTGTTAATGAAACGGATTAATCCAAATGAGTCGAAGTGAGTTAGAAGTAAGATTATCGATTTGAGTTATCAAGTTAAGTTTAATCAAATTGAGTTATTGAGTTAAGTTAATTCAAGTCGAGTTAATCCAGTCAAGTTAATCGAGTTTGTTAAACCAAGTTAGTCGAGCCGGGTTAATCGAATCGAGTGGGTCGAACCAAGTTAGTCAAGTCTAGTTAATTGAATCGAGTGGGTCGAACCAAGTTAGTCGAGTCTAGTTAATCGAATCGAGTGGGTCGAACCAAGTTAGTCGAGTCTAGTTAATCGAATCGAGTGGGTCGAACCAAGTTAGTCGAGTCTAGTTAATCGAATCGAGTGGGTCGAACCAAGTTAGTCGAGTCTAGTTAATCGAATCGAATTGGTCTAACCAAGTAAGTCGAGTTAAGTTAGTCGAGTTAATCGAGTCAAGTTCGTCGAGAGAAATTAATCGATGTTTCATCGAAAGGAATTAATCGATGTTAGTTTCATCGAAAGGAATTAATCGATGTTAGTCATCGAAAGGAGTTAATCGATTAGAGTTAAATCAAAGGAGTTATCGAATATAGTTTATTCGATGGAGTTAATCGATTAGAGTTAAATCAAAGGAGTTATCGAATATAGTTTATTCGATGGAGTTAATCAATTAGAGTTAAATCAAAGGAGTTATCGAATATAGTTTATTCGATGGAGTTAATCGAATAAAGTTAGAGGAGTTATCGAATATAGTTTATTCGACAGGAGTTAAGTGAATAGTTAAGTTAAACTAAGTGAATTAGTTAAGTGAATTGGTTAAGTTAACCAAAGTGAATTAGTCGAGTTAAACAAAGTGACTAGTTCAGTTAATCGAGATAAGTAAATCAAGTTAGGTTAATCGAGTTGAATTAGTCAGTCGAGTTAATAAATTGAGTTAGTCAAACCAAGTAAAACCAGTTAGAGTTAATTAACTAAGGTTGACCGGTTAGAGTTGATCGGTTAGAATTAACCAGTTAAAGTTAATCAATCAGAGTTAATCAAATAAAGTTAAGTAAAATTAGAACTGACTAGAGATTAGTAAATTGAATGGTTTTCTAAGTGTCTATCTGATGTTGGTTTCGGCCTTCGGGATTTATACTTAGGGAATTGTTCTCATACTAGTTCACAGTCAAGGACTGATAGTTGGGGAAGAGTAGTGATTTGTAAATAAGCAAATGGAAAACGTTTTCCAGTGTTAATAACATATATTTTCTAAACATAGAAAATAAGGCAATGTAAATATATATATAGATATATGTTGATGATTTACCGATATAATTTCCATCTGGAAATAATATCGTTGTTTGCACATTGTTTTTCTTTGATGGTTAATTCACAGACTATCGAAGTTTTGACCATTTTAACGTTGTTAATATGGAGAGACCGGTTGGATTATTATCTGAAGAACCACTCTGTATTGGCATACACGTTGCGAATCATATATGCCAAAGATAATTGAAGACGGAGTAAAATACAAGGGTTGTTGTATAAGTCTTAGATAACAGTGACTAAAATGGATATAATGAATAGTGCCTTCGGTTTGTCCAGTCCCAGGACAACTTGTATGGACGAAGGTCTGACAGAGTATATCCAATGGATCGCGTAAGTTGATCTATTCAAACGTATTCACGTTTGGTGGCGGAGAAATTCGTTTCTCTTAGCTGTATACCCGTGTTATTTTTGGATAAGTCAATTTGTGATTTGGCGGGTATGACGATGTGACATTCTAAGTGAATGAGGATGACTTGTATGAATGAATGTCTGACAAAGTATTTTCAGAAAGGTCACGTACATTGATTTCTCCAACCGTACCAAGAGTGGAAGCGGAGGAGGAAACTTCTTTTAGCTGACACGTAATGTAGGGTTGTAGAGGTCAATTAGTGATTTTCGATGGATCTGACAATGTGGCATTCGAAGTGAATCCGATGTGATGATAAAGCGTAGCTTCTAGCCTCATCAACCGGTAAATGACAGAAATCGGGCAGGCAACATGGCTAAGTCGGTCGCACCGAAGTAGGGTGTATAATCACCTATCTAGAGAATATTCATTTGTTTCTTAAATCTATCAATGCTGTCCCATATATATACGGGAATGGTTGCTGATCCCAACCGTTGGTGATGTACATTCGATACACTCAAGCGAAATGAGTGGTCGGTATGTGTGGCTGAGTTACAAGATGTTCTTGTTGAACTCCAGTGTATCGTTCCTAGAGTACACTGATCGGAAGGTGGCTCCATACCTTGTCATAGTTGGAAATCCATTATCCAATACATGCTTGCGATTTTGATTGTATACTATATATGTAGAACGTGAGATGAAAGCATTTCTGCTAGTTGATATCTATTTGTACATAGACATTATTATAATATCAAAAGGTTTTTGATATAAAGATATTTTGGATTCTTATAAGGGGAAAACCCGTTCCGTTCTGCGGCGTGGTCTTATGAGATATCGTTTACTTGTTTATATACCTGTGTTAAACTATTTCACTCACACCAGTCCCATGACTGGCCCGGAGTTTACTTTGTTGTTTTCCCTAAACTTTTGGGTGCCTAAATTTGTACGGGCAGTCAAGTAGTCGGGATTTGCAGATACATTGGAGAGCTTGGAGCAGGCGGCTTCAGGATTCTATAGCTATCATTATTTCTGCTGTTGTTGTAAGTACTGTACTCTGATAAGTGCTATTGTATATATAACTGTTTGTATTTCAAAAGTTATGTTATATTTTATTCATTCTGCTGTGAGATTCGTGTTTACTCTGATGATGATGTTCTTCTTCTTCTTCTATTCTATTAGTTCTATCTTATCTTTCCTCACCCTCTAATTTCTTTCATTAATTACCGGGATTTTTCGATATTTTGGTTATCGACATCGAGCTTATGTCGATAACCAAAGTCGCCGAAAATCCGGGTCGTTACAGTTGGTATCAGAGCCAGGTGAAGAATTACTTGGCTCTGTGGCGTGACTCGGTAGAGATAGGGTTAGTAATACCCTAGATTGAGTTGAGTGTATATATACGAGTGAGTATTTGTATTTGATATAAAAATGGTTTTATATTATGGAGATTCGTTGGCTGAGTTGTTTATGAGTTCTGGTCGATCAGTTTGATCCACTGTATTAGTAGGAGTTTTATAAATACTTGAATACGATGGACCGACACAGTATGGATATGTAATATATTATCATATATTAGATATATTGGTTGTAATTATAATTGAATGGGATTATAAAGTGAAATGGTTATATATAACCAATCAGAATCATATAAGTAAAGTATATGAAATTAGATGAATTAAATATGAATTTAAATCGGATTTGGAATTAAAATAAGGAAATTTTAAGTTCCTGGGAGATTTTGAGATGTTTTCAAAATGGATGTGTTTAGTAAGGGTTTTGAAATGATATAGTATTGAAATCACTTGGGTCGCTGGAAAATAATTCCGATGATGACTGCGCAGTATCATCGGTGTGATTTTCGAGTTCTAAGTGGTGGATTACTACCAGAGATTTTGATTTGAATTGTTTTGAGAAAACAAGTTGTTTAGAAATTCAAAGGTTTTGAATTGGTATTATGATTTCAAATTTGATTTGAAATAAAAATCAGGAATTTAATTTCTAGAAATTTAAATTTAACTTTTGAAGTTAATTCGAATGGGATGGTAAAAGTGAATAATAAACCAGAATTTAACTTGAGATGATAGGTTAAGAAAAACTGAAGTGATTAGAGAATAATCTAGATTTGGATTTGAAATGATAAGTTAAGGGTTTGGAATTTGAAACTCGAATTTGAAATTGAATTCGGCTTGAATAAGCGAATGGTTGTGCTAAGAATAACTTGGTTGGAGTTAATTGGGATGGCATTTGTATATGCCGAGTTGATAACAGATGGTAGGGATATAATGATATGCCCGACAAGAAGGTACAAGTTTATATTTTACATGAGTTTGGACTTTATGAGCCGAATTGGCAAGCCGCTTGGCGTATTGATTTTTCTTTTGGGTTGAAGAAGGCCCAGAGAGGCGAGTTGGAGTTTGAGATATTGACCAGTACAAAGGAGATGCTGGCGAAATTTTCCGAAAATTTAAAGTGTTAGAATATTTTCAGAATTTTTGAAAATTTTAGTTAGTCGGAATGAATAAATATTTTAGTCGATATTAATTGATTCAGTTGAAATCAGAAATAAGGGGTAAACAAATCTTAGGAATTCCAATAGATAGGGTCGTCCTCTAACTTAGCAATTTCGAGGACGAAATTATTTTAAGTGGGGAAGAATGTAATGACCCGCATTTCCAGAGGTATAATAATTAATTTATTTAATTATTTAAAAGGTGATTAAAAGGATTAAATGGTGGTTAATTAAATAATGGTTAATATTTAATTTAAAATAATAAAATAAATAATATATTTAATCCTGAAATAATCAGAATTGGCCGAAATGACGATATGGTGTGAACCAGATCACCCGTGATATTTAATTCAGCTTGGAATTGAATTGGAATAACGAATATATTTAAATAACGGCAGTTTGAACGTATAATTATATTATAATTAAAAATGAGCTTGAAATGGCGCTGCAGTTCGCGATTTGGCGATTTGAACTTCAACTGAATGTACAGGATTCATTTTAAGTCGGATTTCTGTAAAACAAGAAACGTGTGGAGCTGGTGGAGTATATCTTTCTAGTGGAAGAGAAAAATGGGGACTTCGTCGTGTAGATTTTGATGTACGTCCAAATCAATTTTTAGAAAAGTCGCTGTAGAATTCCTTTATAATTTATAAAGGAATTATTTATATTTTAAAAAGAAATTTCAATATAAATCGAATATCGGGTTGACCCAGATTGAAATATCGAGTTAGAAATCAATATAGGATTTTATCTAAGCTGTATGATATTACTCTGTGAATATATACGATAATATTAATTTATTAATATTTTATCTAATTATATTTAAATATATTTATATATTTAAATGGGTCATCCAGAGCTTTAAAAATACACTGTGTGAGCATACGAAGTCGGAATTCGACGGAACTAGTTTTGTTGGATCCGCAGTGTTGAATTATGTTAGATTTCCAGTTTCGTGATTTTTAGAGTCACTGTGTGGCCGTACGGATTTTTAGAGTGAGAAAGAGTCAGTATTTTGATAGTTAAAAATACGCTGTGTGAGCATACAGAGTCGGAATTCGACGAAACCAGTTTCGTTGGGACCGTAATGTCAAATTCTATCAACTTGTCAGTTTTCATGATTTTTAGGCGTCGTATGTGTTCACAGTGATTTTTAGAAGACTGAATCGAATATTATATAATAAAAAGAAAATATCTAAAATTCATTTGAGGTAAAAACAATGGCCACATGCTCATCCTTTCCACCACACAACAGAACCCGTCCCTCTATAAAATCAAATCAAGCCGCCAGTTCATTTTTTTTCTACAGCTAATGTTCGATCAAAGAAAATTAAAAAGGGATTCATGGAAAATTCCTTAAATACTGAAATATATATTTCTGAATCCACTATGATGAGAGCTTCAACCCTATACCATTTGTGAGGTGTTCGACGCTCGTTCAGGGGGGTTGGAATGTCAATAGTACAAACTAGGGTTCGATATATGTTGATATTGGGGCATTGTTTGAGGAATTCGAGTTCATATATGGGTTTAGAGGATCGAATAGCACCTCGTTGAATTTTTTGGAAATTTCCGATGATAATTTAGTTCGCTACTTCACTGTGGCGACCGAGAAAATTTGTTCGACGGCTTTGATATCATGAGCGCGAGGTGGGTATTTTTGGTATGAGGTAGAAGAGTTTTCAAGGAGGTGAGCGCCGGTGGTTTTAGTTTGAGAATCATCAAATATTGAAGTGGATTTGGGGATGGAAGGATCGGTAATTGTGAAGTGTGGTTGTGGTCCTATTGCGTGGAGGAAGAAGATGAAGTAACGGGTAGGGCTGGTGAAATCTAAATGGGCCGAGTTTTCTGAACGGTCAGTCACGTTAGGATCGTATGGACGGGAGCAACACAATGAGACTGACTGGGAGTGAATCCGAGCTCGTTACAATTTATGGAGAAATAAATTGTCCGACTGAATCAAATAACGCAAACCGTTATTTAATGGTTAACGCGCCAATGTGAGTAAAACTCACCAGCTCTAAACAGTTATATTTTTATAATGTATTTTTAGAACTGTTAATCATCTGTTGATTGTTGTGTGTTGGTTGATTGATTGAACTGCTAGTCAGTTAGTGAAAATTATATATATATATATATATATGTAATTGTATATATATATAAACCATTAAATATTTATATATTGATTCTGCTATCAGAATAATTTATATTGAACTGAAAGTGATGATAATCATATTGTGTAACATCTGTGGATGCAGGGAGACAGGTTGGAGGAATCCAACTGGATTCCTCAACAGTTATTTTATTGTTTTTCATATATTGTTATATGATGTGATATAAAATCTGTGGGCGATTATATGTACTTGGACGATATTGAACATCGTGATTCGATATGATTGAATACCATAACATACCGAAATGTTGATAAGGGGATTTTCAAAGTGATATTGAAAATAGAATATTTATAAAATGGGATATTTATAAATAAGAGATATTTATAAAGTGGAATTTTATAAGTAAGAAATGTTTATAAATTGGAATATTTATAAATAGGAGATATTCAAAAAGGAAATAATTACAAACCATTTTTCTTTTTGAATGGAAAGGCCTGTGTGGTGGGTTTGGGGATTTTCCCAATGCTCCCGATACAAAGGAGGTTATGGCGAATTTTCCCAGAAATTTAAGGAGTTAGAATATATAAAAGGAATATTTGTGAAAACCAAATATAAGGGAAATATTTGTGGAAACCAAATATGAAAGGAAATATTTATGTAGGAAATAAATAAAGTTATAAAGGAAATATTTATATGAAATAAATATAGGAAAATTGAAAAAGAGAACATTTATAAAGTGAAGAACCGTTACTAAAAAGTAAATCTTTATAAATGAATAAATGTTATCAAATAGGAATTACTCAAATAAGTGAAAACCATTAGAGTAAACCAGTTGGGTTAAGTAAGTCGAGTTAAACCAAGTGAACCAAGGTCGAGTTAACCAAAGTGAGTTAACCAAAGTAAGTTAACCAAAGCGAGTTAGACTAAGCGAGTTAGCCAAAATGTGTTAATGAAACGGATTAATCCAAATGAGTCGAAGTGAGTTAGAAGTAAGATTATCGATTTGAGTTATCAAGTTAAGTTTAATCAAATTGAGTTATTGAGTTAAGTTAATTCAAGTCGAGTTAATCCAGTCAAGTTAATCGAGTTTGTTAAACCAAGTTAGTCGAGCCGGGTTAATCGAATCGAGTGGGTCGAACCAAGTTAGTCAAGTCTAGTTAATTGAATCGAGTGGGTCGAACCAAGTTAGTCGAGTCTAGTTAATCGAATCGAGTGGGTCGAACCAAGTTAGTCGAGTCTAGTTAATCGAATCGAGTGGGTCGAACCAAGTTAGTCGAGTCTAGTTAATCGAATCGAGTGGGTCGAACCAAGTTAGTCGAGTCTAGTTAATCGAATCGAATTGGTCTAACCAAGTAAGTCGAGTTAAGTTAGTCGAGTTAATCGAGTCAAGTTCGTCGAGAGAAATTAATCGATGTTTCATCGAAAGGAATTAATCGATGTTAGTTTCATCGAAAGGAATTAATCGATGTTAGTCATCGAAAGGAGTTAATCGATTAGAGTTAAATCAAAGGAGTTATCGAATATAGTTTATTCGATGGAGTTAATCGATTAGAGTTAAATCAAAGGAGTTATCGAATATAGTTTATTCGATGGAGTTAATCGATTAGAGTTAAATCAAAGGAGTTATCGAATATAGTTTATTCGATGGAGTTAATCGATTAGAGTTAAATCAAAGGAGTTATCGAATATAGTTTATTCGATGGAGTTAATCGAATAGAGTTAGAGGAGTTATCGAATATAGTTTATTCGACAGGAGTAAAGTGAATAGTTAAGTTAAACTAAGTGAATTAGTTAAGTGGATTGGTTAAGTTAACCAAAGTGAATTAGTCGAGTTAATCAAAGTGATTAGTTCAGTTAATCGAGATAACTAAATCAAGTTAGGTTAATCGAGTTGAATTAGTCAGTCGAGTTAATAAATTGAGTTAGTCAAACCAAGTAAAACCAGTTAGAGTTAATTAACTAAGGTTGACCAGTTAGAGTTGATCGGTTAGAATTAACCAGTTAAAGTTAATCAATCAGAGTTAATCAAATAGAGTTAAGTAAAATTAGAACTGACTAGAGATTAGTAAATTGAATGGTTTTCTAAGTGTCTATCTGATGTTGGTTTTGGCCTTCGGGATTTATACTTAGGGAATTGTTCTCATACTAGTTCACAGTCAAGGACTGATAGTTGGGGAAGAGTAGTGATTTGTAAATAAGCAAGTGGAAAACGTTTTCCAGTGTTAATAACATATATTTCCTAAACATAGAAAATAAGGCAATGTGAATATATATATAGATATATGTTGATGATTTACCGATATAATTTCCATCTGGAAATAATATCGTTGTTTGCACACTTGTTTTTCTTTGATGGTTAAATCACAGACTATCGAAGTTTTGACCATTTTAACGTTGTTAATATGGAGAGACCGGTTGGATTATTATCCGAAGAACCACTATGTATTGGCATACACGTTGCGAATCATATATGCCAAAGATAATTGAAGACGGAGTAAAATACAAGGGCTGTTGTACAAGTCTTAGATAACAGTGACTAAGATGGATATACTGAATAGTGCCTTCGGTTTGTCCAGTCCCAGGACAACTTGTATGGACGAAGGTCTGACAGAGTATATCCAATGGATCGCGTAAGTTGTTCTGTTCAAATGTATTCATGTTTGGTGGCGGAGGAATTCGTTTCTCTTAGCTGTATACCCATGTTATTTTTGGATTAGTCAATTTGTGATTTGGCGGGTATGACGATGTGACATTCTAAGTGAATGAGGATGACTTGTATGAATGAATGTCTGACAGAGTATTTTCAGAAAGGTCACGTACATTGATTTCTCCAACCGTACCAAGAGTGGAAGCGGAGGAGGAAACTTCTTATAGCTGACACGTAATGTAGGGTTGTAGACGTCAATTAGTGATTTTCGATGGATCTGACAATGTGGCATTCGAAGTGAATCTGATGTGATGATAAAGCGTAGCTTCTAGCCTCATTAACCGGTAAATGACAGAAATCGGGCAGGCAGCATGGCTAAGTCGGTCGCACCGAAGTAGGGTGTATAATCACCTATCTAGAGAATATTCATTTGTTTCTTAAATCTATCAATGTTGTCCCATATATATACGGGAACGGTTGCTGATCCCAACCGTTGGTGATGTACATTCGATACACTCAAGCGAAATGAGTGGTCGGTCATGTGTGGCTGAGTTACAAGATGTTCTTGTTGAACTCCAGTGTATCGTTCCTAGAGTACACTGACCGGAAGGTGGTTCCATACCTTGTCATAGTTGGAAATCCATTATCCAATACGTGCTTGCGATTTTGATTGTATACTATATATGTAGAACGTGAGATGAAAGCGTTTCTGCTAGTTGATATCTATTTGTACGTAGACATTATTATAATATCAAAAGGTTTTTGATATAAAGATATTTTGGATTCTCATAAGGGAAAACCTATTCCGTTCTGCGGCGTGTTCTTATGAGATATCGTTTACTTGTTCATATACCTGTGTTAAACTATTTCACTCACACCAGTCCCATGACTGACCCGGAGTTTACTTTGTTGTTTTCCATAAACTCTTGGGTGCCTAAATTTGTACGGGCTGTCAAGTAGTCGGGATTTGCAGATACATTGGAGCGCTTGGAGCAGGCGGCTTCAGGATTCTATAGCTATTATTATTTCCGCTGTTGTTGTAAGTACTGTACTCTGATAAGTGCTATTGTATATATAACTGTTTGTATTTCAATAGTTATGTTATATTTTATTCGTTAGGCTGTGAGATTCGTGTTTACTTTGATGATGATGTTCTTCTTCTTCTATTCTATTAGTTCTATCTTATTTTTCCTCACCCTCTAATTTCTTTCATTAATTACCGGGATTTTTCGATGTTTTGGTTATCGACATCGAGCTTATGTCGATAACGAAAGTCGCCGAAAATCCGAGTCGTTACAGCTGTATGGTATGCTTTGTGATTGTTTAGAACAATTAGATTGGCCGAAAACTTCGTCGAATGGCGTAAAACAATCGCTGGAAAGCAGTGCAGGAAATTACCCGAACCGGATCAGATCGGAGGGGGAAGCATGATCCGAACCGCTCGCATTTGAAGCTCCACGATCCGACCTGAGCATGGTGGCACGACCTGAAGAGAGCACCCGATCCGAATTGCGTCACTCGACCCGAACCGATGCACCAGGGATGGACTTGAGAGGCTCGACCCGATCCGGAGTGCTTGGGAAGGAGAACCGAACCGCTTGCCTAAAGTCACGATCTAATGCTCTGGAGATGACCTGAACCGATCTGAAGCAGGGGCCACGATCCGACCCGTGGGGGTATTCCAGTCCGAACCGAGATGCTTGGGTTTGAGGCGTGAACCACGATCCGAACTAGAAGTATGAGTTGAAGTGAAGAACAAGAACCGAACCGATCTGGAGAAGACCAAAACCCGAGATGCAAAGGTAGTCCAAATGGGAAGTTTGTACTCAGGATCCAGTTGGGAACCAACGAGTTAACTTCACGAGTGGACTTTGTTGCGGGACGTGTGCAAAGGGGTTGTTGGTATTCATAACTTTGGTTCACCACTGAGAGACGGGTAGTGGGCTTGTAGTGATAGTTGTACGGGGTTGGACTCCGTCACGGCCCAAAGGATTAGGTGACCAAATAGTGGATATCGTATGCTTTACGCACTGAGTGAGAGATGTGAGGATGGTTGCTATACTTGATCGTTTGCTATCACTATGACATGCACACCTCCTCCCCCGTATCTTTACACCAAATGTTAGTGGTACCTTAGAGTATTGTACGGTGTGTAGTGCTAACTCTTTGGTTGCAAGTCCAGGTTCAGGTATGATTGGATTATACCTGTTATTGTTCTGTTTTGTTGCTTATCGCTCGTACCAGACTTTTGTCTGACCCAATGTTTTATGCCTCTTCTTATTACTCTGGGTGCTCCTAAACGAGCAAACTAGAGACAGGTTAGGTGGTATGCACGAGTAGCTGTACCGGAGACGAGCATGAGGCTCCCGCGTATGATATATAGATATTCTCCCTGTGTTGTCGAAGGTCACTGCTTGGGCAGTAGTAGTGTACCTCCTTCTTTTACTTTCTTTTGCTTTAGAGACAGTTTTAAAGTTGTAATAATGATGTTGGATCATAAGCTATATTTTGGATTTCCACTGCTATGATAATGATGGTTTTAGTTTTCAGCTTATGCACTGTCTCACCTGTTTTATGCCAAGTATGTTACTATTATATTTTATTCCATGCGCTGTGAGACATTCTACATGTTTCTTTGTTAGTTCTTTCATCTTCTTTCCTTTCTTTGACGATCGTCCCGTGCTAGCGGACATGTGTACAGCGCACTTTCAGATGAAATGTCAGTTAATGCGGGGCGGGCTGTCACACCTCCAGTTTCGTTCAGATCCAGAATGAACTAGTAAATGGATGTGTGTCTGACATTGGATTTTATTCTGTGTTGATTGATCTTTATTAAATATATATTTGTTTGGTGGCGAAGAATTTATTCTCTTTCTTAACACCCTTCTCTAAGATGTACGGGCTTAGAGGTTATATATCGATAGACATCAGTTGCATGACATGAATTGTCAGCGTGGCATGCTGAGATGCAAATGATCAAGGCTTTTGCTGAAAAGAAGAGCCTTATGGTTAATGGAAAAAGCACGGCTTTAAATTGCATAGCTTTGTGTATAGCGTTAATTCGAGAGCCTCACACCTCGGTATGAGTCAAAAACGGGATTAGGGACGCAGTGAGGACATGACGTTTCCTTCTATCTATGGGTGATGTCATGGTATGGAGCCTAGACATTTATTTATTTTTACCTATGTGGATGATGGATAGCGAGGCGCCTTGGATATATCGGTTACTATGGATTCGATGGATAGGTCTGATAGGATCGAGGATCTTGTGTTTAGGAATTGTCAACCCTCAAATGTAAGAGTGGATCGGCCCTGCAGGAACCATGGGTTGCCTAGAGTGTGTAATCCTGAGACATTTTCTAAAGTGTCTCGAAGCTGGCGAGGACGATCCCTTGCCTCGACTCATGACGTAAATCCAATTTCCAATATGTGACATTACGGTTTTGATTGTGGAGCCTAGTATGGCGACATAGTAGCATAGGATACTATGTCGTCTATGATTGATACATTTATATTTGAAGTCGATTTTGACACTATACACTTATAGTAATATCAAAATGATTCGTTTTAAATGTACCAAGCATGTTTGGCTATTATAAGGTAAAACTCTATCCTCCGGCTTGCGTTGCATTGTGTGATGGAACCTGAGTCTTATAATAGCTTCATTTTTTCCAAAAAGCATTGCGATGTTTGTTTTATGCACTAGTATTCTTGGGAGGAAACCCGTTCCGTGTTATACGGCGTGGTCCCTTGATTTACTTTATTTTTAAAGTAAAGATTTAATAACTGTTTTAGTTCTCACACCAGTCCCATGACTGACCTGGAGTTTATTGGTTTAACCTAAACTCTAGGTGCCCCTATTATCCACACGGACAGCTAGTAGTTTTGGTTTTGCAGATTTTTTTTACAGGATCCTGGTTTACAACTGGAGCTATATTCGTAAAGCTTTGTATTGGTGTATTTCTTTCAGTTGTGTTATGTATTATTTTCCGCGGCTATGTAATGTATTTTAATCTATGATATTTTTATAATGTATATTATTTACCCATACTCTGTTATATTCTTGTACTCTGATGTAATTGCTGTAATAAGCAATGGAATGTTCTTCTGTTTGTGCTCTGATTTGTCGTGTTCTCAACTCAATCCGGGCTTTTCCGTAAGGGCGAGTTTGGGTCGTTTCAGGTGGCGAGGAGGTGCGGCGGAGCTTGCTGGTGGTGGTAGGGGTTGCGTAGGTGGAGCAGTGGCAGCTAGGGTGGCCGACGACGGTTTTGTGTGCTAGGGGTTTGGGGGTCTGCGGTTTAGAAGTGGAAAGGCGGCGGAGGAGGATCGAAGAGAGGGGGCGCGACGACGTTGGCTGGCCTCTGGTGGGCGGCGGCGCAGCCTGGAAGAGCAGGGCGATGGGATCGAGCGGCGTTTTTTTTCTTTTTTAATTTTGAGCATTGACTGTAAGGAAAGGGAGGGATATATAAAAATATATACATTTAATTTATTAATTCCCAAAAAGTTACTTTTCTATTCGAACTCCAAATCGAACCCAACGACTATCGCCCCTAGCTAATTACCCCTATCCCAAACACAATGGGATATGTTTCGTAAGCCAATTCGACTGTTTCGATCAGTTTTCATTAAAATTAAAATATAAATTAATAAAACATTCAAAATTGATTTAAACGTACATTTTAATTTACCGGGGCCACATACTGACTTCAAAAATTCCAAAAATATAAATCTAGCTATGTTTCGACAATACGGTCCTGATAAAACTAATTTCAATGAATTTGGAGGCTATTTGAAAAATGGTCATTTTTCAGTTGATTAAATTCAAACTAAAAGTACCAAAAGCGTTTAAATTCACCACGCTCACATATTAATTCCAAAAATTCTGAAAATTGGAATATAACAATAACTTGACATTTCGGATCCAACAGATGTGGTTTCATCGAAAACGAAGGTCGTTTGCAAAATGGCTATTTTTAATGGCTATATATTATATTAATATATATATAAATTCCATAGCGACTATTTTAAATTTTAAACTAGACATAACTTTCAATTTATATTAGTTAAACAGATTCAAATATTTCTGGTTTTACTGAAATCCGATTATTTTGAATTCTGTACATTCATTTGAAATTTAAAATCAAATTTTCAAACTACTGCGCCATTTCAGGCTCGTTTTATAATTAAAATAAATGTATATGTTCTAACTTCGATTTAAATACAGTTTTAGTCATTATTATTTAAAATAAATCATTTTAAATATTCAAAATCCATTAAAATAGCTAAAATACAAATTTTAAATTAGTTCTGAAATTTCGGGTAGTTACACACATGTTTAATTAACTTACCGTATGTTATATAAAATTATTTATCGTTTTCTTTATTTTAGAAAATGCATAAACTAAATTATGCTCATTCACGCTAAATAACCAAGCAAGCCTAAAAATCACTAATTTATTCAACTCATTCACACTGACTTATTACTACACAAACAAAATATGTTAGTGTTTAGTACTTGTAAGACATTAACATGAATTAACATTCGATACACTATACTACACAATTAACTTGATAATAAAAACTTTTAAACTAACAAATTAACCCTAAATTAATAAATTTATGTACTTAGGGTTTAAGCTAATTACCTGATTTGGAGGTGATTAGGAGGTTGGAGAGAAAGAGAGCTAAGTTCCCCGAAGTTGGATAAGCTAACGAGGGGCATGCAAGGTGGTGAATCACGAATTGGGTGAAGGAGGAGGTTTTTTTTATAAAGCTTTCGAATGAGGAAGAAGAAATGAGTCTCAGTTGTAAACAAGGTTATTGATGGATGTTAGACTGTAAGCATGGACTATGAATTAATCTTCTACCCATGGATTAATCATAGCTTTGTATTTCTGATAAAAACTCTACTAAATTTAACTTAATGAGGTGATTGATCAATTTGTGAATGACAGAAGGCGCATCAGAAGATCAACATCTCAGTGAGTTGAATATAATTACATCCTAGGTGAGTTCAAATGAATTTGAAGCCGATAAAGAAGTACAAACATTGATACATTTTCTTCTCTTCCATAAATTTGGAATGCTACCATTACAACAGTAAGTTGATCATCGAGAAGCAATTGACTAAAATTTAATGATATTCGTGATCTATTTCTCAGTGAAGAGATCTGAAGGTGGGATACAAGTGAATAATCAACCATTTCAATTTTTCACACACAATCAAGAGGAAGAAATTCAATAAGAGGTGATTAAAACAGCATATCGAGTTATTAATGTATATTAAAGGGCTCGAGGTCTAAATCCAAAAATTTCAATAATTCTCATAACCTTAAGACCACTCAATGTTAGAACTGTAGGAAGACCTGGCACTAAAAAATCAATGAATTGTGCGCTAAAGGACTAGGAGAATAAAGCAGAGGAAAATGTTACTTCCTACTTAAGAGGAGACAAAGCGCTGACATGAAGAGCAAGGAAGAGTCTTGGGTATTAGATCCTCGAACATCGTTCAACGTTACTTCTTAGTAAGAATTCTTCGAAATGTATGTCTTTGGAAATATTGGAAAGGTATATCTCTATGATGATCAACCTTGTGATATTATTGGCAAAGGAGCTGGGAAAATTATGTTCAATGGCCTGGTTTGGGAGCTACAGGTTATCTAGCATACACTCAACATGAGAAAGAACTTAATCTACATAGAATAATTAGCTAGTAAATGCTACATTAAGACTTTCTATTCTATT
Source organism: Allium sativum (assembly GCA_030737875.1). Classification (NCBI taxonomy): domain Eukaryota; kingdom Viridiplantae; phylum Streptophyta; class Magnoliopsida; order Asparagales; family Amaryllidaceae; genus Allium; species Allium sativum. Next base: position 576,411,603 of record CM060915.1, on the reverse strand, counting down.
GGTAACTAACGAAAAATTTCAAAGGCTGGAATGATAGTGCTCGGGGTAAGAAGAGTGGAACTCTTTACATTGCAACTGGAGAATGATGAGATCGATATTGCAACTAGCAATAAAAATTCCAATATATGACACTAAAGGCTAGACAAGAGTAAGAAGAGAAAGGAGATTATGCACTCGAAGGGGAAACTTGTAGGTTTACGGCCAATGGAAATAGAAATGTGCAAAGATTGCATACTTGGATGGCAAAAGTGGGTCAACTTTCAAATAAATGGTAGAAACCCAAACAAAGAAATGTTAGAGGTCGTTCATTCCCATGTTTAGGGGTCAACAATTCTCATTCGTTGGTGGGGAAGCAATACTTCATGACTTTCGGCGATAATCACTCGGGAAAGGTTTGAGTTTACTTTTATAGCACAAATTTGAAGTGTTTGAGGCTTTTAGGTTGTGGAAAACATGTGGTTGAAAATAAGACATGTTTAAATACCAAAAAACTTAGAATTGACAACTATGGTGGATATATAGACATCATATTCGAAAATACCTACTATAAAAACATAATTAAGATGGAGAGAGGCATGTTGGTATACCTCAACACAATGGTGTAACCGAGTGTACGAATCGAAAATTGATGGAAAAAGCCAAAAGCATTTGCATACAGTCAGGTTTACTAGAGTAGTTTTGGGCAGAAACAGCTAATGCAACAACTTACTTAATCAAACCGAGGTTTGTTAGTTCCATTAAAGCACAAAATACCAAAGGAGTTATAAAGTGGAAAAGACGTAAAACTATCACAATAAAAATCTTTTGGTTGTGTAACATATGTGCGTATCAGTGATTAAGGTTGGATTAAGCTTGATCCCAAATCCAAAAAAATGCATCTTCATCGGCTATGGCTTGGACAAATTTGGATACCACATTTGGAACGATGGAAATAGTAAGGTGATCTACAGTTGAGACGTGATTTTTAACAAAGGAATAATGTACAAAGACAAACACAAAACAAATGCTAGCGACTCGAAGTTGAGTGAGGCAATATTTGCAAATGCAAGTAATATCCCACATAGTCTTATAATAGAACCGAATGTAGCAAGTCCTCATCCAAAAGGACTAATTGAACTCGGCAACGAGCACCAGTCTGACACACCACAACTTCCTACTTGATCAACTCCTGTATTGAGAAGGCCTTCTCGACCTTATGTGCCTAAAAAGAGATACATGAACTATTTGTTGTCGAGTGATGTAGGGGAACTTGAATTCTATGAGGAAGCTTCTCATACTTTAGATGCTAGCAAGTGAAAGCTTACCATGAAATATGTGATGAAGTCTCCTATCTCCAATAAGACATGAGAATTGGTTGAGTTACCTATAGAAAAGAAGACACTTCATAATAAATGGGTGCATTGGATAAAAAAGGAGCGTGACGGTTTCAAGAGATAAAATTGAGTACTAGTATAAAACACATGTGCGTGAATCAAATGTTCAAAGATATATACTTTTTATTTAACAAAAAATTGAGTGGGACGAAGTGTGTTGCACGTAAAAATTGTTTGGTGGTAACAACATTTTTATTTCAAGTTATTTTGTGGTGGTATCAACGACAAATTAATGGTAAATTTATTGATGGGGTAGTTGAGAAGTGAATAGCAGTGAAGGTTGCAAATGTGAGATTTAGTTGATAGAAGAGGGTATTTTCGAAATTCCAAAAAAACACCATGAAATTATGCCAATTGAATTTTGTTACATTTAAAACCCATCACTCTCGGACCTAGTGTTTATAAAACACGAAATATCATTCTTCATCAAATAATAAGTTAAATTATACACATTGTAAACAAGGTTGTAAAAATCATTGGGCATCAACACTAAATTAATTTTGGATTTTGTTTATAAATATGTTTATATGCTTAAATAACGTTGTAACTCTCGTCTAGATGGATTAGGCAAATGCTTGACGATAAGGCTAGTCCAATGCATAGAGGGGATTTAGTGGAAGTCTAGAACGACTTTTTTAAATAGAGATTGTAAACATAATATCCTTATTTTTTTATAACAAGGACATGTATCAAAGTTTCTTTGCTTTTTTTGGTGTATTAAGCTGAACTTGAAAGGATGTAGATTAGACTGAACTACTGGTACTAATCTACACAAGTTGATTTGTATATAAAGAAAGAAAGAAAATGAAGTTTTTGTTTGATTTGATCAGTCTAACAAAACAAAAAATAACAGCTCATCCATGCTTCATAATTCATAGAACAATACAACAGTGGATGCAAATCATCTGGTCCAAGAGTATGCATTTGTTATCCTTCAAATGACTTGTCATAGCTTCACTAGCTCGACACAATCATCAATTTTATTGGTCATTGCTATTTTGCCATCCTTTAGATAATTCATTCACCATGCAATCCGTAATTTACTCTTGCCACCACTCTTTTACCTTGATTAAAGAACTAAATACTGAGTTCTTACTGAAAAATCCCTCTATTCAAGAATAAAAGCAATATGCAAGCATATTCAACACAAAGGTGCACGTAAAAGCGGTTGATGCTGGATGAAATATGTGGATGATAGAGCAACGGATAATAAATTTTATCAAACATTTGTGTGCAAGAAATACTTTCGAAATGCATCCAAATTAAAATAGTTGGAAATTCAAACTAAGAACTGATGCATGAAAACTATAATAGGCCCACCACCATTTGCCATGTTTCCAATTTGTTTCTGAGATGGAATTTTCTTGGCAACTATGCAAAAGGCTTGAAGACAAGAGTGATCAATGAAGACAAAATTCGTAGAATAATGGTGAGAAAAGCTGTAACCGATAAGCAAACAGAAAACGAAACTAAATTTTCTTACAGATGATTTTGAAGATTTTTGAACGGATTGTCCCTTTCTTTGTACAGGAATTGCTTGCTAAATATCCGAGAATTATACCAACAAATCTCAATACAAATAAATGAAACTGTACAAGCACAAATGCATAGTCCTGTGAACAAGAAATCTGTACAGTAAATGATGAATCCACACTTTCCCTACATAAATAGATAAAATGAACCACACTGCTCACAAAAATCCAATATTCAAGTAAACATTCCAGAATATCTCTCTTGGTATAGAAATTTCTTCTCCTTCAGGACTCGTGTAAAATAGAAAGCATATATATAAGAATAAAAGGTTGGCAGCGCGTCCCTTTCAAGTAGCCGAAATGATCAGCGAGGTCTAAATATAAGAGGGTCAACTTTCAAACAAATGGTAGAAATCCAAAGAAGCAAAGGTTAAAGGTTGTTCACTTCCATGTTTAGGGTCAACGACTCTCATCCATTGGGGGGAAGCACTACTTCATGACTTTCATCGATGATCACTGAGTTTACTTTTGTAGCACAAATTGAAGTGTTTGAGGCTTTTAGGAGATGGAAAGCATGCTATTGAAAATGAGACAAGTTTAAATATTAAAAAGCTTAGAATTGACAACTACAGTGAATATGAGGACATCATTTTCAAGAAGACCTACTATGAGCACATAATTAAAATGGAGAGAAGCACGTCTGGTATGCGTCAACACAATGGTGTAGGTGCGTGTATAAATCAAAATTTGAAGTCAAAATCATCAGCATACAGTCAGGTTTACCAAGTTAGTTTTGGGCAAAAGAAGTTAATACAACAACTTGATCAACTGAGGTCTGATGGTCCTGTTAAAGCACAAAATACCACAACAGTTATAAAGTGGAAAAGACGTCAAATTAACTATCACAATTTTTTTTAAAAAATAATTTGATTGTGTAACATATGTGCATATTAGTGATTACGGCTGGAATAAGCCTGATCTCAAACCCAAAAAAAAAATGCATCATCATCAGGTATGTCGAGGAAAAATTTAAACACCGCATTTGGGATGATGGAAACATTAAAGTTATCTACGGCAAAGACACGATTTTTAATGAAAGAATAATGTACAAAGACAAACATAAAACAAATGACAGCTACTCAAAGTTGAGTGAGCCAGTATTTGCAAATGCAAGTGATATCCCAGATGGTCTCATAATAGAACCGAATGTATCAAGTGCTGAGCCAGATGGACTAATTGAGCTCGGCAATTAGAACCAGTCTGACACACCAGAACCTCCTACTTCAACTTCTGCTCATATGCCTTAAAAGAGATACAGGAACTATTTGTTGCTAAGTGAAGTATGGGAACGTAAATTCAATGATGAAGCTTTTCAGACTGGAGATGCTAGCAAGTGAGAGTGTGTCATGAAAATGCGATGATGTCTCTTATCTCCAACAAGAGAACTGGCTAAGTTACCTATAGAAAAGAGGGCACTTCATAATAAATGAGTGCATTGAATGAAAAAGGAGTGTGACGGTTCCAAGAGATATAAAGACTGACTATTGGTATAAAACACGTGGGTGCATCAAATTTTTAAAGATGTTTACTTTTTATTCAACAAAAAAAAAAAAAAGGGATAATGTGTGTAGTACGTAAAAATGGTTTATGATAGCAACATTTTTATCTCAAGTTGTTACGTTGGTGGTATCAGCGACAAATAATTGATGGTAATTTTTTATTGATGGGGGAGTTGAGAACTGAATAGCAGTGAAGGTTGCAAATGTGAGGATTCGTTGATGGATGAGGGTATTTTCGAAATTTCAAAAAGACACCTTGAAATTATGCTAATTGAATTTTGTTACAATTAGAACCCATCACTCTCAGACCCTGTGTTTATAGAACACAAAATATCTTTCTTCATCAAATAATAGGATAAATTATACACATTGTAAATACACATTGTAAATACACATTGTAAACAAGGTTGTAAAAATCATTAGGCATCAACACTAAATTAATTCTGGATTGTGCCTGTAAACATGTTTATATGTTTGAATAATGTTGTAGCTCTCATCTAGGAGGATTAGGCAAATGCTTAACGGTAAGGCTAGGATCCAATGCATAGAGGGGATCTAGTGGAAGTCTAGAAGGATTTTTTTTAATAGAGATTGTAAACATAATATCCTTTTTTTATAACAAGGACATGTATCAAAATTTCTTTGCTTTTTTTAGTGTATTAAGCTGAACGTGAAAGGATAAAGATCAAATTGAACTACTGGTACTAAACTGCACAAGTTGATTTGCATAAGAAAGAAAGAAAATGAAGTTTTTGTTTGATTTGATATATCAACAAAACAGAAAATAACAGCTCATCCATGCTTCATAATTCATAGAACAATACAACAGTGGATGAAAATCATCTGGTCCAAGAATATGCATTTGTTATCCTTCAAATGACTAATCATAATTCACTTTCCACACAATCATCAATTTTATTGGTCATTGCCATTTCGCCATCCTTTTAATAATTCATTCATCATGCAATCCATAATTTTACTCTTGCCACCGCTCTTTTGCCTTGATTAAAGAACTAAATACTGAATTCTTACTGAAATAGTCGCTCTGTTCAAGAATAAAAGCAATATGCAAACATATTCAACACAAAGGAGCAAAGGTGCAAGTAAAAGGTGTTGATGCTGGATGAAATATGAGGATAATATATAGCAACGGATAATAAATTTTATTAAACATTTGTGTGCAAGAAATACTTTTGAAATGCATCCAAATTGGAATAGTTCAAACTAAGAACTGATGCATGAAAACTATAGTAGGCCCACCACCATTTGCCTTGTTTCTAATTTGTTTCTGAGATAGAACTTTCTTGGCAACTATACAAAGGGCTTGAAGACAAGAATGATCAATGAAGACAAAATTCACAGAATAATGGTGAGAAAAGCTGTAACTGATAAGCAAACAGAAAACGAAACCAAATTTTCTTATAGATGATTTTGAAGATTTTTAAACAGATTGTCCCTTTCTTTATACAGGAATTGCTTGCTAAATATCTGAAAATTATACCAACAAATCTCAATGTAAATAAATGAAACTGTACAAGCACAAATGCATAGTCCTGTGAATGAGAAATCTGTACAGTAAATGATGAATCCACACTTTCCCTACATAAATAGATAAAATGAACCACACTGCTCACAAAAATCCAATATTCAAGTAAACATTCCAGAATATCTCTCTTGGTATAGAAATTTCTTCTCCTTTAGCACTCGTGTAAAATAGAAAGCATATATATAAGAATAAAAGGTTGGCAGCGCGTCCCTTTCAAGTAGCCGAAATGATCAGCGAGGTCTAAATATTCTCTAGCAAAACGATGATTTTCCTTTGTTTGATTCTTCGTTGTGAGCAATGATATGCAAGTGAAGCAAGCAACAATTCCCATCCAACAATTATGTCTACTCATTGGAGTATACTGATCATATATAGCATATTGTGCTACTACAAATATATCTATAAATAGAGATATTCCGTGGTAAGATGGATGTATACTTATTCTAAACTAGACATAAAATGACCAACCAAAGTACCACCATTATTGTCATTGCAACATTATTTGCCAAGACATTGTTTTACGTTAGCGCTATTAGATGCAACAAATCAGACAGAGTTGCTTTACTTGCATTCAAGGACTCCTTCCCTGATAATAAGTATGATTCATTTTATTACTCGTACCCAGACTGGGTGGTTAACTCAACAAATGACTGTTGCAACTGGGATTATGTACTTTGTGATGACGTCACTGGACGTGTCGTTGCTTTGTCCTTTTCAGGCAACAGTTTTGATCTTCCCGTCATGGACCTCAATGGTATGTTTCTAGATATGTTAAGTTGTTAACTGATTTTAGGGTTTATGTTTTTCACTCTAGAATTTTTGTGTCTGCTGCTATCAGAACCTCAGTTTCCTAGTAGCACACTCAAATTTATCCTTTAAAATTTTGATCATTTTTATTTGTCCATGGAATGTTCTCATTTCTAATAATCATCTTTAAATTAACATTGTACACGAAATAAGTCTTTCAAATGCAAATAATATCACATAATATTTGGGTTCAAAATAATTTTTAGTTATTGAATATCTCAATCCGCCAAATGAGAAAGGACACCGAATTTCATTCACCATATTTTCACAGTTGATATCAACTGATATACTTCAAATTAAACAGAAATAGAAATTTTAGATTTAATGTAAACCATTTTAGTACTATTGCTTACAAAAATAAAAAAGTTATGTGATGGTTAAAGTTAGTTTTGGGCATCTATATACAGATGATATAAATTATTAGGCTAATAAACGCGTAAATAGTAATCATTTTATGCAATTAAGTACATATAATATCGACTGTTACTAAAAGCAGACAGATTAATTTTGGGCGTGAATACGAACACACCCACATATATATCCCTTTTTATGTTTTGGATATATTTTTTTGAGTTTTATTTTTTTAATTGCGGTATTAAGAAGAACATATTGGGGTGCCCTTAGCACCATACTATTTTTTTTCCCAGGTGTGGATGCAGATGTTTGGTTCATTTGATGTTCATTTATAGACTTAAATCAAAATGTAACTAATATTTGATCCATTGATTTTTGTGAAGATTAACTAAAATTAACACCTGAAAGTGGAAATTATGCCTAAGGGCTTGTCTAAAACTTGTATGTATTAGACTCTCCTTTGTAAATTAAAAGTAACTGCTATTAAAAGCAGACAGATTATTAGGCGTGGATACGATCAGACCCACATATGTATCCCCTTATAGATTTTGGATTTTATTTTCAGGTGTGGATGCAATCCTTTTTTTTTTTTTTTTTTTTTTTTTTTTTTTTTGAAGATTAACTAAATTTAGCCCCTAAAACTTGTATGTATTAATTAGACTCCCCTTTGTAAATTAAAAGCAACTGCTATTAAAAGCAGACAGATTAGGAGTGGATACGATCACACCCACATATGTATCCCCTTTTAGATTTTGGATATTTTTTTTTCAGGTGTGGATGCAGATTTTAGATTTATTTGATGTTCATTTTTGCAGACTTAAATCAAAATATAATTAACTAATATTTGATCCATTGATTTTTGTGAAGATAAACTAAAATTAACCCCTAAAACTTGTACGCATTAGACTCGCCTTTGTAAATTAAAAGCTAGAAACACCACTGCTAGTTAAAATATTATAAAGCATAAATGAAGAGGACGATGATGTGAATGAATCAATTTGAAATAGAATTAGCAACAAGTTGATTTAGGAAATCGTAATTTTATTTACTTCATACATAGATCTAGTAATGAAATAACATACCACATGGGAAGTGGGTTAGGTCTCGAAAGACGGAAATCGAACTCCTAGCCTTTTGCGTCATATCCAATTTCTTAACTATCTTGGACAAGATGCTTGTTAAAGCATGATAAATTTATTTTGAAAGAGAAAATGAATAACTAAAAAATATTGAATTTTGTATCCACTGATGAGGGAGTTATTAAAGATAATGCAGGCAAAACATATGGAATTATCTTAGTTTGTAGAGAGAGAGGGAAATTTGATTTATAACGTTTGAATTTTGAAGAGCAAAAAATTCCATATATCTGCAGAGTATATGTATATCTGTGATATGTTTCTGAATATGAATAAACCTGTAATGAAAAAAGTAGATGGAAGGACAAAGATAATCCACAAATATAGTCACATTCTGCCATGCTCACTTAGATTTGCAATACGTTTCAAAGTATGATAAATCTGTACTAATTCTGAAAAATAGAGGAGGTTGATAAAATTTCCGAATTATATGCTTTCAGTTGTGTTAATATTTTGAAGCATTTAATTATACCTTTTTCTAACATCCTAATTTTTTAGCTAACTTCATTTAAATAGCAAAAACACAGTAATGCTGCTCAAAATAGGAGAAGTACAGTTTTCTTTTATAAATTCATCCGAACCATTTGAAATTAAACTTTTTTTTTTTAAACACTGTTACAATCAGAAACTTGGTTAACATGGCATTTCAAAGTGTGCTAGTATATATTCTACCATCATTTTGCTTGCTTTTAGCTAGTTTACAAATTTGTCTAAACCTACTATATAATTTTTCTAAATTGGTCTGTATATCAAAAGACCTATATACCAGTGGTTTCTAATACATATATATATACATATGCACAGGTAGGATACCTGAAGTGCTCGGAAATCTTAGTGAGCTTACACAAATTTATTTTGATCACATGCCACGTCTGGTAGGCAAAATACCTCACCAGATTTCAAAACTGAAGAAACTTAAAACCATTGAAATAACAGACTGCCAAATCTCTGGCTTTGTTCCATCATTTCTCTCACAGCTACCTTCTCTTCAACGTCTAAATTTGGCCAACAATTTGCTATCAGGCTCGCTTCCACCTTCTCTTGCAGACCTACCCAGCCTGAGCTCCCTTGCATTGAACGGTAACAAACTTACAGGCAGGGTTCCTTCTCATTTATTCAGCAAACTGCCCAAACCATCAACTGTGTATCTGGACTTATCAAACAATAGTTTCAGAGGAAGCTTGCCTAAATCTCTAGGCAATGTCAACTTTTTTGCATGTTACCTGGATAACAACAGATTTACAGGAGATGCGTCGTTTCTTTTTGGAAGAAACAAGACCGTCCACTCGGTTTCAATGCACTCAAATAATTTTAGGTTTGATTTAGGTAAGGTTGAGTATCCGTTGGCTTTAACATATTTGGATATCAGCAGAAATAAGATTTATGGGAGCATTTCAAATCAGATAACTGAAGTGCCTGGTTTGCTGGAGGCCGTGTTTAGTTATAACGATCTGTGCGGAAGGATACCAAGAGGTCGACATTTGCGATCTTTTCCAGCTCTGAATTTTGAACATAATAAGTGCCTTTGTGGTGCACCATTAAAACCATGTAGATGATTCAGTAGCTCTGCCCTTTTTCCCCTAAAGGATTTGTTGAGTTATGTTTGTCTTTCATAACTAAGTAATAAACCAGTAATGTTGTTGATAATCAGACAGTGAGAAAAAAGAAAAATACTCTTTAGTCTTGGACTTTGTTTAATATATATGGGAATATTAACTTTTATATATCAAAGTATACATTTTCGATTTTGTTTTCATCATCGAGAAATTTGAAATTTCCGATTCCGATTTGATCGAGATTTCGAAAGTTCCGCCTTATTCACATTTTATTAATTCCGGTGTATTCCTTTTATATAAACCAGTACATTTGGCATGTTTGTTCGACGCGTGCAAAGAATACTAAGACCAAATTTATTAATTGTGAAATAACGCTCAAATAAATATAAACTCGTATATAGACATCTATATATTCACAAACACTCACCAGTCTATGCAGTAAAAAAGACACAGCAACAGTGCAAGTTTGATCACACTGCAGTAAGTAAATTGCAGTGGGTGAAATGATGATTTCAACGGGATTCACATGTACCCTCCTGAAATCAATGGATCAGATCCCACAATATACTTACTGCGGGTGAACAAACTTTTAGTTTGTCTTGCTACCTACAATATACTTTTCACATCTTGCAATCACTGTGAATAGAATATGAAACATATCGTAATCGTTGATGGAACTGAAAAGTTAAGTCATTATGTTATTGATGGATGAGAACGGTGTATCTAAGGCTAATAAATTAATTTGTAAATATTAACTAAATTAGATAAAAATTAAGTATTTAAAATAGCGTGATGATAGTCTATAAAATTGGCAATGTTAAGTGTAAATTAATGGATTACATGTAAAACAAAACTCATCTGAACATTTAAACTATCATTCGTTAATATAATCCTGGAAATAACGTATCAAGCCGAGTGGAAATATACTAAACTCTTACCGAGTTATATCCATCATCTTTTAACAGTGATCAAGTAGTAAGTAATAACTTTCAAATTTAATGCGTCAGTATGTTTTGAAGTATTTTAGCCAATGTAGTCAAATGTATACGTGTAGTAAATGATTTTCCATTAGGTAAGTCTTTTAAACCAACAAATAACATAGCATCAGCTACATGTAGATTAGTACGCATACAGATAACAGTTTTCCACATGCTAAGTAACATGAAGTAAACAATGTAACCATGATAACAATTAAATAATCGTCAAACATAATATAAGTATATGAAAAGAATTTCAACAGACGAAGTGGTAAAGTTGTTCATTGTACAATAAATTGTATATTAACCAAAACGGGTACTGACTTTGAGATGTTGAAAAAAGTTGTTGAAGCAACCACCGATGGTTCAGTGGGATGCAGAAAATAACCAAATTGTTCTCTCTAACACTAAACAGAAATGTACGTAAGACGCAGACATCAATGTTGAATATTTTTTAAGGAGAAAAAGGGAGAAAACATAAGATTAATAATCGAAAACATCTCTTTATTGATGCTTATTTCTTACTTGATATTGCTTGATACTACAAATGAGAGAGCACACCTCTATTTATAACATACCAAATGTTTTAGACTCTCCTTTCTCTAGATTCTTCTTTCATCCTCTAATTTCTAGGCTTTACTTAACGAGCCATTCTCTAGATAATTCTATTACATATTTGATAACTATAATATTTATTTTGGCCTTTCCTTAAAACAAGAATTGTACTTATTACATAATTGACATTTCCTTATAGAACCAAGTTTATTTGTTTCCTTATAAAACTAAGTTCATTTTCAACATCCCCCATACACTTGTGCTTTTCCGGTCATCCATATCTCCACTCCAGTCGTCGTCGCTATATCCAACAAGATCGTAATTATCAGAAACAGAGTAGTACAAACCAAAGTTTGTTGTCCCTTTAACATAGCGAAGAATCCTTTTTGCCGCCTTCAATTTGTTGTTGTTGGATTTTCTATGTATCAGTTGACAACTCCTACCGCATATAGAATGTTGGGTCTTGTGCACTTTAAATATTGCAAGCTACCAACCAAGCTCTTGAAGAGTGTAGAGTCTACTTTTTCTCCTTCCTCATGCCTTGACAATTTGATTCCACATAGGGATGGCAATTAGACCCGACCCGATAGACCCGGACCCGACCCGATGGGTCTCGGGTCTAGGCGAGTCGGGTTTTGTCGAGTTTAAACTATATGTTTCCAAAATCTGGGCCCGATCCAATCGGAGCTTCAGGTTGGGTTGGGTCGGTTCGGGTCCAGGTGAGAAATAACACTAAATTTACATGTATTTCAACATTTTTTTGTCGGGTCTTTCGGGTCGGGTCGGGTTTTATCGGGTCTTTATTATATTTTTCATCACGCATACCCGACCCGAGACACATCGGGTTTGGTTCGGGTTCGGGTCTTTTCAGGTCGGTTCGGTTCGGTTCTCGGTTCTAATTGCCAGCTCTAATTCCACATTTGATTAGCATGCAAACTGGATTAGAGTCATCCATCTTGAACTTCCTCAATATTTCCTTAGCATAGCCTTCTTTAGTGATTAGAATGCCTTCATCTTCTTGTTTTAATTCAATGCCGAGGTAATAAGAGATAAGCCCAATATCAGCCATTTCAAACTCCTTCATCATCTCTTCCTTAAACTCTTTAAACATGCTTGGATTGCTACCTGTGAAATTCAACATCTACATACAAACATACAATCAGTGTATCACTATTTTGGATTTTGATATAAAGTGCATGCTCATATGGACATTTAATGAAGTTTCACTCTTTCAAATACTTATTGATTCGAGCATTCCAAGATCTTGGAGCTTGTTTTGACCCATGAAGTGTCTTCTTTAGCTTCAATACTTTGTCTTCTTCTCCCTTGACTTTGTAGCCTTGTGGCTGCTCGATATAAACTTTTTCTTCAAGAACTACATTTAGGAAGGCAGATTTCATATCCATTTGATGTATCATCCAATTGTTTTGGGCTACTAAAGAAATTATCAATCTTACAGTTTCTAGTCAAGCAACTGGAGCAAATACCTCTTCATAGTCAATGCCATCTCTTTGAATATAGTCTTTTGCTACCAATCTTGCCTTGTATCTTTCAACTTCTCCTTTGGCATTTTCCTTTACTTTGTACACCCACTTGAGTCTTTTTCTACCAATCTTGCCTTGTATCTTTCAACTTCTCCTTTGGCATTTTCCTTTACTTTGTACACCCACTTGACACTAATCTCTTGTTTCCTTTTGGAAGTGAAGCTAACTCCCATGTGTCACTTTTCTTGATCGCCTTAATTTCTTCGTCTATAGAATTTCTCCAACTTCTCTTTTGCAAAGCTTCTTGAAAATTTATAGGCTCACAATCTGCGAAAAATAGAAGAGTGTAAGATTTTCTTGATTTTCTGTTACATCATAAATTTCTTGAAGGCTCCTAAAACGAGGAACCCTTTCACTAGAGCTCCCATCTTCTTGACAACTTGTCATTGGTGAGGCTAGTGGGAAGTAGGCTCTTCCCTTGATTGTTCAATCCTTGGTTGTTGTATTTTATCTCCTTCAAAATACGGAAAGAAGTTGTAATTTTCATCATATGACTTCCAATCATGTTCTCCTTCTTCATCGAATACAATATCTTGGCTAATTATTATCTTCTTCGTATCAGGATTATAAAGTTTATAGCCTTGAGAATTTGTGTCATACCTAATGAAATATACTTCTTATTTTTGTCATCCAATTTGCTTTGCTTTTCATTTGGTACATGTACATGAGTTATGCTTCCAAAAACTTTTAGATTAAAAATGCCAGGCTTTCTTCCGCTCCATGATTCTTGTGGTGTCTTCCCCCACACACTTTTCGCTGGAGATCGGTTTGATAGATAAAAAACACATGCTACAACTTCCGCCCAAAATTCCTTTTGTCTCCTCGCCATTTCAAGAACCATCCTATTCTTCCTTTCTGCTTCTCCATTCTGATGAGGAGATCTGGGCAATGTTAGTTGCAGTCAAATTCCATTATTTTCACAGTACTTCTGAAATTCTTTTAATGTGTACTCTCCTCCACAGTCAGATCTCATGGTTTTTATCATAAGGCCACTTTCCTTCTCAACATGAGCTTTGAACTTCTAGAAGTTCTCAAACACCTCTGATTTCTCCTTCAAAAAATACACCCATTTTTTTCTTGAAAAATCATTAATAAACAGAAGAAAATAATTACTTTTACCTAGTGATCTTGGCTTAATTGCCCACACACATCCGTATGTATGAGTTCTAATGGTTCCTTGGCTCTCGTGTATGACTCCTTTGGAAAGCCCATTTTGAATTGCTTCTCAAGTAGACATCCTTCACACAGTTGATTAGGATGACTTATGAAAGGCAATCCTCTCACCATTTCTTTCTTGAAGAGAAATTCCTATCCTATGAAGTTAAGACGTCTAAAACAAAGATGCCAATCCCATGATACATCTTGGTAACACGCCTTAAGACATTGAGCGACATCATGTTGAATGTTGAGCATAAATATTCTATTTCTTGACATTGATACCTTAGTGATGAGATTACTTACACAGTCTCTTATGGAAAGGCTACTATCTTTTAATTGAATATCATAACCTTTCTCTAAGGGTTGTCATAAGCTCAAGATATTACTCTTCATGTTTGGAACATGGTGAACATTAGAAATAAATTGATGCTCTCCATTCTTTAATCGGATAAGAGCATTTCCTTAGTATTTCACTACTACCTTTGATTCATCTCTGAATGCCACACTGCCTTTTATTGTTCATCAAGCTCTACGAACATATTTTTTCTTCCACACATGTGGTTGCTTGTGTCGCTAACTAGGTACCATGATTATCCTACCCTTTTTCATTTTCTTTATGAGCCAATAGTAATGTTGCATCTCGTGTAACTATTTATTCAACATAATTGGTCTTCTCTTTAACTTTATTATTTCTTGGAGCTCTACATTCAGAAGCATAATGTCCAAATTTGTCGCAATTATAACATTTGATCTGTGACTTATCATTCCTTGAATTTGAATTGCCACTCCCACGACCTCTGGTTGTGCTTTCTCCTCTTTGATTATTGTTGCTATGGTTGTTTTCATTGTTGGGCCTCCAACCTCGTCCATATCTACATCCACATCCTTTTCCTCATTTTTGACCACGACCCCATCTTTGTTGGATTCGATTACTTTCTTTTTTGAATCAATCCATGTATTAAGAACATGCTCGACAGTTTCTTCCTTCTTCCTTTTCTTTTCTTCATAAGCTTGTAATGAGGCTAAAAGTTCCTCTATAGCAATGGTCTCCAAGTTTTTTTTTCTTTAATGATGGCGACAATATGTTCAAACTTCGGATCTAATGATACAAGAATCTTCTCCATGATTTTGACATCATCTAATTTCTCACCATTTCTTTTCAGATTATTAGTAACAATTACAACTCTTGAAAAGTAATCTTCTCCATGATCGCTCAAGCATCATCAGCATTTATGTTCGAGTGACGAAAGTGGGATATTTATATATTTCCAATTGACGGGTGTGAGAACCAAAACTAGATAGGATTTATTGTTTGTGAATTGGCATCAAAAATACGATTTATAGATATATATAAAAGTTGTGTTTGAAACGATAATCAACTAATTGATTGCTGATTGTGTTGTTTGATTATTGGTTTGATTAATTAAAATTTTTAACCATTAAGCGAAACTGAATCAAATATTGAACTGAATTGAAAATTGTTTGAAATTGCATACATGCACATGTATATACATTGAAGAGGTCATACCATGGAAGCTAAGAAGAGGAATAAAATTGTATGCCCGACAAACAGGTACATGTTTACAAATTTATTGGGTTTGGATGATTTTACGAGCCGATTGGCTAGCCGCTTGGCTTTTTCTTTTTCTTTTTGGATGGTGATGGCCCAACTAGTTATGGTTTTAAATGTCTCCCCGTACAAAGGAGGTTATGGTGAAATTTTTCAAAAATTTAGGGTGTTAGCCAAATTTTTGAAAAATTTGAAAATTCTTAGAAACTGAAAAGTTGAAGAATAAAAGCCAGAATGAAAGTTGAGTTAATAGGTTAAACAACTTTCAGCTCCGTTCCTTTTCGAGGACGAAATGATTTTAAGTGGGGGAGACTGTGACAACCCGGAAAATCAAAACCAATTTAAAATTTTAATTTTTGCAATTTTAATGAATATTGAATATTTAAATTGACTTATTTTAAATAATAACGACTAGAAATTTATTTTGAACAGAATTAGAACATATAAATTTAATTAAATAGAAGTTAGAATATAAATATTTATTTTAATTACAAAAGGAATTGAAAATGGCACGGTAGTTTGAAAATTCGATTTCAAATTTCAAATGAATGTACAGGATTCAAAATAAATCGGATTTTGGTGAAACCAAGAATATTTGAATCTGTTTGAAAATATCTTTCCAACGAATGTGAAAAATCCAAATTTCATACTAGAAATAAAAAGTTATGCCCAGTTGAAAATTTAGAATAGTCACTATGGAATTTTATATAATATATAGCCCTTAAAAATAGCGATTTAACAAATGACCTCTGTTTTCGACGAGACCACTTTTTTTGGACTCGGAATGTCAAATTATTTCTAGATTTCAATTTTCATAATTTTTTGAAATCAATATGTGAGCGTGGTGAATTTAAATGTGTTTGGTCAATTCAGTTTGAATTTAATCAATTGAAAAACGACCATTTTTCAAACGGTCTCCAAATTCGACGAAATTAATTTTGTTAGGACGGTATCGTCAAAACATAGTTAGATTTATTTTTCTGGAAGTTTTGGAGTCAGTATGTGGTCCCGGTAAATTAAAATGTACGTTAAAATCAATTTTGAACGTTATATTAATTTATATTTTAATTTAAACGGAAACTGATCGAAATAGTCGAATTGGCGAACGGGACATATCCCATTGTGTTCGAAATGGAGGTATTTAGCTGGGGGCGATAGTCGTTGGGTTTGATTTGAAGTTCTAATGAAAAACTAACTTTTTGAAATTAAAAATTAAATTAAGCCCAAAAACCCGAGGTTAGATTGAGTTGCAGTGTAAGACTGCCCGGAACCGCCCGGCACATCCAGCGACCGCAACAATATAGATCTAATGTGAGTTGGTGCTTTAATGAATGAAATAAAGCTAAGGGACGGACAGGCTAAGAATGGTAGGGTTAAGTTAATTAAGGCAACGCTTAACCAATACAACATGTTAATTAAACAGATGGGTGGGGTTAGGTTAATTTGAGAACACTTAACCATTATCATGTTGATTAGGAAACCCTAGGGGACCCATTTCAGCAGTAACCCACATAGATGTATCACGGTACCCTGAACTAGGCAGGGTGTGGCACGATTACTGGGCTAATTATAAGCGGTCAAGATAGCGGCGGGTGGTGCAGCAGTGTAGGTTCCGACGGAGTATGGGCGTGCACGTACCCCGGAGTGGAAAAAACAGGCATTGGACATTAGTAGTATACACCGTGCATCTTGAATTTGTGTCGGGTTGCCACCATTGGAATTGATACACACCATGGTGGGACCAACACAAGTATCTACAATCAAGCGGGGCCGAATGACACAATAAATAAATAAATGCGAGTAGAAGCCGATCGGAAAAGGGATAACTTTGTTATGAGCACATGATAGTAGTTGAAACATTCGTTAGTAGGTGCAGAGAAATGGAAATGAGTGCGATAGTATATTCAGTTTATCTTGCCTTACCTTTTGTTATCTTATTTCTATGGTATTGTCCTATGTTCAGTTTATTCATGTCATGATTCTTTTAACTGCTTACATACTGAATAATCATTGGACTTACTAGGCTTATGTCTGACCCGTTTTCTTTCGCCTTCTTTTCTTCCGTCCCTCCCCTCCCCCCCCCCCCCCCGATCCTCAGGGAGGGAATAATTCAGCTTAGTGCAGACCTTTTCCAGCTTGAAGAGAGTGGATGTATTGCTTGGATTCTCTTTTCTTAGGCTATGGCTGTGGTTGTGGTTACACTTTTATTGGGGATTTATGATGTTTTATGCTTCTTTATGTACTTGGAATTTTAAATCAAGACAGATGTCTTATTGTAATAATTTAGAAGTTGGGTTTTGAGACAATGCTTGTAATGTTTTGACTGAACCATGCTATTTATTAAATGATTTCAGTTTTCCGCTGTTTATATGTCTGTCTTGTAAATTATCTGTGCCTTTTACCTAAAATGCTTCACCAAAGTTAATGCATTCCCTTTGTGAGTGACCTTAACAAAGGTGGGGTGTTTCAGTAAGAGTGTGGGAAAATTTGGATGAAAAGATATTTTGATTTTCAAAATATTGCATTCATACAGAACTGCTATATATTTAGGATGTGAGCGTCATGTTTTAAAAGAATTTTTGAAAAGTTGACATACATATAGGAGGTATCACTAAGGCATACATGCATTACGATGATGTATTTCACTCTGCACATGTGCACAATGTTTGCAAAAATTGGATGCACACATAATGGATGAATATTATGTTGGATCTAGAATAACCCTAGAGGGGGGTGAATAGGATTTTTTACAGTTTTTATGTGATACTAAAAATTCGACAAGATATTGAAAAATAAACAGATCACAGAATACAACAGAAACAGAAATGCAGAAAATAAATCACACACAGATATACCCAGCTTGGGCAAAAACTGCCTACTGCTGCATTCCTAAGGTTTCTACTAGGTGATAGAACAGATCCCGCATACAAGACCGTGTACACTCGTAAACCCTGCTCCTATTCTAACCCTACGCTCAAAACCGTAGATTGATCTAATCCCCTAAATCATATTTTCCCTGATTACGACCCCATAACCAGTAACTTAGATTTTACAGACCCTGTCAACTGTCAATCAACACCCTGACTGATTCCTCTAGTATTTTACAGACACCAGAAAAACTGTTCAGAATTGTTTACAGAAAAAAAATGAAAAACAAAGCAATACAAAATAAAATCCAAAACAAGAGAAACCCTAGTTTTAATTTAAAATTTTAAAACTCCTCCTTTAATAGTTAGACTTGGCTCAGCCAAGCTAAGTAGGTCGGCCCCCCTCTCCTTTACTTTTGCCCGATCTCCTTTTGTTTTCTGGAGAAAAAATATGGTGGCGGCTTAATTGGAAAAGCTAGGGTTTCTTCTTGTTGGCTCCAAATCGATGATGTTTGCAAGATCGAATTTGTTTCTCAGATTCTCTCGAGTTGTTGAATGCTTTCTGTGCTTCAATTTGAAGAGAAAAAAATGGCGATCGGAACCGATGAATAAAACGTGAGTTTCTCTGATATTTTTCTATTCAATTATGCCTTTTTTTCGATCAACATGCCTATGATGAAATGGTTGTGTAAACTAGGATTTGGAAAGCCTATAATCACTCTGATTTCTATAAATGTCTCGATCTGATAATTTGTGGTTTTGCTCGTGTTTCCCCTTTTGCTTGCGTGAGGTTTTCAATTGATTTAAAGGCTTGCTCTATAAATCGCTTGTGTTACTTTGTTACCATAGTTTGAGTTCAATCTGCATTGATTTGAGTAAAAACAGAACGATAATATCTGTGGCCCCTTTTTGAATTGTTGCCTTGAATGAATTTCCCGGTCTTGAAACACGTCCATGAATTTAAATGAGATTTCAAAATGATTCAAAAACTGGAAGGTATTAATTCGATTTTCTAAAAAAATGTCCCACAAAAATACTTGTTTTGCCAAACATCTGCTATTGATTAAATTCTTGAATTGCTTGATTGAACATGCCATATATGTTTTGCCAAATATTGTTGTGTTGAACCCTGAATTCATGTGTGGTTAATTTGAAGATTCTAGTTGATATCTTGAACCACTTTCCTTCTGTATTGACATATGAGATTTTCGAAAATTCTCAAAATAACACTTGCCCAAAACATTCATGCTAATTGATTGATTGACTTCTGGAATTATTGAAAAACTTTCCACTTTTAAAACTTTTTAAAACTTGAAATCAAATGTTAATCTTGGAAACATTTTCCATTTTATTTGATGATTAATTAGCTCCTGTCTTGATTTCTGAACTGTTGTGAGGCCAACCTTTAAAAACATGCATGATCCTTATCAAAATATTATGTTAAACACTTTCCATACATGCTTTGAGATGCTAAGTTGATCATGACTTCATTCTTGATTTTCCAGACCTGCAAAATATTATTTTACTCTGCCATTGGGTATATGTCTTAACATGTCCACACTAGAACTGCACCGATACTCGATAATTTGCACTTCACTGTCTTGAAAATCATTGCTGTTGGCTTGGCTGTGAACCTGAACTGTCTTGTTCATTTTTACATAGCTGAAATTTTTCACCATGCTTGAAATATGATTTTGCCTTGACCACACTTGCCTGCATCATTCATCCATGAACTATGTAACATGCCTGAACACCTGTGTCACTCAGATCACAATGCATTCATATGATTATTAATATGCCTTCCATGTAAAAACTATAGTTGTATACATAGTGCTGCTGCCATGTATTTATTTTGCTTCTTCAAACTTTGTACATAACTTGACCATCTTGAGAAAACTGAACTTACTTGAACTAGTTTTTCCCTGAAACTTGACAATCTGGTCTGGTTTGAATATGAAAGACACCATGCACTTCACTGTTAAAAACACAATGACTTGATGCTGTTTGTATTTCCATTCCTTGGTTGATTTGTGCACAAGTGCACCCAGTTTTATGTCTGCTGTCTCACTATGAAAAATACACATTCCTGTATACACACTCTATTTGATGCTTTGGCCATTTACATGTTAGTTGACTTGTTGACATGCTTACCAATTTAAAAGTGCTGCCTTGTCTTGTATTTACATTGAATCCTTCCTCGAGCTTGCGCATTTATAAGCTTCCTGAAATGATTTTCTTGCATGTACATGAGCTTTGCTTTGTGCTCGACCATTTGTCGTGAACCTGAGTTGTGTCACCACTTATTCGTGCATGTATCACTTCTTCACCTTGGATGAAATTGTGCTCGATCACTTCGGCGCATGTTAAACTGTCACTGTTTGGGCTTAAAACATTGTGAAATATCCTATACTTGAGTTTTTAAGTTGCTTCTGCAGTTTTGTACGTAGATTTTACTTGTGCATAAGCACATGAACTTGTAGCTCATCACCAAATGCTCGACCTCTTTGAGTTGTTTTCATATGCTTTGTTCATCTTGAATTTCTTCACTGTATACATGCATTTCTGTTGTACTTTCCATTTGAGTGTGCACTGAGTCGAGTTGGTCCACGTGGCTTCTCCTCAGTTGCGACACTGCATGCTGATTGGCGAGGCAGTGCACACGTGTATATCTATGCACGTGTGTATATGTAGCCATCAAACAAGATTTCATGTCCCTGTACTGACTAGACATAGATGAATCAGATCAAGCCATGAAAAATGATGAGAAACACACCAGAAAACTGAGGCAAATAAAATTTTTAAAAATAAAATTTATATTCACATGTATTTTGAAAATTATTTCTGTTCCATATACTGTGTGTGTGTGTTTATGTATATGACAGGTATGAAGATGATGACTGGACTGAAAGTGAAGATGTTGTGAAGACAGAAGACTGAACACAAAGACATTATTAAGTCAGTATGTATATGAGTGTAACCTGAGTGAATGTATAAATGTTTGTACAAATGAGTGTAGAGTGTACTGTAGTGACAAAGTTGTATAGAGTGAATGACAGAGATGTAATGAGAATATTTGTATATGAATGAAATGAAGAATGTCAATTAGAGGAGTTATAAAAGATGTACTGTTTGAAATTGAAATAAAATATTTTGTTAAAATAAAATACCGTGTGAATATTTAAATTTCTGTACAGTTTATTTAAACAGAAATATTATATTCATGTATGTTGTGTATACATAAAGCAGTACAGAACTAACACATTTATAATAATATATATTTGGTTGTTATCATCAAACAAAAATCATATAATTGTGTATACAACACCGTTATATGCAACAATCTCCCCCTTTTGATGATGACAAACAAATATTTAAGATTTTGAATATAAATGTGTTTGAAAAAATGAAATATATTACTCCCCCTATTTGAATGCTCCCCCTACAACAGAAACTCCCCCTATAACCGTGTATGAGTGAAAAGAATATAGAATGAATTGAATTTCCAAAATTAAAATATTTATAAAATATTCACTCATAAATCAAAATCTAATCCATTCTCCCCATTTTGTTATCATCAAAAGGATTCAGACCGTAAAATATAGATGAAGAATAACTAGAAAATACAATTTCAACATAAGAGGAAGAACGATCATCATAAATCTCAATCAGTCAAACAAAAATCATAATAAACTGAGAACATGTGGCATATTTCACATTGTAGAATGATGGATTTACAATGAATTTTATAAAAATGAGGAGAGTTATGTAAGTATGAATTTCAATTATTTTCAAAAGATTTTATAAAAAAAGAAGATCAAAAACAGTGACGGATTTGGACTATAATTAACAATTCAATTTAAGTGACAAAATCAAATACTCTCAAATCCCAATAGCTATCAATCAACAATTCATAATACGTCATAAAATATTAACACACTTCACAGATTAGAAAGATGGATTGATAGGCTGGTTTTTATATGCCAAGGAGAATTTCAGATTAATTTCAATTTATAGCACATTAATTCCTTTTATTTTATTTTTTATTTAAAATCACACTGACCATGCATAACC
This sequence comes from Allium sativum, assembly GCA_030737875.1. Classification (NCBI taxonomy): domain Eukaryota; kingdom Viridiplantae; phylum Streptophyta; class Magnoliopsida; order Asparagales; family Amaryllidaceae; genus Allium; species Allium sativum. Next base: position 576,389,058 of record CM060915.1, on the reverse strand, counting down.
AGAGCTTGGATTTTTAAATGAGGTCGGTCGCAACTTAAATTATAAGTTGTCTCTTAACCATGCATGACCAGAGTTTGGATTTTTAAATGAGGTTAGAGACACACTTATATATTATATATTTATCATTTCAACTTTAAAAGAAAAAAAACTCCTCGGTATATAAAACCAGTATATGGATGATAGAAAAAAGGGAAGGTACAGAAATGGACTGTGAAGTAAATTTCTAAATTAATTATATTATGAAATATGCTCGACTGTACTGGGATCATTGAAAATTTTCAATTATCACTAATTTTGAATAATAACATAGTCCAATTTCTATCACAAATATTTCCACTGTTTAAAAAGATTTTAAAATATATTAACTCTCCACATTGATATAAAATCATGATGGATGGCAGAATGATGATAAATAATGAAGATGGTCATGAAATAATAGCCAATTCAAAGATATTATAATAAATGTTCAACCATCATGAAAATTTAAATAAAATCTCCTCTTGTTGTGAAATATACTTCAGTCACAATTCATCACAATTTCAAAATCTAGTAATAATTTTGATGAATTATAAATACAGTTCGGTTTGGTTATGGATTTCAATTTCTGAATGAATAATCAATAAATAATCTTAAAATTGAAAATCAATTACAAGAGGAATATGAAGAGCTATACATGACAAGAGTGATTAAAATATTAAAAAAAATTCAGCACATCTGATACCAATTGGTGTCCTTATTAACAAATTTTAATCACACCCCAGTGGCCTATCAAGGATATCTCAGACTTAAGAATTTTAAACACAAAAACCAATCAAAGAAATTTAGCACACAAATTTCATTTACCAGAGCAGTAAACAGTTTTGACCAAAGACAAGCAATTTCAAAAAGTCATATTCAAAGATGATTCCATTTATCAGAGCAGCAGACAAACATTTATCAAAGCATGCAGTTACAAAGAATTTTCCAAGATCAATATCAGGACATCACAAAGACAGTTTCAAATCAGACTTGATAAGAGAATGATGTTTCACAGATTATTATAGAAGATCACAAAAGATGATTCATGATTTCAGATTAAAAATATTGTTTATTTTAAATCATTTGAAAGAATATGAAAACATCAGAATTTAATGAATCAATCACACCAGATTATAAATTTTTGATTGTAGATATGTGTGTGATTCAGTAAATCAATAATTTCAAATGGTTTTAAACAAAAAAATATTTAAATCAAATAACCATTAAATAATATAGATATTTAAGACAATTTTTTCAAAGAATTTTCAAAATTATCTCTGACAAGTATAAGAGAAATTTCAGATCATTTACATCAGACTTGAGAAGTATTCATGATCCAGAAAATTAAAATAATTTATTTGAAATCACTCGAATCTATGTCAAGTTTTGGGATATAATGAATTAGTCACACAATGTTGATAATTTTAAATTTAGGAGGTATGTGAAATTCAAAATATCAAGAATTTCAGATGATTTTAAACAAAACTAAGTTCAACCATAACAATCATGAATAAGGATGAATTTTTAGATGTATCACTGATTCAAGACAAAAAATACTCAAGCCAATCTGAAAGTTTCTGAAATTATCACAACTGATAAATAACAGAGTGCTGTAATGAGTATATATTTTCAAGCCTTTCCAAAATGAATTAGAAGAAACTCAAAACAGCAAAGGTGTGCGAAATTTCACAAAACTTTCAGATCCTCAAAAATTTAGAATTCTAATCAACGGTGTTCAAGATATGACAAGAATACATCAACACTGTTATGAATTCAGAGAATCAGAAAACAAACTTCAAATCAATTGCAGATATTTACAAAAATAAATTCAAGATCTGGAAATGATAAAAAACATCAGAGTTCTTATTCAAATAAAGTGAATTTCCAGAAGATCATGAATACTACAATTGGAAGTTAATGAATCCCAAAATAAACAAAAAAATATGGCAGTGACAAATTATATATAAAAAAAAAGAGGTAGAAGGAGAAATAAAAAAAAAATATTTACAAAATGAGTTTAGAGATTATACCTGAAATTGATGTAAGCAAATGAATCTCTAACTCAACATACTTGGCTAAGGAACTGTAAAGAATACAGAAATATAGAACAACTTGAAATCAACCTCTTTTCAGCACAGCAGTTCCTCAACCTTCTTCGGTACCTAACAGTTGAGAGGATTGAGTGGTCTAACAAAATTATAAAAACCACTCACAGTTTTGTTAACATATTTTGGTACTCAAACTTGTTTATATAACAAACCATTAGAATTAACTTTCGTACCCTTAGGAACCCAAATCTGTTTGAACTTGACGAAGCCCGTTTTATTTTTTGGGATCCAAGAATGTTTAAAAGGTTTATTATAAAACAATTTCTCATCACAATTTTGATTCAAAAAACCTTTGAAACTTTTAGAGTTCAAATTTTCATAGCAGTTCTTTTCAAAACAGTTTGAGGGATTTTTCAAATCATTTGAATTTTGTTTTCCAAAAACATCATTTTTCCTGAAGCCAAGACCAGATTTATTTCCAATAGAAACTTGGTTTTGTAACAGCATATTCAACGATTTTTCCCCATTAGAAAAATTATCCAAAGTTGATTCTAACCGTTGAATTTTGGATTTTAGATCACTATTTTCTTTTAGTAAATTTGAGAAATTATTTATAGCAATCTTCTGTTCAGCACTGGACTGTTTCAAAACCAAATTCTCATTTTCAAGCAATTTAATTTTGGCTTGGGATTCGGAAATTTCAAGTTTAAATCGTTTTTGTTTTTCAGACCCAAAACTCTTGGATTTTTCAATCTCATTTTCAAGTTCTTTCAAAATCAAACCACTTTTCACCAAATTTTCATTTTCAGCAATTTCAAATTTGGAATATATATATCAGTCTTAAAATTTTCAAATTCCTTTTGTAAAAAGTTATTAAAACTTGATAACTCAATCTTGTTTTCTTTTAAGATCAGAATTTCCTTTTCAAACTTTTGAATGTTATTATTGAGATGAACAAGATTGGTTTTCAATTTCAAACAATTTTTGCAATCTGAATTTGAAGAATTTTTAAAATGTTCAAGTTGTGATTCCAAATCATCAATTTTGCGGGTTAACTCAAGATTTTTAGATTTCAGAAATTTGTTTTTAGATTGGAGTTTATCAACAGACTTAGTTAGATCAGCACACATATAAACTAAATCTTCATATGAGAAATTTCATGTCTCATCGTCTGTTGAATTTCCATCGATTGATCCATCTGAAATTTCATTTGTAAATCCAGTTAAGCAGAACTCTGAAACTGAGTTGACTTTATCGGGTTTTGAGCTGTGGTTGTCAGATCTTCCATACTTCGTATTGAGAGTATCCCACATTTCCTGTGCAGATAAACAATGACAGATAAGATTAAACTATTCTGTATTAAGATAATCAAATATGATTTTCATAGCACGAGCATTGAAAGTAATATCTACACTATTAAACCCATTGATAACAACATCCCAACATTTAATATTAACAGATTTTAAATAAAATTCCATTTTGGATTTCTAGTTTGAAAAATCTATTCCATCGAAAATAGTTGGAAATGAACTGGACTGACTCTCTATCGGCTGACAACTAGGATCCATGATTCTAGGGTTAATGAGATTACCAGGCTCTGATACCACTTGTTGTCTCTATTTACGAGGAATTTTAAGCACCGTGGTGGCCACCAAAGATACCTCAGACACTGGTTTCACGTCCTGCCTCTCGACACGGACAACCACCCGCGGGCATGTAGGGGCAAGAGTCAATATTTCGCCACATGATCATACAGCGAGAACCCCCTATCATGCTGTTACCTTAAACCAGCTCTGATACCACTTGTTGGATCTAGAATAACCTTAGAGGGGGGTGAATAGGGTTTTTCACAGTTTTTATGTGATATTAAAAATTCGACAGGATATTGAAAAATAAACAGATCACAGAATACAATAGAAATAGAAATGCAGAAAATAAATCACACACAGATATACCCAGCTTTGGCAAAAACTGCCTACTGCTGCATTCCTAAGATTTCTACTAGGTGATAGAATAGATCCCGCATACAAGACCATGTACACTCGCAAACCCTACTCCTATTCTAACCCTACGCTCAAAACCGTAGACTGATCTAATCCCCTAAATTAGATTTCCCCTGATTACGACCCCGTAACCAATAACCCATATTTTACAGACTCTGTCAACTATCAGTCAACACCCTGACTGATTCCTCTAGTATTTTATAGACACTAGAAAAACTGTTCAGAATTGTTTACAGAAAAAAATGAAAAACAAAGCAATACAAAATAAAATCCAAAACAAGAGAAACCCTAGTTTTAATTTAAAATTTTAAAACTCCTCCTATAATAGTTAGACTTGGCTTAGCCAAGCTAAGTAGGTCAGCCTCCCTCTTCTTTACTTTTGCCCGATCTCCTTTTGTTTTCTGGAGAAAAAATATGGCGGCGACATAATTGGAAAAGCTAGTGTTTCTTCTTGTTGGCTCCAAATCGATGATGTTTGCAAGATCGAATTTGTTTCTCTGATGCTCTCGAGTTGTTGAATGCTTTCTGTGCTTCAATTTGAAGAAAAAAATGGCGATCGAAACCGATGAATAAAATGTGAGTTTCTCTGAAATTTTTGTATTCAATTATGCCTTTTTTCGATCAACATGTGTAATAACCCGGAAAATCTGGGCCAGTTTAAAATTTTTATTTTGGCAATTTTAGCGAATTTTGATTATTTAAAATGAATTATTTTAAATAATATCGACGTGAAATTTATTTTCAATATAGAATTCGACGTATATATTATATACGCCGTCGTTAGAATATATAATATTTATATATAATTATAAATAGAATTGAAAATGGCGCGGTAGTTCGATAATTCGATTTCAAACTTCAATTGAATGTACCGGGTGCAAAACAATCCGGATTTTAGTGAAACCAAAAATGATAGGATCTAATTGATAATATCTTTCTATCGAATCCGAAAAACCCAAATTTCATAGCGGGAATCAAAAGATATGTCTGGTTGAAAATTCTGAATAGTCGCTATGGAATTCAGGCCCTTAAAAATGGACATTTTGCAAACGACCTCGGATTTCGACGAAACCAGTTTTGTTGGGTCCGAGATGTAAAGTTATTTCTAAGTTTCAAATTTCATAATTTTTCGAATCAATATGTGAGCGTGGCGAAGGAAAACGCGTTTGACCAGTTTCAGTTGATTTTAATCGACTGGAAAATGGCCATTTTTCAAACGGTTTCAGAATTCAACGAAACTAGTTTTGTTAGGACCATATCGTCAATAGGAAGCTAGAAAATATTTTTCTGGAATTTTTCGAGTTAGTATGTGACCCCGATAATTTGAAATGTACGTTTGAAATCCAATATAATGATTTAAATGTAAATTCAGCAGAAACTGATTGTAACGATCGAATCAGCTTGCAGTACATATCCCATTGTGTTCGGAATGGGGGTAAAACGCTATGGACGACAGGCGGTGGGCCTCGTTTTGAAGTCGAAAATAAAAGTTGCTTTTTGTGGAAAATAATAAAATAAAATAAAATTAAAAAAAAAACCTTTTTCCGCGTTAACCCGCTTTCCCCCCCCCCCCCTCTCCTTTTAATCGATTCAGAAGATAAGAAAAAAAAAAAGCGACTGCGAAAACCGCCGCCACCATCGGAGGACCACCGCGCCTCATCAGAGACCCCCCCCCTCTTCCCCCTCGCCTGCGACATCGAGCACCCCCCCCCCCTCGCCTGTGACACCGAGCCCCGCGCCCCCTTTTCCCCTGCGCCGCCACGAAATCGAGACCCCCACCTTGCTCCTCCTCCTGCCGCCGACATCGACCCCCCCTAGAAGCCAGCTCCGACGAAGACGACGCCCCCCCATCTTCGCATACAGTAAGTATTTTATTTTACTTTTATTTTTATTTTAAAGTTTAAAACTGATTTCGATTTTAGGGTTTAAAACTAATTTCGATTTTAAGGTTAAAAAAACTGATTTTTGAAAAGTTTAAAAACTGATTTTTGAAAAGTTTAAAAAAAACTGATTTTTGAAAAGTTTAAAAACTGATTTTTGAAAAGTAAAAAAAAAACTGATTTTTGAAAAGTTTAAAAAAAACTGATTTTTGAAAAGTTTAAAACTGATCTTTGAAAAGTTTAAAACTGATTTCGATTTTAGGGTTTAAAACTAATTTCGATTTTAAGGTTTGAAAAAAACTGATTTTATTTTGAGATTTAAAAAGAAAAAGATTTAAACTTTAAAAAAAAAGAAAAAGATTTAAACTTTAAAAAAGAAAAAGATTTAAACTTTAAAAAAGAAAAAGATTTAAACTTTAAAAAAGGAAAGGATTTGAACTTTAAAAATAAAAATATGATTTTTATATATTGAACTTCGAAGTAAAATTCGATTTTTATATGTATAGTGGCTACGGGCAACAAAAGTGATAAGAGACGAGAACAGTGAAGATTTCCTGCATTGGAAGTGCCGTGGAGCTAGGATAGCTATATGTGAGAATTTCTCACCTTTCAATTTCATTTCTGTTTATATATATATACTAGGATGCAGACGGTGCTTAGTAGCACCCGACACAATCGTCCACAGACCATGGACTTGTTTGTTTGGTTGCATAGATTAGTTATATGATTTGATTTGAATTTGGTTGTTTGGTGATTTTGATTGATGTGTGAATGGCGTGGGCCTTCACTAGACCGGGGATAAGGCTAGGCCTCGTCCCGTTTCTAGTATCGTGCCGTTATGCCACCGAAATTTTCTAAAATAAGTTAGAAAAATAAAAATATCATTTTATTTAAAGAATGAACTGAATAGAAATTCATATGTTGGAATAAAATGTTTTGTCGTTAAAAAAATATAATTTTTAACGTGAATGTGAATAAAATAAAATATTCATTTACAAACCGGACGGTTTGTTTATGTACACCTATTTGAATGACATTGATTGGGACGATAAATTTTACACATCGCCCAACTGCACAAATAAAATCTGTGTTTGATTGTTTGAAACCCCACACGGGTGTTGGGATGAAATTTGAAGTTCACTCATCCTGATTGATTAAATATGTCGATCGATTGATTGACATGCTGTTATAAGCGTTAGATATCTTTATTTGATGCTTATACAGTGTAGTGCACTTTGGTTGATGGTTGATCATTTTTCAATGCTATTATATACATGTGTTGTATGAAAATCCATATAATTAATTTTATATGGTAATTGATTGGGCCTCATTCCAGTTTAGAAATAGAAATATTTGAAATAGAATATTTGAAAATAGAAATTTATGAAGCCGTGTTGATTAGATTGACGCCATTTTGACGTGAACGATATTTATATCGAAATGAATTGAAAACGATTTCGAAATGAATTGAATTGAAAACAATTTCGAAATGAATTGAGTTGAAAACGATTTCGAAATGAATTGAATTGAAAACGATTTCGAAATGAATTGAATTGAAAACGATTTCGAAATGAATTGAATTGAAAACGATTTCGAAATGAATTGAATTGAAAACGATTTCGAATTGAATTGAAAGCGAATTGAAATGAATTCAAATTGAATTGAAATTTGAATTGAATAGAAATGAATTTTAAAACGAATTTATAAAGAAGAATTCAATTTTGATTTGAATTGAAAAGGAAGTTGAAATTGCTTTTGAAACGAAATTAAAACTATTCATATAATTCGTTTTAAATAGAAATCGACGAAGTATATATTATATATATTATATATATAATATAATGGCCTGAATAGAACGCGTCGCGCTGCGGCAGTTCGCGAATTTCGACCATTGATTTCAAACGGACATTACGGGAGATCCGACCGTCGGATTCTCCTAAAACCGGAACCGTTGGGTTCGTATCGAAAAGAGCTTTCTAACGAATATTAGAAATTTGAAATCTAACGGTTGGATTTGGAATTATGTCCAAATCAAATTTGAAAAAGGTCGCTGTAAGTGCAGTTCGATGGCCGTTGTTGGAAATCGACTGTACAGGCCTTGATAAAATTATTAAAAATAGTAATAATTTGTGTAAAATCATAAGAAATGATTTAGAAAGAATTGGGATGAAAAACTCCATATTTGAAAGGATAAAAATAGATTTTTATCGAAATGAACTAGTTTTGAACTAGAATTATAATTCTATTTATTTTTAAATAAATAAATTGAATTTGAAATGGTTTTAAAAATAACCAGAATTTCCAATGATTGCATTGGAGTGGATTTGAATCGAAATTGTCTTCGGAATATTTCGATGTTGGAATTCGTGATTATACAGATGTTGTTATGGAAATTTGAAAGATATATATTTATATCGTTATTTCCAATACGACATTTGTTAGTCGTAGAATTTGATATTGAATATAAGCCGATATATTTTCTATTCAGAACCTTATATTGAATATCAAATGTGATTTGGGTTTGTCGTGAATGGTGTCTTCACTAACACTGTTCTTGAACCCAGTTGAGAAAAGATTAAATCTTTTTATTTAGATTTAATGAAGTGTACCAATTAAATAATATTTAATTGGAATTGAATGGATATTGATTTTTGGGTTTATCGTGGACAGTGTTTTTAAAATAACACTCGTTCTTTAACCCGATAATTAATGGAATGTGATTTTGGGTTTATCGTGAACTGTGTTTTAAATGACACTGATTCTTTAACCCAGTTAAAGATTAAAACTAAGTGGAGTTTTAATGAATCTTTAAATAGATTGAAAAGATCAAGAATGGAGTATCACCAGTTTTACTCCAAGCGATAGTTAAATCTTTAATTAGATTTGAACGTGAAATGGTAATTGAATTACCGATAACACCGTGGTGTTAGATACGAAGTATGACCAGTTTTACTTCATGGGATGAATAGGTTGGGATTGGGAAATAAAATAAATGATTACTTCGGTGTGGTTCGCTAATCCCGACTAGTTTGAATTGATATTCAAAGGAGATTAAAGAATAAATTTAAAGAATTTATCTTGGATAAAATTAATGGGAACTTTTTCCCAAAGTATAGGAATATTTGAATAAAAGAATATTCTGAATTGGAATGAGGCGTATGTTGTGCTTGTGTAACACTTTTATAATATATATACGCGAGTTATTCAGAAAGACCGGGTTTATCCCATTCTGAATAACTGATTCGACGTGGTGTCGAAGATGAAGACGATGGTCGAAGACCGGAGGTCTTCACGTCGTTTGGGTGATTACTGATGATCTTGATTGGGTTGTACACCCAAGAAGATGGAAACAGTTGGTGATCGTCCAGACGTACTTGGAGATCGATGGATATGCGGGGTACTAGGTGCCTCCGGTTTCGTTCAGACCCAGAACGGACTTGTAAATGGACTGTGTGTCTGACATTGGATTTTAGTCCGTGTGATTGATCTCTATTAAATATATATCTGTTTGGCGGCGGAGAATTTATGCTCTTGCTTAACGCCCTTCTCTGAGACATACGAGCTCAGGGGTTATATATTGATGGATATCAAACGCATGGAGTGAATTGCCTGTGTGGCATGCCTAAGTGGCAATTGATCGAGGCTTCTGTTGAAAAGCAAAGTCTCGTGGTGATGATCAAAGCACGGCCTTTGTGGCGTAGCTTTGTGTAACGTTTACTTCGCGAGTTTCACACCCGGTATGAACCAAAAACGGGAGACGGACCTCAGGGAGGGCATGCGTTTCTTTCTAGTTAGAAGTGGCGTCAGTGGTTTTACACGCCCTGACGAGTTTGACTTAAGTGGTTGTTGCTGTTGCGAGGCGCCTCGGTTTGATCGGACGATCCGGGTCCGATGGAGTCATTTAGTTGGCTCACCTACGCCCCATAGGGCGGGGGAACGCATGTTCAGGCATTTTAATCCACATCGGTGGACCGGCCCTGACGATCCAAGGGCCCACCTGTGTCTGGGTCCTGAGACACGGACTAGAGCGTCTCGAATCGGTTGAGGACTATCTTTTGCCTCGGTTCATAGACGGAAATCCAATTTCCAAATACGTGATTCTACGGTTTTATTTGTAGAGCCTAGTATGGCGACATAGTGGGATGGGCCACTTATGCCGTCTATGATTGATACTTATGATTTGAAGTTGTTTTATACACTATGCACTTATAATAGTATCAAATGATTTGTTTTAAACGTATCAAGCATTCTTTGGCTGTTATAAGGGGAACCCCTATCCTCGGCTGCGTTGCATTGTGTGATGGGACCTGGGTCTTATAACAGCTTCATTTTTCTTTATTTAGCATTGCGCTATTTGTTTTATGCACTGGTATTCTTGGGAGGAAACCCGTTCCGTGTTATACGGCGTGGTCCCTTGATTTACCTAACTTTAAAAATAAAGATTAACTGTTTTAGTTCTCACACCAGTCACATGACTGACCTGGAGTTTATTGTTTTAACCTAAACTCTGGGTGCCCTTATTTTGACACGGGCAGCTAGTAGTTTTGGTTTTGCAGATTTATATTCACAGGATCCTGGTTTACAGTTGGAACGATATCCGGAAAGCTTTGTATCCGTATATCTCCTTCAGTTGTGCATTGTATTATTTTCCGCTGCTATGTATTTAAATGTAATTTAAATCTCTGATATTTCTGTGTAATATTCATTTATACTCTGTATATTCTTGTAATCTGATGCATTGTTGTAATATACAATGAAATGTTCTTCTGTATGTGTTCTGTTGTGGCTTGTTCTCGAACTATCCGACACTTTCCTTTACGGGGAAGTTACGGGTTCTCTCAGTTGGTATCAGAGCTTTGGTTTACAAAGCTCAGAGAACAAGACACCTTAGAACCATATGAAAGAATTCATCAGATATTGGATTAGAAAAAATCCAATGAGAATGACTCGTTAGAGATGGGATCAGTAGTATCCTAGAACGAGTGTGAAGAGTATATTTTTCAAATGAAAACAATTTTTGTTTTGAAAATTTAAATCAATTATTCGTATTTGATTATCTATTTATATTGAGTTGGACAGTCCAGTATATAAAGATTTTGCATATACGTCTGATCCACGTGTATTTGAAATTTTAATATATTGGATAGATATAGGATTACACTCTAATCGCCCGAAGATGATTTTGATGATGGAGCTCCGTCATTAGAATTTATGTTCGAGTGACGAAAGTGAGATTTCTATATATTTCATATTGACTGGTGTGAGAACCCAAAATTAGATAGGGCTTATTGTTGTGATTTGGCATCAAAAATCTGATTTTTGACTATATATCAAAGTTATGCATTTGAAACGTTAATCCACTAATTGATTGATGTTTGTGTTGTTTGTTTATTTGTTTGATAATTTTGAACCATTATGCCTAATTGAATCAAATATTGAATTATATTGAAAATTGGTCGCATTTGCTTGCATATGCATATACTTACATTGAACAGGTCATAGCAAGGAGGCTAGAGCCAGAGAATAAAATTTGTTTGCCCGACAAATAGGTACATGTTTACTACATAATTTACTGTTTTGTTTGGGTGATGATGATTTTATGAGCCTATTGGCTAGCCGCTTGGCTTTTTCTTTTTCTTTTTGAGATCTGAAGGACCGGGGAAGCTATTTGAAATTCCCCGATGCTCCCGGTGCAGGGGAGGTTATGGCGAAATTTTTCGAAAATTTAGGGTGTTAGCCAAATTTTTGAAATTTTGAAAATTCTCAGAAACTAAAGAGTTGGAGAATGGAAGCCAGATCGAGCGTAGAGTTGAATGATCAAACCACTTTCGACTTTGTTCCTTTTCGGGGACGAAAAGTTTTAAGTGGGGGAGATTGTAATAACCCGGAAAATCTGGGCCAGTTTAAAATTTTTATTTTGGCAATTTTAGCGAATTTTGATTATTTAAAATGAATTATTTTAAATAATATCGACGTGAAATTTATTTTCAATATAGAATTCGACGTATATATTATATACGCCGTCGTTAGAATATATAATATTTATATATAATTATAAATAGAATTGAAAATGGCGCGGTAGTTCGATAATTCGATTTCAAACTTCAATTGAATGTACCGGGTGCAAAACAATCCGGATTTTAGTTAAACCAAAAATGATAGGATCTAATTGATAATATCTTTCTATCGAATCCGAAAAACCCAAATTTCATAGCGGGAATCAAAAGATATGTCCGGTTGAAAATTCTGAATAGTCGCTATGGAATTCAGGCCCTTAAAAATGGACATTTTGCAAACGACCTCGGATTTCGACGAAACCAGTTTTGTTGGGTCCGAGATGTAAAGTTATTGCTAAGTTTCAAATTTCATAATTTTTCGAATCAATATGTGAGCGTGGCGAAGGAAAACGCGTTTGACCAGTTTCAGTTGATTTTAATCGACTGGAAAATGGCCATTTTTCAAACGGTCTCAGAATTCGACGAAACTAGTTTTGTTAGGACCGTATCGTCAATAGGAAGCTAGAAAATATTTTTCTGGAATTTTTCGAGTTAGTATGTGACCCCGATAATTTGAAATGTACGTTTGAAATCCAATATAATGATTTAAATGTAAATTCAGCAGAAACTGATTGTAACGATCGAATCAGCTTGCAGTACATATCCCATTGTGTTCGGAATGGGGGTAAAACGCTATGGACGACAGGCGGTGGGCCTCGTTTTGAAGTCGAAAATAAAAGTTGCTTTTTGTGGAAAATAATAAAATTAAATAAAATTAAATTAAAAAAAAAACCTTTTTCCGCGTTAACCCGCTTTGCCCCCCCCCCCCCTCTCTCCTTTTAATCGATTCAGAAGATAAGAAAAAAAAAAAAAAGCGACTGCGAAAACCGCCGCCACTATCGGAGGACCACCGCGCCTCAACAGAGACCCCCCCTCTTCCCCCTCGCCTGCGACATCGAGCACCCCCCCCCTCGCCTGTGACACCGAGCCCCGCGCCCCCTTTTCCCCTGCGCCGCCGCGAAATCGAGACCCCCACCCTGCTCCTCCTCCTGCCGCCGACATCGACCCCCCCCCTAGAAGCCAGCTCCGACGAAGACGACGCCCCCCCATCTTCGCATACAGTAAGTATTTTATTTTACTTTTATTTTTATTTTAAAGTTTAAAACTGATTTCGATTTTAGGGTTTAAAACTAATTTCGATTTTAAGGTTAAAAAAACTGATTTTTGAAAAGTTAAAAAAAAAACTGATTTTTGAAAAGTTTAAAAACTGGTTTTTGAAAAGTTAAAAAAAACTGATTTTTGAAAAGTTTAAAACTGATTTCGATTTTAGGGTTTAAAACTAATTTCGATTTTAAGGTTTGAAAAAAACTGATTTTATTTTGAGATTTAAAAAGAAAAAGATTTAAACTTTAAAAAAAAAGAAAAAGATTTAAACTTTAAAAAAGAAAAAGATTTAAACTTTAAAAAAGAAAAAGATTTAAACTTTAAAAAAGGAAAGGATTTGAACTTTAAAAATAAAAATATGATTTTTATATATTGAACTTCGAAGTAAAATTCGATTTTTATATGTATAGTGGCTACGGGCAACAAAAGTGATAAGAGACGAGAACAGTGAAGATTTCCTGCATTGGAAGTGCCGTGGAGCTAGGATAGCTATATGTGAGAATTTCTCACCTTTCAATTTCATTTCTGTTTATATACATATACTAGGATGCAGACGGTGCTTAGTAGCACCCGACACAATCGTCCACAGACCACGGACTTGTTTGTTTGGTTGCATAGATTAGTTATATGATTTGATTTGAATTTGGTTGTTTGGTGATTTTGATTGATGTGTGAATGGCGTGGGCCTTCACTAGACCGGGGATAAGGCTAGGCCTCGTCCCGTTTCTAGTATCGTGCCGTTATGCCGCCGAAATTTTCTAAAATAAGTTAGAAAAATAAAAATATCATTTTATTTAAAGAATGAACTGAATAGAAATTTATATGTTGGAATAAAATGTTTTGTCGTTAAAAAAATATAATTTTTAACGTGAATGTGAATAAAATAAAATATTCATTTACAACCCGGACGGTTTGTTTATGTACACCTATTTGAATGACATTGATTGGGACGATAAATTTTACACATCGCCCAACTGCACAAATAAAATCTGTGTTTGATTGTTTGAAACCCCACACGGGTGTTGGGATGAAATTTGAAGTTCACCCATCCTGATTGATTAAATATGTCGATCGATTGATTGACATGCTGTTATAAGCGTTAGATATCTTTATTTGATGCTTATACAGTGTAGTGCACTTTGGTTGATGGTTGATCATTTTTCAATGCTATTATATACATGTGTTGTATGAAAATCCATATAATTAATTTTATATGGTAATTGATTGGGCCTCATTCCAGTTTAGAAATAGAAATATCTGAAATAGAAATATTTGAAATAGAATATTTGAAAATAGAAATTTATGAAGCCGTGTTGATTAGATTGACGCCATTTTGACGTGAACGATATTTATATCGAAATGAATTGAAAACGATTTCGAAATGAATTGAATTGAAAACAATTTCGAAATGAATTGAGTTGAAAACGATTTCGAAATGAATTGAATTGAAAACGATTTCGAAATGAATTGAATTGAAAACGATTTCGAAATGAATTGAATTGAAAACGATTTCGAAATGAATTGAATTGAAAACGATTTCGAATTGAATTGAAAGCGAATTGAAATGAATTCAAATTGAATTGAAATTTGAATTGAATAGAAATGAATTTTAAAACGAATTTATAAAGAAGAATTCAATTTTGATTTGAATTGAAAAGGAAGTTGAAATTGCTTTTGAAACGAAATTAAAACTATTCATATAATTCGTTTTAAATAGAAATCGACGAAGTATATATTATATATATTATATATATAATATAATGGCCTGAATAGAACGCGCCGCGCTGTGGCAGTTCGCGAATTTCGACCATTGATTTCAAACGGACATTACGGGAGATCCGACCGTCGGATTCTCCTAAAACCGGAACCGTTGGGTTCGTATCGAAAAGAGCTTTCTAACGAATATTAGAAATTTGAAATCTAACGGTTGGATTTGGAATTATGTCCAAATCAAATTTGAAAAAGGTCGCTGTAAGTGCAGTTCGATGGCCGTTGTTGGAAATCGACTGTACAGGCCTTGATAAAATTATTAAAAATAGTAATAATTTGTGTAAAATCATAAGAAATGATTTAGAAAGAATTGGGATGAAAAACTCCATATTTGAAAGGATAAAAATAGATTTTTATCGAAATGAACTAGTTTTGAACTAGAATTATAATTCTATTTATTTTTAAATAAATAAATTGAATTTGAAATGGTTTTAAAAATAACCAGAATTTCCAATGATTGCATTGGAGTGGATTTGAATCGAAATTGTCTTCGGAATATTTCGATGTTGGAATTCGTGATTATACAGATGTTGTTATGGAAATTTGAAAGCTATATATTTATATCGTTATTTCCAATACGACATTTGTTAGTCGTAGAATTTGATATTGAATATAAGCCGATATATTTTCTATTCAGAACCTTATATTGAATATCAAATGTGATTTGGGTTTGTCGTGAATGGTGTCTTCACTAACACTGTTCTTGAACCCAGTTGAGAAAAGATTAAATCTTTTTATTTAGATTTAATGAAGTGTACCAATTAAATAATATTTAATTGGAATTGAATGGATATTGATTTTTGGGTTTATCGTGGACAGTGTTTTTAAAATAACACTCGTTCTTTAACCCGATAATTAATGGAATGTGATTTTGGGTTTATCGTGAACTGTGTTTTAAATGACACTGATTCTTTAACCCAGTTAAAGATTAAAACTAAGTGGAGTTTTAATGAATCTTTAAATAGATTGAAAAGATCAAGAATGGAGTATCACCAGTTTTACTCCAAGCGATAGTTAAATCTTTAATTAGATTTGAACGTGAAATGGTAATTGAATTACCGATAACACCGTGGTGTTAGATATGAAGTATGACCAGTTTTACTTCATGGGATGAATAGGTTGGGATTGGGAAATAAAATAAATGATTTCTTCGGTGTGGTTCGCTAATCCCGACTAGTTTGAATTGATATTCAAAGGAGATTAAAGAATAAATTTAAAGAATTTATCTTGGATAAAATTAATGGGAACTTTTTCCCAAAGTATAGGAATATTTGAATAAAAGAATATTCTGAATTGGAATGAGGCGTATGTTGTGCTTGTGTAACACTTTTATAATATATATACGCGAGTTATTCAGAAAGACCGGGTTTATCCCATTCTGAATAACTGATTCGACGTGGTGTCGAAGATGAAGACGATGGTCGAAGACCGGAGGTCTTCACGTCGTTTGGGTGATTACTGATGATCTTGATTGGGCTGTACACCCAAGAAGATGGAAACAGTTGGTGATCGTCCAGACGTACTTGGAGATCGATGGATATGCAGGGTACTAGGTGCCTCCGGTTTCGTTCAGACCCAGAACGGACTTGTAAATGGACTGTGTGTCTGACATTGGATTTTAGTCCGTGTGATTGATCTCTATTAAATATATATCTGTTTGGCGGCGGAGAATTTATGCTCTTGCTTAACGCCCTTCTCTGAGACATACGAGCTCAGGGGTTATATATTGATGGATATCAAACGCATGGAGTGAATTGCCTGTGTGGCATGCCTAAGTGGCAATTGATCGAGGCTTCTGTTGAAAAGCAAAGTCTCGTGGTGATGATCAAAGCACGGCCTTTGTGGCGTAGCTTTGTGTAACGTTTACTTCGCGAGTTTCACACCCGGTATGAACCAAAAACGGGAGACGGACCTCAGGGAGGGCATGCGTTTCTTTCTAGTTAGAAGTGGCGTCAGTGGTTTTACACGCCCTGACGAGTTTGACTTAAGTGGTTGTTGCTGTTGCGAGGCGCCTCGGTTTGATCGGACGATCCGGGTCCGATGGAGTCATTTAGTTGGCTCACCTACGCCCCATAGGGCGGGGGAACGCATGTTCAGGCATTTTAATCCACATCGGTGGACCGGCCCTGACGATCCAAGGGCCCACCTGTGTCTGGGTCCTGAGACACGGACTAGAGCGTCTCGAATCGGTTGAGGACTATCTTTTGCCTCGGTTCATAGACGGAAATCCAAATTCCAAATACGTGATTCTGCGGTTTTATTTGTAGAGCCTAGTATGGCGACATAGTGGGATGGGGCACTTATGCCGTCTATGATTGATACTTATGATTTGAAGTTGTTTTATACACTATGCACTTATAATAGTATCAAACAATTTGTTTTAAACGTATCAAGCATTCTTTGGCTGTTATAAGGGAAACCCCTATCCTCGGCTGCGTTGCATTGTGTGATGGGACCTGGGTCTTATAACAGCTTCATTTTTCTTTATTTAGCATTGCGCTATTTGTTTTATGCACTGGTATTCTTGGGAGGAAACCCGTTCCGTGTTATACGGCGTGGTCCCTTGATTTACCTAACTTTAAAAATAAAGATTAACTGTTTTAGTTCTCACACCAGTCACATGACTGACCTGGAGTTTATTGTTTTAACCTAAACTCTGGGTGCCCTTATTTTGACACGGGCAGCTAGTAGTTTTGGTTTTGCAGATTTATATTCACAGGATCCTGGTTTACAGCTGGAACGATATCCGGAAAGCTTTGTATCTGTATATCTCCTTCAGTTGTGCATTGTATTATTTTCCGCTGCTATGTATTTAAATGTAATTTAAATCTCTGATATTTCTGTGTAATATTCATTTATACTCTGTATATTCTTGTAATCTGATGCATTGTTGTAATATACAATGAAATGTTCTTCTGTATGTGTTCTGTTGTGGCTTGTTCTCGAACTATCCGACACTTTCCTTTACGGGGAAGTTACGGGTTCTCTCAACATGCCTATGATGAAATGGTTGTTTAAAATAGGATTTGGAAAGCCTATAATCACTCTGATTTCTATAAATGTCTCGATCTGATAATTTGTGGTTTTGCTCGTGCTTTCCCCTTTTGCTTGCGTGTGGTTCTCAATTGACTTAAAGGCATGCTCTGTAAATCGCTTGTGTTACTTTGTTACCATAGTTTGAGTTCAATCTGCATTGATTTGAGTAAAAACAAAACGATAATATCTGTGGCCCCGTTTTGAATTGTTGCCTTGAATGAATTTTGTAACAACCCGTATTCTACGCATCGGAGGATCGTAGAATATTTATTTCTTTCTTATATGAAGTCGCACGGTGATGTGGCTTTGGGAAACGATCACTGGGGTCATTTCCCATGTTCATGATTTTTACCGATTTTTAAATGACCGTTTTGCCCCTAGCTGATCTTGTTTCGGCCATAACTTTTGATTGGAAAGGAGTTTTGACCTGAACCCACTTCCATTGACTTCGGATAATGGTTTACCTTTCCGTACAGTGGTCACATGTGGAAAACGGACTTACCGTTTGGGAGAAATGGCTGAAATAAGTTTTGGAAGGTGAAAAACTGCTTAACCGGGCCAAATAGGATGATTAGTGAATGGGCCCATAACCCATTTCGGGATTGGGGTTATAGGGAGGCTGAAAAGAGTTAGGGTTTCATTCCATTTTAGTTTTCTAGCCTCCACTTACCTCTTAGAAACCCTAAAAATGGCCTCCAACCACTAAATTACCTCCAAATCACTTTCTAATCAAGGATTAAGCTTAGCAACATCAAATCAAGGGAGATCTTCACCAAATCAAGATTAGAGCTGTTGTTTAGCATTGGTATTCACGCCATATTAGAGATTTATTTCAGATCTAAGGTTTATTTGTGGCTAAGGTGAGTGATTCGCATTGTTCCTCACTAATTATGGTCAATTAAGGGTAATTAGTGAAGATTAGCGAATTTATGCATTAACAAATTCTGGAAAAATATTTAAAAATTCTTAAATAAGGTTTTAGACCTCTGTTAGAAATTGGGTTTGATTTGGTTAAGTTTTGCTAATCATGTCATTAGTTTTGCTTAAGCACGCTTAAGGGAAAATATGGGTTTTTGGCTATGTTTGATCCATTTCAACCTATCATATTGTTGTTTTGATGTTTATTTTTGATTGTACATGTTGCTATGACTGTACGGTATGCTTTGTGATTGATTAGAGTAGAAAGAATGGTCGAAAACGTAGTCGAATGGCGTAAAACAGCTCGTTGGACAAAGTGCAGGAATTCGGATCAGATGGGGGATTGAGGGCTGGACCGGATCGCCCTATGGGGTCGTGGAACCACATCACGAACCAAGCCATCTCCTCTGAACTGAACCGTCTGTGTGAGGTCCACGAGCATCAAATGTGAATTGCCTCTCATACCCGATCCGAACCACTCGAGAGAAGGAGCTCCGACCCGATCCGCTCATGGATGGTGAGCACGAACCGTTTGTACTTGGCCTAGAGGAGCGCTTTCTCCGACCCGAACCGCCAGAAGGACCCCGACCCGAACCCATAGATGGAGATGGACTTGGAGACCCCGACCCGACCCGCTGGGGGTGTTGACGATCCGAACCGCCACCTGGTGGATGCCACGAGCCAAACCGTGTTGACGATGGAGACCTGAAGGCCGAACCGAACCGATGCTCAAGAGAGGGATCCGAACCGATCCGGCGATGACCAAAACCCGAGATGCAAAGGTAGTCCAAATGGAAGTTAGAGCTCAGGATCCAGTTGGGAACCAATGAGTTAACTTCATTGTTGGGCTTTGCTGCGGGACGTGTGCTAAGGAGTTGTCGACGTTCATAACTTCGATTCACCACTAAAAAGGAATGATGGGCTACGTATCAGTGCAGTAGAGACACCGTGACTCGAGGGGCAAAGTGATCGTAGTAAGACTATGAGCCAGTGCAGTGGAGCCGTTATGACTCCATGGGGCGGAGTGGACATAGTAAAGGGATAGTAAGGCTATGAGCCAGTGCAGTGGGGTGTGTACGACTCCATGGGGCAAAATGGACATAGCGAAGGATTAGTGTTATGGATCAGTGCAGTGAAGTCGTTGTGACTTCATGGGGCAGAGTGATCATAGCAAAGTATTGGGTGATCGAAGTGGTGGATATCGTATGCTTTATGCACTGAGTGAGAGATGTGAGGATAGTTGCTATGCTTGATTGTTTGCCATCACTTTGACATACACACCCCCACTCCCGTATTCTTTACACCATATGCTAGTGGCACCGTAGAGTATTGTACAGTATGTTGTGCTAACTCTTTGGTTGCAGGTCCAGGTTCTGGTATGGTTTAGTATACCTGTTATTGTTCTGTTTAGCCGCTTATCGCTCATACCAGACTTTTGTCTGACCCAGAGTTTTATGTCTCTTCTTATTACTCTGGGTGCTCCTAAACGAGCAGACTAGTGACAGGTTAGCTGGTGATGCACGAGTAGCTGATCTGAAGACGAGCAGGAGGCTTCCACGTATGATATATATAGATATTCTCCATGTGTCGTTGGTGGTCACTACTTTGGGCATTAGTAGTGTACCTTTCTTGTTTAGCTTTTTGAGACAGTTTTAAAGTTGTAATAATGTTGGCTTTGGATTATAAGCTGTATTTGGATTTTCCGCTGCTATGATAGTTTGTTTCAGCTTATGCACTGTCTCACCTGTTTTATGTCAAGTATGTTGTTATTATATTTTGTTCCATGCGCTGTGAGACATTCTATGGGTTCTTTGTTGATTCTTCGTCTTCTTCCTTTTCTTCCGACGACCGTCCCGTTCTAACTTGACATGTGTACAGCGCACTTTTGGAGGAAATGTCGGTTGGTGCGGGGCGGGCCGTCACATTTGGTATCAGAGCTCTAGGTTGCATAGTTAACCTAGGAAAAGACACTACGGAGAGATAGTACGTAAATGAGAGTGCGTATTTGTGATTACTTTGGTTTTCAAAAGCTATATATATATATATATACTATTAGTAGTATAAGGATGAAGTCGTACTGCACCAGCACCACTATGGAGATAGTTAATCGTTTTCTCTTTACAGATTGAACGATGAGTCGAGACACGAGGGGTGCTGGTAGAGGGGCCAATAATGGGAATGCTCCTGACATGAGGACGATGTTCACTGACTTCATGAGAGAGATGCTTAGGGATGTTCAGGGAGCAGTTCCCAATGCCGGTAATGGTGGTGGTCCAGTAGTGCAGGCGCCTAGGGCCGATTTCGCCAAGCTGTGCAAGGATTACACTAACCTTGGTGGGAAGCCGTTCCACGGACCGGAGTCGGCCACGGATGTTCAGGATTGGTTGGATAGCTGTGATCGTATCTTCGATGACTTTGGTAATGGCTAGTTTTATAAATTCCCTCGACATCCCGCATGATGAGTGGTCAGATGTGCCCGTGGTGGGCTAGTATCCGGACGTCTTTGAGGAAGTGACTGGGCTTCCACCATACAGAGAGATTGAGTTCCGTATTGATTTAGTGAAAGATGTCAGACCTATAGTGATGCCACTTCGTCGTATGGCACCAAGGAAGCAGCAAAAGCTCGGGGTGCAAGTAAGCGATCTTTTGAAGAAGGGGTTTATTAGAAGAAGTGTCTCCGAGTGGGGAGCACCAGTTGTGTTTGCCACTAAGGCAGATGGTTCCCTTCGTTTGTGTGTGGACTATCGTGAGTTGAACAAGGTGACGAGGAAGAATAAGTTTCCTCTACCGCGGATAGATGATTTGCTTGATCAACTGGAAGGAGCAAGAGTGTTCTCCCAGTTGGACCTCGCGACCGGATTTCATCAGCTCCGAGTAGCGGCTGAGAGTGTTCCAAAAACGGCATTTAGGACGCCGTCTGGATTCAATGAGTGGTTGGTCATGCCATTTGGGTTGACCAATGCACCAGCATACTTTGTGGATCTTATGAATCGGGTATTCAGAGATCAGCTGAATAAGTTTGTTCTTGTATTCGTAGACGACATACTTGTTTACTCAAGGACAGAGGAAGAACACAAGGGACATTTGAGGATAGTGATGGAGGTGTTGAGAAAACACCAATTGAAAGCGAAATTTTCTAAGTGCCACTTCTGGAGGAGGGAAGTAAGATTCTTGGGCCATGTCGTTTCAGAGAATGGTATTGCCGTGGACCCTGCGAAGGTGGCTACGGTACAGGATTGGTCTACGCCCAAGAATGCAACAGACGTAAGAAGCTTCTTGGTGTTAGATGGATATTATCGTAAGTTTATCCAGGACTTTTCCAAGATAGCATCACCGTTGACTCAGTTGACTAAGAAGATTTAAGCCTTCGTCTGGGACGGAGTGTGTGAGAATGCATTCAAGAGTCTAAAAGAAAAGTTGATGTGTGCGCCAGTGTTAGTCATTCCTAAAGGGAATGAAGAGATGACGGTATACACGGATGCTTGTGGTACCGGACTAGGTGCTGTATTGATGTAGGGAGGTAGGGTTGTAGCTTATGCTAGTCGGCAACTAAAGCCGCATGAGAAAAAGTATCCTACCCATGATTTGGAACTGGCAGCGATCGTGTTCGCGTTGAAGATGTGGAAACATGATCTCTTGGGAGAGTAATTTGAGTTGTTTACCGATCATAAATCGTTAAAGTATCTCTTCTCTCAGAAAGATCTGAATCTCCGTCAGCAGAGATGGTTAGAGTTTTTGGCTTCGTATGATTTTGATATCGCATATACACCTAGGAAAGGCAATGCGGTAGCCGATACCTTGAGTATGAGACATGCCAGTTTAGGGGCTATGTTTCTTGAATGGAAGCAACTGGAGTATATCGCAGGGTATGATTTCAGACCAAAGTGCGAATTGGATCCAGAGATGTTAGCTAGTTTGACGATCAGACCCACTTTGATTGAGCAGATTGGTTCCAGTCAGAGGGACGATCCTAATCTATTGGAAATCATCTCCAAGTTAGAGATGAATATCGACGGTGAGGAGATGAATTTGTATGGGCTTAATCGAGAAATATGGCTTCGAAAGAATGGAAGACTAGTTGTACCCAACGTGAATGGTTTGAGAGATGAAGTGCTTAGGAAATGTCAACACTCAAAACTGACTATACACCCCGGAGGTGATAAGATGTATCGAGACATGAAGCAGACTTACTACTGGGAAGGGATGAAATGAGACGTTGGGAAGTTTATATCCAAGTGCATGAATTGCCAGCTAGTTAAAGCCGAGCAAAAGAAGCCCAGTGGTTTGTTGCAACCATTAGAAATTCTCGAGTGGAAATGGGAGCAAGTCTCGATGGATTACATTGATGGTTTACCAAGGACTAAATCGGGACATGATAGCATTTGGGTAATTGTGGATCGATTGACCAAGAGTGCAAGATTTATACCAGTCAAATCGACTAGAACGGCAGCTAAGTTAGCAGAACTGTATATGAAGTGGGTAGTGAGATTTCATGGAGTACCTAAAAGCATTGTGAGTGACCGAGACCCGTTGTTTACTAGTGGGTTTTGGAAGAGCTTACAAGAGGTTCTAGGGTCGGAATTATATCTCAGTACCGCGTATCATCCTCAAACCGACGGTCAGACAGAGAGGGTGAATCGTATATTGGAAGATCTCTTGAGAGCTTGTATATTGGATTTTGGTGGATCATGGGATGACCATTTGCATCTAGTAGAGTTTGCATATAACAATTGCTACCAATCCAGTATCGGTATGGCTCCATATGAAGCTTTGTACGGAAGACCGTGCAACTCACCATCATGTTGGGTAGAGACCGGTGAGAAGTTTGTGCTTGGACCAGATGTGGTAAGGGAAACTTCAGATAAGATTAAGATCATTCAACAACGGATGAAGGCTGCCCAGGATGGGCAGAAGAGTTATGTTGATAAGAGGAGAAGAGACTTAAAATTCTCCGTTGGTGACTTGGCGTTTGTTAAGATTTCTCCGTTGAAAAGCGTGATACGATTTGGCAGGAGAGGCAAGTTGGCACCAAGATTTGCTGCCCATTCCCAGTTCTCGAACAAGTTGGGAATTTGGCGTATAGAGTTAACGTACCTGAGAAGATGGAGGGAGTTCATAACGTATTTCATGTTTCCCAGCTAAGGAAGTTCGTGCATGACCCGGATATGACTATTTCACCTGATCAGTTAGAGGACTTCGAAGTGGAACCCGAGGCGGTTGGGAACCGCAAGCCGATTCGTATTGTCGAGCACGATACGAAGCAACTTCGAAGGAAGGCGGTGAAGCTAGTCAAGGTTCAGTGGGGCGAGAACGAGAATGACTGTACTTGGGAGACAGAGGAGAGCATTAGGAAGAGGTATCCAGAATTCTTTGCCTGGTAAGATTTACTTTGCAATTTAGTTATTCCACATGCTAGAATAGACTTGTTTTTCTTGTTTTGCATGTTTGATTGTTGTTTTATGGCTGATAGGCATGCGAGACCCTTTATGTGTTTTGGTTAGGGAATTTCGGAGGCGAAATTTCTTAAGGAGGGGAGAATGTAACAACCCGTATTCTACGCATCAGAGGATCGTAGAATATTTATTTCTTTCTTATATGAAGTCGTATGGTCATGTGGCTTTAGGAAACGACCATTGGGGTCATTCCCATGTTCATGATTTTTACCGATCTTTAAATGACCGTTTTGCCCCTAGCTGATCTTGTTTCGGCCATAACTTTTGATTGGAAAGGAGTTTTGACCTGAAACCACTTCCATTGGCTTCGGATGATGGTTTACATTTCCGTAGAGTGGTCACATGTGGAAAACGGACTTACCGTTTGGGAGAAATGGCTGAAATAAGGTTTGGAAGGTGAAAAACTGCTTAACCAGGCCAAATAGGATGATTAGTGAATGGGCTCGTAACCCATTTCGGGATTAGGATTATGGGGAGGCTGAAAAGAGTTAGGGTTTCATTCCATTTCAGTTTTCTGGCCTCCACTTACCTGTTAGAAACCCTAAAAATGGCCTCCAACCTCTAAATCACTTTCTAATCAAGGATTAAGCTTAGCAACATCAAATCAAGGGATATCTTTACCAAATCAAGATTAGAGCTGCTGGTTAGCATTGGTATTCGCGCCATATCATAGATTTATTTCAGATCTAAGGTTTATTTGTGGCTAAGGTGAGTGATTCACATAGTTCCTCACTAATTATGGTCAATTAAGGGTAATTAGTGAAGGTTAGCGAATTTATGCATTAATAAATTCTGGAAAAATATTTAAAAATTCTTAAATAAGGTTTTAGACCTCTGTTAGAAATTGGGTTTGATTTGGTTAAGTTTTGCAAATCATATCATTAGTTTTGCTTAAGCACGCTTTAGGGAAAATATGGGTTTTTGGCTATGTTTGATCCATTTCAACCTATCATATTGTTGTTTTGATGTTTATGGTTGATTGTACATGTTGCTATGACTTTATGGTATGCTTTGTGATTGATTAGAGTAGATAGAATGGTCGAAAACGTCGTCAAATGGCGTAAAACAACTTGTTGGACAAAGTGTAGGAATTCGGATCGGATGGGGGATTGAGGGCCGGACCGGATCGCCCTATGGGGTCGTGGAACCACATCACGAACCAAGCTATCTCCTCCGAACCGAACCGTCTGTGTGAGGTCCACGAGCATCAAATGTGAATTGCCTCTCATACCCGATCCGAACCACTCGAGAGAAGGAGCTCCGACCCGATCCGCTCATGGATGGTGAGCACGAACCGTTTGTACTTAGCCTGGAGGAGCGCTTTCTCCGACCCGAACCGCCATAAGGACCTCGACCCGAACCCATAGATGGAGATGGATTGTAGACCCCGACCCGACCCGCTGGGGGTGTTGATGATCCGAACCGCCACCTGGTGGATGCCACGAGCCAAACCGTGTTGACGATGGAGACCTGAAGGCCGAACCGAACCGATGCTCAAGAGAGGGATCCGAACCGATCCGGTGATGACCAAAACCCGAGATGCAAAGGTAGTCCAAATGGAAGTTAGAGCTCAGGATCCAGTTGGGAACCAATGAGTTAACTTCATTGTTGGGCTTTGCTGCGGGACGTGTGCTAAGGAGTCGAGGGGCAAAGTGATCATAGTAAGACTATGAGCCAGTGCAGTGGAGCCATTATGACTCCATGGGGCAGAGTGGACATAGTAAATGGTTAGTAAGGCTATGAGCCAGTGCAGTGGGGAGTGTACGACTCCATGGGGAAAAGTGGACATAGCGAAGGATTAGTGGCTATGGATCAGTGCAGTGAAGCCGTTGTGACTTCATGGGGGCAGAGTGATCATAGCAAAGCATTGGGTGATCGAAGTGGTGGATATCGTATGCTTTACGCACTGAGTGAGAGATGTGAGGATAGTTGTTATGCTTGATTGTTTTCCATCACTATGACATACACACCCCCACTCCTGTATTCTTTACACCATATGCTAGTGGCACCTTAAAGCGTTGTACAGTATGTAGTGCTAACTGTTTGGTTGCAGGTCCAGGTTCAGGTATGGTTTAGTATACCTGTTATTTTTCTATTTAGCCGCTTATCGCTCATACCAGACTTTTGTCTGACCCAGAGTTTTATGTCTCTTCTTATTACTCTGGGTGCTCCAAAATGAGCAGACTAGAGACAGGTTAGCTGGTGATGCACGAGTAGCTGATCTGAAGACGAGCAG
The DNA here is from genome assembly GCA_030737875.1 of Allium sativum. NCBI lineage: Eukaryota > Viridiplantae > Streptophyta > Magnoliopsida > Asparagales > Amaryllidaceae > Allium > Allium sativum. The sequence goes on along the minus strand of CM060915.1, from coordinate 576,362,536 downwards.
GAGGCTTCCACGTATGATATATATATATATATATATATATATATATATATATATATATATATATATTCCCTATGTCGTTGGTGGTCACTATTTTGGGCATTAGTAGTGTACCTTTCTTGTTTAGCATTTTGAGACAGTTTTAAAGTTGTAATAAAGTTGGCTTTGGATTATAAGCTGTATTTGGATTTTCCGCTGCTATGATAGTTTGTTTCAGCTTATGGACTGTCTCACCTGTTTTATGTCAAGTATGTTGTTATTATATTTTGTTCCATGCGCTGTGATACATTCTACGGGTTCTTTGTTGATTCTTCGTCTTCTTTCTTTTCTTCCGACGACCGTCTCGTGCTAACTGGACATGTGTACAGCGCACTTTTGGAGGAAATGTCGGTTAGTGCGGGGCGAGCTGTCACAAATTTCCTGATCTTGAAACACGTCCATGAATTTAAATGAGATTTCAAAATGATTCAAAAACTGGAAGGTATTGATTCGATTTTCTAAAAAAATGTCTCACAAAAATATTTGTTTTGCCAAACATTTGCCATTGATTATATTCCTGAATTGCTTGGTTGAACTTGCCATATATGTTTTGCCAAATATTGTTGTGTTGAACCCTGAATTCATGCGTGGTTAATTTGAAGATTCTAGTTGATATCTTGAACCACTTTCCTTCTGTATTGACATATGAGATTTTTGGAAATTCTCAGAATAACCCTTGCCCAAAACATTCATGCTAATTGATTGATTGACTTCTGGAATTATTGAAAAACTTGCCACTTTTAAAAAAAATTAAAACTTGAAATCAAACGTTAATCTTGGAAACATTTTCCATTTTAGTTGATGCTTAATTAGCTCCTGTCTTGATTTCTGAACTGTTGTGAGGCCATCCTTTAAAAACATGCATGATCCTTATCAAAATGTTAAGCACTTTCCATACACGCTTTGAGATGCTAAGTTGATCATGACTTCATTCTTGATTTTCCTGACCTGCAAAATATTGTTTTACTCTGCCATTGGGTATATGTCTTGACATGTCCACACTAGAACTGCACCGATACTCGATAATTTGCACTTCTCTATCTTGAAAATCTTTGCTGTTGGCTTGGCTGTGAACCTGAACTGTCTTGTTCATTTTTACATAGCTGAAATTTTTCACCATGCTTGAAATATGATTTTTCCTCGACCACACTTGCCTGCATCATTCATCCATGAACTATGTAACATGCCTGAACACCTGTGTCACTCAAATCACATTGCATTCATATGATTATTAATATGCTTCCATGTATAAACTGCAGTTGTATACATAGTGCTGATGCCATGTATTTATTTTACTTCTTCAAACTTTGTACATAACTCGACCATCTTGAGAAAACTGAACTTACTTGAACTGGTTTTTCCCTGAAACTTGACAATCTGGTCTGGTTTGAATATGAAAGACACCATGCACTTCACTGTTAAGAACACAATGACTTGATGCTGTTTATATTTCCATTCCTTGGTTGATTTGTGCACAAGTGCACCCAGTTTTATGTATGCTGTCTCACTATGCAAAATACACATTCCTGTATACACACTCTATTTGATGCTTTGGCCATTTACATGTTAGTTGACTTGTTGACATGCTTACCAATTTAAAAGTGCTGCCTTGTCTTGTATTTACATTGAATCCTTCCTCGAGCTTGTGCATTTATAAGCTTCCTGAAATGATTTTATTGCATGTACATGAGCTTTGCTTTGTGCTCGACCATTTTTCGTGAACCTGAGTTGTGTCACCACTTATTCGTGCATGTATCACTTCTTCACCTTGGCTGAAATTGTGCTTGATCACTTCGGCGCATGTTAAACTGTCACTGTTTGGGCTTGAAACATTGTGATTTATCCTATACTTGAGTTTTGACGTTGCTTCTGCAGTTTTGTACACAGATTTTACTTATGCATAAGCACATGAACTTGTAGCTTGACATCACCAAATGTTCGACCTCTTTGAGTTGTTTTCATGTGCTTTGCTCATGTTGAATGTCTTCACTGTATACATGCATTTCTGTTGTACTTTCCATTTGAGTGTGCACTGAGTCGAGTTGGTCCACGTGGCTGCTCCTCAGTTGCGACACTGCATGCTGATTGGTGAGGCAGTGCACACGTGTATATCTATACACGTGTGTATATGTAGCCATCAGACAAGATTTCCTATCCCTGTACTGACTAGACACAGATGAATCAGATCAAGTCATGAAAAATGATGATAAACACACCAGAAAACTGAGGCAAATAAAATTTATATTCACATGTATTTTGAAAATTATTTCTGTTCCATATACTGTGTGTGTTTCTGTATATGACAGGTATGAAGATGATGACTGGACTAATAGTGAAGATGCTGTGAAGACAGAAGACTGAACACAAAGACATTATTGAGTCAGTACGTATATGAGTGTAACCTGAGTGAATGTATAAATGTTTGTACAAATGAATGTAGAGTGTACTGTAGTGACAAAATTGTATAGAGTGAATGGCAGAGTTGTAATGAGAATATTTGTAAATGAATGAAATGAAGAATGTCAAATAGAGGAGTTATAAAAGATGTATTGTTTGAAATTGAAATAAAACATTTTGTTAAAATAAAATACTGTGTGAATATTTAAATTTCTGTACAGTTTATTTAAACAGAAATATTATATTCCTGTATGTTGTGTATATATAAAGCAGTACAGTACAAACACATTTATAATAATATATATTTGGTTGTTATCATCAAACAAAAATCATATAATTGTGTATACAACACCGTTATATAAAACATATTATGCGAGGGATTATCTATTTTACCCTTATCGAATTTCAGGGAAGAAATTTCCTAAGGGTGGGAGAATGTAACACCCCGCATTTTTTTAATGCAATTATACATATAGATATGTGCATAAACATAATTAAAAATGAATTAATAAATACATACACTGATGGTGCATTTATAATAAAAGAAATAAATGCAGAATAAAAAAGAAGAAGATAAATCAGAGAATGCAGAGTGAGTAATTAATTAATCAATATTAATTGCATAAAAATAAGGAGGATGTGTGTGTGTATGTATATATACACACACACATACATGATGATTAAAAAGTTTAATGCCTGTAAGATAAAAAGTTGAATAATAAATTAATGCATATTGGCACATGGATAGCAATAGGAAAAGGAACGTTATAAATTGAGTGCATAAATATTGAATACATTAATGGTAAATTGTAATGAATAAATAAAATTAAAGGAAAAAAGCAAACTGCATCCAAAAAAAAATATATAAAGGGAAATTTAATTGCACAAAAGAAATAATGGCATATATGGCGGAGCAATTAATAAAGAGAGAATGTAAATAAAATGGGTGTATTAAAGATAGTATATCAACACGTTAATAGGAAAGTAAGCAATTAGTGCAAGCGGCTTAGAGTCAAAGCAGTTTAATTAAAAAGCAGTTTAGTGTGAAAAGGGTTTAATAAGTGGTTTAATTGGAAGGATGTTTTAAAAAGATAATTAATTGATGTAACTGATTAGAGAAAGTTAGACTTCGAATAAAATAAAGAATTGTTCGCGTACAAAAGTTTAGCATACGCATTAGAGTTGAATGCAAATAAATATGATTTAGATTAAGGATTGCACGCGAACAAAAGGAATGTTTGAAATTTGATTTATATGCAAGAATTATATGTATTATAAATAAATCAAATTTCAAATCAAACATATATATATAGTTGGGGGTGTCGACACTATGTCGACACCACCATAGGGGGGTCGACACCTATGTCGACACCTAAGCAGGGGTATCGACACCCCTGCGCATGGGCACGTGGGTGCAGCGCACCCTAGGCAATTCTTGAATGTTCTTTTTCTTGAGTGAGGTGGTTGGTCCAAATGGGCTTTAAATTAGATCTAAAGGACCAAGTTCATTTAGCACGCCTATAACTAAGATGGTGAGGTTTACCTTCATCCTCATAACTTCTGAGGTAACGCCAAAACTCTGCCCTTTTCTCTTCTTCTCCAAACCTATTATAAAAATAAAAATTAGATCTAGGCCTCTTCTACTTCAAAGTTTGAGATAAGAATTTAGATCTACGAAATATGCACCTAGATTTACGCTACATGTAAGGTAAGATCTGAATCTAATCTATTTTAGTTCCTCTTCTCTTTTCTTCTTCTTTTCTCTTTTTTTTGGGGGTTAATTTATAGATCAATGGTTATTTAGGTTCTAAATTCAGTTAGGAAAACCATGGAAGAATAGACCTGGATCCGATTCAAGATTTGGAAGGCTTCTAGGTGAGTGGATTTAGGCCATATTATTTTAGATAATGGTATATTATTGTTTAGCATTCGCCATTATGACGAATTAGAATATGACATGTTAAGATGCCTAAACATATGCTAGTAACGATTAAAGTGGTGCAAATGACATGTGGGAATGACTAGCATGATATAACGTCAAATTATTAATATGAATAATTCATATATTGAATCAGTTGAAATGTTGGAATGTTTACATGTTATAATATTAATTTGAACATGTGGGAAAAATTCATATATTGGATTAGTTGGAATGCTAAAAAGTTTACACGTAAATTTGTCCCAATTATATACAGGGAATTATTGGAGTAAGTATATGATTATATGGATTCATATTAACATAGAATTGAATAAATAAATATGGGTTTGGGGCATCGACCAAATTATGTTCAAAGATCTTAAATTGGATCGTAAGTATAAAAAAATGATTTGGGAGCAAATGGGATCTTATCTAAAATATGAATTGGCATAATTTGAATACTATGAATTTGGACATAAATTCATCATGAATATAATTAGATAAATGGGCATGAGCACCTATAAAGACAGGTACGATTAATTGATTAATAATGAATGCCTAGGGTTACAATTAGAAATTGTAATTGTATTTATGACACGAGATTAGGTTGCATTAGTGGTGGAAGTCTGTTTGGACCCAACCGGCATATCCAACAACCACTAATGTTGAACCTAATGTGAGAGGTCTAAGTGCGCAAATACGAGACGAGCCATGACACGAGGTTAGGCCCAACTTGTGGAAGAAGTCTGCACGGACCCGACCGACATATCCAGCATCCACAAATTGTAGGCCTAATGTGGGAGGTATAGCCCATTATAAACCATAAATGGACATGGTAATGAATTGGACTACTTAACCTAATCTAATCCATAGGGATTGTATGAATATGCACTAAAGTTAGGGTTAAGTAAAATTGGTTGAACAGTAGGTGGGCTAAAAAAATTTGAGGGGGATGGGTAATATTTACATATAGGCCCGCAAACTTAGCCCGATAAGGTTATGTAATTAAAAGCACCTAGTGGTATACATAACCGGTAAAAATAATAAAGTGATGTAATTAAAGATACCTTTTAGGGTAAGCATAACTTGTAGAAATAATAGAATTTAGACATGCATAATAAACTAATAAGGAAATGGGATAATTGGTGAAATGAGAAAAGGGACACTTAATTGTAAATTAAGTAATCAGAAAAGGGGAAAACCTGAAACCAGTTAAGAAAAAGGGAGAAAATATATTGTACTTAATTATAAATTAAGTAATCCGTAAACTTGGAGGTCTGAAACCCGTTGATAAGAATAACATGTTCAGACTTGTCCTAGGGACAAGGGGGGATTATAACATAGGTTATAATAAATGGGTAGGGAAACTTATTAATGGGCCTTAGTTAATAGAACTAAGTTTATAAGTAAACAACGATAAGTTGTATTGACGATGTAAAGAGGAATTATGATTAAAAGGGAAAGAATAAGGAAAACTTATGAAATAAGTTATATATAATCATAAATGGTAAGTAACATGTTAAATGGAAAACATGTGAATTGAGATATACTTAATTACATATTAAGTAAAACATGTTATTGTAATCAAACAAGAATATAAGAGATATTGTGGATTACAGACCTTGGGCCACAATCTAGAGAATAACATATTGTGGGCTTATTAATAAACTTAAATGGGTTAAGTTATATGAATGAAATTAATAAGTAAGAGAAACTTGGTAGTTTGGATAAGAATTCAATATGAATGGGAATAACCAAGTTAATTGGAAACCTAATGAGGTGAGGCAAGCACGTAAAAGAATGTTTAGACATAGGGTTTAACAACATATTAAATTGAGGCGCTTGGACCAGTCCGCACGTTTGAGGGCGAATAACCCAACGGGATAGATCATCATGGTGTTATAAGGCACGAGGGGAGCGTACATTCACCTGATTGTTCTAACGGCTCTGAAGGACTGGAAGTGGAAGCACGCGGCTTCCTGAGGTATGTAAGGTGCTACTAGTAGTCCTCTGTGCGGTGACATATGACTTAGGTTGTACTCGCAAAGGTTGGGTCTGCGCTTAACTACTAGGTGGGTGGGCCTTGGATGTAGAAGTAGCTATGCAGTCAGAATGCTGTGACGCGGTGACGCCAGGGTGATTCGGCGGTTGCCTCACTGGGGAGGCGGAGGGTCAAGACCAAGGATAGTAGATCGTCGGATACCCGTCATCGACAGACAGTGGGATGCGAAAAGAGTAGAGCTAAACCCAAGATACCATTTCACCCTTCACTATCGGGGTATGGGTTTGAGGGGAGACGCCACATGGATGTTTAGATTGTTTGAGTTGGGGTAGTCGCTTAGGTCTTGTAGTATTTACTAGTTGAGGGAGGGGCTGAGATGGGGCCATAGCCATCTCGGAAACAGACCCTAAGTATATCTGTATATAAAGGCTCTTTAAAGACGGGCCTGTACAGATATGAAAAAGCTCCCGACCGAGTTCAGTGTTTCTTGTATCGCCCTGCCATGGAACTCGATGTACATTAGAGGACGTGCGATTGAGGCTCGAGCTACAATTAACAGTACGTATGGTGGACAGTCTAGATACATGCATGTCAGCTCTGGGTGGTGTATCGTAGACTTGAGGGCATTACTCCGGTATGAATTCTAAATCGAACAAAGGTGACAGTCTGTACGTTTATGTAGCATAGTAATGATAGATACATGCGGAATGTTGTATTGTTATCCGTACATCACTACGGCGTAGGATGAGGGACTACGTATATTTTGATGGTGTTACGGTGGAGATCGTGCGAGTGAGGTACCATGGGGTGTACCTCAATATTGGGGGTAGCTACATATATACTATATTAGGTTAATCCAGTGGAAAGTAAATGAGTGATGTTAACCCAAGTAACCTAATATATAAGAAAATATGATTGAACGCTATATGTAGGATTATCCGAAGTGTATAGTTTAAATCTAGTCACCAGAACTTGTGTTCTGACCCCCTCCTCGTAACATACTCGCAGGTTAGATTTGTGGCAGGGACATGAGTTGGATACTGATTATGCAGTATTATTAATACGGTAAGGCTATATTTTGATTATACTATATTTTATCCATTCCATTGTTAGATATTATCTGAGCTCTGACATATTTTATATCTCTGTCTTTTCTGCAGGATACCAGAACAACTCAATCCGAGTTTCGATAGATTGGAGTTTTTAAAGAAAAAAATCGGTCTGTCGAAATTGAGGTTGTCACAGTGAGTGAAGGAGGAAGTAATGGGAAGCAGGGGTTTTTGTGGAGAGAACAAGTAGAAGGAAGTTATATAGTAGTATATATAATTTTCCTAATTACAAATTAGAAATGCCTAAGCAAGTTTAAATAATAACGTGTTAATGTTATTTGAAATCTAGACCAGCTATGAAGGTAAATCACTGAAACGTTTTTTCAAATGTAACATGTTCAGTTTGTCCAACTTTAGCCTTTTAAATTAATTGTTTATTTAAATGTTGTATCCACTAATACGACTTTAAAATAATAATTATTGATCGGATAGAGCCGTGCAAAATCTAGTTATGTTGATAATAACGTGATCTTAATAAGAATTTATATCAATCTTGATTTAAGTTTATTAAGCAAACAGTTGAAATCCGGTTATTTGGAATCAAGGTTGAGTAACCAATTGGAATCAAGTTCATAGATAATTTCTATCAAACGTTATATTTATAAATTGTATTCCTAAATTATTTATAACTTGTGCGTACAGTATCAGAATTAGACAAACCAAGGAGCGTTGGGATCATGTCGAGAGCTACAATCTAAAGTTGGTTTGGTCAGCATCAGAAGCAACTGAGTTTTTTGATAAAATTAAACATTTGTTTAATTTTATTAAAACCTATTGTTTTAATAGACAAATCAAATCAAGGTGAGTTAAACTCACTCAGTTCTCTCACTTATGTTTTATATAAGTCGGGTTTATTATTTGTGTGCTATGTTTGCTAGTTGTTGAATGATTTGATGATTGTTTTCCTATATACTGAATATTTTTATATAACTGATTTAAATTAAACGTACGTTTAATTTAAATGAAATCTAATCATTATTTTTAACGATTATTTTCAAACGAGATAACTTACCTTGTTGGTTACATTTATAATAACATAAATGTACTAAATTTAGTTGCCTGCTTGTATTGTTGTTAGTTGACCATTATCTGTTGAATTGATTGATCATGTTTATTATTGTAAATAATATAATATCATATGAAATGAATTGTTTTATTTGCGTTAACGTATTTGGATGCAGGAAAAAGAAACTGGTTGGAGGGATCAAACAGGATTCTCAAATTTATTATTTATTTTCATATTACAATTATACGAACTGTTTAACCCATATGATTTGATGGTTGACTTGATCACTGATTGATGAATCTAAATTCAACAATTGTTTTGTTATTATCCAATGGGCAGTATTGGTTGAGTAATTGGAAGCATATGGCCTATAAATAAATCGTTGTATAAATATTGATTTACCATCAGGCGAATCGATATAAATAAAGTTATAAAATTTATTTTATAACTGAAGATAGATTTTTAAATATGTATTTCGAATTAAAGTTGTTAAAAGGAAATAAATATTTATTATTTAAGTTTATAATTAATTATTAATTGATTTTATAAGGTAAATTCTGATATTAATCAGATTTATAAGCAAGAGAGTAGAAAATTAACCGAACAGTTAATATTTGGATAATTGTTTTTAAAGAAACAATTAAGTGGAATTATTTAAATTAATTATATTTTTATTTAGTTTAAAGGAAAGACTAATTGGAACCAGTTAACGAAATAACTGTGTTTGGATTGATTAAGACAACCGTTTTAAGCGGGAGTGATTATTAATTAGTTTGTTTTTGAATTAATCTAAGGAAATGGTTTAACGAATATTTGTTTTAATTTTTATAAGATTTTAAAAAGGGAATTTATTATTTATTTTAGTTAATAAAGAAATTAACTACTTCTATAATAGTTAATGATTGAAGTAAATTATTATTTTTAATAATAATTTAGGAGTTTACTTTTTAATTGAAATTCATTTAAAAAGTAATCGAAGTTGAAAGGAAATCAAATTAAATTGTGAAAGGTGTTTATGAACGGGTTTTATATTAAAACCCAAGTTGTTATAATAAAGTAAAAAAAGGAATTTTAAGCGAATATGATAGCTTAAATGAATGTTTATTTAATATTTGAATTAACTAAAAGGAAATTGAGAATATAAGGGTTTATATTAAACCAGACTTATATAAACGAAGTTTATACGAAGAGATGAGGTGTTAAAGCGTTAATTAAATTAACGTTACTTAACAATGGAATTAAGTAAAATGAAGGAAATTGAAATAAGATTTTTGAGTGGGAAATGGTTGAATGGATTAGAAAAAGGAATTGTTAAAAGTGAATTTGGTAAAGAAGTGAGTAATAGGATTTTGAAAAAAAAATCCGAATTTTAAAACGAATTGTTTAAAGAAGTAGAAGTTAAAAGGGTGATGCTTTAGTAAGTTTTTTAATCAATGAATCAAGAAATAATGGTTATATTCGAGAGGGATATGTCAAAAGTAAGAAGGTTTTATAAAACCATGTTTTAAATAAAATAAAATAGTTAAAAGGGATTTGTTTTGATATAAGAATGAAATGTCAGATTTTGAAATTAAAACACGTACCTATCTTAAGATAAGAACGTTGTTGTTCTAGGTCTGAGAGGTAATTAGAATACCCCAACTAGAATGACATCAGCATTATCTGAGAATGATATTAGTATGTAATAGTAAAGAGGGTAGCAATAATTTATTATTTCCATAAGATAAATAATAATACAACATTATTGGTGAAATTTTGAAGAATATATAATGAGAGTTCCCAAGTAAAGGAAACTAATTTTTTTTTAAGGATATATAATGATGTTTCCAAAGCTAAGGAAACAAAAGTGGATTGCATGAAAATATAATGATATTGTCGAGTTAAAAGGAAATAAAAAGTTGAGTTTTGAAATAGGTTTATTCTATAAGAAAAAGTAGTGGTTATTGTTTTCAAGAAATGAAACAAAAGGGATTTCGTAACGCTATTTTACGAGTGATAAGTTAAATTGATTTTCCAATTAAATATAATGAATAATGATGTAGCAAAGGTTTTGAAAATAAAGTTAATGGAAATTGAATATGGTTATAAGATAAACTTATAAGTATTATAATGAAATGGTTTTGAGAACATTAGCATATTAAAATAAGAAGTAAATACTGTACTCTAAAATATTGAAAGATTTAGAGTTTTAATTAACCAGTCATTAATTATTTTTAATTAAAAAGGCCAAGGGAAGCTGAATACTGAACCGGTGAATTCATTTTATTTTCATGGTTGAATGATTTTTATTTTGTTTTTGATAGTTAAATAACCAATATCAAATCTGGCCAATACGATTATTGGTATGGAAAGACTTGGATCGAATTTATATTTGAAAACCATTCTTAACCAACAAATACATAAGGGGCTAATTTGAAGATGGAGAATTGAAGACAGTAGATCTTCATAAAACGGAAGAATTACTTAAAATCTCTGGTTTAGCGGCCAGAGATATATTGTGATTTTGTCATAGCTGGAATCTATGGATTGCAAGGACTACTCGCTTTTGATCCATAGGGTGATACCTAGGATGTGGTAGGAGGGTACCTTCGGTTCATCCTGTTCCTGGATGACTTGTATGGACGAGTATCTGACAAAGTATTTCCAAAGGAGTCACGTACGTTGATTTCTTCAAACATATTTCTGTTGGTGGCGGAGAAGAGCGCACTTCTCTTAGCTTAACAACTAAAGTATTTTTGTAGACGTCAATTAGTGATATCTGACGGATCTAACGATGTGGCATTCAAAGTGAATGGTGGTATGTTGTTCTAAAGGTAGTTTTAAACCTCAACCCTCATCAACTGGGAAATGACACAAATTTGGGTAGGTCGCATGGCTATGTGGATCGCACCCATCAAAAGGGTATATCATTACCAGATCTGGAGAAATCAAATGCCTTTGGTTGTCCGTTTTTATTTTTATATGTTTGCTATCGGTTTGGTTGGTTGTCCGCTCCCCCAACCGTGGTAATGATATATTTCGTACTCTCAAGCGAAATGAGGAACCGGTCATGTTTAGCCTGGGTTGCAAGATGTTCTTGTTGAACTCCAATTTATTCATCTCCAGAGGTACATTGTCGGAAAGTTGGTCCTATACCTTGCCAGGAAATTCATTCTCCAATAAGAGCCCGCGGTTTTTATTGTATACTCTGTATGTGGAGCGTGAGATGCAAGCGTTTTGCTAGATTGATATTTATTTGTATTTAGACACTATTATAATATTTTAAAGGATATTGATTTCAAAAATATTTTGGGTTATCGTAAAGTAAAAACCATCTGTATTTACGTGTGGATTTGGTCTTACGATTATCCTTTTCTTTTGAAAAGATTTTGACTTAAAAATCAAGTTGTGTGATACCTTTAAACTTATTGTGTTTTCTCACTTTGTTTCACCAGACTGATCCGGCATTTGTAATGCTCAGCTTAGACCAGGTTTTACAGGTTTAGATTTGGATGTTGCGAACTTCAGGAGACGTGCTGGAGGAGTTCCGACGTATGATATATTTTTGGTGTGTATTCCGCTGTGTGATTGTATATGGGGGCAAATTATTATAACTGTCCAAATGTGTGATGCACTCTGATGATCGTAAGTTTTATTTCAAGCTCTCAGTAAAGGTTTTTTCTATTTATATTTTATTCTGCTGCGATGTGAGAATCTGTGTTGTGCTAGTTCTTTTTCTTCTTCTATTCTAATATTTCTTTCTTTTCTCACCCTCTAATTTCTTTCTAATAACTATCTGCTTTTGTGTATAATTTGAGTTGACATGGTTTGATAAATGTCGATTTAAACCGTACTAAAAAGTGGGTCGTTACACTAACTTATGCAGTCATTTGAAAACTCTGTCAGACATTCGTCCATACAAGTTTGTTCCGAGATTGAACTAAACCAAAGGCACAATTTTCATTAATCCATCTTAGGCAATTTCTACCTATAGTTAACAGAAAAAGCTCTTGCACTTTACTCTGCTTCGATTGTCTTCATATAATTTGATTCACAAAGCTACTGCCAACACAGAGTAGTTCTCGGATAATAATCCAACTGGTCTCTCCATATTGACAACGATATTGGCCAATACTTCGATAGTCGGTTATTTAACCATCGAAGAAAAACTAACATTCATCCAAAGCATCAAACAATCACTGGGCCCCTTAATTAATATTTCATTTATTAAATCACTTCTCCAGCTCCTTATCAATATTTGTTAACTCGATATTTTCAACAATCATCTTGGCCACTTACGCTATTTGGAAAACATTTTCATATATCACCTTCTTTTATTTTCTATACTTAGAAAATATATTATATTTATAATTGGAAAGCATTCCAATTACTTATCTCTTTCTCGAACTTATTTATTTTTATACTTAGGAAATATTCGTTATTATATTTCAAAACTTACACTTATTTGGGTTAAAACGGATGTTGTGTAAAACATCGTTGCGACAACCGAAATATTGTATTTAACTAACTATATTTAAAATCTTATATCGTTTCCTTTCCTAACATCATTAACTATAGATGAAAACCTTTATTACAATACTTTTAAATTTTATTAAACGATTGGGTTTCTAGTTTCATATACAATCGATAAGTAGATTTTAAGTTATCGAATTTTCTTAAAAATTTCTATCTCCTTAAATTTCTAGAAAATTTCGCCAGCGTCTCCTTTGTACGGGTCACTCGATACAACTACAAATCGCCTCTATAGGCCCTTTCCATTCAAAAAGAAAATCAAAAAGTCAAGTGGCTTGCCAAATAGGCTCATAAAATCTCATATTAAATTAAATACGTACCTCTTTTGTCGGGCATTTAATTTATATCTCTTCATGAACTTCATTCTAAACCTGCTTAACATATCTCTAACCATTCCCAATTTATTCCAACTCAACCCAATCATTTTTAATTCAATTTTCTAATTCATTCTCTAATTAGCTCTTTTGCCTATTTTATTTTCTATTTGAGCATATCACGTTCATACATATTTTTAATTTGGCTATAATCAATCGAGTGCCATTTCCAACTCAAATTTCATACTCGATTTCGAGTATAAATTTACAAATCCAGTTCACTTATCCAAAGTCAAAGTTCGATCCAAAACTCCATTAAATAATTATTCTTCTAATTAGTTAACTTTATTCAATAATTACTGATTCTTTTAGTTTGAAAAATCAATTCGCTTACTCTACTTGAGTTCATATTTATTTTATAACTCAAGTATGGGTTTTTCTAATGAAAAATCCAAATTTGATTAACTTAAAATCCTTCGATTTTATTTATTTAATCGTTATAATTTAAAAACGATTATAACGCTATTTTTTTGGAAATTCGATTTTGACATAACTCAAAAATCTATAAGACGAAATCTAGATTTTTCTCTTACATTAGAAAACTATTATTCAATCGGTCATGATGATTCTTGTTTGTAAGAATTCTGACTTAAATTGAGTTTTATATACTCAATTGAAGTTTGAAACATCAAATTACGAACTATCGCGTTGCAGTGAGCTCGTTTTAATTATACATAAATATAAACGTTTAAACTTCATTTATTAATAAATTTCAACTCCATTATTACATATTTTAATGTATAAATTAAACCAATTTTCTAAATCTAACTTAGTATTTTCGAATAGACTAAATTGTTGATTATTTCATAACTCAGTTATAATTTCATTTATAATCTCAACTTTTATATTAAATTCCAATCCCATTAGAAATAAATTAGTATATAGAATTCGATATAATCAAATTACAATTTTTAATCCCTTGGATTATTTCAATTCTGTTTATATTCTGAATTTCGAAATAAAATCTATCGTTCTCTTTTCGAAATGATTTTCGATTCCTTTTAATTCATGCTGAATTTATATTTCCAAATTATCCCATGACAATTATCCCACTTTATTTATAAACATCGTTTATAAATTTACTATCTTGTTTTATACATTAAAGCAAGTTCCATTTCAAAATCTATTTGAAACACGATTCTTATTTGGAATATTTTATTATTATATTATATATTTAATTGTAGAATCTATTTTCATATCTAGTTTCAGTTTCTATATCTAATACAACTTAAATATCCTTTTGAAAATAATTTATTTTTATGAATTCGACATAGTCGAATTCCAATCATAAATCCGTATGGATTTATTTTAATTCCATTTACATTCTGAACATCGGAATAGATTTCATCGTTTCTTTTTTAAACTAATTTCAATTGCCCTTTTTAAATTCGCATTTGAATTTGCATTCCCCAAATTATCCAATGACAATGTATTTCGACTCATTTATAAACATGGTTTATAAATGATTTTCTTGTTTTTAGTATTCAAAACAACTTAATATTTCCTATCCCATTCGAAATTCAAATTCTATTTAAGAAAAAAAAAAAGATTTTCCCTTTAAAATTTCAAAATTCCTTTTCATGATATTTTTATATGTCAATATTTAGGACTAGTGATATTTAAACATCCAAACCACCCAATTATCAACATAGGTTTTCTAACACATCATATATGATAATATGTAAATAAACAGTAATAAATTTTGAGGAATTCAGTTGGATCCCTCCCACCTGTTTTCCTGCATCCACAGATGTTAGCCAACATAAATAATACCCATCCTGCTTCAGGGCAGGATATCGCGGTATAGAAGGTCATCCACTATATATATTGTGGGGGGCATAGGAAAATCATCCGCTAATGGTACTATGGGAAATATCCAATATATATAATAGCCATAACCACCAAACCTATATAACTAATATATATATATATATATATATAATAGCCACAATAATATTTCAATGCATCCAAAGAACCAACAAACAATATATAAAAAAAATTAAGTACCTTTTTTTTGGGTAAGGCCGACCGGTTTTTATAGTGTTCCGTAACACTCTTTTATTAAAATAGAAAAGGTACAAGAGAAATCAGGTGATATACCATGTGTATATCAACTAAGCTTCCTCGCAGGGAAATCAGAGAGTGAGTTTACTCACCTTGATTTTATATTTTCCAGTCCATTCTGATTCCAAATTTAATTCTCGATTATCTAATCCGCAGCTATGAATTACGCGACCGACTCCATCCAGTTAAATCTTGTAGTTCTTTAATATGACATCCATTATAATAACCATCAAACAATTTAAATATGATAAAATTTAATTACTTAATTAAAGATAATTACCACAGTCCCTGTTTTCATCTTTTTTTCCAGTGACAAATGCAAGTCCCAGCTCCATTTAAAACCACCATTAACGCAGCAAACTCGAGCACTATAATCAAAACTCATCGATCATCACATCATCTTTACCAGATTCAAACTCCCTCATTCCATCCCTACGCAAAACCACCATCCGTGAAATTCAACAATTGCCTGTGTTGTCCCAGATTAACTGATTTCCATCTCCATCACAAATACCTGCTGCTCACGATTTAACCATCTTCGAACTTCGATCTTTCCTCTTTAAACGCCTGACAACACCAACACACTCCACGCACCATGCCAATACCCCTTGCGTCGATGCCCTAAGCCACGATGGCTCGAGTTCGAGCAAATACAATCAGCATCGCATGCCACTCGAAACAACTCTCGACTTCACCCAGCGTCGCCACGAACCAAGCCGACGCTGTATATTCCTTCGCGACTCAAAATTTGGGCGAACCCAAATTGAACGTTACTTGTGTGTAGAGGAGCCCTACACGAATTCAGCGAACCAATTATTTATCGATTTCATCAAGGATTCAGTTTAACGTGAATTATTGAAGGATCAAAGAAGATACGGCTTCACTACTTTCGTTGCCTATAAACAAAAATTGAAGAAAGGGGGAAAATAAAACAGGAGATAGGGAGTACTAGTGTATTTATATGAATTTTTGAAGTTTTTAAGAGGGAGACAACGTCGATTTTTATTTCGTTCAAAAGGATTGAAATAGAGGAAAAAAATCAAAGGAAATAGGGGTGTGTGGTTGCGTTCATATAGACATGGAAAATAGCTTACCAAGGAAGATTTACTGAAGTGTTTCTAACAAGCTAATAGATTATTATATTATATTTTCGTGAAACTTACGTCTGAAGCTTCTTGTTTAAATGACCTCATACGAGCTTCAATCACGATAAAAATTGTAATCCTAGAATAACTTAATATTTCGGACACAATGGAACTGGTTTTGTTAAATTTCGAGATCGTTTGTAAAACTCCCTTTTAATTTCTCAACGTAAATCGATACGTGTTTAAATTGCGCACGATCACATATAAACTCCAAGAAACTGTAAATTTAGGGATAATTAGCTATTACGGATTTTATAAAATTAGTTTCATTAAAATCCGAGGTTATTTGAGAATTGGTTATTCTTGATTCCAATTTAAATTAATATAATATAATTTAAGTTCAAAACAGTCAACTCCTCGATAATAAATAATTATTATTGTTGTTTATATTCAAATAGAATTTACATTGATCATCTAAATCGTTTTGATTCAGTTTTAATTTCGATTTCAATTATTATCGTTTTTGTATTACGATAATTCGATATACTCGGAATTAAATCATAAAAGATTATTAAATCGCTAAATTATATAAAAATCAATTTATATTATCAACTAAACATTTAAAACAATATTAAATATTTAAAATAAATCGACTAAAAATCCGGATGGTTACAGATTTTGACGAGAATGAAGAAATGGAAGTTTTTCCACCGATAAAGCTTTTGATGATCTTCCCTCTTTGTGGCCTTTAGGTAGTATTGGTAGCGATTTTCGTTCGCTGGAAGTGACTTAGACCCCTGCAGATCCAAAAGGGAAAGGAATCATGTCTGGTTCCTTTCGGGGCCCCAGCTCAGGTACCTATGCTTTCTTATGCTCTATTAGTTGTTCTTTTTAGTGGTGTCTTATGCTTCCAACCTGTTTGCTAACAAACTTACAACAAAGTAGTTAATAATGTTTTTAAATTTAGACATGTGGGATAGTATCATAAATCCTTTTTAATTATTACTTCTTGGAATAATATTTCAATACCCTTCCATCATTCTTTCATCCTCGTGGATAAAATTTTGCGTAGAAGGGTCTCCGTCAATGTGTCTAGATCCCTAGGAATCATGATTCGAAGCATGTTACTTTCTTTTCCTGGCGAAGCCAAGACTTCGATGGAAGCCTCTCTTCGAATTTTTATTTGAAACTTTTTGAATTGTGAAAGGGATATTTTTGTGTGTATATACTATACATGGTGCAACTTATGATTAGTCTATATAACAACATTTCTTCACTAATATAAATTACCATGTAAATTTTGTATGATTGTGGCTATATGATTGTGTAATGATAAGGAACTAAAATTCAGGTAGAACCATCATTCGGGATTACCCATCAAAATTTGTTAGATTAAGAAGAGAATTTCAAAGGAATTCCCTAATTAAATCGTCAGGACCTATCCGAGAGAATTTTCTAAAAGAGTTACACAAACTTCATAGAGAGCACCCTAGGTTTAATTTTGACTTCTTGGGACGTGATAAAGAAGAGCTCCTAAGAGAAAGTCGGTTATATTATTTCAAAATGATTACGAAGGGAACCGCTTCTATTTTTTAAGAAGCAAGAATATGTTTATAACTTTTATGGATATGAATGTATTGTGAAACTCATGTGATTCTTTTATGTGATAATAATTTTTTTTCTTTATTTTAAATAGCATTCTTGTATTTATTGGTTAGGCTTTTCTGTTACCACCGATGGTTCTGACTAAGCAAATGCATACCGAGCCTTCCAACCAAAATACTAGAAGCGAGCAACCGCAAGATTCAAGTGAGGTCATCCCATCCAAATTTGTAGGAAATCCACTAGCCTTCGACTGGTTTAAGAAACATCATATGTAGAAGATTTTGGTCCACGGTTTGAAACTTCAATCAAGAGATTCAAAGCAGAAGCTTGCTCAAACTGGCAAATTAAACATTTAGATGTTAATAATGCCTTTATAAATGAAATTTTAAAAGAACAAATTTACATGAGTCAACCAATGGGATGTAATATAAATCCAAACTATCAATGTAGACTCAACAAAGCTATTTATGTCATAAAACAAGCTCCACGAGTTTGGTTTGATAGACTGAAAACCACTTTGGTATAGTTAGGTTATCAATATACCAAATCAGACATCTCATTATTCATCAGAGTAAACAATTATCTAGTAATCAACATACAAGTATATGCAGATGACTTAATTATTACTGTTAGTAGTACCGCAGACATAGACAAACTGACTCAGTACCTCAACCAACAATTCACCATTAAAGATTTAGATGAATTGAACTGCATTCTAGGCATAGAAGTTAAAAAATCTAGTACTATATTAACACTACGCCAAAGATAGTATATAACTTTATTACTTGTTAAAACTAAGATGTTTGATGCTAATCCCCAACTAACACCAATGATATGCAACCAACATTACTCTAAATATAGAGGAGAGGCAATATCAAACATCACTCAATATATAGTGTTGTATAGACATTACAATATGCAGCTATAACCAGACCTTATGTTGCTTTCGGTATTAACAAAGTTTTCTAATTTATGCAGAAACCACTAGATACATATTGGAAAGCAGTAAAGAGAATTTTATGATATCTCAAAGGGACTATAAACTATGGTTTAACACTGAAGATCAGTCAACATCTAAACATAATTTGATATGCAAATGTTGGTTAGGCATCAGATCTTGATGATGGAAGTTCAACTACTGGATATGTGTGTACATTGGACAGAGTTTGATTTCACGGTGCTCTGAAAAATAGCCAAGAATTTCTAAATCAAGTACTAAGTCAAATACAGAAGTATACCAAATGCTACAGTAGAAATAAGGTGGTTGCAATTGTTACTGGGTGAACTGAAATTAAAATTAGACATGAAGCCTACCCTATGGTGTGACAACAAGACTGTTGTGTATATGTCAGAAAACCACATTCAACATGCAAGGACCAAACATGTAAAAATTGGTTTGCGTTTCTTTATGGAATTAGTTCAAAAAGGAGAAATTCAAGTGAATTATATACATGGAGCTTATAAAAAAAACAGATATTTTAACCAAAGCAATTTCAATTACAAATTTTACCAGATTCAGGTAAGATTAGAACATAGCAGACAAGGAGAAAATCACTCAAAGTAACGTGGTATCGAACATAGATACTAAAAACAAGAGGAAGGAACACATTAGAAATTTCGCCAAAACACAAAATCTGGCTGCTCAATCAACTCAACTCAAGTAAAGATGAAGAACTTAACAAAGCAATTAGATCTAATGCTTCCAACCCCTCGCCTTTCAGATCTGAGTCAAATAAAGCTCAAGGAAGCATCAACGATTAATTTTGTGGCACAAACATGAGGAGTCGCCGAGGAAATCGAAATTAGGGCTTTGGTAACCCTAGTTTCGAATGGGCGTAATAAAATGATGTTATAAGAGAAATACTTCAGTCGACATCATTTTACTTATGCTAAGTGGATATACCCATTGTTATAACGGGCGGAAATCCATCTGTCAAATTCCTATATTCAAGGCTATATATAGCCGTGAACATCAGGGAACATTTGTATTATCATTTTTTCCCATCTGATTCTATAATACCGCTATTTCTCTTCTCTAGAACTCACTCTAAACTAGTATAACTGCATAACAGTGGAGAACCGACCGTTAGATTGCACAGTTTAAAAAAAAAAAACTAATTTTTTTCATTTTTTATTTATTCATCTTAGTTGAAAATCAAAAGATAATGCATAAAGAATATTTAAAATTAGAGAAATCTAAGAAGACAAAGGTAGAGAGAATTAAGTAAATTAGATTGAAAAGATTTAAGGAAACATGTTATAGACATATTTCATGTTTTTTGGACTTCGAAAAAATTGATTTTGGCCAAGTGACAGTAAGCAAACCTCTCTAGCGGTCGGTTTGATTAAATTCATCAAAAACTCCATCCTATCAAATTATAATTGAAATATTGCATAAATCTAGAAAGATTTTTGAAACACAATGAAGAGCAAGATATTATGATAAAGAGTTATTTTCAAACTTTGAGACTAAAAGGAATTTTACCATCAAAAATAACAAAATTAAAATTTTCTTCCATCTTTTGGAGCAAATTCTTCTCTTCATGGTTAAGCTTATATAACTACTTACCTTTAATTGAAATCATAGCTAGCCACTTAATTTCACTTGTAAAATAATGGTCAGGAGATGTTACTTTATCAATTTTAATTTTAAAAATCTTCTTTTTGCTAAAGCAACCAGTACTGAAATAGTCAATAGAATACATTAAGTAACACAGACGTTTATTTATATTAATATGATAGATGTTATGTTTACATTTTGAGTTTCTGACATGTAATAAAAAATGACATACATTTATAATCGGTTTTGCAGTGGATGTTAAATTTTAAAAAGCAATTAAACTTTGTGTTGTACTTTTTTGTGGTTGAGTTAAAGGGGAATAAAAACAAACATACTTGTTTGATTATGACATCGAATACCTTTGGATCACTCCTATTGCATGTGCTCTAATATGACCATACTAAACATAGAAAATTATGGGACATTTGCATCAAACGGTAACAAGCATTTAAATACGACTTTTAAATGAGATATTTAAATGAATTTGGGAATCAAACGAAGAATGCGTTTGCAATTGCTAATGAGGTAATTAAACTAGACAATTAAGGATGTTCCAATGAGATAATTATGGATAAACGAGATATTCTAACTATGTAATTAAAGGTAAAAAAAAGTTATTTAAAAAGAAAAAATAGGTATAAATGAGGTATTTTAAGAGGATTAAGAAATATCAGTTGGCCCAACGGCTGTTATGCATATGTAGGCATCCGAAATTTCACCGCCGGTGCAGGTCCGGTAACCCCGAAATTTCGGGATACCCACCAAAACCTCAATCCTTGGTCATAAAGTTATATATGCCAGAACCTAAATTGGGTTAAGAAAACAACATGAATAAAACTCTGCCTGGTATATACACTGAAAGATGATACGGACAAGAGGATGATCTTCTATGCATTCTTATTTGGAGTTATAGTCCAAATTTACTTTTGTTATTCCGGAAAGGATGAAGAAGTTGGGAAGAATTAACAGCAATCAATACTGAAGAGATGAGTCAATAATTAAGTATCAGGTTGGGGTCTACACCCAGCAAAGCACATTGTTGATAAGAACCCATATTACTTTCATGAAAACGATGTTTTCCTCTTGCTTGGAAAATGAGCATTGTGCAAAACAATGGATAACAGCTAGTCTACCTTATAGAAAATATTTTTGAGGAGAAAGACGAAGAAATTTGGTTAGAATATTAATTGGAGAGGAAGACAGATTTTATTGCTTGTTTTTTTCTTAATTTTTTTGATTGACCAAAACATTGCAAATCTGTAGCCTTTTTATACATGTTTCATTCTTATCCATTCTAGATAAGTCTATTCTAGAATTTATCACAATCAATAATTCAATTCCAAATATAACCAAATATCCAAATTAGGCAATATATATTGCAATTAATAAAGGCCATATATAATGACATTTATTGCAATTTAATTTATTGTCAATAATGTCTCCCTTAAATTAAACTTGCTTCATTTGCCCGAACTTTCTGCACTTCTTTTGAAGACTTATGCACTGAGTGCCTTTGTCAAAATATCAATCATTGAACACCTGTTTTGAGAATATCTCGATTTTGATTTATTTATACCTCACGTGCTTTGGCAAGAAAAATAATGATATGATTATACATTTGTTGATTACATTGACTTTGCTATCCATTTTTGAACTTTTCAAAGCAAATTCATGCGTCTTCTTTTTGCTTTTATAAAGTTTACTATAGCCAATAGAAAATTTTCGAACAACTGACGATTGCTCTTTCCTTTTAAACAAAACCTGATGTAACAACTTAAGCTCACTTAGCTTCTTCTGTGCTAGTCTGTAACCCTCTTTGGGTATGTCCTTCAACGGGGTACCAAATCCCTTCTCAACTACAAGATTCCTCTCTGACTTCTTTTTCTCGCTTTTATCCTTTTGTTTTTCTTTCTTCACCTTCTTCACCCTTTTTTCAGTCTCTTGCTCTTTTTTTGAATCATCTTCAATTTTGAGTTCCCTAGTGATAATTGCTTCCCTGTCATTTTTGTCTTCCTTCTTATTTTATGTATCAACGTCTACATCCTTGTGCTTTGCTTCTTCCTCGACGTCTTTACTTTTCTCTTCGTTCTTGTCCTTGTCTTTCGCTCTATTCTTCTCTTTCTTCTTTTCTGCCTCTTTTCCTTCATCTTCTTCATTGTTGTCCCTCTTTTCTTTCCCTTTTTTCTTCTCTTTTTTCTCCTTTGCGCCGTTGCCTTCGCTATCGTCTTCTTCTTGATCTCCATCAGGAATCTTCTTTTCTTTCTCTTCTTCCGCTTTCTTTCTCTCTTCTTCTTTCTTCTTCTTTTTTTGATTCTTCGAATCCATTTCGCTCTCTTTTGACTCTTCAGCTGCAAGTGCTTTTTCTTCAGCTTTTTTTGATTCTCGATTTATATCTTTCCTTTTCTTTGTAATTTGATCTTCTTTGTATTCTGGATTGTGCTCTGTTTGAGCATCTTCAACTTCAGTCATTCTGGAATTCATGTTTTCATTCTCGCGTCTGTCTTCTCTTTTCACATCCATTTTTACTTCACTTTTGTTTTCTTCTACGTCCGTCGTCTCCACATCATCCGTTTCTGACTTGCTATGTTCATCTACTTTCTTATTTTTGTTTGTGACATTCTCATCTTCAGCTTCAGCATCACTCTCCTCCTTGTCATTTTTCCCGTTCTCTTCCTCAACGCTGCAGTTGTCTTCTTCTATTATTTTTATGTCATCCTTTGCATATACCTCTTTCAATAATTTCCATGAATCTTTTACAGAATCTTCTAGAAAAATATAATTTGACGCTACTTCATCGAGGTTCTCCCTCATTATAAGACAAGCACAATGATCCTTCCATTGCAATGCCAAAAATGCTTTCTTTTCTACTTTTGACATGCTTTTCCAATCACTCTGCCATTCATAACCATTTTCAACGATCTCCCATAATCCGGCGGAGATTAACTGCTCTTTCTTTTTATTACTCCTTTCTTTAAAATTTTCTTTTGTGAGAATAAACGTTGAGAGAAATTGAAATCCTATGATTTCAACCAAGCTCTGATACCAATTTGTAGAAAATATTTTTGAGGAGAAAGACGAAGAAATTTTGTTATAATATTGATTGGAGAGGAAGACAGATTTTATTTCTTGTTTTTTTTCTTAATTTCTTGATTGACCAATACATTGCAAATCTGTAGCCTTTTTATACATGTTTCATTCTTATCCATTCTAGATAAGTCTATTCTAGAATTTATCACAATCAATAATTCAATTTCAAATATAACCAAATATCCAAATTAGGCAATATATATTGCAACTAACAAAGGCCATATATAATGATATTTATTGCAATTTAATTTATTGTCAACATACCCGGGATCAACGCACTAAATACAGTGCATAGTCATTGGCAGTCAACAACGGAAGGCGGCTTATATATAGAAATCTTTAATGCAGCACGCATGTAAATAAAAGGTTGGTAAGGAACCATTCATTGGCAATGAACCTATATGTAGCTTTCACCAAAATGATGTTTCCCTCTATCTGGATTGCTAGCATAATACAAAACAATGGGTAACAGCTATCAAAGGTCAATCCTCAACAATACTAAGTAGCCATCGGCAGTCAATAACGGAAGGCAACCTACAGAAATCTTTAATGCAGCACGCATGTATATTGCCAATAAATAGAGGCAAACTGTAACCAAAGATAATTCACCTTTCGCTAATCTTCAAGATGGCCAACCATGATAATATCATCACTGTAACCACCATCATTGCCTTAATACTTGCAACTTCATCATTTACTTCTAACGCAGTAAAATGCAACAAAGCAGACAGAGCTGCGCTTCTTGCATTCAAGGACTCCTTCCCTAATAACAAGCACGATTCCTTCTACTACTCATATCCGGATTGGGAAGCAAACTCAACCACGGACTGCTGCAGTTGGAACTACATTGAATGCGACACCACTGGACGTGTCACTTCTTTTGTGTTGACCGGTGTCAGCGATGATCCTCCTCCTACTGTGAATCTCAGTGGTAAGTATAACCTGTTTATAAAAGTAATATGTATGTATTCATAACCTAACTTGTAATTAATTCATAGATCATAACACATGTTAATGACTACAGGTTCGATACCAGCTGTGCTTGGAGAGCTAACAGCGCTCAAAAAGATCAGTTTCGATAATATACCGGGTTTGGTGGGACCGATTCCAGCCAACATGGCCAAACTGAAAAACCTCGAAACTCTAGTCATATCGAGTTGTCAGATCAGCGGCTCTATCCCTTCGTTTCTATCACAGTCACCTTCCCTACAAACCATAGATTTGTCGAAAAATAAGTTGGTAGGCACGATCCCATCCTCTTTTGCAGACTTATTTAACCTCAGTTCCCTCAATCTGCATGATAACCAGATCACAGGCATCATTCCTCCTAATTTATTCATCAAACTACCTAAACCTTCCACTGTTTTTCTTTACTTATCCACCAACAAGTTGAAAGGAAGCATACCGAAGTCTTTCGATGATGTCAACTTTGAAAACTGCTACTTGGATGACAACAAGTTGGAAGGAGACCTGTCACCTCTTTTTGGAAGAAACAAGACTATCACCTCTATTTCGGTCTTTTCCAATAATTTTAGATTTGATCTCAGTAATATCGAGTTCCCATTGGCTTTGAATTTTTTGGATTTAAGCACAAACGAGATTTATGGGAGTATACCAAATCAGATAACTGAAGTGCCCAATTTGACTGCGTTGAGCTTGAGTTATAATAATTTGTGTGGGAAGATACCAAGTGGGGGACATTTTCAAACTTTCGATGCTGGGGCCTTTGAGCATAACAAATGTCTTTGTGGTGCACCGTTGAAACCATGCAAGTAATATTGTAACCGTTAATTTTGATAGCTAAAATAATTCTGGAGCATGTCGGTCTCCAATGAATAAATAAAAATTTGTGTTACGATCATCATTTGTCTATATTCTGTCTAGCACACCAAGCCACATTTCTTTCACAAATTTTACACAACTCTTTTGTAAGTGTTATCTAGAAAGTTTCTTAATGTCTGCAAGAGATGCAGCTGGAGTAATCATGTTATGTTTGATGCTAATTCGTGGAAGATGCACAATGCTTTCCAAATGTTTCTAGTTCAATGATAAAAGACATGCTATACCTAGCTAGGTATAAATAAAATGCCTTAAAATGAACCGTTACCGTTTCGGACGCACACAAAACAATAACAGTTCATTTTGCCCATTTCCCCCTTTGTAAAAATGCAGTCGATCTCTTCTATAATCTAATTGTGTAGAGATCCTAGGAATTTTCCTAACAAAAACATAATTTTCACAGTAGAATCCATTTTCATTTTTTGTCAAAAATATTAATGACAAAATTAAAATAGTTGAAATGTACATAAAAAGGATCCCTTTTTCCTTTTACTACCCCAAAAAATACACGTAATTAAATTTGTGCACTTTCAAATACCAAACTCATTTCATACGGCTATCAGTCACTATGTAAAGTCCTTTTACACCATGATCAACTGTCAATGGGCAGTGTTTTTCATGGCCAACAACCAAAGATCTAATGTTGTTTGGTGTTTGATAGTCGTGGAAAATGATGTTAATCGATTGTTGTTCACTATGCAAGCAAAGTCACGAAAATGATATCTTTAATAGCTCCTTTATAAGTCTGGTATTATGAACAATGTTTTAAAACGCAAAAGGCGTACACGGGGCGTTTTCGGGTCCGTGAGGCGAGGCGTAAGCCTCGAAGCGTTGAGGCGTAAACCTTTCAGGTAAAAAAAAAGCGCAACATATAACTTAATTTTTAATATGGAATAACATTAAGCGTCAAATACTAGGTTGTAACAACCCGGAATTTTGGAACTAATTTAAAATAAAATAAAAATGAAATATGTTTTAAAATAAATGTTAGTCTTTATTTAAATGTAAGAACATAAAAATGATTTGCATTAAAAATTTATTCTTTTTAAATGTAAATGAACATATTTTGATTAGTGCTAAAAGTCTAACTTTTTAATGTCATTTAAGAACATGAATTTGGTTAACATTAAAAATTAATCTTTTAATGTCATGTAGAAATATGAAATGTTTCACATTAAAAATTTATTCTTTTTAACGTTATGTAGGAACTTTAATGACATTTATTAAAATATTGATTGAAAATAATTGGGGTCCTAAATGAAAAAAAAAAAAAAAAAATCTGACAAACATATACAGATATATATATATATATGAATGTGTGTGTGTGTATATATATATATATATCTTTGGCCATTCTCTTTAATACCTTCCCTTATCTATTCTAATTGTATCATTCATTAATTAATAAATTCCCAAATGTGAATTGTTCCCTTGAATTTTGAAAGGAAATAAATAATTATTTAATCAACGCACCAATTAGGCACATTAAATGAAGAATGACACACTACAATAAATTTCATACATTGTGCACATTTAAAACTTGCCACAATATGTTATATCTTCGTATGCATGTAATTTAATTCTATGCACATTAATTTTTCTTTCTTTTTTTTACATTAAATTGTCATGTTGGAGACACGCATGCGTTTCTTAAAACATGTGGTCATGTTATCTATATTTCTTTATTATTTTCAACGTATGTAAATGCTCCCTTATTTTGAATTCTTCGCATATATAAAAAAAAAAAAAAGGACTAGGAAACAAGAGTTATTACTGTTATTAATTTATTTCGTGATATAAGAAAAGAAAAAAAAAACGTTCAACTAAAATTTGTTGAATAACATAAATTGAGGTTTTGTTATGTAATTGATAAATATAAACCTTATTTTGTATTAGGATGAGATTTATGTCAATTGGAAATCGAATTAGATGAATAAACAAAATATTGAATATGGTATCTAATTAATTGAGCATTGAAAAGATGCCTATTAATAATCCTAATCACTAACCATAATTCATTTCATATCATATTTGTACTGTTCTATTTCTCTTAACAAATACAGAGGGAAGCTTTTGTTTCTTTCTTAATAATAAAAAAAAAAATCAAATCATAAAATGTAGTTTTGTTTATATGGGTAAACGTTAAAAGTTAGAATTCAATCTTGGTATATTTAATAAAATTGAATGGTGTATTTATTTAATTAACCTTTGAAATCCTTTCCTAAACTCTAACCTAAATCAACCCTTCATCTATTCACTTTCTTTGCCTATAAATAATCTTAAAATTCCTAACCCTAATCCTTTATTTCACGATAGCCGCCGCCACTATTACGTCTAATGGCTGAAAACATCACTCCTTCTCTCCTCTCCTCGAATTAGCACCCACCACACACATCACCTTGAAGAGCCTTCTCTCCTCTTTCCATTGATACCAATCACCACCCATATAATCGCCCGTAGGCCTCGCCCCGACCACAAAGTCGCGCCAAAGTTCTGAACAATTGCAAATACTCACGGCCAAAATTCAGAACAAAGAGAAGAGGGTATTTTATTTAAATTTATTTAATTAATTAAAATAAATCACTCTCTAACTTAAATCAATCATATCTCTTTCGTCCTAGCTCGGAATTCGGTGATTTTAGAAGCTGTGGAATCGTGATTCGGAGTACTACGCTTTAGGACAATTTGGAACTGATTCTGGACTACTTGAAATTTGGACAAAATCTACAAACGCAAGTGAGAACTCTGATCTAATTTAAATAATTATATATTAATGTAAATCGCGAAATTCTGATTTGTATACTATGGTTCTTGATCTGCGTCATGATGATATTTGTACGCGATGAGTATGTGATTATTGTATGTGATGATGCCATGAAATATGTGTGTTGTTCAGATATGTTATTTTGGGTGTAATCATGATGAGACTCTCATCTTTATTATCTTCTTTTTATTTTCATTTCTTTCAAAAGCAAAAAGGGGATTTAGACCTTTATATATATATTATTATTATTTTTATGTAAATTTGAATCTTGGATTCACCATAGAATTAAATAACAAAGTTTCAACATAAAAACTTGTTAATAAAATAAAGGACAATTTTTAATGTTATATTTTTGACAAAAAATTTTAACACAATTTGTTTGAATAAAAGACCAATTTTAACATAATTTGTTTGTTAAAAATAAAAAGAACAAATTTTTATGTTGTTTGTTAACAAAGTTAAAAGAACAAATTTGACGCTACTTTTGTTGTTAAAGTTAAAAGAATCATTTTGTCACTATTTTGTTGATTAAACAAAAAGAATCTTTTTGTCATTATTTTGTTGATTAAACAAAAAGAACCATTTTTGTCACCATTTTTGTTGAAACAAAAAGACATTTTACCTAATTTTGTTGTTAAAATAAAAGAATAAATTTTATGTCTTTTGTAAAAAATAAAAGAAAACTTTTTATGTCTTTTGTTAAAAATAAAAGAAAACTTTTTATGTTATTTTGTTAAGAATAAAAAGACAAACTTTTTATGTTATTTTGTTAAAAATAAAAGACAAACTTTTTATGTTATTTTGTTAAGAATAAAAAGACAAACTTTTTATGTTATTTTGTTAAAAATAAAAGACAAACTTTTTATGTTATTTTGTTAAGAATAAAAAGACAAACTTTTTATGTTATTTTGTTAAGAATAAAAAGACAAACTTTTTATGCTCAATTTTTGTTAAAGTTTAAAGAGAAAACTTTTATGCTATTCTGTTAAAATTAAAAAGACATAAACTTTATGTTATTTTTTGTTAAAAAAAAATAATAACATAAATTTTATGTTAATGTTTGTTAAAGTCAAAAAGACACAAGCTTTATGTTTCTTTGTTAAAAATCAAAATACCCATTTTTATGTCACGTTTGTTAACATAATATCAATGTGAATTTGTATGCTATGACACCCCAAAACTATAAGCATGTGAATTTGTATGCTATGACACCCCAAACTATAAGCATGTTAATTTGTATGTCGTGACACCAAAACCATCAGTGTGTCATTGTGAATGTTTTGACGCTAAAATCACCGTTGTGTTAATTTAGTTGAGACGACATGAGAGTCATCGTCATGTTGTATAATTGCAATGCATCAAAATATACTTTATGCAATAACAAACATAGTTGAATTGCTATTTTTGGTCGCACTAGAGTTGGCGAACAAAAAAATATGACTTATGCAATAACATATATAGTTCAGTAGTTATTTTTGTCGCACTAGAGTTTGCGCACAAAATATGTTTTATGTAAAATATAGTTTAATCGTCATTTTTGTCGCATTAGAGTTTGCGAGCAAAATTGTGTTTCATGTAAAAACAAAAATGTGTTTTATGTAAAAAAGAAAAATAGGAAAGAAACTTTATTTTTGTTGTTTACATAAAAATATGATTGAAACTTTATTTTTATTTACATAAAAATATGAATGCAACTTTATTTTTATTGTCATGTCAAAACATGAATGCAAGTTTATTTTAAGCATTTTAAAGTAAAATATGTAAATAAATATATTCGTAGTGTTTCTGATTAAAGATAAAAAAAAAATTATATATGGATATTGCACATGAAAGTTGTACATGAAAGTGAATATATAATTAGCGTTATTGAGGAACTTGAAATATTTTCATTATTTACTCAATTAATGGAATTAATGGACGATTTAATTAAGAAGATTGCACATTTAAAAAGGATGAAATAAAAAGTTTAAATTGGTAAGATTTCATTCCAATTATAATAATGAAGATTTGAATTGAAAAATCTCGTTTTTATGTTAACTTGTAAATTTAGAAGATTTGATTTTAAAATTTAACATAAATGGATTAATCGAGGAAGATTTCATTTAATATCAAAATGGTAAGTTTTGATATAACAATTGAAACATTTTGGGAATAGTTTTATGATATTAATATGGAAAGATTAATGTTTACTGAAATGAAAGGATAAGTAAAAGAATGAAAGATATTTTAGAAATTAGATATTCTAAAATATGAAATGTTTTAAAATAATACTTTTAAGAGATAAGTATAATTATAATTATTAATTGTACTTGGACACGAGGTTAGGTCACATTTATGGCGGAAGTCTGCCCGAAACCAACCGGCATATCCAGCAGCCATAAATGTTGGGCCTAATGTGAGAGGTCCAAGTGCGCAAATACGAATTGGGTCAAGACACGAGGTTAAGCCCAACCTGTGGTAGAAGTCTGCCCGGAACCAACCGGCATATCCAGCATCCACAAGTTGTAGGCCTAATGTGAGAGGTCTGGCCCGCTATTAAATAATAAAATGTAAAGATAAACATAATAAATGGATAAGGAAAATGAATTGGGCTATTCAGTCCATTTTAAAATAGTAACTCCATTTTAACCTGTATAAATTATGTTATATATTCTATAAAGGAAATCGAAGATGATTAATATTTTATTTAAGATTAAATGAAATACTCTGAAATAAATGATGTCTAATTATATATATTAAATGGGAAATTTATGAAATCTAAATTTGGGTTTATCGTGAATTATGTTTTAAATAACATTTATTCTTTAACCCGAATTTATGATAGAATTAATTCCCTAGAAACTGAATAATCATTTAGTAATGACTTTGGAAGATTAAAACTAAATAAAAATTAAATCTTTAATTTGATTGAAAAGGAATTAAGTAGTTAAGATCACTGAATTAAGAAAGTGATCGAAAATGGAAAATGAACCATAAAGCAATGAATATTTTCATGTTATAAATGAATAAATGAATGAAAACATGAAATGGTTATATTATTTATATATTTTATATAAATAAAAATAATGAAACTTTTATTTACATTTCATATGTAAATAAAAAGAATGAAAATAAGAATGAAATTTTTATTTACTTTTCACATGTAAATAAAAAGATGAAAATAAGAATGAAACTTTTATTTACTTTTCACATGTAAATAAAAAGATGAAAATAAGAAGGGAATTTTTATTTACATTTCACATGCGAATAAAAAGATATAAATATGAAATTAAACATGATTTAGAAGCATGAACCGCATATAAAAATTTAACATGTTTTAAAAAGCATGAAGTCGCATATGAAATGCATATATTTATATGCATGAAATAAATGGACAATATTTATACGCATGAAATGGATGGACGATATTTATATTTATAAAAGAATAAATAACGATATAGAATGGTTTGCAAATTTATATATGCGAGAATTATTTGGGAAGTCCGAGTTTACTCATTCCAAATAATAATACGACGTTCGAAGAGTTGAAGACGGTGATTGAAGACCGACAATCTTCACATCGAATGGGTGTGTTGCTATTGAGACCCATGATGGGAGTAGCTACCTTGAAGGGGCGACAGTAGTAGCCGTCCGGACGTAGTGTTGATTGCACGGATTTGACTTTCGCTCAGACCCAGGGCATAAGTTTATAAATGGAATGTATGTCTGACGTTGTAGTCCCTTATACTACATTCGTTGATCTCTCTTAATATATATCTGTTTGGTGGTTAATACCCTTCTCTGAGACATACGAGCTTAGAGGTTATATATTGGTAGAAATTAATGGTATAGTATGGACTGACAATGTGACATGCTAAGATGCATTGATCAAGGCTTTTGTTGAAAAGCAGGCCTTGTGGTTGATGATCAAAGCACGGCCTGTTTAGGCGTACCTTTGTGTATAGCGTGACTTCGCGAGCCTCACACCCCGGTATGAGTCAAAAACGGGATACGGACTGCAGGGAGTGCACACGTTTCTTTCTAGCTAGAGTGGTGTCAGTGACCTACCAGCCCTGACATTTTACTTATGTGGATGATGGATTTTGAGGCGCCTCGTTATTTTTATAGGCCGTTGGTGGTCATACTATAGGTCCAAAGGGACCGGGAAGCGTGTGTTCAGGCATAACTAATCCACTGCCCATAGGCGGGGACCGGCCCTGAAGATCCAAGGGTTCACTGCGGGAGATCCTGAGGCATTTGCTAGAGTGTCTCGAATCGGAGAGGAGCTTGCCCCTAGCCTCGACTCATGATGGAATCCAAATTCCAATACGACCTTGCGGTTTTGATTGTAGAACTAGTATTGGCGACATGCTATATGGTAACCATGCCGTCTAGGATTGATACTTATGATTCAAATCTTTTTATTAAAACATATATACACTAATAATAATATCAAATCCGTTTTATACGTATCAAGCATCTTTTGACCATTATAAGGTAAAACCCTATCCTCTGGTGTGCGTTGCATTGTGTGATGGGACTTGGGTCTTATAATGGTTTCATTTTTCCAAAAAGACATTGCGTTATTTCTCGATTTACTTTGGTTTATGCACCGGCAATCCATAGGAGTAAACCCGTTCCGCGAAAGTGGCGTGGTCCTTGGATTTGTCTTATTAATTAAATTAGTTTAGAATTCTCACACCAGTCCCACGACTGACCTGTAGTTTGTTTCACTTTGCAAACTCGGGTGCCCTCTTTCCACACGGGCAGTCGAGTAGCTTTTTGCAGATATCTCTCTCTTTAGCAGGGTCCTGGATCGAAGCCTAAAGCTGTGTCCAGAGCTTAGAAGTCTTCCGCTGTTTAATGTATTAAATCTGTTGTAATGTATCTTCCGCTGTAGTTTACTTTATTTGTACTCTGATATTCTGTACTCTGATGTTATATTATTGTAATGTAATAAAAGTCTGCTATTATTGTTCTGATGTATTGTATTCCCAAAGTTAACGTATGCGAGTTTTGAACGGTCTTGGTCGATTTTGTGATCGATTAAGGTCGGGCAAAATCCGTGTCGTTACATAGGTAAAACCCATAAAGCATTCAAAGCAATTCAAACAAAATACAATTATTCTTGCACATTTAATATAAAATGCAAAAGATCAAATGATGTCTTCCTCCTCATGCAAAAAATTCAAATTTTGATTTCTTAAAACTATTTGAAGATTACATCAAACTGCAATTTTGATATGTTCCATCAATTCAAATCGATTTGCAAAATTTATTTCGAGATATAACAAAGTTTATTGAAAAACATTCTTTAAATAACAATAAGAAAAATCATTATATTGCTCATGATCATTATTTCATAAACAATTTTACTTGATTGTGCCGATATTGAAATTGAAAAGTAAAAAATGCTAATTTTTATTTTTTTAAATTTTGTCTTTTTTTATTTCTATTAAATAAGTAAAGTTCAATGACATTTATTTGTGTCAATATCTGCAACTAAAGATTCAATGGTTTTTAAGTCATATGCCTCAGCTGTTTGAGGCGTGCGAGGCGTAAGCTTTACGTGTTTTGTATGCCTCAAGTTATTGAGG
Source organism: Allium sativum (assembly GCA_030737875.1). Lineage (NCBI taxonomy): Eukaryota > Viridiplantae > Streptophyta > Magnoliopsida > Asparagales > Amaryllidaceae > Allium > Allium sativum. The sequence goes on along the minus strand of CM060915.1, from coordinate 576,328,602 downwards.
CGTAAGCTTTAGAGGTAAAAAGCCTTTTGGAATAAGCCTCAAGGCGTTTTATCTCTTATTTCCTCGAGGCGAGCCTCGAGGCGGGTTTTTTAAAACAATGATTATGAAGAGTACAACGCAGAATTTCATAGTGTTTTCTAGCAATGATATTAAAAAGAACAAGATGAGGGGCCTTTAACCGCACACCACAAACGGAAATGAAATGCCTACAACACAGATTGAGGTTTGTAATGTCTTAGATCGTCTACTATTAGATAAGTGGTGATATAAAATATACTAGGTTCCCTCCCTCTCATTGGAATGAAGTTTTCAAGGGATTGTTTTTTCTCGTTGAAACCTCATGATATGCCTGTGAAATATGTTGTATTGAGTATTATAATTTTCTCTTATTCAGTCCGTTCATGTATTATTATATTATGTTGTCATATTGACCGGCAAAGCTGGGAGATTAGACAAAGAATGATTTCAACCTTTTCCTATTCTACATTATCACGATGCTTGAGGTTGTAGGAATCAATACTGATCGAACTAAGGAACCTTTTATGTTCAATATTTCAAGGAGCCAAAAAAAAAAAAAAAAAAAAAAAAAAAAAAAAACAAGCAAACCAAGTTATTAAGCCTTTTCGTTGCATTCGTAGAATTTATATGATGTACCTTTTGCTTTACCGTATAAACTTGTGTGCTAGAGTTAGCTCAAGATACAAAATTTGTACTATGTTATTGAAATACCTCACCGTTGAAGTAAACGACCAAAAAGATACAGTAGAGCCAATCTAATTAGGTAATCATTTTCAACTTTTGAATATGTTTTTATATTACACACACCATTGTTAAAAATGCTAACACTACAATGTACGAATAAGTAGTGGCAACAATAACTCTTTTGCCAAGACAGTGTGGCATAGTGGTAAGGTGTGTACCTACCGAGTAAGAGGTTGAGAGTTTGAGACTCCCTCTAAACCTATATGGTGATGTATAAACCAATTTCAAAAACAAAAAAAATTAACTCCTTCATAAGCTTTAGTTTTGTTCAATCGACGGACAACCATTGTAATATTTATTTTCTCTGGCATTGCATGAATTTCAGCATAACTTTCGCTTTTCTGTATGTTACCTTTCTGTATACTGCTTAATAAATTATCATTATTCCTACCGATTGAACACGGAAAAAACAAAGAAAATAATATAATTGGCTAATGTTGTTAAATCGGCTTCCAAGAAGAAAATTATTCTATGATTTGCCTGGGTGCGAAGCACAGGTCTGCTTTTAGTTTCCTTATAATATAGTATATTAAGCTTTGACTTCACTTAAGAATCGGTATTTTGCATCTGTGAACACTAACTTACTGTTAAAGATTATCTATGCCAGAACCCAATTTGGTTAAGAAAACAGCATGAACAAATACTTTGTCTGGTGTATACACTCAATGATGATACAGACAAGAGAATGATCTTTTATGCATTATAATTTGGAATGGTCTTTCAAATTAACAGTTGTTATTCCGCAAAGGAAGAAGTCACAAGAAATAAAAGCTGACAATATTGAAGAGATGAGTCGATAATACCAGGTTGGGGTCTACACCAGCAAGTTGATGGTTGGTAAGGAACCTATATTACTTTCACCAAAATGATGTTCCCCTCTCATCTGGATTATGAGCATAATACAATACAATGGAGAACAGCTATCAAAGGTCAATAATCAACAATACTAAGTAGCCTTGGCAGTCAACAACGGAAGGCAACTTATAGAAATCTTTAATGCAGCACGCATTTATATTGCCAATAAGTAGAGGCAAACCATGACCAACTACAATTCACCTTTTGCTAATCTTCAAGATGATCAACCATAACATCATCATTTTAGCCACCATCATCGCCTTGTTATTTGCCTCTTCATCTTTTGCTGCTAACGGAGTAACATGCAACAAAGCAGACAGAACTGCTCTTCTTGCATTCAAGGACTCCTTCCCTAATAACAAGCATGATTCGTTCTACTACTCATATCCGGATTGGGAAGCAAACTCAACCACTGACTGCTGCAGTTGGAACTACATTGAATGCGACTCCACAGGGTGTGTACCGGTGTCAGTGACGATCCTCCGACTACTGTGAATCTCAGTGCTAAGTATAATCTGTTTATAAAAGTAACGTATGCATTTATAACTTGTAATTCATATATCATAACACATGTTAATTACCACAGGTTCGATACCAGCTGTGCTTGGAGAGCTAACAGCGCTCAAAAAGATCAGTTTCGATAACATACCCGGTTTAGTAGGACCGATTCCAGCAAACATGGCCAAACTGAAGAACCTCGAAACTCTACTCATATCGAGTTGTCAGATCAGCGGCTCTATTCCTTCGTTTGTATCACAGTCGCCTTCCCTACAAACCATAGATTTGTCAAAAAATAAGTTGGTAGGCACGATCCCATCCTCTTTTGCAGGTTCTTTTTGAAAAAAAAACCTTTCATCAAAGATACAATTTGAAGGGAAAAAAACAAGAAACTTGTTTTCTTTCAAAGAATAGATTCAAAATTAAAGTAAGGAGTAAGAAATATGAAAATAAGGGCTTCTGTTCGTAAAATTTGTGAAAAATGTCGACTGATAGACTTATTTAACCTCAGTTCCCTCAATCTGCATGATAACCAGATCACAGGCATCATTCCTCCTAATTTATTCTTCAAACTGCCCAAACCCTCCACTGTTTTTCTTTACTTATCCACCAACAAGTTGAAAGGAAGCATACCGAAGTCTTTCGATGACGTCAACTTTGGAAACTGCTACTTGGATGACAACAAGTTGGAAGGAGACTTGTCACCCCTTTTTGGAAGAAACAAGACTATCACCTCTATTTCTGTTTTCTACAATAATTTTAGATTTGATCTCAGTAATATCGAGTTCCCATTGGCTTTAAATTTTTTGGATTTAAGCACAAACAAGATTTATGGGAGTATATCAAATCAGATAACTGAAGTGCCAAATCTGACAGCATTGAGCTTGAGTTATAATAATTTGTGTGGGAAGAAACCAAGCGGGGGACATTTTCGAACTTTCGATGCTGGGGCCTTTGAACAAAACAAATGTCTTTGCGGTGCACCGTTGAAACCATGCAAGTAATTTTGTAACCATTAATTTGAGAGCTAAAATAATTCTGGAGCGTGTCGGTCTCCAATGAATAAAGAAAAATTTCTGTTATGATCATCATTCGTCTATATTCTGTCTAGCACACCAAGCCACATTTTTTTTCCACAAATTTTACACAATTCTTTTGACAGTGTTATCTAGAAAGTTTTTTAATGTCTGCAAGAGGTGCAGCTGGAGTAACCATGTTATGTTTGATGCTAATTCATGGAAGATGCACAATGCTTTTCAAATGTTTCTAGTTCAATGATAAAAGACATGCTATACTTTGCAGTCTAGTCTATTAGCCAGCTTCAGTGTCTTAAGCTTGTCTAGGTAGAGTGGACGGAACACTATAAACTCCGTAAGTGGTGGACAGTCCACTTTAAAAACCGAATTAGCTGACAGCTATCTACAGTCACCTGTATTATATTGTAATTTTATTATTAGTCATAATAAAAAAGTGTTACAGAACTCAATAAAAACCGGTCCGCTATGCCCAAAAAAAGACATGCTATACCTAGCTAGATAAAAATTAAAATGCCTTAAAATGAACTGTTACCATTTCGGATGCTTTAAAATATACTTTATATATTTGTTTTATTTTTTTCCCTGTTCCCCGGATTTGGTACATTAGCAAACATATGCTTCTGTATACCACACTTCACACGGAAATATTCTAAAAGATAGAAATTTACAGGCTACTAAATTTGAAAACATAGAATTCTATTTAAGTACGAAGTTATAGATATAATTGAATTAAGGTTATATACTAAGGTTCAAGACCATATTGTCCTACGATAGCTTTATTTTACTATTTATTAATATGCCTTATTTTACTAATGGCTAAGAGTTGGAACGATTGAGGAATAAACTAGTTATTAAATTTGGAAATTTCCTTTTGTGCATCCATGCTTAAAACGGTGGTATTTATCTAGGCCTTAGATGCAATTGAATTGCGGTTCTTTTTGACTGAAAATGCAAGCATATGCACAGTCAAAAACAGTCGACTAGTTACTGCTGAGCTTTTCCCGGTAATCATCATTTGTCTATTTTCTGTCTAGCACGCCAAGCCACATTTTTTTCCACAGATTTTACGCAATTCTTTCGAAAGCGTTATCTAGAAAGTTTCTTAATGTCCGCAATGCATGTACATGCCATCTTTGTTTGGGGAATTTGCTCATTAAAAGTCATTGGAAATTCGTAAGAGGTGCAGCAGGAGTAATCGTGTTATGTTTGACTCATGTTACGTTCGATGCTAATTCGTGGAAGGTGCACAATGCTTTTCAAATGTTTCTAGTTCAATGATAAAAGACATGCTATACCTAGCTAGGTAAAATTAAGATGCATTAAAATGAACCGTTACCGTTTCGGATGCGGACGCACACAAAACAATAATGGTTCATTTTGCCCATTTTTCCCCTTGTAAAAACGCAGTCGATCTCTACTATAATCTAATTGTGTAGAGATCCTAATAATTTTCCTAACAAAAATGTGACTTACACAGTAGAATCAATGTTCATTTTCCGTCAAAAATATTAATGAACAAAATTAAAATAGTTGAAATGTACATAAAAGGATGCCTTTTTCCTTTTACTACCGGGAAAAAATACACGTAATTAAATTTGTGCACTTTAAAATACCAAACTCATTTCATACGGCTATCAGTCACCATGTAAAGTCCTTTTACACAATGATCAACTGTCAGTGAGCAGTTTTAATCATGGCCAACAACCAAAGATCTAATGTTGTTCGGTGTTTCATAGTCGTGGAAAATGATATTAATCGATTGTTGTTCATTATGCAAGCAAAGTGTCGAAAATGATATCTTTAATAGCTCCTTTATAAGTCTGGTATTATGAAGAGTATAATGCAGAATTTCATAGTGTTTTTTAGCAATCATATTTAAAAAAAAAAGATGAGGTGCTTTTAACAGCACACCACAAACGGAAATGAAATGCCTACAACACAGATTGAGGTTTGTAATGTCTTAGATCGTCTACTATTAGATAAGTGGTGATATAAAATATACTAAGCCCCCCCCCCCCCCCCCGGCTCATTGGAATTAAGTTTTCAAGGGGTTCTTTTTTCTCGTTGAAACCTCATGATATGTGAAATATGTTGCATTGAGTAAATGTTGGTAGAAGTCTTTTAGATTATTGTAATTTTCTCTTATTCAGTCCGTTCACGTATTAGTATATTATGTTGTCATATTGATCGGCGAAGCTGGGAGATTAGACAAAGAATGATTTCAACCTTTTCCTATTCTACATTATCACGATGTTTGAGGTTGTAGGAATCAATACTAAGGAATCTTTTTATGTTCAACAGTTCAAGGAACCAAAAAAAGAACCAAACCAAGTTACTAAGCGTTTTCTTTGCCTTCGTATAAGTTATATGAAGTATCTTTTGCTTTACCGTATAAACTTGTATGCTAGAGTTAGCTCAAGATACTAAGTTTATACTTTGTTATTGAAATACCTCACCGTTGAAGTAAAAGACCAATGATACAGTAGAGGCAATCTAATTAGGTAATCATTTTCAACTTTTGAATATGTTTTTATATTACACACACCATTGTTAAAAATGCTAACACTACAATGTACGAATACGTAGTGGTAAGAATAACTCTTTTGCCAAGACAGAAGACAATGTGGCATAGCGCTAAGGTGTGTACCTACCGAGTAAGAGGTTGGGAGTTTGAGACTCCCTCTAAACCTATATGGTGATGTATTAATCAATTTCAAAAAAAAAAAAAAAAAAAAAAAAAAAAGATTAATTCCTTCATAAGCTTTAGTTTTGTTCAACCTATGGACAACCATTGTAATATTTATTTTCTGTGGCACTGCATGCATTTCAGCATAACTTTGGATGTTCTTTATTTTACCTTTTTGTATACTGCTTAATAAATTATCATTATTTCTACCGATTGAACATGGAAAAAAACAAAGAAAATAATATAACAGGCTAATGTTATTAAATCAGCTTCCAAGAAGAAAATTATTCTATAATTTGTTCGAGTGCAAAGCACGGGTCTAATTTTAGTCTCCTTCTAATATAGTATATTAAGCTTTGACTTCACTTAAGAATCGGTTTGATCAATTTAAACTTTTAAAAGTAACTTTCAGATTTTATTTTTGAACTTCAGATTTGAAAATATTAATGATGAATTGAAGAAATATTGCATAAATCTAGATTTTTGAAATACAATGAAGAGCAAGATATTTGTGGTAAAGAGTTATTTTTAAACTTCGAATCAAAAATGAATTTTACCATCAAAAATAACGAAATCAATTTTTTCTTGCAACTTTTGAAGCAAATTCTTCTGTTCTATCTTTATGGTTAAGTTTATCTAAGTACTTATTTTTAATTGAAATCATACCTAGCCTCTTAATTTCACTTGTAAAATAATGGTCAGGAGATATAACTTTATTGGTTTAAATTTTAAGATTCTTCTTTTCGCTTAAGCAACCAAACTGAAATAGTCAACAGAATACGATAAGAAACACAAACGTTTATATTAATATAGTAGGATGTTATATTTACATTTTGAGTTTTTGGCATGTAATCAAAATGACTTAGTTTATAATTGTTTTGTAATGGATGTTAAATTTTAAAAAGCAATTAAATTTTGCCTTGTACTTTTTTTGTGTTGTGTTAAAAGGCAATAAAAACAAACATAAATACTTGTTTGATTATGACATCGAATACCTCTGGATCTATTTTATAGAGTGTGCTCTATACTACACGTGAAAAATTAGGGGGGCTTTGCATCAAACGGTAACAAGACGTTTTAATGGGATATTTTCATATTTAAGTGGGATGTTTAAACGGAGTTGGGAATTAAACGATGAACACGTTTTCGATTTCTAATGAGTTACTTAAACATAACAATTAAGACTATTCAAATGAGATAATTATGGATAAACGGAGTAATTAAAGATAAATCAGTTATTTAAAAGGGAAAATTAGGAGTAAATAAGGTATTTAAGGATGATTAACAAAGTATCAGTTGGCTCAATGAGGCAAAGTGCCCTATTATGTATATGGACGCTTCGGATGAGTTCATATACATAAGAATTCATATACATAACGGGGTATTTTGCATCTGTGAACACTAACCTACCGTTAAAGGTTATCTATGCCAGAACCCAATTTGGTTAAGAAAACAGCATGAACAAATACTTTGTCTGGTATATACACTTAATGATGATACAGACAAGAGAATGATCTTTTATGCATTATAATTTGGACTGATCTTTCGAATTAACAGCTGTTATTCCGCAAAGGAAGAAGTCACAAGAAATAAAAGCTGACACTATTGAAGAGATGAGTCGATAATACCAGGTTGGGGTCTACACCAGGAAGTTCTATATTACTTTCACCAAAATGATGTTCCCCTCTTATCTGGATTATGAGGGTAATACAAAACAATGGAGAACAGCTATCAAAGGTCAATAATCAACAATACTAAGTAGCCTTGGCAGTCAACAAAGGAAGGCAACTTATAGAAATCTTTAATGCAGCACGCATTTATATTGCCAATAAGTAGAGGCAAACCATAACCAGCTACAACTCACCTTTTGCTAGTCTTCAAGATGATCAACCATAACACCATCGTTGTAGCCACCATCATCGCCTTGTTATTTGCCTCTTCATCTTTTTCGGCAAACGCAGTAACATGCAACAAAGCAGACAGAGCTGCTCTTCTTGCATTCAAGGACTCCTTCCCTAATAACAAGCATGATTCGTTCTACTACTCATATCCGGATTGGGAAGCAAACTCAACCACTGACTGCTGCAGTTGGAACTACATTGAATGCGACACCACTGGGCGTGTCACTTCTTTTGTGTTGACCGGTATCAGCGACGATCCTCCTCCTACTGTGAATCTCAGTGGTAAGTATAATCTGTTTATAAAAGTAATGTATGTATTCATAACTTGTAATTCATAGATCGTAACACATGTTAATCACTACAGGTTCGATACCAGCTGTGCTTGGAGAGCTAACAGCGCTCAAAAAGATCAGTTTCGATCACATACCTGGTTTAGTGGGACCGATCCCAGCGAACATGGCCAAACTGAAGAACCTCCAAACTCTAGTCATAACTACTTGCCAGATCACTGGCTCTATTCCTTCTTTTCTGTCACAGTTGCCTTCCCTACAAACCATAAATTTGGGGCAAAATAAATTGGTAGGCACAATCCCACCCTCTTTTGCAAACTTATTTAACCTTAGGACCCTCGATCTGCATGATAATCAGATCACAGGCATCATTCCTCCTAATTTGTTCATCAAACTACCCAAACCTTCCACTGTTTCCCTTTACTTAGAAACCAACAAGTTGAGAGGAAGCATACCAAAGTCTTTCGATGATGTCAACTTCAAAGAGTGCTTCATGGATGGCAACAAGTTGGAAGGAGACTTGTCGCCGCTTTTCGGGAGAAACAAGACCATCACCTCTATTTCTATGTACTCCAATAATTTTAAATTTGATCTTAGTAACATTGAGTACCCACTGGGTTTGGAGTTTCTGGATTTAAGCACAAACGAGATTTATGGGAGTATATCAAATCAGATAACTGAACTGCCCGATTTGGAGGGGTTGAGCTTCAGTTATAATAATTTGTGTGGCAAGATACCAAGTGGGGGGAATTTCCAAACCTTCAATGTTCATGCCTTTGAACATAACAGATGTCTTTGTGGTGCACCGTTGAAACCATGCAAGTAATTTTTCTAACGATTAATTTGATAATTAAAGTAATTTTGGAGCCTGTCGTTCTCCAATGAATATAATTTTGTGCTATAATCATCATTTGTTTATTTTCTGTCTAGCACACCAAGCCAAATATTCATTCGTTTGGTACTAAGAACATCATCAATGCTAATATAATTAAAATTTTATTGTCAATGACACATATGCAATTAACATTTATTAAAGAAGTTACACTTTTCACTTTGAATTGCATTTAATCAATGACGTGACACATAAAATATTAAATATTTTTGAACTCAGTGTCTAGTTATGGACATCTTCATTCACAATTTAAAACGGTACACGTCACAATTTTCAGTTATAAAATAAAAGATTAATTGACAAGAATAGTCCGAAGTTTAATGCTTCCGTCCATATTAATCTCAAATTTGCGTTATTCAAGAATAATCCCTAATTTAGGGTGTCTTCCCAAATTGATCCCGACCACCTGTGTAACACCACACCTCCGCTAGGGTCACTCACAAAGGGAATGCACTAGGTTTGGTGAAGCATTATCGAGGTAAACATGCATAGAAATATTACAAGACAGAACATATACAAAACAGCGGAAGTAAAACAGATTTCATTACCTTATAAAATTAGGTCTAAAGCCTTTTACATCAGAATACATCAAAACCTGTCTTGCAATAGTAAAGAAGCATAAAACCTTTTCACAAATTATTCCCCAAAATAAAACGGTGAAGCAGCCATAGCCAAGAGAAGACCAAGCTATACATGATGACCTTCAAGCATAAGAGGTCCGAACTAAACAACATCATTTCCTCCCTGAAAACCTGGGAGGGGGGGGGGGGGACGGAAGACAAAGAGACGAAAGAAAACGTGGTCAGTCATAAAGACTGGTAAGTCCTATCTACTTCCAGTATAAAAACAGGTAAAGGTAACATGACATGCATAAACTGAAAGTAAACATAAGGATGTCGACAAGATAGATAAGCTAAACCAAGATAACTGGATGAACTACTGTAGCAAGATAAACTAAGGTATCATGATAAACTACGGTGTCAAGATAAATCAAGGTATCATATCGTCAGGTTTCTATCAAGTATACTATCCCAAGGTATCTATCATGTACAACATCCCCCGGTATTTATCATGTATATTTACTCTGCACCTCTCGTACTAGTATCCCAACCCGCGTCATGTGTTAACTATGAATGTCTCTTGCCCAATGTCATGTAATGGTCCATGTCAACCTAATATATAGCATATGTAGGTTTTCCCAACTCGTATGTTTCTTTCCATGTATAAGTTCAGTCCTTTGCCGTAGGCCGTACAGGCTTTCCCATGTAAATCTATATCACCTCAACGTAGTACCATTTTATCCTTGAAGTTGTTTTGGACTGCTACCCTTGATCTAGTTATGTTTTCTTACCATGAACTATCGCGTGTTCACTTAGGATTTATGTCACCTAGGACCACTAGGGATTATGCTACCTAATGAACGTTTCCGTGTCTCGGTTTGGGTTTTAGCCACCTAGGACCACTAGGGATTATGCCACCCGTCAACCACGCCCTTTGTCCCACGTATATATCGTGAATCGTTTTCCATGTCTAGACGCACATGTATCTCAATGTGCCATCCGAGTTTCGTGCCAGGGCAAATCAAGAAATACGGAACTCGGTCGGGAGCTTTAAGTCGTCTGCCGATGCAGATATCAAGGTCTGTTTTTGTATCAGTGGCTATGGTCCCACGTGACCCCTCCCTCAACTACTGAAAGGCAATCCAAGAAAAATCATGTATGAAAACTACATCCCGGCCCCACTATAGCCCCACTTTCCTATGGGCCAACCTCACCCATGACTCGATAGCAAGAACATGGTCTGTTGGGAGTTCTCTGCCTTTCCGTTCGTACACGATTGACTAAAGATGGTAGGTAGTCGGCGACGTGCTATCCAGGGAAAAAACAAGTATCGTCGACCCCACGCTAATCCATCCCAGTCTTTAGGTCGCTCGCATAGCAACCAAGGCATACTCTTGGCTCTTCTACCGCAGACCTTAACCTTTGTGAGGCCAGGTTTCATGGACCATCTGCCACCTCACAGAGGGATACCAAGAGTACCCTCACGTCCCCCGAAGCTACCGCTTCGTCACCCAGTTCGGTGGAGCCTTTATCTAAGTCAGATAATTTGCTCCTCCTCGTGTGTTTAAGCGATGACCTACCGTATCAGGTTACTCATCTATCTGTGAACTGGTCCAAATCTCTTGACTAAGAATTATTACTTAGTTTCCTAAACTAAGGTTTACCACTTAGTCTCCTTTCCCGTTATCCTTGTTAATCACGGTTTTTCGCCTAGTCCCCTGAACTAGGGTTTTGTCTAATGGGTTAAGTATTGTCATTTAAGTTCATGACTTAACCTGCCTACGAATCATGTCAAGATTTGGCTAAGTATTCAAGTCCAAGACCTAGCCCTACAAGTTGGTTAAGTATACCAAGAAGCTCATGACTTAACCCTATTCAATCATCAAGTCAAATTGGTTAAGTATTTGTTTATCTTAACCCTATCGGATTATCGTGTTAGATTGGTTAAGCATAGATTACCTTAACCTCATCGGATTATTGAGTTGGATTGGTTAAGTATAGGTTATCTTAACCTCATCCACTAATCGTATTACAATGGTTAAGTATATTTAAAAGGTCTTGTGACTTAACCCTATCAGGTCCGCATATTAGATTGGTTAAGTATAGGTTACTTAACCTCATCAAATCATCATGTATAATTGGTTAAGTATAAGTTACTTAACCCCATTTAATTATCATGTTAAGTTGGTTAAGTATTGGTTACTTAACCTCATTGAGTTACCAAGTTTAGATTGGTTAAGTGTTTAACTTAACCCCATCGAATTACCGTGTTTAGATTAGTTAAGTGTAGGTTACTTAACTCCATCTAATTACCGTGTTTAGATTAGTTAAGTGTAGGTTACCTAACCCCATCTAATTACCGTGTTTAGATTAGTTAAGTCTAAGTTACTTAACCCCATCTAATTACCAAGTTGGATTAGTTAAGTGTAAATTACTTAACCCCATCCCCTAATTGTCTTATATGGTTAAGTGTCATTAAGAAATCAAGTCCGGTTCCACTTAACCTACCCATTCGTGTCATATCGGTTAAGTGTCATTAGTCAAAATTACTTAACCTTTTCATGTGGCATTAATTAGATTAATGCACCCCAACCTCTCACATTAGACTTTGTTGTGGTTACTAGTTAAGTCGGGCGGGTCCGGGTAGATTTACACCACAACCTAGTCTAACCTCGGGTTTTAAGTGCTATATGACCAATTACTCACATTGGGTCCTATTGTTTGTAGCCACTAGTTAAGTCGGGCGGGTCCGGGTAGATTTATGCTACAAACTCAACCCAACCTCGAGTTGGCTACTTTCATGTTTGGTCTAGTGCCATATTACACTTACAACCCATACGTGTCTAGTTTCAAGTCCCATGTTTACCCCACATGTCATGTCCCCATTTAGGTGTATCATGAGTGTCATATTTTCATGAAATCCCATGACAAATTATCATGTCATAATCACGCTCGTCTAACCTACCCCAAATCGTGTTTCCAACCCAAGTAAAAGCGAGTCAACATAGTAAGGATACTATGCTACATATTGGCCTCAAAACATGCACGATGTCAAAAAGGGATTGGCCACCAACATGCATGGTATCAAAAAGGGATTGGCCACCAACATGCATGGTATCATAAGGGGTTTGGCCTCAAAATATGCATAGCATCATAAGGTAATTTGGCCACAAACATGCATATTATCATAAGGGAATTTGGCCACAAACATGCATAGTATCATAAGAGAATTTGGCCACAAACATGCATAGTATCATAAGGGAATTTGGCCACAAACATGCATGATAACATAAGGGGTTTGGGTTCATTTACATGCATAAGCCCCAAAGTCAAGTCTTTGCCAATGTTTCACAAGTCAAATGGTTCCCAAAGGTTCATGGTAACATTCCATAGATAAAGATTCAAACTTGCAAGATAAACTAGGTTAATCATAACATGAATATCATGATTTAGTCATTAAGCATAGCCAAAAGTCATAGGTTCAAGCAAAAGAGGCATGACAAGGTTCATATAGGCTAGCATACTTAGTTTAATCTCGTTTTATTCCATGCCATCATTAAAACTACCGTTTAGATATAGAAGTAGCTAGAACTTACATAGCGAGGCTTAGGGAAAGATCATGAATCGTCTTGACCAAGAAAGGCGGCTCCTTTGTTGAAGAATCGTCATGAAACTTGCATAGCAACGTTGATTCACTCCCTTGATTTGATGTAGCAAGCTAGCACCTTTGATTCGGATCCGATTTGAATGCATGAGCTCTTGGAGTTGGAGATGGAGGCCATGATCAAGATAGATTTTGGCGGCTAGGCTTAGGGGTCTTTTTATTGAGATTAGGAGTAGTTTAGGCCATAGGATAAACCCTAAGATAGATCTGAGCCCTCAAAATCCGTTACAAACCTCCAAACATGTCTTGAGGAACAAGTCAGGTGCACCCAGGCCAAACTGGCCGACCACCCAAGTCGACAGGGGTGCCGACTGGGCAGTCGACACCACCTGGGGTGTGTCGACTCCCAAGTCGACTCCCCAGTCGACTTGGGGGTGGCGGGAATTTTTTTCCGCCTCTTCTGCTTGGCTGAATTTGAAATCTGAATTCAAATTTGAACTTCTTTTTGAACTTGAAATTCTCTGGAAACTTTGATGGGCCATAACTTGGTCATACGGACTCCGATTTTTGAAAACTCGGACTCTATTTCGCGTATTTTTCCGAGACGAACGCAATGGCACAGCCCATTTCCCTTGATTCATGTTTTAAAATTAAATTATGCCTTTATTCTTGTCTTAGCATGTTGTAAAAATCCGGGTTGTTACATTCTCCCCAACTTAAAGGATTTCGTCCCCGAAATCTCCAAGTTAGGAAGAACGTATCCTACCATCCATCATCCATCTACTCAAAACACCATCCACAGGCAACCATGGTCCTTAAAAGACTCCTAATGCTTTATGAACACATGCAGAAAGTGTGTGTATATGTTCCTTAGCTAATGCTAATGATCAGGCCTGAATGATCTTTCTAATGCAAGATATGTTTAGTGCCATGAGTCCAACATGTATGCAAATAGTCCTAGTCATATAAACACTACATGTGTGCACAAACATTCATTCATATGCAACATCCGCATGACAACACATTGACTTTCAAACAATTATAAATACTCGTGCATATGCAATGCAAAATGTGAGTGCGTCGATCTAGTATCTAACGTGTATTCACGCATCCACGAGCAACCACTTGCAACCATATCAATCATAACATGTTTCAAATACATGTTTACATCCATAGAGTTCTACCTAAGGTTCCCCAGATAGGATCGAGAAGATAAACAAGACAAACTCCTTACGGGATTTTCAACAGAAATAGGACCGAGAGGATATCCACCAAGCGATAGTATGCAAGCAAGCTCTACAGGAGAACCAGGGATCAACGATATACTCTTAAAAAGAGACATGATGCGCGCGTCTAAGCCGCATTTCCTTGAGCTTAATTCCATTGTGCCTTGACCGCCTTTGACTTCATGATTTCGTAGCTCCTTGATTCCTATTTCCAAGGTATGAGTCGGAACTCATTTCACTGTCGCCTCTCGTTTCACTTCCACTTATTCTTTCCCTAGTATGCTCGGCCCAAACATATCTGCGTACTCATGTAAGCTCTCCAAAATTCACTAGTGAATTTTGGATCTCGTTTACCGATGCCAATCCATGTTACCACGTGCACTTACTAGGGTGATTCCTATAACCCATGCTTAAGCGGAATGAACCATCCGCCTTATTGGCGAACGTTACTTGATCGGATCGGAGATTTCCGATAAATACATCAAGTGATTCTAGGTAACTAACCATGACAAAGCCCAAAAGGTTACATGAGACTTCGAGGGTATTACCAAAGCAAGCCAAGAGTCTGACTACCCTCTTTTCAAAACCGAGAATGGTATCCCTTACTGGATAACCACTTTACCCCTAGAATCCATCCATGGCTCAATAATAGAAGCATTGCTTCTAATCTCAACACTTGGCATAGACTTTCCCAAATCCAAACAAGTCATGAATAAATGGACCAACTCTCCCACCAGATTTTGGGACTAACGTAGGATCTTCTACCATGTTAGTACTAAGGTGCAGAGACTTAACCATCGAAGCAGACTTAAATGATGCAATGATCAAAACAATGTCTGGACGGGATGATAGAAAAGAAAGGCTAAACCTTTAATAGAAACGGTACCATTTCTCTTAGGTACGCTAGAAATGAGAGCATACAGTTGCCCTCTCGCTGATCTTGTCCTTATCTTCCTTTGTGGATCAAGCCATACCAACAAGTTGCTTATTCTTAAGCCCGTGTCCTTTATCCTTGCTCTTATTATCCCTTCTTATAACTTCGGTAACAGGTCTCTCGAGAACTTCCTCCATCGAACGGGAAAACACTTACGCAGCTAGACAAGGATTAGTCGCAGTTAAAACTACTGTGACTACAGATGGAGGAAAGAAAGGAAAAGAGGTTCAATCAAGGAAACAAAGGATAGTGCTAATGGCTTTTGGGGAATAGCCTTTAAAAACTTTTCTCGAAAAATGCTTCTTTGTAAACGGTTTCTCAAATAGTTTTCAGAAGGTTTTAAAAACTTTTGCCCAGTCTGGTAACCATCCGCTCTGATACCAAATGTAACACCCCACCTCTGCTAGGGTCACTCACAAAGGGAATGCACTAGGTTTGGTGTAACACCCCGCCTCCGCTAGGGTCACTCGCAAGGGAATGCACTAGCTTTAGAGGGGCATTATTGGTAAACATGCACAGAAATATCACAAGACATGACATATAAAATAGCGGAAGTAAAATCAAACTTTCATAAACATTAATAATTAAGGTCTAAAGCCTTTTACATCAGAGTACATCAAAACCTGTCTTGCAATAGTAAAGAAGCATAAAGACTTTTTCATAAATTATTCCCCAGTAAAAACAGTAAAGTAGCCATAGCCAAGAAAAGTCCAAGCCATCCATGATGACCTTCAAGCAGAAGAAGTCCGAACTAAACAACAGTATTTCCTCCCTGTAACCTGGGGGGAAACGGAAGAAAAGAGGCGAAACAAAACGGGTCAGTCAAAAAGACTGAGTAAGCCCTATCTACTATTAGTATAAAAACTAGTAAAGTTAACTGACATGAGAAACTGAGATGAACATAAGCATGATAACAAGATAGATAAGCTAAATCAAAATAACGGGATGAACTACTGAACTCAGGTAAACTAAGGTGTCATGATAAATTACGATGTCAAGATAAAACAAGGTATCACATCGTCAGGTTTCTATCAAGTATAATATCCCCAAGATATCTATCACGTATAACGTCCCATGGTATCTATCCTATATATCCGCTCTGCACCTCTCGTACTAGTGTCCCAACCCGCGTCATGTGTTAACCATGAATGTCCCTTGCCCAATGTCATGTAATGGTCCATGTCAACCTAACATATAACATATGTAGGTTCTCCCTACTCGTATGTTTCTTTCCATGTATAAGTTCAGTCCTTTGCCGTAGGCCATACGGGCTTTCCCATGTAAACGTTTTATCCTTGAGATTATTTTGGACTGCAACCCTTGATCTAGTTATGTTTCCTTACCATGAACTATCGCGCGTTCACTTAGGATTTGTGCCACCTAGGCCCACTAGGGATTATGCTACCTAATGAACGTTTCCGTGTCTCGGTTTGGGTTTTGGCCACCTAGGACCACTAGGGATTATGCCACCTGTCAACCGCGCCCTTCATCCCACGTATGTATCGTGAATCGTTTCCCATGTCTAGACGCACATGTTCCCCAATGTGCCATCCGAGTTCCGTGCCAGGGCAAACCAAGAAATACGGAACTTGGTCGGGAGCTTTAAGTCGTCTGCTGATGCAGATATCAAGGTCTGTTTTTGTACCCGTGGCTATGGTCCCACGTGACCCCTCCCTCAACTACTGAAAGGCAACCCACGAAAAATCATGTATGAGAACTACACTAGGCCCATCGATGCCCAATTCCTGATAGCCATCCTCACCCATAACTTGATAGCTAGTATATGGTCTGTTAGGAGTTTCCTGCCTTTCCGTACGTACACGATTGACTAAAGATGGTAGGTAGTCGGCGACATGCTATCCCGGGGCGAAAACCAAGAATCGTCGACTCCACGCTAATCCATCCCAGTCTTTAAGTCGCTCGCATAGCAACCAAGGCATACTCTTGGCTCTTCTACCGCAGACCTTAACCCCTGTGAGGCCGGGTTTCATGGACCACTTGCCACCTCACAGAGGGATACTAAGAGTACTCTCACGTTCCCCGAAGCTTCCGCTTCGGCACCCAGTTCGCTGGAGCTTTTATCCAAGTCAGATAACTTGCTCCTCCTCGTATACTAAGCGATGACCTACCGTATCAGGTTACTCATCCCTTTATGAACTAGTCCCATGTCCTTAGCTAAGAATTATTACTTAGTTACCCTTAACTAAGGTTTACCACTTAGCTTCCTTTCCCGTTATCCTTGTTTAACCACGATTTTCTACCTAGTTCCTCTAACTAGGGTTTGTCTATTGGGTTAAGTGTTATCATTCAAGTCCATGACTTAACCCGCCCACGAATCACGTCAAGATTGGCTAAGTATTTAAGTTCAAGACTTAGCCCTACAAGTTGGTTAAGTGTACCCAGAGGCTCATGACTTAACCCTATCGAGTCAAATTGGTCAAGTACTAGTTTACCTTAATCCTATCGGGTTATCTTGCTAGATTGATTAAGCATAGATTATCTTAATCCCATCAAACTATCGAGTCGGATTGGTTAAGTATAGGTTAGCTTAACCCCATCCTCTAATCGTACTACAATGGTTAAGTATATTCCAAAAAGGTCTTGTGACTTAACCTTATCAGGTCCGCGTATTAGATTGGTTAAGTGTAGGTTACTTAACCTCATCAAATCATCATGTATAATTGGTTAAGTATGAGTTGCTTAACCCCATTAAATTATCACGTTAAGCTGGTTGAGTATTGGTTACTTAACCTCGTTGAATTACCAAGTTTAAATTGGTTAAGTGTTTAACTTAACCCCATCGAATTACCGTGTTTAGATTAGTTAAGTGTGGATTGCTTAACCCCATCTAATTACCGTGGTTAGATTAGTTAAGTATCAATTACTTAACCCCATCTAATTACCATGTTTAGATTAGTTAAGTCTTAATTACTTAACTCCGTCTAATTACCGTGTTTAGATTAGTTAAGCCTTAATTACTTAACCCCATCTAATTACCAAGTCGGATTAGTTAAGTGTAAATTACTTAACCCCATCCCCTAATCACCTTGCATGGTTAAGTGTCATTAAGAAATCAAGCCCGGTCCCACTTAACCTACCCATTCGTGTCATATCGGTTAAGTGTCATTAGTCAAATTTACTTAACCTTATCATGTGGCATTAATTTAATTAATGCACCTCAACCTCTCACATTAGACTTTATTGTGGTTACTAGTTAAGCCGGTCGGTTCCGGGTAGCTTTACACCACAACTTGGTCTAACCTCGGGTTCAAGCACAACATGACCAACTTCTCACATTGGGTCCTATTGTTTGCAACTACTAGTTAGGCCGGTCGGTTCCGGGTAGTTTTACGTTGCAAACTCAACCCAACCTCGAGTTGGCCACTTTCATGTTTAGTCTAGTGTCATGCTCGTATTCAAGTTTTCAAGCAATTGGGTAGACCTAACTTAATTGGTAAATTCCCAATGGGTAGACCTAACTTAATAGGTAAATTCCCAAGCTTATGTTTTCAAGCATACTTACATGTCAACTTCCATGTTATATTTCAAGTCATGTTTTCAAGTATAAACACATGTCATATTTAACGTTACATGTTGTCATGTTTATACCCATTTACCCAAATCATGTTCATTTCATTATGTTTTCCCATAATGTGACCCCAACGCTTTTAAACTCGCATATACGTTCGCAACAACGTAATGGACTAGAAGAAGAGACTTGACAAAGGCATGACAAAAATGGATATTAAGCCACAAGTTAATCATGGTGGTAAATGAGGCACCAATGTGTTCATTAGCTTGCATGTTACATTCTTAAGCCTCAAAAAGAACATGCATAAACCCAAACTTGGCACATAAGCGAATCATGGTGACAAAAGACATGGAATGATGACTAGAAACTCGCATATGTCATCATATAAGGGTTATGACTTCATATGCAAGTTGAAATAAAGATTATGAAGGCTCTCATGTTGCATAATGCAACTTTTCAACATAAAGGTTGTAGCTTTTAGCTCATAAGATCAAGATAATGACTTCATAAACTTGCATGACATGATAGCATAAATCATACTCAATGATCAAACCCAAATTTGCAACATGAACATTTAACTTCATAGTTAATATCTAAGAGTAGGGAAAGGGCTTACATTGCTATGAAGGCCTAAATCGATTAAACTAAAGCTTGTGATGAAGCCTATGCATGCCATCATCCAAAAACCCAAAGATGGATGCTCCAAATCAACAAAAACACCATCTTTATGAACAAAGATCAAAGCTTTTGCCTTGAAATCAACTTGAGAAGCTCTCATACTACCATAGGGACTCTCTAACACTCTCATGATCATGAAACCTCTCATAGAAATGAAGTGGAGGATAGGATAGTTGAGTGGAGGCCATGAGAGTAGAAATTTTGCCATAGTTTAGTTACATGAGTGAATAATGAGGGTTTAGGGGTAGGGTTAGGGGCTTATTTATAGAAGATTAGCCTAGTTAGGACCCTTAGATTAACCCTAGGACCAACCTGAACCGTCAGATCTCAAACCAGGCCCAAAAACCTAGCCAAGATAGAAAATAGGTGCACCAGGCAAGACTGCTCGTCTGAGCCAAGTCGACAGCCAAGTCGACAGGGTTGTCGACTTGGTCAGACCAAGTCGACTCCCAAGTCGACAGGGCTGTCGACTTGGGTACTGTGGCGGGAATTTTTCCCGCCTGGACCAACTGGCCCAATTTTCCAAATTCAAGTTTGAATTTGAAATCTGTTTTTACTTAGAAATTTTCTGAAAACTTCGTTGGGCCTTAATCGGGTCATACGGACTCCGATTTTCGAAAACTCGGACTCTATTTCGCGTATTTTTCCGAGACGAACGCAATGGCAAAGCCCGTTTAACTTGATTCAGAATTTAAAATTAAATTCTGCCTTGATTCTCGTCTTAATCATGTTATCGAAATACGGGTTGTTACATTCTCCCCACCTTTTAGGATTTCGTCCCCGAAATCTCTAAGTTAGGAAGAACATATCCTACCATCCATCATCCATCTACTCAAAACATCATCCACAAGCAACCATTGTCCTTAGATGATTTCTAATGCTATATGAATATATGCAAAACGTGTGTGTACATGTTCCTTAGCTAATGCTAATGATCAGGCCTGAATAATCTTTCTAATGCAAAAATATGTTAAGTGCCATGAATCCAACATGCATGCAAATAGTCCTAGTCATATAAGTACTATATGCGTGCACAAACATTCATTCATATGCAACATCCACATGATCACACATTCAATTTCATCTGTAAAGAAGTATAAATGCTTGTGCATATGCAACATGAAACGTGATCGCGTCGATCTAGCATTTAACGTGTATTCGCGCATCCACGAGCAACCACTTGCAACCATTTGCAATCATATCAATCATAACATGTCTCAAATACATGTTTACATCCATAGCGTTCTACCTAAGGTTCCCAAGATAAGATCGAGAAGATAGACAAGACAAACTCCTTACAGGGTTTGTAACAGAAACAGGACCGAGAGGATATCCACCTAGCGATAACATGCAGGTAAGCTTTACAGGTGAACCATGGATCAAAGATATACTCTTAAAAAGAGACGTGATGCGCGCGTCCAAGCCGCATTTCCATGAGCTTAATTCCATCATGCCTTGACCGCCTTTGACTTCATGATTTCGTAGTTCCTTGATTCCTATTTCCAAGGTGTGAGTGGAACTCATTTCACTGTCACCTCTCGTTTCACTTTCACTTATTCTTCCCCTAGTATGCTCGGCTCAAACATGTCTGCGTACTCATGCAAGCTCTCCAAAATTCACTAGTGAATTCTGGATCTCGTTTTCCGATGCCAATCCATGTTGCCAAGGGTTCTTACTAGGGTGATTCCCATAACTCATGCATAATCGAAACGAACCATCCGCCTTAGCGGCGAATTCTACTCGAACGGATTACCAACAACTACATCCCGGGATTCTAGGTAACTAACCATGACAGAACCCAAAAAAGGTTACACAAGACTTCGAGGGTATTACCAAGGCAAGTCAAGAATCCAACTACCCTCTTTCTAAAACCGAGAATGTTATCCCTTACTGGATAACCACTTTACCCCTAGAATCCATCCGTAGCTTCAACAATAGAAGTATTGCTTCTAATCTCAACACTTGGCATAGACGTTCTCAAATCCAACAAGTCATGAATAAATGGACCGACTCTCAAACTAGATTTTGGGACAAAAACTGGGATCTTCTACCATGCTAGTACTAAGGTGCAGAGACTCAACTATCCAAGCAGACTTAAATGATACGATGATCAAGACAAAGTCTGGACGGGATGATAGAAAAGAACGACTAAACCTTTACCAGAAACGGCACCATTTCTTTTAGGTACCCTAGAAGTGGGAGCGTACTATTTCCTTCTCCGCTGATCTTGTCCTTGTCCTCCTCGATGGACTAAGCCATAACAACAGTTGCTTATCCTTAAGCTGGTATCCTTTACCCTTACTCTTATTATCCTTTCTTGTAACTTCGGTAACAAGTCTCTCGAGAACTTCCTCCATCGTACGGGAAACACCTATGTGGCTAGACAAAGATTAGTCACAGTTAGAACTACTGTGACCACAGATGGAGGAAAGAAAGGAAACAAAATTCAATCAAGGAATCAAAGGATGGTGCTAATGGCTTTTGGGGAATAGCCTTTAAAAACTTTTCTTGAAAAATGCTTCTTTGTAAACGGTTTCTCAAATAGTTTTCAGAAGGTTTTAAAAACTTTTGCCCAGTCTGGTAACCTTCTGCTCTGATACCAAATGTAACACCCCGCCTCCGCTAGGGTCACTCGCAAGGGAATGCACTAGCTTTAGAGGGGCATTATTGGTAAACATGCACAGAAATATCACAAGACAGGACATATAAAATAGCGGAAGTAAAATCAAACTTTCATAAACATTAATAATTAAGGTCTAAAGCCTTTTACATCAGAGTACATCAAAACCTGTCTTGCAATAGTAAAGAAGCATAAAGACTTTTTCATAAATTATTCCCCAGTAAAAACAGTAAAGTAGCCATAGCCAAGAAAAGTCCAAGCCATCCATGATGACCTTCAAGCAGAAGAAGTCCGAACTAAACAACAGTATTTCCTCCCTGTAACCTGGGGGGAAACGGAAGAAAAGAGGCGAAACAAAACGGGTCAGTCAAAAAGACTGAGTAAGCCCTATCTACTATTAGTATAAAAACTAGTAAAGTTAACTGACATGAGAAACTGAGATGAACATAAGCATGATAACAAGATAGATAAGCTAAATCAAAATAACGGGATGAACTACTGAACTCAGGTAAACTAAGGTGTCATGATAAATTACGATGTCAAGATAAAACAAGGTATCACATCGTCAGGTTTCTATCAAGTATAATATCCCCAAGATATCTATCACGTATAACGTCCCATGGTATCTATCCTATATATCCGCTCTGCACCTCTCGTACTAGTGTCCCAACCCGCGTCATGTGTTAACCATGAGTGTCCCTGCCCAATGTCATGTAATGGTCCATGTCAACCTAACATATAGCATATGTAGGTTCTCCCTACTCGTATGTTTCTTTCCATGTATAAGTTCAGTCCTTTGCCGTAGGCCATACGGGCTTTCCCATGTAAACGTTTTATCCTTGAGGTTATTTTGGACTGCAACCCTTGATCTAGTTATGTTTCCTTACCATGAACTATCGCGCGTTCACTTAGGATTTGTGCCACCTAGGCCCACTAGGGATTATGCTACCTAATGAACGTTTCCGTGTCTCGGTTTGGGTTTTGGCCACCTAGGACCACTAGGGATTATGCCACCTGTCAACCGCGCCCTTCATCCCACGTATGTATCGTGAATCGTTTCCCATGTCTAGACGCACATGTTCCCCAATGTGCCATCCGAGTTCCGTGCCAGGGCAAACCAAGAAATACGGAACTCGGTCGGGAGCTTTAAGTCGTCTGCTGATGCAGATATCAAGGTCTGTTTTTGTACCCGTGGCTATGGTCCCACGTGACCCCTCCCTCAACTACTGAAAGGCAACCCACGAAAAATCATGTATGAGAACTACACTAGGCCCATCGATGCCCAATTCCTGATAGCCATCCTCACCCATAACTTGATAGCTAGTATATGGTCTGTTGGGAGTTCCCTGCCTTTCCGTACGTACACGATTGACTAAAGATGGTAGGTAGTCGGCGACATGCTATCCCGGGGCGAAAACCAAGAATCGTCGACTCCACGCTAATCCATCCCAGTCTTTAGGTCGCTCGCATAGCAACCAAGGCATACTCTTGGCTCTTCTACCACAGACCTTAACCCCTGTGAGGCCGGGTTTCATGGACCACTTGCCACCTCACAGAGGGATACCAAGAGTACCCTCACGTTCCCCGAAGCTTCCGCTTCGGCACCCAGTTCGCTGGAGCTTTTATCCAAGTCAGATAACTTGCTCCTCCTCGTATACTAAGCGATGACCTACCGTATCAGGTTACTCATCCCTTTATGAACTAGTCCCATGTCCTTAGCTAAGAATTATTACTTAGTTACCCTTAACTAAGGTTTACCACTTAGCTTCCTTTCCCGTTATCCTTGTTTAACCACGATTTTCTACCTAGTTCCTCTAACTAGGGTTTGTCTATTGGGTTAAGTGTTATCATTCAAGTCCATGACTTAACCCGCCCACGAATCACGTCAAGATTGGCTAAGTATTTAAGTTCAAGACTTAGCCCTACAAGTTGGTTAAGTGTACCCAGAGGCTCATGACTTAACCCTATCGAGTCAAATTGGTCAAGTACTAGTTTACCTTAATCCTATCGGGTTATCTTGCTAGATTGATTAAGCATAGATTATCTTAATCCCATCAAATTATCGAGTCGGATTGGTTAAGTATAGGTTAGCTTAACCCCATCCTCTAATCGTACTACAATGGTTAAGTATATTCCAAAAAGGTCTTGTGACTTAACCTTATCAGGTCCGCGTATTAGATTGGTTAAGTGTAGGTTACTTAACCTCATCAAATCATCATGTATAATTGGTTAAGTATGAGTTGCTTAACCCCATTAAATTATCACGTTAAGCTGGTTGAGTATTGGTTACTTAACCTCGTTGAATTACCAAGTTTAAATTGGTTAAGTGTTTAACTTAACCCCATCGAATTACCGTGTTTAGATTAGTTAAGTGTGGATTGCTTAACCCCATCTAATTACCGTGGTTAGATTAGTTAAGTATCAATTACTTAACCCCATCTAATTACCATGTTTAGATTAGTTAAGTCTTAATTACTTAACTCCGTCTAATTACCGTGTTTAGATTAGTTAAGCCTTAATTACTTAACCCCATCTAATTACCAAGTCGGATTAGTTAAGTGTAAATTACTTAACCCCATCCCCTAATCACCTTGCATGGTTAAGTGTCATTAAGAAATCAAGCCCGGTCCCACTTAACCTACCCATTCGTGTCATATCAGTTAAGTGTCATTAGTCAAATTTACTTAACCTTATCATGTGGCATTAATTTAATTAATGCACCTCAACCTCTCACATTAGACTTTATTGTGGTTACTAGTTAAGCCGGTCGGTTCCGGGTAGCTTTACACCACAACTTGGTCTAACCTCGGGTTCAAGCACAACATGACCAACTTCTCACATTGGGTCCTATTGTTTGCAACTACTAGTTAGGCCGGTCGGTTCCGGGTAGTTTTACGTTGCAAACTCAACCCAACCTCGAGTTGGCCACTTTCATGTTTAGTCTAGTGTCATGCTCGTATTCAAGTTTTCAAGCAATTGGGTAGACCTAACTTAATAGGTAAATTCCCAATGGGTAGACCTAACTTAATAGGTAAATTCCCAAGCTTATGTTTTCAAGCATACTTACATGTCAACTTCCATGTTATATTTCAAGTCATGTTTTCAAGTATAAACACATGTCATATTTAACGTTACATGTTGTCATGTTTATACCCATTTACCCAAATCATGTTCATTTCATTATGTTTTCCCATAATGTGACCCCAACGCTTTTAAACTCGCATATACGTTCGCAACAACGTAATGGACTAGAAGAAGAGACTTGACAAAGGCATGACAAAAATGGATATTAAGCCACAAGTTAATCATGGTGGTAAATGAGGCACCAATGTGTTCATTAGCTTGCATGTTACATTCTTAAGCCTCAAAAAGAACATGCATAAACCCAAACTTGGCACATAAGCGAATCATGGTGACAAAAGACATGGAATGATGACTAGAAACTCGCATATGTCATCATATAAGGGTTATGACTTCATATGCAAGTTGAAATAAAGATTATGAAGGCTCTCATGTTGCATAATGCAACTTTTCAACATAAAGGTTGTAGCTTTTAGCTCATAAGATCAAGATAATGACTTCATAAACTTGCATGACATGATAGCATAAATCATACTCAATGATCAAACCCAAATTTGCAACATGAACATTTAACTTCATAGTTAATATCTAAGAGTAGGGAAAGGGCTTACATTGCTATGAAGGCCTAAATCGATTAAACTAAAGCTTGTGATGAAGCCTATGCATGCCATCATCCAAAAACCCAAAGATGGATGCTCCAAATCAACAAAAACACCATCTTTATGAACAAAGATCAAAGCTTTTGCCTTGAAATCAACTTGAGAAGCTCTCATACTACCATAGGGACTCTCTAACACTCTCATGATCATGAAACCTCTCATAGAAATGAAGTGGAGGCTAGGATAGTTGAGTGGAGGCCATGAGAGTAGAAATTTTGCCATAGTTTAGTTACATGAGTGAATAATGAGGGTTTAGGGGTAGGGTTAGGGGCTTATTTATAGAAGATTAGGCTAGTTAGGACCCTTAGATTAACCCTAGGACCAACCTGAACCGTCAGATCTCAAACCAGGCCCAAAAACCTAGCCAAGATAGAAAATAGGTGCACCAGGCAAGACTGCTCGTCTGAGCCAAGTCGACAGCCAAGTCGACAGGGCTGTCGACTTGGTCAGACCAAGTCGACTCCCAAGTCGACAGGGCTGTCGACTTGGGTACTGTGGCGGGAATTTTTCCCGCCTGGACCAACTGGCCCAATTTTCCAAATTCAAGTTTGAATTTGAAATCTGTTTTTACTTAGAAATTTTCTGAAAACTTCGTTGGGCCTTAATCGGGTCATACGGACTCCGATTTTCGAAAACTCGGACTCTATTTCGCGTATTTTTCCGAGACGAACGCAATGGCAAAGCCCGTTTAACTTGATTCAGAATTTAAAATTAAATTCTGCCTTGATTCTCGTCTTAATCATGTTATCGAAATACGGGTTGTTACATTTGGTGAATCATTATCGAGGTAAACATGCACAGAAATATTACAAGACAGAACATATACAAAACAACGGAAGTAAAACAGATTTCATTACCTTATAAAATAAGGTCTAAAGCCTTTTACATCAGAATACATCAAAACCTGTCTTGCAATAGTAAAGAAGCATAAAACCTTTTCACAAATTATTCCCCAAAATAAAGCGGTGAAGCAGCCATAGCCAAGAGAAGACCAAGCTATACATGATGACCTTCAAGCATAAGAGGTCCGAACTAAACAACATCATTTCCTCCCTGAAAACCTTGGGGGGGGGGGGACAGAAGACAAAGAGGCGAAAGAAAACGGGGTCAGTCATAAAGACTGGTAAGTCCTATCTACTTCCAGTATAAAAACAGGTAAAGGTAACATGACATGCATAAACTGAAAGTAAACATAAGGATGTCGACAAGATAGATAAGTTAAACCAAGATAACTGGATGAACTACT
Source organism: Allium sativum (assembly GCA_030737875.1). NCBI lineage: Eukaryota > Viridiplantae > Streptophyta > Magnoliopsida > Asparagales > Amaryllidaceae > Allium > Allium sativum. Next base: position 576,301,541 of record CM060915.1, on the reverse strand, counting down.
GTAGAAAGATAAACTAAGGTATCATGATAAACTACGGTGTCAAGATAAATCAAGGTATCACATCGTCAGGTTTCTATCAAGTATACTATCCCAAGGTATTTATCATGTACAACATCCCCCGGTATTTATCATGTATATTTACTCTGCACCTCTCGTACTAGTATCCCAACCCGCGTCATGTGTTAACTATGAATGTCCCTTGCCCAATGTCATGTAATGGTCCATGTCAACCTAATATATAGCATATGTAGGTTTTCCCAACTCGTATGTTTCTTTCCATGTATAAGTTCAGTCCTTTGCCGTAGGCCGTACGGGCTTTCCCATGTAAATCTATACCACCTCAACGTAGTACCATTTTATCCTTGAAGTTGTTTTGGACTGCTACCCTTGATCTAGTTATGTTTTCTTACCATGAACTATCGCGTGTTCACTTAGGATTTATGCCACCTAGGACCACTAGGGATTATGCTACATAATGAACGTTTCCGTGTCTCGGTTTGGGTTTTAGCCACCTAGGACCACTTGGGATTATGCCACCCGTCAACCACGCCCTTTGTCCCACGTATATATCGTGAATCGTTTTCCATGTCTAGACGCACATGTATCTCAATATGTCATCTGAGTTCCGTGCCAGGGCAAATCAAGAAATACGGAACTCGATCGGGAGCTTTAAGTCGTCTGCCGATGCAGATATCAAGGTCTGTTTTTGTATACGTGGCTATGGTCCCACGTGACCCCTCCCTCAACTACTGAAAGGCAATCCAAGAAAAATCATGTATGAGAACTACATCCCGGCCCCACTATAGCCCCACTTTCCTATGGGCCAACCTCACCCATGACTCGATAGCAAGAACATGGTCTGTTGGGAGTTCTCTGCCTTTCCGTTCGTACACGATTGACTATAGATGGTAGGTAGTCGGCGACGTGCTATCCAGGGCAAAAACAAGTATCGTCGACTCCACGCTAATCCATCCTAGTCTTTAGGTCGCTCGCATAGCAACCAAGGCATACTCTTGGCTCTTCTACCGCAGACCTTAACCTCTGTGAGGCCAGGTTTCATGGACCATCTACCACCTCACAGAGGGATACCAAGAGTACCCTCACGTCCCCCGAAGCTACCGCTTCGTCACCCAGTTCGTTGGAGCCTTTATCTAAGTCAGATAATTTGCTCCTCCTCGTGTGTTTAAGCGATGACCTACCGTATCGGGTTACTCATCTATCTGTGAACTGGTCCAAATCTCTTGACTAAGAATTATTACTTAGTTTCCTAAACTAAGGTTTACCACTTAGTCTCCTTTCCCGTTATCCTTGTTAATCCCGGTTTTCCACCTAGTCCCTTGAACTAGGGTTTTGTCTAATGGGTTAAGTATTGTCATTTAAGTTCATGACTTAACCTGCCTACGAATCATGTCAAGATTTGGCTAAGTATTCAAGTCCAAGACCTAGCCCTACAAGTTGGTTAAGTATACCAAGAAGCTCATGACTTAACCCTATTCAATCATCAAGTCAAATTGGTTAAGTATTTGTTTATCTTAACCCTATCGGATTATCGTGTTAGATTGGTTAAGCATAGATTACCTTGACCTCATCGGATTATCAAGTTGGATTGGTTAAGTATAGGTTATCTTAACCTCATCCACTAATCGTATTACAATGGTTAAGTATATTTAAAAGGTCTTGTGACTTAACCCTATCAGGTCCGCATATTAGATTGGTTAAGTATAGGTTACTTAACCTCATCAAATCATCATGTATAATTGGTTAAGTATAAGTTACTTAACCCCATTTAATTATCATGTTAAGTTGGTTAAGTATTGGTTACTTAACCTCATTGACTTACCAAGTTTAGATTGGTTAAGTGTTTAACTTAACCCCATCAAATTACCGTGTTTAGATTAGTTAAGTGTAGGTCACTTAACCCCATCTAATTACCGTGTTTAGATTAGTTAAGTGTAGGTTACCTAACCCCATCTAATTACCGTGTTTAGATTAGTTAAGTCTAAGTTACTTAACCCCATCTAATTACCAAGTCGGATTAGTTAAGTGTAAATTACTTAACCCCATCCCCTAATTGTCTTATATGGTTAAGTATCATTAATAAATCAAGTCCGGTTCCACTTAACCTACCCATTCGTGTCATATCGGTTAAGTGTCATTAGTCAAAATTACTTAACCTTTTCATGTGGCATTAATTAGATTAATGCACCCCAACCTCTCACATTAGACTTTGTTGTGGTTACTAGTTAAGCCGGGCGGGTCCGGGTAGATTTACACCACAACCTAGTCTAACCTCGGGTTTTAAGTGCTATATGACCAACTATTCACATTGGGTCCTATTGTTTGTAGCCACTCGTTAAGCCGGGCGGGTCCGAGTAGATTTATCCTACAAACTCAACCCAACCTCGAGTTGGCCACTTTTATGTTTGGTCTAGTGCCATATTACACTTGCAACCCATACATGTCTAGTTTCAAGTCCCATGTTTACCCCACATGTCATGTCCCCATTTAGGTGTATCATGAGTGTCATATTTTCATGAAATCCCATGTCAAATTATCATGTCATAATCACGCTCGTCTAACCTACCCCAAATCGTGTTTCCAACCCAAGTAAAAGCGAGTCAACATAGTAAGGATACTATGTTACATATTGGCCTCAAAACATGCACGATGTCAAAAAGGTATTGGCCACCAACATGCATGGTATCATAAGGGGTTTGGCCTCAAAATATGCATAGCATCATAAGGGAATTCGGCCACAAACATGCATATTATCATAAGGGAATTTGGCCACAAACATACATATTATCATAAAGGAATTTGGCCACAAACATGCATAGTATCATAAGGGAATTTGGCCACAAACATGCATAGTATCATAAGGGAATTTGGCCACAAACATCCATGATAACATAAGGGGTTTGGGTTCATTTACATGCATAAGCCCCAAAGTCAAGTCTTTGCCAATGTTTCACAAGTCAAATGGTTCCCAAAGGTTCATGCTAACATTCCATAGATAAAGATTCAAACTTGCAAGATAAACTAGGTTAATCATAACATGAATAGCATGATTTAGTCACTAAGCATAGCCAAAAGTCATAGTTTCAAGCAAAAGACGCATGACAAGGTTCATATAGGCTAGCATACTTAGTTTAATCTCGTTTTATTCCATGCCATCATTAAAACTACCATTTAGATCTAGAAGTAGCTAGAACTTACATAGCGAGGCTTAGGGAAAGATCATGAATCGTCTTGACCAAGAAAGGTGGCTCCTTTGTTGAAGAATCGTCATGAAACTTGCATAGCAACGTTGATTCACTCCCTTGATTTGATGTAGCAAGCTAGCACCTTTGATTCGGATCCGATTTGAATGCATGAGCTCTTGGAGTTGGAGATGGAGGCCATGATCAAGATAGATTTTGGCGGCACTTCGTGGCATGAGTGATTTGTGAGGGTTTAGGGTAGGCTTAGGGGTCTTTTTATAGAGATTAGGAGTAGTTTAGGCCATAGGATAAACCCTAGGATAGATCTGAGCCCTCAAAATCCGTCACAAACCTCCAAACATGTCTTGAGGAACAAGTCAGGTGCACCCAGGCCAAACTGGCCGACCACCCAAGTCGACAGGGGTGTCGACTGGGCAGTCGACACCACCTGGGGTGTGTCGACTCCCAAGTCGACTTGGGGGTGGCGGGAAATTTTTTTCCGCCTCTTCTGCTTGGCTGAATTTGAAATCTGAATTCAAATTTGAACTTGTTTTTGAACTTGAAATTCTCTGAAAATTTTGATGGGCCATAACTTGGTCATACGGACTCCGATTTTTGAAAACTCGGACTCTATTTCGCGTATTTTTCCGAGACGAACGCAATGGCACAGCCCGTTTCCCTTGATTCACATTTTAAAATTAAATTCTGCCTTGATTCTTGTCTTAGCATGTTGTAAAAATCCGGGTTGTTACAACCTGATGACCCGTTTGACCGGTAACTTTATCAAATCAACCGTGAAAATAATTTCTTCCTTTACCAAATCTAATATGAAATAATTTCTTCTGTTGTGACTTCACGAGCAAGTTGAAATCGCGACTTTCTTCTTCTTCAATGACCTTCACGAGCAAGATGAAAGAGGCAGCGCATACGTTAAATCTGAAATTGATTCTCAATCGTGATACGAGCAAGTTGAAATCGCGACTTTCAGTTTGAATTTCAGGTATTTGTTATGTTGATTCAGATGCGGTTGTCACAGGCGTTGGATTTTCTTGTTGGTTCAGATGCGGTTGTCACAGGTTGTCACACAAACTCTGCTAAGGATCAAAGCACGGACAAAGCTCCAAGTTCTTGAAAACTGGAAGAAGAAGACCTGCACACCGTGTACACTAATTTTGGGATTCGAACCCCTTGAGTGAATATCAATCAATCTGAAGGTCGGTGATGTAATTCCAGATCTTAAACTTGCCCCATGTTTACAATCTGTCAAATGAGCAAAACCAGCAAATGAAAAAAGATGCTTTAATAATTTACAGCACCAAACATTCTTGAATTACAGCTGATTTTCAGAGCCCAGGACTAAACGAAACAACACCAAATATCCTTGAATTGGCATTTGTAACTCCTCCTCGCCATTAAGGAACAGAAGCAAATCGCTTGCAATCTTGTTGCGTCGTTTCATCCTCAAATTTACCTTGAAATTTGCAATCACTTCATACACTAGTCCAAATATTGATGTTTTCTCTAATTTCTTCATGCGACTGACATCAGAAGTCTGCCGCCATCGGTCTTGATTTTAGTGTCGCCGGGGTAGGGGCCATTGAGTCTGGAGGAAGACTAGATTAGAGAGAGAGAGAGAGAGAAAAGATGAAGGGCTTGAAGGCGAAGAGCGATTTTGAATGCGAGAAGAGAGAGAAGGGATGCAGATCAATCAGTACGATTATCCGTTTGGGAAGAAGATCAGATCGATTTTTTTAAAATCAGTTTTTGCAGTGAACGCTGGTTGGGGAAGAACCGATTTTAACGTGAGGAACAATTGATTTGATAAAGTTACCGGTCAAACAAGTCATCAGGTGGACGGGATCAATTTGAGAAGACAACCCCTAAACTTGGGATTATTCTTGAGTAACGCAAACTTAAGATTAATATGGGCGAAAGTGTTAAACTTCAAATTATTCTTGTCAATTAATCCTAAAATAAACTGTACTTCATATTTCATCCGTTGTAACGACCCGAATTTTTCAGCTATTTGAATTGAATATTTAAATTTGTTTTAAATATTATATTTAAAATATTAATGAATGTTAATATTTAATTCATTATAAAACGACGAATGAACGTTTATATTTATATTAATTATAAAATGAACTCGAAACTGCGCGGTAGTTCGTAATATTGAGTTTTGAACTTTAACTGAATATACAGAATCTGTTCTAAGTCGGAATTCTATGAAACAAGAAACGTTGGGATCTTATTGCTTATAATTTTCTAACGAAAGAGAAAAATTGAGATTTCAGTTTATAAATTGTAAATTATGGCCAAATCAAAATTTTAAAATAGTCGCTATGAATTTCAATTATAAACAATAATGTTTATTTGATAATTATAAAAGGATTTCTTTAAAGATTTGAATATTGTTTTACTCAAAAATATTTTTGTTGAGTTATTCTTTTATATTGCCTGAATCTAAAGCTGTGCATTATTTTATTTAGAAATATATGGCAATAATAATTTAATATTATTTAATTTAATTGTTATGTAATTTATCGATATTATATGAGCGTTAGAAATACCTATTTTTCAAACGAATTCTATTTTCGATGAAAGAAATTTTATTGGGAAACATATAGCTAGTTATTGTTAATTTTCCAGTTCGGATCCAATCAGAGTTGTTTTGTCAGTACGCAATATTTTAAACTGAGAACCAACAAATAAAAGTGAAATTAAATATATTATTTATACAAACGGAGTCCAATTTCAATAGAATTAGTCTGTTTGGGTTCATAACGTCTAGACATGACAGTGTGTTCATCTTTGTGGTGTTGTGAGATCATGTGTGTCAGTGCAAAATTGGAAGGTTAGCGCTAAACAACAGTATTGTATAAATTATATTGTATATTAGTTTAAACCCATTTTTATTCGCTTTTTCCGTATCTTTTCCCTAGTTGCGTTCACACGGGACTTTCACATCAATGGTCCGCTACCTACCATATCCTAAGATATTTATGACCTGTATACATCAAAAGCCAGAGCCATCATAATTTCTTTCCACATTAAAACATGCACATGTCTGTTGGAAACCACACCTAAGCTACAGTTAACGATATGAGCATATTTAGGAATAATAGCTCTAAATTTTGATGTGTTAAATTGTCATGCCTTTGGCTTAAGTTTGCTCTACCGAAAATGCTATTCAAACTATTGTGCCTACCATTTCGCGACACACCAAAATTTATTCAAATTTCATATTCTTTCCAAACTTCGTACTTACACTTAGAAGTGTTTAAAATTCATTTATAAAATATTTCCATTTTTAAGAGATTTGATTATTCCATCTTAACCTTTTCATTCAATAATGGAAAGAGATTTCATTTTTATCGATGTGAATTTACCGTGACTTGTTAAATAATCCATATAATAAGCATATTATCAACCAAACTTAATAAACAATCATCACACCATATGTAAATATAATTTGTCATAAACATAGAAGCATATTTATTTCATAAACATATGAATAGTCATAGTCACTTGTAGTTTAGTTCCTCACCTTGGATTTGAACTATATGTTGCCGAAACTTGTTATACCCTTCCTAAATTATCTCAAAATGCTCTAACCTCATTGTGTTTTCTTGAAATAGACTCAAACTTCCTTTTCCCACTTAATTTCTACCGACCTATCTTGAAATTTGGATGGAGCTTAGTGTTCAAACTTCATCGAGTGGTAGGGGATTATCAATGTAGATTAAAGGAGACTCAACAGTAGTTTTGATCCCTTTTGATACCCATTTGAGTGGTGAGTTATTTCTCTCTTCTTTTATTATGTTTTAAATAGAATTTAGGAACCGTTAAGGAACTAAAGTGGAGGAGGAAGAGAAGAGATTCGGTGTGAAGAAGTGAATGAAAGTGGGATGGTGTTTATAGGAAACATTATGAAATAAAATAAGAGATGGTAAATTGAGTAAAAGTCCTTACCTTTCTGCCCTCATTTTCGGCCAAAACCATGTCCTAGTGACATGTGACATCTTGTATAAGAGCATGGTGGTATAAGAGTAACGATGTATAAATGTATGAAGTGTGTATATGTATGACTTTTATTTTTATAAAGTAAACTTTTTTTGTTTTTATTTACTTAATTTCTCAAACCTTTTCTTTAGGTTAATTTATCTTTTTATTAACTTATTATGTATATGTTATCATACACATATATGTGTGCATATGCATGGTACAACATTGTACAATTTCTATTTGTCAAATTGTTTAGAATACAGAATCCATTCATCAGTCACATTTTCTTTTTTAAGTTAAACTATTATTCTGAATAAACAAAATTTGAAACTGATTTTCTTATTACTTATAAATAATTGAAACCAGATTATTTAAGTAATAAAAATCCACTGAATCATATTAATAATTATTTTCAAATTTGGTATTTTATCGATTCAGTTTAATCAGATTTTCCTTATATTCCCCAACTAGATATGTTAATTTTCAAAACTTCTTGTATATTATTACAAATATCTTTAACAACCCGGAATTTTAGAACCAAATTAAAATTTTGATTTAAGTTATTTTAAGGAATATGGGAATATAAATTGGTTATTTTTGCTAAATAAAATTTGAGAATAATTTTAAATTTTAAAAATAGTTTTTATATTTTAAAATTTTGATTTAAGTTATCTTTTCTTTCTCTCTTCCTCTTTAATGGAGACCTCCTTCCTCCATTCAACTGTCGCATCCCCTCTCCGTTGACCGCCGCTCTTCCTCCACTCCGGCATCCTCCCCTCTCTCTCTCCCCCCTCTCCTCTCCTTTCTCTTCTCCTTTTCTTTGCAAACCCAAGCTTAAACCCTAGCTGCCCGCGTCCACCACCTCCACCACCACCCCCATGTCGCCACCCTCACGCCACTAACCGCCAATCAAGCACCTCCCTCCGGCCGTGGGCCCCACCTCCTCCAAAATCTCCTCTTTTACAAAATTTCCCGTTTGCAAATAACCCCTTCCCCTTCTTTGCTTAATACCCATTGATCGGAGCATTTCTGGCCGAGGCCTCATAAACGAAAGTCATAGATGTCGTTTTTCTCTACAAAATTGACATATCAAAATAGAATTTTGGAGTTCGGAGCTGCTCGGAAAACGCGATCAAAGTTCACAGACCTGATGCAATGATTTTCGATTTCTGGTGAATTCGAGCGTTTTGGGAAGAAAGTCCACTAGGAAAAATTTGCCCAAAATGACATTTCTGTGTTGGTGATTAGTTTTGGTGAAGATTGGAGGTCGTATGCAAACTGTAGAGCCAGAAAGGTGAACTTGAGTTGTGGAAACCGACAAATGGTGAGTGCGCGGCGAAGATTTCTACGTAAGAAGAGTCGTGGCGTTTGGTATAGTTATTGGGTGAGGACTCCCTCACTCAAATTATTTTGTTATGATTAATTATCATAAAATGTGATATGTTAGCTCACTTTACTGTTGTTTGAAAACCCCGATGAATTGTTAATTTGATGTGTTATGTTTGTGATTATGAATTTGAAATGTTTAATAGGATAAAAATTAATGTTAATAATATAGTGGTAGTTGAAACTGGATATAAATATTCATTTAGAATTTGTACGGTGAAAATTAGTAAGCTGGAAAAGTAATTCGAATTGAATTAGAATTGGTTAAATTTATTAACCAGTGGTTGATTTAAATTGAATGCTGTTGGTTGAAAATCCCACACGGGTCTAAGAATGATATTTGACTCACACATCTCCCTTGTTTGAAATTGTGGTTAATCGGTTGATTAACAGATTTATGTAAGCGTCAATTATTGGGTTGAAGCTCATATAAAAAAATGCACATTGGATGTCATTTTGGATGTCGATAGTTATTTGCAACTATCGTTAGGTTTATATGATGAATGGAATCCATGTAAATTTATTTATATGGATATTGGTTGAATATTATTCCAATTTGAAATAAATAAGAATGGTTAAATAATAAAATAATTAATGAAAATTGAAATTTGGTTTTGATGTCCGATTTTGGATGGACACAAAAATATTGGAATATATGAAGCCGAGTTAAGTATATAAGCGCTATTTTAACTCGAACTGATTCTTATATCGATTTTATTCATTTCACAATGAATATTAAGAAGACTAAATTTCAAAATATGACATTTTGAAAAGATTATCATTTTGAGATTATAATTAAATGGGATGTTCAATTTTAAATTTTAAATTGAAATGGAAGTTGGAATCATTTTTGAACGAATTTATAAACGTTTTATAAAATACGTTTTGAATAGAAATTGATGATATATATAATATATATATTTAAATGGTTTGAATAGAACGTGTCGTGCAGCGACCGTTCGTGTATTTCGACCATTGACATTGAATGGACGTAATGGGAGATCCGACCTTCGGATTCTCCTAAAACCGAAACCGTTGGGTTCGTATCAAAAAGATCATTCCAATGAATGTATGAGATTTAAATTTGAACGATTAGATTTTAATTTAAGTCCAAATCTGTTTTGGGAAAAGGTCGCTATGGATGCAGTTCGATGGTCGATATTGGAAACCGACTGCAAGGGCCTTAATAAAATTATTAAAAGTATGGAAAATTATGTAAAATCATAATAAATGATTTGAAAAGATTTTAGGATTAAATATTCCACATTTGAAAGGATAAAAGATATTTTAATCAGATTGAACTAGTTAATAACTAGAATAATGATCCAATATTTGTTTAAAAATAATAAATTGGATTTATGAATGGTTTTGTCATAACCAGAAGTTTCCAACATATAAACTGGAATTAAATGGAATATGGGATTTTGTATTTGTTGTAAATTGTACCTTAAATAATATCGTTCTTGAACCTATTAATGAATTGAATAAATCTTTTAGTTAAGGTTTGGAGAAGCTTTCCAGTTTATTTAATTAAATTGAAATTGAATGGAATTCGAGTTAATAATAATAATCGGGATGAGTTTCTATGAAGGAATGCGTTTACTATTTATGGAATTTAAAAGTCTTCGTCGCTATTCCACTTATAGTTTTAGTCTGATACAGAAATTTATATCAATTATAAATTGTTCAGAATTCCGTGAAAATTCCATATTAATGGAAGAAGATTTTGGGGTTTATTGTGAATGGTGTTTTTACATGACATTTGTTCTTTAACCCAAATAAAGACAAGATTAATTTCCAAAGGTTGAATAATCATTAAATAATGATTTTTGGGATTAAAACTGAACTAGAATTTTAATGATCTTTAATCAGATTGAAACATGAAAAGAGATAATTAAATTTATCAAACAACAGAAATGATCGAGATGGAGTATCACCAGTTTTATTCCATACGATAGCTAAATCTTTAATTAGATTTGAACATTAAATGGTAATTAAATTTAGCAATAACCCGATGGGTGTCAAATATGGAGTACTACTAGTTTTGCTCCATGGGATGAATAAGTTGGGATTGGGAATAATAAAATGAATGATTACTTCGGTAAGGCTTACCACATGATTATAAAATGCGCCATTTAGTCGGAAAGACTAGGTTAACCTATTCTGAATAACTATTATGGCGACTAAAAGTCAACAATGAAGATGGTGGTTGATGATCGAAGATCTTTACATCGAATGGATGGTTACTGATGTCTTGATTGGGCTGATCCTCGAGACAAGGTAATAAGTGGTGATCGTCCAAATGTACTTAGAGATTGACCGGATATGTGAGGACCTCTCTCCTATATTGGACAAGGAATAAGGTGCCTCCGGTTCCGTTCAGACCCAGAACGGACGTATGAATGGATTGTATGTTTGACAATGTATTGTATGATATATTCCTTGATCTCTGCTAAATATATATATATATATATTTGTTTGGTGGTGGAGAATTTATTCTCTTGCTTAACACCCTTCTCTGAGACGTACGAACTTAGAGGTTATGTATTGGTGGAAATCAATAGTATGGTATGGATTGACAATGTGGCATGTTAAGATGCAGTGATCAAGGCTTTTGTTGAAAAGAAAAGTCTTGTGGTTGATGATCAAAAAATAGCTTTAAGCAGCACTTCTTTGTATATAACGTTAATTTGCGAGCCACACACCCCAGTGTGAACCAAAAACGGGATGAAGAACCGTAGGGAGGACATGCATTTCTTTCTAGCTAGGAGTGATGTCATGGTATGGATCCTAGACATTTTAATTATGTGGATGATGGATAGCAAGATACCTCGGATATGGCCGACTAAAAGGCCTTGATGGCCGACATACTAACCAGATTTTAGGTCCTATAGGACCGGGAAACTTATTGTTCAGGAATTACTAATCCACAAATGTAGAGTGTTGACCGGCCCTGCTAGATCCAAGGGACGATGTGTTCTGGTTCTGAGACATGGGCTAGAATGTATCGAATCAGATAGGGAAGATCCCCTGCCTTGGTTCATAATGGAATCCAATTTCCAATGCACGACTTTTGATTTCAGTTGTAAACCTATATGGTGACATAGTAGGATGGGGTACTCTGCCGTCTATGCTTGATATATTTATATTTGAAGTTGATTTCTTCACTATGCACTAATAATAATAAAAGATAAATTTCGTGTATCAAGCGTATTTGACCATTATAAGGTAAAAATCTATCCATTGGTTTGTGTTGCACTGTGTGATGGGACTTGAGTCTTATAATGGCTTCATTTTTCCTTTTTAGCATTGCGGTATTTGTTTTATGGTATTCTTGGGAGAAAACCCGTTCCGTATTATACGGCATGGTCCCTTGATTTACCCAACATTAAAATAATGTTAATAGCTCTTTTAGTTCTCACACCAATCCCATGACTGACTAAGAGTTTATTTTTTCCACCTAAACTCCGAGTGCCCATATTTTCCACACGGGCAGGTAGTAGTTTTGGTTTCTCATAGAAATTTCTCTTCACAGGATCCTAGTTTACAGCTGGAACTATATTCAGAAAGCTGTGTATTCATATATTTCTTTCAGTTGTGTTAGTTGATGTATTTCTATTGTGCGCTGTATTTAGACATTTTTATTTCTACTGTTATGTATTTTAATCTCTGATATTATTTTTCCGATGTGTATATTATTTATTCGTACTCTGATATTCTTGTACTCTGATGTAAGAATTTTTGTAATAGCAACGAAAAGTTCTGTCGTGCAGCATTTCGATGAGTCGTGTTCTCAAAGCGATCCGTGTTCCAGTTCGGCCTAGGTCGGCCGGGGATTTCGGGTCGTGTCAGCTTGGTATCAAAGCTTTTGTTTACAAAGCTCGAGAACAAGGCACATTAGAAACAAACGAAAGAATTCATTAGAGATAGAATTGTAACATTCTATTTAAGAATACTCATTAGAAATAGGATCGGTAGTATCCCAGAATGAGAAACTTATTAGAGATGGGGTTAATAATGCCCTAGAATAAGTTGAATGTGATATGTTTATAAGTAACGTATTTGTGATTATATATATAATCCTATGTTAGAAAATATACTTTTAAGCATATGAAAATTGTATGTTTAGAAAATTAATTAATCAATTGATTATTTGTGTGATTTTTTGGTTTCCTGTTTGATTACTTATGACGTCTGATTTAAATAAATTAGACGAAACCTTCGACGATTTTGGACATTAAATATATGAAAACACTTATTATTTATTTGAATTGAGTTAAGTTAAATTGAATAGCTAATTTATTTAGAATTAGATATATATATATATACACACATATATACATGCTAAGTAGGTTAATGGCTTAGCGTTGAGTAGAGAAATAAATTGTGCGCCCGACAAAAAGGTGCACCTTAATGAGTTGCTATGCAATTTTATTATTATATTAAACTACTATGAATGATTTGGATGCGTTGTGATGGTTGTTCTGTGTAAAATTTAAAACTTATGCTATATGATAGTAAGAAATAAATTATGGACTACACCGCATAACTTACTACTGAAGACAATATAGCATATCATATTCCATATAAGCAATTGGTGCTTATATGATGAGGTTTGGATTACCATATGAGCAAGATGCTTGTATGGCGAGGACTGAATTACGGGTTGAACCGAGGACTGATTATGAACTTAATAACCTATAATGGTAAATTGCAAGATTTAATAACAAACCCTACACAGGTCTTGAAATGACAAAAATTCACACGTCGCATCTCTCTTGTTTTAGTTACATTGTGTGGGTATGGGGGGAACAGGGTATATAAATCATAATGGGTGCACACAATTGATTTGTATGTGATATATATGATTTATTGGGTGCCAAATATGATCCAATAAATTTTCAAATCACCCCATACGAAGGAGGTTATGGCGAAAATTTTCAGAAATTTAAAGTGTTAGCCAAATTTCAGGGAAATTTAGATGTTCTCAAAAACTGAAAAGTTGAAGAAATCAAGCCAGAATAAAAGTTGAGTTTGTTAGTTAAATAACTTTCAGCTCCATTCTTTTTCGAGGAAGAAAAAGTTTTAAGTGCGGCAGGTTGTAACAACCCAAGATTTTAGAACCAATTTAAAATTTTGATTTAAGCTATTTTAAGGAATTTGTTAATATAAATCATTTATTTTTGCAAAATAAAATTTGAGAATAATTTTAAAATTAGTTTTTATATTTTATTTGACTTAAAACAAACTCATTAAAATTATTAAATTGATTTATAAGCTTTGTATTTGAAAATTTTGAAATTTCGATTTTTAAAATCAATGCATAGCCCTTAAAAAGTAAAATTTTGCCAGCGAGCTCAGAATTCGACGAGACTAAGTTTGTTGGATTCGTAATAATGAGTCATGGCTAGATTTAAAATTTCAAGCGAAACGTAGTTAGTACGTGGCTATGAGAGGCAAACCCGTTTGGTGCAAAACTGATAGTCAGTTTACAAAGGAACATTATTGAGACGATCTCATAATTCGATTTTTTTTTTTTTGGATTCATATGGTCAAATAATGGTAGAATCCAGATTTTCATAATTTTTAGAGTTAGCATTTGGGCGTACAAGAAGAAAAGATACACTAAAATCGCATTTTCGAAGCTTATTTGAGCCTGTTTGAGATGGAAGGTCAAACAAACTCGGAATTCGACGAAACTTGACTCGTTGGATTCATCTTCACGTGTAGTATCTCATGTCTGAATTTCGCTGCAAATGGAGATCGTTGGCAGTCAGGCGATCGGAGAGAACAGGAGATAAATAATCAATTTCTCCTCTTTCTCTCATCATTTTCTTCCTCCCTCTTTTCTTTCTCTCTTCCTCTTTAATGGAGACCTCACTCCTCCATTCAGCTGCCGCATCCCCTCTCCGCTGACCACCGCTCCTCCTCCCCTTCGGCCTCCTCTCTCTCCTCTCCTCTCCTTTCTCTTTTCCTTTTCTTTGCAAACCCTATCCAAAATCCTAGCTCGCGACCACCACCCCTACCACCACCCCCATGCCACTGACCGCCAGTTAGGCACCTCCCTTTTGCCGTGGGCCCCACCTCCTCCAAAATATCTTCTTTTACAAAATTTCCCGTTTTCAAATAACCCCCTCTCCTTCTTTGCTTAATACTCGTTTATCAGAGCATTTCTGGCCGAGGCCCCATAAACAAAAGTTGTAGATCTCATTTTTCTCTAAGAAATTGACATATCAAAATCGAATTTTGGAGTTCAGAGCTGCTCGGAAAACGCGATCAAAGTTCGCAGACCTGATGCGAAGATTTGCTATTTTAGTGAATTCGAGCGTTTTGGGAAGAAAGTCCACCGGGAAAAAGTTGTCCGAAATGATGTTTATGTGTTGATGGCCGGGTTCGATGAAGATTTGAGGTTACATGCAAACTGTAGAGCCAGAAAGGTGAATTCGAGTTGTGGAGAGTGACAAACGGCGAGTGCGCGGCGAAGATTTCTACATAAGAAGAGTCGTGGCATTTGGTATAGCTACTGGGTGAGAACTCCCTCAATCAGATTATTTTGTTATGATTAACCATCACACTGTCGTTTGAAAACCACAATGAATTGTTGATTTGATGTGTTATGTTTGTGATTGTGAATTTGAAATGTTCAATAGGTTAAAAATTAATGTTAAAAATATAGTGGTAGTTGAAATTGGATATAAATATTCATTTAGAATTTGTATGGTGAAATTAGTAAGCTAGAAAATTATTCGAATTGAATTAGAATTGGTTAAATTTATTAACCAGTGATTGATTTAAATCAAATGTTGTTGGTTCAAAACCCCACACGGGACTTGAGATGATATTTGACTCACACATCTCCATTGTGTGAAATTGCGGTTAATTGGTTGATTAACAGATTTATGTAAGCGTCAATTATTGGGTTGAAGCTCATATAAAAAAATGCACATTGGATGTCATTTTGGATGTCGATATTTGTTTGCAACTATCGTTAGGTGTATATGATGAATGGAATCCATATAAATTTATTTATATGGATATTGGTTGAATATTATTCCAGTCCGGAATAAATAAGAATGGTTAAATAATTAAATATTCAATGAAAATTGAAATTTGGTTTTGATGTCTGATTTTGGATGGACACGAAAATATTGGAAAATATGAAGCCGAGTTAAGTATATAAGCGCTATTTTAACTTGAACGAATTTTTATATCGATTTTATTCATTTCAAAATGAATATTAAGAAGACTGAATTTCAAAATATGAAATTTTGAAAAGATTATCATTTTGAGATTATAATAAAATGGGATGTTCAATTTTAAATTTAAAACTAAAATGGACGTTGGAATCTTTTATAAACGTTTTATAAAATACATTTTGTATAGAAATCGACGATATATATATTATATATATTTAAATGGTTTGAATAGAATGTGTCGTGAATCGACTGCTTGTGAATTTCAACCATTGACTTTGAATGGATGTAATGGGAGATCCGACCGTCGGATTCTCCTAAAACCAGAGCCGTTGGGTTTGTATCGAAAAGATTTTTCAAATGAATGTATGAGATTGAAATTTGAACGATTAGATTTTAATTAAGTCCAAATCAGTTTTGGAAAAAGGTCTTATGGATGCAGTTCGGTGGTTGATATTGGAAAACGATTGTAAGGGCCTTAATAAAATTAATAAATATATGGAAAAAATATGTAAAATCATAATAAATGGTTTGGAAAGATTTTGGGATCAAATATTACTCATTTGAAAAGATAAAAGATATTTTTGTTAGATTAAAGTGGTTAATAACTTGAATAACGATCCAATGTTTGTTTAAAAATAATAAATTGGATTTGGGAATGGTTTTGTCATAACTAGAAGTTTCCAACAGATAAACTGGAATTAAATGGAAAATGGGTTTTTGGGTTTGTTGTGAATGGTACCTTAAATAATACCGTTCTTGAACCCATTTATGAATTGAATAAATCTTTTAACTGAGATTTAGAGAAGTTTTCTAGTTTATTTAATTAAATTGGAATTGAACGAAATTCGAGTTAATAATAATAATCGGGATGAGTTTTTGTAAAGGAAGGTGTTTACTATTTATGGAATTTAAAAGCCTTCGTCGCTATTCCACTTATAGTATTAGTCTGATACAGAAATTTATATCAATTATAAATTGTTCAGATTTCCGTGAAAATTCCATATTAATGGAAGAGGATTTTGGGGTTTATTGTGAATGGTGTTTTTTTACATGACATTTGTTCTTTAACCCAGATAAAGACAAGATTAATTTTTGAATAATCATTAAATGATGATTTTTGGGATTAAAACTGAACTAGAGTTTTAATGAATCTTTCATCAGATTGAAACATGAAAAGAGATAATTAAATTTATCAAATAAGAGAAATGATCAAGATGGAGTATCACCAGTTTTATTCCATGCGATACCTAAATCTTTAATTAGATTTGAACATTAAATGGTAATTAAATTTACCAATAACCCGATGGGTGTCAAATATGGAGTACTGCCAGTTTTTCTCCATGGGATGAATAGGCTGGGATTGGAAATAATAAAATGAATGATTACTTCGGTAAGGCTCGATAATCTTGACTAGTTGATAAACCTTAATTTGGTTTAAGTTGTGAAATGATAAAATAAAATATTTTGAAATGATATCCCAAAGAAGATTAAACAATAAATTTAGAAGAATTTATCTTTGATAAAATGAATGGGAGCCTTTCCCCAAAAATATGAATATTTGAATAAAAGAATATCCTGGATTGGAATGAGACGTGTGCTATCTTTGTGTACTTATCACATGATTATAAAGATGCGCCAGTTAGTCAGAAAGACTGGGCTTAACCCATTCTGAATAAATGTTACGACGATTAAAAGTCGACGATGAATACGATGGTTGAAGACAAAAGATCTTCACATCGAATGGATGGTTACTAATGTCTTGATTGGGTTGATCCCCATAGACAAGGTAATAAGTGGTGATTGTTCAAACGTACTTGAGGATCGACCAGATATGCGAGGACCTTTCTCCTGTATTGGACATATTGGACGAGGAATAAGGTGCCTCCGGTTCCGTTCAAACCCAGAACGGACGTATGAATGGATTGTATGTTTGACATTATGTTTTGTTCTATACTCGTTGATCTCTGCTAAATATATATCTGTTTCGTGTCAGAGAATTTATTCTCCTGCTTAACACCCTTCTCTGAGACGTACAAGCTTAGACGTTTTATATTGGTGGAAATCAATAGTATGGTATGGATTGACAATGTGGCATGTTAAGATGCAGTGATCAAGGCTTTTGTTGAAAAGCAAAGTCTTGTGGTTAATCACTAAAGCATAGCTTTAAGTAGCACCGCTTTGTGTATAGCGTTAATTCGCGAGCCTCACACCCCGTTGTAAACAAAAAAGGGATGAAGGACCGCAAGGAGGACATGCGTTTCTTTCTAGCTAGGAGTGATGTCATGGTATGGATCCCAGACATTTTACTTATGTGGACGATGGATAGCGAGTACCTCAGATATGACTGACTAAAAGGCTTTGATGTTCGACATACTAACTAGATTTTAGGTCTCATAGGACCAATAAACGTATTATTCAAGAATTACTAATCCTCAAACGTTAGGTGTGGACCGACCGTGCCAGATCCAAGGGACAATGCATTCTGTTCCTGAGATATGGGCTAGAATTTCTCGAATCGGATAAGGAAGATCCCTTACCTTGGTTCATGATGAAATCCAATTTCCAATACGCGACTTTCGATTTCAGTTGTAAGCCTATATGGCAACATATTAGGATGGGGTATTAAGCCATCTATGATTGATACATTTATATTTGAATTTGATTTCTTCACTATGCACTAATAATAATAAAAGATAAATTTCGTGTATCAAGCATATTTGGCCATTATAAGGTAAAATTCTATCCTTTGGTTTGTGTTGCATTATGTGATGGGACATGAGTCTTATAATGGCTTCATTTTTCCTTTTTAGCATTGCATTATTTGTTTTATAGTATTCTTGGGAGAAAACCCGTTCCATGTTATATGGCATGGTCCCTTGATTTACCCAACATTAAAATAAAGTTAAGAGCTTTTTTAGTTCTCATACCAGTCCCATGACTGACTCGGATTTTATTGTTTCCATGTAAACTCTAGAACCACATATTTTCCACATAGGCGGCTAGTAGTTTTGGGTTTTCACATATATTTCTCTTTATGGGATTCTGGTTTACAACTGGAGCTATATTCTAAAAGCTTTGTATACTTGTATTTTATTTCAGTTGTGTTAGTTGATGTATTTCCATTGTGCACTGTATTTATACATTTTTATTTCCGCTGCTATGTATTTTAATCTCTGATATTATTTTTCCACTGTGTATATTATTTATTCGTACTCTAGTATTCTTGTATTCTGATGTAAGAATTGTTGTAATAGCAACGAAAAGTTCTGTCGTTCAGCATTCTGATGAGTTGTGTTCTCAAAGCAATTCGTGTTCCAGTTCGGCCTAGGTCGGCCTTGTATTTTGGGTCGTGTCACTAATACTTATCTCTCTAAATATTTTAAACAAATCGATGTTTTTATTATTTTCAATCCTTTTTTTCCTTCAATAAAAGTGACCAAAATTTCTGGGTTGTTTCATTTTCCTCTCTTTAAAAGAATTTCATCCTCAAAATTTATTGGTAAAAAGATAACTCAAAAAGGCTTTTCATTTCTCAACAAAGATATACAAGTATTTCCACCACAAGCGGTGTGTACACTGATTTTATATAAGGATAAACTCTGGATATGCTTTCTTTATTCTTTCCTTGGTTTCCCAAGCACAATCATCTGGATCTCTACTCCATTGAATCATGACTAATTTGACAACCTTCCTCCTCAAATGTCTCATCGTGATCCACGGTCCAGACTGGCTGTCTAATGATAGCTAAATTTGGTTCTACCTCCAGACCTTATTGAGAAGCTGACACTACTATTTTCTCTTGTACATGCACTTATTTCTGTAAATGAGATATGTGGAAGATATTATGCACGCCCTCCAATATGTCCAGTTACTGCGCTTAGTAAGCTAGAGGGTCAATCTGCTTCAGAATAGGATAAGGTTCAATATATCGAGGGCTAACTTTCTTGTATAGCTAAATATTACTTTTTGCCTCATTGGAGAGATCTTTTAAGAATACAACGATCTCGATAGAGAAATCCAAGTCCCTGTATCTTTGATCAGCGTAGCTCATCTGTTTACTTTGTGCTTCTTTCGTCTTCTTTTTTATTTCTTCTACTTTCTCAGAGGCTTCCATGATCATTTCCAAGATAAGTACCAATAGATCATAGGTCTCAATCCAACAGGTTGGAGAGCTACAAAGGCAACCTTATAATGATTCATATGTTTCCATGTTGAAGCTTGATTGGTAAGTATTTTTGTAAGAGTATTCTACTGAGTGAAGAAAATTCTTACACGGTCCTCCGAAGTCTAAGATTCAAGCTCTTAGAAGGCTTTCTAAAACTTGGTTTACCCTCTTCGTTTGCCCAACCATTTGAGGATCATATGTTGTGCTAATATTTAACTTTGCTCTTGAAGTTGTCTACAATGCATCCCAAGATTTGCTAGTGAATAAAGGGTCTCGATCATTGACAATACTATTCGGAATACCATGCAATCACACTATCTCTCTTATATATATTTCTACTAGACTTGCAATGGTTATGTTTGACTTTAGCAGAAGAAAATGTGCATTCTTGGTAAGCCTATTGATTATAACCAAATACTTTCATACCACTTGCTTGATTGAGGCAACCCATCAACGAAATCCATCGTTATACAATCCCACTTCTATGTCGAAACTTCAAGCGGTTAGTGTAATCCAGTAGCTTTTTTTGAATGCTCTTAACCAATTGGAAACTCACACATCTTATAACACGGATGAAGATATGCCGCTTCATCCTCCTCTACCAAAACGACTTCTTCACATCCCGGTACATCTCGCTAAGTCTAGGATGGATATTCAACTTTGATAAATGGAATTGGGCAAATACTTCCTCGCGTAAGTTATCCACATCCAGAACACAAATCTTTATTGTTTCCCTAATACCTTCTTATCATCAACCTCAAAACCATAGTCATATCCCAAATGTATATCCTTGATGGTATTTTTCATGTTTGAATTCCTTCTTCTTATTAGCAATCTTCCCTAAACATATTGGTGTTACAAACAAATAAGCTATGGTGACATGATTTCTTCTTAATGAATTTGCTACCATATTGGATTTTCTAGGGGTATACAAAATATCAGATCATATAATGTGAGAAACTCTACCTAACGTTATTGTTTTAAGTTTTAACGCCTTCTGAGTGAAGAGATATTTCAGATCGGCAAATAGCTCGAACTTTTCACTTGTTTAAAGAATTTTTTTTATTTTACTTGGTTTCAATCAAGGTTTTATTAAGGTAAATTTTGAGAAATTTTACCTAGTAAATAATATCATCACATCTTAAGTGCCAACGAAATGGCTAATAACTCTAAGTCCTGTGTCGCATAATTTCTCTCATGCGTCTTCAGTTGTCTACTTGCATAGACAGTAACGTTCATGTGCATCATGAGTACCACCCTTACGCCTTTTCTGCAAGTATCCATATATATATATATATATATATATATATATATATATATGTTTATTCCCCTGCTTTCGTCAATGATAGTTAAAATCAAAGATATAATAAATCTTCGTTAAATTTTGGGAATGGTTCTTTTTTACTTTGTTGTCCATTCAAACTTTGCATCCTTAATGATTAACTTAGTTAGATAATGAGAAATTGTGGAGGAGTCTTGAATGAATCTCTGATAATAACCTGACAATCCTAAGAAGCTATGAATCTTTTTTGGAGTTCTTTGTTACTTCCAGTCCATGATGGCCGTGATCTTTTTAGGATCAATTGAGATCCCTTCTTTTGACACAACAAGTCCAATAAACCTCACCTTCTACTCAAAGAAATGTCATTTTGAAAATTTATCTTTTAGAACATTTCTTATTAGTACCTTCAATATGATCTCGAAATGCCCCCCGTGATCTTCCTCCGTTTTGGAGTATATGAGAGTGTCATCAATAAAGGCTAACATAAATTGATGGAGCATTTCCCTGAATACCCTGTTTATAAGATCTACAAAAATGGCAAGTGCATTAGTTAGTCCAAAGGACATAATTAATCATTTATAAAAGTCATTAGGTCCCCCAAATTCGGTATAAGGAATAGACTCTTCTACTATCCTTAATTGACGGAATCTTATAGCTAGGTCCATTTTAGAAAATAACCGAGAACTATGCACTTTATTGGTGAAATCATCTATACGAAGTAGAGGATACTTGTTTTTAATTGTCTACTTATTTGTTGCTTGGTAATCTACACACAATATCAAGGAACCTTCTGATTTCGTGATAAATACCACAGCCGAACTCCAACTTAAGCGACTTAACCTGTTTAGTTCCTTTTTTATAACTCATTGGTTTGGTTTCTTAACTCATTAACCTCTTTGGGAGCCATTCTTCGAGAAGAATGGAAAACTAGTCTTGCACTGGGAATCAAGTCGATAGAAAACTCAGTTTCCGCATGCGGAGGCAAACATTTAACTTCTTTAGATATATTAGTAAAATATTTTACAATTGGTATTTCATTTAGACATCTTTGGAAATAATTTAAGGAATACATAAGGCTTCCCCTTATTAGACTTAGTCCATTACATTTAACCTTAATCATTTTTCCTGATTTGGCCTTTATCTTCTCCATTCTCATATTACAATTAAGAATGGCCTTATATTTTGAAAGTCAATCCATTCTAAGTATCATCTCAAATCTAATAAAATCAAGAACAACTAGGTTGTACATAAAGTTTTAGGAAAAATGGGTGATAGTACTTCCTTACAAACTATCTCGAGATTGGCTTTACTACCAATGGAGTTTGTGACTTGAATTGGGGTTTCTATTAAAATGGCATTAATTCTTAATTTCATAACTAAATTTTTTAAGATAAAACTATGGGAAGTCCCAATATCAAACAATGCTCTAATTGGAATATCAATTACCTAAATTTTACCTTCCAACACTCCATTTCCCTTTACATCTGTCGAGGTAGAGGACTCTTCTTTAATTGAAAAAAAAACCAAACCTTCTATTCTTTCTTTTTCAGTGGGAATTCCCTGGAAAAGTGTCTTATTTGGTGATAGTTGTGGAATGCTTCTTTGGAATTCGAGGTTTTGGACATGACTTAGAGTAATTCCTCTTCTATCCGTAGTTGAAGCATATGACCTCCACGTAAGGATTTCTTCTAGTCTGATTCTACACTGACTTCTTCCTTGGTAAGTTGGAAATTCGTTTTCTCTAGTTGTTACTATTGGTGCTTTGAATTGATGGCGGGTTTTTTGTGTAGAGAATTTCACAGTGGAAACCGATGTCAACTAGATCAATGAAATTTCCCTTTACATGAGCATCCATCTTCTCGTGGGATTCTTTCCTCATGGACCTCTCGTTTTCTTCAGCAGTGTGTTAACCAATTCTGGTCCAAATAGAGACAACTCTTTGAACTTATTCGAGTACTCCTATGTTTTATTTCTCCTTATTTCAAATTAAAGAAGCTCGGGTATAAACTGTATTTTCCTGCTTTTGGCATACACTGTGCTCCTAATACATCCCTAAATTGAGTCCATAAGATGTCGTCTTCCGAATTGCTTTGAATGATGGTTTCCCTCCAAGCTAAGGTTCCTTCATATAGATGCCATGAGGCCAGAAATCTTTCCTACTTGTCTTAAACCTTGAGCCTCTTACAGGTCCTTGCACATGAGAGAATCCAAACTTGAACTTCTATAATGCATTCAATTCCTTTGATGGGTTTGCCTTCCAAGCTGGTATAGTTCTTGCGTAGAGTGACAAAGTTATTTTGGTGGTGAACCTGAACCATTGCTTCCTCTACCGCCGGTGTTTATAGCATTGGTTGTGTTGCTTTCACATGCTCTAAAATCTCATTTTCCATTCATCCTTACTATATGTTCACATAGTAAGAAAGACACCTTAGAATAGAGATGATTTATCTTTAGAATTTGCACAACATATTATATTAAATTGGGTTTTACAAGCTCTATCATACTAAACTCATTCTAGGGTGTTACTACCCTATATCTACTGTGTTAACCTTATTAAATCTTAGGTGCTCGGTTAACCTAAACTCTTATACCAAATAAAACACACTAACATTTCGACCTTAGAAATCGATACTAATACATCCTTGGTCTTCATGTGTCGTAGATATGTTATCGGAGAGTTAGACAGTTTGGGGTAAAAAGAAAGTAAAAGGAAATAGACTAAATAGAATTGCACATTGCATTAGAAATTTAGTAGTTTACATCAGAAAGTACAATGAAATAGTATGATAAGTACTAGTCCAGCAGGAGTGGTTATACACCCCATTCGTCCAAGTGCTGGTACACATAAATGCAGCAGAATAATAGGTAAATATGATGATAGAGTCCAAAAGATCCATGCTCCAATAGCCACTAAAATGCTTCGTGGCTTCATTCTTCAAAATATGTTATCTGTCTAATCTTTTAGGCTGCCCAGAGAAATATGACACCTAGAGTTTAAGAAAAGAAAATAAACTCTAGCTCAATCATGGGACTGGTGTGAGAAACTTAACTCCATCATTTTAAATAATGGTTTCCCATAGGACCACGACCACACATAAACATGAAATGAATTTTTACATTATGGTAACCTGCTGCACAAAATTATTTGATATTATTTTTAATGACTTGCGGAATAAAACTCATTAAAATTAAGCAAATCAAAGAGAGATATTGTTACCATTAATGGGGATTTCCAATCAAAACTGCAAGTTCTTAGGGAAAATGATTTTCCATATGATAGCAAGGTAAGTAACTACCTTTGCATATAGTTTCCTCTAAATTGATCTACCCAGGACTATTGTCCTTCGCCCAACTGTAAGGCCGGAATAGTTACACAGACCTATGATGGAGCATTGATTGAATACATCATCAGCCCGGTCATAACTGACCTCAAAGGAATCACATGCATTCTTTACTTCTTGACATATAATGGGAAATCTAGAAGGTTGGTGATCATCTAATAATGGGCACTTCCTATTTGACATTACAGTGTGCCAATTTTCTCCCAAATTTAGTTGTTGAGGCTAGAGGTCTCGCTTACCTTTTTCCTCAAGCATGTTCTTCACTTCGAATGTCATGATGTTAAGTTCAGTGCATGCAAATGATTTCCATTAATGTACAACCTCCGAGCTTGTGCATCTTAGGGAAGGGTGTACATAGTGCCGAAGAGTCACTTCCCACACCACCAAGTAGATGTACATTCATGGAGATCAATATATGCGTATTAAATATCCAACATCAAATATTGATTCATAAAAGTCGTTTTGTTTTTGGAAAAATTGAAGGTAATCCTCATATCACACCCTAGATAAACCTAGTGATGGGTGGCAAAGAGCCCTTGCATCGAAGATCTAAATGTAACATCGTTGATGATTTGTAATATATGAAAATTCTACGAGGGTCAATGACAACAACCGTTCATTCAGTCTCCACTATTTCGAAATGTTCAATTGACCCGAAGTGGTTTTCAAATATTAGTCACCCAAATCCGATCTTGGTATCTTCAAATGAATTATCACAAAAATACAGTTTAAGCAGCATTAGGTATTGGGTGTTTTCTTAATTAATTTCTACATAAAACATCTTGTATATCTTTCAAATAATCTTCAAGTGTATATATACATGGAATCATTAAGCCCATTTATTAAGTCATTTATGGTCATAATTCCATTTTAGTACAATAGATCTAAAGAAAATATACGCATTTTACTTGATATCAATTTGCATGTTCAACCTCTACTATTCGTCGAATAAAGGTATAGAAACCTTTTTAATTCTCCTGAATAGTAAGGATTACCACATCGGAGTTTGATACTACATACAACAAGACCATTTTTAAGAAATCTGATTTATTTATCTTAAGAAAACTTGGTCTTTTATACTTAACTCGTTTATGATATTTCTACCATATATATACCTCAGCCAACAAAGGTTCAGGTAAGTCGGACCACTAGTTTCTCCTGAATATCTCCTTATTTATGCACCTTACTGAATCTTATGTAAAGAAAATCTGGCATACTCGTCAGCCTATTAGAGTCAAGATTGAAACAATTGCTTATTGCAGCTTTGGGTTAATTTCAATCAGTTAAATTCTTTTAAAATAGTTGTAAAACTTTTAAATAAGCTATAAAAAAAGTTTTTAGTAATTTAAAATATTCAGAAGAGGTTTGGAAAATATTCATTAAGTTTAAACTCAAATTTCATTGATATTAAAAAAGTGCTGCGCTAAGTGTAATTTAGCTTGAACTTTTCTATTATTGAAAAATTTATATATTCAACATAAACCGTTTTAAAAACACTTTAAATGATTATAATAATTTTTCCATATTTTTAAAAGATTAAAATCCTCAATTTTAAACAATTTCGTTTCTAGGATTTTGAAGTGCAAAACCGTGATGTTTTCAAATCTTATTTTGCTCATATTTCCAAATATGTTCAATGAATTCTTTTTTTTTTGATTCATTAGAAATATATGATTATAAGGATCTGAAAAATCTTACTTCAAAAATTTGGTTCATATTTTTTTATATACAAAAGAAACACTTTTTAAGAAGTGAAATTGCTAGTTAGCGTTTTTTACGACATATCAAAATTTATTCAAATTTTGTATTCTTTTCGAACATCATACTTGCATTTGGAAGTGTTTATTATTCATTTCTAAATCATTTCAAAACATTTTAAAGATGTTTGATTATTCAATTTTCACCTTTTTCATTCAATAAAGGAAAGTGATTTCATTTGTGCTTATCGACGTGTATTTAACGTGACTTATTAAATGATCCATACAACAAGCATATTAACAACCAAACTTGATTAAAAAAAATCATCATAGCATACATAAACATCATTTAGGATAAACGTATCAAGCATTTTCCTTTCATAAACATATGGATAGTTATGGTCATTTATATTTTAGTTTCTCACCTTGGATTTGAACTATATGGTACCAAAACTCGTTATACCCTTCCAAGATTATCCCAAAATGTTACTTCTTCACTTATGATAGCTGGAATATCCACAAAATTCTTTTTCCCTCTTAATTTCTCTTGGTCTAGCTTGGAATTTGAATGGAGCTTGATCTTCAAACTTTGTCGAGTGGTGGTCGCTTATGAATATAGATAAGAGGAGATTTGGCGATAGTTTCAATGCTTTTGGATACCCGCTTGAGTGATAAGTTCTTTATTTCTTCTTTTCTTATGAAAGTAGGTGGTATTTATAGGAAATATTTTGGAATAAAATAAGAGATGAAAAATTATGTAAAACTCCTTGACTTCCTACCTGTGTTTTTGGTTGAAACCAAGTCCTTGTGACATGTCACATTTTGCGTTAGAGCATGGCGATGTAAGTGTAAGGATGTGTAAGAATATGGAGTGTGTAAGTGCATGGTTTTTATTTTAATAAAGTAAACTTTTTTTTGTTTTTATTTACTTGCTTTTTCTAACCTTTTCTTTAGATTAATTAATCTCCTCATAAACTTCTTATGTATCTGTTATCATACACATATATGTGTGCATATGCACGTTACAATTTTGCACAACTTCCATTCTCCAAATCAATGAGAATCGGGAAACCGTTTACTAGTCACATTTTTTGTTTTGAGTTAAACTATTAGCCTGAGCAAACAAAATTTGACAATGATTATCTTATTACTTAAAATAATTAAAAATGGATATTTAAGTAATAAAACTCCATTAAATAATGTTTATTATCATTTCTAAATATTGATATTTTATCGGTTGAGTTTAATCTGCTTCTCTTATATTCTCCAACTCGATATATAATTCTTCAAAACTTATTGTATATTATTACCAATGTCTTTCGCAATATTCATCACTACAAGATTTTAAAAGAAACCGGGATTTTTATTTGTTTAAATCCTCTATTTTCTCTCTATAACAGTGATTACATTTTAGGGTTGTTTCATCTACAATATAATATCAAAATGTAAATATAATTATAAAATCAAAATATATTTATTTTAGAAAACCAAAGTATAAAACTAAAAATTAAAGTATAATTATTGAAGTAAGTATTATAATATCATAAAATCAAAATTACTTTTAAAAGTATAAGTAATGAAATCAAAATAAAGTAATCAATGTATAATACTAAAATAAAATATAAATATCGAAATCTAGTAGTAAGTGTAAAATGTTAAAGTAAAGTTACTATAAAATTTTCTTTTTAAAAAATCTTTGAAAGGACTATTTTAGAAACAAAGGATATTTTTAAACTTTATGTATAGAGATATGAAAATTCTTTTGAAATCGTTTTAAAAATAGTTTTTGAAAACAAAATTAAATTTGTGAAAATTGGATGGAGATTAGATAAGTGCAACCTAAGTTTCAACATAATTTCTAAGACTCCATACTATCTTGAAATCTTAAACTCTTTAAACTCATGAGTCTCCGTATTCTCGAATCAACAATCTTCAATATTGATACTGCACAGTCTTGATTATCAATTACATGCATGACATCCTGCACTATACAATGATGAACAAAACTGCCATCGCCACTAATGTTTAGAGAACCTAGATAGAGAAAAATCAAAGAAATTTCCAATATGCAAAACAAAGCATGATTAAAGTCATCTACTTGACTTGGTTGGAAATAACATTGCAGATAATTAAAATTATATCTCTCACTAATATCTGGAAACTGGTAGCGAAGGAGATTGTAGCTGAGGATTGACAGGTTCAGTTGGCACAAAACCAAGCCAGGGAAAGTTGTAGTTATTAGCCGCCACAAATGTTTTCTCGCAGGAAGAAAGAGAAAGCCGAGAGAACTATTCGGAAAGTAAAAGGGTATAGTTTTTATATAAAGTGTATTCTTGTTATGTGTGATTTAGCGAATTTATGTTGTATGCAGTCTCAATGGGTCGATCATCTTTGGCTAAAAAGGCTTAATAAAAGTTTACCCACCTTCTATATGTGTGTGTATATATATATATATATATATACATATATATGTGTGTGTGTGTTGTGTTGTGTGTGTGTGTGTGTATGCATGCACACACTTGAACCAAATAATTAGTCAAAGCAATCAAATTGAAACTTTTTTTCTGATCTTCCTTAAATAAACCTTGCTAAAATTTGAAGGCATAATTTTTTGTCATATTGATTTACCTTAATTCCAATGTCTTATGCAGCTACTCCACTTCTATTATTTATTAAGCTTTCTTTCTGCCTCAGATCAACATAAACCTCAGCCTGAAAAAAAAATTGAATAATATTCTAGAAATTACAAGATATATCTTTGCATTACTTTAATAAATTAGCTTATTACAACGTTTATTTTTCAAATTTTCTGTAAAAAAGATATGCAAAAATATCTTTTACAACGTTTTCCAAAAAAGCATCCTTTTGCAACATTTTTTTTCAAAAAATGTCATAAAAATGACATTTTGGCCTTTCTACTAAAAAGGTTTTAAAACCCACTTTTTTAAAATAATTTGTTAAACCCTGTCATAATTACCTTTTCAAAAATAGTTTTGAAAGGCTATAAAAACGTTATTTTTTACAAATAAACATTAATTAACTACAGCTTTTTTTAGATTGGTTTTACTTACAAGTTTTAGTAAATTTTTCTAAATATTTTTAGTATTGTTCAAAATATTTTTATAGTTTATTATGAATAATTAATAATTAATAACAGGTATTTAAAAGTTATTAAATAATTTATAAATGATAGTTTATAATCATTCATTTATAAATGAAAACTTAGTTAGGTAATTATAAATAATTCATGACCATTGATTATTAATAAATGTTTATAATTATAAATTATTATTTATAACTAATCATTTTTTTAATAATTTTCATAATTAATCGTCAATAATTAGTAATATACAGTAAATTTCTTATTTACATTTAATCATTAACTAATATAATTAGTGGTTTATAATTACTATTAAATAATTAATAAACAATATTCAATTATAAAATAGGTAGTAATTAATACGTAATAAAAAAGAAGTAATAGTTAAAAAATCAATATTCAATTATAATTTTAATAAGTAATAATTAACATTTAATAAATAAAAAGAAATAATTAATAACTATTATTGTGACACCCCACGTTCGTTAATGTTACTCATTAAGAGAATGCATTAAGTTTCGTGAAGCGTTATAGGTAAACAGAAACAAAAATATTACAAAATAGATATAAAATAGCAGCGGAATTTAAAACTTTATTTAAACAGAAAACATCATGGTTCAAAACATAGTACATCATAAGCCTGAAATACATAAAGCCTAGTACATCAATCTTAAAACTTCTGTCTTGTACTTAAATCATCAGAGTATAATAATAATGAAAAGAGCATAGTACCCCAAAAACATAGCCATAGTAGAAAGACAAGAAATCGAGCAACACATCTAAGCAGCTCCAAGCAAAGCTAAGCAGAATCTTGATCAAGCTTGAGTATTCCTACCCTTAGAACCTGGGGGAAAACGGAAGAGAAAGAAGAGGAAACAAAATAGGTCAGATATAAGTCTTGCGAGTCCAGTTACTTTTAGCATATAAATAAGTAAATGTATCATGGCAGGCATATAAACTGGATAAGAGGATAACGACATGTAAGGCAGGCATGACAAGGTACACAGGATAAACAGTATAGAATAAATAGCGCTTCTTTAACACTTTTCCTTCTCTCTGCACCAATACTGTATAAACAGAATGAGATGATCCCAACACTACAAGATGGTAGACTTAGGCATACTTCTAGTGAGAGGTTTAACCCTATACAATCAACAGGCAGCCCAACTAAACATACCGGAGTTACCCCTAAGGGTATTAACGGGCTTCTAAACATACCAAAGTCTAGATGTACCCTAATTACTACCCTAGTCAATCGGCTCCCTACTCCGTAGATACCCTATGCTAGCCCCACAGTAGGATGTATTACTTCCTAAAGTGGCAACCCTTCATTTTCAGGATATGCACAACCATATCTACAGGTGTCACGGCGTCTTCGCTTCCTCTGCCAGACTCATGCACGCACGTGACTTTGTCAGTATGCGCCGTCCACACCGTTCCCCACATTTGGATCTCTTACAATCAGCCTAGTAAGCGTGCATTGACTCCGAGTTAGTTCGGAGTACTCGTTTGATACATATATATGGGTTACTGAGTGTAACGGGTCTCACACACAAGATGATACAAGCTTCCCTCTATGCTTGTATCCCCACTACTAGGTTTTCCACAGGTTATGCCATAACAGAGTAAAAGATTGTATAACCCCACAGGTTAAGTTTGTGGGCCTATATATATAAATATTACCCACCACCCCCAAGATATACTTAACCCTCCCACTGATTCATACTAGTTTACTTGACCCCTACTCAAGTTAACAAGTTCATACAATCCCTATGGATTCAACTAGGTTAAGCATTGCGGTTCATTACCATATTCATTTATGGTTATAACATGCTAGACCTCCCACATTAAGCCTACAGCTTGTGGATGTTGGATATGCCGGTCGGTTCCGAGCAGAATTCTTCAACAAGTTGGACTTAACCTCGTGACTTAGCACGTCACGTGTTTTATGCACTTAGACCCCTCACATCAGATTCACTACTTGTGGTCGCTGGATATGTCAGTCGGTTCCGGACAGACTTCCACCACATGTGTAATCTAACCTCATGTCTAAGCATGGTTACAGTTTCTAATTACAGCAATTCTAGGCATTTTCGTTATTAACCAATTATTCCTGTGTCATTATAGTTTTTCATGCCCCTTATCCAAGTCA
Source organism: Allium sativum (assembly GCA_030737875.1). NCBI lineage: Eukaryota > Viridiplantae > Streptophyta > Magnoliopsida > Asparagales > Amaryllidaceae > Allium > Allium sativum. The sequence goes on along the minus strand of CM060915.1, from coordinate 576,270,017 downwards.
TGTTCATAACGAACCATATACCCCAAATTAAGGTCTTTAATCTCAATTTTGGTTCATGCCCAAATCCACATTTTAATTCAAGTTATGCCCAAATTTCCCAATATAAGTTATGCCTCAATTTTAACATTTTCCCCTCATTCCCAATTTCACGCGTTCATATATTTCAGCGGCATGTCTAGGCTCGAAGGTAGCCTGGCTATAAAAATAAAAGGGAAAAGAAGAAGGGAAGAGGACAGAAATGAACATACCATGCCTAGGCTCGAAGGTAGTCTGGCTATAAAAATAAAAGGGAAAAGAAGAAGGGAAGAGGACAGAAATGAACATACTCATAAGATTGATATATAATGGCAAAAATAGGCATAGCAACTAATAAACATATAGTGACAAAGTTGGGCATAATAACAAGATAGGCATATAGGAACATATCTGATGAACATGCGATAATAGAACTGATTCTAACATAATAGGGACATCATAAACAGGCATGATGAATCTAAACAATGAATTAGATACCCAACTATTAACAGATCTGTGGTGACACTAGAACTGATTTAGCCTCAATCATAATAGGAACAGGCATGATGAGATCTAAACAGTGAATTGGATCTACAAGCAATGACAGATTTGACATGATAAATAGGTGCAGACTTAGATTTAGTTCATAGTCATGTCAGAATAACTTAGATACACAAGTTATAGGAGATCCAATATGATTTAAATAGTCACAGGCTTAGATCCAAGTTATAGTCATGCCCAGATTATCTTTAAAGGATATAGATCTAAAAATAACGTAGACTCACTGTGATTGGATCTAAGAAATAGAAGAGGGATTGCAGATGTTGAATCACAGATCTCTACCCTTGAATGACTTGTTTGTTGAAGAAGAAAAGGCTATTCTCAATCTAGGCAGAGGCAGCATTTAGTTCTCCATTGTTTTAGAGTGAATAAAACACTGAGAACATGGTCTTATTTATAGCCTAGGGGTCACGAATCTGGTCAAAAAACAAGTTCACGTAACAGAAATGATCCTGGTTCGGATTTGGGGGGGTGTCGACACCCCCCTATGGTGTCGACCAATAGGTCGACACCCCTAGGGTGTGTCGACCCCCAACAGGTCCGATTCCCTCCCAGGTCTTCCGCCTTTGAATTTTAACTGATTTTGAATTCTGAGCTTATATATATATATATATATATATATATATATATATATAACCATAACTGACATACATACATACATATACATATATATATATATATAACTGACTTATATGTATACAAACTTCAAACCTTAACATCTTCATACGGTGTCCGTTTTACACAAACTTGGAGTCTATCTTAAGCAGAATTCCGAGACGAATGCAATGGCAAAACCCATTTTACTTAATTTTGAATATTTAATTAAGTATTCTTTAACTTTATCATCTTTAGTGTTGTTAAAATTACTGGGTTTTACAACTATTAAATAATTAATAAGTAATCTTTTTTTGGCAAAGCTGACCGGTTTTTATAGTGACCGCAAACACCTATTATTATAAAAAATAATTATTATAAATATTACAGGAGATTGGCAGATACCAACCTACTACATTCAATTTTTAAGGAGGACCGTCCACCATAGATGTGTTTTAAAGTGGACAGTCCACTACAACCTAATTAGGTTATAATACTGGAGCTAGACATAATTCTAGACTACAAATAATGCACACCATGCAAGGTGGCAAATTATATGCATAAGGTTACAATAGTACAAGCTGCCCTGAAACTGGGATAGACATGTGCAATTACATAGAGCCAAACAATATGTACTTGCAACATGACAGGCCAGCAAAACTACCCATCAAGCCGAAAGCACCAAAATGCACTGGCAATACCATACTGTGGGCAGTAACGTTCCAAAGCAGCATGACATTGCAATTAAGTGGCACCTCACTTCAGTTTGATCTCAGGCAATATCTCCTTTCGCATGACCATACCTTACTGCAAAGGGTACAGAGAGCAGATGCCATCAAAGAAGCCATTAGTAATCACAGAACTCCCGAAGATCAACTATCAGGCACGACAGCAAGATAAACTCCATCTCTAAAAACCAAAGAAAGCCACACTGCAACTAAACAACCAAAACACCAACACATACAATAACTTAAGCACCACCAAGACGAATCTCACCCTAAACAAAACAGATAAATGCCACATAATGAACCAACAAAACCCGACCAAGACCACAACAGAGTATTTAACCCTTTCACCCTTAGTTTACCAAGCTAGAAACAAAGTCCTGCCACCCCATGCTACTTGGTACAATAAAAAAAAGTGACAATCCAGGAGGAGAGGAAGGGCAAGTCGCAATAACTAGAATAGGCACATAATAATAATGAATAAAATAGGAACTCCATAGTGGCGGGAATACGAGATATACCTTGCAAGTCGAACTCTGACCGACTACAGACACAACCACAAACACAACCAGAAACAGAATGCACCAACAAAACCATTACTCCCAATTCGGCCTAACTCAGGTCATACAACGCTGGACATAAAAATAACTAAGCAATGTAGCATAATGTCGCTTAGGAACCTAGCGTTGCAGATGAAAATATATGGGAGGAGAATGAGTTCTAGGAAGTCGCGAGGAAAACTGGAAAAGATAACATCATGGATCTGGCTATCTCCAAAAAGAGACACCATACAAGGTAGTGAAGAGATGACCAGAGGATGTTAGGGCACTGGTTGGTAAGCAGGGACAGACGATCGTGAAAAAATAAGGGTTTTGGAGCGGAGGATTTCAGATCTGGCAAAGATCCAGATACGAAAATAAACCGTTTAACAACCCCACGATAGTGAAAAACGGGCATAATCAGAGAGGAGAAGGAAAGAGGTGGATTGAAATAGAAAGGGAAGGAAGAGTAAGAGATTGAGGAAAAGAAATCGAAGAATAGGAAGAAAGCCAGAGCACCTAGTCGCCATTAACAGGAGTTGCTAAATGAAGTGTTTAATGACTAAGAAGTAATAATTAACAATTAATAATTAGGAGGTGACAAACTTAGTATTTGATTTCTTGCTTAATTTTAAGTTTCCTCTTGGCTTTCATTTAGTAGTTGATTTCCATCTATCAATGATAAAGTAATTTTTGGTAATTATGAAGCAACATTTAAATTTAACACTAAATATTTACCAATTATAGCTAATTATATTTAATATTTAACACTAAATATTTACCAATTATAGCTAATTATATTTAATATTTCATATAAATCAAAATTTTGGAAGCTTCTGAAATAAACTTTACAATTTTCCTAAAATTTAAAAATAAAACTTGAAACTACTACGAAATTCAAATTTTGAAAAATTGAAACTTTAGAAATATTTAGAACTCTATAAAACCCTCAAGTTTTCATATAATTAAAAATGTTAAAATAATTCAAAGTTTGAAAAAATATTACTTTGCAAATCTGATACTTATGTCTAACTTTTCTCGATGATTAAAATAATACAAAGACATACACAAAATTTCATTTGGCTACAAAAGGGTAGTTTTGGCTCCAAACCCATTTTCATTTTCTCGTACTTCAATCTGCACAGCACATCCACATGCAACCTCATCCTGAATAAAATCATGCTTCTTAATCCTTATGTCACATTACCTTTGTTTCCACGGTTGCTTTTGGTTATGCCCTACCAACTTCTCACCAACTAAACTACAGCTACTGAAGTGTACCACTCAATAAGTGTAATTTTTTGTTTTAGCTTCAATGTTATAACTTTTGATTGACTAAAGTTTATGTCTTTCAAGTATAGTCTATTGTTCTTTAAAATTGTAAAATCATGTAAAAGTTCACAATAAATCAATTTATGATTTCATTATAAACAAAAAGCTATTTTATTGTTAATTTGTGATGAAGATAATATATCCCTTTATTCTGTGAAAGAATCATGTTGATTTCTTTGTCAATGAATTATGTTAAATCCGCAAAATGAGGAATCCTCGTGTTCAAACGTTAGTTACTAATTTGAAATTTTGAATGAGTTATGAACAGAGTTAGTTGAATATTGATTGCCCAAACTAACTTATATACATCTATTGATTCCAATTGAGTTAATTAATTCTGTTCAAACATTACTTACTATAATATAATATACAATGAGTATTTCATGGAAATTGGCACATCCCATAAATTCATTATGTACTCCCAACTATGGTTTGTTTCTCCTGATATTATATTCTTTGCTAGCGCTATAATCCTCATATCTTAAAGGTATTTAAATTATTATCATTATTCATATTTGCATGTTTCTTTGTTCTAAATTAGTCATTGCTACAAAATAACCATTTCTTAATTCAAATGGCATTATCATCTCCATATTCAATGTCAAATGTTAAATACCCATGACTTTCTGTGCACATATTGCAAATGGCATATGCATATTCAAAAACCCACATTATTAACCACTTCAAACAGTGACTGTTGGATATGTCCATGCAAGTCTCTGTATACATTAAATACTCTTTGTACAATGTAAAATAGTGCGTGAGTAGTCTACCGACTTTAGTTATCCGTACGATTTTTTTTCTTTCACTTTTTGTCGTACTATACAAACTTATTATGAAATTATCCTTGTTACAAAATTATTTACGTTCATAGTCCTGCTTTGATTAATTCAGTGGTGAGTTAGGAAAAACCTACTGTTGTAATTCCAAAATGAGCGACTATAGAGGTTTTACATGTATACTGCCGTAATTTGGAATTGTGTTATAAACTTTTTCTTTAAAAGAAAATTAAAGCACATTCAGGTTGATAATATGTCTTATATCAGCCTCATGAAAGTCAAAATGGCAACAAGTGAGTTGGCGATTCATATAATTGAGGACTAGAGTTTTAACGCTGCCGCATCTTCTCGTCCATTTCTTTCCTCCGCCTCTTTCTATTTCTCCGTCTCATACATAATAACCTTAGTTTTCTCCAAGCATGTGTCTTACCTGTCGGAGTGGGCCTAAATTCTGATCTAGAAAAGGCTCATCGGAATTTTGAGTCGCTTTAAACAGATCGTTGGTTCCTATAAGGAATCATTTAAACAGAAATAACATAGCAAACTAAACGAAACTAAAATTTCACATAGCGAAAGGGATAAAATATAATATCAAAAAATAGATATACCATTAAAAGAAAGCACCATAATGTAGCTTACATAAATATCTCAACTGTCATAAAAGGTTACATCATAATAATACTTATAACTATCCCATAGTTACAAAAGTATTATCAACATAAAATAATCATAACTGTGGATCATCCATCGTCAGACTCGTAACTCCATCGATCAAGCAAGTAATCCCACCTATTATCCTGTTAACATGTTAAGAGGATGTAGGTCAGAACATAAAATTCTGGTGAATAAAAATCATATAAGTTTTAAGGAATACTATTTCCAATATTTGGCAGGACAAATTCTTCATATTATGTTTATGCAGTCCAACACCAATTAGTCACATTAATTTATGAGGCGGACTACCTATAGTCACTTAAGGCTTATATTGCTTATTTATTTTAGGGTGGATTCTCTATCATCACTAATACCCTATGAGTTAGACTATTTGGTCACTTAAGTCCATCACTTTATATTTATTCTTGGGCAGATTCCCACTATCACTTAATACCTTATGGCGGACCCTAGTCATTTAAGACTCCATCTTATAATCGCCAATGCGATTAAATATATTATCTCTATTGTAATACAAGAAATAGTAATCTGCCACTTAATATTGGGTAAGGTAGACCCTCATCGTCATTTAAGACCCACCCAATGGACCTATGCGTTATTATTTAATTGGTATTACAAATGAACTCCTAATCAATTAATACTTCCCTTAGACAGACAGTTCCCCTTACATGATCGGTGGACACTTCCGAAGAACTACCCTACTCATACGCCATTGTTTTACTAGGACAATATAAGAGAAAGACAGACCCAATGACCATTTAAGACCTAATAAGAGCGGGTCCCGTGACTTCTGTCCAAAAGCAAGGAGTGAACCTTAGGAGTGAATCTCTATTCATTATAAACAAAACCTCTTTTATTTTTAATGTTTGGTGAAGATAGTATATCTTTATTCTATGAAAGAATGATGTTGATTACTTTATGAATGAATTATGTTAAATCCATAGAATGAGAAATCCTTGTGTTCATGTATTGATTAATAATTTGAAATTTTTGAATGAGATATAAACAGAATTAGTTGAATTTTGATTGTCCTTACTGTTGATATACTGATAAATTTTTAATTCATATATTGATTCCAATTGAGTTAATTACTTCTGTTTAAACATTACTTAATATAATAAAATATACAACGAGTATTTCATGAAAACCGGCATGTCCCTTGAATTTCTTATATACTCCCAACTATTGTTTTTTCTCCTGACATTGTACTACTTACAAGAGCCATCATCCTCATATTTAAAAGGCATACAAATTATTATCCTCATTGTTCATATTTGTATGTTTCTTTGTTCTAATTTATTCATTGATAAAGAAAAACCATTTCTGAATTTAAATGATATTATCATCTTCATATTCAATGTCAAATGTTAAATGCCTATGACTTGCTATGCACATATTGCAAACTACACATGCATATTCAATAATCCACATTTTTAACTAGTTCAAATAGTGATTACTTGATATGCGTATGCAAATCTCGGTAAATAGTAGATACTCTTTGTACAATGTAGAATAGTACAAAGTAGTCTATAGGTTTTAGTTTTTCCTAGGATTTTTTTATTTCCCTGTTAGTCATATTTTACAAGCTTATTATGAAAATAGTCTTATTACAAAATTACTTATATCCATAGTCCTGTTTTGTCAACACAACGGTGAATTGGTCAAAACGTACTAGTGCAATACCAAATTGCGTGAGTACAAAAGTTTTACGTGTATACTACTGCAATTTGTGATTGTGTTATTGAATTTTTCTTTAAAAGAAAATTAAAGAACATTTGGGCTGCAACTTACCTGCACTTAATTCACAAATTAGGGTTTTCTCAATTTAAGAATTTTGATTTTTTATGCAATTTGAAATTTACAAATTAGTTAATTTTGCATTGTTGAATTCAGAAATTGTTAACATCGGTAACTTTATAGTTGGATCTAAAACTTTAATTGGAAAATAAATTTAGGAAATTAACTATGTTGTAATTGTTGACGTTTGATGCAAACATTATAAAATATTACCTGGACCAACAGATGGGAGTGTAATACATCTACAAGAACACAATTGATCGACAAATTACACTTTGATATAGGTAATACACTTTCATATGTTGTATAAATGCGCACTAATGTTTGCTATTAGTAGTGCAAATTTGTTATTGTTTTTGTAACAAAGTAAAACTCCAGTTACTACCATCGACCACTCATCATCGTTGAAAACAATGACTTTTACTCATCCCATTGTGCTAAAACTGTTAGATTGAGTCGGCTTCTTACTTATACGTTGATTGGGTTATGTACAATTAGATCGTTGTCTTATCACTGCATTCGTGGATAAAAGGAGGTAGGAAAATTTATATTTTACCTTAGAAGTGGAGAAGGACCATCCCATTGGCTGATGTTGTTATGATGCTCTGTTTATCAATCGATGTTCCTTCGTTCGGCAGTCTATATACAGCTGATTACTTAGAGATGCATAAAATTTTATTCGATCAATGTCCTCTTACCGGTCATTAGTGAGATAACAAGATCAAAGTTACCTCTTAGTTTCGGGATTAGCTTGCATGGGACATTCTAGAGGATGCCTCGCAGATTCAGATTGAGTAGCGCGCTTGAACTAATATATTGCATATTATCATTTTGAATTTGGTTTATGATTATTCAAAGACCCATGTTTAACTTAAGTGGCTTCATTATTTAGAGAACTTGAATGCATACCGCAACTATTCAGAGGGTAGTGTGGTTCTGGCATATTCATACTTTAAGATAACTAGGCTCACTCTACAGGATAACTCATCCCTTATAGGCTCTCTGATTTAGTACATGTTATTTGCATATATTTTTTTCCATTCTCATACCTAAATTTTATATTTATATACATTACATTATTATCTGCATATATGCCTATAGCTATGATGTTGGACGTATTTTTTGGTCGAGAGAATAATAACTAAGAGGGCGAATGTTAGATGGATTAGGCCGGAGAGCACGGTGAATACTCCTGAATACAACATAACATTATGCTATAGCGAGTTTAATGTACTCAATTATAAAATTGTGATACGGCTCGTGCACTTGTACGCTTCGATAGATTCTGTTTTTATGCAATGCTTTTATTCATTTATAGATATCACCAGGCCCTTTCATTTATTTCAAAGAAGTAGTCTTTTATCATTTGGATGAAGTGATGATATATTTCGGTCTGAGATAGCATCTTCCAGAAGCAACTCCTCATTATAGGTAGACAACATAACATGAGAGCATGAAATTGGTGATTGAGACATGGAACCATCACCATATGCATACACAATAAGAAAGGGACCTCATGTTAATGAGTCTAGGTTATTATACATGGTACTGAAATACCACGTAATGCTACATTCTTCTTATGAGAAGAACTCCTGTTAAGGTAGAGCATATCGATGAGATAGACTCATATACTCCTAGATCTCCTTTTGGGAGGAATGCAGTATATATAGTACTGGAAAACTGAATGTAGTTAATTCATATATATGTTAATAGATAATTTCTAGCAGGCAGATAAAATTTACCATGTTATGAAGAGTTTGTTAATGAGCTATTGGAAGAAGTGTTTAAGCATACAATGGGAAAAATGCTTTAGTGTGAAGCGTATGGTATAGTTAAATTTGGGGAAGAACAAGCTCGAGAGACTTCCACTGCCACCATCTCATCCTCTTCCACTTTCTCTGACTCTCATACCAGAACCACCAGTAGAGGTTGATCCGCCTCTTACTTGAAAACATTGTAAATAAAATGCTTGTTCATCTTCTCAACGTTCGCATGAGCAGTATGCGCACAGATCTTCATAGCCTCAGCTATCCAATACTAAACGATGTTTTATTACCACATAGGAAGCCCCAAAGAACTCATCGAGAAGTGAAGAATTTGCGATGATAGGATTGTTGTGGTATGTTGTTAGCACAACCGAGTTACCATTTGGATGTTATGTTATAGTACCTCTTGTCAACTATTGATGTGAATGGTCAGATTATTTGTTCAGTGTTTATGTGATGTTTAATGGTGCAATTTACTGTTAGATTGTTGGTATATCGAGTATTTGTATTTGAACGTTACCTGTATGTATTATTTTATGGGGTTCGTGTTTTGAAAGTTGTAAAGTAATTCTGAGGAGACATTTCAAATTACGCCATCAGGTGTAATTTCAAATGTCACTGCAGTTCATTCTGCATGTTTCAAAATAGAAACCCACTTGCATCTCTTTCATCTCACTTCTTACTTTCTTGCTTTACCAGACTACAGACCCGATACCCAAACTACATTCCTTTTCATAACTATATATAGGTTTACTTCTAAATTGCATCACATTCCCAAATAAACATTTGAAATTAAAGTTGATTTTAAATTTATTTGCATTTCATGACATAAGTTTTTTTCACCATTAGTTGCAATGAATCAATGAGAAATCGATAATGAGACATTGATGTAGTATTGTGGCCACATAGGGTTTGATACTACCAAAAACATGATGGATGTTGAGTATGCATCAGAAACCCAATTACCACTATGAACCCTAAAAAATAGATTTGTTCCTAATGCCTGACTAAACATTGAAGCAAACCACAGTCGAGCGGGTGCACTGAAGTGGGGTAAGTTTTTTAACAATTAGAACATGTACCTAGCAACAAGCAAATGTATTTCATTGTAGTAGATAGCGTGATATGTGGTTTAATCATAGTAAGATCTTAGCTTTTGGAAAACCTCCAAAATACAATGATATTAATGTAAAAGAGTGTGATGTGATTGTGGCAAAAAATGAAATAAGTGTAGGTCGTAGTGTTCCACGCATGTACAAATTATATGCTAAACAGAAATAATCATAGAATTTTTCATTATTGTAATTTTATTAAGTGGGTAAATCCTTCATTGTTCTATAGATGACATGAGTATGCACTTGAGATGCAAGAAAAAATTCACGGTTGAAAAATGAAATGTAGGAAAAAATCGTAGGTGAGAAAAGTGATGTAGGAAAAAAAATTACGAGGATCCAAGAGTTGGAATTCCCTATATGAATTAATGAGTAATTTATACTAATATATTTTTTACTATGTCGTATGTTGAATCATAAGTCGATCATGTCGTATGTCATTGTATGTCAATATGTAGTATGTTGTATAGTATGTCTGAATGTAGGTCGTGTTATATGTTATTGGACGTTATTTGGTATGCGTTGTGTCATATGTTTGAACGTGCAACACAAATAACAAAATGAACAACAACAAAAACAATGCATAAATGATGTAACTCCCCACCCCAATACTCACCCTAATAAATAGCATTAGCAAGTAGTGATGTTTGTTAGAGCGGAGAATAGCGCATGTTATAAGCGACCATTAGTAGAGTTTTATTAACAAGTCTTAAGCACATCGATGATGTGCTTTCTATTTTTTTTTAAAGTGGCTCGACATACTTAATACTGGTATAATACAACTCTACGATGGCTACAGGATCAGCTCAGAACACATTACATCATATATACAACCACAATTCACATAATAGGTTACAAAATAGTACAACAATAGAATACAATGAATACATGTGCTTCAAATCAATGGTTATACATGAACCATTACTCATACAACATGATACAAATGATTGGATAAACATAAAGATCAAGCATACACAACTAGGGAGCTGGCACATAAGAGATAGCGCAACAGTGACACAACTAAATCCCAAGCACAACAACTAAACCTGAAACAACTTGGTCTGACCCGAGAAATGCACACATGGGTCAGTCTATGTAACAACCCAGTTTTCCAAGCTAAAGATTTTACGTTTGTTAATTAAAGTGGAGATGTTAAATTTGAATTAAGACGATTTATTAATTGAATAAACGGATTAAATTTGATAAAACTGTTTGTGATATTAAATAATTTCAGTATATATATATATATATATGATTGAAATAAAATGGAAATATAGTCTTTTTATATTAAATGTTGGATTATCAAATAAACACAGAATGTTGAGTTAAAATAAAATATATGCGAGAGTTTATCGAATGTGACGCGTGTTAAATTATAACGGATATAAAATAGCTTTAGTATTATTAAATAATTTTATATAAATAAAGCAATATGGTACAGATATTTTAATGTACTGTACGTTGAATTAATAAATAAGCTAAAAGAGCATTGAGTTAAATAGAATTGATATTTATTAAGTTGTAAATTGTACCATGAGATATGAATCAGATTGTATATGATTGGAAAGTTATTTTTAGAAATAAAAATTTCAATTTTGAATGCATATGAAATTAACAACACATTTAATTGGAAAATAAGTCATCTTAATAATAGCCTAATGCCCAAACTCAAAGCCTGTTCAAAACTCATGTCCCTCTTTTCTTAGAAGCTTCCTCCATATTCTTGAGGGCACGCATAAAATAAAATAAAGAAGTGGATCTCGACAATTCAGAAACCACATAACCTTAACCCTTCCCTTTTCAATTGAATTCGAGTGGAGCAAACAAATTGGAAAAAAAACTTTGCCTGCTAGTGCTCGGTTCACTGCTGCGTGACGCGAGGAGGGTGGCGCTGCATAGGGGAGTGCGACCCAGGTGCTACCGTGACGCTTTGTAAGGAAGGAAGGCGTATATGCCACCTGCAACAGTCGCGATTTAGGGTGATGTACTCGTGTACGATGGGTGGGGAGCGATCGAAGGTTTGGAAAGTATGGAAAATGGCTTGCGTTGGTCTTCTGGCTGAACAATCTGGGATCAAATCTCAATAACTTTGGTTGGCTGAGTGGTCGGGGTAAGGGACGATGGTATGTTTACAACATTGATTGGTTTTGACGATCATGGTGATGGCAAATTGGGATTTTATTGGCAATTTTGATGAGTTTTCCCCTCACTCACATCTATTTTTTTTATTCCATAATAGTTATATAAATTTTCATGTTGTCATCCAAAATGGATTTGATTGCTTGGATGTTTGAATTGGTTGCATGTTTAATTGGTTGTTGTGCTATTGATTATGAGACGGGTTTGTTGATGAAGTTGTGTTAATTGGATGTTCATAAGTAAAAGGGGAGCTATCAATCTTATTTTCAAACTATATATATATACACACACTTAAGTAAATGTTAGCATTTAAATTATTTATTTGATCATTATGTAAGTATGAAAAAGTAATTTGATTACCTGTATTTTTCAAGTTTATACCTAATTAAATATTTTAGCCTAGAATAATTCTATTTGGTTATTTGACAACATGAAATATCTTACCATTTCTCCGAACAAGTCAACTGAGAAGTTTTCATTTTTTATCATATTATGTAACAGTTTTTGACAATATTTTACGTGTTATTGGATTTACTTTTCTGTACAATATATTTTATTGTTTGCACAAATTTGTAATGAAAGTTTATGTTTTCATACACTTGAATTACATCAAATATATTTTTTTAGCTTATTTTTATTTTGATGTATAAGAATGAGAATTTAACAATTTAGCAAAAATATGTGGTATGGGACATATGTTTTTTCTTTATCTCTTAATATCAGACTTGTACGATTGAAACCGATTCGATGTGATATTCTAAAATGTTCAAGAGGTTGTGTGATGGCCCGAAAATCCGTACTATCTGAGTTGACTAAAACAACACTCGTCCAACCCAAATTGCATAAAAATACGAGTCACTAGGGTTAAAGAAACAAAAAGTGATAGAAGAAGAACAGAAATAACAACACATAATCTCACAGGGGAACAAATAAAATATATTATATAACATAACCTTTGAAATACAAAATTTGTATCATATATACATACCATCATCAGAATATAATACACCATTTGATACAGCAGAAAATAACTCTTAAATATCTAATGGTGAAGCTGCCTACTTCAAACTCCTCTAAATATATCTGTAAAAGCCTGAAACACTTGATTGCCCGTACAAATTTGGGCACCCAAGAGTTTAGGAAAACCAAATAAAACACACTCTGGGTCATTCATGGGACTGGTGTGAGTAAACTCTAACCATATTGTTTAACTTTGAAAACCCTTTGAAAGAAAGGGTAATAGTAAGACCAGCCCACACATAAACATGGACGGTTTTTACCTTATTATAACCAAAACATTTTTGATATCAAAATCTAGTGATATTATAATAATGTCTAATCAAATAAATTATCAAATAGTAGAACGCTTGTATCTCACGCTCCATATACATAATATAAAATCAAAAACCATAGGGCACTTATTGGAGATTGGATTCCAACTATGAAAAGGTATGGGACCACGTCCCGATCAGTGTACTCTAGAGGGGATACACTGGGGTTCAACAAGAACATCTTACAAACCGGCCATACATGATCGCCCACCCATTTACCTTGAGTGTAGCGAATATATTGTAACCCACAGTTGTCGGTCGTCCAACCGTAATTCGTAAGATGAAGAATCGAAAGAAGAATGAATAATGAATTTTCTCTAGATAGGTGACACATATACCCTGCTTGGGAATGACCCACCTAGCCATGTTGTCTGCCTAATTTTTGTCATTTCCCAGTTGTGAGGCTTGAGGCTACGTCTATCTCTCAGAACATTTGGCTGCCATTCATTTTGAATGTCACATCGTCAAACCCGTCAAATCACTAGTTAATCTTCCAAAAAATATTACGGGTATAAAAGCTAAGAGAAATTCATTTCTCCTCAACCAGACATAATACCTTGAAAAGATCGTCTTATGTGATTTGTTAGGAATACTTTGTCAAACATTCATCCATACAAGTAGTCCCGGGTCTGAACAAACATATCTGCCCTTGCATTGTTACTCAATCTTCGATAATCTTCAGCATTTCCTAATTCGCAACGCCTATGCCTATACAGAGTGGTTTTCGGATATTAAATCCAACTGTTCTCTCCGTATTGACAATGATGGTAAAAAAAAATCTTTGATAGCCGGTGATTTAACTATCAAAGGAAAACAAACATCCGTTCAAACAGTCAAACAATCACTGGCCCTTTTCATTCATTAACTATTTTCCAAATCCCTTATCAAATTCTATATATATCGACATATTGATTTCTATTTTCAAAATTTCTTAAAAATATTCTAACTCCTTAAATTTTCAGAAAATTTCGCCAGCACCTCCCCTGTACCGGTCAATCGTTCAAACCCCAACTCGCCTCTCTAGGCCCTTTCCATTCAAAAAGAAAATCAAAAAGCAAAGCGGCTTGCCCAATAGGCTCAAAAAATCTCATATTGAAATTGAAACATGTACCTTTTTGTCGGGAATTCAATATAATCTTCATTATCTTTATTCCAAACCTGTTTAAAATATACACGGCCATTTCCAATTCATTTCAATCAATTTAGCATGTTTTACTTTGATCGCCTTCCATTTGCTAATTAATTTTACAATTAGCTTCTTAGTTTCATTTACTTTTATTTTGAACATATCTCATTCAAATATATTTGTATTTGCTTATATACAAATTAAACTCAAAATCCTTGCTCGCATCCTAACTCTAATTCCCGTTTCATACTCAGATTCCCAATTCTAATTAACAGATTCAGTTTACTTAACAATTGTTAAGTTCGATTAAAAACCATATTAACTAATTTCTTTTGAAATTAGTTAACTTCGTTTGATAATTAAAAATTTGATTTTTGTTTCAGAAATCGATCCATTTACTCAAATTGGCTTCATATTTATTTTATAACTCAAATCTGGATTTTTATTAATGGAATTTTGGATTTTTATTCGCTAAAAAACCTCTTGTTTTATTTAATAAACCGTTATGGTTTAAAACAATTTTGGCGCTATTATTCTGAAAATTTGATTTTGAAATAACACAAAATCTATAAAACGAAATCCATATTTTCCTCTTCCATTTGAAAACTATCATTGAATAGGTCCGGATATTTCTTGTTTCGTTGAATTCCGAGTTATATTGAGTTCTATGTACCCAATTGAAGTTCGAATCGTCAAATTACGAACTAACGCTGCGGCGAGTTCATTTTATTTATAATTTAAATATAAACGCTAACTTTATTTACAAAATAAATTTCAACTCCATTTTTCATATTTAAAAATAAATTAAGCCCATTATCCAAATCTAACATCACAATTCATATTATTCAACTCGTCAATTACTTTATGCCATATTCATAACTCGGTTATAAATTTATTTAAACCTCGATTTCTATATTCAATTTCAATCCTCTGGAGTTACATTCAATATAATCAAATTCCAATTATTAATTCATTTATAAATAAATTAATTCAACACCCTTTACCCTTACAAACTAATGTCAACCCTTGATAATAGTGAAGCCGTTCAAGTTGGGGTATTTTATTTTCCTCTCAGACCTTGATCGACAACGTTCTTATCTTGAGACGGATAAGAGTTTGTAATAAAAAATCGCACAACTTATCATGAAAATCTCCTCTTCTATCTCATTTAAAAATATGATTTTTAAATGTCATTCTTATATTTGGAATAAATCTATTTCCAGTCTACCCAAAGAAAATTACTCCATTTCATTTATAAACATGGTTTATAAATCACTTTCTTATTTTATATTTAACAAACTTCCATTTAAAATTCGATTCCTTGTTTGAAATATGTTATTATTATAACTACATATATATAAGCATAGAATTTATTTTCATATTAAAATTCTAAATTTCTATTCAATACGGTTCCAATATCCTTTGGAAATAACTTTATTTCTATAAATTTGACATGCTTGAATTCGAACTATAAATCGAAATAGATTTATTTCATACATTTGAAATAAATTTCATTGTTTCTTTCCAAAACAATTTTATTTACCCTTTTTAAAACTCACACTTGAATTTAATTTATAAATTATCTAATGATAATTTTCACATTCATTTTAAAACGTCATTTATACATTTCACTCCTTAGTTTAAATATTAGATCAAGTTTCTCTTTTAAATTCCATTTGGAAACCCACTTTGAAAAATAAATTTCCCTTTTTAAAATCATGCTTGAATTTTCATTTCTAGATTATCCAAAGATAATATAATTTTTATTCATTTATAAACATTGTTTACACATTCCACTTCTTATTTTAAATTATTTAAAACAATTCATTATTTCAAGTCTTATTTGAAATCCAATTCCTATTCTAGGAAAAAAAATCCTTTCTAAATTCAAACTTGAATTTAAAATCCTAATATTTTCAAACGATAACTTTTCTTTCCATTTATAAATTCAGCTACTTGTTTTTATTATTAAAAACAAGTTAATATTTCTTAATCCATTCGAAATTCCATTTCCATTTCGAAAAGTAAAATTTCCCTTTTAAATCGACAAAAATCCTTTTTTGATATTTTTAAATATAAATATCTAAGGCCAGCGATATTCTAATATCCAAACACACAAATCATCCATTCAATTCACACATCACACATATATAAATATGTAAACAACCGTACATAAATTTGAGGAATCCAGTTGGATTCCTCCAACCTGTTTTCCTACATCCACAGATGTCAGACAACATAAATAATACCAATCCTGCTTGAAGGCAAGATATCGCGGTATAGAAGGTCATCCACTCATATATCGTGGGGTGATAGGGTCATCCGCTAATGATACTGCGGGCATCCGCTAATGGTACTGTGGGAAATATCCAATATCCAATATGTATAATAATAGCCACTATCACCAAGCCTAATATAACTAATATATGCAAAAACCAAAACTAGTAAACAATTCATAAATGCAACCACGCAGTCAACAATTTGTTTTTAATGATAAAAATAATTTTATAAGTGAGATTTACTCACCTTGATTTTTATTTGCAGAACATCTAATTAAAATTCCAAATCATCTCATCTTCAATCCAGTCAAATCATCTATCTTGAACTATCTCAAATGAATATATCACCTACGATTAATTAATTTTTATCTATTGATTAACATTGATTTAATTAACTACTATTGTAAATAAATAAATCATTGTAAATATTTTTAAATTACGGTAAAATGTATACCTTATCTCCTTAACCCATTCACGAAACAACTTCAAAAATTGCCGATTAACCCCAGTAAAATCAACCCAAATACTACTCCATTCCATTTTGACATATCGTCAAACACCTCGTTGACAATTACCATCTCCTTTCCAATCACTCATTAAAGATGCTTTGCTATCGCTGCATTACCTAAACACCACCACCAATGCAGCGCCGTCAGTTTGACTCCTCTCTAAACATTTAGTCCTATTCGACCACTATTACACTCCTACTCTCCATTAGCTCTTCACTGTTCAGCCAACCCCTTCATTATTGACAGTCCGTCAAACCCGAGTTACATTTTAAAAAATAACATATTACACTCCTCTGAACCATCACAGCTTTGCTTACTAGGAAATCTAAATGGCCTTTCCAGTATTGCGTTGAAAACGAAATCCCCATTCCTTTTCGCAGCTACAGGAAAAATGAATTCTTTTTATTCGAATCCATAGTCTTACTTTAAAACCTACCTCGTACATCATTATCAGACCAAACATAGACCCATTTGACTATCGCAACTTTGAACCTCCTCCTCATTCAACCCAGATCGCACAATTCATAGTTCATATTCGAACTCCAGCTTATAACAAACCAGCATCGCCTCTTCAAGTATAGCTCGGATCATCGGGGAAAAACGCGAACTGTAGTTGAACTTACTGTAGCAGATGTCGTGGTTTCCAGAGATCGACTGGAGCTCCTCCATGTGGTGCCATAGCATGCATCTTCGAACCAGAAATCTAACCCGTTCATTGACAATTCTCCAACCTCGCTCATCTCACTGTATCGCTAACCCTAGTCGCGATGTCTCAGTGTCGACCCCACCAGAAATCGACTGCATAAAGAAGCTTTACCCATGAATCGAGAGTCGATCTTATCACTGAGTATTTGAAATATGGATTTGTTTGTGGAGAGCAGCCCCTTCTTGTTTCGATTTTCTTCTGAGAATGAATTTGAGAAGAGAAAAGAGGTGTGTTAATGCTTTACAAAAAAAGAAGGAGGAAGCGTGTTTTTATAATTAAAGAGGACAACAGAAATATTAGCTTGAGAAAAATATAGGGGTACGGAGTTTTTAACAATAGGTCTGCAATGGGTAAAACGAGGTCGGCTTCGTAACCACCATTACAAAAAAATTGAATTCCTTTAAGCAGAAGGAAGGAGACAACACAGTACGTTTTAGGGTGGCTTAAGCAAGTATACGTCGGCTCTAAAAGGATGTAAAATTTTTGATTTGATTTATTTTTAATTAATTAACATAAAATATCTCGCGGTCCCCAAACCGCTATTTAATCATAATAACCGACGTTCTTCTTTGAACTCAATGTAACGAGCTCTGAAATTTAATTCAATTTTTATGGAGAAGATATCATTTTAAATTAGCGATTCTAAATTAAATTCAATCGATAAAAATATAAATCGATCCCAAAATATTTAAATTTATCGGTAATAAATTATCATTGTTGTTCTAATTCAATAGAATTTTTATTAATTGTTAGAATCATTTCAATTTAGTTTTAATTCTGAATTATTATTGTTTACGTATTACGATAATTCAATCTCTTGGAAATTAATCATATATCGATTATTAATTTGAAAATTTTCTATAAAAATTCATTTATAATTCCAAATCAATATTTAAAATAAATTTAAATGTTGAAAATAAATTGACCAAAAATTTGGGACATTATAGGTTGCCAAATTTTAGCAAAGACTATTGATTTGAGAACTTCTTTTTTTCAATATATTGGATAACGAATCAATTTAGATGTATTTTTATGGTTGCTGATGAAATGAGGCAATGTTGATGTTAAAACTAATTTGAATTTATGGTTAGAAATAACCTTCACGATGTTTCCTATACTTGCCAAGGAGATGAGACAAGTTATTTTTGATGAATTAATATTGTTTGACATTTATGATAGATTTTACTTGTTGATGAGACGAGACAAGTCACAATGTCATTTAGTACTTGTCAAGAGAGAGTGAGAGATGAGACGAGTTGGGCATCTCTACACTTGCCAATGATATGAGGCAGTGTATATATTTGATGATGTTTTATGAAGGTTTTTTTTTCTAATGTGGCATCAACTAACAATTAGTAAACCAATTAGTGTGAATGTATTGTATGGGACATACGCCAACACCTATATGGTTGTTGTTCGACAAGATGGGACACATTGAAGATGATTACTAGTATTATTACCGATTATATGATTGGAGTCATCATGATGATTTTAGCTATAGCCGTCACGATGATCATGATGTTTGTGACTCCAATCACTATGATGATTTTACTTGGATTTTGTGACCATGGGTATCACGATGTTTTGGCTATAGTCACTAAGCTGTTTATGGCCCTAGTCATCATGATGGATGGTACCAATATGTAGTACTAGTCAGGAAGTTAAGCACATGCAGTTTTCTATGATATTTTGAATTCACTTGGCTTTTCTGTGATTTTAGTTAATGATATTTCATATATGTGAAGATATTATATTTACAATGATTTGAGTGATATTTGGATTCATTGACTAATTGGTCGTTAATACATCCAGAAATCTTTCTTATATTTGATTCGAATTTAGATTTTATGATCGGTCTCTTGTATTGATTTTATGGAATATATATATATATATATATATATATATATATATATTGGTGAATTATATAAATGATGATATTGATTGATTGTGGCGATATTACATTCTATTATTATTATTTTCTGAATCCAAACATTTTATAATAACTATGATGGATTTAAACCTAGACTGATCTGTTTATAATAACTATAATGGATTTAAACATAGACTAATCCATTTATTATTTATATAATACTCGAGTCAGACCGAGACATTTCAGGTAGAGGGACATTGAGATTAACTTGAGTTTCACTGGGCTTAGAGGAGTATAGTTGATCAGTATATTACTTACAAATTTTTATGGTATGAATTGACGTATGGATATTGCTATGTAAGAGGTTAAATGTGTATAAAATATTAAATATGATATATTATATTTTATTATATCGCTGCAATTGACTCTGTGATCTCTGTAGTTATGTATATTCTATATTGTTCGATCTTGGAGGCACACGTGTAATTGTTTTGTACTGACATTGAGTACATAAGGGTAAGTAATATTTCAAAAAAAATTAATGCGTACCAGTGTTAGTCCAAGAGAATTGACACATGCATACCCATGTAGCCTCATTCTTCGTATTGCCTGATAGTATTACTTCGTAATACTCTTAGATAATATGGGTATAGAGATGGGGTGTTATAGTTGGTATCAGAGCAGGTTTAGAACAATACATTATATATAAAAGAGACACGAGTCTATACCTTAAAAGAGACTAAGAGTCCCTGTCCTCATGGATGTATGGTAGATTTTGTTCGTAATAATACAATAAAAATAGTATATGATGGTAATCATCTATGGACGTATTTGTTATTTATATCCTATGAAATAATATATTAATTTACTTCCCTATCTTTTCAGTGTTTCATCTTTAATTCGGATTTAAATTGATTGTTAGTATGTTTTATGTTGAGGAATGCATTGTTAATGGTTGTCACCAAATGAAAGAGTTGGTTTGAGATAATTATTATGGTAAAACCAACAAATAATTTAGAGGAATGATGATGAATGGTGACGAATGATGATAACGTGAGTCTTGATTATAAATGAGCTGAAATTAATTTTTAGTAATTAATTCGGTATTAATTAGTCCATTGAGTGAGTTAATAATTTAGAGGAATGATGATGAATGGTGACGAATGATGATAATGTGAGTCTTGATTATAAAGGAGCTGAAATTAATTTTTAATAATTACTTCGGTATTAATTAGTCCATTGAGTGAGTTGAGAATTCTGATCGGTGTGTCTGGCCAATGATATCGATAAGGATTCTTAAATGCTCACATAAGATTAATCAACACATCATTTCAAAGGAATTAGGAATAATAATTGTTACATCAAAGTGAACTCGTAAATCTGCGCCGGTATTGGTTGTTTATTTAAATAAATAACTAGGGAAGTGGTATTTATATAAGTTATGAAAAAAATGAATGATGTGACTTGTCTCGTGAGTGTGTTTAGAAAACTAACCGATACAGGTTCACACATATTCGGTAAAGGTTCTAAAACACTGAAACGAGACATTTCGACACAACAATTTAGAAAATAATATAACAGCAACAAATTGACTGTAGATACTAAAATATGTTAGTTATAGAATGTGAAATATTGCTAATGAAAATATGTTAGGGTCGTATATGTTACCTTCAATATGTTGCTTTGGGATCATCGATGTTTTTTTATGCACTAAGGTGTAGAGTGTGTTTGTTCTCGAATGAAAATATTATGAAATTTTAAACTTATGCGATTATATATATGTTTGGCTTTCAAATGAATGTGAGATTTCAAAAACAAGTAGAAAAGTTTTCACCCCTTTTTAATTCCACCCGTAAATATCTTTTAGTTGTATATTGTTAATATACGTACACCTTGGGTTTTAGTATATACGTGTACTTGCTTGGTTATGAAGGATCATGAAGTTTAGGCATACTTGCAATTTCACGTAAAGGCAGTTTCATATACATATTATTGGGAGTATATAAAAGAGTTAAAAAGTATACTAGTTCTAAATGCATAGGATTTTAAAGATAAATCATCAACTTCATGAATACATGCTTTTAGGATTGTAACGAAATATTAAGTATAAGAGAAAACGCAACATACGAAGGGTCGTATTTACCTTTCCCGTATTGCTGACGTGGCTTTATATCAATCGTTCTCTGCTTATATCATCAAGCCATCCATTTATTTATCCATTACATTTTTTGTAACCAATTACAGTTTAGCCCAAAGCCTATGTATCGTTTATATAAACTGGGCTATGTATTCTTCTTTCTGTACATTCGATCTTATCAATAATAGAAAGCAGTTATTTCATTCTCTTGCAAACTAAGTTTGAATAAATTTTTACTTGGTATCAGAGCATTTTGCAATGCCTAATGGCATCAAACTCCTATCATTTTCTGGTGTGCATATACCCATCAGTTAGATCTCATCATTTAGGTATATTTCTCTTATCAGTGATTACTCACATCATTTAAAGGATTAAATATAGTGTGATTATCGGTGCCTTGCCATAAACTATTTTGAATTTGGCTGCATCACAATAAAACACACTATATTTTTTGAAATTCTGCATCAATCACCAAGATTCCAATTCAAGAAAGTCAAGAAACTCACCAAAAATCAATCAAAGCCTCGCCAGAGAGCCTCATCAGAAATTCACATCAGTTTTTTATATACCTCTTCATCAAGACTCTCAGCTGCTTCACCCTGAGTCTCAGTTGCTTCTCTTCTCTCGATCAGAAACGATATTTGATTCAAAAATTCTTGAGCTTCTTGTGCTCTTTATCATCATGGTGGATACTTCCACTTCCGCATCAGCTACATGGACATCTACTGGAAATCCATAAAATCCGTCAATTCCACCTAACCCCCCAAATGGACCTGTAAATCAGTTAGTTAAAACTGGTATGAGCCCTCAGAGTCAGCTAATCACAGTTCAACTACAAGAAGAAAACTACTTGCTAAGGAAACTACAAGGTGAAACTGACATACAAGGCTATGAGTTAGAAGTTCTTGTTACCACTCCTATTCCTGCCAAATTTGTTACTGACTAAGATAAAAAGAACTGTGGCCAATGAAGCATTTATCCAATATCGTAGACAAGATCGATTAATTAGTTCTTGGCTCTTATCCTCAATCAGTGAAGATTTATTATCAACTGTTATAGGTTGTTCATCTGCTAATGATATATGGACTACTATAGAAAAAGAATTTAATTAATCATCAGCCAAGGTCTTGCATTATAAAAGACAACTTCAGAATGTCAAAATGGAAAATTCAAGCATGAGAGATTACATAGCCAAGGTAAAAAGGTTGTGTGATTTACTTGGAGCTACAGGCAACAAAGTATCTAATGGAGACCATGTACTTTATTTGTTAAATGGATTAAATGAAGAATATGAAGCCTTTGTCGCTGTTATCACTACTCAAAGAATTATTCTCCTTATTGACGAAGTTCATTCCATTCTACTATCTCATGAATCAAGAATAAGGAGTAAAATTGTTCAAAAAATTGATCTCAATGCAAATCTAGCTACAGGTGGCAAAAGCAAAAACCAGAATAGCAATAATAGATCTGAAACGTCTTCCCAGATAGGTGGTGGTGCAAACAGAGGCAGAGGCAGATGGAACAACAATAACAAACCCAAGTCTCAGAACTATGAAAAGATTGGTCATACTTCACTAAAGTGTTACTTTAGATACTCTAACAGCAACCAAAATCAGAAAAACAACAACAATCCTAATGCAAATGTTGCTCAAATAAATCAAGAAACAAGCAGTCAATATAAAGGAAACGACACTGCCAGATTGGATCATTTGCAAGATGACAGTTGGTACACTGATTCTGGAGCAACAAATCATATTACCAACAATCTAGACAACTTGAACATTGGATGCAAAGAATATCGAGGTAACAAATCTATTTCTATTGCCAATGGCAAAAATATTCAAATTACTCATGTTGGTGACATTTATATAAATGGCAGCAAACAATTACATCTATGCAACCTTCTTAGAGTTCCAAAAATCACCAAAATTTTGATTAGCATATCCCAATTTGCTAAAGATAACAAAGTTTACTTTGAATTCTTTCCTAAGTATTGTTTAATTAGGGATATTCTAACTAGAAAAATCATACTACAGGGTGACCTAGCAAATGGGTTGTACAAATTTAATTCTGTTAGACGCAAAGGTGATGTTAGCCATGGAAATTGCAATGCCACATGTAATTTGAATATCAAGACTAATAGCAGTATGAATGTATTTGATTTTTGGCATTGCAAGGTAGGACATCCTAGTGTTAAGACTGTTTAGACAATATTAAATGATAATCATGTCAAATTTGATTCTGTATCCTTGCCTTATATATGTGAATTTTGTCAAATGGGTAAGAATCACAGATTACCCTTTACTGTCTCTGACACTGTATACACTAAACCACTACAACTAATTGCTATAGATCTTTGGGGTCCATCACCAGTTTGTTCTGACTATGGTTATAAATACTATGTGTCATTTGTTGATGCATATACAAGATTTACTTGGATATATTCTTTAAAAACCAAGTCAGAAACTTATAATGCTGTGACAAACTACATTACTATGGCTGAAAAACAATATGATCAAAAGGTTAAGGTCACTTAAACTGATGGTGGTAGTGAGTTTAAAAGTTTACATAAATTCTTTCAGCAAAGAGTTATTGTTCATAGAACCACCTGTCCATATACTTCAGAACAAAATGGATTAGTGGAGAGGAAACATAGACACTTGGTTGAAACTAGATTGACATTTCTTACGCAAGCAAATATTTCATTGAAATTTTGGCCAGAAGCCTTTGATACAGCTGTTTGTCTAATTAACATTCAACCAACAGTTGTATTAAAGGATATTTCACCATTTGAAAAAATGAACAATGTCAAACTAGATTATAAACAGCTTAAGATGTTTGGTTGTCTGTGTTTTCCATACTTAAGGCCTCACAATACTAATAAACTAAACTTCAGGTCAAAACAGTGTACCATCCTAGGGTATACTAACAATTAAAAGGAATACAAATGTATTGATAATACTCGAAGAATATATGTCAGCAGGCATGTTGTTTTTGATGAATTTTTTTCCATATAGTACAAAAGATATAAGCACTACAAGTAAAGTCAGAAATCCAAAAATTTCTATACCTGCTGTACCTCGTATTCAAGAAAGCTGGCAGCAAATAGAGAGTAATCAGCAATCTGATGCTCAAAGCTCACCAATAAGCTATGATCTTGGAAGCTTTGAGGCACCCAGTGTGACATCTCATCCACCTGCACAAGTTCACAGCCAAGAAAATAATGAGCACAATATTCAGCAAACAACTCTTGAAAGGTCTGAAGACAATGATGACTCACCACCAACTGAACAGCCAGTTCAAACTGGTCATCCAATGGTTACAAGATCTAAAAGTGGTATTTTTAAACCTTAAATATTTAATGTTACATCTACTACTAATGAACCTGAATCTTTTGATAAGGCAGTCAAAAGAAAGAACTGGGAAGCAACAATGGATGAAGAGTACAATGCTCTAATTAAAAAACTTACTTGGGATATTGTGTGTCCACCTGCTAACAAGAATATAGTAGGTTACAGGTGGACATACAAACTAAAAAGAAATCCAGTTGGATCTATAAACAAGTACAAGGCCAAACTTGCAGCTAAGGGTTTTACATAGGAATATGGGTTTGATTTTAATCAAACTTTTTCTCCTGTGGTAAAACCCACAACCATAAGGCTTGTACTTACAATTGCTGCAAGTAAGAATTGGCATATTAGACATTTAGATGTCAATAATGCTTTCTTAAATGGTGTTCTTAAGGAAGATGTGGCGGCCCGACCGCACCAGCCGACATTTCCCATGAAAATGCGTTGTGACGATGTCCAACCGGCACGGGACGGTCGCCAAAGAAAGGGAAAAGAAAAGGACTTACTGGTGAACTAACAAAGAACCTGTAGAATGTCTCACAGTGCAAGGAATAAAATATAATAATAACATACTTGACATAAAACATGTGAGACAGTGCATAAGCTGAAACTAAACATCATAGCAGCGGAAGATCCAAATATAGCTTATGTTCCACATCATCATTATTACAACTTTAAAACTGTCTCTAAAGCAAAAGAAAGGAAAGGTACACTACTAATGCCCAAAGTAGTGACCGGCTGCGACATAGGGAGAATATCCATATATATCATACGTAGAAGCCTCCTGCTCATCTCCGGTACAGCTACTCGTGCTTTAGCAGCTAACCTGTCTCTAGTCTGCTCGTGAGAGCACCCAGACTAGCTAATAAGAAGAGACATAAAACTCTGGGTCATACAAAAGTCTGGTATGAGCGATAAGCAGCAAAACAGAACAATAACAGGTATACTAAACCATACATGAACCTGGACCTGCAACCAAAGAGTTAGCGCTACATACTGTACAATACTTGAAGGTGCCACTAACATATGGTGTAAAGAATACGGGGTGGGGGTGTGCATGTCATAGTAATGGCAAACAAATCAAGCATAGTAACCATCCTCACATCTCTCACTCAGTGCGTAAAGCATACGATATCCACCACTTTGATCACTAGACCCATCGAGGTAATGACGGAGTTCGACTTGTACAACTACTGCTACCACCAAGCTTGTCCCATGGGATCACGACCAAACCTTTTCAAATGACCCCACTTCATTGGTCTATAGCCCACTAGTCGTACCCAGACCACTGTGGTCCTGAATCCGTTCACGTACCCCCTATACATAGTGATCCAAAGTCATAGACATCGACAACCCCTTTGCACACGTCCTGCAGAAAAGCCCAATCATGAAGTTAACTCGTTGTTTCCCAACTGGATCCTGAGTACAAACTTCCTACTTGGACTACCTTTGCATCTCGGGTTTTTGGTCTCTTCCTTCCGGGATCGGTTTGGCTTCCCTTTTTTCTTCGCTCCAGATTGTACTGTTAGTTCGGTTCGTGATTCATGCCTCAAGCCCAAGCTATTCGGCTCGGTCCGTGACCTTCATCTCGTGGCGATTCGGATCGGTCTTGGTCCTCCCATCGGATCGTGGTCTCCGTTCATGGTGCAAGCAGCTCGAGTCTTCCTCTCTACTTCGGGTCAGATCAGAGGCGCATAAGTGGTTCGGGTCATAGGTCTTCTGGCGGATCGGGTCGGAGGCACGGTTCGGTTCGAAAGTTGCACCTCGGGTCGGTCCTTGCTCCCATCCGATCCGGTTCGGGTATTTTCCTGCACTTTTCCTGTAGCTTCCAACGACTGTTTATGTGCCACTCGACGGCGTTTTTGGCCACTCTAACTATTTTAGACAATCACTAAGCATACCATACAGTCGTAGCAACAAATAGAAGTGACCAAAAACACCAAAACAATAATTTGATAGGTTAAAACGGATCAAACATAGTCAAAATCCCATATTTTCCCTTAAGCATGTTTAAGCAAAACTAATGATACAATTAGTAAAACTTAACCAAATTATCCAAATTTTGTAACAGAGGCCTAAAACATAATTTTGAATTTTATAAATATTTTTCCAGAATTTATTAGTGTATAAATTCACTAATCAACACTAATTACCCTCAATTAACCATAATTAGTGAGAAACCTTGCAAATCACTCACCTTTGCCACAAATAAGCTTTTGATCTGAAATGATTCTCTGTTTGGGTGCGAATACTAAGGCAATACAGCAGTTCTACCTCGATTCTTGTGCTAATCCTCTTTGATTTGATGTAGATTTGGCTAAATTAGCGATTAGGAGGTGATTTGGGGTGTTTTAGATGTTGGAGGCCATTGCTAAGTCGAGAGGAATGTCTTAGGCGGCTGGAAAATGAAGTAAAATTCGTTTTTTAAACCCTAGCAGCCCTCTTACACTCTTAATCCCGAAATTCCCCTTTAGGCCTAGCTGTTAATCACCCGGTTAAGCCCAATTAAGCTGTTTTTCACCACCTGAAAATTGTTTCAGCCATATCTCCCAAACGGTGAGTCCGTTTGGGTAATGTGACCACTCTACGGAAAGGTAAACCATCGTCCGGATCTAATGGATGTGGTTTCAGGTCAAAACTCCTTCCCAATCAAAAGTTATTGCTGAAACAAGACCAGCTAGGGCAAAATGGTCATTTAAAAATTTGTAAAAATCATGAACATGGGAAATGACCACAATCGTCGTCTCCCAAAGTTACATGACCATACGACTTCGTATGTGAAAGAAATAAATATTCTACGATCCTTTGATGCGTAGAATGCGGGTCGTTACACTCTCCTCCCTTAGGAAATTTCGTTCCCGAAATTCCTTAACCCAAAACATACAAAGGACCCCGCATGCCTACCAGCCACATACAACAATCAAACATGCAAAACAAACAAAACGAGCCTATCCTAGCATGCAAAAAGACTAAATCGAAAATGAAATCTTACTAGGCGAAGAGTTCTGGATAAGTCTTCCTAATGTTCTCCTCTGTCTCCCAAGTACAATCATTCTCATTCTTGGCCCACTGAACTTCGACTAATCTCACCTCCTTCCTTCGAAGTTGCTTCGTATCGTTCCCAACAATATGCGTAGGCTTGCGGTTCCCAACCCCCTCGGGTTCAACTTCGATATCATCCAACTGATCAGGTGAAATAGTCACATCTGGATCGTGTACGAATTTCCTTAACTGGGAAACATGAAATGCATTGTGAACTCCTACCATCTTCTCTAGTAATTCAACTTTATATGCCAAATTCCCAGTTTGCTTAAGAACTGGGAATGGACCAACAAATCTTGGTGTTAACTTTCCTCTCCTGCCAAATCGTATCACGCTCTTCAACGGAAAAATCTTAACAAACACCAAGTCGCTAATGGAGAACTTTAATTCTCTTCTCCTCTTATCAGCGTAACTCTTCTGGCTATCTTGGGCAGCCTTCATTCGCTGTTGGATAACCTTAATCTTACCAGAAGTTTCTCTTATCACATCTGGTCCAAGCACAAACTTCTCACCAGTTTCTAACCAACACGACGGTGAGTTGCACGGTCTTCGGTACAAAGCTTCAATTGGGGCATACCAGGAGATGCGCACTCTGAAGATTTGGGAAATTCGACACAAGTTGTGAATCTGATGTTCAGTTTTATATACATGACATGTTATGCCCCTTGTAACATTACACTGAGAAGAGTGTAGAATACTTGGTGAACGCCACAGTGGTCGTTTCCATTTTATATAGACACCTTGACTGTATATGCAAGTTTGACATGGTGAATCACCGCTTTGGACCCTGCATCGCTTCAGTAGGCACTTGCCATTTGCCACTAGACTCAATTTTCATTCCCTAACCTGGTACCGGCCGTTGTTGTCTAAATTTTGGCATTTTTGTTAATATACTGTATTGGTTAAGAGCCCGTCTTCCCTAATTGATAGTTAACTCGATTCACTCTTGATTTATGATATAAATGTATAACAGGGTACTGTTAGGTATAGAATATAGCTAAACAAAATGTAAAATTGAAGATTGAGAATATATTTTGAAACTAGAATATGTCGTCTCCTCTCTAATTGGTGGTTTAGTTATTTAGTACTTTTACTGGTTGGTCTAAATATTAATATGTTTTTGTTTAACAACTAAACCTGGATCTGAACATACTCTTGTTATGTGAAACATACACTAGTATGAACACCTGCGGATTTTGGCTTAACCAAAGAAGAAACCTGGAATTTTTATTTTGAGATTGATGACAATATGAGATAGTAATGGTTGGTATTATCAAATTTAACGGAACTGATTTATATAACAAAGAAACCTGCTAATTGAAAGGGAACAATTTTAGTCTTAATTTATGATAGCAAAATTTTCTAAGATACATGAACTATGCATGAATTTATATAACAGTTCACCGTCGTAGTATACACTATCATAGACCATTTCAAAGATCAGTAATTGGTTTAGCCTAATATCTTGGCCTTGCTTTGGTTTTTAAAATCCCCCTATTATTAGCCGTTGGTGGTTATTGTCCGGAAACATTCTATATGACCTTGTGATTTCACACCACGCTCTATAGTTTATGTTGGATACTTGATAGTTACGGTGTGTTAAGCTTATGCGGTGTTATGACGGTTGTTACTTCATCCACCGTAAGAACTGACCTACTACTTGCAGTATAGGTATATAAATACTTATACGTACTTGTATATGTATGTATATATATATATATATAGTGTACTATGTATTTCAGTTTCATATAGTGGACTGATTCAACTTTATCCACATAATAACTATGTGCGCATATCTAGATTTACAACTACCTTAATAACTGGGAGCACCAAATCTGTGAACTAAAACATGTATTGATTTTACCCTGAACATTGATCAATATATACAGGTTGATAGTTATGCACTCTGTAGTTAATACCACTATTTACCATATATTAAACTGTGCATTAGCATTTTTTTATTTAGCACGAAATGTAAACTGATTTGCAAATTTCTAAAATTTAATATTATTTGGGAAGTGGAATATACTGTTGGGTAGGATGAATACATTAAGTTTTAGGCGGCACCAAATTTTCTATGTATATATATATATATATATATATATATATGGTGACATACCCGTACTATATATAACTTTACATTGACGCTTTCATAAATTAAAAAGCTTTTGAATACCAATTTTCTATTTTATATGTTTGACTTATGTCCTCGGGTTCTACAACTAAATTTGTTGGAAAACATAATCAAGGATTTTGTTAAGTTTGCCTTGTAAACTTTTACAGTTGCATCTTAAGTAAAGAACAATGTTCCATTTTATCATGCCTCGTTAGGTGCAAGAAGCCTTGTCCATTCCACTGTTGTGGAAAGTAACGCACACACATGATTATTGTAGTATCACGCATGTATACACCATGATTACTTGTCACATCTCATTTGACTACTATATAAGTAACCGTTTAGAAGAAGGAAGAAATATTGTTCTAAGTACTATTAGGTGATGTGTAAATAGTCCTACTTATGGGTTTGGTTAGTCC
The DNA here is from genome assembly GCA_030737875.1 of Allium sativum. Classification (NCBI taxonomy): domain Eukaryota; kingdom Viridiplantae; phylum Streptophyta; class Magnoliopsida; order Asparagales; family Amaryllidaceae; genus Allium; species Allium sativum. The sequence continues at coordinate 576,239,101 of CM060915.1, read as the reverse complement.
CTGACATCTTGGAACACATATGCAAGAATGTTGTTGTTGCCTCAAATTTCGTTGAAGAATGTTAAACATAATTTTTCTCAAATGACTAGTTTGCAATCTTCTGTTAAAAGGTTGTTGTTTTTGTTTCATTAATGTATGGTGCAAATAGTAAAACTAATTTTATAAACTGGGTTGAATATATATGTGGTTTTTTTTCTTCTTTTCAAAAGGAAGTGTTCATGATGTATGCCAGTGTACCAAGACTCAATGAAATGTTTGCTCCGTTGTATGCCATGTATGAGTTAAATAGATCTATAGAAGCATGACTATAATTACATCACATTCATCCTACTAATAGATAGGTAAAATTGGTGTTAATTTAAGTGTTTCTGTTTATCTGTTTATACAAAAATACAAAGAAATTCATTGTAGAAAGTTAATATTTAAAGGCATACCAACATTATGGTTTAAAAACTAATCTGGTATCTCATATATGGTATGGGGTTATTTTGCCGTACTGACTAAAGCTGATAAGTTTTAAAAATTGGTTTAAACTTTGGACTAAATGAGTAAGTCTCATATCATATCAGACATTTACCTGAGTACACTAACCTAGATGCTCAAATTCACTTACCATAAAACTAGATACGCAGCCATTCGTTTCGGTCTTGGGTGTTCACCTTCGAATCATGTTCATGATAAGCTGCTGATAAGTTGCTCATGCATTCGCCTATCCCCACACACACTAGAGTTCACGTTTTTTTTACTGTTCTCTTACTGCTTTGCCTATAGCGTGAGTTAGCCAATGGGTATTTTTTTAAGGAAAAGGTTACTTTGGCACCTGGAAATTTTAAACCTGGTATACTTGATGTCAAACATGTGTGTGTGGGAACCTTCACATGTATAACCATGTTCTTTGAGAATCACCATCCTAACTTGAGTCTGAAATATATATACATATATATAATATATATTTTTAGGCCTTCATTAATTGCTCATGCAATCTTGATTATCGTGTGTACCTGTGTATTTGTTGAAGGCTCATTCTTTCCTGTACTCCCATACTCGCCCTTGTTTTAATTTGGTTATGGAGCGCTGAGGCAATGTTTAGGGTTGATGTCACACGTGTACATGTACGCGTGTGTACATGTAGGCTTCCATAAACTTTTTTCCATAAAATGAAAACTGATAAGCTCAGATAGTATACCTAACTTTGAAATGATGCTATGCTAGATTGTACGGAGTTAAACTAAGCTGAATCAAACTTTAATAAGCCGATATACAATTGACATGGGCAGATTCTTCACCAATGTTTATGGTTGATGTTAGTTAAACTATTATATTTCAGTTTATATCGAAGTTAATTCTACTTGAACTATGATTAATCCTGATTCGAGTGTTTTATGTTTTTGCATGGAACGCTCGGGTCAGACCCGAGCAATACATATTTTAAAGATTACGGCTAGGATTCGAAGATTGGTAAAGCTGTGGATTCTAGGAGACGTGCACTCTGAAGTTTTTTTTTCAAAACAGTAAATATTTGTTTTGTATTCAAACTGTATTTGATATTCCACTGGATAGAAAATTCTTGTATCAAAAATTTTGATTAATAAACAAAAGTTTTATTTCATTGTTCAATACTGTGTTATTTATTTATTTATTTTGTGTTTTCTGTGTTGATTCTGTTTTTAAACTCTGTAAGCTAAATAACGGTTCGTCGTTTTGAACGTTTTAAGTTGGTTTAAATACCGATTTGAAACGGTCAAAATGGCGGGACGTTACAAGTGGTATCAGAGCTTTGGTTTATTCAAAGCGTAGCTTATCGGGTTTAAATGAGAAGGATCAACATTAGTAAAACGATTTTTAAAATAAAAAGAGTTTTGAAAAATAGATTTTGAAAAATAAAATATTTTGGAAATATTTTGAGACTAATACAGCGGAGAAATATTTTGACACTAATACAGCGGAGAAAATTATTTTGAGATTTAAATTTTGTTTGGAACCCCAGTTTTCGGAAATCTTCGAGTCCGGATTTGCCATAGCTATTCTTTAATAAGTTCTCTTAGAATTGAATCTCGAGTCTATTATCGAACAATGTCTAAGGAGAATAAATATAATAGAAGCGACGAATAAATCTCTATAATCGTGTATTTTAGAAATAAAAAACGACTGAAATTTAAATAAATTTCAGATAAGAATTGAATGAAAAGCGGAAGACTGGAATCATTTTAAGAAAATGAGGCAATGAATTTTATTTTAATATATTCTGAATATAAAAATCAGGAAGGTTAATAATTAGAATTCGATGGTGGCAATTGTATCACTAAATTATTCGAATTATTTAGAACTCGGTAAAATAAATTATAATTGGTTTCAAACCAATAAAATATAATTGAATATATGAATTCGATAGTGAGTTATAAACTTGTTAATTAATTAACTAGAAGTGAATTGTAAATGAGAACTGTAAATAAGGCGATACATGAATGAAGATTGTGAAGAGATTTAAAATTATATTTAATGGAATCAAATTTATTTGATGTGACGAGTTCAGATTCCCATAAAAGGAACGATATTCAAAAGTAAATGACGTTTGAAAGCAAATATGTTGCAAATGAAATTGGAATATATTTAATCAGTACATGGATATTATTCTGAAGTTCAGAATATAAATCAAATGGGATTTTTCCAAAGTTAGGAATATATTATCGGAAAAAGAAATTAGTCGAAAAAAGTATTTCATGGGAATAATTATGTTGAATTGCAGAGAAATATTAATTACTTTCCGTTTTTAATAAAAATTTAATAAAATATTAATTACTTGTTTATATATTTAGGTTAATGGATAAAGTATATTTATACATATAAAAAAAATACATATTTCAAAGACGTGAATTTTGATTATAATCAACAATATTTGTTGAAGAAGTGAATTCTTAACTTGAATCCAAAGGTTGCAAGAATAAATGATATTGGAAGTGGTGCATTTTGTCTATTTAAAAGTTAATAATGTTGTTCAGTTAAGGTCTGAGAGGTAAATATATCCCAACTTGATTGATTTCATTGTTGATTAAGAAATGGTCAAAGTTTGATAGGTAAAGTGGTTAAATAGGAGTAAGAAATGAGTGTTCGCAGCTAAGTGAAAATAGTGACGTGTATTTAATATCTGTTTTTAGTCCAGATAACGAGTTTAGAAGTATTTACCCCTGAGAATAAAGAATATTTTCTATTGAAATTAAAGATTTGTAAATATATTGTAATGTTTTCTAATGGTAATAGGAGATTTTCTAGAAATAGAGAAAATGAATATAATTGGAACTATTTACAAAAGATAGTGAGGGGCAACATAAATCAGAATGGCAAGAATTGAGGAACAGAGAGTTGCACGTCGAAAATAAAGATCGAAAGGATGCAAGAGAAGTGGATTTGTAAATTAAATCCCAGACTTGTGTAAGAAATGATTTGATAACGAATTAAGGAATTGAGATAAGGAAACTAGAAATTGACTAGAGATTAGTAAAGCTAAATAATTTCCTGAGTGTTGACTTGATGTTGGTTTTGGACTTCGGGGTTGACACTTAGGGAGTTGTTCGCTTGCAAATTGACGGTTGAAGGATATGAATATGGAAGAGGAATAATGCGGGAATGGGAAATTTGTTATAAGAATGGAAAACTCTAAAATTTTGAAAGCATAAAGATTTGAATTTAATAATTGAAAATCTGGAAGAAAAATTGGTTTATAACCAATAAGATCTATAAATCCAAGTTGGAAAGGATATCAAGTATTTGAAGTAGTTAAGAGATCAAAGCTAAAATTCTGAAATTGGAATGGATTTTGAGAATATTCGATTTTGGTTATTGGAGAAATAAAATTTCATAACTTGTATGGAATTTTTTTTAGCGAATTTGGAAATTGACTAGATTGGAAGGTAATTGATTAAGATAAAATCTTATATAACGAAATTCATATAAAAATGAGATGTCTGGAAATATGATTTGGAAATAAAATCATAAGTATGATTTATGAGAATTTTATGAAATGAAGTATTATATGTTTTCAAATCAAGATAAGGGAAGTACCTTCCTTCTTTTTTGAATTTCGAGCTTAGTCGAGATGTGCTGCTGGTGGTAGTAGGTTGTCCGGACATAAAACTCGAGTTGTCATTGTTCCTTGAGGAACACGACCGTGTAGCGTAATTCGCAGGGCTGTAGATGGCCTATGGCGGACGGAGGTTTCTTGGGGGAACCAAGCGTAACCATTGTGTCTGCTGCGACCTACAGTCGTGATAATGGCGTAATCCGCAGAGCTGTAAAAGCTTACGGGTATGGATGTTTCCTGGGGGACCCAGGCGTAACCATTGTGTACCTGCGGTCCACATGGCATATCTACAAGTGAAAGAGATGTAACCACCAGAGTTACTAAAGATAGAATGGAGTCATGAAATGTGTAAGATATCTTAGTGATGGTGAACCACCTGGTTGATGCAGCACTGTGTCTTCATGATGTGAATTGTCCTTGTGACTTGATTGATCCTTGTATCTTGATCTATTCTCATGGTTTGTTTTGTGACCCTAAGATAGAGCAGTCAACGCTCAGTGACCTCAGATTTTCTTTTGATTCGTAAATATCTTTCGTTTATCTGTCCATGATGAAATTCGCAGGGATGTGATTTCCTATGGATACAGATGTTTACTGGGGGATCCAGACGAAACCATTGTGTATCCGCGATTCATGAACAATCAACATGTCAATATCACATTGGTACTTTCCGTATCTGTTTTTTTAACAGAATTTTTGAAATATTTTCACTAGGAGTCGAAACAAGGATATTTAGTATTTGGAGATTTTAGTTGTGCGCCTAGCCAGCGTACGCCTAACATCGGTGAGAACGACAATAGACTTGTCAAACTTCGAGTTATCAAATATTTTTAAATAAACAATTTGAAATTAAAATATACCTAACTAAATAAGTTAAGAAAGAGAATTATGGAGTAATAACACAAATATTTTCTGTATAGGAGTTATAAAAAAAATTGGATTTGGAATTTTCAAATTGACAATTGGTAACTGAAAAGATGTTATGTACACTCTTAAATGAGTGCTGGAACAATTAAAGAGATTGTAAGGAGATTGGGTTGAGAGTTGCTAAACCTAGACCTATTACAGTTGCAACGATGGATAAGTAACGGTGGCAGATGATGTTTACAATGAAATTTGGATCAGATTGAGATGTATAAATCCAACTTATGTAGAAATTGGAATTTAAAACGAGATTGATTTTGAAAGGAAATTTCAGGACTTTGAATTTGTTAGAATATTAGGTAAAATGAGAAATTAGAAGATACCTCAAAATAATTTGAGATGGAAAGTGAATAAAAAAACATGAAATAAAGAATCAGAAGATAAAGAAAAACGTATTTGGTAAAAATTGATCTCCAAGAAAGAAAATTTGATTTCTCAAGTAAATTGAAATATTTAAAAATTGATATTTAAATTAGTTGTGGGAGAATTTCACATAGATATGAAAATGTGAAATATACAGTGGTATAACACTAACGATCTCTCCTTTTCGGGGACGAAAAGTTTTTAAGGGTGAGAGATTGTAACATCCTGGAAAGTTTCGACCACTTGAATATAGAGTTAATGAAATGACCCGCAAATCCGTACACTTTGAGTTGACTAATAACTACACACGTCAAACCCAAATTGCACAGAAACACGAATCATTATTAGAAAGAAGTTAGAGGATGAGAAATAGAAAGAAAGAAATATTAGAATAGAAGAAAACGAAGAACACAAAACTCACAGCGGAACAAATAAAATATATTATATAACATAACTTTTGAAATACAAATCAGTAATTGTATATACATACCATTATCATAGCAAAATGATTTTTCCTTGAACAGTCATAAACACCTGTTTCCTGATACGACATAGTACACAGCGGAACATATGATAGTCCATAGCTATCAGGTGAAGCCTCCTGCTTCAAACTCCTCCAAGTGAAACTGAAAAATCCCGACTACTTGACTGCCCGTACAAATTTCGGCACCCAATAGTTTAGGGAAAACAAACAAAATAAACTCTGGGTCAGTCATGGGACTGGTGTGAGTAAACTCCAACCATTTGTTTAACTTTCAAAAATCCTTTCGAAAGAAATGATAATCGTAAGACCGATCCACACATAAACACAGATGGTTTTTACCTTACGATTACCCAAAACAGTTTGATATCGAAATCTTGTGATATTATAATAATGTCTACATCAAATAAATATAAATCTAGCGGAACGCTTGCATCTCACTCTCCATATATAACATAAAATAAAAAACCGAAGGGCGCTTATTGGAGATTGGATTTCCAACATGACAATGTACGGGACCACCTGCCGATAGTGTATCTCTAGAGACGAATACACTAGGTTCAACAAGAACGTCTTGCAACCCGGCCCTCACATGACCGACCACTCATTTCTCTTAAGTGTATCAAATGTATATCACCAGCGGTTGGAATCAACAACCGTTTCCCGAAAGGGACAGCATCGACAGATTAAAGAAGTAAATGGAATTTCTCTAGATAGGTGATTATACATCCTAGTGGGAACGACCCACATAGCCATGCTTCCTGCCCAATTTTTTTCAATTCCGGGTTGTGATGCTTGAGGTCATTACGTATCTTTTAGAACACCTGACCACCATTCACTTTGAATGCCACATCATCATACCCGCCAAATCACAAATTGATTTCCCTAAAAATACCACGGGTACAAGGCTAAGAGAAACGAATTCCTCCGCTACCAAACGTAAGTACATTTGAAGAGATCAACTTAAGTGATCCGTTAGATATACTCTGTCAGACATTCGTCCATTCGCGTTGTCCTGGGACTGGACAAACCGAAGGCACTATCCCGTAAACAGGATAGCCCATGCATAACTCCGCTTTCAATTATTTTCATCATATTTGATCGCACGCTAACGCTCATACAGAGTGGTTTCCCGATAATGAATCTGATCCCAGTCTCTCCGTATTGACGACGGAAAAATGGTCAGAAACTTCGATAGTCGGTGATTTAACTATCACAGAAAAATAAGTGTGCAACCAACGATCTTATTTCGAGGTGGGAATTCGATCGATCAATCATCAATCAACAACGGGCCCCTTTAAATCCATTCCTTATTATATTATCATTTACAATTCCCATTTCCCATCTTTCGTATTCTTTTGAAGCTCGATTTCCCCTCTCGATTCTTTGAAAAAATATTTTCAATATTATAATTCCTTTATTCAAGAAAATATCTCTTATTCCAGTTAGAATATATTTCTAAATATTCACGAATCCTTATTTTTCTATATTCAGAAAATATACATTATTAATATCGGAGAATATTTCCGAATTCCCTTCCTTAATTCCTCGTTGACCAATTCATTTCATTTTCTTCGCATAGAAAATAACTCTTATTTTAATTTGGGAAACATTTCAAAATCTTTTAAATTAGCCCGATGTTATGAAACATCGTTATTGTAACTCAAACCATAAATCATTCGTTAACTAATGGTATCACTACCCCATTCTTGCCACCGAACCTTAACTATTTCTCCATCAATCATGACGTCAGTCAAGTTGGGGTATAATACCTCTCAGACCTTAACTGAACGACATTCTTAACTTCGAAATTGTAACAACCCAGATTTTTACAACATGCTAAGACAAGAATCAAGGCAGAATTTAATTTTAGAATTTGAATCAAGGGAAACGGGCTGCGCCATTGCGTTCGTTTCGGAAAAATACGCGAAATAGAGTCCGAGTTTTCGAAAATCGGAGTCCGTGTGAAGAAGATATGGACGAACGAAGTTAGGCAGAAAAACCGAAAACAAGCCAGAATGCACTGGCGCACTTGTGAAGTGCGCCAGCACAAAAATACACTGGCGCACTTGGGAAGTGCGCCCGTGTCGAGCCAGAAACCTGCACAGCTTTCTGGCTTGACCCTGGCTGGCCTGGTGCACCTGTTTTAGTTCTCTGGTCTGTTCTGCTGGCCTGTGACGATTTTTGATGGTTTAGATCTAAACTAGGGTTAATCCTATGGCCTAAACTAGCTCCTACTTCTATAAAAACACCCTAAGACCTAGCCTAAATCACTAAAAACCATCCTAACAACTAAGTGCTGCCAAAATCTATCTTGATCATGGCCTCCATCTCCAACTTCAAGAGCCTATGCATTCAAACTAGATCCAAGACGAAGGTGCAAGCTTTCTACACCAAATCAAGGGTTTTGATCATCTTCTCAACATGGATTCTTCGACAAGACGATTCATGCTCCTAAATCTCTAAGCCTCGCTATGTAAGTTCTAGCTACTTCAAGATCTAAACGATAGTTTTAATGATGGCATGGAATAAAATGCGATGAAACATAAGTATGCTAGCCTATGTGAACTTAGTCATTGCCCCTTTCTTGAAACTATGACCTTGTGCTATGTTTTAGCGACTAAATCATGTTACACAAGTTGCATTTGGCTTAGTTTATCATGCAAGTTCGAATCTTCACTTAGGAAATGTTAGCATGAACCCTTGGGAACCATTTTGACTTGTGAACTACTTGCATGAACTTGATTTGGGGCTTATGCATGTTAAGGAACCTAACCCCTCATGATTATCAACATGCATATGATGAACCTATTATGCACATGTTAGGATTTCCACCCTATGTCACCATTTCCATGATAATCACCCTTTTTGCTAGATTTGAAATCATACATGTTTGAGGCCTATAATGCATAAGCTAGTTGAGTGGTACACCTTGGTCTCAAATTGCACCATGATTGACTTGAACCCATCTTTGACATCTTATACCCATCCTTGTTATATTATTCCTACTATGTTGACTCGCTTTCATTTGCGTTGGGAATACGATTTGGGTAGTCTAGGCAAACGTGAATATGACATGAAAACATGACTTGGAATATGACTTGAAAACTTGACAAAGAATATTGGCATAGATTATACATGAGAACATGTTTATGATAAACTTGGACATGACACGTAGTAAAACATGAAAGTGGCCAACTCGAGGTTGGGTTGAGTTTGTAGCATAAATCTACCCGGAACCGACCGGCTTAACTAGTGGCTACAAACAATAGGACCCAATGTGAGTAGTTGGTCATATCGCATTTAAAACCCGAGGTTAGACTAGGTTGTGGTGTAAAGCTACCCGGACCCGCTCGGCTTAACTAGTAACCACAACAAAGTTTAATGTGAGAGGTTGGGGTGCATTAAGTTAATTAATGCCAATTGATAAGGTTAAGTTAATTTGACTAATGACACTTAACCGATATGACATGAATGGGTAGGTTAAGTGAAACCGAACTTGATTTCTTAATGACACTTAACCATTATAATACGGTTAGGGGATGGGGTTAAGTTAACCTATACTTAACTAATCCGATTCGATAATTTGATGAGGTTAAGTTAACCAACACTTAACCAATCTAATTCGATGACTTGATGAGGTTAAGTTAAACTACACTTAACCAATCTAAACTCGATAATTTGATGAGGTCAAGTTAAACTACACTTAACCAATCTAAACTCGATAATTTGATGGGGTTAAGTTAAACACTTAACCAATCTAAACTTGATAATTCAATGAGATTAAGTAACTTACACTTAACCAATTTTATTTGATAATTCAATAGGGTTAAGTTAACCAATACTTAACCAATTTGACTTGATAATTCCATGGGGTTAAGTTGACCTACACTTAACCAATTTGGCAAGATAATTTGATTGGGTTAAGTCACGAACCACTTGAATATACTTAACCAACCCGACAGGATGATTTGATAGGGTTAAGTCATGAACCGCTTGATATACTTAACCAACTTGACACATGGTTTGTAGGACTAAGTCTTGGACTTGAATACTTAGCCAATTTTGACATGATTTGTAGGCGGGTTAAGTCATGAACTCGAATGACAACACTTAACCCATTAGACAAAGCCCTAGTTCAGGGGACTAAGTGTAAAACCGTAGTTAACAAGGATAACGGGGAAAAGGAACTAAGTGATAAACCTTAGTTAAGGATAACTAAGTAATAATTCTTAGTCAAGGAAGTTGGACCAGTTCCTAAATAGATGAGTAACCCGATTCGGTAGGTCGTCGCTTCAGCAAATACACGAGGTGGAGCAATATCTGATTTAGATAAAGGCTCCAACGAACTGGGTGACAAAGCGGTAGCTTCGGGGAACGTAAGGATACTGTAGGTATCCCTCTGTGAGGTTGCGGATGGTCCATGAAACCTGGGCTCACAGAGGTTAAGGTCTGCGGTAGAAGAACCAAGGATATGCCTTGGTTGCTGTGCGAGCAACCTAAAGACTGGGGTGGATTAGCGTGGGGTCGGCGATATTTTCACGGTAGCCCTAGATAGCACATCGTCGTCCACCTACCATCTTTAGTCAATTGTGGACATACGGAAAGGCAGAGAACACCCAACAGACCATATTTGCTATCTAGGTATGGGTGAGGTTGGCCGTCCGGGAAGGGGGCATCGATGGTCTTAGTGTAGTTCTCATACATGACTTTTCTTGTTTTGCCTTTCAGTAGTTTAGGAGGGGTCACGTAGGACCGTAGCCACGGATACAAAAATAGGCCTTGATATCTGCATCGGCAGATGACTTAAAACTCCCGACCGAGTTCTGTATTTCTTGATTTGCCCTGGCACGGAACTCGGATGGCACATTGAGATACATGTGCGTCTAGACATGGAAAACGATTCACGATTCATACGTGGGATAAAAGGGCGCGGTTGACGGGTAGCATAATCCCTAGTAGCCCTAGGTGGCTAAAACCCAAACCGAGATACGAAAACGTTCATTAGGTAACATAATCCCTAGCGGTCCTAAGTGGCATAAACCCTAGGTGAACACGCGATAGTTCATGGTAAGAAAACATAACCAGATCAAGGGTAGCAGTCCAAAACAACTTCAAGGATAAAATGGTACTCCGTTGAGGTGGTATAGATTTACATGGGAAAGTCCGTACGACCTACGGCAAAGGACTGAACTTATACATGGAAAGAAACATGCGAGTTAGGGAAACCTATGTTTGCGATATATTAGGTTGACATGGACCATTTCATGACCTCGGTCAAGGAACATTTTATAGTTAACTCATGACACGGGTTAGGATACTAGTACGGGGGGGGGGGGTGCAGAGCAAATACACATGATAGATACCGTGGGATGTTATACATGATAGATACCTTGGGATATTATACTTGATAGAAACCTGACAATGCGATACCTTGATTTATCTTGACACCGTAGTCCATCATGATACCTTAGTTTATCTTGATACAGTAGCTCATCCTGTTATCTTGGTCTAGCTTATCTATCTTATCATCATCCTTACGTTTACTTTCAGTTTATGCATGTCATGTTACCTTTACCTGTTTTTATGCTGGAAGTAGATAGGACTTACCAGTCTTTATGACTGACCCCGTTTTCTTTCGCCTCTTTGTCTTCCGTTCCCTCCATAGGTTTTCAGGGAGGAAATGATGTTGTTTAGTTCGGACCTCTTATGCTTGAAGGTCATCATGTATAGCTTGGTCTTCTCTTGGCTATGGCTGCTTCACCGCTTTATTTTGGGAAATAATTTATGAAAAGGTTTTATGCTTCTTTACTATTGCAAGACAGGTTTTAATGTATTCTGATGTAAAAGGCTTTAGACCTTATTTTATAAGGTAATGAAATTTGTTTTACTACCGCTATTTTATATATGTTCTGTCTTGTAATATTTCTGTGCATGTTTACCTTGATAATGCTTCACCAAACCTAGTGCATTCCCTTTGTGAGTGACCCTAGCGGAGGTGGGATGTTACATTTGGTATCAGAGCGGAAGGTTACCAGACTGGGCAAAAGTTTTTAAAAACTTCTGAAAACTATTTGCGAAACCGTTTACAAAGAAGCAATTTTCAAGAAAAGTTTTTAAAGGCTATTCCCCAAAAGCCATTAGCACTATCCTTTGTTTCCTTGATCGAATCTATTTTCCTTTCTTTTCTCCATCTGTAATCACAGTGGTTTTAACGGCGACTAATCCTTGTCTAGCTACGAAGTGTTTTCCATGAGATGAAGGTTGTTCTCGAGAAGCCTGTTACCGTGTTACAAGGAAGGGTAATAAGAGCAAGGATAAATGACACGGACGTAAGGATAAGCAACTTGTTGGTATGGATTAGTCCACGAAGGAAGACAAGGACATGATCAGCGAGAGGGCAATTGTATGCTCTCACTCCTAGCGTACCTAAGAGGGATGGTATCGTTTAACCTTTCATTTCTATCATCCCGTCCTGACTTTGTGTTGATCATCGCATCATTTAAGTCTGCCTCGATAGTTAAGTCTCTACACCTTAGTACTAGCATAGTAGAAGATCCCACTTTTGTCCCAAAATCTGGTTGGAGGATCGGCCCATTTATTCATGACTTGTTTGGAATTGAGAGTGTAAATGCCAAGTGTTGAGATTAGAAGCAATGCTTCTATTGCTGAGCTATGGATGGATTCTAAGGATGAAGTGGTTATCCAGTAAGGGATGCCATTCTCGGTTTTGAAAGGAGGGTAGTTAAACTCTTAACTTGCCTTGGTAATACCCTCGAAGTCTCGTATAACCTTTGGGTTTTGTCATGGTTAGTTATCTAGAATCACTTGATGCATTTATCGGAAATCTCTGATCCGATCAAGTAACGTTCGCCAATAAGGCGGATGGTTCATTCCGCGTAAGCATGGGTTATAGGAATCACCCTAGTAAGTGCACGTGGTAACATGGATTGGCATCGGTAAACGAGATCCAGAATTCACTAGTGAATTTTGGAGAGCTTGCATGAGTACGCAGATATGTTTGAGCCAAGCATACTAGGGAAAGAATAAGTGAAAGTGAAACGAGAGGCGACGGTGAAATGAGTTCCAACTCATACCTTGGAAATAGGAATCAAGGAGCTACGAAAATCATGAAGTCAAAGGTGGTCAAGGCACACTGGAATTAAGCTCAAGGAAATGCGGCTTAAACGCGCGCATCATATCCCTTTTTAAGAGTATATCGTTGATCCCTGGTTCTCCTGTAGAGCTTGCTTGCATGCTATCGCTTGGTGGATATCCTCTCGATCCTGTTTCCGTTGCAAACCCCGTAAGGAGTTTATCTTGTTTATCTCCTCGATCCTATCTTGGGAACCTTAGGTAGAACCCTATGGATGTAAACATGTATTTGAAACATGCTATGATTGATATGGTTGCAAGTGGTTGCTCGTGGATGCGCGAATACACACTAGATACTAGATCGACTCAGTCACATTTCACGTTGCATATGCACGAGTATTTATACTTGTTTATGGATGAAATTGAATATGTTATCATGTGGATGTTGCATGTGGATGAATGGTTGTGCACACATATAGTGTTTATATGACTAGGACTATTTGCATACATGTTGGAATCATGGCACTAAACATATTTTGCATTAGAAAGATCAGTCAGACCTGATCATTAGCATTAGCTAAGGAACATATACACACACTTTCTGCATGTGTTCATAAAGCATTAGGAGTCTTTTAAGGACCATGGTTGCCTGTGGATGATGTTTTGAGTAGATGGATGATGGATGGTAGGATACGTTCTTCCTAACTTGGAGATTTCGGGGACGAAATCCTTTAAGTTGGGGAGAATGCAACAACCCGGATTTTTACAACATGCTAAGACAAGAATCAAGGCAGAATTTAATTTTAAAATCTGAATCAAGGGAAACGGGCTGCGCCATTGCGTTCGTTTCGGAAAAATACGCGAAATAGAGTCCGAGTTTTCGAAAATCGGAGTCCGTATGAAGAAGATATGGATGAACGAAGTTAGGCAGAAAAACCAAAAACAAGCCAGAATGCACTGGCGCACTTGTGAAGTGCGCCAGCACTAAAATACACTGGCGCACTTGGGAACTGCGCCCGTGTCGAGCCAGAAACCTACGCATCTTTCTGGCTTAACCCTGGCTGGCCTGGTGCACCTGTTTTGGTTCTCTGGTCTGTTCTGCTAGCTTGTGACGATTTTTGATGGTTTAGATCTAAACTAGGGTTAATCTATGGCCTAAACTATCTCCTACTTCTATAAAAACACCCTAATACCTAGCCTAAATCACTAAAAACCATCCTAACAACTCAGTGCTACCAAAATCTATCTTGATCATGGCCTCCATCTCCAACTTCAAGAGCCTATGCATTCAAACTAGATCTAAGACGAAGGTGCAAGCTTTCTACACCAAATCAAGAGTTTTGATCATCGTCTCAACATGGATTCTTCGACAAGACGATTCATGCTCCTAAATCTCTAAGCCTCGCTATGTAAGTTCTAGCTAATTCTAGATCTAAACGGTAGTTTTAATGATGGCATGGAATAAAATGCGATGAAACATAAGTATGCTAGCCTATGTGAACTTAGTCATTGCCCCTTTCTTGAAACTATGACCTTTGGCTATGTTTTATCGACTAAATCATGTTACACAAGTTGCATTTGGCTTAGTTTATCATGCAAGTTCGAATCTTTACTTAGGAAATGTTAGCATGAACCCTTGGGAACCATTTTGACTTGTGAACTACTTGCATGAACTTGATTTGGGGCTTATGCATGTTAAGGAACCTAAACCCCTCATGATTATCAACATGCATATGATGAACCTATTATGCACATGTTAGGATTTCCACCCTATGTCACCATTTCCATGATAATAACCCTTTTTGCTAGATTTGAAATCATACATGTTTGAGGCCTATAATGCATATGCTAGTTGAGTGGTACACCTTGGTCTCAAATTGCACCATGATTGACTTGAACCCATCTTTGACATCTTATACCCATCCTTGTTATATTATTCCTACTATGTTGACTCGCTTTCATTTGCGTTGGGAATACGATTTGGGTAGCCTAGGCAAACGTGAATATGACATGAAAACATGACTTGGAATATGACATGAAAACTTGACAGAGAATATTGGCATAGATTATACATGAGAACATGTTTATGATAAACTTGGACATGACACGTAGTAAAACACGAAAGTGGCCAACTCGAGTTTGGGTTGAGTTTGTAGCATAAATCTACCTGGAACCGACCGGCTTAACTAGTGGCTACAAACAATAGGACCCAATGTGAGTAGTTGGTCATATCGCACTTAAAACCCGAGGTTAGACTAGGTTGTGGTGTAAAGCTACCTGGACCCGCCCGGCTTAACAAGTAACCACAACAAAGTCTAATGTGAGAGGTTGGGGTGCATTAAGTTAATTAATGCCACATGATAAGGTTAAGTTAATTTGACTAATGACACTTAACCGATATGACATGAATGGGTAGGTTAAGTGAAACCGAACTTGATTTCTTAATGACACTTAACCATTATAATACGGTTAGGGGATGGGGTTAAGTTAACATATACTTAACTAATCCGATTCGATAATTTGATGAGGTTAAGTTAACCAACACTTAACCAATCTAATTCGATGACTTGATGAGGTTAAGTTAAACTACACTTAACCAATCTAAACTCGATAATTTGATGAGGTCAAGTTAAACTACACTTAACCAATCTAAACTCGATAATTTGATGGGGTTAAGTTAAACACTTAACCAATCTAAACTTGATAATTCAATGAGATTAAGTAACTTACACTTAACCAATTTTATTTGATAATTCAATAGGGTTAAGTTAACCAATACTTAACCAATTTGACTCGATAATTCCATGGGGTTAAGTTGACCTACACTTAACTAATTTGGCAAGATAATTTGATAGGGTTAAGTCACGAACCACTTGAATATACTTAACCAACCCGACAGGATGATTTGATAGGGTTAAGTCATGAACCGCTTGATATACTTAACCAACTTGACACATGGTTTGTAGGACTAAGTCTTGGACTTGAATACTTAGCCAATTTTGACATGATTTGTAGGCGGGTTAAGTCATGAACTCGAATGACAACACTTAACCCATTAGACAAAGCCCTAGTTCAGGGGACTAAGTGTAAAACCGTAGTTAACAAGGATAACGGGGAAAAGGAACTAAGTGATAAAACTTAGTTAAGGATAACTAAGTAATAATTCTTAGTTAAGGAAGTTGGACCAGTTCCTAAATAGATGAGTAACCCATTTCGGTAGGTCGTCGCTTTAGCAAATACACAAGGTGGAGCAATATCTGATTTAGATAAAGGCTCCAACGAACTGGGCGACGAAGCAGTAACTTCGGGGAACGTGAGGATACTCTTGGTATCACTCTGTGAGGTTGCGGATGGTCCATGAAACCTGGGCTCACAGAGGTTAAGGTCTGCGGTAGAAGAACCAAGGGTATGCCTTGGTTGCTGTGCGAGCAACTTAAGACTGGGGTGGATTAGCGGCGGGTCGGCGATATTTTCACGGTAGCCCTAGATAGCACATCGTCGGCCACCTACCATCTTTAGTCAATCGTGGACGTACGGAAATGCAGAGAACACCCAACAGACCATATTTGCTATCTAGGTATGGGTGAGGTTGGTCGTCCGGGAAGGGGGCATCGATGGCCTTAGTGTAGTTCTCATACATGACTTTTCTTGTTTTGCCTTTCAGTAGTTGAGGGAGGGGTCACGTGGGACCATAGCCACGGATACAAAAACAGACCTTGATATCTGCATCGGCAGATGACTTAAAACTCCCGACCGAGTTCCGTATTTCTTGATTTTCCCTGGCACGGAACTCGGATTTCACATTGAGATTCATGTGCGTCTAGACATGGAAAACGATTCACGATTCATACGTGGGATAAAAGGGCACGGTTGACGGGTAGCATAATCCGTAGTAGCCCTAGGTGGCTAAAACCCAAACCGAGATACGAAAACGTTCATTAGGTAGCATAATCCATAGCGGTCCTAAGTGGCATAAACCCTAGGTGAACACGCGATAGTTCATGGTAAGAAAACATAACCAGATCAAGGGTAGCAGTCCAAAACAACTTCAAGGATAAAATGGTACTCCGTTGAGGTGGTATAGATTTACATGGGAAAGTCCGTACGACCTACGGCAAAGGACTGAGCTTATACATGGAAAGAAACATGCGAGTTAGGGAAACCTTTGTTTGCGATATATTAGGTTGACATGGACCATTTCATGACCTCGGTCAAGGAACATTTTATAGTTAACTCATGACACGGGTTAGGATACTAGTACGGGGGGGGGGGGGGGGGTGCAGAGCAAATACACATGATAAATACCGTGGGATGTTATACATGATAGATACCTTAGGATATTATACTTGATAGAAACCTGACAATGCGATAACTTGATTTATCTTGACACCGTAGTCCATCATGATACCTTAGTTTATCTTGATACAGTAGCTCATCCTGTTATCTTGGTCTAGCTTATCTATCTTATCATCATCCTTATGTTTACTTTCAGTTTATGCATGTCATGTTACCTTTACCTGTTTTTATGATGGAAGTAGATAGGACTTACCAGTCTTTATGACTGACCCCGTTTTCTTTCGCCTCTTTGTCTTCTGTTCCCCCCTCCCCCCAGGTTTTCATGGAGGAAATGATGTTGTTTAGTTCGGACCTCTTATGCTTGAAGGTCATCATGTATAGCTTGGTCTTCTCTTGGCTATGGCTGCTTCACCGCTTTATTTTGGGAAATAATTTATGAAAAGGTTTTATGCTTCTTTACTATTGCAAGACAGATTTTGATGTATTCTGATGTAAAAGGCTTTAGACCTTATTTTATAAGGTAATGAAATTTGTTTTACTTCCGCTGTTTTATATATATTCTGTCTTGTAATATTTCTGTGCATGTTTACCTCGATAATGCTTCACCAAACCTAGTGCATTCCCTTTGTGAGTGACCCTAGCGGAGGTGGGGTGTTACAGAAATAGTCAAAGCTCTCAACTTCGACCAAAACATCACTTACACGACTCTCGGATTCAATCTAAGAGCATACTTCCTTTACAGAAAAATATTGATTACTACGGTAGCGTTATAATCGTTGTTTCCAAATATTTAGTTTATAAAACATTGCTTTTAACAACAGCTTTACAATTGCTGTATAGAATTATAGAACATTTATTATAACAATAGCGTTAAGATAATTGTTTAGATTTTTTCAAAATAGTTATTATAACGACAGCGTTTAAAATTGCTATTTAGATTTATCAAAACATTTATTATAACGGCAGCGTTTGAAATTGCTATAAACTATTTGGTTTATAAAATGCAACTTGTATTTATTTATTTAAATAAATAAATTAATAATTAAATAAATAAATTATTAAATTTGATTCAACGGGAAGTAAAATAACTGCTTCCCTAAATTCGATATATTCGAATTCCAATAACAACTCTCATTCGAATACTCTATATTCGATTTATATTCTGAACTTCAGAATTTATTTACCATTTCAGGTAAATTCAAAATTCAAATTCACTATTGAATTTATCCTTTCTCAAATCCTTGCCCAATACTTTTATAACCCTTTTTGGTTTACCAAAACATATTACAATTTATTTTATATTCCAAATGTTGGAATAAAACTCGTCGTTTTATTTAAAACAATGATCCATTCCCTTTCTCATTCACGTTCCAATTTGGATTCATATTTCAAATCCAAATTTCCTCTATAGATATTTTAGTTTCCAATATAATTCCTTTAAACCATTATTCACTTAAAGCGTGAATATATTCCTTTCTGTATAACCAATTTGATTTCATACTTATAAACGTATCTTAAATCCAAATTCTATTTGTAACCTTTATTCAGAATTGTTCATATCGAATCTCATTTTTTTCCAACCACTTATAATTCCTTTAAAATTTCATTTATAATTACCAAGTTCGAATCTCATTTCAAATATTGGTTTAAAAACTGATTTCCACCCTTATGTAAATTCAATTTGAAATTATAATTTCAGTTTATCCAATGATAAATATTTCACTTAAGTTACAAACTCATTTATAAACAACTTCATGTTTATTCATTTAAACAGATTTCTACTTTCAGATTTATTTGAAAACTAAATTTCTATTTTTGAAAATAAATTTTCTTTTTAAATCCCAAACTCCTTCTCCCATATTTGAAAATATTTTATAGTATTTAAATACTAAAATTTATAGGGTCAGTGACAACAAAATCAATCATAGAATACATATCACATCATATAATGCAATTATATGAAAACAATAATATAAATGTCGAGGAACATAGTTGGGCCCCTCCAACCTGTTTCCCTACATCCACAGATGTTAATAACATCAGTAATATCATTTCACATCAAATATGAACTATCAAGCTAATAATTGATCAACGATGTAATCCTATCAACAAATTTTTATCAACCATTCAACCGAGCAACCATCACACAGTAAAAATATTATTTTGAATAAATTTAAAACTCGTTTATGAAATAAAAATATAAAACTGAGTTTACTCACCTTGGTATGCAGTTGACAGTTCTGCTTGTATTTTTGTTTTAAAATCCAACAGACTTTTAATTTTATCACGATATTCCACTAACTCTGTTTTCTGCGAAATTAGTTCAAAAATGTAGCTCCAGTCATTTCGATTCCAACGTGACCAATTTGGTTCAATTCTGTTAAAGGATGAAATATATATGCGTTATATGGTTTGGTTAAAATCAAATAGCTTAAACTATTAGTTACCATATCATTAACCTAATTACCGATTAATTTATAATCAGTCGCTATGATCCTTCTTCACCTTGCTATAACCCGCCCGGTCCTTCACTGCTGAACATATGTCGCACTTCATTGCCTGGAACCAAACTCTTTTCATATTTTAGAGTTCCTGAAGATTTCTAACCCAAGACTTTTTACCCAAATGTTTTATCTTCCATACGACATCCCTTTGCCACTTCTGATTCTAGACCACCCATAATCCCACTTCAAAACTTCTTCACTATCGAATACTTCAAACTACTGATCACTACTGCCACCACTTCCCCAATCAAATTCAACTTCACCACTTCCTTATAAATTCACAAAATTTTTCATCCAACAGTCATCACAGTAAAACCCGCACTAGTCCTTTTCCCTCCCCTTAATTACTTTGTTACAAAATATACGGGTTTAACTTGATAATCTTCTCCCCTGCTAAAACTCGCTTCTCTCACTTCACTGTCGTGATCGCTTCGCTGACCCATCATCATACAGAAAAATAACCCACCTCGTTTCTATGCTTTAACCCTTCCAAACTCATCATGTACTCACCCATTGCCAAACAGTGCCCTGAACGTCACCTTCCCCCCTTCAATTTGACCTCCACATCATTACACAGTATCCATGCCTAGGCTGCCCTTCCATAACTCCCATCAACCTTTCCGTTTCCCCATTTTATAACCAAATACCCTATCCTTTGAAATATAGTTCGAACAATAGTGCTCCACCCCTTTTTACCACTGCAAGCGTTGACTTCCAGTACCGGGGGACTGGCCGCGTACTCCACCAGTGAAGACCCTGTTTCCGCCAACTTCGTACGTCAGACCTCCACCAGAACCCGTCGCCCCGACCGCCGCAGCCACCCCTTCCCCCTTCGACCAACCTGAACTTCGTTCTGCCAAAACTCGAGTAGCTGAGACATAACCACACCAGTTAAGAGCGGTTCGAAATTGGAGCTCTTGAACACACGAGCTCGATGGATCCGACAGTGCATAATATCCTTGATGTTTTGATTTTTAATTGATTTTTTTGTTGTGGCCTTTTCGTTGTTTACTGAGAAGAAACGAGCAAAAAGAAAGTAGAATGGGTATTCCTGTATTTAAAGGATGGAGTAGTTTGCGAGGCACGGCAGGTAACAGTACCTTGGGAAGCACAGAAGTAGGATGACTTAGGAAGCACGATGTGTACAGTTTGGTTAGTTTAGGGAACACGCTACCAGTAGCTTGCAGGTCATGGAAATGAAACCACAATCCAACTTTTACTTGGTTTTAATTAGTTTGTAGCACGAAATTGAAACCATAAGTCAACTTTTACTTCGTTTTAATTAGTTTGTTGCTCGATAAAAGTAAAAGTGATTCATTATACATATAGATTGCATGGAACTGTTATTCATATGGTACTCATTCATAGAGCCAAATTTAGGATAAAGTTACATGATGTTTTACTAGCTTTTAAAATGTTTAATCCTATCCAAGTTACAAGGCAAAAACCTACTTCAGATTCTAGTGTTCATTAAACAAAATTCTTTAGTTATGTTGAGTACGCAAGGTTTTCGTTCATATCCGAACTGCTACGGACAGAAATAAGAGTACTTTTCGTGTCCAGCGAGAACAACGATCCCAAAAATACAATAATATCGGTAGTTTAACTTATATTATGAAAACCCCAAAATATTGATATAGGGTGCAAAATACTCCAAATAAAAAGTTGCATATTTAATTAATTAAAAATTACAGTAAAATTCTAAAAATTAAATTATAACTATGCCTCAAAATAACCTTGTCCAAATTCAAGACCGATATTTAAATATATTTAAATAACTGTTATGGCATATATACGATTCCACAGCGACTTTCGGAAAATTTGATTTGGACATAACTTTTTATTCCCGCTATGAAATCTTGATTTTTCACATTCGTTGGAAACATATTTTCAAATAGATTCAAATATTTCTGTTTCACTAAAATCCAATTTATTTTGAATCCTGTACATTCATTTGAAATCGAATTTTCAAACTACCACGCAATTTTGAACTCGTTTTAAATTATAGTATAAATTATACGCTTAAATATCATTTTATAAAATTAATTCCTATCTATAATTCAAATAAAACATTTAAAACAAATTTAAATATCCAAAACTCTACGGTTGAAAATCCGGGTCGTTACATTCCTTCCCCTTAAAATAATTTCATCCTCGAGATTGCTAAGGTAGGAAAAGATGCTATATACCCTACTAACTAGGTCCGAAATTCCTTTTTGTTAAATTCTTAATCTTAGTTTAACGGGACCAATTTACTTCAACTAAAATATAAATTTATTATTACTAACAAAATTATCAAAATTTTGGAAAAAAAATTAACATTTTAAATTCTGAAAAATTTCGGCAGCATCCCCTCTGCACGGCTCAATCGGTACAACCACGACTCGCCTTTCTAGGCCTTCCCAATTCAAAAGAAAATCAAAAAGGCCAAGCGGCTAGCCCCATAGGCTCATAAAACATCAAACCCAAGCAGTATTGGAAATATGTACCTTTTTGTCGGGCATAATTCTATCTCTTGCCCTCGCTTCCATTCAATATCTGTTCAGTATACATATATCTATTTCCAGTAGGTTTCAAACCAATCCAACTTCCTGTTTTGAAATCTCTAATCAACTTCTGATTAGTTCACTTGCATTCTATCGATTCCATTTAATCTTTATTTCAGAATCAATACACTTATTTAGTTTGAGTTTCAATCTCCATCACTCTTTAATTTCAAACACAACATCCAATATATATTCAATTTTTTTATACATAGGTCGAATTCGAATCCCAACATTTCTCTTTATTTAATTTTATTTGGAATTCCTAATTCAATCCAATTTTAACTTAAGTTAATTTCAATTCATTTGATTTTCTTCCACCCTTTCAATTTATTCAACTTATATAAGCTAAATTTAAATTTCAAAATTTAAATTCCAGAGTTTCATTTCAAATTAGTTTGAAATAATATAGATACATATATCCATAACCATTTACAAATCCAAAACCTTTGAATTTTAAAAATAACTTGTTTTTTCCAAACAAATTTTCCATTAACGAACTACTATGGTTGCAATCCGTCACTCAGAAACTAGAAAATGAATACTGATGACGTTGCGACCCATCATCTGAATTATTTTCTTGCCACTGAAGTGATTTCTGTGCTTAACCACTTTTAAAATCCATTTAAAAACTATTCTTATTCAAAAATACTTTAAAGTAATGTTATATTACTCTAAGAAATACTTCAGAAAATATTTCTAAACTCCCGGAATTTAAATTCCAATTCTGATTTGAACTTAATTTCATTTCATCTTGTTTCTATATATTTTCCATATACAAGTCATATTTGGTTATATACAACCATTTCTATATTTGACAATTTCATTCGATTGTAATAACAATCAGCACATTCAATAATTTCAAAAAATTATCACTTTTATATCAAAAATATCCTTTGGGCAAAATTTATATCATTTACCCATCTTTAAAACAAAACTGTGTCAAATTGTTTTGTTCGAGAGTTTAGAAACACCTATCGATACAGTTGTACATCCTATATCGACCAGAATTCATAAACCACTCAACAAAACAGTCAATACAATATAAAACAATTTTTATATCAAAACTACAAATACGCTCACTCGTATATATACTCAAACTCAACCTAGGGTATTTTTAGCCCTATCTTTATTGAGTCACGCCACAGAGCCAAAGTTATCACTCAACCTTTAGCTTTGATACCAAATGAAACTACCCGCAAATCCGTACACATTGAGTTGACTAATAACTGCACACGTCAAACCCAAATTGCACAGAAACACGAATCATTATTAGAAAGAAGTTAGAGGATGAGAAATAGAAAGAAATATTAGAATAGAAGAAAATGAAGAACACAAAACTCACAGCGGAACGAATAAAGTATATTATATAACATAACTTTTGAAATACAAATCAGTAACTGTATATACATACCATTATCAAAGCACAATGATTTTTCCTTGAACAGTCATAAACACCTGTTTCCAGATACGACATAGTACATAGAGGAACATATGATAGTCCATAGGTATCTGGTAAAGCCTCCAGCTTCAAACTCCTCCAAGTGAAACTGAAAAATCCCGACTACTTGATAGCCCGTACAAATTTGGGCACCCAAGATTTTAGGGAAAAAAAAATAAACTCTGGGTCAGTCATGGGACTGGTGTGAGTAAACTCCAACCATTTGTTTAACTTTCAAAAATCCTTTCAAAAGAAATGATAATCGTAAGACCGATCCACACATAAACACGGATGGTTTTTACCTTATGATAACCCAAAACATTTTGATATCGAAATCTAGTGATATTATAATAATGTCTACATCAAATGAATATAAATCTAGCAGAACGCTTGCATCTCACGCTCCATATATAATATAAAATCAAAAACCGCAGGGCGCTTATTGGACATTGGATTTCCAACATGACAAGCTATGGGACCACCTGCAATAGTGTATCTCTAGAGACAAATACACTGGGTTCAACAAGAACGTCTTGCAACCCTGCCCTCACATGACCGACCACTTATTTCTCTTGAGTGTATCAAATGTATATCACCAACGGTTGGAATCAGCAACCGTTTCCCGAAAGGGACATCATCGATAGATTAAAGAAGTAAATGGAATTTCTCTAGATAGGTGATTATACATCCTAATGAGAGAGACCCACATAGCCATGTTGCCTGCCCAATTTTTGTCAATTCTGGGTTGTGAGGCTTGAGGTCATCACGTATCTTTTAGAACACCGGACCACCATTCACTTTGAATGCCACATCGTCATACCCACCAAATCACAAATTGGTTTCCCCAAAAATACCACGGGTATAAGGCTAAGAGAAACGAATTCCTCCGCCACCAAACGTAAGTACGTTTGAAGAGATCAACTTACGTGATCCGTTAGATATACTCTGTCAGACATTCGTCCATTCGTGTTGTCCTGGGACTGGACAAACCGAAGGCACTATCCCGTAAACAGGATAGCCCTTGCATAACTCCGCTTTCAGTTATTTTCATCATATTTGATCGCACGCTAACGCTCATACAGAGTTGTTTCTAGATAATGAATCTGATCCCAGTCTCTCCATATTGAGGACGGAAAAATGGTTAAAAACTTCGATAGTCGGTGCTTTAACTATCACAGAAAAATAATTGTGCAACCAACGATCTTATTTCGAGGTGGGAATTCGATCGATCAATCATCAATCAACAATGGGCCCCTTTAAATCCATTCCTTATTATATTATCATTTATGTAATGACCCGGATTTCTTATGGGTTAATTTTGAATATTTAATATTTAATTAAATATTAAAATTTGATAATATAAGTGAATTTTTATATTAAGTTACCAATTTAATAACCAGTTTCGATTTAATATCGAATACATCAAGTTGTCGGAATACGAAGTTGATTGAATTAAAATTTAATTACAAATTAAAATCAATTGTTATCCTAGTTTTCTTTTCATTTAAATTTAACCAAAGAGGATTTATCTCGTCCATAGAAAATCGAAAGGGGGGAATTAGAACACATCCTCCACTTCATCCCCACAAAATCAAGGGCGTTTTCGTTCAATTCAAAACCACAAGAGAATCAAGTCGTGGTCATATACTCAATAAATCGCGAGACCCTCTTCTGAAACAAAGATTGAACTCTACTTCTTCGAAGAAAACAACGAAATTGAAGCCGGCTTCTCTTGGAAATTCATACAACTTCAAATTGGATCCTTCCCTTTTATTCACTTCAGAGCCTTCTCTTCCCGTTCAAAACCAGCAGAAGCGCGAGCTCCTTCCTATGTTATTCGAGTAGGGTGTGTTTCCGGAGGGTTACAGAGGGCATCGCAAGATTTGGAGAAGTGCGAGCTTCAGGTAGATCTCAATATTTGATGCGTAACCTAGAGCTGGACATCGACGTTGACACAGTGGTCCATAGGAGGCGAGTGAGGTCGAGTTACCTTCTGAGCATCAAAGCGCACTTATGGGAGTTCGAACTAGGGTTTCAACACGCAGATGAGCTGAGGGATCGAAGTCCTCCTGGTGACCGTCAGGTGATGTTTTTTCAAAGAGCAGATAGCTCTGGCGATGATGACTATTGCTGGGGAAAATGGCAGTTCGAATTTGGAATTGGATTAATTAGGAAAGTATGGGAGTTTGAGGTCTAAGGTTTTGGATGCTCAGGTTGGAAAATCAAACTAAAATGAGGTAAATTCTTATTTTAAATTCAATTAAAATGGTTTTGTGAAATTGTTAAGTTCTCGACTAGGAAGTTTAAAAGAAAACGAAGGTTAGTATATTAGTTAAACTAAATTTTTATACATTGTTGGAAAAGGAATGTCGTAATCTAATATGGAAACTGGAAACCGAAAGGAAAATTTAGTTAATGAATTAATTTTAGGATATTCTTGACGTAAGAACCTTGCTATGGCATTCACTAGTTATTTATAGAATTCGAATTCTTTCTTAGGCAAGGATAAGTCGAATGGAATCATTCATGTGAAGTCGAAGACTCGGAAAATCGATGAATAGAAACTGAAATTGATACGAGTGCAAACTAAAAACCCTGGTGAGTAAATCTCACTCACCATTTAATTAGAATTATTTTTAGTGTTAAAAATAATTGTTGTTGCTTGTTTGAATGTTGTTTGGTTGATTTAAAATATATTAGTTATCTAGGATTGGTTGACTATTATATATATTGGGTTGATGATTGGTTGGATTCCCGCAGTATCATTAGCGGATGCCCGCAGTTTCATAGCGGATGATTACCCTATGCGCCCTACGCTATGATTAGTGGATGACCTTCATACCGCGATATCCTGCCTCGAAGCAGAATGGGTATTACTATGTTGACTAACGTCTGTGGATGCAGGAAAAAACAGGTTGGAGGAATCCAACTGGGTTCCTCAAAAATATATTATCTGTTGTTGCTTGTTTGATTTCATATATATTCATATATGATGTGTTAAAAATCAAATGATTGAAAATTGGTTGATTTGATTGTTTAAATATCACTGGGGCTTGGGATATTGATTTATAAATGAAAATAAGGGTATTTGAGATTTAAAAAGTGAATTCTATTTTTATAAATAGAATTTGAATTTTTAATGAACTATAGAAAATATTAACTTGTTTTGAAGATATATAAAACAAGTAATTGAATTTATAAACTCTGTTTATAAATGAAAATGTGGGATTTGAATTGAATTTATAAACTCTGTTTATAAATGAAAAGGTGGGTTTTGAATTGAATTTATAAACTTTTTTATAAATGAAAAGATGGGATTTGAATCTAATTTATAAACTCTGTTTATAAATGAAAATGTGGGATTTGAATTGAATTTGTAAACTTTGTTTATAAATATATAATGGGGGATTTTAAGTGAAGTTATAAACGTTGTTTATAAATAATACAGAGAATTCAAATAGAATTTGAATATAGAATTCAAATAGACTTTGAATATAAAATCTGAATAATAGGAATTCAAATGGAGTTTAACTATAGAATTTGAATACTAGAATTCAAATGGAGTTTAACTATAGAATTTGAATATAGAATTCAAATGGGGTTTATAATATAGAATTTGAATAAAGAGAATTCAAATGGGATTTATATTATAGGATTTGAATAATAGAAGATAATAGATTTGGATAAATAGAAGTGGAATAGACCAAAGAGCCAATTAACAAATTTAGTTAAAACGATTGGTATAGTTAAAATAGATTAGACAGGTATAAATATACAGGAGACAGGTTTGGAATAAAGTGTTAGAAGTGAAATAAATAGAATGCCCAACAAAAAGGTATGTATTTAATTCATATATGAGATTTTATGCGCCGTATCGGCAAGCCGCTTGGCTTTTCCTTTTTCTTTTTGATTAGAGAGGCCTGTGTGGCAGTTTGGGGATTTTCCCGATGCACCCGGTACAAAGGAGGTTATGGAGAATTTTTCTGGGAATTTAAGGAGTTAGAATATTTTTAGGATAATTTGATAGTTAGAAATCAATGTATCGATTTATAGAGAAGTCGATAAGGAAACGAACTTAGAAATAGAATAGTATAATCAAAAAGGAAGACTAGGGATAAAATCTAGTAAGAATAGAAAGAGAAAGTGTGTACATGTTTAAAGGTGAAGAAGTGGTTGTATGTTATTGATTATTCGAGTAAGCAGTCATATCTGTTTTGACGTTATAAATGTTATTCAGTCAAGGTCTGAGAGGTAGTTATATCCCAACTTGATTGGTTTCATTATTAACAAATATACAGTAAGATTTCAAGGTCGAAGATCAATGTTGGATAAGAGTTAGTTGAATATAGTATTTGGGTTGTCGTAACGATGTTTTACACAACATCCGTTTTAACCCAAATAAATATAAGCTGGAAATATAATAAAGAATATTTCCTAAGTATAGAAATAAACGAGATCGGAAAAGAGATAAGTAATTGGAATATTTTCCAATTATAAATAACATATATTTTCTAAAGTTTAGAAAATAAAGGAAGGCGATATTCGGAAATGTTTTCCAAATAACGTAACAGGTCAATATGGTTATTGAAAATATTTGGTTAACAAATATTGATAAAGAAATAGAGAAGTGATTTAATTAATGGAATATTAATTAAAGGCTCAGTGATTATTGGATGTTTGGATGAACACTTGTTTTATTCGATAGTTAAATCATCGACTATCGAAACACTTGTTTTTATTCGATAGTTAAATCACAGACTATCGAAGTTTTGACCATCGTTGTCAATATGGAGAGACCGGTTGGATTATTATCCAAAGAACCACTCCGTATTGGCAGTAGCGTGCGAATCAGATTATATAAAGATAATCGAAGACGGAGTAGAGTGCAAGGACTTTTTCTATTAATAGAAATAGTGCCTTCAGTTCATCCTGTTCCTGGGTGACTTGTATGGATGAATGTCCGACAGAGTATTTCCAGAAAGGTCACGTACATTGGTTTCTTCAACCGTACCAAGAGTGGAAGCGGAGAAGGAAACTTCTTTTAGCTAACACGTAATGTACTGTTGTAGACGTCAATTAGTGATTTTCGATGGATCTGACAATGTGGCATTCGAAGTGAATCTGATGTGATGATAAATCGTAGCCTCTAGCCTCAACAATCGGTAAATGACAGAAATTGGACAGGCAGCATGTCTATGTAGGTCGCACCTATTAGGGTGTATAATCACCTGATCTAGAGTTTCATTTACTTCTAAAAATCTATTGTTGATGCTGTTCCATTCGGGAAACAGTTGCTGATCCCAACCGTTGGTGATATACATTCGATACACTCAAGCGAAATGAGTGGTCGGTCATGTGTGGCTGAGTTGCAAGATGTTCTTGTTGAACTCGGTGTATTCTTCTCTAGAGATATACCAGCGGAAGGTGGTTCCATACCTTGTCATAGTTGGAAATCAAATACCCAATACGTGCTTGCGGTTTATGATTGTATATTATATAAGTGGAACGTGAGATGCAAACGTTCCACTAGATTGTTATTTACTTGATTTAGACATTATTATAATATCAAAAGAGTTTTTATATAAAGATCATCGTTCCTTTCATAGGGATTTCAAAGTTAAATCAAGTGTTTGGATTCTCATAAGGGAAAAACCTGTTCCGTGTTATACGGCGTAGTCTTATGAGATATCATTTAGTTTCTGAAACCGTTTTAAACTGTTTACTCATACCAGTCCCATGACTGACTCAGAGTTTATTTTGTTTTGTTCTACCTAAACTCTTGGGTGCCTAAATTTGTACGGGCAGTCAAATAGTTCAGGATTTTTCAGATATATCTAAAGGAGCTTGGAGCAGGAGGCTTCAGCGTTATCTAGTTATAGTGGTTCCGTTGTGTTGTAAGTGTTGTACTCTGATAAGTATATGTTATACAGTTGAGCTTTTGTATTTCAAGGATATGATATATTATATTTTGTTCCGCTGCGATGTGAGATTCTGTGTTGTTGTTTCTGTTCTTCTTCTACATTTTTCTTCTAAAAAAAATGTTTCGTATTTTCGTGATATTTGGGTTGGACGTATGATGTATATAGTCAGCTCTGATGTTATAGAAATCTGGGTCATTATAATTTACAATTCCCATTTCCCATCTTTCGTATTCTTTTGAAGCTCGATTTCCCCTCTCGATTCTTTGAAAAAACATTTTCAATATTATAATTCCTTTATTCAATAAAATATCTCTTATTCCAGTTAGAAAATATTTCTAAATATTCACGAATCCTTATTTTTCTATATTCAGAAAATATACATTATTAATATCGGAGAATATTTCCGAATTCCCTTCCTTAATTCCTCGTTGACCAATTCATTTCATTTTCTTCGCATAGAAAATAACTCTTATTTTAATTTGGGAAACATTTCAAAATCTTTTAAATTAGCGTGATGTTATGAAACATCGTTATTGTAACTCAAACCATAAATCATTCGTTAACTAATGGTATCACTAACCCATCCTTGCCACCGAACCTTAACTATTTCTCCTTCAATCATGACGTCAGTCAAGTTGGGGTACAATACCTCTCAGACCTTAACTGAATGACATTCTTAACTTCGAAATAGTCAAAGCTCACAACTTTAACCAAAACATCACTTACACGACTCTCGGATTCAATCTAATAACATACTTCCTTTACAGAAAAATATTGATTATAACGGTAGCGTTATAATCGTTGTTTCCAAATATTTAGTTTATAGTACATTGCTTTTAACAACAGCGTTACAATCGCTGTCTAGAATTATAGAACATTTATTATAACAATAGCATTAAGATCGCTATTTAGATTTTTTTCAAAACAGTTATTATAACGACAGCGTTTAAAATTGCTATTTAGATTTATCAAAACATTTATTATAACGGCAGTGTTTAAAACCGCTATAAACTATTTGGTTTATAAAATGCAACTCGTATTTATTTATTTCAATAAATAAATTATTAAATTTGATTCAACGTGAAGTAAAATAACTTCTCCCCTAAATTCGATATATTCGTATTCCAATAACACTCTCATTCGAATACTCTATATTCGATTTATATTCTGAACTTCAGAATTTATTTACCATTTTAGGTAAATTCAAATTTCAAATTCACTATTGAATTTATCCTTTTTCAAATCCTTTCCCAATTCTTTTATAACCCTTTTTGGTTTACCAAAATGTTATTACAATTTATTTTATATTCCAAATGTTGGAATAAAACTCATCATTTTATTTGAAACGATGATCCATTCCCTTTCTCATTCACGTTCCAATTTGGATTCATATTTCAAATCCAAATTTCCTTTATGTATATTTTATTTTCCAATATATTTCCTTTAAACCATCATTCACTTAAAGCGTGAATATATTCCTTTCTATATAATCAATTTGATTTCATACTTATAAATGTATCTTAAATCCAAATTCTATTTGTAAACTTTATTCAGAATTATTCATATCGAATCTCATTTTATTCCAACCACTTATAATCCCCTTTAAAATTTCCTTTATAATTACCAAGTTCGAATCTCATTTCAAATATTGGTTTAAAAACCGATTTCGACCCTTATGTAAATTCAATTTGAAATTATAATTTCAATTTATCCAATGATAAATAGTTCACTTAAGTTACAAACTCATTTATAAACAACTTCATGTTTATTCATTTAAACAGATTTCTACTTTCAGATTTATTTGAAAACTAAATTTCTATTTTTGAAAATAATTTTTCTTTTTAAATCCCAAACTCCTTCTCCCATATTTGAAATTTTTTATAGTATTTAAATACTAAAATTTATAGGGTCAGTGACAACAAAATCAATCATAGAATACATACCACACCATATAGTGCAATTATATGAAAACAATAATATAAATGTTGAGGAACCCAGTTGGGCCCCTCCAACCTGTTTCCCTGCATCCACAGATGTTAATAACATCAATAATATCATTTCACATCAAATATGAACTATCAAGCTAATAATTGATCAACGATGTAATCCTATCAACAAATTTTTATCAACCATTCAACCGAGCAACCATCACACAGTAAAAATATTATTTTAAATAAATTTAAAACTCGTTTATGAAATAAAAATATAAAACTGAGTTTACTCACCTTGGTATGCAGTTGACGGTTCTACTTGTATTTTTGTTTTAAAATCCAACGGACTTTTGATTTTATCACAACATTCCACTAACTCTGTTTTCTGCGAAATTAGTTTAAAAATGTAGCTCCAGTCATTTCGATTCCAACGTGACCTATTTGGTTCAATTCTGTTAACAGATGAAATATATATATGCGTTGTATGGTTTGGTTAAAATCAAATAGCTTAAACTATTAGTTACCATATCATTAACCTAGTTACCTATTAATTTATAATCAGTCACCATGATCCTTCTTCACCTTGCTATAACCCGCCCGGTCCTTCACTGCTGAACATCTGTCGCACTTCGTTGCCTGGATCCAAACTCTTTTCATATTTTAGAATTCCTGAAGCTTTCTAACCCAAGACTTTCTACCCAAATGTGTTATCTTCCACACAACATCCCTTTGCCACTTCTGATTCTAGACCACCCATAATCCCACTTCAAAACTTCTTCACTATCGAATACTTCAAACTACTGATCATACTGCCGCAACTTCCCCAATCAAATTCAACTTCACCACTTCCTTATAAATTCACAAAAAAATTCATTCAACAGTCATCACAGTAAAACCCGCACTAGTCCTTTTCCCTTCCCTTAATTACTTTGTTACAAAATATAAGGGTTTAACTTGATAATCTTCTCCCCTGCTAAAACCTGCTTTTCTAACTTCACCG
This sequence comes from Allium sativum, assembly GCA_030737875.1. Classification (NCBI taxonomy): domain Eukaryota; kingdom Viridiplantae; phylum Streptophyta; class Magnoliopsida; order Asparagales; family Amaryllidaceae; genus Allium; species Allium sativum. Next base: position 576,206,524 of record CM060915.1, on the reverse strand, counting down.
TCGTGATCGCTTCTCTGACCCATCATCATAATATAGAAAAATAACCCACCTCATTTCTATGCTTTAACCCTTCCGAACTCCTCACGTACTCGCCCATTGCCAAACAATGCCCTGAATGTCACCTTCCCCCTTCAATTTGACCTCCACATCATTACACAGTATCCATGCCCAGGCTGCCCTTCCATAACTCCCATCAACCTATCCTCTTCCCCATTTTACAACCAAATACCCTATCCTTTGAAATATAGTTCGAACAATAGTGCTCCACCCCTTTTTACCACTGCAAGCGTTGACTTCCAGCACCGTGGGACTGGCCGCGTACTCCACCAGTGAAGACCCTGTTTCTGCCAACTTCGTACGTCGGACCTCCACCAGAACCCGTCGCCCCGACCGCCGCAGCCTCCCCTTCCCCCTTCGACTAACCTAAACTTCTTCAAAACTCGAGTAGCTGAGACATAACCGCACCAGTTAAGAACGGTTCGAAATTGGAGCCCTTGAACACATGAGCTCGATGGATCCAACAGCGCCTAATATCCTTGATGTTTTGATTTTTAATTGATTTTTTTGTTGTGGCCTTTTCGTTGTTTACTGAAAGGAAACGAGCAAAAAGAAAGTAGAATGGGTATTCCTGTATTTAAAGGATGGAGTAGTTTGCGAGGCACGGCAGGTAACAGTACATTGGGAAGCACAGAAGTAGGATGACTTGGGAAGCACGGTGTGTACAGTGTGGTTAGTTTGGGGAACATGCTTCCAGTAGCTTGCAGGTCATGGAAATGAAACCACAATCCAACTTTTACTTGGTTTTAATTAGTTTGTAGCACGAAATTGAAACCACAAGTCAACTTTTACTTCGTTTTAATTAGTTTGTTGCTCGATAAAAGTAAAAGGGATTCATTATACATATAGATTGCATGGAACTGTTATTCATATGGTACTCATTCATAGAGCCAAATTTAGGATAGAGTTACATGACGTTTTACTAGCTTTTAAAATGTTTAACCCTATCCAAGTTACAAGGCAAAAACCTACTTCAGATTTAAATGTTCATTAAACAAAATTCTTTGGTTATGTTGAGTACATAAGGTTTTCGTTCATATCCGAACTGCTACGGACAGAAATAAGAGTACTTTTCGTGTCCAGCGAGATACCATGATCCCAAAAATACAATAATATCGGTAGTTTAACTTATATTATGAAAACCCCAAAACATTGATATAGGGTGCAAAATACTCCAAATAAAAAGTTGCATATTTAATTAATTAAAAATTACAGTAAAATTCTAAAAATTAAATTATAACTACGCCTCAAAAGAACCTTGTCCAAATTCAAGATCGATATTTAAATATATTTAAATAAATGTTATTGCATATATACGATTCCACAATGACTTTCTGAAAATTTGATTTGGACATAACTATTTATTCCCGCTATGAAATCTGGATTTTTCACATTCGTTGGAAAGATATTTTCAAACAGATTCAAATATTTCTTGTTTCGCTAAAATCCGATTTATTTTGAATCCTGTACATTCATTTGAAATTTGAAATCGAATTTTTAAACTACCACGCAATTTTGAACTCGTTTTAAATTATAATATAAATTATAAGCTTAAATATCATTTTATTAAATAAATTCCTATCTATAATTCAAATAAAATATTTAAAACAAATTTAAATATCCAAAACTCAACGGTTGAAAATATGGGTCGTTACAGTTAATTAAAGAATTAACTATTAATAATAAATTTTATATTGATTAAAATCGAATATGTGGTTTGAGTATGAATTGAATATTTAATGATGGATTGAGAATCGAATATTTATGGGTGGACATTTGAATTTTAATTCGATTGGAAAATATTAATTGCTGAAATTAAAATAAAATAATATTAACTTTAAATAAATTGAAATTTTTGTTTATTGGGAATAAAGGGAAAAGTGACTAGACGTGTGTGTATTCGTATATTTGAAATTTAACGTTTCAAATTTTGAAACGGACGGAATGTTGGTACACAAATGAAATTAAACAGGTAAATCGACTAATGAATTAAAAATAAAATATCGTGTTCACAAACGGAGTTGGAATAAAATTTAATTAATTTTATTGGATTCAAAACATTGAAATATAGAGGCACGTCAAATTTTGTTGTGTTTGGAAGTAGTAATGTTGGTACGAATATTGAGCGTTCAACAATGGTCTACGGCTGAATTTAATATTTAATTAAATCAGATGTTACTTTCCCCAAATAAAATCAGAGTCGCCCTACCATCTGAACATTCGTGCTACCCTAAGCCTATACGATGTAACATTGTTTTATCCCTAAGCTATTTCTTCTATAAAAATCAAGCCTTGTTCCCAAATTCATTCAGCAAGCAAATTCACGTTTTCTCATTTCCAATCTAATGGCCGAAGTCCCGAATCAACAACAAAAGACCAATCTTTTTCCCAAAATCAAAAGGGAGTTTTCCTATACTTGCTTCCTTCTACGTAGTTGGTAAGCACGGAACCACCCACCTCTGATTTGACTAAGCATCGAGCATCTCTGCTGCTCTGAGTCGTCGAAAGCCCCACCATGTCGAGAAGTCAAAGCCGAGACGATTCATGAGGCAGATCCCCTCTGTCCGTTGCTGTGCGCCACCTTCGAAGTTTGAGCCTTTGTTGCTGCATTTCCGCCACTACCACTCCAATGTGAGCATTCACTCACGATTAATCTTAGTTCAAGAAATTTGATTTCAAATAATACTAAATATAACAGTTTTCCTAGTTGCTTTAATGGTTTTGGGAAATTCGACACAAGTTGTGAATCTGATGTTCAGTTTTATATACATGACATGTTATACCCCTTGTAACATTACACTGAGAAGAGTGTAGAATACTTGGTGAACACCACAGTGGTCGTTTCCATTTTATATAGACACCTTGACTATATATGCAAGTTTGACATGGTGAATTACCTCTTTGGACCCTGCATCGCTTCAATAGGCACTTGCCATTTTCCACTAGACTCAATTTCATTCCATAACGTGGTACCGGCCATTGTTGTCTAAATTTTAGCATTTTTGTTAAGCTACTGTATTGGTTAAGAGCCAGTCTTCCCTAATTGGCTGTTAACTCGAGTCACTCTTGATTTATGATATAAATGTATAACAGGGTACTGTTAGGGATAGAATATAGCTAAACAAAATGTTAAATTGAAGGCTGAGAACATATTTTGAAACTAGAATATGCCATCTCCTCTCTAATTGGCGATTCAGTTATTTAGTACTTGTATTGGTAAGTCTAAATATTAATATGTTTTTGTTTAACAACTAAACCTGGATCTGAACATACTCTTGTTATATGAATCACACACTTGTATGAACACCTGCGGATTTTGGCTTAACCAAAGAAGAAACCTGGAAATTTTATATTGAGATTGATGACAATATGAGACAGTATTGGTTGGTATTATCAAATTTAACGGAACTGATTTTATAACAAGGAAACCTGGTAATTGAAAGGGAACTATTTTAGTCTTAATTTATGATAGAGAATTTTTCTAAGATACATGAACTATGCATGAATTTATATAACAGTTCACCGTCATAGTATACCCTATCATAGACCATTTCAAAGATTAGTAATTGGTTTAGCCTAATATCTTGGCCTTGCTTTGGTTTTTAAAATCCCCCTATTATTAGCCGTTGGTGGTTATTGTCCGAAAACATTCTATATGATCTTGGGATTTCACACCACGCTCTATAGTTTATGTTGGATACTTGATATTTACGGTGTGTTAGGCTTATGCGGTGTTATGACGGTTGTTACTTCGTCCAACGTAAGAACTAGCCTGCTACTTGCAGTATAGGTATATACATACTTGTATATATATGTATATATATATAGAGTGTACTATGTATTTCAGTTTCATATAGTGGACTGATTCAACTTTGTCCACCTGATAACTATGTGCGCATATCTAGATTTACAACTACCTTAATAACTGGGAGCACCATATCTATGAACTGAAACATGTATTGATTTTACCCTGAACATTGATCAATATATGCAGGTTGATAGTTATGTACTCTGTAGTTAATACCACTATTTACCATATATTAAACTGTGCATTGGCATTTTTTTATTTAGCGCGAGATGTAAACTGATTTGCAAATTTTTGAAATCTAATTTTATTTGGGAAGTGGAATATACTGTTGGGTAGGATGCATACATTAAGTTTTAGGTGGCACCAAATTTTCTTTGTATATTTATATGGTGACATACCCATACTATATATAAGTTTACATTGACGCTTTCTGTAACACCCCACCTCCGCTAGGGTCACTCACAAAGGGAATGCACTAGTTTTGGTGGAGCATTATCTCGGTAAACATGCACAGACATATCACAAGACAGAACATAAATAAAGCAGCGGTAGAAATAAAAAAAACAAATCTCATTACTTTCAAGAAAAGAGTCAAAACCTTATATATCCAAAGTAAAAATTGTCATTACATCAAGTTCTAAATAAAGAAGCATAAACTTATGATAACAAAAGTAAATTATTCCCCAAAGATAGCAGAAGTGCAGCCATAGCATAGCTCAAGACCAAAACATACATGAGCTGACAGAAAGCAAGCTAAATCCTAGCTAAGAGCTAGCGTTTCCTCCCTGAGAACTTGGGGGGAAAACGAAAGAAAAAGGGGCGAAAGAAAAGGGTCAGTCATAAAGACTGGTAAGATCTAGTGACTTTCAGTATAAAAACTAGCAAAGTTAACAAAACATGAATAAATGGAGAATAAACTTAAGGATGATGATAAGTCTGGCATGATAACTAAGATAACAAGATAAATCAAGTCTAGCATCGCATATTCAAGATTCGCTGCACCAATTGTACTAGTATTCTAACCCATGTCAAGTATTAACCAAGAAATGATCCCTTGACCCAATATCATGAAATGACCCATTACGGGGTCCTACAGTACGATCTACTAATCGATCGGCTCCCTACAAGTTCTAGCTCGTCATGTGTCTGTATCATACATCCCAATCATGAAATTTAGTCACCTGTGCTAGGTCCACCATAGGGTGTATCAAGTCCTATGGTGCCAACCACCGATACGAATCAAGCACGCACAGCGTAAACCTACGGGTGCCCAATGCCTGCTTTTTCAACTCCGGACTACGTGCACGACCATAGTCCGCCTGAACCTACAATGGCGCACCTACCCAGCCGTCGTTTTGGTCACTTACAATCAGCCTAGTAATCGTGCCCCACCTTGCCTAGTCCCAGAGTATCGTGATACATCGAAGTGGGTTACTGCTAAAAAGGACCGCGTAACTAGGGTTTCTAATGGGTTAAGTGTTGTCATTCAAATTCGTGACTTAACCCTACCAAATCATGTATCAAGTTGGTTAAGTGTGTTCAAGCGGTTCATGACTTAACCCTGTCGAATCATCGTGTCAAATTGGTTAAGTATATTTAAGTGGTTCATGACTTAACCCTATCATGTGGCATTGATTCATTAATGCACCCCAACCTCTCACATTAGACTAGTTGTTGTGGTCACTGGATTTGCCGGGCAGATTTACACCACAACATAGTCTAACCACGGGTTTTACGTGCGATATGACCAACTACCCACATTGGATCCTGAAACACCCCACCTCCGTTAGGGTCACTCTCAAAGGGAATGCCCTAATTTTGGTGGAGGTTTATAAGTATAAGTCACAGATATACAAGACATATATAAGAACACATATTTGTAAACAGCGGAAAAACAGCAACTTTTATTTCATAAAAGCAAATACGTGTTACAACAACATTACCATGATTGTCTTACATCCTTTCCAAAAACATAACATAACACTTTCATAATCTGTCTTGATTACATTATTTAAAGAAGCATAAAGAAAACATAGATAAACTGCAAAAGCCCCATAGTGGTTGTCCAAAGCCATAGTTCAAAACGAAAAAGTCCAAGCAATACATTTCTCCTCTTCAAGCTGGATATTAAGGCTGGTCAAGCTGCAGTGTTCCCTCCCTGTGGACCTGGGGGGGGGGGCGGGGGGAAACGGAAGAAAAGAAGACGAAAGAAAAGTAGAGTCAGACATAAAGCCTGAGTAAGTCTAGGACTATTCTGTCTATGAATAAAGAACTGGGTATGATAAGTATAAACAAGGAGTGGGAAAGCACTATAAACTTAGTTAAGTTATCTAGGGTCGAATATACTATCGTACCCCATGTTAATCTCTGAACCCATATAAACTAGTTCCCAACAGGCACCCCATAATCAGGGTGAAGTGATCCATTTTACGATGATCGGCTCCTACTCGCATAGTTACATGTGTCTTACGGCCCCCGATGTTGTAGTTACCTATGCTGGTCCCACCATGGGGTGTATCAAGTCCCATGGCGGCGGCCCGACACAACCCTAGAGTGCACAGGTATGCTACTGGTGCCCAGTGCCTTATTTTTCTGCGCCGGAGTGTGTGCACGCCCGCACCCCGTTAGAACCTACACTGCTACACCACCGTCGTCGATTTGACCTCTTACAATCAGCCCAGTAATCGTGCCCCACCCTGCCTAGTTTCAGGGTATCATGATACACCTTATAGGGTTATTGCTGAAAAGGGTCCCCCGTTACTAGGTTTTCTATCTCTATCCAACATGCTAAGTTGGTTAAGTGTTTTCTAACCTAACCCACAATCAGTCTGTTTAGTTTAGCATGTTCCATTTTGATTAAGTCTTTAGTCCACTTAATCCTAACAATCCTGACTCAGCTTTAATTGTCTTATTAAAGCCTTGACCTCTCACATTAGACAGGTATTGTTGTGGCTGCCTGTTGCCGGTTGGTTCCGGGCAGTCTTACGCCACAACTCAGTCTAACCTCGGGTCCTTATTGGGCTCCATGTTTAACCTCCCACATTGGATAGGTATTGTTGTGACTACTGGACAGCCGGGCGGTTCCGGGCAGGTTTACATCACAACTCAATCCAACCTCGGGTTAAACACATCGTATTTTCTACATTTACATATTTTGTCTTTTTTTCTTTATTTTCTTATATGTAAATATTTGCGGCCCATTATTAAGCTAATGGTGTAAAGATTACACCAATCATGGGCCCAACCCATACTTGAATTTGGGCCCTTCTACTTTATGTTTTCATTTATTAATTAATTTAACCCAACGTTATTTTCCCCCGTTTAACACGTCCGTTTATTTTATATATGTTGGGCTTAGCCCTTTTAAGCCCAACTTAGCCATGCGGAAAGGGGAGGCTTAAAGCGTGATTACATACACAAAAAGGGGAATGTGAACGCATGAACTTGCAATGTGACGTTGGAACTACAAAATAGAAACTGGTGTACTTGCATAGTAGTAACATATACTTTGGTCATAAAGTATAAGTGACATGAATCAAACCATGTAAACTTGTAGTTAAGTTTAAGAATATCATTAACGACACATAGGCTTAACTACAACATAAATCTATATTTTTATTCAGGCATAATGTCAAACATAAGCAAATCATGTTCATAAGATTACTACATGTTTACAAAGGTGTTTACTTTTGTTACTAACACAAAAGTATAGTTCAAACTAATCATGATTTTAAATCTATTCACAGGGCATAAATATTTCTAACATGAAATCATGATTTTTACTTTGGTCGTGCAACTTGCAAAAGGGATTTTTGAATCTAACCTAGCTATGTACCACATATGTCATCATATAATTCTTGTCAACAATATAGACTTAACATGGTTTTCAATTATGTAAAATCTCAATCATAGCCTAGTCATATTCATAAGTTTGCAAATAGGTTTCCTAGTACAAAAGCATGGCTTAATACATAGACCATGATGTCAAATTTTTCAACATAGTTTCATATGAATTATAATAACCCAAATTTGTTCCAATTACGCACAAAATGATTTTTGTACAAAAATACACATTATGATGGCATAGTAGCAAACCCCAAACTTGCATGAATTTCAATTAAACAACTACATACATGTTGCTTCAACATGGATTACATAATTTGCGAATATTCCAAACGTATACTTGCATAAAACTACCGCAAACATGTAGTTTTTTATAATGAATAACATGCTTTGCGAATATCCAAACGTATACTTGCATAAAACTACCGCAAACATGTAGTTTTTATAACATAATTTGAGAATATCCAAACGTATACAATATTCCAAATCGATAAGAATCATAGTAACGCACAATTATGAATTACTTTATCACCACAAATCGAGTATACAAACCAACACAGTTATTTGTTCATACCAAAATAATACTCTACTTACAATTGTGTGGCGAATTCTCCAATTTAGGAACTTGGAGATGCGACTCCTTGTTGATTTGATTTGTTTAAGTTGCTTAATGCTTTAGAATTTGCCTCCTAATCCTCTCTCCAATTTGGTGGCTACTCCTAGTCGTTCCTCTGCAGCATGATGGCCTTGTTCTTATTTTTGAATGAATAGATTAGGTTGAGTCTAGGGTCATTTTTATAGAGTTTATGAACTGATTAGGACCATCGATGTTGCTTGGATTGATCGTAGCCATTCATTCGAAAGAGAGACCAATTAGAGCCTGCCACCTAGCCCTAATGACAAAGCAAGCTTCTGAAAATCGGCCAAACCCAGACCTGGCCAGCCAGGGCTAGACCAGACCTGGCCAGCAGGTCATTTTTGACCTGGGCGCACTTGGCAGGTGCGCCAGGTCAAAAATGTACTGGCGCACTTCACAGGTGCGCCAGTTCATTTTTGTTCTGGCGCACTTCCCAAGTGCGCCAGTGCATCTGACCCTTCTCCGGTTTTTCGCCCAACTTCGTTCGTCCATAACTTCTTCATACGATATCCGTTTTTCGAAAACTCGGACTCTATTTCGCGTATTTTTCCGAGACGAACGCAATGGCGTATCCCGTTTCCCTTAGTTCTTTGATTTGAAATTAATTATACTTTAATTTGTGAGTTTCACAGTTATAGAATTCACGGGGTGTTACATTCTCCCCCACTTAAAAGGATTTCGTCCCCGAAATCTTCAAGTTAGGAGGAATGTATATCCTAACATCCAATCATCCATCTACTCATCCATCAAACACGAGCATCCATTGTCCTTAAAAGACTTCTAATGCTTCATGATCATATGCGAAGTATGTGTGTGTACATGTACTTATCTAATGCAAAATCAGGCGGTCTACTAATTCAGTTGACCTCCTTAATGCGAATTATGTAAGTGCCATGAATCCATTATGTATGCAAATTTTCCTATTCATGATTCTACATGAGTGCATAATCATTCAATACAAATGCAACATCCACATGACAACACATTAGAGTTCAACCATATACGAATGCAAACATATATGCATATGCAATATGAAGTGACTGAGCCGATCTAAAACCTAGATTGTGTGTGTATATGCAACCACGAGCAACCACTAGCAATCACTTGCAACCACTTGCAACCATCATCCATAACATGTTTCAATTACATGTTTCCATCCAAAGGGTTTCTACCTAAAAGATAAGGTCGAGGAAGTATACCTAAAAAGATAGACAAAAGCGCAACTTAAGGAAAAGGAAAGATCAAGGATGTACCCTCGAACAGAAAAGGGTAGGCAGTGCGGATTCTAGCTTCAGTTTCCCAAGTCGCGTCTCCCTCGGCGTCGCTCCACTGAACTTTGACGAGCTTGACTTCGCGGTTGCGTAGCTTCTTCACTTCCGTTCCTAAGATGCGGGTTGGAACTTTTCTTATGGTTGCTTCGCGTTCCACTTCGGCCTCTTCGAGGATATTTGGCTCTACCACCTCAGCAGACTCATGTAGACATTTTCGGAGATGTGAAACGTGAAAAACGTTGTGGACTCCAGCCAACTTCTCGGGTAGCTCTAATCTATAGGCCATTTTCCCAATTTTCTCGATGATAGGGAATGGCCCTACGAACCTCGGTGCCAGTTTTCCTGTGGTTCCAAAACGAACAACGTTTCTTAGCGGTGACACCTTGAGAAAAACTCTGTCTCCAACCTCAAATTCAAGGTCGGTCCTTCTCTTGTCGTCATAGGACTTTTGTCTGTCTTGGGCCGTCTTCATCCTTCTTCGTATTAAGTCTACCTTCTCTGAAGTCTCTCGGATCATATCTGGTCCAAGTATGAGCTTATCAGTAGACTCCCACCAACAAGTGGGCGATCGGCACGGTCTTCCATATAAAGCTTCGAAGGGCGCCATTCCGATGGTTGCTTGATAGCTGTTGTTGTAGGCAAATTCCACCAAAGGAAGGTGGTCTTCCCATGTCCCTCCGAAGTCAAGGACGCACAGTCTTAAAAGGTCCTCCAAAACTCTGTTCACTCTTTCTGTTTGGCCGTCGGTTTGGGGATGATAGGCTGTGCTCAAGCATAACTTCGTTCCTACTGCTTCTTGCAGACTCCGCCAAAACTCACTGGTGAAGATGGGGTCTCGGTCACTAACAATGCTGGATGGTATTCCATGGAGTCGAACGATTTCTTTGAGGTAAAGTGATGCTAGGGATGAGGCAGTTCTTTTACTTTTAACAGGTAAAAAGTGGGCGCTTTTAGTAAGCCTATCCACTATTACCCAAATGCTAGTGTTGCCTCTCCTAGACCTAGGCAGCCCATCGATGAAGTCCATTGATATGCTATCCCACTTCCACTGCGGGACCTCCAGAGGATGTAGCAGTCCGCCAGGCTTTTTCTGTTCCGCCTTAACCTGTTGGCACACCATGCACTTAGAAACGAACTCTGCCACGTCCTTTTTCATGCCGTTCCAGAAGAAAGTCCTTTTTATATCTTTGTACATTTTATCTCCGCCCGGGTGTATCGTCATCTTGGAGTGATGTGCTTCCTCGAGAACCTTCTTTATTAAATCTTTTGTCTGTGGGACGCATAGTCTTCCGTCTCGCCTTAGCAAACCCCTATCGTCGATGGAGTATCTGTTGAGGTGACTTGAAGTCTCACCCCTAATTAGCCTATCAATTGTTTCCACAAGCTGAGGGTCTTCGCGTTGTGCTGCCCCTACCGAATCCACTAAAGTTGGGCGCACTTCGAGAGATGCTAGCAAGCCTGGTACGAAATCGGAGGAAGGCCTAAAGTCGAAGCTGGCTATAAACTCTAGGCTTTGTCTTTCAACAAACAACGGGCTTAGGGTCAATTTCTTTCGGCTCAACGCGTCTGCCACTACGTTGCCTTTGCCCGGAGTGTAGGAGATTTCGAAATCGTACGAGGCAAGAAACTCCATCCATCTTTGTTGCCTCAAGTTAAGATCCTTCTGCGAGAAAAGATATTTCAACGATTTATGGTCAGTGTAAAGTTCGAACTTCTCACCTAGGAGATAGTGTCGCCAAGACTTGAGTGCAAAGACGATGGCGGCTAACTCAAGATCGTGGGTTGGGTAGTTCTTTTCGTGCACTTTCAACTGCCTCCCGCCATAAGCTACTACCGTTCCTTCTTGCATTAAGACGGTGCCTAGCCCTGTCCCACATGCATCCGTATAAACAGTGAACATCTTGCTCCCATCTGGCAGCGTCAAAACTGGGGCTGTTGTGAGAGCCCTTTTCAGTCGTTGGAAAGCAAACTCGCAATCCAAGTCCCAATTGAACACTAGATTCTTCTTAGTCAATTTCGTGAGCGGAGCTGAGATTTTCGCAAAATACCTTATGAATTTTCGATAGAAACCTGCTAGTCCTAGAAAGCTTCGGACCTCAGTTGCATTCCTTGGTGTCTTCCAATCTTGTACCGCCACTACCTTAGCGGGGTCCACTGCTAACCCTTGTTTGGATACTATGTGCCCAAGGAACCTCACCTCTTCTCTCCAAAAGTGGCATTTGGAGAATTTGGCTTTTAGTTGATGGACTCGCAAAGTTTCCATGATTGCCCTTAAGTGCTGAGCATGTTCCTCTTCACTTTTTGAGAAGATAAGGATATCGTCTACGAAGACCACTACGAATTTGTTGAGGAAATCTCTAAATACCCTACTCATCAGGTCCACGAAGTAAGCAGGTGCATTTGTCAAGCCGAAAGGCATAACAAGCCATTCAAAGAAGCCGTCTGGGGTTCTGAACGCCGTTTTATCGATGCTATCTTCAGCCACCCTTAGCTGATGAAAACCGGTTGCTAAATCGAGTTGGGAGAAAACAGACGCTCCTACAAGCTGGTCAAACAAATCGTCAATTCTAGGGAGAGGGTGCCTATTCTTTTTCGTTAGCTTGTTGAGCTCCCTATAGTCAACACATAGACGGAGTGAACCATCCGCCTTTGTAGCGAACACCACTGGAGCGCCCCATTCTGAAATGCTCCTCCTAATGAACCCCTTTTCTAGAAGCTCTTTAATCTGTTTACTGAGCTCTTTCCTTTCCCGTGGAGCCATGTGTCTAACGGGTAACGCAACGGGCTTTGCATTATCTACAAGATATATGCGGAAGTCTATTTCCCGCTTCGGAGGCAAGCCCTTCACCTCTTCGAAGACATCCGGATATTCCCGGACCACTTTAACTGATTGCAAATTTTCAACAGAGGCATCTAGCGATTCAAGGTAACTAAGCATAACCGCATACGAGGGATTACAAGAAATTTCCAAAGTATTACCGAGCTGGGTTAGGAGCCTAACAACCCCTTTTCTCACAATCAAGGATGGCCCCATTACCGGATAGCCAATCCATACCCAAAATCAAACCATACCCCGAAAAGCCCAAAACAAAGGCACCACATTGAAATTCTACGCTTAGAATAGAAATTTTCAATCCCAAACAAATCATAGACAAATGAGCTGGGCCCCCAATTGGGTTTGAAACAATTAAGGGGTCCTCTACCATACTAGTTTTTAGGTGCAGAGATTCTACTAAAGCAGACGAGATAAAGGAGTGTGATGCGCCAGAGTCAAATAAAGTGCGAACGGAGTGATCATACTACACTTTCTACAGAAGTATTTATACCTCGTTTCTTTGGGCATTCCTTAGCCCTGTGGCCCGTCTCACCGCAAGAAAAGCACCCACCATTCATCTTGGCCTTCTTTTTCCGGCAATCTTTCACTAAGTGCCCCACTTTGCCACAGAATTTACACTCCCTCTTCTCTCGGGACTTGTTGTCTTTCCCGCCCTTCTCAAATTCTGTCTTCTCAGGGCAGTCTTTGCCGATGTGTCCAGTCTCCCCACAATGAAAACATTCTCCTTGCTTTCTTTTCCTCTTTCTACAATCCTTGGCTATGTGCCCTTCCGTACCACAAAAATTGCATTTCCTTTTTTCTCGTTTCTTGTTATTACTGTTACGATCCTTTCTTGTTTGACTATTATTCGTCTTCCTACTCTGGGACTCTTCCGCTTGCTGGTTCACGTGGAGGAGGAGGAGTGAAAGCGTCAGCAGCTGGGGAGTAAGGTCTCCAGACATGCTGAAACAGAAAGGATAGATTCAAAACGAAGGATAAGAGATAGTTCCTATGGCTTTGGGGAGTGGACTTTGCCTTTTTAAAATAAAATAATATTTTTCTTCTAAAATTGCTTCTTTAAATTTCTTTTTTGAAAATAAATTTTCAAAACTTTTTATCTTATCTGGTAAACCTATGCTCTGATACCAAGTGAAACACCCCACCTCCGTTAGGGTCACTCTCAAAGGGAATGCCCTAATTTTGGTGGAGGTTTATAAGTATAAGTCACAGATATACAAGACAGATATAAGAACACATATTTGTAAACAGCGGAAAAACAGCAACTTTTATTTCATAAAAGCAAATACGTGTTACAACAACATTACCATGATTGTCTTACATCCTTTCCAAAAACATAACATAACACTTTCATAATCTGTCTTGATTACATTATTTAAAGAAGCATAAAGAAAACATAGATAAACTGCAAAAGCCCCATAGTGGTTGTCCAAAGCCATAGTTCAAAACGAAAAAGTCCAAGCAATACATTTCTCCTCTTCAAGCTGGATATTAAGGCTGGTCAAGCTGCAGTGTTCCCTCCCTGTGGACCTGGGGGGGGGGGGGGGAAACGGAAGAAAAGAAGACGAAAGAAAAGTAGAGTCAGACATAAAGCCTGAGTAAGTCTAGGACTATTCTGTCTATGAATAAAGAACTGGGTATGATAAGTATAAACAAGGAGTGGGAAAGCACTATAAACTTAGTTAAGTTATCTAGGGTCGAATATACTATCGTACCCCATGTTAATCTCTGAACCCATATAAACTAGTTCCCAACAGGCACCCCATAATCAGGGTGAAGTGATCCATTTTACGATGATCGGCTCCTACTCGCATAGTTACATGTGTCTTACGGCCCCCGATGTTGTAGTTACCTATGCTGGTCCCACCATGGGGTGTATCAAGTCCCATGGCGGCGGCCCGACACAACCCTAGAGTGCACAGGTATGCTACTGGTGCCCAGTGCCTTATTTTTCTGCGTCGGAGTGTGTGCACGCCCGCACCCCGTTAGAACCTACACTGCTACACCACCGCCGTCGATTTGACCTCTTACAATCAGCCCAGTAATCGTGCCCCACCCTGCCTAGTTTCAGGGTATCATGATACACCTTATAGGGTTACTGCTGAAAAGGGTCCCCCGTTACTAGGTTTTCTATCTCTATCCAACATGCTAAGTTGGTTAAGTGTTTTCTAACCTAACCCCCAATCAGTCTGTTTAGTTTAGCATGTTCCATTTTGATTAAGTCTTTAGTCCACTTAATCCTAACAATCCCGACTCAGCTTTAATTGTCTTATTAAAGCCTTGACCTCTCACATTAGACAGGTATTGTTGTGGCTGCCTGTTGCCGGTTGGTTCCGGGCAGTCTTACGCCACAACTCAGTCTAACCTCGGGTCCTTATTGGGCTCCATGTTTAACCTCCCACATTGGATAGGTATTGTTGTGACTACTGGACAGCCGGGCGGTTCCGGGCAGGTTTACATCACAACTCAATCCAACCTCGGGTTAAACACATCGTATTTTCTACATTTACATATTTTGTCTTTTTTTCTTTATTTTCTTATATGTAAATATTTGCGGCCCATTATTAAGCTAATGGTGTAAAGATTACACCAATCATGGGCCCAACCCATACTTGAATTTGGGCCCTTCTACTTTATGTTTTCATTTATTAATTAATTTAACCCAACGTTATTTTCCCCCGTTTAACACGTCCATTTATTTTATATATGTTGGGCTTAGCCCTTTTAAGCCCAACTTAGCCATGTGGAAAGGGGAGGCTTAAAGCGTGATTACATACACAAAAAGGGGAATGTGAACGCATGAACTTGCAATGTGACGTTGGAACTACAAAATAGAAACTGGTGTACTTGCATAGTAGTAACATATACTTTGGTCATAAAGCATAAGTGACATGAATCAAACCATGTAAACTTGTAGTTAAGTTTAAGAATATCATTAACGACACATAGGCTTAACTACAACATAAATCTATATTTTTATTCAGGCATAATGTCAAACATAAGCAAATCATGTTCATAAGATTACTACATGTTTACAAAGGTGTTTACTTTTGTTACTAACACAAAAGTATAGTTCAAACTAATCATGATTTTAAATCTATTCACAGGGCATAAATATGTCTAACATGAAATCATGATTTTTACTTTGGTCGTGCAACTTGCAAAAGGGATTTTTGAATCTAACCTAGCTATGTACCACATATGTCATCATATAATTCTTGTCAACAATATAGACTTAACATGGTTTTCAATTATGTAAAATCTCAATCATAGCCTAGTCATATTCATAAGTTTGCAAATAGGTTTCCTAGTACAAAAGCATGGCTTAATACATAGACCATGATGTCAAATTTTTCAACATAGTTTCATATGAATTATAATAACCCAAATTTGTTCCAATTACGCAGAAAATGATTTTTGTACAAAAATACACATTATGATGGCATAGTAGCAAACCTCAAACTTGCATGAATTTCAATTAAACAACTACATACATGTAGCTTCAACATGGATTACATAATTTGCGAATATTCCAAACGTATACTTGCATAAAACTACCGCAAACATATAGTTTTTATAACATAATTTGAGAATATCCAAACGTATACAATATTCCAAATCGATAAGAATCATAGTAACGCACAATTATGAATTACTTTATCACCACAAATCGAGTATACAAACCAACACAGTTATTTGTTCATACCAAAATAATACTCTACTTACAATTGTGTGGCGAATTCTCCAATTTAGGAACTTGGAGATGCAAATCCTTGTTGATTTGATTTGTTTAAGTTGCTTAATGCTTTAGAATTTGCCTCCTAATCCTCTCTCCAATTTGGTGGCTACTCCTAACCGTTCCTCTGCAGCATGATGGCCTTGTTCTTATTTTTGAATGAATAGATTAGGTTGAGTCTAGGGTCATTTTTATAGAGTTTATGAACTGATTAGGACCATCGATGTTGCTTGGATTGATCGTAGCCATTCATTCGAAAGAGAGACCAATTAGAGCCTGCCACCTAGCCCTAATGACAAAGCAAGCTTCTGAAAATCGGCCAAACCCAGACCTGGCCAGCCAGGGCTAGACCAGACCTGGCCAGCAGGTCATTTTTGACCTGGGCGCACTTGGCAGGTGCGCCAGGTCAAAAATGTACTGGCGCACTTCACAGGTGCGCCAGTTCATTTTTGTTCTGGCGCACTTCCCAAGTGCGCCAGTGCATTCTGACCCTTCTCCGGTTTTTCGCCCAACTTCGTTCGTCCATAACTTCTTCATACGATATCCGTTTTTCGAAAACTCGGACTCTATTTCGCGTATTTTTCCGAGACGAACGCAATGGCGTATCCCGTTTCCCTTAGTTCTTTGATTTGAAATTAATTATACTTTAATTTGTGAGTTTCACAGTTATAGAATTCACGGGGTGTTACAGATCCTATTGTTTGCAGTCACTGGATTCGCCGGGCGGTTCCGGGCAGATTTACACGGCAAACTCAACCCAACCTCGAGTTGGCCATTTTCAAATTCATTCTAGCGTCATGTCCATGTTCAAGTTTTCATGTCAAGTTCATGTCCATATCCAAGGTCAAGTTATAACAATGTTCATGTTTCAAGTTCATAACAAATTCAGGTTTTACCTAATCTACCCAATCGCATTCCCATCGCACCTAAACTCGAATCGATACAAATAAATCTAATTAGGGAGTAACATAGAAAGAACTGGCATAAGGTGGCAAAAGTGATTACAAGTCAAGCATGGTATAACTTGAGATAAATGATTACAACAATACTGGCATATGGAATATTGGTCTCAAATATCAAATCTAGCAAAATAGGGTGATAGTCATGGTAACAGTTGACATAAGATAATAACCCCAAACTTGTGAATAACAACTGTTTCAACATCACAGGCATGAATATTATGGACATTAAGGGTTTTAGATCTACAACATGTATAGGCCCCAAATCAATTTCATGCAAATATTCCTTCAAGTCAAGATTCAAGATGAATAGATCCAAGGTGAACAAATAGTAGATCCAAAATAATAGATCCAAAATGAACAATGATAGATCTAAGATATATAATGATAGATCCAAGATAATTATCATACTTAGGTTCAATCTCGATTTACAACATGTCCATATTAAGTTTAAAGTTTAGATCTAAAAGTAACTAGGGCTTACAGATCGTGGTTAGAGAATTAGAAAACAAAGAGGCGATGTTGAATCTCGAGTCTAACAGAAATCCCCCAAACAGCAATACACTACACGTAGCCTTGTTGGAGAAGAAGCAATCCCTTTTCTCTAACTTTTTAACCAGAGTTTTAGCAGCATAAGGTCAGAGGGAATTTGTGTAGAGAGACTATAGTTAGGGATGTTTATATAGGGTCTGGTCAACGAATTTAGACAGAAATCGGACTAGAAACATCAGAGTGAACTCTGACTCAAAAATGGGCTCGGCAACCAGGTCGACACCCAGGTCGACTCTATGGTCGACCTGGTCCTGGGCAGGTCGACACTATGGTCGACCCTCAGGTCGACCTGGTCCTGGGCAAGAAACTTCCCGCCCAGTCCGTTCTGGGGTTTGAATTCAAAATTTAAATTCGAATTCTGAGCTGTTCTAAACTTGAAAATTTCTGAAAACTTCGAAGGGTCATAACTTGGTCATACGGACTCTGATTTTCGAAAACTCGGACTCGTTTCCAAGCAGAATTTCGAGACAAACGTAATGGAGTAACCCTTTGCCCTTGATTCTTATCTTAAAAATTAATTCTGTCTTGATTTATGGTTATAACACGTTATAAAAATACGGGTTGTTACATTCTCCCTTCCTTAAAGGATTTCGTCCCCGAAATCTCTAAGTTAGGAAGAACGTATCCTGCCATCCATCATCCATCTACTAAAAACATCATCCACAAGAAACCATTGCCCTTAAAAGATTTTTAGTGTTGTATGAACATATGCAGAAAGTGTGTGTATATGTACTTATCTAATGCAAAAGATCAGGCAGTTACTGATTCAGTAAACCTCCTTAATGCAAAATATGTTAGTGTAATGAGTCCAACATGTATGCAAATTCCTAACATAATTTATAATCTCTACATGAGTGCACATAACATTCATTCATATGCAACATCCAAGTGATAGCATAACAAGTTTCATCCATGTACAAGTATAAGCACTCTTGCATATGCAACATGAAAATGTGACTGAGCCGATCTAGTGCCTAATGTGTGTCATGCATCCACTAGCAACCACTTGCAACCACTTGCAAACACCAAACATAACATGTTTCAATCGCATTTTACATCCATATGGTTCTACCTAAGGTTCTTAAGATAAGATCGAGAAGATAACAAGGCAAACATAGGTAGTAGAAGCATGATACGAAAGGTTTTCAAGTTTATAGGAAAAGAGATCGAGAATGTACCCTAAAAAAGAAATGGTTAAAGCGCGCGTATCTTCTCTTCGGTTTCCCAAGTTGCGTCTTCTTGGGCTTCACTCCACTGTACTTTAACTAGCTTGACTTCTCGATTCCTAAGCTTCTTGATCTCTGTTCCTAAGATACGAATCGGAACTCGCCTCAATGTTGCTTCTTTTTCCACTTCTACGCCTTTAAGGATGCTTGGCTCAACCACTTCGGCCGACTCATGTAAGCACTTTCGGAGATGCGAGACGTGAAAGACATTGTGTACTCCAGTCAGCTTCTCGGGTAAGTCTACCTTATAGGCCGTCTGCCCAATCCTCTCAGTGATAGGGAACGGTCCTACGAACCTTGGTGCTAGCTTTCCAACCGCTCCCAAACGAACCACATTGCGTAAAGGAGAAACTTTTATAAAGACCATATCTCCGACTTCGAACTCTAGGTCTGTCCTTCTCTGGTCCGCATAAGATTTCTTTCTTTCTTGGCCCGTTTTCATCCGTCTTCGTATCAACTCAATCTTCTCAGAAGTGTCCCTTGTCATGTCGGGGCCAAGTATAAGCCTGTCTGTCGTCTCCCACCAACAAGTTGATGACTTGCACGGTCTTCCATACAAGGCTTCGAACGGTGCCATTCCTATGCTAGCTTGGTAGCTATTATTGTATGCAAACTCCACGAGAGGGAGATGGTCTTCCCAAGTTCCACCAAAATCAAGAATGCATAGTCTCAAGAGATCCTCTAGTACTCTATTTACCCTTTCGGTTTGACCATCCGTCTGTGGGTGATATGCCGTGCTTAAACTTAGTCGCGTACCCATTGCTTCTTGCAGACTATTCCAAAACTGGCTAGTGAAAAATCGGGTCACGATCACTAACTATACTAGAAGGAACCCCGTGCAACCGTACTATCTCTCGAAGGTAAATAGACGCTAGCCATGATGCGGTCCTCTAGCTTTTCACCGGAATGAAGTGAGCACTTTTCGTGAGTCCATCAACTATGACCCATATGCTAGTATTTTCCTTCCTTGACCTAGGCAATCCATCCACGAAATCCATCGAGATACTCTCCCATTTCCATTGCGGAACCTCCAAAGGATGTAATAGCCTACCGGGCTTCTTCGACTCAGCCTTTACTTGTTGGCACACCATGCACTTCGAAACAAACTCTGCCACGTCCTTTTTCATTCCAGGCCAAAAGAAATTGTGTTTCATATCCCTGTACATCTTATCCCCTCCGGGATGTATAGTCATCTTTGAGTGATGCGCCTCCTCGAGGACTTTCCTTACTATGTCTCCCACTTGTGGGACACATAACCTTCCATCACGCCTTAGCCATCCCTTGTCATCTATGGCATACCTGCCGAGGTGACTTGACGTCTCACCACTAATCATCTTGTCCATGATTTCGACTATATGTGGGTCTTCTTTCTGTGAAGCCCCTACTTGATCTAGGAGTGTAGGTCTTAACACAAGAGATGCTAACGTAGCAGCCAATGACTCAACAGCAGGTGCAAAATCAAAGGTTGCTATAAACTTAGGGCTTTTCCTTTCAACAAACAAGGGGCTCAAAGTCAACCTTTTTCTACTTAGCGTGTCCGCCACCACGTTACCCTTGCCAGGGGTATAAGCTATATCGAAGTCATATGATGCCAAGAATTCCATCCACCGCTGTTGTCTCAGATTCAGATCTTTCTGTGAGAAGAGGTACTTAAGCGATTTGTGGTCAGTATACAGCTCGAACCTCTCCCCTAGAAGATAATGGCGCCAAGATTTGAGTGCAAAAACAATCGCGGACAACTCCAAGTCATGTGTGGGATAGTTTTTTTCATGAACTTTAAGTTGTCTGCCCCCGTAGCATATCACTCTTCCATCTTGCATTAGGACAGCGCCTAATCCCGTGCCGCACGCATCTGTGTACACCGTAAATGTCTTGCCTCCGTCGGGTAATGCCAAAACTGGAGCTATAGTTAGGGCTCTCTTAAGCCTTTGAAAAGCAACATCACACTCTATGTCCCATGCAAAAGCTAGGTTCTTCTTTGTTAACTTAGTAAGAGGGGCTAAAATCTTAGCGAAGACCTTAATGAACTTTCTGTAGTAGCCCGCCAAACCGAGAAAGCTTCTCACCTCCGTTGCATTCTTAGGAATTTTCCAGTCTTGCACCGCAACTACCTTCGCGGGGTCCACAGCTATACCTTGCTTAGAAACTACATGTCCAAGAAACCGAACTTCCTTTCTCCAAAAATGGCATTTGGAGAACTTAGCCTTTAACTGGTGTGCTCTAAGCGTATCCATGACTTCCTTGAGATGCCTAGCATGCTTTTCTTCATCTTTTGAGAAGATCAAAATATCGTCCACAAAAACCACCACAAACTTGTTAAGGAACTCCCGAAACACCCTACTCATCAAATCTACAAAGTACATGGGTGCATTCGTTAACCCAAACGACGTGACGAGCCATTCGAAGAACCCATCTGGAGTCCTAAACGCAGTTTTGTCAATGCTATCCTCAGCCATTCTAAGCTGATGGAATCCTGTGGCTAGATCGAGTTGAGAGAAAACAGATGCTCCCACAAGCTGGTCAAGCAAATTGTCGATTCTTAGCAGTGGGTGTCTATTCTTCTTCGTTAGCTTGTTTAACTCACGATAATCCACACACAGACGAAGCGAACCATCCGCCTTAGTAGCGAATACCACCGGAGCACCCCATTCAGAAATGCTTCGTCTTATGAAATTTTTCTCAAGCGACTCCTTAACTTGTTTACTGGGCTCCCTTCTTTCTCTCGGGGCCACGTGCCTAACGGGCAATGAAACTGGCTTGGCATTATCAACAAGATAAATTCGGAAGTCTATCTCGCGTTTAGGGGGTAACCCCTTCACTTCATCAAAGACATCTGGATATTCTCGGACCACTTTTACGGATTGCAAATTGTCGATGGACGAGTCAAGGGATTCTAGATAACAGAACATGACCGGGCCCTTCGGGTTACAAGAAATTTCAAGGGTATTACCAAGGCGAGTCACGAGCCTCACTACCCTTCGTTCACAATCAAGAATGGCTCCATAATTAGACAGCCAATCCATACCTAGGATCAAACTGTATCCCATAAATCCGAGAACATAAGCATTACACGTGAATTCTACGCTTAAGATAGAAATCCTCAAATCCAAAAAAATCATAGATAAATGAGCGGAGCCCCCAATTGGATTTGAAACACTAACGGGATCCTCAACAACACTAGTACTTAGGTGCAAATTTTCAACAATATCAGAAGAAATAAAAGTATGCGATGCGCTAGAGTCAAATAAGGTTCGAACAGGAAATTCAGAAATGTAAACAAGGCTTTCTACAGAAATATTACTACCTTGGTCAAGAGCTGGAGTGGTGTTGAGAGCATGCAACTGCCCTCCAGAAGGTCCTGCTCGCTGGGTCTGCCCTTACCCTTGTCCTTGTTTCTTAGGGAAATCCTTACTAAAGTGTCCAGTATCTCCACAATGAAAGCATTCACCCAACTTTCTCTTCTTCCATCTACAGTCTTTAGCTAGATGTCCCGTAATACCACAAAAGTTGCACTTCCTTGTCTCACGTGGTTTGTTAGCATTGTTGTTGTTGTTCTTGTTATTCTTGTTACCTCCCTTCTTGAAGTCAACCTTCTTATTCTGAGTCTCATTAGGCTTAACCTCCTTCTTGCTATTCTTGTCTTCCTCATGAAGTAGGGCCATATCCACCAAGCTTTTAAAGGTCGCTCCCATGGGTATATGAGTTACAACCAAACTGTGTAGTGGCTCATTCAATCCTCGAGCAAAGCGCACAGCCTTCTTCTGGGCCGTATTGACCAAGTCCAAACCGAACCGAGCAAGCTGATTAAACCTACTCATGTACTCCCTAACAAACATGTCCCCTTACTTGAGTGCTAGGAACCTCTCCATTTGAAGGTTCTCTTTTGCTGATGATAAGAATTTAAGCCAAAACCTCTCTCTAAAGTCTGCCCAAGTCTCAACTGGCCTGGTAGAGTTGGCGACTTCCCACAAAAAAGCAGCTTCCTCTTTCAACAACTGTGATGCCAACAGAACTTTCCTATGATCCTCCACATCGAAGATAACAAACAAGTCTTCAGTCCCCTTTATCCAGTTTCGTGCCTCAACGAAGGTTTCAGTTCCAACAAAGTTCTTGCCGCCCATTGCTTTAAAGTCTTTGCATATTTTGGCAAAGGCGTTACCAGGAGGAGGAACCACGACCACTGAGGGAGGAGGAGGAGGGATGTCGGCCGGGGCCGCGCCGTTGGCCCTAGCTTCTAAGTACCTTCAGAACCATCCAGGTACGGGTATTCCCTCAGGAAGGTTAAGGTCAGACATGCTGAAAAACGAAAAGATTCAAACGAGGAAGCAAAGAAAAGTGATAATGGCTTTTGGGGAATAGCCTTTTCTTAAAAATAAAACTTTTCTTGAAAAATGCTTCTTTATAAATGGTTTTGAAAATAGTTTCACAAGGTTTTTGAAACTTTTGCCCAGCCTGGTAACCTTCTGCTCTGATACCAAATGTAACACCCCACCTCCGCTAGGGTCACTCACAAAGGGAATGCACTAGTTTTGGTGGAGCATTATCTAGGTAAACATGCACAGAGATATCACAAGACAGAACATAAATAAAGCAGCGGTAGAAATAAAAAAAGCAAATCTCATTACTTTCAAGAAAAGAGTCAAAACCTTATATACCCAAAGTACAAATTGTCATTACATGAAGTTCTAAATAAAGAAGCATAAACTTAAAATAACAAAAGTAAATTATTCCCCAAAGATAGCAGAAGTGCAGCCATAGCATAGCTCAAGACCAAACCGTACATGAGCTGACAGAAAGCAAGCTAAATCCAAGCTAAGAGCTAGCATTTCCTCCCTGAGAACCTGGGGGGGAAAACGAAAGAAAAAGGGGCGAAAGAAAAAGGGTCAGTCATAAAGACTGGTAAGCCCTAGTGAATTTCAGTATAAAAACTAGTAAAGTCAACAAGACATGAATAAACGGAGAATAAACATGAGGATGATGATAAGTCTGGCATGATAACTAAGATAACAAGATAAATCAAGTCTAGCATCGCATATTCAAGATTCGCTGCACCAACTGTACTAGTATTCTAACCCATGTCAAGTATTAACCAAGAAATGATCCCTTGGCCCAATATCATGAAATGACCCATTACGGGGTCCTACAGTACAATCTACTAATCGACTGGCTCCCTACAAGTTCTAGCTCGTGATGTGTCTGTGTCATACGGCCCAATCACGAAATGTAGTCACCTGTGCTAGGTCCACCATAGGGTGTATCAAGTCCTATGATGCCAACCACCGACACGAATCAAGCACGCACAGTGTAAACCTACGGGTGCCCAATGCCTGCTTTTTCTACTCCGGACTATGTGCACGACCATAGTTTGCCTGAACCTACAATGGCGCACCTACTCAGTCGTCGTTCTGGTCGCTTACAATCAGCCCAGTAATCCTGCCCCACCCTGCCTAGTCGAAGGGTATCGTGATACATTTAAGTGGGTTACTACTAAAAAGGACCGCGTAACTAGGGTTTCTAATGGGTTAAGTGTTGTCATTCAAATTCGTGACTTAACCCTACCAAATCATGTATCAAGTTGGTTAAGTGTGTTCAAGCGGTTCATGACTTAACCCTATCGAATCATCGTGTCAAATTGGTTAAGTATATTCAAGTGTTTCATGACTTAACCCCATCATGTGGCATTAATTCATTATTGCACCCCAACCTCTCACATTAGACTAGTTGTTGTGGTCACTGGATTTGTCGGGCGGTTCTGGGCAGATTTATACCACAACATAGTCTAACCTCGGGTTTTACGTGCGATATGACCAACTACCCACATTGGATCCTATTGTTTGCAGTCACTGGATTCGCTGGGCGGTTCTGGGCAGATTTACACTGCAAACTCAACCCAACCTCAAGTTGGCCATTTTCAAATTCATTCTAGCGTCATGTCCATGTTCAAGTTTTCATGTCAGGTTTATGTCCATATCCAGGTTTAAGTTATAACAATGTTCATGTTTCAAGTTCATAGTAAATTCAGGTTTTGCCTAATCTACCCAATCGCATTCCCATCGCACGTAAACTCGAATCGATACAAATAAATCTAATTAGGGAATAACATAGAAAGAACTGGCATAAGGTGGCAAAAGTGATTACAAGTCAAGCATGGTATTACTTGAGATAAATGATTACAACAATACTGGCATATGGAATAGTGGTCTCAAATATCAAATCCAGCAAAATAGGGTGATATTCATGATAACAGTTGACATAAGATAATAACCCCAAACTTGTGAATAACAACTGTTTCAACATCACAGGCATGAATATTATGGACATTAAGGGTTTTAGATCTACAACATGTATAGGCCCCAAATCAATTTCATGCAAATATTCCTTCAAGTCAAGATTCAAGATGAATAGTTCCAAGGTGAAAAAATAGTAGATCCAAAATAATAGATCCAAAATAAACAATGATAGATCCAAGATATACAATGATAGATCCAAGATAATTATCATACTTAGGTTCAATCTTGATTTACAACATGCCCATATTAAGTTTAAAGTTTAGATCTAAAAGTAACCAGGGCTTACAAATCGTGGTTAGAGAATTAGAAAGCAAAGAGGCGATGTTGAATCTCGAGTCTAATAGAAATCCCCCAAACAGCAATACTCTACACGTAGCCTTGTTGGAGAAGAAGCAATCCCTTTTCTCTAACTTTTCAACCAGATTTTTAGCAGCATAAGGTCAGAGAGAATTTATGTAGAGAGACTAGAGTTAGGGGCTGTTTATATAGGGTCTGGTCAACGAATTTAGACAGAAATCGGACTAGAAACATCAGAGTGAACTCTGACTCAAAAATGGGCTCGGCAACCAGGTCGACACCCAGTTCGACTTTATGGTCGACCTGGTCCTGGGCAGGTCGACACTATGGTCGACCCCCAGGTCGACCTGATCCTAGGCAGGAAATTTCCCGCCCAGTCCGTTATGGGGTTTGAATTCGAATTCTGAGCTGTTATGAACTTGAAAATTTCTAAAAACTTTGAAGGGTCATAACTTGGTCATACGGACTCCGATTTTCGAAAACTCGTACTCGTTTCCATGAAGAATTTCGAGATGAACGTAATGACGTAACCCGTTGCCCTTGATTATTATCTTAAAAATTAATTCTGTCTTGATTTATGGTTATAACATGTTATAAAAATACAGGTTGTTACACTTTCATAAATTAAAAAGCTTTAGAATACCAATTTTCTGTTTCATATGTATAACTTATGTCCTCGGGTACCACAACTAAATTTGTTGGAAACATAATCAACGATTTTATTAAGTTTGCCTTGTAAACTTTTACAATTGCATCTTTAGTAAAGAACAATGTTCCATTTTGTCATGCCTCGTTAGGTGCAAGTAGCCTTGTCCATTCCATTGTTGTGGAAAGTAACGTACACACATGATTGTTGTAGTATCACGCCTGTATATACCATGATTACTTGTCACCCCTCATTTGACTACTATATAAGTAAGCGTTAAGGAGAAGGAAGAAATATTGTGCCATGTACTGTTAGGTGTTGTGTAATAATCCTACTTATGGGTTTGGTTAGTCCCTGACATCTTGGAACACGTATGCAAGAATGTTGTTGTTGCCTCAAATTTCCTTGAAGAATGTTAAACTTAATTTTTCTCAAATGACTGGTTTATTATCTTCTGTTAAAAGGTTGTTGTTTTTGTTTCATTAATGTATGGTGCAAATAGTAAAACTGATTTTATAAACTGGGTTGAATATGTATGTGGGTTTTTTTCGTCTTTTCAAAAAGAAGTGTTCACGATGTATGCCAGTGTACAAAGACTCAATGAAATGTTTTCTCCGTTGTATGCCATGTATGAGTTAAATAGATCTATAAAAGCATGACTGCAATTACATCACATTCATCCTACTAATAGATAGGTAAAATTGGTGTTAATTTAAGTGTTTCTATTTATCTGTTTATACAAAAATACAAAGAAATTCATTGTAGAAAGTTACTATTTAAAGGCATACCAACGTTATGGTTTAAAAACTAATCTGGTATCTCATATATGGTATGGGGTTATTTTGTCGTACTAACTGAAGCTGATTAGTTTTTAAAATTGGTTTAAACTTTGGACTAAATGAGTAAGTCTCATATCATATCAGACATTTACCTGAGTACACTAACCTAGATGCTCGAATTCACTTACCATAAAACTAGATACGCGCCATTCGTTTCGGCCTTGGTTGTTCACCTTCGAATCTTGTTCATGATAAGCTGCTGATAAGTTGCTCATGCGTTCGCCTATCCCCACACACACACTAGAGTTCACGTTTTTCCTTACCGTTCTCTTACTGCTTTGCCTGTAGCGTGAGTTAGCCAATGGGTATTTGTTTATTTTTTTAGGAAAAGGTTACTCTGGCACTTGGAAATTTTAAACCTGGTATACTTAATGTCATACATGCATGTGTGGGAACCTTCACATGTATAACCATGTTCTTTGAGAATCACCAGCCTGACTTAAGTCTGAAATATATATACATATATATAATATGTATTTTTAGGCCTTCTTTAATTGCTCATGCAATCTTGATTATCGTGTGTACTTGTGTATTTGTTGAAGGCGCATTCTATCCTGTACTCCCATACTCGCCCTTGTTATAATTTGGTTCCAGAGCGCTGAGACAATGCTTATGGTTGATGTCACATGTGTACATGTACGCATGTGTACATGCATGCTTCCGTAAATTTTTGTCCATAAAATGAAAACTGATAAGCTCAGATAGTATACTTGACTTTGAACTGATGCTATGCTTGGTTGTACGGAATTAAACTAAGTTGAACCGATCTTTAATAAGCCGATATAGAGCTGACATGGGCAGATACTTCACTAATGTTTATGGTTGATGTTAGTTAAACTATTATATTTCAGTTTATATCGAAGTTAATTCTACTTGAACTATAATTAATCCTAACTCGAGTGTTTTATGTTTTTGCATGGAACGCTCGGGTCAGAACCGAGCAGTACAGATTTTAAAGATTACAACTAGGATTCGAAGATTGGTAAAGCTGGGGATTCAAGGAGATGCGCACTCTGAAGATATTTTTAAAAACAGTAAATATTTCTTTTTTATTCAAACTGTATTTGATATTCCGCTGGGTAGAAAATTATTGTATCAAAAATTTTGAATAATAAACAAAAGTTTTATTTCGTTGTTCAATACTGTGTTATTCATTTATTTTTTGTTTTCTGTGTTGATTCTGTTTTTAAACTCTATAAGCTAAATAACGGTTCGTCATTTTGAACGTTTTAAGTTGGTTTAAATACCAATTTGAAACGGTCAAAATAGCAGGACGTTACATAAAATATTTGCATGTGCATATATTTTTGTGAAGCACCCTTTATTAGAAGACTTGTCATCCTCAAATCGTGACCCAACAGCATGACCTCAATAGAATTTGAGAGAGTTGACTTCTCTCTGTCAAAACCCAAAAGGTCGACATTTGAATAAGTGGCCCAGTAATCCTTATGCTAGATCGAAACCCAACAGCTCGACAATTTGAATAAGCAACCCAATAACCCTTATTCTGACCAAACAACCTTTACAAATACAAATATCAAACAACTTTTTTTGTATATTTAAATATGTACGAGACCCAACAGCCTCTTGTACTAGCATTAACAACATGATGTGTCACAAACTTATGGATAGTAACCCAGTTGTGGTAATTATGCGTCCCATACCACACGATCTCACTAATGGCTTACTATTCGCTCATCAACAACACACTGGAAATCATCATAACAACAAATAAATAGAAACATCAAATCAACAGAAATACCGTATCACCAAAAAATCGAATCAACTATTTCAATTAGAAGATCCTGAGATTAACTGATTTTGTATACCACCGTGTACCATACGGCGGGTTTTATTATATCGTTTAACCTCCATTACGTATTCTCGAAGCGTGCATAAAACATAGTTTTGATATAATAAAATACTTAGTTTTTTTAAAGTGGGTTTATAAAATGATTTTCATAAACCAATTTCTTTCTTAAAATTTAATAATTCTATAAATATATTTATATTATTGTTTTAAGACCATTCAAATACTAAAACTAAAATCATAAAATTATTTTAACCTCAAAACTATGGAGAAAATGATATTTATTTACTTAGGAAAAACCAATTCAAAATCGTGCATAGTGTGTGAAACGCCATCGAAAATCATATCAAAATTAATCAATTTCATCAATGTAAACCTTCATGAATCCAACCATAAATTGGTCATAATGTATATACTTGTTTTGCCAAGCTTAAGGGGGTGGAAAACTAGGTAAACAAGCTTTAGGAATTCACTAAAACTTAAGACCAAGCATCAATAAAGCTACAGGAAAACACAAATAAGCAGGGAATAAAACCTGCGCAAACTACAAAGAGTGGATTGCCCCACTATTTATGTGGGTCGACCCCAGGATCGACTGGGGAACATAGTGGGTCGACCCACTTTACGGATTTTGCTATAGGTCGAACACCTAACGAAACCCTGACTTTGACACCCAATTTCACCAACTTCTAGTGGTTGGAAATGAATGAAACTTTGCAATTTTATATACTAGTAACCCAACAACAACTAAACTGGAATAGCATCAGTCTGACCAATAATGACCAACATATCAACATTCAAAGTAGCATGTCTGCTGTTTTGAGCAATAGAAATGAATTAATATATAAAGCTACAGATTATAACGACAGAGAATAAATTTATACTAATAACATAGTAATAGTAGTAAGTTAGAAGGAGTGAGTCCAACGACTCATCTTGCATGGTTTTTAGGCAAGATTCCCATGTTTGGAGTTGTAGAAAGCCAACCTAAAGCATGTAACAGCAAAAAGAAGACATGCAGCAATAATGGTTTACCAAAATATATAATCTTTGGTTCTATCACTAAAGATGGATCTATTGCTAGAATTAAGCCAAGCCAATGAATAGAAAGCAAGCTAGTTTCTAATACTACTTTGAATTAGAGCATGTATGGAGTTTTGAGGAAGAAAGAGGAGGAGATGTGGCTGTTCTTGGTATGTTTTCAAAAGAACAAGAAGGAGGATCAGGAAAGAAAAGAGTAGGTACCTGATCGCTGCTTTTCTATGAATTAGAAAAGCACAAAATTTAAAATAAATTCTCCAAGCATACAGGTCGCGTAATATGCAGGTCGAATCATAGGGAGGTGTTTTAAATCTTATTATTTATCTATTCTTAGGCGAGTTAGGCAAAATATGGAGATGTTTTTGAATTAATGTATTGAATTTACTATTGATCCAAATCTAATCAGATCAATATCAAATTCAACAACTGAAAAGAAAGGAACCAATTACTAGAAAAAGAAAATAACAACTAAAACAATAACAGAAAATTAAAAGTAGGACTGTCGTTCAGTCTAATCAACGGTCAATTGCTAACATGCAGTAATAAAAGAAAATAACAATATGTGTTCTACCAAAACTAATTGAATAGACATACAAATTGTTATGAAAGAAAAAGACAATCAACTAAAATGAAGAAAAACTTTATTATTGGTAAACGAGAATACAGAATAATGGCAATGGGACATTTACAATGAGTACAACGTATATTTATAGGTGGGATAGGCCAAACCCTAATCAGATCTATGAATATATGGGCCTCTTTTCCTAAGAATTCTTATCATATCTCATGCCTTTCTTAATCAAGCTTGTTTGGAAATAATCTTTAAGAATATCTGAGCATATCATGGTGAATATCCTCCAAATCTTCCATGTGGCTAATTGATTGACAAAAGAATTTGCATGTGATTAATTCTTCCAGACAAGGACTCTTATTAGACTCTAAAAGTGCATAAGATAAAATCTTCAATTCTTCCATGTGGCTAATTGATTGGTAATCAGATTGTATGTAATTAATTCTTCCAAACATGGACTCTTATTAGACTCCAAAAGTACATGAGATAAAATCTTCGAAGTTGATCTTTTTCTTGTGTAATATCTTACTTTTCGGGGTGCATGAGGATTGATGAATGACCTGTGAAAATATACGAAAAATGTAAAATTTATTTATTTACAATAAAGATAAGATAGAGCATAAAAATTAACACTTTTACATGTTAATCAAATACCCCCGCACTTATCTTTTACTCGTTCTCAAGTGAAAAGAAATATAAATAAAAAATGAAAAGCTAAACAAGATAGGTCACACTTTCGTAGGAAACACGATTGCATTGAGCGTATGCAACAAGCCGCTAAACCTCTAGGTGTCCCTAGTAGGACGTGTGGTGTCTCGTGGGGGTTTTTAGCAGATACTAACCACTAAATCCAAATGCAGTATGTGTGGATCTAATGCAACTACATGAATGCAATGGATATATAAAAAAAATGACAACACGACTTGTTTCAAAAAAGTGGTACAACAAATTAAGTTGATAATTTCTAGTTAATTGATTTTATTTTAGATACCTCAACTTGTCACAAATTTTCAATATAATTCAAGTTTTCAAATGTTAAATTCCAGCTTGGTCAATTGGTTCGGTCGATAACATAGTGCAGCCATGAAATAGATTCTTAGTTTGCTTGGCACAGTTTGCAAAGCGGTATTATTATTTTCTCATGTACGGCTAGTCAAATCAATAAGGTCAAGAAGTGTTTGGCCATCATCGCTTATTCTCTATTCTATAAAATTTAAAAATTTATGATTAATTACATACACTAACTTAAAATACCAAGGTATACCACCCATACACTGCCTTGCAGACTGACAGAGTTTTAGGATAGAGCACGGCGGATTGGGCAGACCGACACTGACTTTGTCAACAACATGTCGGTAATCCTTAGGTGTCCAATTCATAAAATGAGACCAAGATATTCCAATGTTTGTCAACAACATGCCGGATAGAGCTTGGCGGGTTTGCACACCAACGCTTGATGTACAAGCAATGTTGGATACCCTTGGATTACTATTGTTATTATTGAAAATATAAGCACAAAAGAGAGTTACGCGAATTCAACTTAACATAACTTAGTTTTAAAGATTCGAAAATCCAATATAAGTATTTTAAGTCCTCCACTTATTTAAACAAAGACTACAATGTAGAATAGATTTCATGGCCATCACCTAAGAATCTCCCTATGTACCGGTTATACTACTATCCCCCCAAATTAATCTTTTCATTATATTTCTTACTCAATCTAAATTGAGAGAAAAAATATTGTCAACTGACTAAAAATTGTAAACTTATTTCATGGTATCACTCTAAAATAAGTCGTGTCTGTGTGTGTGACAGTTTTTTTTTGAGATGATGTGATGCAGACTTAACTCCCCCACACTAGATTGAGACAGTGTCCCAATTGTCTAAGGTATGCAGACCAAAATGGAAGGGGGAAAATGAAAAATAAAAGAAGAAAAACGTGTACCACCTGATTTCATGGTGGATGATCAGGCTCATGAAGATCGATAAGGTCATCGTCTTCGTGTTGCTCGAATTCCAAATCAGTCGTTGACAGTTTACTTTGATGACTTTTCCATCCTTAGGATTTTCAATTTCAACTGCTCCATGAGGTTATACTGTTTTCACAACATAAGGTCCAGTCCATTGAGATCTGAGTTTTCCTGGAAACAAGTGATGTCTAGAGTCGTACAAAGAACTTTTTGTCCTACATTGAATTCCTTACGAAGTATGTTCTTGTCGTGTTGGGCTCTGAGTTCTTTCTTTAAAGATTTTCGCATTTTCATATGCTTCATTTTTTAATTCCTTTAGTTCTGAAATCTGTAACTTCCTATGTGAGCCGGCCTTCTCTAAGTCAAAATTCAAAAGTTTAATTGCCCAAAGAGCACAATGCTCTAATTCAAGAGGTAAATGACAGGCCTTCCCAAAGTCTACCGATATGGTGACATTCCTATATTGGTTTTGTAAGCAGTGCGAAATGCCCAAAGTGCATCAATCAGTTTTAAGGACCAATCTTTTCTATTGGAATTCACAGTTTTCTCAAGAATTTGTTTGATTTATCTATTGGAAACTTCTACTTGCCCACTAGTTTGTGGATGGTAAGGGGTCGACAGCTTTTGTGTGATTGAGTATTTCATGAGCAAGGATTCAAAAGCACGATTACAGAAGTGAGTGCCATTATCGTTAATGATAGCTCGAGGTGTGCCAAAGCGTGAAAAGTTGTTTTCTTTGAGGAATTTGATAACAACCTTGTTATCATTGGTTTTGGTCGGGATGGCTTCAACCCATTTTGAGATATAGTCTACCGCAAGCAAGATGTAAAGATTCCCAAGTGAGTTAGGGAATGGTTCCATGAAATCGATGCCCCAAACATCGAATAACTCAATCACTACAATGGGGTTGAGAAACATCATGTTTCGCTTAGTGATTCGACCCGTTCTTTGACATCGATTGCATTTAGAGCAAAATTCGAAAGCGTCACGGAAGAGCGCGGGCCAATAAAAACCACTTTGCAATACTTTTGCAGCAGTTTTTCTTGCTCTAAAATGACCGCCACTAGCATGGTCATATGGGAAAGAGAGAATACTTTGGTGTTCATGATCGGGTACACTACTTCGAATGATTTGTTCTGGGCAATATTTGAAAAGATATGGGTCATCCCAATAGAGGTTTTGAACTTTAGAGAGAAACTTTTGCTTATCTTGTTTCGACCATTCAGCGGGTGTTTGTTGCATGACAAGATAATTCACAATGTCAGCGTACTAAGGGGTGTAAGAGATTGAAAGGATTTGTTCATCGGGAAAATAGCCATCGATTTGGGTGTCATCAACATTTTCATGCACAATTTTAGAGAGATGATCAGCTACAACATTCTCAGAACCCTTTTTATCTCGTATTTCTATGTCAAATTCTTGAAGAAGAAGGATCCAATGAATCAAGCGGGACTTGGCATCCTTTTTAGAAAGCAAATATCCTAAGGCACCATGGTCAGTGTAAACGATGACTTTGGATCTTATGAGATATGGTCTGAATTTCTCAAGAGCGAAAACAACTGCCAAAAATTCCTTTCCAGTAGTTGAGTAATTCAATTAGGCCTCGTTTAAGGTTTTGCTAGCATAATAAATGACTCGAGGGAGTTTATCGATTCGCTGACCCAAGATGGCTCCAATAGCAAAATCAAAAGCGTCACACATAAGTTCAAAGGGTTTAGTCCAATCAGGGGGTTGAATGATGGGAGTTATGGTCAAGATTGACTTAAGAGTTTCAAAAGATGTTTTACAGTCATTGGAAAATTCAAACTTGACGTCTTTGGCAAGTAAGTTTAAAAGAGGTTTTGAAATTTTCGGGAAATCCCTAATGAATCTTCTACAGAATCCTGCATGGCCAAGAAATGAACGAACATCCTTAACAGACTTAGGAGAAGGTAGATTAGCAATCAAATAAATTTTGGATTTATCGACTTCAAGGCCATCTTTTGAAACGACATGACCTAGAACTATCCCCCTTTTTACCATGAAATGACATTTTTCCCAATTAAGCACGAGAGATTTCTCCTTACAACGTTTTAGGACGAGTTCTAAATGAGTGAGACATTAGGAAAAAGATGATCTGTAGATTGAAAAATCATCCATAAATATTTCCAAGAATTCTTCCACCATATCAGAGAAAATACTCATCATACACCTTCGGAAAGTTGCGGAGGCATTACAAAGACCAAAAGGCATACGACGATAAGCAAAAGTTACAAAGGGACAAGTAAAGGTGGTCTTATGTTGATCTTCTAAAGCAACAGGAATTTGGTTATAGCCAGAGTATCTATCGAGAAAACAATAGTACTCGTGTCCCGCTAAGCGTTCAAGCATTTGGTCAATAAAAAGCAAGGGAAATTGGTCTTTTCGTGTGGCTGAGTTGAGCTTTCGATAGTCAATACACACACGCCATTTTGTTTTGATTTTTGTTGGGACGAGCTCATTACTTTTTTTTATGATCACTGTGACTCCCGATTTCTTTGGTACAACTTATACCGGACTCACCCAAGTACTATCAGAGGTGGGATAGATGATGTTATTGTCTAGACATTTGATTATCTCCTCCTTGACCACTTCTCTCATGTTTGGGTTTAATCGCCTTTGAGCCTCATAAATGGATTTAGCCTCATAAACTAAATTTATGCGATGTTCCACAATTGATGGGCTAATTCCTTTTATATTGCTCAGTTCCCACCCCAAAGCTTCTTTATTTTCCCATAAAATTTCCAAGAGTTTTTCTTCTTGGTCCTCGGTAAGATCAGAGGCCAAGATTACGGGAAAAGTTTCTAAGGAGTCTAAGTATGCGTACTTAAGGTCTTGTGGCAAGGGTTTGAGGTCTAACTTAGGATGTTCTTGAGTGTTAACATTGGTCAACATTCCTTGGTTAGATTTAGATAACGAAGGATTGGAGTCAAGAAATTCATTCAGTTCAGAGATGTATTCAAGTTCATCGAAATCGGAGTCAAAATGGTTAAGACACATTTTCAAGGCCTCAGAAGTGTCATTAGAGGTTTCATCAACTGTGGTTTGAATCATGTCGATTTCATCGATCTCAAAATCCCTAGGTTGTTTGTTGATATTAAAGATGTTTAGGTCAATTGTTAGGTGCCCGAAGGAAAGTCGGAGTTGACCGTTCCAACAATTAATAACAGCATTTGAGGTTGCTAAGAAATGGCATCCTAATATCAATGGTATTTGAACATTGGGATTTGAGATAGGCTCGGTTTGTAGAACTATGAAATCGACAGGGAAGTAAAACTGTTCGATCTGTATCAAGACGTCTTCGATTATTACAATGGCTTTTTGACAGATCGATCAGCTAGCTGAAGAGTGATGTTTGTTGATTTAATCTCCCCTAGTCCAAGTTGATGGTAAATAGTGTAAGGAAGAAGATTGACACTGGCATCAAGATCAAGTAGGGCAAGAGAGATGTGAGTGTTTCCTATTTTACAATATATCGTAGGGCAGCCATGGTCTTTGCTCTTGACTGGGGCAAGACTCGATAGAATAGAGCTTGTATTCGCAGTTAGAAAGCGATTTTTGGGACATTAGTCGCACGTTTTTGTGTGCACAATTCCTTAAGACATATAGCATATTGATGAATTTATTCAATGGTGTCTAAAAGAGGAATGTTCACATGGACTTGTTTGAAAATTTCCAAAATTTTATCAAAATTTGCTGCCTTCTTCTTGTTATTGAGTCTGTGGGGAAATGGAGCTATTGGTTTTTCGACTCTAAGATCAGTTTCATCATTCGAGGAAGATGGTGGTAAGGGTGTAGAAGATGAAATGTTGGTGTTGCCAACATTGATTTTCGAAGGTGAGTTAGGTTTGCCGACACTAGGAGAAGAGCTGTTGGGATTGCCAACATTTAAGGGACTTTGAGGTTTAGAAGAATTGGCATTCATAGCCAATGGGTGATCCTCAAGATTTGGCATTAGGGTCGAGTTCGAAGGTTCGCCAGGGTTGCCCACATTATTATCAATCCTCTTTCCAGATCAAAGGGTTGTAATAACATTGACTGGATTATGGTTTTCGCCCTCACAAGAATTTACAGCACGAGAGTTATATTTTGGATTCACCTCGGGTTTACTAGGTGACTTTCCTTTCTCATTATTTTTCATTAATTCCTTCATCATATTCATCATTTGGTCGAGTTCAGCATCGTGTGAGTTCATTTTAGCTTCATGAGAGTTCAAGTGTTTCTCTAAACGCACAATTTCTTGTGACGATTGAGAAGGTTGAGAGGATTGGTTTGATGATTGAAAGTTGGGGTGCCTATAAGGCTATTTGGATTAAGGTGCAGCTTGAGAGGTTTGAGAATTGGAAGGTGGTGCTTGATAATTCGGATTTGAAATAAAGGGCTGCACGTGAGATGGGTTAGCCGAATTATTGGTGTTTGACCAAGAAAAAATTGGGTAGTTCCTCCAACCAGGATTGTACGTAGATGAGTAAGGATTATTTTGAGCAATAGCATTAGCTTGGTCCTGAGAGTAATAGCGGGGTAGCCCTTCTCTGGCTTGAGGAGTTTGATTTTCTAAGGTGACTTGAGTCCACAACATGAACTCCTCTAGTAGAAGTACGAAGGGGAACACGAATTGATTCTCGTTGCATGTCCTTTTCAGAATAATCTTCTAAGAATTGCCAAGCTTCATCGACCGTCTTGGACATAAAGTCTCCTCCACACATTGATTCTAGTTGAGTGCTAGTCTGATAGTTTAGCCCTTCATATGCAATTTGACATAAGTGATTCTTTTAGAATTCCATGATGAGGACAACTATATAACAGTTGGTTGAATCTTTCAAAGTATTTTGAAAAAGTTTCCCCCTCATTTTGACAAAATTGATTTATCTCGGTTCGAATTTTGAGAGTTTTATGGAAAGGGAAAAACTTTTTCAAGAATGTAGTGACAAATTCATCCCAACTTCTTATGGAATTTTTGGAAGAGAATTTAGCCATCTTTTAGCGCTTTCAAGTAGTGCAAAGGGAATTAACCTTAGCTTGATCGATTCGTTAGACAATTGTTGCATTTTTGTTGTGGACGCATACAATTCAAATTCACTTAGAAATTCATAAGCATTTTTAGACCCAGTAACTTTTGGTACCCCTTGAATAAAAGAATGTTTAAGCTCAAAATTGTTTCCTTCAGCTGGTGGAAGCACGATGATAGAGGGCTGAATGGTCCTAGTTGGATAACATCGATCACAAAGAGATAAAGGTCTATCCCTTTCGATATTGAGATTTTGA
This sequence comes from Allium sativum, assembly GCA_030737875.1. Taxonomy (NCBI): domain Eukaryota; kingdom Viridiplantae; phylum Streptophyta; class Magnoliopsida; order Asparagales; family Amaryllidaceae; genus Allium; species Allium sativum. The sequence continues at coordinate 576,168,855 of CM060915.1, read as the reverse complement.
AAATTTTGATGTACTCGATTTTGATCCTCAAAGTTTGGAAAGTTTTGATTCACTCAATTTTGATCCAACTCGTTTGGAAAATTTTGGTTTATTCAAGAACCCCAAGGAGAATTTTGTTGGCTAACACTTTTTTCACTCATTGTTGTTAAATGCACACACGGAAAAATCTAGACTTAAGGTTGACACAAGAAGCTCCTAATCAAAATAAATACAAGTGTATCTTATTAGTTGATAATCTCGATTTGAAGGGGGAAGAGGGTCTTATGGCTGTTCACGTATAGTATAAATACTAAGGGATACGACCAATGTTTTATGGGTAGTATGCAACCTCTTTTGCTAAAAGTTCAATAAATTGAACTAATATATATCCACAATCAAACCCTTGAGAGGATCAATTTTACAAAATACACTCTTGCAGCTAAATATTTTGAAAATCAAATTAAATAAATAGATTGAAAAAGTTAATTTGCTAGAATGTCGAAAAATTCCTGATGTAATACGTATCATCGTCCTCTACAAAAGGAATAGAACGAATTCCACACAACAAAATAAATTTTTAAATCTAAAATATTTAACCCAATTTGTTTGTCCTATTGAGCTTAAGCTTTTGCTCCTAAGGCCAACGTCTAATCAATTTTTATTTAAGTCCAAAGAGTATGTGTAACAACCCGAAAATTTGGGTCAGTTTAATTTTTTTTATTTTGGCAATTTTAGCCAATTTTGATTATTTAAAATGAATTATTCAAAATAATATCGACGAGAAATTTATTTTGAACAGAATTCGAATGTATATATTATATACGTCGTCGTTAGAATATAAATATTTATTTTAAATTATGAAAGGAATTGAAAATGGCGTGGTAGTTCGATAATTCGATTTCAAACTTCAAATGAATGTACCGGGTGCAAAATAAACCGGATTTTAGTGAAACCAAAAATAATGGAATCTAATTGTGATTATCTTTCCAATGAATCCGAAAAATTGAAATTTCATAGCGAGGATAAAAAGTTATGTCCAGTTGAAAATTCTGAATAGTCGCAATGGAATTCAGGCCCTAAAAATGGAAATTTTGTAAACGACCTCGGATTTCGACGGAACCACTTTTGTTGGGTCCGTGATGTAAAGTTATTGCTAGATTCCAATTTTCATAATTTTTCGAATCAATATTTGAGCGTGGCAAAGGAAACGCGTTTGACCAGTTTCAGTTGATTTTAATCGACTGGAAAATGGCCATTTTTCCAACGGTCTCAGAATTCGACGAAACTAGTTTTGTTAGGACCATATCGTCAATACGAAGCTAGAAAATATTTTTCAGGAATTTTTAGAGACTGTATGTGGCCCCGGTAATTTAAAATGTACGTTCAAATAGAATATATACTGATTTATATTTTGATTTCAACAGAAACTGATCATAACGGTCAAATTGGCCTGCGATACATATCCCATTGTGTTCGAAACGGGGGTAATACGCTAGGGACGATAGTCGGCGGGTTCGATTTCTTGTTCGAATGGAAAGGGTACTTTATGGAATTCAGAATTCAAAATAAAATAATAAAATATATTATATACCTTCCCTTGAACTACCCCAACCCCTTATCCCTTTGCTCAGAAACCCGATGACCCCCCCTCTCACCAAATCGACCCGTTGACCCTCCTTCCTCCCAAATCGCTCAGGCGATTAACGTCGCCCCACCACCCACGCCATGTCGCTGCTCCGCCCTCCCCTCCAGGCCACCGTCGCCCTCTCAGAGTCGAGCCCCTCTTCAAAATCGATACCCTAAACCGCGAGAACCCCAAAGTGAAACCAGACCTCGCGCGAGCTCCGCCAGGGCCGCCAACCGCCGTCCATCACCGAGCGCTCCCTCCCTCAGACTCCGGCGCGCCTCTGACCGCCTCTAACGCCCCCGCCTACGACTGCGAGCTAATCCGACCACCAAACAACCGTGAGTTTTTTTTTCCAGTTTTAGATATGATTTTTGAGTAGGTTTTTATTAATAAAAAGTTTTGATTTTTATAAGTAGAAATTATAGATTTTTATCATTATAAAGTTAAGATTTTTATTAATAAAAAAGTTTGATTTTTATTGGTTAAAAAGATTAGATTTTTCTTTTTCTCTTAAAGCTTTGATTTTTAATCATGAAAATATGATTTTTATTAGAAGAAATTTTGAATTCGTATAAGGTAGAAAGTTTGGATTTTTAGTTGTAGAAAGATTCAATTTTTTTTTATTAGAGAAAAAAAATATGAACTTTTTATATGTAGCGAGAAAAAAAATATATAATCTTTATATTGAAAATGGCATTATAAAAATATAATTTTCATAAGATAAGATAGAGAATATAAAAATGTGATTTTTTTATATATGTAGCATAATAAAAATATAATTTTTATTATATGAGAAGTGAAAATGAAATATACTTTGCTTTGAAAATGAAATATACTTTGCTTTGAAAATGAAATATACTTTGCTTTGAAAATAAAGTATACATTGATTTGAAAATTAAATAGAGAGCAGAATAAAAATATCATATTTATATGATGGGAGGAATAAAGATATCATCTTTATATGATGTGAAGAATAAAAATATAATTTTTATATACTAGAGAATATAAAAATGTAATTCTTATATATGTAGTGAATGCGGACGACGGAAGTAACGAGAGGCGGGCAGGATGAAGATTTCCTACATAAGAAGAATCGTGGCGTTTGGATTAGCTTTGTGAGAATTTCTCACTTTTTTATTTTATTTCTAGTTAAAAATATATACTAGGATGCAGACGGTGTTTAGTAGCACCTGACACCCGTCGTCCACAGACCATGGACGGCTTGTATGCTTGTTTGATAGATTTCAATGTGTAGTCGATTGTGTGATGTGAAGTGAAATGAAATAAAATATATATATATAGTTTTAAATAGTTAAAAATATAATTTTTAACGTGTATATAAAATGAAATAAAAATAAACAAATCGGACGATTTGTTTATATACACACCTTTGACTGATATTGATTGGGACGATAAATTTTACACATCGCCCAACTGCACAAATAAAATCTGTGTTTGATTGTTTGAAACCTCACACGGGTATTGGGATGATATATGACATACAATAATCCCGATAGTTAGTTGTATGTCGATCGATTGATTGACAGACTGTTATGAGCGTTAAATATTTATATTCGATGCTTATACAGTGTAGAATGCACTTTGGATGATGGTTGATTTTTCATCGTTGTTATTGTATACATGTGTTGTAGAAAATCCATATAATTAACATTATATGGTAATTGATTGGGCTTCATTCAATATTTGAAATAGAAATATATGAAATAGAAATATTTGAAAAGAAATATCTGAATAGAAATACTTAAATAGAAATATTTGAAAAAGAAATATTTGAAATAGAATATTTGAAAATAGAAATATATGAAGCCGTGTTGATTAGATTGACGCCATTTTGACGTGAATGATATTTATATCGATTTTATTCATTTTATAATGAATATCGAAAGTGATTTCAAAATCTGATATTTCAAAAAGAATTGAAATTCAAAACGAATTCGAATCGAATTGAATAGAAAACCAATTTGAATTGAATTGAATAGAAAACCAATTTGAATTGAATTGAATAGAAAACCAATTTGAATTGAATTGAATAGAAAACGAATTTGAATTGAATTGAATAGAAAACCAATTTGAATTGAATAGGAAACGAATTTGAATTGAATTGAATAGAAAACCAATTTGAATTGAATTGAATAGAAAACGAATTTGAATTGAATTGAATTGAATAGAAAACGAATTTGAATTGAATTGAATAGAAAACCAATTTGAATTGAATTGAATAGAAAACGAATTTCAATTGAATTGAATAGAAAACGAATTTGAAATGAATTCAAATTGAATTGGAATTTGAATTGAATTCAAATGAATTTTGAACGAATTTAAAATAGAAAATTCAATTTTGATTTGAATTTGAAATAAAGGTTGAAATTGTTTTTGAAACGAATTCAAAACTATTTATAAAATTTGTTTTAAATAGGAATCGACGAAATATATATTATATATAATATAGTGGCCTGAATAGAACGCGCTGCGCCGCGGCAGTTCGTGAATTTCGACCATTGATTTCGAACGGACATTACGGGAGATCCGACCGTCAGATTCTCCTAAAACCGGAACCGTTCGGTTTGTATCGAAAAGAGCTTTCTAACGAATATTAGAAATTTGAAATCTAACGGTTGGATTTGGAATTATGTCCAAATCAAATTTGGAAAAGGTCGGTGTAAGTGCAGTTCGATGGCCGTTGATGGAAATCAACTGTACGTGCCTTGATAAAATTATTAAAAACAGTAATAATTTGTGTAAAATCATAAGAAATGATTTGGGAAAAATTGGGATGAAAAACTCCATATTTGAAAAGATAAAAATAGATTTTTATCGAAATGAACTAGTTTTGAAATAGAATTAAAATTCTATTCATTTTTAAATAAATAAATTTGATTTGAAATGGTTTCAAAAATAACCAGAATTTCCAATGATTTCATTGGAATGGATTTGAATCGAAATTGTCTTCGGAATATTTCGATGTTGGATTTCGTGATTATACAGATGTTGTTATGGAAATTTGAAAGATATAGATATATATATCGTTATTTCCAATACGACATTTGTTAGTCATAGAATTTGATATTGAATATAAGCCGATATATTTTCTATTCAGAGCCTTGTATTTAATATCAAATGTGATTTTGGTTTGTCGTGAATGGTGTCTTCATTAACACTGTTCTTGAACCCAGTTGAGAAAAGGTTAAATCTTTTTATTTGGATTTAATGAAGTGTACCAATTAAATAATATTTGATTGGAATTGAATTGATATTGATTTTTGGGTTTATCGTGAACAGTGTTTTAAATAACACTTGTTCTTTAACCCGATAATTAATAGAATGTGATTTTGGGTTGTCGTGAACGGTATCTTCAATAATACTATTCTTAGATCCAAAGGAGTTAAGAAAATCAGAAACTAACTGGAGATTAGTTGAGTTGAATGGTTTCTGGGGTATTGATCTGATGTTGGTTTCGGCCTTCGGGGTTAATACTTAGGGAATTGCTCACTTGCTAATTTATGGTTAGGATCTGATTGAAATGTAATGTGATTTTTGGTTTATAGTGAACCGTGTTTTGAAATGACACTGATTCTTTAACCCAGTTAAAGATTAAAACTAAGTGGAGTTTTAATGAATCTTTAATTAGATTGAGAAGATCGAGAATGGAGTATCACCAGTTTTGCTCCAAAGCGATATTTAAATCTTTAATTAGATTTGAACGCGAAATGGTAATTGAATTTACCGATAACACCGTGGTGTTAGATATGGAGTATTACCAGTTTTGCTTCATGGGATGAATAGGTTGGGATTGGGAAATAAAATAAATAATTACTTCGGTGTGGTTCGCTAATCGACTAGTTTGGAAAACCATAATTTGGTTTGAAATGACATCCAAAGGAAGAGTAAAGGATAAATTTTAAAGAATTTATCTTGGATAAAATTAATGGGAACCTTTCCCTAAGAATTGAAATTTAGAAACTAGATGTAGGTTAGCTAAGAAGAATGGTTTCCTGGGTATTGATCTGATGTTGGTTTCGGCCTTCGGGGTTAATATTTGGGAAATTGTTCTCTTGTTGATTTACGGTTAGTAGCTACTGAATTGGAATGAGGCGTATGTTGTGTTTGTGTAACATTCGTTTTTAATATACGCGGGTTGTTCGGAAAGGCTGGGTTTATATCCATTCTGAATAACCGATTCGACGATATGTCGAAGATGAAGACGGTGGTCGAAGACCGGAAGTCTTCACATCGTTTGGGTGATTACTGATGATCTTGATTGGGCTGTACACCCATGATGAGGGAATCAGTTGGTGGTCGTCCAGACGTACTTGGAGATGGATGGATATGCGAGGAAAGTGCCTCGGTTTCGTTCAGACCTAGAACGGACTTGTAAATGGATGGTGTGTCTGACATTGTATTCCTTTATATTGTATTCGTTGATCTCTGCTAAATATATATCTGTTTGGCGGCGGGGAATTTATTCGCTTGCTAAACGCCCTTCTCTGAGACATATGAGCTCAGAGGTTATATATTGGCAGAAATCAGTGGTACGATATGGATTGATAGTGTGGCATGCTGAGATGCAGTGATCCAGACTTTTGTTGAAAAGCAAAGTTTGGTGGATGATGATCAAAGCGCAGCTTTAATATAGCATGTCTTTGTGTATAGCGTTGATTCGCGAGCCTCACACCCAGGTATGGTGGTAAACTGGTGGTTTGATCAGTATGCTTTTTAGTGGATGGGCACCTTAGTGGTGTCGTGGATTCGGTCGACCGAGATGAGCTTAGTGCTCAGGGATATATAGAGTAAGCAGTGTTTTCTCTCGCTGGGACGTAAGCCGCAGTGGTACTCTGGTCCCAAATGTGCGGATGTGCAGACGGTGTTTTCTCTTGTGGGGACGTAAGCCGTGGGGAATTGCATTATGCGATCGATCTTTCGAATCAGGAGCCACCATGATGGAAATTCAATTTCCGATACGTGTATTTCGGTTTTATTTGTAGAGCCTAGTATGGCGACATAGTGGGATGGGGCGCTTATGCCGTCTATGATTGATACTTATGATTTGAAGATATTTTATACAATATGCACTTATAATAGTATCAAATGATTTGTTTCAAACGTATCAAGCTTTCTTGGCTATTATAAGGTAAAAACCCTATCCTCCGGCTTGCGCTGCATTGTGTGATGGGACCTAGGTCTTATAATAGCGTCATTTTTCTTTATTTAGCGTTGCGTTGTTGTTTTATGCACTGGTGTTCTTGAGAGGAAACCCGTTCCGTGTTATACGGCGTGGTCCCTTGATTTACCTTACTTTGAAAAGAAAGATAAATAACTGTTTTAGTTCTCACACCAGTCACATGACTGACCTGGAGTTTATTGTTTTAACCTAAACTCTGGGTGCCCTTATTTTCGACACGGGCAACTAGTAGTTTTGGTTTTGCAGATTTATATTCACAGGATTCTGGTTTACAGCTGGAATGATATCCGGAAAGCTTTGTATCCGTATATCTCTTCTAGTTATGTATTGTATTATTTTCCGCTGCTATGTATTTAAATGTAATTTAAATCTCTGATATTTCTGTGTAATATCACATTTATACTCTGTATATTCTTGTATCTGATGGAATTGTTGTAATAACAATGAAAGGTTCTTTCGTCTGCGTTCTGTTGTGGCTTGTTCTCGAACTATCCGCGCTTTCCTCACCCGGGAAGTTACGGGTTTTAACAGTATGCAAATGACAGAGTTTAATTGTTTTGGAGCCAAGGGAAGGTAATGACTTCCTTGCCTTATGTTTGTTAGGGCTTTGCTCGTAACTACATTTATTTCAGAATGCAGCCAAAACAACAATCAAACACAAGTAATTGCAGAAATTAAAAAAATTGTACGAGTAAGCCGCTGCCCCTGCAAATTTTTTTTACAAGCAATGTCTATATATATATATATTTGCAGCAGAGCACCTGTAGAGTTAAGAGAATTTTACAGAGAGGGTATGGCTGTCCATCTAGTTTGCAAAGTGCTTGGCCTTGAAATTCTTGATTTGTGTGCTTGATTTCCTTCACTTTGTCCCTTTTATTCCTTCTTGTGATCCTCTCTTCTTCTTTTTATTTTTTATTTTTTTTAGAGAGGAAAAAAACTGAATTGCAACAAAAGGAAACGAAACAAGAAAAATAACTGAAAACCAAAAAAGATCTAAATTAACCTATTCTTTACAAGAAAACAATTAGAAAAAATAAATATTTGCAAACTAAAAGAAAATTTGAATTAAAAAAAAGAAAACAAATGATGGACAAAAAAAGACCAACCAAAAATAGTTGAAAAAGTGTAAATAAATCAAGGAAGTACCACGCCCCAATTCAAATTAAGAATGCACCCTAGTACAAACAGTCCAACACACATGCACTCAAAGCAATTTAAAAAGGAATATCCACACCCCTCCTTTTTATTAAGTAAACAAATCACCTTCCTTTTTATGGACCTGACAAAATCTCATGCCTCTTCCTTATTTCAAGAAACGAATCTTGCCTAGAAATAAAGATCAAATCAGCCCTTTTTTGTACTCAGAAAAAAATTCCTAATTTAACAGAAAACTCGATCTCGAGCCTCTTCTTTTTCGAGTCGGATTTTGTGATTTAAGGCTTCCGAAGTTCGGGTATTCGGCTTGTGGTTCGAATCAGAATTGGGTTTCTTCTAGGTTTACAGATGGTGGTGTGAAATTTTGTGATTTAAGGCTTCCGAAGTTCGGGTATTCGGCTTGTGGTTCGAATCAGAATTGGGTTTCTTCTAGGTTTACAGATGGTGGTGCGAAAATTTTTGGTGGATCCGTGGATGTTTGAAGGAAAAATGTGTTGCTGAACTTGTTGGAGAGGGATGGATGGTGGATTAGCGATGGTGTTGCCTGGTATGTGGAGGACTGAGGGCACGCAATCTGAACGTTATGGTTTTGTTTGGGGTTCAGAAGTTTGGCTCGTGTCAATTGCGAAAGAAGAAAGTGATGATTGTTGGCTAATGTTTTTGTGTCCGTGAATGAAGGATGCGGTTGTGTTAGAAGGGGTTGATGTATGGAGTGTTTGGTTACGGATTACGTGGGAGGAAGGTGACGCGAACTGATGGTAGGAGGAACAGCATGGATCTGCGAGTTGGGTTGTGAATTGGATCTCGGCGTTGATTGAGAAGGGGAAGGAGATGTGGATTTTGCCGATTTTGGGTATGAAGTGGGGTTTTGGAAGGGACTGTCGCGTTGGGAGTTGCTGTATGAGGATGTTCAGTGGGTTATGGAGATGGTGAACTTTGTCTGAATTGCAGTATTGGGTCTGTTGTGGTGAAGGAGATAAGTGGAGTGTGTTTTGAGTACGGAGATGTTGTATGGTTTGAACAGGGAAGGGGGTATTGGAGTATGGTGGTTTCCAGAGGGTGATTGAGACAGAGGATTGTTGTTGGTGATGACGACAGAAATACAGATTTTTTTTAAATTGTTGTAATAGCAGAAGAGGAAAAGAATGTAAAAGAGAAAAAATGAAAAGAGGAAGGAAGTAGATGAAAAAAAAAGAAATAAAATTTAGGAAAATTTGGTATGTATTTTTGTTTTGCTGAATTGGTGTAAAAAGGAAGAGAATAATGTAAAAAGAAAGTGGAAAGGGAAGAGGAGAGGAGAAAAGAAATTGGAAAGAACAGGCAATAAACTTAAAAGAGAGTAAAAAGTGGAAAGAAATTAAAGAAAAAAAATTAGCAAGTTTTTTTCTTTTAATCAGAAGATTATAGTATCATACAATACAAAATCTAACCAATCAATTTTTTTTTCTATATATATAAGAAGACAAAAGTAAAAAAAACTAACACGAATCAGAAATTAAATAAATAATAAAATTTAATTGTTGCCTCCCCGGCAACGGCGCCAAAATCTTGATCGCTGCTTTTCTATGAATTAGAAAAGCGTGAATTTTAAAATTAATTCTGCAAGCGTATAGGTCGCGTAATATGCAGGTCGAATCATAGGGTGGTGTTTTAAATCTTATTATTTATCTATTCTTAGGCGAGTTAGGCAAAATCTGGAGATGTTTTTGAATTAATGTATTGAATTTACTGTTGATCCGAATCTAATCAGATCAATATCAAATTCAACAACTGAAAAGAAAGGAACCAATTACTAGAAAAAGAAAATAACAACTAGAACAATAACAGAAAATTAAAAGTAGGACTGTCGTTGAATCTAATCAACGGTCAATCGCTAACATGCAGTAATAAAAGAAAATAACAATATGTGTTCTACCAAAACTAATTGAGTAGACACACAAATTGTTATGAAAGAAAAAGACAATAAACTAAAATGAAGAAAAACTTTATTATTCATAAACGAGAGTACAGAATAATGGCAATGGAACATTTACAATGAGTACAACATATATTTAAAGGTGGGATAGGCCAAACCCTAATCAGATCTATGAATAAATGGGCCTCTTTTCCTAAGAATTCTTATCATATCTCTATCTTTCTTGACCAAGCTTGTTTGGAAATAATCTTTAAGAATATCTGATCATATCATGGTGAATATCTTCCAAATCTTCCCTGTGGCTAGTTGATTGACAAAAGATTTTGCATGTGATTAATTCTTCCAAACATGGACTCTTATTAGACTACAAAAGTGAATAACATAAAATCATCAAATCTTCCTTGTGGCTAATTGATTGGTAATCAGAATGTATGTAAATAATTCTTCCAAACATGGACTCTTGTTAGACTCCAAAAGTACATGAGATAAAATCTTCGAAGTTGATCTTTTTCTTGTGTAATATCTTGCTTTTCGGGGTGCATGAGGATTGATGAACAACCTGTAAAAATATACGAAAAATACCCAATGTAAAATTTATTTATTTACAATAAAGATAAGATCGAGCATAAAAATTAACACTTTTACATGTTCATCAATACCATTTCTTCAACCAACACCCAGAAACAAATTAAAGAACGGAAAATAGGCTAAATGCCCCCAAACAAGCCCAAAATTAGCCTAATTATGTTAATTAAGCGCACAATTTCACCAACTTGAGAGCTAAACACATTTTAACAACTCAATTAAACACTACCAACACATCTTAAACCACTAACACACACAAAATTTAAGTTGTGCTTAAACAACCGAACACAAACACACACCTAATTAAGTTTCTAAACACTTTAATCAACGTTTTATACATCCATTTCAACATAACACACTAATAAAAAAGTGTTTGTAAAAATAATTATTTTAACTTTTAAATATCATTTATATTTATACGACAAGCTTGTTGTACACTTCATTGATTTAACAACTTAAATCTACCAATGAAAATAAAATACTTCAAATCTACTGTAATGGCAAGGAATTTCGCTCGATCTGAATCGATCGTTAAACCGACTAAGACCGTTCGAAACCCCTGATCGTTTTGAGAATAGGACAAAATAGAATGCAAACAGAAGAACATTTCATTGTTATTACAACAATTCCGTCAGAATACAAGAATATACAGGGTATAAATGAATAAATTACATTCCACAAATATCAGAGAATTAAATAAATTACATAGCAGCGGAAAAATATACATAACACAAATGAATACAGAGCTTTCCGAGCATCGTTCCAGCTATAATCAGGACCCTGTGAATATAAATCTACAAAACCAAAACTACTAGCTGCCCGTGCGGAAAATAGGGGCACCCAGAGTTTAGGTTAAAACTATAAACTCCAGGTCAGTTATGTGACTGGTGTGAGAACTAAAACAGTTATTAATATTGGTTTTACAGTTTGGTAAATCAAGGGACCACGCTGTATAACATGGAACGGGTTTCCTCCCAAGAATACCAGTGCATAGAACAAACAGCGCAATGCTAAATAAAGAAAAATGAAGCTATTATAAGACTCAGGTCCCATCACACAATGCAACGCAAGCCGGAGGATAGGGTTTTCCCTTATAACAGCCAAAGCATGCTTGATACGTTTAAAACACATTCTTTGATACTATTATAGGTGTATAGTGTCAAAACAATTTCAGTCATAAATATCAATCATAGACGGCATGGGTACCATATATCATGTCGCCATACTAGTTCTACAACTAAAACCGCAATATCACGTATTGGAAATTGGATTTCCGTCATGAGTCGAGGCAAGAGGCAAGCTCCTCTCCGCGTTCGAGACACTCTAGTAATGCCTCAGGACCCCACTATGATCCTTTGGAACCTCAAAGGCCGGTCCTCTCTTACTTTTGAGGATTGGCAATTCCTGAACACACGTTTCCCAGTCCTTACAGACCTATCTCCGAGGCGCCTCGTATCTAACAACCACATAGGTGGAAAGTATATAAATGTCAGGGCTGGTAGGTCACTGACACCACCATAGCTAGAAAGAAACGTTGTGCACTCCTTGGGTCCGTATCCCGTTTTTGACTCATACCGAGGTGTGAGGCTCACGAATTCACGTTATACACAAAGCTACGTCACACAGACCATGCTTTGATCATCAACCACAAGACTTTGCTTTTCAACAGAAGCCCTGATCAATTGCAACTTACGCGTGCCACACTGGCAATTCACTCCATGCGACTGATGTCCATCGATGTACAACCTCTGAGCTCGTTTGTCTCAGAGAAGGGCGTTAAGCAAGAGAATAAATTCTCCGCCGCCAAACAGATGTATATTTAATAGAGATCAATGAACACAGAATAAAATCCAATGTCAGACACACAATCCATTTACAAGTTCGCTCTGGGTCTAAACGAAACTGGAGGCACTTTCCTCGCATATCCGTCCATCTCCAAGTACGTCCGGACAATCACCAACTTTTTCCCTCATCTTGGGTGTACACCCCAATCAAGATCATCAGTAATCACCCAAACGATGTGAAGACTTCCGGTCTTCAACCACCGTCTTCATCTTCGACATCTCATCGAATCGGTTATTCAGAATGGGTATAAACCCGACCTTTCTGAATAACCCACGTATATGATAAACAAATGTTACACAAACACAACAGACACCTCATTCCAATTCAGAATATTCTTTTATTCACAAAATCACATTTTTAGGGAATAGGTTCCCATTAATTTTATCAAAGATAAATTCTTCTAAATTTATTCTTTAATCTTCCTTTGAATATCATTTCAAACTAGTCGGGATTAGCAAACCACACCGAAGTAATTATTTGTTTTATTTCCCAATCCCAACCTATATATCCCATGGAGAAAAACTGGTAATACTCCATATCTAACACCATGGTGTTATCGGTAAAATTAATTACCATATCACGTTCAAATCTAATTAAAGATTTAACTATCGCTTTGGAGCAAAACTGGTGATACTCCACTCTCGATCACTTTTCAGATTTGATAATTTAAATTATCAATTCACATTTTAATCTAATTAAAGATTCATTAAAACTACACTTAGTTTTAATCTTTTCAAAAATCAACATCCTGCCTTTAACTGGGTTAAAGAACCAATGTCATCTAAAACACGATTAACGATAAACCCAAATCACATTTGATATTAAATACAAGGCTCTGAATAGAAAATATACCAGCTTATATTCAATATCAAATTCTGAAACCAACAAATATCGTATTGGAAATAACGATATTAAATATATCTTTCAAATTCCCATAACAATATCTGTATAGTCACGAAATCCAACATCGAAATACTCCGAAGATAATTTCGATTCAACTCCAGTCCAATCCACGTATTCGAAATATTGATTATTTTTAAAATCACTTTCAAATTCAATTTTATTTATTTCAAAAATAAATTGATTTTAATTCTAGTTCAAAACAAGTTCATTTCGATAAAAATCTATTTTTATCTTTTCAAATGTGGAATTTTTCATCCCAGTTCTTTCCAATTCATTTATTATGATTTTACACAAATTATAGATATTTTTAATAATTTTATCAAGGCCCGTACAGTCGATTTCCATCAACGGCCATCGAACTGCACTTACAGCGACCTTTTCCAAATTTGATTTGGACATAATTCCAAATCCAACCGTTAGATTTCAAACTTCTAATATTCATTGGAAAGCTCTTTTCGATATGAACCCAACGGTTCAGGTTTTAGGAGAATCCGACGGTCGTATCTCCCGTAATGTCATTCGAAGTCAATGGTCGAAATTCACGAACTACCGCGGCGCGTTCTATTCAGGCCATTATATATAATATATATATATATATATATATTATATATATTTCGTCGATTTCCTTTTAAAACGTATTTTATAAATCGTTTTAAATTCGTTTTCAAAACCATTTCAATTTCATCCTCAATTTCAAATCGATTTGATTTCCAATCGATTTGATTTCAATTCAATTCGAATTCATTTCAATCTTATTTAATTCGAATTCAAATTCGTTTCAATTCAATTCAAATTCTAATTCATTCCAATTCAATTTCATTTCATTTTAAATTTCATTCAAAACGATTTCAATTCGTTTTTAATTCAATTTCAATTTAATTCAATTTGAATTCATTTCTATTCAATTCGAATTCAAATTCACTTTCTATTCCATTCGAATTCAAATTCACTTTCTATTCAATTTGAATCGAATTCATTTTCTATTCGATTCGAATTCATTTCAAATTGATTCAATAAAATTTCAATTTGAATTTTAATCTAATTCAATTTGAATTTCATTTCAAAATATTAAATTTTGAAATCACATTTCAATATTCATTATAAAACAAATAAAATCGATATAAATATCATTCGCATCAAAATAACGCATTTCAAATCCACACGGCTTCATATTTTTCAAAAAAAACTTCTTTATTCTATTCAACAAATGAATATTTATTCTATTCAACACATGAATCTATATTTCTTTCAACACATGACTATTTTTGTTATGTAAAATATTTTATAAAACCATGGTATCTATCGTTTGATATTTAAATCAGACTCCACCGTGAAGTAGTTCTAATTTTAAATATGATAAAGATGTAAATTTTATTGTATAAAATATTTTACTCAACACATCAATAGTTTCAACTCATGAACATCGTCAACACATGACTATTTTTTATATTCAACACATGAATTTTCTTTTATAACATTCATTATTTTCCCGATTGGAATGAGGCCCAATCAATCACCATATAACGTTAACTATATGGATTCCATACAACACATGTATATAATCGCAATGACAAACAATCAACCATCATCCAAAGTGCACCACACAACTGCATAAGCATCAAATATAAATAATTAACGCTTACACAGTCTGTCGACCAATCGATCAACATATAATGAAATAATTGGGATTAGTGTACGCCAAATATCATCCCAACACCCGTGTGGGGTTTCAAATCAACAAACACAGATTTTTATTTGTGCAGTTGGGCGATGTGTAAAATTTATCGACACAATCAATATCAGTCAAATCAGTGAATATAAACAAATCAGCCGATTTGTTTATAAATATTTATTTACTCACATTAACGTTAAAAATTATATTTTTAACGACAATTAATTTATTTCAACACATTCATTTATATTATCGATTTCGCATCCACATCACAAACAAATTTTCACAACACATGAATTAAACAAACAAGCCATCCATGGTCTGTGGATGACGGGTGTCGGGTGCTGCTAAGCACCGTCTGCACCCTAGTATATATATATAACTAGAAAAATAAATTTAGAGTGAGAAGTTCTCACCGAAAGCTATCCCAACTTCACGACACTTCATTTATAGAAATCTTCATCGTTCTCGCCTTTTTGTCACCTTCGTTGCCCGTATTCTCTACATATGTAAAAATTAAATTTTTACTTTACTATTCAACACATAAAAATCGAATTTTTACTTCGCTATTCAATATATAAAAATCGAATTTTTACTTCGCTATTCAATATATAAAAATCGAATTTTTACTTCGCTATTCAATATATAAAAATCGAATTTTTACTTCGCTATTCAATATATAAAAATCAAATTTTTACTTCGCTATTCAATATATAAAAATCGAATTTTTACTTCGCTATTCAATATATAAAAATCGAATTTTTACTTCGCTATTCAATATATAAAAATCGAATTTTTCTTTGTTGCTATGTATATAAAAATCCTATTTCTACATCGCTACTATATAGATAAAAATTCTATTTTTACATCGCTACTATATAGAAAAAATTTCTATTTTACATCGCTACTATATAGATAAAAATTCTATTTTTACATCGCTACTATATAGATAAAAATTCTATTTTTATTCAACGGTGTTCATATAATAAAGATTATATTTTTAACACGCTATTCTCTATATAAAGATTTCGCCTTTCATAACATAAAGATTTCGCCTTTTCAAATATAAAGATTTCGCCTTTTCAAACATAAAGATTTCGCCTTTTAAAATATAAAGATTTCGCCTTTATAACCTATATAATATAAAATCGTATTTTTGTATTCTCTACCTCATAAAAATTATATTTTTACAATGCTATCCTCTATCTAATAAACAATACATTGCTATTTTCTATTTTATAGAAACAAAAAAAATCATGTCTTTACTTGACCAAAAATCATCACTTGATAGAAACAAAAATCATGTTTTACTTTATTGTTATATATAATAGAAGCCTTATTTTATACGCTAATCTACATATATAAGAACTATATTTTTATTCGTTACATTTATAGAGAAAAACAAACTTTTAAATTAATGCTTTTCTAAATTAAAATCCACCTTTCACCATTCCTCGAATGCTCGACTAGGCAGCGATGGCTCCTCTCGTTTGTGGCATGGCGGCTTCCAGCTTCAACAACTAAGAAAAAGGGGGTTTTCAGATAAGGGGTGCCCACGACAATCTGAAGTGGCGGAGGAGAGGAAGGCGTTGGCGGGTGAGGTGTAGCGCACGGCGGCGGGCAGAGGGATTAGGGTTTGGCGGTGGAGGCTTTTCGATCTGGAAAGGGGAAAAGAGGGAGAGCGAGTCACGAGGGGAGGGAGGAAGGAGAAGGGGAGATCGGAGGGCTGGGGTGAACGGCGGCGGTGGCGCGTCCAGGTGCGGCGACGGGGAGCAGCTGATCGATCCTCCTTTCGTTTTTTTTTTCTTTTTCTTTTTATTTTTTTCTTTTCTTTGAAAATGAATTCGAACGGGGGGGGGGGCTGAGAGGAAGTGAGGAGAGGAGAGAGAGTGTTTTTAGTTTTTTAATTATTATTTTTTCCACCAAAAAGCAACTTTTATTTTCGACCTCAAAACGAGGCCCACCGCCTGTCGTCCATAGCTAATTACCCCCATTCCGAACACAATGGGATATGTATCGTAAGCTAATTCGGCTGTTACAATCAGTTTTCTTCAAAATCAACATATACTTCTATATATTGAATTTGAACGCGCATTTCAATTTACCGGGGCCACATACTAACTCTAAAAATTACCGAAAAATATTTTCTAGCTTCGTATTGACGATACGGTCCTAACAAAACTAGTTTCGTCGAATTCTGAGACCGTTGGAAAAATGGCCAATTTCCAGTCGATTAAAATCAACTGAAACTGCTCAAACGCGTTTTCCTTTGCCACGCTCACATATTGATTCGAAAAATTATGAAATTTGAAACCTAGCAATAATTTTATATCACGGACCCAACAAAAGTGGTTTCGTCGAAATCCGAGGTCGTTTGCTAAATTTCCATTTTTAAGGGCCTGAATTCCATAGCGACCATTCAGAATTTTCAACTGGACATATCTTTTGATTTCCGCTATGAAATTTCGATTTTTCGGATTCGTTGGAAAGATATTATCAAATAGATCCTATTATTTTTGGTTTCGCTAAAATCCGGAATGTTTTGCACCCGGTATATTCAATTGAAGTTTGAAATCGAATTATCGAACTACCACGCCATTTTCAATTCTATTTATAACTATATATAATTATTTATATTCTAACGACGACGTATATAATATATACGTTCGATTCTATTCAAAATAAATTTCTCGTCGATATTATTTAAAATAATCTATTTTAAATGTTCAAAATTCACTAAAATTGCCAAAATAAAAATTTTAAACTGGCCCAGATTTTCGGGTTGTTACATCTACAAATATAGTTTTACAATCATTATTTATACTTTTATACTGACAATAATCCCATTAATTCATTTATTATTATTATAAAAGCCACATATTCACTTTTTAACAATGATCTACAAAATCCAATGTTGCATTATTACTTTAAATCTACCAACATAGTTTAAAACACAATTCCTCTATTTTATTATTGACAAGAACACATCTTGTATTTATAAACCCAAATTAGAAATTTAGTCATTATCCCAACCAACAATTTACCATTAATATTGTTAATATATTTTATTTTAAACAACTTATCACTTGTTATTGAAAATATATATTTTTAGACACTTAAATATCGATTGTTAATCGATATTACCTATATATTTTCAACATCCACTTTATTCATTAAGTTATATTTCATAAACACATATTGAAATAAATTACTTATTATATTAAAACACTTAATTCATTTTAACACACAAATCATGAAAATGACAAATTCCTTGTCTCTTGTTTTAAAACACAATACGAGTTGTATTCCCAACTCATATTTCATTCTTTTCAAATTTAAAATATGGGAAACATACAATAGTTTACTTAGCTCAGGTATCCAAAAAACCGGGTTGTTACACATAAATATAATAGTTTTCCATTAAACAATTCTATTACCAGACATTGATAACACTAATAAAAGCCAACCAGTCGAAATAAAATGAATCTTTTTATGGTCAAGAACTCAAATTCTACTGCATTTTTATTTTCTTTTGAACCTGCTTCTCATTCATGGCGCCTTTAGTTCTTGTAAGTCTACGCCTTTAGGATACTTTATGTGCTATTGGATGTAGAATTAAAGGAAAATACGTGCACTCTAGACAGGTCTAATACGAACTGGATGAAATTCTCATGTATAATCGCCAAGTAATTCTGAATCAAATATGAATGTGAGGCGAAGTCTTAACAAGCTCTACTTGCATCATTAGAAATTAATGAATAAGCAACCATAACATGTGCATATGGAAAGTGTTTGTGATAACCCCATTCCCCAAAAGGCGGTGTCAAGGGTAATCTTTGGAATATAACACATAAACAGATAACAGCAGAACAGAAATAATTAAATACACCAGATAATGTACAATAGGATACACTGGATAAATATAATCATCAGAGTTACACAGTATATAGGATCATACTTAGTACAAAATACAGTTCAGCTATATATAAAATGTCTACAGCGGAAAAGAAAACATAATATGTACAACAGGAGCTGAACAACATAAAAAGAGATAAATGATAGAATCCATCTTCAGCTCCAGCTATCCAGAAAGAGCCTACTAAAACCTGAATACAAGGCTGCCCGTGTAGAAATAGGGGCACCCGAGTTTAAAAGTGAAACAAAGTGCGAGTCAGTCATGGGACTGGTATGACAAATCTACTTGACACATTTTCAAATATGGCTAATCACAGGACCACGCCACTTTCGCGGAACGGGCTTACTCCATTGGATTGCCAGTGCTTTAAACATCGCAATGTTTTTTATAAAAATGAAGCCATTATAAGACTCAGTTCCCATCACACAATGAAACACAAACCAGAGGATAGAGTTTTACATTATAATGGCCAAAATATGCTTGATACGAATAAAACAAAAGTATTTGATATTATTGATAGTGTTTATATGTTTCAAAAACAATTTCAATCATACGTATCAATCGTAGACGGCATTAATGCCCCATACCACTATGTCGCCATATATAGGTATACAATCCAAACCGCACGATGTCGTATTTCGAAATTGGATTTCTGTCATGAACCGAGGCAAAAGAAAGTCCTCACCGAATTCGAGACAATCTAGCCCATGTCTCAGGCAAGCGTGCAGGCAAGCCTTGGATCGTCCGGGCCGGTCCACCGATGTGGATTATTATGCCTGAACACTACGTCTCCCTGCCCTTTGGGGCGTAAATGAGCCCAATGACTCCATCGGTCCCGGATCGACCGATATATCCGAGGCGCCTCGCAACAGCAACAACCACACAGGTGAAAATAATATAAATGCCAGGGCTGGTAGGTCACTGACACCACCCTAGCTAAAAGGAAATGCATGCCCTCCCTGATGTCCTCTCCCGTTTCTGGTTTATACCGAGGTGTGAGGCTCGCAAATTCACGTTATACACAAAGCTATGCCACATAGGCCGTGCTTTGATCATCAACAACAAGACTTTGCTTTTCAACAGAAGCCTTGATCATCTTCCACTTAGGAATGCCACACAGGCAATTCACTCTATGCGACTGATTTCTATCGATATATAACCTCTGAGCTCGTACATGTCAGAGAAGGGCATTAAGCAAGAGAATAAATTCTCCGCTGTCAAACAGAAATATATTTAATAGAGATCAATAAGCAATCCAGTGTCAGACACACAGTCCATTTACAAGTTCGTTCTGGGTCTGAATGAAACCGGAGGCACTCAATACCTCGCATATTCGTACAATCAACGAGTACGTCCAGTCGGCTACAACTTTAGCCCCTTCAAGGTAGCTACTCCCATCATGAGCATCAGTAGCACCCCTCCATTCGACGTGAAGATCATCGGTCTTGCACCGTCTTCATATCTTCGACTTTCACTCGTGGATCAGTTATTTGAAATGAGAATTAACTCGGCCTTTTCAAATAATTCACGTATATTTAGAATTTCAAATAAATTCATTTCAATGGTTAAATTATTCGATATCACTAATTCTGTTCTTTAAGGTAATTTTCACACCAAACACGTTCAACCATCAAATATCATATAAACCGAGCAAATTTAGTTTATTTCCATTCCATATCATTTATAATATTTTATCACGATTTATCGCTATTTTTATTTATTTAAAAATAGCCAATTCATTCAAAACAACGCTTCAGGCCATAACGCGGCCGTGGCGCTGTTTTTCTTTAGATTTGATTTACACATATCTGAAAATCTAACGGTTGGATCTTCACAAATTTTATATCATTAGAAAGATCTTTTCAAAACGAATCCAACAATTTCAGCTTTGGGAAAATCCGACGGTCGGATCTCCCGCACTAGTTGTTTGAAGTTACGATTTCAAAATACGAACTGCAGCATCGTTATTCGATTTAATTTAATTATATTTATATATTTATATATATATATATAATCGATTCTATCTTTGTTTTTCTTCAGATTTGAATTAAACATTCCAGACAATCCAACCGTTGGATCTTTACAAAGTTGGTGCCGTTGGAAAGATATTTCCAAGGAGAACCCAACAGTTGTGGTTTTGGGAAAATCCGATGGTCGGATCTCCCGCACTAATCGTTTGAAATCACGGTTTCAAAACACGAACGGCAGCTTCATTATTCGATTTATTTTAATTATATTCATATACATATATATATAATTCTTTCTTCGATTTCAAAACAATATCCACTTTATATATTTGATAAAAATGATATTTTTATTATCAAAAATATTTATTCCACACATCACCATTTTTCACACTTCATATTCACAATAAAAATGTAGATTTTATTGTTCTATCTATATATTCAACACATGAACGTTTTCGACTTCACACATATGATAAAATATGATTTTTATCGTTCTAGTCCTTTATTCAACACGTGAATATTTTCAATAGTTGATAGATATAATAAAATGTGATTTTTATTGTAAAACAATGTATTTCAAAATAGGATTATTATATATAGTTTATACATAAGGTAAAATGTTATTTTTGGTGTTAAAAAAAATTATTTAAAATACTAATATTTTATATAGTCTATATATATAATAAAAATGTGATTTTTATCTTTCAAATAATTTATTCAACACATGAACTCATTCAACACATGAATTTCTATTCAACACATGAATTTCTATTCAACACATGAAAATAATTCTAACACATGAATATTATTGAAAATTTCGGCAGCATAACGGCAGGGTAGTTAAAACCGGGACTGTCCCTAGTACAGTTCCTCGCTCTACCTTAAAACCTCACGGTTTTTTGACAATGGGAATTTTCAATATCTAGTTCGCACGTAGGCGAATTTTCCCATATACTAATCCTATTGGGATTTTAATCACAATCAATCATTTCAATTCAACCATTCATGATATTCACCAAATTTCACATCAACCAATAATCCAAACGATATCACATCCAATATATATCATCCATGGTCTGTAGATGAGGGGAGTATATATATATATATTCGTATATAACTATATTTCCATTTCACTTCAATATCATTTCAATTTATTTCAACACATAAATCAATTTTACAACGCATATATAACTTATACATCGAATATACAACTTATACAATGCTTATACATGAGGTGTACAATGCTTATATAACTCATACATCGACTATATAATTTATACATCGTTGTTTTCCATATCGTTTATAAATTAGAAACCTCACATTGGGTTCCACTCCACCAAAAATTGCAGAAGGCTCAGAAAAATATGCGGTTTCTTCTAGAATGTAGAAGACGTCTTCACGAGTCCACTGTCTCTTGTTTCACTGGATTTCGTCATCAAACGAGAAAGATATGATTTTTATTGCGAAATCAAAAACCGTAGCGCTTTAAAGTGCTCGAAACTATAAAACAGAATAAAGGTCGTATACCTCACTATTTCATTCAAAACTAGGTCGCGCGATTTCTTCCAAACCGAAGCTCGATGCTCAGATCAGCTTGCACCACGCGATAGAGCTCGGAAAGGGCTCTCCGACGCTACCAGGAACGGCCAGCTCATCGGTGTCAGGGAGGCAGGGCGGAGGTCGGAAGGCTACAACTTCCTGGCCTTAGACCTCGACGAAGGCGCAATGCAGGAGGTTGAGAGTGGTACGGATTTAAAGGGGAGATCGAGATCTACAAAAAGTTGAACTGGAGGGGGTGTTTTTGGTGAGCGTGGCGGCCGGAAAGGAGGAGAGAAGGAAAGAAGGGAGGCCGCCTTTAATCATGGAGAGGGAGAGAGAATATCAGGGAGAGAGAAAGTATTCTGGCCAATGAGGTTTTTTTATTTTATTTATATGTTTTTAAATTTCTAAAATACCCCTTACCTCCTACGAATTCCAATCCAAACCCAACGACTGTCGTCCTTAGCTAAATACCCCCATTACTGTGACGGCCCGCCTCGCACCAGCCTGCATTTCCCCCAAAAGTGCGCTGTACACATGCCCGACTAGCACAAGACGGTCGTCATAAGAAAGGAAAGAAGGGAATGAACTAATCAAAGAACCTGTAGAATGTCTCACAGCGCATGGAATAAAATATAATAATAATGTACTTGACATAAAACAGACGAGGCAGTGCATAAGCTGATAACTAAAACCAACATCAATCTCAAAGCAGCGGAAAACCAAATACAGCTTATTACAACTTTTCAAAATCTACTGTCTCTGAATAACAGAAAGCCAAAATAGAAGATACACCACCAATGCCCAAGCAGTGATCTTCAACAACACAGGGAGAATACTATATATGTATATTACGTGGAAGCCTCCTGCTCGTCTCCGGATCATCTACCCGTGCATCACCAGCTAACCTGTCTCTAGTCTGCTTGTGTGAGCACCCAGAGTAATAAGAGGAGACATAAAACTCTGGGTCAGACATAAAGCCTGGTGTGAGCGATAAACATCTAAACAGAATAATAACAGGTATACTAAACCATACCTGAACCTGGACCTGCAACCAAAGAGTTAGTACCACATACCGTACAATACTCCAAGGTGCTAGAATAAACAGTGTAAGAATACGGGGGTGGGGTGTGCATGTCACAATGAGAGCAAGCAAATCATCCATAGCAACCATCCTCACATCTCTCACTCAGTGCGTAAAGCGTACGATATCTACCACTTTGGAACACTAGACAAACTGAGGTAACGACGAATCCCAACTTGTAGAAACCCTGCTGTGACCAAGCCAAACACTTGGAGTCATGACCAAACATTTCAATGACCCACTTCATTGGTCATAGCCCTTGGTTCTACCGATGCCATAATGGCCCTGAATCCGCCTTCGTACCTCCTACCATAGTGGTCTAAAGCTATAGATGTCGATAACTCCTTGGCACGCGTCCCGCAGCAAAGCCCAACCATGAAGTGAACTCGTTGATTCCCATCTGAATCTTAAGCTCTAACTTCTCATTTGGACTTCCTTTGCATCTCGGGTTTGGTCGAATTGGAGTGGGTCTTCAGAAGAATTGTCGCGCAGTAACAGTCCTAGAACTCGGTTCGGTTCGGTAGTCATTGCCCTCGTCGGTTCGGTTCGGGTACTTCACTCCGGGTCGGGTCGGTGTCCTCCTCCGGGTCGGGTCGGTATCCTCCTCCGGGTTGGGTCGGGTTGCTATCCTCCTTCCAGCTCATGCTCCTTCTCCGATCAGCTCCCTCGTTCCCATCTACTCCGATCCGATCCGATCACTTCGCTTTACTTCAGTCCGATCCGCTCCGCTCCCTAGCTTACTCCGATCCGATCCCCTTGTCCACTCCAACTCTAAGTAAAACAGCCTTCCTTTTTGCCAAGTCTTTTATGTGCCAAACTCCAGTTCGGGTCGGGTTTCTTGCCCAGTTCACATTTCCGATCCGAGCCCCCCATCCGATCCGATCCGGTTAGGAGCCTGTACATTTCTGCAACTTTCCAGCGAGCTTTCTACGCCATTCGACGACTTTTTTGAGCAATTTAACTATTCTAATCAATCATAAAACATACCATAGAGTCATAGCAACATGTAATAGCAACCACAAACAGCAAACAACAATTCAAATGAATCAAAAGGGATCAAAAAGTGACTAAAACTTCATATTTTCCCATAGTCCCTCTTAATCATGTTTAAGCACATACTTAGTAAAACTTAACCAAATCGTCTAAATTTTATAACAGAGGCATGAAATATTATTTAAAAATTTCTAAACATTTTTCCAGAATTTATTGGTGTATAAATTCGCTAATCTTCACTAATTACCCTTAATTAACTGCAATTAGTGTCAAAACGATGTTATCACTCACCTTGGCCACAACTAAAACCCCAAAACTGAAATATTCTCTGATTTGGCGCTGTTCCCAATCTTACACAGCAGCTCTACCTCGGTTCTCGTGCTAATACTCCTTGATTTGATGTTTGCTAAGCCTAATCTTCAATTAG
This sequence comes from Allium sativum, assembly GCA_030737875.1. Taxonomy (NCBI): domain Eukaryota; kingdom Viridiplantae; phylum Streptophyta; class Magnoliopsida; order Asparagales; family Amaryllidaceae; genus Allium; species Allium sativum. The sequence goes on along the minus strand of CM060915.1, from coordinate 576,144,048 downwards.
AAAGTGATTTTTGGGTGTTTTAGAGAGATTTAGAGAATGGAGGCCATGGCTAGGTCAAGAGGAATGAAAGTGGCGGCTGGAAAATGTCTAAAGAAATGTTTTCTAACCCTAATCATCCCCTACATACCCCTGAACCCGAAATTCCCCTTGGGCTTAGCTGTTAATCACCCGGTTAAGCCAATTAAGCTGTTTTTCTCCATCTGAAACTTGTTTCAGCCATATCTCCCAAACGGTAAGCCCGTTTGGCTAATGTGACCACTCTACGGAAAGAGAAACCATCATCCGAAGCCAATGGAAGTGGTTTCAAGTCAAAATTCATTTCCAGTCAAAAGTTATGGCCAAAATAGTGCCAACTAGGGGTAAAATGGTCATTTAAAAATCGGGAAAAATCATGAACATGGGAAATGACCACAATAGTCGTCTCCCAATGTTACATGACCATACGACTTCGTATGTGAAAGAAATAAATATCCTACGATCCAATGATGCGTAGAATGCGGGTCGTTACACTCTCCCCCCTTTAAGAAATTTCGTCCCCGAAATTCCTTAACCCAAAACATACACAGGATCCCGCATGCCTAACAACCACATTCAACAATCAAACATGCAAAGCAAGCAAACAAGTCTATCCTAGCATGCGGAAAACTAAATCGCTACTAAAATCTTACCAGACAAAGAGTTCTGGATACTTCTTCCTTATGTCCTCCTCTGTTTCCCAAGTACAATCATTCTCGTCTTCGCTCCACTGTACCTTGACTAGCTTCACCGACTTCCTTCGAAGTTGCTTCATGTCGTGTGCGACAATACGGGCCGGCTTGCGGTTCCCAACCGCCTCGGGTTCTACTTCGAAGTCCTCTAACTGATCAGGTGAGATAGTTATATCTGAGTCGTGAACGAACTTCCTTAGTTGGGAAACATGAAATACGTTGTGAACTCCCGCCATCTTCTCCGGTAAGTCAATTCTATATGCCAAATTCCCGACTAGTTCAAGAACAGGGAATGGACCAATAAATCTTGGTGCTAATTTGCCTCTCCTGCCAAATCGTATTACGCTCTTCAACGGAGAAATCTTGACAAACACCAAGTCACCCACGAAGAATTTTAAGTCTCTTCTTCTCTTATCAGCATAACTTTTCTGCCTATCTTGGGCAGCCTTCATTCGTTGTTGAATGGTCTTGATTTTATCCGAAGTTTCCCTCACCACATCTGGTCCAAGCGTAAACTTCTCGCCAGTCTCTATCCAACCTGATGGTGAGTTGCACGGTCTTCCATACAAAGCTTCAAATGGAGCCATACCGATACTGGATTGGTAACTATTATTATATGCAAACTCTACTAGATGCAAATGGTCATCCCATGATCCACCAAAATCCAATATACATGCCCTCAAGAGATCTTCTAAAATACGATTCACCCTTTCCGTCTGACCGTCGGTCTGAGGATGATATGCGGTACTGAGATGTAACTCTGACCCTAGCGCCTCTTGCGAGCTCCTCCAAAACCCACTAGTGAACAACGGGTCTCGGTCGCTCACAATGCTTTTAGGTACTCCATGAAATCTCACTACCCACTTCATATACAATTCTGCTAACTTAGCTGCCGTTCTAGTCGATTTGACTGGTATAAACCTTGCACTTTTAGTCAGTCGATCTACAATTACCCAAATGCTGTCATATCCCGATCTAGTCCTTGGTAACCCATCGATCAAATCCATCGAGACTTGCTCCCATTTCCATTCGGGAATTTCTAAGGGCTGTAACAACCCACTAGGCTTCTTTTGCTCGGCTTTAACTAGCTGGCAATTCATGCACTTGGATATAAACTTCCCAACGTCTCTTTTCATCCCTTCCCAGTAGTAGGTCTGCTTCATATCTCGATACATCTTATTACCACCGGGGTGTATGGTCAGCCTTGAGTGATGACATTCTCTAAGCACTTCATCCCTCAGTCCATTGACATTGGGTACAACAAGCTTTCCATTCCTTCTAAGCCATCTATCTCGATCAAGCCCATACTTGTTCATCTCCTCATCGATACCCATCTCTAACTTGGAGATGATCTCCAATAGGTTAGGATCGTCCCTCTGACTAGAGCCGATCCGTTCAATCAAAGTGGGCCTGATCGTCAAACTTGCTAACATTTCTGGATCCAATTCGCACTTTGGTCTGAAATCAAACCCCGCGATAAACTCCAGTTGCTTCCATTCAAGGAACATAGCCCCTAAGCTGGCATGTCTTCTACTCAATGCATCAGCCACCGCATTGCCCTTCCCCGGTGTGTATGCGATGTCAAAATCATAGGAAGCTAAGAACTCTAACCATCTCTGCTGACGGAGATTCAGATCTTTCTGAGAGAAGAGATACTTTAACGACTTATGATCAGTAAACAACTCAAATCTTTCTCCCAAGAGGTAGTGTCTCCACATCTTTAACGCGAACACGATCGCTGCCAATTCTAAATCATGGGTAGGGTATCTTCTCTCGTGCGGTTTCAATTGCCGACTTGCATAAGCTACAACCCTACCGCCTTGCATCAATACAGCACCCAGTCCGGTACCACAGGCATCCGTGTATACCATCATCTCTTCCTCCCCCTTAGGAATGACTAACACTGGTGCGCTTGTCAACTTGTCCTTTAGACTTTTAAATGCATTCTCGCACCTTTCATCCCAGACAAAAGCTTGATTCTTCTTGGTCAACTGGGTCAATGGTGCTGCTACCTTGGAGAAACCTTGGATAAACTTACGATAATATCCAGCTAATCCCAAGAAACTTCTTACATCTGTTGTATTCTTGGGCGTAGGCCAATCCTGTACCGTAGCCACCTTCGCCGGGTCCACGGCAATCCCATTTTCTGATACAACATGGCCCAAGAACCTCACTTCCCTCTTCCAGAAGTGACACTTAGAAAACTTTGCTTTCAATTGGTGTTTTCTCAACACCTCCATCACTATTCTTAAATGTCCCTTGTGTTCTTCCTCTGTCCTCGAGTAGACCAGAATATCATCAACGAACACAAGGACAAACTTATTCAACTGATCTCTGAATACCCTATTCATAAGATCCACAAAATATGCTGGGGCATTGGTCAGCCCGAATGGCATGACCAACCACTCATAAAACCCAGACGGCGTCCGAAATGCCGTTTTAGCTATACTCTCAGCTTCCACTCTAAGCTGATGAAAACCTGTCGCGAGATCCAACTGAGAAAATACTCTCGCGCCACTCAACTGATCAAACAAATCATCTATCCGCGGTAGAGGATACTTGTTCTTCCTCGTCACTTTATTCAACTCGCGGTAGTCTACACACAAACGAAGGGAACCATCCGCCTTGGTAGCAAACACAACTGGTGCTCCCCATTCAGAAACACTCCTTCTGATAAATCCCTTCTTCAAAAGATTGCTGACTTGCACTTCGAGCTCTCGCTGCTCTCTTGGTGCCATACGACGAAGTGGCATCACTATAGGCCTGGCATCTTTTATCAAATCAATACGAAACTCAATCTCTCGGTGTGGTGGAAGCCCGGTCACTTCTTCGAAAACATCCGGATACTGGCCAACCACGGGAAAACCTGACAACTCACTATGCGGAATGTCGAGGGAGTTTAGAAAACTAGCCAATACCCCCTTACTGGGTAGACCACCAAACACTATCCTCCGCCCATCATCCGCTCTAGCTGTCACCAAAAAGCCCTCACAGTCTACCACCACCCCGTATCTTTGGAGCCAATCTACTCCCAAAATAATGCCAAACCCAGTAAAGCCCAAAACAAAGCAATCACAAACAAACATGCATCCATGACTCGTTAAGACCACATTACGACAAATCATGCTAAGGCTAGTCGAACCACCAATCGGGTTCGTCACTACTAAAGGTCTATCGACAATCTCGGGCTCCAATCCCAACCTATCTACCAGGTCACTAGATATGAAAGAACTGGAAGCTCCGGTATCAAACAAAACTCTAACATGAACATCATAAACAGAAAGCATACCTTGAATGACGACATTCTTTCCCTTCTCCGCCGCAGTTGGGGCATTCGACGAAGAAGGAATAGCATTAAGGGCATATGCTTTCATCATTTGCTTTTCTTTAGGGGGTTGTGGACACTTGTCCTTGTGATGTCCCAATTGGCCACAATTGAAGCACTTCCTATCCGCTGGCTTGGCCCGACAATTACTAGCATAATGGCCCTTCTTACCACAGCTGAAGCACTCCACATCTTGCTTATTCTTTTTCTTCTGGCCATCCTTAGCCTGATTCTGCTTTCTCTTATTCTGGGAACCACCTTTTCCTCCACCACTTGCTTGTGGTTTTGGCTCTTCTGCAGATGCAACCTCAGTCTTCGGCTTAGGGTAGAGACTTTCTGACCTTAACGCTTTCCCCACAATCGATTCAAACGTCTCATCGATGTGGTTAATAAGTTTTTCCCCCAAGTAATGATCCAAACCAGTTATGAATTTCTCATTCTTCTTCTCGGCAGTATCGATAAGAGATAACCCATACTTTGACAAGGTGTCAAATTCAGCAATATACTCCGAGACAGCTCTGCCATTCTGCTTGAGCTCCAAGAATTTCTTAAACAACATTGACTTCTGAGCAGCTGGAATGAACTTCTCACTAAAGCGAGCCTTAAACTGCTCCCAAGTAATCTAATCTTCGGGAGTAGCTGCCTTTATAGCATTCCACCAATTCATTGCCCGCCCTTGCAGCTGACGGGACGCTAGCTTTCTCTTCATCGCATCCTCGATACCCAAATCCTCGAAGATACGTTCGCAACTATCCAACCAATCTTGAACATCCGTAGCCGACTCCGTTCCGTGGAACGGCTTCCCACCAAGGCTAGTATAATCCTTATTCAGCTTGGCGAAGTCGACTCTTGGCGCCTACACTATTGGACCACCACCATTTCCACCATTGGGAGCTGCCCTCTGAACATCTCTAAGCATCTCTCTCATGAGGTCAGTAAACATCGTCCTCATGTCAGCAGCATTCCCATTATTGGCTCCCCTACCAGCACCTCTAGTATATCGGCTCATCGTCAATCTGAAAAAGGAAACGATTAACGACTCCATAGTGGTGCTAGTGCAGTACGACTTCATCCTTATACTACTAATAGTATATATATATAGCTTTTCAAAACCAAAGTAATCACAAATACGCTCTCTCGTATACGTGTATTATCTCTCCCTGATAGCTTCCCTAGGTTAACTACGCAACCTAGAGCTCTGATACCAAGTGTGACGGCCCGCCTCGCACCAGCCTGCATTTCCCCCAAAAGTGCGCTGTACACATGCCCGACTAGCACAAGACGGTCGTCATAAGAAAGGAAAGAAGGGAATGAACTATTCAAAGAACCTGTAGAATGTCTCACAGCGCATGGAATAAAATATAATAATAATGTACTTGACATAAAACAGACGAGGCAGTGCATAAGCTGATAACTAAAACCAACATCAATCTCAAAGCAGCGGAAAACCAAATACAGCTTATTACAACTTTTCAAAATCTACTGTCTCTGAATAACAGAAAGCCAAAATAGAAGATACACCACCAATGCCCAAGCAGTGATCTTCAACAACACAGGGAGAATACTATATATGTATATTACGTGGAAGCCTCCTGCTCGTCTCCGGATCATCTACCCGTGCATCACCAGCTAACCTGTCTCTAGTCTGCTCGTGTGAGCACCCAGAGTAATAAGAGGAGACATAAAACTCTGGGTCAGACATAAAGCCTGGTGTGAGCGATAAACATCTAAACAGAATAATAACAGGTATACTAAACCATACCTGAACCTGGACCTGCAACCAAAGAGTTAGTACCACATACCGTACAATACTCCAAGGTGCTAGAATAAACAGTGTAAGAATACGGGGGTGGGGTGTGCATGTCACAATGAGAGCAAGCAAATCATCCATAGCAACCATCCTCACATCTCTCACTCAGTGCGTAAAGCGTACGATATCTACCACTTTGGAACACTAGACAAACTGAGGTAACGACGAATCCCGACTTGTAGAAACCCTGCTGTGACCAAGCCCAACACTTGGAGTCATGACCAAACATTTCAATGACCCACTTCATTGGTCATAGCCCTTGGTTCTACCGATGCCATAATGGCCCTGAATCCGCCTTCGTACCTCCTACCATAGTGGTCTAAAGCTATAGATGTCGATAACTCCTTGGCACGCGTCCCGCAGCAAAGCCCAACCATGAAGTGAACTCGTTGATTCCCATCTGAATCTTAAGCTCTAACTTCTCATTTGGACTTCCTTTGCATCTCGGGTTTGGTCGAATTGGAGTGGGTCTTCAGAAGAATTGTCGCGCAGTAACAGTCCTAGAACTCGGTTCGGTTCGGTAGTCATTGCCCTCGTCGGTTCGGTTCGGGTACTTCACTCCGGGTCGGGTCGGTGTCCTCCTCCGGGTCGGGTCGGTGTCCTCCTCCGGGTCGGGTCGGGTTGCTATCCTCCTTCCAGCTCATGCTCCTTCTCCGATCAGCTCCCTCGTTCCCATCTACTCCGATCCGATCCGATCACTTCGCTTTACTTCAGTCCGATCCGCTCCGCTCCCTAGCTTACTCCGATCCGATCCCCTTGTCCACTCCAACTCTAAGTAAAACAGCCTTCCTTTTTGCCAAGTCTTTTATGTGCCAAACTCCAGTTCGGGTCGGGTTTCTTGCCCAGTTCACATTTCCGATCCGAGCCCCCCATCCGATCCGATCCGGTTAGGAGCCTGTACATTTCTGCAACTTTCCAGCGAGCTTTCTACGCCATTCGACGACTTTTTCGAGCAATTTAACTATTCTAATCAATCATAAAACATACCATAGAGTCATAGCAACATGTAATAGCAACCACAAACAGCAAACAACAATTCAAATGAATCAAAAGGGATCAAAAAGTGACTAAAACTTCATATTTTCCCATAGTCCCTCTTAATCATGTTTAAGCACATACTTAGTAAAACTTAACCAAATCGTCTAAATTTTATAACAGAGGCATGAAATATTATTTAAAAATTTCTAAATATTTTTCCAGAATTTATTGGTGTATAAATTCGCTAATCTTCACTAATTACCCTTAATTAACTGCAATTAGTGTCAAAACGATGTTATCACTCACCTTGGCCACAACTAAAACCCCAAAACTGAAATATTCTCTGATTTGGCGCTGTTCCCAATCTTACACAGCAGCTCTACCTCGGTTCTCGTGCTAATACTCCTTGATTTGATGTTTGCTAAGCCTAATCTTCAATTAGAAAGTGATTTTTGGGTGTTTTAGAGAGATTTAGAGAATGGAGGCCATGGCTAGGTCAAGAGGAATGAAAGTGGCGGCTGGAAAATGTCTAAAGAAATGTTTTCTAACCCTAATCAGCCCCTACATACCCCTGAACCCGAAATTCCCCTTGGGCTTAGCTGTTAATCGTCCGCTTAAGCCCAATTAAGCTGTTTTTCTCCATCTGAAACTTGTTTCAGCCATATCTCCCAAACGGTAAGCCCGTTTGGCTAATGTGACCACTCTACGGAAAGAGAAACCATCATCCGAAGCCAATGGAAGTGGTTTCAAGTCAAAATTCATTTCCAGTCAAAAGTTATGGCCAAAACAGTGCCAACTAGGGGTAAAATGGTCATTTAAAAATCGGGAAAAATCATGAACATGGGAAATGACCACAATAGTCGTCTCCCAATGTTACATGACCATACGACTTCGTATGTGAAAGAAATAAATATCCTACGATCCTATGATGCGTAGAATGCGGGTCGTTACAATTACCAACACAGTGGGATATGTTTCGAAGGCCCACTTGACTGTTTCAGTTAGTTTTCCTTCAAATTAAAATATAAAACATTCAATATTCGATTTGAACTTACATTTCAATTTGCCAGAGCCACAAACTCATTCGAAAAATTCCAAAAAAATAAATCCAGCTATGTTTTGACGATACGGTCCCAACAAAACTAGTTTCGTCGAATTCTAAGACTGTTTGAAAAATGGCCCTTTTCTGGTCGATCCAATTTAACAGAAATTCACCAAACACATTTTCTTTTGCCACGCTCACATATTAACTTAAAAAATTATGAAATTTCAAACCTAGCAAAAATTTGACATCCCGAATCCAAAAAAATTGGTTTCGTCGAATTCCGAGGTCGTTTGCAAAATGTCTATTTTCACGGGCTATATAAATTCTATAGCGACCTTTCTGAAAATTCATTTGGCCATAACTTTTGACTCTCGCTATGAAACTTTGATTTTTCAGATTTGTTAGAAAGACATTTACCAATAGACTTAAATATTTTTTGTTTCACTAAAATCCGTTTTATTTTGCACCCGGTACAGTCAGTCAAAGTTTGAATTCCAATTTTAAAACTGATGCGCCATTTCAGGCCTTGTTTATAATTTAAAATAATAATATTTATTTTCAAACGTCGATTCAAACACACTTTTCGTCGTTATTATTTAAAATATTTATCTTAAATATTTAAAAATTCACTAAAATAGCCATTTAAAAAATTTTAAACTGGTTCAGATTTCCTGGGTTGTTACAATCTCCCCCACTTAAAACTTTTCGTCCCCGAAAAGGAACAAAGTCGAAAGTGGTTTGATTAATCAACTCTACTTTCAATATGGCTTCCATTCTTCAACCTATTAGTTTCTAAGAATTTTCAAATTCATCAAAAATTTGGCTAACACCCTAAATTTTCGAAAAATTTCGCCATAACCTTCTTTGTACCGGGAGGGGTTTGAAATTTATTGGGTCGTATTAGGTACCCAATAAATCCTAATAAGCATGCATATATTTATAGTGATATATTCCGGTGTTCACAGGGGAGTGTGTATAGATCATAACTCCAGAGAATAAATTCCCGTCACCCTATTAATGGTTTTTGTGCCTTAATGACCAGAGAGACGTGTTTATTGTCATCTCCAGACCCGTGTGGGGTTTTTATTAATCTGGAAATTTACCCTTATATTTTATATAGTTCAGATCAGTCATCAGTTCATCCTGTAAAATATAGTCATCGCCATACAAGCCTCTCGCTCGTATGGTAAATCTTCTACCTCGTCACACAAGCTCCACGTGCTTATGTGGTATATGATGAAGTATGCCTATCCTCCAGAAGTATGCCATGTAGTGTATTTCAAAATTAATTGTTACTATCCTATGGCGACATTTATTATTACACACAGAACAACCAGCACTCTGCATCCAATGGCATTCACAGGAGTTGATATAATAATAAAATTGCGCATCCAACTCATTAAGGTTTACCTATTTGTCGGGCACGCAAATAAATTCTTTACTCAACAGCTAATCCATTTGCCTGTTCAAACATATATAATGCACAGGTATATACTTCTATCTATTTTTAAACCAGTTCCATATGTGATGTAATTGCATAAATTTACCATTTCTTCGTTGATTAAATTAATTATCATTCTAATAATTCAATTAATCAAATTCATCATCACACAACACAAACAAAAATCAATTTGTTTTTAACTTTCAAAAATATACTAATTAATTCATATACTCTTTTAAATTAATCAGACTATATAATTAAAAGGTTTACATCAATGCAAAGAAATCAACAGCAAAGTGAAGAATGGAATGGAAATGCAAAATATGGTAGATGTACCTTGCACCAGAGTCAATCAGAGACATCCACCCTGCACTTAGGATAGGCTTTCTTAATGCTCTCCTCAGTTTGCCAAGTACAATCTCGCGGATCTCCACTCCATTGCACTTTAACTAAGTGAACCCTCTTGTTCCTCAGCTCTTTGGTTTCTTTGCCAATTATCTTTAGCGGCTCTCTTCTCACTGCCAATTCTAGAGTGATTTCCAAATCCTGTTGTGCGGCTTCTTCTACAACGAGATCTGGATCATGCACATGCTTTCGCAGTTGAGATACGTGAAATACATCATGCACTCCAGGCAACCAATCAGGCAATTGAACCTTATATGCGAGAGTTTCAATCCGTTCAAGAATAGGAAACGGACCAATAAATTTGGGTGCCAATTTCCCTGTTTTACCGAATCGGATGACTCCTCTCATCAGAGATACCTTCAAATATACATAGTCGCCAACAGCAAATGATATATCTCTTCTTCTCTTATCTGCATAGCTTTTCTGTCGGCTTTGAGCGGCTAGTAATCATTTCTTAGTGAAATCGACTTTGTCCGCAGCATCCCGAATCATATCAGGTCCCAATACGAGTCTATTGCCAGGTTCTACCCAACAAGCAGGGGATCGACATGGTCTACCATACAATATTTTGAATGGAGACATTTTCAGGCTCGCCTGGTAGGTGTTGTTATATAAGAATTCGGCCAAATGTAAATGGTCTTCCCATAATCCGCCAAATCAATAATACATGCCCGTAATATATCTTCAAGAATACGATTCACCCTCTCAGTTTGGCCATCTGTTTGAGGATGATATGCGGTGCTCAAATTCAGCTTCGTTCCCAATTCTGCTTGGAATGCTTCCCAGAATTTACTAGCAAAAATCGGGTCACGATCACTAACGATGCTCATGGGAACTCCGTGCAGTCTAACTATTTCCTTGAAATAAATCTGCGCCAGGCTTTGAGCAGTTCTATTCGGTTTGACAGGTATGAAATGGGCTGTCTTCGTGAAATGATCTACGATCACCCAAATACTGTCATTTCCCTTCCTGGTTCTGGGCAAACCATCTATGAAGTCCATACAAATCTGTTCCCACTTTCCACCTGGAATTTCCAACGGTTGCAATAATCCAGCGAGCTTTTGCTGATCGCTTTTGACTTGCTGACAGGTGGAACACCGGCAAACATATATAGAGATATCTCTTTTCATTGCCTTCCACCAGAAAGTTCGATTGAGGTCATTGTACATTTTACTAACCCCTGGGTGGATGCTCAGTTTGGACTTGTGGCTCTCGTCCATTACTTCTCTTTTGATATCAAGATTGTCGGGAACACAAATTCTACCTTTCAACCTCAGAACTACTGCGCCATCCACTTGGAAACTGGAGACTTCGCCTTTTTGAATTCTTCTAATCATCTCCTTAATAAAACTATCGTCTTTTTGAAGAATAACTATTTTATCAATCAACGATGGTGTAATGATAATACTGGCGATGATCACATTCTTCCTGCCGAGCGCATCAACCACAACATTAGCTTTCCTCGGAGTATATAAGATATCAAGATCATATGCCGTGAGAAATTCTAACCAACGCTGTTGTCTCATATTCAGATCTTTCTAGGTGAATAAATATTTCAACGATTGATGATCAGTGTATAATTCGAACTTTTCACCCAATATATAATGCCACCAGATTTTCATAGCAAACACGATAGCTAGCAATTCAAGATCGTGAGTTACATAATTCTTTTCATGGGGTTTTAATTGATGGCTAGCATAAGCGACTACATAGCCTCTTTGCGTTAACACCGCGCCAAAGCCTTCTTTAGAAGCATCGGTCCAGACTTATATATCCTGATTACCGTCAATAATTGTGAGCACTGGAGCAGTCATCAATTTTAACTTCAACAACCGGAAAGCCGCCTCACATTCGGGAGTCCAGTTGAATCTCGAATGTTTCTTAGTATGATTTTTTAAGTGACTGGATATCTTCGAAAATTTCTTAATGAACTTCCGATAATAACTAGCCAATCCGAGAAAACTTCTAACTTCTGTAGGCGTACGAGGTTGTTTCCAATTCTGAATAGCAGTTATTTTACTGGGATCCACTGAGATACCTTCCTTTGACACGACGTGGCCAAGAAATTTGACTTCTTCTTGCCAGAATAAACATTTGGAAAAGTTTGCTTTCAACATATTCTTTCTCGGAATTTCTAACACTTATTCCAAATGTTTTTCGTGCTCGCTTTCTGACTTAGAGAAGATTAGTATATCATCAATGAAGACCAGAACAAATTTATTCAATACTCCCCTGAATACCCGGTTCATTAGATCGACAAAATAAGCCGGAGCGTTACATAAGCCGAACGACATTACTAACCACTCATAGAATAAGTCTGGGCCTCCGAATGCTATCAAAGGAACACATTCTTCGGTAATACGAAGCTGATGGAAACCTGTAGCTAGGTCCATTCGTGAAAACACTTGTGCTCCATTCAATCGGTCCAACAAATCATCAATCCATGGCAATGGATATTTGTTTCTCAATGTCTGCTTATTCAAGTCACGATAATCTACACATAGTCTGAGAGTACCGTCTGACTTTAGGACAAACACCACTGCTGCTCCCGAATCAGAGAAACAAGGCCTGATCAGACCTTTCCATACAAGCTGTCGAGTTTGATTATCTAACTCTTCTTTTTCCTTCAAGGTCATTCTTCGAATAGTGTGAACTACTGGCCTTGCATTCGGAACTAAAGAGATTTTAAAATCAATTTCTCTCTGCGGAGGTAAGCTAATAACTTCTTCGAACACATCCGCATAGTCTTGACAACTGGGACATTCTCAATGTCAACCGGAACATTCTCCGTCACGATAGGAACAGGTTCTAACTGAGCAGGAGAAACATCCAAACCTGACCAAAAATCTTTCCCATCTGCATTCGGCCTTTCACATGTAATGGTTATATAATTGCCTGATTTAATCTTCGCCCTTACGACTCTGTCGGCGCATTTAACCTTAGCTTCATATTTGGTTAACCAATCCATTCCCAGAATAAGATCAAACTCTGTAAAATTCATGATGATCGCGATAGGAGGGAATCGATAGCAGGAAAAAGAAACTGGAACCCCACAAGCCCAACTAAGATCGACTGAACCCCCAACCGGACCGTGAACAGTCATGGGTTCCATGAGCTTTTTCAAATTCAAATCTAGTTTCTTAACCGCATTCTTTGCAAGAAAGCTTCGCGACGTGCCTGTATCAAACAGTTCTTTAACTGGAATGTTTTTCACAGTAAGCATGCCTTCTAAAACATCTGGTCTTCCTTGACTAGCTAATGGTTCAGAAGTTTCTGCCACTTCATTTACTTGAGCCACTTTTGCCGCTTTCAACTGCCATCAGTCTCACTTTATATGACTGAATTGATGACATAAATTACACTCTTGGGTCACTTGAAACTTGTTCCCGGATTTAAATTCATTCCTCTTTCGTTTCTTTAAAGACCTGCATTTTCCTTGCAAATGCCCGTGTTTATGGCAGTTATTGCATATGGAAGCCGTTATTGGTTCTTTCTCGGGCTTAACCTTTTTCTAACTGACTCTTTGCCTCTTTCTGAGCTCAAACTTCTTACCGGCCTCAGGCTGTGCACTCGTCTCTGGGCTATCAGCTCCAGATTTCCTTTTACTGCTAGTGCTGACTTCCTCTTCGTCGACAAAAAGGCCTTGCCTATCAAGATCTTCATACTGATAAGCCATGTATATCATTTTAGAAAAAGGAAGCTTCACGTGCCTCATTACACTATTCTGGTATCTTCTTTGAAGACCATTAATAAACCTCAAATTCTTCCTCTTTGGATCTTGAATTAGATGAGGGGAAAAATGAGAAAGTTCATTTAATTTCTAATGATATTCTGGGATATTCATATCTACTTGTATCAAATAGTAGAATTCATCACATACCGCTCAGTTGCTTCTGGAGGAATAAACTTTTACTGAAAATTTCTTTAAATCTATCCCAGGTAATATTTCCTTCTGGATTATCCTTAGTAACCATTTCCCACCAGATTAACACTTCTTCTTTGAGAGCCCAAGATGTCACTAATCTTTTCTGGTCATCTCTCAGCTGGAAACTTTAAAAAATTCTTTCAACATAACTCATCCAAGCCTGAGTTTGAATAATAGATTCATTGCCTGAGAATGGTACTCCACCCAGATTTCGATATCTTTTCATAGAGCTTCTATATCCGATCCTGGCTAAGGGAGTACAACTAGCTCATTAATTTGTTGAACCATAGGATTATTTCATCTGCTTCTGCCACTCATTTTCTATGTCTGCAAATAGTAGACAAAATGTCAGGTCAACAGAAAAAGGTAATTTTAAAACATAGAGACATATACTTGAATGTAAATGTGTCTATCGAGGTGTATTTCACTCTGCTATACTCATACCAGGATATTACTGATCCTATCTGTAATGAGTTACTCGTCCTAGAACACTACTGGTTCTAATTCTGACTAGTTCGTTAATATGTTATATTCCAGAACTAAGCTTAACCAAAGCTCTGATACCACGTTTGTGACAACCCCATTCCCTAAAAGGAGGTGGCAAGGGTAATCTTTGGAATATAACACATAAACAGATAACAGCAGAAGAAAAAATAATTAAATACACCAGATAATGTACAATAGGATACACTGGATAAATATAATCATCAGAGTTACACAGTATATAGGATCATACTTAGTACAAAATACACTTCAGCTATACATAAAATGTCTACAACGGAAAAGAAAACATAATATGTACAATAGGAGCTGAACAGCATAAAAAGAGATAACTGATAGAATCCATCTTCAGCTCCAGCTATCCAGAAAGAGCCTGCTAAAACCTGAATACAAGGCTGTCCGTGTAGAAATTGGGGCACCCGAGTTTGCAAGTGAAACAAACTGCGAGTCAGTCATGGGACTAGTATGAGAAATCTACTTAACACATTTTCAAATATGGCTAATCACAGGACCACACCACTTTCGCGGAACGGGTTTACTCCATTGGATTGCCAGTGCTTTAAAACAAATAAATCTCTTAAACATCGTAATGCTTTTTATAAAAATGAAGCCATTATAAGACTCTGTTCCCATCACACAATGCAGCACAAACCAAAGGATAGAGTTTTTCCTTATAATGGCCAAAATATGCTTAATACAAATAAAACAAAAGTATTTGATATTATTACTAGTGTTTATATGTTTCAGAAACAATTTCAATCATAAGTATCAAACATAGAAGACATTAATGCCCCATACAACTATGTCGCCATATATAGGTATACAATCCAAACCGCACGATGTCGTATTTGGAAATTGGATTTCCATCATGAACCGAGGACAAAGATAGTCCTCACTGAATTTGAGACAATCTAGCCCATGTCTCAGGCAAGCGCGCTGGCAAGCCTTGGATCGTCTGGGCCTGTCCACCGATGTGGATTATTATGCCTGAACACTACGTCTCCCCGCCCTTTGGGGCTTAAATGAGCTCAATGACTCCATCGGTCCCGGATCGAGCGATATATCCGAGGCGCCTCGCAACAGCAACAACCACACAGGTGAAAATAATATAAATGTCAGGGTTGGTAGGTCACTAACACCACCCTAGCTAGAAGGAAACGCATGCCCTCCCTAATGTCCTCTCCCGTTTCTGGTTCATACCGGGGTGTGAGGCTTGCGAATTCACGTTATACACAAAGCTATGCCACACAGGCCGTGCTTTGATCATCAACCACAAGACTTTGCTTTTCAACAGAAGGCTTGATCATCTGCCACTTAAGCATGCCACACAGGCAATTCACTCTATGCGACTGATTTCTATCGATATATAACCTCTGAGCTCGTACATCTCAGAGAAGGGCATTAAGCAAGAGAATAAATTCTCCACTGCCAAACAGACATATATTTAATAGAGATCAACCAACACAGTCCATTTACAAGTTCGTTCTAGGTCTGAACGAAACCGGAGTCACTCGATACCTCGCATATCCGTACAATCAACAAGTACGTATGGACGGCTACTACTTCAGCCCCTTCAAGGTAGCTACTCCCATCATGAGCATCAGTAGCACCCCTCCATTCGACGTGAAGATCATCGGTCTTGCACCGTCTTCATATCTTCGACTTTCACTCGTCGATCAATTATTTGAAATGAGAATTAACTCGGCCTTTTCAAATAATTCACGTATATTTAGAATTTCAAATCAATTCATTTCAATGGTTAAATTATTCGATATCACTAATTCTGTTCTTTAAGGTAATTTTCACGCCAAACATATTCAACCATCAAATATCACATAAACTGAGCAAATTCAGTTTATTTCCATTCCATATCATTTATAATATTTTATCACGATTAATCGCTATTTTTATTTTTTTTAAAATAGCCAATTCATTCAAAACAACGCTTCAGGCCATAACGCGGCCGTGGCGCTGTTTTTCTTCAGATTTGATTTACACATATCTGAAAACCTAACCGCTGGATCTTCACAAATTTTATATCATTATAAAGATCTTTTCAAAACGAATCCAACGGTTTCATTTTTGGGAAAATCCGACAGTTGGATCTCCCGCACTAGTCGTTTGAAGTTACGATTTCAAAACATGAACTGCAGCGTCGTTATTCGATTTAATTTAATTATATATATATAATTGATTCTGGCGCTGTTTTTCTTTAGATTTGAATTAAACATTCCAGACAATCCAACCGTTGGATCTTTACAAAGTTGGTCCGTTGGAAAGATATTTCCAAGGCGAACCCAATAGTTGTGGTTTCGGCAAAATCCGATGGTCGGATCTCCCGCACTAATCGTTTGAAATCATGGTTTCAAAACATGAACTGCAGCTTCGTTATTCGATTTATTTTAATTATATATATATAAATATAATTCTTTCTTCGATTTCAAAACTATATCCACTTTATATATTTGATAAAAATGATATTTTTATCATCAAAAAATATTTATTCCACACATCACCATTTTTCACGCTTCGTATTCACAATAAAAATGTAGATTTTATTGTTCAATCTATATATTCAACACATGAACATTTTCGACTTCACACATACGATAAAATATGATTTTTATCGTTCTAGTCCTTTATTTAACACATGAATATTTTCTATAGTTGATAGATATAATAAAATTGTGATTTTTATTGTAAAACAAATTATTTCAAAATATGATTATTTTATATAGATAATACATAAGGTAAAGTGTTATTTTTGGTGTTAAAACAATTTATTTAAAATACTAATATTTTATATAGTCTATATATATAATAAAAATGTGATTTTTATCTTTTAAATAATTTATTCAACACATGAACTCATTCAACACATGAATTTCTATTCAACACATGAATTTCTATTCAACAAATGAAAATAATTCTAACACATGAATATTATTGAAAATTTCGGCAGCATAACGACAGGGTAGTTAAAACCGGGATCGTCCCTAGTACGGCTCCTCGCTCTACCTTAAAACCTCGCGGTTTTTTGACAATGGGGATTTTCATTATCTAGTTCACACGCAGGTGAATTTTCCCATATACTAATCCTATTGGGATTTTAATCACAATCAATCATTTCAATTCAACCATTCATGATATTCACCAAATTTCACATCAACCAATAATCCAATCGATTTCACAACCAATATATATCGGCCATGGTCTGTAGACAAGGGGAGTATATATATATATATATATTCGTATATAAATATATTTCCATTTCACTTCAATATCATTTCAATTTATTTCAACACATAAATCAATTTTACAATGCATATATAACTTATACATCGAACATACAACTTATACAACGCTTATATATGAGGTGTACAACACTTATATATTTCATACATCGACTATATAATTTATACATCATTGTTTTCCATATCGTTTATAAATTAGGAACCTCACATTGGGTTCCACTTCACCAAAAATTGCAGAAGGCTCAGAAAAATATGTGGTTTCTTCTAGAATGTAGAAGACGTCTTCACGAGTCCACTGTCTCTTGTTTCACTGGATTTCGTCAACAAACGAGAAAGATACGATTTTTATTGCGAAATCAAAAACCGTAGCGCTTTAAAGTGCTATAAACTAAAAAACAGAATAAAGGCCGTATACCTCACTATTTCGTTCAAAACTAGGTCGCGCGATTTCTTCCAAACCGAAGTTCGATGCTCAGATTAGCTTGCACCACGCGACAGAGCTCGGAAAGGGCTCTCCGACGCTACCAGGAACGGCTAGCTCGTCGGCGTCAGGGAGGCAGGGCGGAGGTCGGAAGGCGGCAACTTTCTGGCCTTAGATCTCGACGAAGGCGCAACGCAGGAGGTTGAGAGTGTTATGGATTTAAAAGGGAGATCGAGATCTACAAAAAGTTGAACTGGAGGGGGTGGTTTTGGTGAGCGTGGCGGCCGGAAAGGAGGAGAAAAGGAAAGAAGGTAGGCCGCCTTTAATCATGGAGAGGGAGAGAGAATGTAGGGGAGAGAGAATGTATTCTGGCCAATGAAGGTTTTTTATTTAATTTATATGTTTTTAAATTTCTAAAATACCCCTTACCTCCTACGAACTCCAATCCAAACCCAACGACTATCGTCCCTAGCTAAATACCCCCATTTCGAACACAATGGGATATGTTTCGAAGGCCCATTCGACAGTTTCAGTCAGTTTTCCTTCAAATTAAAATATAAAACATTCAATATTCGATTTGAACTTACATTTCAATTTGCCAGGGCTACAAACTCATTCGAAAAATTCCAGAAAAATAAATCCAGCTATGTTTTGATGATATGGTCCTAACAAAACTAGTTTTGTCGAATTCTGAGACTGTTTGAAAAATGGCCCTTTTCTAGTCGATCCAATTTAACAGAAATTCACCAAACACCTTTTCTTTTGCCACGCTCACATATTAACTTAAAAAATTATGAAATTTGAAACCTAGCAATAATTTGACATCCTGGATCCAACAAAAGTGGTTTCGTCGAATTCCGAGGTCGTTTGAAAAATATCTATTTTCACGGGCTATATAAATTCTATAGCGACCTTTCTGAAAATTCATTTGGCCATAACTTTTGACTCCCGCTATGAAACTTTGATTTTTCAGATTTTTTAGAAAGATATTCACTAGCAAATTTCAATATTTTTGGTTTCACTAAAATCAGTTTTATTTTGCACCCGGTACAGTCAGTCAAAGTTTGAATTCCAATTTTGAAACTGCCACGCCATTTCAGGCCTTGTTTATAATTTAAAATAATTATATTTATTTTCAAACGTTGATTCAAACACACTTTTCATCGTTATTATTAAAAATATTTATCTTAAATATTTAAAAATTCATGAAAATAGCTAATTAAATTTTTTTAAACTGGTTCAGATTTTCTGGGTTGTTGCAGTGTTGAAGTAACGGGATGTTGCATGTATAAGAACGTAGAGTACCATTGATTTTTACTTTGAATTCATTGCCAAAGTAGTTAACTACTTGCGTTTGATGTGGCTAAAGTCAAAATTCTACAACGTCTTGCTTCACTTGCTCTCTCGGTTGCGTTTGATTAGCTTTTGGAGTTAATTGAGAGATCGAAGTCTTATCTAACTTTGATTATTGACAAAAATAATCCATCGATTGAAAGAAGGTATGGGTAATAAAGCTTTAACATGTAGCAATATTGCACCTTTAAAAACATGGTTAAAGCTTTCAAATGCATTTGTCATCTTGATACAAAATCGAACACCATCATCCGTACACAAAGCCTAATTCTCACTAAAAGAAAAACCGAGATTAGCGACAAATTTTTAGCAGTGGAAAATTCCGTCACTAATTAGCGGCGGATTTCCATGGGATTTGTAAGAGAAAATCTTTTGGATTTTATATGTCATCTTATTATATATTATTACCGTCGAATACTAATTCTATCGCTAAATCAATGGAAATTGCAGCTCTTTACCGTCATATAATATTTGACACTAAATTCCGTTGCTAATAGAGTCAGATTACCATCGAAAGAATTTTGAAACTATTCTCCTGCAGTTTTCCAAGAGATTTGAAACGAACTTTTATATTTTTTATTTATTAAATGTTTTAAATTTGTGTTATTACTTAGTAATTAATTTGTAAATTTAAATATTAAATAATTAATGTTAATAATACATTAGTAATTAATAATAAATAATAACTATTAGAAGTAAATAAAATTCAATAGTAAATGCTGATTTTTTTTTTGAAAATTAATGTTGATTAGAAGTAAATAAATAATAACTATTAGAAGTAAATAAAATTCAATAGTTAATGCTGATTAATTTTCATAATATGTTTTACTTTTATGTTTTTTATAATTATTTGATAAATAGAAAGAAATTTTAGATAGTTAATCTTAATAATAATATACTAATGTGGAAAATAAAAAATTACTATTAACATTTAATTTGTTATACCAATTAAAATTAATAATAAAATGTAATAATTAATAAATAAGAAATGACATTGATCTAGAAATTATTATTAATAATAATTAATTAACAGTTATTACCATACTCCAAAAAGTTATTAAAATTAATCAGTACCACTCACACCTCATCAATCCACATCCTAATAGAAGAAAAATCACAACTGTCAATCCAAACTGATCAATCCGCGTCATCTTCCATCTTCCCCTAATTCCAGTTAACATTTTCATTAGGGATTTTTTTTCATTTCATCCTCACTCCAAATCTTCTTGCTTCAAACAAAGAATGCCGAACTTCGATGATAGAAATCTATCTTACGTGTTCACCAATTGCTGCGCTACTTTTCCGATTTTGGGTATAGATTTTGATATCGAAATCGTTGTCGATTTTCGATTTCGATTTTCGATTTCGATTTTGTTAACGAAATTGTTTTCGTTTTCGATTGTGTGTGTTTATATAGATATACGATTCCATATTTTGTTATATTGTATTTTAGGGTTTAGTGATTGACTTTGGTTTTTTGATTATAGATATATTGATTTTAGGCATATCGAAATTAAGCACAGGAAGATGAGTAACCTGATGTTAAACTAAGTTGAAAGCTTGAAATCATGATATAAATGGATAGTCTGTGTCTTTGATTGATGGTAACAGAGTTTAAGTCATTTTATGATTCAGTTTATGATTCAAGAACTATAAACATTCTGATATAGTTTATGATTCAGGAACTATAATAGCTTTGTGATCAATCTGCTAATTGTTCTGTTGATTCCTTGCAGACATGGATTTGATGAAGGAGAAGCTCAAGAGCTGCTAGTATGGAGCATTGAGACTCAGAAGCATCGAGCATGATATGCAGTGTGGTTGGTACTCCATTAGGCCTAATTGTATAACTTGGTTTACGGAAAGAACCAAATATGCTTGAATTTTGGTAATTGTCTCTACCACTTCAAAATTTCCCTCTACCACTTCACCCGTTATTTCTTATTTCCAGCTTCAGCTCACAGAAGGACTACATGCTGATATTAATGGAGATGGTGTTCTCGATCATGTCAGGTGTAACAATTTTTTTTATCTGTATAACAATTTTTACCAAAATTTATGCCTAGTACGACATTCTTAATTCATGGTGCAACGATAAACAATTGAACTTTTATAGCTGACTTTTAGAAGTGCTTAAACTTTTTGAATCTACTCGTTCGGTCATTTTAGTATTTTAATATGATAGATATTATCACAAAGTTTGTGCACAAAGAGAGAGTGAAAGCAATAATCGGACCGGACAGTGCATTCATAATATTCAACAACAGTTTGTATGTGATATGTGTCGGAAGTGATGATGTTGCAAGTACATATTTTAATACCCGGGATCATGCTTAGGAGCTCACAAGCTAGAGGAAGTAAAGATATTTATATAGAGGAAGTTGGCTACAAGTGGCCAAAGGTAGAGGAGATGCACAATGTATCGAGAAGCTACAGAATAGGAGCTTGTATCGCAGGTTGAACCACAATCTGGAAATGTATTGGAGTGCATCTCAAGCTAGCTTAAAGTAACTTCTCTTACAGTTCATGATGCCGGTGAGGTAATGGTAGTTTAACATGATTTTGATTATATTTAAGGCAAGTCAAACACTAGAGCTCATGTCCATATATTATACAATACTATAAGTTATGAAATTGGTGTATATATACATGATATATGATAAATATATCTTGAGATGGTAAAAGTAAGAAAGTTGCTGAGTTATTTATAAATTGAAAATGTAGATGCACCAATTTTATTTAAGACTGTTATGTTATAACCTTTAAAAATTACTTTAAGTAGCCCAGTTGGATTAGCATTTCTGATGTACATTACATTTAAACTAACATAAATTGGTTGATATTACATTTCCAGACAAGCAAGTATTTTTATACTATCATGTCCCGAGCATATGTTTCTTAATTATGGCAGTCTTAAATCATAGCACCTCCAAACTTGATTTGCTTCCTTTTTCCTGCTATCTTCTACCATCTTTTGCTCGCTCTCGGGATATTTAAGTATATGTGCTGACCGAATAACTGCTTGCACTAAAATTTAAAACTGAAGATGTACTTGTGTTGAGTTCAATGTTGGATGAAGCATATGTTAACCCATTTTTATGTAGGACTGCGGCCTTTAATGTCTATATGATGCACTTAACAAACACCTATGTCTGTGTTAGTCTATCCAACGTCTTTTGTATATGCCCTTTCATTTGTCATCTTACCGCAGTGACGACATATTGGTTTACGAAGTAGTGATGAACGCATACATATGTCTCTCTGTTTCCCGTTCTAATTATATATCCAACACCATCATGTCACACATTTTGAATTACACTCTATAACCGTAATAGTGTGTAAATGTCTGTAGATTGTTTAATTTGGGTAATAGGTGCCACCTTAAACTACCTTAAAAGTTTAACAATTTAGCATCACCAGTCCTGAGATTTTCTTTTCTTTTATTTTCTTTATTTTATATAGTATGAAACTGTGGTACTATGCTATTTGGGTTGGTTAAGCATTTTAATCATTTCATGACGTAGCGAAGGCTTAGTTTCAAGTCTTTGCTACAAGCTTCAAAACTATTTATGTTGTTTTCGGCGAGATTTCCCGATTTTTTCAAAAACTGGACATATCAAGTAGAAACCATGCTCCATGCAGAAACTAGTTTAGAACGTGGTGAAAGCATATTAGATGTCTTTTGGCAGTTTTTCACATGAGTGAAAAATGGGATGATTGTCAGTTTTTGACATGAAGGATAAATTTTTAGGTGAAGTGCAGAAACTGCTTCTTCAAGTATAAAAATTCCTAAATGTTTCCTAGATCGTTGGTTGAACAACTTCCTAATGTTCCTAGGGAAGTTCGCTATTTTCGCAAGTGTTTGGGCCTATTCTAATACATTGTCCACTAGACGGAAAACATTAAAAAAATCTAAAACATTACAAGTTATGAAGGTTTTCTTTATTTATTTCTGTTTACTCAAGAACTCAACTTTTTAACCAACCAATCAAACAAATAAAAAATGCATGCAGCATTGCTACCATTCTCCTTGGTTTCAATTAATTTTTGACTACTTTTAAGGATTTTATGTTGTTTATCATCTCTTTACATTTGATGTATTGGTTGTTTTCATGCACGGTTTTGTTGCCTTAAGGTCGTGCTAATGATGGTATTTATGTGCTAAAGACAAAATAAATTAAATGTAAACTTATAACATAAATATAGATGGAATTCAATGGACTATTCGTGTAACTTAACCAATCTTAACGCCATTATGGCATGTGCTAACATATTCCATTTATGTATTGATCACCAACAGATAACAAAAAGCTCTATATTAAGAAAAAATGCTTGATGAATGCATTGGTTGTTTGATTAGTTAAACTTCTTTCTCTGTCTTTAAATAGTGGGTTTCACTTCCTTTAAACAAAGATGATGAAGCATGCAAGCATGTTTGGTTAAATGCAATTAATTAGTTTGACTAAGAAGGAAAGACATTTCATAAATATATATGTATGTATGTATGTATGTATGTATGTATGTATGTATGTATGTATGTATGTATGTAAAACTTCGCACTGAATACTTTTAAGTTGTCTAGGTTTAATTTGATTTTGATAATCAAATGAGAAGTTGTACCAAGTGTAAGCACCCGCTCACATTGATAACATATATATAGCAATATTCATCTAATTCTATACAGTAATGCGATTCAACATTATCTATCTTCCATAACTAACAAAAGCTGGTTTTCTTTACTGACTGAATTTCAAAGTCAAATAGACTATTTAATTTATTGTGATAGTTAAAATTACAGTTCTACTTTTGACCGATTAATCGATTGAATTCCACCAAAAATTTCAGGATAGATAATGATATATCAGGTTACATCCTACTGTTAGTTTAATGATATATTAAGTTTATCTTAGTTAAATTATTATTTTCAGAGGTTTGAGTTGAAGTTATAATGTGCATAGTTTTGTCGAAACGTGGCCACCTAGGTAGAAAATGGCTTTACTATCATTCGAAGACTGATGTAAGTGACTGTGGAAGAACAGAGATTCCCCATGGTCACAAGGGCTAAGACGCTCAGGTATAGCATATTTTTTTGTACTTGATTTAATATAGAATTTGCATATTTCTATCTATTCTTAGCTGATGCGAAAATTCAATATAGTCAAAGCCAAAGAAAAATTAGCAGTCATATTTGATTAATTTTCCTTGAAATAACATTTGAATTATGTCACGGATTTTATTTCTTTGCATAAAATTTCCAATTTATACTAAGTATTTATTTATTATTCTCATAATTAAGTTGATTATATTGTTTGTTTATTGCTTTATTAGGCTGACGATACCAACTATTCAATGTTTTTTGTCAACTTTGTAATTTATTAGGTAACTTTTAATGACAATTGTTATAGTACATTATTAATGCAAGTACTATGATACTACAAGAATAAATAAATTGGTTGGTTACAGGATTGGATACAAATGATACCTCATACTTGTTATTCCATGGAATAAATTCTTACCTAAGTTTTCCAATTTCTAAATAAAGAAACTATATATTTTTATGTATGCAGAAATTTTAGATTATATTTCTGTTTTTGCCTCACTAAGACCTAAATAAAAAACTGTTGATTTCATATGAGATTGTTTTGGATTAAATTTCAATTTTTGCCTCATATGACTTTTAATTTAGTGTTAATTGATTTGAATATGGAACATATGAAATAGCTGTATTTTGGAATATGGGATCTATACTTAAAAAAGATTCTTAACAATTGTAGTATCTAATTATGTATATAAACTATCATGTTACAATTTATTAGCCTATTTGTAGAGATGTTTATTTTCCCATTTTGAGCATTTTGAGTTTGGTTTTACTTTCCTTTATTTCAATATTTGCATTAGTTTCCTGTAGTTTTTTTTAATTTGTTTGTCCTGTTAAATTATCTTATTTTTTTTACCAATATCATTTTCATTCATACAAGTGTTGTGACAAGTTGGATTTTTGAATTCTTAGACCCAAATGAGAACTTACAAAAGAAATGTTGGTTTTGATTGCCAATTTGGCTCACTGTTCAGTTACAGTTTTTATTGTTATCATTCCAGACTATGCCAGGAGGACTCGATGAGGGTGTTAGGTGTTTGAACAAAACTTTATACCTTTTTTTGCCAAATTTATAGTAAATTTGTATCAAAATCAGTGACATCTTGGTACATTCCCTATTATTATAATTAAAGATATCAATACATAAAAAAGTTTCTTTTCTTAGTTCAACTTGATAAAGTTACCCATTTGTTTTTAATTATAAGACTAACCTTTTTGATTGAATTTGGATATCATGTATTTTCCTTTTGTCATGTTTCTTGATGTTTAGTTACGATTTTGATTTCGCTTATTTTACAGACCTTTTTGAAACTTGGATTTTGTGCATTTTTGTCGACATGCTTAGAAATAAATTTGAATTCTTTAATTGTAGCATGGCTCTTCTTGTTGAGATATTATTATTATTTTATAATATTGATTTTGAGTTTTTCATGTCACATTGATACGTGCAATTATTTTTACTGTGCTTATTTCTCATCAATAAGGCCTACAAGCCTAAGATGTGGATGAAGGCCTGGACTGGATGGCCATCACTGCTCTGTCTCAATTAATGTGATTAAATTCAATACTTTGTTCTTTTTTTAGGTGTACTGATATGTTTGCACTAGTATATGATACATTTCAGTGGTGCAGTTCCATACAAACCAGCTAAAATCATGGCTTTTGCAGCCGCAAGACTCATACAGAAAGGCAAGTCATTAATCAATTGTTATATGGTAAAATAAAAATTTACTCAATTGTAAGTTTGCCCATATAATTTCGACAGTGGTCATTTGGTTAACGTAGTACCATAGAGGAACTAACTTTGACCAAACAAGTGACCCTTTATATAACACAACTAGCTATGATTATGATGCCTCAATTGATGAATATAGTATATAATTTAATTTCTTCTCTAAAATTAAGAGAATTGCCAACCTGTCTATATTAATTGTTGTTTTGTGGACATCCAGTTTCCTTTTTGCAGCTCATTGTCACCAATATAAAACTCCATATTTAGTCACCTTCTAGGTTCCCTTTCATTATACAATTTGATTCAGTAGTTGCTCCTAATCTTCCTATTCATTTCATTTCATCTGTAATGTTCCCATAGTTGAATTCACGATCTTTAAACTTTTTCACGTAAACTCATCTGTCGCAACATTTGTTTGCAATGATAAGCTTGATCATATCTATTGACAAGTTGATAATTTGCAATACAACTTTGTTGCTTTGTAAATTTAGTTGATTAAGGCAGTATTTAAAAAAATAAATTCTAATTATCCTTTATATATTTGTGATGCATATTTGATTTTGGTACTTAATAATTTGTTGACTCATATATGCCAAAAAAAAAAACTGCAGTTGCATGGGAAGCAAGGAAGCCTCTTGTAGTTGAAGAGGTGGATGTAGCACCACCACAGGCTAACGAAGTTCGTATTAAAATCCTTTTCACTGCACTTTGCCACAGTGATGTTTATTTCTGGGAAGCTAAAGTGACTTATTAGTGATAATTCTAATAAAGAGGTCTAAAGCAATTCATTTATTCATCTACACCATTACAATACAAAGCAGATGACGGCTAAAAGAGGAGAAAGTCTTAACCCTAAAACAACACAAGAGGCCTTTATATATAGGCAAAACATAAAACAAAAGACTATATTGCCCTTAATTATGCTAACATCCCCCCTCAAACTCATGATGCGATAGCAATGAGCATCGAGAGTTTGTCAGTCAAAAACCGAAAGCGTGAAGATGACAAAGATTTAGTAAACAAATCTGCAAGTTGCAAGGAGGAAGAGACAAAAGGCAATGTCAATGTGCCGTTCTGAAGGTGGTGGCGAGTAATATGGCAGTCAATCTCATTATGCTTGGTCCTTTCGTGAAAAACGGAGTTATGAGCAATCTGAATAGCACTCTTATTATCACAGTGTAAAGGAGTTGGTCGCCGTAAGAAAACACCCATATCCGCAAGCAACCGTCGTAGCCAAACAATTTCACAAGTAGTAGAAGCCATAGCACGGTATTCTGCCTCTGTTGAAGACCGAGAGATAACATCCTGCTTCTTACTTTTCCAAGAGATTAGAGAATCTCCTAGAAAAATACAAAAACCAGTAGTGGATTTGCGATCAGTAGGATCACCAGCCCAATCTGCGTCAGAGTAAGCACATAACTCTAAAGATGAAGTAGAAGAAAGCAAAAGAGTCTGAAACTGAGTGCCACGGAGATATCTCAAAATGCGAATAACAGCAGCCCAATGAACTGTAGTAGGAGAAGTAACAAACTGACGACTATGTGAACATCATATGCAATGTCAGGGCGAGTGATAGTGAGATAAACCAAACTTCCAACAATCTTCCTATAAAGATTAGGATCTGGCAATGGAGATCCATCAGAAATAGAGTATCGAGCATTGAGCTCAATAGGTGTATCAACAGTCTTATTATCTGAGAGACGAGCGCGCTCAAAAATGTCAGAAATGTACTTAGATTGAGAAAGAAGATAACCTTTTGGAGAAGAAGCAACTTCAATACCCAAGAAGTAACGAAGGGGACCCAAGTCTTTCATAGCAAAACATCGAGTTAACTCAGACTTTAACAAGTTAATCCCAACAACATCATCGCCTGTAATAATCATATCGTCAACATAAAGAGAAAGCAAAATTCGACCAGCCGAAGTACACTTGACAAACAAAGCGGAATCATTGTTACTCGGGCAAAAACCAAGAGAAGTAATCACAGTAGAGAATTTCTCAAACCAAGCACGGGGAGCCTGTTTGAGACCATAAAGAGCTTTTCTAAGTTTGCAGACTTCACCAGGTTGATGATCAATACCAGGAGGGGGAACCATATAGACTTCTTCATGAAGATCTCCATTCAAAAAGGCATTTTTAACATCCATTTGAGTAATATTCCAGTGGCGAACAGAAGCAACCGCAATAAGGGTTCGAACTGTAGTCATTTTTGCAACAAGAGCAAAAGTCTCCTCATAATCCATACCATATTCTTGAGAATAACCTTTAGCAACCAATCGAGCTTTATACCTTTCAATAGATCCATCAGCTTTAGTTTTAATCTTATAGATCCAACGAGAACCAATAGCACGTTTTCCTGCAGGAAGAGGTACTAAATCCCAAGTATGAGTTTGATGAAGAGCAGTCAGTTCCTCAGCCATAGCACGTTGCCAAAGAGGATCACGAACTGCATCCTTGAAAGATGAAGGCTCAGAGAGACAATGTATAGAAGCAAGAAATGAAGAAAATGAACTGGAAAGACAAGAATATTCAAAATCAGGTCGTCTAGTAGACTGACGGTTTCGGATAGGATATCGACGTTCACTAGTATCTACTGTCTCAGAAGGTGATTGGATGGTTGGGGAGTCAATAGAAGTGTCTGGATTTGTAGCAGGAGGTAGCTCATCATCATCAGCAGTGAAAGGATCAATATGAACAAGGTCAGGTATAGATATATTGTGAGTACGATCAGGAATTGTAAAATAAGGAATATGTTCAAGAAAAACAACATGTCGAGAAACATATAGCTTATGACAAACTGGATCAAAACAACGATATCCTTTTTGTCCTGCACCATAACCAAGAAAAACACATATAGCAGATCGTGAGGTCAGCTTACTCCGTTGCACATGAGGAAGAAGAACAAAGCATGTAGAACCAAAAACTCGAAGAGAAGAGTAATCTGGTGGACAACCATACAATTTCTCATAGGGGGACAAGCCAGAATTATGAGAAGTAGAAATTCTATTAATCAAATAAACAGAGGTAAGAGTTGCCTCCCCCCAAAATTCACTTGGAACACTAGCAGACAATAATAGTGACCTAGCAGTCTCAAGAATATGTCTATGTTTCCTTTCAGCAACCCCATTTTGTTCGGGAGTATCAGTACAAGAAGTCTGATAAATTGTGCCATCTAACGCAAGAAGTTCCTTAAAAGCATGAGAAGTATATTCACCTCCTAAATCACATCTAAAACATTTAATAACAGCTGCATGCTGAGTTTTGATAAGAGATCGAAACTCATTATAGATGCCAAAGAATTCTGAGCGACATTTCATAAGATAAATCCAACAATAACGAGTGTAATCATCAATAAAAGAGACATAGTAACGAGAGCCTCCCTTTGTAGAAACAGGAGATGGTCCCCAAACATCCGAGTGAATAAGGTCAAAAGGTGCAGTAGAGAATGTATTACTTTGAGAAAAAGGCAAAGCAGAAAATTTTGCAAGTTTACAGCCACTACAATCAGAAATGTCATGAGTCTTCAAATTTCCTAGAGCTCCTGTAGATACTAAGAATTGTAATCGAGACTTGGATACATGACCCAGACGAGAATGCCACAAATAAAACAAAGAAGATGACTGGCTCAAATGAAAAGACGAAACATCCACACCTGGAACAGAAGATGCAATCTCTGAAATTTTAGGATCTTTGAGCTGATCCAATACATAAAGTCCCCCTTCTCTATGGCCGGTCCCAATTACTTTCTGAGACTTTGGATCCTGAACATAACATTCAGACGAAGAAAAAGAAACCAAGTAGCCATTATCACAAATTTGACCAACAGAAGCAAGATTTAATGTAAGTCTAGGAATGTGATAGACATTAGATAAGGACAAAGAAGGTGTAACGACTGAACCAACACCTTGCACGGGCATAGATGTACCACTAGCACTCATGACAGGCACAGAAACTTTAGGAGCCAAAGAAGTGAAAGCGGATAAATTAGGTGACATATGATTCGAAGCACCAGAATCTAAAATCCAGGTAGAGGAAGATATACCTGATGAACTAGATGACAAATCTATTTGAGACGAAGCTGATATGGCATGTGGCTGTGATGCAAGGAACTTCTGAAATTGTTCAATCATTGATGGATCTAAGGCAGAATAAACAGAATTCCAATACGCATAATTTTTACCATCTAACTGAACACTGATAGCTTGGAGTGAATCATCTCTAATGTCATCCATATTAATAAATCACAGAACAAACAAAATACTTGGGGTCTGGAAACCAAAAGCAAACTCAAACACAAACACAGAGAGAAAACTCAAACAAATAGAGCAAACTCAAAAGAAAAATTTCGGACAGGGAACAAACAAAATACTTGGTTGCTGTGGTTTCTCGGATCAATTTCAAGTGGGAGAATTCTTCGGGTCTGGGTCAAAATACTTAGGATCAATTTCAATTTCAAAATACTTCGACGGGTCTGGGTTGCAACGTCGGGTCTGGATCTGCAAAACTTCGGGTCTGGGAAAGCTTCGGTTTTGGGTTTTAGGTTGCTGAGGTTTCGGGTCTGGATCTGGGTTGCTGGAAATGGCTGAGATTTGCAATGAGAGATAGCCGCCTGTGCTAATTAGAAATCATACAGCTGCCTGTACCAAAATCAAGTGAAGCCGTGGATCTGAGATCGCCTGTGCCAAAGTCGAGACAACAAAAACCGCCGCTGCTACCTGCCAAAGTCGAGACAACCGCCGCCTGTTGGATCTGAGATCGTCGTGGGTTGCTTAATCCTAGAAGAGGACGTGATTTGCTGAGTATAATTAGAAGAGGACGCGATTTGCTGAGAATCCTAGAGACGTGATTTGCTGAGTACAATTAGAAGAGGACGTGATTTGCTGAGAATCTAGAAGATGAACAAATAATTAGAAGAGGACATGGCTCTGATACCATGATAATTCTAATAAAGAGGTCTAAAGCAATTCATTTATTCATCTACACCATTACAATACAAAGCAGATGACGGCTAAAAGAGGAGAAAGTCTTAACCCTAAAACAACACAAGAGGCCTTTATATATAGGCAAAACATAAAACAAAAGACTATATTGCCCTTAATTATGCTAACGAAGTTCGTATTAAGATCCTTTTCACTGCACTTTGCCACAGTGATGTTTATTTCTGGGAAGCTAAAGTGACTTATTAGTACTTTGCTTTTTATTTATTCTTCCTTTGTCTCCCTTTTTCAATTAATGGAAGGACGGAATTCTAAGACTATAACCTGTTGATGTACTCCTAGTTTCTTTGTTCTGTGTAGTGAACATATTGTCTTCTTTTTTCTATAACATGGAGTTATATGTTCTAAGTTTTAAAATAAGTATAACCTTTGATAATTATATTTTGTGTTGTTTGAATTACAAGGTTAGACCCCATTGTTTCCCAAGATCTTGGGTCACGAAGCAGGAGGGTAAGGCCTTCCTGTCATTCAATCTTTTTTTTGTTATAAAATATAGCAAATTATATAATAAGTTTCATTTGATGTAAAATAACCTAAGGATTGTGGAAAGTGTCGGAGGAGTAACGAAATAGCTCCAAGAGACCATGTTCTTCCAATTTTCACAGGCGAATGCAAAGAATGCAAGCACTGCAAATCAGAAGAGAGCAATTTATGCGATCTTCTAAGGATCAACTCTGATAGAGGAATCATGATCAACGATGGAAAATCAAGATTTTCTATTAACGGAGAGCCCATCAATCATTTGCTTGGAACTTCTACTTTTAGTGAATATGTGCATGCCGGTTATATTGCAAAGATCAATCCGGAAGCTCTTCTTGATGAGGTTTGCATTCTTAGTTGCGGCATTTCTACTGGTACATCATCGTTTCATATTTTAGATCAAAATTTAATTTAATCTCTTATGTCATGCATTGAATATACTCAATGTGGCACATACGTATAAGTTTTGTAGGCTATATTTATTTAAAAATAAAATGAACCACAAATGAAATAGTCAATCGGCTTGGGTTTTAGGACTTGGTGCTGCATTGAATGTTGCAAAACCAGCAAAGGGGTTGACTGTGGCTATTTTTGGACTGGGGGTTGTTGGTCTTGCTGTATGTGTATCTTCTTTATCTAGTAATATTTGATATAATGCTTATTTTTTGCTTTCATTGATACATTTTTGTGTTTGTATGAATATACTTAGGCTGCTGAAGGAGCAAGAATTGCTGGTGCATCCAGGATCAACGGTGTAGATGTCAATCCTTCTAGGTTTGAACAACGTAAAATTATTTCGGTTTCAAAATTATGTTCAGTGCTGACCACTAAACATTTTTCATGTTAAAATATATGTACAGTACTGCATATATAGTTATCTGATCAGTTTTATTCTATTTTGTTACTTATAACTATAGATATTATCATATTCAAATATATGGTTTTGTTATATAATGCCTTAATGTTATTTTTACAATGCAGCTTCCATCTTCTTCTCAGCAATCAAAACGTCAGCTTGTTAGCAATGAAGATGACGTCCACGAGCTACAAAAAACTGTCGAGGAGATTCGCATCGAGCTTGAGAGTGAGAGAGAAAAATGAGCAAGACTCTCAGAACAATAGAAGGCAGATAAGGAGGCCTTTGAAGCACAACTGGCAAAGGTGATGGCAATACTCAAGGGCCAAGAAAGAGTTTCACATTCGCCTTCGCCATCTATGTCTCGTTCGTGTTCGCCATCAGCGTAGCTTGATTGGTATGCCATGACTTGTTTTGTAGTGATGTGGTTGTAGTACAACTATGGACATGTTTGTTATTTTGGTAGTTATGGGTTTTAGTACTGTTGTGATGGTCATGGGTTGTATATGGTTTAACATTCACACCAGCTGAATAATTTTGTTCATAATTCAGCTTGGTGCATGAAATGAAGGATTGTGGATGTTTTTTTATGTGATATGTTAATATTATCTATGTTGTGTTGTTGCTTAAGTGTGTTATTTGTACGTGGATGACAATTTTATATTGTTTTTTGCTCACTTTTAATATCAGTATTTGTAACTGAATAAGCAGAATCAAATTAATATGGGAAGCTGAAAGAGTAGGATGCTAAAACCAGTTAATGCCATATCAGAAAGGGAATACCGACGTATTAGTATCAAAATAGGAAAGCTAAATAACTACGTTCACAACGTTCCGTTGTAAATTCGACACTAATTTGAAAGATTTTACCGTCAAATTACCAACAAAAATAATAAAAAGGTAATATACACCAATTTATTTCCATCGCTAAACCTTTGCTGAATAGTAAGGGTTTACCGATAAATAAAAAAAGGTAGATTTTTTTGTCAAAACTTTTTGTCGCTAATCCTTGGTAATTAGTAAGGGTTTACCAACTAATTTTGTAAATAATATTTTATACTAAATTAATAATCCGTCAGTAAATCGTCGGTATATAAATAAAAATAAAAATAGAAGTAAATTAATAAATAATATTTATTTTTGTTATAAAATTAGTAAAATGATGGTGAATTGTCGGAAAACTCATGCTAAATTCCATCGCAAAATCCGACACAGATACCGTCATGGTTTTTGCCGACCATACCTTTATGTAGGAAATCCGTCGCTAATGCCTGTTCAACGATAGCAGCGTTTTCTGCCGCTGCTATTTGCTGTTTTTCTTGTAGTGTCTCCTCCTAACCCATCAGACTTCTCTAGATGCAACTGCGAGCTCGAATATTGATGGTCTTAATTTCCTCTTGGATTTTTAGGTACTCAACCTCCTTCAAAGCACATGCCTCCAATTAAAATATTCCTGCCAAACATTTGTCTCTAAATCTGACAGCTTATAAGTTGGATTTTAAATGTATAACACAAAATCTATGATTATGAGCGATTTCCAATGGCTTTCTAATGTTGTTGGTACTCCTTTCATTCTGCGCAAATCTGAAAGTAATACATCGATTTTTAATATAGTAAATAAACATTCTTATGCAGTAATAAATCAACCTCAACTATCATATGATTCCTAATCAAAAATCGCATAAGCCAAAGGATATAATTGATCATTAATATTTATTGCAGCTGCAGCTAATATGGTACCTTCATATTTATTCTATAGATGTATGCCATCAATGCAAAGCAAAGGTTGGCAATGTGAAAATCCTTCGATGATAGGGCTAAGGCCCCAAAAAGCATATTTGAGGACAAAACATTCATCGATTATTACATATTCAATATTTCTTTAATTTATTTTATTAATTTCAGAAAAATACCGTTGTAAGTTGGAATATGAATATGCCTAATCATTATATATTCGCTCTATTTCTTTGCTCAATGCCCTCAACAATTTTATATAGCCTATTTTAATATATACTTATTCCTTTGTTAAGAAATGCATTGTTCCAACTGTAATGTTTAAATCCGCTTTCATAAATGGTATGATCTTTGAAACCATAAAATTAGATGTAGATTGCTTGTGATTGAAGCTAACTACTGGGGTAACATATGTAAGATTGCTTGGATATTTTTTTAATAATCCACTACCCAAATTGCCATTTTTTGAATCTATGACATGTAGTCTGCCTGGAAATTTTGGATCAACATTGAAAATGGCAGTTATTTTTCTTTGTTTGACTGGTCGGCTAAAAAGAAACTATATGCAAAATTGACCATTCACTATGTTGTAGGAGGAATTTTTCTTTGCTTTTGAGTACCATTGAGATGACTCGCTATACATCGCCATCGATGCTTATATAACCCAAACAAGCTTTGTACAAGCATTCGATGGATGTAAAACGGTTATCAAGAGAAAAAATAAGTAAAGGAAGAGAAACAGAAAAGAAAAGGAAAAATAAGAAGAGAAGAAGAAAACACAGAACACGATCACATAACCTATCGTATATCTCAAAGTGCATCAAAGAACATATAACAATAACAACCACAGATGTATAAAACAGGAGAAACAACAATAACTATACAAGCCATATAATCAAAGTACACAGGCTCATGTAGTTATATAGAACGGTAATAGAGACTTTACAAGTGATAGATAAACTCCAATGGATAAACTGTCCCTAAAAGTAATACATAGCACTGTAAAGGCTCCACAGTGTCACACGACAGAATAAACGAATAAGATACAAACATAAATATATAAGAAGTAGCCTCCTACTAATCCATGTGTACATCTCCAAGTAATACTCATGCATGTCGCCTAGTCTTCTCATTAACATCGTCGATGAGCATCCAAGGTAATAAGAGGGAAATAAAACCTTGGATTAGATAACAGTCTGGTGTGGGAGATAAACAAATCTCAAAGTACCGAAAAAGTAATAATAATATATATGGTTCAGAGGGTATGGAGAATCATACATGTCATGCACCTGCATCCACAGAGTTAGTGGATATAAAATATATCATTCAACGATAATCATAATGGGTGTATCCTATAATAGAATATTGAGGATGTCCATATGTCAGAATCGATGATACTTATTCCACTTGACGTCCCTAAAGTGATAACTGATTAAGAAACATAGCAACCATAATTCATCCTCACATTCACTCACTCATTGTGTTAGATATATGATAATGCTCAGCTTCCATGATGCACGAATTCATTCCAGTCAGTCTGCCAGGACCTAGGTTATACCGACGCCCCAAGGTAAAGATCCAACTTCATCTAGGTAAATGCCATAAATCTTCCAACATGAAGATAAGGAAACTGATGAGTTACCAAATAGACATCACACCGACTAGCCATTCTTCCCGAGTAACCGCTAAAACAACGCGTATTGATAATCCCTTTGCACACATCACCCGCAGCAGAGTCTGTTTTCGGAACTACTCTTATGACCCCGATTTGGAGTCTTCTTGTTTGGGACTAAGTATAGATGTCTAACTTGTCGTCAAGCTCAATCGACCATCCCCAACCCTTTCTAGTAGATTCCGCTTGATCGTTGTCATTACATTGCATTTTGGAACATCGTCATCCATTGTCGAAGTCACCGCTTGCTATATTAGATTCACCATCGTCAGGTGATGAACCACTCATCGAAGAGCCATCACATCAAAATCACTGTCGAACGAGCCATCACACCATACTCCTCAAATCACACCATTATCAATGTCAAATTAGCCAAAATGAATAATAGAATTAGTAATCGATATCAACCACTTCATGGTAATTGATTTTGACTACTCAAATCACCTATTTTACCGAAATTGGTTAAATGCACATATAGAGAAAATGTCTGACAGTCTCGTGAAGCCCAACTTGTCGTTAAGTCTTTCCTTCATCTTCAGATTAGCCACCAAGATTCAGTGTTACTTCGTCTTCAAATCCATCGCTCAGCTCTAATGATGCTCCATCATCAAATCCATCCATGCACTATGAAGCATTTTCGAGAATTCATCACATCCATTCAAGTCTATCATCCTTGTGCGATCAATTAATATATACCAACATGTGCATTTGATCGATAAACACCCCAAACTCTAACGAATGAGAATTCCTAATATTAGATCACCAACGAAC
Organism: Allium sativum; assembly: GCA_030737875.1. Taxonomy (NCBI): domain Eukaryota; kingdom Viridiplantae; phylum Streptophyta; class Magnoliopsida; order Asparagales; family Amaryllidaceae; genus Allium; species Allium sativum. The sequence goes on along the minus strand of CM060915.1, from coordinate 576,107,543 downwards.
GACGTTTTAAGCTAAACTAAGCAAAAAATTCAACCATGCCACCATTAGTCATACAAATTCCTAAACTAACATATGAACATCCATAATAATGTCAGTAAATTAAATAAAACATAACAATAGCAATCAAAGTGAAACAAGTGACAAATAACCTAAATCTAATGGTACGGTAAAAATAATGTGTAATTGAGCGTAATAACGCACAATCAAATAAAAATATGGCAATCAGGTTAAATCTACTTAAATTACTATTTAATCTCTTTATATATTATTTAGTAGGCTCATCTATCTTAAGTATTACGTTTCATAATAAGAAACCATTTAAAACGTCAAATTAACACTACACATATAAATACAAATAAGTGAAAGACAATATCACTCACCTTAGCCAAATCACTTAAACAAGCATTAAAGCGTAGAGCTCATTAATACAGTCCAGTGCAAGAAACAACGTCCAAATACGACATCGTATGAGAAAAATATGATAGAGATAAGTTTACGATTTAAGTCAAAAAATTAAGTGGACTTAACTACATTAATTAAGCCTAATTACATTATTAACACTAACATACCTTCTCCCCTAAATCATGTTTTTCCGGTGGAATATAACATGCATATTCCCTCCCTAAACCATGCATTATTTCCAATGATACAAGGCCAAGTTCCACGAAATAGAAACCAGATCACACAACCGAATTCCTCGCCTCAAATCCGACTTTCCAGTACTCATTTACAATACTAAGGTTCCCCTTTATCAAATTCCTACCCGCATTGCCTCTACCTTTCTTGTTCACGTCGCGACGCCGGGAAGGAGATCGAACCTCCCCATCTTCACATGTTTGGTGCGCCTCTCCATCCTTTTTCCAAAGACATCGACGCTACCTGGAAACTCCAACCATACTCGATGCAAGACCGAAACCTAGTTTGGATCGAGAGGCCCCGGTGATCACAGATCATGCTTAGATTTTTGCGAGGGCAGAACTCATCCCTAGGAGTTCAACAAAGCCAACTATGCGATTTTACATTGAGTATTTAGGCCAGTTCGATTTTTCAAAGGTTTAGGAAGATGTGTCAAATTATTGTAATCGAATGGGAGATGAAGGAGGCAATGAACATAACCCAACCAACTAGATTTTAGGGTAAAGGATAAAAATATATTTAATTTATCAATTAATCCAAAATTAAGGCTCAAAATCTGAGAATTTCAGTCGATGTGTTCCCTGTGTCATCGTATATGTAAAAAGGCCTTCTATAAACAACAGAAACTATTTCAAGATCATTTTATTGTATATAGAAGTTTGCCTTTAGAATCAAAAGTATATAGTTATAGTTTACGTACAGAAATTGACACGTGTTTTATTTACGAACGATTAAACGATACATACGATCACTATGAAACTTAATGACGTGCAACAAGTCACTACTACAATTTCAAAAATATAATTTTTATCATAATCTGTTATTGTGTCTCACAACCAAAAATTTACACGTATATCGAGATCGTTATGACCATGCTATGGTCAAAACTCAAAATATAGCAATCCATAAACTTACATAACAAATAATCAAGACTCAAAGGAATTAGTCTCGAGTGCTGATTTAATTTTTCTGTGAAAAATCCAATTTTAGAACCGCCGGTTAAGTAATTAACGATCGGTATTTAAATAAAATATTAAAATATCCAATCATTAAAATACAAGTCGTTACATTCTTTTCTCCTTCAAGGATTTCAACCTCGAAATTCTCAAAGATGAAACAACATAATTCAACACTCTTGAATAAACGACAATACAAAATAAATCGTCAAATTATTGCTTTCAACAACAACCATTGAAAGAGAACACAACATAGGAAATAAGCTTGGAATTTGGCATGGAACCAATATTCCTATTCTTAAGTACAACCAAAATCATATTTAGGATTGAAGTAGTTATGCCAAACAAAGTTGTACTCCTATTTTCCAAACAAATAGATAATGGAAAATAAAAGCAACAACTTACTAATAGAAAAACAATTCAATTTAGCAACACATATTGAATTTCTTTCCAAATTTGGTAAAAAAAACACGAAAAATTTCTGTAGCACCTCCTCTATACGGCTTAATCCGAAAAAATCATAGCTTGCCATCCAAGGCCCACACCAATGTTGAAAAAACAAAAGCTTAAAAGTTATTATCCATAAATGAGGCATAAAATCACCAATATGCACCAAATGGTAAAATTCACAACTTTATATCTACTACATACCTCTTTTCAAGCAAACATACCATTTAGATGCAAATATAAGCAAATTAGCTTCAAAACAATCAAATCTTGCTTTTATGTACCTGGCTATGTACTCAACAAAGGGGATTAGACATAATAGTAGAAATAGCAACAAAGCAATTAAACATGTTAAATAAATAGAATTTATCAAACATAGGCATGTCAACTCATGTATGGTATTTATTTCGAATAAATAAACGATATTACCATACAATTATCCTACTTGCCTAATAATCATATAAGTATACATAGATATGAAAACATCATCAATCAAGCATGCATAAGAAAAAAATAGGAATTATGGAAAATAACATCTATATATATCCTAGCATGCAGGATACTAATCTAGCTAATATGATATATCATTTATTAAATTTAATCCATATATGACTCAACAACTTGGTTTTCATTTAAAAAATAAAGAATATTAATCTAGCATCTCTTGTCAATGATCAAGTATGACTTGAGCTCTATCATACTATTCCCTATTTGTATGACAACCTATCAATAGAAACCATCGACAATTATTCCAACATCCATTTGAAAATATCGAATAGTCGTAAAGAACTATTAAATTCTTCCTATTTAGCATTTGCTATCTGACATCGCATTCATTACAAAATTAATGCCCATTCAAATCCCTTTTAATGATGTCGGGAATAAGCCACGCTACTTCTGTATGGGGCCAACCACCGTGGTCGAGTCCGTGCTGACTGACCTTGAGTTATGGAGTTGCAACTAGCAATAAACGCAAGCAATGTTCACTAAAAGAACATCGCTTTTGGACTGATACACATCCAGCTTGACTCAAATGACAACCTATTCCAAATGTACATATGAAAACATAAATTCGTGGGAGGATAGGGATTCCAATCATCGAAGCTGACTAAGGTTAAGATACCTCTAGGAAAAGAGAGAAACTCCAATGATGTGACATCATTAGATGACTCTAACCCCTTTCTAAACCGCTCCTCCTATACTCCAAAGCGAACTCTATCACCATTAATTCCAAATCAGGAGTTGAATACTCCTCATGTGGTTTTGGTTATCAACTAAGACATGACAAACTTTTAATTCAAAACAAACCGCACTTAAAATGTTCACACAACTAAGTGTTTACTATTAGCTGCTCGTTCCAACTTAGAATAAGAAATCGATATACTTATGGGCCAACTTTAAATTCTAAACCATCGAAACTCTCGTAGGGCTCATAGTGACATCCTTCTCGAGATGATATGACCTAAGCACTCCACTTCTCTCATCGAAAAGTGAAACTCCAACAAGCAGTTGACAAATGGTGTTTTATCAACACCAACAATGCAAACACCAGCTATGTTATGTGCTCGCATTTCGTCTATGGGAAGATGAAATGATGATCGGGTAGCATAAGTACAACCCATTTAAGTATATTTCAGAACATGGTTTAAGAAATCAATAAAACATGTCGATTCACTAGTTAGCCCAAATGGTACAACCAACCAATTAAAATCAAAGCAGCGTGTGAAATGATGTAACCGACACATAACATCCAACTATCCACAAAAATAAAATCCCCTCGAGATTCCCAACTGAAAGAACATCCATAATCAGATTGATACGGAACTCGACTCAAACATGGTGGCAATCAGGTCACCTCATTGAATGTGTCCGGATACACTCTGAAGCTACATTCTTAGGTGATGATTCACTAGCAGAGAACTGTCTCAGTCTGTTATCATTCGATCATAAGTGACTCTCCTACTAGAGATCTAAGTCTAAGCCCACTATCGCAAAATCAAATACAATTCACTAATAAAGAGATTTCTTAGCCCATTATCTTCACCAGCAACATCTCACTACCATCGATATTTCATATCCTTCTAGTAAGTGAACCACTAGAACCAAATATTAAGTCCAATTAAGCTCAACAGTCAACAACAAGAAAATAGATTGGTAAACATGCACCCATGACTCATGTAATTTGAATTTTGATGAACCAAGTATATTGCCAAGTATAGACTAGCTATGTTATAAAACTATCCCATCTCGAGGATCGAAATTAATCGCTATGTATGCTACAGTCAACTATGTAATTAATTTCTGGCGACCAAACGTGGGATGTTACAAAAACATATAATATAGTTAAGCCCTTGACATGGTAAATAAAAGTCAAGGAAAGATAAACAAATTCACGAGTCCCAATCTCGTTCCATCTATCAAACCATAAGATCAGATGAAGCGATGAAATCTCGACGTCAAACTAAAACACATATGGAAACACCATCAGTGGAAAACAATATCGCTGGTAATATCATTTTCCCCGCTTTATTGAGGGAGAACTGAATGCAGCGAGAATGAAAATCAATAATATGTCTTCATTATCAGTCCGACATAGAAGGACAAACCTCTACACTTGGCATGAGCTTGAACCTCGCGAGCTTCCTTTATCGACTCCTCCAAACCATTATTCCCTCAAAATAAACCAATCACCTCCGAGTTGATCACTCAACCAGTCCAAAAATCCAGACTTTGGAGTGACAACCGCGAGAGTAACCATAATTTGATAGCACATCGAAATCGCTCACATTCTAAAACGCAGACATGTCGCCTAAATCGACTTGACTTCCAAGAAGTCCATATAAATCTTTTAGAAGCGAAATATGAACTAGTCCTAAGAAAATCGATTTCTGAAACCCAAAAAGGTAAATACTCTCGACCAAATCAGGATCAATCTTGGAGTCTCTTAGGAGTAAACTCCTAATTCATTCAACATCCAAGTTGTCGAAGAGCTCCTTACGAGAACCCAAACAACTCTTGCACCACAACAGCCGACTTCGTTCCAAGGAAAGGTTCCTACATAGATATGCAAGTCTCCATATAGCGCGGTGTAATGTCCCGTATTTTTACGGTATTATAATTAATTAATTTAACTATATAAATAGTGATTTTGATAATTATATGGTTGTCTAAGGTGAATTGGATTATTTATAATATATAAGTCACTTTAGAGTTGAATTATATTCACGAATATATTATATAAACGAAGTTTGAACATTTAATTATATTATAATTATAATCGAGCTCGAAATGGCGTGACAGTTCGCTATTTGGCAATTCGAACTTTAAACGAATATATAGAATTCGTTTAAGCCAGATTTCTGTGAAACAAGAAATGTTCGAATCTGTTGAACGATATTTTTCTAGTGGAAGAGAAAAATCTGGATTTTGTCGTGTAGATTTTGATTTATGTTCAAATCAAATTTTAGAAGAGTCACTATGGAATTCCTTTATAATTTTTATCAATTTATTTATATATTTAAATGGATTCTAAATATAAATCGAATATCGATGTAACACTGGATTTTGAATATCGAGTTATAAATCCAACTGGAGCTGTATGGTATTCTACTGTGGATATACGATGATAGTTAGTTTTAAATATTTAATTAAATTATTTTTTAAATATATTTATATATTCAAATGGGTTTATTTTGAGTTGAAAAATAGTATTTTCACGAACAGTTTCAAAATTTGACGAAACTGGTTTTATTGAGTCCGGAATAGTGATATATAGTGGAGTGCCAATTTCCGTGAAATTCCTGATTGGGATGAAGTCGTACAGATATACAACGTCGAACCAGAATATAATGAAAATATCTACAACAAATATCCTAAATATCTCCACCCTCTTTCACTATAAATAGGACTTAACCCCATTCCTTACAACCTAAATAATTTTCAATCGGCTGAAGCTTTTTTGAGCTGCCACCTCCTTTAAAAGTTCAAACAATTAAATTTCTCGAAGTATGCAATGAAATCAAACAAAAATTGGTTAGTTGAACTCCTGCAAGTAAGAGCTTCAAGGGGGTGTGCTTCTTGTTTGGTACGATGTCATTTTTCTGCAGCTCAACATGGAACCGTGCGACTAAGATTGAGGACGGAAGGTGATAGAAGAGGCCGAGGATGTAATCGGCAACACAGTTGAACTCGTACTCACCGGGGCGTCACGTTGGCACACTCAGTTTTGGTCGCGACAATATTTCTGGGAGCTCGACCTTCAACTGTGCAACCTAGGGCATGGGTCCATCATCGACGCGCAGGATATTGGGGTCATCTCGTGGTTGTCATAGGGTTGCTGACAGGGAGGCGCTTCATTTTTGGTTGGTCGGAGCAATGTCCGGTGGTCCATACAGAAGGCCGACAGTGGTGGATTTCGAGAAGAGCATCAGGTCGGTTTTACAAGGGAGGGTCGAGTGAGGAGTTAGGGGGTTGTTCAGGTAGAAATTGGGGAGCTGAGAAGAATGGCGGTGGTTGTGATGGGGATAAGTGGCCGGAGGAGGAGCACACGACGGTTAACGGTGAAGTATTAGTTTGGGAAATTTTGTGGAGTTTGAGTTGGAAACATGGAAGAAGAGGAAAACGTTTAAGCGGGTTTGGGCTTGAACGGTTTAGGCCGTGGTAAATTTGAAAGGGTAAAGGCCCATTGAACCTTTTTATTTTAGTTTAAGTTTTATTTAAATTAGTATCTAAACTTGTAAATTAAATATCTCGGTCGTACTTAATCAGAATTGAGTGAAACATGATCCGATGGGTTCGTATGGATGAGAGCTACCCAATGAGACTGACTAGGGGTGAATAGGAGCTCGTTTGAATATTGTAGGATCAAGATTAACCCTAGAGGGGGGGTGAATAGGGTTTATCCAATATTTAGAACAGTCACAGAATAATAAGGAATGCAATAAAAGAAACACACAGAAATTACCCAGCTTCGGCAAACTGTGCCTACTGCTGCATTACTAAGATATCTACTAGGATTTAAAACAGTCTCCCGCTTACAAACACTCAATAAACTTGCAAACCCTGCTACCACCTAAAGAGTTTTGCAAACTTGCAACACCTGCTACTGATTTAAACCTACGCTCGAAGTCTTAGACTGATCTAAAATCCCTAGACCAGATTTTCCCAGATCACAAAACCGTAATCTGTACACCCTAGTTTTACGGACGTAACTAGTAAACCACAGATTGTTTTTCAAACAGAACTAAACAAAGTACATTAAAAATTAAAACAAAAAGCCCTTAAATGAAAACACCCCTTTTGTAGCTTCAATTAGAAATCCGTCGTCCCTTTTTCTTTATTTCTTCAAGCAAATAAACAAGGCGGCTGGGGTTTCTTTAGTTTGAGGTTCTGATGGCTTTGATTTTGTTCCAGATGATTTGCGATGCTTTCTAGCTTGACTCCGAATGTCTTTCTGCTCCAATCCAACACTGTAAGCTCTTTGATTTGACTGTAGGGTTTTAGTTGATTTTGAATGAGTTGGATGATTTTGCCTATGAGGAAACATGTGAATTTATAGGGGAAATTCGAACCCTTATTCTCTGATTTCACTTATGACTTGCTTGATTTGGTTTGATGAATATTTGGAAGGATTTTTCGTGAATTTCCTCTTTTAATTATTCTGAATTTTCCATGATTTCCCTTTCTGATTGAATTGATGACTATAGACATGAATTTGTCCATCGATGAATTTGGAAAAATGAATTGCCACCTGGAAACAAATATTGACATGCACGAATTGATCTTTCCATATGAATGAACTAATTTATTCACTGCTTTTGTTTGTTGCCTGCGTGTATTGCTTGATTGAATCCTAAAAAATAAATTAATTTATCCCCTTGAATAAATTGAATCATTTCTGGAAGATTTTGATTTCTTGCTTGCCCATTTTACTGTGTGTATTGATTTCCAGAGAAAAATTTCCTTGTCAAAAATGAGCTTGGGATTGATTGATTAGCATAAAAAAACAATTACCCAAGAATGTATTAAACACTTCCCTAAAATTGTATTGCCCATAAAGTCGTGTTAAAACATTTACAATTTTAACAATTCAAACCAGGAAACAAGATAAGTGGAAACTGATTATCTTGTCAACCATTATTCACAAAAAATCTTCTGAAAACAAACTGCATGATTTTAGGCCCTCATTTTATTCTTTGATGTCGAATTTTTCCACTGTATTAAATGCCATCACCACTTAATTATGTCCAGATAATTCTTGCATGTTAATTGTGTTCATTTCCAATCTAGTAAATCAAATCTGCTTCATTTGCACATGCTTTAGTTTCATGTAAATAGAAAACAGGATTTTTTTTTTAATGCTGAACAACTTGCCATATATTTCCATCCTGCAATGTCATGTTGCATGTTTGCTGCCTTGTGTATGTCTGAATTTTCTGTATTGCATATGAAATCCATGCAGTTTGAATGCTTTCCATATGTAGCTCTGAAACCTGACCATTTCTCTTTGAATGCTGCTTGAACCTGAACTGATTTGTTATTGTTGCCATATATGCTTCTGTGACCCTGTAACACAAAAATGAAAAAAAAAACAGATACCATTCTTGATCCAACTTGAATGTGTTGGTTTTGGTATACACAAGTATTTGGCTTTCTTGCTATACTTGATCGTTTCTGATCTTGTATAGTATTGTGCCATACTTGTAAAATATGTGTCAGGCAAGTCAGAAAAAATGATGAGAAAAACACACAGAAAATCTGAGGCACATAAAAAATTATAAAATAAAATTTTAGTTCCAGTCTACTGTGTGCATTCCCTTTTTTTTGTGACAGGTTTCAGGATGATGCAACAGGAGCAAAACAGGATAAAGAGACAGTAAGAATGTATTGATGAGTAAGAGTGAAACATGTAGTGAGATTCATTTGTACTGAAATAATGAGTGAAAATTTGTATAGCTGAGAGTTCAGAAAGTATTGTACTGTTTTGATTATGAAATAAAAATATGATTTTTGAATAATAAATGCTTATGTAAATTTTCAATTTCTGTGTAGGAGCATTATTAGACAAAAATATTTTTATTCCAATATGATGTGAAAAGCAGTAAACAGTACAGTTTCAAACACATTAAAAAATGTTTGTTATCATCAAACAAAAAATCACGGGTTCAACAATCTCCCCCTTTTGATGATGACAAACATACTTAAGATTTTGAATACAGCAAAATGTGTTTGGTATGAAAAAAATGAGAACTCCCCCTATATATGTGCTCCCCCTATAACAGTAAACTGACATAGCAAAAAATTTAAAAAGAATAGAAAATAACTAAACTTTTTGCATTAATGGCAAAATAAAATCTATAGATGTCTGTATATGTATCAAAATCTTAGCTCTTTCTCCCCCTTTGTAATCATCAAAAGATGAACAGGGCTGGACATTTACAAATGATATGGACCATAGTAAGAGATCAAGTCATTTGACTGAATCAGAAACCGCAAACCCCAATCAATCAAACAAAAAAAATCATAATAATCTGTAAGACAGGAATACATTTCACAATTTAGAAGATGGAATGGAAAGCTAGTTAACATATACCAGGGAGGATTCTATATACATTTTCCTTTTTTTTTTTAATCTCAAGAGCACACTAACCATGCATAACCAGAGCTTGGATTTTTAAATGGGATTAGTTGCAGCATGAAATTAAATAAGTAAACTCATGACCATGCATGACCAGAGCTTGGATTTTTAAATGAGATCAGAGAAATACTTATTATTATTATTATATACGAAATCCCCTTAATATATGAGAACAATAATGGATGATAGAAGGGTGATATAGATAGAGATGGATGTGAAAAATAATTCCTAAATTACTCATATTATAAAATACATTCAATCAAATCAGGGTTATAGGGAAGCTTTCATCCATCTCATATTCTGAGATCTAACACAGTCACAATTTTATTATAAATGTCCAAAATAAACTGTTCTTTTCTTGATGATTTGAAGATTGGATTAATTTGCTAGAAAATGAAATTAATAACAGAACATCTTAAGAAAAAATTTACCAAAAAATGCAAAGAGATTAATTAATTTCTATAATTCCCAAATCCAATCGTAATCTGCAAAATCTATCTTCAGAAAGGGTTTTAGTAAAAATATCCGCAAGTTGGGATTCAGTTGGAATAAATTCAATACAAATGTCCTCACTAGCAATATGATCTCTAATGAAATGGTGTCTCACATCAATGTGTTTTGTGCGTGAATGATGTACAGGATTATTTGATAGATCTATTGCACTCTTACTGTCACATTTCAAAGGAACTTGTTTATAGAATAGGCCAAAATCTGAAAGAGTTTGCATCATCCATAAAATCTGTGCACAACAACTTCCTAATGCAATATACTCAGTTTCAGTGGTGGATAATGCAACACAATTTTGTTTACGACTTGACCAAGAAACAAGAGAATGTCCTAGCATGAAACAAGTTCCACTAGTGCTCTTCCTATCAGTGAGTGAGCCAGCATAATCAGCATCAGTAAAACCAACTAAATCAAAATTGTCACTAGATGGATACCACAAGCCAAGTTTTGGTGTGTGCAACAAATACCTCAGAATTCGTTTTGTGGCTTTTAAATGAGATTCTTTTGGATTAGATTGAAAACGAGCACATAAGCAGACAGAAAACATAATATCGGGTCTAGAAGCAGAGAGATAGAGAAGTGAACCGATTATACCGCGATATTTTTTCTGATCAACAGCAACACCTTTTTCATCTTTGTCAAGCTTAGTTGTTGGGCTCATTGGTGTTCTCATTGGTTTTGCATCTTCAACTCCAAATTTCTTCAACAACTCCATTACATACTTGGTCTGAGAAATAAAGATTCCTTTGTTGCTCTGTTTGATTTGAAATCCAAGAAAGTATTTTAGCTCTCCAACCAAGCTCATCTCAAATTTGTCCTGCATGACTTTTTCAAATTTCTCACACAAAATATCATTAGTAGCACCATAAATGATATCATCAACATAAATCTGAACAATCAAGAAATCATTACCATCATGTAATAGAAACAGAGTAGTGTCAGCACATCCCTTTTTAAAACCATTTTCCAAAAGATATGAACAAAGACAGTCATACCAAGCTCGAGGAGCCTGCTTAAGACCATATAATGCTTTTTCTAGTTTGTACACATGATTTGGAAATTCATGACTCTCAAAACCAGGGGGTTGTTCAACAAAAACTTCTTCTTTCAGCTCACCATTCAAAAAGGCACTCTTAACATCCATTTGCTTAAGTTTAAAACCTTTAAAACATGCAAAACTTAGCAAAATTCTAATTGCTTCTAACCTAGCAACTGGAGCAAATGTTTCATCAAAATCAATGCCTTCAATTTGATTGTATCCCTGAGCAACCAACCTAGCTTTGTTTCTAATTACATTACCAGATTCGTCAAGTTTATTTTTAAACACCCATTTTGTTCCAACAACTGGATAGTCTTTTGGCCTAGGCACCAACTTCCAGACTTTATTCCTCTCAAACTGGTTAAGTTCCTCTTGCATAGCTAAAATCCAAGATTCATCATTAAGAGCAATATCATATGAACTTGGTTCTATTTCAGAAATAAAAGCATTGTGAATACAGAAAGCACAAACATTCTTATTGAGAGAGGAACGGGTGCGAACGCCAGCCGTTGGGCTTCCAATTATCAAATCTGGAGGATGATTGGGTTTGAATTTCAGCCTTTCAGCTTCAGTTGTTGCTTCTGTGACTTCATCGTTGTTTGCCTCAACTTCATTGCTATCTTTCTCGCCTTCTTGCACACCACCTTCATCTTTATCATTTTCAGAAGCCATCTCTATGTCTGATTCATTGAACTTCACATTAATGGTCTCCACAATTGTTCTTGATTGTTTATTGAAGATTCTGTAAGCTTTTCTCCTTGAAGAATAACCCATGAAGATTCCATCAACTGTTTTTGCTTCAAACTTTCCAAGTTGATCTCCTGTGTTCAGAATATAACAAGGACATCCAAAAACTCGAAAATATGAGATGTTAGGCTTTTTGTCAAACCACAGTTCATATGGCGTTTTATTAAGTATTGGTCTAATCATGACTCTATTCATTACATAGCATGAAGTATTAACTGCCTCAGCCCAGAAGGTTTGAGGTAATTTATATTCACATAACATAGATCTAGCCATCTCTTGCAATGTTCGATTTTTCCTTTCGACCACGCCATTTTGTTGAGGTGTACGAGGAGCGGAAAATTCATGTTTAAAGCCATTTTCTTCACAGAATTTTTCAAAAACAAAGTTTTCAAATTCACCTCCATGATCACTTCTCAAAGTTTTAATTGAAACACCTTTTTCATTTTGAACAAGTTTTGAAAACTTTGAAAAATAATCAAAAGTTTCAGACTTTTTGGCTAGAAAATAAACCCATGTAAATCTAGAGTAATCATCAACCAGTACATAACAATAACGTTTACCATTTAAACTAGCAGTATCAGTAGGTCCAAACAAATCCATATGAATCAATTCAAGAACACGTGAAGTGCTAACAACATTTTTTGGATGGAATGACGAGCGACTAAGTTTAGCCATGGAGCAAGCCTTACACACTTTGTTATTTTTAAATTTCTGATGAGGTAAACCTCTGACAAGCTCATTTGTTTCTAGTTTTTCAAGGAGATGCATACTAGCATGTGCTAGCCTTCTATGCCATAAAACTGCCTCTTCTTCAGTGGCAACCAAACATCTAGAAACAGTTACATCATCAAAAGAGAGTGTGTAGATATTTCCTTTTCTTTTGCCAGTAAAAACAACTTTTCCAGTGGATGTATCAATGATCTTGCAAATCTCACTGTCAAAAACTACATTCATTCCTTTGTCACACAGTTGGCTTATGGAAATAAGATTGTGATACAAATTATCAACATATAAGACATCAGCTAAGGCAAAAATGTTGTTACCTACTTTTCCCTTACCAATAATCTTACATTTGCTATTGTCACCCAATGTCACACTCCCATCTTTATATCTTTCTAGGCTAAGGAACAATCTCTTGTCTCCTGTCATATGTCTGGAGCAACCTGAATCCAAATACCATTTTTGTTGCTCTTTAGCCCGCCAACATACCTACACAAGAAGAGAGAAAGATGACCTAGAGACCTTCCTAGGTCCAAAAATATCAGTGACTGAAGTATGATGAAAGCAAGAATCTTTTGGAACCCACATTTGTTTTGTCCTCTTATTTGTGTTCCAAAATTTATGGTAATTGTGTGCCAAGTGTTTAGGAACCCAAACTCTAGTGGATTTTCTGATTTTATTCATAGTCTTGCAATTTTCAAATTTATGGCCAATTTCCCCACACTTTACACACTTAGGAAAGATGCTTCTACCTTTTGCATTGTCAATCACAGTCACATCATTTTGAACTTTACCAAAACCTAGTCCTTTTCCATTGTTAGCAAACAATTGGTTTCCTAGCAACATTTTGAAAGATGTTTGTCCAATTGAAAACTTATTTAAGGTGACTTCAAGATTCTGAACTTTGGTTCTTAGTGTTGTATTTTCGTCCACAAGTGAAGTGCATCTTTTAATAAAATTCTCTCTCTTAATCTCATCAGTTTCTTTCAAAGTCAAATTTTCTTTTTCAAGATTCTCAATGGTGGACTTGAGAGTCGGTAGTTCTAAATTTTTTGCTTTAAGTTTTTCTACTTTTGCTTCTAGTGTATCAATGATTTCAGAAAGATGTTTACACATTAAAAACAAATCATCATAACTGTATACCTCAGTCGATTCCTCTCTACCATCTTCTGAATCTGATTTTGCCATGAAGCATAGGTTACTTTCTTCCTCGCTGCTATCTGAGTCTTCTTCTCCTTCCTCGTCATCCCAAGTTATAGAAAAGGCTTTCTTTTTCTTCTTGTTCCTTTTGTGCTGAAGAAGGGGACAGTTTGGTTTCAGATATCCAGGTTTCTGGCAGTTGTAGCAAAGTGGTTCCTCATCTGAATTGTCAGAGTTCTTCAGCTTGTTGGATTTTGGTTTGTTTCTTCGAGGTTTGAATTTGCTCCACTTTGCAATTTGTCTAACGGCCATTGCAAGCTGTTCGATGGGGTCTTCGCCATCGCTGTTGACAGTATTGGACAAAGCAATTGATTTCTTCTTTAGATCAGAGTTGTTGCGATCTTCTCGTGATTTTAGCTCCATTTCATACGTCATTAGATTTCCAACAAGCTCCTCCATGCTCAGCTTACTCAGATCCTTTGATTCTTGAATAGCTGTGAATTTTGCCTCGAAATTCATTGGCAAAACACGCAGAATCTTCCTCACAAGTTCAACTTCAGTAAAAACTTTTCCAAGGGCTCTAGCATTGTACACTAGCACAGAAAAACGTCCATACATGTCCTTGATACTCTCATCCTTCTGCATAGTGAAATTTTCATACTCATTGCTGAATAGAGCAAGACGAGATTCTTTCACTTGCGATGTTCCTTCGTGAGTGACCTCCAGTGTATGCCAGATTTCCTTAGCTGTTTTACAATGAGAAATTCTGTTATATTCAGTTTTATCTAAGGCATAGATCAAAGCATTCATAGCTTTAGAATCAATAGAGTAAAGTTTCTTATCATTCGCATCCCACTTATCTTTTGGTTTAAGCATTTCAATTTCGTTAACAATTATAGTGGGTGGTTTATAACCAGTTTCAATGATATCCCAGACATCATAGTCAACAGACACAAGATAGATTTTCATTCTAGCTTTCCAATACGCGTAATCACTACCATTAAACATGGGTGGTCTAGCAATAGACTGTCCCTCAGAAAAAGCATTATTCATTGATGTCATGACTCTAGAGTTAAATAAACACAGGCTCTGATACCAATTGTAGGATCAAGATTAACCCTAGAGGGGGGGGTGAATAGGGTTTATCCAATATTTAGAACAGTCACAGAATAATAAGGAATGCAATAAAAGAAACACACAGAAATTACCCAGCTTCGGCAAACTGTGCCTACTGCTGCATTACTAAGATATCTACTAGGATTTAAAACAGTCTCCCGCTTACAAACACTCAATAAACTTGCAAACCCTGCTACCACCTAAAGAGTTTTGCAAACTTGCAACACCTGCTACTGATTTAAACCTACGCTCGAAGTCTTAGACTGATCTAAAATCCCTAGACCAGATTTTCCCAGATCACAAAACCGTAATCTGTACACCCTAGTTTTACGGACGTAACTAGTAAACCACAGATTGTTTTTCAAACAGAACTAAACAAAGTACATTAAAAATTAAAACAAAAAGCCCTTAAATGAAAACACCCCTTTTGTAGCTTCAATTAGAAATCCGTCGTCCCTTTTTCTTTATTTCTTCAAGCAAATAAACAAGGCGGCTGGGGTTTCTTTAGTTTGAGGTTCTGATGGCTTTGATTTTGTTCCAGATGATTTGCGATGCTTTCTAGCTTGACTCCGAATGTCTTTCTGCTCCAATCCAACACTGTAAGCTCTTTGATTTGACTGTAGGGTTTTAGTTGATTTTGAATGAGTTGGATGATTTTGCCTATGAGGAAACATGTGAATTTATAGGGGAAATTCGAACCCTTATTCTCTGATTTCACTTATGACTTGCTTGATTTGGTTTAATGAATATTTGGAAGGATTTTTCATGAATTTCCTCTTTTAATTATTCTGAATTTTCCATGATTTCCCTTTCTGATTGAATTGATGACTATAGACATGAATTTGTCCATCGATGAATTTGGAAAAATGAATTGCCACCTGGAAACAAATATTGACATGCACGAATTGATCTTTCCATATGAATGAACTAATTTATTCACTGCTTTTGTTTGTTGCCTGCGTGTATTGCTTGATTGAATCCTAAAAAATAAATTAATTTATCCCCTTGAATAAATTGAATCATTTCTGGAAGATTTTGATTTCTTGCTTGCCCATTTTACTGTGTGTATTGATTTCCAGAGAAAAATTTCCTTGTCAAAAATGAGCTTGGGATTGATTGATTAGCATAAAAAAAACAATTACCCAAGAATGTATTAAACACTTCCCTAAAATTTTATTGCCCATAAAGTCGTGTTAAAACATTTACAATTTTAACAGTTCAAACCAGGAAACAAGATAAGTGGAAACTGATTATCTTGTCAACCATTATTCACAAAAAATCTTCAGAAAACAAACTGCATGATTTTAGGCCCTCATTTTATTCTTTGATGTCGAATTTTTCCACTGTATTAAATGCCATCACCACTTAATTATGTCCAGATAATTCTTGCATGTTAATTGTGTTCATTTCCAATCTAGTAAATCAAATCTGCTTCATTTGCACATGCTTTAGTTTCATGTAAATAGAAAACAGGATTTTTTTTTTAATGCTGAACAACTTGCCATATATTTCCATCCTGCAATGTCATGTTGCATGTTTGCTGCCTTGTGTATGTCTGAATTTCCTGTATTGCATATGAAATCCATGCAGTTTGAATGCTTTCCATATGTAGCTCTGAAACCTGACCATTTCTCTTTGAATGCTACTTGAACCTGAACTGATTTGTTATTGTTGCCATATATGCTTCTGTGACCCTGTAACACAAAAATGAAAAAAAAAACAGATACCATTCTTGATCCAACTTGAATGTGTTGGTTTTGGTATACACAAGTATTTGGCTTTCTTGCTATACTTGATCGTTTCTGATCTTGTATAGTATTGTGCCATACTTGTAAAATATGTGTCAGGCAAGTCAGAAAAAATGATGAGAAAAACACACAGAAAATCTGAGGCACATAAAAAATTATAAAATAAAATTTTAGTTCCAGTCTACTGTGTGCATTCCCTTTTTTTTTGTGACAGGTTTCAGGATGATGCAACAGGAGCAAAACAGGATAAAGAGACAGTAAGAATGTATTGATGAGTGAGAGTGAAACATGTAGTGAGATTCATTTGTACTGAAATAATGAGTGAAAATTTGTATAGCTGAGAGTTCAGAAAGTATTGTACTGTTTTGATTATGAAATAAAAATATGATTTTTGAATAATAAATGCTTATGTAAATTTTCAATTTCTGTGTAGGAGCATTATTAGACAAAAATATTTTTATTCCAATATGATGTGAAGAGCAGTAAACAGTACAGTTTCAAACACATTAAAAAATGTTTGTTATCATCAAACAAAAAATCACGGGTTCAACAAATATATGGTGAAAAAATTGTTTGATTCGAATTAAACAACAGTTTATCGTTCTTTAACAATGATCGTCCAATGTGAGTAGAACTCACCAACTCTGAACAGTTATATTTTTATAATGTATTCTTTGAACTGATAATTATCTGTTGATTACAGTGTGTTAACTATTTGGTTGAATTGCTTATGTATTGGTTGGAAATTATAGATAACGATATATATATAAATCGTTAATCAAATATTGATTCTGTTTAGCAAAATATTTCATATTGAAATGAAATCGATGTTAATTAAATTGTTTAACATCTGTGATACAGGGAAACAGGTTGGAGGGATCCAACAGGATTCCTCAACATTTATTTTACTGTTTTTCATATATTGTAATATATGAAAAATGATATCAATCACTATTGTTTGGTATTTTAAATACCGTAAGAAATAATGGGATGTAAAAAGGGGATTTTCAAAGTATATTTTGAAAATAAATTATTTATATAAAGTCAATGGATTTTATATATAAAAGGAAAAGGGTTTTAAAAAAGGAATTAATTATAAAATCAAAGAGTTGAAAAGGAAAATATTTGTAAAACAAATATAATGGAAAATATTTGTATAACAAATATAAAGGAAAATATTTGTAAAAACAAATATAAAGAGAATATTTGTAAAACAAATATAAAGGAAAATATTTGTGAAACGAATAGAAAAGGAAATATTTGTAAACCATTTACAAATAGAATAGAAAAGGAAATATTTGTAAAACAATTATAAATAGAATTATAAAGGAAATATTTATTTAGAAAATAAATAGAATTATAAAGGGAATACTTGAAAAATGAAAGAAGTGGATAAAAAGAGAATTTTACACTAAGGAAAGTTTAGACTCGTGCTTCGCACACGGGTATAACAGAATATGAATATAAAGTAGATTTTAAAAAGAAATCTATTTTAACAGAGAAGCGGAGAAGATAAATTTATAAATAATATTTTATAAATTAAATGAAATGTTTATCATTGGATAAATAGAATATATAAGTCAGGACTTGTAAAGAGAAGTAAGAATTGATTTCAACATCGATATTTGAAACTGAATATGGTCTAAGAGTTAATCTAAGGAGTTAATCAAAGGAATTAATCGAATTATAGCTAATTGATTAGAGTTAGAGTTAACCAATTAGAGTTAATCAGTTAGAGTTAATCCGTTAGATTCAATCAGTTAGAGTTAACCAATTAGAGTTAATCAAATAGAGTTAACCGATTAGAGAGTAGAGTTAATCGACTAGAGTAGAGTTAATCGAATTAAAGTTAATCGATTAGAGTTAGAGTAATCGATTAGAGTAATCGAATATTAGTTATTCGAAGAGAGTTAATCGAATATATTTTATTCGAAAGAGAGATTATTGAATATTAGTTATTCGAAGAGAGTTAATCGAATATAGTTTATTCGAAAAAGAGATTATCGAATATTAGTTATTCGAAAAGAGTTAATCGAATATTAGTTATTCGAAAGAGAGATTTTCGAGTATTAGTTATTCGAAGATTGTTAATCGAATATAGTTTATTTGAAAGAGAGATTATCGAATATTAGTTATTCGAAAGGAGTTATCGAATATTTGTTATTCGAAAGGAGTTATCGAATGTTAGTTTATTCGAATAGAGTTAAAAGGTGTTATCGAATGTTAGTTTATTCGAATAGAGTTAAAAGGAGTTATTGAATATAGTTTATTCGAATAGAGTTAAAAGGAGTTACCGAATGTTAGTTTATTCGAATAGAGAAAGGGGTTAATCAAATATAGTGTAATGACCCGGTTTTTGAGTGACTTTGGTTATCGCCATAAACTCAATGATGACTAACCAAACATCGAAAAATATCGGTAGTAAATGAAAGAAATTAGAGAGTGAGAATGGATGAGATAGAAACTTAGAATAGAAGAAGAAGAAGAACATATCACATCAGAGTAACGCGAATCTCACAGCGGAACGAACAACATATAGTAGATAATAGATCCTTGAAATAAAATCATTATATGTATACAATAACATTATCAGAGTACAACACTTACAACACAGCGGAAATAACTATAGCTATATAATCCTGAAGCCTCCTGCTCCAAGCTCTTCCAGTATATCTGTAAATCCCGACTACTTGACTGTCCGTACAAAATTGGGCACCCAAGAGTTTAGGGAAAACAAAACAAGATAAACTCCGGGTCAGTCATGGGACTGGTATGAGTAAAACAGTTTAAAACAGTTTGAGTCATTAAACGATATCTCATAAGACCACGCCGTATAACGGAACGGGTTTTTCCCTTGATGAGAATCCAAAACATTCTGTATATCAAAAATCTTTTGATATTATAATAATGTCTATCAACCACAATATAATAATCATCTAGCAGAAACGCTTTCATCTCACGTTCTACACATATAGTATACAATCAAAACCGCAAGCACGTATTGGGTAATGGATTTCCAACGATAACAAGGTATGGAACCACCTTTCGCTAGTGTACCTTTAGAGAGGAATACACTGGGTTCAACAAGAACATCTTGCAACCTGGCCACACATGACCGGCCACTCATTTCGCTTGAGTGTATCGAATGTATATCACCAACGGTTGGAATCAACAACCATTTCTCGAATGGGACAGCATCAACAATAGATTTTTAGAAGTAAATGAAACTCTAGATCAAGTGATTATACACCCTAATAGGTGCGACCTACATAGCCATGCTGCCTGCCCGATTTTTGTCATTTCCAGTTTGTGAGGCTAGAGGCCCCGCTTATCTCTATCAGATCACACATTTATTCCCTTTGAATGTCACATCGTCATACCCACCAAATCACAAATTGATTTCCCCAAAAATACAATAGGCATACATCTAAGAGAAACGAATTTCTCCGCCACCAAGCGTACGTATGTTTGAAGAGATCAACTTACGCGATCTATTAAATATACCATGTCAGACATTCTTCCATACAGGTCGTCCTTGGACTGGACAAACCGAAGGCACTATTCAGTACATCCATCTTAGGCAATCTTTACCTAAGATTTATACAATAGCCCTTGCACTTTACTCCGTCTTCAATTATCTTTGGCATATATGATTCGCACGCTTATGCCAATACGGAGTGGTTCTTTGGATAAAAATCCAGCCGGTCTCTCCATATTAACAATGTTAAAATGGTCATAAACTTCGGTAGTCGGTGAGTTAACTATCAAAGAAAAACACGTGTGCAAACGACGATCTTATTTCCAGATGGAAATTATATCGATCAATCATCATTTAAAATTTATCTCTTTAGTTCATTAATTTGCTTATCTCCTGTTTCCATATATTCAACATTTCTTATTTTCTAAATTTAGAAAATATGCGTTATTAACAATGGAAAACACATTTCTTGTTTTTAATATTTAGAAAACATTTCTGATTCTTGTTTGGAAAACATTTCCAAAGCTCCTTCATTTGGTTTAAACATATGTTTAAATAAAACATCGCGATGCTAACTCAAACCATTTACTAAATTCACTTAACCATCCTTTACTATCAAACCTTAGCCATTTCCTTAGTTAAGAAGGGAGTCAATCAATTTAGGTTATAATTACCTCTCAGACCTTAACTGAACAACGTTTTAACTTCGGAATAGACAAAGTTTATCTTTTAAACCTTTAACAATCTTCCTTACGTAATTCTCTTTCGCTTAACTCCTTTCGAATAAACTATATTCGATAACTCTCTTACGAATAACTAGATTCGAAAACCTTTCTTTGAATAAACTATATTGGATTAACTCTATTCAATTAACTCTTATTGGATTAACTCTTTTGATTTAACTCTAATCGACTAACTCTTTTTGATTAACTCTTTTCACTTAACTCCTTTCGAATAAACTATATTCGATAACTCTTTTAATTCTACTCGAATAAACTTTACTCGATTAACTCCTTTAATTCTATTCGAATAAGATATATTCGATTAACTCCTTTAATTCTATTTGAATAAGCTATATTCGATTAACTCCTTTCGAATAACTAATATTCGATTAACTCACTTTGAATAACCAATATTCGATAACTCCTCTTCAATAAATTACATTCGATAACTCTTCTCGAATGAACTATATTCGATTACTCTTCTCTCGAATACACTATATTCGGTAACTCTACTTCGAATAAATGATATTCGATAACGCTACTCGATTTTCTCCATTTGAATAACTCTAATTGGTTAACTCTAACTCTAACTGGTTAACTCTAACTTATTAACTCTAACTGGTTAACTCTAACTGATTAACTCTATCTGATTAACTCTATCGATTAACCTTATCTGATTAACTCTTTTCACCTACTCTTACTCGAATGACTGATATTTGATTAATTATATTTGAATAACTATATTCGATTTATACTTCGAATAACTAATATTCGATTAACTCGATTCGAATAACCAATATTTGATTTACTCATTTCGATTAATTCTTTTGAATTAACTCCTTTGATTTATTCCTTTGAATTATTCCTTTTGAATTATCTCCTTTAGATTAACTTCTTCGATAAATCCCTTTTCTATTTGTTTACTTAACAAATAACTATTCCCTTTTCATTTCTATTTATTTAACAAATAAATATATCCTTTATCTTTCCTATTTATTTAACAAATAAATACTTCCTTTATAGCATTCTATTTATTTCCTATAAATAAATATTCCCACTTAATCTCTTTGTACATGTTTTACAAATATTCCCTTTTCAATTCTATTCACAAATGTTTTACAAATATTTTCTTTCTAATTTCATTTGTAAATGTTTTACAAATGTTTTCCATTTTTTATTTCTATTTGTAATTGTTTTACAAATATTCCTTTTCCTATTCTATTCGTAACTGTTTTACAAATATTTCTCTTCTAATTACATTTACAAATCTTTCCCTTTTATATTTGTTTTACAAATATTTTCCCTTATATTTGTTTTACAAATATATTTCCTTTATATTTGTTTTACAAATAATTTCCTTTATATTTGTTTTTACAAATATATTTCCTTTATATTTGTTTTACAAATAAATTCCTTTATATTTGTTTACAAATATATTTCCTTTATATTTGTTTTACAAATAATTTCCTCTATATTTGTTTGATTTTATAATTATTTCCTTTTATGAAATCCTTTTTCCTTTTATATATAAAACCATTGATTTTATATAAATAAATTATTTTCAAAATATACTTTAAAAATCCCTTTCCTACATCCCAGTATTTCTTACGGTATTTAGAATACCAAATAACGATGATCGATATCATTCAAACATACATAATCGACAACAGATTATATATCACATCATATATTACAATATATGAATAGAACAATATTATAAATATTGAGGAACCCAGTTGGGTCCCTCCAACCTGTTTCCCTACATCACAAATGTTAAACAACACAAATATAAAATATTATGTTAAACAGAATCAATATTCAATTAACGGTTTATATATATATATATATATATATATATATATATCATTATCTATAATTTCAACCAATACACAAGCAATTCAATCGAACAGTTAACACACAACAATCAGTCATCATTTATCAGTTCTAAATATACATTATAAAAATAGAACTGTTCAGAGTTGGTGAGTTTTACTCACTTTGGCAGTTCATCGTTAAAGAACGATAAACTGTTTGTTTGATTTGAATCAAACAATTTATTCCGCCATAAATTCAAACTAGCTCCAATCCACTCCTAGTCAGTTCCATTGGGTAATCGCCGTCCATATGATCTCATTGGATCTTGTTTTGCTCAATTCCGATAACATGTGACAAAGATACGATAAACTAAAGTAATCACATTCTTTTATTTGAATTTAAATTAAATTTAAACATAAGATGGGCTTTACCCATGTATTGTATTATACGGCCCACCCAATCCAAGAAAATCCCTTCTTCCCCAACGCTTTCTTCAGTTCCTGCCCCTCCGATTTTCCATTGCCAACGGTTTAAACCCACCTACCGACCTCTTAACTCCACCTTATCACCTGAAATGACCACCGTTGCTCTTCCCTTCAAAACAACCATCGACTCCATCACATTTGAACACCTCCGCCTCTCCAATGTAAACAGCATCGACATAGCTTCTGCTGAGATCCAAGGAGTTCGAACGACATTTTTCATCCCGGAAAATCCCAGAAATTTGCATACAAATGCTACTTCTCACGCTGAACCCAAATCCAAGCTCAGAAATCGAAATCGTCAAACCATTTTCACCAATTCCCAAACCCTAGGGCTGCTGCTTCGAATTCGATCGGTACAAAAATGCGTTGAGCTCCAAAAGAAAACTACTGCGTTGAAGAATATCTCATGGAGACTCAAAAAATATATGTATAATGATTTAAGGATTTTGATTTCATTTTATTTTGATTTTCTTTTGAGGTTTTTGTTTGCTGTTGGAAACACTTGTGGCAGCCTGAAGGAAAAAAGAATATATACGGGATAAGATTTTCCTTGTGAGGCTGAAAAGGTGAGTGCGTGTCTTACTTAGGGTCACAAATCTTAGGATGTTATAATTTTTTTTTAATTTATATTGTCAAACTAGCCTTCAAAAATTCCTGTGATCACTCATGATACCCAAAAATCATGAAACCGGACACGTAGCTACAGTTTGACATTACGAACCCAACGAAACTGGTTTCGTCGAATTCCGACTCCGTTTGCTCACACAGCGTATTTTTAACTGTCAAAATACTGACTGTTTTCACTCTAAAAATCCGTACGGCCACACAGTAATTCTAAAAATCACGGAACTTGGAATCTAACAATAATTTGACATTGCGGATCCAACAAAATTGGTTTCGTCGAACACGGAGTTCGTTTGCAAAACTGGCTATTTTTAAAGCTTTAAATAACCCTTTTAAATATATAAATATATTTAAAAACAATTAAATTAAATAATTATAAATAAATATTATCGTATATATTCACAACAAAATATCATACAACTCTAGAATATTCCTATATGAATTTCTAACTCGATATTTCAAATCTCGCTTTAAATTGATATTTGATTTATAATGAAATTCCTTTTATAAATATAAATAAATATTTATAAATTTCAAAGGAATTCCACAGCGACTTTTCTAAAATTTGATTTGGACATAAATCAAAATCTACATAATGAAATCCCGATTTTTCTCTTCCACTAGAAAAATATACTCCACCAGCTCCACACGTTTCTTGTTTCACAGAAATCCGGCTTAAAATGGATTATGTATTCCCAGTTGAAGTTCAAATCGCCAAATCGCGAACTGCCACGCCATTTCGTGCTCGATTTTAATTATAATATAATCATACGTTCAAACTTCGTTTACATAATATATTCGTTAATATAATTCAACTCTAAACTGAATTATATATTATAAATAATCCAAATTACACCATACTGTGAATTTCACTATTTTTGATTATTTCTGAATTAAATATATTATTCTATTATTTAAATTAATTAAATATTCAATATAATTATTTCTGGTTATCGATATCGTCAACTCGATATTAAATAATTAAATTAATTAATTATTCGACAGCTACAATTGCGGGTCATTACATATAGTTTATTCGAAAGGAGTAAATTGATAGGAGTAAATTGATAGGAGTTAATTTATAAGAGTTAATCGATTAGGGTTAATCAAAAAGAGTAATCCAATAGAGTTAATCAAATAGAGTTAACAGAATAGAGTTAATCAAGTAGAGCTAACTGATAAGAGTAAATCGATTAGAGTTAATCGAATAATGTTAATTGAATAGAGTTAATCGAATATGGCTATTCGAAGAGTGATTATCGAATAGAGTTTATTCGAAGGAAAGAGTTATCGAATAGAATATATTCGAGAGAGAGAGAGAGAGAGAGAGAGAGAGTTATACGTTGAAATTCGATTATATCGAATGTTGGAAAGTACTATTTACTTTCCGGTTTTCAAATCAAGATTTGTTTATTAAATAAGTTGGTTATTTATTTATTTAAATTAAGGAATAAAAGTTATATGTAAGTTAATATAGTTCGGAAGCATGGGATTATAACACTAATGTTATTATCAGATGATTTCTGTAAAAGAAGTGGATTCGTAAAGAAAAATCCGAGAGTTATGTAAGGAAGTTTGTTAAAGATTAAAAAGTTAATTTGACTATTTCGAAGTTAAAACGTTGTTCAGTTAAGGTCTGAGAGGTAATTATACCCCAACTTGATTGACTTCCTTCTTAACTAAGGAATGGTAAGGTTTGATAGTGAAGGTTGGTTAAGTGAACATAGTTAATATAGGTAATGGTTTGAATTGGCATAGTGATGTTTATTTAAACATTTGTTTAAATCCAAGGAATGAGTTTTGGAAACGTTTTTTCCAAATATAATCAGAGATATTTTCTAATCATAGAAAATGAAATGTTGGATGGTAAAGAATGCTGGAATGACAGTGATAAGTGGAAAGGAGATGGAAATGTTTTCCAATGATTAATAACGTATATTTTCTAAATTTAGAAAATAAGAATTTCTGATATATACGGAAACAGGAAATGGAGAATGAATAAATTAATGATAAATTAATTTAAGAGATAAATGTTAAATGATGATTGATATAATTTCCATCTAGAAATAATATCGTTGTTTACACACGTGTTTTTCTTTGATAGTTAAATCATAGACTATCAAAGTTTTGACCATTTTTCCATCGTCAATGTGGAGAGACCGGTAGGGTTATTATCCGAGAACCACTCTGTATGGGTGTTAGCGCTTTGAATCAAATAGATCGAAGACAAATTGAAGACGGAGTCATGCAAGAGCTATCCTATTTACTGAATAGTGCCTTCGGCTTGTCCAGTCCCATGAAAACTTGAAAAGGATGAATGCCTGACAGAGTATATCTGGTAGATCGCGTAAGTTGATCGTTTCAAACATATTTACGTTGGTGGCAGAGGAATTAGTTTCTCTTCGCTTATACACATCATATTTTTGGGAAATCAATTTGTGATTTGACGAGTATGTTGATGTGGCATTCAAAATGAATGAATGAGTAATCGGTTGAAAGATACGTTATGACCTCTAACCTCATCAACTGGGAAATGACAGAAATCGGGCAGGCAACATGAATAAGTTGTTCGCAACCAATTAGGGTATATTGTCACCATCTAGAGAATATTCATATTTGTTACTTCTTTCAATTCTGTATCTCCCGGGAATGGTTATGTTGGTTTACCAACTGTAAGGTGACAATATATTCGATACACTCAAGCGAAATGAGTTGTCGGTCATGTGTGGCCGAGTTGCAAGATGTTCTTGTTGAACTCCAGTGTATCGCTTCTAGAGTAAACTGAGCATAAGGTGGATCCATACCTTGTCATAGTTGGAATCCATTCCTGTAACGACCCAGAAAATCTGAACCAATTTAAAATTTTTAAATTGGCTAAAATAATAGATTTTAAATATTTAAAATAAATATTTTAGATAATGGCAAGGAAAACTGAGTTTGAATCGACATTTGAAAACCAATATAATTAATTATAATTATATATAGAATTGAAAATGGCGCGGTAGTTCGATAATTCGATTTCAAACTTCAATTGAATATACCGGGTGCAAAACAATCCGGATCTTAGTGAAACCAAAAATAATAGAATCCAATTGATGATATCTTTCTAACGAATCCGACCAATCGAAATTTGATAGCGGAAATCAAAAGATATGTCCAGTCGAAAATTCTGAATAGTCGCTATGGAATTCAGGCCCTTAAAAATGGATATTTTGCAGATGACCTCGGATTTCGACGAAACCACTTTTGTTGGGTCCGCAGTGTCAAGTTATTGCTAGGTTTCAAATTTCATAATTTTTCGAATCAATATGTGAGCGTGGCAAAGGAAAACGCGTTTGACCAGTTTCAGTTGATTTTAATCGACTGGAAATTGGCCATTTTGCAAACGGTCTCAGAATTCGACGAAACTAGTTTTGTTAGGACCGTATCGTCGATACGAAGCTAGAAAATATTTTTCTAAAATTTTTCTAGTTAGTATGTGACCCCGGTAATTTGAAATGTACGTTTAAAATTCAATATAGTGATTTAAATATAAATTCAAAAGGAAACTGACTGTAACGATCAAATCAGCTTGCGATACATATCCCATTGTGTTCAGAATGGGGGTATAACGCTATGGACGGCAGGCGGTGGGCCTCGTTTAGAGGTCGTACGTAAAAGTCAACCTTTTTGCGAAACTAAATAATAAAATAATAAAATAATAAAATAATTTTTAATTCCCTCCCTCTTATCTTCTGCTTGCCCCCCCCCCCCCCCCCCCCCCGTTCGTTATAAAACATAACAGAAAGAAAAAAAAAGAAAAAAAAAACCAAACCCTAAATCGATTCGACGAAGCAGCCCCCCCGAGATCGCACCGACGAAGCAGCCCCCCCCCTCGAGATCGCACCGACGAAGCAGCCCCCCCCCCTCTCGCAGCTAATCGGTGAGCATTTCTCTTTTTCTTTTTTTTCTTTTATTTATTTATTTTATTTATTTGTTCTGAAACTGAAACTGATTTGTTCGAAGAAAAAAAACTGAAACTGATTTGTTTTGAAAAAGTACAAAACTGTTTTGTTTAAATATGAAAAACCGATTTTTTTTAAGTGTTTAAAACTGATGTTAAAAGATTTAAAAACTGATTTGGGTTTTAATAATAAAAACTGATTTTTCAACAAAATAAAAACTGATTTTAAATAAAATAAAAACTGATTTTTAAATAAAATAAAAACTGAAATTTTTAGAAAAGTTAGAACTGTTTTTATAAAGCAATTAAAATCTGTTTTATGTTTAAAAAGGTTTAACAACTGAATTTTTTTTTTAAAGTATTAAAAACAGAAATTTATATAAAATTAAAACTGGTTTTCTTATTAGTAACAAAACTGATTTTGTTTTTAAGAAAAATAAAAACTGGTTTTGTCTTTGAGAAAAAAGAAAACTGATTTTACAATTCTTAAAAACTGAATTTTTATAATGATTTAAAAACTGATTTTAAAATGAATTATAAACTAAAAGGAGATCAGAAATTTAAAAGTAAAAAAAAATCATATTTTTATATGTTGAAAGCAAAAGAAAAAATCATATTTTTATATGTTGAAAGCAAAAGTAAAAATCATATTTTTATATGTTGAAAGCAAAAGTAAAAATCATATTTTTATATGTTGAAAGCAAAAGGAAAAATCATATTTTTATATGTTGAAAGCAAAAAAAAAAAATCATATTTTTATATGTTGAAAGCAAAAGTAAAAATCATATTTTTATATATTGAATAGCGAAGTCAAAATTCGATTTTTATATATTGAATAGCATAGTAAAAATTCTATTTTTACTTATGCAGAGAATACGGGTGAAAGCGACAAATAGGCGAAGATTTCTATTAAGAAGAGTCTTGAAGTTGGATAGCTATTGGTGAGATTTCTGATTTAAAAATTATATATGTGTTGAATTTGAAAGTGAATTGCAATATATAAATAAATATATATATATATATACGCCCCTCGTCCACAAACCATGGACGATATTTATTGATTGAAATGGTTGTGATAATTGGTTGATAGCGAATGATTGTTTGGGATTGTTTGTGATTGATATTGGTTGATGGTGGTTGAAAAATACCCATTTGTGGTTGTGAAATATTTGGTTGAAACCACATAGGATTAGTTTGTGGAAATAAAATAAATATATACATGCCGCCTGCGTGCGAATTAGATGCATGATTCCCATTGTCAAAAACCGTGAGGTTTTAAGGTAGAGCGAGGAGCCGTACTAGGGACGGTGCCGGTGTAACTACCCTGCCGTTATGCTGCCGAAATTTTGAATAATATTTGTGTGTTTGAATTATTTTCATATGCTTAAACTATATTTATTCCTTATATAGAAAACATTCATGTGTTGAATTGATATTCATTCGTTGTTTAGAAATTCATGTGTTGAATGGTATTCATATTTTGAAATAAATTGTTTGATAATAAAAATCACATTTTTATCGATATATAAAAACTATTGAAAACATTCATGTGTTGAATTGATATTCATTCGTTGTTTAGAAATTCATGTGTTGAATGGTATTCATATTTTGAAATAAACTGTTTGATAATAAAAATCACCTTTTATCGACTATATGAACTATATAGAAAAATAGTGTCTTTGAAATGAATTGTTTTACAATAAAAATCACATTTTTCTTGTATGCATAAATCGTTGAAATGTGAAGTGTTAAAAATAGCCACTTGTTCAAAATAAACATATACGAGTTGAAATATTCATTAATTAACTAATGAAATGATTTGCACCTATTTATGTAACATTAGAATGAATGGTGTTTTTAAACCAAATAGAAATCAAATATGAAGTTGAATAGAAAATGGAAAATGATATGAACTGTATATACATGTACATGCATATTCATTGAACAGGTTATAGCAAAGGGGCTAGAGAAGAGGAATAAAATTTGTGCCCGACAAATAGGTACACATTTACTGATTTGTTTGGGTGATGATTTTGAGCCTGTTGGCTAGCCGCTTGGCTTTTTCTTTTTCTTTTTGAGATTAGAAGGACCGGGACGCTATTTGCGATTTCCCGATGCTCCCGGTGCAGGGGAGGTTATGGCGAAATTTTTCCAAAATTTAAGGTGTTAGAAAAATATTTGAAGGGAAAACGATATTGAAATCATTGAATGAACTATATTTATATAAATATATAAATATAAATAAAATTAAAACGAAACGAGGCCGTGCAGTTCGTATTTTGAAACCGTGATTTCAAACGACTAGTACGGGAAATCCGACCATTGGATTTTCCCGAAATCTCAACCGTCGGGTTCGCCTTGGAATAATCTTTCCAACGGCACCAACCTTGTAAAAATCCAACGGTTGGATTGTCTGGAATGTTTAATTCAAATCTGAAGAAAAACAGCGTCAGAAGCGATTATATTTATATATATATAAATATAATTATATATTTAATCGAATAACGACGCTGCAGTTCGTATTTTGGAATCGAAAATTCAAACGATTGTACCGGGAGATCCGACCGTCGGATTTTCCCGAAACTGGAACCGTTGGGTTCGTTTTGAAAAGACCTTTCTAATGATGTAAATTTTGTGAAGATCCAACGGTTAGATTTTCAGATATGTGTAAATCAAATCTGAAGAAAAACAGCGCCACGGCCGCCTTATGGCCCGAAGCGTCGTTTTGAATAAAATGGCTATTTTAAAATAAATAAAAATAGCGATAAATAGTTATAAAATATCGTAAGCGATATGGAATGGAAATAAACTGAATTTGCTTGATTTATGTGATGTTTGATGGTTGAATGTGTTTGATGTGAAAACTATATTAAAGAACACAATTGGTGTTGTCGAATAATTTAACCATTGAAATAAATCGATTTGAAATTCTAAATATACGTGAATTATTTGAAAAGGCCGAGTTAATTCTCATTTCGAATAATCGACCGACGATTGAAATTCGAAGATGAAGACGATGGTCGAAGACCGGAGATCTTCACCTCGTTTGGATGGTAACCGAGGTCCTGATTGGGAGGCATCCCGAAATATGGATAATGAGTGGTGATCGTTCAGACGTGAGTGGTGATCGAAGGGTTTGCGAGGTATTTAGTGCCTCCGGTTTCGTTCAGACCCAGAACGGACTTGTAAATGGACTGTGTGTCCGACATGGGAATTTGTTCTGTGTGATTGATAGCCATCAGTTGCACGGTGTGAATTGCCTGTGTGGCATGCTAAGATGCAGTGATCAGGGCTTCTGTTGAAAAGCAAAGTCTTGTGATGATGATCAAAGCACCGCCTGTGTGGCGTAGCTTTGTGTATAACGTAAATTCGCGAGCCTCACACCCCGGTATGAACCTAAAACGGGAGAAAGGACCTCAGGGAGGACATGCGTTTTCTTCTAGCTAGGGTGGTGTCAGTGACCTACCAGCCCTGACATTTA
The DNA here is from genome assembly GCA_030737875.1 of Allium sativum. Lineage (NCBI taxonomy): Eukaryota > Viridiplantae > Streptophyta > Magnoliopsida > Asparagales > Amaryllidaceae > Allium > Allium sativum. The sequence continues at coordinate 576,076,303 of CM060915.1, read as the reverse complement.
TATACTTTTCACCTATGTGGTTGTTGCTGTTGCGAGGCGCCTCGGTTTGATCGGACGATCCGGGTCCGATGGAGTCATTCGTTGGCTCGTTGACGCCCCAAAGGGCGGGGAAACGCAGTGTTCAGGAATTTTAATCCACATCGGTGGACCGGCCCTGACGATCCAAGGGCCCACCTGTGTCTGGGTCCTGGGACACGGGCTAGAGCGTCTCGAATTCGGTAAGGACTATCTTTTGCCTTGGTTCATGACGGAAATCCAATTTCCAAATACGTGATCGTGTGGTTTTGATTGTATATATATATGGCGACATGATATATGGTACCCATGTCGTCTATGATTGATAGTTATGATTTGAAATTGTTTCAAAACATATAAACACTAGCAATAATATCAAATGCCTTTGATTTATTCGTATCAATCATATTTTGGCCATTATAAGGTAAAACTCTATCCTCCGGTTTGCGTTGCATTGTGTGATGGGAACTGAGTCTTATAATGGCTTCATTTTTATAAAAAGCATAGCGATGTTTAAAAGAAAGATTTGTTTTAAAGCACTGGCAATCCAATGGAGTAAACCCGTTCCACGAAAGTGGCGTGGTCCTGTGATTAGCCAATTATATATATGTGTTGAGTGGATTTCTCATACCAGTCCCATGACTGACTCGTAGTTTGTTTCACTCTCAAACTCGGGTGCCCCTTTTTCTACACGGGCAGCCTTGTATTCAGGTTTAGCTGGTTCTTTTTCTGGATAGCTGGAGCTGAAGATGGATTCTATCATTTATTCTTTTTATGCTGTTCAGCTCCTATTGTACATATTTTGTTTATTTCCGCTGTAGACATTTATGTATAGCTGAACTGTATTTGTACTAAGTAAGATCCTGTATACTGTGTAACTCTGATGATTACTTTTATCCAGTATATTTTGTTGTTCATTCTGGTGTATTTATTTAATTCTGTTCTGCTATTATATGTTTCTGTGTTATATTCCAAAGATAACCTTGTTTCCGTGAGAACGGGAAATCGGGTCGTCTCAACGTGGTATCAGAGCTTTGGTTAAGCTTAGTTCTGGAATATAACATTTGAACGAACTCGTCAGAAATAGAACCAGTAGTGTTCTAGGACGGGTAACTCAATACAGATAGGATCAGCAATATCCTAGTATGAGTAAAGCAGAATGAAATTTCACCTCGATAGACACATTTACATTTAAAGTATGTGTTTCTATATTTTTAAAATACCTTTTCTGTGACCTGACACTTGATCTGCCATTTGCAGAAGTACTAGAAAAATGAGTGTCAGAAACAGAAGGAATACAGAACCCGATCTAGAGGCTCTATTCAAGAGATATCGAAATCTGGGTGGAGAAAGATTCTCGGGCAATGAATCTATTATTCAAACTCAAGCTTGGATGAGTTCTGTCGAAAAAATCTTTGAGCATATCCAGCTGAGAGATGACCAGAAACGGTTAGTAGCATCTTGGGCGCTCAAAGAGGAAGCTTTAATCTGGTGGGAAACAATCATCAAAGATAATCCAGAAGGTGATATCACCTGGGACAGATTTAAAGTGATTTTCCTAGAAAGGTTTACTCCTCCCGAAGTAACCGAGAGATTATGTGATGAATTTTCTTATCTAATACAAGGTGATATGACCATTCCCGAATATCATAAGAAATTCAATGAACTTGCTCACTTTGCTCCTCATCTAATTCAAAATCCGAAGAGGAAAAATATGAGATTTATTCACGGGCTTCAAAGGAAATATCAGAATAAAGTATTGGGGCATGTGAAGCTTCCTTTTTCTGAAATGATTTATATGGCTTATCAGTATGAAGATCTCTATAAGAAAGGAATGTTGCGCGACGAAGAAGAAGTCTGTTGTAGTGACAAAGCAGAGTCTGAAATTGATATTCCTGAAGCCAGTAAGAAGCCCAGTGTCAATAGAAAAAGGGCTAGAGATGAAAAGGAACCGGCAACGACTACCACTTGCTCTAACTGCCATCTGAAGGGGCATTTGTCGATAAACTGCGGGCCCTTAAAGAAACGAGTCAAAAGTGGATTCAAACCCGGTGGGAAGGCTCGAGAAGGTAGGAAATGCCGGAAGTGCCATCAAGCTGGTCATATTGAGAAAAATTGCCCGCTATTCAGAAAGACTGAAAAGGTTCAAGTGAATGAAGTAGCAGAAACTTCCGAGCCCTCAGCTAATCAAGAAAGGCCCGATATTTTAGAAGGCACGCTAACTGTCAAAGATATTCCAGTCAAGGTACTGTTTGACACTGGCGCGTCACGAAGCTTTGTTGCAAAGAATGCAGCTAGGAAACTGGATTTGAATTTGAAAAAGCTGAAGGAACCAATGACTGTCCAGAATCCAGTTGGGGGGTCCGTCGATCTAAGTTGGGTTTGTGGAGTCCCAGTTTCTTTCTCTCGTTATCGGTTCCCTACCATCGCGGCCGTTATGAATTTTAAAGAGTTTGATCTTATCTTGGGGTTAGACTGGTTGACCAAGTATGAAGCTGAAGTTAAATGTGCCGACAGAGTCGTAAAGGCAAGGATTAAATCAGGCGATTATATAACCATTCCCTGTGAAGGTCAGAATGCTAATAGAAAAGACTTCTGGGCAGCTTTGAATGTTTCTCCAGCCCAAATAGAAAATGTCCCTGAAGTCATGGAGAATATTCCTGACCTCATTAAAGATATTCCTGTCGTCAAGAACTATGCGGATGTGTTCGAAGAAGTTGTTCGCTTACCTCCGCAGAGAGAAATAGATTTCAAGATTGCTTTAATTCCCAATGCAAGGCCGGTAGTTCACGCTATTCGAAGAATGTCCTTGAAAGAGAAGGAGGAATTAGACAATCAAACACGACAGCTAGTATGGAAAGGTCTGATCAGGCCTAGTTTCTCTGACTGGGGTGCAGCAGTGGTATTTGTCCCAAAATCTGACGGTACTCTACGGCTATGTGTGGATTATCGTGATCTGAACAAACAGACAATAAAGAACAAATATCCATTGCCGCGGATTGATGATTTGTTAGATCGATTAAATGGAGCACAAGTATTCTCAAGAATGGACCTAGCTACAGGTTTCCATCAACTTCGAATTGCCGAAGAGTGTGTTCCAATGACAGCGTTCAGAGGCCCCGACTTATTCTACGAGTGGTTAGTAATGCCGTTCGGCTTATGTAACGCTCCAGCTTACTTCGTCGATCTGATGAACAGAGTATTCAGAGGAGTATTGAATAAATTTGTTATGGTTTTTATTGATGATATTCTAATCTTCTCTAAATCAAAGGCCGAACATGAAAAGCATCTGGAACAGGTTCTAGAAATCCTCAGAAGGAATGTATTAAAAGCCAAGTTTTCCAAATGTATATTCTGGCAAGATGAAGTGAAATTTCTGGGCCACGTTGTATCGAAAGAAGGAATCGCTGTGGACCCAAGCAAAATCACAGCTATTCAGAATTGGAAACAGCCCAGTACTCCCACTGAAGTCCGTAGTTTTCTTGGATTGGCTAGCTATTACCGGAAGTTCGTTAAAGACTTTTCGAAGATATCTGGTCACTTAACAAAGCTTACAAAGAAGCATTCTAAATTCAAATGGACTCAAGAGAGTGAGGAAGCTTTCGAAGAGCTAAAGTTGAGATTAACTACAGCTCCAGTGTTAACCATCATCGATGGCAACCAAGATTTAAAAGTCTGGACTGATGCGTCTAGAGAAGGCCTTGGTGCAGTGTTGATGCAAAGGGGCCAAGTGATTGCTTATGCTAGCCGTCAACTGAAACCGCACGAGAAAAACTATGTAACTCATGATCTTGAGTTATTGGCTATCATATTCTCTTTGAAAATCTGGAGACACTATCTTCTGGGCGAGAGGTTTGAACTGTTTACAGATCATCAGTCATTAAAGTATCTGTTCACTCAGAAGGACTTAAATCTGAGACAGCAACGTTGGCTGGAATTTCTTGCAGCATATGACTTTGAAATTATATATACTCCAGGAAAAGCCAATGTCGTGGCCGATGCGTTGAGCAGAAAGAATGTAATGATCGCCAGTTTTATTATCACGACTTCATTGCTAGATAAGATTTCTGCTCTTCAGGAGGATGATCACTTCATTCAGAAGATCAGAGGGATAATTCAACAAGGCGAACCCTCGAGTTTTCAAGTTGACAATGAGGGGATTCTAAGGCTCAAAGGTCGAATATGCGTTCCTAACATTCCTGAACTTCGAAAGGAAGTATTGGATGAATGCCACAAGTCAAAACTCAGTATCCATCCGGGAGTAAGCAAAATGTATAATGACATCAAACGTACTTTCTGGTGGAAGTCGATGAAAAGGGACATTTCCTTATATGTTAGCCGATGCCCTACTTGCCAACTAGTAAAGAGTGACCAACAGAAATTGGCTGGATTATTAGAACCGCTAGAAGTTCCTGGCTGGAAGTGGGAACATATTTCTATGGATTTCATTGATGGTTTGCCCAGAACCAGAAAGGGAAATGACAGTATTTGGGTGATCGTAGATCGTTTCACGAAGACCGCCCATTTTATACCTGTCAAATCAAATAGAACCGCTCAGAGTCTGGCGCAGATATACTTCAGGGAAATAGTTAGACTACATGGAGTGCCACTCAGTATAGTCAGTGATAGGGATACAATATTCACTAGCAAATTCTGGGAAGCATTTCAAGTCGAGCTGGGAACGAAGTTAAACTTGAGCACCGCTTATCATCCTCAGACAGACGGTCAGACTGAGAGGGTGAATCACATTCGAGAAGATCTATTGCGGGCTTGTGTTATAGATTTCGGTGGATCATGGGAAGACCATCTGCATTTGGCTGAATTCACTTATAACAACAGCTACCAGGCAAGCCTGACAATGTCGCCATTCGAAGCATTGTATGGTAGACCGTGCCGATCTCCTGCTTGTTGGGTCGAGCCTGGAAATAGACTGGTGTTGGGTCCCGATATGATTCGAGAAGCTGCCGACAAAGTCGATTTTATTAAGAAGCGATTACTCGCCGCTCAAAGCCGACAAAAGAGCTACGCCGATAAAAGAAGAAGGGATATATCCTTTGAAGTTGGCGACTATGTATATTTGAAAGTATCGCCGATGAGAGGAGTTATCCGGTTCGGTAAAACTGGAAAATTGGCACCCAAATTTATTGGTCCGTTTCCTATTCTGGAACGGATTGGAACTCTCGCTTATAGGGTCAAACTGCCTGACTGGTTGCCTGGAGTGCATGATGTATTTCATATATCTCAACTTCGAAAGCACGTTCATGATCCAGACTTGGTCGTGGAAGAAGCAGCTCAGCAGGATATTGAGATTACTCCAGAATTAGCTGTGAGGCGAGAGCCGCTAAAGATTATCGGCAAAGAAACCAAAGAGCTGAGAAACAAGAAGGTTCACTTAGTCAAAGTGCAATGGAGTGGAGATCCACGAGATTGTACTTGGGAAACTGAGGAGAGCATTCAGAAAGCTTATCCTAGATGCCGAGTAGATATCTCTGATTGACTCTGGTGCAAGGTACATTTACCCTACTTTGCATTACCATTTAATTCTCTATTCTATTGCAATTTTCTTCCTATGGATGTGCATTGTTTATTCTATACTCTGAATATAAAGAACAAATTGGTTGTTGTATTGTGGGATTGTAGATTTATCAAACCACTTTCGACTTTATTCCTTTTCGGGGACGAAAAGTTTTAAGTGGGGGAGATTGTAACGACCCAGAAAATCTGAACCAATTTAAAATTTTTAAATTGGCTAAAATAATAGATTTTAAATATTTAAAATAAATATTTTAGATAATGGCAAGGAAAACTGAGTTTGAATCGACATTTGAAAACCAATATAATTAATTATAATTATATATAGAATTGAAAATGGCGCGGTAGTTCGATAATTCGATTTCAAACTTCAATTGAATATACCGGGTGCAAAACAATCTGGATCTTAGTGAAACCAAAAATAATAGAATCCAATTGATGATATCTTTCTAACGAATCCGACCAATCGAAATTTGATAGCGGGAATCATAAGATATGTCCAGTCGAAAATTCTGAATAGTCGCTATGGAATTCAGGCCCTTAAAAATGGATATTTTGCAGATGACCTCGGATTTCGACGAAACCACTTTTGTTGGGTCCGCAGTGTCAAGTTATTGCTAGGTTTCAAATTTCATAATTTTTCGAATCAATATGTGAGCGTGGCAAAGGAAAACGCGTTTGACCAGTTTCAGTTGATTTTAATCGACTGGAAATTGGCCATTTTGCAAACGGTCTCAGAATTCGACGAAACTAGTTTTGTTAGGACCGTATCGTCGATACGAAGCTAGAAAATATTTTTCTAAATTTTTTCTAGTTAGTATGTGACCCCGGTAATTTGAAATGTACGTTTAAAATTCAATATAGTGATTTAAATATAAATTCAAAAGGAAACTGACTGTAACGATCAAATCAGCTTGCGATACATATCCCATTGTGTTCAGAATGGGGGTATAACGCTATGGACGGCAGGCGGTGGGCCTCGTTTAGAGGTCGTATGTAAAAGTCAACCTTTTTGCGAAACTAAATAATAAAATAATAAAATAATTTTTAATTCCCTCCCTCCCTCTTATCTTCTGCTTGGCCCCCCCCCCGTTCGTTATAAAACATAACAGAAAGAAAAAAAAAAGAAAAAAAAAACCAAACCCTAAATCGATTCGACGAAGCAGCCCCCCCGAGATCGCACCGACGAAGCAGCCCCCCCCCCTCGAGATCGCACCGACGAAGCAGCCCCCCCGAGATCGCACCGACGAAGCAGCCCCCCCCCCCCCCGAGATCGCACCGACGAAGCAGCCCCCCCCCTCGAGATCGCACCGACGAAGCAGCCCCCCCCTCTCGCAGCTAATCGGTGAGCATTTCTCTTTTTCTTTTTTTTTTATTTATTTATTTTATTTATTTGTTCTGAAACTGAAACTGATTTGTTCGAAGAAAAAAAACTGAAACTGATTTGTTTTGAAAAAGTACAAAACTGTTTTGTTTAAATATGAAAAACCGATTTTTTTTAAGTGTTTAAAACTGATGTTAAAAGATTTAAAAACTGATTTGGGTTTAAATAATAAAAACTGATTTTTCAACAAAATAAAAACTGATTTTAAATAAAATAAAAACTGATTTTTAAATAAAATAAAAACTGAAATTTTTATAAAAGTTAGAACTGTTTTTATAAAGCAATTAAAATCTGTTTTATGTTTAAAAAGGTTTAACAACTGAATTTTTTTTTTAAAGTATTAAAAACAGAAATTTATATAAAATTAAAACTGGTTTTCTTATTAGTAACAAAACTGATTTTGTTTTTAAGAAAAATAAAAACTGGTTTTGTCTTTGAGAAAAAAGAAAACTGATTTTACAATTCTTAAAAACTGAATTTTTATAATTATTTAAAAACTGATTTTAAAATGAATTATAAACTAAAAGGAGATCAGAAATTTAAAAGTAAAAAAAATCATATTTTTATATGTTGAAAGCAAAAGAAAAAATCATATTTTTATATGTTGAAAGCAAAAGTAAAAATCATATTTTTATATGTTGAAAGCAAAAGTAAAAATCATATTTTTATATGTTGAAAGCAAAAGGAAAAATCATATTTTTATATGTTGAAAGCAAAAAAAAAAAATCATATTTTTATATGTTGAAAGCAAAAGTAAAAATCATATTTTTATATATTGAATAGCGAAGTCAAAATTCGATTTTTATATATTGAATAGCATAGTAAAAATTCTATTTTTACTTATGCAGAGAATACGGGTGAAAGCGACAAATAGGCGAAGATTTCTATTAAGAAGAGTCTTGAAGTTGGATAGCTATTGGTGAGATTTCTGATTTAAAAATTATATATGTGTTGAATTTGAAAGTGAATTGCTATATATAAATAAATATATATATATATACGCCCCTCGTCCACAAACCATGGACGATATTTATTGATTGAAATGGTTGTGATAATTGGTTGATAGCGAATGATTGTTTGGGATTGTTTGTGATTGATATTGGTTGATGGTGGTTGAAAAATACCCATTTGTGGTTGTGAAATATTTGGTTGAAACCACATAGGATTAGTTTGTGGAAATAAAATAAATATATACATGCCGCCTGCGTGCGAATTAGATGCATGATTCCCATTGTCAAAAACCGCGAGGTTTTAAGGTAGAGCGAGGAGCCGTACTAGGGACGGTGCCGGTGTAACTACCCTGCCGTTATGCTGCCGAAATTTTGAATAATATTTGTGTGTTTGAATTATTTTCATATGCTTAAACTATATTTATTCCTTATATAGAAAACATTCATGTGTTGAATTGATATTCATTCGTTGTTTAGAAATTCATGTGTTGAATGGTATTCATATTTTGAAATAAATTGTTTGATAATAAAAATCACATTTTTATCGATATATAAAAACTATTGAAAACATTCATGTGTTGAATTGATATTCATTCGTTGTTTAGAAATTCATGTGTTGAATGGTATTCATATTTTGAAATAAACTGTTTGATAATAAAAATCACCTTTTATCGACTATATGAACTATATAGAAAAATAGTGTCTTTGAAATGAATTGTTTTACAATAAAAATCACATTTTTCTTGTATGCATAAATCGTTGAAATGTGAAGTGTTAAAAATAGCCACTTGTTCAAAATAAACATATACGAGTTGAAATATTCATTAATTAACTAATGAAATGATTTGCACCTATTTATGTAACATTAGAATGAATGGTGTTTTTAAACCAAATAGAAATCAAATATGAAGTTGAATAGAAAATGGAAAATGATATGAACTGTATATACATGTACATGCATATTCATTGAACAGGTTATAGCAAAGGGGCTAGAGAAGAGGAATAAAATTTGTGCCCGACAAATAGGTACACATTTACTGATTTGTTTGGGTGATGATTTTGAGCCTGTTGGCTAGCCGCTTGGCTTTTTCTTTTTCTTTTTGAGATTAGAAGGACCGGGACGCTATTTGCGATTTCCCGATGCTCCCGGTGCAGGGGAGGTTATGGCGAAATTTTTCCAAAATTTAAGGTGTTAGAAAAATATTTGAAGGGAAAACGATATTGAAATCATTGAATGAACTATATTTATATAAATATATAAATATAAATAAAATTAAAACGAAACGAGGCCGTGCAGTTCGTATTTTGAAACCGTGATTTCAAACGACTAGTACGGGAAATCCGACCATTGGATTTTCCCGAAATCTCAACCGTCGGGTTCGCCTTGGAATAATCTTTCCAACGGCACCAACCTTGTAAAAATCCAACGGTTGGATTGTCTGGAATGTTTAATTCAAATCTGAAGAAAAACAGCGCCAGAAGCGATTATATTTATATATATATAAATATAATTATATATTTAATCGAATAACGACGCTGCAGTTCGTATTTTGGAATCGAAAATTCAAACGATTGTACCGGGAGATCCGACCGTCGGATTTTCCCGAAACTGGAACCGTTGGGTTCGTTTTGAAAAGACCTTTCTAATGATGTAAATTTTGTGAAGATCCAACGGTTAGATTTTCAGATATGTGTAAATCAAATCTGAAGAAAAACAGCGCCATGGCCGCCTTATGGCCCGAAGCGTCGTTTTGAATAAAATGGCTATTTTAAAATAAATAAAAATAGCGATAAATAGTTATAAAATATCGTAAGCGATATGGAATGGAAATAAACTGAATTTGCTTGATTTATGTGATGTTTGATGGTTGAATGTGTTTGGTGTGAAAACTATATTAAAGAACACAATTGGTGTTGTCGAATAATTTAACCATTGAAATAAATCGATTTGAAATTCTAAATATACGTGAATTATTTGAAAAGGCCGAGTTAATTCTCATTTCGAATAATCGACCGACGATTGAAATTCGAAGATGAAGACGATGGTCGAAGACCGGAGATCTTCACCTCGTTTGGATGGTAACCGAGGTCCTGATTGGGAGGCATCCCGAAATATGGATAATGAGTGGTGATCGTTCAGACGTGAGTGGTGATCGAAGGGTTTGCGAGGTATTTAGTGCCTTCGGTTTCGTTCAGACCCAGAACGGACTTGTAAATGGACTGTGTGTCCGACATGGGAATTTGTTCTGTGTGATTGATAGCCATCAGTTGCACGGTGTGAATTGCCTGTGTGGCATGCTAAGATGCAGTGATCAGGGCTTCTGTTGAAAAGCAAAGTCTTGTGATGATGATCAAAGCACCGCCTGTGTGGCGTCGCTTTGTGTATAACGTAAATTCGCGAGCCTCACACCCCGGTATGAACCTAAAACGGGAGAAAGGACCTCAGGGAGGACATGCGTTTTCTTCTAGCTAGGGTGGTGTCAGTGACCTACCAGCCCTGACATTTATATACTTTTCACCTATGTGGTTGTTGCTGTTGCGAGGCGCCTCGGTTTGATCGGACGATCCGGGTCCGATGGAGTCATTCGTTGGCTCGTTGACGCCCCAAAGGGCGGGGAAACGCAGTGTTCAGGAATTTTAATCCACATCGGTGGACCGGCCCTGACGATCCAAGGGCCCACCTGTGTCTGGGTCCTGGGACACGGGCTAGAGCGTCTCGAATTCGGTAAGGACTATCTTTTGCCTTGGTTCATGACGGAAATCCAATTTCCAAATACGTGATCGTGCGGTTTTGATTGTATATATATATGGCGACATGATATATGGTACCCATGCCGTCTATGATTGATAGTTATGATTTGAAATTGTTTCAAAACATATAAACACTAGCAATAATATCAAATGCCTTTGATTTATTCGTATCAATCATATTTTGGCCATTATAAGGTAAAACTCTATCCTCCGGTTTGCGTTGCATTGTGTGATGGGAACTGAGTCTTATAATGGCTTCATTTTTATAAAAAGCATAGCGATGTTTAAAAGAAAGATTTGTTTTAAAGCACTGGCAATCCAATGGAGTAAACCCGTTCCACGAAAGTGGCGTGGTCCTGTGATTAGCCAATTATATATATGTGTTGAGTGGATTTCTCATACCAGTCCCATGACTGACTCGTAGTTTGTTTCACTCTCAAACTCGGGTGCCCCTTTTTCTACACGGGCAGCCTTGTATTCAGGTTTAGCTGGTTCTTTTTCTGGATAGCTGGAGCTGAAGATGGATTCTATCATTTATTCTTTTTATGCTGTTCAGCTCCTATTGTACATATTTTGTTTATTTCCGCTGTAGACATTTATGTATAGCTGAACTGTATTTGTACTAAGTAAGATCCTGTATACTGTGTAACTCTGATGATTACTTTTATCCAGTATATTTTGTTGTTCATTCTGGTGTATTTATTTAATTCTGTTCTGCTATTATATGTTTCTGTGTTATATTCCAAAGATAACCTTGTTTCCGTGAGAACGGGAAATCGGGTCGTCTCAATTCCCCAAATAAAAGCCCGCGGTTTTGATTGTATATTATATATGTAGAACGTTAGATGCAAGCGTTCCTACTAGATTGATATTACTAGTGTAAGACATTATTATAATATCAGACAGGTATCGTTTTACAAATGATTGGGGTTATCGTAAGGTAAAAACCATCCGTGTTTATGTGTGGATCGGTCTTACAATTATTCTTTCTTTTGAAAGGATTTTGAAAGTTAAATAAAATGATTTGAGTTTGCTCACACCAGTCCATGTTGCTTAAATGGTACGTCTGATATGGGGTTCTCGCTTCGCGGTTTGGTGGCGAACGGGAGACTCTTACCCCTACAGGTCCTGCAATATTGCGGGTTGGTCGAGTCGATAGGCTGGCCGTAAAGCATGGAGTTGGGGTATCAATGTAAGCCACGGGGGGACGATAACCCTCTTCCTTGGAGGATGAGAGGATGGTTGAAAAGCCTACTCAACTTTTTCCGGGACGTTACAGTGGTATCAGAGCTTATGGTTAAGTAATTGCCTTGGCTATGTGACGTGACTCAGTAGAGATAGGGTTAGTAATACCCTAGATTGAGTTTGAGTGTGTGTGTGTATATATATATACTAGTGAACGTATTTGTAGATTTCCATATAAATTTGTTTTATATTGTGGAGATTTATTGGTTGAGTTGTTTATAAGTTCCGGTCGATTAGTTTGGTCCACTGTACCGGTAGGAGTTTCTAAACACTTGAATATGATGAACCTATACATAATGTTTTAATGAGGGTAAATGAAATAAGTTTACCCAAAGTATATTTTGATACAAAGGATTTATATTGGAATGATTATAATATATTGGATATATTGGTTGTTATTATAATCGAATAAGATTATAATTGGAATAGTTATGTAAATAACCAATTGTAATTCATATGAATACAATATATGAAATAAGATGACGTAAATCTGAATTTAGAATCAAAATTGGAATTAAAAGTTGGAGAAGTGGTTGTAGATGAAACTGGATTAAATATATGTGAATTTTAAAATCTGGGAGACTTTAAATTGTTTAAAGCATTGCAAATGATATTTTGAATTGATTTCAAAATGGAAGTGTTTAGAAATGGTTTTGAAAGTGATATAGTATTGAACTCACTTCAGTCGCTGGAAAATAAATTTCGATGTTGATCCGGACATCATCGGTATTCATTTTCGAGTTGTAAGTGAGAGATTACTACCAAAGAGATTGTTTTGAAACTGTTTAGAAAAACAAGTTGTTTTGAACTTCGAAAGGGAATACTTGATTTTCGAAAAGTGAAGTTATTTAAAACTCCCAGGAAAAGATTGTTTCAATTAAAGCCAAATTAAGTAGACTTTGGGAAAAAACAATTTGAAATTTGAAATTGAACGGGATTAGAAGGATATCGAGACAAATTGGATTTGTGATATTTGAATTTGAAATGGTATTGGATTGATGATTTAAGAATTTAAAAATCGAGAAGGGAACTTTGATTTGAAATTGAATTCAACTTATGTATAAGCAAATGGTTGGATTTGTGGATAAAAACAGATTGGAATTTGATTGGGATGACATTGGTATATGTTGGATTGATAACAGTGAAAGTGATAAGATTGATATGCCCGACAAAAAGGTACCAGTTTATAATTTATATAAGCATGAGATTTATGAGCCGAATTAGCGAGCCGCTTGGCTGTCTGATTTTCTTTTGGGTTGGAGATGGCCCAAAGAGGCAAGTTGTAGTTGTACCGATTAACCAGTACAAAGGAGGTGCTGGCGAAATTTTTCGAAAAGTTAAGGTGTTAGAAAATTTCCAGGATTTTTGAAAATATTCGTTAATAGAAATTAATTAATATTTTAATTAGAAATTTATTGGTTCAGATGAAATTGAAGTTAAGAATTGAACAAATGATTTTTACCCAGTCAATAGGGTTTGTTTTCTACCTTAGCAATTTTGAGGACGAAATTATTTTAAGGGGGAAAGAATGTAATGTCCTGTATTTTTACGGTATTATAATTAATTAATTTAACTATATAAATAGTGATTTAGAGAATTATATGGTCGTTTAATTAAGTAACTTCGAATATTTAATTAATATAATAATTAAATAATATATTTAATTCAGAAATAATCAAAAATAGTGGAATTCACATTATTGTGTGAATTGGATTATTTATAATACATAATTCAGTTTAGAGTTGAATTATATTCACAAATATATTATATAAACGAAGTTTGAACGTATAATTATATTATAATTATAATTGAGCTCGAAATGGCGTGGCAGTTCACTATTTGGCGATTCGAACTTTAAACGAATATACAGAATTCATTTTATGCCGGATTTCCATGAAACAAGAAATGTTCGAATCTGCTGAACGATATTTTCTAATGGAAGAGAAAAATCTGGATTTCGTCGTGGAGATTTTGATTTATGTTCAAATCAAATTTTAGAAGAGTCGCTATGGAATTCCTTTACAATTTATATCGATTTATTTATATATTTAAATGGATTTTAAATATAAATCGAATATCGATGTAACACTGGATTTTGAATATTGAGTTATAAATCCAACTGGAGTTGTATGGTATTCTACTATGGATATACGATGATAGTTATTTTTAAATATTTAATTAAATTATTTTTTAAATATATTTATATATTTAAATGGGTTTATTTTGAGTTGAAAAATAGTGTTTTCACGAACAGTTTCAGAATTTGACGAAACTGGTTTTATTGAGTCCGCAATAGTGATATATAGCGGAGTGCCAATTTCCGTGAAATTCCTGATTTGGATGAAGTCGTACAGACATATAACGTCGAACCAGAATATAATGAAAATATCTACAACAAATATCCTAAATATCTCCACCCTCTTTCACTATAAATAGGACTTAACCCCATTCCTTACAACCTAAATAATTTTCAATCAGCTGAAGCTTTTTTGAGCTGCCCCCTCCTTTAAAAGTTCAAACAATTAAATTTCTCGAAGTACGCAATGAAATCAAACAAAAATTGGTTAGTTGAACTACTGCAAGTAAGAGCTTCAAGGGGGTGTGCTTCTTGTTTGGTATGATGTCATTTTTCTATAGCTCAACATGGAGTCGTGCGACTAAGATTGAGGACAGAAGGTGATAGAAGAGGCCGAGGATGTAATCGACAGCACAATTGAACTCGTACTCGCCGGGGCGTCACGTTGGCACACTCAGTTTTGGTCACGACAATATTTCCTGGAGCTCGACCTTCAACTGTGCAACCTAGGGCATGGGTCCAACATCGACCCAGAGGATATTGGGGTCATCTCGTGGTTGTCATAGGGTTGCTGACAGGGAGGCGCTTCATTTCTGGTTGGTCGGAGCAACGTCCAGTGGTCCGTACAGAAGGCCGACAATGGTGGATTTCGAGAAGAGCATCGGTTCGGTTTTACAAGGGGGGTCGAGTAAGGAGTTAGGGGGTTGTTCAGGTAGAGATTGGGGAGCTGAGAAGAATGGCGGTGGTTGTGATGGGGATAAGTGGCCGGAGGAGGAGCACACGACGGTCAATGGTGAAGTATCGGTTTGGGAATTTTTTTGGAGTTTGAGTTGGAAGCGTGGAAGAAGAGGAAAACGTTTAAGCGGGTTTGTGCTTGAACGGTTTGGGCCATGGTAAATTTGAAAGGGCGAAGGCCCATTGAACCTTTTTATTTTAGTTTAAGTTTTATTTAAATTAGTATCTAAACTTGTAAATTAAATTTCTCGGTCATACTTAATCAGAATTGAGCGAAACAAGATCCGATGGGATAATATGGACGAGAGCTACCCAATGAGACTGACTAGGGGTGAATTGGAGCTCATTTGAATTTATAGCGAAATAAATTGTTTGATTCGAATCAAACAACAGTTTATCGTTCTTTAACGATGATCGTCCAATGTGAGTAAAACTCACCAACTCTGAACAGTTATATTTTTACAACATATTCTTAGAACTGATAATTATCTTTTGATTGTTGTGTGTTAACTGTTTGGTATAATTGCTTATGTATTGGATGAAAATTATAGATAACGATATATATATAAATCGTTAATCAATTATTGATTATATTTAGCAGGATATTTCATATTGAAATGAAATCGATATTAATTATATTGTTTAACATCTTTGATACAGAGAAACAGGTTCGAGGGATCCAACAGGATTCCTCTACATTTATTTTACTGTTTTTCATATATTGTAATATATGATGTGATATATAATACGTTGATGATTATGTATTTTTAAATGATATCGATCACTGTTGTTTGGTATTTTAAATACTGTAAGAAATACTAGGATGTAAAAAGGGAATTTTCAAAGTATATTTTGAAAATAAATTATTTATATAAAATCAATGGATTTTATATATAAAAGGAAAAAGGGTTTTACAAAAGGAAATAATTATAAAATAAAAGAGTTGAAAAGGAAAATATTTGTAAAACAAATATAAAGTAAAATATTTGTAAAACAAATATGAAGGAAAATATTTGTGAAACGAATAGAAAAGGAAATATTTGTAAACCATTTACAAATAGAATAGAAAAGGAAATATTTGTAAAACAATTATAAGTAGAATTATAAAGGAAATATTTATTTAGAAAATAAATAGAATTATAAAGGGAATACTTGAAAAATGAAAGAAGTGGATAAAAAGAGAATTTTACACTAAGGAAAGTTTAGACCCGTGCTTCGCACACGGGTATAACAGAATATGAATTTAAAGTAGATTTTAAATAGAAATCTATTTTAACATGTGACAACCCAAATTTCTAGTACCATTTGAGCTGACCAAACAATACCAGTCTAACCCAAATGTACTGGAAACCCAGATGTCAATAGAAAGAATTTAGAGGATGAGAAGAAGATAAGGAAGAAATATTAGAATAAGAAGAAGAACCGACACAACACAAAATCTCACATCGTAGTGGAACAAAATATAATATAGAAATAATCTTTATTGAGAGTTTTAAATAAAACTTACAATCATCAGAGTACATCACCCATCTGGATAAGTATAATAATCTGTCCTCATATACAACATACAGCGGAATAAATACTAATACGTCTGAACTCTTCCAGCACGTTTTCTAAACTGCGTAGTATCCTATAACCTGAACCTGAAATCCCGGGCTAACCCGAGCATTACAAATACCAGGTCAGTCTGGTGAACCAGAGTGAGAACAACTCGCAAAGTTTTAAGGGGATCGTCCAACTGGATTTTAAAGTTCAAAACCTTTTCGAAAGAAAAGGATAATCGTAAGACCAAATCCACACATAAACACGGACGGTTTTTACCTTACGATAACCCAAAGCATTATTGAAATCAATATATTTTCTGATATTACAATACTGTCTAGATACAAATAAATATCAATCTAGCGGAACGCTTGCATCTCACGCTCCACATATATAGTATACAATCAAAACCGCGGCACTTATTGGGGATTAGATTCCGACTATGACAAGGTATGGGACCAGCTGCCGATAGTGTATCTCTAGGGACGAATACACTGGATTCAACAAGAACGTCCTACAACCTAGCCCACACATGACTGACCACTGTTTCGCTTGAGTTTATCGAGTGTATAACACCAACGGTTGGGAGAGACCCACCTTTTCCCGAAACGGGATAGCATCGATAGATTAAAGAAGCAAAGGAATTTCTCTAGATAGGTGACTATACACCCTAATGGGTGCGACCCACATAGCCATGCTGCTTGCCTGATATTTTTCATTTCCCAGTTGATGAGGCTTGAGGTTATAATTGACTTTTGGAACATCTGGCCACCATTAACATCGTCCACACATGTCATCCAGGAACAGGATGAACCGAAGGCACCCTCCTACCACATCCTAGGAATCACCCTATAGATTAGCAGCGAGTAGTCCTTGCAATCCGTAAATTTCAACCACGACAGTATCACAGTATATCTCTGGGGATCAGCCAGAGATTGTAAGTAACTCTTCCGTTTTATGAAGATTTACGGTCTTCAATTGCTCCATCTCGAACATCAACTTCGATGTAATCGTATTTATTGGTCGGAATGGTTTTCAAATATAAATTCGATCCTGGTCTTTCCGTACCAACAGCGCATTGGTATGATTTTGATAGTCAGTTATTTAACTATCAAAATAAACAATCATAAAAATAAAATAAATCCATTGGTTTATTACACAGCATCACTTGGCCATTAAAATAATATATCAGTTGTAATACCAAAATAATATTTCAGTTTATACATTGATATTCTTAAATACTTTTATATATGTACTTAGAAAAATATCTAAAAATCATATCAAATCTTCTGTTAACTATCATTCCAAAACATTCTCTGCAATATTATTTTGTATAATTGGGAAATCGATTAAACTTATCATCATAAACAATCGTTACAAAATTGACTTTTTTTTCATTGTTGAACACAGTCGTCACTTACCCTTTTTGAATAAACCCATTCAAAACCTCATCTCCTTAAATTTGAAAATATCGTATATTTTCACAAATCTCTTTTTATTTCCTTTACTTAATTCAAACATTTATTTTAAGTTTATCATATTCGCTTAAAATCACTTTACAACCTCATTTACCAAATTCGGTTTAAGTATAACCCATTTATAGATTTTCTTAAAAATTCAATTATATTTCATTACAACCTCGATTACTTATGTGGACTTCATTTATGAAATAACTCCTCAAATTATTATAATTAGAAATATAATTTACTTCACCATTAACTGGAGAAAATGCTAAATTTCTTTTTTTAAAATCTCATTAAACAACTATTCATTAGATCATTGTAGATTAATTGGCTCAACTAATTTCATTTAGAAATCCATTCTTGTTAAAACAGGTGGCTTGTTCAATTCTGCAAAATGAACAACTCGAAAATCAATTCTACTTAGTCTTTTTATTTAAATTAATAAATAATATTATTTATTTAAATAATTCCATTTACCTTGATTATTATTAAATAAATAATAATCACTTCCAAATAATCTCATTCAGTTGTTACTTGAAACAATTTTAATCTCGGTTATTAACAGTCTATACGGCACGTGCTTCGCACACGGCGGATTTTAGTAAAAATGATTGATGGTTAAACAAACAATATATGTGTGTGGTTGGTTTATTTTCTTTCATAAACTTCATTTAAAATAATATATATAAAAATCTATATTTAGTTATAAAATAAATTTCATAACTTCATTTTTATCGATTCACGTGACGGTAAATCAATCTTTACAAAACAGTTTGTATTTTGACCATCTGCTATAAATTCCTCAACCAATATCACCCATTGGTTAATAACCAAACAAATGTCGAATTTCGATTTCAACAGGCAACCACCAAGTCAATAATCCAATCATGTCGGTTAAACAGTTCATATAATGATCATATGCAAATAAACAATCAATTCAACTGATAGTGGTCCACTAAAATAAGAATTCAAGCATCCAATTTATTTTAAATACGTTTATATTGTCATAAACGTAACCAACAAGGTGCGTTACCTTGTTTGGAAAACATCATTAAAAATAACGTTGTCATTAAATTTAAATTAAACGCCGTTTAATTTAAATAATCGATATACCAATATTTAACAACATCCAAACAATCAGCCAATAATTGGCAAACATGGCAAACAAATAATAAACCCAACTTATAGAAGTTATAAGTGGGAGAACTGAGTGAGTTTAACTCACCTTGGGTTTCCTTTCGTTGTTGAAACAGTTCATTCCAGTTAAATTAAACAAGTATTTAAATTTTAACTGGAGATTATCGTTGATTCCAATTGCATCCAATTCTGCTCCAGATTATAGTGCTCCTTAATGTTGTTCCAACGCTTCTATTTTGAGTTGATTCTGTTAATATAAGCACGAAATACAAATTTTAAGATCATAGTTTAATTCAAATTAAATAAATCTTAATTATCACTAGTTTTGGTAAAATTATCTAATTTCATCTTTTAAACGATACGGGTCTGTGTGTGTGTTTATATATATATATATATATATATATATATATATAAGTCCTAATTAGCTTACTTACGTAGTTATAACTGGCGGCTACAAGATATATCTCTTCTACCTGCTACAATCTAACTTCAGCCCGTTTCATAATTATAGCCTAACTAACTTAATCCTTTAATTAGCTATTAATAATACTATTAAAATAAATGGCTTGTTGTTCTATAATCACGAGGCCCAAGCCTAGTTCGTTGACACTAAGACAGCCCACGCCCCTTTTAATTTGGTCCACATCCACATACGTCCGCCTTGTATAGTGGCTTCTTCCCCATTTTGTTTACTCAGACTGTCCCAAAGCTCACGGCCGACACTGGTCCCCCTTCCCCAAACTTTCCTCTTGCTTGTAGCCTCTCAGTACACACTACATAATATATGATGCCACCATACTTCCACGATGTCACCCTACTTCCACTGTTTCCGTCCATATAAAGCACGTTACACCCTCCTCATGACTATGATGTTCCACATCCATGCATGCAAGACTTCTTTCCATCCACATCCCTTTGGCTTACAGCTTCCGTACTTCCCCTTCCAACACAGCACCACTTCGCATCATCAGAGGCCCTCACACCCGAGAACTGCTTCTCCCCTTCGCTGTCTGGAGTTCACCACCGGTTTCAATGTAGAAACCACCGCCTCACTTGTTGTCTCGACCTCCAGCGACTCCACATGACAGCCTCACCCAAGACACCCTCTTGGATCTTGCACCTCCATCCCATATGCTCCATTTCCTCTCACCCATATCAGCTACATCCCCATGATTATCCCCACCAGACCGCTTCAAACTGTGTTCCTCCTTCAAGTCACCGCCACCCACTGCCTCATCTCTCATGGCCTCGCATTTCAATCCTTGCTTCTACACGAGGTACATATCCCTCCTATTGCTCATCCAACTTTCTTGTTTTAATATTTCATTTCGAAACCTGATGGTTTCATGTAAATTTCCCGTTGCATACCACCATCCCACTATGTGCCACGTTCTCCTTGTTATTCCACGTACTGTTATTTCTTCTGCTTCGCTTTCGCTCTTCATTACTGAACCACTCAACGTGCACAAGCATTTCCTCACCACAGACTTTACTTCAGTTTTCCAGACCCCCTCCCAACCTTACGCCAAATAGGATATTGCCGACCACTGCTCTCCTTTTTTTTTTAAAAAAATATACGTGAGTTCGATTCCAATTCTGATGTTCCAAAGAGGGAAAAATGCAGAGAGTTAGAAGAAATGAAGTCTTCGTCCACTTGAGGGGGAAAAATGATGGTTCAGGCTTTTATTTCGCTAGAAGGAAGGGACCAGGCACAAGGCTATTTATAGCAGTATAGAAAGAAGATAGTACTAACAATATTTATCACGGTGTAACATCGGTAGCAATTAGCTGTACACAACAGGGTGAGTTTACGGCCTTGAGTTCTCTTTTCAGAACTTATGGGAAAATGGGTAGAATAGGTTAGTTGCACAGTGTAATCTAACTTCGCTTAATCATGAAGTAAATAGAATAGTATGAGTTGTCTCTTCATATTTCTGTGAGTTGATTTAATCCAAGTAGGCTGAATCTAGTGGGTCTGTTGATGGAGAGGACCGGTGATGGTGAGGATACAAAGCAGAGTGATGGTGAGAGTTGAAATTACAAGACTGAAAGTGGAAGGAGGTAGCAGGTGTGCTATACAGAAGAGAAGGAATAGCTAGCTGAAAGAAATATAAGGTCGGAGAAGAAAGGATTAGTGTAGGCTTGTGGTCTCGCTTCGGGTAGTTGTTCATTAGTTTGACAACACCAGGCAGTGGGTTACTTTGCATGCATAGTTATAGGCCTTAATGTGTACATATATATATATATATACTTACAAGTTAAGTAATCTATAGGCTGCGTTTTCATTGGGTTATAGGGTAGGCCATGTTTTCATTTCAACAGTGATAGATGCTGTTGAGTTTTCTCTTCACTTTAATTTGCTTCGGATTTCCAAAGTAAACATAAGGTTAGAGGGTACTAGGATGGGAGAAAACAGTCTATAACCATGCGTATATTTCTTGTATCATTTCCTTATGTATGAAAGAAGAGCAGAGAGTACCTAAAGTTTGAAGTAACCAGTCATAGGCTATCGTTTTTTGGTATTTAGATTTGCAGAAGTTAAGGTGCGTATAAATTTCTTAAGAATGGAGTGTATATATTTTATTTTATATTCCAATAAAAATTTGTTTTGTTTGAAAAGAATACTATTCCTAAGGCTTGTATAACATAACGAACAATTTCCCATGTGCGAAGCACGGACCTCATTATAAGCTAAGCAATGCATTGATTTAAACGTTCTATTTCATATGATTACTTAATTTCATCGTCAATTGTCGTTGAGCATTTTATACTCGTACCGATATACATGAAATTTCAAATCGTAAATTACGAAATACCGCGATGTTTACGAGTTCGAATTATAATTATATATATATATATTATACGTCCTTATATCGTTTAATACATGAATTATATATTATAAATCCAATTAAAATTTCAAATCGATATTTAAAATAATAAAGTATATTAAATATCTGACTACCGAAAATACGGGACATTACAATCCTTCCCTCTTAAAAGAATTTCGTTCTTGAAATTGCGAAGTACGAAAAATGTTTCAATCTCAATTATTTTAAAATTATTAAAATATCTATGTTATATAAATTTCCAAAAAATTCGTCAGCACCTCTGCTATAAAGCTCGATCAGACCAACTACAATCGTCACTCCAGGCCTCACATATCTCAAAAAGAAAACAACACTAGATGGCTACCCAATTCAGGGGTATAAAATTAATCATTAAACATAATTATATTAATGTTTACCTATTTGTCGAACATCCCAATTTTAAATTCCAAAGCAAGGCAACTAACAGCTCCTTCAACCAATCTGTGCTTAACTCATTTACAATACCACAAATAAATACAAGGTTATTCAGTTTTATTCTATAATCGAATTCTATTAAATTTCATTATATTGGATTTTAGTTTCAATTCGTTCAATCTGTTGTTAATCCATTTATGAATTATATTCAATTCATCTAACATATAATTAACACCCTATTTACAACCAATTTAATCAAATAAATTGAATTTATATTCAATATTAATATTAACTTGGATTTTAACTTATTTAAATATCAATCGATTAATGTTCATTGATTCCCATTATGATTTATTTAATTTCCAATTTCCAAATTGATTTCATTTAACTCCAAAATCCATTTTAATTCCAATTTCCATTCTCAAATCAATCTTGATTTAACCTAATTAAGTTCCAAATCCATATTCAATTAACTATTTAATTTTCTAATTTATTCAACTCTATTTCAAATTCTGATTTTATTAAAAATCACCCATTATATTCTATTTAACTTATTCAAGTTAAATTATCATTCATTCGATTTCACAAATCCTACATATGAAATCTCCTGGCTATTAAACCATTCAAATTGTAATCCAATTTGAATTTCATTTGAGTTAATCAAGGCAACCAATATCCCAATAATTTAAGGAAATTATTTCTTTTCTATATAAAAATATATTTTAGGTAAAATTATTTTATTTACCCTATTTAGAAAACAATATCATGTCCGTTGCCAGTCCAATGCTTTTCAACACTTGAACCGAACAAACAACACAATACAAAACATTTCAATATACAATTTACAAATAAGCTCTCATTATATATAGACTCAACTCAATTTAGAGTGTTACTAACCCCATCTCTATCGAGTTACACCACAGAGCCAAGGTTATTACTAAACTAATAGCTCAGATACCAATTGTGACGACCCAAATTTCTAGTACAATTTGAGCTGACCAAACAATACCAGTCTAACCCAAATGTACTGAAAACCTAGATGTCAATAGAAAGAATTTAGAGGGTGAGAAGAAGATAAGGAAGAAATATTAGAATAGAAGAAGAAGAAGAACCAACACAAAACAAAATCTCACATCGCAGTGAAACAAAATATAATATAGAAATAATCTGTATTGAGAGTTTTAAATAAAATTTACAGTCATCAGAGTACATCACACATCTAGATAAGTATAATAATCTGTCCTCATATACAACATACAGCGGAATAAATACTAATATGTCTGAACTCTTCCACCACGTCTTCTGAACTGCGTAGTATCCAATAACCTGAACCTGAAAACCCGGACTAGCCCGAGCATTACAAATAGTGGGTCAGTCTGGTGAACCAGAGCGAGAACAACTCGCAAAGTTTTAAGGGGATCGTCCAACTAGATTTTAAAGTTCAAAATCTTTTCGAAAGAAAAGGATAATCGTAAGACCAAATCCGCACATAAACACGGACGGTTTTTACCTTACGATAACCCAAAACATTTTTGAAATCAATATATTTTCTGATATTATAATAGTGTCTAGATACAAATAAATATCAATCTAGCGGAACGCTTGCATCTCACGCTCCACATATGTAGTATACAATCAAAACTGCGGCACTTATTGGAGATTGGATTCCGACTATGACAAGGTATGGGACCACCTGCCGATAGTGTATCTCTAGAGACGAATACACTGGGTTCAACAAGAACGTCTTACAACCCAGCCCACACATGACCGACTACTCATTTCGCTTGAGTGTATCGAGTGTATATCACCAACGGTTGGGAGCGACCCACCATTTCCCGAAATGGGATAGCATCGATAGATTAAAGAAGCAAAAGGAATTTCTCTAGATAGGTGATTATTCACCCTAATGGGTGCGACCCACATAGCCATGCTGCCTGCCCGATTTTTTTCATTTCCCGGTTGATGAGGCTTGAGGTTATAATTGACTTTTGGAACATCTGGCCACCATTAACATCGTCCACACATGTCATCCAGGAACAGGATGAACCGAAGGCACCCTCCTACCACATCCTAGGAATCACCCTATAGATTAGCAGCGAGTAGTCCTTGCAATCCGTAAATTTCAACCACGACAGAATCACAGTATATCTCTAGGGATCAGCCAGAGATTGTAAGTAACTCTTCCATTTTATGAAGATCTACGGTCTTCAATTGCTCCATCTCGAACATCATCTTCGACGTAATCGTATTATAGTTCGAAATGGTTTTCGAATATAAATTCGATCTCGGTCTTTCCGTACCAATAGCGCATTGGTATGATTTTGATAGTTGGTTATTTAACTATCAAAATAAACAATCATAAAAGTAAAATAAATCCATTGGTTTATTACACAGCATCACTTGGCCACTAAAATAATATATCGGTTGTAATACCAAAATAATATTTCAGTTTATACATTGATATTCTTAAATACTTTTATTTATGTACTTAGAAAAATATCTAAAAATCATATCAAATCTTCTGTTAACTATCATTCCAAAACATTCTCTGCAATATTTTTTTGTATAATTGAGAAATCGATTCAACTTATCATCATAAACAATCGTTACAAAATTCACTTTTGTTTCGTTATTGAACACAGTCGTCACTTACCCTTTTTGAATAAACTCTTTCAAAACCTTATCTCCTTAAATTTGAAAATATCGTACATTTTCACAAATCTCTTTTTATTTCCTTTACTTAATTAAACGTTTATTTTAAGTTTATCACATTCGCTTAAAATCACTTTACTACCTTATTTACCAAATTCGGTTTAAATATAACCTGTTTATAGACTTTCTTAAAAATTCAATTATATTTCATTACAACCTCGATTACTCATGTGGACTTCATTTAAGAAATAACTCCTCAAATTATTATAATTAGAAATATAATTTACTTCACCATTAACTAGAGAAAATGCTAAATTTATTTTTTAAAATCTCATTAAACAACTATTCATTAGATCATTTTAGATTAATCGGCTCAACTAATTTCATTTAGAAATCCATTCTTGTTAAAACAGGTGGCTTGGTCAATTCTGCAAAACGAACAACTCGAAAATCAATTCTACTTAGTCTTTTCATTTAAATTAATAAATAATATTATTGATTTAAATAATTCCGTTCACCTTGATTATTATTAAATAAATAATAATCACTTCCAAATAATCTCATTCAGTTGTTACTTGAAACAATTTTAACCTCAGTTATTAACCGTCTATATGACACGTGCTTCACACACGGCGGATTTTAGTAAAAATGATTGATGGTTAAACAAACAATATATGTGTGTGGTTGGTTTATTTTCTTTCATAAGCTTCATTTAAAATAATATATATAAAAATCTATATTTAGTTATAAAATAAATTTCATAACTTCATTTTTATCGATTCACCTAACGGTAAATCAATCTTTATAAAACAGTTTGTATTTTGGCCATCTGCTATAAATTCCTCAACCAATATCACCCATTGGTTAATAACCAAACAAATGTCGAATTTCGATTCAACAGGCAACCACCAAGTCAATAATCCAATCATATCAGTTAAACAGTTCATATAATGATCATATGCAAATAAACAATCAATTCAACTGATAATGGTCCACCAAAATAAGAATTCAAGCATCCAATTTATTTTAAAAACGTTTATATTGTCATAAACGTAACCAACAAGGTGCATTATCTTGTTTGTAAAACATCATAAAAAATAAAATTTTCATTTCATTTAAATTAAACACCGTTTAATTTAGATAATTGATATACCAATATTTAACAACATCCAAAAAATCAGCCAATAATTAACAAACATGGCAGACAAATAATAAACCCGACTTATAAAAGTTATAAGTGGGAGAACTGAGTGAGTTTAACTCACCTTGGGTTTCCTTTCATTGTTGAAACAGTTCATTCCAGTTAAATTAAACAAGTGTTTAAATTTTAATTGGAGATTACCGTTGATTCCAATTGCATCCAATTCTACTCCAGATTATAGTGCTCCTTAATGTTGTTCCAACGCTTTTGTTTTGAGTTGATTCTGTTAATATAAGCACGATATACAAGTTTTAAGATCATAGTTTAATTCAAATTAAATAAATCTTAATTATCACTAGGTTTGGTTAAATTATCTAATTTCATCTTTTAAACGATACGGGTCTGTATATCTATATATATAAGTCCTAATTAGCTTACTTACGTAGTTATAACTGGCGGCTACAAGATATATCTCTTCTACCTGCTACTGTCTAACTTCAGCCCGTTTCATAATTATAGCCTAACTAACTTAATCCTTTAATTATCTATTAATAATACTATTAAAATAAATGGTTACTGTTCTATAATCACAAGGCCCAAGCCCAGTTCGTTGAAACTCGGACAGCCCACGCCCCTTTTAATTTGGTCCACATCCACATACGTCCGCCTTTTATAGTGGCTTCTTCCCCATTTTGTTTACTCAGACCGTCCCAAAGCCCACGGCCGACACAGGTCCCCCTTCCCCAAACTTTGCTCTCGCTTGTAGCCTCTCAGTACACAGTACATAATATATGATGCCACCATACTTCCACGATGTCACCCTACTTCCACTGTTTCCATCCATACAAAGCACGTTACACCCTCCTCATGACTATGTTATTCCCCATCCACGCATGCAAGACTTCTTTCCATCTGCATCCTTTTGGCTTACTGCTTCCGTCCTTCCCCTTCCAACACAGCACCACTTCGCATCATCAGAGGCCCTCATACCCGCGAACTGCTTCTCCCCTTCGTTGTGCTGGAGTTCACCACAGGTTTCAACGTAGAAACCACCGCCTCTCTTGTTGTCTCGACCTCCAGCAACTCCACAAGACAGCCTCGCCCAAGATACCCTCTTGGATCTTGCACCTCCATCCCATGTGCTCCATTTCCTCTCACCCATATCACGCCACCTCTCCATGATTATCCCCACCTGACTACTTCAAACTATGTTCCTCCTTCAAGTCACCGCCACCCGCTGCCTCATCTCTCATGGCCTCGCGCTTCAATCCTTGCTTCTATACGAGGTACCGATCCCTCCTATTGCTCATGCAACTTTCTTATTTTAATATTTCATTTCGAAACCTGATGGTTTCATGCAAATTTCCCATTGCATGCCACATCCCACTATGTGCCACGTTCTCCTTGCTATTCCACGTACTGTTATTTCTTCTGCTTTGCTTTCGTTCTTCATTCATGAACCACTCAACGTGCACAAGAATCTCCTCACCACAGACTTTACTTCAGTTCGCTAGACCCCCTCCCAACCTTACGCCAAACAGGACATTACCAACCACTGCTCTCCTTTTAAAAAAATATATACCTGAGTTCGATTTTGAATCTGATGTTCCAAAGAGGGAAAAATGCAGAGAGTTAGAAGAAATGAAGTCTTCGTCCAATTGGGGGGGAAAATGATGGTTCAGGCTTTTATTTCGCTAGAAGGAAGGGACCAGGCACAAGGTTATTTATAGCAGTATAGAAAGAAGATAGTACTAACAATGTCTATCACGGCGTAACATCGGTAGCAAGTAGCTGTACACAATAGGATGAGTTTACAGCCTTAAGTTCTCTTCTCAGAACGTATGGGAAATGGGTAGAATAGGGTAGTTTCACAGTGTAATCTAACTTCGCTTAATCATGAAGTAAATAGAATAGTATGAGTTGTCTCTTCATATTTCTGTGAGTTGATTTAATCCGAGTTGGCTGAATCTAGTGGGTCTGTTGATGGAGAGGACCGGTGATGGTGAGGATACAAAGCAGAGTGATGGTGAGAGTTGAAATTACAAGACTGAATGTGGAAGGAGGTAGCAGGTGTGCTATACAGAAGAGAAGGAATAGCTAGCTGAAAGAAATATAAGGTAGGAGAAGAAAGGATCAGTGTAGGCTTGTGGTCTCGCTTCGGGTAGCTGTTCGTTAGTTTGACAACACCAGGAAGTGGGTTACTTTGCATGCATAGTTATAGGCCTTAATATATATATATATATATATATATATATATATATATACTTAGAAGTTAAATAATCAATAGGCTGCATTTTCATTGGGTTATAGGGTAGGCCATGTTTTCATTTCAACAGTGATAGATGCTGTCGAGTTTTCTCTTCACTTTAATTTGCTTTAGATTTCCAAAGTAGACATAAGGTTAGAGGGTACTAGGATGGGAGAAAACAGTCTATAGCCATGCGTATATTTCTTGTATCATTTCCTTATGTATGAAGGAAGAGCAGAGAGTACCTAAAGTTTGAAGTAACCAGTCATAGGCTATCGTTTTTAGGAATTTAGATTTGAAGAAGTTAGGGTGCGTATAAATTTCTTAAGAATGGAGTGTATATTTTTTATTTTTTATTCCAATAAAAATTTATTTCGTCGGAAACGAAGATCATTTGAAAAGAATACTGTTCCTAAGGCTTGTATAACATATCGAACAATTTCCCATGTGCGAAGCATGGACCTCATTATAAGATAAGCAATGCATTGATTTAAACATTTTATTTCGTATGATTACTTAATTTCATCGTCAATTGTCGTTTAGCGTTTTTATACTCGTACCGATATACAGGAAATTTCAAATCGTAAATTACGAAATACCGCGATGTTTACGAGTTCGAATTATAATTATATATATATTATACATCTTTATTTCGTTTAATACATGAATTATATATTATAAATCCAATTAAATTTCAAATTGATATTTAAAATAATAAAATATATTAAATATCTAACTACCGAAAATACGGGACATTACATAACAGATAAGTGGAGAAGATAAATTTATAAATAATATTTTATAAATTAAATAAAATGTTTATCATTGGATAAATAAAATATATAAGCCAGGACTTATATAGAGAAGTAAGAATCGATTTCAACATCGATATTTTAAACTGAATGTGGTCGAAGAGTTAATCAAAGGAGTTAATCAAAGTAATTAATCGAATTATGGTTAACCGGTTAGAGTTAGAGTTAACCAGTTAGAGTTAATCAGTTAGAGTTAATCATTTAAAGTTAGTCAGTTAGAGTTAACCAGTTAGAGTTAATCAAATAGAGTTAATCAATTAGAGAGTAGAGTTAATCGATTAGAGTAGAGTTAATCGAATTAGAGTTAATCGATTAGAGTTAGAGTAATCGAATATTAGTCATTCGAAGAGAGTTAATCGAATATAGTTTATTCGAAAGAGAGATTATCGAATATTAGTTATTCGAAGAGAGTTAATCGAATATTAGTTATTCGAAGGAGAGATTTTCGAATATTAGTTATTCGAAGAGAGTTATTCGAATATAGTTTATTTGAAAGAGAGATTATCGGATATTAGTTATTCAAAAGAGATATTATCGAATATTAGTTATTCGAAAGGAGTTGTCGAATATTTGTTATTCGAAAGGGTTATTAAATATTAGTTATTCGAAAGGAGTTATCGAATATTAGTTATTCGAAAGGAGCTATCGAATGTTAGTTTATTCGAATAGAGTTAAAAGGAGTTATTGAATGTTAGTTTATTCGAATAGAGTTAAAAGGAGATATCGAGTATAGTTTATTCGAATAGAGTTAAAAGGAGTTATTGAATGTTAGTTTATTCAAATAGAGAAAGGGGTTGATCAAATATAGTTTATTCGAATGGAGTAAATTGATAGGAGTTAATTTATAAGAGTTAATCAGTTAGGGTTAATCAAAAAGAGTAATCCACTAGAGTTAATCAAATAGAGCTAATAGAATAGAGTTAATCAAATAGAGTTAACTGATAAGAGTAAATCGATTAGAGTTAATCGAATAATGTTAATTGAATAGAGTTAATCGAATATGGCTATTTGAAGAGTGATTATCGAATATAGTTTATTCGAAGGAAAGATTTATCAAATAGAGTTTATTTGAGAGAGAGTTATAAGTTGAAATTTGATTATATCGAATGTTGGAAAGTATTATTTACTTTCCGGTTTTTAAATCAAGATTTGTTTATTTAATAAGTCGCTTATTTATTTATTTAAATTAAGGAATAAAAGTTATACATAAGTTAATATAGTTCGGAAGCATGGGATCATAACACTAATGTTATTATCAAATGATTTCTATAAAGAAGTGGATTCGTAAAGAGAAATCCGAGAGTTACGTAAGGAAGTTTGTTAAAGATGTCAAAGACAAACTTTGTCTATTTCGAAGTTAAAACGCTGCTCAGTTAAGGTCCGAGAGGTAAGTATACCCCAACTTGATTGACTTCCTTCTTAACTAAGGAATGATAAGGTTTGATAGCGAAGGGTGGTTAAGTGAACATAGTTAATGAAGGTAATGGTTTGAATTGGCATAGCGATGCTTTATTTAAACATCTGTTTAAATCCAAGGAATGAGTTTTGGAAACGTTTTTTTTTCCAAATATAATCAGAGATATTTTCTAATCATAGAAAATGAAATGTTGGATGGTAAAGAATACTGGAATGACAGTGATACGTGGAAAGGAGATGGAAATGTTTTCCAATGATTAATAACATATATTTTCTAAATTTAGAAAATAAGAATTTCTGTATATATACGGAAACAGGAAATGGAGAATGAATAAATTAATGATAAATTAATTTAAGAGATAAATGTTAAATGATCATTGATTGGTATAATTTCCATCTAGAAATAATATCATTGTTTGCACACGTGTTTTTCATTGATAGTTAAATCATAGACTATCAAAGTTTTGACCCATTTTCCATCGTTAATACGGAGAGGTCGGTTGGGTTATTATCCGAGAACCACTCCGTATGGGCGTTAGCGCTTCGAATCAAATATATCGAAGACAGAGTTATGCAAGGGCTATCCTATTTACAGAATAGTGCCTTCGGTTTGTCCAGTCCCAGGACAACTTGAAATGGACAAATGTCTGACAGAGTATATTTTGTAGATCGCGTAAGTTGATTGTTTCAAACATATTTATGTTGGTGGCGGAGGAATTCATTTCACTTAGCTTATACCCGTGGTATTTTTGGGAAATCAATTTGTGATTTGACGGGTATGACGATGTGGCATTCAAAGTGAATGAATGAGTAATCGGTTGAAAGATACATTATGACCTCCAGCCTCATCAACTGGGAAATGACAGAAATCGGACAGGCAGCATAGCTAAGTGGTTTGCAACCAATTAGGGTATATTGTCACCATCTAGAGAATATTCATATTTGTTGCTTCTTTCAATTCTATATCTCCCGAGAATGGTTATATTGGTTTACCAACTGTAAGGTGACAATATATTCGATACACTCAAGCGAAATGAGTGGTCGGTCATGTGTGGCCGAGTTGCAAGATGTTTTTGTTGAACTCCAATGTATCGCTTCTAAAGTACATTGAGCGGAAGGTGGATCCATACCTTGTCATAGTTGGAATCGATACCCAAATAAGAGCCCGCAGTTTTGATTGTATATTATATATATAGAATGTTAGATGCAAGCGTTTCTACTAGATTGATATTACTTGTGTTAGATATTATTATAATATCAGACAAGTATCGTTTTACAAATGATTTGGGTTATCGTAAGGTAAAAACCATCCGTGTTTATGTGTGGATTGGTCTTACGATTATTCTTTCTTTTGAAAGGATTTTGAAAGTTAAATCAAATGATTTTAGTTTGCTCACACCAGTCACATGACTGACCTAGAGTTTATTTCGTTTTGTTTTCCCTAAACTCTTGGGTGCCCAATTTTGTACGGGCAGTCAAGTAGTCGGGATTTACAGATACTTGAAGAGCTGGAGTAGGAGGCTTCTGGATATATATAGCTATTGTTATTTCCATTGTGTTGTAAGTATTGTACCCTGATAATGTTACAGTATTCATATACTGATTTTATTTCAAAGAGGTGTTATCTATTATATGTTGTTTGTTCCGCTTTGAGATTCGTGTTACTCTGATGTTGTATGTTCTTCTTCTTCTTCTATTCTAAGTTTCTATCTTATCTATTCTCACCCTCTAATTTCTTTTAGGGACTATCCGGTATTTTTTGACGCTTGGAGTGTCGACATTGAGTATATGTCGGTAACCAAGGTCGAAAAAATCCCCGGGTCATTACACGCGGCATACTCGACTCATTGCGCTTGAGTTTCATAGTTAATTAGAGATATTAGGGAACCCCAGATTGTAACACCCCACCACCGCTAGGGTTACTCACAAAGGGAATGCACTAGGTTTGGTGAAGCATTATCGAGGTAAACATACACAGAAATATTACAAGACAGAACATATATAAAACAGCGGAAGTAAAACAAATTTCACTTACCTTATAAAACAAGGTCTAAAACCTTTTACATCAGAATACATCAAAACCTGTCTTGCAATAATAAAGAAGCATAAAATCTTTTCATAAATTATTCCCCAAGTGAAGTAGTAAAGTAGCCATAACCAAGAAAAGTCCAAGCCATACAAGATGACCTTCAACAGAAGAAGTCCGAACTAACAACAGCATTTCCTCCCTGAAACCTGGGGGGAACGGAAGACAAAGAGGCGAAAGAAAACGGGGTCAGTCATAAAGACTGGTAAGTCCTATCTACTTCCAGCATAAAAACAGGTAAAGGTAACATGACATGCATAAAATGAAAGTAAACATAAGGATGACAACAAGATAGACAAGCTAAACCAAGATAACTGGATGAACTACTGTAGCAAGGTAAACTAAAGTATCATGATAAACTACGGTGTCAAGAATCAAGGTATCACATCGTCAGGTTTCTATCAAGTATACTATCACAAGATATCTATCATGTATAACATTCCACGGTATCGATCATGTATAACATCCCAAGGTATTTGTCACGTATATTCGCTCTGCACCTCTCGTACTAGTATCCCTACCCGCGTCATGTGTTAACTATGAGTGTCCCTTACCCAATGTCATGTGATGGTCCATGTCAACCTAATATATAGCATATGTAGGTTTCCCAACTCGTATGTTTCTTCCCATGTATAAGTTCAGTCCTTTGCCGTATGCCGTACGGGCTTTTCAATGTCAATCTATACCACCTCAACGTTGTACCATTTTATCCTTGATGTTGTTTTGGACTGCTACCCTTGATCTGGTTATGTTTTCTTACCATGAACTATCGCGTGTTCACTTAGGATTTACGCCACCTAGGACCACTAGGGATTATGCTACCTAATGAACGTCTCCGTGTCTCGGTTTGGGTTTAAGTCACCTAGGACCACTAGGGATTATGCCACCCGTCAACCGCGCCCTTTATCCCGCGTATGTATCGTGAATCGTTTTCCATGTCTAGACGCACATGTTCCTCAATGTGCCATCCGAGTTCCGTGCCAGGGCAAATCAAGAAATACGGAACTCGGTCGGGAGTTTTAAGTCGTCTGCCGATGCAGATATCAAGGTCTGTTTTTGTACCCGTGGCTATGGTCCCACGTGACCCCTCCCTCAACTACTGAAAGGCAATCCAAGAGAAATCATGTATGAGAACCACATCCCGGCCCCACTATAGCCCCACTTTCCTATGGGCCATCCTCACCCATGACTCGATAGCAAGAACATGGTCTGTTGGGGGTTCCCTGCCTTTCCGTTCGTACACGATTGACTAAAGATGGTAGGTAGTCGACGACGTTCTATCCAGGGAAAAGATCAAGTATCGTCGACTCCACGCTAATCCATCCCAGTCTTTAGGTCGCTCGCATAGCAACCAAGGCATACTCTTGGCTCTTCTACCGCAGACCTTAACCTCTGTGAGGCCGGGTTTCATGGACCATCTGCCACCTCACAGAGGGATACCAAGAGTACCCTCACGTCCTCCGAAGCTACCGCTTCGTCACCCAGTTCGTTGGAGCCTTTATCTAAGTCAGATAATTTGCTCCTCCTCGTGTTTTAAGCGATGACCTACCATACCGGGTTACTCATCTATTCATGAACTAGTCCCATGTCCTTGGCTAAGAATTATTACTTAGTTATACTTAACTAAGGTTTACCACTTAGCTTCATTTTCCCATTACCCTTGATTAACCACGGTTTTCTACCTAGTTCCTCTCACTAGGGTTTTGTCTATTGGGTTAAGTGTTGTTATTCAGGTTCATGACTTAGCCCTCCTACGAATCATGTCAAGATTGGCTAAGTATTTAAGTTTGAGGCTTAGCCCTACAAGTTGGTTAAGTATACCAAGAATCGCATGACTTAACCCTATCAAGTCAAATTGGTTAAGTATTGGTTTGTCTTAACCCTATCAGATTATCATGTTAGATTGGTCAAGCATAAATTATCTAAAATCGCATCAGATCATCGAGCCGGATTGGTTAAGTATGGGTTAGCTTAACCTCATCCACTAATCATACTACGAGGGTTAAGTACATTCAAAAGGTCTTGTGACTTAACCCTATCAAGTCCACATGTTAGATTGGTTAAGTATAGGTTACTTAACCTCATCAAATCATCATGTATAATTGGTTAACTATAAGTTACTTAACCCCATTAAATTATCATGTTAAGTTGGTTAAGTATTGGTTGCTTAACCTCATTGAATTACCAAGTTTAGATTGGTTAAGCGTTTAACTTAACCCCATCGAATTACCGTGTTTAGATTGGTTAAGTATAGGTTACTTAACCCCATCTAATTACTGTGTTTAGATTAGTTAAGTCTAAATTACTTAACCCCGTCTAATTACCAAGTCGGATTAGTTAAGTGTAAATTACTCAACCCCATCCCCTAATTGTCTTGTATGGTTAAGTGTCATTAAGAAATCAAGCCCGGTCCCACTTAACCTACCCATTCGTGTCATATCGGTTAAGTGTCATTAGTCAAATTTACTTAACCTTATCATGTGGCATTAATTTAATTAATGCACTCTTAACCACTCACATTAGACCTTGTTGTGGTTACTAGTTAAGCCGGGCGGGTCCGGGTAGTTTTACATCACAACCTATTCTAACCTCGGGTCTTAAGCACGACATGACCAACTTCTCACATTGGATCCTATTGTTTGTAGCCACTAGTTAAGCCGGGAGGGTCCGGGTAGATTTATGCTACAAACTCAACCCAACCTCGAGTTGGCCACTTTCATATTTGGTCTAGTGTCTTATTACACTTACAACCCACCCATGTCTAGTTCAAGTTCCATGTTTTCCCACGCGTCATGACCATATTTAAATGTATCATGAATGTCATGTTCTCATGTAAACCCCATGTCAAGTTTTCCATGTCATACCCACATTTTTCCTAAATTACCCAAACATATTTCCAACCCAAGTGGAAGCGAGTCACATAGCAGGGTATTATGTCAACATATTGGCCACAAACATGCATAGTATCATAAGGGAATTTAGCCACAAACATGCATAGTATCATAAGGGAATTTGGCCACAAGCATGCATAGTTTCATAAGGGAATTTGGCCACAAACATGCATAGTATCATAAGTGAATTTGGCCACAAACATGCATGAAACATAAGGGGTTTGGGTTCATTTACATGCATAAGCCCCAAAGTCAAGTCTTTGCCCATGTTTCACAAGTCAAGTGGTTCCCAAAGGTTCATGCTAACATTCCATAGATAAAGATTCAAACTTGCAAGATATACTAGATTAAACATAACATGAATGGCATGATAAAGTCGCTACAACTTAGCACAAAGTCATAGGTTCAAGCAAAAGAGACATGACAAGGTTCATATAGGCTAGCATACTTATATTTCATCTCATTTTATCTCATGTCACATTAGAACCACCATTAGAATCTACAAGTAGCTAGAACTTACATAGGGTGGCTTAGCGAATGAGCATGAACCGTCTTGACAAAGAAAGGTGGCTCCTTTGATGAAGAACCGTCATGGAATCGTCGTAGCAACGTTGATCGAGCCTTGATTTGGTGTATGAAGCTTGCACCTTTTGATTCGGATCCGATTTGCATGCATAGTCTCTTGGAGTTGGAGGCGGAGGCCGTGATCACTTGGCATTTGGGCAGCACTTTGTGGCATGAGTGATTTGTGAGGGTTTAGGGTAGGCTTAGGGGTCTTTTTATAGAGATTAGGAGTAGTTTAGGCCATAGGATAAACCCTAGGATAGATCTGAACCCTAAAAAATCGTCACAAGCCTCCAAAACCGAGCCAAAACTAGAAGCGGGTGCACCAGGTTGCTGGTTCGACCAAGGGGGGTCGACCCAGGGGTCGACACCCATGTTGACCCCCTGAGGGGGGGTCGACCCAGGGGTCGACACCCATGTCGACCCCCTGGAGGGGGGTCGACCCAGGGGTCGACACCCTGTATGTCTGGCGGGAATTCTCCCGCCTTCTCTTTTTGGGCTGAATTCAAATCTGTTTTCGGATTTGAATTTTCGTGAAACTTCGTTGGGCCTTAACTGGGTCATACGGACTCCGATTTACGAAATTTCGGACTCTATTTTGCGTATTTTTCCGAGACGAACGCAATGGCGCAACCCGTTTATCCTGATTCAGATTTTATAATTTAATTCTGCCTTGATTCTTGTCTTAACACGTTGTTTAAAATTCGGGTTGTTACATTCTCCCCTCCTTTAAGGATTTCGTCCCCGAAATCTCCAAGTTAGGAAGAACGTATCCTACCATCCATCATCCATCTACTCAAAACATCATCCACAAGCAACCATGGTCCTTAAAAGGCTTCTAATGCTTTATGAACACATTCAAGAAAGTGTGTGTATATGTTCCTTAGCTAATGCTAATGATCAGGCCTGAATGATCTTCTAATGCAAAATATGTTTATTGCCATGAATCCAACATGTATGCAAATAGTCTTAGTCATATAAGTACTATATGCGTGCACAAACATTCATTCATATGCAACATCCGCATGAAAACACATTCAATTTCATCCATAAACAGGTATAAATACTCGTGCATATGCAATATGAAATGTGAGTGCGTCGATCTAGTGTCTAATGTGTATTCGCGCATCCACGAGCAACCACTTGCAACCATTTGCAACCATATCAATCATAACATGTTTCAAACACATGTTTACATCCATAGGTTTCTACCTAAGGTTCTCACGATAGGATCGAGAGGATAAACGAGGTAAACTCCCTACGGGGTTTGCAACAGAAACAGGACCGAGAGAATATTCACCGAAAGATAACAGGCGAGCAAGCTCTACAGGAAAAACCAAGGATCAAGGATACACTCTTTAAAAAGAGGTACGATGCGCGTGTCTAGCCTTACGTCTTCTAAGTCGCGTTTCCTTAAGCTTAATTCCTCGGTGCCTTGACCATCTTTTTAACTCCATCACCTCGTAGCCCCTTGATTCCTATTTCCAAGATATGAGTTAGAACTCATTTCATAGTCGCCTCTTATTCCACTTTCACTTATCCTTTTCCTAGTATACTTGGCTCAAACGTATCCACTTACTCATGCAAGCTCTCCAAAATTCACTAGGGAATCCTGGATCTCGTTTGTCGATGCCAATCCATGTTGCCAAGAGTACTTACTAGGGTGATCCCCATAACTCATGTATAAGCGAAACGAACCATCCGCCTTAGCGGCGAATTCTCTTTGAACGGATTACCAACAATTGCATCCGAGATTCTAGGTAACTAACCATGACAGAACCCAAAAGGTTACACGAGACTTCGAGGGTATCACCAAGGTGAGTCGAGAGTCTAACTACCCTCTTTCCAAAACCGAGAATGGCACCCCTTATTGGGTGACCACTTTATCCCTAGAATCCATCTGTAGCCGAGACATGTCATTCTCAAATCCAAACAAGTCATGAAGAAACGGACCAACTCTCCAACCAGATTTTTGGGACAAAAACTGGAATCCTTTACCATGCTAGTACTAGGGTGCAGAGACTCAACTATCCAAGCAGACTTAAATGATACGATGATCAAGACATTGTCTGGACGGGATGATAGAAAAGAACGACTAAACCTTTACCAGAAACGGTACTATCTCTTTTAGGTACCCTAGAAATGGGAGCGTACAATTTCCCCCTACGATGATCTTGTCCTTGTCCTCCTTGATGGACTAAGCCATACCAACAAGTTGCTTATCCTTAAGCCCGCGTCCTTTATCCTTACTCTTATTCTCCTTCCTTGTACTACGGCAACAGGTCTCTCGAGAACCACCTCCATCGTACGGAAAACACCTACGTGGCTAGACAAAGATTAGTCACAGTTAGAACTACTGTGACTACAGATGGAGGAAAGAAAGGAAAAGAGATTCAATCAAGGAATCAAAGGATAGTGCTAATGGCTTTTGGGGAATAGCCTTTAAAAACTTTTCTTGAAAAATGCTTCTTTGTAAACGGTTTTTCAAATAATTTTCAGAAGGTTTTAAAAACTTTTGCCCAGTCTGGTAACCTTCTGCTCTGATACCAAATGTAACACCCCACCTCCGCTAGGGTCGCTCACAAAGGGAATGCACTAGGTTTGGTGAAGCATTATCGAGGTAAACATACACAGAAATATTACAAGACAGAACATATATAAAACAGCGGAAGTAAAACAAATTTCATTTACCTTATAAAATAAGGTCTAAAACCTTTTACTTCAGAATACATCAAAACCTGTCTTGCAATAATAAAGAAGCATAAAATCTTTTCATAAATTATTCCCCAAGTGAAGTAGTAAAGTAGTCATAGCCTAGAAAAGTCCAAGCCATACAAGATGACCTTCAACAGAAGAAGTCCGAACTAACAACAACATTTCCTCCCTGAAACCTGGGGGGAAACGGAAGACAAAGAGGCGAAAGAAAACGGGGTCAGTCATAAAGACTGGTAAGTCCTATCTACTTCCTGCATAAAAACAGGTAAAGGTAACATGACATGCATAAACTGAAAGTAAACATAAGGATGACAACAAGATAGACAAGCTAAACCAAAATAACTGGATGAACTACTGTAGCAAGGTAAACTAAAGTATCATGATAAACTATGGTGTCAAGAATCAAGGTATCACATCGTCAGGTTTCTATCAAGTATACTATCACAAGATATCTATCATGTATAACATTCCACGGTATCGATCATGTATAACATCCCAAGGTATTTGTCACGTATATTCGCTCTGCACCTCTCGTACTAGTATCCCTACCCGCGTCATGTGTTAACTATGAATGTCCCTTGCCTAATGTCATGTGATGGTCCATGTCAACCTAATATATAGCATATGTAGGTTTCCCAACTCATATGTTTCTTCCCATGTATAAGTTCAGTCCTTTGCCGTATGCCGTACGGGCTTTCCCATGTCAATCTATACCACCTCAACGTTGTACCATTTTATCCTTGATGTTGTTTTGGACTGCTACCCTTGATTTGGTTATGTTTTCTTACCATGAACTATCGCGTGTTCACTTAGGATCTACACCACCTAGGACCACTAGGGATTATGCTACCTAATGAACGTCTCCGTGTCTCGGTTTGGGTTCAAGCCACCTAGGACCACTAGGGATTATGCCACCCATCAACCGCGCCCTTTATCCCGCGTATGTATCGTGAATCGTTTTCCATGTCTAGACGCACATGTTCCTCAATGTGCCATCCGAGTTCCGTGCCAGGGCAAATCAAGAAATACGGAACTCGGTCAGGAGTTTTAAGTCGTCTGCCGATGCAGATATCAAGGTCTGTTTTTTACCCGTGGCTATGGTCCCACGTGACCCCTCCCTCAACTACTGAAAGGCAATCCAAGAGAAATCATGTATGAGAACCACATCCCGTCCCCACTATAGCCCCACTTTCCTATGGGCCATCCTCACCCATGACTCGATAGCAAGAACATGGTCTGTTGGGGGTTCCCTGCCTTTCCGTTCGTACACGATTGACTAAAGATGGTAGGTAGTCGACGACGTGCTATCCAGGGCAAAGATCAAGTATCGTCGACTCCACGCTAATCCATCCCAGACTTTAGGTCGCTCGCACAGCAACCAAGGCATACCCTTGGCTCTTCTACCGCAGACCTTAACCTCTGTGAGGCCGGGTTTCATGGACCATCTGCCACCTCACAGAGGGATACCAAGAGTACCCTCACGTCCCCCGAAGCTACCGCTTCGTCACCTAGTTCATTGGAGCCTTTATCTAAGTCAGATAATTTGCTCCTCCTCGTGTTTTAAGTGATGACCTACCATACCGGGTTACTCATCTATTCATGAACTAGTCCCATGTCCTTGGCTAAGAATTATTACTTAGTTATACTTAACTAAGGTTTACCACTTAGCTTCATTTCCCCGTTACCCTTGATTAACCACAGTTTTCTACCTAGTTCCTCTCACAAGGGTTTTGTCTATTGGGTTAAGTGTTGTTATTCAGGTTCATGACTTAGCCCTCCTACGAATCATGTCAAGATTGGCTAAGTATTTAAGTTCGAGGCTTAGCCCTACAAATTGGTTATGTATACCAAGAATCGCATGACTTAACCCTATCAAGTCAAATTGGTTAAGTATTGGTTTGTCTTAACCCTATCAGATTATCATGTTAGATTGGTCAAGCATAAATTATCTATGTCGCATCAGATCATCGAGCCGGATTGGTTAAGTATGGGTTAGCTTAACCTCATCCACTAATCATACTACGAGGGTTAAGTATATTCAAAAGGTCTTGTGACTTAACCCTATCAAGTCCACATGTTAGATTGGTTAAGTATAGGTTACTTAACCTCATCAATTCATCATGTATAATTGGTTAACTATAAGTTTCTTAACCCCATTAAATTATCATGTTAAGTTGGTTAAGTATTGGTTGCTTAACCTCATTGAATTATCAAGTTTAGATTGGTTAAGCGTTTAACTTAACCCCATCGAATTACCGTGTTTAGATTGGTTAAGTATAGGTTACTTAACCCCATCTAATTACCGTGTTTAGATTAGTTAAGTCTAAATTACTTAACCCCATCTAATTACCAAGTCGGATTAGTTAAGCGTAAATTACTCAAGCACATCCCCTAATTGTCTTGTATGGTTAAGTGTCATTAAGAAATCAAGCCCGGTCCCACTTAAACTACCCATTCGTGTCATATCGGTTAAGTGTCATTAGTCAAATTTACTTAACCTTATCATGTGGCATTAATTTAATTAATGCACTCTCAACCACTCACATTAGACCTTGTTGTGGTTACTAGTTAAGCCGGGTAGGTCCGGGTAGTTTTACACCACAACCTAGTCTAACCTCAGGTCTTAAGCGCGACATGACCAACTTCTCACATTGGATCCTATTGTTTGTAGCCACTAGTTAAGCCGGGCGGGTCCGGGTAGATTTATGCTACAAACTCAACCCAACCTCGAGTTGGCCACTTTCATGTTTGGTCTAGTGTCTTATTACACTTACAACCCACCCATGTCTAGTTCAAGTTCCATGTTTTCCCACGCGTCATGACCATATTTAAATGTATCATGAATGTCATGTTCTCATGTAAACCCCATGTCAAGTTTTCCATGTCATACCCACGTTTTTCCTAAATTACCCAAACATATTTCCAACCCAAGTGGAAGCGAGTCACATAGCAGGGTATTATGTCAACATATTGGCCACAAACATGCATAGTATCATAAGGGAATTTGGCCACAAGCATGCATAGTTTCATAAGGGAATTTGGCCACAAACATGCATAGTATCATAAGTGAATTTGTGGCATGCATAGTATCATAAGTGAATTTGGCCACAAACATGCATGATACATAAGTGGTTTGGGTTCATTTACATGCATAAGCCCCAAAGTCAAGTCTTTGCCCATGTTTCACAAGTCAAGTGGTTCCCAAAGGTTCATGCTAACATTCCATAGATAAAGATTCAAACTTGCAAGATATACTAGATTAAACATAACATGAACGGCATGATTAAGTCGCTACAACTTAGCCCAAAGTCATAGGTTCAAGCAAAAGAGACATGACAAGGTTCATATAGGCTAGCATACTTATATTTCATCTCATTTTATCTCATGTCACATTAGAACCACCGTTAGAATCTACAAGTAGCTAGAACTTACATAGGGTGGCTTAGCGAATGAGCATGAACCGTCTTGACGAAGAAAGGTGGCTCCTTTGATGAAGAACCGTCATGGAATCGTCGTAGCAACGTCGGATCCGATTTGCATGCATAGTC
This sequence comes from Allium sativum, assembly GCA_030737875.1. Taxonomy (NCBI): domain Eukaryota; kingdom Viridiplantae; phylum Streptophyta; class Magnoliopsida; order Asparagales; family Amaryllidaceae; genus Allium; species Allium sativum. The sequence continues at coordinate 576,033,938 of CM060915.1, read as the reverse complement.
TCTTGGAGTTGGAGGTGGAGGCCATGATCACTTGGCATTTGGACAGCACTTCGTGGCATGAGTGATTTGTGAGGGTTTAGGGTAGGCTTAGGGGTCTTTTTATAAAGATTAGGAGTAGTTTAGGCCGTAGGATAAACTCTAGGATAGATCTGAACCCTCAAAATTCGTCATAAGCCTCCAAAACCGAGCCAAAACCAGAAGCAGGTGCACCAGGTTGCTGGTTCGACCAGGTGGGGGGGTCGACCCAGGGGTCGACACCCATGTTGACCCCCTAAGGGGGGGTCGACCCAGGGGTCAACACCCATGTCGACCCCCTGGAGGGGGGGTCGACCCAGGGGTCGACACCCTGTGTGTCTAGCGGGAATTTTCCCGCCTTCTCTTTTTGGGCTGAATTCAAATCTGTTTTCGGATTTGAATTTTCGTGAAACTTCGTTGGGCCTTAACTGGGTCATACGGACTCCGATTTGCGAAATTTCGGACTCTATTTTACGTATTTTTCCGAGACGAACGCAATGGCGCAACCCGTTTATCCTGATTCATATTTTATAATTAATTCTGCCTTGATTCTTGTCTTAACACGTTGTTTAAAATTCGGGTTGTTACACAGGTAGTGGCTCGTGCCATTGTTGGAAACATAAAATGTAAAATAAGGCTGACAGTCCTCAATTCTGCCTGATTTTGAACTTCAAAGACATAGTAATTTATAGTATTTCTCCATTTCTAGATCATCTTAGGTAAGTGGTTAAGACGATTAGTCACTAATAGAAAAAACCATTCCAATAGCACTCGTACGCAAAACGACCTATACTATATATACTAATAATACATATTTTTCAAAGCAAAATATATACAAATATGTATTCTCTCGTATACGATAACTCTTGAGTTCGATACTGCTTAGGTTAAACAATGCAACTTAAGATCTAATACCAAATGAGATGACCCGCTATACACCACAAGTACTTATATATCCCAAACAAGCACTGTGCAATCAATCGATGGATGTAAAACAATCATCAAGAGAAATGAAAAAGAAAAAGGAACAGGAATGGAAAAAAAGCATAAGAAGTGAAGAAGAAGAAGAAGAAGAAAGAGAAAACATAAAACACAATCACTTCGTATATCTCACAGTGCATCAAACAACATATAATAATAGCAACCACGAATATATAAAGTAAGGAGAGGCAGAAATAACTATAAAAACTATAAAATCAGAGTACACAGCTTTATATAGTTATACATAATAGCAACGGAGTCTGTACAAGTGATAAATAAACTCAAACTAATAAACTATCTCTAAAAGAAATACATAACACAGTTAAGGCTCCATAGTGTCACACAACGGAATAAAAAATAAGAATACAAATATAAATATATAAGACGTCCCCTCCTGCTAATCCACCTACACAGCTCCAAGTAATACTTATAACTGTCACTTGGTATGCTCTTCATCATCGTCGATGAGCACCCAAGGTAATAAAAGAGAAATAGAACCTTAGGTCAAACAATATTTTGATGTAAGCAATAAATAAATCTCATAGTACTATAAAAGTCATAATAGTATGTAGTGTATGAGAGTATGAAGAATCATATATGTCAGGCCTCTACATCTTTAGAGTTAACACACATAAAATATATATACCACTCTACAATAATCATAATGAGTGTATCCTACATCAGAATATCTGGGATGTCAGAATCAGTTATACTTATTCCACTTGACGTCCCTAAAGTTATAATTGATTACGAAACATAGCATTAATCACCTATTCTCACATTCATTCACTCAATGTGTTTGATATACGATAACATCTGGTATCCATGAAATACGAATCCATGCCACACAATCGATTGGGACCTAGGTTGTACCAAGGCGTACGCCCCAAGGTAAAGACCTAACTTGGTCCATATGAATTCCATATATCTTATGACATAAAGATAAGGAACCTGACGTGGAACCAAATGGACATCACACCCACTACCCCTTCTTCTCAAGTAATCGTTAAAACTGCGCGTACTAGTAATCCTTTTGCATACGTCATCCGCAATGAAGTCTGTTCCCGAAACTACTCTTATGACCCCTAACTTGGAGTCTTCTTAGTTGGGACTAAATATAGACAACCAACTTGTCGTCAAGCTCAATCGGTTATCATCAATCCTCTCTAGTAAATTTCACTCGATCCTCGTCATTACACTGAATTTCAGAAGACTATCATCCATCGTCGAATTCACTGCTTCCAATAATAGAATCATCGTTATCGGGTGATGAAACACTGATTGAAGGGACATATGTCGGAACTGCTATCAAACGAGCCTTCATACCCTAATTCTCGAAATCGCATCATCATCAATGTCAAATTAGCCAAAATGGCTAATAGGAATAGTAATTGATATTGACCACTTCATGGTAATCGATAATGACTACCCATATCACCTATTAGACCAGAATTAGTTAAATATGCATCTAGGAAAAACATCTGGCATTTTTCGCAAAATCCAATTTATCGCCAAGTCTACCCTTTATCTTTAGATCGGCCACCAAACTCTAGTGTTGCTCCATCTTCAAATCCATCGCCGAGCTCTAATGTTTCTCCATCATCTAATCTGATCATGCGCTTTGAAGCTCCTTCGAGAACTTATCTCAATCATTCAATTTTATCATTCTTGTACGCTCAATCGATATACACTAACGTGTGCATTTGATCGGAAAACACCTCAAACTCTAATGAATAAGATTTCCTAATACTAATTCGCTTATGAACGACGTTTTAAGTTCACCTAAGAAAAAATTCAACCGTGAAACCAATAGTCATATAAATTCCTAAACTTAAGTACTTTCATCCATAATAATGTCAGTAAATCAAATAGAACCTATCTATAGCAATCACAGTGAAATAAACGTCAAAATAAGCTAAACCTAACAATATGGTCAAAATAGCATGTAAATAGATAAATTTCACATAATAGCGCGCAATCACATAAAAATATGATAATCAGGTTAAGTCTACTTAAATCAATATCTAATTTTTTTATTTACTAGGTTCAACTATAATAAATATTAAGTTTTATAATCAAAAATCATTTAAGATACAGTTCATATCCACATAGCACAAATATTTCCCTCGACCCAAATAACCAATGCACAAGGCTAATATATATACAGAAATCTTGTAACGACCCACCTTTCTGAGATGGTTCAAGCCGATAATAAACCACACACGTCTAACTCAAACCATTATAAAATGATGAATTATTAGTAGGAATTAATACAGGAAGAAGAATTAATAGGAAAAGGAACCAGACAATACACAAAATCTCGCAGCGGAAATATAAAATATAATGATAATTTTTTTTTTTCCGATATGTTGTGATGTATACGAAATTGGGTTTCCTTCTTTTTCTTCTCTTCCGATTCTTTCTTTTCTTTTTTATTTGTCATCTTTTCTTCTCTTTCCTTTTCTTGACAACCATCTTGCATCGATCCAGTGCCTGTACCATGCACTATTGGGTCACATGAATATCGGTGGTGAAGGATGGCCATCACATTATATATACATAATATTATAATGTTATACATATTATGTACATCTTTAATAATAATAAATTATATATATATATATATGCATGTGTATGTGTGTATATATTACTTAAATATTTATATGTGCATATAATAGCAGCATACATATACATATATAAATTTATATATATACACACACACACAATGTACGATACATATAGGATGTGCTAATGTGTTATTAGCAACGTGCATTCCAACATATGAATATGTGTATATTATACCTTATCCAGCATATAATTACAAATGCGTGCATTTTTACATATGTATTTGATACTTATCTATAGTTGTTGATGAACTGAAAAACAAATTTAATGAATTTCCAAAAATAAATTTTGAATTATAATGAAATGAATAATTCTATTTAATTTAAATCTAAAAATATTATCCATGAATTAGACTTCATAAGTTCAATAAAGATAAGAAAATTGAAATTCACTCATGACTTCAACTGTGGGGTTGCTACATTTCAATAATTCTACATTCAAGATTACACAATTTATTTCCTCTTAAAATTAGTACTTCATTACAATGGAAAATACATATCTGTTTCCGTTATGAAGTTATGTTTCGTTATAACAAAATATACAGTGTTCTTATCCTAAAAAATATATAATATTATGCATGCACGTTTTTCCACTTAAAATTATGTGTAACGACCAAGTATGGATTCAACGCCCGATTTCTAACAATAGCACATAAACCCTGCATTTACCTGCCGAAATCAAGTATCGAAAGCACCAGATAGTTATTAGAATGAGTTCAGAGGGTGATATAAGAAAGAAAGAAATATTAGAATATAAGAAGAAGAAGATCCAACACAACACAGAGTCTCACATCGCAACAGAACAAAATATAATATAGATGTAAATCTTTATCGAGAGCTAGAAAAATATACTTATAATCAGAGTACATCAAATATCTGGACAGTTATAATAATATGTCCTCATATACAATACACAGCGGAATAATATACAGCATACGTCTGAACTCTTCCAGCTCGTCGCTTCACAACATCTGATAAACCTAAACCTGTACACCTCGGTCTAACCCGAGCATTTACAAATACCAGGTCAGTCTGGCAAACCAGAGTGAGAAACCCACTAAGTTTAAAGGCATCACACAACTTGATTTTAAAGTTCAAATTCCTTTCTGAAAGAAAAGGATTATCGTAAGACCAATCCACACATAAACTCGGACGGTTTTTACCTTGCGATAACCCAAAACAGTTTTGAAAATCAATACTTCTCTAATATTATAAAAGTGTCTAAATGCAAATAAATACAATCTAGCAGAACGCTTGCATCTCACACTCCACATATATAGTATACAAACAAAACCGCGGGCACTTATTGGAGATTGGATTATGACTATGACAAGGTATGGAACAACTTGCTGATAGTGTATCTCTAGAGGCAAATACACTGGGTTCAACAAGAACGTCTTGCAACCCAGCCCACACATGACCGACCACTCATTTCGCTTGAGTGTATCGAATGTATATCGCCAACAGTTGGGAGCTACCCACCGTTTCCCGGAAAGGGACAGCATCGAAACAGATTAAAGACGCAAAAGGAATTTCTCTAGATAGGTGATTATACACCCTAATGGGAGCGACCTACGTAGTCATGCTGCTTGCCCGATTTTTTCCATTTCCCAGTTGATGAGGTTTGAATTACCCTTTAGAACATCTGGTCACCATTCACTTTGAATGCCACATTGTCAGATCCATCATATATCACTAATTGACGTCCATAAAAATACTCCAGTTGGGAGCTAACCAACTATGATACGTTTGAAGAAATCAACGTACATGGTCCTTTGGAGATACTTTGTCAGACATTCATCCATACAAGTTATCCAGGAACAGGATGAACCGAAGGCACCCTCCTACCACATCCTAGGTATCACCCTATGGATAGCGAGTAGTCCTTGCAATCCATAGATTTCAACCACGACCGAATTACTGTCAAAATATCTCTGGTTGCAACGTCAGAGAAATTTATCAAGTAGCCCTTCCTCTTATGAAGATCCATGGTCTTCAACTGCTCCTTCTTCAATTGGCATCTTCACGTATTTGCTGGTTCGAAATGGTTTTCGAATATGAGTTCGATCCCGGCCTTTCCGCACCAACAGCGCATTGTGCATGATTTTGATAGTCGGTTATTTAACTATCAAAATAAACAATCATAAAACAAAATAAATCCATTGATTTATTCCACAGCATCACCTGGCCATTAAAATAATATATCAGTTGTAATACTAAAGAATAAATTTATTAGTTTTAATATATATACATATTCTCAATTTATTTTATTAAAATACTTAAAAGAAATACCTTAAAACCTTATCCAATTTCTCGTTATTTTCCCTTAAAACGTTTGCCACCACATTTTTTACCATCTACAATTTCGATATTAATTCACTTACCATTGTAAAACAATTGTTACAAAATCCCCTTTTTATTTCGTTACTACGAAAATATCATTTCATATTCTCATACCCCTCTTTATTTCCTTTTATTTCGGAATCCCGTCATATATATATATATATATATATATATATATATATCCAAATTCAACAAATAAAATTTTACTATTATTTCCCCAAAATAATTTTCTTTAACATCTCCACCATCACGACTCATACCATCCTTCAACAATCCTGAAGTCGTTCAAGTTGGGGTATTTAAATTACCTCTCAAACCTTGATCAGCAATGTTCTTATCTTAAGATAAATATGAATCGTAATTCAAAAACTCTTATTCATTTTGATATCACTTCATTATCATACTAAAATACGGTTTTATAAAACCGTCTTGCTTTTTGAAATATCCTCTTTTAAATATATGATTATCCCTAAATTCCTTGATCTAGTAAATGATTAATACACATTAACTTTTAAACTTTAACTTCTTTATAACTAATTGTCCCACTATCTAGGTTTTTATTGCAAATCCTATTACTAAACATTTTACCAAATTCCATTACGTAAATCCCCTTTTCTAATTCTTTAAATCATTTCCTTTGGGAAATTGTACTTCAATCCTATTCATTTCACTTAATGCTATTTCTGGATAATATAAATTTACGATATAATGCTTTAACTTGCCATCTCTTTATTCACAACTCGTTCACACACTTCTGGTTTAATACGAAACCCTTTTCCCATCTCCATTTCCTTTACTTAAAATATTAAGTAACATTTATTTTAAGCTTACCATATTCCATTAAAATCACTTTATAACTTCATTTACCAAACTCGGTTTAAATATAAACTCGTTCTTAAACTTCCTTTGAAACTCAATCATATTTTATTTCTATCTTCAATTTCTTACTTAAATGAACTTCATTTAATAAATAATTCCTTAAATTAAATAAACATTTAATTTACTTTATCATTAACTGGAATCAAATTTCCTGTTTTAAAATCTCATTAAGTTAAACAATTATTCGCTAAATTATTTTATTATATTAATCGACACAACTACTTTAATAATCAATTTCTGTTAAAATAGTTGGCATGGTCAACCTTAAAACATGATTAAGTCATTAATCAACTCTAACTCGTCTTTTCATTTTAAATTAACAAATAACACTTACTAATCCAAATAACCTCATTTACTTCGATAATTATTAAATAAACCATAATCTATTTCTAAATAAAACTTATTTTAGTTGTTCGAAAAAAACAATAAATCTCATCTATTACTCGTCACTAATTCCCACCCACTTTCTTATCAATCTTATTAATATAAAAATCAGTTTTATAAAATTATTCAGTAATTACGACGAAGCACGTGCTCCGCACACAGTAGATTTTGATATAAAAATGGCGATTAAAACAAAAGATCTATATATGGTTTATTTTATTTTTTTAAACTGCATTTAAAAATATATTTAAAAATCTATATTCAGTTATAAACTAAATTTCATAACTTCATTTTCTATCGCTTCACCAGACGGTAAATCGAACTTTGTAAAATAGTTTGTATTTTGGTCGTCTGCTATGAATTGCTCAACCAATATCACTATTGGTTAATAACTAAACAAATTTTGAATTTGGGATTAACAATTAATAACCAATTTAATAATCCAAACATACGGGTTTAACAGTTCATATAATGATCATATACAGATAAATAATCAATTCAACTAATAGCGGTCAACCAATAATAATTCAAGCACCCAATTTAATTTAAATATGTTTATATTATTATAAACATAACCAACATGGTAAGTTACCTTGTTTGGAAATCGTCATTAAAAATAACGAGGTCATTTCATTTAAATTAAGCAACCATTTTATTTAAGTGATTGATAGAAATATTTAACACGCATTCAAACAGTCATCAACAGCCAATAATTAACAGCCATAACATACAAATGATAAACCCGACTTATAATCATTATGAGTGGGAAATTGAGTGAGGTTAACTCACCTTGATCTGCGTTGTATACATAGCTCATTCCAGTTAATTCCAACTTCGTCCAGTTCAATTCCATTTTGTACCGTCCTGCTCATAAATACGGTTCCAGTCTATTTTGAATAAATCAATTTTGATAAAATATAAACATTTTGTTAATATTTAAAATTTTATTTTATTTTAATAAGTAATTAATTTATATTAATTTAAATTAACGAACTAATTACTTGGTTTTAAATACTTCGGGCTAGCTCCTTAATTCACTGCTTTGTCGGTTCATTCCTTATTCCAGTCGTAACCCACATTTCCAGAACCCTGGCCACATCGTTTAACCTTGTCATGGTTTAAATAATATATGATCAATAGCAAATTAAAATAAAATTTATTTAACTTTTACTTTCAAATAATCTACCCTAATTATTTATTAATAACCATATAAGGGCATTTATTTTCTTGTTCCTGAAATTGGGCCCCCACGCTTCTCCAGCCCACGACCTTAAAGCACAATCATCCATGTTATAAACCCTTTCCAACTAAAAGAATGGAGCAGCTTCTCATCATACCACCTGCTTCATTTTATCTCGTCCAAAAATAAAACAACGACGTCGCCAATAAGAAATCCCAGCGCCACCACTCCTTCGTCGATCGGAGATCCCCCAATACCCCCAAACCTAGCGCCTAAGACAGCTCCTCCTCCAGCCCTAACTGCGTCACACCTAGCCCCTTCTATCAGTCCACAGTTCGTCCGCAAAGTACACGCGTTTCAGGTCAGATCTCATCTTCTACGTCACGTCGAATTCCACCCAATCAGGTTAGCTTCTAGATCTCTTTATCCTTGAAATGTTCTCTGTTTGGTACCTGGTGAATAATTGGGTAGAACACGAGATTATGGGTTGGAAGGGTTCGAATGGCTATAGCCATGACTTATTTGGTAATTTTTGGTTACAACAGAAAAAGTTGCAAAGTGTAAAAACTATGGCAGGGTATATATATAAGTGACGGGGTTCAAGGATAAAATCCATGTCGTTTAGTATGTCTGGGTAGCTATGTGTTCTCCCATCACGTAGTTGTTGTTCAAATAGTCTACTAAGGGGAGGGGATTTGAGGTGAAAGTGATGTACAGTTTGATGGTTTGAAAGCTCCAACATGTGTTGTCTTCTCAGTTAGGGGCTGCAGTTTGGGTGCTACTGCTGCGTGCTATTGAGAAGGGTAGTTTTAAAACTGCCGTTGTCATTTACGAGTGCTGTCCTGTTTTACAATAAGGTATAGGCTAGCATACTGTTTTGTATGGGTTGACTATTGTGGTTAGGGTGTTGTCGTTCAATGTTGATGTAGCGATTCATAGGAGTACATATATTTGATTGTTGTTTTGGAATTGTTTATGTCAATATTAAAGTCTGTTGTAAGGTTCGGCATAGCAAAAGATTTTATGCAGTGGTAAATACACATGAAAAACAGTTTTATAATATATTTCTCTTCTCCTATTTCTTCTTTGTTAATATGATATTTAGATTTGGTCTTGAGTAGTTTTGGTTGGGCGGTCCTAAGTTCTGTTGTTATTGAAAATGGAGGTAATGGTCATTGTGTAGGATGTGTAATTGTTTTAGGCGCATACTTCTTTGAAACTGGGTTGTTGTGTGGTATGGGAATGGCTGTCAGTAGCGTGTGGTTGGGCTTGGGTTGATCGGCCTGTGTTGGCCTCTATTTGTTCATTCTGCTCAAGTATAAATAAGGGTGTTGTCGCAATGTAAAAGGGGTGATTAGACTGCAGAAGCAAGGCTCATTTGTTAGCAATTCTATTGCTCTTTCTTTTGTTTGTGGTTCAGTTAATTCTAGTACCCTTTCATTTCAGTTTTCCTTTAATTTCCGCATTTGTTTTCAATTTCAGTTCAATGTTTCTTTTATTTCTTGTAAAATCTAGTTGGTCTAATAATATCAGTGTTGTGAATTCTTGATGCCAAGTTCATGTTTGTTTCATTGAAATTTCGATACGTTTGATTATCATTATTTATTTCATATATATGTTCCATATGTGCTTTGTCTATTTATTTGTTATGCGTACACTTGGGAATTTTATTTTTACCATAAGACGTATATATACCGCATCGTATGTCACATTGTTTACTATTATACGCAAAGTCCAAGCTTTAGATATTTTCGTACATACGTACAAGTAAGGTCCGTAAATATATAATTAGTGTATAAAAAAATATCAACAAATTATTAAATAAAATACCGAAACTTATTAAATTCAAAAATAGTTAAATAAATTATTATCGACAGATATGGCCGTATGAAATAGTACAACACTTCAAATTTAGTCAATATCGAATTATAACTCAGTATCAAAAATTCCCAGTTAACCGAAATCTAAAAATATATAGAAAATGTTAATAAATATATTAAATAAACGATACTGTTTGTAGCGATTTCCATAGCGACTATTTTAAAATTTGAATTGGACATAACTAACGATCTATAAATTGAAATCCTGATTTTTCTCTTTCATTAGAAAATTATAAAAAAAAAATCAAATGTTTCTCGTTTCAAGAAATTCCGACTTATATCGGATCCTGTATATCCAATTGAAGTTCAAAATTGAATATTACGAACTGTCGCGCTATTACGGGCTTGTTTATAATAAATATAAATTATAACGTTTAAACTTCGAATTTAAATATTAAAAATCCATAAATATTCCAATTAATTTTTTTAAAGAAAAATTAATTATTCAAATTAAAATTCCCCAAAAATCTGGGTCGTTACATTCTCCCCCTCCCCCCTTAAAAGAATTTCGTCCCCAAAATTCCTAAGGTAAGAAAAACGTTACAACCCAATATATTTTCTAAATCCAAATTATTTTAAATCTAAAAGACAATTCAATATCGTAAACAAAAATTTTCAAAAATATCGAAAATTTTCAATCACTTTAAATTCCTGTAAAAATTCGGCAGAGTCTCCCCTATATGGAGTGACATCTGCGATATCGCAGGAACAAATAACATATACATCGACTCGTATGGCCGGAAAACAAAATCCAAAAATTATATTTTCAAGTATGCATACCTTATGCAAGCGCTACTGAGTATATTTGATCAACTTATTTCGATCTAGTTAACCAATATCAATCCTCATTGCCTTCTTGGCACCTGTACTCAACTCAATTCCACATGTAAGTGAGCACTACATGAAATTTATAAATAATACTTCATTAGTTAACCAGTATAATTTCACTAATCTCCAAGGTATCTTTTAGAAAGGTATATGTAAATCAAGTTTAAATCACCCAGTTTAAATTTGTAAGCAATTCTATTCGAATTTTATTATATTGGAACTTTGTTTTCAATCTATTCAACTTTTCATTTAAGCTATTGATGAATTCATTTCAACTAATCTTATATGCAAATAACAGCCAATACACCACCAATCATTCAATCTATATTAAATCCAACTAATACCCAACATTAATACATAATTCACCAATTAAAGTCTCATTTCATATCCAATTATCTAATTGATTTTAATTTTTTATTATTTGATAATCCAAATTCTGATTCTATTTCAACTTATTTTAAATTCTGATTTCAATTTCATACTGAAATACTCATCCACAATCATATATGAAATCTTCTGCTTATACTAACCATTCGAATTCAAATTCCCAATTGAATTCCACTCAAGTAAATCAAGCAAACCACAATATATACTTTAATAAAAATATTTTCTTTCGATACAAAAATACAATTTGGATAAAATTATTTCATTTACCCTATTAACAAAACAATATTATGTACACTCCCAGTCCAATGCTTCTCAACACTTAAACTGTAACACCCCACGTCCATTAATGTCACTCACAAAGGGAATGCATTAACTTCCATGGAGGTTATAAGTGAATATAGAATAGAAAAAATTACAACAAGACAGATAATAAGTAGTACTTGAAAAATCTAAAACTTCATTTTATTGCAGCGGAAATTAAACATGTTTGTTACATCACAAAACCATAATCAGAGTCAAGTACAATATCCATCTTTTAAAACAAAATACATAACCCCGTTACACAAATAGCCATTAAAGAAGATAACAAGCTGGACTTTACTTCAAGGGTCCAAGCTTTCCAAGAGAGATAAAGCAATCCAATCAAACTCCACTAGAGCTAGGCCCAACCTGAGGACCTGGAGGGGGAAAAAGGATAGAAATGGAGGGGGTCAGACATAAAGTCTGGCGAGTATGACAATTCTAACAATACTATTATCACATAACTAGACTAAGGCATAAGCTGGAAGACAAGTAAATGTCTATGAATTATTAGGTAGATAAAGATAGCATTCAAGATAACGTTAAAGATAACGGTAAAGGCATACCTAATTACTAACGAATAATTACTATACTGCACCGCACATTACTACACTGCACCGCGCCAATTACTACACTGCACCGCACCAGTCACCCTAAAGGTTGATCCCACATGCTTCACACAGAAACTATATAAATAGCCTTGCGTACCCCTAGCTGACTACATAGGTGCCGTCTGCCCCTATCTCCACTAGGTGTACCCCACTACCCTCTTAGAAATTTTATAAGTAACTTCATGTACTCCTAGCTGACTACATAGGTGCCGTCTGCCCCTATCTCCACTAGGTGTACCCCACTACCCACTTTCGATCGGCTCCCTACTCATAGATACCCGTGCTGGCCCCACAGAGGGGTGTATCACTCCCCTAAAGTGGCAACCCGATACAACTTGAGAATGCACGGCTTATACCTACACGATGCAACAACGTCTTACCTGCCAGCCCGGGTCCACACACGCATATGAAACCCGTTGGACTTGCGTTGCCACCACTCCCCGTTTTGGCCTCTTATAGTCAAACTCAGTATGTGTGTCCCGTCCTCGACTTGGGTCGAGCCCACAAAGATACGTTTGGGATACTGGTTGAAATGGGCCCCCACAAGCTACCCAACTAAGCTTGTCATTAATATATCCCACTTAACCCTCTTAGTCATGTTCATTTACATGTGTGTTTGGTTAAGTCTTACTAATCGTATTTCACATGCCACTAAGGGCACCCACTAGATTCCTCATGCCACCCAAGGCACCTACTTAACCCCCATGTCCCACTTTACATGTTTATCTGGTTAAGTATTTCTTAATTCATTCAGGCCATAACCTCATAAAGACCTCTCACACTAGACTGGCATTTATGGCAGCTAGATTTGTCGGGCGGGTCCGGGCAGTCTTGCACCATAAAAGAGTCTAACCTCGTGTCTTTACAGCTGTTATGCTTTAGTTTAGGCCTAGGACCTCTCACATTGGGCTGACATTTGTGACCACTGGATTTGCCGGGCGGTTCCTGGCAGGTTTACGTCACAAACGAGTCCAACCTCGTGTCCTAAGCATTGATTGACAACTTTCAATCTTTTACCCCAGTTTTAATAATTCCCTATCAAATTATTAATTAAGTCCACTTTTATTGATGCCCATAATTGACTCAATTATGGTCATCCACTTATGGTATGCAAAATCATATCAATTGCACCCCAACATCTTATTAAATCCTTAATATTACCCCTACCCCACGTTTATACGTTCGCTTATTCAACGCATAATATAGGCTAGACTTGAATAGTCTAATGCACAGCAGAAAGCCAAATTAACATATAGATAATAAAATAAATCTAATCATGATAGGGGTGAAACTTGCATAAACTACACATGTTAAGGATCAAAAGGTGTCAACTTGTTAAATGTCACAATTTACATGATATGATCATAGCCCAAATCTATACATAAACTTGCATATGGGGTTTTTAGGCAACATAATGATGGTGTGAACTAGCATAGGATATCACATATGTCATAGCACAGTTCTAGATGTCATAATAGATGTCTTGGTATATGTTCATAACTTTTCTAATTAATCTAACTTGCATATGTGACTTGTCATATAGATCAACATAACCCAAACATGATGATTTAATTAATATGAACTAACTAGCATAGATGGTAACATCATGGCCTTTTTAACATGTATGATTCATCACAACTTAGCATAGAAACTTTCAACATACATAACATCATCATAGCATGATTTACAACATATAGGATATCATCACCACATAGCATAGGATTTATAACATACATGATAGTATAAGGTTTACAACAACATATATGACAATTCACATCATCTACTCATAATCCATTCATGACTTAACCTAATTAAAATGATAATAATCTTGTTAAGACTATCATACTCACAATTATAGAAGAAAGAGAGTCGAATTAGCGCTCTTTTGATGAAGAATCGCTGTTAGGGTTGGGTAGTTCTGATTTGGTTGCTGTTCTTTATCTTAATTTGATGGCGACTGCTCTAGGTCTCAAAATATCAGTATGACGGCCATGGTCTTTGTTTATTTTCTGATTTAGGGTTTGTGTATAGGGGTCTTTTTATAGAGTTATAAATTAATTTAAGCTGTCGGATGTTCCTAGGGTTAATCAAAACCATTCAATTATGATAGGGTGATGAGTCAGCCCTAATGACTCAGCAAGGAGTCAGAATGGACTCAACAACACGGGTCAGCCTGAACCAGAAAGCTGTGCAGGCTCCAGCCTCGGCCTGGGCGCACTTGGCAGGTGCGCCAGTGTAAATATGTACTGGCGCACTTCCCAAGTGTGCCAGTGCATTTTTTTTCTTCTTTCTTTGCCACCAAACTTCGTTCGTCCATAACTTTTTCATCCGGTACTCGTTTCCCGCAAACTCAGACTCTATCTCCACTAGAATTCCGAGACGAACACAATGGCGCAACCCATTTCCCACGATTCTCACGTCTGAGATTAGTTATTCTTTAATTTGTAGATATTAATATTAACAGAATTACGGGGTGTTACATTCTCCCCTCCTTAAAGGATTTCGTCCCCGAAATCTTCAAGTTAAGAAGAATGTCATCTACTCAACCATCAAACACAGGCATCCATTATCCTTATGGACTTCTAATGCTTTCATGTTTAAATGCACAGTGCGTGTATATGTCCCTATCTAATGCAAAATCAGGCGGTCCACTGATTCAGTTGACCTCCTTTAATGCAAACCATGATAGTGCCATGCGTCCATTATGTATGCAAAAGTTCCCTAATGCTACATATTATTTCTACATGCGTGCATAACCATTCACCAAAATGCGGTATCCATATGATAGCACAATCATTATACATCCATTTTACTAAATACGGCCATTTATATGCAATATGCAGTATAAAGTGACTGAGCCGACCTAGTGCCTAATAGTGTGTGTATATGCGTCCACGAGCAACCACTAGCAAACACTTGCATCCACTTTGCATCCATCATACATAACATGTCTCAAACACATGTTTCAACCATAGGATTATCCTATCTAAAGGTCAAGAATACTAACGAGAGGATACTCTAAAGGTAAGATAAGTACAAGATAAGCGATAAAGGGGAAATTAAAGGACATACCCCCGAAAAGGAAAGGGTATCGTGAACGCATCTCCTCTTCTGTCTCGCAAGTAGCGTTTCTCTCATCATCTCCCCATTGTACTTTGACTAGTCTGACCTCTCGATTTCTCAGCTTCTTAATCTCTAACCCAAGAATGCGCGTAGGAGCTCGTCGAATCGTCGCATCACGCTCTATCTCCACCTCTCTAAGCAAGTTCAGCTCTACTACTTCCGCGGTCTCGTGCAAGCACTTCCTCAAATGTGATACATGGAATACGTCGTGTACACCACTAAGTCTCTCGGGCAACTCAACTCTATACGCCATTTGCCCAATCTTCTCCTTAATATGAAACGGTCCTATGAACCTTGGTGCTAATTTCCCAATGGACCCAAAGCGAACTACGTTTCGTAATGGAGACACTTTGACAAAGACCATGTCCCCAACTTCAAATTCAAGATCCGTCCTTCTCTTATCCGCATATGATTTCTGCCTATCTTGCGCTGCTTTCATCCTCCTCCGAATCAAGTCGATCTTCTCCGAAGTCTCTCTAATCATAACGGGCCCAAGTAAGATCTTATTCGTAGACTCCCACCAACATGTAGGCGAACGACACGGCCGTCCATAAAGAGCTTCGAATGGTGCCATACCAATGCTAGACTGAAAGCTATTATTATATGCGAACTCCACCAGTGGAAGATGCTCTTCCCATGTACCCCCAAAGTCTAGGATACATAGCCTCAAAAGATCCTCTAGAATGCGATTCACCCTCTCGGTCTGGCCGTCTGTCTGAGGATGATATGCGGTGCTCAAACATAACTAAGTCCCTACCGCCTCTTGCAAGCTTCTCCAAAATTCGCTAGTGAAAATAGGATTGCGGTCGCTCACTATGCTAGAAGGAACACCGTGCAAACGAACTATTTCTCGGACGTATACAGAAGCTAACCATGGAGCAGTCCTGTAACGAACCGAAATTTTCTAAATTTAAATATGAATTTCCATAGCACATTTTGAGGTTTCCTGAATACATATTTTGGAATTAATAGGATTTAATATTTGAAATTCTTTTTTTTATTAGTTTAAATAAATAATTTTATTTTGTTTAAGACGTATTTTAAAATTTTTGTATAGAAATGATTTTTGTAATTTTATATAATGGGTTTTATATTTATAGGTAATAATATTTTGTATGTATATATATAAATGTTTTATAATATGAATTTTATAATTGAAAGATTTGTTTTAAGAAATATTTAATAGATATAAAGATTTTAAAACAATTAGATATGGATTTTATATGGATTTTTGAATTTTTATAATTGTTTGACTTGAAAATAAATTATAGATAAATATTGGTTTAAATTATTCATCTGATTTCTGTACGCGTAATTTTAAAATAATTTTTAGAATTTTTCTGTAATTTTTAATTTGAGAAATAAGCAGATAATTTTTCAACGTATTTTGGGTATAAAGGTGGTCCTTTAGACGCTTTACAAAATTGATCAATCAGACCGGTTTTATTGCTGTTTTCAAATCAGAGCGTGTTGTTGTTTACGATGATGATCTTATTTCAGTACAACTCGCGGTAAATAACCCTAAAAATCAAAATTTGGAATTTAATTTAATGAATACACTATTATTTGTCATACATGCAAATATGGAGGTTTAAATAAAACCATGTGTCCTCACATGTGTCACGAGGCATGCATAAGACAATTTACAAGAGAGCCATGTGTCGTGCTAGGTGTATATTTGCATGTAAGTAACAAGTTTTTAAAGGGACATGTGTACTTGTTTTAAAAGACTAAAATACCCTTAGCTTATTTATAAATAGCACCGCACCCATGTATTGCTCACGCACCAACCACCCACGTCCGCTCTTCCTTTCCAGTCCACCACCCTACTCTCGTTTCTTCTCTTCCATCCTCTCTTCCATTACACGTCCCTCACTTCTTCTTTCCTTCTTGCTTCACGCCTCATCCCATCTCCACCCCTCCGCATCCTCCTCTCCTTTCCCCTCAACACTCACGCCTTCCCTCTCCTTTCCTTTTGCATCTCATCTTCACGCCCTTGTTTTATCCGCACGCCATCATCCTTTCACCCAGCTCACGGCCTTCCTCTCTCCACCACCGGCTGTCCGCCACATTCTTCCACCGCAAACCAGTCCGCAACCCCTCCAGTCCTCCACCCAGTCCTCCATTCACCTCCTCTACTCTCCATTAACAGTCCACATATCCGGTTACATCACTCGCAAGTATCGTTTCCACCACCTTTTCTTGTAGAACTCGCGTCCGCAACATTTTTCCCTCATCTCCACTAAGTTCTTTTGTCGGGTATGTTGTAGTATATAGTTAGTTGATAAAAGGAAGTATACGAGCGACGGTAACAGCGTTCGTGAAGGTTTATACGCGATCATCTGGGACTGGATTAGCAGTTCATGCAAAATTTAC
This sequence comes from Allium sativum, assembly GCA_030737875.1. Classification (NCBI taxonomy): domain Eukaryota; kingdom Viridiplantae; phylum Streptophyta; class Magnoliopsida; order Asparagales; family Amaryllidaceae; genus Allium; species Allium sativum. The sequence goes on along the minus strand of CM060915.1, from coordinate 576,016,027 downwards.
GGTTAAATCGGAAAGCATGAAGGTGAGATTTCTAAATTTAAATTTATATTTAAATTAGTCGCAACGGTTAATTATAATTAGTGTTAATTATAATTTGATAATGATCATGATTTGCTATGGATGATTTACACTGGTTGTTCGATGAATGTGCATGTAGTTGATACACCGTAAACACAAAGCGTTATGGACCGTAACGCTCTGTGCACGGTTAATTTATTATTTTATTTGTTGTGTTGTGATGAATGAAGTTGTGCCTGTTGTTTTGTCCTGATTACATGAGCTCCCTCATACACCGTAGCTGTGTAAGTATACGGGTTATCGGTTCACGCGTTCCTTCAATTTAAAAGATTTTTTTTTTAAAATAAGGTTATGAATTAGTTTAAAGTTGAGTTTAAACTATTTGTAAATTAAATTGAGAAACTAATGTTCGCATAAGATTTGTTTTGAAAATAATTTCAAACGTAAATGAGTTATTGAATGGGATCAGAAAAGAATTTGGTACATGGATTTTAACCGTTGTCTTATACAAGCAATTAGTTCATCATATTAGAATGACGCTCGATAACATGGAAAATGTATTATTTTGGGAAAAGGATTGAAATCATGATTTATAAATTTAAATTGGAAATGTAAATTTTATCAATAGCAAGCATTGATAATATCTTTTCAATGATAAGAACAACATATACCATAACGTTCCAGGATGACAGAGAGGATGGTGTCTAGGCTTGGGTTTGGAAATATAGTTTCCTGCTCTCCCTGGCTATCCCTAACTGATCCGACGGACGGACGATTAATTCAAAATATATTTTGAAAATTAAATTTGAAACTGTTTGAATTTAAAATAGATTTGTATTTGAATTAATAGACATCATGTAATGACCATTTATTTTAAATCTCAAATAAAGAAGTTTTGGGAATAGAATTCCCATTACTTATGGCTTATTTGAAATAAGTTTTGAAATAAATCGATAAAGGCATTTCATTTCGATTTTTGATTTATTAGTAAGAAGATGAAACGAGTTTGGAAAGAATGAAGATTCCTATTTCATTTGAAATGAAAATTTGAAATATGAAATGATTTTTGGACTAACTTGGAAATCAGAAAAATTATATTTTGGATTGAAATCAATATATAATATTTGAAAAGATCTTTACAAATATATTCTAAAGTTTGGTTTTGTCCTAAATACTATGTTGGTAAATGGACTTACATAGTGATTAGAATATTTAATCCATCATATGTAAGAAGAATTTGGAAATAGGACATATAGTTGAGAAATTGGTTTCAAAGAATATGAAATACATTCAAATATTTGAAACGATACTAGTTTGAAACTAGAATACGCCAAATCAGAGTGCGTAGCAAAAGCGTGATGGTATTTTGAATAAAACGGTTACGAGAGATTTTCCCGTCGATAGGAAAATGTGAACTTTACAAACGAATGTGATATCCGAAATGAGAAATGAGATATGAGAGAATTTAAAATATATGATATGGAATTTGAAATAAGATTTGAATTGAAGAGGGAATATGTTTGAATAGAATTTGTCGTCGGATATTCGATATGGAGTTACCGGAGCAGACAAATACGATCAGAACTATCCAAACATATCCATATCAAGATTCTGGTGGTGTTTGTCTGAATTGGTGAATCAATATCAAATATAAGTCGATAAGATTCTATTTAAACTTATATTTGAAAATAAATTGTTTAAACCAAATAAAGATTTGGTAGTCTCGCGATAACAACGAATAAATAAAGTTGTTTGAAACATAAGGTTGAAATTTGAATGTTGAATTTTGAGAATAAGGGTTAAAATGATAACGGATTTCCAGGAATTGAAGCCAACCTTAATTCAAAGTAAAGCGACAATACTTAGAAAGGAGATTGAATTTGTAACCCTGTGTGGTCCATGACTATTGTTTTTAATACGCTTATTAGGTGGAAAGACCGGGATCGGACTTAAATTCCGAAAACCATTTCAAGTGATAATACGACGTATGAAGCAATCGAGGACTTGGAAAGTGACGAATGAAGACCGGGAATCCTTGGATGTACTCGAATTGATTGCTCTTATGTCTCGAAGCAGGCCGTACACCTGATTCGAGATTATAGGTGGCATGAGGTCTGAGTATATTTGGAGATTTTCGGATTTGTTTCGTTCGAACCCGGAACGAACTCGTATGGATGTGTGTCTGACACTGTATCTTATAGTGTACAACTGATTATTACCGAACGGGTTGTTGTTTGGTGATGGGAATTTATTCTCTTGACTAAAAAGCTATTTGATCAGTGATTATCAGTTGTGGATTATGAAATGACGGTTTGGCATGCGAAGTGCTGCAGTTGATGAAATGATCAAAGCATGGTCTAGTGTAAGGGCGTAGCTTTGTGGAACGAAACCTTGCGAACCTCACAACCCGAAATGATGGGAAACTGGCGGTTTGATCGTATACATATCATAACCTCTAGTGAAATTCGAAGCTTCGGCGGTAGATCTACTCTGAAACCTGAGAAAATAAAGTATATACGGGGTCCGATGTCTGGACGAACACCCGGGAGATTTATATGCTTCGGCTTTGTATTCGGTGTCCGATGTCTGGATGTTATCCGGGAGTACTTAGCCTCGTGTTCTCGATTGATCTTTCGTGCCAGGAACCGTCATGTTGGAAACCCAATAACCAATACGAACCCTTCGGTTATTTGATTGTAAACTATGTATGTAAGCATTGAAATATGCTTACTAAGATTCTGTATTTATTTGCGAAATGTTTTAAAAATTTACTAGTATTGATAATACACACCGTAGATATATATCACTGGTTTGGCTTTTATAAGGCTAAAACTCGTCCATGTGTGCGACTGCATTTGCATTTTATTGTTTGGTGTGTATCGGGGCGAGCCTTATAATAGTCTCATGTTTCGAAAACTCATGTAAGGCCCTAGGCACTGATATGCACATAGGATGAACTATTCGGTATAGACTGTGATTTACCTTTATATGAAAGTAAAACTGTTTTCGAATTCTCACACCAGTCCCACGACTGACCTGGAGTTTATTGTTCCCTTTCTAAACTCTGGGTGCCCACAAATTTTCACACGGGCAGTCAGTAGTTTAGTTTTGCAGTTATGGATCGTTGGAACAGGATTTAGAGCGCTTTTAGAGTTGGAGCCCCCGATAGAGTTGAAGCGTCTGCTGTGGTTTGTTCTTCCGCTGAGAGTATAGTTATATGTTCCTTCCGCTGTGTATTTGTGTGTAGCTCTGATATTCCCTGTAACTCTGATGTAATATTGTTTTGTGAAATAAAAAGTTCTGTTATTTTTGTTTAAATATGTACGTACCCATAACTATCCGTCTTTATGAACGGTTTAAGTTGGTTTAATTACCGGCGAGAATCGGGCAAAAAGGCGGGTCGTTACAAGTCCTCTTACTTTTTACGGGAATGAAATGGGCGCTCTTAGTAAGTCTGTCTACCCAAATCCCCGTATTACCCTTTCTCGATCTCGGTAATCCGTCAATCAAGTCCATCGAGACGCTTTCCCACTTCCATAGTGGAGCCTCCAATGGGTGAAGTAACCCACCGGGTTTCTTTTGCTCCGCTTTTACTTGTTGGCACACCAAGCATCTAGCGACATACTCGGCTACGTCCCTCTTCATACCGGCCCAAAAGAAAACTCGCTTCATGTCTTTGTACATCTTGTCCCCGCCGGGACGAATGGTCATCTTCGAATGATGTGCTTCGTCAAGAATAGTCTTCCTTAGGTCGTCGTCTTTTGGTACACAAAGTCTACCGTCCCTACGTAACCAACCCTTATCATCTAGGGTATACCTACGGAGATGGTTTGACGACTCCCCTCCTTTGAGCTTTTCTACTAACTCAACCAACTGCGGGTCGTCTCGCTGTGCCTCGCCAATCCGTCCCAAAAGCGTAGGTCTGACCTCCAAGGATGCTAGCAAACCGGGTACAAAGTCAACGGAAGGTCTAAAGTCAAACATCGAAATGAATTCTAAGCTTCATCGCTCCACAAACAAAGGACTTAAGGATAACATTTTTCTACTTAAGGCATCCGCCACCACGGTACCCTTGCCAGGGGTATATGCTATCTCGAAGTCGTAGGATGCTAAGAACTCCATCCACCTTAACATATCTCCCTTCCCTAGAGACCACATGCCCTAAATTCCTCACTTCCTTCCTCCAAAAATGGTATCTTGGAGAACTTAGCTTTAAGCTAGTGCACTTGTAGGGTCCCTAAGCTTTCCTTATGACATAGGGCATGCTCTTCTCTGCTTCTAGAGAAAACCAGGATATTATCCCATGTAAAATCGTCACAACTATCCATCTCTCATGCAGACCATCCTAGTCGAATTCGACATCCCCCAAGTGCAAGCCCCAAAGGCCTAAACCAATATCAGACAAACACCCAAGGGATACCTCCTTCGAATTCAGACCACCTACGTGAGATGATACTAGTAAGATGGTCAATCAATTGAGCATTTGACCGACTCTGGCCGTCCTTGCCAGTCTTGCTCCAAAACTACCGCTGATTACATAACGGGCTCTGCTTAATCTATTAAGCACATACGAAAACTTATTCCGCGCCTATGGGTAAACCCCGTGCTTTATCAACGACGTCTCCATACTCACGGACCACACAAACAGGTTCCTAATCATCGTTAGATGCGTCAGAAGATTCTAGGCAGCTAAGCATCACTGAACCCCTAGGGTCGCAAGAAATATGAGGGTTTTTCTACAACGAATCAATAGTCTAACTACCCTCCTTTCACAGTCTAGGATGGAACCCCGCTTGGCTAGCCAATCAACCCCTAGAATCAAACTACAACCCATGAAACCAAGGACAAAAGCGTTGCATTCAAACTCAACGCCCAAGATAAACACTCTCAAATCCCGACAAATCATAGAAAGATGAGCCGAACCACCAATAGGATTTGAGACTACTAAGGGATCAGTAACAATACTAGTATCTAGGTGCAGTATTTCAACTAATGATGTAGAGATAAACGAATGCGATGCGCCCGAATCGAATAAGGTACGGATAGGTTGATCAAACAGAAAAACTAAGCTTTCAACAGAAATGGTTCTACCTCGTTCTTGCAGCGGTGGGACCGCGAGAGCTTGAACTTGTCCCCTTGCCTGCCTTGGTGCCAGAAGAGCCTGCACCTGTCCTCCCGAGGTAGTCCCTGTCCTCTGCCCTTTCTTTGGGCAGTCCTTCACTAGATGTCCTGCTTCACCGCAGTGAAAACAGCCAGTCTTCTTTTTCTTTCGGCAATCCTTGCTGAGATGGCCTGGTGTCCCACAGTTAAAGCATTTCTTCTTCCCCTTAGCATTGTTGCCTTTTCCACCCTTATTTTGATCCCCTTTCTTCTCGGGTGCCTTATCAGCTTTAGTGCCTTTCTCCTCATGCATGAGTGTCATGTCTACTAGCTTCTCAAAGGTGGCCCCCATAGGGATGTGGGTCACAGCCAACCCTTGCAATGGTTCATTCAAGCCATTCACGAACCTTAGAGCCTTCTTCTCCGGCGTGTTTACTAAGTCCAAACCAAACCTTGTTAGCTGATTAAATTTGTTGACATATTCTTTCACTGACGAGCTTCCTCGCTTCAATGTCAAGAACCTTTCCATATATAGATTTTCTTCCGCCCTAGAGAGAAACTTCGCCTCGAACCTACGTCTAAAATCTGCCCAAGAATCAACAGGATGCTCCCCATTAGTGACCTCCCACCAAAACGAGGCCTCCCCCTTCATCAACCAAGCTGCTAAACGAACTCTCCTCCCTTCTTCCACTTCAAAGATATCTAGCAATTCTTCCACCTCCTTAAGCCAATCTCTAGCTTCCACAAACGTTTCTGACCCTTGAAAAGGTTTTCCACCCATAGCCTTGAATTCCTTGCACGTCTTTGCAAAAGTATCTACGCGAGGAGCAGGAGGAGGAACGGGTGCAACTGGTGGTGGAGGAACATTGGCTGGACCTGCGGCGGCCCTAGCCTCTAACAGCCTCCTATACCATCCTGGTATCGTTACACCATCGGGTAGATTAAGATCTTCAGCCATGCTGAAACGAAAAAGGAAAGATTCAAAATGGAGAATTCGAAAGATAAAGATATATGGCTATTTGGGGATTATGTTTTTCATAAAAACTTCCTCTTTAAATTTCTCATTAAAACATGTTTTTGAAAACATTTCTTCCAAAAATAACTATTTTTCTAAAGTATTTTTATCTGTTCTGGTAACCTTAAGCTCTGATACCACGTGTAACACCCCACGTCCATTAATGTCACTCACAAAGGGAATGCATTAACTTCCATGGAGGTTATAAGTGAATATAGAACAGAGAAAATTACAACAAGACAGATAATAAGTAGTACTTGAAAAATCTAAAACTTCATTTTATTGCAGCGGAAATTAAACATGTTTGTTACATCACAAAACCATAATCAGAGTAAAGTACAATATCCATCTTTTCAAACAAAATACATAACCCCGTTACACAAATAGCCATTAAAGAAGATAACAAGCTGGACTTTACTTCAAGGGTCCAAGCTTTCCAAAGAGATAAAGCAATCCAATCAAACTCCACTAGAGCTAGGCCCAACCTGAGGACCTGGAGGGGGAAAAAGGATAGAAATGGAGGGGGTCAGACATAAAGTCTAGCGAGTATGACAATTCTAACAATACTATTATCAAAATAACTAGACTAAGGAATAAGCTGGAAGACAAGTAAATGTCTATGAACTATTAGGTAGATAAAGATAGCGTTCAAGATAACGTTAAAGATAACGGCAAAGGCACACCTAATTACTAACGAATAATTACTATACTGCACCGCACATTACTACACTGCACCGCACATTACTACACTGCACCGCGCCAATTACTACACTGCACCGCACCAGTCACCCTAAAGGTTGATCCCGCATGCTTCAGACAGAAACTATATAAATAGCCTTGCATACCCTTAGCTAACTACATAGGTGCCGTCTGCCCCTATCTCCACTAGGTGTACCCCACTACCCTCTTAGAAATTTTATAAGTAACTTTGTGTACTCCTAGCTGACTACATAGGTGCCATCTGCCCCTATCTCCACTAGGTGTACCCCACTACCCACTTTCGATCGGCTCCCTACTCGTAGATACCCGTCCTGGCCCCACAGTGGGGTGTATCACTCCCCTAAAGTGGCAACCCGATACAACTTGAGAATGCACGGCTTATACCTACACGATGCAACAACGTCTTACCTACCAGCCCGGGTCCACACACGCATATGAAACCCGTTGGACTTGCGTTTCCACCGCTCCCCGTTTTGGCCTCTTATAGTCAAACTCAGTATGCGTGTCCCGTCCTCGACTTGGGTCGAGCCCACAAAGATACGTTTGGGATACTGGTTGAAATGGGCCCCTACAAGCTACCCACCTAAGCTTGTCATTAATATATCCCACTTAACCCTCTTAGTCATGTTCATTTACATGTGTGTTTGGTTAAGTCTTACTAATCGTATTTCACATGCCACTAAGGGCACCCACTAGATTCCTCATGCCACCCAAGGCACCTACTTAACCCCCATGCCCCACTTTACATGTTTATTTGGTTAAGTATTTCTTAATTCGTTCATGCCATAACCTCATAAAGACCTCTCACATTAGACTGGCATTTATGGCAGCTGGATTTGTCGGGCGGGTCCGGGCATTCTTACACCATAAAAGAGTCTAACCTCGTGTCTTTACAACTGTTATGCTTTAGTTTAGGCCTAGGACCTCTCACATTGGGCTGACATTTTTGACCACTGGATTTACCGTGCAGTTCCGGGCAGGTTTACGTCACAAACGAGTCCAACCTCGTGTCCTAAGCATTGATTGACAACTTTCAATCTTTTACCCCAGTTTTAATAATTCCCTATCAAATTATTAATTAAGTCCACTTTTATTGATGCCCATAATTGACTCAATTATGGTCATCCACTAATGGTATGCAAAATCATATCAATTGCACCCCAACATCTTATTAAATCCTTAATATTACCCCTACCCCACGTTTATACGTTCGCTTATTCAACGCATAATATAGGCTAGACTTGAATAGTCTAACGCACAGCAGAAAGCCGAATTAACATATAGATAATAAAATAAATCTAATCATGATAGGGGTGAAACTTGAATAAACTACACATGTTAAGAATCAAAAGGTGTCAACTTGTTAAATGTCACAATTTACATGATATGATCATAGCCCAAATCTATACATAAACTTGCATATGGGATTTTTAGGCAACATAATGATGGTGTGAACTAGCATAGGATATCACATATGTCATAACACAGTTCTAGATGTCATAATAGATGTCTTGGTATATGTTCATAACTTTTCTAATCAATCTAACTTGCATATGTGACTTGTCATATAGATCAACATAACCCAAACATGATGATTTAATTAATATGAACTAACTAGCATAGATGGTAACATCATGGCCTTTTTAACATGTATGATTCATCACAACTTAGCATAGAAACTTTCAACATACATAACATCATCATAGCATGATTTACAACATATAGGATATCATCACCACATAGCATAGGATTTATAACATACATGATAGTATAAGGTTTACAACAACATATATGACAATTCACATCATCTACTCATAATCCGTTCATGACTTAACCTAATTAAAATGATAATAATCTTGTTAAGACTATCATACTCACAATTATAGAAGAAAGAGAGTCGAATTAGCGCTCTTTTGATGAAGAATCGCTGTTAGGGTTGGGTAGTTCTGATTTGGTTGTTGTTCTTTATCTTTAATTTGATGGCGGCTGCTCTAGGTCTCAAAATATCAGCATGACGGCCATGGTCTTTGTTTATTTTCTGATTTAAGGTTTGTGTATAGGGGTCTTTTTATAGAGTTATAAATTAATTTAAGCCGTTGGATGTTCCTAGGGTTAATCAAAACCATTCAATTATGATAGGGTGATGAGTCATCCCTAATGACTCAGCAAGGAGTCAGAATGGACTCAACAACACGGGTCAGCCTGAACCAGAAAGCTGTGCAGGCTCCAGCCTCGGCCAGGGCGCACTTGGCAGGTGCGCCAGTGTAAATATGTACTGGCGCACTTCCCAAGTGCGCCAGTGCATTTTTTCTTCTTTCTTTGCCACCAAACTTCGTTCGTCCATAACTTTTTCATCCGGTACTCGTTTCCCGCAAACTCGGACTCTATCTCCACTAGAATTCCGAGACGAACACAATGGCGCAACCGTTTCCCACGATTCTCACGTCTGAGATTAGTTATTATTTAATTTGTAAATATTAATATTAACAGAATTACGGGGTGTTACATAAACTGATCAACCACACAATACAAAACATTTGTATATAAAATCTACAAATACGCTCTCATATATATATATATATATACACACACACATACACATGCTCAACTCAGTCTATGGTGTTACTAGCCCCATCTCTATCGAATCATGCCACAGAGCCAAGGTTATTACTAAACCAATAGCTCTGATACCACTATAACAACCCGGTAGGGATTCAACACCCGAATTCTGACAATAATACATAAACCCTGCATTTACCTACGAGAACTTAAGTATCGAAAGCACCAGATAGTTATTAGAAAGAGTTTAGAGGGTGAGAGAAGATAGAAAGAAATATTATAGAATATAAGAAGAAGATCCAACACAACATAGAGTCTTACATCGCAGCGGAACAAAATATAACATAGACATAAATCTTTATCGAGAGCTTGAAAAATATACTTACAATCAGAGTACATCACATATCTGGACAGTTATAATAATCTGTCCTCATATATAATACACAACGGAATAATATACATCATACGTCTGGACTCTTCCAGCTCATCTCTTCAAAGCATCCGATAAACCTTAGCCTGTACACCTCGGTCTAACCCGAGCATTTACAAACACCGAGTCAGTCTGGCGAACCAAAGTGAGAAACCCACTAAGTTTAAAGGTATCACATAACTTGATTTTAAAGTTCAAATTCATTTTTGAAAGAAAAGGATAATCGTAAGGCCAATCCACACATAAAGACGGATGGTTTTTACCTTGCGATAACCCAAAACATTTTTGAAAATCAATACTTTTCTAATATTATAATAGTGTATAAATGAAAATAAATAGACTCTAGTAGAACGCTTGCATCTCACACTCCACATGTATAGTATACAAACAAAGCCGCGGGCACTTATGAGATTGGATTCTGACTATGACAAGGTATGGAACCACTTGCCGATAGTGTATCTCTAGAGGCAAATACACTGGGTTCAACAAGAACGTCTTGCAACCTGGCCAACACTTGACCGACTACTCATTTCGCTTAAGTGTATCGAATGTATATCACCAACGGTTGGGAGCAACCCCCCGTTTCCTGAAAAGGGACAGCATCGAAATAGATTAAAGAAGCAAATGAATTTCTCTAGATATGTGATTATACACCCTAATAGGAGCGACCTACATAGCCAACTATGATATGTTTGAAGAAATCAACATACGTAGTCCTTTGGAAATACTTTGTTAGACATTCGTCCATAAAAGTCATCCAAGAACAGGATGAACAGAAGGCACCCTCCTACCACATCCTAGGAATCACCCTATGGATCAGTAGCGAGTAGTCCTTGCAATCCATAGATTTCAACCACGACCGAATTACTGTCAAAATATCTCTGGTTGTAATGTTAGAGAAATTTATCAAGTAGCCCTTCCGCTTATGAAGATCCACGGTCTTCAACTGCTCCCTCTTCAATTGGCATCTTCACGTATTTGCTGGTTCAGAATGGTTTTGAATATAAATTCGATGTCGGCCTTTCTGTACCAACAGCGCATTGGGCATGATTTTGATAGTCGGTTATTTAACTATCAAAATAAACAATCATAAAACAAAATAAATCCATCGATTTATTTCACAGCATCACTTGGCCATTAAAATAATATATCAGTTGTAGTACTAAAGATAAATATATTAGTTTTAATATATATATAAATATTCTTAATTTATTTTATTAAAATACTTAAAAGAATTACCATAAAACCTTATCCAATTTCTCGTTATTTTCCCTTAAAACATTTGCCACCACATTTCTTACCATCTTTAATTTCGAGATTAATTCACTTACCATTGTAAAACAATTGTTACAAAATCCCCTTTTTATTTCGTTACTACGAAAATATCATTTCATATTATCACACCCCTCTTTATTTCCTGTTATTTCGGAATCCCATCATATATATATATATATCCAAATTCATCAAATAACATTTTACTATTACTTCCCCAAAATAATTTTCTTTAACATCTCCACTATCACGACTCATACCATTCTTCGACAATCCTGAAGTTGTTCAAGTTGGGGTATTTTAGTTACCTCTGAAACCATGATCAACAATGTTCTTATCTTAAAATAAATATGAGTCGTAATTCAAAAACCCATATTCATTTTGATATCACTTCATTATCGTACTAAAATACGGTTTTATAAAACCGTCTTGCTTTTTGAAATTTCCTCTTTTAAATATATGATTATCACTAAATTCCTCGATCTAGTAAATGATTAATACGCATTAACTTTTAAACTTTAACTTCTTTATAAGTAATTGTCCCATTATCTGGGTTTTTATTTCAAATCCTATTACTAAACATTTTACCAAATTCCATAACGTAAATCCCCTTTTCTAATTCTTTAAATCGTTTCCTTTGGAAAATCGTACTTTAATTCCATTCATTTCACTTAATGCCATTTCTGGGTAATGTAAATTTACAACATAATGCTTTAACTTGCCATCTCTTTATTCACAACTCGTTTACACACTTCTGGTTTAATACAAAACCCTTTTCCCATCTCCATTTCCTTTACTTAAAATATTAAGTAACATTTATTTTAAGCTTACCATATTTGCTTAAAATCACTTTATAGCTTCATTTACCAAATTCGGTTTAAATATAAACCCGTTCTTAAACTATCTTTGAAACTCAATCATATTTTATTTCTAACTTCAATTTCTTACTTAAATGAACTTCAATTAATAAATAATTCCTTAAATTAAATAAACATTTAATTTACTTTATTATTAACTGGAATCAAATTTCTTGTTTTAAAATCTCATTAAGTAAACAATTATTCGCTAAATTATTTTATCAAATTAATCGACACACCTACTTTAATAATCTATTTCTGTTAAAATAGTTGCTTGGTCAACCTTAAAACATGATTAACTCATTAATCAACTCTAACTCGTCATTTCATTTAAATTAATAAATAACATTTATTAATCCAAATAACCTCATTTACTTCGATAATTAATAAATAAACCATAATCTATTTCTAAATAAAACTTATTTTAGTTGTTCTAAAAAAACAATAAATCCTGGCTATTACTCGTCTCTACTTCCCGCCCACTTCCTTATCATTCTTATTAATATAAAAATCAGTTTTATAAAATTATTCAGTAATTACGACGAAGCACGTGCTTCGCACACGGTAGATTTTGATATAAAAATGACGATTAAAACAAACGATATATATATATGGTTTATTTTCTTTTTATAAACTGCATTTAAAAATATATTTAGAAATCTATATTTAGTTATAAACTAAATTTCATAACTTCGTTTTCTATCGCTTCACCTGACGGTAAATCGAACTTTACAAAACAGTTTGTATTTTGGCCATCTGCTATGAATTGCTCAACCAATATCACTATTGGTTAATAACCAAACAAATGTTGAATTTGGGATTAACAATCAATAACCAATTCAATAATCCAAACATACGAGTTCAAGAGTTCATATAATGATAATATGCAGATAAATAATCAATTCAACTGATAGCGGTCAACCAATAATAATTCAAGCATCCAATTTAATTTAAATACGTTTATATTATTATAAACTTAACCAACAAGGTAAGTTACCTTGTTTGGAAATCATCATTAAAAATAACGAGGTCATTTCATTTAAATTATACAACCGTTTAATTTAAGTGATTGATAGAAATATATAACACACATTCAAACTATCATCAACAACCAATAATAAACAGCAATAACATAAAACTGATAAACCCGACTTATAATCATTATAAGTGGGAAACTAAGTGAGGTTAACTCACCTTGATTTGTGTTGTATACACAACTCGCTCCAGTTAATTCCAACTCCCTCCAGTTCAATTCCATTTTGTACCGTCCTGCCCATAAATACGGTTCCAGTCTGTTTTGAATCGACCAATTCTTGTAAAATACAAACACTTTGTTAATATTTAAAATTTTATTTTATTTTAATAACTAATAAATTTAAATTAATTTAAATTAACGAACTAATTATTTGGTTTTAAATACTTCGGGCTAGCTCCTTCATTCACTGCTTTGTCGGTTCATGCCTTGTTCCAGTCGTAACCGACATTTCCAGAACCCTGGCCACATCGTTTAACCCTGTCATGGATTAAATAATATACGATCAGTAACAAATTAAAATAAAATTTATTTAACTTTTACTTTCAAATAATCTACCCTAATTATTTATTAATAACCTTAGAAGGCCATTTGTTTTCTTGTTCCTGAAATTGGACTCCCACGCTTCTTATCCCACGACCTTAAAGCCCAACCATCCACTTTATAATCCCTTTCCAATTAAAAGAACGGAGCAGCTTCTCATCATACCACCTGCTTCATTTTATCTCGTCCAAAAATAAAACAACGATGCCGCCAACAGGAAAACCCAGTGCCACCACTCCTCCGTCGATCAGAGATACGCTCGACACCCCCCAAACCTAGCGCCTGAGACAGCTCCTCCTCCATCCCTAACCGTGACGCCCCTAGCCCCTTCTGTCAGTCCACAGTTTGTCCGCAAAGTACACGCGTTTCAGGTTAGATCTCGTCTTCTACGTCACGTCAAATTCCACCCAATCAGGTAAGCTTCCAGATCTCTTTATCCTTGAAATATTCTCTGTTCGGTACTTGGTGAATAATTGGGTAGAACACGAGAATATGGGTTGGAAGGGTTCGAATAGCTACAACCGTGACTTATTTGGCAATTTTTGGTTATAACAGAAAAAGTTGTGAAGTGTAAGAACTATGGCAGGGTATATATATATATATATATATATATATATATATATATATATATATATATGTGACGGGGTTCAAGGATAAGATCCATGTCCGTTCAGTAGGTCTGGGTAGCTATGTGTTCTCCCATCACATAGCTGCTGTAACACCCCATATTTTCTACGAACGTATAAGTAACAAATTAAAGTATACTTAATTTTTAGGAGAAGAATTAAGGGAAATGGGTTGCACCATTGCGATCGTCTTGAAATTCTGCTTGAGATAGAGTCTGAGTTTGCGTAAAACGGATACTGTATGAAGGAGATATGGACGAACGAAGTTAGGCAGAAAAACCGGAAACAGGCCAGAAATGCACCGGCGCACTTGTGAAGTGCGCCAGCACAAAAATACACTGGCGCACTTGGGAAGTGCGCCCATGTCGAGCCAGAGACCTGCAAAGGGTTCTAGAGAGTTCTAATGACGATTTTTGATGTGCTGGACGGACCTGATGGCTTCTAGGGTGATCTAATGGTTCTGAAACACTCTCTACACCTATAAATATGTGATTAACCTAACCCTAATTCATAAAATATTGTCTATGACACCATTATGCTACCAAACTCTCTCTTAAACCTGAGCCGCCGCCTCTAAATCTAATCTCAAGTGTTCATTCACAATTCAAAGTAAAGTTTAGAGCTGCAACAACAATCGAAGAAGATTAATCAGCGTTTCTGCATCAAATTTGATTTATAATCCTTTTCTTTAGCCACGAAAGGCAAGTACAGTTATTTTCCGCTATAAACGTTAATTATGATTGTGGCATGAATTATAAATCTGAATTTGAGGATATGTCTGTTCTATTCTGTTTAGATCTATCTTATTCTGTATCTCTTTCTTCTTTCTGTTCTATAGCCAGGCTACCACGAGCCTGAGCCAAATCTCATAAGTGATTACCGCATGAACGCTAAAATGTTTGGGACAAATATGAATGATGCATAATTGGACAGGACTGATTTGAGGACACGACATAAAATCTGAGGCATATAATTGGACATGTGGCATATTTAACATATGACTTAAGACTAAGGCATAAAATATATTGGACTTATGACTTGGGATTCGGGGTGTAGATTTAACCATGAAACTAATTTAGATACATAGTACATGTTGTAATCTAGATCTGTAGTTAATTTGAGAAATAAACATATGTTAGATCTAGACCTGTTCATACTAGGTATGAAAATCTGTGATTTGGGAGAAGGGGAATTATAGGACAACTTGAAACTTGGGGGCATAATGCATGTTTTAAATCAAGGTCTGATGTTAGAGTTTAAAGATGGTTTACAACATGTTATGCATGAATGATAATGCATATAGAGAACATACTACATGTTATAGTTTAAAAATCCAGATTTTTGGGACATATTCTTTTATGTAAAAATTCATGACTTGAAATAAAAGAATATGTGACTTAGGTGTAGAGACTTATACAAAAAAACAGGATAACTATTAGTGTGAATGCGCCTAAAAAGGGTTTTTGGACATCTGGCATCATAGGCTGTAATTTGGCATAATTCACATTGTTTATCGTGATTTATGGAGAATATTCTGTACTGTGTAATGTTCAACTAAAAATTAAGAGCAAGACGTGGTATTATGAATTATGACCATGATTTGGCTAAATTTATGATTAGGCAAAAGATGATATATATATAATCTGCTAAATCTGTTATCTGCTAAATCTGTTATATTGCCTAATCCGCTAGTTCTGTTATATTGCCTAAACTGCTAATTAGATTGAATTGCCTAATCTACTGATTATGTTAAATTGCCTTATCTGCTAAATCTGCTAAATAGCCTAATTTGCAAGGACTGTTATCTGTTTAATTTGTTGAATGACGTAATCTGTTGGAACTGAAATGTTGAAATTTGAAGTATGTGAATCTGTAGGCTCGATTTAAAATTGAGCAAAACTTGTTAATAGAACCTCGAGTAATCTGCTGTAACTTGTACAGAAGTTTAATCTGTTAAATAAACAGAATTAGTCGGATATTTGAAAAATCTGTATTAGAATGAATTACCTATGACACGAGGTTAGACTCTGTTTGCGGTAGAAGCCTGCCCGGAACCAACCGGCTTAACCAGCGACCGCAAAACTGTCAGTCTAATGTGAGAGGTCGTAGGCATAACTAAAATATGCTTAGACACGAGGTTAGGTCTGGCTTGTGGCAGAAGTCTGCCCGGAACCGCCCGGCATATCCAGCGGCCACAAGCTACCGACCTAATGTGAGAGGTCTGTGCATTAATATTTAATTAATGCAAATCTGGGATAAATATGATGTCTAAAACGTGTTGGGTGGATAGGGTTGAACCAATTGGACTAATGAATTTAACAAACCCGTTTCGTGAATCTGCAGGCCCAATTACAAAGTTAGACAAATTGTAAATCTGTTAAATCCGTATATCTAATCCGTTAGTCTGGAAACTTGTCTGATCTGTGAACTAGTTGATCTGAACTCTGTATGTCTGAACTTGTAAACAAATTAATCTGGAGTCTGTTAGTCTGGGGACACAAGGTTAGGAGGGGAATTACTTGTGTCATCTGTTGTTTGGGACCCATATTAGTCAGTAACCCTTTCTGGTATCAAAATTTTGACCCAACAGTAGGTAGGGTCCGGGCACGCTTACTGAACTAATTATAAGTGGTTCATTCTGATAATGGCGAGGGGTGTTGATGGTGCGTTCCAACCGAGTCATGTGCGTGCATGGATCCTGGTCTGCCTCTGAGGATGTAAGACGCCGTGACATCTATAAATAGGTCTGTGTCATTCAAAGGTTGCCACTTTAGGGAATGATACACCCTTTTGTGGGGCTGGCACAGGGTATTTATGTATTAGGGAGCTGACCGCGTGGGGTAGGATTTAGGGTACACTTAGTTCTGTCTGTTCTGTGGGTTACCATCTGTTTCTGTTGGGTGGTAACACCTGTCAGTTTCTGCCTGGTACCGTCTATTGGGGTGGTAAAGGCCCATTTACTAGTGTACACCTAATTCTAACATTCTGTTTCTGTAGGGATTATTCTGTTTTCGTTTTTGTCTCTGTTCGGGTGGTAAAGGCCCATTACTAGCATTCTATTTCTGTACTTTCTGTTCGGGTGGTAAAGGCCCATTATTAGCATTATGTTTCTGTACCTTCTGTTAGGGTGGTAAAGGCCTGTTATTCTGTTTCTGTTTCTGTTTAGACATTAGGGTAACACCTAATCCTGTTATACTAGTATTAGCGGAGAGAAGTGAAAAGTAATATCATCCTGTTTCTTCTGTTTAACCTAAGTATATCTGTTATTCATGTTTCTTGTTATCTC
Organism: Allium sativum; assembly: GCA_030737875.1. NCBI lineage: Eukaryota > Viridiplantae > Streptophyta > Magnoliopsida > Asparagales > Amaryllidaceae > Allium > Allium sativum. The sequence continues at coordinate 575,998,568 of CM060915.1, read as the reverse complement.
TCATCCAGTTTTATTTGCATGCCATGACATTATTATCTGTTCATAACTGAAAGTCACTGGACTTGCCAGACTTTATGTCTGACCCTTGTTGTTTCGCCTCTTTTCTTCCGTTTCCCCCCAAGTTTTCAAGGAGGGAATACTCTAGCTTGATCCGGATCTTTCTTCCTGCTTGGAGTGCTTGAAGTGCTTAAAGTATGGCTTGTCTTTTTCTGGCATCTTTGGTGGGGATTATGATTTTAAAGTTTTGTACTCTGATGGCTTTTGAACAAGGCTGATATATATGTACTCGAGTTTTTGGTAAAGTTGTAACCAAACTGATTTCTGTCCGCTGCAATAAAGTTATAAAGTTTTTCAAGTATTATTTTTATATCTGTCTTGTAATATTCTGTTCTGTTTACTAAAATGCTCCATCAAAGTTAAGGCATTCCCTTTGTGAGTGGCCTTAACGGATGTGGGGTGTTACACTTGGTATCAGAGCTGAAGGTTACCATATTAGATAGAAGTTTTTGAAAACTATTTTCAAAAAGGTTTTAAAAGGAATTATTTTCAGAAGTAAAGTTTATTTTGAAAAACATAATCCCCAAAATCCAGATATCTTTCTTCCGATTCTTTGTTTCGAATCCCTTCCTCTTTCCTTTTTTAATCTCTTCTTCCGCGTATAGATGCTTTTTTCTAAGATACGTAAGAACTTCCGTACGGTGGGCGGAAAATCACTTCATGGGACTGAGAAGGTTATCAAAACTAGAAGGAAGGGGAGGACTTGTTGGTACCTTTGCGGTAGGAAAATTTCTGAGAAGGTTTAACTTCCTTATTTGATTAGTAAGAAGAACTCTTTCTGATTCTAGCATTTTGATTCTGTAGTTAAGTCTCTGCACTTTAATACTAGTCTTGTTTCTGATTCCGCTGTAGACTCAAACCCCTAAGGGTTAGGACTCATCTGTTTGTGATAGATTGGGGATTGAGAGATATATGTGTTAGGCGTCAAGTAGGACGCATACATTCTGGTTTTTATCATGCTTAGTTCGGTAATCTGATCTGTACCAGTAATCTGTAAATATCTGAATATTTCTGATAAGGTTAAGACTTCCAATTTTGACATTGTCTAAAGAGGGTAATCCTCTAGGTGTCAATCTGATGTTGGATTCGGTCTTCGTGGCCAATACTTAGGGAAATTATTCCCTCAACCATGGTCTAATGGAGATGTAACAACCCGAAAATCTAGGCCAGTTTAAAATTTTTATTTTGGCAATTTTAGCGAATTTTGAACATTTAAAATGAATTATTTTAAATAATATCGACGAGAAATTTATTTTGAATATAATAGAACGTATGTATTATATACGTCGTCATTAGAATATAAATAATTATATATAATTATAAAAGAAATTGAAAATGGCGCGGTAGTTCGATAATTCGATTTCAAACTTCAATTGAATGTACCGGGTGCAAAACAATCCAGATTTTAGTGAAACAAAAAACATTAGGATCTAATTGATGATATCTTTCCAATGAATCCGAAAAATTGAAATTTCATAGCGGGGATCAAAAGATATGTCCAGTTGAAAATTATGAATAGTCGCTATGGAATTCAGGCCCTTAAAAATGGGAATTTTGCAAACGACATCGGATTTCGACGAAACCACTTTTGTTGGATCCGCAGTGTCAAATTATTGCTAGATTCCAAATTTCATAATTTTTCGAATCAATATGTGGGCGTGGCAAAGGAAAACGCGTTTGACCAGTTTCAGTTGATTTTAATCGACTGGAAATTGGCGATTTTTCTAACGGTCTTAGAATTCGACGAAACTAGTTTTGTTAGGACCGTGTCGTCAATACGAAGCTGGAAAATATTTTTCTGGAATTTTTCGAGTTAGTATGTGACCCCGGTAAATTGAAATGCGCGTTCAAATTCAATATATAGAGTTATATGTTGATTTTAACGGAAACTGATCGAAACGATCAAATCAGCTTACGATACATATCCCATTGTGTTCGGAATGGGGGTAATTAGCTATGGACGATAGGTGGTGGGCCTCGTTTAGAGGTCGTATGTAAAAGTCAACTTTTTGCAATTAAAAATTTAATAATATAAATTTTATAAAAGCCCCCCCCCCCTCACTTCTTCTTCCCGATTCAGTTTAAATAAAAAAGGAAGAAAGCGGAGCGCCGCCAGTAGCCGCTCGAGCCCCCCCCTTCAGACCCCCTTCGATCGACGAGCCACAGAACCCCCCCCCGATGGAAATCCACTGCGCCGCCCCCATCAGCTCCGTTCCACCCTGGACTCCGCCTCTGGCGCGGATCCCCCCCCCCCCTCGATCGAGTTGACCGCAGCACCCCCCCCCCCCCAACCTTGAAGACCGTCGCCTGCTCCACCCACCACCACCGGCGAACTCCAGCCCCCTCCGATCCCTTTTCTCCCCCATCCACTGTAAGCTTCCATCTTTTATTTTATTTTTTTATTTATTTTGTTTTGTGTTAATCTATTTTAAATATTTTTGCTAGTTTAATCTGATTTTTTTTAGCTAATAGAAAAGTTAGATTTTTCGAATAGAAAAGATTGGATTTTTAAATTAGTTAAGTTAGGATTTTTAAAATAGAAAGGGCATGGTCTTTAAAATAAAAATAGAAATATGGAAAGCGTATATGGTTTCATAAGAAATAAAAATATATATACGATTTTTAATTAGAAAAAGATTGTATTTTTCTAAAGAAAAATAATAGATTTTTGTAGGAAGAAAGTTTAGATCTTTGATGAGGAAAAGTTAGATTTTTGATTAGTGAAAAGAATTAATTTTTAAGTGATAAAAAATCGATTTTTATATATTGTATAGCATAGTAAAAATTCGATTTTTATATATTGAATAGCATAGTAAAAATTCGATTTTTATATATTGAATAGCGAAGTAAAAATTTGATTTTTATATATTGAATAGCGAAGTAAAAATTCGATTTTTATATATTGAATAGCGAAGTAAAAATTCGATTTTTATATATTGAATAGCGAAGTAAAAATTCATTTTTTATATATTGAAAAGCAGAGTAAAAATTCGATTTTTACATATGTAGTGAATACGGGCAACGAAGATGACAAAAAGGCGAGAACGATGAAGATTTCTATAAAAGAAGTGTCGTGAAGTTGGGGTAGCTATCGGTGAGAACTTCTCACTCAAAATCTCTTTTTCTAGTTATATATGTATATATACTAGGATGCAGACGGTGTTTAGTAGCACCCGACACAATCGTCCATAGACCATGGACTTGTTTGTTTGGCTGTGTAGTTGGTTAGATTATTTGAGTTGAATTGAATTGTTTGGTGAAATTAAATTGACTTGATTGATGTGTGAATGGCATGGGCCTTCACTAGACCGGGGATAAGGCTAGGCCTTGTCCCGTTTCTAGTATCGTGCCGTTTTGCCGCCGAAATTTTCTAAAATAAATTAGAAAAATAAAGATATCATCTTATTTAATAAATGAACTGAATAGAATATTTTCATAGGTTGAATAAAATATTTTATCGTTAAAAATATAATTTTTAACGTGAATGTGAATAAATAAATATTCATTTACAAACCGGACGGTTTGTTTATGTACACCTATTTGAAGGACATTGATTGGGTAGATAAATTTTACACATCGCCCAACTGCACAAATAAAATCTGTGTTTGTTGATTTGAAACCCCACACGGGTGTTGGGATGAAATTTGAAGTTCACTCATCCTGATTGATTAAATATGTCGATCGATTGATTGACAGGCTGTTATAAGCGTTAGATATCTATATTTGATGCTTATACAGTGTAGTGCACTTTGGATGATGGTTGATTATTTATCATCGCTATTATATACGTGTGATGTATGAAAATCCATATAATTAACATTATATGGTGATTGATTGGGCCTCATTCCAATTTAGAAAATAAAGAATATTATAAAATAAAGGTTCATGTGTTGACTGTACTCATTCGTTGAGATTAGTCATGTGTTGAACGAAATATTTTAAACAATAAAGTTTATATCTTTATCATTATAAAATAAAGGTCCATGTGTTGACTGTACTCATCCGTTGAGATTAGTCATGTGTTGAACGAAATATTTTAACAATAAAATTTTACATCTTTATCATATATAAAATCAAAAACTAACTGGAAAATAGATAAGATGAGTGGTCTCCTGGATATTAATCTGATGTTGGTTTCGGCCTTCGGGGTTAATATTCAGGGAATCATTCTCTTACTAATTTACGGTTGGGGTCTGATTTAATATCAAACGATAGATACCTTAATTTTCATAAAATATATTAAATAACAAAAATAGTCACACGTGGACAGTACTCATTCGTTGAGATTAGTCGTGTGTTGACAAAGATATAGCGTCATGTATTGAAAGAAATATAGATCCATTTGTTGAATATAATGCCGTGTTGATTAGTGATGCGCTATTTTGACGTGAACGATATTTATATCGATTATATCCGTTTTTGAATTTAAAATGAATTTGATTTGAATAGAAAACGAATTTGAATTGAATTGAATCTTTAACGAATTGAATTTGATTTAAATAGAAAACGAATTCGATTTGAATTGAGTATATAACGAATTTGATTCGAATAGAAAACGAATTTGAATTGAAATGAATATAAAACAAATTTGAATTGAAATGAATATAAAACAAATTTGAATTGAAATGAATATAAAACGAATTTGATTAGAAATGAATATATAACGAATTCGAATTAAATTGAAAACGAATTGAAATGAATTCAAATTGAATTGAAATTTGAATTGAATAGAAATGAATTTATAAGGAAAATTTCAATTTTGATTTGAATTGAAATGGAAGTTGAAATTGTTTTTGAAACGAATTCAAAACTATTTATAAAATTCATTTTAAATAGAAATCGACGAAATATATTATATATATTATATATATATAATATAATGGCCTGAATAGAACGCGCCGCGCCTCGGCAATTCGTGAATTTCGACCATTTATTTCAAATGGACATTACAAGAGATCCGACCGTCGGATTCTCCTAAAACCGGAACCGTTGGTTCAGATCGAAAAGAGCTTTCTAATGAATATTAGAAATTTGAAATCTAACGGTTGGATTTGGAGATACATCCAAATCAAATTTGGAAAAGGTCGTTGTAAGTGCAGTTCGATGGCCATTGATGGAAATCGACTGTACGGGCCTTGATAAAATTATTAAAAATAGTAATAATTTGTGTAAAATCATAAGAAATGATTTGGGAAAAATTGGGATGATAAACTCCATATTTGAAAAGATAAAAATAGATTTTTATCGAAATGAACTAATTTTGAACTGAAATTAAAACCCATTTATTTTTAAATAAATAAATTGGATTTGAAATGGGTTTAAATAGAATTGATTCATGGGTTTATCGTGAACTGTGTTTTAAATAACACTAGTTCTTTAACCCGATAATCAATAGAATGTGATTTGGGTTTGTCGGGAACTGTGTTTTAAATAACACTAGTTCTTTAACCCAGTAAAAGGAGTTTTAATGAATCTGCAATTAAATTGAAATGTGGATTGATAATCTGAATTATCAAATTTGGAAAATGAGCGAGAATGAAGTATCACCTGTTTTGCTCCAAGCGATAGTTAAATCTTTAATTAGATTTGAACGTGAAATGGTAATTAATTTTACCGACAACACTGAGGTGTTATATATGGAGTATTACCAGTTTTGCTTCATGGGATGAATAGGTTGGGATTGGGAAATAAAATAAATAATTACTTCGGTGTGGTTCGCTAATCTCGATTAGTTTAGAAAACCGTAATTTGGTTTTGAAACGACATCCAAAGGAAGATTAAAGGATAAGTTTTAAAGAATTTATCTTAGATAAAATTAATGGGAACCTTTCCCTAAGAATGTGATTTCGTGAATAAAAGGATATTCTGCATTGGAATGAGGCGTATGTTGTGTTTGTGTAACATTCGTTTTTAATATACGCGGGTTGTTCGGAAAGGCCGGGTTTACACCCATTCTGAATAACTGATTCGATGATATGTCGAAGATGAAGACGGTGGTTAAAGACCGGAAGTCTTCACATCGTTTGGATTATTACTGACGATCCTGATTGGGCTGTACACCCAAGAGGATGGAAATAGTTGGTGGTCGTCCAAACGTATTTGGAGATGGATGGATATGCGAGGAAAGTGCCTCCGGTTTCGTTCAGACCCAGAACGGACTTGTAAATGGATTGTCTGTCTGACATTGGATTTTATTCTGTGTTGATTGATTTCTATTAAATATACATCTGTTTGGCGGCGTAGAATTTATTCTTTTTCTTATCGCCCTTCTCTGAGACGTACGAGCTCAGAGGTTGTATACCGATGGACATCAGTCGCATGACATGAATTGCCTGTGTGGCACGCTAAGATGCAATGATAAAGGCTTCTGTTGAAAAGCAAAGTCTTGTGGTTGATGATCAAAGCACGCCTACGTGGAAGCTTTGTGTATAACGTGAATTCGCGAGCCTCACACCTCGGTATGAGTCATAAACGGGATACGGACTGCAGGGAGAGCACGACGTTTCTTTCTAGCTTTGGTGGTGTCAGTGACTTACCAGCCATGACATTTATATACTTTTCACCTATGTGGTTGTTGGAATGCGAGGCGCCTCGATTTTAGGTCTGTAAGGACTGGGAAACGTGTGTTCAGGCATAATTAATCCTCTAACGTAAGTGAGGACCGGCCCTGAAGATCCAGGATTGCCCAGAGTGTGTAGTCCTGAGACATTTGCTAGAGTGTCTCGAGCGCGGAGTGGAGCTTGCCCCTTGCCTCGACTCATGACGGAAATCCAATTTCCAATACGTGTATTTCGGCTTTATTTGTAGAGCCTAGTGTGGCAACATAGTGGGATGGGGCGCTCATGTCGTCTATGATTTATATTTATGATTGAAATTGTTTTGACACTATACACTTATTATAGTATCAAATGATTTGTTTTTAAACGTATCAAGCATGTTTGGCTGTTATAAGGTAAAACCCTATCCTCCGGCTTGTGTTGCATTGTGTGATGAGACCTGGGTCTTATAATAGCTTCATTTTTCGAAAAAGCATTGCGTTGTTTATTGTTATGCACTGGTATTCTTGGGAGGAAACCCGTTCCGTGTTATACGATGTGGTCCCTTGAATTACTCTCTTTTAAAGTAAAATTTTAAATAACTGTTTTAGTTCTCACACCAGTCACATGACTGGCCTGGAGTTTATTGTTTCAACCTAAACTCTGGGTGCCCCTATTTTCCGCACGGGCAGCTAGTAGTTTTGGTTTTGCAGATTTATATTCACAGGATCCTGGTTTACAGCTGGAATGATATTCGGAAAGCTCTGTATCTGTATATCACCTTCAGTTGTGCTTTGTATTATTTTCCGCTGCTATGTAATTTATTGTAATCTCTGATATTTATCGAATGTAATTTATTCATTTATACTCTGTATATTCTTGTATCTGATGGAATTGTTGTAATTAGCAATGAAATGTTCTTCCGTCTGCGTTCATTTGTGTGTTGTTCTCAAAGTATCCGCTCTTTCCTTCACGGGGAAGTTACGGGTTCTTACAGTGGTATCAGAGCTTTGGTTTACATAGCTCGAGAACAAAACACATTAGAACCATACGAAAGAATTCATCAGATATTGGATTAGTAATATCCAATTAGAAGGACTCGTTAGAGATAGGATCAGTAGTATCCTAGAACGAGTATGAAGAGTATATTTTTCAAATGAAAACAATTTTGTTTTGAAAATTTAAACCATTTTATACGTATTTGATTATTTATTTATTTTGAATTTGGACAATCTAGTATATAAAGGTTTTGCATATACGCGTCATGAACGTATGTTCGAAGTTTTAATATACTAGATAGATATAGAATCACACTCTAGTCGCCCGAAGATGATTCTACTGATGACTATATAGCATCAGTAGTGTGTGTTCGAGTTTCGAAGGTGTGATTTTCTATATATTTCCATTAGACTGGTGTGAGAACCAAAACTTATATAGCTAGAACACATTGTTGTGAATTGGCATCAAAAACATGATTTTTTGTATATATATCAAATTTATGAATTTGAAACGTTAATCCACTAATTGATTGATGTTTGTGTTGTTTGTTTATTTGTTTGATAATTTTTGAACCATTATGCCTAATATTGAATTGTATTGAAAATTAGTTGCATTTGTTTGCATATACATATACTTACATTGAACAGGTCATAGTAAGGAGGCTAGAGCAGAGAATAAAATTTGTTTGCCCGACAAACAGGTACATGTTTACTATAATTTACTGTTTTGTTTGGGTGATGATGATTTTATGAGCCTATTGGCTAGCCGCTTGGCTTTTTCTTTTTCTTTTTGAGATGAGAAGGCCTATATGGCAATTTCGGGATTTTCCCGTGGCTCCCGGTGCAGGGGAGGTTATGGCGAAATTTTTCGAAAATTTAGGGTGTTAGCCAAATTTTTGAAGAATTTGAAAATTCTCAAAAACTGAAAATTTGGAGAATGGAAGCCAGATCGAACGTAGAGTTGATTAATCAAACCACTTTCGACTTTCCTCCTTTTCGGGGACGAAAAGTTTTAAGTGGGGGAGATTGTAACAACCCGAAAATCTCGGCCAGTTTAAAATTTTTATTTTGGCAATTTTAGCGAATTTTGAACATTTCAAATGAACTATTTTAAATAATATCGACGAAAAATTTATTTTGAATATAATAGAATGTATATATTATATACGTCGTCGTTAGAATATAAATAATTATAAAAGAAATTGAAAATGGCGCGGTAGTTCAATAATTCGATTTCAAACTTCAATTGAATATACCGGGTGCAAAACAATCCGGATTTTAGTGAAACCAAAAACATTAGGATCTAATTGATGATATCTTTCCAACGAATCCGAAAAATTGAAATTTCATAGCGTGGATCAAAAGATATGTCCAGTTGAAAATTCTGAATAGTCGCTATGGAATTCAGGCCCTTAAAAATGGGAATTTTGCAAACGACCTCGGATTTTGACGAAACCACTTTTGTTGTATCCGCAATGTCAAATTATTGCTAGATTCCAAATTTCATAATTTTTCGAACCAATATGTGTGCGTGGCAAAGGAAAACGCGTTTGACCAGTTTCAGTTGATTTTAATCGACTGGAAATTGGCCATTTTTCTAACGGTCTCAGAATTCGACGAAACTAGTTTTGTTAGGACCGTGTCGTCAATACGAAGCTAGAAAATAATTTTCTGGAATTTTTCGAGTTAGTATGTGACCCCGGTAAATTGAAATGCGCGTTCAAATTCAATATATAGAGTTATATGCTGATTTTAACGGAAACTGATCGAAACGATCAAATCAGCTTACGATACATATCCAATTGTGTTCGGAATGGGGGTAATTAGCTATGGACGATCGGCGGTGGGCCTCGTTTAGAGGTCGTGTGTAAAAGTCAACTTTTTGCAATTAAAAATTTAATAATATAAATTTTATAAAAGCCCCCCCCCCCCTTCTTCTTCCCGATTCAGTTTAAATAAATAAAAAAAGAAGAAGAAAAGGAAGAAAGCGGAGCGCCGCCCCACCGCCCAACGCGCCGCGCCGCCAGTAGCAGGTCGAGCCCCCCCCCCAGACCCCCTTCGATCGACGAGCCACAGAACCACCCCCCCCCCCCCCGATGGAAATCCACCGCGCCGCCCCCATCAGCTCCGTTCCACCCTGGACGCCGCCTCTAGCGCGGATCCCCCCCCCCCACTCGATCGAGTTGACCGCAGCACCCCCCAACCCTGAAGACCGTCGCCTGCTCCGCCCGCCACCACCGGCGAACTCCAGCCCCCTCTGATCCCTCTTCTCCCCCATCCACTGTAAGCTTCCATCTTTTTTTATTTTATTTATTTGTTTTGTTTTGTGTTAATCTATTTTAAATATTTTTGCTAGTTTAATCTGATTTTTTTTAGCTAATAGAAAAGTTAGATTTTTCGAATAGAAAAGATTGGATTTTTAAATTAGTTAAGTTAGGATTTTTAGAATAGAAAGGGCATGGTCTTTAAAATGAAAATAGCAATATGAAAAGCGTATATGGTTTCATAAGAAATAAAAATATATATATGATTTTTAATTAGAAAAAGATTGTATTTTTCTAAAGAAAAAGAATAAATTTTTGTAGGAAGAAAGTTTAGATCTTTGATGAGGAAAAGTTAGATTTTTGATTAGTGAAAAGATTTGATTTTTAAGTGATAAAAATTCAATTTTTATATATTGAATAGCATAGTAAAAATTCGATTTTTATATATTGAATAGCATAGTAAAAAATTGATTTTTATATATTGAATAGCGAAGTAAAAATTCGATTTTTATATATTGAATAGCGAAGTAAAAATTCGATTTTTATATATTGAATAGCGAAGTAAAAATTCGATTTTTATATATTGAATAGCGAAGTAAAAAATTCGATTTTTATATATTGAATAGCGAAGTAAAAATTCGATTTTTATATATTGAATAGCGAAGTAAAAATTCATATTTATATATTGAATAGTGAAGTAAAAATTCGTTTTTTATATATTGAAAAGCGGAGTAAAAATTCGATTTTTACATATGTAGTGAATACGGGCAACGAAGATGACAAAAAGGCGAGAATGATGAAGATTTCTATAAAAGAAGTGTCGTGAAGTTGGGATAGCTATCGATGAGAACTTCTCACTCAAAATCTCTTTTTCTAGTTATATATGTATATATACTAGGATGCAGACGATGTTTAGTAGCACCCGACACCATCATCCACAGACCATGGACTTGTTTGTTTGGCTGTGTAGTTGGTTAGATTATTTAGGTTGAATTGAATTGTTTGGTGAAATTAAATTGATTTGATTGATGTGTGAATGGCGTGGGCCTTCACTAGACCGGGGATAAGGCTAGGCCTTGTCCCGTTTCTAGTATCGTGCCGTTATGCCGCCGAAATTTTCTAAAATAAATTAGAAAAATAAAGATATCATCTTATTTAATAAATGAACTGAATAGAATATTTTCATAGGTTGAATAAAATATTTTATCGTTAAAAATATAATTTTTAACGTGAATGTGAATAAATAAATATTCATTTACAAACCGGGCGGTTTGTTTATGTACACCTATTTGAAGGACATTGATTGGGTCGATTATTTTACACATCGCCCAACTGCACAAATAAAATTTGTGTTTGTTCATTTGAAACCCCACACGGGTGTTGGGATGAAATTTGAAGTTCACTCATCCTGATTGATTAAATATGTCGATCGATTGATTGACAGGCTGTTATAAGCGTTAGATATCTATATTTGATGCTTATACAGGGTAGTGCACTTTGGATGATGGTTGATTATTTATCATCGCTATTATATACGTGTGATGTATGAAAATCCATATAATTAACATTATATGGTGATTGATTGGGCCTCATTCCAATTTAGAAAATAAAGAATATTATAAAATAAAGGTTCATGTGTTGACTGTACTCATTCGTTGAGATTAGTCATGTGTTGAACAAAATATTTTAAACAATAAAATTTATATCTTTATTATTATAAAATAAAGGTCCATGTGTTGACTGTACTCATCCGTTGAGATTAGTCATGTGTTGAACGAAATATTTTAACAATAAAATTTACATCTTTATCATATATAAAATCAGAAACTAACTGGAAAATAGATAAGATGAGTGCTCTCCTGGATACTAATCTGATGTTGGTTTCGGCCTTCGGGGTTAATATTCAGGGAATCATTCTCTTACTAATTTACGGTTGGGGTCTGATTTAATATCAAACGATAGATACCTTAATTTTCATAAAATATATTAAATAACAAAAATAGTCACACGTGGACAGTACTCATTCGTTGAGATTAGTCGTGTGTTGACAAAGATATAGAGTCGTGTATTGAACGAAATATAGATCCATTTGTTGAATATAATGCTGTGTTGATTAGTGATGCGCTATTTTGACGTGAACGATATTTATATCGATTATATTCGTTTTTGAATTTAAAATGAATTTGATTTGAATAGAAAACGAATTTGAATTGAATTGAATCTTTAACGAATTGAATTTGATTTAAATAGAAAACGAATTTGATTTGAATTGAGTATATAACGAATTTGATTCGAATAGAAAACGAATTTGAATTGAAATGAATATAAAACGAATTTGAATTGAAATGAATATAAAACGAATTTGAATTGAAATGAATATAAAACGAATTTGATTAGAAATGAATATATAACGAATTCGAATTAAATTGAAAACGAATTGAAATGAATTCAAATTGAATTGAAATTTGAATTGAATAGAAATGAATTTATAAGGAAAATTTCAATTTTGATTTGAATTGAAATGGAAGTTGAAATTGTTTTTGAAACGAATTCAAAACTATTTATAAAATTCATTTTAAATAGAAATCGACGAGATATATTATATATATTATATATATAATATAATGGCCTGAATAGAACGCGCCGCGCCGCGGCAGTTCGTGAATTTCGACCATTTATTTCAAACGGACATTACGGGAGATCCGACCGTCGGATTCTCCTAAAACCGAAACCGTTGGGTTCGTATCGAAAAGAGCTTTCTAATTAATATTAGAAATTTGAAATCTAACGGTTGGATTTGGAGATACATCCAAATCAAATTTGGAAAAGGTCGTTGTAAGTGCAGTTCGATGGCCATTGATGGAAATCGACTGTACGGGCCTTGATAAAATTATTAAAAATAGTAATAATTTGTGTAAAATCATAAGAAATGATTTGGGAAAAATTGGGATGAAAAACTCCATATTTGAAAAGATAAAAATAGATTTTTATCGAAATGAACTAATTTTGAACTGAAATTAAAACCCATTTATTTTTAAATAAATAAATTGGATTTGAAATGGGTTTAAATAGAATTGATTCATGGGTTTATCGTGAACCGTGTTTTAAATAACACTAGTTCTTTAACCCGATAATCAATAGAATGTGATTTGGGTTTGTCGTGAACTGTGGTTTAAATAACACTAGTTCTTTAACCCAGTAAAAGGAGTTTTAATGAATCTGCAATTAAATTGAAATGTGGATTGATAATCTGAATTATCAAATTTGGAAAATGAGCGAGAATGGAGTACCACCTGTTTTTCTCCAAGCGATAGTTAAATCTTTAATTAGATTTGAACGTGAAATGGTAATTAATTTTACCGACAACACTGAGGTGTTAGATATGGAGTATTACCAGTTTTGCTTCATGGAATGAATAGGTTGGGATTGGAAAATAAAATAAATAATTACTTCGGTGTGGTTCGATAATCTCGATTAGTTTAGAAAACCGTAATTTGGTTTTGAAACGACATCCAAAGGAAGATTAAAGGATAAGTTTTAAAGAATTTATCTTAGATAAAATTAATGGGAACCTTTCCCTAAGAATGTGATTTCGTGAATAAAAGGATATTCTGCATTGGAATGAGGCGTATGTTGTGTTTGTGTAACATTCGTTTTTAATATACGCGGGTTGTTCGGAAAGGCCTGGTTTACACCCATTCTGAATAACCGATTCGACGATATGTCGAAGATGAAGACGGTGGTTGAAAACCGGAAGTCTTCACATCGTTTGGATTATTACTGACGATCCTGATTGGGCTGTACACCCAAGAGGATGGAAATAGTTGGTGGTCGTCCAGACGTACTTGGAGATGGATGGATATGTGAGCAAAGTGCCTCCGGTTTCGTTCAGACCCAGAACGGACTTGTAAATGGATTGTGTGTCTGACATTGGATTTTATTCTGTGTTGATTGATTTCTATTAAATATACATCTGTTTGGCGGCGGAGAATTTATTCTTTTGCTTAACGCCCTTCTCTGAGACGTACGAGCTCAGAGGTTGTATATCGATGGACATCAGTCGCATGGCATGAATTGCCTGTGTGGCACGCTAAGATGCAATGATAAAGGCTTCTGTTGAAAAGAAAAGTCTTGTGGTTGATGATCAAAGCACGCCTACGTGGCAGCTTTGTGTATAACGTGAATTCGCGAGCCTCACACCTCGGTATGAGTCAAAAACGGGATACGGACTGCAGGGAGAGCACGACGTTTCTTTCTAGCTTTGGTGGTGTCAGTGACTTACCAGCCCTGACATTTATATACTTTTCACCTATGTGGTTGTTGGAATGCGAGGCGCCTCGATTTTAGGTCTGTAAGGACCGGGAAACGTGTGTTCAGGCATAATTAATCCTCTAACGTAAGTGAGGACCGGCCCTGAAGATCCAGGATTGCCCAGAGTGTATAGTCCTGAGATATTTGCTAGAGTGTCTCGAGCGCGGAGAGGAGCTTGCCCCTTGCCTCGACTCATGACGGAAATCCAATTTCCAATACGTGTATTTCGGCTTTATTTGTAGAGCCTAGTATGGCGACATAGTGGGATGGGGCGCTCATGCCGTCTATGATTTATATTTATGATTGAAATTGTTTTGACACTATACACTTATTATAGTATCAAATGATTTGTTTTTAAATGTATCAAGCATGTTTGGCTATTATAAGGTAAAACCCTATCCTCCGGCTTGCGTTGCATTTTGTGATGGGACCTGGGTCTTATAATAGCTTCATTTTTCGAAAAAGCATTGCGTTGTTTATTGTTATGCACTGGTATTCTTGGGAGGAAACCCGTTCCGTGTTATACGGCGTGGTCCCTTGAATTACTCTCTTTTAAAGTAAAATTTTAAATAACTGTTTTAGTTATCACACCAGTCACATGACTGACCTGGAGTTTATTGTTTCAACCTAAACTCTGGGTGCCCCTATTTTCCGCATGGGCAGCTAGTAGTTTTGGTTTTGCAGATTTATATTCACAGGATCCTGGTTTACAGCTGGAATGATATCCGGAAAGCTCTGTATCCGTATATCACCTTCAGTTGTGCTTTGTATTATTTTCCGCTGCTATGTAATTTATTGTAATCTCTGATATTTATCGAATGTAATTTATTCATTTATACTCTCTATATTCTTGTATCTGATGGAATTATTGTAATTAGCAATGAAATGTTCTTCCGTCTGCGTTCATTTGTGTGTTGTTCTCAAAGTATCCGCTCTTCCCTTCACGGAGAAGTTATGGGTTCTTACAGGAGACCAAGTTTTTGTTTCATTTGTACTCGCTTCCATCATTCGACTGTATCCTATCGATCGAATCTTCGAACTTTAGGTAGAAACCAATGGGTGTAAACATGTGTTTGAGACATGTTATGTTTGATGATCGCCAGTGGTTGCTAGTGGTTGCTCGTGGATGCATATACACACACTAGGCACTAGATCGGCTCGAAAACACTCTCATACTGCATATGGATGTGTGTGCATTTTCAATTTTGTGGATGCAAAATGATTGATTCATCACATGGATGTAGAATTTGGATGAATGGTTGCGCACTCATATAGAAATGATATGTATCAAATAGGAAAATTGCATACAAGTTGGACTCATGGCACTGACATAATTCGCATTAAGGAGGTCAACTGAATCAGTAGACCGCGTGATCTTTGCATTAGATAAGAAACATATACACACACTTTTGCATATGTTCATACAACATTAGAAGTTTCTAAGGACAATGGATGCTTCTGGACAATGGTTGAGTAGATGGGTGATTGGATGGTAGGACACATTCTTCTTAACTTGAAGATTTCGGGGACGAAATCCTTTAAGGAGGGGAGAATGTAACACCCCGTATTTTCTGTGAACGTATAAGTAACAAATTAAAGTATACTTAATTTTTAGGAGAAGAATTAAGGGAAACGGGTTGCGCCATTGCATTCGTCTCGAAATTCTGCATGAGATAGAGTCCGAGTTTGCGTAAAACGGATATCGTATGAAGGAGACATGGACGAACGAAGTTAGGCAGAAAAACCGGAAACAGGCCAGAAATGCACTGGCGCACTTGTGAAGTGTGCCAGCACAAAAATACACTAGCGCACTTGGGAAGTGCGCCCATGTCGAGCCAGAAACCTGCATAGGGTTCTAGAGAGTTCTAATGACGATTTTTGATGTGTTGGATGGACCTGATGGCTTCTAGGGTGATCTAATGGTTCTGAAACACTCTCTACACCTATAAATATGTGATTAACCTAACCCTAATTCATAAAATATTGTCTATGACACCATTATGCTACCAAACTCTCTCTTAAATCTGAGCCGCCGCCTCTAAATTTAATCTCAAGTGTTCATTCACAATTCAAAGTAAAGTTTAGAGCTGCAACAACAATCGAAGAAGATTAATCAGCGTTTCTGCATCAAATTCGATTTATAATCCTTTTCTTTAGCCACGAAAGGCAAGTACAGTTATTTTCCGCTATAAACGTTAATTATGATTGTGGCATGAATTATAAATCTGAATTTCAGGTTATGTCTGTTCTATTCTGTTTAGATCTATCTTATTCTGTATCTCTTTCTTCTTTTTGTTCTATAGCCAGGCTACACGAGCCTGAGCCAAATCTCATAAGTGATTACCGCATGAACGCTAAAATGTTTGGGACAAATATGAATGATGCATAATTGGACAGGACTGATTTGAGGACATGACATAAAATCTGAGGCATATAATTGGACATGTGGCATATTTAACATATGACTTAAGACTGAGACATAAAATATATTGGACTTATGACTTGGGATTCGAGGCGTAGATTTAACCATGAAACTAATTTAGATACATAGTACATGTTGTAATCTAGATCTGTAGTTAATTTGAGAAATAAACATATGTTAGATTTAGACCTGTTCATACTAGGTATGAAAATCTGTGATTTGGGAGAAGGGGAATTATAGGACAACTTGAAACTTGGGGGCATAATGCATGTTTTAAATCAAGGTCTGATGTTAGAGTTTAAAGATGGTTTACAACATGTTATGCATGAATGATAATGCATATAGAGAACATACTATATGTTATAGTTTAAGAATCCAGATTTTTGGGACATATTCTTTTATGTAAAAATTCATGACTTGAAAAAAAAGAATATGTGACTTAGGCGTAGAGACCTATACAAAAAAAACAGGATAACTATTAGTGTGAATGCGCCTAAAAAGGGTTTTTGGACATCTGGCATCATAGGCTATAATTTGGCATAATTCATATTGTTTATCGTGATTTATGGAGAATATTCTGTACTGTGTAATGTTTAACTAAAAATTAAGAGCAAGACGTGGTATTATGAATTATGACCATGATTTCGCTAAATTTATGATTAGGCAAAAGATGATATATATATAATCTGCTAAATCTGTTATATTGCCTAATCCGCTAGTTCTGTTATATTGCCTAAACTGCTAATTAGATTGAATTGCCTAATCTACTGATTATGTTAAATTGCCTTATCCACTAAATCTACTAAATAGCCTAATCTGCAAGATCTGTTATCTGTTTAATTTGTTGAATGTCGTAATCTGTTGGAATTGAAATGCTGAAATTGGAAGTATGTGAATCTGTAGGCTCGACTTAAAATTGAGCAAAACTTATTAATAGAACCTCGAATAATCTGCTGTAACTTGTACAAAAGTTTAATCTGTTAACTAAACAGAATTAGTCGGATATCTGAAAAATCTGTATTAGAATGAATTACCTATGACACGAGGTTAGACTCTATTTGCGGTAGAAGCCTGCCCGGAACTAACCGGCTTAACCAGCGACCGCAAAACTGTCAGTCTAATGTGAGAGGTCGTAGGCATAACTAAAATATGCTTAGACACGAGGTTAGGTCTGGCTTGTGGCAGAAGTCTGCCCGGAACCGCCCGGCATATCCAGCGGCCACAAGCTACCGACCTAATGTGAGAGGTTTATGCATTAATATTTAATTAATGCAAATCTGGGATAAATATGATGTCTAAAACGTGTTGGGTGGATAGGGTTGAACCAATTGGACAATGAATTTAACAAACCCGTTTCGTGAATCTGTAGGGCCAATTACAAAGTTAGACAAATCTGTAAATCTGTTAAATCCGTATACCTGATCCGTTAGTCTGGAAACTTGTCTGATCTGTGAACTAGTTGATTTGAACTCTGTATGTCTGAACTTGTAAACAAATTAATCTGGAGTCTGTTAGTCTGGGGATACAAGGTTAGGAGGGGAATTACTTGTGTCATCTGTTGTTTGGGACCCATATTAGTCAGTAACCCTTTCTAGTATCAAAACTTTGACCCAACAGTAGGTAGGGTCCGGGCACGCTTACTGAACTAATTATAAGTGGTTCATTCTGATAATGGCGAGGGGTGTTGATGGTGCATTCCAACCGGGTCATGTGCGTGCATGGATCCCGGTCTGCCTCTGAGGATGTAAGACGCCGTGACATCTATAAATAGGTCTGTGTCATTCAAAGGTTGCCACTTTAGGGAATGATACACCCTTGTGGGGCTGGCACTGGGTATTTATGTATTAGGGATCCGATCGCGTGGGGTAGGATTTAGGGTACACTTAGTTCTGTCTGTTCTGTGGGGTACCGTCTGTTTCTGTTGGGTGGTAACACCTGTCTGTTTTTGCATGATATCGTCTGTTGGGGTGGTAAAGGCCCATTTACTAGTGTACACCTAATTCTAACATTCTGTTTCCGTAGGGATTATTCTGTTTTTGTTTCTGTCTCTGTTCGGGTGGTAAAGGCCCATTACTAGCATTTTGTTTCTGTACTTTCTGTTCGGGGTGGTAAAGGACCATTATTAGCATTATGTTTCTGTACCTTCTGTTAGGGTGTTAAAGGCCCGTTATTCTATTTTTGTTTCTGTTTAGACATTAGGGTAACACCTAATCCTATTATACTAGTATTAGCGCAGAGAAGTGAAAAGTAATATCATCATGTTTCTTCAGTTTAACCTAAGTATATCTGTTATTCATGTATCTTGTTATCTCTCATCCAGTTTTATTTGCATGCCATGACATTATTATCTGTTCATAACTGAAAGTCACTGGACTTGCCAGACTTTATGTCTGACCCTTGTTGTTTCGCCTCTTTTCTTCCGTTCCCCCCCCCCTAGGTTTTTAAGGAGGGAATACTCTAGCTTGATCCGGATCTTTCTTCCTGCTTGGAGTGCTTGAAGTGCTTAAAGTATGGCTTGCCTTTTTCTGGCATCTTTAGTGGGGATTATGATTTTATAGTTTTGTACTCTGATGGCTTTTAAACAAGGCTGATATATATGTACTTGAGTTTTTGGTAAAGTTGTAACCAAACTGATTTCTGTCCGCTGCGATAAAGTTATAAAGTTTTTCAAGTATTATTTTTATATTTGTCTTGTAATATTCTGTTCAGTTTACTAAAATGCTCCATCAAAGTTAAGGCATTCCCTTTGTGAGTGACCTTAACGGATGTGGGGTGTTACAGCTGCTGTTCAAATAGTCTGCTGAGGTGAGGGGATTTGAGGTGAAAGCGTTGTACAGTTTGATGATTTGGAAGCTCCAGCATGTGTTGTCTTCTCAGTTAGGGGCTACCGTCTGTGTGCTACTGCTGCATGCTACTGAGAAGGGTAGTTTTAGGCCTGCTGTTGTGATCTACTGGTGATGTTCTGTTTTACAATAAGGTATAGGCTAGCATACTGTTTTGTATGGGTTGACTATTGTGGTCAGGGTGTTGTCGTTCAATGATGATGTAGGGATTCATAGGAGTACATATATTTGATTGTTGTTTTGGAATAGTTTATGTCAGTACTAAAGTCATTTGTAAGGTTCGGCATGGAAAAAGATTTTATACAGTGGTGAATACACGTGAAAAACAGTTTTAT
The DNA here is from genome assembly GCA_030737875.1 of Allium sativum. Taxonomy (NCBI): domain Eukaryota; kingdom Viridiplantae; phylum Streptophyta; class Magnoliopsida; order Asparagales; family Amaryllidaceae; genus Allium; species Allium sativum. Next base: position 575,978,802 of record CM060915.1, on the reverse strand, counting down.
AATATATTTCTCTTCTCTTATTTCTTCTTCGTTTATATGGCATTTAGATTTGGTCTTGAGTAGTTTTGGTTGGACGGTCCTAAGTTTTGTTGTTATTGAAAATGGAGGCAATGGTCATTGTGTAGGATGTGTAATTGTTTTAGGCGTGTAATTCTTTGAAACTGGGTTGTTGTGTGGTATGGGAATGGTTGTCAGTAGTGTGTGGTTGGGCTTGGATTGATCGGCCTGCGTTGGCCTCTATTTGTTCATTCTGCTCAAGTATAAATAAGGGTGTTGTCGCAACGTAAAAGGTGTGATAAGACTACAGAAGCAAGGCTCATTTGTTAGCAATTTTATAGTTTTTTCTTTAGTTTGTTGTTCAGTTAATTCCAGTACCCTTTTATTTCAGTTTTCTTTTAATTTCCGCATTTGTTTTCAATTTCAGTTCATTGTTTCTTTTATTTCTTGTAACATCTAGTTGATTTAATAATATCAATGTTGTAAATTCTTGATGCCAAGTTCATGTTTGTTTTATTGAAATTTCTGTACGTTTGATATCGTTATTTATTTCATATGTATATTCCATATGTGCTTTGTCTATTTATTTGTTATGCATACACTTGGGAATTTAATTTTTAACATAAGACGTATATATACCGCATCGTATGTCACACTGTTTACTATTATACGCAAAGTCCAAGCATTAGATATTTTCGTACATACGTACAAGTTGAAGAAGAGTTGAAGAGAAGGATTGAATGATGGAGCCTCCATATTATCACAAAGCCAATTGGCAATGTGAAGGGGGAACTCCTCATATATTAAGGAAGATTAGGTAGACGAATTCCCGACGTGAGACAATTCCAGCACGCCTCCGCATGGCTAGGCATACATATGCCCTAGCACGTGGATGAATAGGATGACGTAGGGCAGATTATGAAGAAGAGTTTTGGATCAGTGCTCTGATACCATGATGAAGAGTTGAATAGAAGGATTGAATGATGGAGCCCCCATATTATCGCAAAACCAATTGGCAATGTGAAGGGGGAACTCCTCATATATTAAGGAAGATTAGGTAGACAAATTCCCGATGTGGGACAATTCCAACACAAGTAAGGTCCATAAATATATGATTAGTGTATAAAATAATATCGATAAATTATTAAATAAAATATTGAAACTTATTAAATTCAAAAATAGATAAATAAATTATTATCGACGGATATGGCCAAATGAAATAGTACACTACTTCAAATTTAGTCAATATTGAAATATAACCCAGTATCGAAAATTCCCAGTTAACCGAAATCTAAAAATATATAGAAAACGTTAATAACTATATTAAATAAATGATATTGTTTATAGCGATTTCCATAACGACTATTTTAAAATTTGAATTGGACATAACTAACAATCTACAAACTAAAATCCTGATTTTTCTCTTTCATTAGAAAACTATAAACAAACAGATTCAAACGTTTCTCGTTTCTCGAAATTCCGACTTATATCGGATCTTGTATATCTAATTAAAGTTCAAAACTGAATATTATGAATTGTCGCGCTATTACGGGCTCATTTATAATAAATATAAACTATAACGTTTAAACTTCGAATTTAAATATTAAAAATCCATAAATATTCCAATTAACATTTTTAAAACAAAATTAAATATTCAAATTAAAATGCCCTCAAAATATGGGTCGTTACATTATGTACAGCAAGCGAGTCATTTTAACTAATAAAAAAGTTGTTAAGAACACTTAATGGATACCACGGTTTGAAATGTTGAAAAGTAATGAACAACATCAATTATTATGATGTTTAATTATAATCATGCATATTTGTAATTTACATTAAAATGGATGCAAATATAATATTTTAATTAAAAATATTTTTCTTTTTAGGTTCAATTGTCTTTTGAGGAAGACGTTTTAAATCAAATTTTTCAAACTTTACATATTGATAAGAATATGATTTGTAAGTCGGTTGAAGGTAATGAGGTGTGTAAAATGTTCAACCAAACATCATTAATTATAAATGAACTAGAATGCGGAAGACTAATATATCCATTAACAATTACAGATGCCACTGCTAATCTCTCATTAATTCCAGACATTATGCTACCATTATAATCAATTAAATTAGCAAGAATAATACCTCTTTCATGCCAAGGTTCAAACCAGAAAGAAACCATTTGCATATGCTTAATTCCACTTTGGAACATAAGGAGGAATCTATCCGGCTGCTTCAGCATATTCCTCCATGACCAGCTGCAATTAGGTGAAGCCACCATGGTCCAGAAATGTTGCCCTTTAATCAAATTACTTCTGCACCATGTAGCCCATAGATCTAAATCATAACTAAAAATTTAGTAAATTCTAGATGATAAAGCAGCTCTATCAGTCCACCATTTGCATAAGAACAACAGACCTTTCTGAAAGATATGGCTTCATGTATTACACTTTCATGCATGCATGTTCTTCAAAAGCTTTAAATCACACCATTTATCTCTTTAATAATGTAACATACTTATTTCTAGCATGCATGTTCTTCAAAAGCTTAAAATCATAAAGTATACGGCTTCATGTATTACACTTTCATTTAAGGTTAATTTTTCATTATTTCAAGTAATATTTGAAATTCAACCAACAAATCATTTTATCTTGGTAATTTTTATTCTAATACACAATTTTAATAAGTTAATCCACCATTTTATTTTAATAAGTTAATCCACAACTATTTTGTAAGTTAATCCACGTGTGGATTAACTTAAAGATTTCACTCTATCATAAAGCTTACAATAGATTTTGTGTTGTTTGTTTTACTTTATCAAAGAAAAATGAAATGCAACAATCAGGTATTACTGAAACATGTTCTTCTAATCAATATGGATGTTAAGCATAATCATGAAGAGGCTGTTGTTGGTGGTCATCTTGCTTTGGAACTTTGCAAAGAGCTGGAAGCAACGGAATATTAGGAAGATAAAATTGTTGAAATTATCACTGCTTTTGAAAAAAGAAGCAATAAGAAGCTCCTTTACACCATTTCTTTTCTGCTGAAGTTGATTCACCCTGGATCAAATTGAAGGCAAGATGAGTTTTACGTGGATGGTGTTCTATGTATATTGATTCCTTTACTTTTAGAGCACATAATCGCCTTTTGATACCCAATTTTGTATCCTTTTTGTTGGAATGAGATCTCGAGTCAAAAAAAAATTAAAAGAAGAAGAAGAAGAAAGAAATACATTTCCATAAAATTTGAACGTAAAAATATACAAAAACATTGTAGCAAGGTGGCTTGTAGAGCAACATTGAATTCATGTAGACTTGTTTTTGAAGTGGTTTTTCACTTAAAAAAATATTGACATACTTCAAGAAATGCAGAGATTGAAGACTATTTACCTGAGAAGTTTATCGCAGAGAAGAAGAAAGATAAAGAACTGAGAAGAAAAAAGATATTGACATTTTTTAGGTGGATGAACTAATTAAAATTTAAATATTATTAAAAGTTAACGATCATATTTTATAGTGTGGATTAACTTATTAAAAATGTGGATTAGAATAGAAATTACCTTTTATCTTTTGAATAAATGCACTAAAATCTAAATGGTCATCCCATAACCTATGCATTTAAATATTTATCTATTAAAATTTGTGAAGGTATTAATTTTTAAATTACTTATGAATACCAACTTCCAATAGTTTCCTTAAGAAATTTATTTATTGGAAAAGCTAACTAGTTTTAAAAGTGAAACATTTATTTTCCATTACAACAAATAATGAGTACAAAATAACATAGAAGAAAGGAAGATTGCCTTTATTCTACAAACATATTACAGAGCTCAAGCAAGAAATAATACAGACTTAAATTAAAACCTGATCAACACCACGCACGATACGTCCCTAAATCAGAAAAAGTAATCTAAGAAAGTGTTAAGCTAAGAAAGCTAAAACTATTTACACTAGAGACTGATCACATACAAAACTCACATTCATTGAACACCTTCCAACGGACACCAAACGGTCTCAATATCACTAACACAGATTATGTAGACAATAGACAAAGAGAGGAAGACGACATCAAGATAGCACAACTTGGGGGCTCTCCTCTTCGACTAAGCGTCGTTGATGGCTGCCAGAGCAGTCCTTACTCATAGTGCCAGGCTATAAAAAGCAATTGTCACACAAAGACTGTCACTATTTGCACAAAACAACAAAAATCTAATCTAGCTTACAAAGCTTCTACAAAGCTACATATTTCCTCAAATAAAATCAGTAGAATATGAAATCATCACATAAGATGTTGCAGTACAGATCCCAACTTCGCATATAATAGTAAATTGAGACTAACCCAAACACTACAACCTCATAAAACTAGCTTTGACCTTTACTTGCAACCCAAAGAAACTTCCAACATAACTTTGGCACATCCAACGTGGCAACTGCGCCTAGAATCAAAGCCAAGCCTCTAGCCAACAGAAGAGATCCCAAACTAATTCTTCAAGCAATTTTAAAAAGAGTGAAGAACAAAATAAAACCCCAAAACCAGTACCAAACCAAGCACGTCGAAATTTGAACTATTAAACGACCACCTAAACTCTAATTGCTTAAGCGGTGGAGAGGCAAATTTGTCATGCGTTTTTGGGAGGTAGTAGGATTTGAGTACGTTGGCTTAACTCAATCGAAGCCAAAGAGGAAAAGAGGTTCAGGGATACTCAATCTATAGCAGATGCACTGAAAACTCAGCATAAGAGACACTAAAGAAGTGCCGGCCCTATGCCAAAAAAAAAAGAATGGCCCGAAGTTTGGTGCAAAATTATATGGCAAGTAGAAGGTAAACAAGCGGAAATGCAAAATAAAAATGCCAAGAATCGAACCAGGATGCATGTTTGGTAATTTCCCACATCACCACCCAGCCAACCCCAATTTTCATGTCATCCAATAACTTAATATTGTATTTACCTAAAATTTCAAAACTTCGAGGCCCCCACTTGCCTCTTCCTCTTGCCACCGGACCGAAGGCCCTAGGCCAGCGCCTAGGTAGCCTATGCCCAGGGACGGGCCTGGGCTGAAGTAAAGGTGAGATAGAAGCTCAAGACAATAATGATGGGGAAAGATATACTATGGGGAGGAGAGAGCGAAGAGAGAGGGAAATATAAAGACGAAAATGCAAGCGATTAGAGGAGAGCTAAGTGACAATGGACGAAAAAGCTTATTTAACTCATTATAATTCATAAAAAATGACGTTTCATTTTTATACATATGGAAAAACATAAATCATGTAACAAAAATCATATGTCTAGAAATAATAAGTTTCATATATAATCTAATCATCTTAATAAATTCACCTTATATTACATAATTAATTCAATGTTTTAAATAGACATTTTTTTATAAAACATATTGCGAGCAGCATATTAGTTAGTTACATGATAGTGACAAATAAAGCGAAGGAATTTATAGCTATCTCATTTATTGTAGGACCTTTCAACTCTATCCTTAGTTTTCTCTGAACGTTTCATTTTCAATTTCTCGTAAATTTTTGTTATTATAATTGTTACGAAATTCTGTTATTTCTCCAATTAACACTTCATATTTAAATATATAATTATTTATAATATTCTCTTACATTTATGATGTTGGTACTAACTTTGAAAGTTTTAAAACATAAAGTATACCTATTCGGTGTATATATCTTTTACCTTTCAAACAAGAGACAATTACATTGATAGACCCCTTTCTAAACATTATTGCACAAATAGCCCGCTTTTCAAACTTATTATGTTTATAGCCTAGTTTTGGCCAATTCAGCAAAATGCACTGGCGCAATCCCAGATTGCGCCAATGTATATTATTATTATTTTCGAATTTGCATTGCCTCCATTTGAGATTGCCCGCAAATTTTTGTTACTTTTTTTTGCCTAATGCCATTTTAGATGGCACCAAGAAAAATAAATTAAACTAGCTCATTTTGGGATTGAGTCAGCGTGTTTTGGTCAACTCAGCGTTGAGTTGACCAAAACATGACATTTTTCCAATAAGTTTTAAAACATGACATTTTTGTAATAAAAACTTGCAAATTAGGCTAAAAACAAAAAGAACCCTTCAAACAATTGTATCGGAATCTAAATTTTAAAACTCAAAACCTATGCATATACTTATTTCACATTACTCCTTTTTATTCCATGTGCCCCCCTTCACCTTACTTTAAGTATTTGTCACTTTTCCTGTTTGCATTTTTGTAGTTTAGAGACTACTTAGTTTGTTCACAAAACCAATTGATCAATGTGTACAGTGGCTTCTTAGTATATATCCAAGATCTTAGTTGAATATTTTCCAATGTGGGACTATTATTTTCGTCACTTCCCCTTCATGTATGGCGTATTTGAGCCATCTACGTGATCATAGTATTTTGATGGGGTGGCGCACGTATGGCGGTTAAGCACATACGTAGTTGAATTACAATAAATTTGTATTACTTAAACCTTTGAGCCGTTTCTCCATCAAATTTTCTTTCAACTATTCAACTATTTTATTCCTCTAACCACAACAACTTCAACTATTCTCCACTACTTCAACTACTATCAAGTGGTATCAGAGCTTCGTTCGTACGCATATTGGACGGAAAAAAAATTCCAACCATTATAAGCTATGACATTTCTATTTCTTTCGCCGTTTGTTCTCACAAAAGAAAACTTTGAAGAATGGAGTAACAAAAAAAAAATTGATTTTCAAAGGGTTATGGGAGATCGTTGAAAGTGGCTACGAATGACCAAAAGATATTAAAAATATGACGGAGAAGGAAGAAAAATCATTTACAAGTTTGAGATGGAAAGATCATCAAGCTCGTGTTGTGATGGGTGAGAACGTCGATGAAGTAGCATGGAATCATATTATCAGAAAAGGTTGCGTAAAAGATTCATGGGCTTTATTGAAGAAGATTTATGGTAAGAATGTAGTGTAGAACATACAAGAAGATAAATTGAAAGAGCCTATTTCTAAAACCAAAGCTGATGAAACAAAACTACCGATGACAGTCTAACTAAAGCAGCAATTGAATATGTACCAGATGTGGATGATTTGATTTTTACTATGACTAATATTGGAGATGTGAAAGAAACAAAAAATGATATTGCTTTGGTTGAGAAATCAAGTGAGGTCAAAGCGGATAATTTGGCAAGTGAAAAGCCTAAAAAAGTGGATGAAATTGCAAAAGGAAATGGTGAAGCTACACATGCTGAGGTCAAGGTTAAGTCTCCTGGCCAAAAATCAAGCAATATATTTACAAACAATAAAGGAATAAATTGTGGATTTACTTTCTTAGAGTTTTCATCATGTACTGATGCAATGGAAGCTTTTAGGCATTTGCAAAAAGGGAATATTTCTTCGATGGCTTACCTGATACATTGGATGAAAACTATGTGCAAAATGAAAAGAGTAAAACAAGATCCCGTGAAATCACATCCGCGATATTGATACTGAGAAGTAAAAATAACACAATTAAGAAAGTTCGGATAATATCCCTATTTCTACCGAAACAAGTAAAATATAAATTGGATAGCGGTATGAATGACTAAAAGAGCACAAGTGGTTTTGTGTTCAACAAATGTCCCCGCATTGGGTGAACATCAAGGACAACCTATTACAATCTGCTGTGACAACAAATAAGCAATAGCAATGACAACGAATCAGGTTCATATAGTCGAACTAAGCATATAGCTATCAAGTATCACTTCATGAAAGATGTAGAAGCGACAAAAGAAAGTCAGCTCAAATACTGCCGGACAGATGAGCAAGTTGCAGACATTTTCATTTTTCACAAAGGCATTGCCAAGAGCAAGATTTGAGCAATTTTGCACTATGCTTCAAGTGTCAGAAATTTGCATCAAGAATGAGTATTGAGAGTGCTAATTACAAATTTCTAGAAAATTCTAAAGATATTAATAAGTTGTCTTATAAACTAAGTAGGAATTATTTGATTTATCTAGAATGTGCTATCTAAAATATTCTAATATTAAAATATTGTTTTGAGATGCCTATAAATAGAAGAAGAGGCACATCGTAATACTTGTACTACAATCTCAAAACAATAAAGTTGTGTTACTAAAATTTTGAGTCATTTCTCCATCAAACTTTCTTTCAACTATTTCATCTACTATCAAGAGTTCCTAATCGAAGCCTAAATCGTGTAACTTTATTAATTTTCAATTGCTTTATCAAAATCTCTCACAGTTTTCATATGTAGATTATGGAGAATGAGAAGCAAGATCAAGAAAGAACGGTAATATCTCAAGTATAGTTAGCTTCTAAGTTTTGTTTATATTACATGATTTGATTACACGTTTTGTGGGAAATGTTCGATAAGAAATGGTTAGCACTTGAGCTATTTGAAAATTAGAATTGTTTAGCACAACAAATCTGCTGTTTGTCTCACGTGGTTTGCATTCCATTGTCATTTCTGGTATGTTCCGATATCAATTAATTTATGTTATAGACTTATAGTTGTTTTCGCGTTTTGTTTGTCTTCTCTAATGATCTTTGAATTTCGTCGATTGTTGTTTCTGGTGGGAAATAAATATTGATTCTAACTAACGATTCAGAATTTCGGTCCCTATTGGAATAAGCAAGTTTTTATTTTATTTTAGGTTATGAAAAGAGTTACTCAACCTAATATTAAGAAGGAAGAAAACATGGCAGCACTCGAAGCCCTTTGATCCTTTCCCCTCCCTGAATTGCGCTTCTTCCCTACCGCATATTTCAGGATGCGGTGAATTTCACTGGAAATATTTCGGCCATTCTAGCATCGTTCTTTATTTTAATTGGATTTTGAATAAGGAGTACAAATGAAATGAATCTCGAATATAGTACGACTTAGGTAAGCTTTGGACTTTTCTATGTCAATTATTTTGTTTGTCTTATTTTGTGTTTTAGTAGTCGCTCCCTTATTTAAATCAAATTTTATGTGGAAAAAAGGAATCAGGTTAGCATCAGACAAACATGATTACTCTATATTCACTTTCTACGAATTTTCAGCGACTTTAATAAGCGAATTCCCTAAACAAAGATAAAATGCACATGCACTACTGACATAAAAGAAGCAACTTCTATTCAAATTCAAATTTTTGCTGAATAGCCCTGCATAGCTTGACAAAAAATAAGGAAACCCTTCGTTTTCCTATCCAAATTGAAAAATCCAATAACACTCTTTCTTGTAATGACTATATATGACGCCTTCATGGCACTATCCAGGAAAACTACATGATGCATTGCATGGTGCTACAAAGACCTTTGTTAAAGCCACTGGATGGTAGATTGAAAATTTTAAAAAAAATAACAGAAGAAAAAAAATAGTTCTGTTCTTGATTCTTTTAATAAAAATGGAGAGCTACTGAATAGATTCATGTGTCTAAATAGAATTGCAAATAAAAGAAATTATCTAAATCACACTTTCAATTGAATTGCTCAAACTTTAGGGTAAATACGTTGGTGTGTATACATATTACTTGGCATTGTAAATTTGGCTTGGTACGCTGAATAGAAAGAAACAAACAATGATGATGACAAGCAATTTTGTGTATTCATTGAAGACTCACACGTTCGTAAATCATTTGAACTATGGTAGTAATCATTATAAAATTACTTGCATGGTTTTAGTGGTGCACCACAAAGACATTTGTTGTGTTCGAAGGTATATTGAGCATCAAAAGTTCGAAAATGTCCTCCGCCTGGTATCTTCCCACACAAATTGTTATAACTCAAGCCCAACGCCGTTAAATTGGGCACTTCAATTCTCGTTTGTGCTTAAATCCAAAAAATTCAAAGCCAATGGGAACTCAATATTACTGAGATCAAATATAAAATTATTGGAGAAGACAGAAATAGAGGTGATAGTCTTGTTTCTTCCAAAAAGAGGTGACAAGTCTCCTTCCAACTTGTTGTCATCCAAGTAGCAATTTTCAAAGTTGACATCATCGAAAGACTTTGGTATGCTCCCTTTCAACTTGTTGCCTGATAACTAAAGAAAAACAGTAGAAGGGTTGGGTAGTTTGAAGAATAAATTAGGAAGAATGATATCGAACAACTAATAACCGATTTGATTGGTACGGTATGTCAAACCATATGCAAATATGTGGTACTGTAATAGTAATTGAGCGTTAACAATGGTAATTAGCATACCTACCGCATATCTTAAACAATACATATATATATATATATATATATATATATATATATATATATATATATATATATATATATATATTCATATATGTTTATAACATAACATCAAACTTCTAAGATGTAATGGTTTAATAAACTTATTACCGACTTCTACCAACCAGAGGCGGATCCACGCAAAGCCATAGGTGGAAAATTGAAGACCAAGCTAAAATTAGGTAGGGACAAGTTTATGTCCTACCTAGGGTTTGTTAGTTGCCTCTAGCTGGGACTTGTTGCAAAGTATATGGCCTAAACAATGCTTTATTTCTACCTGACTCTTGAGGCTAAATCCGCCACTGACCCCACCAACTTATTTTTTCGACAAATCTATTGTTTGTAGGGAAGGCGACTGTGACAGAAACGAAGGAATAGAGCCACTGATCTGGCAACTCGATATGACTAGAATTTCGAGGTTCTTCAGTTTGGCCATGTTCGCTGGAATCGGTCCCACTGAACCCAGTATGTTATCAAAACTTATCTTTTTGAGGGTTGCTAGATCTCCAGTCACAGCTGGTATCGAACCTGGAGTCATTAACATGTGTTATGATCCATGAATTACAGGTTACGTTATGAATACATACATAAGTAGATAGGTAAACAGATTATACTTGCCATTGAGATTCACAGTAGGAGGAGGATCGTCGCTGACGCCAGTCAACACAAAAGAAGTGACACGTCCTGTGGTGTTACATTCAATGTAGTTCCAACAGCAGCAGTCGGTGGTTGAGTTAGCTTCCCAATTCGGATATGAGTAGTAGAAGGAATCGTGTTTGTTATTAGGGAAGGAGTCCTTGAATGCAAGAAGAGCAGCTCTGTCTGCTTTGTTGCATGTTACTGCGTTTGCAAAAAAGATGAAGAAGCAAATAATGAGGCGATGATGGCAACAATGGTAAGATTATGGCTGATCATCTTTAAGATCTGCAAAGTGTGTGTGTGTTATAATTGGTTATGACCTTGGATCTCTTTATAGGCATGCATATATGGGTAGTAGTGTGCAATACGAATGAAGATTATTTTCAGTCAGCAGAAATCATTGTTGAATACCAATGGCTGCTTCGTTGACCATTGAACATGGCACAGCTGTTTTGCATAAATGCTCGTGACTCAAACAAACATCATTCTGATGGAAGAAATCTGGATTCCTGTTGATCATCTGATCTGCTTGTTGGAATGTAGACCCCAACTTTGTACTAATCCTCTCTTCAATGATAAATAATACTTGTATTTTTCAAAGTTGTAAATTTGACTACATTACATCCCTTGTTTCAAATTTTGGAAGGAGTGTTACTACAAATCCGGATATGAGTAGTAGAAGGAATCATGCTTGTTATTAGGGAAGGAGTCCTTGAATGCAAGAAGTGCAGCTCTGTCTGCTTTGTTGCATGTTACTGCATTTGCAGAAATGATGAAGCTGCAAGTATAAAGGTAATGATAGTGGTTACAGACTTACAGTGATGATATAATGGTTGGTCATCTTTAAGATTATCAAAAGCTGAATTATACTTGGTTCTGGATTGCCTCTATTTATTGACAATGCAAAATTAATGGATCAGTCTTCCATATATGGCCAGCATCGTGGGTTCTAAATGGCTGCTTGGTGTTATTGGCCCTCGATAGCTGTTATCCATTATTTTGAACAGTACTTACGGCTATGTACAAAGCCGGCCAACAATTTGAATGCCCAAGACCATAATTTCTTTTTTGGAATATTCTGTAAAACAAAACAACGGCCCACCAATTTGAATGCCCTTGCCCATAAAAATTTATCCTAGAATGCTCTATACAAAAAACCACAGCAATTCTACTTGCTCAGAACCGAACCCAGGTGTTCAGGTTTCATTATTGTAGCCTTACCGTCCAACTACAAATCAATTAAATGCTTCTGTCTTAAAGGCTGTACATCAACACCACTATTAAAAAATAATAATAATAATAATAATAATAATAATAATAATAATAATTCCCCCAGCCCGGTGAGTTGCCCTAACCCGAAGGCTTGGTGGGCTCCCCTCTGGACCAGGTCTGGCTATGTATCATCTCCATTTGATGTCCATGCAAATGGATAGTACATTAAAGATGTCTAAAAATGGTCATCGTTGTTGACTGTCAATGACTGCTCATTTCGTTGATTATCGACCCTTGATTGCCGTTATCGAAACAAGAAGAAATTGTCAACAAATCCTTCCGTATTGTCATTATGATGATGATCAGAGGCCGATGAGTTTGTAATCTCTTCATGGTTGACATTGATTTTCAGAGGAGGAGCGGGATTCGGTTGAGCATTTAAGAGAGCACTCATTTTATCCATTAAAGCTTGATTAGCATCCAGCAAAATTTTATTAGCTTCCACTAAAGCTTTGTTGGAAGCGTCCATGCGTTGACCCAAGTTAGCAACGACGACATCTAATTCGGCAATAGTCACTCCGGCTCCGGATATTGAATTTTCTCCAACTTCAAAGCGTTTGGTGAGTGAAGTAGTTTCATTGTTAGAAACATTGTTGTTTTCTTCACCGGCTTTACACGCGGTCTTCTTAGACTTGGCCATGATTTCGGACATGGCTTTGAATTTGGAAGATAGTTCGTCGATTGGCCTGGATCTTAGATTTGCGGAATCTATGATAGAAGTAGGCTTAGAACTTCAATCTGAAGGAAGGAGATGCAAATGCAATCCCACGGTGGGCGCCAAATGTTAAAACCGAAATTTGATTTCAACACCAAAGGTGCTATATGAGCACCTCACGGAATGATTAGATTAGAGTACGGAACCACGTAATCACAAAATAAAGAGCATAAAATGAAGACAAAGGAGTTTTTATAGTGGTTCGATTAAAAATGAATCTACGTCTACTTTTCAATCAATTCTCATTATCGTATTTTGCTTTACATCATACATGAACTCTCTCTTTACATTCATTTCTCGTTTTTCTCTTTATTCATGATCTAATTTCACTTGAGTTTGGCAAGGAATTGATGGGATCTCTTGCTTTGCGATGATAGATATACAATCTTTGATCACTTGAGCAATTAAATGATCTTTTTAAATTCCATAGTGATTTTGAATTAGATCAAAGCTTTAGTAACGGTTGGAGATCACTTGAGTGTGTTGGAGAGACTTTTTTCCATGCATAAAGGAGATTAGAGAAGCTTTATAGAATTTGAGAGAGCTCTAGTCTTGATTAGAATTGATTTGACGCACACGATGTTAGAGAGAAGCTGTTAGATCCATGGAGGCCATTAATGAAGTTGGGAAAGAGCTTCAATTTTGGCGGCACTTCGTGGTTAGAATGAAATCCCCTCCCCTCCTCAATGATGGAGAAGAGGGGTATTTATAGTTGGAACTTAAGGCGAGTAGCAATGTTGTAAATTAGAGTGTATAGTTGGCGCTTGGTTGGCAACCTCGAGAGGTCTCTTAGGTCGTGAACTATTTTATATGCATGAACGACCTAAAAACCTTCATAATGGATTGTTCCCATTCTCTATATCACATTGGTCGTTCACATGTAATGGTCTAAAAGAACTGCTGATGTGGCCTTGACTTAGCTCGCTTCAACATGGTTTGCACGACCTAAAGACAGTCATTCGGAATTGTCACTCTTCATGTGGCATACCATTGTGACACCGCATATCATCGTGACACACATGCTTTTATTTTACAGTTGGCTCACATGTTTATCCCATTTCCATGCATTAATAATATGTTATCATTTGTATGGTCTTCATGCTCTGAAGGTTAAGCGGACGACCTAAAGAGAATGTAGAAGCATGGCGACCCAAACATGTATAAGCGGATGATCAAAAGCATCATGGAACGACATAAAATGAACTGTATGTGTGGCCATGACTTAAGACTTTCAACACGACCTAAACTCACCATTAGCGCTAGCGACCCAAATATAGGAGCAGTCTAATTCATGATGGATGGCCCACCTTGAGTTGAACGACCTAACTAATGTTTAGCATGTAGTATTGACCCATCCTCACTTTATTCATACATAGTCTGAGCACATATGATCACAACGACCTAATTGTATAACCTGATGTATGTAGCATGCATGCGATATGAGGAATTCTTTACATATAATAATGCTTTAGGTGAATACGTGGTCTTCGTGCACCGTTTGTACGTATTCCAGGAATTAAATCAATGCAAGAGCTGGCCTACTGACTTGAGTTAGCTCGTATAAACGAGCTAAAGACGGTGAACGTTCCAACTCATCGGATGCGAATGAGTTAGTACGGGTAACGACCCAAATGAGTTGTGCACGGTCTGACTGCCTGAATGGAACGACCGAGTCAAACGCACGAGCTAGTTGATGTCACGAGCTAAATGAAGCTGCAAACTACCGTTCGCGATCACTTCATAATCTTGAACCGCGTTTTCACAACGGGGTTAACATTTGTCCCTCGAAGCTCATATTTTTTGCTTGCGAGAAATGGGGGCTTAGAAATGAACATTGCTGTCGATACATTTTGCATTAAGATCCAGTTATAGCATTTTGTTTGTTATGGCAGGTCATACGTTGAGATCATATGCTTCATGTCATCTGTTCTATAATTAAAACAAGTGATTACATGATTTTGGACTTATACTTCACCATCGACTGTCTGTATCGATAGCGGACTAGTAAACTGTTAAAAATGAATTTATGCACGTAAGAATACACATTTATATTCACATATTTATTCTTGTTTAATTAAATAAATGAATATTTTTGGGTATTTTATACAATTAAACTTTAACGACCCGGAATTTTGGGGCCAATTTAAAATTTTTATTATAGAAATTTTAATGGATTTTAATGTTTAGAATAATTTTTGTAAATAATAACGACTAAAATTTTTCTTTAAAACGAATAAATTTAGTTTAATTATAAAAGGAGTTTAAAACAGCGCTGCAGTTTGAAAATTTGAATTTGAACTTTGACTGACTGTACATGATTCATTTTAAATCAGAATTGAGCGAAACAAGAAATATTTAAATCTGTTTAATAACATCTTTCTAAGAATCTGAAAAATTGAAATTTCATAGCGGAAATCAAAAGTTATGGCCAATTCAATTTTTAGAAAAGTCGCTGTAGAATTTATATATATATTATATAGGGCCGGAAAGGCTACCTTTCACATATGAAGGAATTTCGACTCGAAACCACTTTCATTGAGTTCGGAATGACGTTTATGCATTGAAAAACATTAAACACTTATATATTTTGAGTTTCGGAATTTATTTGTTTAAAAATGTATTTTTAATATTAAATATATTGGCCTTAAAAATAGTCATTTTTCAAACGACCTCTGTTTTCGACGAAACCACTTTCATTGGAACCGGAATGTCATATTATTGCAAGATTTCAATTTTTAGAATTTTTAAAATTAATATGTGAGCGTGGCGAAGAAAATGTGTTTGGTTGATTACAGTCAAATTTAATCGACTGAAAAATAGCCATTTTTCAAACAGCGTCAGAATTCGATGAAATTAATTTTGTTAGGACCGTATCGTCATAACATAGACAAATATATATTTTTTTGGATTTTTCTGAGTCCGTTTGTGGCCTCGGTGAATTTATTTATGCAGACAAATTAAATTAATAAAGGAATTAAATATTAAATTAAATAATACAGGCCACAGACAGCCGTTTGGGCTGATGGGACCTGTCCCATTGGGTCCGGAATATGGGATATTAGCTGTGGTCAACTTTGTTTGGACTGGAATCAGCACGGTTTGAAAGATTTGGATTTATTTGTAAAAATACACAAAAATCAATATAAAAATAGGAGATTAAAACCCTAATATACTATTCATCTTCTTCTGCCGCCGCCCCCCTCTAATCAATGGCCTAAAACCTTCGAACTTCTTCCACAAATTCCCATCAATTCACTCAGTAAAATCAATCCTCCCTTTTGACAATTTCGTAGAGCTATCTCTGCTCTTCAATTTGGTACGGGTTTGATCGAACCTCGTCACCTGTAGCGATCGCTCCGAGCCCCCAAACCCCATCGTTTCGCCGCCGAACCCCAGCCAAAAACCACCACCGAGCTCGACGAGGCAGGGGGTCTGGCGCGCCTCTCGAAGTGCTGGAGCGTGGCGTCTTCTGATCGGTAGCACGATTCCTGTAGTGGCCGCAAAATCGAACCCTAGGTTCGAAGATAAAGGGAGGAGCTTCGGCCGTGTTACAAAGAAGAGGAAGAAGGGTATTTACTTAATTAATTTATTATTTAATCAATTTAAATTATTTTAAAACTTCGATTAACCATATTTAACTCATTTCAATTCGAAATTCGATGATTTCAGCGACGTTGTAATCGTGTGACTGAGATCTACGCATCTAAACTGACTGAAGTTGATTCTGAACAGTTAGAATTTTGGCCAAAAAAATTGTCAACGACGGTGAGATTTCTGAATTTGGATAATTAAATAATTTATTTTAATTCTATCCGATCAGTTGAAACATTGTATATTATTTTGATATGTTATGTGGTGATTGTTGTATTGTTGAATTTTATTCTTTGTGATGTCATGTTATAGTTTGACTGTTTAGATCTGTAAAATTCAGGTGTAATCGTAATAAAGTTCTCGCCTTTATTTTTATTTTATTTTATTTTGAAATTGATCTATTGATTTGAAAATAAAATATAATAAAGTTGGGATCTTTATTTAAAAGTTTTGATCTTTTGATTTGAAATAAAATATAAGTAAGTTTTAATCATTTGTTTTGAAAACAAAATTAAGTTTTGACCTTATGTTTTGAGAACAAAATAAAGTTCGATCTTTGGTTTTCGAAATAAGATAAAGTTTTGATTTTTTTTTTTTCAAATCAATACAAAGTGGAGCCTTTCTTTTTGTTTTAGATAATAAATAAAGATTTGATCTTTTATTTTGACTTATAAAATAAAAGAAGTTGAAGTTATATAATGAATAAAGATTTGATCTTTTATCCTATAAAATGAATAAAGTTCATATATTTTGTTTTATTTCACAAAATAAAGGTGGGATCTTTTATTTTTGATTCATAGAAATTTTACAACCAATCATATGTTGCCATTGTTGTAATACGCAAAATTCATCGTATGTTAAATTAGTTGTAATGACACCAAAATTTCATCGTCATGTTTATATAGTTGACATGAACAAAATTTCATCGTTATGTTAATATAGTTGAAATGAATCAAATATTGACATTAGAAAATATATCTATATTAGGAATGCTGACACTAGAAAAGATGTTTACATTAGAAATTAAGTTCACCTTTTTAATTGCATTTTGCAATGCAAATATTACATAGAAAGATGAATTAACTTTTTAATTGAGTTCTCTTATGTAATGAAAATAAATAGAGAAGCTTACTCTTTTAATGTAATGAAAAATGAATAAAAAGACATTTTCATTTTCAATGTAAATAGAAAAAAATAAAAAGACATTTTCATTTTCAATGTAAATAGAAAAAAATAAAAAGACATTTTCATTTTCAATGTAAATAGGAAAGAATAAAAAGAGAATTAGACAAGTTGTCATTTGGTTTACATAAAAAGAGAATTAGACAAGTTGTCATTTGGTTTACATAACAAGAAATAGACAAATTGTCATTTTGTTTACATAAGAAGAATTAGGCAAAACCAAATTGTCATTTTGTTAATTGATAAAAGAATAATGTTATTTTTGTTGCATTAGTATAGAATAACTTTTTTTTTACAACATGTGTATCAAAATAAAAACACCATTATTGTTAGAAATGTTATGTTGGAATTATAATATCATTTTGATACGAAATGTATAAACTTGTGATTTTACATTTTAATGTAAATGAGGCATTAGAAAATACACATTTTGATATAAAATGCATTTGCATTTGATTTTACACTCTTAAAGAAAAGGGTACATTAAAAATATAAACATTTTGTTTTAAAGACATATTTACATGTAATTCACATTTTTAATGATAATTAGAATTCATTAAAAAGAATGAATTGGGAAAATGTATATTTTTATACATTGAAAAGAATGAATTAGTAATGACCCAAATGAGTTGTGCACGGTCTGACTGCCTGAATGGAACGACCTAGTCAAAGTCGCGAGCTAGTTGATGTCACGATCTAAATGAAGCTGCAAACTACCGTTCGCAATCACTTCATAATCTTGAACCGTGTTTTCACAACGGGGTTAACATTTGTCCCTCGAAGCTCATATTTTTTGCTTGTGAGAAATGAGGGCTTAGAAATGAACATTGTTGTCGATACATTTTGCACTAAGATCCAGTTATAGCATTTTGTTTGCTATGGCAGGTCATACGTTGAGATCATATGCTTCATGTCATCTGTTCTATAATTAAAACAAGTAATTACATGGTTTTGGACTTATACTTCACCATCGACTGTCCGTATCGATAGCGGACTAGTAAACTGTTAAAAAATGAATTTATGCACGTAAAAATACACATTTATATTCACATATTTATTCTTGTTTAATTAAATAAATGAACATTTTTGGGTATTTTATACGATTAAATCATATTTTAAATATTTTCAAGATAATCACTAATTTTGGGGAAAAAATGGTCACTTGTGCATGTTTTAATTTGTGATTGCATTTACTTGTTCTTTGTATTTGTCTCTTATAGGAATATTGGAGCACAATTAATACATATACATGAAGATTTGGAGCACAAATGCTTGCATACAAAGGAATGAAGAAAATAATTCTCATACATGATCATGGAAGACCCCACCTCCCAAATTATCCTCTTTTTCTTATGCCTCTTATTAAAGACTAACTGAATAATACAAAAGGCCTCATGCACCATTAATGGCTAAGAGAGGGTTAAAAGCTTCATGAAGTGGGCATTTTGGGGATTTCCCAATATAAGTTATTAGGGTTTTAGGGTTAGAAACATGTATATATATATGCCCCTTTATATATATATATATATATATATATATATATATGCCCCTTTATGTGATGTAAATACGATCTCCGAACTCTTCTCTTTTTATCCCCTTCTTTAGTTTAGTTGAGAGGAGCACAAGCTCTCTTGTATTTCCGTGGCTACTTAGCCATCTTCTTTATGTAACTTCTTTATTTTAATGCAATTTAATTTCTATGCTCTTTACTTTCATGTTCATAGCTTAGATTTACTTTATGTTCTTAGCTTAGTTCTATTCTTGTTCAACTTAGTTTTTCTTTCATTTTTCTTTATTCTCTAATGTTGAAACTTACATGTGTTGATATGATAACACATAAGAGTGGCTAATCCCTTGATTTAGGGGTAATGATGCTCTCTAACTTTATGTAAATTCAACATTTGTATGATTTGTGATCTCTAATTTGTGCTTCATAATAGTGAATGTTGATGAAAGTTTATACAAATGGTTTTGATAGTCTATGTTTGTTGACAACAAAATAGAGTATGCCTGGTCAATGTACACACAAATTACATCAATATTTGCTAAGTGGTTATTGATGTTGAAATAAAAGTAAGAACAAAATTTGATGGTCTATAGTTTTAGTTAATAATTCATAGGCCATACTTAGAATAGTTTTGCTTTAGTTCAATTTGCATGAGAATCGTTAGTGGTTTAAATATTGCATTTATATCACTTAATGGAGATCAAAAATTGTATTTTTGATAACTTACATAAATGTGAGAGTTGATTTGCCTCTAAATTGTTTTCATTTCACATTTAGCTCTCAACTTAGTTTATAGTTGTCATTAGCTTTTATTAGTTAAATCTTCACTCGAATTTGGTTTAATTTGATTGAATAAAATTAGAATTGCTTCTTTCCCCGTGGATCGACAGTATTCGCTAACGTACTACAAGTGTACGTCGTGCGCTTGCGGTTTATTACACCTCGCGACGGTATTCTAATTCGCAGAATATTCGTCGTCGAACAAGCTTTTGGCGCCATTGCCGGGGAAAGAATTTAGTTTTAATTTTATTCATCGAATTAATTTTCTTATTTGTGTTTTGCCAAGAAAAAAGAAAAAAAATGATTGTGTGTTTATTTGTTTTATTTCACTTTTGTTTGTTTGTGTGTGTCATTGTGCCTTGTTTTAGTGTTCTTAGTTTTCTTTCCTAAAAAAATTTTATTGTTCCATTTTGTAGTTATTTGTGTGAATTGCATTTGTTGTTAGTGTTTGTTTTGTGTGTGTGTTTGTAATTACATTTATGAATATTTGTTTATGCTATCTGTCTCTTGCATCTCTCTTCATAAAAAAAATCCAGTCATTTATCTTTCAGTTATTAGAAACACTGTTTCAAATCTCGCAAATATCGCCCGAGATCTCCTCCGAGATCTCATTTTGGGCTCATTCAGAAACAAAATAGCAAATACCACTCTAAATCTCCTTTCGAATATATCGCCCGAGATATTGCAGTATCGAACGATATATCGACTGAGACGAAATACTGGAATGTCGTCCGAAATCTTAGTTTTTTTTTGTTAAAATTTAAATTTGTGCTTGAACTAGAACTATAATTAAAAATCTAAAATCTAGCCATATCAATCTTTTGTTATTTTACATTTTGCATGTTAAATGACCATATTGTATGTTTGTATATGTTTTATAATGCTTATGATTTTCAGATTTGTCTTTTTACATACATGTTACTTATGAAATTATGTATTTTATGGTCTATTTATGCTGAATTTTTTAATGTTTTGGATCCTTTAAATGTTTTTGTCTAACGATATTCATGTTTTAAGCATATTACGATTTAGAGTATAAATGATCTTTCGCAAAATAAAGAATAATAAAGTTATTTTGCATTTTAAGTTTAAGTTACTATGTTTTTGATAGCATTCATAAAAATCAATTTGTTAAAATATCATTTTTAACATATCATGTACCCCGAGATTGTTCCGATATGAACTTTCAGACCTGAGATGAGAATCTGAGACGAACTCCCGAGTTAGACTCATCTCGTCCGAGATCTCCCCCGATACGAGACCGAGTCTATAAAATCCCTGATACGAAACGCGATCGATATCCGAGATTTAAAACCTTGATTAAAATTAAAAAAATAAACACTTGCCTTTTGTTCAGTCTCTTTCCCATTTTTTGTGTTTTCAATATCCTTTATTGCTTTCCCTTTATCTCTCTCTCTCATTTATTCCTCTTCTTTTTACAATTCTTACAAACAAGTAAAAAAACCATCAATTTATTACTTTCCTTTTTATTGTCATCTCTCTATAATTTTCTTTCCTTCTCTGCCTTATATTTCCTGATACCGTTACATAATCCCCTACATTACTCCATCCTCTCACCAGACAATCACCTTCTCCACAAATTAAATCAGTTTTCCTCCATTTCAGATCTAACCAAATACCAAATTTCATTTCATCATACTCCAACAAACCAGACACCTCTAACCAGTTCATTCACCATAACCATCCATCTTAGTCTGAAAGCCTATACACCATCATCGTTGCCCAGCCTATACCATAGACTCACTTTACCACCTTTACGCAAACTTCATACAAAACATTCCTCATCACTTACTTCATTCAAACTCACCTACATACCAATCATAAACCATACTATCTTTCACCAGCCTTCAACCTCATTACACCACAAAAACTTTCCTCTTCTGTCAACCCCAAATCATACCATCCTCCATAGCGTCTCCAATACTACATTTATAACATTCATCACCCTTCCTACTTCATTCATTCACCAAGCTGCATCCATAACAATCACGTCTCCTCATTTTTGTATCACCTTTGAAAACTCAATCTCCACACTGCATCACTTTCCACTATCTTCTTGCACCATCGTTCAAACACCAAGTTCTGCCTCTTCAACCGTACTGCTTCCCTCACAAAAATTGCCCATTGCAACCTCCTCCGACACCCCAAATCGCAACAGCGATTCCCAAAACCCAAAGCTAAAAGAAATCAAACACAAATCCCCAAATCACAAGATACACTAGATCCAAAACCGATCCCCAAGACTCAGCAAAATTGCTATCAACCATTTCACTATGTCTAAATAAAAATCACCGCAACAATTCAAATCTGGAACCCTGTTTGAATGCAATCCAAACTTCAACTCAAAGAACCGAAACCAGTACCTGATTCGAAAAACCATCGCAAACTCGATTTGAATTCTAAAGCTTCAGAGAGTAGTGTCTTTTGATTGCAAACGTAAAAAAAAGGACTGGAACGAGTTTTATAATAGGAGTATTGGTTTCCAAGATAAAATAAAAGGGGGCAATTTGTTGTCTGAAACAACCGATATTTGGTTGAGTTTATTTGGTAGGGACTTGATTTTGTGTCCCACTTGTTTATTAAAACAGCGTGTTTTTAGAGTTGAAAATCTGGTTGTACTTAAACTGGTATGGCAGTTGATTTGTTTCCATCTGATTGCGTAGTCATCGGTTTAAAGAAAAAATCATTTTTTTTCCTCTTTTGTGCTTATAAAAAAAAGAGAATCATATGCAAGTCCTTTTCAGGTTGCGGAAAATGAAGGAAAAAGGATTGCATTGCTTGTCATAACTGCTTGCTTACTTGGAATTGCAGTGTTTGCTAATAAATAAATTGCCCTGCTTGCTAATAAATTCTGCATGCTCAGGTATCGTGTATTAACTCTGTTTTTATTTCCTTACGTTGTTATTTGCTTGCATTTGCATTAAAAAAACCATTCATAGTTGCATCATAATTCACATTTAATTTTTGTTTTGCATTCATCTCCTTTTTTATTTTATTTTTAGGACATCATTATATTTTGGCAAATTGGTTTATTTCTAGCGAATTATTTCTCGGTGTTGTAACAACCCGAAAATGCGAGCCAGTTTAAAATTTTTATTTTGGAAATTTTAATGAATTTTGAATATTTAAAATGAATTATTTTAAATAATATCGACGAGAAATTTAATTTGAATAGAATTCGAACGTATATATTATATACGTCGTCGTTAGAGTATAAATAATTATATATAATTATAAAAAGAATTGAAAATGGCGCGGTAGTTCGATAATTCGATTTCAAACTTCAATTGAACATATCAGGTGCAAAACAAACCGGATTTTAGTAAAACCAAAAATAATAGGATATACTTGAGAATATCTTTCCAACGAATCCGAAGAATCGAAATTTCATAGCGAGAGTCAAAAGATACGCCCAGTTGAAGATTCTGAATAGTCGCTATGGAATTCAGGCCCTTAAAAATAGTCATTTTGCAAACGACCTTGGATTTCGACGAAACCACTTTTGTTGGATCTGTGATGTCAAGTTATTGCTAGGTTTCAAATTCATAATTTTTCGAATCAATATGTGAGTGTGGCAAAGGAAAACGCGTTTGACCAGTTTTAGTTGATTTTGATCGACTGGAAAATGGCCATTTTTCTAACGGTCTCAGAATTCGACGAAACTAGCTTTATTAGGACCGTATCGTCAATACGAAGCTAGAAAATATTTTTCTGGGATTTATAGAGTTAGTATGTGACCCCGGTAAATTGAAATGCGCGTTCAAATTCAATATATAGAGTTATATGTTGATTTTAACGGAAACTGGTCGAAACGGTCGAATCATCTTGTGGTACATATCCCATTGTGTTCGGAATGGGGGTAATTAGCTAAGGACGACAGGCGGTGGGCCTCGTTTAGAGGTCGTATAAAAAAGTCAACTTTTTGAAATTAAAAAAAAAATACATTTCCTCTCTCTTCTCTTTAAATCCCTCTGGCCCCCCTCCCCTTTTTTCAAAATCGAACAGAAGAAAAAAAATGCCAGAACGATTTGAAGCCACCGCCCCTCTAGCCGACCTCGCCATCGTCGGAGCGCCGCAGCAGGGGATCGCCGAACCCCCTCCCAACCAACGCAACCCCTCCCCCTTCTCCACCTCGCGCCCCTCCTCTTCTTCCTCCTTCTCCTCCTCTTCTCCTCGACTGACGCGACCCCCACCCCCCTCCTTCGCCTGGAACGCAACCGCCGCCGCCACCTCTGGTCCGACCACCGAATCTCCACCCCTCCTCCTCTTCTATTTCGCTGTAAGTTTTGATTCACCATATTATTTCATTTTTTTTTTCTTTCTATGTTCTTGGTTTCATAGATTTAAAATCATTTTTTAAATATATTAGGTATAGAAGTGATGATTCTTACCTTATAGAAGTAATGATTTTTTTATCATATGAAAGTGGTAATTTTTATTCAATAAAAGGTATGATTTTTAAATTGTAAAAGAATCGATTTTGATGTTGGAAAAGAAGTGATTTTCATATGAACGATATTGATTTGAAAATACGATTTTTATATTATAAAGAGATTAAAAATATAAATTTTATATGATGTGAAGGATAAAAATATAATTTTTATAATATAAAAAGGTTGAAGATATAATTTTTATATTTTATAGATAGTAAAAATATCATCTTTATATATGTAGCAAAATAAAAATGTGATTTTTATAGTGTTGAAATAGAAAAGGCGAAATCTTTATATGAAGAATAGTGTGATAAAAATATAATCTTTATTATATGAACACCGATGTAAAAATAGAATTTTTATCTATATAGTAGCGATGTAAAGATAGAATTTTTATTTACATAGTATCGATGTAAAAATAGAAATTTTATCTATATAGTAGCGATGTAAAAATAGAATTTTTATCTATATAGTAGCAATGTAAAAATAGAATTTTTATCTATATAGTAGTGGTGTGAAAATAGAATTTTTATCCATATAACATGATTATAAAATGTGATTTTATATATACATAGCAACAATATAAAAAATGTGATTTTTATATATGTAGTGGCTACGGGCAACGAAAGTGACAAAAGGCGAGAACGACGAAGATTTCTACTTAAGAAGAGTCGTAATATTGGATTAGCTATTTGTGAAAACTTCTCACTCTAAATTTCTTTTTCTAGTTATATATATATATATATATATATATATACTAGGATGCAGACGGTGCTTAGCAGCACCCGACACCCGTCATCCACAGACCATGGATGGCTTGTTTGTTTGATTGATGTGTTGTGAAAATTTGTTTGTGGTGTTGATATGGAAGAGATAATAAAATGTAGATAGTTGAAATGAATTAATTGTCGTTAAAAATATAAATTTTAACGTGAATGTGAAGAAATAAATATTTATAAACAAATCGTCCGATTTGTTTATATACACTGATATTGATTGGGATGATAAATTTTACACATCGCCCAATTGCACAAAAAAATTTCTATGTTTGTTGATTTGAATCCCCACACGGGTGTTGGGATGAAATTTGGCGTACACTAATCCCAATTATTTAATTGTATGTCGATCGATTGGTCGATAGGCTGTGTAAGCGTTGATTATTTATATTTGATGCTTATGCAGTTGTGTGGTGCACGTTGGATGATGGTTGATTGGTTATCGTTGCTATTATATACATGTGTTGTACGGAACCCATATAATTAACGTTATATGGTAATTGATTGGGCCTCATTCCAATTGGGAAAATAATGAATATTACAAAAGGAAATTCATGTGTTGAATATAAAAATAGTCATGTGTTGACGATGTTCATGTGTTGAAACTATTTATGTGTTGAGTGAAATATTTTAATAATAAAATTTACATCTTTATCATATTTACAATTAGAATCTACTTTACGGTGGAGTCTAATTAAAAATCAAATGATATATACCATAATTTTATAGAATATTTAACATAACAAAAATAGTGATGTGTTGACAGTACTCATGTGTTGAGATTATTCATGTGTTGAAAGAAATATAGATTCATGTGTTGAATAGAATAAATATTCATTTGTTGAATAGAATAACGTATTTATTGAAATATATAAAGCCGTGTTGATTAGAGCTGCGCTAATTTGACGTGAACGATATTTATATCGATTATATTCGTTTTCATAATGAGTATAGAAAAGGTAGTGATTTCAAAATATAACGTTTTGAAAATATTATCATTTATATAGTAATGATATGAAATATTCAATTTTGATTAGAAATTGAAATAGTGTTGAAAAGGTTTTGGAAACGAAGTTAAAACGATTTATAAAATACGTTTTAAAAGGAAATCGACGAAATATATATAATATATATATATATATATATATATATATATATATTATATAATGGCCTGAATAGAATGTGCCGCGCCGCGGCAGTTCGCGAATTTCGACCATTGACCTTGAATTGATGTTGCGGGAGATCCGACCGTCGGATTCTCCTAAAACTGGAACCGTTGGGTTCGTATCGAAAAGAGCTTTCCAATGAATATTAGAAATTCGAAATCTAACGATTGGATTTGGAATTATGTCCAAATCAAATTTGGAAAAGGTCGTTGTAAGTGCAGTTCGATGGCTGTTGATGGAAATCGACTGTATGGGCCTTGATAAAATTATTAAAAATATTAATAATTTGTGTAAAATCATAATATGTGAATTGGAAAGAACTGGGATGAAAAACTCCATATTTGAAAGAATAAAAATAGATTTTTATCGAAATGAACTAGTTTTGAACTAGAATTAAAATAAATTTATTTTTAAAATAAATAAATTGAATTTGAAAGTAATTTTAAAAATAATCAATATTCCCAATACGTGAATTGGACTGGAGTTGTATCGAAATTATCTTCGGAATATTTCGATGTTGGATTTTGTGACTATACAGATATTGTTATGGGAATTTGAAAGATATATTTTATATCGTTATTCCCAATACGATATTTGTTGGTTTCAGGATTTGATATTGAATATAAGCCGGTATATTTTCTGTTCAGAGCTTAGTATTTAATATCAAATAGGATTTGGGTTTGTCGTGAATGGTGTCTTCATTAACACTGTTCTTAAGCCCAATAGAGAAAAAGATTAAATCTTTCTATTTAGATTTGATGAAGTGTATCAATTAAATAATATTTAATTGGAATTGAATTTGAATTGGTTTTTGGGTTTATCGTGAGCGGTGTTTTGAACAACACCTGTTCTTTAACCCGATTAACAATAGAGTTTGATTTTGGGTTTATCATGAATCGTGTTTTAGATGACATTGGTTCTTTAACCCCGTTAAAGACAGGATATTGATTTTTGAAAAGATTAAAACTAAGTGGAGTTTTAATGAATCTTTAACTAGATTGAAATGTGAATTGATAATTTAAATTATCAAATCTGAAAGATGATCAAGAATGGAGTACCACCAGTTTGCTCCAAAGCGATAGTTAAATCTTTAATTAGATTTGAGCGTGAAATGGTAATTAATTTTACCGATAGCACCGTGGTGTTAGATATGGAGTATTACCAGTTTTCTCCATGGGATATATAGGTTGGGATTGGGAAATAAAATAAATAATTACTTCGGTGTGGTTCGCTAATCCCGACTAGTTAGAAATGATATCCAAAGGAAGATTATAGAATAAATTTAGAAGAATTTATCTTGGATAAAATTAATGGGAACCTTTCCCTAAGAATGTGATTTTGTGAATAAAAGAATATTCTGATTTGGAATGAGGCGTTCGTTGTGTTTGTGTAACATTTGTTACAATATACGTGGGATATTCAGAAAGGCCGGGTTTATACCCATTCTGAATAACCGATTTGACGAGATGTCGAAGATGAAGACGGTGGTTGAAGATCGGAAGTCTTCACATCGCTTGGGTGATTACTGATGATCTCGATTGGGCTGTACACCCAAGATGAGGGAAACAGTTGGTGATCGTCCAGACGTACCTAGAGATCGATGGATATGCGAGGAAAGTGCCTCCAGTTTCGTTCAGGCCCAGAACGAACTTGTAAATGGATTGTATGTCTGACATTGGATTTTATTCTGTATTGATTGATCTCTATTAAATATACATCTGTTTGGAGGCGGAGAATTTATTCTCTTGCTTAACGCCCTTCTCTGAGACATACGAGCTCAGAGGTTGTATATCGATGGACATCAGTCGCATGGAGTGAATTGCCTGTGTGGCACGCGTAAGTGGCAAATGATCAAGGCTTCTGTTGAAAAGCAAAGTCTTGTGGTTGATGATAAAGCATGGCCTGTGTGGCGCAACTTTGTGTATAACGTGAATTCGCGAGCCTCACATCTCGGTATGAGTCAAAAACGGGATAGTGACTGCAGCGAGAGCACGACGTTTCTTTCTAGCTAGGGTGGTGTCAGTGACCTACCAGCCCTGACATTTATATACTTTTCACCTGTGTGGTTGTTGGATACGAGGCGCCTCGGATATAGGTCTGTAAGGACCGGGAAACGTGTGTTCAGGAATAATTAATCCTCAAAAGTAAGAGAGGACCGGCCCTGAAGATCCAAGGATCAGAGTGGGGTCCTGAAGCATTTGCTAGAGTGTCTCGAACGCGGAGAGTAGCTTGCCCCTTGCCTCGACTCATGACGGAAATCCAATTTCCAATACGTGATAGTGCGGTTTTATTTGTAGAACCTAGTATGGCGACATAGTGGTATGGGTCATTAATGCCGTCTATGATTGATATTTATGATTGAAATTGTTTTGACACTATACACTTATTATAGTATAAAATAATGTGTTTTTAACGTATCAAGCATGTTTTGGCTGTTATAAGGTAAAAACCCTATCCTCCAACTTGCGTTGCATTGTGTGATGGAACCTGGATCTTATAATAGCTTCATTTTTCCAAAGAGCATTGCGCTGTTTTGTTATATGCACTAGTATTCTTGGGAGGAAACCCATTCCGTGTTATACGGCGTGGTCCCTTGAATTACTCTCTTTTAAAGTAAAGTTTTAAATAACTGTTTTAGTTCTCACACCAGTCACATGACTGACCTGGAGTCTATTATTTTAACCTAAACTCTGGGTGCCCCTATTTTTGACACGGGCAGCTAGTAGTTTTAGTTTTGCAAATTCATATTCACAGGGTCCTGATTTACAGCTGGAACGATGTGTATATTTTTCCGCTGCTATGTAATTTATTGTAATCTCTGATATTCATCGAATGTATTTTTATTCATTTATACTCTTTATATTCTTGTATCTGATGGAATTGTTGTAATAACAATGAAATGTTCTTCCGTGTGCGTCTTTTCGTGTGTTGTTCTCAAAGTATTCGTGCTTTCCTTCACGGGGAAGTTACGGGTCCTTACAGTTGGTATCAGAGCTTTGGTTTACAGAGCTCGAGAACAAGACACATTAGAACCATACGGAAGAATTCATCAGATATTGGATTAGTAATATCCAATTAGAATGACTCGTTAGAGATAGGATCAGTAGTATCCTAGAACGAGTGTGAAGAGTATATTTTTCAAATGAAAACCAATTTTGTCCTGAAAATTTAAATCGCTTTATACGTATTTGAATATTTATTTATTTTGAATTTGGACAATCGAGTATATAAAGATTTCGCGTATATGCGTCATGAATGTATAGTCGAAGTTTTAAAATACATGATAGATATAGAATCACATTCTAAACACCCGGGGATAATTCTGGTGATGTGGCCACATCATCAGTATTTATATTCATGTTTCGAAGGTGTGATATCTATATATTTCCATTAGACTAGTGTGAGAACCAAAACTTATATATCTAGATTTATTTGTTGTGAATTGGCATCAAAACATGATTTTCTGTATATATGTATCAAAATTATGAATTTGAAACGTTAATCCACTAATTGATTGATGGTTGTGTTGTTTGTTTATTTTTTTGATAATTTTGAACCATTATGCCTAATTGTATCGAATATTGAATTGTATTAAAAATTGGTCGCATTTGCTTGCATATACATGTACTTACATTGAACAGGTCATAGCAAGGAGGCTAGAGCAGAAGAATAAAATTTGTTTGCCCAACAAATAGGCACATGTTTACCATAATTTACTGTTTTGTTTGGGTGATGATGATTTTATGAGCCGATTGGCTAGCCGCTTGGCTTTTTCTTTTTCTTTTTGAGATCAGAAGGCCTATATGGCAATTTCGGGATTTTCCCGTTGCTCCCGGTGCAGGGGAGGTTATGGCGAAATTTTTCGAAAATTTAGGGTGTTAGCCAAATTTTTGAAAAATTTGAAAAGTTCTTAGAAACTGGAAAGTTGAAGAACTTAAGCCATAGTCAAAATAATGGAAGTTGAGTTGATTTGTTAAACAACTTTCGGCTTCGTTCCTTTTCGGCTTCCATTGTTATGTTCCTTTTCGGCCTTAGATTTGGAGAAGATTAGAATATTATCAATAAAAAAAACAAGAACAAATTTATTCAATTAAATCACACATTGAACTGATTAGAAAATAGTTAGAAATATATACTTGTGCATTATATATATTTGAACAGGAAATTGGATAGCTGTTGATTAAAGATTTTATTTGCATGCCCGACAAATAGGTAAACCTTAATGAGTTGGATGCGAAATATTATTATATCAACTCCTGTGAATGCCATTGGATGCGGAGTGCTGGTTATTCTATGTGAAATAATAAACATCGCCATAGGATAGCAACAATTAATTTTGAACTACATTACATGGCATACTTCTGAAGATAGGCATACTTCATCATATACCACATAAGCATTTGGAGCTTGTATGACGAGGTGGAAGATTTACCATACGAGCGAGAGGCTTGTATGGCGATGACTATATTTTACAGGTTGAACTGATGACTGATATGGACTATATAAAATTGTAACGATAAAATTGCCAGATTAATAAAAACCCCACACGGGTCTAGAGTTGAAATAATCACGTCTCTCTAGTTATTAGATACGGCACATGGACTATTTATTTCCCACACAGGACGAGGTGAAGAGGATTTATCCTCTGGAGCATTTAAAATACACACTCCCTCGGGCTTTGACAGGGTGACGAGAATTTATTCTCTGGAGTTATTATCAATACACGCTCCCCTGTAAACACCAGAATATATCAGTATAAATATGTGTATGCTTATTAGGATTTATTGGGTACCTAATACGACCCAATAAATTTCCAAACCTCTCCCCGTGCAAAGGAGGTTATGGTGAAATTTTTCGAAAATTCCGGGTGTTAGCCAAATTTTTGAAGAATTTGAAAATTCTCAGAAACTGAAAAGTTGGAGAATGGAAGCCAGATCGAATGTAGAATTGATTAATCAAACCACTTTTGACTTTGTTCCTTTTCGGGGACGAAAAGTTTTAAGTGGGGGAGAAATGTAACAACCCGGAAAATGCGAGCCAGTTTAAAATTTTTATTTTGGCAATTTTAATGAATTTTGAATATTTAAAATGAATTATTTTAAATAATATCGATAAGAAATTTAATTTGAATAGAATTCGAACGTATATATTATATACGTCGTCGTTAGAGTATAAATAATTATATATAATTATAAAAAGAATTGAAAATGGCGCGGTAGTTCGATAATTCGATTTCAAACTTCAATTGAACATACCGGGTGCAAAACAAACCAGATTTTAGTAAAACCAAAAATAATAGGATCTATTTGAGAGTATCTTTCCAACGAATTCGAATAATCGAAATTTCATAGCGGGAGTCAAAAGATACGCCTAGTTGAAGATTCTAAATATTCACTATGGAATTCAGGCCCTTAAAAATAGTCATTTTGCAAACGACCTCGGATTTCGACGAAACCACTTTTGTTGGATCCGTGATGTCAAGTTATCGCTAAGTTTTAAATTTCATAATTTTTCGAATCAATATGTGAGCATGGCAAAGGAAAACGCGTTTGACCAGTTTCAGTTGATTTTGATCGACTAGAAAATGACCATTTTTCTAATGGTCTCAGAATTCGACGAAACTAGTTTTGTTAGGACCGTATCGTCAATACGAAGCTAGAAAATATTTTTCTGGGATTTATAGAGTTAGTACGTGACCCCGGTAAATTGAAATGCGCGTTCAAATTCAATATATAGAGTTATATGTTGATTTTAACGGAAACTGATCTAAACGGTCGAATCAGCTTGTGGTACATATCCCATTGTGTTCGGAATGGGGGTAATTAGCTAAGGATGATAGGCGGTGGGCCTCGTTTAGAGGTCGTATAAAAAAGTCAACTTTTTGAAATTAAAAAAAAATAAAAAAAAGAGAAAATATATTTCCTCTCTCTTCTCCTTAAATCCCTCTGCCCCCCCCCCCCCCCCCTTTTTCAAAATCGAACAGAAGAAAGAAAAAAAAACGCCAGAACGATTTGAAGTCGCCGCCCCTCTAGCCGACCTCGCCATCGTCGGAGCGCCGCAGCAGGGGATCGCCGAACCCCCTTCCAACCAACGCGACCCCTCCCCCTTCTCCACCTCACGCCCCTCCTCTTCTTCCTCCTTCTCCTCCTCTTCTCCTCGACTGACGCGACCCCCAGCCCCCTCCTCCGCCTGGAACGCAACCGCCGCCGCCACCTCTGGTCCGACCACCGAATCTCCACCCCTCCTCCTCTTCTATTTCGCTGTAAGTTTTGATTCACCATATTATTTCATTTTTTTTCTTTCTATGTAATTGATTTCATAGATTTAAAATCAGTTTTTAAATATATTAGGTATAGAAGTGATGATTCTTACCTTATAGAAGTAATGATTTTTTTTTATCATATGAAAGTGGTAATTTTTAATCAATAAAAGGTATGATTTTTAAATTGTAAAAGAATCGATTTTGATGTTGGAAAAGAAGTGATTTTGATATGAATGATATTGATTTGAAAATACGATTTTTATATTATAAAGAGATTAAAAATATAATTTTTATATGATGTGAAGGATAAAAATATAATTTTTATAATATAGAAAGGTTGAAGATATAATTTTTATATTTTATAGATAGTAAAAATATCATCTTTATATATGTAGCAAAATAAAAATGTGATTTTTACAGTGTTGAAATAGAAAAGGCGATATCTTTATATGAAGAATAGTGTGATAAAAATATAATCTTTATTATATGAACACCGATGTAAAAATAGAATTTTTATCTATATAGTAGCGATGTAAAAATAGAATTGTTATCTATATAGTAGCGATGTAAAAATAGAATTTTTATCTATATAGTAGCGGGGTGAAAATAGAATTTTTATCTATATAGCGTGATTATAAAATGTGATTTTTTATATACATAGCAACAATATAAAAATGTGATTTTTATATATGTAGTGGCTACGGGCAATGAAAGTGACAAAAGGCGAGAACGACGAAGATTTCTACTTAAGAAGAGTCGTGATATTGGATTAGCTATTTGTGAGAACTTCTCACTCTAAATTTCTTTTTCTAGTTATATATATATATATATATATATATATATATATATACTAGCAGCACCCGACACCCGTCATCCACAGACCATGGATGGTTTGTTTGTTTGATTGATGTGTTGTGAAAATTTGTTTGTGGTGTTGATGTGGAAGCGATAATAAAATGTAGATAGTTGAAATGAATTAATTGTCGTTAAAAATATAATTTTTAACGTAAATGTGAAGAAATAAATATTTATAAACAAATCGGCCGATTTGTTTATATACACTGATTTGACTGATATTGATTGGGATGATAAATTTTACACATTGCCCAACTGCACAAATAAAAATCTGTGTTTGTTGATTTGAAACCCCACACGGGTGTTGGGATGAAATTTGACATGCACTAATCCCAATTATTTAATTGTATGTTGATCGATTGGTCGACAGGCTGTGTAAGCGTTGACTATTTATATTTGATGCTTATGCAGTTGTGTGGTGCACGTTGGATGATGGTTGATTGGTTATCGTTGCTATTATATACATGTGTTGTATGGAACCCATATAATTAACGTTATACGGTAATTGATTGGGCCTCATTCCAATTGGGAAAATAATGAATATTACAAAAGGAAATTCATGTGTTGAATATAAAAATAGTCATGTGTTGACGATGTTCATGTGTTGAAACTATTATGTGTTGAGTGAAATATTTTAATAATAAAATTTACATCTTTATCATATTTACAATTAGAATCTACTTTACGGTGGAGTCTAATTAAAAATCAAACGATAGATACCATAATTTTATAAAATATTTTACATAACAAAAATAGTGATGTGTTGACAGTACTCATGTGTTGAGATTATTCATGTGTTGAAATAAATATAGATTCATGTGTTGAATAGAATAAATATTCATTTGTTGAATAGAATAACGAATTTATTGAAATATATAATGTCGTGTTGATTAGAGCTGCGCTATTTTGACGTGAACGATATTTATATCGATTATATTCGTTTTTATAATGAATATAGAAAAGGTAGTGATTTCAAAATATAACATTTTGAAAATACTATCATTTATATAGTAATGATATGAAATATTCAATTTTGATTAGAAATTGAAATAGTGTTGAAAAGGTTTTGGAGACGAAGTTAAAACGGTTTATAAAATACGTTTTAAAAGGAAATCGACGAAATATATATATAATATATATATATATATATTATATATAATGGCCTGAATAGAACGTGCCGCGCAGTGGCAGTTCGCGAATTTCGACCATTGACTTCGAATTGACGTTGCGGGAGATCCGACCGTCGGATTCTCCTAAAACTGGAACCGTTGGGTTCGTATCGAAAAGAGCTTTCCAATGAATATTAGAAATTCAAAATCTAACGATTGGATTTTGAATTATGTCCAAATCAAATTTGGAAAAGGTCGGTGTAAGTGCAGTTCGATGGCCGTTGATGGAAATCGACTGTACGGGCCTTGATAAAATTATTAAAAATATTAATAATTTGTGTAAAATCATAATATGTGAAATGGAAAGAACTGGGATGAAAAACCCTATATTTGAAAGGATAAAAATAGATTTTTATCGAAATGAACTAGTTTTGAACTAGAATTAAAATCAATTTATTTTTAAAATAAATAAATTGAATTTGAAAGTAATTTCAAAAATAATCAATATTCCCAATACGTGAATTGGACTGGAGTTGTATCGAAATTATCTTTGGAATATTTCGATGTTGGATTTCAGGACTATACAGATATTGTTATGGGAATTTGAAAGATATATTTTATATCGTTATTTCCAATACGATATTTGTTGGTTTCAGGATTTGATATTGAATATAACCCGGTATATTTTCTATTCAGAGCCTAGTATTTAATATCAAATGGGATTTGGGTTTGTCGTGAATGGTGTCTTCATTAACACTGTTCTTATGCCCAATAGAGAAAAAGATTAAATCTTTCTATTTAGATTTGATGAAGTGTATCAATTAAATAATATTTAATTGGAATTGAATTTGAATTGGTTTTTGGGTTTATTGTGAGCGGTGTTTTGAACAACACCTGTTCTTTAACCCGATTAACAATAGAGTGTGATTTTGGGTTTATCGTGAATCGTGTTTTAGGTGACATTGGTTCTTTAACCCAGTTAAAGACAGGATATTGATTTTTGAAAAGATTAAAACTAAGTGGAGTTTTAATGAATCTTTAATTAGATTGAAATGTGAATTGATAATTTAAATTATCAAATCTGAAAGATGATCGAGAATGGAGTACCACCAGTTTGCTCCAAAGCGATAGTTAAATCTTTAATTAGATTTGAGCGTGAAATGGTAATTAATTTTACCGATAGCACCGTGGTGTTAGATATGGAGTATTACTAGTTTTCTCCATGGGATATATAGGTTGGGATTGGGAAATAAAATAAATAATTACTTCGGTGTGGTTCGCTAATCCCGATTAGTTAGAAA
This sequence comes from Allium sativum, assembly GCA_030737875.1. Classification (NCBI taxonomy): domain Eukaryota; kingdom Viridiplantae; phylum Streptophyta; class Magnoliopsida; order Asparagales; family Amaryllidaceae; genus Allium; species Allium sativum. The sequence continues at coordinate 575,943,003 of CM060915.1, read as the reverse complement.
TGATATCCAAAGGAAGATTATAGAATAAATTTAGAAGAATTTATCTTGGATAAAATATTGGAACCTTTCCCTAAGAATGTGATTTTGTGAATAAAAGAATATTCTGAATTGGAATGAGGCGTTCGTTGTGTTTGTGTAACATTTGTTTACCATATACGTGGGATATTCAGAAAGGCCGGGTTTATACCCATTCTGAATAACCGATTCGACGAGATGTCGAAGATTAAGATGGTGGTTGAAGGTCGGAAGTCTTCACATCGCTTGGGTGATTACTGATGATTTTGATTGGGCTGTACACCCAAGATGAAGGAAACAGTTGGTGATCGTCCAGACGTACCTGGAGATCGATAGATATGCGAGGAAAGTGCCTCCGGTTTCGTTCAGGCCCAGAACGAACTTGTAAATGGATTGTGTGTCTGACATTGGATTTTATTCTGTGTTGATTGATCTCTATTAAATATACATCTGTTTGGCGACGGAGAATTTATTCTCTTGCTTAACGCCCTTCTCTGAGACGTACGAGCTCAGAGGTTGTATATCGATGGACATCAGTCGCATGGAGTGAATTGCCTGTGTGGCACGCGTAAGTGGCAAATGATCAAGGCTTCTGTTGAAAAGCAAAGTCTTGTGGTTGATGATCAAAGCACGGCCTGTGTGGCGAAGATTTGTGTATAACGTGAATTCGCGAGCCTCACATCTCGGTATGAGTCAAAAAGGGGATAGCGACTGCAGCGAGAGCACGACGTTTCTTTCTAGCTAGGGTGGTGTTAGTGACCTACCAGCCCTGACATTTATATACTTTTCACCTGTGTGGTTGTTGGATATGAGGCGCCTCAGATATAGGTCTGTAAGGACCGGGAAACATGTGTTTAGGAATAATTAATCCTCAAAAGTAAGAGAGGACCGGCCCTGAAGATCCAAGGATCAGAGTAGGGTCATGAGGCATTTGCTAGAGTGTCTCGAACGCGGAGAGGAGCATGCCCCTTGCCTCGACTCATGACGGAAATCCAATTTCCAATACGTGATAGTGCGGTTTTATTTGTAGAACCTAGTATGGCGACATAATGGTATGGGTCATTAATGCCGTCTATGATTGATATTTATGATTGAAATTGTTTTGATACTATACACTTATTATAGTATCAAATAATGTGTTTTTAACGTATCAAGCATGCTTTGGTTGTTATAAGGTAAAAACCCTATCCTCCGGCTTGTGTTGCATTGTGTGATGGGACTTGGGTCTTATAATAGCTTCATTTTTCCAAAGAGAATTGCACTGTTTTGTTATATGCACTAGTATTCTTGGAAGGAAACACGTTCTGTGTTATACGGCGTGGTCCCTTGAATTACTCTCTTTTGAAGTAAAATTTTAAATAACTGTTTTAGTTCTCACACCAGTCACATGACTGACCTGGAGTTTATTGTTTTAACCTAAACTCTGTGTGCCCCTATTTTCGACACGGGCAGCTAGTAGTTTTGGTTTTGCAGATTCATATTCACAGGGTACTGATTTACAGCTGGAACGATGCTCGGAAAGCTCTGTATCCGTGTATCACTTTCAGTTGTGTTTTGTATATTTTTCACTGCTATGTAATTTATCGTAATCTCTGATATTCATCGAATGTATTTTTATTCATTTATACTCTGTATGTTCTTGCATCTGATGGAATTGTTGTAATAACAATGAAATGTTCTTCCGTGTGCGTCTTTTCGTGCGTTGTTCTCAAAGTATTCGTGCTTTCCTTCACGGGGAAGTTATGGGTCCTTACAGGTGTCTAGACTACTGTAGAGTAATAACCATTTATAAGTATTAAGGTGATCCATAAATATTATATCGGTTGTTCCTATGAAGGTACTTAAACTTTCGATTGCATTGCTACGGTGATTCTTGGTGCACCGATAACTCCTGTCTGTTAACTGGCTGAGAATTTTTTTGTTGAAATTAATCTAACGGTCATTCTATAATTTGTAAATAAGTAGTTTGCATCCATATAGTTGCATTAGGTTCATGCATATATATATATAAAAAACAATTTTTTTGAAAATGTCTCAATTCCTTATCCTCATGAATTTTACGATAGTTGTGAAAATCAATATAATCAATATAATTTTACATCAAATTCATATGGATATTTTAATAACAACTATTGTATGAACAATTTGGATTTTTGCACCACAAACTTTTCAAAATTTTCAAAATAATCTTGATTGTACACCACCAAATTTTCAAAATGATGATCAACCCTCAAGTCTTGAAATAAGTATTCAATCTCAACTTGAAGAAAGTCAAAAATTTAATGAATCAAGACAAAGATTAATTGACGTAATGTGCAACAATTCAAGTCAAAGTTTTCAAAATAATCAAAATTCGAATTTACTTCCAAATTCAAACAATTTTGATTATAGCCCCCGCCAACTCAATGTCGATATCCAAAATGAATTTCAAATTCATAATGGAGATGTGAATCACTTTACACATGATTTTGGCAATGGGAATAATTTCAATTGTGGTGCAACTGAAATTTTTTGTTCTCAGCAATTTCAAATTGAAAATTCTCATGTAAATAATTATAAACTTGATTTTGTTGGGCAAATGAATGAAATTCACGATAATCACACGAATTTGTTTTTTCAAGACTAATTGAGTTTTTGTGAAAAACAAAATAATCAAAACTAAATGTGTGACGATTCGACTGATGATCCACCTTTGCTTACAATTGTTGATTTTCAACTAACAACTTTTGAAATTGATGAAAATCTTAATGATGTTGTTGAAAACTCTATAATTGATTTGAATATAAATCCTTTTGAAAACGAAGACGTGACTCTTCAATTTGATCTTCCTATCTCAGATTCTGAAAATTTAGCAACTTTAGAATGTCAACATGACAAAAATGATGAAGTTGTTAACAACTATTTTGGTGAGGACGACTTTGATGAGTGAAAACTTCTTGAACTGATTGACGATAATGTTGTTGGGTTTGAAACTGAAAATGAAAAATTTGAAAACTTTGAAATTCTTGAGGTTGAAAACAACGAAATTGTTGAATGTGATCTTAAGTACAATAACGATTTTTCTAAAACAGTTGAAACTCCTTGCGACTTGATCGTTTCAATTGAACCTCACTATGATCACTTGTTTTTCAATGATAAATTTATGCAGTATATGAACTCTTTCTGGAATAACACTGTTTTTGAGAAATCACGATTTCGAAATTTACTGAAAATTCATTTGTTTGGTTTTGACTTTAGGTTTACGAATGAACCTTTAGTTAACAAAATTTCAAATATCAAAGCAAAATCGAACAATATTTCTCAAAACAAGTGTGGGGATGAGAGTGATGCTTACTCTCTCAATTTATACATTATCTGAATAAATCAAACTTTGTTTTTGAAACTTTTACTGAACCCCGGCTCGATGACCTCTCTTTAGTTGCTACAGAAAATCAATTTGATTTTAGGATCAATTGTAAGCTCAAAATTTTAAAATTAGCAACTCAAAATTTTGAAAAAACAAAATTTGTTTTTGCAAATTTGACATGTAATATACAAACCTTCATGATTTGTTTTTTTGTGCTTAAGTCGTGTCTCTCATACTTGAAGAGACAAATGAATCGGTCTTTAGAAGACTGTTCCATTTATTTCTTATCAATATTTTTTTTGACATACTATAAAAAAATCTCTTGTAAATATAAGTCACATTTTCAAAATTTTCATTTTCTTTCCATTTGTGCTGACTGTGGGGACACAGTCAAAATCAAGTGTAGGGAGGAGTTTCATATTTATTATGGTTTTGCATAGAATTTTCCTTTATTTTTTTGTCACTAAAAAAAAGAGAGAATTGCGCATTTCTATTTACTTTTAAATAAGACATGATGGAGCTAGCATACAATTTTGGTCGTTCAATTAAAATGTGGAGATTTTCTTCTCTTAGCGGATAACGAAAGGAAAGTTTGAATTATGAGAAAGTTTGGTGTAACCGGTATATAGGGAAATTTGTAGGTGATGAGTATGAAATGTTTTTTGAATTGTAATCCGATTAAATGAATGGTTGATTTAGACCACTTGCGATAACACTTTAGATCTTTTAAGTGAAGTTGTGCTAAGATATCCTCGCTTAACTCTCTCTCTTATGAGAAAAAAGAAAAAGAAAAAAAGAATGTATATATATAATAATCCAAGGGTTTCCAACATTGCTAGTACATCTCGCGTTGATGTGCAAACCTGCCAAGCTCTTTCCGACACCTTGTTGACAATGTCAGCGTCGGTATATCTTGGTCTCATTTTATGAGTTGGACACATAAGGATTACCGACATATTGTTGACAAAGTCAGCGTCGGTCTGCACAATTCGCCAAGCTCTATCCCAAACTCTCACGGGTGGTATACCTTAGTCTTTTCGGTTAGGTGTTTGTAAATAGTTATAATGTATATATTTTGTAATAAAGATAGAGTAAGCACTTGAAATCCAAGCATACTCTTCACTTATTCGACCTAACTTGTTAACAAAAAGGAAGTTGAGATGACATTTTACGATTGTTGATATCGATTATAGAATTCATTTCATATTTGTACTATGTTCCTACCAAAACAACTGGCCAAGCTGGAGGAGTTTGTGATGATAACATGACTTTTGTTTGAAGTTTTGATTAGTAACGGACTCAAATTTCATAATGAGGACCCCAATTTGCGTTAACTAATTCGTGTAATATTTAAAAGTAAATTATCCATTTGTAAATATTTCTTTAAAAGCTTGCATTCGTCTTGTAAATAATTTATAATCTTGCATTTTGTAAATATATTTTTTGCGTACAACTATTGGATTTTGTGGGTAGTATTCGCTGAAAACCCTCACGAGACAATATTCGTCCTACTGGGACACTAAGAGATTTAACGGCTTGTTGCATACGCTCAATGCAATCGTGTTCCCTACGAAAATGGATTTATCTTAGTTTTTTTTTATTCGAGGACGAATAGAAAGATAAGTGTGGGGTTATTTGATGTGCACATAAAAATGCACATTTATATTCATATATTTATTTTTGTTTACTTAAATAAATGAACATTTTTGGGTATTTTATAATATTAAACCATATTTTAAATATTTTCAAGATAATCACTTATTTTGGGGAAAAAATGGTCACTTGTGCATGTTTTAATTTGTGATTGCATTTACTTGTTCTTTGTATTTTTCTCTTATAGGAATATTGGAGCACAATTAATGCATATACTTGAAGATTTGGAGCACAAATACTTGCATACAAAGGAATGAAGAAAATAATTGTCATACATGATCATGGAGGACCCCACCTCCAAAATTACCCTCTTTTTCTTAAGCCTCTTATTAAAGACTGGTTGAATAAGACAAAAGGTCTTATGCATCATTAATGGCTAAGAGAGGATTAAAAGCTTCATGAAGTAGGCATTTTTGGGATTTCCCATTATAAGTGATTAGGGTTTTAGGGTTAGAAACATGTATATATACCCCTTTATGTAATGTAAATACGATCTCTGATCTCTTCTCTTTTTATCCCGTTCTTTATTTTAGTTGAGAGGAGCACAAGCTCTCTTGTATTTCCATGGCTACTTAGCCATCTTCATTATGTAACTTCTTTATTTTAATGCAATTTAATTTCTATGCTATTTACTTTCATGTTCATAGCTTAGATTTGCTTTATGTTCTTAGTTTAGTTCTATTCTTGTTCAACTTAGTTTTTCTTTCATCTTGCTTTATTTTCTAATGTTGAATCTTACTGTGTTGATATGATAACACATAAGAGTGGCTAATCCCTTAATTTAGGGGCAATGATGCTCTCTAGCTTTATGTAAATTCAACATTTGTATGATTTGTGATCTCTAATTTGTGCTTCATGTTAGTGAATGTTGATGTAAGTTTATACAAATGGTTTTGATAGTCTGTGTTTGTTGGCAACAAAATAGAGTATGCTTAGTCCATGTAAACACAAATTACATCAATATTTGCTGAGTGGTTATTGATGTTGAAATAAAAGTAAGAACAAAATTTGATGGTCTATAGTTTTAGTTAATAATTCATAGGCCATACTTAGAATAGTTTTTCTTTAGTTCAATTTTTATGAGAATCATAAGTGGTTTAAATATTGCATTTATATCACTTAATGGAGATCATAAATTGTATTTTTGATAACTTACATAAATGTGAGAGTTGATTTGCCTCTAAATTGTTTTCATTTCATATTTAGCTCTCAACTTAGTTTATAGTCGTCATTAGCTTTTATTAGTTAAATCTTCACTCGAATTTGGTTTAATTTGATTGAATAAAATTAGAATTGCTTCTTTTCCCGTGGATCAACTCGTATTCGCTAACGTACTACAAGTGTACGTCGTGCTCTTGTGGTTTATTACACTTCGCGACGGTAGTCTAATTCATAGAATATTCGTCGTTGAACAGAATTATAACGAATTTAATTTTTAAATGAATAAAGTACTTGCACGAGATTGCTTAATCTAACGGTTTATGACCCGTCAAATATTATCTGTATACAAGCACGATTTTCAAATTCGAATCTGCATTAACGCTTAAAATCAACTAATCGACTAAGGTCGACTGTAGATTCCAAACGCTATTGTTTTAACAACTCGTATATAATACTTGACATTTCTCATTTGGGAAATGCGTGTCTGAGAACTACTCTTTGCTTCTTTTCAGAGAAGTCTTTAATTATTCATGCCCCTCGCTTAGGAAGTCGTTTTATCCTTCTCTTTGGGAAGCATTTTGGATTTCATACCCCTGGTAGGGTTAAAATCTAACACTTGTCGTATCTGAGATTTTCAGATGTTATGTAAATTAACTGGTCAAATCTGAACCCCATCTGTAATCTGGCTTGGTGAACTCAGTCATTGGAGACTTTTGCCACTCAATTATACTGATTAATCCAAGTGTCAGTATTTTTAGGAGTGCCTCTAGGAAGGACTTTGGTTAAGACCCAATGTTTGTCGTGATCGGATCAGGTGCTTCATGATTCTGACGATCAATTGGGTGCCTCCGGAGAGGACTTCAGTTAGAACCCCAATATTTGTCGTTACCGCATCAGGTGCTTCCTGATTTTGACGATCAATCGGGTTCCCCTGGATAGGACTTTGGTTAAGACCCAATGTTTGCCGTTATCGCATCAGGTGCTTCCTAATTATGACGATCAATTGGGTGCCCCCGGAGAGGACTTTGGTTAAGACCCAATGTTTGTCCATTATCTCATCAGGTGCTTCCTGCTTCTGACGATCAATTAGGTTCCCCCCGAGAGGACTTTGGTTTGTGCTGGTCTTTCCATCTCGTTTGTCGGTCCTTCCGGCCTGATGCTGGTACTTCCAACATCAGGTTTGTCGGTCCTTTTGACTTGGTGCTAGTCCTTTCAGCGTGTTTTTCGGTCTTCCGGCCTAATGTTGGTACTTCCAACATTAGGTTTGTCAGTCCTTCCGACTTAGTGCTGGCCCTTCCAGTGTGTTTGTCGGTCCTTCCGACCTGATGGGCTATCTCAGATTAGGAACTGAGGCCATGAAACTCTCACTTGGGGGAGCGCCCCTTCGATGGGAGTTACAATACTTTTATTCGTTTGTCGTGGCGCTTGTCCCTTGTTTGAATCTTTGTGACTTTTCCAATTCATTCTTCAAGGCGGTGCTTTCTTATTTTTGCATTTGTTCATGTTGATATTTACAGCTTTTGGCACTTGAACTAGCGTTGTTGGGGTCGCGATGTTACAGGAACCAGCGCTCGACAAATGGCCTGCAATATGAAATCATTTTTAATCAAGTTTTGGTTTATCATGAAGTTTGCAAGCTAGAAATTTATTCAGACAAATATGCTCTTAAATATAGAGCTAATGTTCAGTGCATCGGTTGCAGATTATTTCTGACTATTTACAAGAAGTTTCGAATATAAGAGAAAGTAAAACATGAAGTAAAGCATGAACTAATGTAGGAAATAAAGCACGAAGTAAAGCGGTGGCGATGTTGATCACTTATTCTGAGCTATTAAAGCACAATCAACGGTTTTTAGTTGATGATCAACCTTGGCATGATTTGAACAAGAGCTTCTTTGCTTGTTTCCCCCTAGCCTTAGGGATTCGGAACAACGTTTGAGGATTGCGGATTTTTCACATATTGTTGCAGGCAATTTTTCCTAATCAGCTCTTCAATCAGTGGTTTCAAATGCCTACACTCGTTGGTGTGGTGGCCTGGCTGATTATGGAACTGGCAGAACTTTCCAGAGTTCGCTTGATGGTCACTTATATTCTGAGGTTTTGGTATTGGATAATCCTCGGTGTCTTTAGTCACAGCGAAGATGTTTTCTGCAGTGTCATTTAAAGGTGTTAGCTCTGACGGGTTGGAAAAGCGAGGCTTCTTGCTGTCTTGATTGTCTTTTTCGTCGATTCCTCTTTTTTGACCTCTAGAATTTTTCTGGTTGTACTGGGTAGGAGCGTTTTTGGGAGCTTTAAGAGGTTGGTTTGTATCAATGATTCGAAGAGGCACACAATTATTATCCAACCTCGTGTATTCCTCTATATTTTTGTAGAATTTCTCAAGCGTACTTAGCTCTTTCATTTTTATCCATTTACCAAATATGTTATTCTCGTCTATGGCGCCGATTAGAGACATTAAGATCATGCGGGGCTCAGGATTTCCTATTTCGGATACAGCATCATTAAACCTTTTAAGGAAAGCATTGACAGGTTCTCTTGGATTCTGCTTCATAGATGTAAGATAAATAACGTCTTTAGCCTTGGTAGCCTGCAATCTGAACTGCTCTTTGAATTTCATGGTCAAATCATCAAATCGATTGATGGATTTAGGCGGCAGTCTTATGAACCATAACGATGTGACAGTTTCCAGATAGAGCGGGAAGCACACAAGCATTTGATCTCGTCTGTTGCCATGGCTGCATTCATGTGCCACTCATATTTGTATAGAAAGTGATTTGGATCAGAAGTCCCGTTATATGGAGGCAGAGTAGGATGAGTGAACTTTTTGGGGAATTCAGCTTTGCGGATCCTCTTTGTGAATGGATTTTTGTCGAGAGAGAAGTCCCATTCCAATTCATTATACTTACGAGGCATGTTATCCTTCATGATTTTCTTTACCATATCCGCGATATATTCCTTTGAGTTGTGTTGTTCCGGAGAGCGAACTTCGATCTCATTTCCGGATGCTCGTCGTGGTGAGCGATCGCGTTTAGAAGATCTAGGTCTTTTACTTCCACTGTGGGAAGGTGCCCCCGCATCGAGACTTGCAACTCGTCGGGTATTTCGATCAGAACGGATTTTAGCTTTCAGTTTTGAGTCTTCGATATTAGCATTGCTTTTGTCAACAAATTCTTCCGTATTGTCGTTATGATGATGATCGGAGGCCGATAAGTTTGTAATCTCTTCATGGTTGACATGGATTTTCAAAGGAGGAGCGGGATTCGGTTGAGCATTTAGGAGAGTACTCATTTTATCCATTAAAGCTTGATTAGCATCCAACAAAGTTTTATTAGCTTCCACTAAAGTTTTGTTGGAAGCGTCCATGCGTTGACTCAAGTTAGCAATGACGGCATCTAACTCGGCCTTAGTCACTCCGGCTCTGGATATTGAATTTTCTCCAATTTTGAAGCGATTGGTGAGTGGAGTAGTTTCATTGTTAGCAACATTATCTTTTTCTTCACCGGCTTAACTCGCGGTCTTCTTAGACTTGGCCATGATTTCGGACAAGGCTTTGAATTTGGAAGATAGTTCGTCGATTGGCCTAGATCGTAGATTTGCGGAATCTATGGTAGAAGTTGGCTTAGAACTTCAATGTGAAGGAAGGAGATGCGAACGCGGCCCCACGGTGGGCGTTAAACATTAAAACCGAAATTTGATTTCAACACCAAAGTTGTTATATGAGCACTTCACCAATTGGTTAGATTAGAGTATGAAATCGCATAATCACAAAACAAAGAGCATAAAATAAAGATAAAGGAATTTTCATAGTGGTTCGATCCAAAATGAATCTACGTCAACTTTTCAATCAATTTTCGTTATGGTATTTTGCTTTACATCATACATGAACTCTCTCTTTACATTCATTTCTCGATTTTGTCTCTATTTATGATCTAATTTCACTTGAATTTGGCAAGGAATTGATGGGATCTCTTGGTTTGCGATGATAGATATATCAATCTTTGATCACTTGAGCAATTAAATGATCTTCATAAATTCCATAGCGATTTTGAATTAGATCAAAGCTTTAGTAGCTGTTGGAGATCACTTGAATGTGTTAGGGAAACTTTTTTCCATGCATAAAGGAGATTGAAGAAGCTTTTATAGAATTTAAGGGAACTCTAGTCTTGATTAGAATTTATTTGATGCACATGATGTTAGAGAGAAGTTATTAGATCCATTGAGGCCATTAATGAAGTTGGAGAACAGCTTCAAATTTGGCGGCACTTCGTGGTTAGAATGAAATACCCCCCTACTCCGCCCCTCGACGATGGAGAATAGGGGTATTTATAGTTGGAACTTAAGGGGAGTGGAAATGTTGTAAATTAGAGTGTATAGTTGGCGCTTGGTTGGCAAACTCAAGAGGTCTCTTAGGTCGTGAACAATTTTATACGCGTGAACGACCTAAAAACCTTCACAGTGGATCGTTCCCATTCTCCATATCACATTGGTCATATGTGGCCTTGACTTAGCTCGCTTCAACATGGTCTGCACGACCTAAAGACAGTCATTTGGAATTGTCATTCTTTATGCGGCATACCACTGTGACACCGCATATCATTGTGACATGCGTGCTTTAACTTTACAGCTGGCTCCCATGTTTATCCCATTTCCATGCATTAATAATATGTTATTATATTGTATGGTCTTCATGCTCTGATGGTTGAGCGGACAACCTAAAGAGAATGTAGAAGCATAGAGACCCAAACATGTATAAACAGACGATCAAAAGCATCATGGATCGACCTAAAACGAACTGTACGTGTGACCATGACTTAAAACTTTCAGCACGACCTAAACTCATCATTAGCGCTAGCGACCCAAATATAGGAGCGGTCTAATTCATGATGGATGACCCGCCTTGAGTTGAACAACTTAACTGTTGTTTAGCACGTAGTAATGACCCGTCCTCACTTTATTCATACATGATCTGAGCACATATGATCACAATGACCTACTTGTATAACCTGATGTATGTAGCATGCATGCGATATGAGGAATTCTTTACATATGATAATGCTTTAGGTGAACACGTGCTCTTCATGCACCGTTTGGTATTACAGGAATTAAATCAATGTAAGAGCTTACCTACTGACTTGAGTTTTCTCGTGTAAACGAGCTAAAGACGGTGAACATTCCGACTCATCGGATGCAAACGAGTTAATATGGGTAACGACCCAAATGAGTTGTGCACGGTCCAACTGCCTGAATGGAATGACCTAGTCAAAGGCGCCAGTTAGATGATGTCATGAGCTAAATGAAGCTGCAAACTACCATTCACGATCACTTGAACCGCGTTTTCACAATGGGGTTAACAATACCTTGAGTCTTCTTTGCAATGCTGATGGCTGTTAATTCTAAGGATGTCTTCCTTTCAGGAATATCAACCCTTAATTCGAAGGATCACCCCAACTTAAAGCTAGCTCCATCTATTTAGTATTTATCATAGTTGTAAATGGATAGACTCAACCTATTTAAATAAATTGTAAATGGGTTGACACTTGACATATTTTTAAAATGGTTATAAATGAATAACATACATATATATATATACATACACACACATACATACATATATATACACGCTTAAAGTTGAGAAAATATATTTGAAAAAATAAACATTTGAGGAAAGATTTGAAATTTTTACTTTTTTTTAATCGAGCACTTTATTTTTGAAAACATGCAATAGTTCTTTATGGAGACTAACCATTACACTTAACAAATAACAAACTACATCTTCATATTTGAACTTCGATTAGCCAGTGGTCGCTACTTTTTTCTTCAAGCCATGCTAACTAACTTTTCCATACTAATGCAAGATCAAACGAGCTTCAACCGATGAACTCTCTTATATATTAAGGACAATATGAAACACACAAATATTACATCTTATAAATGCATGATATAGTTCTCCATGGTGGCTAGTAATTGCGTTCGACAAATAATAGCCAATATTCGCATACGTGAACATCAACCAAGATGAAATAACAAATTGTTCTGTTCATACAAAAATAAATTCTTTAAAATATTTTAGAATAAGACGATCGTACCAATGAATTTCTCGCGTAAATTATGGATAATATGAAATACTCAAATATAATATCTTATGAATATACAAAAAAAAATTCAAGCATCACAATTTGCTTTTCAATTGAATTACCAAATCATGGCGTTAGATCTGGATTGACATCTCCCCTCTTCCGTCTAATTCACTCTCTACCTCGCTGCCTTTCATCACCTCCCACTTCCGTCGATCGATGGTATGAAGCAAGAAACAGATGCCGAGACTCGCAAGGTCTTGTTCTCCAAGATCCAATACCAGATCTGGATGTCACTACAATCAAGTTTCCACCTCGGAGATTGCATAAGATATGGAACCTTCTGACTCTGACTCGGCGGAGTCCACTCCACCGACAAAGCTTGTTACTGTCAAAGTGACGGAAGCACTAATTCGCAAGATCCCTAATATTCACCCACTATCAGCAAGTACTCCAGTGGTCTTTGGAGCTACAGCCTTAACCTCTATGATCTCGGCTGCCACTGCAATGCCGACTAGTCAAGGTAACTCTCACAATCATATGAATTTGGGTGAACACGTTCAAGGGCAAATGGCCGATTTACTGAAATGAATGCTACAGAAGATGGTGCATCTGTTTTAGTTTAGAACAACATTGGAGATCCTAATTGTGATGTTAGTGTTGTAAGAGATGCTAAGCCTTTAGATGCTGGAGTGAATACTACTATCCCTGAAGCTCGTCGTTGTGAATTAATGGTAAGCACATATGGTGCTTGATCAATTGCCAAGCCTGCAAAGGCTCCCAGTACCTCCCTATTCAATACCCTTCCAATCAGTTCTGGCTTTTACGAACCAATTCACTTCACCATCCCTGACCTAGTATTTGAACCAAATCCCCCTTTGGAAATACTTAATGAAGCAAAATCATTTTCGAAAGACCACGTAGTTGGGTTCTTCTTAGATTCCAAGCTACTAAACTTTGATATGCAAGCTGCGTGCAATGGAGCGTGGCGGCCAAGAGGACAGCTTCGGATTACATTGGTTAATCGTATGTTTTATTTGAAGTGCTCATCTAAAGAAGAAAAGCTTAGGTATTGGAGGCACTTCTAGCTATTATTACAGGAAAACCATTTATTATCACTTCTTGGAATGCATCTGTGGACAGAGCAAGGGATCAGGTTCTCTTTATCCCAGTGTGGGTCCAATTTAACAATGTTCCATCTGCACTTTTAATCTTTTATTAGGATCAACTGGCTTGCTTGCCATATTGGCAAGCTCAAATGTTTTCATGCTAACATGGTAGCCAGAAGGTACCTTTTGTTTGCGAGAGCATTGATTGAAATAACTCTAAACAAGCCTCTTCCATCGCAATTGAAGGTATGCATTGAAGACCATTATTATTATGTTGATGTGACATACAAATGACAACCTGAGATATGCAGCGTGTAAATCATTTGGTCACATATCTGAGAAATGTACTGTCTCGAGTGATAATATTCAAGCTGAGAAGATTCCGCTATCGCGAGCTCCTCCTATGGTTTGGGTTACAAAAATCAAGCCCGTTGTCATCCCACCTACTAATAATGTGGAATGTGGCGATAATCAAACAAACAAAGCACCAACCGAAAGTCATACATTTGACTGAAACAAGTCACAGAGGGTTCTAACACACACACCAATACTGAAATGAAACACAAGCTGAGCGAAAGAAGTTCTTACATTCATGTTGATGAGGAATATGAAGCTTGAAAGTTAATGCACCAAGTGGAGGGTGAAGGGCTTATTTTAGCAATGGAAGGTGATGATGGAAGAAATAATGAGCACTTACTTCATGACTCAGCATGAGTTCAATGCTCGAAAGATGAAGTAGCAAAATCCATTTAATCTTTTTGATTTGAAGCTCTTTTTCATCAGATGCCTTTTCATCAATTGTCATGTAACATGTATATTCCTGTAGAAAATATCTTTTCAAAAGTTCAGGTGACTTTTCATAATAAATAGATGTAAATCTGAAAAGTAATACCATGATGATTCTGTTACATATCCATATGAAAATAGCGTTAATAATCTAATCAAAATTTTCCATTTTAAAAAATTTTCAAATGACAAATATGAAACTTTCGAAAATAAATATGTTGATACCAAATGAAAGTGATGCAGATTAAGGATCTTAAGGCTAGATTGACACTAGACGGGGGTGAATTGTATTTACTTAAATCTTTTGATCTTTTATAAATCTTTTCAATTAGGATTATGAGTACACGTAAAATAATCACAAAATCAAATAAAAAAAGGCAAGTAAATTAAATGCAGTAAAGAAAATGTAACAATCCGGAAAATCTGAACCAATTTAAAAAAATTAATTTCACTATTTTAGTGAATTTTAAATATTTAAAATAAAGTATTTTAAATAACAAAGGTCAAAAGTATATTTGAATCGATGTCTGAAAATAAATATATTTATTTTAAATGTAAACAAGGCCTGAAATGGCGCAGCAGTTTGAAAATTTGAATTCGAACTTTGACTGACTATACCGGGTGCAAAATAAAACGGACTTTAGTGAAACCAAAAATATTTAAATCTGTTTATGAATATCTTTCTAATGAATTTGAAAAATCGAAATTTCATAGCAAGAATCAAAAGTTATGGCCAAATGAATTTTCAAAATGGTCGCTATAGAGAAAATATAGCCCTTGAAAATAGCCATTTTGCAAACGACCTCCATTTTCGATGAAACCACTTTTGTTGGATCCATGATGTCATATTATTGCTAGGTTTCAAATTCCATAATTTTTGAAGTTAATATGTGAGCGTGGCAAAGGAAAATGTGTTTGGTTGATTTTAGTTAAATTGGATCGACCAGAAAATGGTCATTTTTCAAACGGTCTTAGAATTCGAAGAAACTAGTTTTATTGGGACCGTATCGTTAAAACATAGCTAGATTTATTTTTCTGGAATTTTTGGGATCAGTATGTGGCCCCGGCAAATTGAAATGTACGTTCAAATCAAATATTGAATGTTTTATATTTTAATTTGAAGGTAAACTGACAGAAACAGTCGAATGTGCCTATGAAACATATCCCATTGTGTTCGGAATGGGGGTATTTAGCTAGGGACGACAGTTGTTGGGTTTGAATTGGTGTACGTATGGAGAAGAGGGTATTTTTGGATTTAAAATAAATAAATAATTAAATTATAAATCCATTGGCCAATCACAAAGCGCCATCTCAACTCTTCTTCCCCGATACCTCTCAGAGCGACGGTGATAAAGCTTCCGAACTTCTCTCCTCTTTATCTTCCAATCCACGCACCAATATCGAACGCCCCAGTTGAGGTTTTTGAAGTACTCCTCACACTCTTCAAATCCATAGCAACCTCGACCTCCACCGTGTTGTATTTCGTCAGATCCATCACCTCCAAGGTTCGCCATCGCGAGGCGAATTACTCTCCCCTCCAACGATCGTATGGCATGCGATTGGTACCTTTAGAAAGCCCCCTCCAAGCTCTACGCCATGGTGCATGCTGATCATCCTCTCATGCGTTGGATTGAGCGATAAATTCAACCCTAGTTTTGAAGGGTTTTGATGAAGGTGCGGTTTATTTTATTTCAAACTATTTATAGCACTTTAAAGCGCTACGATTTATGATTTTACAATAAAAATCATATCTTTTTTCCATGTTGTCGAAATCCAGTGAAACAAGGGACACTGGTGTGGACGTCTTCTACATTCTAGAAGAGACCTGATATTTTTTTGAGCCTTCTACAATTTTTGGAGGAGTGGAACCCAATGTGAGATTTCTGAATTATAAACGATATGGAATAACGATGTATAAATTATACGGTCAATGTATGAGTTATATAAGCATCGTACACCTCACGTATAAGCGTTGTATAAGTTGTACGTGCAATGTATAAGTTATATATGCATTGTAAAAATTATATATGCATTGAAATGATATTGAAATGAATTGAAATGAAAACGAAATATATTTATATACGTATATTGATATATATATATATATATACACACACACTCCCCTCGTCCACAGACCATGGATGATATATATTGGTTGTGATATTGTTTGGATTTGGTTGATGTAAAATTTGGTGAATATCATGAATGGTTAATCGGAAATGATTGATTGTGGTTGAAATCTCAATAGGATTAGTATATGGGAAAATTCGTCTGCGTACGAACAAGATTATTGAAATCCCCATTGTTAAAAGCTGCGAGGCTTTAAGGTAGAGCAAGGAGTCGTACTAGGGACGGTGCCAGCTTTAACTACCCTGTCGTTATGCTGTCGAAATTTTCTGAAATATTTCTGTGTTTGATTTATTTTCATGTATTGAAATATATTCATGTGATGAATGAAATAAAATGGTTTGAATGATAAAAATAACATTTTTATCGAATGAATGGAATAAATTGTTTTAACAATAAAAATCACATTTTTATTGTATGTACGAAGTATAGGAAATATTCATTTTTGAAATAAATTTTTGTAACGATAAAAATCACATTTTTATCATCTATATGAAATATATAAAATAATCGTGATTTGAAATAAATTGTTTTGACAATAAAAATCATATTTTTATAATATATATGAATAGCTAAAAATCTACATTTTTGAAATAAATTGTTTTAACGATAAAAATCACATTTTTATCATCTATATGAAATATATAAAATAATGTGGTTTGAAATAAACTATTTTGATAATAAAAATCACATTTTTACAATATATATAAATCGCTAAAGATCTTCATTTTAGAAATAAATTATTTTGACAATAAAAATTACATTTTTATTATATATATGAATTGTTAAAAATAGTCATGTGTTGACATGAACATTTATGGGATAAATATATCATTTTTATCAAATATGTGAAATGAGAATGGTTTTGAAATCGAAGAACGAATTATATTTATATTTATATTTATATATAAATATAGTTAAAATAATCGAAAAACGAAGCTGCATTTCATATTTTGAAACCGTGATTTCAAATAATTATTGCGAGAGATCCGACCATCAGATTTTCCCGAAATCGAAACCATTGGGTTCGCTTTGTAAATATCTTTCCAATGACACCAACTTTATAAAGATACAACGGTTGGATTGTCTGGAATGTTTAATTCAAATCTGAATGAAAATAGCACCAGAATCGATTATACTTATACATAAATATAAGTAAAATAAATCGAATAACGACGCTGTAGTTCGTATTTTGAAAATCGTAACTTCAAACGGTTGTTGTGGGAGATCCGACCGTCGGATTTTCCTAGAACTTGAACCATTGGATTTGTTTTGAAAAGGTCTATAAGATTTGTAAAGATCCAACGGTTAGATTTTCAGATATATGTAAATCAAATCTGAAGAAAAACAGCGCCACGGCCGCGTTATGGCCTGAAGCGTCGTTTGAATGAATTGGCTAAATTTTTTTAATGAATAAAAATAGCGATAAATCGTTATAAAATATTATAAATGATATGGAATGAAAATAAACTGAATTTACCCGGTTTATTGGATATTAATGGTTAATGTGTTTTGCGTGAAAATTACATTAAAGAACAGAATTATTGATGTCGAATAATTTAACCATTGAAAGGAATTGATTTGAAATTCTAAATATACGTGAATTATTTGAAAAGGCCGAGTTAATTCTCATTTCAAATAATTGATCGACGGTTAGAAGTCGAAGATATGAAGACGGTGCAAGACCGATGATCTCCACATCGAATGGATGGCTACTGATGCCTTTGATGGGAGTTTCTACCCTGATGGGGTCACAGTGGTAGTTGTCCGGACGTACTTGTTGATCGTTCGGATGTGCGAGGTATAAGGTGCCTCCGGTTTGGTTCAAACCCAGAACGAACTAGTAAATGGATGTGTGTCTAACGTTGTATATTAACAACGTGGCATATAGAGTTGCTGTGATCAGTGCTTTTGTTGAAAAGCAGAGCTTTGTGGTTGATGATCAAAGAATAGCTTTGAATAGCTAGCTTTGTGTTTAGCGTTGATTCGCGAACCTCACACCCCGGTATGAGCCAGAAACGAGAGAGGACTTCAGGGAGGACATGCGTTTCCTTCTAGCTAGGAGTGGTGCTTTGGGTTTTTCATGCCCAGGAATTTTACTTATGTGGATGATGGAAAGCGAGGCCTCAGTTAGTTCGGACTCTTCGGAGCCAATGGTTTGGTCGGATATGACCAGTTGACGCCCCATAGGGCGAGGAAACGCAGTGTTCAGGCATTTTAATCAACATCGGGTGAACCGACCCTGATGAACCAAAGGCTTGGCAGAGTACTTGCCTGAGGGGTAGGCTAGAGCATCTCAAAGCGGTAAGGATGATCCCTTGCCTTGGTTCATGACGGAAATCCAATTTCCAAATACGACTTCGTGCGGTTTTGAATGTACACCTATATATGGCGACATAGTGGTATGGGGCATTAATGCCGTCTATGATTGATACTTATGATTGAAATTGTTTTTGAAATATATAAACACTAGTAATAATATAAAATGATTTGTTTTATTCGTATCAAGCATATTTTGGCCATTATAAGGTAAATGTAACAACCCGTATTTTTGAATAACATGTTATAACATAAATCAAGGCAGAATTAAACTGTAAAATCTGAATCAAGGGAAACGGGCTGTGCCATTGCGTTCGTCTCGGAAAAATACGCGAAATAGAGTCCGAGTTTTCGAAAATCGGAGTCCGTATGACCAAGTTATGGCCCGTCAAAGTTTTCAGAAAATTTCAAGTTCAAAAACAGTTCAAATTTGAATTTAGAATTCAAATTCAGCCAAAACAGACTGGGCGGGAAAACTCCCGCCCAGACAGGTCGACAGAGGGGTCGACACTAGGGTCGACCTCCCCCCCAACCAGGTCGACACTTGTGATGACCCCAAACTTCCACGAGTGAAAGCGAGGAGAAACCATATGGAATACAACATAATTATAATATAACAATTCACAGGAAACAACATAGCATAGGAAATCCATAAAGTAATAACATCATAGCAGCGGATATATAATGTCATCAGCAATAGAAATCCACAGACACAGAATCTAAATTATTACAACAAGTTTTTTTATTTAGAAAATGACATAAGTTCCAACTCCAAATTAAATAACATGAAATGGAAATAAGTCTGATGTCTGAAATAAAAGGAAAAATGCGATAAAGCAAAAGATAGAGGGTCTTCGAAGCTCCAAGTCATCACCTCTTCACCAAAGCAATTTCCAAGAGAGAGAATATAAGTAGCTCCAAAGAAAACTCCAAGCGGAAAGGAAACCTGTCTACTTGGTTGCCCGTGTGGAAGAGAGGGCACCCAAGTTTGCAAAAAGGTGAAACAAACGATGGGTCAGTCGTGGGACTGGTGTGAGAATTCTTAACTAACTTAACTCATACAAAATAAGGCAAATCCAAAGACCACGCCGCTAACGCGGAACGGATTGTACCAATGGGTTGCTGTGCATAACTACAGTGTCAGTACAGATAAATAAAACGTAACACAACGCAAATGTCTTTTGAAAAATGGAACCACCATAAGACTCAGGTCCCATCACACAACGCAACGCACACCAAGAGGATAGAGTTTTACCTTATGGTGGTTAAACATGTTAAATACGCCAAATACGAAGCTAATACTATCATTAAAGTGTATAGTTTTTAAAACAAAACAAAGCAATGTATTAATCCTAGGAAGCATAGGTACCATATATTATGCCTCCAATACTAGTAATACAATCAAATCCGTCGGGTCGTATTGGAAAGTTGGGTTTCCATCATGAGTCCAGGCTAGGGAGGACTCCTTACCGATTCGAGACACTCTAGTTAATGCCTCAGGATTACCTGCAGTTAACCCTTGGAAATGGCAGGGCCGGTCCTCAAATACAGCTTAGAGGATTGGCAATTCCTAAGCACACGTTCCCCGGTCCTATAGGACCTATCCGAGGCGCCTCATTTCATCATCCACAAAAGTAAAATGACTACTAACTAGAAAGAAACGTGCTACTTTCCCT
The DNA here is from genome assembly GCA_030737875.1 of Allium sativum. Taxonomy (NCBI): domain Eukaryota; kingdom Viridiplantae; phylum Streptophyta; class Magnoliopsida; order Asparagales; family Amaryllidaceae; genus Allium; species Allium sativum. Next base: position 575,922,737 of record CM060915.1, on the reverse strand, counting down.
GCGTTCCCTTCCCCCTTTTTAGACTCAACCGGTGTGTGAGGCTAGTGAAGTCATGCATCCCATACCACAAGGTTCTGCTTTTCAACAAGAAACCTTGATCATTTCATCTTAGCATGCCACACCGTCACTCCATACCGTGCCATCAACCGTCTTCCAATATATAAACGGGTGTTAAGTAGAGAATGAATTCTCTACCACCAACATTTTTATTTTAACAGAAAACCGACAACATGATATTTAATGGGGTACGATGTCAGACACACCATCCATTTACACCCATGCTCTGGGTCTGAGCGAGGGTCAAATCCGTGAAACCAACGCGTACGTTTGGACAATTACCACGACTCTTGAATCGGGAGCTACCCAATTCAGAGTCTTGATCGTTGTCCATTCGAGGGAAGATTTACGGTCTTCATACGCCGTCTTCATATTTAGACTCTTGAAATCGTACAATCATTTGGAATGGAATAAATCCGGACTTTCCAAATAATCTCGCATTCATAATTTTGAGAAAAACACATTTCATATCGTTATGTTGTTTTATAACGATTAATCCTTGCCTTAATTATTTAATATAATTAATTTCTTTATTTTACGACGCTTCAGGTCAAGGGCGACACTGGCTCTGTTTTCCATCCATTTTGATTTTCACATTTCTCAAAATCTAACCGTTGGATTTTAACGCAACTTATATCGTTGGAAAGATTTTTCCAAGACGGTCCTAGCGGTTTCAGTTTTGGGAAAATCCGACGGTCGGATCTTCCTGTATAATCGTTTAAAAGTTCGTTTTCAAAACGCGAACTACCGTGCTCGATTCGTTATATTTTAATTATATATATATAATATAAATATAAATAATTCGCTTAACTCATCGTCCATACATCCATCTCTCCTTTTTACCTTTTCACTTCTTTAACTTACATGAAAATATATTTCATAATTAGGCGGTGAATTGTTCTTTTTATTTTATTTTCATTTTATACTTTATAATTCACATTTAAAAATGTAAATTATAAAACATCATTCCATTTATTTCTTTTCATCTATCTTTTCCAATTATATTATAAATAATGTACATTTTCCTATGGCATAAATTATCCTTTTTTATACACATTATAAATAATGTGTGTTTTACCTACGGTCAGGTTCTCTTTTTATATATATATTATAAATAATGTATATTCTTCCTACGAGGTACATTCTCTTTCTATATACATTATAAATAATGTATATTCTTCATACGGTCAAGTTCTTTAAATCTTAACATTATAAAATAGTGTAACTATCATACGGTGGAATTTTCTTTTTATTTAACATTGTGAATGATGTTAAATTTACATACACTTCATCTTCGTTTTAATAACATTGAAAATAATGTTAATATGAATCCTATGGTTAAATTATCCTTCTTAACATACGGTGCTTTTCTATTTATTAACATTGAAAATAATGTTAATATTACATACGGTGCTTTTTCTATTTATTAACATTGAAAATAATGTTAATATTACATACGGTGCTTTTCTATTTATTAACATTGAAAATAATGTTAATATTACATACGGTGCTTTTTCTATTTATTAACATTGAAAATAATGTTAATATTACATACGGTGCTTTTTCTATTTATTAACATTGAAAATAATGTTAATATTACATACGGTGCTTTTCTATTTATTAACATTGAAAATAATGTTAATATTACATACGGTGCTTTTTCTATTTATTAACATTGAAAATAATGTTAATATTACATACGGTGCTTTTCTATTTATTAACATTGAAAATAATGTTAATATTACATACGGTGCTTTTTCTATTTATTAACATTGAAAATAATGTTAATATTACATACAGTGCTTTTTCTATAATGTTAATATTACATACGGTGCTTTTTCTATTTATTAACATTACAAAAATACTATTTTCACATGCAATGCATTTTATATTTTGTAACATGACAAAATACTATTTACGTACAATGGAGTTTTCTTATATTAACATTGACAAAAATACTATTTTCATACAATGGACAATTTCTATTTTAATATTGACAAAAAAATTTGTCAATTAACATACATTGAATGATTCTATTTTTATATGAACAAAAATAGTCCATCAACATACGGTGTAAAATTCCATATTAATAATGAAAAATTTTTGTCCATAAACATATAGTGTATAATTCTATTTAATGATGACAAAAATTTGTCCATCTCAATATATGGTGACATATTCTATTTTAATAATGACAAAAATTTGTTCATTAACATATAGTGTATAATTCTATTTTATAATGACACAAATTTGTCCATAAACATATCAATTCTATTTACAATTTAAACATGAAAACAAAGGGATCTAATATTAGCCATTCTATTATAGAACCATCATCATCAACATGTCAAACCAAACAGATCTGAATTTATATTTAAACCACAACATATACTGAATAATTTGTCTCAATATAAATTTTAAACAAAGGAACTCTCACCTTGATTGGATAATAATTATAATAAATCCAATTAAATTTTCAGAATGTGTCTATCAGTCTCAGCAAATGCTACTCGTCGTCACGGTCCTGTCGGATCTGAAATTTTCAGAATTGGGGTTCATACGCATTAGTTTTCAACGTTTAAAATAAACTGGTTTTTAACAACTGCAGCAGCCACGCTTAAAAGCGTCGCTAAATCTGAAAATAAAATTACCCTTTATAGTTCGTTTTTGTTCAGATTTTTGGATCCGATTTTCGCAGCCTGTAGTTGATGGTTTGGGGTGCCGTTTGTTGGACGACGACCGACTTGGAGAGGCCGAGGTGCGCCGAGGAGGGGGTGGCGCTCGGTGGTGCCAGGTGGGCCCGGCGGTGGTGCGACCGGCGTGGGTTCGTGGGCTCGGGGCGGGCGCGACGGTGGACGAGATGGTTCGGGGTTGGTACCAATTTGAAGATCTCGGTTTTCTCTTCGAAACGGTATATGGTATGCTGAAAATCGTTAAGTATTAATGGAGAAAGAGGAGCTTGAATTTTCGAGCTGAAATGGGTTTCGGCGGCCACGAATTGGAACGAGGAAGAAGAGGCACTATTCACGTATACGGGTATATATACTGTATTTTAGGTTTTTTTTTTATTTAATTAATTAATTCTAGAAATTACTGTTCTCACATACGATCTCCAAACGAAGCTCAACGACTGTCGAACTTAATGTTTTGACGTCTTCTGAACGCGATGGCGCTATCGCCAATGTCCAATTCTGAAGTTACAGTATGTTTTTCTTTTATTTTCAAATTAAATCGTTTAATTTAAATTTGAACATACGTTTTAATTTCCTGCGGCCACATACTGACTCAGAAAAATCCAGAAAATTTATTTTTGGCATCGTGATGATGATACGGTTCTAACAAAGCCAAATTCGTCGAATTCTGAGATCGTTCGAAAAATGGCTATTTTCACGCCGTTCAATTTCAACTGTATTTGACCAAACACAGTTTCTTTCGCTACGCTCACATATTAAATCGAAAAATTCTAAAAATTGAAACCTAGCCATATTATGACATTCCGGGTCCAACGGAAGTGGTATCGTCGAATTCCGAGGTCGTTCGCAAAATGGCCATTTTTAACTGTTTCAGAGTTATTTAAAATTGGAAATTTTAAATTTGGACTAAGAATTCAACAAAATTCCCAGAAATATAATTTTCAAACTGGTTCAGATTTCCGGGTCATTACAATCTCCCCTCCTTAAGAACTTTTCGTCCTCGAAAAGGAAAAAGGAAAAAAAAACAGAAGAGTAGGAACCAACACAGAGAATACTGAAATGATTAAGCGTACCTCAAAACAAAATTTAATCTGAGATATCCACTCTGCATTTGGGATAGGCCTGTTTGAAACTCTCTTCAGTTTCCCAAGTGCAGTCCCTAGGATCGCCACTCCATTGCACCTTAACAAGGTTGATTCTTTTTTTCCTCAGAACTCGGGTTTCCTTGCCAATAATCTTTATCGGCTCTTTCCTTACTGTTAGATTTGGAGTAATATCCATGACTTGTTAATTTAGTTCATCTTCAATCAAATCTGGGTCATGCACATGCTGGCGGAGTTGGGACACATGAAATACATCATGCACCCCTGGCAACCAGTCGGGCAACTGCACCCGATAAGCCAGGGTACCAATCCTTTCGAGAATAGGGAATGGACCAATGAATCTCGGCGCCAATTTCCCAAACTTCCCAAATCGAATCACCCCCCTTAGTGGAGAAACCTTCAAGTACACATGGTCACCAACGGAGAATTGTAAATCTCTTCTACGCTTGTCTGCATAGCTTTTCTGTCGGCTTTGAGCAGCCAGTAACCGCTTCTTAATCTTATCAACTTTGTCTGAAGCTTCTCGGACCATGTCTGGACCCAAAACAAGGCGATCTCCTTTTTCAATCCAACAGGCTGGCGATCTACATGGCTTATCATATAAGGCTTCGAATGGAGACATCTTCAAACTTACTTGATAGCTATTGTTATATGAGAATTCAACTAAATGCAAGTGATCCTCCCAAGAACCTCCATAATCGAGTATGCAAGCCCGTAACAAATCTTCAAGAATGCGATTCACCCTCTCAGTTTGGCCATCTGTCTGAGGGTGGTATGCGGTACAAAGGTTTAACTTTGTTCCCAACTCATTTTGGAATGCTTCCCAAAACTTGCTAGTGAAGATAGGATCACGGTCGCTAACAATACAGCTAGGAACTCTGTTTAACACGAAAGATTTCCTTTGATTAGACATGAACATTTTCATTTAGAAAACGATGAAAAGGAAAGATTTAGTTTTATTACCCATATAGCCTGGCTATTTCTTTGAGATAAATTTGTGCCAGACTTTGAGCAGTTCTAGTGGACTTGACAGGTATGAAATGAGCGACCTTGGTGAAGCGGTCCACGATCACCCAAATGCTGTCATTCCCTTTCCTAGTGCGGGGCAACCCATCTATAAAATCCATAGAGACTTGGTCCCACTTCCCTTCTGGTACCGGCAATGGTTGCAACAATCCTGCTGGCTTCTGTTGATCGCTTTTAACTCGCTGACATGTAGGACATCTACTCACATAAATGGATATATCTCTCTTCATATCTTTCCACCAAAACGTGCGCTTTAGATCATGATACATCTTGTTCACGCCTGGGTGGATGGAAAGCTTTGATTTGTGCCCTTCATTTAATACTTCCCTGATGAGCTCTGGGATTTTTGGAACACAGATCCTCCCTTGCAATCTAAGGACTCCCTTTTTGTCTATTTGAAAGCTCGTGCTTTCACCTTCTTGAACTCTCTTGATCATTCTTTGGATAAACTTATCCTCCTTTTGGAGAGTGGAAATTTTATCAATCAAAGAAGGGGTAACGATGAAGCTTGCAACCATGACAGCCTTCCTACTGAGTGCGTCTGCCACAACATTGGCTTTACCCGGCGTATACAAGATGTCGAGATCATACGCCGCAAGAAATTCTAGCCACCTTAGCTGCCTTAAATTCAAGTCCTTTTGATCGAAGAGATATTTCAAAGATTGATGGTCTGTGAATAATTCGAATTTTTCGCCCAAGAGATAATGCCTCCAAAATTTTAAAGTAGAGACTATGGCTAACAGCTCTAGGTCATGGACACGATAATTTTTCTCATGCGGCTTTAGTTGACGGCTTGCATACGCAACAACTTTGCCCCTTTGCATCAATACTGCGCCAAGACCACCATTTTGAGAAGCATCGGTATAGACGGCTAGATCTTGGTTGCCATCGATGATGGTTAGCACGGGAGCAGTGATCAAACTCCCCTTTAACTTTTGGAAGGACTCCTCACACTCTGCCGTCCAAATGAACTTGGTATGTTTCTTGGTGAGCTGTGTTAAAGGGCCAGATAGCTTGGAAAATTTTTTGACGAATTTTCTGTAATATCCAGCCAACCCTAGGAAGCTTCTTACTTCTGTGGGTGTAGTCGGCTGCTTCCAATCTTGAATGGCGGAAATTTTGCTTGGGTCCACAGCAATTCCTTCTTTTGACACAACATGGCCCAAGAATTTTACCTCTTCTTGCCAAAATGTGCATTTTGAAAATTTTGCTTTTAGAACATTTCTTTGCAGGATCTCTAGCACTTCTCTTAGATGCCCTTCATGCTCCTCCTTGGTTTTAGAAAAGATCAAGATATCATCAATGAAGACTAAGACGAATTTATTCAAGACCTCTCTGAAGACCCTATTCATCAAGTCAACAAAATAGGCTGGAGCATTGCACAGACCGAACGGCATTACCAACCATTCGTAGAATAAGTCAGGACCTCTGAAAGCGGTCAAAGGGATGCATTCTTCGGCTATGCGGAGTTGGTGGAAACCTGTGGCTAGGTCCATCTTTGAAAACACCTTGGCTCCATTTAAATTGTCCATCAAATCATCTATGCGAGGCAAGGGGTATTTGTTCTTCAAGGTCTGTTTATTTAGGTCGCGGTAATCCACACAGAGCCTTAGAGTGCCGTCAGATTTGGGGACAAACACCACAGCTGCTCCCCAATTGGAAAAGCTAGGCCGGATTAATCCCTTCTTCAAGAGCTGTTTGGTTTGGGTACTCAACTCTTCTTTTTCTTTAGGGGTCATCCTTCGTATAGCATGAACTACAGGCCTTGCATTAGGGACAAGATCAATTCTGAAATCGATTTCCCTCAGCGGCGGTAAACTATCTACCTCTTCAAATACGTCCCTGTAATTCTTGACAATAGGAATATTCTCTGAAGAGATGGGCGTGACTTCTAAAGAAGACCAAAAAGCTTTCCTATCAGGCTTTGAGCCATGGCAAGGTATAGCAACGGTATTTCCTAATCCTGGTTTCGCCTTCACTACTCTTTCTGAGCAAAGCACCTCAGCGTCATATTTTGTAAGCCAATCAAGACCAAGGATAATATCAAATTCTGAAAAATCCATAATGATCAAGTCGAAGGGATATTTGAAACGAGAGTAAGAAATAGGCACCCTACAGTATAAATCAAGGATGATAGAACCCCCTACAGGATTATGAACATCAGTTGGCTCTTTAAGGCTTCTTTGCGTTAAATTTAACTTCTTAACCGCGTTGCTAGAAACAAAACTTCTTGATGCACCCGTATCAAACAAAGCGGTGACCGGAATATTTTTAATAGAAACAGTACCATCTAGAACATCAGGCTTACCTCCCTCAATAGGTGCAGAGGAAGATGGTGTACCAGCACCCTCATAGACATGTGCAATCTGAGCTCCTTTCAACAGTGGGCAGTTGGCCTTGACGTGACCCTTCTTATGGCAGTTGTAGCAGTCCTTGGTGCTATCACTCCTAGCCTTCTTTGGGTTCTTGCACTCCGAGCTATAATGTCCAAATTGCTGGCAGTTAAAACATTGCACCTTTGACTTATCCCCCTTCTTAGCGGCTCCCGAACTACTCCCTTCAGTCTATTTCTCAGGCTGCTTCCTTTTGTTGGTGTTGTTAGCTAAGCTCCTCTCTCTGTCCTGCTGAGAAACCTTCTTGTCATTCTCTTCATAACGGCAAGCGAACTCCACCATCTTATTGAAGGAAAGGTCGATGTGGGCAGTGACTCTATCAATATATTTCCTTGCAAGGCCATTTATGAATCTCTTATTCTTCTGAAAGTCATCTCGAATCAGTTCAGGTGCATAACGGGAAAGGTCCTCGAACCTACGAACATACTCTGAAATGGACTTGTCGCCTTGCTTCAGATTGGCGAATTCGTCATGTAGCCTTTCTACCTCCTGCCTTGGAATGTATTTGTCGTTGAAAAGCTCCTTAAATCTATCCCAAGACATATTATCTTCGTCGCCTCCAATGTTGACCACCTCCCACCAGTTTTGCGCTTCACCTTGAAGATGCCATGTTGTAGTGAATCTCTTTCTCTGATCATCTAGTCCCAGTCCTCCAAATATCTTTTCACAATTTTTCAGCCACGCCTGAGCTTGTACCACGGTCTCGGAACCGGTGAATGGAACTCCACCTAAATTCTTGAACTTCTTTGCTACCTTATCCAAATCAAAAGGCTGAGGCGGTGGTGGTGGTGGGGTTGTTGTTGGACAGTGGGCTCCTCGGTTTCAGTGGTATTTCTCCTTCTCCTAGCGGCTCTAGCAGCTCTAGCAGCAGCGGTACTCATTTTAAGTTAGTTCTGTACAATCAGGGGACGAGTCAGAACAACTTTAATGATGATTTAAGAAATGATAAGATAAAAGGATAGATAAAAGATGGTGATAAAGTGACTGACTATTATGTATCCTTATGAAATGTTCGCCGTAGAATAATGTGATTCTACGTAAACGAGTTACTATAAATATGTTATATTCCGCTTTGTAAACCAAAGCTCTGGTACCAACCGTGATGACCCCAAACTTCCACGAGTGAAAGCAAGGAGAAACCATATCGAATACAACATAATTATGATATAACAATTCACAGGAAACAACATAGCACAGGAAATCCATAAAGTAACAACATCATAGCAGCGGATATATAATGTCATCAGCAATAGAAATCCACAAACACAGAATCTAAATTATTACAACAAGTTTTTTTATTTAGAAAATGACATAAGTTCCAACTCCAAATTAAATAACATGAAATGGAAATAAGTCTGATGTCTGAAATAAAAGGAAAAATGCGATAAAGCAAAAGATAGAGGGTCTTCGAAGCTCCAAGTCATCACCTCTTCACCAAAGCAAATTCCAAGAGAGAGAATATAAGCAGCTCCAAAGAAAACTCCAAGCGGAAAGGAAACCTGTCTACTTGGCTGCCCGTGTGGAAGAGAGGGCAACCAAGTTTGCAAAAAGGTGAAACAAACGATGGGTCAGTCGTGGGACTGGTGTGAGAATTCTTAACTAACTTAACTCATACAAAATAAGGCAAATCCAAAGACCACGCCGCTAACACGGAACGGGTTGTACCAATGGGTTGCTGTGCATAACTACAGTGTCAGTACAGATAAATAAAACGTAACACAACGCAATGTCTTTTGAAAAATGGAACCACCATAAGACTCAGGTCCCATCACACAATGCAACGCACACCAAGAGGATAGAGTTTTACCTTATGGTGGTTGAACATGTTAAATACGCCAAATACGAAGCTAATACTATCATTAAAGTGTATAGTTTTTAAAACAAAACAAAGCAATGTATTAATCCTAGGAAGCATAGGTACCATATATTATGCCTCCAATACTAGTAATACAATCAAATCCGTCGGGTCATATTGGAAAGTTGGGTTTCCATCATGAGTCCAGGCTAGGGAGGACTCCTTACCGATTTGAGACACTCTAGTTAATGCCTCAGGATTACCCGCAGTTAACCCTTGGAAATGGCAGGGCCGGTCCTCAAATACAGCTTAGAGGATTGGCAATTCCTAAGCACACGTTCCCCGGTCCTATAGGACCTATCCGAGGCGCCTCATTTCATCATCCACAAAAGTAAAATGACTACTAACTAGAAAGAAACGTGCTACTTTCCCTGCGTTCCCTTCCCCCTTTTTAGACTCAACCGGTGTGTGAGGCTTGTGAAGTCATGCATCCCATACCACAAGGTTCTTCTTTTCAACAAGAAACCTTGATCATTTCATCTTAGCATGCCACACCGTCACTCCATACCGTGCCATCAACCGTCTGTCAATATATAAACGGGTGTTAAGTAGAGAATGAATTCTCTACCACCAACATTTTTATTTAAACAGAAAACCGACAACATGATATTTAATGGGGTACGATGTCAGACACACCATCCATTTACACCCATGCTCTGGGTCTGAGCGAGGGTCAAATCCGTGAAACCAACGCGTACGTTTGGACAATTACCACGACTCTTGAATCGGGAGCTACCCAATTCAGAGTCTTGATCGTTGTCCATTCGAGGGAAGATTTACGGTCTTCATACGCCGTCTTCATATTTAGACTCTTGAAATCGTACAATCATTTGGAATGGAATAAATCCGGACTTTCCAAATAATCTCGCATTCATAATTTTGAGAAAAACACATTTCATATCGTTATGTTGTTTTATAACGATTAATCCTTGCCTTAATTATTTAATATAATTAATTTCTTTATTTTACGACGCTTCAGGTCAAGGGCGACACTGGCGCTGTTTTCCATCCATTTTGATTTTCACATTTCTCAAAATCTAACCGTTGGATTTTAACGCAACTTATATCATTGGAAAGATTTTTCCAAGACGGTCCTAGCGGTTTCAGTTTTGGGAAAATCCGACGGTCGGATCTTCCTGTATAATCGTTTAAAAGTTAGTTTTCAAAACGCGAACTACCGTGCTCGATTCGTTATATTTTAATTATATATATATATATAATATATATAATATAAATATAAATAATTCGCTTAACTCATCGTCCATACATCCATCTCTCCTTTTTACCTTTTCACTTCTTTAACTTACATGAAAATATATTTCATAATTAGGCGGTGAATTGTTCTTTTTATTTTATTTTCATTTTATACTTTATAATTCACATTTAAAAATGTAAATTATAAAACATCATTCCATTTATTTCTTTTCATCTATCTTTTCCAATTATATTATAAATAATGTACATTTTCCTATGGCGTAAATTATCCTTTTTTATACACATTATAAATAATGTGTGTTTTACCTACGGTCAGGTTCTCTTTTTATATACATTATAAATAATGTATATTCTTCCTACGAGGTACATTCTCTTTCTATATACATTATAAATAATGTATATTCTTCATACGGTCAAGTTCTTTAAATCTTAACATTATAAAATAGTGTAACTATCATACGGTGGAATTTTCTTTTTATTTAACATTGTGAATGATGTTAAATTTACATACACTTCATCTTCGTTTTAATAACATTGAAAATAATGTTAATATGAATCCTATGGTTAAATTATCCTTCTTAACATACGGTGCTTTCCTATTTATTAACATTGAAAATAATGTTAATATTACATACGGTGCTTTTTCTATTTATTAACATTGAAAATAATGTTAATATTACATACGGTGCTTTTTCTATTTATTAACATTGAAAATAATGTTAATATTACATACGGTGCTTTTTCTATTTATTAACATTGAAAATAATGTTAATATTACATACGGTGCTTTTCTATTTATTAACATTGAAAATAATGTTAATATTACATACGGTGCTTTTTCTATTTATTAACATTGAAAATAATGTTAATATTACATACGGTGCTTTTCTATTTATTAACATTGAAAATAATGTTAATATTACATACGGTGCTTTTTCTATTTATTAACATTGAAAATAATGTTAATATTACATACGGTGCTTTTTCTATTTATTAACATTGAAAATAATGTTAATATTACATACGGTGCTTTTTCTATTTATTAACATTGAAAATAATGTTAATATTACATACGGTGCTTTTTCTATTTATTAACATTACAAAAATACTATTTTCACATGCAATGCATTTTATATTTTGTAACATGACAAAATACTATTTACATACAATGGAGTTTTCTTATATTTACATTGACAAAAATACTATTTTCATACAATGGACAATTTCTATTTTAATATTGACAAAAAAATTTGTCAATTAACATACAGTGAATGATTCTATTTTTATATGAACAAAAATAGTCCATCAACATACGGTGTAAAATTCCATATTAATAATGACAAGAATTTGTCCATAAACATATAGTGTATAATTCTATTTAATGATGACAAAAATTTGTCCATCTCAACATATGGTGACATATTCTATTTTAATAATGACAAAAATTTGTCCATTAACATATAGTGTATAATTCTATTTTATAATGACACAAATTTGTCCATAAACATATCAATTCTATTTACAATTTAAACATGAAAACAAAGGGATCTAATATTAGCCATTCTATTATAGAACCATCATCATCAACATGTCAAACCAAACAGATCTGAATTTATATTTAAACCACAACATATACTGAATAATTTATCTCAATATAAATTTTAAACAAAGGAACTCTCACCTTGATTGGATAATAATTATAATAAATCCAATTAAATTTTCAGAATGTGTCTATCAGTCTCAGCAAATGCTACTCGTCGTCACGGTCCTGTCGGATCTGAAATTTTCAGAATCGGGGTTCGTACGCATTAGTTTTCAACGTTTAAAATAAACTGGTTTTTAACAACTGCAGCAGCCACGCTTAAAAGCGTCGCTAAATCTGAAAATAAAATTACCCTTTATAGTTCGTTTTTGTTCAGATTTTTGGATCCGATTTTCGCAGCCTGTAGTTGATGGTTTGGGGTGCCGTTTGTTGGACGACGACCGACTTGGAGAGGCCGAGGTGCGCCGAGGAGGGGGTGGCGCTCGGTGGTGCCAGGTGGGCCCGACGGTGGTGCGACCGGCGTGGGTTCGTGGGCTCGGGGCTGGCGCGACGGTGGACGAGATGGTTCGGGGTTGGTACCAATTTGAAGATCTCGGTTTTCTCTTCGAAACGGTATATGGTATGCTGAAAATCATTAAGTATTGAGGGAGAAAGAGGAGCTTGAATTTTCGAGCTGAAATGGGTTTCGGCGGCCACGAATTGGAACGAGGAAGAAGAGGCACTATTCACGTATACGGGTATATATACTGTATTTTAGGGTTTTTTTATTTAATTAATTAATTCTAGAAATTACTGTTCTCACATACGATCTCCAAACGAAGCTCAACGACTGTCGAACTTAATGTTTTGACGTCTTCTGAACGCGATGGCGCTATCGCCAATGTCCAATTCTGAAGTTACAGTATGTTTTTCTTTTATTTTCAAATTAAATCGTTTAATTTAAATTTGAACATACGTTTTAATTTCCTGCGGCCACATACTGACTCAGAAAAATCCAGAAAAATTATTTTTGGCATCGTGATGACGATACGGTTCTAACAAAGCCAAATTCGTCGAATTCTGAGATCGTTCGAAAAATGGCTATTTTCACGCCGTTTAATTTCAACTGTATTTGACCAAACACAGTTTCTTTCGCTACGCTCACATATTAAATCAAAAAATTTTAAAAATTGAAACCTAGCCATATTATGACATTCCGGGTCCAACGGAAGTGGTTTCGTCGAATTCCGAGGTCGTTCGCAAAATGGCCATTTTTAACTGTTTCAGAGTTATTTAAAATTGGAAATTTTAAATTTGGACTAAGAATTCAACAAAATTCCCAGAAATAAAATTTTCAAACTGGTTCAGATTTCCGGGTCATTACAACACTAGAGTCGACCTGGGGGTCGACCTCCCTGGTCGGCCAAGTCGGCCTGGTGCACCTATTTTGGCTGTTTGGACCTATTTTGGAGGCTTGTGACGTGATTTGATGGCTCGGATTGGATCTAGGGTTAATCCTGTGGCTAATACTATCCTAATCTTCTATAAAAGGACCCCTAAGCCTGGCCTAAATCATCATTATTCAACTCTACAACTAAACTATGCCAAATTTGTTCCTCTCATGGCCTCCACTCTCATGCTAAAATTTCTAAGTTTATTTATATGAGAGATTTTGAGTTCATACAAGTGTTTTCAAGCTTGTATGAGTGTTCTTATTTTGCATTCAAGTCAAGTTGCAACATTTCTATTACAAAGCAAGGGTTTTTATTGATTTGGCTCAAGGGTTTTTCATTTGAAGCTTACATATTTGGGTGATTGCATAAGGGCTTCGTCTCAATCTTTATAATAAAATATTCATTGTGTCTTCATAGCATTGTAAGCCCTTTTCTACTTTCTTTTTGAACTATAAAGTTAAATGAATGATGCAAGTTTGGGTTGATCATTATGATATGCAAGTTTGGTTGATCATTATGTTATGCAAGTTGGTTTAATCATTATGTATGACACATGTTGCTATGTTATGCAAGTTTGGGTTGATCATTATACACATGTTATCATGTTATGCAAGTTAAACTTGAGTTTGTGAGCTTAAAGCTTCAAGCTTTATATTAAAGGTTGCATTTTGGCAACGTGGAAGTTATCATATCCCTTATGATAACTTGCATGTGAGGCTAAATGCGAACTTCTAGCAACTTCTACATGTCATTTATCACCATGTATCACTTATATGCTAAGTTTGGTTTTATGCATACTTTTGAAGCCTAATAATGCAATATGCAAGTATATGAACATATGTACATTTCATATGCCACCATGTTAAACTTGTGGCTTCAACACCTTTTTGTCATGATTATGCCAAGTTCCCTATTTTATCCTTTATGCGTTGTTGCGATTATGTAAACGATGGGATTACGTTGGGGTTGGGTAAAATTATGACATGAACATGATTTTTATAACATGACGTGATATGTTAGTTTGTAATTATGTTTTGGAAACATAATGGACATGACACTTAGAAAATATAAGTGTGGCCAACTCGAGGTTGGGTTGAGTTTGTAGCATAAATCTACCCGGACCCGCCCAGCTTAACTAGTGGCTACAAACAATAGGACCCAATGTGAGAAGTTGGTCATGTTGTGCTCGAACCCGAGGTTAGACCAAGTTGTGGTGTAAAGCTACCCGGACCCGCCCGGCTTAACTAGTAACCACAACAAGGTCTAATGTGAGAGGTTAAAGCACATTAAGTTAATTAATGCCTCCTGATTAGGGTTAAGTCATGGTCCACTTAATACTTAACCAATTTGGGCTTGATGGGTTAATCGGGGTTAAGTCATGAACCTTGGGTACACTTAACCAATTTAATCCACGTTTGGATCGGGTTAACCACATTTAACCCGTTAAGAAACCCTAGTTGCGTGGTCCTTTTCAGCAGTAACCCTCTCGATAGTATCATGATACCCTAGGGACTAGGCTAGGGTGGGGCACGATTACTGGGCTGACATGTAAGCGACCAAAACGACGGCTGAGTAGGTACGCCGGTGTGGGTCCAGGCGGACTATGGTCGTGCACATAGTCCGGAGTTGGAAAATCAGGCACGGGTACCAGTAGATCTAGACTGTGCATGCTTGATTTGTGTCCGAGGTTGACACCCTAGGACTTGATACACCCTAGGGTGGACCTAGCGCAGTTTAACTACATTTCATGTTTGGGCCGTATGACACCGACACTTGACGAGTTAGGCTTATAGGGAGCCGATCAACTAGACCGTGTAGTTGGACCTTGATTTAGGTCACCTCATGATATTGGGCCAAGCTTGGGCCAAGGGATCAATTCTTGTTTTTACTTGGCATGTTAGAATGCTAGTACACCTGTGGTGCAAAACTTAACCTTGATTATGCGATGACACCTTTATCTATCTGGTTAGTTGATCATCATGCCAGTATGTTGTTATCCTTATGTTCATCTCAGCTTCTCATGCCAGTTAACTTTACTAGTTCATGGATTGATAGTAGTTAGGGCTTACCAGTCTTTTTGACTGACTTGTTTTCTTTCGCCTCTTTTCTTTCGTTCCCCCCCCCCTCAGGTCCTCAGGGTGGGATCATTGGAGCTTAGCTTGGATCTTTATAGCTTGGTTACTGGATTTGCTCATGTACGGTTTTGGACATTGAGCTAGCTATGGCTTATCACTTCACTTTGGGGATAGTACTTTATGTATTTCAGTTTTTCAGTTTATGCTTTTCTCTAGACTTTGTTTGTTGGAAAATAATGACCAAGTACTTTGTTGTAATTTGACTATGGTTTTGAAATGCTAGTTTTATCCGCTGCTTTACTACTCTGTTTTACTTATATGTTCTGTCTTGTGATATCTGCATGCATGTTTACCTTGTTTAACGCCCCTCCAAAGCTAGTGTGCTTGCAAGAGTTACCCTGGCGGAGGTGGGGTGTTACAGTAAAACTCTATCCTCCAGTTTGCATTGCATTGTGTGATGGGAACTGAGTCTTATATTGGCTTCATTTTTGAAAAAAGCATTGCGATGTTTAAATGTCTTATTTGTTTTAAAGCACTGACAATCCAATGGAGTAAACCCGTTCCGCGTTAGCGGCGTGGTCCTGTGATTGGCCATATTGTAAAATATGTTTAAGTAGATTTCTCATACCAGTCTCATGACTGACTCGTAGTTTGTTTCACTTGCAAACTCGGGTGCGCCTATTTCTACATGGGCAGCCTTGTATTCAGGTTTTAGCAGGCTCTTTCTGGATAGTTATGGAGCTGAAGTTGGATTCTATCACTTCTTTCTTTTTATGTTGTTTAGCTCCTATTTTACATATTATGTTTTGATTCCGCTGTAGACATTTATGTAAAGTTGAACTGTATTTTGTACTAAGTATGATCCTGTATACTGTGTAACTCTGATGATTATGTTTATCCGGTATATTCTATTGTACACGTGGTGTATTTATTTATTTCTGTTCTGCTGTTATTTGTTTATGTGTTATATTCCAAAGATTACCCTTGCCACCGTGGAACAGGGTTTAGGGACGTCACAGCATGGTATTAGAGCTTTGTTTAAGCTTAGTTCTGGAATATAACATATTAACAAACTCGTCAGAAACAGAACTAGTAGTGTTCTAGGACGGGTTACTCATTTCAGATAGGATCAGTAATATCCTAGAATGAGTGGAGCAGAAGGAAATACACCCCAGTATACACATTTACATTCAAGTATATGTCTCTATGTTTCAAAAATATCTTTTCTGTTGGCCTGACACTTTGTCTGCTATTTGCAGACATAGAAAAATGAGTGGCAGAAGCAGAAGAAATAATCCTATGGTTCAACAAGCCAATGAGCCGGTTGTGCTCCCTCAACCAGGATTTGAAATAGAAGCTCTACTAAAGAGATATCGAAATCCGGGTGGAGTACCATTCTCGGACTATGAATCTATTATTCAAACTCAAGCTTGGATGCACTCTGCTGAGAGAATTTTCGAAGGTTTCAAGCTGAGAGATGATCAGAAAAGATTACTGGCATCTTGGGCACTCAAAGACGAAGCTCTAATCTGGTGGGATACCGTTATTAGAGACAATCCAGAAGGTGATATCACCTGGGATAGATTAAAAGAAATTTTCAATCAAAGATTTATTCCTCCAGAAGCAACTGTGCGGTTAAGTGATGAATTCTATTATCTAATACAAGAAGATATGACTATTCCAGAATATCATAAAAAATTCAACGAGCTTTCTCGCTTTGCCCTGCATTTAATTCAGAATCCACAGATGAAGAATATGAGGTTTATTAACGGGCTTCAAAGAAAGTACCAAAGTAAGGTGACTGCATATGTGCAACAATCTTTCTCAGAAATGATATACATGGATTATCAGTATGAAAATCTAGATAAGCAGGGTCTTTTGGTCGACGAAGAGGAATGTGGTTCTAGCAACAAAAGAAAATTCGAAACTGATAGCCCAGAGACGAGTACATGGCCAGAGGCAAGTACGACGTATGGGGCCAGAAAGAAACCTAAAGTCAATCGAAAGAAGGTTAAATCAGAGAAAGTGCCAATAATGACTGCCACATGCTCGAGCTGCAATGGACAGGGACATTTAGCAATAAATTGCAAATCGTGGAATAAACGAAAGAAGAGTGGATTTAAACCCACTAAGGAGCAAAAGAAATTGCATGGCACGAGGGAATGCTATAAGTGTCACCGGACAAGTCATCATGCTAGGGATTGCTTGTTATTAGAGAAATCTGAAATGGAACAAGTGAATGAAGTGGCAGAAGTTCCTGGATCCTCATCTAGTCAGGAAAGGCCAGATGTTTTAGAAGGCACGCTTACTGTCAAAGATAATCCAGTTAAAGTACTGTTTGATATAGGCACGTCGCGAATCTTTATTGCAAAGAATGCGGTTAAGAAACTGGATTTAAAATTGAAAAAGATCAAGGAACCCATGACTGTACATAATCCGGTTGGGGGTTCACTCGATCTTAGTTGGATTTGTGGGGTGCCTGTTTCTTTTTCTCGTTATCGGTTCCCTACTATCTCGATAGTCATGAATTTTATCGAATTCGATCTCATTCTAGGATTGGATTGGTTAACCAAGTATGAAGCAGAGGTTAAATGCACCGAAAGAGTTGTTAAGGCAAAAACAAAGTTTGGGGAATATATAACCATTCCATGTGAAGGTCCGAATTCTGATAGAAAAGACTTTTGGGCAGCTTTAGATGTTTCTCCTGCTCAAATAGAACCTGCTCCTGTCATTACAGAGAATATTCCGGTCGACATTGAAAATATTCCTGTCGTGAAGAACTATGCGGATGTGTTCGAAGAAGTTGTTAGCTTACCTCCACGTAGAGAAATTGATTTTAAAATCTCTTTAGTTCCGAATGCAAGGCCGGTAGTTCACGCTATTCGAAAAATGACCTTGAAGGAAAAAGAAGAATTAGACAGTCAAACTCGACAGCTTTTATGGAAGGGTCTAATCAGGCCTAGTTTCTCTGATTAGGGAGCAGCAGTGGTATTTCTCCCAAAGTCGGACGGTACTCTCAGGCTATGTGTGGATTATCGTGACTTGAATAAACAGACATTGAAAAATAAATATCCATTGTCGCGGATTGATGATTTGTTGGATCGATTGAATGGTGCACAAGTGTTTTCACGAATGGACCTAGCTACAGGTTTCCATCAGCTTCATATTGCCGAAGAGTGTGTTCCTTTGATAGCATTCAGAGGTCCAGGCTTATTCTACGAGTGGCTGGTAATGTCGTTCGGCTTATGTAACGCTCCATCTTATTTTGTCGATCTAATGAACCGGATATTCAGAGAAGTACTGAATAAATTTGTACTGGTTTTCATTGATGATATTCTAATCTTCTCTAAGTCAAAAAGCGAGCATGAAAAACATTTGGAACAAGTGTTAGAGATTCTAAGAAAGAATGTTTTAAAAGAAAAATTTTCCAAATGTATATTCTGGCAAGAAGAAGTCAAATTCCTTGGTCACGTCGTGTCAAAGGAAGGAATTTCAGTTGATCCCAGTAAAATCACTGCTATTCAGAATTGGAAATAGCCTCGTACACCTATAGAAGTCCGAAGTTTTCTCGGATTGGCCAGTTATTATTGGAAGTTCGTTAAGAATTTTTCGAAGATATCTAGTTCCTTAACAAAGCTTACTAAGAAACATTCCAGATTCAATTGGACTCCGGAATGTGAGGCAGCTTTCCAGAAGCTGAAGTTAAAACTGAAAACTGCTCCAGTGCTCACAATCATTGATGGAAATCAAGACTTGAAAGTCTGGACAGATGCTTCTAAAGAAGGTCTTGGTGCAGTATTAATGCAAAGAGGCTAGGTGGTCGTTTATGCTAGTCGTCAATTGAAGCCACATGAGAAAAATTACGCAACACACGATCTTGAATTGTTAGCCATCGTGTTTGTGATGAAAATCTGGAGGCATTATCTATTGGGTGAGAAATTTGAATTATACACAGATCATCAATCATTGAAATATTTATTCACCCAGAAAGATCTGAATATGAGGCAGCAGCGTTGGTTAGAATTTCTCGCGGCATATGATCTTGATATTTTAAATACTCCGGGGAAAGCCAATGTTGTGACTGATGCGCTCAGCAGGAAGAATGTGATCATCGCAAGTATTATCATTACACCATCGTTGATTGATAAAATATCTATTCTTCAGAAAGACGATAGTTTTGTTAAAGAGATGATCAAAATAATTCAAAAGGGCGAAGTCTTCAGTTTCCAAGTGGATAGCACAGGATTTCTGAGATTGAAAGGAAGGATTTGTGTTCCCGACAACCTTGAGCTCAAAAGAGAAGTAATGGACGAGAGTCACAAGTCTAAACTAAGTATCCACCCAAGGGTTAGTAAAATGTATAATGACCTCAAGCGAACACTATGGTGGGAGGCGATGAAAAAAGATATCTTTATATATGTTAGCCGGTGTTCCGCTTGTCAACAAGTCAAAAGCGATCAACAAAAGCTTACTGGATTGTTGCAACCGTTGGAAATTCCAGGTGGGAAGTGGGAACAGATTTCTATGGATTTCATAGATGGTTTGCCCAGAACCAGGAAAGGAAATGACAGTATTTAGGTGATCGTAGATCGTCTCACGAAGACCGACCATTTCATACCTGTCAAATTGAATAGAACTGCTCAGAGTCCGGCGCAGATTTATTTTAGAGAAATTGTTAAACTTCATGGAGTTCCCATGAGTATCGTTAGCAATCGTGATCCGATTTTTTCTAGTAAATTATGGGAAGCATTCCAAGCAGAATTGGGAATGAAACTGAACTTGAGCACCGCTTATCATCCTCAAACAGATGGTCAAACTGAGAGGGTGAACCGTATTTTGAAGATTTATTGCGGGCTTGTGTTATTGACTTTGGCGGATCATGGGAAGACCATTTGCATTTGGCTGAGTTCTCATACAACAACAGCTACCAAGCGAGCCTGACAATGTCACCATTCAAAGCACTGTATGGTAGACCGTGCCGATCTCCTGCTTACTGGGTAAAACCTGGTAATAGACTCGTATTGGGACCCAATATGATTCATGAAGCTGCAAACAAAGTCGATTTCATTAAGAAACGATTACTAGCTGCTCAAAGCTGACAGAAGAGCTATGCAGATAAGAGAAGAAGAGATTTATCATTCGCTGTTGGCGACTATGTGTATTTGAAGGTACCTCCGATGAGAGGAGTAATTTGGTTCGATAAAACAGGGAAATCGGCGCCCAAATTTATTGGTCCGTTTCCTATTCTAGAACGGATTGGAACTCTCGCTTATAGGGTTCAATTTCCTGATTGGTTGCCTGGAGTACATGATGTGATTCACGTATCTCAACTTCGAAAGCATGTGCATGATCCATACTTGATCGTGGAAGAAGCCGTGCAATGGGATTTGGAAATTACTCCAGAATTGGCTGTGAGAAGAGAGCCGCTAAAGATTGTTGGCAAAGAAACAAAAGAGCTAAGGAACAAGAAGGTTCACTTAGTCAAAGTGCAATGGAGTGGAGATCCGCGAGACTGTACTTGGGAAACTGAGGAGAGCATTAAGAAGGCCTATCCCAAGTGCAGAGTGGATATCTCTGATTAACTCTGGTGCAAGGTACGTTTACCATATTTTGGCATTTCCATTTTGTTCTCTACTTTGTTGTTGTTTTCTTTTCATGGATGTAAACTTTTTAATTATACAGTCTGAATGATTTTAAAAGAGTATATGAATTAATTAGTGTATTTTTGAAAGATAAAAACAAATTGATTGTTGTTTGTGTTGTGTGATTGTGGATTTGATTGATTAAATTATTAGAATGATAGTTAATTTAATCAATAAGAGAATGATGGTAAATTTATTCGATTAAATCACACATTGAACTGATTTGAAAATAGCTAGAAATATATGCATGTACATTATATATGTTTGAACAGGTAAATGGATTAGCTGTTGAGTAAAGAATTTATTTGCGTGTCAGACAAGTAGGTAAACCTTAATGAGTTGGTCAACTCCTGTGAATGCCATTGGATGCAGAGTGCTAGTTGCTCTTTGTGTAATAAATAAACATCACCATAGGATAGTAAAAATTAATTTTGAACTACACTGCATGGCATACTTCATGAAGATGGCATACTTCATCATATACCACATAAGCATTTGGGGCTTATGTCACGAGGTTGAAGATTTACCATACGAGCGAGAGGCTTGTATGGTGATGACTATACATTACAGGTTGAACTAATGACTAATATGGACTATATAAAATGTAACGGTAAATTGCCAGATTAATAAAAACCCTACACGGGTCTTGTGACGACCGCCCATAACCCCCGCACTAAACAAGAGGAATAATGCGCTGAAAGGCGTGCCAGGCTGCTATGGACGATCATCATAGTAAGTGAACACATCGAAACCTGTCGTAGAACTCACAGCGCAAGGACAATATATAATAGAACATATACAACAGGTAATAGTAATGAGGTATCATATAGCAAACTTTTGAAACTCTTTCAACATCCAGAAAGATTATCCAACTGATCCAAGTTTGTACATAAGGCCTCACTACAACTCTCAAGCAGCTCAAACAGCGGAAACAGAAATACTAGATAGAATAAAACTGGTACGCCAGCCTCCTGCTCGTCATCGCTCAGCTTCCTCATATCACTAAGCTCCATTACCTGTAACCTGCTACTTAGTCTGCCCATCCACAACCGGATGAACAGCCCAAGGTAATAAGAGGAGACATAAAACCTTGAGTCAGACAATAGTCTTAGTGAGCGATAATACAGCTAACAAACTTCAACAAGAAAGCATATGAGAATGGGTAAATGAACAACTTATCTACCCACATCACCAGAGAAGAACTCAACCTTATCTTCCCCACATCGGACAGTGATAGCCTTTACACCAAGCATTTCAACCATTCATCCATAGAAACCAGAACACCCATTCAATCATAGAGAACACACACAACATCCAGATTATATAAGTCTCACACAGAAAACCCTAATCGAGTTTAACATTCCTCAAGTACCCTCGCCAGAGGCCTAAACCAATATCACTTAAGCACTCAAAGAACATCTCCCTCGATTTTGGATAATCTATGTGAGATAGTACAAATAGAACAAACAATCATCCTTAACCGACTCTGGCTATCACCGCCAATCCTGCTTCGAAACCATCATTATCGTATGACGGCCAACCTTGCCATATGTCAAGGGCTAATGATAACCCCAGTTCTAGCATGAACTCCATATGCCCAACCTTGGCAATGTCCAACCTTGACACTAGGCCTCTCCCCGAGACCCAGGGTACTCGACCTACAACAGGTCTTTTGGGCCTTTCAACGATACCCATCGTACCCCTGCTTTGAGCCTGCTAGAACTTACGACAATGATGACTTCTCGGCCTTCGCATCTCTAATCGTCCAACCTTGATGATGTTTCATGGCTCAAGCAACCTTCTCGAGCAGCCATTATCCACCAACTCACGACCTTTGAGTTGTCTCCGCATTCGTTGTTCCACCTTGATCAACGAACACATTCATCACTTCGAGCCTTCCTACTTGAACCACCTCGAAGTTACGTCATCACTAGAAGTGTCCGATCAGAAATTTCCACTAGAAATGCCGACTAGACCCATTCTGAACCGACCAGACCTCTTCCGGTACTTCTAGATCGATCAGACCCCCTGGACCGACCAGACCTCCCTTTGCTCCTCCTGGACCGACCAGGACCCTCCTGAGCCGACCAGACTCCCTCCTCAGCCTTCTGGACCGATCAAACCGACCAGCTCCAAGACCCAGTCAAAACCGACCAGAATTGCTCCAGAACGACCAATCAAAAACCGACCAGCCTTGCTCCAGAACGACCCGCCTCCATGCAGCTTTAGATCGACTCGACCTCCTTGCAGCTTTGGATCGACTCGACCTCCTTGGGACCGACCAGCTTTGGATCGACCCCATCAAGACCGACCAGATTTTGCTCCACCTGACCGACCAGCTCCTTCGGAGCGACCAGGATTTGCTTCCAGTGAAAACCAACTAAAATGCCACCATCTGAAACCGACCAGAATGCCATCATCCCAAAAAACCAGCTCCCTAACTTGCTCCCCAAGCCATAACGTGACCGACCACCTCAATCCAGACCCTTCTGGACCAACCAGAGCCATCAGACCGCCTCAACCGACCCGACTAGCTCCAAAACCGACCAGAAACCTGCACAGCTCCATTTCAACTTCGATTTCGACCAAAACTTCGTCAAACGACGAATCCGACGAAACCGGCTCATCCGATTCATCCAAACGCAACCACAAACATGTTATGCAACCAACAATATCACCAATCTAACAATTTCCATCAAAACACATAAATTTCCTCAAACATGATAAATGAATCATATGAACATAAAACGGATCTAACTTGCATAATCTTGAGAAAAATCATAAAATTAACCACTTAAAATTATCTAGATCAGATCCTAAGGTGATTCATATATAAAATGGACTTAGCACGGTGTGGATCTAAGGAAAATAACATGGAAATGATGAAATTAACATCCTAAAACCCATATACTTGCATGAATCCGAATGAGAGATGTAAATCACTCACCAATTATCCAAATCTAAGCAAAAGCAATGAAAACGCAATCCGGACAGCGAACACTTCGAATCAAACTCTTCAATCCGATGAATTCGCCCTTGAGACGATGTAGATCTAGCCTCTTATGGTGTAGATCTTCGATTTCCCCCCTTGGATTTTGGAATTTTAATGGTGGAAAGATGTTAGAGGAAGAAGGAGATCAAAGCCTCCCCATAAGAGAATGGAAAATGCCAACCTTTCTCCATACCCCTTACCCCCTAATTATAGTCTCCACCCACCCTCTAATGGGCCTTCTCCAAATCAGCCCATTAGCCTTCCAAAACCTGAACAGCCAACTGAAAAACCTTAAAACAGCGATTTCTCCCAAACCGCTGAACCAAATCCTTAATGTAACCACTCTACGGAAAGAGAATCATCAATTCCTTTCCAATGGCACAGGTCTCATCCTCTGATTCGACCTGAGTCAAAAGTTATGCCCTGTACAAGACTGACAGGGGCAAAATGATCAAAAACAAAATCGGTAAAATTTATGGACATGTCACACATCCCCATAAGCAACATATCAAAAGATGAGAATGATCCAACCCTCAGGGAATAAAACAAAAATATTTTACGATCTTCCGATACGTAAAATGTGGGCTGTTACAGGTCTGGAGATGACAATAAACACGTCCCTCTGGTCATTAAGGCACAAAAACCATTTATAGGGTGACGAGAATTTATTCTCTGGAGTTATGATCTATACAGACTCCCTTGTGGACACCGGAATATATCACTATAAATATGTGCATGCTTATTAGGATTTATTGGGTACCTAATACGGCCCGATAAATTTCCAAACCCCTCCCCGTACAAAGGAGGTTATGGCGAAATTTTTCGAAAATTTAGGGTGTTAGCCAAATTTGTGAAGGATTAGAAAATTCTTAGAAACTGAAAAGTTGAAGAATGAAAGCCAGTATGAAAGTTGAGTTGGGTAATTAAACAACTTTCGACTTCATTCCTTTTCGAGGACATAAAGATTTTAAGTAGGGGAGATTGTAACAACCTGGAAAATCGGAACCAATTTAAAAAAAATTTAATTTGGCTACTTTAGTGGATTTTAAATATTTAAAATAAATTATTTTAAATAAAAAAGGTCAAAAGTATATTTGAATCGATGTTTGAAAATAAATATATTAATTTTAAATGTAAACAAGGCCTGAAATGGCGCGACAGTTTGAAAATTTGAATTCGAACTTTGATTGACTATACCGGGTGCAAAATAAAACGGATTTTAATGAAACCAAAATATTTAAATCTGTTTATGAATATATTTATAACGAATCTGAAAAATCAAAATTTCATAGCGGGAATCAAAAGTTATGGCCAAATGAATTTTCAGAAAGGTCGCTATAGAGAATATATAGCCCTTGAAAATAGCCATTTTGCAAACGACCTCCATTTTCGACGAAACCACTTTTGTTGGATCCATGATGTTAGATTATTGCTAGGTTTCAAAATCCATAATTTCTGAAGTTAATATGTGAGCGTGGCAAAGGAAAATGTGTTTGGTTGATTTAAGTTAAATTGGATCGACCAGAAAATGACCATTTTTCAAACCATCTCAGAATTCGACGAAACTAGTTTTGTCGGGACCGTATCGTCAAAACATAGCTAGATTTATTTTTATGGAATTTTTGGGATCAGTATGTGGCCCCGGAAAATTGAAATGTACGTTCAAATCAAATATTGAATGTTTTATATTTTAATTTGAAGGTAAATTGACTGAAACAGTCGAATGGCCTACGAAACATATCCCATTGTGTTCGGAATGGGGATATTTAGCTTGGGACGATAGTCGTTGGGTTTGAATTGGTGTACGTATGGAGAAGAGGGTATTTTTGGATTTAAAATAAATAAAAAATTAAATTATAAATCCATCGGTAAATCACAAAGCGCCATCTCAACTCTTCTTCCCCGATACCTCTCAGAGCGACGTCGATAAAGCTTCCAAGCTTATCACCTCTTTATCTTCCAATCCACGCACCAATATCGAACGCCCCAGTTGAGGTTTTTGAAGTACTCCTCACACTCTTCAAATCCATAGCAACCTCGACCTCCACCGGGTTGTATTTTGTCAGATCCGTCACCTCCAAGGTTCGTCGTCGCAAGGCAAATTACTCCCCCTCCAATGATCGTACGACATGCGATTGGTACTTTTAGAAAGCCCTCTCCAAGCTCTACGCCATGGTGCATGTTGATCGTCCTCTCGCGCGTTGGATTGAGCGATAAATTCAACCTTAGTTTTGAAGGGTTTTGATGAAATTGCGGTTTATTTTATTTTAAACTATTTATAGCACTTTAAAGCGCTATGGTTTATGATTTTACAATAAAAATCATATCTTTCTGCTATGTTGTCGAAATCTGGTGAAATAAGAGACACTGGACTCGTGTGGACGTCTTCTACATTCTAGAAGAGACCGGATATTTTTCTGAGCCTTCTACAATTTTAGGAGGTGTGGAACCCAATGTGATATTTCTGAATTATAAACGATATGGAATAACGATGTATAAATTATACGGTCGATGTACGAGTTATATAAGCGTTGTAGACCTCATGTATAAGCGTTGTATAAGTTATATGTGTGATGTATAAGTTATATATGCGTTGTAAAAATTATGTATGCGTTGAAATGATATTGAAATGAAATCGAAATATATTTATATATGTATATTGATATATATATATATACATACACACACAATCCCCTCGTCCACAGACCATGGACGATATATATTGGTTGTGATATTGTTTGGATTTGGTTGATATGAAATTTGGTGAATATCATGAATGGTTGATTGGAAATGATTGATTGTGGTTGAAATCCCAATAGGATTAGAATATGGGAAAATTCGTCTGCGTACGAACTAGATTATTGAAATCCCCATTATCAAAAGCTGCGAGGCTTTAAGGTAGAGCGAGGAGCCGTACTAGGGACGGTGCCGGTTTTAACTACCCTGCCGTTATGCTACCAAAATTTTCTGAAATATTTCTGTGTTTGATTTATTTTCATGTATTGAAATATATTCATGTGATGAATGAAATAAAATGGTTTGAACGATAAAAATAACATTTTTATCGAATGAACGGAATAAATTGTTTTAACAATATTGTATGTACGAAGTATAGGAAATATTCATTTTTGAAATAAATCGTTTTAACGATAAAAATCACATTTTTATCATCTATATGAAATATATAAAATAATCGTGGTTTGAAATAAATTGTTTTGACAATAAAAATCATATTTTTATAATGTATATGAATAGCTAAAAATCTACATTTTTGAAATAAATTGTTTTAACGATAAAAATCACATTTTTATCATCTATATGAAATATATAAAATAATCGTGGCCTAAAATAAATTGTTTTGATAATAAAAATCACATTTTTACAATATATATAAACCGCTAAAAATCTTTATTTTAGAAATAAATTATTTTGATAATAAAAATCACATTTTTATTATATATATGAATTGCTAAAAATAGTCATGTGTTGAAATGAACATTTATGGGATTAAAATACCATTTTTATCAAATATGTGAAATGAGAATGGTTTTGAAATCGAAGAACGAATTATATATATATATATATATATATAATTAAAATAATCGAAAAACGAAGCTGTTGTTCGTATTTTGAAACCGTGATTTCAAACGATTATTGCAGGAGATCCGACCATCGGATTTTCTTGAAACCGAAACCGTTGGGTTCGCTTTGGAGATATCTTTCCAACGACACCAACTTTGTAAAGATCCAACGGTTGAATTGTCTGGAATGTTTAATTCAAATCTGAATGAAAACAGCACCAGAATCGATTATATTTATATATAAATATAATTAAAATAAATCGAATAACGACGCTGCAGTTCGTATTTTGAAATCGTAACTTCAAACGATTATTGCGGGAGATCCGACCGACGGATTTTCCCAAAACTGGAACCATTGGATTCGTTTTAAAAAGATCTTTCCAATGATATAAAATTTGTAAAGATCCAACTATTGGATTTTCAGATATGTGTAAATCAAATCTGAAGAAAAACAGCGTCACGGCCGCGTTATGGCCTGAAGCGTCATTTGAATGAATTGGTTATTTTTTTAAATGAATAAAAATAGCGATAAATCGTTATAAAATATTATAAACGGTATAGAATGAAAATAAACCGAATTTACCCGATTTATTGGATATTTGATGGTTGAATGTGTTTGGCGTGAAAATTACATTAAAAAAAGAATTATTGATATCGAATAATTTAACCATTGAAAGGAATTGATTTGAAATTCTAAATATACGTGAATTATTTGAAAAGGCCGAGTTAATTCTCATTTCAAATAATTGATCGATGGTTAGAAGTCGAAGATATGAAGACGGTGCAAGACCGATGATCTTCACATCGAATGGATGGCTACTGATGCCTTGATGGGAGTTGTTGCCCTGACGGGGTCACAGTGGTAGTTGTCCGGACGTACTTGTTGATCGTTCGGATGTGCGAGGTATAGGTGCCTCCGGTTTCGATCAGACCCAGAACAGACTTGTAAATGGATGTGTGTCTGACATTGTATATTGACACCGTGGCATACAGAGTTGCTATGATCAGAGCTTTTCTTAAAAAGCAGAGCTTTGTGGTTGATGATCAAAGCACGGCTTTAAATAGCTAGCTTTATGTTTAGCGTTGTTTCGCGAGCCTCACACCCCGGTATGAGCCAGAAACGGGAGAGGACTTCAGGGAGGACATGCGTTTCCTTCTAGCTAGGAGTGGTGCTTTGGGTTTTACACGCCCGGGCATTTTACTTATGTGGATGATGGAAAGCGTGGCCTCGGTTAGTTCGGACTCTTCGGAGCCGATGGTTTGGTCGGATATGACCAGTTGACGCCCCATAGGGTGGGGAAACGCAGTGTTCAGGCATTTTAATCCAAATCGGGTGGACCGGCCCTGACGATCCAAAGACTTGACAGAGTACTTGCCTGAGGGGCGGGCTAGAGCGTCTCGAAGCGGTAAGGACGATCCCTTGCCTTGGTTCATGATGGAAATCCAATTTCCAAATACGACATCGTGCGGTTTTGATTTTATACCTATATATGGCGACATAGTGGTATGAGGCATTAATGTCGTCTATAATTGATACTTATGGTTGAAATTGTTTTTGAAATATATAAACACTTGTAATAATATCAAATGATTTGTTTTATTAGTATCAAGCATATTTTGGCCATTATAAGGTAAAACTCTATCCTTCGATTTGTGTTGCATTGTGTGATGGGAACTAGGTCTTATAATGGCGTCATTTTTGTAAAAAGCATTGCGATGTTTAAATGTCTTATTTGTTTTAAAGCACTGGCAATCCAATGGAGTAAACCCGTTCCGCGTTAGCGACGTGGTACTGTGATTGGCCATATTGTAAAATATGTTTAAGTAGATTTCTCATACCAGTCTCATGACTGACTCGTAGTTTGTTTCACTTGCAAACTCGGGTGCCCCTATTTCTACACGGGCAACCTTGTATTCAGGTTTTAGCAGGCTCTTTCTGGATAGCTATGGAGCTAAAGCTGGATTCTATCACTTCTTTCTTTTTATGTTGTTCAGCTCCTATTGTACATATTATGTTTTGATTCCGCTGTGGACATTTATGTAAAGTTGAACTGTATTTTGTACTAAGTATGATCCTGTATACTGTGTAACTCTGATGATTATGTTTATCCAGTGTATTCTATTGTACATTAGCTGGTGTATTTATTTATTTCTGTTCTGCTTTCATTTGTTTATGTGTATTCCAAAGATTACCTTTGCCACCGTGGAAAGGGGTTTGGGGTCGTCACAGAAAAAATATGTGAGAATGTTTATATTAGTTTGGAGTTATCCTACATTCAGTTCTACGCTACCTATAGTCTTTAATCAATATCAAAAATTATACTCCTTGATTCCAAGGCCACAAGGAGACACCCTCTAGAAATTAGGTCCTTGGGTTGACCAATCTGATTTGCGAGCCACAGGTCCTTACCCAACTTGATTCTAGGCAAAGAAGTCACTTCCAATTGTTTTTTACTGGCATAATCAAACTCAACTAGATTGAGGGCTACCTAGTCACACCTATATAGATTTTTGTGTTGTTTGTACAATGAATGCAGACTTGGATCTTTCGATCTTGATTACGATTGCTATATAACTCTGAATTGCAATTCGATCTTGTTAGAAATAGTAAGAGTCTGATGTAGAATCAAATCGAAGAAGAATATACTTAATTCGATTTGAAAATTAGATGAATATGGTTATAAAATTTCTAATATCTAAGAGAGAAGAGAAATGAGTGAAGAAACATAATGGAGAATAGTAAAAAAAATCTGTAAGAAGAGTAGAGTATATATAGAAGTGAAGAGATATGACTGTTGGAGAGAAGTTATCGCGAACATACACTTCCTTTCAAATTTAAATTTTGAAAAATACTGGTTTATACTAAAATACTATTGGAACCATGTCAATATATTCTAGGCAAAAATAAAAACAAGTTTATTTTGAAATTGTTTTGGAAATATATACTTTTATATTATGATTTGAAATTTTGTAAAATTATTTTAAAATAGTAAGACAATATTTAACATAGCAAAGCTTAAGAAAACTTGCTATAATTATTTTAAAAGAATTTATGCAAAAATATAATATTTATATTAAAAACTATATTTAATCTAATATATTAAATTTAAAGTATATGTATTAAAACTATAACAACATTAAGTCATAATTATTAAGTTAAAAACCAAAATTTAAGGTATAATCAAAATCAAATTCTTGCGTAAAACTAAAACCCAAAGTATAATATTGAAACATAAATATAAAAAATAAAAGTATAATTTATACATATATAAAACCAAAGTATAAGTATAATAAAAATACAAAACCGAAGTAAGTATTTTGAAATCAAAGTAATAAAAGTATAAATATTGAAATTTGGTTTATAAAATATTTCAAGGTAAATTAGTTAAAAATTTTAAATTTCTTTTTGAAAATTCCTTGAGAAATCATTTTGAAAACAAATAATATTTGAAATCATTTTTGTAAAGGGATTTGAGAATAGAAATGCTTTGGAAATCATTTTTAAAGTAGAATTTGAAAATAGGAATATTTAAAAAATCATTTTGTAAAATGGATGAAGATTAGATAATGCAACCTAAGTTTTAACATAAAATCTAAGAATCTACAATATCTTGAAACTTCGAACTCTTCAAAAACTCATGAGTCTTCTTTACTCTTGATTCATCAATTTTAATCTTCAATCTTGATATTGCATGCGCATATTTGTTTATCGATATCCTGCAATATATATTGCATTATACAACATATACATCTAGATAATAATTAGTATGTATGCAAATATAAATTATTCATTACCTAAGGTTGTTATCATTGAAACAACCATCCATGGTACTAACACATCCATTTTGCTTATTTACTGTGGAGAGATTGCTAAACTATCATTCAGTTTTTTATTTTTACCTCTGGATTATGCCACATGTTGATCATCCATCTCTTTGATTTACTATACAACGATTGTCAATGTGGTTTTCGGTTGAAAACCTGTGATTTGAGTTGAAGAATTTAAGTATAGAGTGGGATTATCATATACCTGAACTGCAGTCTGTTGGAAATGAATGAGCAAAGAAAGAGGAAAGTGGGAAGAAGAAGAGATAAGGAAGAGGAAGAGATAACAACATTTAAAGTCCCACATCATAGAAATATTAGCACAATCTCTCTTAATATACTAGAAGCCAAATAGGCTTATGTAAAATAGAAAGGAGAGGGATGATATGAATGTGGGCTTGGCCATGACATAATAAATATATTAAAATGTCAAAGATAAGGGCCATGGGTCTTGTCTGTTAGTTGAATGAGTGCAACCATTAGAATTCTCAACGTACGCATATTAATAACCGAGCGGTTAAAGGGTCGCAACCTTTTCTATTCAGGCGGTTACTAATGCATGTGAACAGGCACTCCTCCTTGCCTATATATACACTGCCCAAAACAAGACAGAATTGACCTTTTCTGCTCGAATTACTTCTTCTTCTCCAACGTAATTTCTCTGATCTAGTTTCTATAACTTTTCAGTTCGCCAGAGCTCCGTTTGTTGGCACTACGCTACGGAGTTGGTCCGTTTTATCCTGGGAAACAAATTGCAACAACGTCTTTTGGTGCATACGACAGCAATATTGTTTCAAGGAAACAGAAACATCTCTGGACTCGGACATTACTTCCTTCTTCTTTTCTATTGAAGACGGTTCTGTACTGCTTCAATTTGTTGTACAATCGGTTGCGCTTTCTGCGGTTACTATGAACACAGTTTGACGTGACAATTGTTGAATAAATTAGTAACATTGAATTTGTTACAATTATTGAACAACATTGTTTGTTGTTACCGTTTAATTTGCAATACAATAATGTATTGACAAAATATTTAACATTGTAATACAATCGTGTATTGACAAAAGTTCTAACAATTTGTTGTTAATGTTTAATTTGCAATACAATCATGTATTGACAAAAGATTTAACTTTGTAATACAATCATGTATTGACAAAGTAATTTTCTAACAATCTTGAAACAATATTTTACTTGTTTGAACGTATGCTGCTTTGGAAGATTATAATCATATCTTCTCTTCATAAGATTGCTATAGACTCAGGTATGTTTTGATGTTGATTCGGATAAAATCAACCTGAGTTTCATGTTCAGATCTAAAAAACATTGTATTTCCAATAAGTGGTACCAGAGCCACTCATAGTTAATTCTATTGAGAAATCTTTGTTTTTATTTAAGATGTGAATTATTGAAATATTTAAATCTTTAGATACGTTGAATTTGTTTGGATTTGTACTGATATTTTAAAGGTTCATTTTCCTTCTTATCAGAATCAGTTGCTGCAAACATCTTCAAGTATTAAATGATTCATTTATATTATTAAGTGATTCATTTATATTATATCAATCGATCGCAATACCATTTAAAGGTCACACATATATATTGTCAGTCTTTTCCTATTGGAAACTTGTGTGAATTAAATATGAAATTCATATGTTGGTAACTGACATCTGACTATTCATATTCAAAATGACTTGTGCTTTAAAAGTATACTTAATGAATCATTTGGCTTTTAATGCGTGATATGTTTAGCATATTCAAAACTTAGTGTGAATTGTGTGAACTATATTATGAAGTTGCATTTTTTTGCTTGCTTTCCAATGTTTGACTTTTCAATATTGCCATGTTGCTTGCAATTCTCTTTGGGCAAAAGTAGCATTTGATGTGTTTAAACAATACAAAGTGGTAGTTGAGAATCAACTCAATAAGAAAATGAAAAGCAAAATGGAGAGTGTAAAGCAATTTTTAGTCCCATATTATGAAATATATGTACTCTCTTTTCTATAATCTTATATAAATAAAAAAGAATAATGCCTATATTAGAGTGTGACTAAGCCAAGACACAATATCATATTGATGTCAAATTGGGCTTGGTGCATTGAGACTATTAAGGTCTAAGACACAATATTATATTGATGTCAAATTGGGCCTAGTGCCTAGGGACTCTTGGAGTCCATGACACAATATTATATTAGTGTCAGAATTTGTCTAAGGGCCTTGGCGCCCTCAAATGTATGCTTTATTGATAGTTTCTGGCTTGCCAGATAACTTTTTGGGGAGAAGCTATTCTTTCGAGAAATCATATTTTAAATAAAATACCCCGAAAGAAAACATGTAAATCTCCTTATGAACTTTGGAAAAACAGACCACCATCCTATAAATACTTAAAAATGTGGGGGTGACTTGCCAAAGTAGAGGTACCAAAATCAAAGAAGGTCAAAATTGGACAAAAAACATTTGATTGTGTATTCATTGAATATGCACTAAACAGTGCTATATACCGATTTTTGGTACACAAATCTGAAATTGATGATATTCATGAAAAATATCATCATTGAGTCGAGAAATGCTAGTTTTTTCGAACATATTTTCCTCTTGAAACAAAGAGACCAAGGGAAGATGGAGTTCCTTATTCTCTTGAGAATATTGAACAAAATAAAACTCAACAAAGTAGTGTTGAGAAGCAAGTGGAAGAACCAAGAAAAGGAAAAAGGCCAAGGACCTTACAAACCTTGGAACAGACTTCTATACTTTTGTGTTAGAAGATGATCCATTCTCATACAAACTAAATGTGTCTTCTAGCAATGCCCCTCATTGAAAGAGGCGATTAACAGTAAGATTGAATCCATTATGTCCTATCATACATGTGGATTGGTTGATTTACCTTAAGGGTGCAAGACCTTAGGTAATAAATGGATACTTGAAAAGAAATTGAAACCTGATGGTTCAATAGACAAGTATAAAACTACAAATGCTGATGTACAACTTTTTATGGGCAATTCATCTACTTCAAAGGTGGAAGGCAAAGGAAAAGTTGTGCTGAAACTGACTTCTGGAAAGGAACTAAATTTAAATTCAGGATCATTACCGAGTAATCATGGTTTCAAATTAATATTTGAAACTGATAAATTTGTACTTTTCAAGAATGAAGTGTATGTTGGAAGAGGATTTGTGTGCAGTGGTTTGTTTAAAGCAAATGTAACTACTATTGTACCACACATTAATAAAAGTAAATCTTCTGCTTATATTGTTGAATCTTCTAATATATGGCATTCTAGATTAGAGCATGTAAAATTTGATACATTGCAAAAATTGATTAATCTAGAATATATACTAAAATGCAAGATAAATTCCAACTATAAATGTCAAGTTTGTGCAGAAGCAAAATTGACAAGAACCGTGTTTTATCATGTTGAACGAGAAACTAAACCTCTAGACTTAATACATACTGATGTATGCGATTTGAAATTTTGTCAAACTAGAGGTGGAAAATGGTGCTTTATTACATTCATTAATGAATGTACTAGTTATTGTTATGTGTATCTCCTTAGAAACAAGGATAACGTCAATAATAATGTTTATTGCAATTGCATCCGCACCTTTGAATGGTGAACTAGAGAAATAAATCTATTTGAAACAACCCGAAGGATTTCTAAGCTCAGAAAATGAGAATAAAGTTTGCAAACTGGTAAAAACACTTTATGGCCTTAAGCAAGCTCCAAAACAATGGCATGAAAAGTTCGATAATACTATGTTATCAAATGGATTCACGATAAATGAATCAGATAAATGTGTGTATATAAAACATACACATATTGGATATGTCATTGTTTGTCTTTATGTTGATGACCTATTGATCCTAGGCAATAACTGTTGGATCTAGAATAACCCTAGAGGGGGGGTGAATAGGGTTTTTCACAGTTTTTAACAAGAATTAAAAACTTAATGAGATAAATAATAATAATAAACTGATCACAGAATATAGCAGAAACAGAAATGCGAATATAGCAGAAACAGAAATGCAGAAAATAAATCACACAAAGATATACCCAGCTTCGGCAAAACCCTGCCTACTGCTGCATTTCTAAGATTTCTACTAGGTGATAGAACAGTTCCCGCATACAAGACCATGTACACTCGCAAACCCCTGCTTCTATTCTAACCCTACGCTCAAAATCCTAGACTGATTCAAACCCCTGAATCAGATTTTCCCCAAATTACAAACCCGTGACCTGTAACTCAGATTTACAGACTCTGAACCTGACAGTCAACTCCTTGACTAAATCCCCCTAGATTTTACAGACCTAGAACTGTTCAGAAATGATTTTACAACACAATAAAAAAAAATATAAACCCTAGTTTTTGAAATAAAAATAAAAGGAGTTTATATTAAAGGGGTCATCCCCTTTTAACACATGGCTAGGTTTTTAAGCCCATTATGTCGGCCCCTTTCCTTTGCTCTTGCCCGACCTCCTTTTTGTTCTGGAACTCAAAAATGGCGGCTAGGGTTTTGCGATTCCCCCAAATCAATCGGTTTCTGAGCGAGATGATTATTGTTATTGCTTCAATTCTCTTGCGCCTTGTTTCTTCAATCTATTGCTCTCTGATTTGAGGGTTGTTCTCTGGTCTGATCGAAACTGTGAGTAATTTTAATTTTTCGTGTCTGCTTGAAATTTCTTGCTAGTTGTTGTGTGGTTTCGATGCCTTAAACTGCCTGTGATGATGTGGTGTCATATAGGATTTCATATCCTTAACTTGCGCTCTGATTTCTTAAATGATTCGATCTGATTTTGTGGGATTCGATCTTCTATATTTGCCGATGATGAAATGGTGTGATAAAATAGGATTTGAAATCCTCAATCAACTCTGATTTCGCTGTAATGACTTGGCTGATTGATTGTCGCTTCCCCCTTTTTGAAGTTCCTGATAAAATCGATTTTAATGGATGAAATATGTTGCCTTGTTTGCCTCGATGGATTCTGGACTTGATTGTGGCCTTTTTTTTAAAAAAAAAAAAAACATATTTTTCCCTTTTTTGAATTAATCATTTCTGGAAATAGAAAACAAAATCTTATCCAACATGTCAGACTGGATTTCTGGAATTACATTGTTGCTATGCTCGAATTCATTTGCCCTTGGTACTTGCCAAAACTGTTTTGTTACTTTCTGGAAACCAATTTTCAATTTTCCTGAAATCTAAAAGGTGATTTTTATTGAAAAATCAATTGTTGCTCTGTTCGATTTAATATCCATACTGCTTTTAGAAAAAAACTGGAAATGATATAAATTGTTTCTTGAAATGCTTGTCTGATTTGAATCGATTTCCATAGTATTAAAAACATGCTGGATATCTGGATATGAAAATTTTCTTAGAAAAAAAAGTTTTCCAACAATAAGTTTGATCCTTTGTAAAATAGGAAAGAAGTGAATTGATTCTCTGATTGAACAAAAAAAAAATCCTGAAAATCATTTATGTCTTTCCCAAAACTGGAAATAAAACTTTTGTCTTGAAACCGATTTCTGGAAATTCATTTGTTGCCCTGATTTGTAGCAACACTTATACTTGTGTATGTGTTCAATTGTCAACATTTGTATGCATGCCAAACATGGGCTGTTGCACCAATTCCAGTTGCACCATTGTACACCTGCACTTGCATTACATTCACATGCTTGCTACACCCTCCACCTGTGTTGATCTTGTCATTGAACCTGAATGCTTGATTTGTGCACATATGTATGCACTGTCCCTTGCACTGTTGCATTTTTAGCTGCTGTACCTAGTGCGATTACTTGCCGTTATTCATAAGAACATTCATTGAGCTACTACCTCATTGTTGTGTCTAAGAACATATTTGTAGCACCATCCATATAATTGCTTGTTGATGCTTGTGTATCCTCCAGTTTCCTGAACATTTGCTTACTGATTCACCCATGCATTTCAGACCTTATTGAACCATTTGCTTTGAAACTGTAGCATCACAATACTTGTAGTACTCTTGTCCACTTCAACATGATTCCAGCACCTTGTTGTTTGGCTTGTCTTCCCATTGTTTTGGCTGCCATACTGCAATACACACATGAACAATTGAACTGATTTTTCCGACCTGCCTTTGTTTGAGAAATGCACTTATTTTTGCTTCCATGATCACTTTTTTCTTTTGAACTTTGTACTTGACATTTTGGATTTGTATATTTGTTTTCAATTTCATTGAGTCGAGAAGGTCCATCGTGGCTACTCCTCAGTTGCGCGCTGATTGGCGAGGCAGTGCACACGTGTACACGTGTGTATATGCAGCCATCAAACGAGTTGTCCCTGTCCCTGCATTGAGATATATGTTGTCTGCCTTGTGGTATTTACAGTGTATCACTGTGAATATCACAAGCTGTCTAGACACAGATTGATGGTTTTATAATTCAGTTCAAGTCATGAAAAATGATGAGAAACACACCAGAAAACTGAGGCAAATAAAAAATTTTAAAAAAAATTATATTTGCATATATTCTGTTTTATTTCTATTGCAGTATACTGTGTGTGTGTTACACATGTGACAGGTAAGCAGGAATGACTGGACTGACTGTGATGACTGGACTGAAAGCTGAAGACAAGAAGACGGTGTGAGGTGTCAATGAATGTATGAGTCTGTATATACAAGTGAAAATGGATATATATATGAAATGTAAACTGAATGAATGTATGAGTGTTGCTGTGAGGAGCTGTGTATATATGAAATGTACTGATGTCTGTAATAAACAAGTTTGATTGAAATAAAATATCATTTTATTGTTGTCAAACGAACTTGTCTATTTTATTCTGTTTATATACAAGTACAAATATTCTGTGAATGTATAAATAGTGGAGTTACAAATAGTTGTACTGTTTGAATATTGAAATACAATATTTTATTTAAATAAAATACTGGTTAATATTTGAATTTCTGTACAGACGTATTTTATTTAAATATAAATATTATATTCATTGCTGTGATGTATATATATATAACAGTACAATACCAAACACATTTATAATAGAAATATATTTGGTTGTTATCATCAAACAAAAATCATATAATTGTGTATACAACACCGTTATATACAACAATCTCCCCCTTTTGATGATGACAAACAAATAAAAGATTTTGAATATAATAAATGTGTTTGTTCGTGAATATTTGAACTCCCCCTATTTAAATGCTCCCCCTACAACAGAAACTCCCCCTATAACTATGCATGAGTGAAATGTATGAATAATTAAATTTTCAAAATTAAAAATATTTATAAAATATTCACTCATAAATCAAAATCTAATCTATTCTCCCCCTTTTGTTATCATCAAAAGGATACAGATTTTAAAATACTGATGAAAATTGACTAACACATACAGTATCAGCTTAAGAGGAAGAACAATTATGAATCTCAATCAGTCAAACAAAAATCATAATAAACTAAGAACTGGTGGCATACTTCACATTGTAGAGAATGACGGATTTACGATGAATTTTATATGAAATGGAGAGAGTTTTAAGACCAATTCATTTCCAATTATTTTCAAAAAGGATTTTAAGAAATTGAGGCACAAAACAGTGATGGATTTTGACTATAATTATAAATTCAACTTAAGTGACAAAATTAGATAGTCTCAAATCCTAGTAACTATCAATCAACAAAACATAATACTTCATAAGGTATTAACACATTTCACAGATTAGAGAGACGGATAGATAGGCTGATTTTTATAAATACCAAGGAGATTTTCACATTAATTTATTTTATCCAAATTATTTTCTTTTCCCCTTTTTTTTTAAAATTTAAGAGCACACTGACCACGCATAACCAGAGCTTGGATTTTTAAATGAAGTCAGTCACAGCTTAAATTATAAGTTGTCTCTTAACCATTCATGACCAGAGCTTGGATTTTTAAATGAGGTTAGAAACACACTTATAAATTAATTATATCATTTTCAGCCTTTTTTTTTAAAAAAAAAAACTCCTCGATATATAAAACCAGTATGGATGATAGAAATGTGGTAAGTACAGAGATGGACTGTGAAATAAATTTCTAAATTAATTATATTATGAGATATGCATGAACTGTACCGGGATTATTGAAAAATTTCATTTATCACTAATTCTGAATAATAATATAACCACAATTCCATCACAAATATTTTCACTGTTTATTTAAAATGATTTTTTTTTTTTAAAAAAAAAAAATTAAACCCTCCACATTTATATAAAATCATAACGGATGGCAGAAGGATGATAAGTAATGAAGATGGCCGTGAAATAATTGCCAGTCCAAAGATATTATAATAAATATTCAACCATTATGAAAATCTAAATAAAATTCTCCTCTTGTTGTGAAATATACTGCAGTCACAATTCATCACAATTTCTAAATCTGGTTATAATTTTGATGAATTATAAATACAGTTTAATTTGGATATTGATTTCAATTTCTGAAAGAATAATCAATAAATAATTTTAAAATTGAAAATCAATTACGAGAGTAATATGCTGATCTATACATGACAAGAGGGAAAAAATATATATATACAGCAAAAAAAATGCAGCACTTTTAAACTGATACCACATGGTGTCTCTACAAAGTGAAAAATCAGAACAGATGGATGAGACAAATATAAGGCGCTTCTGATACCAAATGTTCTCGCTTTCTCGAGGATTTTAATGACACCCTGGTGGCAAACAATGGTACCTCAGTTAACAGAAAATACTTAATTACAAAGCAAGCAACTCAAGCACACAAATTTCATTTATCAGAGTACGATAAATCTTTGATACCAAATCAAGCAGTAAAAAAAAATTACAAATCAATTTCTTATAATCAGAGCAGCATGATTCCAAAAAACAAACATTTTTCAAAAGACAGTATCAGAGCAGCACAGAAAAATCAATATCACAACAGACTTGTCAAACGATGTTTCTGAAGATCAAAAAAAAAAAAAAAAAAAAAAATAATATATTCCATGATCCATGATTATAAAATTTAGTTTATTTTAAATCATTTGAAGAAATGTGAATATATCAGGATTTAATGAATCAATCACACCAGGTTATATTTCAGATTCAAGATATGTGTGAGATCGAATAAATCAATAATTTCAAATGATTTTAAACAAACATATATTCAAATCAAATAATCATGAAATAACAATGATTTTCAAAGATCATTTTCAAAAAGAATTATCACAAGAATTTTCTGACAAGTCCTCAACAAATTTCAGATCATCTACATCAATTTTGTGAGATATTCATGATCCAAAGAATAAAAATAATTTATTTGAAATCATTTGAATAAATATCAAATTTTGAGATATAATGAATCAGTCACACAAGATTAATAATTTCAGATTTAAATGGTGTGTGAGATTCAAAATATCAGGAATTTCAGATGATTTCAAATTAAACTAATTTCAACCATAATAATCATGAATAAGGATGAAATTCAAGATGTATCACTGATTCAACCCAAATATTTTTCAAGTCAGAAATAATCAAGCCAATCTAAAAAATTAATGATATTATCACAACTGAGAAGTAACAGTGCTGTAATGAGTATAATACTTTAAGCATTTCCAAAAATGAATTGGAAGGAAACTCAAAACAGCAT
Organism: Allium sativum; assembly: GCA_030737875.1. Lineage (NCBI taxonomy): Eukaryota > Viridiplantae > Streptophyta > Magnoliopsida > Asparagales > Amaryllidaceae > Allium > Allium sativum. The sequence goes on along the minus strand of CM060915.1, from coordinate 575,881,679 downwards.
AAGTGTGTGAAATTTCATTAATTATTCAGATCTTCAAAAATTTAGAATTCTAGTTAACAGTGTTCAAGATATGATATGAATGCATCAACACTGTTATGAATTCAACAATCAGAAAATAAACTTCAAAACACTTGCAGATATATACAAGTTCAAATTCAGGATATGGAAACGATTAACACATGATGATTTTATACAAGTAAGGCAAATTTCCAGAAAAACATTAATTCTGCAACTGGAAGTTTAAGAAGTACAGACAAAGAAGAATATGGCAGTGTCAAATAAAAAACAAAAAAAACAGAGGGAGATAGAGGAAGGAATAAAAACAGACAATAAAAACAAAGAGAATATACAAAGGTGAGTTTAGAGATCATACCAGAATCCAATGTAAAGCAGAATCTCTAACTCAACAAATGTTGGCCTAAGGAACTGTAAATGACACAGAATTATAGACAATCTTGATTTCAAATTTCTTTTCAGTACAGCAGTTCCTCAGCCTTCACTGGTACCTAGCAGTTGAGAGAATTAAGTGGTCTAACAAAATTTGTAAAACCACTCTGAAATACGTTTACCACTTTTGGTACCCAAACCTGTTTGTATAACAAACCATCAGAATTAACCTTTGTACCCTTTGGAACCCAAATCTGTTTGAATTTAGTTAAAGTCGTTTTATTTTTATTCGGGATCCAAGATTGTTTAAATGGTTTATTATAAAACGATTTCTCATCACAATTTCGATTAAAAGAACCTTTGAAATTTTCAGAGTTCAAATTTTTAACGTAGTTCTTTTCAAGGTTGTTTGAAGAATTTTTTAAATCATTTGAAATTCGTCTTTCAAAATCATTATTTTTCTCAAACCCAAGTCCACGTTTATTTTGAACAGAGAATTGGTTTTTCAACAACATATTCAAAGATTTTTCACCGTTTGAGAAATTAGACAAGATTGTTTCAAGTTGTTGAATTTCAGTTTTAAGATCACCATTTTCTTTCAATAAATTTGAACAACGATTTTTAGTGATCTCACATCTTTCAAAATCAGATTTCAAAACCAAATTTTCATCATTGAGTAACTTTATCTTGGTTTGGGATTCGGAAATTTCAAGTTCAAGTCGTTTTTGTTTTTCAGACTCAAAATTCTTGGATTTTTCAATCTCATTTTCAAGTTCTTCTAAAATCAAATTTGATTTCAACAAATTCTCCTTTTCAGCAATTTCAAATTTGGAATTTATATCTGTTTTAAAATTTTCAAATTCCTTTTGCAGAAGATTATTCAAATTTGACAGCTCAGTCTTGTTCTCATTTAAGATCAGAATTTCATCTTCAAACTTTTGGATACTTTTATTGAGATGAACAAGATTGGCTTTCAATTTCAAACAATTTTTGCAAACAGAATTTGAAGAATTTTTAACATATTCAAGTTGTGATTCCAAATCATCAATTTTGTTGATCAACTCAGAATTCCTAGATTTCAGAGATTTATTTTTAGATTGGAGTTTGTCAACAGATTTAGTTAAATCAAGACACATGTAAACCAGATCTTCATATGAGAAATTCTCGGTTTCAGCATTTGTTGATTCTCCATCATCTGATTCATCTGAAGTTTCATTTGTAAATCCTGTTAAACAGAACTCTGAATCTGAGTTGACTTTATCGGGTTTTGAGCTGTGGTTGTCAAGTCTTCCATACTTCGTATTGAGAGTGTCCCAGATTTCCTGTGCAGATAAACAATGACAGATAAGGTTAAACTGTTCGGTATTAAGATAATCAAATATGATTTTCATAGCACGAGTATTGAAATTAATATCTACACTATCAAATCCATTGATAATAACATCCCAACATTTGATATTAACAGATTTTAAATAAAATTCCATTTTGGATTTCCAGTTTAAAAAATCTGTTCCATCAAAAACATTTGGAGATGAACTGGACTGACTCTCTATCGGTTGACAACTAGGATGACCCATGACTCTAGAGTTAGTGAAATAACCTGCTCTGATACCACTTGTTGGATCTAGAATAACCCTAGAGGGGGGGTGAATAGGGTTTTTCACAGTTTTTAACAAGAATTAAAAACTTAATGAGATAAATAATAATAATAAACTGATCACAGAATATAGCAGAAACAGAAATGCGAATATAGCAGAAACAGAAATGCAGAAAATAAATCACACAAAGATATACCCAGCTTCGGCAAAACCCTGCCTACTGCTGCATTTCTAAGATTTCTACTAGGTGATAGAACAGTTCCCGCATACAAGACCATGTACACTCGCAAACCCCTGCTTCTATTCTAACCCTACGCTCAAAATCCTAGACTGATTCAAACCCCTGAATCAGATTTTCCCCAAATTACAAACCCGTGACCTGTAACTCAGATTTACAGACTCTGAACCTGACAGTCAACTCCTTGACTAAATCCCCCTAGATTTTACAGACCTAGAACTGTTCAGAAATGATTTTACAACACAATAAAAAAAAATATAAACCCTAGTTTTTGAAATAAAAATAAAAGGAGTTTATATTAAAGGGGTCATCCCCTTTTAACACATGGCTAGGTTTTTAAGCCCATTATGTCGGCCCCTTTCCTTTGCTCTTGCCCGACCTCCTTTTTGTTCTGGAACTCAAAAATGGCGGCTAGGGTTTTGCGATTCCCCCAAATCAATCGGTTTCTGAGCGAGATGATTATTGTTATTGCTTCAATTCTCTTGCGCCTTGTTTCTTCAATCTATTGCTCTCTGATTTGAGGGTTGTTCTCTGGTCTGATCGAAACTGTGAGTAATTTTAATTTTTCGTGTCTGCTTGAAATTTCTTGCTAGTTGTTGTGTGGTTTCGATGCCTTAAACTGCCTGTGATGATGTGGTGTCATATAGGATTTCATATCCTTAACTTGCGCTCTGATTTCTTAAATGATTCGATCTGATTTTGTGGGATTCGATCTTCTATATTTGCCGATGATGAAATGGTGTGATAAAATAGGATTTGAAATCCTCAATCAACTCTGATTTCGCTGTAATGACTTGGCTGATTGATTGTCGCTTCCCCCTTTTTGAAGTTCCTGATAAAATCGATTTTAATGGATGAAATATGTTGCCTTGTTTGCCTCGATGGATTCTGGACTTGATTGTGGCCTTTTTTTTTAAAAAAAAAAACATATTTTTCCCTTTTTTGAATTAATCATTTCTGGAAATAGAAAACAAAATCTTATCCAACATGTCAGACTGGATTTCTGGAATTACATTGTTGCTATGCTCGAATTCATTTGCCCTTGGTACTTGCCAAAACTGTTTTGTTACTTTCTGGAAACCAATTTTCAATTTTCCTGAAATCTAAAAGGTGATTTTTATTGAAAAATCAATTGTTGCTCTGTTCGATTTAATATCCATACTGCTTTTAGAAAAAAACTGGAAATGATATAAATTGTTTCTTGAAATGCTTGTCTGATTTGAATCGATTTCCATAGTATTAAAAACATGCTGGATATCTGGATATGAAAAATTTCTTAGAAAAAAAAGTTTTCCAACAATAAGTTTGATCCTTTGTAAAATAGGAAAGAAGTGAATTGATTCTCTGATTGAACAAAAAAAAAATCCTGAAAATCATTTATGTCTTTCCCAAAACTGGAAATAAAACTTTTGTCTTGAAACCGATTTCTGGAAATTCATTTGTTGCCCTGATTTGTAGCAACACTTATACTTGTGTATGTGTTCAATTGTCAACATTTGTATGCATGCCAAACATGGGCTGTTGCACCAATTCCAGTTGCACCATTGTACACCTGCACTTGCATTACATTCACATGCTTGCTACACCCTCCACCTGTGTTGATCTTGTCATTGAACCTGAATGCTTGATTTGTGCACATATGTATGCACTGTCCCTTGCACTGTTGCATTTTTAGCTGCTGTACCTAGTGCGATTACTTGCCGTTATTCATAAGAACATTCATTGAGCTACTACCTCATTGTTGTGTCTAAGAACATATTTGTAGCACCATCCATATAATTGCTTGTTGATGCTTGTGTATCCTCCAGTTTCCTGAACATTTGCTTACTGATTCACCCATGCATTTCAGACCTTATTGAACCATTTGCTTTGAAACTGTAGCATCACAACACTTGTAGTACTCTTGTCCACTTCAACATGATTCCAGCACCTTGTTGTTTGGCTTGTCTTCCCATTGTTTTGGCTGCCATACTGCAATACACACATGAACAATTGAACTGATTTTTCCGACCTGCCTTTGTTTGAGAAATGCACTTATTTTTGCTTCCATGATCACTTTTTTCTTTTGAACTTTGTACTTGACATTTTGGATTTGTATATTTGTTTTCAATTTCATTGAGTCGAGAAGGTCCATCGTGGCTACTCCTCAGTTGCGCGCTGATTGGCGAGGCAGTGCACACGTGTACACGTGTGTATATGCAGCCATCAAACGAGTTGTCCCTGTCCCTGCATTGAGATATATGTTGTCTGCCTTGTGGTATTTACAGTGTATCACTGTGAATATCACAAGCTGTCTAGACACAGATTGATGGTTTTATAATTCAGTTCAAGTCATGAAAAATGATGAGAAACACACCAGAAAACTGAGGCAAATAAAAAATTTTAAAAAAAAATTATATTTGCATATATTATGTTTTATTTCTATTGCAGTATACTGTGTGTGTGTTACACATGTGACAGGTAAGCAGGAATGACTGGACTGACTGTGATGACTGGACTGAAAGCTGAAGACAAGAAGACGGTGTGAGGTGTCAATGAATGTATGAGTCTGTATATACAAGTGAAAATGGATATATATATGAAATGTAAACTGAATGAATGTATGAGTGTTGCTGTGAGGAGCTGTGTATATATGAAATGTACTGATGTCTGTAATAAACAAGTTTGATTGAAATAAAATATCATTTTATTGTTGTCAAACGAACTTGTCTATTTTATTCTGTTTATATACAAGTACAAATATTCTGTGAATGTATAAATAGTGGAGTTACAAATAGTTGTACTGTTTGAATATTGAAATACAATATTTTATTTAAATAAAATACTGGTTAATATTTGAATTTCTGTACAGACGTATTTTATTTAAATATAAATATTATATTCATTGCTGTGATGTATATATATATAATAGTACAATACCAAACACATTTATAATAGAAATATATTTGGTTGTTATCATCAAACAAAAATCATATAATTGTGTATACAACACCGTTATATACAACAATAACAAGGCCACAATAACATCTACAAAGGATATGTTATCCTCTAGATTTGATATGAAAGACCTAGGACTGGCTGATGTGATATTGGGTGTAAAAATTCTGAGAACACCACAGGGATATGCATTATCCCAATCGCATTACATCACCAAGATACTTGAGAAATTCAAGCAATATAATGTGACTATTGCAAAATCACCAGTAGATATGAATCAAAATTGGGTAAAGAACACTGGTGATGGTATTTACCAATTGGAATACTCTCATATACTTGGAAGTATCATGTATGTTATGAACTGTACTAGGCCTTATATCGCATATGCTGTAATCAAACTAAGTAGATTTACCAGCAATCCTGGTAAGCATCATTGGAAAGCGATAATCAGAGTTCTAGTATATCTAAAGTATACACAGAGTTATGGTTTATATTATACAAACTATCCTTCAATAGTGGAAGGATACAGTGATGCAAATTGGATCACTGGATCAAATGATACAAAGTCTACAAGTGGATACGTGTTCACATTAGGAAATGGAGCAATTTCATGGAAATCATCCAAACAGACTTGTATCGCTAGATCTACGATGGAATCAGTGTTTATTGCACTAGATAAGACTGCAGAAGAAGCAGAATGGATTCAAAGCTTCTTTGAAGACATTCCTAATTGGAGCAAACCTATGCCTCCAATATGTATACATTGTGATAGTCAATCAGCTATTGGAAGAGCTAATAGTACACTATACAATGGTAAATCTAGGCATATTCGTCGTAGACATAAAATGATAAGACAACTTCTCTCTAATGGGGTTATCACAATAGATTACATTCGATCTAAAGATAACTTAGCGGATCCATTTACAAAAGGCTTGCCAAGAGAGAAAGTTCAAACCTTATCGAAGGGAATGGGGCTAAGGCCTATATACTAAAGGTTTTTCTAAAATGGAAACCCCACCTAGTTGACTGGAGATCCCAAGATCTAGGTTCAAAGGGACAACGAAGTTTAAGAGAAACTCGATGGCACTGTTATACACAAACCATTCCTATGATAAATCAGTGCATAAAATGTTGAATAAGGATAAGTATTAGTACTTTTAATGATGTCTGTATTTGAGGAATTAAGAGAATACCCTTTACAGAATCACCTACGTAAGTGCGAAGGCGCCACTTCAAAGAGAATTATAAGGCCAAATTCTCTAAGCACTTATGAGACCAGGCAGGTGTTCAAGGCAAAAACGAACACAAACAGAGAACGAAGGGTTATAAGAAACATTTATCGTGTGTTATCTACTTTGGAATTACACAAAAGGCTTACAGTTCAAGGACAGTCGATGTCTGCTGATTCGCCTGTGATTCAAATAGGTAATCACTAGGAAAGTTCAAGGCCCATGTGCTACTTTAACCAATGCGATAAATGGTTCGTGAAACTAAGATCGAATGCTCATTCATGTGGGGGATTGTTGGAAATGAATGAGCAAAGAAAGAGGAAAGTGGGAAGAAGAAGAGATAAGGAAGAGGAAGAGATAGCAACATTTAAAGTCCCACATCATAGAAATATTAGCACAATCTCTCTTAATATACTAAAAGCCAAATAGGCTTATGTAAAATAGAAAGGAGAGGGATGATATGAATGTAGGCTTGGCCATGACATAATAAATATATTAAAATGTCAAAGATAAGGGCCTTGGGCCTTGGGGCTCTTGGGGTTTCTTGATTGGATATGGCCGACGTTTGCTGATTGGGCTAGTGCACTGACATGAGAATAATTTTTCTCAGAATTTTAAAGGTGTGTCCGTTCAGTCCAGAATTCGAAAGGAATGTCTGTTAGCTGAAAAAGTGCAACCATTAGAATTCTCAACGTACGCATATTAATAACCGGGCGGTTAAAGGGTCGCAACCTTTCCTATTCAGGCGGTTACTAATGCATGTGAACAGGCACTCCTCCTTGCCTATATATACACTGCCCAAAACAAGACAGAATTGACCTTTTCTGCTCGAATTACTTCTTCTTCTCCAACGTAATTTCTCTGATCTAGTTTCTATAACTTTTCAGTTCGCCAGAGCTCCGTTTGTTGGCACTACGCTACGGAGTTGGTCCGTTTTATCCTGGGAAACAAATTGCAACAACGTCTTTTGGTGCATACGACGGCAATATTGTTTCAAGGAAACAGAAACATCTCTGGACTCGGACATTACTTCCTTCTTCTTTTCTATTGAAGACGGTTCTGTACTGCTTCAATTTGTTGTACAATCGGTTGCGCTTTCTGCGGTTACTATGAACACAGTTTGACGTGACAATTGTTGAATAAATTAGTAACATTGAATTTGTTACAATTATTGAACAACATTGTTTGTTGTTACCGTTTAATTTGCAATACAATAATGTATTGACAAAATATTTAACATTGTAATACAATCGTGTATTGACAAAAGTTCTAACAATTTGTTGTTAATGTTTAATTTGCAATACAATCATGTATTGACAAAAGATTTAACTTTGTAATACAATCATGTATTGACAAAGTAATTTTCTAACACAGTCAACACTTGCGAAGTCGTACTGCATTGTTTAATCTAAAATATTAACAAATTACAATATTGAAGACATATGGGGTTGTATGGCTTAGTAGGAGAGAATGAGCTGTTATTGTCATTGGGCTGAATCTGTGAACCTGTTCGAAGCCACTCTCTCTAATAGAGGATCGTGCCACCGTCCTTGTCCTTAAGTTGGGTTTAATGAACTTAAGAATGAGTTGGGACCTCTTGTCCTTAAGTTTGGTCTTATTATATAATATTAAGCAATATTGGTTTCTTCTACAAAAATGATGTGGGAATGATAATTAATTAATTTTAAATATCTAGTTTTACATCTAATGAACCTTTTTTGCACATCCGCTATATCCCTACTACAGCTTATCAGCTTATTGCATCTTAACCACTATAGAGAACCGCTAAGCGCTTTAACTGTAGGGGCTACAACACAACTGTTATGTTTGACTATTATTTAAAGATTGTGCTACATCTGGACCTGTAAAGGTTTGCTTTTGGCATAGCAGTACATGCTTCGTATTTGGTATTGGGAGCTACACAATCTCGAGGTCGTGCCACAATTCCTCCCTTGAGTGTTAAGGTTACATATTAGTTACTATATATGTGTTTATCTTATATTATCAACGTAATGTTATAGCATCGAAATTATGCTTGGTCGAAAGGCACGGTCTCCATGTTTTTTTATTGTCTCAAGGCTTTGGTGAAATTCTAACCGAGCTTGGTTCTCACTTTCTTTTCCTGATATAACTTCTACTGTATGACAGTTCTTTTGTTTCGATGCTTGCATTAATTTATCTTTGATATTGCTTATAAGATGTAGGAGTAACACTAGTTAGAGTTTCGTGGAAAACTATATATATTGCAGTATTTTTGTAATGTGCTTCGAAATCTCTTGGTCATTTCATGCTTTTTGACCTCTCTAATTGTACATGGTATGTCATCAAATATGACTTTTCAGTATATTTATTCTATAATTCATACACTTTATTTGAAATATGACTACTGTAATTTTACATGAGCAGATCGATATTCAATGAATTTTTTATTTAGGGCTCGACAAGGTTAAAATTGTGTTAGGCTAAAATGAAATCACACTGATATGTACGTAGTATAATTTATAAAATACAACCTACATCGGATCTGAACTAGTTGAATTTGATCAGCCTGGCGAGTCGGGTTGACTAAGGTAGTATACACCTCTACCAAAAACATAATGTTGTAATTGAAGAAACAGGTCATCAATAGCCAAAAGTGCCTCCAAATTATTAAGTATTGAATTTGATCTCTCAAGAACTAAAACTTACCAAGCTGACCACAGGCAAAGTGAAAAGAGTGAAGAAAACTGGAATATCAATGGCGGAGCAAGTAGACGACGAAATAGTAAAATTCTCATTAATTTCAAGTACTATGAGCCCTAATTGGTAAAAGAAGTGTTTGAGTTCAAAGCAAAATATGCTGTTCAACGAACTTGGTGTTTATTTACCGATATATTTTTGTCCGTAAATTTCCATTCAACCCTAACCCTAATCAATTCAAGAGAAATAAAAATCACAAACAAACAGAGATTGCGGAAGCGTACCAAAATCCACTGATTAAATTTGTATAAAGTTGTGATCTTCCAAGAATTGTCGTTCCTACTCTTTTCGGTGTTTCTTTCTGACGGGAGGAAAGAAAAATGAGAAGCGTACGTATTCTCGGAGGCCCAAGGACTTCTTATTGATTGATAAAAATCAGTTATTTTATATTTACAATTTATCCCTTAATAAATTGTAAATATCATTTAGTTTATACCTAATTATAATAGCAATGTATATTTAACATACGTGCCCAAACAAAAGAAAATTAACCCAACAATCCCCCGCTTGGGCAACATATGTTTACTTATAAACATACAACCTTATGAGCTCAAAATTTGCTATTAAAGGTAATTTTCAACAATCTCGTCCATCAACCATATTTATATAAGATCATAGTGGTCTTTGCCATATTAATCATGACTAAACCCATCAATGGTCACATACATATATACAGTTAAATGACATAGATTAATCATATATGCGTAGCACGAAAATCACATGTAAATGTGAATCAAACACGTATATATTTCAATTGGTCCTCCTTAAACTTAAGTGAGGTCAGAATCAAAATAGTAAACAGAGTGAATGAACTGAATACTTTACTTCTGATCAGAAAACCAAATACATAAATGTCTCAAGGTAAACATAAAGCATATAAAATACAAACTCCCACTAAATCATGATATCCTCTAATAGTACAACACCCATACGAGCAGTGTGCTCATGAAAGACCTTGGATGGTAAACCTTTTGTGAGCGGATCCGCTATCATGAAGTTTGTTCCAATATGCTCTATAGAAATAAGTCCACTCTGCACTCTCTCTTTCACAACTAAGAATTTTATATCAATATGTTTTGACTTAGTTGAGCTTCTATTATTATTAGAATATAGCACTGCTGACTTATTATCACAATATAGCTTCAATGGTCTTTCTACATTTTCCAAAATGCACGGCCCAGTGACAAAGTTACGTAGCCATATTCCATGGTTTGATGCCTCATAACATGCTACAAATTCTGCTTCCATGGTAGAAGAAGTTACAAGTGTCTGTTTAACACTTTTCAAGGATATAGCTCCTCCAGCCAATAGATAAATATAGCCTGATGTAAACTTTCTGCTATCTTGGCATCCCGCAAAATCAGAATATCCTACGACCTCCAAACGATCTGATCTTCTATAAGTGAGCATGTAATATTTTGTTCTCTGAAGATACCTCATAACCCTCTTGGCTGCCTTCCAATGGTCTATACCAGGGTTGCTTAAGTATCTGCCTAACATCCCAGCAATGTATGCAATATCTGGATGTGTACATACTTGAGCATATATTAGACTCCCAACGGCTGAAGCATAGGGAATCTTTTTCATTTCTTGAATTTCAAGATTGCTTTTAAGGCACTAGCTAAGACTGAATTTATCTCCTTTAGCAACAGGGGTATCTCCTGGTCTACAATCTTGCATGCCAAACTTTTTGAGCACTTTATTAATATAGCTCTTTTGTGATAATCCAAGATTACCCTGAGAACGATCTCGAAGTATCTGAATACCTAATACAAAAGAGGCGTCTCCAAGATCTTTCATTTCAAAATGTTTTGATAGAAATTTCTTGGTTTCATGCAATAAGCCTATATCATTAGTGGCAAGCAAAATGTCATCGACATATAGAACCAGGAATATATGTTTACTCCCACTGAACTTGTGATACACACAGTCATCAACAATATTCGTCTCAAAACCAAACGAGATGATCACTTGATGAAATTTGTGGTACCATTGACGAGAAGCTTGCTTAAGTCCATAGATGGATTTTGTTAATTTACAAACCATATTTTTTGGATCTCCTGACACAAAGTTTTCTGGTTGTACCATATAAATTGTCTCATCAATGTCTCCATTGAGAAACGCCATCTTAACATCCATCTGATGTAACTCAAGATCAAAATGAGCAACAAGTGTCATAATTATCCTAAAAGAGTCTTTCGATGAAACTGGAGAGAAAGTCTCTAGAAAATCGATGCCTTCTTTTTGAGTAAAACCTTTTGCAACAAGACGTGCCTTATACCTCTCCACATTACCTAATGCATCCCTCTTGGTTTTGAATATCCATTTACAACTAATTGGTTTTGCACCTTCTGGTAATGGGACAAGTTCCCAAACTTTATTGTCTTGCATTGATTTATACTCCTCATTCATGGCATTTATCCATTTTTGAGAGTTAGAACTTTCCATGGCACGATGAAAGTTGAATGGGTCATCTTCCATCATCCCATTGTCATTCTTTTGCTCTTGGAGAAATACAATATAATCATCTGAAATAGTACTTCTCCTTTCTCTCATGGATCTTTTTAATGGCACTAGTTCTTGAGGTTGTTGAGTTTGTTCTTCAGGAACAATGGTTTCATTTCGAATAAGGGGTTGTATAACATTATCTTGTTGAGGTTCTGGATACACTTCTTGACCAATGACAGGTGTAGGCAACTGAACATTGTTAAAAGTGATAATAGGAATTGGATTTGAATCCAAGTCCTCCTAAAAAATAATGTCTTTAACTTTATTTCTCACCCCAAACTCGATATCCTCAAAGAATATTGCAGTTCCCATCTCAAATACATTCCTTGTTATGGGATCATAAAACTTATAGCCCCTAGAACGCTCAGAATAACCAATAAAGTAGTTGCTCACTGTTTTGGAATCCAGTTTCTTTTCATGAGGCCTATAAGGCCTTGCCTCAACTGGACATCCCCAAATGTGAAAGTGTTTTAGACTAGGCTTTCAACCTGTCCAAAGCTCATAAGGTGTTTTTGCAGCTGCTTTAGTTGGTACTCTGTTGGGAATATAAGCTGTTGTTTTTAATGATTCTTCCCAGAGAGACTCAGGTAAGGTGGAATGAGCAATCGTACTCCTTACCATATCTTTAAGAGTTCGGTTTCGTCTTTCAGCAACACCATTCATATTAGGTGATCCTGGCATGGTGTACTATAATACCGCATTCCTCTAGGAATCTAGCAAACAGTCCTGGATGTTGTTCACCTGAGCCATCATATCTACCATAGTACTCACCACCACGGTCAGATCTGACGCTTTTAATCCTTTTGTTGAGTTGATTCTCAACTTCAGCTTTATAAGCTTTGAACACATCCAGTGATTGTGACTTTTCATGAATAAGGTATAGGTACCCATAACATGAGTAATCGTCTATAAATGTTATGAAATATTGTTGGCCATTCCAAGATGCCATAGGAAAAGGCCCACAAATATTTGTATGAATTAATTCTAACACGTCAGAAGATCTGTTGACACCCGATCTTTTAGTTTTGGTCTGTTTTCCCTTGATGCAATCTACACAAACATCAAAGTTTGTGAAGTCAAGGGATTCTAAAATGCCATTAGACACTAAGCGCTCAACCCTACCTTTTGAGATATGACCTAAGCGCTTATGCCACAAAGATGCTGAATTTTCTTTAGTTAATTTACGCTTAGTACCACGTGATTCTACATGCAAGGTTTCATTATAGGATGCAACTGTTTCTAACAAATAAAGATTGTCATAAGCATTTAAATAACCAGTTACAACAACATTTGAATTCAAAGACAAAGTAAACTGATTATTTCCAAATGAACAACAATATCCAAATTTGTCCAACACAGAAACAGAAACCAAATTCCGTCTAAATGACGGTACAACAAAAGTGTCTTTTAAATCCAAATAAACACCAGTTTCTAATAACAATCTAAAATGTCCAATTGCTTCTACTTCTACCAATTGTCCGTCACCCACAAAGATGTGTCTTTCACCATCAATTGGCTTTCGGTAGCTCAGGCAACCCTGCATAGAAACACTTATATGAGTAGTAGCTCCAGAATCTATCCACCAAGGGTTTCTAGGTACTGAAGATAAATTTACCTCAAAACAAACCAAAGTAAGAAACGTACCTTTCTTTGCACGCCATGCATGATATTTGGTACATTCTTTCTTCATGTGTCCAGATTTGTGGAAAAAGAAACAACCTTCCATTACCTTTCGTGGTTTCTTTTGATCTGGATCATTAACAGCTTCATTCTTAGCTTTTCTTTTCTTGCCCTTACCTTTAGAGGTGGTTGCCAAATGAGCACTTTCAGTCTTATTTTGCTTCAATCTCTCTTCCTCTTGAACACAATATGAAATGAGCTCATTAAGAGTCCACTTCTCCTTTTGGTAGTTATAACTGACCTTGAATTGACTGAATTGTGGTGGAAGAGAGATAAGCACTAAATGCACAAGCAAGTCATCTGAAAGCTCAAGTTTTAGTGCCTTCAATTTTGAAGCAAGGTGAGACATTTCCATAATGTACTCCCTTATGTTTTCCTTGCCTTTAAACTTCATAGAAATAAGTTTCTATAAAAGAATACTTGTTTCTGCCTTATCGCTTTTCGCAAAGCGTTTCTCAGTTTCAGCAAGAAAAGCTGTGGCATCTATGATCTCTTCGGATACCGCACCCCTAAAAGCCTCAGGTATGCCGTGTTTTATAATCACAAGACTCATGCGATTTGAACGGTCCCACTTCTCAAAAATTCTCCTTTCTTCTAAGGAGCTAGTATCCGTAAGAGAAGCAGGCTGATCCATCCTTAATGCAAGGTCTAGATCCATGCAGCCCAGAACAATTAAAAAATTCTCCTTCCAGTCCTTAAAGTTATTACCATTAAGGATTGGTATTGAATTTAGATTAGCAGATACAGTAGCAATAGCTGAAAAGAGAACATGTCAATTATATAAATAACATGCTCATACAATTAAGAATCCATATGAAACAATAAATTAAAATATTAGTTAATCCCATCTCAAGATACCAAACACATCATTAATATCAAGTCTTTGGACAGTAATATTAACTGTAAACGGTACTTTTGTTGTAGCGATCAAGTACTGATAATAAGCTTTGTCAAACAATATGCAATCTTTGGATAAACATATTGCTCACATAAAATACTTTATAATTATCACATATTTATTGCCACAAGCATGCATGAAATTCTACCAAATACTAATTCACCTTTGGGTTCATTAGTAAATGCATAAAATCTATACACATAATTAGGTTGATATTTTATTTAGGTTAATCTACACAAAAGTGATCGCTTTGGCGATATTTTGTTTCAATTAATCTATTTGAAATATCAAATTTCCATAGAAACCATATTTGAATACCTACAAAATTAAATACAAATTTATGATCCTTAAAATGTCACATACCGTATTTAATCAATAGATATCTTTCAGTAATCTCCATTTTGCTCCATCAAGAATGGAACAAGTCCACTTCTACTTTGCATTAAATGTAAAGTAGAAATACCTTTTTTTATTATTAATTTTTAATAAGTGCCCGTACAGGAGTGCGATTTTGTTCACATCTTTTAAGGGATGTGAACAAAACACTCGGTCCCCATTGGTGGAAATCAGGAGGGTCCATATGGGTCCCCCTGATTTCCACCAATCAGGGTGGAGTGTTTTGTTCACATCTCTAAAAAGGATGTGAACAAAATCCTCCCGTACAGCATACACATTCGTATGTGGAACTAATATGCCAAATCAAGGTAGGCAAGTGTAGATATTTATAAGGCTTCAAATAAGTGTGAATGAATGCAACTTGCTACAGGCAACGGATAACGCATGGAATAAAGCCAATATGCTTTCATAAATTAACAAACCATGCTTTATTTTAATGCACTAGTACATGTTAATGACTATGTTGAAAAAGTCCATGCGTCCATAATTTGCTGAAGTTTGCATTGATATTAATAACATAATTGGCTGCAAAAACATTAGCCTGACATGTTTTCATATGCCGAATTAGAAACAGATTCAATGCACCAACAATATGTAATTCATTATATAGAATCGTGCTTTTTTTGGACAATTCAATAACAAACAAGATTGGAATAAAGACAAAACGGACATGCTACTATCTTAATTGAATTTCATAAACAGCAAACACTTTAATTTTGCAGCCGCAAATCAATTATTGCAGCCGCAATATAGTACTAAATTAATATCAATTTTGCCCTATGCGCATGTAATATTGAATATAAAATTCAACCAGAAAGATACTAACAATATTATGATATTCATATAGTGTCGATATTCATTGAATCGCTACCCAAGTAGGAAAATGTTTACGTTACTCAATAAACTACTAACACTCACAGGAAATTTGAATTTCACTGGAGATCATTACACCAATACAATAACTCAAGAATTAATTTAGGGTTTGCTCTGATACCAATTGTTGGTAAATTTTCATTCAACCCTAACCGTAATCAATTTAAGAGAAATTAAAATCACAAACAAACGGAGATTGCGAAAGCGTACCAGAATCCATTGATTAAATTTTTATAAAGTTGTGATCTTCCAAGAATTGCTGTTCCTTCTCTTTTCGATGTTTCTTTCTAACGGGAAGGAAAGAAAAATGAGAAGCGTACGTATTCTCGGGGACCCAAAGGCTTCTTATTGACTGACAAAAATCAGTTATTTTATATTTACAATTTAGCCCCTCAATAAATTGTAAATATCATTTATTTTGTACCTAATTATAATAGCAATGTATATTTAACATATGTGCCCAAACAAAAGAAAATTAACCCAACAATTTTATCTTCGATAGGTCATGTTATGTTTGTGGACCGCGCTATATTGACAGGTGTACCATAATTATAATATTATCATTACTACAAGATGTTATACCACGTGCAACACACATGCATATAATATTTTTTATACAAAATTATATTTTTTCAATGTAATTCCGATAGAAATAAACAAAAATCACTAAAAAATCATAGTTTCTTTTTATTGGAACTGAGCATGAAAATTGAATTTTTATTTATGATCCAAAATTTTCATCTATAATTATATTTTGACATTAATATATTTTTGTGTTCAAGCTTTATATATCTTAGGTTCAAATAAGAATACATCTGAAATTTTCGCTCTTTGGTCCAAAGTCTATATTTGCATTTCAGTTTTCTCGTAAAATTAACCAACTTACTTAGCCATTTAACAGAGGCTACCTAGTTCTATTAACACACTGAATTTTGTCTTTCTTGCCTCATTATTTATAAACTTAATATTACATCCATAATTTTCTCTTCTCACCACATTATATTCCACAAATACCCTTTTTTTCTTCTTTTCTCTGTTAAATTGATCTCTTCATCCATCATTATTACTTCTTTTTTATCAATCTCTAACATCAAATTAGTTGATTTTCTATCAACTTTTTAGTAAAAATGACAATACAATTTCTTTATTTATACATAAAATTTAGTAAACTAAACAAAAAGATAGCAGTTGTCATCTTTATAAAATAGACATTGAGAAGGGAAAACATGAAAATTAAATAACCATCGTTATCTTTTTTAAATTTAGCGAAAACTTCTCATACTATTTTTACTCATCATCACGTTTTTAAGATAATAAAGTGGGAAATTCAATGTTTATTGAATTCAAGGTCAAGTGTATTAAACAAGGATAAAATAGTATTATTATTTTTTTATTTGTTAAAGCATATCCCACAACCATCAATAACTCGAATAGTGGAGAACCATTTTACTACCAACAGTCGAGTTTGCCTTGAATATTCACGGTAAAATTCAGTATTTTGAATTGCCTTGGGCGCTGATTAATCAGCGTCCAAAGATGAGCGCTAATTAAATCAATGCGAGAAAAATGGCGCTGATTAAATCAGTGCCCTAAGTCCCTCCTACAATTCATACTTCCAACAGCTAGAAAACCGATCATATTTCACCTCTCAACCACTGTAAAACGGTCATATTCACCGCGAACGGCTGTAAGTCAGTAATATTCCAACTACAGCGGCTATATTTTCAACGATAAATTAACAAATTCCACAAATACAAAATCACAACACAATTTCTCTTTCTCCCTATCTACTACTCTCAAACAACAAAAACATATTAATATCTTCATCTTTTGGAGAATTTTCACATCCAACGATGTCCGGAAGCCATGTTTTCAAAAAACACTGAGAATGACCATGCTACTCCTTTGAGCAAACAACTAATCATTCCATGGACAAGCGAGGAGGACTACAATCTATGCAACACATACTGCTATTTTTCACACGATTCGATTACAGCTAACAACCAATCAGGAAACAAGTTCTGGAAAAATAAAGAATGCCTTCAACCACAAGCATCCTAAAAGCATATGAATGTTTTCAGCGATTCAGAAAAATAAATCGTTAAATGTCATTTTATGAATCACAACTTTATAAAATAAAGAAAGAAATTCCTAGTGGCATGGAAGGCAAGGATCATTTGGTATTTTTTCTATAACACGTATATAATTGAGTTAATAATTGTTATTTAAGAATCATTTTGATTTTTTGTTGGCAGAAACGAATGGCAAACGAGGAGTTCATGAAGCTGTTCGCTGGAGAAAATAGGGTAAAGGAACCACATTATTATTAGTTCTCGAACTGTTATGAGCTGCTTACCAGTCAACCAAAATGGAACTCTGATATTGTCAAGAGCGCATGTGATGTTCAAACTTCTACAAAGGGAAAGAACAAAACTTAAAATTCCACTTATTCGTCTAGTCCTAAAGAGTCGGCGGGAAGAGATTCTCCATTTCAAAGGGAAAACCTACTTGATTATTTCAGTCAAAGACAAGTCGAAGATTGTAGAACAGTGCAAGTCAAAGCTGCAAAAAGGAAAAGAAAAAAAAAGAAGGTAATGTTGTTGTGGATGCAAAACTCAATGTTGTCCATGAAATACACAAGCGTAGACATTAAGATAGAACTTTGCTAGTTCATAGTAAAATAGAAGTAATGAGCAGGTTTGCTAATCTTGAGTAGCAAAAGTTGCTAATTCAAATGCTGGAGTTAGTTGTCAAACAACATCAATAGGCTATAGAATTACAAAGAGAAGAGAAAGAACTAATGGCCAAAGACTTAACTGGAATGGATGACTATGAGAAGGAATATTGGATGGGACTCAAAAAGCATATTCTTATGTCAAAGTTCCTCAAATGTAGTTAGTTTTTTTATTTCTTTTGAAGTAGCTTCTTAATTATCAATATAGTAACTTTTTAATTTCCACTGTAGTAACTATTTAATTATCAGTGCAATGCATGTTTGATATATTTTGCTAGTTCTACCATTAGCTGTTAACCTTAGTTTCATCGGTACTATTGCTTATCAGTAAAAATAACAAGTTGAAGCTAATGGTTTTCTCTTTTAATAAAGTACTAAATCATAAAGACAACATAAGTTCATATAACCATAAAGACAATACAAGTTCATACAACTATACATAAACATAAAGAAATTGTAACTAATTATCCCTATAATGGTCCTATATATAGGTTAATAAGATCTTTCTGTATCTTATTATGTAGTTGTGCGTCTTTGAACGAAAACTGGAATTCTAAATGAAAGTTGAAGGTCTCTTTTGTTATACGGGTGTTGTCTCGGAATACATCCCGTGGTTGCAAATCTCCTTCATATTCGTAGGGTCATTGCCCTTCATCCACATCTCTTTCATCTTCAATTATTATGTTGTGTAGAACATTGCAGACAAATATGATTGTAGAAATTTTTTCCTAAACCACAAACGACATGGATTGTTGATCATTGCAAATCTAGACTGTAGAACACCAAAAACTCTTTCTACTTCTTGTCTTTATCGCTCCTACGTCATAGCAAATTTTTCTTGTTTTGGTGTTAAGGGATTTGGAAAAGTTTTAACAATGGTGCTCCATTTCGGATAAGTACCATCACCTAGTTAATAACCATGATTAAATTTATTTGCTTAGGAGTGAATGTTATTGTAGTTACTTGACCTTGATCTAGATCATTAAACAGATATGATCTTTCAATAAATTTAAGTCGTTATTAGAACCGAACATTCCAAAGAAATCATGCCAAATCCATAAATCGTACAATGCTATGCTTCCAAAATGACGGTCTATCGTCTTTCCTTACCATTATAAGAACCTTGAGGCAATTCTTCAATTTCCAATGCATATAGTCAAGATTTCCCAACAAGCCCGGTTATCCTCTGCTTTCGTGCATTTCTCTGATGCGCACTATATCGGCTTCATTTGGGGATCATAGGTACTCCGTCCCATAGACATCTACAACAATTTGACTGAAGTTTTATAACATTTCAAGTGTTGTGCTCTCCGCAATTCGGTATGCATCATCCAGTACTTCTGCATGAGTGCTATAAGCTAACATTCTCATAGCGACCGTCATTTTTTGTTCACGGGTAAGCCCATGTTTTTTTGAAGCATTTGGTTTGTATTTAAAGTATTTGTTATTATTTTGAATACCTGCCAAAATTCATAGAAATAGTTCACTGCTCATTCAGTATCTTCTTCAAAACATATCTGTTCTGTAAGTGCAGTTGACATTAAAGTAATCTTGCATAAAAGATTCATGGTATGTAGCTTGGTTACGATTTATAAACTTCCTTTCAGGAACCGACCCACCTCGCTTTCTGGAGATGAACCATAAGCTTCTTGACATACGTTGATAATTTCCTATATTTTTTTAGTTTCCTCCTGAAAGACAGCTTCTTCCTCAGAATCATTATCAAAATCTAGCGTGCACTCGAGAAACCATGATGATCTCATTCTTGAATTTAATGTTATTTGATGTGAGTTATTCCTTGCAATTTTACAGCCTTATATAAGAAATGGCTTGAAAACAGTGTCGCATGCCACGTAGCAAGTTATCACATTAATTAAAACTGATTGTGACAATTCATCACATTGTCACATCGCACATGCCAGAGGATAGAATCATTAGCATTAGAGACAAGAGAGTACAACACATGGCTTATGATTGATTGTGACATCTGATCACTTTATCCCACGGCACATGACATAGGTTGGAATCATTAGCAATGGATAAGATAGTACACCACATGGCTTAAGAATGATTGTTAGAACTCATCATTTTTTCTTATGACACACGGTATAGGTTAGAATCGCTAGCACTAGAGAAGTCAATACATCACATGGATTATGACTGAATCACAAAGCACATAGTTAAGTGTGTAGCTTGAGTCAAACCGAGCACAGTGTCCTGTCAATTTCATTCACTATAGCCACGATATATTATCTCTCACTGATCTAACCACTACAACAAAATATGTGATTAATAACGCCGTTTAATAATGCGTTAGCCTGAAGTGTTATTATTTACAGTTAATTTTATACTTCCTAGGTCAATTTCTTTTCACAACTGTTGTAACACTCCCTCGTGTCTTGTAAAATTTTGGCATCTTTCCAAAAGCATTTTGTTTCCCTCCTGGCACAAAATTATTTTCTATTTTCCATCACAAAAACATTTCATCTCCCTCAAAAACTACTTCGTTCTCCCTCAAAAACCAAACTTCCCTCTTGTTCTGCGAGAAATCTAACTTCACTCTCTCATTCAAAAGAGTCCGCATCCGATTGTCCTCCTAATCTCCGGATCTGAAGAAAATGTGTTAGAACCCTAATTTCGATTTTGATTCTGGTAAGCACAACTGTGAATAAATTATTATAGAAGAAACTATATTATTTTCTTTGATTTTGATTCTGAAGAGTCCGCTTCGATACTATACATGCTTGGAATGTCAGGTTTTGATTTTCTGGAGTAGTGCCACTAGGCTCGTATTCCATGTAGGTGCTCTGGAAAATGGTCTCTGAGTGATAAGTGATATTCGCAGTAAGGTCCGAATGGTTTTCTTTAAGTCGGTTTATTGTACTCGAGTGTGCTTGATGCTCTTACCTTCTTCTTCAATTCTAAAAAGGCCTTGTCATGGAAAGAAAGTGATGAATGTCAGATATTCCCAAAAGGTTGAAGGTGTTTATTTTGTTTTTCCATTGAAGTAGACAAAATATTGCATAGTTGAGTAACTTTAACTTCAAGTTCCTCCTGAAAACCGTTTATTGTTTGCCTATTTGCAGCACTCAGTTGATCTCCTCATGCTATTTTAGAAAAGAGTAAAGCATTATCAAGGATTACTTTCTCCATCTCTGCTTGTAGAACACAGGCTTGATGTGTCAAGGCATTTTCAGCATGGATATAATGAAATCTTTTACCTTCAACGTATACTTGGATTGCTTCAGGTTTTCCTTTACAGTGGCTAATAATTTGCTAGTACTATTTTTTGCTTTCTCTGTGGCATCAAGTTGCTTCCTTAAGTCAACAACAATTTAACCTGTTCTTTATATTTGTCTTGCAAATCCACTATTTTCTTTTCATTTGTTTCAATTATTGAATAAATAAAGAAATCATTAGTACAATGGACAAGCCATTTGATACTCACTACTGTACAATGCAGGCAGATTGGTTACAAGAAATCCTCCAAAATGATTGGAATAGTTAAACTCGGTTTTAAAAACCGGTATGAACTCATTTTTGAAAAATGAATGCTTAGTTTTTAAATAGAGTTTGTGCTCCATTTAAGAAATTGGATCATTTTAAAACTCAATACACTTCTAAAATTGATAAAGTAAGCTTAATTTAGAACTCAACACACTTTTAAAACTGCGTTTTGGATTCAATTTAACCGACTTTAAGTTTAGTTTTAAACTCATTTGAACTCAATTAAAAAAATCGAGTTTCTACATTTAATTCATTATATCCATAGGTACTTAAGTAAGAAATTTGCACTATAATAATGAAAACTTGTATTTCCATGGTTAAGTCCAGTCACGGACAATATTACTTGTATAGATTACTGTGAAAAATAACTTAACAAGATTAATAAAGTTGAAAATAACTCACTTAGACTTTCCGCAATTTCAAAACCAATTTACTGGTCGATGCAGAAACATGTTTCAAATTCCTCTTTTCCTTCTCTTTCTTTTTTAGTACACCAAGCCACAAAACTTTCTTGGAAACTTATTAGCTTGCCTATCTCAAATTCCAATAAATAACAGAGGATACACAAGATCAATATAAATATTATTTAAATAAAGGAACTAGCATTTAAAATTGTAGTAAAGCAATATCAAACAATTTATTTTAATAATTGCTATCTTTATACAGAACAGCCAAAACGATATTGAAGGTGACACTCGTGAACGTGTGGTCATTTAAAATTTGAAAGGCCTCAAAATCAGTTGACAGTTTTGATTTTTAGATGATCAGAATTTAGAGGTTGACTTTGGGAAGGTTTATGTGTATGAAGTTATAGTTAATATTTTTATTTTGTGTACGTGTATGCTAAGTTCATCAATCGCCTATCGCCATGAACATAAAGCTAACAAATTATCAATACTTTTCTTGATCATGCAACAATGTTATTGCTTAATCAAGAAAATTTCTCCTAATTTCCATACATATCAAATATAAAGTTTAACGGTACTAAACCATTACTATCAACATTTACTGCCATGTTATGTTAATTACAAGTACAAACTTTATTCTAAGTACCTACCCCTTTTGGGACATCCGATAAAATTGGAACGATGCAGAGAAGATTAGCATGGTCCTTGTGCAAGGGTGACACGCACAAATCGAGAAATGGTCCAAATTTATTCTTAGTGCCAAACATGCTCAATGGTGATGTTGAACTAGAAGATGATCAAACAAGTAATATTAATGCATATAATATAAAGAAATCCTCATGTATACAACAAGCTGAAAATTAAAATAGATAAGTAATGTAGTAAAATGATATAATTGGGCAAGGCATCAAAGCATTATGTTGCTATAACATTAATGAAAGGAATTTTGGTTTGAGGTAGTGAGTCAATGATGGCTGAAATAGAAAGTGGAAAGGTAGAAGAAACAGTAGGTGTGGCTATGAATAAAAAGTGAATTAACACTTGGAGAACCAAATTTATAATAAGCGGCATTTTTCTAGATTGAAGTAAATTAGCATTTAAGCTAAAGCCTAAAGCATTTGTAGATGGATGAAGCAACATTATGTAGTATTGAAGCAAGGAAGTATGTAGCCTACACCGTTTTTATCGATCTTTTATGATAACAAGTGAACATATATAAGGTTACTACCTCAACTAGTTATCTCACTGTCTTTTTTTTCAATGAAGATATATATATATAACAAAAAGTAGAATCTAGCCATTCTCCAAAGGCTCACAAAAACAGATTATGTTGCAATGGCTACATAACCTGTGCATACACAAAACCTAACAGATACATGGAAAAAGCTACAACAAACAGAGACAACTATAGACCGAGCCGCATCTGCAAACCGGCAGCCGGCGGGACTCTTCAGATAGACACCTTGGAAGAAGAAGGCGCGCCCAATGAGAGAACAAAGGATAGGCGGATGTATACATTATTTATCTCACTATCAAACATCAACAAGAATAAAGTATGAGTGGATAAATATATTGGGTTGCATTTGTTATATTTTTTTAAGGTTATTGCACTATTATAGTGGGATGTTTCATCTGCACTATCTTTCGGTGATAAATATATATTAGTGCATAAGTCATCTTCAACTTGTGGTTTTAAGTTTCATAATTTTATAATAATGTTATAGCATCTAATTGAAAATCTTAATGAATTTTACGCTTAACTCATATCTTTTGATTGGTTAAAGTAGTTTATTTGTTAATCAAAACGGTTAAGATGGCTAGTCTGCGTCTTTCACGGAGTTATTAATTCATAATTTTATTTTTCAAATTTTCAATCTAAGGTAAAAAAAATGGTCGTAGAATCCATTTGCATTGCGTCGACTAGTACACGTAGTAAATATAAAAAAGAACTACGATAAAACAAATAATATTGATAAAAAAGAAACAGTTTGAGAGTAGCGAAAATCACCGAAAATCTTAAAAAAAACAAAAATAGATTTTTTTTTAACCATTAAATGTATTTAGAATAACTCTACTCTCTATCTGAATATGTTCTTATAAGCAATTCTATCTCAAGGTAACTTGTATATAAGAACGATCGGAAATATTTAACTTGAACTGCTTGGTCTTAAGAATGTGTGTTTAACAAGGATAAATTAATAATATAGTGAAACCAACAATGTAAACTATATATCTAGAGGGCATATAGTGTGTAGACCACATGTATCCTTTAAAGTATTGATTATCATGGCGACTTATACCAGTGCTTAAAAATTTAGCAAACAGCTACAATAAAGTTAGCGCATTAAGTGGAATCAGATGCATTTATTATCCACTATTTATTATTTTTGGTAAAACAGAAATGTTATCCATATATTTTCTGCCCAGTCATATAAACTAGCCATGGATTTCATCAGTATTAGCATGTAATGTTTTTCTGTTATCACTTAAATAGTAATTAACTTGGTTCCCGAAAAATAGGATAATTAAATAAAATTATCATTATCATGTGAAATTTTGTTCTGTCTCATGCTACATACATTTAAAATATAGGATATAGTTGGTTAAATTAACAGAAAATTAGGTTACACCTCCTGGCTAAACTCAAAAAAAAAAAAAAAAAAAAAAAAAAAAAAAACTTGCAAAAATGCTTTTGGTAGTTTACTAATTTAAATTTACTTCCTGTTTAAAATTCTTTGGGAAAAGAAATATAATTTACCAAACATCTAAAGGTACACAACCTCAGCCTCTTTCTAGATAAATATTTCTTAAACTAATCTACATGATTTTCCATTAAACACTACTTATCTTGTTCAAAAAAATTGATCAACCAATTTAGAATTCCTTTGTAAAAAAAGTTCACCTACCTTTTTATTATTAGTTTGTAGTTGATATATCGCATCTTGATGCAGTAGTTTAAACTTGTTAGGAACATTGTTAGGAAGTTGATATCCGAACCTATCAAATTAAGTCAATAAACTTATTCTCATTTGTAAGATAGTTGTTATCACATCGATTTGACCATTTTACATCCTTGACAAAAAATGCTTCATGTTTTGTGTTATAGGTTGATCTCCTTTAATTACAGTACATGGCAAGTTGCTACCATAAATATAGTGAGCATCTTTAAACCTGACTATCTCTCTGTTGTTAGCGTCAGGAACACCATTGGGGTTAAATCGATTCCTAATCAAAACAGGTACAAAAAACAATTTTCTAGATTTTAATTTAGACAAAACAGGTACAATGTCAGTTTGATCTCATTCAATTGTCATGCCCCATTAGAGCTTAGAAAATACATTTTACTTGTGGTTAGCAAACATAAAACCTGTAACCATTTCAGCAAAAGGATACATTAGCGTTCATGTTTTATATGGTATATATGTTGGTAACAATGTTGACTATCTTACCTATGCATGTGCTTTTATTGCAGCAAAAATTTATAAATTGGTTTCTTCCATTTACAATCGAAGATCTGATTATTTTGATTTACTCACATTGCAAGTACAAATGTTAAAAATTACGTTCTAGAAGTTTACATTTCCATCTAGATGGCACCTTCCTCAGCCAACCGCAGCAGTCACATAAGCCATTGGTTCCTCCTTCTTTCTCCGGAGATGAGTTCTTGGGCAGGTAAACACATTTTTAGACTTATATTCATTATAAATCCTCAGCTTTACCATAAACCCAGTTACATTTATTGTGGATTTTATGAGAATTATGCATAGCTTGTAACTGGTTAAATATGCTTTCAGATCATATATAAATGTACATGCACTGATAATGCAATGGTGATGGTCTTCGACTTGTGCATTTGGACAGTGAACGTGTGGAGTAGAGATCGGATGGGTAGCATAGTTGTGGAAGTTTGATGAAGGAGAGCGGTTGATTAGGGTTTTATAGTAGACTTTAAATTTAAAATATGTTTTATATTTTGTTAACTTAATTTGACATCAATATGAAATTGAAAACATATATATTGAATTTATTTTTCGTTAGTTGATCCTTTATCATCCTATCATGAATATGTGTTACATTTATTGAGTATTCTAACTTTTTAGGTTATATAGTGCTTTTGCAGTTGTGAAGATTCATTTGATTGCTATTATTATAATATATATTGAAAAGCGTTACAAAGATAATGTAATACATGAGCTATACAGTGTTATAGCGCGATAAATCTGTTATTGAATTAATATTTTATAGCAGCTATACAGTGTTATAAAAATTTGTTATTTTCAGGAAGAATGACATGTTTTATAGAGGCCATAGCAAGCTGCTATCCTTACGTATCATAGCGTCATATAGCCACTGTAAAATCATACCCTTTTATAGTGGCAGTTTTTGTGTTATAATTATTCAACTGTCTTTTATAACATGCCGGTATACATCGCTTTTCAAGCCGCTATAGTATTTGTTTAATAGCGACTATATGCCGCTATAAAATACTATTTCTGTTGTTGTGAATCGATCGAGATTTTTTGTTATTTCATGCTAAAAGGCTTCCAAATAAGTTAAAAATTATGGGTTGTCCTCTTTATAAGAATTTTTTACAAACAACCCAAAAAAATTAAATCGATCTCATTGCATATTATTAGTTCATAATTTTACGAAACGAATTTCAAACTAATATATAAAATCGAAAATAAATCGGAATCCGTCCAAACAAGAATTTTCGGGACTTATTCGATTTTAGCTTTCAAATGAATGTTAGAGTACGCAATTTGGTCTTGTACATTTTGAGATATACTTAAATTAAATTTTCAGAAAAATTGTTGTTAGTTAGTTTGTTAACCATACCAAATTAATTAACCAAATAGAATACTTTAAATTAAGGAGTTAAAACATTTGGATCGTCCTCTATTGAAAACTAAACTATGGAGTTAAACAGTTCGGGTCGTCCTATATTGAGTTAAACATTCGGGCAACACTATTTGTCCTAGTAAATTAACAAAATCGAATATTTTAAATTGAGCTCTTCGCATTGTGGTTGTTCATAAATTTATGAAACAAAGTTCAAATTAATATATAAAATTGAAAATAAGTCAGAATCCTTCCAAACAAGAACCTTCAAGACTTATTCGAATTTAGCTTCCAAATGAATGTTAGAGTACGTAATTAGGTCCTGTACATTTTGAGATATGTTTAAATTAAATTTTCAAAAAATTGCGGTTAGTTGGTTTGCTAACCATACCAAATTAATTAACTAAATCAAATATTTTAAATTAAGGAGTTAAAACATTTGGGTCATCCTCTATTGAAAACTAAACTATGGAGTTAAACAATTCGAATTGTCCAATATTGAGTTAAACATTTGGGATACACTATTTTTCCTATTAAATTAACAAAATAGAATATTTTTAATGAAGCTCATCGCGTTGTGGTAGTTCGTAATTTTATGAAATGAAATTTAAACTAATATATAAATTAAAAAATACGTTGGAATTCTTCTAAACAAGTTTCTTCGCGACTTATTCGAATGGAGCTTTCAAATGAATGCCACGGTCTATGATTTGGTCTTGTACATTATGAGATACGTATAAATTAATTTTTCAAAATAAATTGTGATTATTTCATTTGTTAACTGTACCTAATTAATTAACTAAATCAAATATTTTAAATTATGGAGTTAAACAATACGGGTCGTCCTTTGTTGACTTAAACAAGAGTCCATGTTAGATAATTAAAATTGGCTTCATAAAACTTTCATAGCAATACATTGCCAAAACATATTACATAAAATGGCGAGCATTTTCAACTAAAAAACATAAATAACCTAGAAAAATATCATAAACATAAATTTGTAGTACTTCTTATTCAGAGCCATATCGTATAAGCCAGCTATAAAAAAGTTCATATGCTTCGTGACCAACAAATTTGATTCCATATTTTGATTGGTAACGCGAATCAAGTGCAGGTTCATTTACTTGTTTATTCAACAATCTTGATAATCTCACGACATCGATTACAAGCATCCGCAATACCATAATATGCTTTATGAATTTCTAAACACAACCACTATGCGGGGAATTCAGGATGGTTACTATAAACTTCTACGTCCATGTTCTATAACATTCCATGGCTTAGACTCCCACATGTACGCAACATAATATCATGACTACGATCAACTTCAAGATATGCTTTCACGAGAACATGCAACTCCAAAGAAGAAAAATTAATGGTCGACATTTTTATTCAGTAAGTTATGTTTAAATCTAGAGAGGAATATGAACATTTATAAGCTTTAGAAATCCGAAGTTCAAAAAGTCTCAACTGGAATACAAGTTATTGCTGGTCACATTGTCCATTCGTATTCGATGTCAGGACAATCTTATAGGCACGTTATGTAAAGAAAATGGCTACATTGTCCAGTCGCACTCGGTGTCAGGACAATCTATGTTGCTACATTACATAAAGAAAGTGGCTACAGTGTCCAGTCGCATTCAGTGTCAGGACAATTAGTGTAGCCACGTTATGTAAAGGAAGTGGCTACAGTGTCTGGTTGCATTCAGTGTCAGGACATTTAATGTAGCCACGTTATGTAAAGGAAGTGGCTATAATGTCCAGTCACATTCAATGTCAGGACACAAACTGTAACAACTTTATGTAAAGAAAGTTAGTGTCAAGTCGCATCCAGTGATTGTAGCTAATGTTACACAGTATTATTTGCATTTGCTAGCATTCAGTCATTTTTCAGATGAACCTTTAAGCATTCTTTT
The DNA here is from genome assembly GCA_030737875.1 of Allium sativum. Taxonomy (NCBI): domain Eukaryota; kingdom Viridiplantae; phylum Streptophyta; class Magnoliopsida; order Asparagales; family Amaryllidaceae; genus Allium; species Allium sativum. The sequence continues at coordinate 575,852,790 of CM060915.1, read as the reverse complement.
GCCAACATTCACTCACAAATACCGGAAAATGTGAGATAAATTGATCTGCAAATTTATCTCAGCTCATAAAAATGCCAATTTCATATCCATCCTTATACGATTACACGACATTTTGTCTGGGTCATCAAATCCTAATCTATATTGATTTAGAGAACCGACTGAATGGTACATTGAAATGGAAGAGCGAAATTAGGAGGAATTGAAACAAAGAGATCATGAAGAAGGGATGCATCAAATGCAAATTGACCATCAGCGACAAGAAAAAGTCCATCAACGTACCTAAAGATAATAAGTTCTAATTATTGTATGTTTCAATTTTTTTGAAGCACCACTACTAGTCGTCCGACATGGAAATGATGTTGGTCACCGATATTATCATTGTCCATTTCGTCCAAATGGATGTGAATTTGGACATTGGGTAGATGATCGTTTTTCCTTATAAGGATATTAAGTATGCTTTGTAATTGAAAGAAGAAATCAAAAAGCTACGCAATCAACTCAATGATCTTAGTCGAGCAAATTATCAACTTCGAAATGGTTTAAATTAGAAGTTTTTGTATTTTATGTCATGCTGGTCAAAATTGGTTATAATCAGTTGAATCTTTATGCTTATTACAAGTTGTTTCTTCACAGTTATTTCCCGTTCATGATGTATGCATTTCAAAGGTATAGTTTGACTTATCGTTTTACAAGTAGGTCTAGTTGTTTAACCAGCTTGCTTGGAAAGCACACATGATTAACAACAAAGTCTCGTAGTATGAAGTAACAACTTGAAACATGCAATGATCAACAACACATAACATCATTATAATACAGTCGTCATCACCAATCTATAGAACAACATATCAAACAGTACAAAATGACAGATACATATATACACCATGAAATCAAGTACGTAATAAATGGTAAGCATAAATCCACAACAGCACCATCGTCATCGTCGTCCATGTCATGCTCCTCCTTATCACTGTCGTCATCATCACCTCCACCTCCTGAACCTCCAGTGCCACCACATCCTATTGCATCCAACCGATCCTGTAACTCGTCGATCTGAGCCTGCATCATATATATTTATCTCTGTAATGTCTGCATCCCCTCCTAATTCTATTGAATCAATGTCTACGAATGTAGTAGCGCCATATGCTAAATTGCGACTATATGTTGTTTGTACTGTTCTAACTTATGTAAATACTATAATACAAAATTATTATTTTACTTTATATTTCTTAAATGCGTACAAGCAACTAGTTCAACAATTAGCTAAATTGCCTCATGAGGTGGGTAAAGCACCTGGGTGGGGATACCGATAACAAGCTCATCAGGTGGATAAACAATAAGCTGCGAAATTAAAGTACCTCTTAGGTCATATGCTCTAAAAGATTCCTCAAGAGAAAATCCATGGGATGCTCGAGGTACTATGATGGGATGGGATCAAAATCAAATAGTGGAGATGAACTCTATCGGTAGCCACATGTGGACCTACGTGATCAGAGTTTACAGCTCGACTGTAATCTGGTAACAAGTAGCGTCGAGGTGTAACTCTATCCTATAGGATATCAAAATAAACACTTTATATGAATAAAGTCTATGTTTCTACCCATCTTGTCTCTCTATGACCTTATATGTATTGTCTACCATTAGTACAATGCCTCCCGAACATATCGTCACCCGATAGTGGATCTCCCGGTACACACAGCTCACCCGTGCCTTGGAAGTAACATCGGTCTCCCAAGTACCAAATAGGAAGGTAGGATGGTGGGAGAAGAACAACACCAATAAGAGAAAAATGATATGCAATGGAGAGGGGATGTGCATCATGGACTGACCAGCTTGTGTGAGAGCTATCCAACAAGAGGCTCACGATGCTTGTAAAATGTTGGCTCTGGATGTAACACCCCATATTTTTAAATTAAATACTAAAATAAAGTTAGTAAAATTTCCAAAATTTGGTCACGGAACTAGCGACATTGCGCCAAATTTTTTTGATCAATCGAGACCTATGGTTTGTAGAAAATGGACTTAAAACGAAGAAAATATCGGTAAATGAAATTTTAGAAAAAACATAAAAAAGAAGATATAAGAGAAACACAAATAATATCAATAGCTAACAATATTTTAATCTTGTGAACAAAAGCTAAATTAGGTTCCCAAGGTAGAGATTAGGAGTTCTAACCACACCAATGTTATGTTTTAAATTTCAAGACGGCCAACTTAAAAGGTGCATGTTCTAAGAGAAAAATATATGTGTATGTACATATAACGAAAAATTATACATAAGCGTGTATATATATATATTTTGAAAATTAGTGTGTGTGTATATATATATATTTGTATGTATTTATATATATATATGTGTGTGTGTGTGTGTGTGTGTGTATGTAGGTAAGTGCATATGTATTGACATGAAGTTCAAAAGTAACATGCAATTAATCAAAACAAGTAAGAAATGAATGTCAGGATAATGCTGTTTGAATTTTGAAAATAAATGGAGCTGCAATTAGATATATACGCTCAAGAATTCCAAGAATAACTACGTTTGAAGTTTGAACGTATAATAAAAACAAAAACAAAAAATTCAATGAATTGATAACGTTAATAAAAACATTTAAGAAACAAAAACTAAGTAGTTATTAATGGTTAAAATTCTCCGGGATTGTGCGCAAATATATACGCATAGATTTAAAATTGGAAATCAAAGCGTACACTTAAAACGAAAGGTAATAAATGTGGAATGAATGAAAATATGCAAGAGGATAATGGCACTAGAAATTTGCAACAGGTTTGCTAAAAATGAGATAGAAATGAACTTAAAACATTAAGAAATTTATAACGTTAAGCAAGCAATAAATGGAAGATATTAATATAGAGGAAAGCTATTAATGGATAAAAGTTTATGAAGTTATGCACAAATATATATACGCACAAGATCGAATTCGAAATCTAAAACATGCATTACAAATAAGAGAAACTAATATAGGGAAGAATAATAGGCAAGAAAAGTAACGTTGAGTGTAACGTTAAACAACAAATAAAGAAAGCAAAATTAACATTCACGACCCAGTAAATGAGTCGACCCGTGTTGTAAGTGGGTCGACCAAGGGTTCGACCCACCTTAGGACTCGATCGACCCAGGAGTCGACCCACCTAGATCCCGGGTTGACCCAATGCAGGGTAAAGTGATGTGGTTTGAATGTTTTGTATGGCTATGATTTTACTTGATTCGATCCAACTAATGAGATTCTTCTGTGAACCTATAAATACGCTAGTAGGGCCTGGCCTCCAACTCGTATTTTCTGAGAGAGCGAGAAAGATCCACCATTTCTTCCTCCTCTAAATTATTCAGGAACAAGAATATATTATTGTTAGGGTTCCAAGATTCGAAGATAAAGAATATAGATCTAAGCTATAGGTGCTCAGGTTTCTCGTTTATGTGAGATTCTATTAGGAAAACCCTGGGTGTAGATCTAAATCTGATTCAAGAATTATGTGCAATCAGGTGGATTAAATTGTATATTCTAAAAATAGTATTTTGTATTGTTTGATTCCTGCTGAAATTTACAATATATTCTTCTTCTTTTCCCCTCTTCTACATTAGAATACACAGTTTATGTCAAATTTTAGTTATGCACGAAAATTGATTAAAATTGTGGTTATGTGCAAATTGAATAATTGAATTGTAGATAGATGCAAAATTATTGAATTGTAATTATGCGCCAATTTAATAGGAATTAAATAGAAATGGGAAAATTTAGTAATTTGGGGGCTAAAAGAACATATTGTGTCAATATTGTAATAAATGAAAAGATCTGTGAATTTACATACTATGTGTAAGAAATCTCTTTTCAGATTTAAATGGAAATAGTACAGAAAATTGTAGGGATTAAAAGAAAAAGAGATGTAAACCCAGTTGTGTCAAACTTTAGTGTAATTGTGCAAAGCAAAAGGAAGAAAACAAGTTAGAGACAGTAACTAATATATATACTATTAATCAAATCTAAAAGTTAGTAGGAGCCTAAATTGATTTGTTAGAAAAGAAGGAATGTATTTGCATAGTTTGGATAAATAAAGAAAAATGTGAACATAATTGAAAAGAGAAATTATGAATAAATGAAGATTAATATGAAATAGGGAGTTAATCGTATTGCACACTAATTTTACGACCTCAAAAATAAGAAAAAGAATGTTTTGCAATCATGGTTTCCTATTATAATAATTACCTTAAAACTATGGAAATATATTTTAGTAAAGCTTTAGCAGCCAATCAATCTGGAATATGCCTAACTTCCTAAAAAGAATAAATGGTAAAGACGAAAAAGAAAGGTGACATAACTGAAATAAGTTATAAACTTATATTTGGAATATAATAAGCACATTTCACTGGCAATAATGTGTAAGAAAGATTATAAGTTAAAGGTTATAATTTGGAAAGTGAAAAGGAAGGAAAGCTTATTACAAATAAACAAGAAATTTGAAATTAAGTTTAATAAGCCTAAAGATATTCTATGGAGGCCTTGTAATTAGGCAATATACTATGGTACCAAGTAAAATTGATTTATAAATAAATAATATTCAATTGAATAGATTAATGAATATTGTAAATCAACGAAAAATGAAAAGTAAGTAAAACATTTAAGAATAAATTAGACATAGGGTCTAATAAAATAACGGTATGCATTAGGTCCAGTCTATAAGGATGAAGAACCCAACGAGATATATCATCTAAGGTGTTGGGAGACATGGCGGGAGCACGCACGACTTATTTGACGGAACTAGAGGGAAGTGTGGGGATTCTTTGAGACATGGGAATACTCCGTGATGGTCCTCTGCGGTAGGTTTCATGTTGTACCCACAGAGGCATGGTCGTTACGGTATCATCCAGTGAGTATACCTTGACTGCATCTGTTACACTTATAGTTGTAGGCAACCTAATGATTGACTGAATGATTCTTAGTATGGTTCGACGGTAGCCTCGACTCGCAAGCGTGTAGGCATCATGGTCAAGACCCAACAAAGGATAGTAGGTCGTCAGACGTTTGTCATCATCAGTCAGAGCATGTATGGGAAAGACTAGAGTTATAACAAAAAGGCCAGTAATTTTCACTATCGGGCCATTAGATATGGATCACATGTTTGTTTAGCTTGGTTGTTAGGATCAGTCACTTAGCTCTTTTGATTAGTCTTTCATTAGAGGGTAGGTTGGTGGGGCATTGTACATTCATAGAAGAGACATACCAACTTTAGATATCTGTATTTCGGGCCTAAAGAAACTATTTTGTTTGGTCATCCCGAGGAGATTCTTATCATATATAGTAAAGTCCCCGATTGTAACACCCCGTAATTTTATAACATTAAAATTCATAAATTAAAGTATACTTAATTTTTAGAAGAAGAATTAAGTGAAATAGGTTGCGCTTTTATGTTCCTCTCAAAATTTTGGGTCAAGATAGACATTTGGTTTGCACGAAACGGATACCTTATGAAGATGTTATTAAGCCTTGAAGTTTTTATGCATATGAGAGAAATATATATATAGATATATATAAAAATTAAATAAATAAATATTCAAAAAAGTTCAAAATAGCAAATCGAGAGGGGGAATAGCCGAACCACACCATTTTTGGAGTCGACCCAAGCCCCGCTGGGTCGACTAGGGGTCGATCCAGGATGTTTGGTTGTCAACCCGTGGCCCGATTCGCGCTGAGGGCTGATGTTCCATCTGAGTGGTCCTGATGATTTCTGGGTTAATCTAAGAGCTCTAATCGATCCTAGACATCTATATATACACCTTAAGACCTAACCCTAATTCATAAAATATTATCTATGACACCATTATGCTGTCAAGCTCTCTCTTAAACCCTAGCCACCGCCTCTAAATTAAATCTCAAGTGTTCATACACAATTCAAATCAAAGTTTAAAGCTTTAACAACAATTAAAGAAGATTAATCAACGTCAGTTCAACGTTTCTGCACCAATTTCAATTCATTAATCCTTTTATTAAGCCACGAAAGGTGAGTATAGTTATTTTCACAAATCTAATGGGATTAAAGTAAAATGAAAAAGTTGTAAAAAGGATTCATATATATGTTTGTAATGAAAATCTCACCAAGTCTTCGCCTTTTTTATCCATGTCATCATATGCCTATGTTTCTATGTAAAGTTCATACCTTTTATCAGTTTATTCATGTTGAATCTTTTATTACGCCTCTATGCCAGTCTATATGCCTCTTTATTTCATGATCATGTTTTATTCCAATTTTGTATGAATTGATTCTCTCTTCTTACCCCTATTCCTTTTATTTGTGGATCTAGGCTACCTTCGAGCCAATATTAAAAATACGCGCGAATGCGAATGCGAATACGTGGGAACGATGTGGAATATTGGGAATATGGGAAATTTGGAAAATTGGATATTATTGGATATTTTGGATAATTGGATAATATGTGAAATTGGCATATTTGGGTATGAATTACATGGAATTGATGAAATTACCTAAAATTGTAAATTTGTAATTGAGGCTAATTAATGTGTAATTAGTGACAATTTGGAATAGGCAACATTATAGACATGATTATATGTTTAATTGGATATATATATATATATGACATGAAAATTGGGTATGGGTGAAATATGATGTTAATGAACCTTTGACACGAGGTTGGGCGCAATTGTGACGTAAGACTGCCCGGAACCGCCTCGCAAATCTAGCGGTCACAATTGGACATCTAATGTGAGATGTCAAAGGAATGAATTGTAGGCGCAACGGTTAATGACATGAGGTTAGACCCGGTTTGTGGCGTAAGACTGCCCGGAACCGCCCGGCAAATCCAACGGCCACAAAGTGCTCGGTCTAATGTGAGATGTCATGCCTTGTTCGTCATAAGGAATGAATTAAGGAATACTAACCATAATAAGACATGGGTATGGTTAGAGGGTTAAGTGGGGTGACATGTAAATTATGACATGTAAATATGGACTTAACCGAAATAAGATAAGACATGTAAATTATGGCATGTAAGTATGGACTTAACCATAGCATGTGTAAGACATGGACATTTAAATTAAAATGGTTAAGTGGGAGAAAAACCTAGTGGGGACCAAGCATAGGTGGGAGGCTTGTGTCGGATGGGGGACCCGTTTCAATCAGTAACACGTTTGAGTATCTAATTGGGCCCGGTACTAGGCCGGGGTTGGGGCACGCTTATTGGACTTGAATGTAAGAGGTCAAAACGTGAATAGCGGTGGCAACGTGAGTCCAACGGGTTCATGTGCGTGCATGGGTCCGGGCTGGTAGGTAAGATGTTGTTGCATCGTGTAGGTATGGCCGTGCATTTTATGTTGGTATCGGGGTTGCCACTTTAGGGAGTGATACACCCCACTATGGGGCCAGCACGGGTGCCTATGGGGTTTAGGGAGCCGATCGAATGGGTAGATTAAGTGTACCTTAGCGGTGGTAGGAGTAAGCCGGCACCTACGATAACAGAGGTACAAGTAACTACCAAGTTTGTCATGTGGGTACAGTTAGTGGGAAAGGATCAACCTTTAGTAAATAGAGACTAGTAGATGTGCAGTGTAATTAAGTAATGTGGTGTAACTTAGCAAAAGTGCGGTGTAACGAAATACATGTTGGTTGAGTTGGATAGTCCATTGGGTGCTAGTCTGATGTTGACTTCGGTCTTCGGGGTTAGTACTTGGAGGGTTGTTTGCTTAGCCAAGGTGTAGGATTGTCTTAGTACTTAGGAACGGAATCATCTTGTCCATCCTTTTTATCTACCTTATCTATGTTACAGCCATATCATGATGCCTATTTATGTCTTGATCATTTACCTTACCTATTATTTGTTAAAATTACTGGACTTGCCAGACTTTATGTATGACCCGTTTTGTTTCCACCTCTTTTCTTTCCTTTCCCCCCTCAGGTTTGCAAGGAGGGAATACTACAGCTTAGTGCCGATTTCTTTCAGTTGCTTGAAGAGAGTAGATGTATGGCTTTGGACTCTCTCATCTTTATGGCTTTGCTTATGCTTAGTAGGGATTTATGCATTTATGTTATTTAAGTATTTGCTTCTTTATGTACTTTGAAGTTTTTGGAAAAGACTATTAATCCTGTTGTAATGGTTTTGGAAACTACTTATGTAAGCTTGTTTTAAGTTATGATGCTATGAAATAAGTTTTATCTTCCGCTGTGTTGTTTTATTTATTTATTCTTGTAATTTATCTGTTCTATACAATTATAACGCTCCATGGACATTGATGCATCCCCTTTGTGAGTGACATTAATAGACTTGGGGTGTTACACGTGGTATCAGAGCTATGGTTACAAGAACAGATAAAAAGTTTTGAAAAATGTTTTCAAAAGTATTATTTTCCTAGAAAGTATTTTCAAAAACTTGTTTTAAAGAAGCTATTTTCAAGGAAAGTTTACTTTAAAAAGCATAATCCCCGCAAGCCATACATCTCTCTTTCACTTCCCTTGTTTTGAAACTCTTTCTTTTTCTTTTCAGCATGTCTGGAGCATCTGAGATACCAGAGGGTGTTCATGTACCCGGTTGTTTTCGTCAATATCTCAAGGCTAGGGCCGCTGCCGCGGGTCCGGCCGACGTTCCTCTTTCTCCTCCCCCAGCTCCAGTCATTCCTCCGCGTGGAGATGCTTTCTCCAAGATATGTAAAGATTTTCATTCGATGGGTGGAAAACCTTTTAGTGGGTCTGAAACGTTCGTTGAAGCTAGAAATTGGTTGAAAGAAGTGGAGGATCTGTTTGGCATTTTCGATTTGGACGATTATAAGAAGGTCCAATTGGCTGCTTGGTTGATGAAGGACGAAGCTTCGTTTTGGTGGGAGGTTACTAATGGAGAGCGTGCTGTAGAGACATGGGCAGATTTTAGGGGAAGTTTGAGTTGAAATTCCTTTCTCAAGCTGAGGAGAGTATGTACATGGAGAGCTTCTTGACATTGAAGCAGAAAAACTTGACCGTGAAGGAGTATGTGACCGAATTTAATAAGTTGGCGAGATTTGGACTAGATTTGGTGAATACGCCTCACAAGAAGGCCTTGAGGTTTGCAAAGGGCCTAAATGAACCGCTTCACAGTTTGGTTATGTGCCACATTCCAATGGAGGCTACGTATGAAAAGCTTGTTGATATGGCATACGTGCATGAAGAAGAGAAGGGTGTAAGTACTTTTAAGCCGCAAGATAAGAAGGAGGATCCAAAGAAAGCCCAACAACAAAAGAAAGGAGGTAAAGAAAAGAGGAAGTGTCACAACTGTGGGATACCCAGCCATTTGAAGAAAGACTGTAGGAAGAAGAAGAAATTCGCTTGTTATCATTGTGGTGATCCAGGTCATGCTGTCAAGGACTGTCCTAAGAAGCAAGGGCAGAGGGCGGGTTCTACTTCGAGAGAGCAGGTTCATGCTCTCATGGCTCCGGGGCAGGAAGAAGGTAGAAAAATTTCTGTCGAAAGTTTGATTTTCTTGTTTGATTATCCTGTCCGTACTTAATTCGATTTTGGTGCATCATATTCATTTATCTCTACATCATTAGTTGAAACACTGCACTTAAATACAAGTCTTGTTGTGGATCCTATTATAGTCTCAAATCCTATTGGTGGGTCGACTCATTTATCCATGGTTTGTACGGATTTGAGATTGTCTATCTTAGGCGTTGGTTTTGAATGTAATGCTTTTGTGCTTGGTTTCATGGGCTATGGGTTGATTCTAGGGATGGATTGGCTAGCCAGACATGGTGCCATCCTAGATTGTGAACGAAGGGTAGTAAAATTGTTGACTCGTAGTGGAAAGACCCTTGATATTTCTTATGACCCTAGAGGATCGGTGATGCTTAGTTATCTTGAGTCACTTGATGCATCCAATGAGGATTTACATTCTGTTCGTATAGTCCGTGAATGTGTTGATGTCTTCGATGAGGTGAGGGGTCTACCCCCAAAATGTGAGATAGACTTTCGTATTTATCTTATAGACGATGCAAAACCCGTATCTCTACCAGTACGCCACATGGCTCCTCGTGAGAGGAGGTAACTCAATAAGCAAGTAGGGGAGTTGCTTGAGAAGGGGTTCATAAGACGTAGTATATCGGAGTGGGGTGCTCCAGTAGTATTTGCCATGAAGGCGGATGGGTCCCTTAGAATTTGTGTGGACTATAGAGAACTTAATAAGCTTACTAAGAAGAATAGGCACCCACTGCCGAGGATTGACGATCTCTTCGATCAGTTAGTTGGCGCCTCAGTGTTTTCGCAGTTGGACTTAGCCATTGGTTTCCATCAATTGAGAGTGGCTGAGGATAGCATAGAAAGGACTGCCTTTAGGACTCCGGACGGTTTCTATGAATGGCTTGTGATGCCCTTCGGTTTGACAAATGCCCCCGCATACTTTGTTGACTTGATGAGTAGGGTGTTTAGGGAGTACCTTAATAAATTCGTGGTGGTCTTTGTGGATGACATCTTGATCTTTTCTAAGAGCGAGGAAGAGCATGCCCTACATCTTAGGGAAGTGTTGGAGACCCTTCGAGTGCATAACATTAAAGCTAAATTTTCTAAATGTCACTTTTGGAGGAAGGAAGTGCGATTCTTAGGGCATGTGGTTTCCAAAAAAGGGATAGTTGTGGATCCCGCGAAGGTGGTGGCCATCCAAGACTGGAAGGTCCCTAAAAATGCTACCGAGGTGAGGAGTTTATTGGGGTTGGCAGACTACTATAGGAAGTTTATCAAGGACTTCGCAAAGATATCAGCCCTATTGACATGCTTGACGAAGAAGAACCTAGTTTTCATGTGGGACGTAGATTGTGATGATGCGTTCCAACGTTTAAAGAGAGCTTTGACCACAGCCCCAGTCTTAGTGTTGCCAGATGGGAGTAAGCCATTTACCGTTTATACCGATGCTTGTGGGACAGGACTAGGCACAGTCTTAATGCAAGAGGGGAGGGTAATAGCCTATGGAGGAAGGCAGTTGAGAGTGCATGAGAGAAATTACCCTACACATGACCTAGAGTTGGCCGCTATTGTTTCCGCGCTTAAGTCTTGGCGCCATTATCTTCTTGGCGAGAAATTCGAATTGTTCACAGACCACAAATCGCTAAAATACTTGTTCTCTCAGAAGGACTTGAACTTAAGGTAGCAAAGGTGGATGGAATTCTTAGCGTCCTACGATTTCGAGATAGCATATACCCCTGGCAAGGGTAACGTGGTGGCAGACGCCTTAACTAGGAAAAGGTTATCCTTGAGTCCGTTGTTTGTTGAGCGGCGAAGCTTAGAGTTCATCTCTACATTTGACTTTAGACCTTTAATTGGCTTTGTACCCGGTTTGCTAGCATCCTTAGAGGTCAGACCTACGCTTTTGGGACGGATTGGTGAGGCACAGCGAGATGACCCACAGTTGGTTGAGTTAGTAGAGAAGCTCATAAGGGGGAGTCATCGAGCCATCTCAGTAGGTATACCCTAGATGATAAGGGTTGGTTACGTAGGGACGGTAGACTTTGTGTACCACGAGACGAGAACTTAAGGAAGATCATTCTTGATGATGCACATCGTTCGAAGATGACCATTCATCCCGGTGGGGACAAGATGTACATGGACATGAGACGAGTTTACTTTTGGGCCTGTATGAAGAGGGATGTGGCTGAGTTTGTCGCTAGATGCTTGGTGTGCCAACAAGTAAAAGCAGAGCAAAAGAAGCCCGGTGGGTTGCTTCACCCATTGGAGGTCCCACAATGGAAGTAGGAGAGTGTCTCGATGGACTTTGTTGATGGGTTACCAAGATCAAGGAAGGGTAATACGGGGATTTGGGTCGTGGTAGACAGACTTACTAAGAGCACCCATTTCATTCCCGTGAAGAGTAAGAGGACTGCTCCATGGTTAGCCTCCATGTACATTCGAGAGATAGTTCGTTTGCACGGTGTTCCTTCTAGCATAGTGAGCGATCGCGATCCTATCTTTACTAGCAAGTTTTGGAAGAGCTTGCTTAAAGAGGTGTAAATAGAGCGTGATGCGACGAGCTCCTACATGCATTCTAGGGTCGGAGATTAAGAAGTTGAGGAATCGAGAGGTCAAGCTAGTCAAAGTGCAATGAGGAGATGATGAGAGCGACGCTACTTGGGAGACGGAAGAGAAGATGCGTTCATTGTACCCTTTTCTTTTCGAGGGTATGTCTTTTAGTTTCTCCTTTATCGCTTAGCTTGTACTTGTTCTATCTTTAGTATGTCCTCTCACTAGTATCTTTGACCTTTAGATAGGGTAGTCCTATGGTTGAAACATGTGTTTGAGACATGTTATGTATAGTGGATGCATGTGGATGCAAGTGTTTGCTAGTGGTTGCTCGTGGATGCATATACACACACTTTAGGCACTAGATCGGCCCAGTCACTTTCATATTGCATATAAATGGATGTATTTAGTAAAATGAATGTATGTTGAATGTGTGTATCATATGGATGTTGCATTTAAATGGATGTATTTAGTAAAATGAATGTATGTTGAATGTGTGTATCATATGGATGTTGCATTTAAATGAATGGTTGTGCACACATGTAGTAATGATATGTATAGGGTTCTTTGCATACATGATGGATACATGGCACTATCATTGTTTGCATTAAGGAGGTCGACTGAATCAGTGAACCGCCTGATTTTGCATTAGTATATGGACATATACACACAATATGCATATGTACATGAAAAGCATTAGAAATCTTTTAAGGACAATGGATGCTTGTGGATGATGGTTGAGTAGACGGATGATTGGATAGTAGGATACATTCTTCTTAACTTGGAAATTTCGAGGACGAAATCCTTTAAGGAGGGGAGGATGTAACACCTCGAAATTTTATAATATTAAAATTCACAAATTAAAGTATACTTAATTTTTAGAAGAAGAATTAAGTGAAATGGGTTGCGCTTTTATGTTCGTTTCAAAATTTTGGGTCAAGATAGACATTTGATTTACACGTAACAGATACCTTATGAAGATGTTATTAAGCCTTGAAGTTTGTATGCATATGAGAGAAATATATAGATATATATATAAAAATTAAATAAATAAATATTCAAAAAAGTTCAAAACAGCAAATCGGGAGGGAGAATAGCCGAACCGCACCATTTTTGGAGTCGACCTGAGGCCGCTGGGTCGACTAGGGGTCGATCCAGGATGTTTGGCTGTCAACCCGTGGCCCGATTCGCGCTGAGGGCTGATGTGGCATCTGAGTGGCCCTGATGATTTTTGGGTTAATCTTAGAGCTCTAATCGATCATAGACATCTACATATACACCTTAAGACCTAACCCTATTCATAAAATATTATCTATGACACCATTATGCTGTCAAGCTCTCTCTTAAACCCTAGCCACCGCCTCTAAATTAAATCTCAAGTGTTCATACACAATTCAAATCAAAGTTTAGAGCTTTAACAACAATTAAAGAAGATTAATCAACGTCAGTTCAACGTTTCTGCACCAATTTCAATTCATTAATCCTTTTATTAAGCCACGAAAGGTGAGTACAGTTATTTTCACAAATCTAATGGGATTAAAGTAACATGAAAAAGTTATAAAAAGGATTCATATATATTTTGTAATGAAAATCTCAACAAGTCTTCACCTTTTTGATTCATGTCATCATATGCCTATGTTTCTATGTAAAGTTCATACCTTTTATCAGTTTATTCATGTTGAATCTTTTATTATGCCTCTATGCCAGTCTATATGCCTCTTTATTTCATGATGATGTTTTATTCCAATTTTTTATGAATTGATTCTCTCTTCTTACCCCTTTTCCTTTTATTTGTGGATCTAGGCTACCTTCGAGCCTATATTAAAATACCTGCGAATGCGAATACGTGGGAACGATGTGGAATATTGGGAATATGGGAAATTTGGAAAATTGGATATTATTGGATATTTTGGATAATTGGATAATATGTGAAATTGGCATATTTGGGTATGAATTACATGGAATTGATGAAATTACCTAAAATTGTAAATTTGTAATTTAGGCTAATTAATGTGTAATTAGTGACAATTTGGAATAGGCAATATTATAGACATGATTATATGTTTAATTGGATATATATGATATGAAAATTGGGTATGGGTGAAATACGATGTTAATGAACCTTTGACACGAGGTTGGGTGCAATTGTGATGTAAGACTGCCCGGAACCACCCGGCAAATCCAGCGGTCACAATTGGACGTCTAATGTGGGAGGTCAAAGGAATGAATTGTAGACGTAACAGTTAATGACACGAGGTTAGACCCGGTTTGTGGCGTAAGACTGCCCGGAACCGCCCGACAAATACAGCGGCCACAAAGTGTTCGGTCTAGTGTGAGAGGTCATGCACCGTTTGTCATAAAGAATGAATTAAGGAATACTAACCATAATAAGACATGGGTATGGTTAGAGGGTTAAGTGGGATGACATGTAAATATGGACTTAACCGAAATAAGATAAGACATGTAAATTATGACATGTAAGTATGGACTTAATCATAGCATGTGTAAGACATGGACATTTAAATTAAAATGGTTAAGTGGGAGAAAAACCTAGTGGGGACCAAGCATAGGTGGGAGGCTTGTGTCGGATGGGGGACCCGTTTCAACCGGTAACTCGTTTGAGTATCTAATTGGGCCCGGTACTAGGCCGGGGTTGGGGCACGCTTACTGGACTTGAATGTAAGAGGTCAAAACGTGAATAGCGGTGGCAACGCAAGTCCAACGGGTTCATGTGCGTGCATGGGTCCAGGCTGGTAGGTAAGACGTTGTTGTATCGTGTAGGTATGGCCATGCATTTTATGTTGGTATCGAGGTTGCCACTTTGGGGAGTGATACACCCCACTGTGGGGCCAGCACAGGTCCTTATGGGGTTTAGGGAGCCGATCGAATGGGTAGATTAAGGGTACCTTAGCGGTGGTAGGAGCAAGCCGGCACCTACGATAGCAGCAAGGTACAAGTAACTACCAAGTTTGTCATGTGGGTACTGCTAGTGGGAAGGGATCAACCTTTAGTAAATAGAGACTAGTAGATGTGCGGTGTAATTAAGTAATGTGGTGTAACTTAGCAAAAGTGCGGTGTAACGAAATACATGTTGGTTGAGTTGGATAGTCCTTTGGGTGCTAGTCTGATGTTGACTTCGGTCTTCGGGGTTAATACTTGGAGGGTTGTTCGCTTAGCCAAGGTGTAGGATTGTCTTAGTACTTAGGAACGGAATCATCTTGTCCATCCTTTTTATCTACCTTATCTATGTTACAGCCATATCATGATGCCTATTTATGTCTTGATCATTTACCTTACCTATTATTTGTTAAAATTACTGGACTTGCCAGACTTTATGTCTGACCCGTTTTGTTTCCACCTCTTTTCTTTCCTTTCCCCCCTCAGGTTTGCAAGGAGGGAATACTACAGCTTAGTGCCGATTTCTTTCAGTTGCTTGAAAAGAGTAGATGTATCACTTTGGACTCTCTCATCTTTATGGCTTTGCTTGTGCTCAGTGGGGATTTATGCATTTAAGTTATTTAAGTATTTGATTCTTTATGTACTTTGAAGTTTTTGGAAAAGAATATTGATCCTGTTGTAATGGTTTTGGAAACTACTTATGTAAGCTTGTTTTGAGTTATGATGCTATGAATTAAGTTTTGTCTTCCGTTGTGTTGTTTTATTTATTTATTCTTGTAATTTATCTGTTCTATACAACAATAACGCTCCATGGACATTGATGCATTCCCTTTGTGAGTGACATTAATTGACATGAGGTGTTACACCGACAGAGTTCTGTTTAGAACTCAGGTATTTGGGTGCCTTCGTGGCGCAATGTTGGAGACTCAATACACCCTCGTAGCGCGGAGATGGAGGTCTGGTTTGTTTTCGTAGTACGAGGATGTGGACTACTCAAGGAGGATACTATGGGGATTACCTCGGTTTATTGGGTATACATAGTTATATATATATTAGGTTAATCTACTGGGGAGTAGATGAGTACGATATATCCAGAAAAAATCAAAAGTATAGTGTGAAATAAACCCGAAAAACTTAATAAATAAAGAACCAGTGGTAGAATGATATATGTAATGTTATTGTAGAAATTATAATTTGTCCATTCACCAGAACTTTTGTTTTGGTCTCCTCCTCATAACAAACCCTCGGATTAGACAAGTGGTTGAGATTCTACAACGTAGAGACACCTTCTAGTTAGTATCTTTATACTGATAAGTATGTATTCACTATTATATTTTATTTGTTCCGTTGTGAGATATTTTATCGTGATCTCTTTGTCTTTCTACGGGATACCAGACAAACCGATTCGAGCTTCGGTAGATTTGGATTTATGAAAAAAAAACGAGTTTGTCGAAATTCGAGTTGTTACATCTGGTATCCAAGCTTAAGTTTAGGATTCCTATATAGATAGTAAGACAACGTATTTGTAGTTTTAAAAATATAAATAAATATATTATATTTAAATACCTATATCCATAGAGGAAACCCACCGATTTAGTAAGACGACACATGTAAAAGGTGAGGTATTGGTTTTGTACACTAAGAAAATGGTTGTGAAAGTTTGAGGGTTATAGACCCATACGTGGATGGGGTGGAAAGTGTACAAAATGTTTGGAAAAAAAAGAGAGAAGATTCTATGTGTTGATATTTGAAATTTTGGTATTTCAGACTAATGGATTAGGCAGTAGGGCCTTGTAAATTGAGAAAAGTTTAAGAAAGAAAAAATGGATTATATATATATACACATATATACATACACATTTAGCACAAAAGGTGTACTAGTTTTATTCTTTAGCTTAGACATAGTTTGGAAGGAATTTATGTGAAGAAGAAATTTAAGACAAAGAAATGTAAGTTCGCGCAAGGAATTCGGAAAATGCAAAAGTAGGAACCACTTTGATCTTAGCCCCATAGTTAAAACTTTTAAAACAACTTGAAAAAAATGTAAATGTAGAAAATGATTCTAGAATAAATTTCCAAGTTTCAAAAAAATTAAAAGTTTACAATTTTAGAAATTTATTGGTTTGCAATATTAAGAGTTGCACTAAAATGATTTTTGAGAAAATTATTCAAACTTGTTTTCAAAGAGTATTGAATGCAGAAGCAAGTTGCGGGCTTAAGCAATGCAAGTGATCAAGAGAAAGCGCGTATAAATGAATTGGCCATATGGAATGCATATGTGACCTTAAGTGAAATAAAATGTAATTTTTTTCTTAAAGGATGGATTGTGAAACACTTTAACTTGTTGGAATAAGAAGAATTATAAGATAAATTGTTGTGAGTCAATAAATTTAAAAGAAAATGTGTTTTGTCAAAGCGGCGAGGAAATGTGCATCAAAAGAGGTGTGCAAAATATGGGTGAAGCACCATATTTTGTGCTACCTATTCAAATTTTTTTTTGAAGCTTCCTTGTTATCTTACACAGAACACAATAGTCTCTTTAGAAAATATTCCTAGAAACTTAATCTTATTAACCCCTCTTGTAAATGAAATGTATATTACAATAAATAAAGGTCCAACTAAGTTAAAGCACGTAATCCTATCATCTCTGATTTTAACTTCTGAGAAAAGTTTTAATAATACAAAATTTTATTAAATCAAGAGTAATTTAGTGAGAAGAGTCTCATTAGTATGCACAGACAATTAGGAAAGATTTGAGAAAATCTTGGAAAGATGTTTCAAGTGGTTACTGTTTAAGAGAAAGAGGTAAAAAGTAAATTTAAGACTTGTATTATTTAAGAGAAGAGGGTAATGTGGAAATAAATAGGAAAAATCCAAGTTAAATTTTTATAAGTAAATTTATGACATGATTAATAATTAATGGAAGT
The DNA here is from genome assembly GCA_030737875.1 of Allium sativum. Taxonomy (NCBI): domain Eukaryota; kingdom Viridiplantae; phylum Streptophyta; class Magnoliopsida; order Asparagales; family Amaryllidaceae; genus Allium; species Allium sativum. Next base: position 575,834,971 of record CM060915.1, on the reverse strand, counting down.
CCTTTATTAGCACCACCAAGGAAATAAGAAAATTTTCTTTTAGTATAAATTTGCACTTATATGTGGTGCCTATTTTAGAAAAATAAATTAGTTTAGTAGGATGTCTTCTTTCTAGGTGTTTGTGGTAATCACTAGGAGAGAACAATAGCATATGATGATGTGTATTAAATGAAGATAAAGATGAAAGATGAAAAACTAAAAGAAAACAAATAAAGACGACAATAGAAAAAAATAAAGAACAATTAAAGAAAATGAATTCTTCCAAAAGAAGTTTGAAAATTTGAAAAGAAAATTTTCTTATGTATACTGTACTTTAAATAGGAAATAGAAATTTTTGTAAGATTAGCAATTAAGGTTTCCAAGTATGGGGAAAAAGTTTGCTAAAAGTGGATGGAAAATATGTTATTTTCCACTTTCTACCTTTTTTCTAACATAAGAAATTGAATCCAAAAAATTACACTTTTCTGAAATTCGCAAATTTAAAGCTGATCGGTAGCATTCAGATGCAAAAATTGGATGAACTACGCTCTTACTCTGTAAGGGTATGGGAAAATTGGATAAAAAATATTTTTGATTTTCAAAATATTGCATTCATATAGAAATTGCCGGTATACTTAGGATGTGCAAAGTATGTTTTTAAAATGTTTTCAAGAGAATTTGCATTCATATAGGAGGTACTGCTTAGGCATTTATTGAATTATGTATTTTGATGTTGTGTTGCACTTTGCACAAGTGCACAAATTGTTGCAAAAATTGGACGTACAGATGATAGTTGTAAATTATGCGAGTAATTAATTAATTTTACCCTTACCAAATTTGGGGACGAATTTTCCTAAAGGTGGGAGAATGTAACGTCCTACATTTTTAAATTAAATAATCAAATAAAATTCGTAAAATTTTCAAAATTTGGTCAAGGAACTAGCGTCATCGCGTCCATTGCAATTTTTCGATTTATTTAGATCTATAGTTTGCAGAAAATGGACTTAAGACGAAGAAGATATCTAAATGAAGTTTTAGAACAAACATGAAAAAGAAGATATAAGAGAAACACAAATAAGATCAACAATCACCAATGTTATAATCTTGTGAATAAAAGCTAAGTTAGGTGAGATGGTAAATCATGTACTTTCTAAGATAGAGGTTAGTAGTTCGAATCCCACCAACGTCATGTTTTAGATTTTAAGAGGGACAACTTAAAAAAAATGCATGTTCTAAGAGAAAAATATATGCACATATAATTACCAATGGCTGAAATTCTTTTGGGTTGTGCGTAAATATATACACATATATTTAAAACTGAAATTTAAAGCGTAAACTTAAAAAGAAAAGTAATAACTGTAGAATGAATGAAAATATGCAAGAGGATAATGGCGTTCAAAATTTGAAATAAATTGGCTGAAAAATGAGATAGAAATGAACTTAAAATGTTAAAAAATTTATAACGTTAAGCAAGCAATAAACGGAAGATATTAATATAGGGAGAAGCTTTTAACAGATAAAAGTTTATGAAGTTATGCACATATATATATATACATACATACATACATACACATATATACATATACATATACATACATATATATATATATAGGGAGAGAGAGAGAGTAGAGCGTTCAATGGCACCCCAAATAGTGAGCACCCCATTTGCTCTCCTCTCTCATCCTCTCATTTAAAATAAATTAAGCTAGTGATAAGAGAGAGAAGTAGTGGAAGGAGTATGGGTGAGCATTATTCGGTTAAACCAAATAAACCAACCAAACCAATTTATTTTGGTCGGTTTGGTTCAGTTGTGAAATTAAATTGGTTTGCAATTGGCCCAATAAAAAATTAAGTTCGGTTATCGATTTAACCGAATTTTTATTATATTTTCAAAATCATCACCTATGTGTCAAAATTAAAATTAAAAAGCATAAACATAAAAAATAATGATACTGTAATCATATATTTATAATTTGTTTCAAATTATAGTGAATATTTCAAGCGCAAAGTGTAAAACATTTTTAGTTCGGTTTAATCGGATAACCAACCAAACCAACCACACTTAATTTGGTTGGTTTGGTTTGGTTTTCATTTTTATTGGTTTTAGTTTGGTGTAACGACCCAGAAAATCTGAACCAATTTAAAATTTTTAAATTGGCTAAAATAATGGATTTTAAATATTTAAAATAAATATTTTAAATAATGGCAATGAAAAGTGAGTTTGAATCGACAATTGAAAACGAATATAATTAATTCTAATTATAAACAAGGCTTGAAAAGGCGCTGCAGTTTCAAAAATTGGATTCAAACTTTGTCGGACTGTACCGGGTGCAAAACAAAACGGATTCTAGTGAAACCAAAAATATTTAAATCTGTTAGTGAATACCTTTCTAAAAAATCTGAAAAATCGAATTTTCATAGCGGAAAGAAAAAGTTATGGCCGAATGAATTTTCAGAAAGGTCGCTATGGAATATATATAGCCCGTGAAATTGGCCATTTTGCATACGACCTCGGAATTCGACGAAACCACTTTTGTTGGATCCGGGATGTGAAGTTATTGCTAGATTTCAAATTTCATAATTTTTGAAGCTAGTATGTGAGCGTGACAAAAGAAAACGTGTTTTGGTCAATTATAGTTAAATTGGATCGACCAGAAATGGGCCTTTTTGCAAACGGTCTCAGAATTCGACGAAACTAGTTTTGCTGGGACCGTATCGTCAAAACATAGCTAGATTTATTTTTCTGGAATTTTTCGAATCAGTTTGTGGCCCTGGCAAATTGAAATGCACGTTCAAATTGAATATTGAATGTAATATATTTTAATTTGAAGGAAAACTTACTGAAACAGTCGAATGGGCCTACGAAACATATCCCATTGTGTTCGGAATGGGGGTAAAACGCTAGGGACGACAGTCGTTGGGTTTGGATTGGGGTTCGCAAGAGGCAAGGGGTATTTTTGGATTTTTAAACTTTATAAATAAATAAATAAATCTACTCGTCCACGTCAGACCCCCCCCCCCGCTTCTCCCTCCCCGATAACGATTTACGGCGGAAACCGCTCGTGCCTTCTCTCCTCCGTTCCTCCTCCTACAAGCAAAATTACGCCTTCCTCCTGTTGAGGATTTTGTAGAGCTCAGAGAGATCTTCAAATCCATATAAGGAGCATCAATTATAGTTGTGTAAATCGGCCGAATCACCTCCGTGAAGTTTCGACGTTGAAACCGCCGCCACGCCAACTAGGGCCCACCGAGTTGACCCTCCTCCCTGGCGCACGTGCGCCTCACGTAGGCCTTCGACCCTGGGCAACCCGATCGTGGAACCATTGCACGGATTGATCGAAAAATTCAAAACTAGTTTTGAAGATTTCTGAAAGGTAATCGGCTGTTTAATTTAAAACTGATTTTAACAGTTTAAAACCGTTGCAAACTTTGAAAAATCATATCTTTTTCGTTCGTTAAAGAAATTCGATGAAACAGGAAACATCGTGACCGTGAGGACGTCTTCTACATTTTAGAAGAGACCGCATATTTTTCTGAGCCTTCTGCTATTTTTGGTGGAGTGGAACCCGATGTGAGATTTCTAATTTATAAACAATATGGAAAACGACGATGTATAAATTATATAGTCGATGTATGAGTTATATAAGCGTTGTACACCTCTTGTATAAGCGTTGTATAAGTTGTATGTTCGATGTATAAGTTATATATGCGTTGTAAAAATTATATATGTGTTGAAATAGAAGTGAATTGCTATACATGAATATATATATATATACGCCCCTCGTCCACAAACCATGGACGATATTTATTGATTGTGATTGGTGTGAAAATTGATTGATAGCGAATGGTTGTTTGGGATTGTTTGTGGTTGATATTGATTGATTGTGGTTGAAAAATACCCGTTTGTGGTTGAGAAATATTTGGTTGAAACCACATAGGATTACTTTGTGGAAATGAAATAAATATATACATGCCGCCTGCGTGCGAACTAGATGCATGATCCCCATTGTCAAAAACCGCGAGGTTTTAAGTTAGAGCGAGGAGCCGTACTAGGGACGGTCCCGGTTTTAACTACCCTGCCGTTATGCTGCCGAAATTTTGAATAATATTCATGTGTTTGAATTATTTTCATTTGTTGAAACTATATTTATTCATTGAATAGAAAACCTTCATGTGTTGAATCGATATTCATTCGTTGATTAGAAATTCATATGTTGAATGGTATTCGTGTTTTAAATATAAAAATCACATTTTTATCTATATATAGAAACTATAGAAAACCTTCATGTGTTGAATCGATATTCATTCGTTGATTAGAAATTCATGTGTTGAATGGTATTCATATTTTGAAATAAATTGTTTCATAATAAAAATCACCATTTATCAACTATATGGACTATGTAAAATAATCTCGTTTTAGAAGAAATGGTTTTATAATAAAAATCCTATTTTTATCACCTATATAAACTATATAAAATAATAGTGTTTTGAAATAAATTGTTTTATAATAAAAATCCTATTTTTATCGCCTATATAAACTATATAAAATAATAGTGTTTTGAAATGAATTGCTTTACAATAAAAATCACATTTTTATTATACACATGATTTGTTGAAATGTGAAGTGTTAAAAATAGCAACTCGTTCAAATAAATATGCATGAGTCAAAATATTCATTAATTAGCTAATGATATGATTTTTGCCTATGCATGCAACATTAGAATGAATGGTGTTTTTAAACCAAATGGAATCAAATTTGAAGTTGAATGGAAAATGATGAGTGATAAGAACTGTATATCTGTGCATGCATATTTATTCGAACAGGTTATAGCAAAGGGGCTAGAGAAGAGGAATAAAAATTTTGTGCTCGACAAATAGGTACACATTTACTTTTTTGTTTGGGTGATGATTTTATGAGCCTGTTGGCTAGCCGCTTGGCTTTTTCTTTTTCTTTTTGACATGAGACGCCCGTGTGGCTATTTGGGGATTTTCCCAGCCCCTCCCGTACAAAGGAGGTTATGGCGAAATTTTCCAAAATTTAAAGACGTTAGTGAAATATTAGAAGTGGAAACAATATAGGAATTTTTGAATGAACTATATTTATATAATTATATAAATATAAATGAAATTAAAACGAAACGTGGCCGTGCAGTTCGTATTTTGAAACCGAGATTTCAAATGATTATACCGGGAGATCCGACCATCGGATTTTCCTGAAATCGCAACCGTTGGGTTCGCTTTGGAAAAATCTTTCCAATGGCACCAACTTTGTAAAAATCCAACGGTTGGATTGTATGGAATGTTTAATTCAAATCTGAAGAAAAACAGCGCCAGAAACGATTATATATATATATACATAATTATAATTATATTTAATCGAATAACGACGCTGCAGTCATATTTTGAAATCGAAACTTCAAACGATTGTACTGGGAGATCCGATCGTCGGATTTTCCCGAAACTGGAACTGCTGGATTCGTTTTGAAAAGACCTTTCTAATGATGTAAATTTTGTGAAGATCCAACGGTTAGATTTTCAGATATGTGTAAATCAAATCTGAAGAAAAACAGCGCCACAGCCGCGTTATGGCCCGAAGCGTCGTTTTGAATAAATTGGCCATTTTAAAATAAATAAAAATAGCGATAAATCGTTATAAAATATCATAAACGATATGGAATGGAAATAAACTGAATTTGCTCGATTTATGTGGTATTTGATGGTTGAATGTGTTTGGTGTGAAAATTACATTAAAGAACAAAATTGGTGTTGTCGAATGATTTAACCATTGAAATAAATTGATTTGAAATTCTAAATATACGTGAATTATTTGAAAAGGCCGAGTTAATTCTCATTTCAAATAATTGACCGACGATTGAAAGTCGAAGATGAAGACGGTGGTTGAAGACCGGAGATCTTCACCTCGTTTGGAAGGTAACCGAGGTCTTAATTGGGAGGCATCCCGAAATATGGATAATGAGTGGTGATCGTCCAGACATACGCGGTGATCGATGGGTTTGCGAGGTATTTAGTGCCTCCGGTTTCATTCAGACCCAGAACGGACTTGTAAATGGACTGTGTGTCTGACATTGGATTTTATTCTGTGTTGATTGATCTCTATTAAATATACATCTGTTTGGCGGCGGAGAGTTTATTCTTTTACTTAACGCCCTTCTCTGAAACGCACGAGCTCAGAGGTTGTATATCGATGGACATCAGTCGCATGGCATGAATTGCCTGTGTGGCATGCTAAGATGCAGTGATCAGGGCCTCTGTTGAAAAGCAAAGTCTTGTGGTGATGATCAAAGCACCGCCTGTGTGGCGTAGCTTTGTGTATAACGTGAATTCGCGAGCCTCACACCCCGGTATGAACCAGAAACGGGAGAGGACATCAGGGAGGGCCTGCGTTTCTTTCTAGCTAGGGTGGTGTCAGTGACCTACCAGCCCTGACATTTATATACTTTTCACCTGTGTGGTTGTTGCTGTTGCGAGGCGCCTCGGTTAGATCGGACGATTCGGGTCCGATGGAGCCATTCGTTGGCTCATTTACACCCCAAAGGGTGGGGAAACGCAGTGTTCAGGAATTTTAATTCATATCGGTGGACCGACCCTGACGATCCAAGGGTCACTCATCTGATCCTGAGGGTCTCGAATTCGGTAAGGACTATCTTTTGCCTTGGTTCATGACGGAAATCCAATTTCCAAATACGTGACTATGCGGTTTTGATTGTATACCTATATATGACGACATTGTGGTATGGGGCATTAATGCCATCTATGATTGATAGTTATGATTTGAAATTGTTTTCAAAACATATAAACACTAGCAATAATATCAAATGCTTTTGTTTGATTCGTATCAAGCATATTTTGGCCGTTATAAGGTAAAAACTCTATCCTTCGGTTTGCGTTGCATTGTGTGATGGGAACTGAGTCTTATAATGGCTTCATTTTTTATAAAAAGCATTGCGATGGTTAAAAGAATGATTTGTTTTAAAGTACTAGCAATCCAATGGAGTAAACCCGTTCCACGAAAGTGGCGTGGTCCTGTGATTAACCATATTATATATGTGTTGAGTAGATTTCTCATACCAGTCCCATGACTGACTCGTAGTTTGTTTCACTTTCAAACTCGGGTGCCCCTATTTCTACATGGGCAGCCTTGTGTTCAGGTTTAGCAGGCTTTATCTGGATAGCTGGAGCTGAAGATGGATTCTATCATTTATCTCTTTTTATGCTGTTCAGCTCCTATTGTACATATTTTGTTTGTTTTCCGCTGTAGACATTTATGTATAGCTGAACTGTAATTGTACTAAGTAAGATCCTGTATACTGTGTAACTCTGATGATTACTTTTATCCAGTATATTATATTGTGCATTATCTGGTGTATTTATTTCTGTTCTGCTATTATCTGTTTCTGTGTTATATTCCACGGATTACCCTTGCCACTGTCAGTACGGGGTTTGGTGTCGTCTCATTTGGTATCAGAGCTTTGGTTAAGCTTAGTTCTGGAATATAACATTTGAACGAACTCGTCCGAAATAGAACCAGTAGTGTTCTAGGATGGGTAACTCTATACAGATAGGATCAGCAATATCCTAGTATGAGTAAAGAAGAATGAAATTGCACCTCGATAGACACATTTACATTTGAAGTATGTGTTTCTATGTTTTAAAATATCTTTCCAGTGACCTGACACTTGATCTGCCATTTGCAGAAGTACTAGAAAAATGAGTGTCAGAAACAGGAGAAGTGCAGAACCCGATCTAGAGGCTCTATTAAAGAGATATCGAAATCTGAACGGAGCACAGTTCTCGGGAAATGAATCTATAATTCAGACTCAAGCTTGGATGAGTTCTGTCGAAAGAATCTTTGAGCGTATCCAGCTGAGAGATGACCAGAAACGGTTAGTAGCATCTTGGGCGCTCAAAGAAGAAGCTTTAATCTGGTGGGAAACAATCATCAAAGATAATCCAGAAGGTGATATCACCTGGGACAGATTCAAAGTGATTTTCCTAGAAAGATTTACTCCTCCTGAAGCGACGGAGCGATTGTGTGATGAATTTTTTTATCAGATACAAGGTGATATGACCATCCCAGAATATCATAAGAAATTCAACGAACTTGCTCACTTTGCTCCTCATCTGATTCAAGATCCAAAGAGGAAAAATTTGAGATTTATTCATGGCTTGCAAAGGAGATATCAGAATAGTGTACTGAGGGATGTAAAGCTTCCTTTCTCTAAAATGATTTATATGGTTTATCAGTATGAGGATCTCCATAAGAAAGGAATGTTACGCGACGAAGAAGAAGTCTGTTCTAGTGACAAAGCAGAGTCGGAAACTGATATTCCTGAAGCCAGTACGAGATCTGAGGTCAATAATAAGCCCAGTGCCAAGAGAAAAAGGGCTGAATCTGGGAACGAACGAATAACGACTGCCACGTGCTCAAGCTGTAATAGAAAAGGACATTTGGCGATAAGTTGCAAATCTTGGAACCAACAAAGAAAGAATAAGTTCCAACCTAAGAAGGGATTTCAAGAGAATAGAAAATGTGGTGGATGTCATTAGTCGGGTCATCTTTTAAAGGCCTGCCCGCTATTCAGAAAACCTGGAACAGTATATGTAAATGAAGTGGCAGAAGTGCCTGCATCTTTGTCTGCTCAAGAGAGGCCAGATGTTTAAGAAGGCACGCTAACTGTCAAAAACATTCCAGTTAAAGTACTATTTGATACTGGCGCATCACGAAGCTTTATTGCAAAGAGTGCAGTCAAGAAGTTAGATTTAAAATTGAAGAAGCTCAAGGAACCAATGACTGTCCAAAATCCAGTTGGGGGTTCCATTGATCTCAGTTTGGTTTGTGGGGTGCCTGTCTCTTTTTCCTGCTATAAATTCCCTACTATCTCTGTCGTTTTGAATTTTAATGAATTCGATCTTATTCTGGGATTGGATTGGCTAACCAAATATGAAGCAGAGGTTAGATGCGCCGAGAGAGTTGTTAGAGCTAAGATTAAATCAGGGAGTTATATAACCATACCGTGTGAAGGTCAGAAATCTAATAGAAAAGACTTCTGGGCAGCTCTCGATGTTTCTCCAGTCCAAATAGAAAATGTCCCTGAGATCATAGAGAATATTCCCGACCTGGTAAAAGATATTCTTGTCACCAAGAACTATGCGGATGTGTTCGAAGAAGTTGTTCGCTTACCTCCGCAAAGAGAAATAGATTTCAAGATCGCTTTGATTCCCAATGCAAGGCCGGTAGTTAACGCTATTCGAAGAATGTCCTTGAAAGAGAAAGAAGAACTTGACAATCAAACACGACAGCTGGTATGGAAGGGTCTAATTAGGCCTAGTTTCTATGATTGGGGTGCAGCAGTGGTGTTTGTCCCAAAATCTGACGGTACTCTATGTCTATGTGTGGATTATCGAGATCTGAACAAACAGACAATAAAGAACAAATATCCATTGCCGCGGATTGATGATTTGTTGGATTGATTAAATGGCGCACAAGTATTTTCACGAATGGACCTAGCTACGGGCTTCCATCAAATTCGAATTGCCGAAGAGTGTGTTCCAATGACAGCATTCAGAGGTCCCGACTTATTCTACGAGTGGTTAGTAATGCCGTTCGGCTTGTGTAACGCTCCAGCCTATTTTGTTGATCTGATGAATAGGGTGTTCAGAGGGGTTTTGAATAAATTTGTTCTGGTTTTTATTGACGATATTCTATGGTTTTTATTGACGATATTCTAATCTTCTCTAAATCAAAGGCCGAACATGAAAAACATTTGGAACAAGTGTTAGAAATTCTGAGAAGGAATGTACTGAAAGCAAAGTTTTCCAAATGTATATTCTGGCAAGATGAAGTGAAATTTCTAGGCCACGTCGTATCGAAAGAAGGAATCGTTGTGGATCCAAGTAAAATCACAGCTATTCAAAACTGGAAGTAGCCTAGCACCCCCACTGAAGTCTGCAGTTTTCTCGGATTGGCTAGTTATTACCGGAAGTTCGTTAAAAACTTTTCAAAGATATCTGGCCACTTAACGAAGCTTACAAAGAAGCACTCTAAATTCAAATGGACCCCAGAAAGTGAGGAGGCTTTTGAAAAGCTAAAGTTGAGATTAACAACTGCTCCAGTGTTAACCATCATCGATGGCAACCAAGATTTAAAAGTCTAGACTGATGCTTCTAGAGAAGGCCTTGGCGCAGTGTTAATGCAAAGGGGTCAAGTGATTGCTTATGCTAGCCGTCAGCTGAAGCCGCACGAGAAGAACTACGTAACTCATGATCTTGAGTTGTTGGCTATCGTATTCGCCTTGAAAATCTGGAGGCACTATCTTCTGGGTGAGAGATTTGAACAGTTTACAGATCACCAGTCGCTAAAGTATCTGTTCACTCAGAAGGACCTGAATCTGAGGCAGCAACGTTAGCTGGAGTTTCTTGCAGCATATGACTTTGAGATTATATACACTCCAGGGAAAGCCAATGTCGTGGCCGATGCGCTGAGCCAAAAGAATGTAATGATCGCCAGCTTTATTATCTCGACTTCCTTGATTGACAAAATATATATTCTTCAGAAGGAGGATAACTTTATTAAGGATATGATCAAAAGGATGCAGAAAGGCGAACACTCGTGTTTTCAAATATATAACGACGAGACCTTGAGGTTGAAAGGAAAGATTTGTGTTCCTGATATCCCAAAGTCAAAAAGGGAAGTGTTAGACGAGTGTCACAAGTCCAAGCTTAGTATTCATCCTGGTGTGGCCAAAATGTATAACGATCTCAAACGAACATTCTGGTGGAAGGCTATGAAAAGGGACGTTTCAATATATGTTAGCCGATGCCCTACTTGCCAACTAGTCAAAAGCGACCAACAGAAATTGGCTGGATTGTTACAACCACTTGAAGTTCCTGGTTGGAAGTGGGAACATATTTCTATGGATTTCATTGATGGTCTGCCCAGAACCAGAAAAGGGAATGACAGTATTTGGGTGATCGTAGATCGCTTCACGAAGACCGCCCATTTCATACCTGTCAGATCAAATAGAACTGCTCAGAGTCTGGCGCAGATTTGCTTCAGGGAAATAGTTAGACTACATGGAGTGCCGCTCAGTATAGTCAGTGATAGAGATACAATATTCACTAGCAAATTCTGGGAAGCATTTCAAGTTGAGTTGGGAACGAAGTTGAACTTAAGCACCGTGTATCATCCTCAGATAGACAGTCAGACTGAGAGGGTGATTCGTATTTTAGAAGATCTATTGCGGGCTTGTGTTATAGATTTCGGTGGATCATGGGAAGACCATTTACATTTGGCTGAATTCTCATATAACAACAGCTACCAGGAGAGTCTGACAATGCCGCCATTCGAAGCATTGTATGGTAGACCGTGCCGATCTCCTGTTTGTTGGGTCGAACCTGGAAATAGACTTGTGTTAGGGCCTGATATGATTCGAGAAGCTGCCGACAAAGTCGATTTTATCAAGAAACGATTACTGGTCGCTCAGAGCCGGCAAAAGAGCTATGCCGATAGAAGAAGAAGAGATATATCCTTTGTTGTTGGCGACTATGTATATTTGAAAGTATCGCCGATGAGAGGAGTTATCCGGTTCGGTAAATCTGGCAAGTTGGCGCCCAAATTCATCGGTCCGTTTCCTATTCTGGAACGGATCGGAACTCTCGCTTATAGGGTTAAATTACCTGATTGGTTGTCTGGAGTTCATGATGTATTTCACATATCTCAACTCCGAAAGCACGTTCATGATCCAGACTTGATCGTGGAAGAAGCAGCTCAACAGGATATTGAAATTACTCCAGAATTAGCTGTGAGAAGAGAGCCGCTAAAGATCATCGGCAAAGAAACCAAAGAGCTGAGGAACAAGAAAGTTCACTTAGTCAAAGTACAATGGAGTGGAGATCCGCGAGATTGTACTTGGGAAACTGAGGAGAGCATTCAAAAAGCTTATCCTAGATGCCGAGTGGATATCTCTGATTGACTCTGGTGCAAGGTACATTTAACCTACTTTGCATTACCATTTGATTCTCTACTCTGTTGTTATTTTCTTTCCATGGATGTGCACTTTTAAATTCTATAGTCTGAATGATTTTAAAAAGAGTATAGAAGTTGATCAGTATATTTTTGAAAGGTTAAAACGATTTGATTGTTGGTTGTGTTGTGTGATTGTAGATTTATCAAACCACTTTCGACTTTGTTCCTTTTCGGGGACGAAAAGTTTTAAGTGGGGGAGATTGTAATCACCCAGAAAATCTGAACCAATTTAAAAATTTTAAATTGGCTAAAATAATGGATTTTAAATATTTAAAATAAATATTTTAAATAATGGCAATGAAAAGTGAGTTTGAATCGACAATTGAAAACAAATATAATTAATTCTAATTCTAAACAAGCCTTGAAAAGGCGCTGCAGTTTCAAAAATTGGATTCAAACTTTGTCGGACTGCACCGAGTGCAAAACAAAACGGATTCTAGTGAAACCAAAAATATTTAAATCTGTTAGAGAATACCTTTCTAACGAATCTAAAAATCGAATTTTCATAGCGGAAAGCAAAAGTTATGGCCGAATGAATTTTCAGAAAGGTCGCTATGGAATATATATAGCCCGTGAAATTGGCCATTTTGCATACGACCTCGGAATTCGACGAAACCACTTTTGTTGGATCCGGGATGTGAAGTTATTGCTAGGTCTCAAATTTCATAATTTTTGAAGCTAGTATGTGAGCGTGACAAAAGAAAACGTGTTTTGGTCAATTACAGTTAAATTGGATCGACCAGAAATGGGCCTTTTTGCAAACGGTCTCAGAATTCGACGAAACTAGTTTTGTTGGGACCGTATCGTCAAAACATAGCTAGATTTATTTTTCTGGAATTTTTCGAATCAGTTTGTGGCCCTGGCAAATTGAAATGCACGTTCAAATTGAATATTGAATGTAATATATTTTAATTTGAAGGAAAACAGACTGAAACAGTCGAATGGGCCTACGAAACATATCCCATTGTGTTCGGAATGGGGGTAAAACGCTAGGGACGATAGTCGTTGGGTTTGGATTGGGGTTCGCAAGAGGCAAGGGGAATTTTCGGATTTTTAAACTTTATAAATAAATAAATAAATAAAATCTACGCATCCACGTCAGACCCCCCCCCCCCCCCCGCTTCTCTCTCCCCGATAACGATTTACGGCGGAAACCGCTCGTGCCTTCTCTCCTCCGTTCCTCCTCCTACAAGCAAAATTACGCCTTCCTCCTGTTGAGGATTTTGTAGAGCTCGGAGAGATCTTCAAATCCATATAAGGAGCAACAATTATAGTTGTGTAAATCGGTCGAATCACCTCCGTGAAGTTTCGACGTTGAAACCGCCGCCACGCCAACTAGGGCCCACCGAGTTGACCCTCCTCCCTGGCGCACGTGCGCCTCACGTAGGCCTTTGACCCTGCGCAACCCGATCGTGGAACCATTGCACGGAATGATCGAAAAATTCAAACCTAGTTTTGAAGATTTCTGAAAGGTAATCGGCTGTTTAATTTAAAACTGATTTTAACAGTTTAAAACCGTTGCAAACTTTGAAAAATCATATCTTTTTCGTTCGTTAACGAAATTCGATGATACAGGAAACATCATGACCGTGAGGATGTCTTCTACATTTTAGAAGAGACCGCATATTTTTCTGAGCCTTCTGCTATTTTTGGTGGAGTGGAACCCGATGTGAGATTTCTAATTTATAAACAATATGGAAAACGACGATGTATAAATTATATAGTCGATGTATGAATATAAGCGTTGTACACCTCTTATATAAGCGTTATATAAGTTGTATGTTCGATGTATAAGTTATATATGCGTTGTAAAAATTATATATGTGTTGAAATAGAAGTGAATTGCTATATATATATATATATATATACACGCCCCTCGTCCACAAACCATGGAAGATATTTATTGATTGTGATTGGTGTGAAAATTGATTGATAGCGAATGGTCGTTTGGGATTGTTTGTGGTTGATATTGATTGATTGTGGTTGAAAAATACCCGTTTGTGGTTGAGAAATATTTGGTTGAAACCACATAGGATTACTTTGTGGAAATGAAATAAATATATACATGCCGCCTATGTGCGAACTAGATGCATGATCCCCATTGTCAAAAACCGCGAGGTTTTAAGGTAGAGCGAGGAGCCGTACTAGGGACGGTCCCGGTTTAAACTACCCTGCCGTTATGCTGCCGAAATTTTGAATAATATTCATGTGTTTGAATTATTTTCATTTGCTGAAACTATATTTATTCATTGAACAGAAAAACTTCATGTGTTGAATCGATATTCATTCGTTCATTAGAAATTCATGTGTTGAATGGTATTCATGTTTTAAATATAAAAATCACATTTTTATCTATATATAGAAACCAAATAAAACCTTCATGTGTTGAATCGATATTCATTCGTTGATTAGAAATTCATGTGTTAAATGGTATTCATATTTTGAAATAAATTGTTTCATAATAAAAATCACCTTTTATCAACTATGTGGACTATGTAAAATAATCTCGTTCTAAAAGAAATGGTTTTATAATAAAAAACCTATTTTTATCACCTATATAAACTATATAAAATAATAGTGTTTTGAAATAAATTGTTTTATAATAAAAATCCTATTTTTATCACCTATATAAACTATATAAAATAATAGTGTTTTGAAATGAATTGTTTTACAATAAAAATTACATTTTTATTATACACATGAATTGTTGAAATGTGAAGTGTTAAAAATAGCAACTCGTTCAACTAAATATGCATGAGTCGAAATATTCATTAATTAGCTAATGATATGATTTTTGCCTATGCATGCAACATTAGAATGAATGGTGTTTTTAAACCAAATGGAATCAAATATGAAGTTGAATGGAAAATGATGAGTGATAAGAACTATATATCTGTACATGCATATTTATTTGAACAGGTTATAGCAAAGGGGCTAGAGAAGAGGAATAAAATTTTTGTGCCCGACAAATAGGTACACATTTACTGTTTTGTTTGGGTGATGATTTTATGAGCCTGTTGGCTAGCCGCTTGGCTTTTTCTTTTTCTTTTTGACATGAGATGCCCATGTGGCTATTTGGGAATTTTCCCAGTCCCTCCCGTACAAAGGAGGTTATGGCGAAATTTTCCAAAATTTAAAGGCGTTAGTGAAATATTAGAAGTGGAAACAATATAGGAATTTTTGAATCAACTATATTTATATAATTATATAAATATAAATAAAATTAAAACGAAACGTGGCCGTGCAGTTCGTATTTTGAAACTGAGATTTCAAACGATTATACCGGGAGATCCGACCATCGGATTTTCCTGAAATCGCAACCGTTGGGTTCGCTTTGGAAAAATCTTTCCAACGGCACCAACTTTGTAAAAATCCAAGGGTTGGATTGTATGGAATGTTTAATTCAAATCTGAAGAAAAACAGCGTCAGAAACGATTATATTTATATATATATATACGTTTAATTATATTTAATCGAATAACGATGCTGCAGTTCGTATTTTGAAATCGAAACTTCAAACGATTGTACCGGGAGATCCGACCGTCGGATTATCCCGAAACTGGAACCGTTGGATTCGTTTTGAAAAGACCTTTCTAATGATGTAAATTTTGTGAAGATCCAACGGCTAGATTTTCAGATATGTGTAAATCAAATCTGAAGAAAAACAGCGCCACGGCCGCGTTATGACCCAAAGCGTCGTTTTGAATAAATTGGCCATTTTAAAATAAATAAAAATAGCGATAAATCATTATAAAATATCATAAATGATATGGAATGGAAATAAACTGAATTTGCTCGATTTATGTGGTATGGTGGTTGAATGTGTTTGGTGTGAAAATTACATTAAAGAACAAAATTGGTGTTGTCGAATGATTTAACCATTAAAATAAATTGATTTGAAATTCTAAATATACGTGAATTATTTGAAAAGGCCGAGTTAATTCTCATTTCAAATAATTGACCGACGATTGAAAGTCGAAGATGAAGACGGTGGTCGAAGACCGGAGATCTTCACCTCGTTTGGATGGTAACCGAGGTCCTGATTGGGAGGCATCCCGAAATATGGATAATGAGTGGTGATCGTCCAGACGTACGCGGTGATCGATGGGTTTGCGAGGTATTTAGTGCCTCCGGTTTCGTTCAGACCCAGAACGGACTTGTAAATGGACTATGTGTCTGACATTGGATTTTATTCTGTGTTGATTGATCTCTATTAAATATACATCTGTTTGGCGGCGGAGAGTTTATTCTTTTGCTTAACGCCCTTCTCTGAAACGCACAAGCTCAGAGGTTGTATATCGATGGACATCAGTTGCATGGCATGAATTGCCTGTGTGGCATGCTAAGATGCAGTGATCAGGGCCTCTGTTGAAAAGAAAAGTCTTGTGGTGATGATCAAAGCACCGCCTGTGTGGCGTAGCTTTGTGTATAACGTGAATTCGCGAGGCTCACACCCCGGTATGAACCAGAAACGGGAGAGGACATCAGGGAGGGCCTGCATTTCTTTCTAGCTAGGGTGGTGTCAGTGACCTACCAGCCCTGACATTTATTTACTTTTCACCTGTGTGGTTGTTGCTGTTGCGAGGCGCCTCGATTAGATCGGACGATCCGGGTCCGGTGGAGCCATTCGTTGTCTCATTTACACCCCAAAGGGTGGGGAAACGCAGTGTTCAGGAATTTTAATCCACATCGGTGGACCGGCCCTAACGATCCAAGGGTCACTCGAGCTCTGATCTTGAGGGGCGGGCTAGAGCGTCTCGAATTCGGTAAGGACTATCTTTTGCCTTGGTTCATGACGGAAATCCAATTTCCAAATACATGACTGTGCGGTTTTGATTGTATACCTATATATGACGACATAGTGGTATGGGGCATTAATGCCGTCTATGATTGATAGTTATGATTTGAAATTTTTTTCAAAACATATAAACACTAGCAATAATATCAAATGCTTTTGTTTGATTCGTATCAAGCATATTTTGGCTGTTATAAGGTAAAAACTCTATCCTCCGGTTTGCGTTGCATTGTGTGATGGGAACTGAGTCTTATAATGGCTTCATTTTTTATAAAAAGCATTGCGATGGTTAAAAGAATGATTTGTTTTAAAGCACTGGCAATCCAATAGAGTAAACTCGTTCCACGAAAGTGGCGTGGTCCTGTGATTAGCCATATTATATATGTGTTGAGTAGATTTCTCATACCAGTCCCATGACTGACTCGTAGTTTGTTTCACTTTCAAACTTGGGTGCCCCTCTACACGGACAGCCTTGTATTCAGGTTTAGCAGGCTTTATCTGAATAGCTGGAGCTGAAGATGGATTCTATCATTTATCTCTTTTTATGCTGTTCAGCTCCTATTGTACATATTTTGTTTATTTTCCGCTGTAGACATTTATGTATAGCTGAACTGTAATTGTACTAAGTAAGATCCTGTATACTGTGTAACTCTGATGATTACTTTTATCCAGTATATTCTATTGTGCATTATCTGGTGTATTTATTTATTTATTTCTGTTTTGCTATTATCTGTTTCTGTGCTATATTCCACGGATTACCCTTGCCACCGTCAGTACGGGGTTTGGGGTCGTCTCATTTGGTTTGACAAATTTATCATCGGATAAACCAACCAAATGCTCGCCCTTAGGAAGGAGATAAAACAGGAATGTGTGGTGGAAATCAGGGGGCATTTAGGGATGCTGCAATATTTCGGGTTCCATTGAACGCTCGTCATATATATATATATATATATATATATATATATATATATATATATATATATGCACTAATTTGAATTTGAAATCTAAAACGTGCGTTATAAATAGGAGAAACTAGTATAAGGAAGAATAACAAGCAAGAAAAGTAATGTTGAGTGTAACTATTCAAGAATTGCGCGTAGTCAAATGAGTGGATTAAATTATATTTTCTGATAATAGTACTTTTTTGTCGTTTGATTCCTGCTGAAATTTACAATATGTTTTTCTTCGTCTTCTTCTTTTTACGTCAGAATATACAGTTTATGCCGAATTTTAGTTACGCACAAAAATTGATTAAAGTTCTGGTTATGTTCAGATTGAGTAATTAAATTGTAGATAGATGCACAATTATTGTAACACCCCATGAATTCTATAACGTTAAGCTTCATGAATTGAAGTATAATTAATTATAAATGATGAAATCAATGGAAATGGGTTACGCAATTGCGTTCGTCTCGAAATTCTGCTTGAGATAGAGTTCAAGTTTGCGTAAAACGGATATCGTATGAAGAAGATATGGATGAACGAAGTTGGGCAGAAAAACCAGAAAACGGGTCAGAATGCACTGGCGCACTTGGGAAGTGCGCCAGAATAAAAATGAACTGGCGCACTTGGGAAGTGCGCCAGTACATTTTTAGCCTGGCGCACCTGCCAAGTGCGCCCAGGTCAGAATGACCTACTGGTCAGGTCCTGGCTGGCCTGATCAGGGTCTGGTCGAATTCTGATGCTTGGCTGAGTCACTAGGGCTTGCATGTCTCTTTCTTATTGGCCTCTCTTGAGACGGATGGTCTGGATTCACCCTAGCTTCATCGACGGCTCAAAAAAATTAAAAATTCTATAAATACAACTCAAGCCTAACCCTAAATTCACACAAATAATAGAATACAAAAGTCGTCATGTTGCTGGAGAGGAACTAGGAATGGCCGTCAATTAGAAAGCCTAGAGACAAGCCAACAAGCCTAAGAGACAAATCAAATTAAAAGAAGATCAAAGCTTAGTCAAATCATTCAATGCAACTTTGCTACCCAAAGGAGAGCATCTCCAAATCAGAATAACAGAAATCAGAAAACAAGAATTCATCACACGTTGTAAGTATAGTGACCTTTCAAAATATGAATAAAAACTGTGATGTGATTCGATGTAAACGAAAATAGAATCGTGTTGTTATAATCTTTGTGTATTGTGATGGTTCTATCATGACTTGTGTATTGATGTTTGTGGCATAAATTAATTGATGCAAGCCTATTGAACAATTGTATATGAAAAACAATGGCACTTGGAAGCTTGTGGCAAAAACTAGAAATTTATCCCTTTTTGTATATGTCGATGGCATGGACTATGTATATTCCCTTAGTCTAAATTAGAATTTGTGTAAACATGTTGTAGACCTTTTATGCCTACATGACCCAAAACCTATGATATCATCCTTATGTTTATTGGCAAGTATAATTTGATCTATATTTGCAAGTATAATTGGATCTATATTTCATAAACTATGTAAGTTCATGTTTATTTGCAAAATATAATTGGTTCTATGTCAAACATCGTTTGGGTTTCATAAACTATGCAAATTCATATTGAAATAGGCTATATGATTAGATGTAAAAATTGTACATTTTGATGAATATATAACATGCTAGTTTTGTGGTCGATATTATGCCAAGTTAACATGTTTAAACACAAGTTTGTATTTGCCTAAACTATGCCATTTCATATGTCACCTACTTAGTCATACTTTGATTCGAATGCAAGTTCACATGACCCATGTTATATGTTAGTTGAATCGCCAGATTGCAAGTTCATGCGCCACACACCTTTATGTATTACATGTTCATGATTTCCCCTTTTCCTCACGTTTATAAAGTTGGGCTGAATTGTGACAAGCCCAACACATGTTATAACATTGCGAACAAACGGGGGTAATAACATTGGGTGTAAAATATAAAAACATATGTTGGCATGTTTGGCACATGCCAATGATTATGACACATAAGCGGTATGAATTGAAATACCCAAAAATAAAAGATATGACATTTACATATAGTTGAAAAGTAATAAAATATGTAAATTTAGAAAACACGATATGCTTAACCCGAGGTTGGATTGAGTTGTGATGTAAACCTGCCCGGACCCGCCCGGCTGTCCAGTAGTCACAACAATACCTATCCAATGTGGGTGGTTAAGCATTGAGCCCAATAAGGACCCGAGGTTGGACTGAGCTACAGTGTAAACCTGCCCGGAACCGACCGGCATATCCAGTAGCAATACCTGTCTAATGTGAGTGGTCTGGTGCTCCTAAGAGGCTAAGGACAGATGGTAGGGTTAAGTCAACTATAACACTTAACCAAATTCAACATGTTAACAAGAATTGATGGGTGGGGTTAGGTAAATACAGACACTTAACCACATAACATGTTTGACTAGAAAATCATGGTAACGAGGGACCCGTTTCAGCAGTAACCCAAAGTTAGGTATCAACGGTACCCTGAAACTAGGCAGGGTGGGGCACGATTACTGGGCAGATTGTAAGCGGTCAAACGACGGTGGTGGGTGCACAGTGCAGGTCTAACGGGGTGCGGGCGTGCACACACTCCGGAGCAGACAACCAGGGCATTGGGGACACCAGTAGTATAACCTATGTCTTCTAGTTTTGTGTCGGGGCCGCCACCATGGGTCTTGATACACCCCATGGTGGGACCAGCATAGGTATCTACAATTCTTGGGGGCCGTATGACACATGTTAACGCGAGTAGGAGCCGATCTTTAACGAGAATAGAGATCACTTCACCCTCACCATGGGGTGCCAGTTAGAATAAACTCGAGTAGGTGCAGAGATATAGTATGGGTGTGATAGTACATTCGACACTTCCTTAGCCTGTGACACTTTCCTATTTTTAGTTTATATCCATCATATCCTTTTCTTATTCACATATTGAAAAGTTACTAGATTTACTCAGGCTTTATATCTGACCCTATTTTCTTTTCGTCTTCTTTTCTTTCGTTCCCCCCCCCCCTCCACCCCCCCCCCCCCCCCCGCCAGGTCCACAGGGAGGAAACAACTCAACTTAGTCAGGCTCTTTACAAGCACCAAGAACGTAGATGTATGATTTGAATCTTTCTTGCTCGGATAATGGCTTTGGATATCACTATGGGGATTTTTGTCACTTTATTTATGTTTTCATGCTTCTTTAATAATCAAGGCAGTTATGAGGTTGTAATGTTGAAAGTATTTTGAGACAATTATGAAAATCTTTGTTTGATACACGTATTGATGAAATAAAAGTTTGTTTGGTTTCCGTTGTTTAAAATATGTGTATTCATATCTGTCTTGAGTTCATCTGTGGCTTTTACTTATAAACCTCCACCAAAGTTAAGGCATTCCCTTTTGTGAGTGACCTTAATGGAGGTGGGGTGTTTCACTTGGTATCAGAGCATAGGTTTACCAGACAGGATAAAAGTTTCTGAAAATTGTTTTCAAAAAAGAAAGTTTAAAGAAGCATTTTTTTTTAGAAAAAAAGTGTTATATTTATAAAAAGACAAAATCCCCTAAGCCATGTGCCCTATCTATCCTTCTCTATCCTTCGTTTTGAATCTTTCCTTTCTGTTTCAGCATGTCTGGAGACCTTAACCTTCCGGAAGGAGTGTTGATTCCCGGCTGGTTTAGGAGGTACTTAGAAGCAAAGGCCAATGGCGCGGGCCCAGCAGACATCCCTCCTCCAGTGGCCACAGTTCCTCCGCCTCCTCTTGGAAATGCCTTCGCAAAAACATGTAGAGACTTCAAGGCTATGGGTGGAAAAGACTTTTATGGGATAGAATCTTTTGTTGGAGCAAGAAACTGGTTAAAGGAGACTGAGGATTTGTTTGTCATCTTTGGAGTGGATGACAGGCAAAAGATACAACTTGCAATGTGGTTACTTAAGGATGAAGCTTCCTATTGGTGGGAAGTTACTAATGCTTAGAGGGCGGTGGAAACATGGGAAGACTTCAGGACAAGGTTTGAGATGAAATTCCTCTCCCAAGCCGAAAGAAGCCTGCAAATGGAAAAGTTTCTAACCCTGAAACAGGGAAGCATGATGATCTGGGAATATGTTAATCAGTTTAATCAGCTGGCCAGGTTTGGGCTAGACTTAGTAAACACCTAACACAAGAAGGCACTTCGCTTCTTCAAGGGTTTGAATGAGCCTCTACACAGCCTTGCCATGACCCATGTATCCACGGGTGCGACTTATGAAAGCCTGGTGGACATGGCGTTGCTACATGAGGAAGACCACGGCAAGAAAGAAACTAAGGGGGAAGAGAATAAAGAAGGTCTACAAGAAAAAAAACAGACTTCAAGAAAGGAGGGAAGAACAATAAGCCCCGTGAGAAGAGAAGGTGCAATTTCTGTGGCATTGTGGGCCATATATCAAAAGACTGCCAGAAAAGGAAGGCGAAGATGGGTGGTTGCTTCCATTGTGGAGAAACTGGACACCAAGCTAAGGACTGCCCAAAGAAGAAAGGACAGGGACAGAAAGCCGGATCCACTTCAGGGGGTCAGGTTCATGCGCTAGTGGCACCTCAGCAGGAACGAGGTAGTAATATTTCTGTAGAAAGTGTAGTCTATCTTTATAATCATCCAGTTCGTACACTTTTTGACTCTAGCGCATCACACTCTTTTATTTCATCTGCCTTAGTAGAATCTCTGCATCTAGACACTAGTATGGTAGAAGATCCCTTAGTAGTTTCAAATCTAATTGGGGGCTCCGCTTACTTGTCAATGGTTTGTTTGGGTTTGAAAATCTCTATTCTCAGCGTTGAGTTTAGTTGTAGTGCCTTTGTTTTGGGCTTCTCGGGATATGGTTTGATCTTAGGCATGGACTGGTTATCCAGTAATAGTGTCATTCTTGACTATGAGAAAAGAGTAGTTAGACTCTTGACTCGGGTTGGTAACACTCTAGAAATTTCTTGTAATCCTTTGAATGCTGTTATGCTTAGTTATCTAGAGTCGCTTGATGCTTCTGATAAGAATTTGCAATCAGTTAGAGTAGTCCGGGAATATCCGGATGTCTTTGAGGAAGTGAAAGGCTTACCTCCGAGACGGGAAATAGACTTCCGCATATATCTTGCGGATAACGTAAAGCCTGTAGCTTTACCTGTCTGACACATGGCTCCAAGGGAGGGAAAGGAGCTCAGTAAGCAGGTTAAAGAACTTCTAGAAAAGGGGTTCATTAGACGGAGCATTTCGGAATGGGGTGCTCCAGTGGTGTTCGCAACCAAAGCAGATGGTTCGCTTCGCCTTTGCGTCGACTATAGGGAGTTAAACAAATTGACCAAGAAAAATAGGCACCCTCTTCCCCGAATCGACGATTTGTTTGATCAGCTTGTAGGTGCGATGGTCTTCTCCCAACTTGATCTGGCAACTGGGTTCCATCAGCTAAGAGTAGCTGAAGACAGCATTGATAAGACAGCGTTCAGAACCCCAGACGGTTTCTTCGAGTGGCTTGTCATGCCTTTCGGCTTGACAAATGCACCCGCTTATTTCGTAGACACCAAGAAATGCAACCAAAGTTCGAAGCTTTCTTGGGCTAGCCGGTTTTTATTGAAAGTTTATTAGGGATTTCGCGAAAATCTCAGCCCCACTCACAAGGCTAACAAAGAAGAATCTGGCGTTCACTTGGGATTTGGACTGCGAGTTTGCTTTCCAACGATTAAAAAGGGCTCTTACAACAGCCCCAGTTCTAACTCTGCCTAATGGAAACAAAATGTTCACAGTATACACGGATGCATGTGGAACGGGACTAGGCGCTGTTCTAATGCAAGAAGGAAGGGTAGTAGCTTATGGCGGAAGACAATTGAAAGTTCATGAAAAGAACTACCCAACCCACGATCTTGAGTTGGCCGCCATCGTCTTTGCACTTAAGTCTTGGCGCCATTATCTCCTAGGAGAGAAGTTTGAATTATACATTGACCATAAATCGTTGAAATATCTCTTCTCCCAGAAGGATCTTAACTTGAGGCAGCAAAGGTGGATGGAGTTTCTTGCCTCGTATGATTTTGAAACTTCCTATACTACTGGAAAAGGCAAAGTGGTAGTAGACGCGTTGAGCCGAAAGAAACTGACCCTAAGCCCTCTCTTTGTGGAAAGGAAAAACTTGGAGTATATAGCCAGTTTTAACTTTAGGCCCTCCTCGGATTTTGTATTGGGTTTGTTAGCATCTCTCGAAGTACGCCCTACTCTCTTGAACTCAAAAGGGGCTGCACAATGTGAAGACCCTCAGCCTGTTGATGTGATTGATAAACTTATTAGGGGTGAGACTTCTAGTCACCTCAGTAGATATGCCATCGATGATAAGGGTTGGCTGAGACGAGATGGAAGATTATGTGTCCTACAAGCAAGGGAGTTGACAAAGAAGGTTCTCGAGGAAGTGCATCATTCCAAGATGACTATACACTCTGGCGGTGATAAGATGTACAAGGATATAAAAAGGACTTTCTTTTGGAACGACATGAAGCAAGACGTGGCAGATTTCGTTTCTAAGTGCATGACCTGCCAACGGGTCAAGGCGGAACAAAAGAAGCCTGGAGGACTACTTCACCCTCTAGAGGTCCCACAGTGTAAGTGGGATAGCATTTCAATGAACTTCATTGATAGACTTCCTAGGTCGAGAAGAGGCAACACTAGCATTTGGGTAATAGTGGATAGGCTTACTAAAAGCGCCCACTTAATACCTATCAAGAGTAGGAGGACTGCCGCATCTCTAGCATCTCTTTATCTCAAGGAAATAGTTCAACTCCATGGGATACCCTCCAGCATTGTTAGTGACCGAGACCCTATCTTCACGAGTGAGTTTTGGCGGAGTCTGCAAGAAGCTGTAGGCACACAACTATGTTTAAGCACGACCTATCACCCCCAAACAGATGGCCAGACGGAAAGGGTGAATAGAGTTTTAGAGGATCTTTTAAGACTTTGCATTCTTGACTTTGGAGGGACGTGGGAGGATCACCTTCCTTTAGTGGAATTTGCCTACAACAACAGCTACCAAGCTACCATTGGCATGGCACCCTTCGAAGCCTTGTATGGAAGACCGTGCAAATCACCAACTTGTTGGTGGGAGTCTACAGATAAGCTTATACTTGGACCAAACATGATTCGAGAAACTTCATAAAAAGTGGACTTGATACGTAGGAGAATGAAGACAGCCCAAGACAGACAGAAATCCTACGTCGACAAAAGAAGGACCGACCTTGAGTTTGAGGTTGGGGACAGGGTTTTCCTTAAGGTATCCCCTTTAAGGAACGTCGTTCGCTTTGGATCCGCAGGAAAGCTAGCACCCAGATTTGTAGGACCGTTCCCTATCATCGAGAAGATTGGGAAAATAGCTTACAGAGTAGATCTGCCTGAAAAATTGGCTGGAATTCACAACGTCTTTCACGTTTCTCATCTCCGGAAATGTCTACATGAATCAGCGGAAGTGGTGGAGCCAAGCATTCTAGAAGAAGCCGAAGTGGAACGCGAAGAAACTGTGAGGAGGGTTCCAACTCAAATCGTAGGAACTGAAATCAAAAAGCTACGCAACCGCGAAGTGAAGCTCATTAAGGTTCAGTGGAGCGACGCCGAGGAAGACGCGACTTGGGAAACTGAGGATAGAATACGCGCGGCATACCCTTTTCTTACATCTTTGACCTCTTTTTTTTTCTTAAGTTGTGCTTGTATCTATCTTTTTAGGAATATCTCCTCGATATTATCCTTTATCCTTAGGTAGAAACCCCTTTGGATGTAAACATGTATTTGAAACATGTTATGGTTGATGGCTGCAAGTGGTCGCAAGTGGTTGCTAGTGGTTGCTTGTGGATGCATATACACACACAACCTAGGTCTTAGATCGCCTCAATCACTTCATACTGCATATGCATATATGTATTCTTATTTGTATATGGTTGTAAACTTGATATGCTGTCATATGGTCGTCGCATTGGTATGAATAGTTGTGCACTCATGTAGAATTATGAGTAGGAAAAATTTGCATACATAATGGATTCATGACACTTACATGATTCGCATTAAGGAGGTCAACTGAATAAGTAGACCGCCTGATTTCTACATTAGATAAGGACATGTACACACACTATGCATATGATCCTGAAGCATTAGAAGTCTTTTAAGGACAGTGGATGCCTGTGTTTGTTGGTTGAGTAGATGGACTGTTGGATGGTAGGATATACATTCTTCCTAACTTGAAGATTTCGGGGACGAAATCCTTTTAAGTGGGGGAGAATGTAACACCCCGTGAATTCTATAACGTTAAGCTTCACGAATTAAAGTATAATTAATTATAAATGATGAAATCAAGGGAAATGGGTTATGCCATTGCGTTCATCTCGAAATTCTGCTTGAGATAGAGTTCAAGTTTGCGTAAAACGGATATCGTATGAAGAAGATATGGACGAACGAAGTTGGGCAGAAAAACCAGAAAACGGGTCAGAATGCACTGGCGCACTTGGGAAGTGCGCCAGAACAGAAATGAACTGGCGCACTTGGGAAGTGCGCCAGTACATTTTTAGCCTGGCGCACCTGCCAAGTGCGCCCAGGTCAGAATGACCTGCTGGTCAGGTCCTGGCTGGCCTGATCAGGGTCTGGTCGAATTCTGATGCTTGGCTGAGTCTCTAGGGCTTACATGTCTCTTTCTTATTGGCCTCTCTTGAGACGGATGGTCTAGATTCACCCTAGCTTCATCGACGGCTCAAAACAATTAAAAATTCTATAAATACAACTCAAGCCTAACCCTAAATTCACACAAATAATAGAATACAAAAGTCGTCATGCTGCTGGAGAGGAACTAGGAATGGCCGTCAATTAGAAAGCCTAGAGACAAGCCAACAAGCCTAAGAGACGAATCAAATTAAAAGAAGATCAAAGCTTAATCAAATAATTCAACGCAACTTTGCTACCCAAAGGAGAGCATCTCCAAATCAGAATAACAGAAAGCAGAAAACAAGAATTCATCACACGTTGTAAGTATAGTGACCTTTCAAAATATGAATAAAAACTGTGATGTGATTCGATGTAAACGAAAATAGAATCGTGTTGTTATAATCTTTGTGTATTGTGATGGTTCTATCATGACTTGTGTATTGATGTTTGTGGCATAAATTAATTGATGCAAGCCTATTGAACAATTGTATATGAAAAACAATGGCACTTGCAAGCTTGTGGCAAAAACTAGAAATTTATCCCTTTTTGTATATGTCGATGGCATGGACTATGTATATTCCATTAGTCTAAATTAGAATTTGTGTAAACATGTTATAGACCTTTTATGCCTACATGACCCAAAACCAATGATATCATCCTTATGTTTATTGGGAAGTATAATTAGATCTATGTTTGCAAGTATAATTGGATCTATGTTTCATAAACTATGTAAGTTCATGTTTATTTGCAAATATAATTGGTTCTATGTCAAACATCGTTTGGATTTCATAAACTAGGCAAGTTCATGTTGAAATAGGCTATATGATTAGATCTAAAAATTGTACATTTTGATGAATATATAACATGCTAGTTTTGTGGTCGATATTATGCCAAGTTAACATGTTTAAACACAAGTTTGTATTTGCCTAAACTATGCCATTTCATATGTCACCTACTTAGTCATACTTTGATTCGAATGCAAGTTCACATGACCCATGTTATATGTTAGTTGAATCGCCAAATTGCAAGTTCATGCGCCACACACCTTTATGTATTACATGTTCATGATTTCCCCTTTTCCTCACGTTTATAAAGTTCGGCTGAATTGTGACAAGCCCAACACATGTTATAACGTTGCGAACAAACGGGGGTAATAACATTGGGTGTAAAATATGAAAACATATGTTGGCATGTTTGGCACATGCCAATGATTATGACACATAAGCGGTATGAATTGAAATACCCAAAAATAAAAGATATGACATTTACATATAGTTAAAAAGTAATAAAATATGTAAATTTAGAAAACACGATATGCTTAACCCGAGGTTGGATTGAGTTGTGATGTAAACCTGCCCGGACCCGCCCGGCTGTCCAGTAGTCACAACAATACCTATCCAATGTGGGTGGTTAAGCATTGAGCCCAATAAGGATCCAAGGTTAGATTGAGCTATGGTGTAAACCTGCCCGGAACCGACCGGCATATCCAGTAGCAATACATGTCTAATGTGAGTGGTCTGGTGCTCCTAAGAGGCTAAGGACAGATGGTAGGGTTAAGTCAACTATAACACTTAACCAAATTCAACATGTTAACAAGAATTGATGGGTGGGGTTAGGTAAATACAGACACTTAACCACATAACATGTTTGACTAGAAAATCATGGTAACGAGGGACCCGTTTCAGCAGTAACCCAAAGTTAGGTATCAACGGTACCCTGAAACTAGGCAGGGTGGGGCACGATTACTGGGCAGATTGTAAGCGGTCAAACGACGGCGGTGGGTGCACAGTGCAGGTCTAACGGGGTGCGGGCATGCACACACTCCGGAGCAGACAACCAGGGCACTGGGGACACCAGTAGTATAACCTATGTCTTCTAGTTTTGTGTCGGGGCCGCCACCATGGGTCTTGATACACCCCATGGTGGGACCAGCATAGGTATCTACAGTTCTTGGGGGTCATATGACACATGTTAACGCGAGTAGGAGCCGATCTTTAACAAGAATGGGGATCACTTCACCCTCACCATGGGGTGCCAGTTAGAATAAACTCGAGTAGGTGCAGAGATATAGTATGGGTGTGATAGTACATTCGACACTTCCTTAGCCTGTGACACTTTCCTATTTTTAGTTTTATCCATCATATCCTTTTCTTATTCACATATTGAAGAGTTACTAGATTTACTCAGGCTTTATGTCAGACCCTATTTTCTTTTCGTCTTCTTTTCTTTCGTTCCCCCCCCTCCCCCAGGTCCACAGGGAGGAAACAGCTCAACTCAGTCAGGCTCTTTACAAGCACCAAGAACGTAGATGTATGATTTGGATCTTTCTTGCTCGGATAATGGCTTTGGATATCACTATGGGGATTTTTGTCACTTTATTTATGTTTTCATGCTTTTTTAATAATCAAGGCAGTTATGGGGTTGTAATGTTGAAAGTATTTTGAGACAATTATGGAAATCTTTGTTTGATACACGTATTGATGAAATAAAAGTTTGTTTGGTTTCCGCTGTTTAAAATATGTGTATTAATATCTATCTTGAGTTCATCTGTGGCTTTTACTTATAAACCTCCACCAAAGTTAAGGCATTCCCTTTTGTGAGTGACCTTAATGGAGGTGGGGTGTTTCAATTATTGAATTTTAGTTATGCGCCAACTTAATTGGAATTAAACAAAATGGGAAAATTTAGTAATTTGAGGATAAAAAAGATACTATGTCAATATTAATAAATGAAAAGATTTGTGAATATGCATACTATGTGTAAGAAATCCCTTGTCAGATTTAAATGGAAATAGTATAAAAAATTAGAGGGATTAAAAGAAAAAAAGATGTAAACCTAGCTGCATCAAACTTTACTATAGTTGTGCAAAGCGAAAGGAAGAAAACAAGTGAGAGACAGTAACTAATATATATATATATATTATTTTTATTATTAATCAAATCCAAAAGTTAGTAGTAGTCTAAATTGATTGTTTAGGAAAGAAGAAGGAATGTATTTGCATAGTTTGGGTAAACAAAGAAAAATATGAACATAATTGCAAACTGAAATTATGAATAAATGAAGATTAATGTGAAATAGGGATTAAATCGTATTGTGCACTAATTTGACGACCTCAAAAATAAGAAAACAAATATTTTGCAATCATGGCTTCCTATTATAATAATTACTTTAAAACTATGGAAATATATTTTATTACAGCTTTGGCAGTCAATCAATTTGGAATTTGCCTAACTTCCCAAAAGTAATAAATGATAAAGTCGACAGAGAAAGGTGACACAACTGAAATAAATTATAAACTTACAATTAGAATATAATAAGCACAGTTCAGTGGCAATAATGTGTAAGAAAGATTATAACATAAACTTATAATTTGGAAAGTGAAAAGGAAGGAATGAAGCTTATTATAAATAAATATGAAATTGGAAACTGAGTTTAATAAACATAAAGATATTCTATGGAGGCCTTATAATTAGGAAATACTCTATGGTACCCAACAAATTTGATTTATAAATAAATAATATTCAATTGAATAGATTAATGAATATTGTAAATCAACAAAAAAGGAAAAGTAAGTAAAACACATAAGAATAAATTAAACATAGGGTCAAATAAAATAACGATATGCATTAGGTCCAATCCGTAAGGATAAAGAACCCAGCGGGATAGATCAACGAAGGTGTTGGGAGACATAGCGGGAGCACGTACTGTCGAATCCCACTACATAGCGTTTTAACTATGACAACTATACATAAGCATATATATTATCATTTAACCTTGTTTTGCAGAAGATATTCGACAAACAGATTCAAGAACACCAAAATGAAGATTGAATATGTTATAAGGGTCTGTTTGTCCTAGTTATTCATGTTAAAGTCTTCCTTGATGATCACACACACATATTATACTTTATATATGTTTTTACATATAAAAGAGGCAAAGAATATATTTTGCCCAAGAAACAAACGTCTGATATATTTTAGACAGACGTCTATTTACTTAGACAAAATTAAATTTACCATGATATTTAGATGTCTGTTTTGAATATATCAGACATCTGAATCTGCTACGAAATGAACTATTTCTTTGCTGTCTTACTTTTTAAATTATGCAAGCAGGTTAAAGAACATCTAGAAAAGGGGTTCATTAGACGGAGCATTTCAGAATGGGGTGCTCCAGTGGTGTTCGCAACCAAAGCAGACGATTCGCTTCGCCTTTGCGTCGACTATAGGGAGTTAAACAAATTGACCAAGAAAAATAGGCACCCTCTTCCCCGAATCGACGATTTGTTTGATCAGCTTGTAGGTGCGATGGTCTTCTCCCAACTTGATCTGGCAACTGGGTTCCATCAGCTAAGAGTAGCTGAAGACAACATTGATAAGACAGCGTTCAGAACCCCAGACGGTTTCTTCGAGTGGCTTGTCATGCCTTTCGGCTTGACAAATGCACCCGCTTATTTCGTAGACACCAAGAAATGCAACCGAAGTTCGAAGCTTTCTTGGGCTAGCCAGTTTTTATTGAAAGTTTATTAGGGATTTCGCGAAAATCTCAGCCCCACTCACAAGGCTAACAAAGAAGAATCTGGCGTTCACTTGGGATTTGGACTGCGAGTTTGCTTTCCAACGATTAAAAAGGGCTCTTACAACAGCCCCAGTTCTAACTCTGCCTGATGGAAACAAAATGTTCACAGTATACACGGATGCATGTGGAACGGGACTAGGCGCTGTTCTAATGCAAGAAGGAAGGGTAGTAGCTTATGGCGGAAGACAATTGAAAGTTCATGAAAAGAACTACCCAACCCACGATCTTGAGTTGGCCGCCATCGTCTTTGCACTTAAGTCCTGGCGCCATTATCTCCTAGGAGAGAAGTTTGAATTATACACTGACCATAAATCGTTGAAATATCTCTTCTCCCAGAAGGATCTTAACTTGAGGCAGCAAAGGTGGATGGAGTTTCTTGCCTCGTATGATTTTGAAACTTCCTATACTACCGGAAAAGGCAACGTGGTAGCAGACGCGTTGAGCCGAAAGAAACTGACCCTAATCCCTCTCTTTGTGGAAAGGCAAAACTTGGAGTATATAGCCAGTTTTAACTTTAGGCCCTCCTCGGATTTTGTACTGGGTTTGTTAGCATCTCTCGAAGTAGGCCCTACTCTCTTGAACTCAAAAGGGGCTGCACAATGTGAAGACCCTCAGCCTGTTGATGTGATTGATAAACTTATTAGGGGTGAGACTTCTAGTCACCTCAGTAGATATGCCATCGATGATAAGGGTTGGCTGAGACGAGATGGAAGATTATGTGTCCCACAAGCAAGGGAGTTGACAAAGAAGGTTCTCGAGGAAGTGCATCATTCCAAGATGACTATACACCCTGGCGGTGATAAGATGTACAAGGATATAAAAAGGACTTTCTTTTGGAACGACATGAAGCAAGACGTGGCAGATTTCGTTCCTAAGTGCATGACCTGCCAACGGGTCAAGGCGGAACAAAAGAAGCCTGGAGGACTACTTCACCCTCTAGAGGTCCCACAGTGGAAGTGGGATAGCATTTCAATGGACATCATTGATAGACTTCCTAGGTCGAGAAGAGGCAACACTAGCATTTGGGTAATAGTGGATAGGCTTACTAAAAGCGCCCACTTTATAGCTATCAAGAGTAGGAGGACTGCCGCATCTCTAGCATCTCTTTATCTCAAGGAAATAGTTCAACTCCATGGGATACCCTCCAGCATTGTTGGTGACCGAGACCCTATCTTCACGAGTGAGTTTTGGCGGAGTCTGCAAGAAGCTGTAGGCACACAACTATGTTTAAGCACGGCCTATCACCCCCAAACAGATGGCCAGACGGAAAGGGTGAATAGAGTTTTAGAGGATCTTTTAAGACTTTGCATTCTTGACTTTGGAGGGACGTGGGAGGATCACCTTCCTTTAGTGGAATTTGCCTACAACAACAGCTACCAAGCTACCATTGGTATGGCACCCTTCGAAGCCTTGTATGGAAGACCGTGCAAATCACCAACTTGTTGGTGGGAGTCTACAGATAAGCTTATACTTGGACCAAACATGATTCGAGAAACTTCAGAGAAAGTGGACTTGATACGTAGGAGAATGAAGATAGCCCAAGACAGACAGAAATCCTACGCCGACAAAAGAAGGACCGACCTTGAGTTTGAGGTTGGGGACAGGGTTTTCCTTAAGGTATCCCCTTTAAGGAACGTCGTTCGCTTTGGATCCGCAGGAAAACTAGCACCCAGATTTGTAGGACCGTTCCCTATCATCGAGAAGATTGGGAAAATAGCTTACAGAGTAGATCTGCCTGAAAAATTGGCTGGAATTCACAACGTCTTTCACGTTTCTCATCTCCGGAAATGTCTACATGAATCAGCGGAAGTGGTGGAGCCAAGCATTCTAGAAGAAGCCGAAGTGGAACGCGAAGCAACTGTGAGGAGAGTTCCAACTCAAATCGTAGGAACTGAAATCAAAAAGCTACGCAACCGCGAAGTGAAGCTTGTTAAGGTTCAGTGGAGCGACACCGAGGAAGACGCGACTTGGGAAACTGAGGATAGAATACGCGCGGCATACCCTTTTCTTACATCTTTGACCTCTTTTTTTTTCTTAAGTTGTGCTTGTATCTATCTTTTTAGGAATATCTCCTCGATATTATCCTTTATCCTTAGGTAGAAACCCCTTTGGATGTAAACATGTATTTGAAACATGTTATGGTTGATGGCTGCAAGTGGTCGCAAGTGGTTGCTAGTGGTTGCTTGTGGATGCATATACACACACAACCTAGGTCTTAGATCGGCTCAATCACTTCATACTGCATATGCATATATGTATTCTTATTTGTATATGGTTGTAAACTTGATATGCTGTCATATGGTCGTCGCATTCGTATGAATAGTTGTGCACTCATGTAGAATTATGAGTAGGAAAAATTTGCATACATAATGGATTCATGACACTTACATGATTCGCATTAAGGAGGTCAACTGAATAAGTAGAACGCCTGATTTCTGCATTAGATAAGGACATGTACACACACTATGCATATGATCCTGAAGCATTAGAAGTCTTTTAAGGACAGTGGATGCCTGTGTTTGTTGGTTGAGTAGATGGACTGTTGGATGGTAGGATATACATTCTTCCTAACTTGAAGATTTCGGGGACGAAATCCTTTTAAGTGGGGGAGAATGTAACACCCCGTGAATTCTATAACGTTAAGCTTCACGAATTAAAGTATAATTAATTATAAATGATGAAATCAAGGGAAATGGGTTATGCCATTGCGTTCGTCTCGAAATTCTGCTTGAGATAGAGTTCAAGTTTGCGTAAAACGGATATCGTATGAAGAAGATATGGACGAACGAAGTTGGGCAGAAAAACCAGAAAACGGGTCAGAATGCACTGGCGCACTTGGGAAGTGCGCCAGAACAGAAATGAACTGGCGCACTTGGGAAGTGCGCCAGTACATTTTTAGCCTGGCGCACCTGCCAAGTGCGCCCAGGTCAGAATGACCTACTGGTCAGGTCCTGGCTGGCCTGATCAGGGTCTGGTCGAATTCTGATGCTTGGCTGAGTCTCTAGGGCTTACATGTCTCTTTCTTATTGGCCTCTCTTGAGACGGATGGTCTAGATTCACCCTAGCTTCATCGACGGCTCAAAACAATTAAAAATTCGATAAATACAACTCAAGCCTAACCCTAAATTCACACAAATAATAGAATACAAAAGTCGTTATGCTGCTGGAGAGGAACTAGGAATGGCCGTCAATTAGAAAGCCTAGAGACAAGCCAACAAGCCTAAGAGACGAATCAAATTAAAAGAAGATCAAAGCTTAATCAAATCATTCAACGCAACTTTGCTACCCAAAGGAGAGCATCTCCAAATCAGAATAACAGAAAGCAGAAAACAAGAATTCATCACACGTTGTAAGTATAGTGACCTTTCAAAATATGAATAAAAACCGTGATGTGATTCGATGTAAACGAAAATAGAATCGTGTTGTTATAATCTTTGTGTATTGTGATGGTTCTATCATGACTTGTGTATTGATGTTTGTGGCATAAATTAATTGATGCAAGCCTATTGAACAATTGTATACGAAAAACAATGGCACTTGCAAGCTTGTGGCAAAAACTAGAAATTTAT
Organism: Allium sativum; assembly: GCA_030737875.1. Classification (NCBI taxonomy): domain Eukaryota; kingdom Viridiplantae; phylum Streptophyta; class Magnoliopsida; order Asparagales; family Amaryllidaceae; genus Allium; species Allium sativum. The sequence continues at coordinate 575,800,376 of CM060915.1, read as the reverse complement.
CCCTTTTTGTATATGTCGATGGCATGGACTATGTATATTCCATTAGTCTAAATTAGAATTTGTGTAAACATGTTATAGACCTTTTATGCCTACATGACCCAAAACCAATGATATCATCCTTATGTTTATTGGGAAGTATAATTAGATCTATGTTTGCAAGTATAATTGGATGTATGTTTCATAAACTATGTAAGTTCATGTTTATTTGCAAAATATAATTGGTTCTATGTCAAACATCGTTTGGATTTCATAAACTATGCAAGTTCATGTTGAAATAGGCTATATGATTAGATCTAAAAATTGTACATTTTGATGAATATATAACATGCTAGTTCTGTGGTCGATATTATGCCAAGTTAACATGTTTAAACACAAGTTTGTATTTGCCTAAACTATGCCATTTCATATGTCACCTACTTAGTCATACTTTGATTCGAATGCAAGTTCACATGACCCATGTTATATGTTAGTTGAATCGCCAAATTGCAAGTTCATGCGCCACACACCTTTATGTATTACATGTTCATGATTTCCCCTTTTCCTCACGTTTATAAAGTTAGGCTGAATTGTGACAAGCCCAACACATGTTATAACGTTGCGAACAAACGGGGGTAATAACATTGGGTGTAAAATATGAAAACATATGTTGGCATGTTTGGCACATGCCAATGATTATGACACATAAGCGGTATGAATTGAAATACCCAAAAATAAAAGATATGACATTTACATATAGTTGAAAAGTAATAAAATATGTAAATTTAGAAAACACGATATGCTTAACCCGAGGTTGGATTGAGTTGTGATGTAAACCTGCCCAGACCCGCCCGGCTGTCCAGTAGTCACAACAATACCTATCCAATGTGGGTGGTTAAGCATTGAGCCCAATAAGGACCCGAGGTTAGACTGAGCTACGGTGTAAACCTGCCCGGAACCGACCGGCATATCCAGTAGCAATACATGTCTAATGTGAGTGGTCTGGTGCTCCTAAGAGGCTAAGGACAGATGGTAGGGTTAAGTCAACTATAACACTTAACCAAATTCAACATGTTAACAAGAATTGATGGGTGGGGTTAGGTAAATACAGACACTTAACCACTTAACATGTTTGACTAGAAAATCCTGGTGACGAGGGACCCGTTTCAGCAGTAACCCAAAGTTAGGTATCAACGGTACCCTGAAACTAGGCAGGGTGGGGCACGATTACTGGGATGATTGTAAGCGGTCAAACGACGGCGGTGGGTGCACAGTGCAGGTCTAACGGGGTGCGGGCATGCACACACTCCGGAGCAGACAACCAGGGCACTGGGGACACCAGTAGTATAACCTATGTCTTCTAGTTTTGTGTCGGGGCCGCCACCATGGGTCTTGATACACCCCATGGTGGGACCAGCATAGGTATCTACAGTTCTTGGGGGTCGTATGACACATGTTAACGCGAGTAGGAGCCAATCTTTAACAAGAATGGGGATCACTTCACCCTCACCATGGGGTGCCAGTTAGAATAAACTCGAGTAGGTGCAGAGATATAGTATGGGTGTGATAGTACATTCGACACTTCCTTAGCCTGTGACACTTTCCTATTTTTATTTTTATCCATCATATCCTTTTCTCATTCACATATTGAAGAGTTACTAGATTTACTCAGGCTTTATGTCTGACCATATTTTCTTTTCGTCTTCTTTTCTTTCGTTCCACCCCTCCCCCAGGTCCACAGGGAGGAAACAGCTCAACTCAGTCAGGCTCTTTACAAGCACCAAGAACGTAGATGTATGATTTGGATCTTTCTTGCTCGGATAATGGCTTTGGATATCACTATGGGGATTTTTGTCACTTTATTTATGTTTTCATGCTTCTTTAATAATCAAGGCAGTTATGAGGTTGTAATGTTGAAAGTATTTTGAGACAATTATGGAAATCTTTGTTTGATACACGTATTGATGAAATAAAAGTTTGTTTGGTTTCCGCTGTTTAAAATATGTGTATTAATATCTATCTTGAGTTCATCTGTGGCTTTTACTTATAAACCTCCACCAAAGTTAAGGCATTCCCTTTTGTGAGTGACCTTAATGGAGGTGGGGTGTTTCAATTATTGAATTTTAGTTATGCGCCAACTTAATTGGAATTAAACAAAATGGGAAAATTTAGTAATTTGAGGATAAAAAAGATACTGTGTCAATATTAATAAATGAAAAGATTTGTGAATATGCATACTATGTGTAAGAAATCCCTTGTCAGATTTAAATGGAAATAGTATAAAAAATTAGAGGGATTAAAAGAAAAAAAGATGTAAACCTAGCTGCATCAAACTTTACTATAGTTGTGCAAAGCGAAAGGAAGAAAACAAGTGAGAGATAGTAACTAATATATATATATATATATATTATTTTTATTATTAATCAAATCCAAAAGTTAGTAGTAGTCTAAATTGATTGTTTAGGAAAGAAGAAGGAATGTATTTGCATAGTTTGGGTAAACAAAGAAAAATATGAACATAATTGCAAACTGAAATTATGAATAAATGAAGATTAATGTGAAATAGGGATTAAATCGTATTGTGCACTAATTTGACGACCTCAAAAATAAGAAAACGAATATTTTGCAATCATGGCTTCCTATTATAATAATTACTTTAAAACTATGGAAATATATTTTATTACAGCTTTGGCAGTCAATCAATTTGGAATTTGCCTAACTTCCCAAATGGAATAAATGATAAAGTCGACAGAGAAAGGTGATACAACTGAAATAAATTATAAACTTACAATTAGAATATAATAAGCACAGTTCAGTGGCAATAATGTGTAAGAAAGATTATAACATAAACTTATAATTTGGAAAGTGAAAAGGAAGGAATGAAGCTTATTATAAATAAATATGAAATTGGAAACTGAGTTTAATAAACATAAAGATATTCTATGGAGGCCTTATAATTAGGAAATACTCTATGGTACCCAACAAATTTGATTTATAAATAAATAATATTCAATTGAATAGATTAATGAATATTGTAAATCAACAAAAAAGGAAAAGTAAGTAAAACACATAAGAATAAATTAAACATAGGGTCAAATAAAATAACGATATGCATTAGGTCCAATCCGTAAGGATAAAGAACCCAGCGGGATAGATCAACGAAGGTGTTGGGAGATATAGCGGGAGCACGTACTGTCGAATCCCACTACATAGCGTTTTAACTATGACAACTATACATAAGCATATATATTATCATTTAACCTTGTTTTGCAGAAGATATTCGACAAACAGATTCAAGAACACCAAAATGAAGATTGAATATGTTATAAGGGTCTGTTTGTCCTAGTTATTCATGTTAAAGTATTCCTTGATGATCACACACACATATTATACTTTATATATGTTTTTACATATAAAAGAGGCAAAGAATATATTTTGCCATGGAAACAAACGTCTGATATATTTTAGACAGACGTCTATTTACTGAGACAAAATTAAATTTACCATGATATTTAGATGTCTGTTTTGAATATATCAGACATCTGAATCTGCTACGAAATGAACTATTTCTTTGCTGTCTTACTTTTTAAATTAAAACAGACATCTGAATAATATTTTCAGACATCTGAGTACGAATGGTTGCTGAAGAGTCATGACTTTCTAAATCATTTCTCATGATAGAATCTCTTTGTGATAAGTTACAATTCTTTGTACATTATAAACAAAGACTTGATTTACTTCTCAAATCATCGATTTTCATTTTATCTCTCTCTATATTATTCAAAGCTCTCTAGTTTTCTAAAAAAAGCATATTATTCTCAATATTGTCTTATATAATCTTTCACAAGCTTCACGTTTATCATCAAGGAAAGACTATAGGAAGGGTGCACTATATACTGACATATCAGTGTTAACAAAAACACAAACAAGTCATCAATTATTCTGTATTGTAAGAAACCTCTTCAGTAGTTGAGGCAAGAAAATCCTGTTCAGCTGTTCGGGTAATTGTGAACCTATTCATCCGGGTGAAGTGAGGGTTTTAGTGTTAGTGAAATACCAGAAGTGAGTCTGGGACTGGACGTCTGACAGTGGTCCGAACTAGTATAAATCGACTGTGTGATTTACTGCTTTCTACTCTAATATATACGCTACATCCTATTTTCCATTCTACATGATCCTACTATTATATAGCCTATTTCAATTGGTATCAGACCAAGGCCATTCGATAACTGTAACACCGTTATTCTATACTTTGATAAAATGGAGAATAACCCAAGTACTAGCTCAACTACCTTTGCCGAAGGACAATCTACTCAAAGACCACCTTTATTCAATGGGATACACTACAACTACTGGGCTACAAGAATGAGAATTTATATGCAAACAAGTGGTTTTAGTGCATGGAATGCTACTCAAAAAGAATTTACAACACCTATGACAGAAATTCAACTTGGACAACAATTCAAAAAGAGGAGGCCAATGCAAATGCAAAAGCTATGAACATGTTGTACTGTGCACTAGATAGAAATGAGTTCAATCGTGTTAGCATTTGTACATCAGCATATCAAATATGGGAAATACTCAAGGCCGTCCATGAAGGAATAAACAAAGTCAAGCAAACTAAAATTTCAATGCTCAAAAACCAGTTCCAAAACTTCAAGATGAAACAAAATGAAACTATCAATGAAATGTACTCAAGATTTCAAGACATTTTTACATGCATTGATAGGACTAGGAAAAAATATAGTGACTTTGACATAATTTCAAAAGTTTTAAATTCTCTAACAGAAGATTGGGAAAGGAAAGTACTAGCCATTGAAGAAGCAAATGACTTATAAACTATGAAACTAGAAGAGCTAATAGGAAATCTTATGTCTTATGAAGTAAATCTTCAAGCAAAAAAGGAATTAGCTCAAGAAAAGAAAAATGTGGCCTTTCATGCTGATAAAGAGGAATTAGAATCAGAAGACAAAGATCTAGCCTTTATAGCCAAAAAATTTAAGAAATTTCTAAAGTATAGAAAAGGAAATTTCAAAAAGAATACCTCAAACAAACCTTCATCTTCAAAATTGGAATGTTTCAATTGTCATAAGAAGGATCATATGGTAAAAGACTGTCCAGAAATGAAAGAAAATCAGGAAAACTTCAACAAAAGCAAGAAAGCTAAATTCAAGAAGAAGGCTTTTTCTGTTACATGGGATGACTCAGACTCAGATTCGTTAGATAATGACAGTGATAGTGAAAACGAAAATGAACAAGCAAATGTGTGTTTCATGGCTCAAGAATCTGAAGTAAGTGAATTATCTTATGAAGAATTAATAGATGTTAATGCTGAACTTTTAAATATTATAAAAACTCTAAAGAAAAGGCTTAATGAAACTCGTGAAAATCAGAATAAAGACAAATTTGAAAGAGACATGCTGAAAGATGAAAAAATAATTTTGGAAGAAGAACTTGGAAAAGTTCAAGACACTCTTACAAATTCAGATAGTCAACTTTCTCTTTTGAGTCAAGAAATCGAAACTCAAAAGACAAAGAATGATGAAATTAGTTCTAAGAATCACATATTGAAAAGTAAAATAAAAGAATTAGAATTAGAAAATAAAAGTATTCAAACTAAGATAGAAAGCATCTCTAAAAATGTTCTAACTTTAATAAGGGTATAGAAAATTTATCAAGAATTACAGAAAGTTCTCAACCATCATCAAATAAACATGGATTAGTATTTAAAAAGGAATCAAAAATTCCTCCAATAAAAGTTGCTAAACTAAAGAGGAAAGTTGATTTAAAAGTTAAAGATAAATCCATAAATAAAATTAAAATATGGATTCCAAAAACTAATAATAGTTTGATTAGAAACAAACACATTAACTCATTTATGGAATCTGTGCATAATAATAAAAATTATTTATATAAAATGGATACTAAACCCACTTGGGTTTGGCTTTCTAAGACCTAACTCTTAGGACCCTATCAAAAAGTGGGTACCAATGTGCTTATTAATATTTTTTGCAGGCCCCACTCAAAAAGAGAAAATGGATATTAGACAGTGGTTGCTCAAAATACATGACCGAAGACAAAGATATGCTAACCAATATTACATGATGGTGGCTCAGTTACCTTCAGAGATAACTCAAAAGGATTCATCGTTGGCAAAGGAGATGTGTGCAACTATGGTATTTCAAATCTACCTATTATTACTAATGTTTCTTAGTCAAAAATTTAAAACATAATTTATTTAGTATTAGTCAATTATGTGACAAAGGTTTTAAAATAACATTTTCTGAAAACAAATGTAGTATTTCTGACAACGAACAAAATATTATTTTTGAAGGAAATAGAGATAGAAATATTTATATTCTAAATATGAAAGTAAATAATAATAAAGAAATGTGTTTTCTTGCCGATAACAACGATTCTTGGTTATGGCACAAGCGTTTTTGTCAAATAAATTTTAAAACTATACAAAGACTTTCGAAATACGAGTTAGTAAAAGGTCTACCTAAAATAAATTTTAAAGTAAACGATCTATGTGAAGATTGTCTGATAGGTAAACTAACAAAATCTTCTTTTAAATCGAAAAAGGTTATTTCAACTTTACAACTGTTAGAACTATTACATATGGACTTATTTGGCCCTACTCAAGTTCAATCATTAAACCACAGTCGTTATGTATTTGTAATAGTTGATGATTTCTCAAGAAATACTTGGACAATTTTTATGAAAAATAAAAGTGATACTTTTGGGCATTTCAAAGATTTCATAAAAAAGATTCAAAATTCTAAAGAATTAAAAGTTAAAATATTCGAAGTGATCACGGTGGAGAATTCGAGAATGAATCTTTTGAACATTTTTGTAAAAAGAAAGGAATAAATCATAATTTATCTTTTTCGAGTACTCCACAACAAAATCGAGTTGTAGAAAGAAAGAATCGAACTTTACAAGAATGTGCAAGAACTCTACTTAATGGAAGTACTTTACCCAAACAATTTGGGTAGAAGATGTAGCGACTGCTTGTTACGTGTTAAACCGAATTTCTATTTGGCCTTAACTAAAAATACTCCTTACGAATTTTTTAATGAAAGAAAACCAAACATTTCATATTTTAAAGTCTTTGGTTCTAAATGTTTTATTCTTAATACTAAAGATCAACTTGTAAAATTTGATGCAAAAGCTGATCACGGAATTTTTTTGGATATTCAGAACGTAGTAAAGCATATCGTATGTTCGACAAACCTACTAATGTTATAGAAGAATCTTTGCACATATCTTTTGATAAAAATCTTAATAAAAATATAAAAAACAAAGATGATGATGAAATCATTGAAAATACAAGTCTTGAAAATACGGAAAATAATCCCATAGAACATATCAGATCACCTCCCAGAATCTTAAGAGATCATCCTACACAAAATATTATTGGTGAAATTGACACGCACGTTTGAACAAGAAGTCAATTAAATCAAATGGGTCATGTAGCTTTTCTTTCAACTATTGAACCCAAAAATCCGAAAGAAGCTTCTACAGATGATTACTGGATTATTGCAATGCAAGAGGAGCTAAACTAATTCGAACGCAATGATGTCTGGGAATTAGTACCTCAACCAAACGATCAATCGGTTATTGGTACAAAATAGGTATATAAAAATAAGGCGGATGAACTTGGAAATATCACACGAAATAAAGCTAGATTGGTTGCTCAAGGGTACAATCAAGAAGAAGGTATTGACTATGAAGAAACTTTTGCACCCGTAGCAAGATTAGAAGCTATACGAATTCTGTTAGCATACACAAGTTTTCATAATTTCAAACTTTATCAAATGGACGTCAAAAGCACTTTCTTAAACGGTTTTATTAAAGAAAATGTTTATGTAGAACAACCACCATTATTTATACATAAAAAAATATCCATATAATGTTTACAAACTTAAAAAAGCATTATACGGTTTAAAACAAGCACCTCGTGCTTGGTATGAACGACTTAAAAGTTATTTAATAAATTCTTGTTTTCGAATAGGAAAAGCAGATCAAACTTTATTTATTAAAAATACAAATAAAGTTATTTTAATTGTTCAAGTTTATGTAGATAATATAATTTTTGGGTCAACTAATGAGAACTTATGTAAAGAATTTTCTACTATAATGACAAATGAATTTGAAATGTCTCATATGGGAGAATTATCATATTTTCTAGGATTACAAATTAAATAAATTTCAAATGGTATTTTTATTTATCAAGAAAAATATTGTAACAATTTAATTAAACGTTTTGGTCTAGACAACACTTCAGGAAAACCAACTCCAATGAGTGCTTCTATTCATCTTGAAAAAGATGAAAAAGGAAAAAGTGCTGATTAAAAATTATATAGAAGTATGATCGGTTCTTTACTTTATTTAACTGCAAGCCATTCTGACATTATGATGAGTGTATGCTTGTGTGCACGATTTAAATCAGATCCCAAAGAATCACATTTAAGAGCAGTAAAACGAATTTTAATCTTTATAATACTAAGGACTTCGGTCTTTTATATCCTAAAGGATGTCCATTTGAATTAGTATCTTAAAGTGATGCTGATTTCGGTGGATCCCGGACAGATAGAAAAAGTACAAGTGGTGCGTGCCATTTGATTGGAAAATCACTTGTATCTTGGTTTATTAAGAAACAAAACTGTGTATTGCTCTCTACATGTGAAGCCAAATACATATCTGCTTCTTTAGCATGTGCACATGTAATCTATATGCAACAAACACTTAAAGATTTCAGAATAAATTTACATAAATCAACAATATATTGTGGTAATACAAGTGCAATAAATTTATCTAAAAATCCAATAAATCACTCCAGAACCAAACATATAGATATTCGGCATCACTTTTTACGTGACAATATAGAAAAAGATATTATTAATTTGGAATACGTCTCAACTGAAAACTAGATTGCAGATATCTTTACTAAACTGTTATTAGAAAATTCCTTTATTAAATTACGACGAGAATTAGGAATTATATCAGTTAAAGACATATAAATTAGTATAACATTTTCATAAAAATATGTACACATTCTTTTAACTTACTAAAAATAGATATTACTTTAAAGTTTTCTTTTATAAAAACAAGTACGTCTAAGTGTTTTAACATTCTAACTATATTTAGCCTACTTCCTAAAAACCCTCACGATACTTGAGTTTTTCTCTGGTTACAGACTTCTGAAATTATAAACCACATGTTTTTCAGTTAAACTCCATTATATAAACCTACATTTTTACTATAAACTTAAGACACAATATTTAAAACTAAAGTAGCTCAACAAGATACATTATGTCGTCAAACAACTCAAACTCTTCCATTAATATCACCTTCACATCAGATAGTTCTTCTGACTCTCCTCAGTTTCCAACACCAACTCCTAAATATGAACCGCAATATCGTTGGGGGAAACTACCACACTGGATATACTCCTGAAGCAAAGAAGGCTAAAAGAGCTGTCTTCTCATCACAAGATACGAAGCAAAAATAGACGATATTCATCACTATCAGACAGAACAAATAGCTTTACAAAAAGGGTTATACTTCGAACAAAAAGTGACCACTACTCGCTTAAGTCTTCTCGAAAAAACAATCTACAAATTTTGTGGTTCAAAAGCGAAGGATGTTACTTCACCACTAGTAATTCCACCAAATCCTATTGATCCGTCTTCTTCTTATCGTACTGAAAACAATCCAGTAAACCTCATGATAAAATACTATACCTTTTCTCCACAACGACCACCTTATACTCCAAACTCATGGGAGAAGAATTACAAAGCCAATGAAGGAACGAGTCCTTCAACGCCGAAGAAGACTCCACCTTCTAAAAATTAAATTAAATTTACTTTATTTTATATATTTCTATATTTAACTTGTTATTTAATCCTTACACGAAATAAAAATTGATTGTGCAAACTTTTCATCAAACAGACATCTGAGGAAAAACAAACAGACGTCTGACTAAACGAAGGGAATAAATTTTACCCTCAAATTAGACGTTTGCACAAAATTAAACAGACGTCTGAAATGGTAATAAAATGAACTAAATTCATGCAGGTTAAAAATTTCTTCCAGACAGATGTCTGACAAAAAAAATCCAGACGTCTGTTTCACTACGTAGAAGTATTCTATCTCCAGATTCAGACGTCTGAACCAAAAATAACAAATATCTGGAACAACCTTATTTTGAACTAATTCTTCTCGGGTTCCAAACTGATGTAAAAAAGACGTCTGTTTTCTTCAAACCAGACGTCTAAATCATAACTGACATGTTTTTTTAAATGACATATGACTCCTTTCAAACATCACAACCATTCATTTCTTCATCTTTTTCACTTTTACCTCTTCATCTTTTTACCACCCATACAAATCCTAGCCCCAAATTCAAAAAATTACCACAAAACTTCATCTTTTCAAAATCAATTCATGGCACATCATGACAAAAAAACAAGAGAAGAAGAAGCACTTCCTCCCTCCGAAGAATTAATCCAAAGGTGGCTATGGGAGGATATCGCATATAAAGCAATGAAGGATTCAAAATTCTTCGAAGGTGCTTTCGTCAAATTCGATGCTTTTTCAAATGATCAAATTCTACACTATGCTAGACATTTCCACTTTGAATCACTAGTTGATTATAACAAAAATGATATTAAAATTTATCCTCTACTAGTAAAATTGTTTTTAGCAAACCTGAATCTTGATCATACTAAACCACAAGTCTAAAAGGATACCGTTTGGTCTTAGGTTTGTGGAAAACGGGTGCTTCTTTCTATGCAAAGACTAAGGCAAATCTTAGAATGTGCTTGGCAAGTTTAGATATAGGCACCATAGAAGTAGATATGATTACTAGAGATGAAATTTCACACAAATTTCTCTCCGATAATCTCATTAATATGCAAGAGCTTACCTCCACTCATCTCCGACCACAAGCTCGTCTACTTAATCGCATTCTTGTACGAACCATTCAACCTCAGAAAGGGAGCTATGAAAAAGTTTACAACAGGGATTTTCAAGCTCTTTACGCTTTATACTCCAACAAACAAGTCAATTAGGCTAAAATTATCATGGACGAATGGACCTATATCACATATAAGCGCAAGTACAAGACTTTACACTATGGTGCATATACTACGCGAATCCTTACTGCTTGTTAAATAAATATACCTAATACTCCCTTCTTACGCATCAAAGAAATTGGTCCGAAAACCTTGAAACTTATTGATATCCCTCCAAATCCCGCTACTTTAGAATTTATGTCTTTCGAAACTTGGACTGAACATGTAGCCTCCAACCCAGCATCAATCATTCCTGAGCCTTCCCACTGTCGCCAAGTTAGGGAAGAAGAAGAAGATGATGACATCCATATTATTTCTCCTGAAACTTCTTCAAAACAAGCCTTAGTAATGTTATCCCAAAACCAAGCCAAACTTCATAAAGACTTAAAGCATTATCAAAAACAAACAACTAAGAAGTTTGATTCTATCAAAGTATTCTTTAATAAAATTTGGGAAAAAGTATAATGACCCGGGATTTTGACGACTTTGATTATCGCCATAAACTCAATGACGACTAACCAAACATCGAAAAATACCGGTCATTAGTGAAAGAAATTAGAGGGTGAGGAAAGATAAGATAGAAACTTAGAATAGAAAAAGAAGAAGAAGAACACAATATCAGAGTAACACGAATCTCACAGCGGAACGAATAAATATATTTCATAACATAACTTTGAAATACAAATCTGTACTTGAAAATATACATATCATTATCAAAGTACGGCACTTACAACACAGCGGAAATAGCTATAGCTATATGATCCTGAAGCCTCCTGCTCCAAGCTCTTCCAGTATATCTGTAAATCCCGACTACTTGATTGCCCGTACAAATTTAGGCACCCAAGAGTTTAGGGAAAACAACAAAATAAACTCCGGGTCAGTCAAGGGACTGGTGTGAGTAAAACAGTTCAAGCAGGTAATCGATATCTCATAAGACCACGCCGTATAACGGAACGGGTTTTTCCCCTATGAGAATCCAAATATCTTTATATCAAAACCTTTTGATATTATAATAATGTCTATCAACACAATATAATAATCATCTAGCAGAAACGCTTTCATCTCACGTTCTACATATATAGTATACAATCAAAACCGCAAGCACGTATTGGGTAATGGATTTCCAACTATGACAAGGTATGGAACCACCTTTCGCTCGTGTACCTCTAGAGAGGAATACACTGGGTTCAACAAGAACATCTTGCAACCCAGCCACACATGACCGACCACTCATTTCGCTTGAGTGTATCGAATGTATATCACCAACGGTTGGGATCAGCAACCGTTTCCCGAATGGGACAACATCAACAATAGATTTTTAGAAGTAAATGAAACTCTAGATCAGGTGATTATACACCCTACTTCGGTGCGACCGACTTAGCCATGCTGCCTGCCCGATTTCTGTCATTTACCGGATGTGAGGCTAGAAGCTACGCTTTATCATCACACCAGATTCACTTCGAATGCCACATCATCAAATCCATCCAATCACCGATTGACGTCCTCAACAATACATTATGTGTTAGCTAAAAGAAGTTTCCTTCTTCGCTTCCACTCTTGGTACGGTTGGAGAAATCAATATACGTGATCGTCTGGAAATACTCTGTCAGACATCTGTCCATACAAGTCATCCGGGAACAGGATGAACCGAAGGCACTATTCTGTAAACAGGATAGCCCTTGCATAACTCCACCTTCAATTTCCTTTGGCATATATGATTCGCAACGCTTATGCCAATACAGAGTGGTTCTTTGGATAATAATCCAACCGGTCTCTCCATATTAACAACGTTAAAATGGTCAAAACTTCGATAGTCTGTGATTTAACTATCGAATAAAAACAAGTGTGCAAACAGCGATATTATTTCCAAATGGAAATTATATCGATCAAACATCATTTAACATTTATATCCTTAGTTCATTTTTCATCTCTTGTTTCCCTATATTCAATATTTCTTATTTTCTAAATTTGGAAAATATACGTTATTAACAATGGAAAACATTTCCATTTCTTGTTTTCTTTATTAGAAAACATTTCTGGTTTCTTATTTGGAAAACATTTCCAAAGCTTCTTCATTGGACTTAGACATATGTTTAAACAAACCATCGCGATGCCAACTCAAACCATTTCCTTTAATTACTAAATTCACTTAACCATCCCTTACTATCGAACTTTAACCATTCCTTAGTTAAAAACGAAGTCAATCAAGTTGTTGTAATACTACCTCTCAGACCTTAACTGAACAACGTTTCTAACCTTGAAATAGACAAAGTTCACCCTTCTAATTCTTTAACAACTTCCTTACGTAACTCTCTTTCAAATCTTTCTATTCGATAATTCTTTCCTTCGATAAGGTATATCCGATAACTCTATTTCAATTTATTCTATTCACTTAACTCTTTTGATTTAACTCTAATTCTATTCACTTAACTCCTATCGAATAAACTATATTCGATAACTCTTTTAATTCTATTTGAATAAACTATATATTCGATTAACTCCTTTATTCTATTCGAATAAACTATATATTCGATTAACTCCTTTATTCTATTCGAATAAACTATATATTCGATTAACTCCTTTACTCTATTCGAATAAACTATATATTCGATTAACTCCTTTTTGAATAAACTATTCATTTATAAAGATTTACTTTTAGTAACGGTTCTTCACTTTACAAATGATTTCCGTTTATTCTAACTTATCCTTTGATTTTATAAATATTTCTTTTATAAAAATCCTTTTCCTTATTTATATAAAATCCATCGATTTTATATAAATAATTCATTTTCAAAATACACTTTGAAAATCCCCTTTCCCATATCCAGTATTTCTTATGGTATTTAACATACCATATAACAACGATAAATATCGTTCAAACACACATAATCAGTAACAGATTATATATCACATCATATATCACAATATATGAATCACAGTAAAATAAATGTTGAGGAATCCAGTTGGATTCCTCCAACCTGTTTTCCCTGCATCGCAGATGTTAAACAATATAGATAACATCACTTTCAGTTCCATATGATATATTCTGTTAAACAGAATCAATATAGAAATTCCACTAACTGTCTAGCAGTTCAATCAAACAGTCAACACACAATCAATCAATCAATCAATCAATATTTAACAGTTCTAAAAATACAACATGAAATTATAAACTGTTCAGAGTTAGTGAGATTTACTCACATTGGATGATCATCGTTAATAACGACAACCATCACTTGATTCAGCGCTGTTTTATTTAATTTCAAACAGGTGTTTGAATTTAAATAAAATTCGGAACTCTTCAGAATACTACCAATCCACAGCGTACACGAAGTACTCGACGATACGAACCCAACGCAACTAACGGTTCGTCGATCCGATTCCGTATGAGCTGGATACGACGATCACAAGTTAAACGAGATTTGAAAATTAATTAAACTTAAACAAATAAAAACTTATGGGCCTTTACCCTTTCACAAGCCAGCCCAACTCGCAAGGTCCTTCTTCCCCAATTCCTGAAGCAAAATCCTGTTGTCCCTCCTCCTTGGCATTTCCGCAAATTCAAGCTCCAAGTCGCATTCATTTTTACACCGAAACCCAAACTAGAAATCACCATCGATCATCTTTACTCAAGGGCATCCTCTCCAACATCACCCCTTCCCACTCGGCATTCACCTGCTCACCGCGATGTCAGGATTTCCGCACAACTGTTCATCGTCGGTTTACCCAAACGTGCATCGATCATACCCAAATTATCACAACAACTACCATTTTCCACCACAAACACTAATACGAATTCAAACCTTCAAATCAAGGCTTAAATCACTCGAAATCCCTAACCCTACCTCGCGGCTATGTATTTCCAGTGAACAATGAGGAACAATGAGGACGTCAAACCCCTTAAAATGTAGATAGGATCGAAGAGCAACTCAAGACAAACTCAGAAATGTATATTTGCAGATTTAAGGATTTTTGTTTGCATTTCTTTGGATTTATTTTTGCTCGGTATCTTTTCTGTGGAGAGAAAAAGAAAAGAATGGCGGAAACAAATGTTTGTCCAGAGAGAAAAAAATGGAATTAGGTTTAGGTTGGTTAGTGGGGTATTTATAGACAAATTTAGATATTTTAGATATTTTTATTTTGTTTATTATATCCGTTTTTGTCCTTCTAAAAATCTGTGTGATCACACACAGTATTCAAAAATCATGAAAATTGTCATGTTGCTACTGTTCGACATTACGGTCCCAACGAAACTGGTTTCGTCGATTTCCGACTTCGTATGCTCACACAGTGTATTTTTAACTGTCAAAATACTGACTGTTTTTCACTCTAAAAATCCATACGGTCACACAGTGACTCTAAAAATCACGAAACCGGAAATCTAACAACTATTTGACATTGCGGATCCAACAAAATTTGTTTCGTCGAATTCCGACTCCGTCGGCAAAAGTGGCTATTTTTAAAGCTCTTGATGACCCATTTAAATATAAATACATTTAAATATAATTAAATATAAATAAATTTATATTATCATATATATTCACAGTGGAATACCATACAGCTCTACTGGGATTTATAACTTGATATTTCAATCTGGGTCAACCCGATATTCGATTTATATTGAAATTCCTTTTTTTTTAAAATATAAATAATTCCTTTATAAATTATAAAGGAATTCCACAATGACTTTTCTGAAATTTGATTTGGACGTGAATCAAAATCTACACGACGAAATCCCGATTTTTCTCTTCCACTAGAAAGATATACTCCACCAGCTCCACATGTTTCTTGTTTCACAGAAATCCGGCTTAAAGCGAATCCTGTACATTCAATTGAAGTTCAAATCGCCAAATTACGAACTGCAACGTCATTTCAAGCTTGTTTATAATTATATTATAAACTATACGTTCAACTGTCGTTTATAAAATATATTCGTTATTAAAATTCAATTCCAAGCTGAATTAAATATCACAGATGATCCGGTTCACACCATATCGTCATTTCAGCCAATTCTGTTTACTTCAGAATTAAATATATTATTTAATTTATTATTCAAATTTAAATATTCACCATTATTTAATTCCACGACCATTAAATCCTTTTAATCACCATTTAAATAATTAAATAAATTAATTATAATACCTCTGCCAATGCGGGTCATTACAAAAAGTTTCTTGTACTGGCACTTCTTCAAGCCAAACTCAAGCTCCAGCTCCTTTTCAATGGTCTTCAAGTTCCACTGAAGAAGTTCCCGATTCTGAACAAGGCTCCCCAAAAGACGGTAGGGCAACTATTGAGGCATCTACTTCAGAGGGATGGTAAGCGTGGTTGACGATATGCTAGTCTACGTATTTTGCCTAAAAACTCTATAATTCTCTATATGGTGTGTAATATTTTTTGTTACTTCTCTTTTCGCACAAAACTCTAGTATGTGCTGTAATATGTTATGTCTGATGGTATGCTTGTTTATATATCATGTTCGTTTCTACTATATGTTTTTGTGTATTGCATATGTTCTTCAGTTTTTTAATACGTTTCCTTTTTATCCAATGATAAAGGGGAAGAAACTAGTAACATTATATGAATATTGACAGGGGGAGCTTATATAGTTGTCATTAGTCAAAAAGGGGGAGAATGTTGAATCTCGCTACATAGCGTTTTGACTATGACAACTATACATAAGCATATATATCATCATCTAACATTGTTTTGCAGGAAGATATTCGACAAACAGATTCAGGAACACCAAAATGAAGATTGAATATGTTATAAGGGTCTATTAGTTCTAGTTATTCATGTTAAAATCTTCCTTGATGATCACATACACATACATATTATACTTTATATATGTTTTTACATATAAAAGAGGCAAAGATTATATTTTTCCCAGGAAACAGAACGTCTGATATATTTTAGACACTGTTTGCTGAGACAAAATTAAATTTGCCATAATATCCAGATGTCTATATTGAATATATCAAACGTCTGAATCTGCTTTGAAATGAACTATTTCTTTGCTGTCTTACTTTTTAAATTAAAATAGACATCCGAATAATATTTTTAGACATCTGAGTACGAATGGTTACAACTTATTATGAAGAGTCATGACTTTCTAAATCATTTCTCCTAATAGAATCTCTTCGTGATAAGTTACAATTCTTTGTACATTATAAATAGAGACTTGATTTACTTCTCAAATCACCGATTTTCATTCTATCTCTCTCTATATTATTCAAAGCTCTCTAGTTTTTTTTTATACATACTATTCTCAATATTATCTTCTATAATCTTTCACAAGCTTCACGTTTATTATCAAGGAAAGACTATAGGAAGAGTGTACTATATATTGACATATCAGTGTTAACAAGAACAGAAATAAGCCATCAATTATTTTTTATTGTAAGAAACTTCTTCAACGGTTGAGGCAAGAAAATCCCGTTCAGCTGTTCGGGTAATTGTGAACCTATTCCTCCGGGTGAAGTGAGGATTTTAGTGTTAGTGAAATACCGTAAGTGAGCCTGGGACTGGACGTAGGACAGTGGCCCGAACCAGTATAAATCGACTGTGTGATTTACTGTTTTCTACTCTAATATATGCACTACATCCTATTCTCCATTCTACACGATCCTACTATCATATAGCCTCTTCCACGTACAACTTATTCGATGAGACTAGAGGGAAGTGAGAGACTTCTACGGGACGTGAGGATACTCTATAATGGTCCTCTGCGGTAGACTTCATGTTGTACCCACACAGAGGCATGGTCTGTACGATACCATCTAGTGAGTATACCTTGGTTGCATCTGACACACCTGTAGTTGTGGGCAGCCTAAAGACCGATTTAATGATTCTTTGGATGGTTGGGCGGTTGTCTCGACTTGTAGGTAGGAAAGCTTCGTGATCAAGACCCAACAAAGGATAGTAGGCCGTTGGACGCCTGTCATCGTCAGTTGGAGCGTGTATGAGAAAGACGAGCAATAACCAAGAGGCCAATAATCTTCACTATCGGATCATTGGATGAGAGACCACATGTTTGTTTAGATTGGTTGTTACGATCGGTCATTTAGCTCTTTGAATAGTCTTTCATTAGGAGGTAGGCTTGTGGGGCCTTGAAGAGCCACAAAAGAGACATACCAACTTTAGATATTTGTATTTCGGGTCTAACAAAGCCATTTTGTTTGGCTATCCCGATGACATGGTTGACAGATATAGTAAAGTCCCCGACCGAGTTCCGTTAAGAACTCAAGTGTTTAGGCGCCTTCTTGGCGTAGCATTGGAGACTCGATACGCCCTCGTAACACGGAGATGGAGATTCGATATGTTTTCATAGTACGATGATGGGGAGGGGATTATCACGGTTTATTGGGTATATATTATTATTAGTTTAATCTTCTAGGTAGTAGGTAAGTACGATTTATACGGAAAAAATCGAAAGTATAATGTGAAATAAACTCGAACAACTTAATAAATAAAGAAACAATAATAGAACTGTATATGTATCGTTATTGTAGAAAGTATAATTAGTCCATTCACCGGAACTTTTATTTTGACCGCCTCTTCATAACAAACCAGCAGGTTAGAGAGGTGATTGAGATTCTGCAGCTTAGAGATACTTACTAGTTAATGTCATTATATTAGTAAGTATGTATTCACTATTATATTTTATTCATTCCAGTCTGAGATATTTTATCGTGAGCTTTGATATATTTATCTTTTACTTTTTCGGTAGGATACCAAACAAACTGATTAGAGCTTCAGTTGATTTGGATTTTAGGAAAAAAAAATCCGAGTCTACCGAAATTCGGGTTGTTACACTAGATTTCTAATTAATCTGAGATCAGACCTCCATCAAGTCATGTCTAACGCTGGTAGGAGTACGCGTAACCAGCTGGATACTCCCTCATTGACTCTTACATGGAAAACATGAATAAGCTGCATGGATGGCGACCTCAATAATGCATGGTTTAATGTTGGCCGTGTATTCGTAGTACCAACACGACAACATGTACCAGAAACCAACCATCAACGCTACCTTCCCAAAAGTAAAGGAGTCTAGTGTAGTGCAACGATAACCCAATATAGCAGAACCTCAGTATATCGTATGCATATGCTCTAAATAGGCATGCTGCTAGATGGCCAAGTCGAATCATACTCTTTTGTTGTAAAAAGAATGTTGAACCGAAAAGATATAAAAGAAAAGCCCGAACTACAACATCCTCTATGGCATCGATACACATATGAGCTAAAATATGCTTCTGTAAATATGTTAGGGTAATGAATCTAGACGAGATATGGTCGGGGGCAAAAGCAGGTAAGTACAACGTGTATGACTCCATGACTCAAAGCTAGATTCTAAGAGGTATGACACTCTATCTGCACCGCCTATCGCAACCCTCGTAAGCATATAAAAATCGGCTGGCGTAATACCAAGCTCAAAATCGAAAAATGAAAGGTATGTATAGTGGGTCATCATCTCTCGACTAAGGCATCTAGCATGGCCGGTCAAAGGTTTGGGTATGTCTTATCTCTAAGAAGTGTCCAAATGGACTATCCTGTAGCCTATCCCGAAAAATTTGAGGGACTATATCCAAAAAACGTATAATACACCTCGCCCGACTTCTACGAAAGCTGAGGTAGTGGGACTAGTAAAAAGTCATTTGTTCCTCGTTAATATACTATAAAATAACACTACAAACAGACTATATAATGTGATAGATAATTAAGCTATACACTACTAATTATGCTAAATTCTGAAATCATACCTCAATGATATCTAGAGCTGTGAACATACGGTGAGAGTAACCCTCAGGTAACTCATTAAGAATCCATAAGTCGAATATCGTTGTCTCGGGTGCAGGGGGAGTGTGCGCATGCCCAACTGTCTCATCTATCTGTGTTTGAATGGTCCGCCCAGTGAATTTGGTCACACAATACGACATCTCAACGCAATATTTAATTAAAAAATTAAAAACGAAATTTATGAGGTTTGAAATGAAAAAACGTCGGTAGGACGCTATTTAAAGCGTCCTACCGCGGACGCTGATTTAATCAACACCTTATGATTGGACGTTGATAAAATCAACATCCAATCTTAAGGCGCTGACTTAATCAATGCCTTATTGCTAACCGCTGATTTAATAAACGCCCACTCTTTAATGCTGATTAAATTAGCATTCGTCTGTTGGTTCAAACATTGAATATTCAACTGTAATATTAAGATTTGTAGTGTTACGGTTCCTAAACCGTTGGATATTGTTAGACCAAAATCTGGGCCTAACATCCAAATGCAGCGTGAAGTCCTCACAATCACAAATCGTAGATCACAGAATGCAGAAAACAGTAAATAACAGGAGACACACACGAAGTTTTTATAGTGGTCCGGCTCAAACCAAGCCTACGTCCGCTTTATCTCCTCTTAAATCCTAAGAAGTCACAAGCACAATTTTCTCGGTTTATACACGAAATCCTCGCGTTTACAATGAAAAGAGGTAGGAAATCATAAGATTATACACGAAATCCTCGTGTTATATTGTGGAATTTGGCTTCTTTGCTGCTGAAAATGCTTTGCAGAGAGAAATGATGGAAGCCGTGAGAAGTTTGAGCCAAAAAGATCCTTCAATTTGCCTACAAATGGTGTATTTATAGCCATTTCCTGAAACCGGTTCGTGAGACACGTGGCACGCATCCCAAAAATCTCGAAATGAGGTGGAAAATGTCCAGAAATCCTCTCCAAGTCGTTATATGCTACCTACAATCAGATCCGGGTTGATAGGAGTAATATATGGCATGGGAATAAGTCAAAACATGCTATCCAGGAGTAGGTTTGGGGGTCGGGTCGTGGTCACATAGAGCGAACCGAGCCGGTACGTGATGAGGTGGTGAAACTCGTGCAGAGCGGGTCGTGATCTAGGTGGGCATCACGAGCGGATCGTGATACATGGGGCCACCATGAGACGGGCTGGTTAACGAGCAGGAAATGAGGGCGAGCCGAGGCGGGTCCACGAGCCAAAAGTGGTCCCACAAGCCGATCAGGAAATGAGGGATGTCACAAATTCCAAAATCCAAGTTCTGTGCGCGTTTACGGAAACGGACGTAACTTCCAAACCGTAAGTCCGTTTTGTCCAAACGAAAGCTCTACCTGAAGCTAATTCAGAGAACTACAAGTGCTATGGAGCAAAGCTCCATAATTGCAGTTTTCGGACCCAAAAGAGATCATCTGATAGGAGTTTCGGGTAATTCTTTATTTGTGTTACGACTTCAACCAAATTGCTTTCTGTCTTCTGACGACGTTTCCAATCCCTGAGCACACTACTATTCAGAGATTTCATGTGTGACAACTTTTACCAAAAAGTATATCAACATATATGCTTTTGGTGGGATGGAAATAGAACCAGCCTTTTTAACACTAAACACATAAAGTGTTGTTTGGCAGCAATTGCTTACTCCTCCGACCTTTGTTTCATTTCACTTCCTGGCTTTCATACTTTGCTTCCAGTTTTATTTGATACGAATATTCGATATCGAGTCGAATTTCCTGAAAAAAGTTTCGCAATGTTCCTAGTAGATTGGTTCTATGGAGTTCTTGCTTCCCTAGGTTTGTGGCAGAAGGAGGCGAAAATTTTGTTTTTAGGGCTCGATAATGCCGGCAAGACTACTCTGCTACACATGCTCAAAGACGAGGTATATGGTGTGACCTATTTGATTGTTTTGTTCTTGTTTGAAACATCAAAACTGATGTTATTAGATCTGGAAGTTGTATGTACATTTGCTATAGTAGATCTAGTTTTTGATAAGTGCGGACCAATTCTTAGCAGATCTCAAATAATTTGAGGGTTGTAATAGAATTTGTTTTGGATCTATTTTGTATGAATTTGAATCATTGGTTAAGATTCGTTGTTAAAAAATGTATTTAAGTTTTACGATATGTGCATATTCAGAGATTAGTCCAGCATCAGCCTACACAGTATCCAACATCGGAAGAGCTGAGCATTGGAAAAATCAAGTTCAAAGCCTTTGATCTCGGAGGGCATCAGATTGCTCGTCGTGTGTGGAAAGATTACTATGCTAAGGTAATAACTATACTGCAGTTCTCGCTCCATGTTTATGCTCAAAAATTGTTCTGTGATTTTAGCAAATTTCAAAATTCTATTTTCCGTTCTAGTCATCTGTAATTTTGAAGTTTTCTGTTCTGTTCCAAACATTTTGGAAGTTCCCTTTTAATTTCAATTATTTTTTCTGTTTCAGTTGTTAAATTTGTTAATAAATATCCAATACTATTGTAATTTATGTATGATGCATTACTGAGAAAAGTCATGGATTAAGATTCTGTTTTGTTGATCTGAGGTTTTCAAATTTTTGATCATTTTGAAAATTTGGATTATGTTATTATGATGCCGGTGTTAATTGACAGAGGTATAACAATTCTTTTGTGAGACTATTTAATATACTGTCTATTGTCCATTTAATTATTTTCTTGTTATTATTATTATTATTATTATTTTTTGCGTACTATAATTTTTCTATTTTTTGCAAATTTTCTTCTTCAGTGTTAGAAGTGCAAATCCAGAAATATGATCATATTCAGTCCCGGCTGTGACCGGAAACGGATCAGAATCAACGAAATTTGGCCGAAATTTTGAACTATGTATTTTAGTAATTTATGCATGCAAGATATTCTTTTGATATACATTTACCAAGTTTACCTTTATATTTGGGGCCGTTGACTGCTAATCTTCACTCGATGTATTTTAAAATGCACATATTAGTATTGTAACACTTGGGATACACATGGTAAAACACATGCATGCAAAATTGAGAATGATGTAACATGGAATTATGAAATAAACGGGTGTATAGTTTGAACATTACGATACATTTATGCTGTACTTCAAAGGAATCTTATTGGGTTTGTATAAATCAGTAGTATACATGCAATAAATATTGCTTTAGCAATACAAGAATGGTAACTTTTACAATTTTGAATGAATAGCGAGATAATTGGCATTATTATTATTATTATTATTATTATTATCATTATTTTGCTTTGAGTTTAATTTTTTTGGGTTTTATTAAAAATTGATTTGTAGAGAGTACTTCAAGCTTGTTATGGCAGATCTTATCTTTATTCTTAACTACTTGTGTAAGATTTATTTTTTCCCTCATGTAACCTTATACAATTTAGAAAGTTGATATGTTGATGAAGATCTTATGTATTTTTTAATGAAAAACATACCAGTACACTTGCAATACATTGAGAATCCACCAATATTATTTAATATATATAGTACATTGATCAAAGATGTAACAAATGCATAGTTTTAAGACCAAATTGTACAGCGGACAGTGGTTTATAAGGTTGGAGACTTTGTTGGTCCTTCCCTTAGAAACACCTTTAGCCGGGTTGTGTGTACTTAGTTATCATACATATGGATTATGAATTTAATTTAATCGAAACTAATGCAAGTATTATTGAAAATTTATCTATAAGAACATGTCAAATTTTAGCAACATTTTTGCTGACTGGACTTGATCTACATTCGTTAATTGTTATATTTCACATTATTTTTATAACTAAGATCATTAAAGATAAATTACTTTGAAGAGTGAATGGTGATTCCCCCCCAATGTATGTCATGTTATTAAACTAAACTTCCACGCCTGTCTAATTAAAAGAAAGAAGGTCCTAGCGGTTCAACTTTTGCACAAAATATCAACAGTACCATATAGTAGCCTATCACACAATGAGAAATGCATCTTATTGAAAAACCAAGTTTTGCTAGTGATCATCGTCCCACATCAGTTGCAAATTGAATATTATTGCTGAGTTCATGTGTATGATAGAGGTCCCTGCTAGTTTAAGAGCTCAGGTAGCTTTGAGTGCATTCTAGGGCTGACATGTCCAAGCAGGCCTGTAAAGAATATTTCTTAGACTCAGTTTTTAAAAACAGAACTGGTTTTATCTATTGGGATTTTGCTTTTGAAGATCTTATGCTAGAAACACATGTACGTGGTTTTTGCTTACACTGGATATGATGGTCTCACATCAACAGTTTCAATGGTCAGACCTGCGGTTCGGTCCCTTTTTAAAAACTGCAAGCCAGTGTATAAAAACCGACTAAAAGATACAAGTTGCACAATATGTTTCTATTAAAATTAAAAAAAAAAACATTAAGCAATACGCACACGCTATAGAACCATGATTTTGGTGTACAATTGCCAGTCACAAAAATAAAAGGTGGAACTCAGTGCACGAAGCTCCCGTGCGATAGCGAACTCTGAAAATGTCGATAATGTATGCAGCCTTCCACTCGCATTATGAAGGTGTTTTTGCACTCGAACTTGGCACCTGGATCACCATGTGGGTGAGCTAACTGTTGCGCCAAGGCTCCATCTCTTTACAGAGTTACACACTGAAGTAAACATGCAATAGTTTCGTATAATAATCAATATGCAGTGCTATCGTACAATCAATTGATATTTTAAAATTGATCTGTTTGAATGAAAAAAAAACCAAGGGTGCATTTGCTGCATGCATTTGGATTGTGATTTTCAATTTAATTGGTTTTCACTTTGTCAATTAATTATTAGTTTTTAATAAATAATATGTGTCGATAATTTGCAACAATAAATAAATAAATAGAAAAAAAATATAAATTGCTCGGCAATAGTTCAAACAAATTTCATAACATTTTTCATAATTTAGAGCACTTGGGTACGATCTCAATGTAAAAAATTGCATACCTCAGTTGTAGAAGTTATTAATTTCAGAAACTTATAAAAATTATAAATATAACTAATCAGCTTAACTAAGTGAACAAACGCACCAAAGTTTCTCATTCATCTAAATGGGCAAATTGGCCCGTTTCTGTTTCTAGGGGTGTAAATCGATCACAGAGGTTTGTTCAATTTCTGTTCTAAATAAAATCGAACCGTACACGTAGGGGTGAACAATATTCGATTCAAACCAAGGTTCGAGAATTCGGTTTTGGTCTCGGTTTCGGCCGTTTGAAAATTTTGTTAGTTTCGATGGGTTTCGTAAATTTCGGTAGTTTCGGTCTAGATTTCGATTTTCATTATTTTGGTAATGAACTTGTTAATGGTAAATATATTATATAATCTGTCGTTTCAGGTTGCAGCCAAAAAACCCAAAAACAAAAGTGGGAAAGGGCAAATTATATTGTCTCGTTAACAACCACAGTATATTTCCCAAAAACACGTGCCTACAAATTGTTCCAACCCTTAAATTAATTGCCGCCTCACCCTACAGAAAAAGCGATGTTTTCTCGATCAAAAAAACACGCTACTTTCCTCGATCAGAAAAAAGCACGCTGCTTTTCTTGATTAAAAAAAATCGATGCTTTCGTTTGAATTGATTCTTCAATTTGCGCAAATAGAGAAGGGGGAGAAAAATTAACACACGAATCGGTAAAAACATGTGCCTTCAATTTACTGTTGATTGATGATTTTCATTTTGTTTAGTTTATTCGAATCGCTTCTTACTTGCCCAGTTTTCACATGCTTGCGTTACGAAGAGATTCTTTTTCTTCGTGCCCTAAAATCGAAACCGGTTTTGGTGGACGGTTTCGGACCGCCGTCCACCGGTAACGATCCGATAACCTCGAAATTTTGGGGTGTCGGACGAAACCTTAAACCTTGGTTCAAACCAAATTAACCGACCAAACCGGTTCATTTCTGTCGGTCGGTTTTAAAAGTAAATTGGTTTGAATTTGGTTTGTAATTTTTTTTGGTTGTTTGTTAAACCGAACTTTTAATTTATTGTCTATTTTTACGGTATAATACAAAGGCATTTGTTGTAAACAGATCAAATTTTATTATAAACATGAAATTTACTATATAAACTTTCTCCAAACATGAATTTATGTTTTATTTCGAGTGAATTCATCATTTACACAATAATACATCTTTCAAATTCGGCTAAATCGGTTACCGACGGAATTAATCGAAATTAATACGGTTCGTTTTGGGAATTTTTTTTGTTTCAATTCGGTTTGAGTTTTTTTACCTCGAAACCAACTTAACCGACCGAACGTTTACCCCTACATACACGGACTGAACAAAATTTTTTCTCATACCAATTTTGTTGTTTTAGCTTGTGTCTTAAATGAAATCGGTCGGACATGGATATGTGTTTTTCGGACACGGACTCGAACGGACCTGGTCAGACATAGCTGTTTATATCAAATTTTATACTTTTTATTAGATTTTCTCTCAACTATACAACGAAGTACAGTTCAGATAAACTCGGATCGAACATGATTTTTTCTCTTATAAATTTTGTTGTCTTAACTTGTGTTCTAAATGAAAATCGGGCGGACTCGGACGGACGTATTTCAGTCAGAGGCACAAACATACATCGGACATTCGTACAAAATTTACAGCCCTACCTGTTCCTATCCATGAGACGTTGTAGAGCTGTCATGGTAATAGTAAATTTAGCATTACCAGTCCATCGGTAATCATTTTTGTTTGAAATCGGTATGTTAGTTAAAACATTATGGTAAGGTAAGTTATCATCTTCTACGGTAAATTATCGGTAATATTTCTTCAATACCAGCGGTAACTTGAAACACACACATACATACATATATATATGTGTATATATATATACACACACATACATACGTACATACATGATATACTTTATTACATGTATATAAAACCAAATAAATCATTAAATTTAAATAATCAGGTGAAATAATTTCAAATACACTTTTTTTCTTTTTCATTTGTCTTTTATTAACTAACACTACATATAGTATAATGAAGATGCATTATAGTGCGAAAAATATATCACTGTACATACTTTAATGGACAAATAATAATTTACCATTACCAGTGTAATGGTTACCAGATTATCGTTATACCAGTCTGGGTCTACGGTATATCAGTTGATCGGTAACGGTAAACATTTCAGTGTACTGGAAAAAACGATACGGTAACGGTATCTGCGAAATGGTAATAATGGCCATTACCATAACAACCCTAAGACAATGCACTTGTTGTGAACAAGAACAAGATGGGGAAGGGCATCCAATTTTTAGGTTTGAATCGAACTTCTAATTGACAAGACATATTGAATTATTTTGATATCTACGTGGCAGCCCGAAAACAACAAATATTTTGAAGTATTGTTTATTATTTACTACTTTCATTTGGAAAAAATAAGGCTAAATGTTAAATTATATGTTGAGTTAATATTTTGTCAGGTAAGAGAACTTTGTCTTCTGTTAGTTGCAAGGTTCAACATTCCGGCCGACACGCTAAAAGTCTGCTGACACCATTTCGGATCCGGGGATAACCGGATCAGAATTCTTAAAAAATTCGAATCCATTTAAACTAGTGAATAAAGTCACTATATAAATGACAAAATTGAAAGTAAACACCATGAATTTGAGGAAAATATTCAAATTTGATGAAAAGATCCAAAATCTAAAAAAGTAAATACAGCATGAGTGTAACAAACCCTAAAAATAACATAAGGCTGCTTGGATTCTTGATTGATTAGGTCTTCTCATGTTTCAATTTTCACCTTGCTGATTTTAATCTATTTGAATGTAGTTTGAGTTTCAATGAGCAGAATTATGGCTTGAATGGGAGAAAAATGAAGATGACGATTATTTAAGTACTCATGGTGGGCTTGATGGCTTATAAGGCTTATTTGGGTTTAGTAGAAATTGGGTTGTAGTTTTGGGTTTTGTTATGTAAATGGTTATACAAAATTCAAGTTTAAGGCTTGATGGCTTATAAGGCTTGTTTGGGTTTAGTAGAAATTGGGTTGTAGTTTTGGGTTTTGTTATGTAAATGGTTATATAAAATTCAAGTTTAAGTTTGTTGAGTTTATCGAAATATTTGTATAAAATAAATAATTAAATATTAATGGATCCAGAATTGAAAATTAAACGGAATATACGAAACCAAACCAAACCAAAATTACAAAAGAATTGAACGATAAAAAAACGGAACCGAAAATTTTAATCTTGATTAATTGTACCTTCGTAAATATTATATGATATCTACTAACACTTACCAGTTTTTCGAGATATATATATATATGTATATATATGTGTATATATATATAGCTTGTTGGCTTTGGACTTACTTTAAAAAAAATGAAATAACGATCCTCAAACTAAGAGGATCACTCTTTATCATAGTTGTGAAAGCCGCGCCTAGGCGCGCACTATGGCGTGGCGTTCACGCCATTTTTGCTTGTATTGCGGCGCACATGAAAAGACGCACTAAATGGCGTGCGGCGCAAAAATGGCGCACATCGGAAAATGATGCGCCTTTTCTTTATTTTATGATTTTTTTTTTTTTTTTGCATTTTAAACTGCAACTACTACTACTACTACAAATACTCTTACTATCACTACACCACCATCACTACTACTATTACTATTATTATCATAATAACATGACATGTGAATAACTTTGTTAATATCTTTTTTTCAATTATATGGAAACATAATCACATCATTATTATTTTCTATTAAATTATCATCAACGAGTTAATAACCTTACAATTATGTAATCGACTGACCTTAGAAGGCTTGCATTTAGAACTTACATATGTTTTATTATCCAACATAGATTAGATTCATTTTAATATAGTCGGAAATATATAATGTAATGTATAAAAAATCATAAAATATTGCCTAACATAGATGCAAAAGCAAATGAATGGAATTGAGAACCCATGAACGATAAATCAACAGAAACAACTTTGGACGAAGAGAAAACATTTTCAAAAAATTAACATTCAATCAGCTCTGAAACATACGCTTGGATATGCATGTGTGAATATGTCCAATATCTTTGTACGATTTATCTGCAACATAAAAATATTTCAAATGGTGTTTGTTAAATACAATCGAGCATTAAATTTGTTGGATTCATATTTTTATTTATCAATAATGTGTATTATTATTTTGGATTTGAAAACTATTGTGCTTAAAATTTTATGCTTTATGTTTTTTTTCGTAAAATGCATAAAAAAGTTTGTTATATATGTTTTAGCAAAAAATATTGATTTTTTTATTTTTGTTAAAATATTATATTTATTAACAAAATTAAACATGTGCATTAAATTAAAAAGGCGCGCGCCATGCGCCAAGGCTCCAGAGAGAGTTTGCACCTTGCGCCCATTTATAACAGTGCTCATTATTATTATTAGTGAGTGTGAGCATATGTGTGTGTGTCTATATATGTATATACACACACACAATATACACGCTAGAGGAAAATAATTTTGAAATATGAGATCACCACCTAAATGATCGCCTAGATGAATAAACAAAGTGGAATGGAGCAAGATAGATGCGAAAGATCCGTGCGGTATACGCAACAAGTCTAAAGTTTGAAGCAGGGGAATGGATTGTAGAAGTGAAATATCTTGATAGCGGTAAGAGGAAGCATATGCTAGGATACACTGTCGATTGTGAGAGTGCCGGGAGGGCTAATAAAGAATTACGTCGATGGCGCAGTTTGCTGAAAGAGCAAAAAAGCTAGCATCTAAAAGGCATGATTAGAAGGCTTCCAAAGCAAGCGTGGAAAGAGGCAAGCCTTCTTTGTTCTTTGGGCTGATCTTCAAGTGGGGCAACGAACTTATTTGGAAGTATTGGGTTCCAAAATAGTTGACCACCCCCCCCCCCCCCCCCCCAAAAAAAAAAAGAAAAGCCTTTTGTGTTTTTCACAGAAATGGAGAGGAAAAATGAACAGTGTAGACATCGATCGTTTTATTGTTGGTCAATTTAATCAAATTTGTTACTGAAAACGTTTAAATAGAAGATTGTAAGAGAGATTAATCGCAAGTATTAAACTTTAAATATTTTGCTTGCATTTACGAAGGCACGTTTGGAAGCTTGCATTTCCACTATAAATTTGCGACAACTTGCATAAAATATGGGCAACTTTTTTTTTTGTATTAACAATTGAAACAAGTTAACAATATTTTTGACCCATCTTAAATTTTTTGAAATACCCTTACAAGGTCACGGTTCAAATCTTATAGCTAAGATTGACTTAATTGAAAATTTGACTATATGTAATCGAGGTTGCGAGTTTGAGCCAAAGTAGTCAACTTCAAATAGTGCAAGACATGGTTATTACGGCGGTAAGTCGAGTTGAGTCGACAAAGGTCCAACTAGTCGACTAGTTGTAGACTAGTCAATAAATAAATACATATATGTAATTCTAAATTTCTAACTAATACATACGGATAAAATTCAAACATGTACTAACGTGCTTTATTCTGGTAGCTACATTATTTTACGATATGGTTGCCAGCTGCAGTGTTTAACTCTTTTATCGGTACACTCTTATTAACCGATTTGAAAGAAATTTAAACAATTCAAAAGAAATATAGTATCTGAGATTAGTGACCAATTTGAAAGGAAAGGAACTCAAATTTAAACAACGATACAACTATATGGACTCAACTTATCAAATTGCAATTTTGTACCTGACCTGCGATTTAGCAGTTCAATTGGCGGCTATACTGGAGAGGCGGCGGCGGCACAGTAGAGGTGGCGGTTAGGGTTCGATTTTTGATTTTGTTCGAACTGTTTCTTTATCGAAGTATTTTTTTGTTCGTTCTTTTGCGCTACTCGGATTATTTTCTTTCAATCTAACATGAGTTTCTTTTTTGGTCCAATCCAAAGTGTTTTTTTTTGTTCGTTCTTTTGTTCTGCTCGGATTATTTTCTTTCAATCT
This sequence comes from Allium sativum, assembly GCA_030737875.1. Lineage (NCBI taxonomy): Eukaryota > Viridiplantae > Streptophyta > Magnoliopsida > Asparagales > Amaryllidaceae > Allium > Allium sativum. Next base: position 575,769,588 of record CM060915.1, on the reverse strand, counting down.
AACATGAGTTTCTTTTTTGGTCCAATTAAAAATTAGTCGTTAAGATGTTACGCCTAGTCGATTGACTAGTCGACTAGGCGACCTATTTCGTCCCAGTTGTTCGAAATACTTACAAATTCCAAGTCGAGGCTTCAAATCGAAGTCGCAACCTCGGCTAGTGGACGACTAGTCACTCGTCGTGATAACAGTGGTGCAAGGCTTGCGCTATTCGCAGCTACGCACTATACCATCGCTATTTTGTTTGAAATGTTGGACTTTTTTAAATATATAAAAAGGTAATTTAATTACTTGCTGCTCAACAAAAGTAAACGTTATTTCTATTATTAGCTACTATACGAGCATAAAAATCAACATTAAGTGCAAAACTAAAATCAGCTTGCACTATAGTTAGGTTTGTCTGCGAATGTTTTCAGATGCAAATAATGTTATTTCTGCATCTGTAACCGAAATTATTTTCGAATATTGGATATCCGCATCCACGGATACAAATGGATATTCGATCCGCTAACTACTGATAAATCAAATAAGAAAAATGGAGAATTTTAGGTTCATATAATTTTCTTTCAACCCAATTGATTATTAAAATAATAAATAAACAAATATAATAATAATAATAATAAATAGTTTTAAACAATTAACATACGTTTAGTATGTAAAATATAAACTTTCAACTTAATAAAACAATAAACATTGCATCAAAATACACATAATTTAAACTATTATCTTAAAAAAACGGATGGGTAATTTTTGGATGTGGATTTGTCCATTTATGCATCTGCATCCGTTTTTTGGATATCAGATATTTATTTGCTTTCGGATTTCGATGCAGATGGATCTGGAATTTTCTAGGCATCCATTGACAATCCTAGCTATAGTTGTGCTTTTTCATTCGAACTGTTGGATTTTACATTCTTGTATACAACAAAACATTTAGAGAAGAAATTAATTGCTTATCGCTCAACAAAATAGGCGCTAATTCTATTATAAACTACCAATATGACTATAAGAATCAATACTAAGGGCTTATCTAAACTCTTTTTAAACTGCTGGACAACTTCACAGGTAACTAATTCAGAGTCCGATAATATATTTCCGCTATTTTGTGATCATATTCTATGTTCACAAAAGTTTGATATCATATATTCGCACAGTTTAATATCCTATTTTCACTATCAGAGTTTGATAATATTTTTGCACTGTGTTTGATGTTATATTTTCACATATAACTACCAGACAGCTTCACGGGTAATTAAATTAAAACATATAAGGGTGTGCTTACGATAAGCGGTAACGAGATATTTTAGCAGAGTATTTAATCAGGGCATCTAAGCGGAGCTGGAAGTTGAACGGGGTATGAGTTTCGTCTTCAAACTTAGCATTAAACATGACATTTAAGCGAAGAATTTTAATTTGTGATTTAATTGTTTTATAGTTAATTAATTATTTGTTTTGTTGGGTGTTACACGTTTAATTTAAATGAAACAACATTACATAAACTGAAATACATGCATATAATTATATAATATTGGAAAATACAAATTAAACGATACAATCAGTCGGTGCAGCCCTGCTGCAACAATTGCATCTCTTATGTTATCTTTAGTCATTGCCATTTAGATGTTCTCATGTTGTTGAGTCCCTTCACGTGTTTTATTTGTTCTATTTTCCTTACTGTAATATTATTTTAGATACTCTTCTGAAATAAGATCGACATCATCGTCATAAACCATAAAATTTGTATTATCCATATTGTATTTTCATATGTAACCATGTATAGCCATTGTAGCTATGACAACTTTTATTAGCGTTTCAAATAAATAAGTTGGTTTAAATGTTCTCTTGATTGTCATTCTTAAACTTGAATGGTAGAAGTTTTTTTTTTTTTTATTGATTTTGGTTGATTTGCAGTTTCTCAAAAAAATGAGAAATATGATACCTAATTACGATACAGTGGCATATATTCATTTTGAAGTGAAAAACTAGAATAATACTTTCTAATTGGATGATGAGAAAAATTTAAGCTTCTATCATGTAGTATTGAATTAAGAATTCTAGTATCCTACGCCCTTCCCAACTAGCTACAACATAGGTAAGCAGTAAATTGAAGGAGCATGTGGCTAAGATATACCGTGTTGGATATCCTATTCGATCGATAGATGGTACAACTCGATCTGGAGATAGGTGTGTCATTACATGTATATTATCTATTGCACCAACACAGTTTTGAAAATACATATAGTTTTGGTTTCAACTTCTCATTTCATCAGGAATGATATTGCGTTGATGGTCAGTTGGTTTTATAATATCTGAAGCGAGTAATTGTACAGTACTAAAACAACACGAAAACAACCTGAAATTGTACTAGCGGAACATTAAAAAAATTCGGTCATTTGTCTACTGGAGATCGCCGCAACTACTGTGTATAAAAACATAGCTATCGTTTTTTATACACCAACATCTTCCGTTTTACTAAAACCATAGTTTTGCGGTCTATCACTTAACAAATGAAAATAAAACATTTTCATTCGAGAATTCTGTTGACAGCGTCCTTGATGGCTATTCAAGATTTCTTACACCCACATTAGATAGATAAATACTGACGTGTGCATCCGGAAAATTTCGCTTCTTCTACGTAAGCACGTTCCAGTAATAAGCACGTTTTGCAAATCTTGGTTGTCAGAATCTGTGTTTCTAAGTCAGCCATTCCATTGAAACGACAAAATTTAAAAACTGTCAAAAAAGGGCAAAAAAATATATATTGCAGAGAACTGAAAAATAATCATCATTGTAAAGAAATTTACTTGAACAAGTAGCCTTTTTGAGGTCGAAAAATTCAAAAAATAGGTTGAAAATTAGGGTTTCCGGGTTGGATGTGGTGGGAGAGGGGTGTTTTAGTTAAAAAAAAAAAACCCCCCCGTTGCCATCCGACGCTAACAAATACTTTTCTATCCGTTGGCGATAGGAGGCAAATTGCCCTGTTTTGAAGATTAGGGTTTCCGGGTTGGATGTGGTGGGAGAGGGGTGTTTTAGTAAAAAAAAAAAAAAAAAAAAAAAAAAAAACCCGTTGACATCCGACGCTAACAGATACTTTTCTACCCGTTGGCGATACGAGGCAAATTGCCCTGTTTTGTATATGGATGCGTCAGACGCATCCATACACCAAACGGGGCAACTTGCCCCCTCGAACGCTGCGTAAGACAGAAGTGACAGGTGTAGTCATATTCCATTTTAACTACTTTGTGAACTATCCACGTTAGTTCTTTTTCTATACTCAATGCTCAACAAAATTCAAAATTAAGTTCAAATTGTTGTTGTCAACAACTATATATGACCATAAAATTTAACAAAAATGCTACCATGCAAAAAAAAAAAAAAAATGTCAGATCCTATAACACAGACTTGCTTTTAGAAGAGTCCACATATTAAATCACTATACTATCTCCCTGGAATTTCTCCAATTCCCCCAAATACACTTATGTCATTTTGACAAAATAATGTTTTTGTCATAGTAGCAGAATCCAAAAATTAATATTAAAAAATAAAAGATAAAAAAAAGCTCCTGATTATTTCAAGTAAATATTAAATATGTTTTTTTTTTTTTTTGGTGAGTATACACGTATATCACATGTGCCAAGCACTTGCAATCCAATTGAAAATAGTACTGTTATGTTTTTCAATCTTATTGATGCACGTTTTTCAATTTAATTAGTTTGTGCTTTATTAAATCAGTTTGTGCTTTAACAATTAATAAACAGTGATATATTATGAAACTAAGTCTAATAAAATGAACAATGCTTGGTAAGTTTTAATATTTTGATTAAAATTGTGAGTTATTCTTCAACTTCTTATTTTTGTTTTTGGGGTAACTGACATCAATGTCAAAGGAAAGTCTTCAAAAACGCTTCTCACATACGCAGTGTGCATCATCTGTTTTATACTTACAGCTAATTAATTTCATTAGAACCTGACAATGAAATCAAAGATCCAAATTATCTAGATGATAAGCATATGTTTATTTACATCTCTGAGCACTTCAGCCAAATATTTTACTCCTTCAATGGGAAACACACCAAAAAAATGTTCTCAAGATCACTGCAGGGAGCACTGCTGGCTTTGTTGGTGCAAAGTTAATTATAAGAGAAGGGTCCACTTGTAAGATGGGAAAAAGTGGAAAATTATTCAATTCACTTGCGAACAAAATGACGATTCCATCGTTCTCTAGGAGAGTGCAAGCGATGTTGGAAGAGCACCAGCAAGCAATTTGATGTGGAGCTGCTGCTCCCTGGCTGCTTGGCAGGTGTTGTATCACTGAATAAAATAATAACCATCTTGAACAAAAGTAAACCATTAAAATCCAATGTATTCTGGGATGCAAGGTTAACGTCAACCGATTACCATTTGGAAGTGTAGCCGTTGCAAATTTACATGTCCTACAGAACTTTTTGAATACACAACTTATTGATTGGGTGCCTGGAGATGTCAAAGATTTATTTCATGTTATTAAATGGCGTAATGAGCAAACATTTAACATTTCGTGATGTGGTTTGAGAACCTGATAACAGTCTCGCTCATTTGAAAATTTTGAACATTTGATTTTGGTTCTGGTGTCGTTTCAGAATTGCATTTTGATATTTTCAATTAAAATGCAACGATAAATGTCTAAGAAAAATGCACAGTATAACCAAATCAACTTCTTAAAAAGTTAAAACCCTAGTCTAAATCAGCCCAAGCTAAATAAAATGTCAGCTAAAGTAATTTAATTTGAATAGCCTAGTGTCCCCCCATACTTCTAACCCAGGTCAAAGCAACCCAAATCCTAATTACTCCCAAAACCCGACTCCTTCCATAACCCTGCCTATTTATTTCATTGTTTCTACCCTAGCGTTATCAAATGAAATTCGGAGATGAACATCACGAGATTTAAATAACATCCTTACTGTTGCTTGAATATGGAGTAATGCTTGAATGTTATGCTAGACTTTGGGAGGTAAGCTTGAGAGAATTTTTAATTTTTAATTTACTTCTACTTAGGGGTTAAAAAGCAAATTTGAGTTTAAGTTTTAATTGTTTCTTCATGTTGATTAATTTGGCAGAGCATTTAATTTTCAGCTTAGAATGTTTGTTTTCGTTGGATTATGTTTTCAGTGTTGAATTTTGCATCTTTGGGAGGTAAGCTCAAAAGAATTTTTAATTTTTAATTTACTTCTATTTAGAGGGGTTAAAAAGCAGATTTGAGTTTAAGTTTTAATTATTTCTTCATGTTGATTAATTTGGCAAAGCATTTAATTTTCAGCTTAGGATGTTTGATTTCATTGGATTATGTTTCATTGTTGAATTTTGCATCTTTTAGTTTATCCCCACCATCAGAACCAAATCTGAATTTTTTGTATTTTTTTTTTCTTATTTTATTAACTTATGATACCAGGATTAATTTTTGACTTAATCTCGTCCTGGCTTTAGCTGGAACCCAGTTGAGATGACCATAATCTGGGGGGTTCCAGCTGGAACTTCTTACCTTGACATAACCTCTTTGGTATTGCATGAATTTTGTTGCATTGTGACTCATCAAGAGTTACTCCACCTACTGAGTGCATTATTTTGAGAATTATGGATATGCATGTCTACCATCTCGTACATTTTTTTCTTCCCCTTGCTAAGTTATGAAGTTGCCTTGCGTGGAACATTCTATCGGTAGTTAATATTCACTGTAGACGTCTCATTTTACCAGCTTCCTTACATTTTCGATATGAGTTTGTCACGCCGAAACCACTGAATGCTTGGTGAAACCTCTTCTTTATTCTTATTTTTAAAGTTTTCTTCCCTTTCCTTGTTTTGGTGGGGAACAGTCAGGCTTATACTATATTGTCAATACTTAATTCTATATATCTTCCTTAAACCTTGTATCGCCGATCATTTGATCATTGATCAGTAGTAGTATTTGTCCACTGTCCTCACTTATGTTCCCTATCTTAACATTCCCATTTTTGTTGTTTCAGCGACTGTCATTTATCATAATTTTGATCCAGTGTATCAAATTTATGCCTAATTGCCTGGGTCCGTATCTGTTTAGGTTAAAAATAGTATCTCTATGTTCTCCATCTTAACATTCCCTTTCTTCCCGCAACCTGACTTCTGCTCTACTGTCAATGATTAACTCTATATGTTCGGCTTGAAGTCTGTATCAATCTTCATTGATCATTAATAGCATTTATCCTCCACAGTGCTCATTTGTGCTCTCTTATCTTAACATCTACCCTTTAGGTGCTTTAGCAATGTTCATTTATTTGATCGCTTGTGTCAAACTTAGGATTAAATTGACCTCGGTACGTATCATTTTTGAACAAAATTTACCGATCTATCTCATTCAACTTATTATTTGGTGAATTATCGATAGCCAAATCCAAATCTGATTCATTAAATTAGCTGACATCTGGTCCTCTTGTTTGAACTAATTATGACTTGTTATTGATCATTAGAAAATTAAAACTCGGTCCTTTTTGTTACCTCATAGAGAGAGGGAGAGGGAGAGGGAGAGGGAGAGGCAGCGGGAGGGGGAGAGGGGGAGGGGGAGGGGGAGGGGGAGGGGGAGAGGGAGAGGGAGGGAGGGAGAGCACTAGTAAAGTTTATTTAAAAAAACATAAAAATTAGCAAATTATGGGCCTGTTTGGTTTAACTTCGAGTTTTGTGATGTGTTTCAAAAGCTAGTCCTTGAAACAAATAAGAGGAGAGTAGTTGTCTGTGTTTATGGTATTTTCCAAAAAGTGGGAAACAAGGAAAAATTGTTTTTATTTTTATATGTTAAATATCTTCCAAATTGATCGTTTTTCAGAAATTTTCAGAAATACTTGACTGAATGCATTCCGGTTTAGATCTGTCAATGGATACTCAAAAAATATGAAATCTATCTACATTCATATCAAAACGGGATAACTATTTTATATCCAGAAAGGGAAGGGGATATAAATATGTAGACACTCACATTTTAAAATTATTCATTTTGTTTTTGTCAAAATTATAGTTTACATATATCGACACTAATCAAAGTTATTAAATTTTAATTATTTAATGAATAAAAAAGAAGAAAATTTATTCCATTAGATAATTGAAGTTTGATAATTAAAACTAGAGCGTGATGGAATCTTCAAATAATTTTGAGAAATCGAAATTTGAATCATATGAGTTTCAATAATTTATTTTTAATCTATAATAAATATATATACTTGCTCAAAGTTGGATCTTAAATGATTTGTTTTTCATTTTTTGAATCGATTAATTTAAAATGTCAAAATTTCTTTATATGTTTTGCGTTTTATGTTTACTTGAAAAAGCTTACGCCACAATGTTTCGAGGCTTACGCCTCGCCTCATAGACCTGAAAACGTCTAATGTACGCTTTTCGCGTTTTAAAACTTTAGATATCGGATATTCGTATTCGTGGATACGGACGGATATCGAATAATTATCATATCCGCTAATGGTCAATAAATCGAGAAATATAAATGAAATTTTTAATTAATATAAATGTTTTTCAGTCCCATTGATTACTAAAGTGAATACGATGAAAATAAATAGATTTGAGTAGATTTAATGCATATAATATAAACCTCTAACTTAATAAAGCAATAACTATCTTTTGTTGTACTAAAATACATGTAATTTTAAGGATAATTTTAAAAAAAAAATCGGACAAATAATTTTCGAACCCCATCCGCATCGTTTTTTCGGGTTATCATTCGTTTTTTTTTTTTTTTTAAATATCGTGTATTTATCCGCTTTTCTGGTACGAATGCAAACAGATTTCAGATTTTTCGTATATCTAACGACATCATTATAACCTACTTTAATTGGGAAACAAGTAGTTGCAGCTAGTAACTATAGAATATGAAGTCTACAGGCCGACTTATTCTATTCACAGTAAATTATTATTATACTAGAGAAAGCAGCACACCAACATGTAGGGCTGTTATGGTAATGGCTACCGTTACCGTTTAGCAAATACCGTTACCGTACCGTTTTTACTGGTAAGTCAGAATTGCTTACCATTACCGTTACCGATCGACTGGTATACCGATGACTGGTATACCGATAATCTGGTAACCGTTACACTGGTAATGGTAAATTACCGTTTTTCTATCAAAGTTTATATCTTGACATATTTTTTGTACACAGTACTTCTATATTATACAATATATAGTGTTATTTTATAAAAAAACATAAATGAGAAAGAAAATAAGTGTACTTGGAATTATTTCACCTAATTATTAAAATAAATATAATAATTATTTTGGTTTAAAACGCATGTAATAAAACATATCAGATGAGTATGCCTATGTTTTGAATAAACTGGTAAAATTACCGTTACCGCTGGTATTGAAGAAACGTTACCGATAATTTACCGTTAAAACTGGTAAATTTACCGTTACCATACCGTTTTAACTGGTATACCGATTTCAATCAAAAATTGTTACCGATCGACTGGTAATGGTACGGTAATGGTAAATTTACCGTTACCATAACAGCCCTACCAACATGTAGGATGTGCACGAGAATCTTGTCATATATCCTTTGAAATGGTTGCATATATAACTCATGTTCATACGCAATAGATACTGGGTCATGCATTGTGAGTTCTTCCATACACTTATATTTTTACTTTAATTAGAACTGCAATGTAGTTAAACACCAACAATTTATTTGACCTTTCTATCTAATTATCAATACTTTTATTATAGGTCGATGCAGTTGTCTATTTAGTGGATGCTTTTGACAAGGAAAGGTTTGCAGAGTCGAAAAAAGAGCTGGATGCGCTTCTTTCAGATGAATCACTAGCAACTGTGCCATTCCTTATTCTGGGAAACAAGATCGACATACCCTATGCAGCGTCTGAAGAGGAACTGAGGTACCATCTGGGACTCAGCAACTTCACAACTGGAAAAGGCAAAGTGAACCTATCGGATTCCAATGTGCGGCCGCTTGAGGTTTTCATGTGCAGCATTGTACGTAAAATGGGATATGGAGATGGCTTTAAATGGGTCTCCCAATACATCAAGTAATACGTCTTCTGTTTTTATTTATATCATGGGACATAACCGATTGTTGGAAAACTTGTATATTGCTCTGCTAGATGTTTTGAAACCTGGAGGTTTTCCTTGTATTTTTCCTAGAACATAATAAAACTTAAATGTAAGTTGCTTCGTTGCTTATGAACTTTATATCTTTTAATTTGTTGTGATTATGTGCAAAATTCTAATTACTTAATTTTGGGCTATGATGGGAATGTCTACTTTATTCATCGTCCTGAAGGAATTTATCCAATTTTTTTGGGACACAATGACAGTCTGAGGAATGCGTTGACTGTGGATCTCTCATGAGTTTAAATACGACGAATTTGATTGCCACTCCTCACCAATTTGGTCTAACCAACCTCATCAATTTTGTCAGTGGTTTAATTTGAAAGGTTGACTTCTGATACAATCTGTAGTCAATTTGGTGAAATGGTTTTAGTTTGAAAATTTTGTGTCATATGCAATCTTTTAAGTTAGATGCAAGCTCGAGGCGTCTGTTCTTCGAGCTTTTATTTCCATTTTGGTTTTGTCAACTATGCTATCATATTCTCCATAATTTAATTATTGTAACTTAAAAATAAAATACACAAATAAAGTGAAACTGGGAAGTATCTAAATTTCAAGTTGGGTATAATTCCTCTAATAAATTCGTTGAAATTCATGATGAACTAGCATTAGTTGGAACTGAGCACAACAGACTATCCTACATGATTCTTTTAGAGCGGTGCCGCAAATTGGAGCATGCATCGTCTGGACCAAAAATACCTTGTTTTCATGGATCCAACCAATCACAAACTTCTGATTTGTCCATTTTGCAATTAAACCGAAACTATTTCGGAGGTTTAAATGCAAAATGGAGGAAATCAAGGGGCTGTGATTAGGCATGACAATGGGGCGGGGCGGGCACGGGTAGTATCCCGCCATCACCAGCCCCATTTGATAATTTTTTGCCTTGTGCCCGCCCCATACCCGCAAAGGTATCCGTTAAACGGGTTTAAAAAAGTTGCGGGTATTCGTAAATACCCGCGGATATCCATAATATTTTATTCAGTTCCTTTTTTAACCGTCTATTGAAATTGTTTAAAAATACATCCAATAAGAAAACAAATTAGACCTGGCTTGTAGTTTGGCAATGCGTTGCATGGATTTGGCGACATATTGATATAAATCAGTGAGGAGGAGTCAAGCAAGAACTTTTGCAGGATGAGTTAAATTGTTCAACAAAAACATGCGCACAAATACGCAAAAGCCAACAACAATGATTCATACATTGGAAAAAACACGCAATACGGGCACGGGTACCCACGGACATGGATATCTTACTATCCGTACCCGTCCCATTAATTAATGGATATTTAAAAAACCCGTTTATTTTATCCACGGGTACCCATTTAGCTATTCGTTTCATACCCCATGACGGATTTTATTTGCGGATAGCCATGGTTACGGATATTTTTGCCATCCCTAGCTGTGATTCGTTGGGTCCATGAGAACGTGGAATATTGGGTCCAGGTGATCCTCTCTCCGTGCTTCGGGCTACCAGTCTGCCACACAATCTGCCGGCGTCTGACCGCCAATGTAGGCAAAAAAATAAAATAAAAAATTGTTTGGCCGTGGCTTCTACCATACGTTTTACCTCTTCCAATTGAAAAAGCTTTTCAAAAGGGAGTTCGTTCAGAGAATTTGTCCAAACCAGATCCATTTATCTACTTCCTTTTGGAACTCGCGAGAAGCTCTCGTGACGGTTGAATATCAATGCTTCTACAGACTACAGGGGATTTTTCCAGATACACTTCTCGGATCCACTTCTCTGTACCCATCTACACCTGATTCCCAGCTGTTTGGTAATTAACTTCCTGTTTATCTCTTCTTTGTGATGCTAATTTCAATTAACGTTAACTGACCTGTCTCTTTGGCCTTCCTTTTCTTGTTTTGAAATATTGTGGTTCGTCTACCTCTAAATGCTCCAAACAGCGGTTGTCGGTGCAAGTTCTTAGCATTTTAGCCTTCAAGTCTTACTCGTGGCCTCTTGCACTCAGGTTTTCTCCTATATCTTTGATTTTATAGTTTGGAAACTTTTAGTTTAAGTCTACATTTGCAATTTGGGTCTGGCTATTCACATCTCATTGTTTGCTGTCCACCCTAGTTAAAATTTTAGAATTTTATTTTCAAATTTACTCTTTAGAAACCAATTAGATAATTTGTCTAATGTCGTACGATGACTAAAAATAATAATATCAATCACATACATATATGAGCGTTCGTGGCTAAATTACAAACAATAATTTAAAATCAACATTGTACATCATTTTCTTTAAAAAGTAATTAAAGATAGAAATTACAAATAATAATTTAAAAAATAAAATAATGATAAAAAAATTTAAAAGTCGTACAATCAGCTAGGGATGAGCAGGAAAACCGATTACAAACCGAAACCGCATAAAACCGCTAAAAAACGCATTTTAGAAAACCGCACCGAAATGAAACCGCAAAACCGATGAAACCGCATCGTTAGTATGGTCCGGTTTCGGTTTTTGATTTTCTCAAACCGCAAAATCGAAACCGCACCTATATAGTTTATGAATGGTTGCATTCCAACAGTACTTTGTTTTGTATCTTTTTTCAAGCTTTCGCTAATTGCATTCACGACTAACTTTGCATAAAACACATAGTTGATCATCTGTGACACCCTATTTGTTAAGTCTGTCTCTAGTCGGAAGTTTCTCGCGAAGAGTCTTGTAAGCTATAAATGCCATGTTGAGGAAATTTTCTCAGTCCCAAATGACTTTGCTCCATTCCTTGATCCGGTCCTTCTGTCGAACTGCTTCCTAGGCATGTCTAGTTGTGAAATCTTTGTTAGTATAATTCCATGCCTAAATGACATGCTCTCTTCCTGAAAAGAGGGACATGGCATCTATTTTCTTCTTTTAGGCTCTATTGCATGATAGGTTGTCATAGTTTAAGGAACTATCTAAAATGATTTCTTCCACCTTCTAAGGGCAATCATATGATGAGTAAGTGTCCCATCCAAGTAGGGTAGTCAATTTCTAATACGAACCGAAACTCGAATCGTAATCCACACAGAAAAAACCTGACCCGACCCATTTATAAGCGGGTCAATTTTGGGTCAACTCACTCTGACCCATTTAATAAACGGGTGGGTCTTGGGTTGACCCGTGAACCCAATTTTGACCCGCCATGACCTGTTTAATATGAAATATATTTGTATTCATCATATGGCATATGTAATTATGCATACACGGACCGAGCTGAGCCTGTTAAACTTAGTATTGTTACTTTTATTTACTATCTTTGTGAATTCCGCGTACAAACATAATTACGGATTATCCTAGTTTATACTTTACACCAAGCCGCCACTACCTTCGGACTTCAGGGTTCCTTTTCTTTCTTTTTTCATTGTCAACTATCTCAGGCTCAAGGATTCAAATCGGCAAGTGGCAAAGCAACGACACCAGATCGGCAACAACACCAGATCGAAGAACATCGACATCAACCTCAGATCGTCGGCATCAGATCGGCAGATTCAACACACCATCAGATCAGTCAGTTTTTTTCTCGATTTTAGTATTTCGTTTAGACTTGTGAAGCATTGAAATGATAAATCTTTTGGGTTGCGTTTGTTTCAATGAAAAATGATTATCTAAGTTGAAGAGAAGCCGAACCTGGTATATTTTTTTAGTGTGCTTGAATATAGTTTTTTTAGTTTGCTTCGCTATTGTTGGAACCTGGTATTGTATCATCTTAAATTAAGTGTATGCAATTCTGTTGTTGGATGCTCATGTGAAATATGGATTTGAGTGCTCATGTATTATTTCTTATGTTTATATTTGCTAAATGCATTTTTGAAATGTAGACTTTTTTTAAGAATACAGTTAAGTACACGGGTTTATGGGTTCATGGGTCAACCTGTTTAACCCGACCCATTTAAATAAACGGGTTACACGGGCCGGGCCGGGTCAACCTGTTTATAAATGGGTTGGATTCGGGGTGAGAAAATATGACCCGTTTAATAAGCGGGTTTACCCGACCCATTTACGAATTGACCCGAACCCGAGTTAACCTGACCCGATCCCGACCCGAACCTGACCCGACACGACCCATTGACAGCCCTACATCCAAATGTGTCTACAAGGGACCTCCCATCTATTTAGGGACCATTCCATTAACAACTTTATTTACCTTTAGCAATTTTGCTAGAACAATTAAGTACAAGTTTGTCCCTCATTTTCAAAATGGCCTTCCAAATAGGAGAGACATTATTGTCTATCGCCATTTGCCAAAGTTACCCTTCACATATCTCCTCCTCATCCACCTTCCCCATAGGACATCAGAACTAATAATTTTCCAACCTTATTTGAGTGTAAAGACAACCCTCGTGTCTCTTAGGTTCTTGAGGCCTATCACACCTTTCTTTTTCAGTCTACACAAGTCAGAAAATTTTATTTGCTGCATGCCTTCCTTCGAAGTAAGCACAAAATCTTTATTTTCTATAGAGAGACATCCGTAATTGAAAGGTTTGCATTTTGAAATTGACTTAAGCCTGAATGACCATGTGAACAAGTTCAATCCTACTAGCAAAGAATAAGATGCATGAGCTCCTCCCTGGTAGTCTTTCCTTAGTTTTTGTGACAAAGCTTACATAGTCACGATAAGTAATTTTATTGTTCAAGAGTAGGACACCAAGTATTTAGCCGGTAGTTCACCTTTTGCTACCTCCAAAGTGTCTAAGACCTTAATTTTATTCTAGCAAAATTTGTTGAACAACACTTCGATGTGGTCTCATTCATTTTTAGTCCCACCAAGTTTTCCATCATGTTAAAAATGTCTTTGATCGATTATTAGATCATCTGCATATAGGAGGTGACTTATTTTAGGTTGAAAGTTGCGAATGGTTTGGAATAGCTTGTTATGCTTTGCTATCTCTATCTGAAGCAAGAAAATTCCATCGCAACAACAAACATGTAAGGGGATGAATGATCGCCTTGCCTAATACCTTGATTACTACTGATATAATATTTGGGAATGCCATTTACTCAGATAGAGAACGTAGGGATTGTCATACATTTTTTAACTAGTTCCACAAATTGGTTTGGGAAGTCCATAGCGGTAAGCATATGGATGGTGAACTGTTTTTTGATATTGTCGTAACCTTTGTGAAGGTAGCCCTATAAACACACCAGGTATGCTCCTTATTTATTGAAATTTCTTATGAGTTCAGGTGCTAAAAGTGAATTTTCAAATGTAGAGATGAAAGCATTTTGACACTCCGCAATAATCTCTAGTAGGATTTTCTTTATTTTGTTGCATATAGCTTTGTTTAGGATTTTATATATAATATTACAACAATCTATTGGTCTGTAGTTTCTATTTTGGCAGGACTTTCAATTATACGAATTAAACAAATGGAAGTTTGATTGGTTTCTTTGATTATTTGTTTCAATATAAAATAATTCTTGAATGGCATTTATTATGTGATTTTTTAGGAACCTCGGTGTTTATCAAAGAACGTGGAATTCAGACAGTCGGAACCATGGTTGGAATCCCGATGGATGGAGGTCAGAGCTTGTTGCACCTCCACGGAGTAATTCACTTGTTCAACATTTGTTTCCCCCATATATACATTTATATATATGTAAATATGTATATACGAGGAATATTTTGATGCACTTCAAACAGTGCAGTATCCACAGAGAGCCCCCGATTTCAACCATAAGTTCTTTTTTTCTTTCCACCCACTCATTTTCTCTCCCTCTCGATTCATTATCTAAATGGAAACATGAGGCTGTGGTTGGGGTGTTGCAAAATAGGGATGCTAGGAAGTGTTGTATACACACACGCACATATATTTAAAAGTGGGTTAAGAGCTTTATTGATTTGGGCTTTTTGTGACCCTAGACCGCTATAAATAAGTGCAAACAAGATAGTGTTGGTGTATACAGTGGTAGACTACTACCTATAGCCGTATGCTAACATAAAACTACTTTACACAAAAACATTCTTCTGCAAAAATTAAAAAGAAGGGAAGAGAAAGGAAGAAATCTCGACCCTCTCCCTTTGAACCGACGTGTATTCTTTCCATAAATCCACCCTCAGCACCACATCCTTCTCTTCTTGCTTGTCTCCAATAAGAATTTTCAGGCTAATTCTTTTCATTGTAATTTTCATGTCCATTTTTATCATTTTATGAATTGTTTCCTCACTTTTCCTGGTCCAATTGAAATAATTTGCATTTCTTTCCTTTCAAATATGCTAAATAATAGTGGTAATGGCTGTGTGAGAAATCTTGGCAAGTAGACATGTCTTGTTCCGGCTATGATTCAGGTATAAAACCTTGTGTTTAAGGCCTCCCACGTTATTTTTGTCTTCCATCTATTGTTTCACTCGGGTCAAGATTGTTTTACAAAAATCGCAGTAAAAAAAGAGATGAAAACGACTCTCATCTACTTTGTTGCATAAGTTACACCTATTGTCATGTAGAATACCCAATGTGACCAGTCTATCTTTGATAACTAGGCAACCCGAAGCCACCTTGTAGGTAGTAAAGACATTTTTGGAACACCGACTTTCTCCCGAACAAATTCAACCATTCGGGTTTTGGGTTGTAAGATCTGGATTGATCCTAGGCGGACTTGTAAGTAAAGCCCTTCCCCATAAGGTTCCATATCTGTATGTTGTATTGCATACCATTGTATATGAGGATGTATTTTATGTGATTATCAAATTGTTTGACTAAGGGAAACTGTCGGTTTTCCATCACATGTTTTCTATTGTATCGCTAACTGGCGCATCTCTGGCACAAAAGGCTGGGAAAGTGTCACAATTAAGCATTTGAATTAAACCATTTCCATTTTGCCAGGAGCAAATCATGGGCTGGTGATGTCCTCATTGGCAAACTTCCTTTCAACCATTTTTTTCCAACTTCCCTCTATATTTTAGAATAGCCTTCCAAGTAATAGAGGCATTGTTGTCAATTTTCATTTGCTAAAAATTATTTTTAAGATACTTCTGTCTCGTTCATCTAGCCTATGGATTGTTGGATGAGAAGACATTCCATGATAGTTTTAATACCGCAACTTTCTTCATATCTTTTAAGTTTTTAATACCGACCCCTTCGCTTTTAGGTCTAAAAAGTAGTTCATAACTAACCTTGTGCATACCTCCTTTCCAATATATAAAGTCCCCGCAAGCAGAGTTTATCTTATGAATAGACGTATCTATAATTTGAACAGTTTGGAGTTGGATTCGAACTTCTGAGGTAATAACCATATGTATAAATTCAATTTTGCTTGTAAAGGATATATTTCTAGTACTCTACCCTTATAACTTGTTTGTAACTTTTTTAAATTAGTTCCGCACATTCTCTATCAGCTATCATGTAGAATGAAAGAGAGAGTGTGTGTGTGTGTGTATTTGGGTAGTTTGTTAGGCTTGCACGGGTTGGATTGACCCGACCATTTCACGGAAGTCGCACATAAATCAATTTGCTTGGGTTATCGGAAATACAATGGATCACCAGTGTTGGGTTATCATCTGAATTTCACATTCCATGCAAGAACAAAAATATCCAATGGTTTGGATTTTCTATGTCACTATTTGCGTTTTATTGGTTGTGCACAGCTGAAATGTTTGTTTATCGGTTGTGATTATAATTCATGTTTATCTGATTTATATGGTTGATTTATTATGGTTGCATGAATTCGCACCCATACTGTAGTTGTGGAATTATACTGGTGATTGATTATATTCCCCTTCCATATAAATGAAAACTGATTTTCTAATATTAAAACATTATCAAGTTCAGTTTAATTCAAAATGAGATTTTGAAATTTTGAATATGACTTTATATATTAACAATGTTTTAAAATAGATATACCAGAACGTTCTTGGATGACAGAGAGGATAGTATCTAGGCTTGGGTTTGGAAATATAGTTTCCTGCTCTCCCTGGCTATCCCTAACTAATCCGACAAACGGTGTAACGACCCAACTTTCGAACACATCGGAAGTCGTGTCATTAATAAGAATAAGAAAAGATAGAAGATAAAATCACAGAAAACATCAGAATCTCACAGCGGATTTTTTTTTACAAAAGATGATACTTCATAATATTACACAGCAGTACATACTACATCAGAGCATAATAGGTCTAGTGATACAAGCCATTCATAGTACATCTTTAATTATACATATCATTTATGACTAAACTTGCATACTTATAATTATACAGTAGATATGATAAGTAGATCCGCCCACAGAAAGTTCCATTCCAGCTTTCCAAGTTTTATCCAATCCTGATTCACTTGTCTATTCATAACAAGTGTTATGAATACCCAAGAGTTTAAGGGAAACACAGAAAAATAAACTCCGGACCAGTCAGGGGACTGGTATGAGTAAACGATTATAAAACAAATAAAAATATCTCATAAGACCATGCCGTAAGTACGGAACGGGTTTTTATCTTATGAGATCAAAACACTTTGTATACTTGAAATCAGATATTATCATAGTGTCTATAAGTTTTTCACAAATAATTTAGAATCTAGAAGAATGCTTGCATCTCACATTCTCCTATATAGTATACAAATAAAAACTGATGGCGCTTATGGAAATTGGAATTCCAACTATGACAAGGTATGGGACTACCTTCCGATGATGTATCTCTAGAGGCGAATACACCTGGGTTCAACAAGAATGCCTTGCAACCCGACCCACACATGACCGACCACTCATTTCTCTTGAGTGTATCGAATGTATATCACCAACGGTTGGGCTCAAACCACCGTTTCCCGAAAAGGGACAACATTGAAATAGATTAAGGAAATAAAAGAAATTTCTCTAGATAGGTGATTATACACCCTAATGGGAGCGACCCACATAGCCATGCTGCCTACCCGATTTTTGTCATTTCCTGGGTGTGAGGCTTGAGGCTAGGCTTACCTTTTCATCATCACTATTTATTTTCTTTGAATGCCACCTCGTCAAAACTCGCCAACCACTAATTGACTTCCCTAAAAATATATTATAGGTATACAGCGAGAGAAATGAATTCCTCTACCACCGTATAAATACGTTTGGAGAGATCAACGTATGTGATCAGTTAGAATTACTTTGTCAGACATTCGTCCATACAAGTTGTCCTGGGATTGGACAAACCAAAGGCACTATTCAAGAATAGCCCTTGTATATATCCGTCTTCAATCTAAAGATCTCTGACGTGCGGCGTATGATCAAATCAAAGTGAAATATTTACTTCGGCCTCTTTGAAATGATTAGCAAACATTTTCTTTTTAAATTATTAATCTAACTTGATTATAATCTAATTTACATATATATAATTACAGTCAAACTAAACAGTATGTAATCATCTTGCGTATATCTGGGTATTTTGATCATCTCTTAAAAATGGACAATTTCAGTATGCGCGTCGCACACAGTTTTTCTTTCCATTTTGTTCGTAAATTTTAAAAATAAATACTCACAGTATTCTTTAGAAAATTATTTTATCATAATTTCTTCTTATTCTAATTATTCATAAATGAATTAAATTTATAGTTTACAATTTATATTTTAGCTTTTACTCTTTATATTGTTTTTGTCAATTTTCCCTTTTTATTCCTTTCTACTCGATCTACTTCTTCTTTTATATACCAATAAAATTTCCCTTTTTATTTATCAATCTGAACACGATTAAAAATATGATTTACAGTTCTTAATTTTAAAAATACAGAACAGTACATGACTAGTTACTTGTATCAGGGAATTTAGATTATAATTTACAACTGACAAATTTAGCGTATGTGTTGCATACGGTTTCTTTTTACCTTGTTTGTTTAAAATTTAAATATTTCATTAGAAAATAAATTTTAATATAAATTATAAACTAAATTTATAACTTAATAAAATTTACAGCTTCTACACTTTAATTTCAACTGCTGATGAAACTGCACTTGATCCTGATTCACTTTTTTTTTCCTCCACTTGCTAATAAAAAAATTCTATCCTTATTTTATTATTTATTTTCTCTTTTATATTTAATCTATTATGTAATTAAAAACTAGTTTTAATTAAATTATATTCAAATATTCTCATTTTAAAACAAAAAAGGGCAAAGTACCACTTTAGCCAAACTACCACTTCCAGATCATGGTGTGCGCGTGTGAAAATCAACCCAGCTCCCACGCACCAGACCCTTGCCAAAGTGCCAAAGTGCCAAAGTACCCAAAACACCGAAGTGCCAAAGTACCAATGCGTCGCTTCTAGAAATCCCTTGCCACGACCCTGTTTCACCATTGTGCCAAAGTACCACCTGGTACTTTGTCATTTGCCAAAGGACCACATCCCTGGTCATCGTGATTTCTGGCCCGATCACCTCCCAGACACTGATGTTTCCACTCCCGATCACCCTGACCTACACGTGCACGTGCACACACACACACGAGCCACCAACCATCGCCACTGACCGTCCCCACATGTCACATCACCTTCTCCGATCACGTTGGCATACTCCGATCACCACCTTCACCATGCTATAGTGTTTTCACGGTTCGACGTCCCTATGAACAAATGGGTTCAGCCAAGAAAGTTCCAATTTCTCCTCGCCCCAACCATCGATCAACAACCTGCTCCTGGCACGACATCATGACACCCTGGCGCTGCAATCCCCCCTGGACTGCACCCCCTAGACCCTCCATCGCAGAGCAGTTCCAACGTGAATAAAACCCAAAAAACCATTTTTAACCCTATTTCGATTCAGTTCTTCAATTTTACACATTAGAAAAATTATTTCATATTTTTCCTCGCATCCCTGATCTTAGATGATGCTTCACCCCCAACCACACGGCCTCCAACCGCTTGGGTGATCGGAATTTGATCAATATTCAAATTCCGATCATCCTAGCATAGCTCACAATCCAAGACCCTAAAAATCGTGAAATCACTCCTAAAAATCATCATTTTTATCTAGGATTCCATTTATATATTTGAAACGAGTTTTTACACACATTGAAATTTTGATGTAACAGAGAGCTACTAACAGTCTGTGTTTTTCCTTGTTTCAAGTATCAGTGTTTGTTTAAGGTATCTTACATTCTTTCTTACCTTTAAATGGTTTTAGTGATGATGTAGAGGTTTAAACCTGACCTGAAATCATGTTAAGATCTTCTGACTTAAGTTACTGACCAAGGATTTATCACTTTGCTTTATCAAATAACAGGATGGTTAACCTGTTAGTATGAGTTTTCTAAACAAATGATTCTTACTAAATTAAGGTACCTACCACTAGTCCTTTGATTAGGCAAAGGAAGGTAATTCAACCAAGTGTAATCACAATAAAACAAACTAAAAACATACAAATGAACAGGTTCAAAACAGAAAGAAAATGCATGAAGAAGTTTCGGAAAAGGTTTACTCACCGGAATAGTTTGAAACTCTCAATTTTTCCTTCACTGATCTAGTTTGAAAGACTTGTGTTGTGTGAGGAGAATTTGTATGCTCATGGTCTATTTATAGTGGTAGAAAACCATTAAAATATGGTGCATTCAATACTGGTTTTGGAAAACGAGCAAAAATCAGTTTTCAGGTTTTATTGTTGACAAATGATTGACATATAAGAAAATCCTTTTTCTGACCAAATCATAACACCACCACCCCAAATTCACATGGCTTATATCAGCCAACATCACCCTGAAAATCTCCTGCACATGACATTCTTTTCTCCTATTGGCCTACCATGAAATATCACCTTAAATGCCATTGTACCATCCATGTTCTTCCTAAATCTTTCCTTGGTTTAAACAAATTATAGCATCCATTTTTGTACCATACATACTCAGTTTTTATTGGGTTTCTAAACCAAAATTCTCACATGACAAATCAATTTAACAATAAAAATATATAAAATTCTACCTTGGCTTCCAAGGTGATACAAAATCTAAAATCTTTGTACCAAGATGATCTTGGCATGTGATGAAATGGACATGGAAAATCTTGAAAAATCTATGTGTTAGAAAGGATCTAGTGTAGGTGTATCTATGGTTTAAATACAAAAGGATTTGCAAGATCTTTTGGCACATGTTATGACAAGGTGAATCATGCTTTTGAAAGATGACAAGAAAGCGTATTTTCAGAAAATCTTATGTAGGAAAAGAAAATGATTTTTGAAACTAAAAATACATTGATCTAAATTGATTCGGCTATGTGAAAAATATTTCCTCTAAGACCCTACTTGCTAGCCAAACTCCTAGTGTATATTGTGAGTATATATATGAAAACATGTTTGCAAATGAGGATGGCACTTTCATGTTTTGGTTTATGTATATGTAAACTTGAACTTGCTTTGACAAAAAATGGTTTTGGCATGTTTTATTCAAGTGTTAAAAGTTTTCCAATCAAGAATTTGCAAAAACCCAAATTCTTAAATCCTTTGGAAAAATGAACAAAACATGTGAAATAAAAATGGCATTTTTTTTAAACTTTCTATGCATAAGTGTTATTCCTCATACATGTGTAAAATAATTTTAAACAAACGCTATCTAATTCATGCTATCATACATGAATGTGAAAAAATTGGTTTTGGTAAATGTTGTGATACATGCATATGTAAATGCTATTATACATAAGTTAACATGTTTTGGAATTTCAAAGTCTGGATTTTAAATCGTATTTGTAAAGACGTACTTACGATTAATTCATATCTGTGTTAGTGATATGTGTGAAGACCGGGTCATTACAAACGGGATGGTTAATTCGAAATCAAAGTTGAAATATAATTTGAAACTGTTTTTCCAAATGAATTGAAAATATAAATTCAATTTGAAAAGGATTGGAACGAATTATATTTAAATCGTTATATGGCGTGAACAGAATGCGTTGCAAGCAACAGTTCGTAAATATCGGTTTCAAAATTCTAATGGCTATAAATTGATGCTTTGAAATTGGTTTGACTTGAAATAAGAAACATTGGGTTTAAAATCATATAAGCTTTTGAATAAAAAAGGAATTTTCAAATTCCAATATATGATTTCAAACTATGTTTAAAACAAATTTGGAAAAGACCGCTATACGTGCAGTTCGACGACCGTAATGGAAATCGATTAAAAGAGGTATATAAAAATATTTTGAAAATGGAGAACAATTATGATAAGTCTTATTTATAATTTTAAAACTGAAATATTTAAATTTTAGATGATTTGGAATCCATTTGTTTTAAACAACTATTTTACGACAACAATTTTAGTAACATTTCCAAATGCTATTATAACAGTTTCAAAGGTAATTTGGTTTTGAAGCTTGTAAGTTGTGAACTTTTATGAAAACGGTATAAGGATTTGTAAAATAGTTGGAAAGGTTTAAAGTGACTAAATATTTGTATATGAATTTAATTATTGATTTCGAAAGTTGGAAATTAAAAAGTAGCGAGTCGGGAAGAGTTTATCTTTAGATATTCGATATGGGATTCCATGAGCGGACGAATACTATCAGAAATATTAAAACATACTCATGTCCAGACTCTGATAGTGTTTGCCCGAGTTTGTGAATCGATATCAAATATAAGTCGATTAAATTTTGTTTTAAACTTATATTTGAAATGTCAATAATTTGAATTACCATAAATGGAGATTTAAATACAAATTAAGATTTGGTGGTTTTGAAGCATACGGAAAGAGATAATGACGAATAAATGGATTTTGTTTTTGAAATATAAGGTTAGAAATAAATATTGAATTTCAAGGAAAGGGCTAAGATTGATAACAGATTTACGGAAATTGAATAAATCCAACCTTAATTCAAAGAAAAGGAATAACATAAAGGAAACAAAGAATTATGCTTTTAAAATATAAGGATCTAAGATGTATATTTGATTTCCAAGAAGAATTAAGATGGAAATGGATTTACGGAATTATGAGTAAATATAACTTTGAATTTTAAATGAATTCACAACTATTTGGAAGGAGATTTGGACGGAAAAGCCCGTGTTACCCGTAACTATTGTTTTAAAAGTACGCTTATTACTTGAAAAGACCGGGATCGAATATGTGTTCGAAAACCATTCCAAGTAATAATACGATGTAATGGAGCAATTCAAGGCTTGGAAAACGACGAATGAAGAATGGGATTCTTTGAATTGTTTGGATTGATTGTTGATGTCTCGGTTGGGCTGATCCCCCTATATGAGGTTATAAGTGGCATGAGGTTTGCATATATTTGGAGATTTTCGGATTGGTGTTTCGCTCAGACCTAGAATGGACATATATGGATTGTGTGTCTGACATTATAATTGACGGCTTAGCACCGATCTATGTTAAATATATATCTGCTTGGTCGCGGAGAATTTATTCTCTTACTTAACACCATTCTCTAAGACGTATGAGCTTAGAGGTTATATATCGATAGAAATCAGTGATGCGTAGTGAATGGACAATGTGGCATACTTAAGTTATGTGGTGAGCTATGGATGATCAAAGCATGGCTTATTTAGGCGTAGCTTTGTGTATATCGTGACCTCATCAAGCTTCACCTCCCGGTAAATGGCCAAAGCAGGAAGAAATACAACAGGGTTATGGGGTGTTGTCTCCTTCTAGATAAAAGGTGTACAATGGTATGGAGCCCAGGTATTAACCTATGTGGATAACTTCTACTTTGTGGATGTTGATGTTGCGAGCGCTCGGAAAGGTCGATAACGACCGAAATATGACATACTCAGGTGTACTCTAAGTTACCCAGTTAAGGTGTGACCCGGACTTGTGTTGGCAGGAGAAGCATCACTGTTGATCCTTGGGCATTCCTCTAGAGGTGTTCAAAATTCGGTTCGGAAGGAAGTTCACTTGCCTGGTCATTGTTGAAAACCCAATCTCCGCTACAAGCCCGTACGATTTTAGTTGTATACCATACGTCAGTATAGTATATAGTACCTATGCTGGCTAAGATTGATACATTTATTTTTGAAAGGTTTTTCACACTACATTATAGTATTGAAAGAGGATTTTCACATATCAAGCATTTTTTACTATCATAAGGAGAAACCTCAACCATGCGTGCGTTTGCATTGTGTGTGCCACGAGACCTTATGGTAGTTTCATTTTTCAAAAGTCATAGCGAATTTCTATGCATGGGAATTCATATGGAGTAAACCCGTTCCGCGTTAGCGGCATGGTCTGTTGAATTACCCAACTTTAAAATGAATCCTAAACAACAACTGTTTTGAGTTCTCACACCAGTCCCATGACTGACCTGGAGTTTATTGTTCCCACCTAAACTCTGGGTGCCCATAATTTTGCATGGGTAGTCAGTAGTTTAGTTTGCAGGTTTAGCTTTCAAGAGTTGGATTCAGGTTTGGAGCTAGAGTTATATTTTGGATTTTCTTAGTCCGCTGAAGAGTTTATTTCCGCTGAGCTTATGTTGTACTCTGATGTTCCTTGTCACTCTGATGTTATATTATGGTAATGAAATGAAAAGTTTGTTATTTTTGTGCAAATATGTAAGTACCCATAACTATCTGCCTTTATGAACGGTTTAAGTTGGTTTAATTACCGGCGAAAACCGGTCAAAAAGCCGGGTCGTTACAGATTGGTATCAGAGATTTGGTTTATACAAAGCAATGGATACGACATATTTGAACAAAAATAAGGACTCATCAGAGTTATGAATCTCATTAGATATAGGGTTAGAAATACCCTAGAATGAGATTTGGGAATATTACGCTAAAGAGAGCGTCCTTCACCATAAAGTCAATATGTTTTGAATTAGAGTAAAATTTATGAGTCGAAATTAACTTATGGAAATATAAGAAAATTTCCTTAACTCATAAATTGGTAGGCATTTATAATTTTATATGAGAATAAATAACTTAAGTGAGTAAAACCGTTAAAAGGGAAATTAAGGGAATGTGAGGTTGTGCCGAACGTAAATAAAAATTCATTTGTCTATTAATAATTTCTGAGTTGGTAGTAAGAATAAGAATGACCCAGGTTAGGTAAAATTTATTTCCCTTAATTATTTATAGAATACTTTGGGTAAGGATTTCAAAGGATGAATGCTAAATGAGTATAAATGAGATTGGAAACTACTGGAATAAAAAATTTGAAATAGAACGAGTGTTATCGAAATATAATTCTACCTCTTCGCATGTCACTGGGTTTAGCTTGACTCGTTGTCATCTTTTGATAATCAATATCTCCCCGATTGTCATGCTTGGATTCTTCCATTTACCTTGTCTTGACAAATCCATGAATAAGTGGATTACTGAAGTAATTTTGAATTTGAAAACAAGTATTCTGAATTATCTCTTAACTTGAACCTGAATTTGTATTGGCAAAAGAATTTCAAAATGTTCCAAAATATTATTTTTTCAAGATAATTAGATGATTTGGGAAAAGGAATATTTATTTGAGAATTTGGATTCAAATTTTTGTTGAAAATTTTGACAAATTTGAGGTATGAATACCTAGTTTTAAGTAAACCATGGGTTCCATAACTTTAGCAGTAAATTAGAAAGTTAATTATTAAACTTTAAATTTTACGTAGGGTCGTAGACATCTAAGTACTAGACAGTATCTATCCCAGATTCTTCTTTGTTGTAATGGTAGCAGCTTTGGGTCTAACTCAGAGAATTTGATTATAAATATGACCAGTGACGACCCTAGTAATCATGAGATTATAGGAATCCCTACCTTTAATGAGAATCAGTTAGAGCATCTTGAGATGATATGGACCTTGGTTCTGACCATTACATTACCGATATGTTAAGAGAAAAATGGGAATTTAAAATTGGTAAAGGAGTTTCAATTTACTCGTCTTCCTTTTCGAGGACGAAAAGTTTTAAGGGGGGATGAATGTAATATCCCGGAATTTTCAGCTAAGTTCAATTTGAATTTTTATTATGTAATTTAGTTTTTCTAAATATAAATTAGTTTTAATAAGATTTAAATATAGATATTTTTATTGAATAAGTACCTTGTTTATTTTATAAATATGATTTTTGTATGATAAAACTTATTTTAAAAGTTATATTTAATTTATAAAGTTTTATGAATATTCCAATATTAATAAGTAATGATATTATTTGATTTTGATAATATATAATGATATTGATAAAGAATATGATTTGGAAAATGATAAGCTATTTTGTGATTTTACAAGAATGATTTTTATTTTGATAAATTATAATGGTGTTTATAAAATTGTATAAGGATTGTTATGTATTTATTTGAGACCATTTTTAAGTATAAATTTTGGTAAGTTATATAGTTAAATATTTTTGAAAATTTAATAAATTATATTTTTATAAACTTTAAGTAATATAGTGGTTACATTTGTAAGTATAACTAAGGTTTGGCTACATCTATAAGTATTGCAAATGTGTTGCTAAGATAAACTAATTTTAAAATTTCCTTAGGATAAGGATAATGTGAGGTGTCCTCTTAAGTTGTCATCATGCATGACAAAGTCTTCATGGTAGGAGACATGTGTCCCTTGATCTAATGACAATAATACCCTTTTTGATGCCTATATAAGCACCTGATCAGACCACAACTTCATCTCATATCTCACGTTCAAAGCAAATTATTCTTCTTAAGTTATCTATTTAATTTCCAGTACATGGAAAAATCACCTTCCACTCAATCAAAAATCCACAACTCCCAAACCATCAAGTATTAGCCTTCGTGACATCATTTCGGATTATTAGAAATCAACAGATCGAAATTTCATTGATTGATGAAGGAGATATCTCAAAAAATTAGAAAACTGAAAATATATGATGCGAGCTTCGAAAAATAATATCTCTCAATCCGCTTTGAATCGCTCGACGCCGTCTGCGCTATTGCAATCAGCAGAGAATGTAGTATTTTTCATGCGAATTCGGAGCGATTCAGTGTTGATGATTGGAAAAGTTGGAAATTAAGGTTAAGGTTTGACGGAGAATCGAGCGACGATTGGTGAATCTAAGCATGGCATGACGATGAGGGAGGAGAGAGCTTCGATATGGAAAAAATTGAATTTCGAAGTAAAAATGGAGGGTGTGACATGCGTACCTGCGCATGTTTTTTTTTTTTTGGGTTCCAGGTTCGGTGTCAAGGTCGATTTTTGATTTGGAAAGATGGAGTGGTAGAGATGTAGTGCGGTGAGACCTGGAGGTAAAGAGAAATCCGTATGTGGTTTCGAATTGAAGAACGGGTGTAGTTTGACGTGTGTACGTGCACGCTGTGCACGGTGGAAACGACACAGGAAATGGCAAGAAGAAGAGGATGCAAGGAGGAGGAAGAAGCCGAGATAGGCCGCTGGTTTGAATGTATGATGCAAATGGGCTTGGGCCTTCTTTGACTTTTGGTATGTTTTATTTACATTTATTTGTTAATTTAGTTTTAAAACTTTAAACACTCCTATCTCGCTCGTTTTTAACCCAATTGAAACACCGTTGGGTCCGTTAGAACCGTATCGGAAAATAGAACATGATTTTGATAATTTTAGTTAAATACAAATTTATATAAAAATGAAATATCCTTATCGATATATATATATATATATATATATATATATATATAATGAACATTGATATTAATTTAATTCCAATATAAAATTAGCAAAAAATTACTAGTTGCTAATAGAAGTGGATCGAAGGCAGTATGAGTAGCAGTAGCAGTGTTTGTTGGTTTGTTCGCCCTGGTAATGGAGATTTTGGAGCTATAATGGTGAGAACTCATAATTTAATTATTTAAATTAGTGGTTAATGGATAGTTATAATTAGTTAATAATAATTGGTTAGATATGGATGTTATTGTTTGAATGGATGTGCATGTAATTAGATAACACACTGAACACTGATAAGCGTTATTGACCGTAATGCTTATGCACAGTTGAATTGTTTGTTTATTGGTTGTGATTATAATTCATGTTTATCTGATTTATATGGTTGATTTATTATGGTTGCATGAATTCACACCCACACTGTAGTTGTGGAATTATACAGATGAACGATTCTATTTCCCTTCCATATAAATGAAGACTGATTTTCTAATATTAAAATATTATCAAGTTCAGTTTAATTCAAAATGAGATTTTGAAAATTTGAATATGACTTTATATATTAACAATGTTTTAATATATACATGTATACATATACATATACATATATATATATATACCAGAACGTTTGAGGATGACAGAGAGGATAATGTCTAGGCTTGGGTTTGGAAATATAGTTTCCTGCTCTCCCTGGTTATCCCTGACTAATCCGACAAACGGGATGGTTAATTCTAAATCAAAGTTGAAATGTAATTGGAAACTGTTTTCCTAAATGAATTGAAAATATAAATTCAATTTGAAAAGGATTTGAATGATTTATATTTAAATCATTATATGGCGTGAATAAATGCATTGCGGAGCGACAATTCATAAATATCGATTTCAAAATTCGAATTGCTATAACTTGATGGTTTGAAATTGGTTTGACTTGAAATAAGAAACATTGGGTTTAAAATGATAGCAGCTTTTGAATAGAAAAGGTATTTTAAAATTTCAATATATGATTTCCAAGTTATGTTTAAAACAAATTTAGAAAAGATCGCTATACGTGCAGTTCGGCGACCGTAATGGAAATCGATTAAAAGAGGTTTATAAAATTATTTTAAAAACGGAGAAAAATTATGATAAATCTTATTTTTTATTTTAAAACTGAAATATTTGAATTTTGGACGATTTGGAAACTATTTGTTTTAAACAACTATTTTACGGTAGCATTTTTAATAACTTTTCCAAATGTTATTATAACAGTTTCAAAGGTAATATGGTTTTGAAGCTTGTAAGTTGTGAACTTTTATGAAAACAGTGGAAGGATTTGTAAAATAGTTGGAAAGGTTTAAAGTGACTAAATATTTGTATATGAAATTAATTATTGATTTTGAAAGTTGGAAATTAAAAAGAAGTGAGTTGGGAAGAGTTTATCTTCAAATATTCGATATGGGATTCCAGGAGCGGACGAATACCATCAGAAATATTAAAACATACTCATATCCAGACTCTAATAGTGTTCGCCCGAATTTGTGAATCAATATCAAATATAACTCGATTTTAATCGACTAGAAAATGGCCATTTTTAAAACGGTCTCAGAATTCGATGAAATTAGTTTTGTTAGGACCGTATCGTCAATACGAAGCTAGAAAATATTTTTCGGGAATTTTTAGGGTCCGTATGTGACCCCAGTAAATTGAAATGCGCGTTCAAATTCAATATATAGATTTATATTTTGATTTTGACGAAAACTGGTCGAAACAGTCGAATCAGCCTACGATACATATCCCATTGTATTCGGAATGGGGGTAATTAGCTAGGGATGACAGGCGGTAGGTCTCGTTTTGAGATCGAAATTTAAAGTTACTTTATTGAAATAAAATAATATATATATATATATATATATGTATTTACAAGCCATTACCCCTCTCTCTCCTTTACCATCGGTCAACACATTTAAAGAAAGAAAAAACCGAATCCCTAAAACCGGTTGTCCTTTCCCTAAATCGCCACCCCCGATCCCGTCGTTTGAGCACCCAGCGCCGCCGCCATCGTTGGCCAACCTCCCCCTCTCGCTCAGGCGCACCACCCTCCAGCACAAGAAACGAGACCGCCTTCCCCTCCCCTTCCTCCACCACCTCGGCGCGCGCCTCCCCAACCCTAACCGCCCTGTTACCTCCGATGCGACGCCCCACAACCCCCTCCAGTTCGCTGACGCCGCCTCTCTCCCAATTCGAAAGCTCCACCCCTAAAATCCAACTGTGAGTGTTTATTTATGGTTCTTATTATGTAGTATAAAGTTATAATTTTTATTATGTAGAAATTATAAAGCTATAATTTTTATTATTAGAAAATTTAGATTTCCTACATTAGAAGAGAAAAAAATAGATTTTCTTTGATTTCAAAAATAGATTTACTTTGATTCCAAGAATATATTTTCTTTGATTTTTATTAAAGGAAAGTATGATTTTTATTTAATAAAAGGTTTATATTTTTATATAGAAAAGTTTAGTTTTTTATATAGAAAATAGCGGTGTAAAGATATGATTTTTATCTATATATTAGTGATAGAAAGATACGATTTTTATATATTGAGAAGAATAAAAATGTGATTTTTATATGAATAGTACAAGAATAAAAATGTGATTTTTATTGTGAACAACGTGAAATGGTTGAGTGGGAAAGTCGGGCAAATCCAAACCGTTCAGAAATAAAGAATGGCGGAGTGGATCCCAAAGGTGAGAACTCCTCACTTTTAATTTATTTTCTAGTTGAAATATATACTAGGATGCAGACGGTGCTTAGCAGCACCCGACACCCGTTGTCCACAGACCATGCACGACTTGTTTGTTTGTTGTTTGTGCTGTGAAAGTTGACTGTTGGTTGTGATGTAAAATATATATTCATGTGTTGAAATCAAATATATATTCATGTGTTGAAATCAAATATATATTCATGTGTTGAAATAAAATATATATTCATGTGTTGAAATCAAATATATATTCATGTGTTGAAATCAAATATATATTCATGTGTTGAAATAAAATATATATTCATGTGTTGAAATAAAATAAATATTCATTTACAAATCGAACGATTTGTTTATGTACACCGATTTGACTGATACTGATTGGGACGATAAATTTTACACATCGCCCAACTGCACAAATAAAATCTATATTTGATTGTTTGAAACCCCACACGGGTGTTGGGATGAAATTTGACATACACTAATCCCAATAATTAGTTGTATGTCGATCGATTGATTGACAGGCTGTTATGAGCGTTGAATATTTATATTTGATGCTTATACAGTGTAGAATGCATTCTGGATGATGGTTGATTATTTATCGTTGCTATTATATACATGTGTTGTTTGGAATCCATATAAATAATATTATATGGTGATTGAGTGGGCCTCATTCCAATTTAGAAAATAAATTATATTCATGTGTTGAATAAACAAAATAGTCATGTGTTGACAATACTCATGTGTTGAGAATATTCATGTGTTGAATAACAGAAGATTCATGTGTTGAAAAAAATATTCATTTGTTGAATAGAATAATGAAGTTATTGGAAAATATAAAACCGTGTTGATTAGGTATGCGCCATTTTGACGCGAACGATAGTTATATCGATTATATTAATTTTTAAAATGAATTAGAAAAGGAAGTGATTTCAAAATGTAACGTTTTGAAAATATTATCATTTATATATATATCGATGATATGGAATATTCAATTTTGTTTAGAAATTGAATAGGAAGTTGAAATCGTTTTGAAAACGGATTTAAAACGATTTATAAAATAAGTTTTAAATGGAAATCGACAAATATATATAATATATTATATTAAATATATATAATGGCCTGAATAGAACGTGCCGCGCTGTGGCAGTCGCGAATTTCGACCATTGACTTCGAACGGACATTACGGGAGATCCAACCGTCGGATTCTCCTAAAACCGGAACCGTTGGGTTCGTATCGAAAAGAGCATTCTAAGAATACAAGGAATTAGAAATCTAACGGTTGGATTTGGAATTATGTCCAAATCAAATTTGGAAAAAGTCGCTGTAAGTGCAGTTCGATGGCCGTTTATGGAAATCGATTGTAAGGGCCTTGATAAAATTATTAAAAATAGTAATAATTTGTGTAATATCATAAGAAATGATTTGGAAAGAATTGGGATGAAAAACTCCATATTTGAAAAGATAAAAATAGTTTTTTATCGAAATGAACTAGTTTTGAACTAGAATTATAATCCATTTATTTTTGAAATAAATAAATTGGATTTGAAAGGGTTTTAAAAGTAACCAGGATTTCCAATAGTTGAATTGGAATGGATTTGAATCGAAATTGTCTTTGGAATATTTCGATGTTGGATTTCGTGATTATACAGATATTGTTATGGAAATTTGAAAGATATGTTTATATCGTTATTTCCAATACGATATTTGTTGGTCGTAGAATTTGATATTGAATATAAGACAATATATTTTCTATTTAGAGCCTTGTATTTAATATCAAATGTGATTTGGGTTTGTCGTGAATGGTGTCTTCATTAATACTGTTCTTAAACCCAGTTGAGAAGAAGATTAAATCTTTTTATTTATATTTAATGAAGCATACCAATTAAATGATATTTAATTGGAATTAAAGTAGAATGTGATTTTGGGTTTATAATGAACGGTGATTTAAATAACACTTGTTCTTTAACCCGAAAATTAATGGAATGTGAATTGGGTTTGTTGCGAACTGTGTTTTAACGACATTCGTTCTTTAACCTGATTTACGGTGAAATGTGATTTGGAATTTATAAATCTTTTGTTAAGATTTAAAGGAGATTTTCCAAAGTAAAGTCTTCCAACTTAATGAAATAAATTGGAATGAAGTGGAACTCGATTTGGTGATAATCGAAGTGAATTTTTGTGGATGAGGACTGCTAATATACATGGAATTTAAAATGTTTTGCCATTATTCCATTTCTATTGTTAATCGGATATGGAAGTTTGTATCGATTATATATATCGATTTGTTTTCCATGAAGATTCCATCGTTAATAGAATGTGATTTTGGGTTTATCGTGAACCGTGTTTTAAATGACATTGGTTCTTTAACCCAGTTAAAGACAGGATATGATTTCCCAAGTTAAATAATCATTGATAGTGATTTTTAGGAAGATTAAAACCAAGTGGAGTTTTAATGAATCTTTAAACAGATTGGAATGATCGAGAATGGAGTATCATCAGTTTTACTCCAGGCGATAGTTAAATCTTTAATTAGATTTAAACGTGAAATGGTAATTGAATTTACCGATAACACCGTGGTGTTAGATATGAAGTATTACCAGTTTTACTTCATGGGATGAATAGGTTGGGGTTGAGAAATTTAACAGTTGATTACTTCGGTAAGGTTTGTTAATCCCGACTAGTTGGATAAACCATAATTTGGTTTGAATTGATATTCAAAAGAAGATTAAAGAATAAATTTTAAAGAATTTATCTTTGATAAAATTAATGGGAACCTTTCCCTAATAATGTGAATATTTGAATAAAAGAATATTCTGAATTAAAATGAGGCAAATGTCGTGTTTGTGTAACACTTGTTTATAAAATAAGCTAGTTATTCGGAAAGACCGAGTTTATCCCATTCTGAATAACTGATACGACGATTAGTCGAAGATGAAGACGGTGGTTGAAGATCGGAGGTCTTCACGTCGTTTGGATAATTACTGATGATCTTGATTGGGTCGTACACCCAAAAGGAGGGAATCAGTTAGTGATCGTCCAGACGTACTTGGAGATCGATGGATATGTGAGGTACAAGGTGCCTCCGGTTTCGTTCAGACCCAGAACGAACCTATAAATGGACTGGGTATCTGACATTGGATATCATTCTATGTGAGATGGATATCGTTTGCATGGAGTGGTTTGTCTATGTGGCATGCTAAGATGCAAATGATCAAGGCTTCTGTTGAAAAGCAGAGTCTTGTGGTTGATGATTAAAGCACCGCCTGTGTGGCATAGCTTTGTGTAGTGTTAATTCGCGAGCCTCACACCCCGGTATGAACCAGAAACGGGAGAAGGACCTCAGGGAGGACATGTGTTTCCTTCTAGCTAGAAGTGGCGTCAGTGGTTTGACACGCCCTGACGAGTTTGACTTATGTGGTTGTCGGGTTGCGAGGCGCCTCGGATATATCAGTGACTATGTGGAGCCGATGGAGTCATTGGACTCATTGAAATCCAATAGGGTGGGGACACGCAGTGTTCAGGCATTTTAATCCACATCGGTGGACCGACCTTGACGATCCAAGGGACAATGCGTTCTGGTCCGGAGGGGCAGGCTAAAGCGTCTCGAATTCGGTAAGGACGATCCCTTGCCTTGGTTCACAGATGGAAATCCAACTTCCAATACGTGACTTTGCGGTTTTGATTGTAGAGCCTAGTATTCGCGACATGATATATGGTACTCATGCCGTCTATGATTGATACTTATGATTGAAATTGTTTTGACACTATACACTTATAGTAATAATAAAACATGAAATTTAACGTATCAAGCATGCTTTGGCTATTATAAGGTAAAACCTTATCCTCCGGCTTGTGTTGCATTGTGTGATGGGACCTGGGTCTTATAATAGCTTCATTGTTCTTTATTTAGCATTGCGCTGTTGTTTTATGCACTAGTATTCTTGGGAGGAAACCCGTTCCATGTTATACGACGTGGTCCCTTGATTTACCTAACTTTAAAATAAAGATTAATAACTGTTTTAGTTCTCACACCAGTCACATGACTGACCTGGAGTTTATTGTTTTAACCTAAACTCTGGGTGCCCTTATTTTGACAAGGGCAGCTAGTAGTTTTGGTTTTGCAAATTTATATTCACAGGATCCTGGTTTACAGCTGGAACGATACTCGGAAAGCTCTGTATCCGTGTATTACTTTCAGTTGTGTTTTGTATTATTTTTCCGCTGCTATGTAATGTATTGTAATCTATGATATTTTTCTGTTGTGTAATATTTATTTATACTCTGTAATTCTTGTATTCTGATGGAAATTGTTGTAATAAGCAATGAAACGTTCTTTTGTTTACGTTCTGATTTGTCTCGTCCTCAAAGTATCTGCTCTTTCCTTACCGGGGAAGTTACGGGTCTTCACGGTTGGTATAAGAGCTTTGGTTTACAGAGCTCGGAGAACAAGACACGTTAGAACCAAACGAAAGAATTCATCAGAGATTGGATTAGTAATATCCAATGAGAATGACTCGTTAGAGATGGGATCAGTAGTATCTAGAACGAGTGTGAAAAGTATATTTTTAAAATGAAAACGAATTTTATTTTGAAAGTTTAAACCTTATTCAACGTATTTGAATATTTATTTTATATTGAATTTGGACTATGCAGTATATAAAGATTTGGCGTATACGTCTGATCCGCGTGTATTTGAAGTTTTAATATACTGGACAGATATAGAATCACATTCTAGACACCCGGGGATGATTCTGATGATGTGGCCATATCATCAATATTTATGTTCAAGTTTCGAAAGTGTGATATCTATATATTTCCATTAGACTGGTGTGAGAACCAAAGCTAGATAGGTTTATTGTTGTGATTTGGTATCAAAAATATGATTTTTTGACTATGTATCCAAATTATGAATTTGAAAAGCTAATCAACTAATTGATTGCTGGTTGTGTTGTTTGATTATTGTTTGACTAATTAAATGTTGAACCTTTAGCCCAATTGAACCAAATATTGAGTTGTATTGAAAATTAGTCGCATTTGCATACATATACATGTACTTACATTGAACAGGTCATAGCAAGGAGGCTAGAGAAGAGGAATAAAATTGTTTGCCCGAAAAATAAGTACATGTTTATTGTATTTCTTGGGTTTTTGATGATTTTATGAGCCGATTGGCTAGCCGCTTGACTGTTTCTTTTTCTTTTTGGATTGGTGAGGGCTATGGGAAGCTATTTGAAATATCCTGAAGCTCCCGGTGCAGAGGAGGTTATGGCAAAAAAATTCGAAAATTTAGGGTGTTAGCTAAATTTTTGAAAAAATTGAAAAGATCTTAAAAACTAAAAAGTTGAAGAACTTAAGCCGTAACGAAAATAATGTAAGCTGAGTTGATTAGTTAAACAACTTTCGGCTTTGTTCCTTTTCGGGGACGAAAAGTTTTAAGTGGGGGAGATTGTAACAACCCGGAAATCCGAGCCAATTTAAAAATTTTATTTTGGCAATTTTGAATATTTAAAATGATTTATTTTAAATAATAACGACGAGAAATTTATTTTGAATAGAATTAGAACGTATATATTTATTTGAATCGTCGTTTGAATATAAATATTTATTTTTAATTATAAAAGGAATTGAAAATGGCGCGTTAGTTCGAAAATTCGATTTCAAAGTTCAAATGAATGTACAGGATTCAAAATAAACTGGATTTTAGCGAAACCAAAAATAATTGAACCTATTTGTGAACATCTTTCCAATGAATCCGAAAAATTGAAATTTCATAGTGGGAATAAAAAGTTATGCCCAGTTGAAAATTCAGAATAGTCGTTATAGAATTCTGGCCCTTAAAAATGGAAATTTTGCAAACGACCCCGGTTTTCGACGAAACCACTTTTATTGGATCTGTGATGTCAAGTTATTGCTAGGTTTCAAAATTCGTAATTTTCTGAAAGGAAAATGCGTTTGACCAGTTTCAGTTGATTTTAATCGACTGGAAAATGGCCATTTTTCAAACTGTCTCATAATTCGATGAAATTAATTTTATTAGGACCGTATCGTCAATACGAAGTTAGAAAATATTTCTCAGGAATTTTTAGGGTCCGTATGTGACCCCAGTAAATTGAAATGCGCGTTCAAATTTAATTTATAGATTTATATTTTGATTTTGACGAAAACTGGTCAAAACAGTCGAATCAGCCTACGATACATATCCCATTGTGTTCGGAATGGGGGTAATTAGCTAGGGACGACAGGCGGTGGGTCCCGTTTTGAGATCGAAATTTAAAGTTACTTTATTGAAATAAAATAATAAAATATATATATTTACAAGCCATTACCCCTGTCTCTCCTTTAGCATCGGTCAACGCATTTAAAGAAAGAAAAAAAACTGAATCCCTAAAACCCGTCGTCCTTTCCCCAAATCGGCACCCCGATCCCGTCGTCGGAGCACCCTGCGCCGCCGCCATCATTGGCCAACCCCCCTCCCCCTCTCGCTCAAGCGCACCACCCTCCAACACAAGAAACGAAACCGCCTTCCCCCTTCCTCCACCACCTCGGCACACGCCTCCCCAACACTAACCGCCCTGTTACCTCCGATGCGACGACCCACAACCCCCTCCAGTTCGCTGACGCCGCCTCCCTCCCAATTCGAAAGCTCCACCCCTAAAATCCAACTATGAGTGTTTATTTATGGTTCTGATTATGTAGAAATTATAAAGTTATAATTTTTATTATGTAGAAATTATAAAGCTATCATTTTTATTATTAGAAAATTTAGATTTCCTGCATTAGAAGAGAAAAAATAGATTTCCTTTGATTTCAAAAAATAGATTTACTTTGATTCCAAGAATATATTTTCTTTGATTTTTATTAAAGGAATGTACGATTTTTATTTAATAAAAGGTTTATATTTTTATATAGGAAAGTTTAGATTTTTATATAGAAAATAGCGGTGTAACGATATGATTTTTATCTATATATTAGTGATAGAAAGATATGATTTTTATATAATGAGAAGAATAAAAATGTGATTTTTATATGAACAGTACAAGAAAAAAATGTGATTTTTATTGTGAACATCGTGAAATTGTTGAGTGGGAAAGTCAGGCAAATCCAAACCGTTCAGAAATAAAGAATGGCGGAGTGGATCCCTAAGGTGAGAACTCCTCACTATTAATTTATTTTCTAGTTGAAATATATAGTAGGATGCAGACGGTGCTTAGCAGCACCCGACACCCGTTGTCCACAGACCACAGACGACTTGTTTGTTGTTTATGTTGTGAAAATTGACTGTTGGTTGTGATGTAAAATATATATTCATGTGTTGAAATCAAATATATATTCATGTGTTGAAATCAAATATATATTCATGTGTTGAAATAAAATATATATTCATGTGTTGAAATCAAATATATATTCATGTGTTGAAATCATATATATATTCATGTGTTGAAATAAAATATATATTCATGTGTTGAAATAAAATATATATTCATGTGTTGAAATAAAATAAATATTCATTTACAAATCGAACGATTTGTTTATGTACACCGATTTGACTGATATTGATTGGGACGATAAATTTTACACATCGCCCAACTGCACAAATAAAATTTGTATTTGATTGTTTGAAACCCTACACGGGTGTTGGGATAAAATTTGACATACACTAATCCCAATAATTAGCTGTATGTCGATCGATTGATTGATAGGCTGTTATGAGCGTTGAATATTTAGATTTGATGCTTATACAGTGTAGAATGCACTCTGGAAGATGGTTGATTATTTATCGTTGCTATTATATACATGTGTTGTATGGAATCCATATAAATAATATTATATGGTAATTGAGTAGGTCTCATTCCAATTTAGAAAATAAATTATATTCATGTGTTGAATAAACAAAATAGTCATATGTTGACAATACTCATGTGTTGAGAATATTCATGTGTTGAATAAAAGAAGATTCATGTGTTGAAGAAAATAATCATTTGTTGAATAGAATAATGAAGTTATTGAAAAATATAAAGCCATGTTGATTAGATATGCGCCATTTTGACACGAACGATATTTATATCGATTATATTCGTTTTTAAAATGAATATAGAAAAGGAAGTGATTTCAAAATATAACGTTTTGAAAATATTATAATTTATATATATATCGATGATATGGAATATTCAATTTTGATTAGAAATTGAATAGGAAGTTGAAATCATTTTGAAAACGGATTTAAAACGATTTATAAAATAAGTTTTAAATGGAAATCGACGAAATATATATAATATATTTATATTATATATATAATGGCCTGAATAGAACGTGCCGCACTGCGGCAGTTCGCGAATTTCGACCATTGAGTTCGAACGGACATTACGGGAGATCCGACCGTCAGATTCTCCTAAAACCGGAACCGTTGGGTTCATACCGAAAAGAGCTTTCTAGCGAATGCAAGAAATTAGAAATCTAACGGTTGGATTTGGAATTATGTCCAAATCAAATTTGGAAAAAGTCGATGTAAGTGCAGTTCGATGGCCGTTTATGGAAATCGACTGTACGAGCCTTGATAAAATTATTAAAAATAGTAATAACTTGTGTAAAATCATAAGAAATGATTTGGAAAGAATTGGGATGAAAAACTCCATATTTGAAAAGATAAAAATAGATTTTTATCGAAATGGAATAGTTTTGAACTAGAATTATAATCCATTTATTTTTGAAATAATTAAATTGGATTTGAAAGGGTTTTAAAAGTAACCAGGATTTCCAATAGTTGAATTGGAATGGATTTGAATCGAAATTGTCTTTGGAATATTTCGATGTTGGATTTCGTGATTATACAGATATTGTTATGGAAATTTGAAAGATATATTTATATCGTTATTTCCAATACGATATTTGTTGGTCGTAGAATTTGATATTGAATATAAGCCGATATATTTTCTATTCAGAGCCTTGTATTTAATATCAAATGTGATTTGGGTTTGTCGTGAATGGTGTCTTCATTAACACTGTTCTTAAACCCAGTTGAGAAGAAGATTAAATCTTTTTATTTATATTTAATGAAGCATACCAATTAAATGATATTTAATTGGAATTAAAGTAGAATGTGATTTTGGGTTTATAATGAACGGTGATTTAAATAACACTTGTTCTTTAACCCGAAAATTAATGGAATGTGAATTGGGTTTGTTGTGAACTGTGTTTTAACGACATTCGTTCTTTAACCCGATTTACGGTGAAATGTGATTTGGAATTTATAAATCTTTTGTTAAGATTTAAAGGAGATTTTCCAAAGTAAAGTCTTCCAACTTAATGAAATAAATTGGAATGGAGTGGAACTCGATTTGGTGATAATCGAAGTGAAATTTTGTGGATGAGGACTGCTAATATACATGGAATTTAAAATGTTTTGCCATTATTCCATTTCTATTGTTAATCAGATATGGAAGTTTGTATCGATTATATATATCGATTTGTTTTCCATGAAGATTCCATCGTTAATAGAATGTGATTTTGTGTTTATCGTGAACCGTGTTTTAAATGACATTGGTTCTTTAACCTAGTTAAAGACAGGATATGATTTCCCAAGTTAAATAATCATTGATAGTGATTTTTAGGAAGATTAAAACCAAGTGGAGTTTTAATGAATCTTTAAACAGATTGGAATGATCGAGAATGGAGTATCATCAGTTTTACTCCAGGCGATAGTTAAATCTTTAATTAGATTTGA
This sequence comes from Allium sativum, assembly GCA_030737875.1. Classification (NCBI taxonomy): domain Eukaryota; kingdom Viridiplantae; phylum Streptophyta; class Magnoliopsida; order Asparagales; family Amaryllidaceae; genus Allium; species Allium sativum. Next base: position 575,729,526 of record CM060915.1, on the reverse strand, counting down.
ACGTGAAATGGTAATTGAATTTACCGATAACACCGTGGTGTTAGATATGAAGTATTACCAGTTTTACTTCATGGGATGAATAGGTTGGGGTTGAGAAATTTAACAATTGATTACTTCGGTAAGGTTTGTTAATCCCGACTAGTTGGATAAACCATAATTTGGTTTGAATTGATATTCAAAAGAAGATTAAAGAATAAATTTTAAAGAATTTATCTTTGATAAAATTAATGGGAACCGTTCCCTAATAATGTGAATATTTGAATAAAAGAATATTCTGAATTAAAATGAGGCATATGTTGTGTTTGTGTAACACTTGTTTATAAAATACGCTAGTTATTCGGAAAGACCGAGTTTATCCCATTCTGAAAAACTGATACGACGATTAGTCGAAGATGAAGACGGTGGTTGAAGATCGGAGGTCTTCACGTCGTTTAGATAATTACTGATGATCTTGATTGGGTCGTACACCCAAAAGGAGGGAATCAGTTAGTGATCGTCCAGACGTACTTGGAGATCGATGGATATGTGAGGTACAAGGTGCCTCCGGTTTCGTTCAGACCGAGAACGAACCTATAAATGGACTGAGTATCTGACATTGGATATCATTCTATGTGAGATGGATATCGTTTGCATGGAGTGGTTTGCCTATGGGGCATGCTAAGATGCAAATGATCAAGGCTTCTGTTGAAAAGCAGAATCTTGTGGTTGATGATTAAAGCACCGCCTGTGTGGCATAGCTTTGTGTAGCGTTAATTCGCGAGCCTCACACCCCGGTATGAACCAGAAACGGGAGAAGGACCTCAGGGAGGACATGTGTTTCCTTCTAGCTAGAAGTGGCGTCAGTGGTTTGACACGCCCTGACGAGTTTGACTTATGTGGTTGTCGGGTTGTGAGGCGCCTCGGATATATCAGTGACTATGTGGAGCCGATGGAGTCATTGGACTCATTGACATCCAATAGGGTGGGGACACGCAGTGTTCAGGCATTTTAATCCACATCGGTGGACCGACCTTGACGATCCAAGGGACAATGCGTTCTTGTCCAGAGGGGCAGGCTAAAGCGTCTCGAATTCGGTAAGGACGATCCCTTGCCTTGGTTCACAGTTGGAAATCCAACTTCCAATACGTGACTTTGCGGTTTTGATTATAGAGCCTAGTATTCGCGACATGATATATGGTACTCATGCCGTCTATGATTGATACTTATGATTGAAATTGTTTTGACACTATACACTTATAGTATTAATAAAACATGAAATTTAACGTATCAAGCATGCTTTGGCTATTATAAGGTAAAACCTTATCCTCCGGCTTGTGTTGCATTATGTGATGGGACCTGGGTCTTATAATAGCTTCATTGTTCTTTATTTAGCATTGCGCTGTTGTTTTATGCACTAGTATTCTTGGGAGGAAACCCGTTCCATGTTATACGACGTGGTCCCTTGATTTACCTAACTTTAAAATAAAGATTAATAACTGTTTTAGTTCTCACACCAGTCACATGACTGACCTGGAGTTTATTGTTTTAACGTAAACTCTGGGTGTCCTTATTTTGACACGGGCAGCTAGTAGTTTTGGTTTTGCAAATTTATATTCACAGGATCCTGGTTTACAGCTGGAACGATACTCGGAAAGCTCTGTATTCGTGTATTACTTTCAGTTGTGTTTTGTATTATTTTTCCGCTGCTATGTAATGTATTGTAATCTATGATATTTTTCTGTTGTGTAATATTTATTTATACTCTGTAATTCTTGTATTCTGATGGAAATTGTTGTAATAAGCAATGAAATGTTCTTCTGTTTACGTTCTGATTTGTCTTGTCCTCAAAGTATCTGCTCTTTCCTTACCGGGGAAGTTACGGGTCTTCACGGTTGGTATAAGAGCTTTGGTTTACAGAGCTCGGAGAACAAGACACGTTAGAACCAAACGAAAGAATTCATCAGAGATTGGATTAGTAATATCCAATAAGAATGACTCGTTAGAGATGGGATCAGTAGTATCTAGAACGAGTGTGAAAAGTATATTTTTAAAATGAAAACGAATTTTATTTTGAAAGTTTAAACCTTATTCAACGTATTTGAATATTTATTTTATATTGAATTTGGACTATGCAGTATATAAAGATTTGGCGTATACGTCTGATCCGCGTGTATTTGAAGTTTTAATATACTGGACAGATATAGAATCACATTCTAGACACCCGGGGATGATTCTGATGATGTGGCCATATCATCAATATTTATGTTCAAGTTTCGAAAGTGTGATATCTATATATTTCCATTAGACTGGTGTGAGAACCAAAGCTAGATAGGTTTATTGTTGTGATTTGGTATCAAAAATATGATTTTTTGACTATGTATCCAAATTATGAATTTGAAAAGCTAATCAACTAATTGATTGCTGGTTGTGTTGTTTGATTATTGTTTGACTAATTAAATGTTGAACCTTTAGCCCAATTGAACCAAATATTGAGTTGTATTGAAAATTAGTCGCATTTGCATACATATACATGTACTTACATTGAACAGGTCATAGCAAGGAGGCTAGAGAAGAGGAATAAAATTGTTTGCCCGAAAAATAAGTACATGTTTATTGTATTTCTTGGGTTTTTGATGATTTTATGAGCCGATTGGCTAGCCGCTTGACTGTTTCTTTTTCTTTTTGGATTGGTGAGGGCTATGGGAAGCTATTTGAAATATCCTGAAGCTCCCGGTGCAGAGGAGGTTATGGCAAAAAAATTCGAAAATTTAGGGTGTTAGCTAAATTTTTGAAAAAATTGAAAAGTTCTTAAAAACTAAAAAGTTGAAGAACTTAAGCCGTAACGAAAATAATGTAAGCTGAGTTGATTAGTTAAACAACTTTCGGCTTTGTTCCTTTTCGGGGACGAAAAGTTTTAAGTGGGGGAGATTGTAACAACCCGGAAATCCGAGCCAATTTAAAAATTTTATTTTGGCAATTTTGAATATTTAAAATGATTTATTTTAAATAATAACGACGAGAAATTTATTTTGAATAGAATTAGAACGTATATATTTATTTGAATCGTCGTTTGAATATAAATATTTATTTTTAATTATAAAAGGAATTGAAAATGGCGCGTTAGTTCGAAAATTCGATTTCAAAGTTCAAATGAATGTACAGGATTCAAAATAAACCGGATTTTAGCAAAACCAAAAATAATTGAACCTATTTGTGAACATCTTTCCAATGAATCCGAAAAATTGAAATTTCATAGTGGGAATAAAAAGTTATGCCCAGTTGAAAATTCAGAATAGTCGTTATAGAATTCTGGCCCTTAAAAATGGAAATTTTACAAACGACCCCGGTTTTCGACGAAACCACTTTTATTTGATCTGTGATGTCAAGTTATTGCTAGGTTTCAAAATTCGTAATTTTCTGAAAGGAAAATGCGTTTGACCAGTTTCAGTTGATTTTAATCGACTGGAAAATGGCCATTTTTCAAACGGTCTCATAATTCGATGAAATTAGTTTTATTAGGACCGTATCATCAATACGAAGTTAGAAAATATTTCTCAGGAATTTTTAGGGTCTGTATGTGACCCCAGTAAATTGAAATGCGCGTTCAAATTTAATTTATAGATTTATATTTTGATTTTGACGAAAACTGGTCGAAACAGTCGAATCAGTCTACGATACATATCCCATTGTGTTCGGAATGGGGGTAATTAGCTAGGGACGACAGGCGGTGGGTCCCGTTTTGAGATCGAAATTTAAAGTTATTTTATTGAAATAAAATAATAAAATATATATATTTACAAGCCATTACCCCTGTCTCTCCTTTAGCATCGGTCAACGCATTTAAAGAAAGAAAAAAAACTGAATCCCTAAAACCCGTCGTCCTTTCCCCAAATCGGCACCCCGATCCCGTCGTCGGAGCACCCTGCGCCGCCGCCATCATTGGCCAACCCCCCTCCCCCTCTCGCTCAAGCGCACCACCCTCCAACACAAGAAACGAAACCGCCTTCCCCCTTCCTCCACCACCTCGGCACACGCCTCCCCAACCCTAACCGCCCTGTTACCTCCGATGCGACGACCCACAACCCCCTCCAGTTCGCTGACGCCGCCTCCCTCCCAATTCGAAAGCTCCACCCCTAAAATCCAACTATGAGTGTTTATTTATGGTTCTGATTATGTAGAAATTATAAAGTTATAATTTTTATTATGTAGAAATTATAAAGCTATCATTTTTATTATTAGAAAATTTAGATTTCCTGCATTAGAAGAGAAAAAATAGATTTCCTTTGATTTCAAAAAATAGATTTACTTTGATTCCAAGAATATATTTTCTTTGATTTTTATTAAAGGAATGTACGATTTTTATTTAATAAAAGGTTTATATTTTTATATAGGAAAGTTTAGATTTTTATATAGAAAATAGCGGTGTAACGATATGATTTTTATCTATATATTAGTGATAGAAAGATATGATTTTTATATAATGAGAAGAATAAAAATGTGATTTTTATATGAACAGTACAAGAAAAAAATGTGATTTTTATTGTGAACATCGTGAAATTGTTGAGTGGGAAAGTCAGGCAAATCCAAACCGTTCAGAAATAAAGAATGGCGGAGTGGATCCCTAAGGTGAGAACTCCTCACTATTAATTTATTTTCTAGTTGAAATATATAGTAGGATGCAGACGGTGCTTAGCAGCACCCGACACCCGTTGTCCACAGACCACAGACGACTTGTTTGTTGTTTATGTTGTGAAAATTGACTGTTGGTTGTGATGTAAAATATATATTCATGTGTTGAAATCAAATATATATTCATGTGTTGAAATCAAATATATATTCATGTGTTGAAATAAAATATATGTTCATGTGTTGAAATCAAATATATATTCATGTGTTGAAATCATATATATATATATTCATGTGTTGAAATAAAATATATATTCATGTGTTGAAATAAAATATATATTCATGTGTTGAAATAAAATAAATATTCATTTACAAATCGAACGATTTGTTTATGTACACCGATTTGACTGATATTGATTGGGACGATAAATTTTACACATCGCCCAACTGCATAAATAAAATCTGTATTTGATTGTTTGAAACCCCACACGGGTGTTGGGATGAAATTTGACATACACTAATCCCAATAATTAGCTGTATGTCGATCGATTGATTGATAGGATGTTATGAGCGTTGAATATTTAGATTTGATGCTTATACAGTGTAGAATGCACTCTGGATGATGGTTGATTATTTATCGTTGCTATTATATACATGTGTTGTATGGAATCCATATAAATAATATTATATGGTAATTGAGTAGGTCTCATTCCAATTTAGAAAATAAATTATATTCATGTGTTGAATAAACAAAATAGTCATATGTTGACAATACTCATGTGTTGAGAATATTCATGTGTTGAATAAAAGAAGATTCATGTGTTGAAGAAAATAATCATTTGTTGAATAGAATAATGAAGTTATTGAAAAATATAAAGCCATGTTGATTAGATATGCGCCACTTTGACACGAACGATATTTATATCGATTATATTCGTTTTTAAAATGAATATAGAAAAGGAAGTGATTTCAAAATATAACGTTTTGAAAATATTATAATTTATATATATATATCGATGATATGGAATATTCAATTTTGGTTAGAAATTGAATAGGAAGTTGAAATCATTTTGAAAACGGATTTAAAACGATTTATAAAATAAGTTTTAAATGGAAATCGACGAAATATATATAATATATTTATATTATATATATAATGGCCTGAATAGAACGTGCCGCACTGCGGCAGTTCGCGAATTTCGACCATTGAGTTCGAACGGATATTACGGGAGATCCGACCGTCAGATTCTCCTAAAACCGGAACCGTTGGGTTCATACCGAAAAGAGCTTTCTAACGAATGCAAGAAATTAGAAATCTAACGGTTGGATTTGGAATTATGTCCAAATCAAATTTGGAAAAAGTCGTTGTAAGTGCAGTTCGATGGCCGTTTATGGAAATCGACTGTACGAGCCTTGATAAAATTATTAAAAATAGTAATAACTTGTGTAAAATCATAAGAAATGATTTGGAAAGAATTGGGATGAAAAACTCCATATTTGAAAAGATAAAAATAGATTTTTATCGAAATGGAATAGTTTTGAACTAGAATTATAATCCATTTATTTTTGAAATAAATAAATTGGATTTGAAAGGGTTTTAAAAGTAACCAGGATTTCCAATAGTTGAATTGGAATGGATTTGAATCGAAATTGTCTTTGGAATATTTCGATGTTGGATTTCGTGATTATACAGATTTTGTTATGGAAATTTGAAAGATATATTTATATCGTTATTTCCAATACGATATTTGTTGGTCGTAGAATTTGATATTGAATATAAGCCGATATATTTTATATTCAGAGCCTTGTATTTAATATCAAATGTGATTTGGGTTTGTCGTGAATGGTGTCTTCATTAACACTGTTCTTAAACCCAGTTGAGAAGAAGATTATATCTTTTTATTTATATTTAATGAAGCATACCAATTAAATGATATTTAATTGGAATTAAAGTAGAATGTGATTTTGGGTTTATAATGAACGGTGATTTAAATAACACTTGTTCTTTAACCCGAAAATTAATGGAATGTGAATTGGGTTTGTTGTGAACTGTGTTTTAACGACATTCGTTCTTTAACCCGATTTACGGTGAAATGTGATTTGGAATTTATAAATCTTTTGTTAAGATTTAAAGGAGATTTTCCAAAGTAAAGTCTTCCAACTTAATGAAATAAATTGGAATGGATTGGAACTCGATTTGGTGATAATCGAAGTGAATTTTTGTGGATGAGGACTGCTAATATACATGGAATTTAAAATGTTTTGCCATTATTCCATTTATATTGTTAATCGGATATGGAAGTTTGTATCGATTATATATATCGATTTGTTTTCCATGAAGATTCCATCGTTAATAGAATGTGATTTTGGGTTTATCGTGAACCGTGTTTTAAATGACATTGGTTCTTTAACCCAGTTAAAGACAGGATATGATTTCCCAAGTTAAATAATCATTGATAGTGATTTTTAGGAAGATTAAAACCAAGTGGAGTTTTAATGAATCTTTAAACAGATTGGAATGATCGAGAATGGAGTATCATCAGTTTTACTCCAGGCGATAGTTAAATCTTTAATTAGATTTGAACGTGAAATGGTAATTGAATTTACCGATAACACCATGGTGTTAGATATGAAGTATTACCAGTTTTACTTCATGGGATGAATAGGTTGGGTTGAGAAATTTAACAATTGATTACTTCGGTAAGGTTTGTTAATCCCGACTAGTTGGATAAACCATAATTTGGTTTGAATTGATATTCAAAAGAAGAATAAAGAATAAATTTTAAAGAATTTATCTTTGATAAAATTAATGGGAACCTTTCCCTAATAATGTGAATATTTGAATAAAAGAATATTCTGAATTGGAACGAGGCGTATATTATGTTTGTGTAACACTTGTTTATAAAATACCCGAGTTATTCGGAAAGACCGGATTTATCCCATTCTGAATAGCTGATACGACGATTAGTCGAAGATTAAGACGAAGATTGAAGACCGGAGGTCTTCACATCGTTTGGATAATTACTGATGATATTGATTGGGCCGTACACCCAAGAGGAGGGAATCAGTTAGTGATCGTCCAGAAGTACTTGGAGATCGATGGATATGCGAGGCACAACGTGCCTCCGGTTTCGTTCAGACCCAGAACGGACTTGTAAATGGACTGGGTGTCTGACATTGGATATCATTCTGTGTGATTGATGGATATCGGTTGCATGAAGTGGTTTGCCTGTGTGGCACTCTAAGATGCAAATGATCAAGGCTTCTGTTGAAAAGCAGAGTCTTATGGTTAATGATCAAAGCACCGCCTGTATGGCATAGCTTTGTATAGCGTTAATTCGCGAGCCTCACACCCCGGTGTGAACCAGAAACGGGAGAAGGACCTCAGGGAGGACATGCGTTTCCTTCTAGCTAGAAGTGGCGTCAATGGTTTGACACGCCCTGACGAGTTTGACTTATGTGGTTGTTGGGTTGCGGGGCGCTTCGGATATATCGGTGACTATGTGGAGCTGATGGAGTCATTGGACTCATTGACACCCCATAGGGTAGGGAAACGCAGTGTTCAGGCATTTTAATCCACATCGGTGGACCGACCTTGACGATCCAAGGGACAATGCGTTCTGGTCCGGAGGGGCGGGCTAAAGCGTCTCGAATTCGGTAAGGACGATCCCTTGCCTTGGTTCACAGATGGAAATCCAACTTCCGATATGTGACTTTGCGGTTTTGATTGTAGAGCCTAGTATTGGCGACATGGTATATGGTACCCATGCCGTCTATGATTGATACTTATGATTGAAATTGTTTTGACACTATACACTTATAGTAATAATAAAACATGAAATTTAACGTATCAAGCATGCTTTGGGTATTATATGGTAAAACCCTATCCTCCGGCTTGTGTTGCATTGTGTGATGGGACCTGGGTCTTATAATAGCTTCATTGTTCTTTATTTAGCATTGCGCTGTTGTTTTAGGCACTGGTATTCTTGGGAGGAAACCCGTTCCGTGTTATACGGCGTGGTCCCTTGATTTACCTAACTTTAAAAAAAAGATTAATAATTGTTTTAGTTCTCACACCAGTCACATGGCTGACCTGGAGTTTATTGTTTTAACCTAAACTTTCGGTGCCCTTATTTTGACACGGGCAGCTTGTAGTTTTGGTTTTGCAGATTTATATTCAAAGGATCCTGGTTTACAGCTGGAACGATACTCAGAAAGCTCTGTATCCATGTATTACTTTCATTTGTGTTTTGTATTATTTTTTCGCTGCTATGTAATGTATTGTAATCGCTGATATTTTTCTGTTGTTTAATATTTATTTATATTCTGTATATTCTTATATTCTGATGGAAATTGTTGTAATAAGCATTGAAATGTTCTTCTGTTTGCATTCTGATCTGTCTTGTCCTCAAAGTATCTGCTCTTTCCTTACCGGGGAAGTTACGGGTCTTCACAGTTATTCCTTGGAAAGACCGGGATCGAATATGTGTTCGAAAACCATTCCAAATAATAATACGATGTTGTGGTGCAATTCAAGACTTGGAAAATGATGAATGAAGACCGAGATTCTTTGAATTATTTGGATTGATTACTAATGTCTCGGTTGGGCCGATCCCCCGATACGAGGTTATAAGTGGCATGAGGTCTGAATAAATTTGGAAATTTTCGGATTGGTGTTTCGTTCAGACCCAGAACGGACATATATGGATTGTGTGTTTGATATTGTAATTGACTGTATAGCACTAATCTCTGTTAAATATATATCTGCTCGGTGGCGGAGAGTTTATTCTCTTGCTTAACACCCTTCTCTAAGACGTATGACCTTAGAGGTTATATATTGTTAGAAATCAATGATGCATAGTGAATGGACAATGTGGCATACTTAAGTTATGTGATGACCTATGGATGATCAAAGCATGGCTTATTTAAGCGTAGCTTTGTGTATATCGTGACCTCGTCAAGCCTCACCTCCCGGTAAATGGCCAAAACAGGAAGAAATGCAGCAGGGTTATGGGGGTGTTGTCTCCTTCTAGATAAAATGTGTACTATGATATGGAGCCCAGGTGTAACGACCCGGCTTTTTGCTCGGTTTTTGCCGGTAATTAAACCAACTTAAACCGTTCATAAAGACGGATTGTTAGGGGCACTTATACATTTGCACAAAATAAAAACAACTTTTCCATTATCATTAAAATAATATTACATCAGTGTTACAAGAGGTACATCAGAGTACATCGGTTACACAACGGAAAAGATACTAAACTCAGCGAAAGAATGTGAATGCTCCAAACATAATAGCTCCAGTTAAACCAGAATCCTGCTCCAACTAACTCCAAGGCTAAATTTGCGAACCAAACTACTAGGCTACCCCTATAAAAATTATGGGAACCTAGAGTTTAGGTGTGGGAACAATAAACTCCAGGTCAGTCATGGAACTGGTGCGAGAACTCAAAACATTTGTCTTTAGGGTTTATTTTAAAGTTAGGTAATTCACCGGACTATGCCGCTAATGCGGAATGGGTTTACTCCATGTAAATAGTAGTGCATAGAAATCCGCAATGACTTTTTTTTAAAAATGAAGCTATCATAAGCTCGTCCCACATCACACAATGCAAGCGCACACCAAATGGGCGAGTTTTGCCTTATGATATCCAAAAATGCCTTCATACGTGAAAAATCCTCTTTTACTACTATATATAGTGTGAAAAACCTTTTCGCAAATAAATGTATTAATCCTAGCCAGCATAATGCCCCATCCTATTATACTGACAATCCTGCCGGAAACCAGCTGGCTATACAATCAAAACCGTATGGGCTCGTAGTGGAGATTGGGTTTCGAACATAATGCTTCCTGGTACGAAAGATCATTCGTGGGCTCCCAAACTTTCTTGTGTGCATCATCCCAGTATCGCGGATAACGTCCAGACTCGGACTCCATTATACTAACCCACCATACATGAATCAGAGTACCCAAAAAATAGCGTCCCAGACTGGGGACTTCGCAGTACCCTTTCATCATCACATCCCGGTGCACCGAACATACGAAACAAACATAAAAAATCTGACCACCAGTTTACCATCAATCCGAGGTGTGAGGTTCGTCGAGGTCACGATATGCACAAAGCTACGCTTAAATAAGCCATGCTTTGATCATCCATAGCTCATCACATAACTTAAGTATGTCGCATTGTCCATTCACTACGCATCACTGATTTCTATCAATATATAACCTCTAAGCTCATACGTCTTAGAGAAGGGTGTTAAGCAAGAGAATAAATTCTCCGCCACCAACCAGATATATATTAATAAAGATCAGTGCTACGCAGTCAATTACAATGTCAGACACACAATCCATACATGTCCATTCTAGGTCTGAACGAAACAACAATCCAGAATTCCTTCACATATGTTCGGGCTTCTTGCCACTTAGCTGGTATATAAAATCCATCTGCGAATAGGAGCCAGCCATTCGAGACATTCAGCAAGTCGCCGTTACAACACAAAGGGTCCCGTCTTCAATGCCGCCTCCAATTGCTCCACAACGTCGTATTATTACTTTGAATGGTTTTCAGACATAATTCTGACCCGGGTCTTTCCAAATAATAAGCGCAATTAAAAACACAATCACGGAACACATAGGCTTTCTACCAAATCTCCTTCCATTTTGGATTTTGTTAAATTAAACTTCTTTAATCTATTCTAAAATTATCTTTAACAAAATCCATATTTAACCCTTCTTCTTTAAAACACATCCCTTAAATCCAAGATAATCTAGCCCCAAAGCCTTAATTTATTTTCCATTTGATAACTCGTTATCAAAAATCCAGTTTCCTTTGAAAACCCTTACCCCACGTTTCAACCCTAGTTTCCAATTAAATTGATTTTCCAACATTCCATTCTTTAATCTCAACTAAAAGATTATACTTTCTTTCCAATTCCTCACTTTTAATTTCCTCAAATCAAAGATCTGATTAAATCCTCAAATTACGATATGAATTTCCATAACTACATCTCATTAGGTTTCAAGAATGATATTATCGAAGATATGATTCACGACAAAACCCAATTCAAATGATATTGAACATAAGTTACACAGAAATTGTATCTACTTATATTCGATATCAATTCTCATAATCAACGAATACTATAAGTGGAATAACGATATAGTAATATCTTCCAAATTCCTCAAATATTATACATTTACACCACAGAATTTCATATCAAATATCTGAAGATTATTTCTATCCAACTTATCCCAGTCAACTTAGGAAACTTGTATCTTAATTAAAAGATCTATTCAACTCTTTGACATTAGATTTGGATAGAAATACCATCAACTTATACTTAATATTAATCTCGATATCCAACTCATAATATAAGCGGAATAATGGTGAACTACCTTTTAAATTCCTCAAATAGTAAGAATCGTCATCTACCGGATTAATATCAAACATCCGAAGATTTATCTCCAACCATATCCAATTATTTAAAATTGAAAACCCATATTAATATCAATTTAAATTCCATATAAAATATTTCCAATACTTTTGAACCTTTGAAAACATTCCACAAATCATTTAAAAATGATTACTTGTAGTTCGGAAAATAGTTTGCAGGTTAAAAACTTCAAAATAGATTGTTTTCGAAGAAAGCGTTACAAAGTGTTTTCAAAAACGTTACAAAACAGTTATCTTAATTACTTCGATCAAAACATCGCTTTTCTTAGTCAAAACTTAAACTTTACAATTCAAAACATTTTTTACATAATTTATAATGATTTTACCATCTTTTCCATATTTTTAGAAACATAAAAAAATGGCTGTTTATGGTTATGGTCGATAACTTCTCTTATAGCGACCTTTTCCAAAATGGTTTTAAACATAACTTGAAAATTATAACTCGAATTTAAAATTTGCTTTCACTCATTTGAAAGTTCTTGTTAATGGAAATCAAACGTTTTTCATTTTATGGAAATCCGATTTAGATTGCAAAAGTTATAAGCGTTTAAAGTTTGCATTAAAATATGTAAATTGTCGTTATGCGACAAGCTCTATTTTGACCGTAATAACCATTATTCTATGATACTTCAAAATACCTTAGAAAACCATTATATCCTTATATAACCCTTTTAAAATCATTTAAATTTACTTTCCAAATTATTTTGGATTTAAAAATCAACTTTCATAAATTCCAATTCATTTCTAAATTCAAATAACTTCAAATTAACCTTCCCATTCGTCGGATCAATTAGGGATAGCCAGGGAGAGCAGGAAAATTCATTTCCAAACCCATGCCTAGACACTATCCTGTTTGTCATCCTAGAATGTTCCAGTATTTATTTATTCATTTAAAGGACTTTAACAATATATATGAATTCATACATATGGTCTTTTCCAATTATTAACCTTCAATTTCAATAATGATATTGCTTTTAATTATGAAGGAGATTTGTCGATCACCAATGTGATACCATAATTGTTGTGTCATAGTGTGTGCAAAACAACATCAACAACCATTTAAACATCCATAGCAACCATCATCAACATGATTCAATAAAGCATAATTGTGCACAAGCGTTATAACACTAACGCTTAATAGTGTGTGTTCTAAACTTCGCATCCATCATCCATCACAACAAATATCAATCATCATTGACCAATAATAATTCATCACTATATTTAAATTAGTCTAGCTACTAATTAAATATATAAACCGTGGTTAAAGAGTTCTCACCTAACAGCTTTCCAAATCTTCACGGTAGGCGAGCCTAGCTAAGCGAATCGTCGGACAATATTTCAGCGTAACGTTCGCCAATATATATATATAATATAATATACACTAATCTCTCTTTATATTATAAGAGGAGGAGAAGAATGACGAACTTTGGCAAGGTGGTGGTGGAAAAGAGGAAAACTTATGCCATGGAAACCATGGCTATAAGCTTTAAAAAGAAGGTGGAGAGGAGGAAACGGAAATGGAATGGTAAAAAATGGAGAAAGAGCCTCCTTATATAAGAAAGGAGGAGTAAGGACGTAAAGAAACATAAGGGGGCAAGTGGCAATCATGCATGAAAGGGAGCATGCATAAAGACATGTGTCTTAACACTTGTCTTAAGAAGAAAAAGAACTTTTGGTAGCACTTTCTTTTAAATGTTATGAAAACTAAAGGCAACACTTAATTCTAACGCTACTAATTCGTGTTATGGTTTGACAAATCCGATCAAACGACAAATAGTATCAATAAATCCAAACTCATTAATAATCATTCTCATTTATAATTCAAGTAAAATCTATCATATAACTTATCAAAATTATTAAATACTCTTAACCATATATATTTATATCAAATTCAAATTTAAATTCAAATTAAGCAATAAAAATTCCAATTTTAAATTGGTGAAAAATTCTGGATCGTTACACCAGGTATTAACCTATGTTGTAACTTCTACTTTGTGGATGTTGATGTTGCGAGCACTCGGAAAGGTCGGTAACGACCGGGAGATGACATACTCAAGCGTACTCTAAGTAACCCAATTAAGGGGTAACCCGGCCTTGTGCTGGCATGAGGAGCATGTAACACCCCGTGTATTCTATAACTGAGAAATTCACAAATTAAAGTATAACTAATTTTTAATCGAAGCATTAAGGGAAACGGGATACGCCATTGCGTTCGTCTCGGAATTCTGCTTGAGATAGAGTCCGAGTTTGCGTAAAACGGATATCGTATGAAGAAGATATGGACGAACGAAGTTGGGCGAAAAACCAGAAAATGGGTCAGAATGCACTGGCGCACTTGGGAAGTGCTCCAGAACAAAAATGAACTGGCGCACTTGGGAAGTGCGCCAGTACATTTTTAGCCTGGCGCACCTGCCAAGTGCGCCCAGGTCAGAATGTAGGTCAGGTCTTGGCTGGCCTGGTCTGTGTTTGGTCGATTTTCTGAGCCTTGCCTTGTCACTAGGGCTAGGTGTCAGCTCCTGATTGGTCTCTCCTTCAAACGAATGGCTATTATTGAATCAAGCTCCATCGACGGTCTAAATCAACTTGCAAACATTATAAAAAGGACCTAAGACTAACCCTAAATCATACTATTTCATTTTAGCCTCAGGCCGCCGCCATTAAACCTAGAGCTCTAAATTAAAAATACAAAGAACAAAATTATAGAAGACGAAGGACGATTCTTGAAGGCTACAACTAGAAGCTACAACAACTACGACGCTTTAGACAACGAATTTGGGGCTATTTGATTTGAGATTTTTATTTGGATTATTTACTTCATATTGTAAGTTCTATGTCACTTTTTAGGCAAAAACGCTAAAATAACATGGACATGCCATGAATTGAAACCGGATTTAGGAACTATTATTAATCCATGTTTATATTGTTTAACTTTGAATCATAATTTGGGAATATTGCTATGTCAATGTTGCAAGTTAATCTTATCATGATTTTGATGTTGTTATGAATCACTTGGGCTTAATTGTATGGCAAGTTGGACTAATACATGTCCATGGAATCACTATGATTATTGAAATCTTTATGTTGATTAAACCATGCCTATGATGCTAATTAAACCATGTCTATGAAGTTGATGGAACTATGTCTGTGATGTTAATATACCTATCATGTTAATGACAAAATTGGGAATTTCTAGGTTATGATGAAAAGTTGGAATCATTATGTTTTATAATGTTAGATGAGAATCATTATGTTAAAAATGCTAAGTTGGAATCATTATGTTTTATAATGTTAGATGAGAATCATTATGTTAAAAATGCTAAGTTGGAATCATTATGTTTATAATGTTAGATGAGAATCATTATGTTAAAAATGCTAAATTAGAATCCACTATGCCTATTAGAATTACCATGCCTTTAATGTTTCATGTTTGTAATAAAATTATTATTATGCCCGCAATGATTATTATGCATATGATGTAAAGTTGAAATCATCATGTTAAACTAATTTGGAACCATTACTATGCCAAGTTATCATCATGCTAGTATTGAAACCATGTGATATGTTATAGCCTGTTTATTATGCAAGTGATGTTGGAATTGTCACATATGCCTGTCACATGTTTGGTGTTATTCCCCTTTATCTCTTGAATTGTCTATGCTTGTGAACGAAGTACGTTTATATACGTTGGGGATACGATTGGGTAGAATATGCAAAACTTGAATTAATTATAATCATAAACCGTGAAATTTGGCATAAGTAGAACATGAAATATGGCACGAAAACTTGACTTGAACATGCCATAACTTGACTTGAAACATGCCTTAGTTGGGCACGAAGTTGACATATGAACATGATATGGAAATAGAACGAATCTGCTAAGAACATGGGCATGACTTTAGAAAACAAGAAAGTGGCCAACTCGAGTTTGGGTTGAGTTTGTAGTGTAAATCTGCCCGGAACCGCCCGGCAAATCCAATTGCTACAAACAATAGGATCCAATGTGGGTAGTTGGTCACATCGCGCTTGAAACCCGAGGTTGGGTTGAGTTCGTAGCGTAAACCTGCCCGGAACCGCCCGGCAAATCCAGTGGCTACGAACAACAGGATCCAATGTGAGTGGTTCGGTGCATTAACGAATCAATTAATGCCAATTAGGGTTAAGTCATGAACATGAAAAGACAACTTAACCAACTTGAACACGATTTGTAGGGCTAAGTCATGAACTGGAAATGACAACACTTAGCCAACTTGACATGACACATAGGCGGGTTAAGTCGCGAACTTAAATGACATATTTAACCACCTTGACATGACTAGACTGGAAAAAGATTAAGTCACGAATTACATGACTTAATCGGTTAGGCGGGTCAGGTCACGAATTACATGACCTAATATGCTAGGCGAAACCCTAGACACGACCCTTTTCAGCTGTAACCCTCTAGATGTATCAAGGTACCCTGGGGCTAGGCCGGGTGGGGCACGATTACTGGGCTGATTGTAAGAGGTGAACGACGGTAGTGGGGTACGCCAGTGTAGGTTCGGTGGACTACGGTCGTGCACGTATTCCGGGGCAGACACTGGGTATCAGTAGATTTATCTGTGCATCTTGAATCGTGTCAGGGGTTGACACCCTAGGGCTGATACATCCGAAGGTGGACCCAGCACAGGTGACTACATTCATGATTAGCCGTATGACACAGACACTTGACGAGCCAGAACTTGTAGGGAGCCGATCGACTAGATAAGCGCTCCGTAGGACCCCGTACTTGGGTCAGACCCTGTTTCAGGGTCATTTCATGATATTGGGCCGTGGGATTTATTTCGTGATTAACTTATGACCTGGGCTTAGTATAGTAGTACAGTCGATACAACGAATCTTGAACATATGATGCTTTATTTGACTTGTCTTGACTTATCATGATCACCTTAGTCTATCTTGTCCACCTTGACCCCATTCTTAAGTTTAGTTCCAGTTCATATATGACATGTTGTTTTAAACCGTTTTTACACTGAAAGTCACTAGGACTTACTCAGTCTTTATGACTGACCCTTTTCCTTTCGCCTCTTTTTCTTTCGTTCCCCCCCAGGTTCTCAGGGAGGGAATACCGCGGCCTGACCAGTTTTCACATCCAGCTTGAAGAGAAAGAATGTATTGCTTGGATCTTTTCTGTTTTGGACTATGGCTTTGGACAGCAATTAGGGGACTTTTGCAGTTTATTTATGTTTTCTTTATGCTTCTTTAATAATGTAATCAAGACGGTTATGAAGATGTTATGTTTTTGGAAGAATTGTAAGACAAGTATGGCATGTTTTTGTGAACACGTATTTTGATGAAATAAAAGAAGTTGTTGTTTTCCGCTGCTCAAAAATATGTGTTATTATATCTGTCTTGTATATCTGTGACTTATACTTATAAACCTCCACCAAAATTAGGGCATTCCCTTTGAGAGTGACCCTAACGGAGGTGGGGTGTTTCAGAGCATCACTGTTGATCCTCGGACATCCCTCTAGAGGTGTTCAAAATTTGATTCGGAAGGAAGTTCCTTTGCCTGGCCATTGTTGGAAACCCAATCTCCGCTACGAACCCGTACGATTTTAGTTGTACACCATACGTCAGTATAGTATATGGTACCTATGCTGGTTAAGATTGATACATTTATTTTCAAAAGGTTTTTCACACTATATAATAGTATTGAAAGAGGATTTTCACGTATCAAGCATTTTTGACTATCATAAGGAGAAATCTCGCCCATGTATTCATTTGCATTGTGTGTGTGCCGCTAGACCTTTTGGTAGTTTCATTTTTCAAAAGTCATAGCGAATTTCTATGCACGGGATTCATATGGAGTAAACCCGTTTCCGCGTTAGCAGCGTGGTCCGTTGAATTACCCAACTTTAAAATGAATCCTAAATAACAGCTGTTTTGAGTTCTCACACCAGTCCCACGACTGACCTGGAGATTATTGTTCCCACACCTAAACTATGGGTGCCCATAATTTTGCACGGGCAGTCAGTATTTTAGTTTGCAGGTTTACATTTCAAGAGTTGGATTCAGGTTTGGAGCTAGAGTTATATTTTGGATCTTCTTAGTCCGCTGAAGAATTTATTTCCGCTGAGCTTATGTTGTACTCTGATGTTCCTTGTAACTCTGATGTTATATTATGGTAATGAAATCAAAAGTTCTGTTATTTTTGTGCAAATATGTAAGTACCCATAACTATCCGTCTTTATGAACGATTTAAGTTGGTTTAATTACCGACGAAAACTGGCCAGAAAGTTGGGTCGTTACACTTAATGAGTGAAATTAATGGACGTGGGGTGTCACAATTGCTTAAATAGATTACAAACTGAATGAATTGTAATATTGGGCTTAAGTATATTTAGCAGCCCATATTCTGTTGTATTGTGTAACTGGGTTCTTCTGTGGCTTCAACCTGCTATAGTTTATAACATCCGTATTGAGTTTGCCAGTTACATTATTTTGAGGAAATAGGGGAAGAAAGGTAGAAGTAAACGGCATGGAATTCATGTACAGGCATTTGCGTTCAAATTTGCAAATGCGAAAGAAAAGGGACTGTCACGCGCGGGTCTTGGATTTTGCTTCAAGGTTGGGTGTGGGCCATATAAATAGGTGAATCCCAAAAATTTTATAAAGAAAATTAAGTTATTTTAAATTAATATAGTATACATTAACTTGTTAATATCATATCTTATACATACATTATGTGAATCAGATAGATATGGTGCCATTGGAATCGTATGGACGCAGGCTACGCTATGAAACTGGTCTGGATCCATTTTGAGCTCGTTTGAATTTATAGCTTAAAACGCTCGATTCGAATCATCGACTGTTAACTGTTAATCAACGATTAAAGACCAAGGTGAGTAAATTCACCAACTCTACCCAGTTTTATAATTTTATATACGTTATTTAATATTGATAATTAATGATTGAATGATGTGTGATGGTTGTTTGAATGCATTGCTTATAAATTTGCTGATATGCTATATATAGTAATATATATATAAATCGTTTAGTGGAATACTGATCTTATTTATTATAATATTTCATATTGATATGAAATTAATGTTATTTATGTCGATTAACGTTTGTGGATGCAGGGAAACAGGTTGGAGGAATCCAACTAGATTCCTCAACAATTATATTGATGTTTTTTCATATATTACATTATATGATGTGACCAATAATCTATGATTGATTGTTGTATTTTGGGATGTTTGAATAACATTGACCCTGAAATAATTGATATTCGGATACTGTAAAATATGTTCGAATATATTGAAAAAGAAATTGGGGTTTTAAAAAGGAAAATTCCATTTTAAATAGAAACTGAATTTCGATTAGCCGGAATATAATAACTTATTTAATTATATAAAACAGGTAGTTTGGTTTATAAACGATATTTATAAATGAAGTGAGATAATTATTATTAAATAATTTGGGAATATGAATTCAAGAAATTGGTTAAAAAGAGAAATGATGAAATTTGGTTTGATATTCGGAATGTGAGTAGAATTGGAATAAATTCATAGGATTTGTAATTAGAATTCAATGATATCAAATGTTTTATAAAAAAATTATTTTTAGAAATTATATATTATATAATCCAGAGTTTGACAAGATAGTTAATATTTGGTTTGAAACCAATAATTTAATATCGAATATGAAATCAAGATTTAATTATAAACTGGTTATATAAATAAGAAATGGACTTGAAAATAGAGATTATGAAGTGAAATATGAATATGATTTTATATAATAACTTGATAAATGGAATATGATCATGTAATGGTATTTGTAAATAAAAATCAAGATTTGATTTGATAAAACGAGTCCAGATTTATGTAAAAGAAAGTATTCACATTTTAAAGTGAGTGATGATTTATAAGCAAAAGTTTTGCAAATTGGAATGATTATAAAGGTAATGGGTGATGCTTTGGAAGTGATAAATTCAAAAATGAATTTAGAAATTGAGTTGACCCGAAACGGTAAAATTTTCTGAAGTTCAGAACGTTAATCTAATAGGAATTATACGAAGGAGAGTCAGAGGTTGAATTCAGGAAAATAATATTTACTTCTCGGTTTTAAATGAAGGTTATTTATTTATTTAATCAAATATTATTTATTCAAAGTAACAAATCAAAGACTTATTTTAAAGTTAAATTATTTGGATACAGGAATTATAATGCTATCTTTGTAATCAATATTTTTTCGCAAAAGAAGTGGATTCGTAAACCGAATCTGAGAGTTGCGTAAGCAATGATTTGATAAGAAATTAAGAAATGGAATTAAGGAAATTAAAAACTGACCGGAGACTAGTTAAGTTGGATGACTTTCCGGGTATTGATCTTATGTTGGTTTTGGCCTTTGGCGTTGAAACTTAGGGAACTATTCTGTTACTAGTTTACAGTTAGGAACTGATGAATGGGGAAGAATAGTGATGCGTAATGAGTAATGGAAATATTTTCCAATTTTAATAACATGCATTTTCTAAATATAGAAAATAAGAGTTTGTGGATATATGGAATTATTTCCGATGTTAAAAAGATATATTTTCTAAATATAGAAATTAAATAATTCATGATATATGGAAACATTTTCCAAAAATCATGAAATGCTAAACAGGTTTTGAGAAATATCGAGGAAAATATGGAAAAACGGAAATTGGGAAACAAAGAAATTAATGTTAAATTAATTTAAAGGGCTGTGTTGGTTGATGGTTGATCGGTCTAATTTCAATTTGGAAATAAGATCGTTGTTTTGTATGGATGTTTTCCTTTGATAGTTGAATAATCGACTATTAAAGTTCTTGACATTTTTCAATTGTCAATACGGAGAGACCGGGATCAGATTTATTATCTAAAAACCATTCTATATGGGAATTAGCACTGTGAATCAAATATATTGAAGACAATTAACGTTGGAGTTTATGCAAGGGCTGTTCTGGCGATTCTAGAATGAAATTACCTAAGATGGATTTAAAGAATATTGTCTTCGGTTTGTCCAATCCCAGGACAACTTATATGGGCGTATGTCTGACATAGTATACCTAATAGATCGCATAAGTTGACCTCTTCAAACGTACTTACGTTGGTGGTGGAGGAATTCGTTTCTCTTTGCTTTATACCCGTGGTATTTTTAGGGAAGTAAATTTGTGATTTGGTAGGTATGACGACGTGGCATTCAAAGTAAATAAGATATGATTTGTCTTAGGGTAGTTATAACCTCAAGCTTCTTCAACCGGGAAATGGTATAAAATCGGGTAGGTCGCATGGCTAAGTGGGTCGTTCCCATATTAGGGTATATTGCCACCATATAGAGAAATTTCGATTAGTTCTTCTTTTGCTTCTGTATCTCCCGGGAACGCTTATTTTGGTATACCAACCATAAGGTGATAATATATTCGGTACTCTCAAGCTAAGTAAGGGTCGCTCATGTTTAACCTGGGTTGCAAGATGTTCTTCTTGAATCCTGGTGTATTTTCTCTAGAGGTGCATTGTCGGAAGCTGGTCCCATACCTTGCCATAGTTGGAAATCCATTCTTTAATAAGAGCCCGCGGTTTTGACTGTATACTATGTATGTAGAGCGTGAGATGCAAACGTTCTGCTAGATTGTTATTTACTTGTATTAGGCACTATCATTATATCAGAGAAGTATTTATCTTAAAAATGTTTTGGATTATCGTAAGGTAAAAATCATCTGTATTTATGTGTGGATCGGTCTTACAATTATCCTTTCTTTGAAAAGGATTTTTAAAAGTTAAGCCAAGTGATTGGAGTTTACTCGCACCAGTCCCATGACTGACCCAAAGTTTATTTTGTTTTGTTTAACCCTAAACTCTTGGGTATCCAAATTTGTACGGGCAGTCAAGTAGTTGGGATTTTACAGATATACCTGGAAGAGCTTAGAGCAGGAGGCTTCAACATTAGTTATATATAGAGTTTATTTCCGTTGCGATGTTATGAGTTGTACTCTGAAATGATATGTATATACAGTTATAAGTTTGTATTTCAAAAGTTATGTTATATGATATATTTTATTCATTCTGTTGTGAGATTCGTGTTTACTCTGATTCTGTTGTGTGTGTTATTCTTCTTCTTCTATTCTAATTTTCTTTCTACTTCTCACCCTCTAACTTCTTTCTATCCATGATCTGGTATTCTCGATGCTTGAATAGTCGACATGGTGTTTTATGTCGATTTTCGGGGTTAAAAATCCTTGGGTCGTTATAGTGGTATCAGAGCTGAAGGTTAAGCGATTACCTTGGCTCTGTGGCGTAACTCGACAAAATTGGGGTTAGCAATACCATAGATTGAGTTTGAGTGTATATATACGAGTGTACATATTTGTAGATTGTATTAAAAAGCGATTTTATAATGTAGAGATTTATTGGTTAAGTGGCTTATGAATTCTGGTCGACGGTGGGGCACAACAAGGTCGATGGGGGTTTCTAAACGCTCGAATACGATGAACCGACACAGTATGTTTTTGAAAGCAGGGTAAATGAAATAATTTTACCCAAAGTATATTTTGATATAAAAGAAGTATTTATATTGAAATTATTATAATAATATATTGGATGTGTTGGTATTATAATCGAATAAGATTATAACTGAGATGGTTATTAATAGCCAATCAGAATACATATAATATAATGTATAAAATCAGATGAACTAAATCTGAATATAAACAAATTTGGAGTTAAAATCTCGGAAACTTAGAAAAAGGTTTGTGATTGAATTTCGAATTAAATATAAGGAAATTTTAAGACCACTACAACAAAAACACCATATTACAACTTTAATTTTACAACGGTGGTAAAATCACCGTTGTAATAAATGTTTTTTACAACTTTTTCCCAGAAAAGTTGTAATAAAGTTATTTTTAACAACTGTGTTATTTTGACAGTTGTAATAAAAGCCTATCACAACTTTTATTTTTTGATTATTGTAATATATGACTATATTTTAATATAATTAACAACTAGTAATTAATATTTAATACATTTATATTGATTATATATAATTAATAACTAATAATTACTATTAATAATCAATTAGGAAGTAATAATTAATAATCAATATGTAATATTTAATACTTAGCAAATAAGAAGAATAATTAAAAAATATAGTTATATTACATAATTACTATTAAATAGTTAATAATTAAAATATAATAATTAATGCTAATCATGAATAATCAATGATTGCTATTAATAATTAAGAAGTAGAGATTAATAATTAAGAAGAAGAGATTAATAACTAAGATTATATTTAATAATTAATTTGTAATAACAAACAATTAATAAGAAATCTTTGATAATTAAAAAGTAATACTTATTATTTGTATTTAATATTTAATAGTTATGGGTAATAATTATATTTAACATATAATATTTCAAAAAAAGTTCAAAAAAAAAACTTTAAATAAATTTAAACTAAATATAATCTTCAAATTTAAGAAAACTCATAAACGTTGAAAACTTCAGAATTGGAAAAATTATATTGCAAATTATTACTTCTATGTACATTTGAGGTTTTCTTTAACATATTTTATTTTGTATGTACTAATATTTTATTAATTTAAGTAGTAGAAAATTGACTCTTACCAAATGTTTTCCCCTTAAATTGAAAATTAGGCTCAAAATCAATTTTTCCCTCCAAACTAAAACTTCTGCCCTCTTCTTATCTGGAAAATTTGGCTCTAAACATATAAATATTAAATATTTAATTAAAAATAATTATTTATAACTACTTCATTATTAAGTACTAGTAATTAATTAGTAAGTAATAACTAATGAGCGGTTAATAATCAATAAGTAAATAACAATTAATAAATATTTAATTTATAATTAATCATGACTATTAGTAGTAATTAATATTTAGTATATAATATTTTTTAATAAGTAATCGTTGTTGAAAGTTTTTCCAAAATCTTTTGTCAAATATGATCCCTACGGAGGGGGGGTCCAGGGGGGTGGCAACCCCCCAAGGTGGGGGTGCGGGGGCAACGCCCCCGCTAACGGGGTTCGACCTGCCCGGTCAGGTCGCGGGGGTCCAGGGGGCAGCGCTCCCGGCGGGGTGCGGGGCAGCGCCTCGTCCGAAATGGTACATTTTGTGTACTGTTTAGTTGTAAATATTAAAACTTAGACCTGGGGCATGAAATTTAAACGCACGAAATTTAAACGCATGAAACTTAAACCTGAGTACCAATAATCAGACCAAGGATAACTATACTAAAAATTTAAACTTAATTTCAGCCCAGTTTCAGGATCCAACCCATTATTAACGTGCAGCCCTCATTTGATTTACCAAACCCTAACACGCAAGACTCACTCAACAAGGAGCCGCCGCCTATACCTTTTGCATTCCAATTCGCTTTAAAAAAAACCTAGTTCCAAAAGAAAAAAAATGGCGATTACTCTCATTCGTTTTCGATTTCCAGCGTCTCCAAGCATTTTCATCCCTCCTTCGATTTCCAGCATCTTCATCCTCCTTCGATTTCCAGCATCTTCGAGTTCCGAGCTCCTAGCAATCGAGCATCCAACGAGGAAGGACCCGTTTACTGGTTTATTTATTCCCAGCAATCGAGCATCCCAGCAATCTCCGACTTTCGATTTCCAGCGACGCTATTATTGATTTTGAAGACGATGATGAAACTTGGACGGGTGGTGCCAGAAGACTCGATTTTGGGGATCAGAAAATCGACTTTGGGAGAGTGACCAGGCAAAGGCTCGATTTTGTTTACTGGTTTATATATATATTCTTGTTTCTTCTTCAATTCATTAGTTTAGTTCATTTTAAATTCCTGCCTTACTTTCAGTTAATTGTAGGTTGTTTTTCCATTCCTAGTTGATAGTTAATCATAGTTCATAGTGGATAATCATAGTTAATATTCCTAGTTGGTGCACAATACCGATTTAGATTCAAATATATTTGGAACTGGATTCTGCACTAATGTAAATAATTTTTATAGAGGAAAACCTGTAAACATTCAAAACCAAGTGATGACCTCAATTATGTGTCGTTGCTTTTGAGAAAATTGTGTTACGTTCAATATTCTTGTTCAGTTTTTCAACTGAATTTATGCTTTCTCTTTACACGAGCTGAAAAAAAAGTATTGTTCTTTATTAACTGCAATGGTGTTAAAAGAAAATTACTCATTGTTCATGATTGGTTGCAGGAAAGAGATTGCTTTCATTGATTGCTTTCATTTAGTGGTTGATTTTTTTTTACGTCTCCAGTTGTTTATAATAATAGTAATAATTTTTGCTATTATTTTGATAGGAAGTGATAAAATCATTTCAAGTTTACAAATATCGGAAAGGATTGGTTCTTGGCAGAGATGAGTCATGGTCACAAAGCTCTATTTGAAGGTATGGATATGAAACCATAAGCTATATAATTTTGTTGATGTGCAAAATTATGAGTTATCTCCATCCACATGCGTACTCCAGTTAACAAAATCGCTACATGAGTTGAAATAATTTGTTATAAAAGAGCTAACATGATTGTACACTATTTGATATGTGGCTAGTGCTTCATCCAATCTCTTTTTATTTCGTCTACTCTTTTCAATTTCCTTATAAATTATCTGTTCATTACAGAAATAGTGTAAGACTTATCTAAGAGAGTAATAAAAGCTAATATTTAGTGATTCCGGTCAAGCCAGATCTTATACTGAACTTCCTAGTTTGGATATCTGCCAATTAGCCTTGGACATTTGGACTTGTATCATTTCTTGTCACGTTCAGTCCAACTTGAAATCTATCATTTTGTACAGCTTCAGTTCAACTAAGATCGCTTATATAGTTCTTGTTCAATCAAGTTCATTTATAAAGAAAACTTATTAAATGAGTCCAAATTAGTTGTGGTTGATGTAAATATGTGAGCTGCTACAAGTAGAATGTGTGGACTGCTTGTTAGGTGATATTATCACGTGCTTGTTAGCTGTTTATTTTGTGCACTCACATGTTTTCAATTTTCGTTACATGCATAAATCTATACTGCAGCACTAACAGTTTGATAATTTCTTTCTTAGGAATGGATATTAAGGAGAAAAAGGAGCACAAGGAGATTAACATGAGCAGAAGAAAGTTAGAACTGTTATAAAGTCTTTGTATCTTCAGTTTTGTCAGTGTATTATGTAAAAAAAATGATGAGTTTGAAATTAATAATATATTGTTTTCGTTTATGTTTTAAGTTTGTTTGATATCTTCAGTTTTTTTAGATAATATGTTCTGCAATGAATTCTTTTATTAGTAATATGTATATAATTTGTGGATATATTACAATTGTAAAATATAAAAATTGTAAAATATAAAAATTGTAATAAAATATATCACAACGGTTATAATTAGTTGTAAAAATTAAAACAACAACGGTGCATAACTGTTGTAATAAACTTATTACAACGGTGGAAAAAAGTTGTAAAATATACATATTACAACGGTGTTGCAACAGTGCAGAAAAGTTGTAAAAAATATTAGGCTATTACAACTTCTTAATACACGACGGTTTGCCCACCGTTTTAAAATGTATATTACAACGGTGTTCCACCGTTGTAATAGGGTCATTTTGTTGTAGTGGACCCTGGGAGATTTGGAAATGTTTTCCAATTATTTTGAAATAATTTTCAAAATAAAAGAGTTTAAAAATGAGTTTTGAAAGTGATATAGTATTGAACGCACTTCGATCACTGGAAAACAATTCTAATGATGACGTTCGCATCATCAGTGTTCATTTACAAGTTTCTAAGTAATAGATTACTACTAAAGATCTTTATTTTGAAGTAGTTTGAGAAAACAAGTTATTTTAAATCTTGGAAAGGAATATTTGATTTGGAGAAAAGCAAGGTTGTTTAAAAACCCCAGGAAGAGACTGTTTGAATAAAAAACAAATAGAAATTTGTGAAAGCAAATAGGAATTTTATTAAAGCAAGTTAAGTGGAAATTGAATCAGAATAGAACGATATCAAGTAAAATTGGATTTTTGAATATAATTTGACTTAAGTTAAGGATTGGATTTTTTAATAAAAATCAAATTTGAGTTATGAGTAGAAGATATTAATTAGAGGAATTAATTAGTAAATGAAATAATGGATGGAACTTAACTTGGATAAGTATATTGGACTAATTAAGAGTTTGGAGTTGAAATGGAATTTGAATTGAGAATAGATTTTGGTTTGGTATAAGCGAACAATAGGATTTGGGGATGAACTAATCGGAAACCAATTGGGAATGCATGGACATATATATTAACTTGGTAGCAAATTAAAGAGATAGAAATGGAATTCCCGACAAAAAGGTACAAGTTTATATTTCATATGAGATTTATGAGCCTGTTTGCCAAGCCGCTTGGCTGTTTGATTTACTTTTGGATTGGAAAAGGCCTAGAAAGGCAAGTCAATGTTGTACCGATTGAGCCGTGCAAAGGAGATGCTAGAGAATTTTCTCGGGGATTTAAGGTGTTAGAAAATTTTCTGGATTTTTGAAATTTTTCGTGAATAGGAATGAATTAATATTTTTATTCAAAATAATTGGTTCAATTCAAACTGAAGTTAAGTATTAAAACAAAAGATTTTTAATCTAGTTATAACAAGGATTATGGCATTTTTCCTACCTTAGTAATTTCGAGGACGAAATTCTTTTAAGAGGAAAGGAATGTAACGTCCCGAAGTTTTAACATTTTAATAATTAATTTATTTAATTAATTTAATATATTGGTTTGATAATTTAAATGATTTAAATTCAAAAATATTTTGAATATTTAGATAATATAAATAATGGGATAGTAAAATTTAAATTCCGAAATAGTCGGATTGACAATATTGTGTGAATTAGATGCTATAAGTGTAACGACCCACGTTCTACGCATCGGAAGATCGTAGAATATTTATTTCTTATACGTATGAAGTCGTATGGTCGTGTAACTTTGTGGAACGACTATTGGGGTCATTTCCCATGTTCATGATTTTTGCCGATTTTTAAATGACCATTTTGCCCATAGCTGATCTTATTTCGACCATAACTTTTGATTGGAAAGGAGTTTTGACCTAAAAACAATTCCATTGGCTTCGGATGATGGTTTACAATTCCGTAGAGTGGTCACACTACCCAAACGGACTCACCGTTTGGGAGATATGGCTGGAACAAGGTATAGAAGGTGAAAACAGCTTAACCGGGCCTAATTAGGGTGATTAGCAAGAGGGCCCATAACCCATTTCGGGATTAGGGTTATGGGGAGGCTGAGAACAGTAGGGAAACAAATTTTATTTCATTTTTCAGCCATCTAAAACTATTCCTTAACCCTAGCCATGGCCTATACCTTCTAAAATCATCCAAAATCGCTCTCTAATCAAGGATTAAGCTTAGCAACGCCAAATCAAGGAAGATCTTCACCAAATCAGTGTTAGAGCCACTGTTAGACATCAGTATTCGACCAAATCAGCGAAGTTTCAGTTCTGAAAATTTTAATTGTGGCAAAGGTGAGTGATTTGCATTGTTTTTCACTATTTACGGCTAATTAGGGGTGATTAGTAATAATTAGCGAAATTATGGCTCAGAAAAATCTGGAAAAATTTGCAAAATTCTTAAATATTATATCTGGGCTTTGATAAAAATTTGGGTTAATTTGGACATGTTTTACTAATTGTATGGTTAAGTGATGATTAAGGGGAAAATCATACTTTTTGGGTATATTTGTTCTAAAATATTTCATGTGAATGATGTTTTAATATATATGATTGATTCTATATGTTGTTACCGCTGTTTGGAATGTTTTGTTATGTCATAGAAAGGTTATAATGGTTGAAAACACCGTCGTTTGGCGAAAATAGCTTGCTGGAAAAAGTTGTAGATTTTCAGAACCAGTTAGGAGGAACACCCGATCCGATCCGGATAGGAGCAAGACACCCGATCCGATCCGGATAGGAGCAAGACACCCGATCCGATCTGGATAGGAGAAAGACACCCGAACCGAACCGGGTAGGAGGAAGACACCCGAACCGGATAGGAGAAGGAGAGAAGGAGACCCGAACCGAACCGGATAGGAGGAGGAGACCCGAACCGAACTGGATAGGAGGAGGAGACCCGAACCGAACCGTATAGGAGGAAGAGACCCAAACCGAACCGGATAGGAGGAAGACCCGAACCGAACCGGATAGGAGGAGGAGACCCCAACTGAACCAGATAGGAGGAGGAGACCCGAACCGATTCGGAGGAGACCAAAACCCGAGATGCAAAGGTAGTCCAAATGGGAAGTAGAACTCAGGATCCAAATAGGAACCAACGAGTTGACTTCATGATTGGACTTTGCTGCGGGACGTGTGCGATGGGGTTATCGATGCAACGTCCCAGATTTTTCGTCCATTTAAATTCGAATATTTAAATTTTTTATATATTATATTGGAAATATAACGGATTTTTAATCGAATTTATTTATTTAAAATAGAGTTCGAATATATATTTATATATTAATTAAAATGAGCTCGAAACATCGCGGTAGTTCGAAATTTTCGATTTGAACTTTAACTGGATATACAGGATCCAATATAAGTCGGAATTTTGTGAAACGAGACACGTTTGAACCGGTTCGATTATATTTTTCTAATGAAAGAGAAAAATCGAAATTCTAGCTTGTAGATTTCAAGTTATGTCCAATTCAAATTTTCAAATAGTCGCTGTGAAATCGTTTTTAAATTATAACGATTTACTTTATTTATATTAAAGGATTTGTATATAAATAAAATATTATTTAAAACCAGAATTTCTAATATTGAGTTTTGAGTTCTATACTGATCTAAAAACGGTTTGTTTGAATTTAATGTATAGTTATATATTTATCAGCGTTTCACTTGATCAGGCAAAAACGAATAATACCGAATACATTATACTTGTACAACACAAACAAATTTGCTACATGAACATGATACAAGAAGGAAAAAAAGAAAAAAAATGAGAACTTCGACATACAACATGAAAGAACTGGAAAGTGATCAACAAAATATATACAACATATATCCATAAACTGTTGGTACAAATGCATAACCGAGTGTACATGAGAATTCATTTTTCAAATTTCAATGTCATGTATTGTTTCTTTCATAAAACAGTAAGATGAGTATATCTCCCCAAGCACAAATAGCAAAATATATCTGTGTACATACGGCTGAATAAGACAACACAATGAACAGCTAGAAAAGAAGATCCATCAAAATCTATGGCAACAAATCAAGACATCCACATAATGTACAAGAATAGCTAAGAGGAAATATTTATATACACTAAATCTTTACAGAATCAAACAGTTGTATATATATTCTTTTATACAGGAAATTTCACACCTCAATTTACTGTGCCATGTATTCAAAATAGAAAGAAAATCTAGCATACAGTACAAAATCTTTTGATTTGAATAAACAGAACTTATAGCCTTACAACTACCTAAGCAATGCACATGCACTAGTTCGATCAAAAGTCCAATTCAAGCAGTCCAACAATGCTGAAAACACCATTCAAAATCCACCCAAATATCTGTAAAAATCGTCACACATCCATCAATGTCCATCACCGTACACAAAACAACCTGGAAAGGGGAAAACCACAACTGGCATCATCCTATAGTAGTTGTGCTACCTACGAACAGCATTGAAAGACTTTGATCTGATCTAAATCAAACCCACCACTATAAATACGCTATCACACAATGTGTTTCATCACCCATTCGGAACCAGAAAAATCAAATACAAATAATACAGCAATGAAAAAAATCAGCAAAATACTTATCTGTATATACGAATGCACGGATTTCTTCACGGTTGAAGGCGGAAGGTTCAATGGAAATTTCAAGTTGGCTCGTGGGTCCAGGGGTTGATCGATGTTGAGGGGGGTTGCTTGGGGGTTCGGTGGGTCGTTGGAAGATGGAGAGCGAAGGGGAGCCTGAGGTGGAGAGGCGCGAAAGGGGGTGCGATGCCGTCAAACTATGGTGTGTTGAAATCAAAAAGGGGATCAGGGTTTTATTTTCGGTCTGGAGTAAATTTGGGAGGCGGCTTGCTGAAATGAAACATGTTTCAAAAAGGGGATCAGGGTTTTAAGGAGGACGGGTTTGAGAAATTTTGGGCCAAGGGTTAAGGTAAAGCCCATTTCAATTTTTAAACAAAACATGTTTTAAAATTTAATTTAATTTATAAATTTATTTACGTGATTTCTCGAACATACGATGTCAGATTTTGGCGCGGTCAGTTGCGTTGGGACCGTAGAGACGAGAACTTCGAGATAAAGTAAGTGTAGCTCGGATCTGAAGTAACTGAAAATTTTAGTCGAATTAAACGCCAGTTTAATTTTACTAAAACAAACTGTTTATCGACGGATTCAAATCAAGGTGAGTTAAACTCACTCAGCTCTTCTCATTTATATTTTATATAAATTGGGTTTTTGTTTTCCGTGTTCTGATTGTTAGTGGTTGACCGTTTGCTAGTTATATAATCATTTGTTGAAATGAAATTAAACAGTCGTTTAATTTCAGAGGAAAAAAATACCCATCGTTTTGATTTGACCCAAATAAAGTAATTTCCCTTGATTGGTCACATTTATAAACGTGTTTGAAATTGTTTGAATTGTTTGAATGATCTGTTAATTGATTGATGATCGTTATAGAAGTTATCAGTCAAATAAAAAGGAATGATTGATTATTGTTGATTGTTGAACCATATTTCAACATTTATTCTGATGTTAACCAATGGATGGTATGGGTTGAGTAATTGGCATCACCTGGCCGAGAAATCAATCGATTTTTAAAATATGAATTTTATCGACTGTGAATCAACATAGTTGAAGTTAACAATATATCTTAGATATGTTTTTGAAAGCTATTACTTAAATGAAATTTATTTTAAAAGGAAATAAATATTAATTATTTAGTTAGTAAAGTTTATAAGTAATTATGGAATTTGTTTTATTAAACAATTTCTTAGGTTGATAAGAATTATAAACAAATGAGCAGGAAATAACCACGCAGTTAAGTATTTGATTAATTGTGAACGATTAAATAAAGTTATTTAAATTAATTATATTTTAATTAATTTAAAAGAGGAATTAAATAGAATTGGTTAGAAGAGTAATCATGTTTGTGCTGACTGTGTCGACCATTTAAAGTTAGAGTTCAAATTAGTGAAATAACTTAACGAATAATTGGTTAATCTTAGTAAGAATTTAAAAAGGAAATTTATTATTTATTCTAGTAAATAAAGGAGTTAATTAATTTGCAATGATTAATGTTGAGGTAAATAATCAATTCTTAAATGTAATACATTTAAGTAACCGAGTTTGAAATAAAATATGGTCGAGTGTTGGAAAAAGGCTAGGGATGAGTTTTATTATTTGAGCTCGAGCCTTATAAGGAAGAAATAAAGAGGTCTACGCGAATACCTAGCTTAAATGAAAGGTTTTACTTAACGTTTGTATTAAGTGAAGGAGATGAAGATGTAAAGGGTTTATATCAAACCTGAAATTTATAAACAAGGTTTATAAATAGAATATGAGTTTAAACGTCGTTTTTAAATAGGAAATACTTAATAATGGGATTAAGTTAAACCAATAGAGTGGAAAAGGGATTTCCCCAAAGAAAAGGGGATTGGTAAAAGGGATTTGATTTGAGTTTGGTAAACGAAGTTGAAAATAGGATTTGTAATGATAATCCAGTTATAAAACAAAGTTATTTTAATAAGTCGAGAGTAATAAAAGAAATGTTTAGTAAGCAAATAATTAAAAAGAGAAACTTCCAAATAGGGTAAGAAGAACTACAAGGCTATATTTTAAATAAAAAAAGATAAGTGGGATGTGTTTTGATATTAAATTGAATATCGGTTCTTGAATTGTAACAACCCGAATTTTAATAACATGTTAAGACCATAAATTAAGGCAGAATTAAATTTTAAAATAAGAATCAAGGGAAACGGGTTACGCCATTGCGTTCGTCTCGAAATTTTACATGAAATAGAGTCCGAGTTTTCGAAAATAGGAGCTCGTATGACTAAGTTATGACCTCTAGAAGTTTCAGAAATTTTCAAAATCAAAGACAGCTCGAATTTCGAATTCGAAATTCGAATTCAAACCCCGCAGCAGGCAGGGCGGGAAAACTCCCGCCCATAGACCAGGTCGACCTGGGGGTCGACCATAGTGTCGACCTCCCAGGGACTAGGTCGACCATAGTGTCGACCTGGGGGTCGACCTGCCTCCCGAACCTATTTCTTGGACCAGATGCATTATGATGTATTTAGACATGTTTCGTGACCAGATTCATCTTCCTAACCCTATATAAACAGCCCCCTAGCCTCATTCTCTACACACCATTTCATTCTGTCCTTATGCTATTTCTGAGATAATCAAAATAATAAAATAAAAAGGAACAAAAAGGACTGCTTCTTCTCCATCAAGACTACACTTAGAGATTTGCAAATTGGGGGATTTCAATTAGAACACGATCAATCAAATAGAGATTCAACAATCAAATTTTGCTTTCTAATTCTCGATCCACGCACTGTAAGTTCTAGTTACTTTGAGATCTAAACTTGTTAATTGTAATTTGGACATGAGATAAAGTGAAATTTGACTTAAGCATGATAATCGATTCATATCTATTCTTGTTCTTCTTGGATCTTGACATTTGGAATATTGCTTTGAAATCAGTTTGTGCCTATTCGCGTTGTAAATCAAATAATATCATGCCTATGACATTGAAACCATTGTTAATGGCCAAGGACTATGACTGAGAACATAAGACTATGCCTATGCCTATGACTGAGAACATAAGACCATTGCTTATGACTATGACAAGGACAATTGTGGCTAATCACCTATGACTCGTGACTATGAATTACTACCTATGATTATGAACATAAGACTATGACCATGACTTTGAAACTATTACAGTTAATCGCCTATGACTATTAGGGTAGTTGCCTAGAACTCTTTTGGATAATTATCCATGACTATTGCATAACTATTGTGGTTAATTGACTATTATAGTTGATTGCCCATAACACTATAGTTGAAAACCATGTTGAACACCGAATTGGCATTTAGTTGGATCCCATACCTAGGGTGTGACTTGCTTAGTTTATTCGTTATTATGTACACCAAAAACCATTGACCCATTATCCTTGTATTTGGCTTGCTTGTGCATGCCTATTCTTTTATGTCAAGTTTTTATCAGGACTATCGCCTTATTTTGCTAGATTTGAAACCCTGTTAATTTCTATATGCCAGTGATGTTGTAACCGATTATCTCAAGTTATATCATGCCAGTCTTGTAATCTCTTTTATCTCTTTATGCTTGTTCCTTCTGCCTATCATAGTTTTGATGTCATTCCCTTTATCTCTAGATTTAGATTTGCTTGTAATTTCGATCGATTAACGTTTACATGCGATGGGAATACGATTTGGGTAGATTAGGCAAAACATGAACTGGTTATAAACATGAATCATGAACTTGATAATAGGCATAAGTTGAAACATGAAACTTGACACGAAGTTGACATGAAACTTGAACATGGTCATGACACTAGAATGAACTTGAAAATGGCCAACTCGAGTTTGGGTTGAGTTTGTAGTGTAAATCTGCCCGGAACCGCCTGGCGAATCCAGTTACTGCAAACAATAGGATCCATTGTAGGTAGTTGGTCATATCGCACTTGAAACCCGAGGTTAGACTGAGTTGTGGTGTAAATCTTCCCGGAACCGCCCGGCATATCCAGTGACCACAACAACAGGTCTAATGTGAGAGGTTGGGGTGCATTAATGAATTAATGCCACATGATAGGGTTAAGTCATGAACATGAAAGACAACACTTGACCAGCTTGAAACATGATTGGTAGGGTTAGGTCATGAACTTGAACGACAACACCTAACCAACTTGACACGTGAATTATAGGGCTAATTCATGAACTTAAATGACAACACTTAGACAATTTGACATGCTAGACTGATAAGGGTTAAGTCTCGAATTTAAATGACAACACTTAACCTACTGGACGGAAACCCTAGTTACGCGGTCCGTTTCAGCAGTAACCCACTAGATGTATCATGGTACCCTGGGACTAGGCAGGGTGGAGCACGATTATTGGGCTGATTGTAAGCGACCAGAACGACGGCTTTGTGGGTGCGCCTGTGTAGGTTCAGGCGGGCTATGGTCGTGCACGTGGTCCGAAGTTGAAAAAGCAGGCATTGGGCATCAGTAGGTTTATCTGTGCATGCTTGATTCGTGTCGGTGGTTGGCACCATAGGGCTTGATACACCCTATGGTGGACCTAGCACAGGTGACTACATTCGTGATAGGGCCGTATGACACAGAAACACAACGAGCTAGAACTTGTAGGGAGCCGATCGATTAGTGGATCGTTCCATTGGACCTAGTAATGGGTCATTCACGATTTTGGGCCAAGGGATCATTTCATGATTAATACTTGACATGGGTTGGGCTACTAGTACAGTTGGTGCAGCGAACCTTGAACATGTGATGCTATACTTGACCTATACTTGATTTATCATGTTATCTTAGTCTACCTTATCCATCTTGACATCATACTTATGTTTACTTTCAGTTTATACATGTCATTTTACCTTTACCTGTTTTTATGCTGAAAGTCACTTGGACTTACCAGTCTTTATGACTGACCCGTTTCCTTTCGCCTCTTTTTCTTACGTCCCCCCCCCCCCCCGTTCTCATGGGGGAAACTCTAGCACTTAGCTTGGATTCTGCTTGCTTTCCGTCAGCTCATGTACGATTTGGTCTTGATCTATGCTATGGCTGCGCGTCTGCTATTTTTGGGGAATAATTTACTTTTGTTATTTTAACTTTATGTTTCTTTATTTAGAAGTAATGGAATAATGGCAACTTGTACTTTGGATACATGAGGTCTTGACTCTTTTCTTGAAAGTAATAAGATTTGGTTTTTAATTTCTACCGCTGCTTAATTTATGTTTAGTCTTGTGATATCTCTGTGTATGTTTACCTAGATAATGCTCCACCAAAACTAGTGCATTCCCTTTGTGAGTGACCCTAGCGGAGGTGGGGTGTTACATTTGGTATCAGAGAAGAAGGTTACCAGACTGGGAAAAAGTTTTAAAAACCTACTAAAACTATTTTCAAAAATCTGTTTACAAAGAAGCATTTATCAAGAAAAGTTTATTTTGAAAAGGCTATTCCCCAAAAGCCATTAGCACTCTCCTTTGTTTCCTCGTTTGAATCTCTATCTTTTCGTTTTTCAGCATGTCTGGGAATCTTAACTTTCCAGAGGGTGTGCCAATACCTGGCTGGTTCAGGAGGTACTTAGAGGCTAGGGCCAACGTTGCAAGCCCAGCAGATATTCCTCCTCCAACTGCAGCGATTCCTCCTCCTCCTCGTGGAAATGCTTTCGCAAAGACGTGTAGAGACTTCAAGGCTATGGGTGGAAAGGACTTCTATGGGACTGAGTCCTTTGTGGAAGCGAGGAACTGGCTGAAGGAGACCGAAGATTTGTTCGTCATCTTCGAAGTTGACAATAGGCAAAAGATACAGCTAGCAGTATGGTTGCTTAAAGATGAAGCTTCGTATTGGTGGGAGATTACCCATGCTGAGAGGGTAGTGGAAACTTGGGAAGACTTCCAGATGAGATTTGAGATGAAATTTCTCTTCCAAGCTGAAAGAATCCTGTAGATGGAGAAATTCCTAACTCTTAAGCAAGAAAGCATGACAGTCAGGGAGTACGTCAATCAGTTTAATCAGCTGGCCAGATTTGGGCTGGATTTAGTGAACACCCAACACAAGAAGGCTCTTCGCTTCGTCAGAGGTTTGAATGAGCCACTACACAGCCTTGCTATGACTCATGTACCCATGGGGGCGACCTTTGAGAGCTTGGTGGATATGGCCCTACTTCATGAAGAAGACGAGAATGGCAAGAAGGAGGTTAAGGCGAATGATTCTCAAAACAAGAAGAAAGACTCCGAGAAAGGAGGCAAGAACAACAACAGTAATGACAACAAGACACGTGAGAAAAGAAAATGCCACTTCGGTGGTATTGAGGGGCATATAGTCCAGGATTGTAGAAAGAAGAAGATGAAGATGGGAGCATGTTTACAGTGTGGTGAAACTGGACATATCAGCAAGAACTGCCCTAAGAAGCAAGGGCAAGCCCCGTAAGCAGGACCTTCTAGGGGAACATCTTTAACTTCTCCTTGATGCTCTGTTTTATCTTGTATATCTTTTTGATCCTATCTTGAGAACCTTAGGTAGAACCCTATGGATGTAAACATGTATTTGAAACATGTTATGGTTGATGTTTGCGAATGGTTGCAAGTGGTTGCTCGTGGTCGCATAACACACATTAGGCGCTAGATCGGCTCAGACACATTTTCATATTGCATATGCATGAGTGTTTATACTTGTTTATGAATGAAATTGAATGTGTTATCATGTGGAGGTTGCATATAGATGAATGTTTGTGCACGCATATAGTGTTTATGTGACTAGGATTATTTGCATACATGTTGGATTCATGACACTAAACATATTTTGCATTAGGAAGATGAATCGGGCCTGATCATTTGCATTAGACAAGGAACATATACACACACTTTCTGCATATGTTCATATAGCATTATAAATCTTTTAAGGACAATGGTTGCTTGTGGATGATGGTTGAGTAGATGGTTGATTGGATGGTAGGACACATTCTTCTTAACTTGAAGATTTCGGGGACGAAATCCTTTAAGGAGGGAAGAATGTAACAACCCGAATTTTAATAACATGTTAAGACCATAAATTAAGGCAGAATTAAATTTTAAAATAAGAATCAATGGAAACGGGTTACGCCATTGCGTTCGTATCGAAATTTTACATGAAATAGAGTCTGAGTTTTCGAAAATCGGAGTTCGTATGACCAAGTTATGACCTCTAGAAGTTTCAGAAATTTTCAGAATAAAAGACAGCTCGAATTTCGAATTCGAAATTCGAATTCAAACCCCGCAGCAGGCAAGGCGGGAAAACTCCCGCCCATAGACCAGGTCGACCTGGGGGTCGACCATAGTGTCGACCTCCCAGGGACCAGGTCGACCATAGTGTCGACCTGGGGGTCGACCTGCCTCTCGAACCTATTTCCTGAACCAGATGCATTCTGATGTATTTAGACTTGTTTCGTGACCATAATCGTCTGCCTAACCCTATATATATAGCCCCCTAGCCTCATTCTCTACACACCATTTCATTCTGTCCTTATGCTGTTTCTGAGATAATCAAAACAATAAAATAAAAAGGAAGAAAAAGGACTGTTTCTTCTCCATCAAGACTACGCTTAGAGATTTGCAAATTGGGGGATTTCAATTAGAATACGATCAATCAAATAGAGATTCAACAATCAAATTCTGCTTTCTAATTCTCGATCCACGCACTGTAAGTTTTAGTTACTTAGAGATCTAAACTTGTTAATTGTAATTTGGACATGAGAAAAAGTGAAATTTGACTTAAGCATGATAATCGATTCATATCTATTCTTGTTCTTCTTGGATCTTGACATTTGGAATATTGCTTTGAAATCAGTTTGGGCCTATTCGCATTGTAAATCAAATATTATCATGCCTATGACATTGAAACCATTGTTAATGGCCAAGTACTATGACTAAGAACATAAGACTATGCCTATGCCTATGACTGAGAACATAAGACCATTGCCTATGACTATGACAAGGACAATTGTGGATAATCACCTATGACTCGTGACTATGAATTACTACCTATGATTATGAACATAAGACTATGACCATGACTTTGAAACTACTATAGTTAATCACCTATGACTATTAGGGTAGTTACCTAGAACTCTTTTGGATAATTATTCATGACTATTGCATAACTATTGTGGTTAATTGACTATTATAGTTGATTGCCCATAACACTATAGTTGAAAACCATGTTGAACACCGAATTGGCATTTAGTTGGATCCCATACCTAGGGTGCGACTTGCTTAGTTTATTCGTTATTATGTACACCAAAAACCATTGACCCATTATCCTTGTATTTGGCTTGCTTGTGCATGCTTATTCATTTATGTCAAGTTTTTATCAGGACTATCGCCTTATTTTGCTAGATTTGAAACCCTGTTAATTTCTATATGCCAGTGATTTTGTAACTGATTATCTCAAGTTATATCATGCCAGTCTTGTAATCTCTTTTATCGCTTTATGCTTGTTCCTTCTGCCTATCATAGTTTTGATGTCATTCCCTTTATCTCTAGATTTAGATTTGCTTGTAATTTCGATCGATTAACGTTTACATGCGATGGGAATACGATTTGGGTAGATTAGGAAAAACATGAACTGGTTATAAACATGAATCATGAACTTGATAATAGGCATAAGTTGAAACATGAAACTTGACACGAAGTTGACATGAAACTTGAACATGGTCATGACACTAGAATGAACTTGAAAATGGCCAACTCAAGGTTGGGTTGAGTTTGCAGTGTAAATTTGCCCGGAACCGCCCGTCAAATCCAGTTACTGCAAACAATAGGATCCAATGTGAGTAGTTGGTCATATCGCACTTGAAACCCGAGGTTAGACTGAGTTGTGGTGTAAATCTGCACAGAACCGCCCGGCATATCTAGTGACCACAACAACAGGTCTAATGTGAGAGGTTGGGGTGCATTAATGAATTAATGCCATATGATAGGGTTAAGTCATGAACATGAAAGACAACACTTAACTAACTTGAAACATGATTGGTAGGGTTAGGTTATGAACTTGAACGACAACACCTAACCAACTTGACACGTGAATTGTAGGGCTAAGTCACGAACTTAAATGACAACACTTAGCCAATTTGACATGCTAGACTGATAAGGGTTAAGTCTCGAATTTAAATGACAACACTTAACCTACCAGACGAAAACCCTAGTTACACGGTCCGTTTCAGCAGTAACCCACTAGACGTATCATGGTACCCTGGGTCTAGGCAGGATGGGGCACGATTACCGGGCTGATTGTAAGCGACCAGAACGACGGCTGTGAGGGTGCGCCGGTATAGGTTCAGACGGGCTATGGTCGTGCACATGGTCCGGAGTTGAAAAAGCAGGCATTGGGCATCAGTAGGTTTATCTGTGCATTCTTGATTCGTGTCGGTGGTTGGCACCATAGGGCTTGATACACCCTATGGTGGACCTAACACAGGTGACTACATTCGTGATAGGGTCGTATGACACAGAAACACAACGAGCTAGAACTTGTAGGGAGCTGATCGATTAGTGGATCGTTCCGTTGGACCTAGTAATGGGTCATTCACGATTTTGGGCCAAGAGATCATTTCTTGATTAATACTTGACATGGGTTGGGCTACTAATACAGTTGGTGCAGCGAGCCTTGAACATGCGATGCTATACTTGACCTATACTTGATTTATCATGTTATCTTAGTCTACCTTATCCATCTTGACATCATACTTATGTTTACTTTCAGTTTATACATGTCATGTTACATTTACATGTTTTTATGCTGAAAGTCACTTGGACTTACCAGTCTTTATGACTGACTCATTTCCTTTCGCCTCTTTTTCTTTCGTTCCCCCCCAGGTTCTCAGGGAGGAAACTCTAGCACTTAGCTTGGATTCTGCTTGCTTTCCGTCAGCTCATGTACGGTTTGGTCTTGAGCTATGCTATGGCTGTACGTCTGCTATTTTTGGGGAATAATTTACTTTTGTTATTTTAAATTTATGTTTCTTTATTTAGAAGTAATGGAATAATGGCAACTTGTACTTTGGATATATGAGGTCTTGACTCTTTTCTTGAAAGTAATAAGATTTGATTTTTAATTTCTACCACTGCTTTATTTATGTTCTTTCTTGTGATATCTCTATGTATGTTTACCTAGATAATGCTCCACCAAAACTAGTGCATTCCCTTTGTGAGTGACCC
This sequence comes from Allium sativum, assembly GCA_030737875.1. Classification (NCBI taxonomy): domain Eukaryota; kingdom Viridiplantae; phylum Streptophyta; class Magnoliopsida; order Asparagales; family Amaryllidaceae; genus Allium; species Allium sativum. The sequence continues at coordinate 575,688,502 of CM060915.1, read as the reverse complement.
TAGCGGAGGTGGGGTGTTACATGAATTACAACTTGTATTTATCTTAAGACAAGAACGTTGTTGATCAAGGTCTGAGAGGTAATTAAAATACCCCAACTTGAACGACTTCGGGACTATCCAAGGATGATACTAGTTGGGAATGGCGAGAGTGTACGATAAGATTTCCAGAGTAATAGAAATAATATGTGGTGATATTTCCCTAGTATCGGAATTTAAAGGAGATTGGGCGATAATTTCAAAGAGTAATGGAATGAGGTATAAAAAGGTTTATTCTATAAGAATAAGGATTGGATACTTTCCAAGTAATGAACAAAAGAGTTGGCGTAACATCGAATAGTAAGTTGAACTGATTTCTCAGTTATAAATAACAAAATGTTATAGTAAATGTTTGAAAATGATAGTCAAATTGAGTATTGGATATCGTTATATAATATATTCTTTTTAAAATATTTAAAATGAGATGTTTTTGCGAATATCAATATATTAAAGTGATAAGTGAAATGTTTCCCCAATATTGGAATATTCAAGTTTAATTGATTGAAGAAGCCAAGTGATGCTGAGTACTAGACCAGTGAATCCATTTTATGATTTCATGAATGTTCATTTGATAGTTAAATAACCGACTATCAAATTTGACATTTACGATTGTTGGTATGGAAAGACCGGGATCGAATGTATATTCGAAAACCATTCCGACCAACAAATACGAAATATATAGAAGTTATCAAACGAGGATCGAGATGGAGCATTTAAAGACCATAGATCTTCATAAAGCGGAAGAACCACTTACAATCTCTAATTCGACCCGGAGATATACTGAGGTTATGTCGTGGTTGGAATCTTTGGGTTGCAAGGACTACTCGCTACTGATCCATGTGGTGATTCCTATATTGGATGCAGTAGGAGAGCACCTTTGGTTCTTCCTATTCCTGGATGACTTGTATGGACAGATGTCTGACAGAGTATTTCTTAAGGGTCAACATTGGTCTTTACAAACTTATCTCTGTTAGTTGCGAAGAGAGACACCTCTCTAGCTTAACGACCAGAATATTTTTGTGGACGTCAATTAGTGATTTGGCGGATCTTACAATGTGGCATTCAAAGTGTATGATGACCAGATGTGTTCTGACCTCAAGCCTCATCAACCGGGAAATGACAGAAATCGGGCAGGCAGCATGGCTATGTGGGTCGCTCCCATTAGGGTGTATAATCACCTATCTAGAGAAAATCCATTTCATTCTTTAATTTATTTCGATGTTGTCCCTTTTCGGGAAACGGTGGTTTGAGACCAATCGTTGGTGATATACATTCGATACATTCAAGCGAAATGAGTAGTCGGTCGTGTGAGGGCCGAGTTGCAAGACGTTCTTCTTGAACCCAGTGTATTCGCCTCTAGAGATACACTATCGACAGGTGGTCCCATACCTTGTCATAGTGGGAATCCAATCTCCAATAAGCGCCCGCGGTTTTTGATTGTATACTATATATGTGGAGCGTGAGATGTAAGCGTTCCGCTAGATTGATATTTACATGTATTTAGACACTAGTATAATATCAGGAAAAAAAATATTGATTTCAAAACTGTTTTGGGTTATCGTAAGGTAAAAACCGTCCGTATTTATGTGTGGATTTGGTCTTACGATTATCCTTTTCTCTCGATAGGATTTTGACTTTAAAATCAAGTTGTGTGATACCCTTAATGCTATGCGAGTTTTTCTCACTCTGGTTCACTAGACTGACCCGGTGTTTTGTAAATGCTTGGGTTAGCCCGAGGTGTACAGGTCCAGGTTATCAGATACTGCGAAGTAAAGAGACGAGCTGAAGGTGTTCAGATGTATGATATTATATGATTACTATTCCGCTGTAAATATGGGACAGGTTATTAAAATTGTCCAGATGTGTGCTGTACTCTGATATTGTAAGTATTTTTAAAAGCTCTCAATAAAGATTTATTTCTGTATTATATTTTGTTCTGCTGCGATGTGAGACTCTGTGTTGGTTCTTCTTCTTCTATTCTAATATCTCTTTCTTATCTCACCCTCTAATTTCTCTCTATAAAACGTTCTAGTGGTTTTGGTGTTTGGAAGGTTGGCATAAGATACGATAAAGGTATTTATGTCGATTTTCGGGGCCAAAAATCGTTGGGTCGTTACAATCGACGTCTATAGCTTTGACTCACCACGGAAAGATGCATACTGGCTATGGATCAGTGCAGTGAAGTTGTCATGACTTCATGGGGCAGAGTGATCCTAGCAAGGCTATAAGCCGGTGCAGTGGAGCCATCATGACTCCATGGGGCAGAGTGAACATAGTAAAGGATTAGTGGCTATGGATCAGTGCAGTGGTGTCATTACGACTCCATAGGGCAGAGTGATCATAGCAAGGAATAGGGTGATCAAAGTGGTGGATATCGTATGCTTTACGCACTGAGTGAGAGATGTGAGGATGGTTGCTATGATTGATTGTTTGCCATCACTACGTCATGCACACCACCACCCCCGTATTCCTTACACCATATGTTAGTGGCACCTTAAAGTATTGTACAGTATGTTGTGCTAACTCTTTGGTTGCAGGTCCAGGTTCAGGTATGGTTTAGTATACTTGTTATTATTCTTTTTTGCTGCTTATCGCTCATACCAGACTTTTGTCTGACCCAGAGTTTTACGTCTCTTCTTATTACTTTGGGTGCTCTTAAACGGGCAGACTAGAGACAGGTTAGGTGGTATGCACGAGTAGCTGTACCGGAGACGAGCAGGAGGCTCCCACGTAGGGCTGGCAATTAGAACCGGGAACCGAAAACCCGAACCGACCCGACCCGAAAAAACCCGAACCCGAACCGAACCCGATGGGTCTCGGGTCGGGTCTAGGTGATGAAAAATACCATCAAGACCCGATCAAACCCGACCCGCATAGACCCGACCCGCATAGACCCGACCAAAAAACATTGAAATATATGTATTTTTAGTGTTATTATTTAATCGGACCCGAACCGACCCGAGCTTCAACCCGACCCGACCCGAACCGAAGCTCGGGTCGGGTCGGGTCCAAATTTTGGAAATGTATACTTTAGACCCGACAAAACCCGACCCGCCTAGAACCGAGACCCGTTGGGTCGGGTCCGGGTCCATCGGGTCGGGTCTAATTGCCACCCCTACTCCCACGTATGGTATATATAGATATTCTCCCTGTGTCGCTGCTGGTCACTACTTTGGGCATTAGTAGTGTACCTTCCTTATTTGCTTTAGAGACAGTTTTCAAAAGTTGTAATAATGATGATGTGGAACATAAGCTGTATTTGGATTTTCCGCTGCTATGATGTTTAGTTTTCAGCTTATGCATTGTCTCGCCAGTTTTATGTCAAAGTATGTCATTATATTTTATTCCATGCGCTGTGAGACATTCTACAGGTTCCTTGTTAGTTCAAATTCCTTTCTTTTCCTTTCTTTGGCGACCGTCCCGTACTAGTTGGACGTCAGCACAGCGCATTTCGAGGGAAATGTCAGCTGGTCCGGGGTGGGCCGTCACAATAAGAGTATTTAATTAAGTTTATATTCGAGTTATAATAATGAATATATTGTTTAAATGGACAATTGAACATATTAAATATATTATATATTATAATCGAGATCGTAACATTGCGGTAGTTCGTAATTCGACGATTTGAACTTTAAATGGATATACAGGATTCGTTATATGTCGGATTTTTGTGAAACAAGAAATGTTGGAATCTACTGAACTGTATTTTTCTAATGGAAGAGAAAAATGGAGATGTTGTATTATAGATTGTAAGTTATATCCAAATCAAAATTCTAGAAAGTCGCTATGGAATTGTCATAAACTATAACGATTTATTAAATTATATAAAAAATATTGGTTTCAAGTTTGGATAAGAATTTTTAAGACATATTATTAATTTAATTTATAGAATTTTTCTATAATTTTTAATTTAAAAAATATGCAACTTTTTTGTTTAACGTGTCTTGTACCCTAAATTAGCATTTTGAAATTTCACAGAATAAGTTAACCTGTCTATTTTATTAAATTTATAGGATCGTAGAGCTTTGATCGACCTAACAATATTCATAATTTTGTCCATAGCGGTCGATAAATAAACGAAATTCTATATATATTTGGTAGTTTTCTTGAGTTCAACTTCACGCAACCATAATTTATGGAATGTCATTCTTTCACCAGAAAACTTACAGTATTTATTTAATAGTGTATACTTTATTAGAATGGTATTTTCCTAAAACTTACGTGTTGTGCAATAAAACACTTCAATACCTATGATCAATACAAAATATATACTGTATAATACAACTCACCAATACTGACCTTCCTTTTAGCAACAATCAGGTGTGCATGTTAGCATTTTGCAATTCCATTCTAAAAATTGGATACCCCATTTCCTTTGACACATGAAGCCCACTTTAGTTGTCATTCTCGTCTCATATTTTGTACATGCCAAGTTATTTGCACTATAATCCTACGTTCAAGGAACAATTTAATCTTTTGAGCTTTGTTACTTTTAGTCATGAACAGCTTTGCCGACTTGAATAGTCCCTTCGAAAACATTCATTCTTCTGACCAAGGATATATGACTTAACTGAAAACAGCTATATATATGCATATCAAGAATTCAAATGCTTACATACGTAGCTGGGGAGAATCACATGCTACCCTATATTTGTGCATAACAGTACATGCTAAAGCCTAATCCTACCTACATACACTATAACATGTAAGGTACAAAGGCCACGTTAAAATCAAACCATGAAGGAAAATAAAATAAGGGTAATGCAAACCTATCAACATCATGACAGCCGAGCTTGAATGATCTCCATCAATGCATGCTACCTACCTCACAAGTCAAGAGCTACTATTACCTATGTTCCTTGCATGCTAAGGTGTCCATTGTATAAATATGTGGTTTTGTTCCTCTCTTTTCTTCTGAAACCAATACACCATTTCACTGTTAAACACCAAAGCAACAAATGAGAGAAAGAATAAAATTAAAACAAAAAACAATACGATGAAATAGCTTAAAAATTATGAAGTAAATTTGGTGAAGGGAAGCAAGATAAATAAATGTCGATCCTCAACAACTACGAGCTGGGAGTTGAGGAATTAATCAGAGCAAGCAGTCGAAGAGAGGAATAATAGTGTGGTTGGTTTGGATTTAGTTAGTGTAAATGATGAGATATGGGCGCTGAAATAAGTGGCAATGGCTATTAAAAGAATATTAGAGACGGTTTTTCATCATGGAAGACGGGAGAGAAAATTTTCGCTACTTTATACAGTAGCCGACTAGCCGTGGTTTTCCTAGAACGGAGAAGAGAGGGGAATGCATGCGAGTTTCGAATGATGGGTATAGGGAGGTTGTGCTCGTAATGATGAGGAGGATGTCATGTTCGTTTGTCAGATGGTGGTTTGTGGTGCGAGTATGGATGTAGGGAAGGTTCGAAATATGCACGGAGCTGGGCCGATGTCGGGTTTGGGTGGAGATGTTTGAATTCAATGGTACGACGTTGAATGCAAAGAGGAGTAAGAGAGACTGACTTTTGTGAGATTAGTTTTGGAAAACACGAGGAAAAAGGGGAAGGTAGGATGATATGAGTAAACGACATGGAATTCATATACAGGAGTTTGCATCCAAATTTGCAAATGGTGTAGAAAAGGGACTGCCACGCGCAGGTCTTGGATTTCGCTTCAAGGTTGGGTGTGGGCCATATAAATAAGTGAAGCCCAAATTTTTTTTAAAGAAAATTAAGTTGTTTTAAATTAATATAGTATACATTAACTTGTTAATATCATATCTTATACATACATTATCTGAATCCGACAAATATGGTGCCGTTGGAATCGTATGGACGCAGGCTACATTATGAAACTGGTCTGGATCCATTTGGAGCTCATTTGAATTTACAACATAATAAAATGCTCGATTTGAATCATCGACCGTTAACCGTTATTCAACGATTAACAGCCAAGTTGAACAAACTCACCAACTCTGTCCAGTTTTATAATTTTATAAACGTTATTTAATATTGATAAGTGATGATTGAACGATATGTGATAGTTGTTTGAATGCATTGCTTATAAATTGGCTGATGTGCTATATATAGTTATATATATAAATCATTTAGTGGAATACTGATCTTATTTATTATAATATTTCATATTGATATGAAATTAATGTTATTTATGTTGATTAACGTTTGTGGATGCAGGGAAATAGGTTGGAGGAATCCAATTGAATTCCTCAACAATTATATTGTTGTTTTTTTATATATTGCATTATATGATGTGACCAATAATCTGTGATTGATTATTATATGTTTAGGATGTTTGAATAACATTGACCCTGAAATAATTGGTATTTGAATACCGTAAAATATATTCGAATATATTGAAAAATAAATTGGGGTTTTAAAAAAGAAAAATCCATTTTTAAATATAAATTGAATTCTGATTGGTGGGAACATACTAACTTGTTTAATGATATAAAATAAGTAGTTTGGTTTATAAATGATATTTATAAATGAAGTGAGATAATTATTATTAAATAATTTGGGAATATGAATTCAAGAAATTGATTAAAGAGAGAAATGATGAAATTTGGTTTGATATTCGGAATGTGAGTAGAATTGGAATAAATTCGTAGGATTTATGATTAGAATTCGATGATGTCAAATTTTTTAAATAATTCATTTTTAGAAATTATATATTATATAATCCAGAGTTTGACATGATAGTTAATATTTGGTTTGGAACCAGTAATTTAATATCGAATATGAAATCGAGATTTAATTATAAACTGGTTATATAAATAAGAAGTTGACTTGAAAATAGAGATTATGAATTGAAATATGAATACGATTTTATATTACAACTTTAAATGGAATATGAGCCTGTAATGGTATTTGTAAATAAAAATAAAGATTTGATTTGATAAAACAAGTCCGAATTTCTGTAGAAGAAAGTATTCACATTTTAAAGTGAGTAATGATTTAAAAGCAAACTTTTTGCAGATTGGAATGGTTATAAAGGGAATGAGTGATGTTTTGGAAGTAATAAATTCAATAATGAATTTAGAAATTGAGTTGACCCAAAATGGTAAAATTTTCCAAAGTTCAGAACGTTAATCGAATAGTAATTATTCGAAGGAGAGTCAGACTTTGAATTCAGGAAAATAATATTTACTTTCCATGTTTAAATGAAGGTTATTTATTTAATCAAATACTTTTTATTAAAAGTAACGAATCAAAGTCTTATTTTAATGTTAAATATTTTGGAAACATGGTTTATAATGTTATCGTTATAATCAATATTTTCCGTAAACAAGTGGATTCGTAAACCAAATCTGAGAGTTGCATAAGCAATGATTTGATAAGAAATTAAGAAATAGGAGTAAGGAAATTAGAAACTGATTGGAGACTAGTTAAGTTGGATGACTTTCTGGGTATTGATTTGATGTTGGTTTCGGCCTTAGGGGTTGATACTTAGGGAACTGTTCTCTTACTAGTTTACAGTTAGGAACTGATGAATGGGGAAGAATAGTGATGCGTGAATAAATAATGGAAATGTTTTTCAATGTTAATAACGTACATTTTCTAAATATAGAAAACAAGAGTTTGTGGATATATAGAATTATTATTTCCGATGTTAAAAAGAGATATTTTCTAAATATAGAAATTAAATAGTTCGACATATATGGAAACGTTTCCCGAAAATCATGAAAGGCTAAACAGGTTTTGAGATATCGAGGAAATTATGGAAAAAGGGAAATTGGGAAACAAAGAAATTAATGTTAAATTGATTTAAAGGGCTAAGTTGATTGATGGTTGATCGGTCTAATTTCCATTTATAAATAAGATCATTGTTTTGTATGGATGTTTTCCTTTGATAGTTAAATAACCGACTATTAAAGTTTTCGACATTTTTCCATTGTCAATATGGAGAGACTGGGATCGGATTTATTATCTAGAAACCACTCTGTATGGGCATTAGCCCTACGAATCAAATATATTGAAGACAATTAAAGATGGAGTTTATGCAAGGGCTATTCTGGCAATCCAAGGATGAAAATACGTAAGATGGATTTACATAATAGTGTCTTCGGTTTGTCCAGTCCCAGGACAACTTGTATGGACGAATGTCTAACATAGTATACCTAATAGATCGTGTAAGTTGACCTCTTCAAACGTACTTACGTTGATGGTGGAGGAATTCGTTTCTCTTAGCTTTATACCCGTGGTATTTTTGGGGAAATCAAATTTTGATTTGGTAGGTATGACGATGTGGCATTCAAAGTAAATGAAGATGTGATTTGTCTTAGGGTAGTTATGACCTCAAGCCTCTTCAACCGGGAAATGGTATAAAATCGGGTAGGTCGCATGGCTAAGTGGGTCGCTCCCATATAAGGGTATATTGTCACCATCTAGAGAAATTATGATTTGTTCTTCTTCTGCTTTTATGTCTCCCGGGAATGCTTATGTTAGTATACCAATCGTAAGGTGACAGTATATTTGGTACTCTTAAGCGAAGTGAGGGGATGGTCATGTTTAGCCTGGGTTGCAAGGTGTTGTTCTTGATTCCTGGTGTATTTTCTCTAGAGGTACGCTGTCGTAAGGTGGTCCCATAACTTGCCATAGTTGGAAATCCTTTCTCCAATAAGAGCCCGCGGTTTTGATTGTATATTATGTATGTAGAGCTTGAGATGCAAGCGTTATGCTAGATTGTTATTTACTTGTATTATACAATATCATAATATCAGAAAAGTATTGATTTTAAAAATGTTTTTGGTAACCGTAAGGTAAAAACCATCCGTATTTATGTGTGGATCGATCTTACGATTATCCTTTCTTTGAAAGGATTTTTAAAAGTTAAACTGAGGGGTTGGACTTTACTCACACCAGTCCCATGACTGACCCAGAGTTTATTTTGTTTTGTTTTACCCTAAACTCTTTGGTGCCCAAATTTGTCGGATAGTCAAGTAGTCGGGATTTTACAGATATACTAGAAGAGCTTACAAAGGCTTCAAAATTAGTTATATACAAGTTTATTTCCGCCGTGATGTTATGAGTTGTACTCTGAAATGGTATGTAAATACAGTTATAAGTTTGTATTTCAAAAGTTATGTTATATGATATATTTTATTCATTCCGTTGTGAGATTCATGTTTACTTTGATTCTGTTCTGTGTGTTCTTCTTCTTCTTCTAGTCTAACTTTCTTTCTACTTATCACCTTCTAACTACTTTCTGTCCGTGATCTGGTATTCTTGATGCTTGAATAGTCGACATGGTGTTTTATGTCAATTTTCGGGGTCGTAAATCCTTGGTTCGTTGCAGAACTCCTTGTTTTAGATAATTTACACGTTATTTGGGAAAACTAAATATTGTATTTGTGCATATAGATATTTCCAATTCAAAATCAGCCAAACTTGAAATTCATACTTACGAAGAAAAAACTCTCTTTACTTAGATCTAGAAAAACACTCTTATGGAATAGTGCCATTTGAAATACATAGTGTTGGAGTAAATGAATTAAAATTTGATGATTATGTTTGAATTTATTGTAGCATAATTTGATGTATTTAGTATGTGAATTAAGCTCTCACCGAATCTATTAAGTAAACATGGATGAATCTATTAAATAAAACTTAGAATTTGAACAGTTCTTACACAATTTGCCATTAATGAAAAAAAATATTTTGTAAATAATGCAAGTAACTAGGGATTATTAGGCTTAATCAAAAGTTGGATCTTATATTAAATAGTTTAAAACTATAATTTATGATGACGTAATTTTTAAAATATATATCAGATGATCAACATTTTGCCAAAGCATAAGGAAAGAGAAAATAGATGAGATTTAGATAACAAAATTCTATAGCTTTAATAGAAATGAAAAACAATGTCAAATATCAATATAAACATCATTAGGCGGCTCACTTTCTAAATTATTCCAAGCGAACACAACAATCACTCCATTCAAGTGGAGAAGCAACCGAACCTATTGACGAAATATTGATAATGTTACAAAAGAACATGAATATCAAGGAATGCATAACTATGAAGATATTTTGTGAATGAAGTTGATAAGGACGCAAATGAAATTGATCATGAAGAGCATGTAAAAGAAAAGTAAATGATAAAATTAGTGATGACGAGCAAGAAATGAATGCAATGTAAGCTTGATTTAAATAAAATGTGAATGTTGATCATGGTTGGGGTTTGTGAAGAGTTATTAGTGATACTAGAAGACCGATGATAACTGAAAGAGCACCACGCTAGAAATCGAATTAGACGATAGATATGCTCTTTTGTTTGATATGCACTAACACATCAAAAAATACCATACAATGTTTGATGTTATAGTATCATTTCCGGAATTTTCTATTATGCAACATATAAATATTATCAAATATGCATATCAATTACACTTATATTATATTTGCAAAAAGAAATAAAGATCAATTTTATCTAGACAAGTAATTATTTCAAATCGAATTCAAATGCAATACAACTCTCGCCATACTTACATTTTCGAATACAATACAACTTTAATTATCCTTACATTTTCAAATACAATACAACTTTTGTTATCACTCTCATATACACAACTTTTCTCTACACTTTCATATATAACATTCTTTTACTAGCACTCACTTACACTTACTTGAGTTTATTTTTGATATTGATCTTCATTTGCTTGCTCCAACTTGTGTCCAATGATTTCAAATACCTATCAAATAAACAACGTATTAAAATGAAAAAGGAATCAAACCTAAGTTGCAAAAATAAAATAAATTTTGAATATTAATATTGCCTCAGTTTATGGGTTTGTTATTTCTTCCTGGTTTAGATAGGGACAAAAACATATATGCATAGACAACTTATGATATACACAGTGAATATCACAAGACCAGACATCGATTAAATCTCACAAATTAGTGCAAAGGTCTAGCCTAAAGGATCAACACAGCGCAAATGTGCACAAGGTCAAGCCCAAGCCTACTCGGGCTCAACTCAGGTGCACAAGGAAATGCAACTCAAATCAGAAATACAAATGCAAAAAAAAGTATATAAGTGCAGCCAAAAATATACAAGTGTAGCCAGAAATGCATATTTAGGTGCTCCAATCAGAAATATACAAATGTTGTTATAAAAATGCACATTTAAGTGTAAGAACTAGAAATAAGGACGTATACATGTATGTATATGCATGTATACATGCACATATGCGACAACTTTAGTCTGGAAAATGCACATTTTGGCGCTGTAAGTAGAAATAAGGAGTGTGCTAAACCATGGAGCATCAAAAGTATATGTGACAATGTATATAAAATGCCAGTGCAAAATGCAAAATACATATACACATATGCATACATACAAATACACATATAAAATGCCAGTTTCAAAATGACAACTCTTTCATACATAAACATGTGCATATATACATATATATACACACACACATATACATACACACACACACACACATGTACATATTCATGTGCAAAGTATATGATATGCATGAAGCAAGTCAAACAAAGGAACCAACAAAAAAAGAGTTCAATGCAAGGCAAACAAGATAAAGAAATGCAAACAAAACAAAATATTTCCGCAAGACTGAAGAAATGAACTAAGATACACGTCGAGGCAATAAACCAAAACATGGTCATGAAAGACAAGCAAAATCAGGTTTTAGCCAGCATACTAGTCAGTAGCTAGCAATGCTTTCTAAACCATGCAGAAATGTTCAAACATGCACAACAAGCATTTAGGAGTGTGTGTGTGTATATATGTATGTATTGTAACGACCAGAAAATGTGATATTTTGAAAAATAGTGTTTTTGTGATTTTGGAATAACCGCACACAGTTCTGTATATATACACTCATTTTTCAATATGATTCTGAAAAGTAAAATGATCATATGAGATTATATTAGTTTTATCAACATACAAACAATTTATCGTATATAGTCAAAAATGAGAATTTAACATTTTTTCCCAATATTGCAAATTTGGAGACTTTCAATACTATTTAAATACGTTTTCTAAATATGAATAGACATGTTTCAATTTATATAAGGAAATAGGAAATCCATTTTGTAGATTTGTTTACATGGATAGTATAAATAAAACGTCAAAATATGACTATTAACTATTTTCATCGAAAATCGACGGTTTAACCAGAATAAATTATATGAAAGTTTTACGAATTAAATATTAACATACAAATATGTTAACAAGTATTTAAATTGAAATGGATCTTTTCTCTTTTCTATGGCAGACATCGTGTTATTCAAAATGTAGTAGGACAAGTGTCAATTCGCTACTGATCCTTATTAGACATAGTAGGAAGGCGCCTTTGGTTTCGTTCGGTCTTAGAATGAACTTGTACGGACGATTGTCTAATGATTGCATTTCTAGATCTCGTGCTTTGACTTTTAACAATTGTACATCAAGTGGCAGAGAAGACACATTCTCTTAGCTTAACATTATTCCCTAAGATGCATGTGCTTAAGGGGTTGTATACTTTGTGACAAACTCAAGTAGTAGTCAGTAGAATATGGAAATGTGAGCAATCAATGAAAATGAAGATGATATGTGAAAGGTAAATCATTACCTCTATTAACCCTTACAAATCAGAAATGGCCAAAAAAGGATGGATGCAGCAAGGCTGTCCAAGTCACGTCTGGTAAAAGGATATTGTCATTTCTTTCTAGATAAAGTACTATGGTACGAAGCCTTGGTATATTATAATGTGGTATATGGATACTTCGATCGCTCGGTTAAAAGGTTGGTTACGACCGAAAATGTGGTATTTGATACCATCTAAGTTGCATGTTATAGAGTCATGCACAAAAGTGGGTCGGTCTTGTGTTGGTAGAGAATCCATGGTTCTTTTGGATTCTTGGGACATCCCTCTAGAGATGTACCCAATCATGGATAAGAAAGATCCTTCACTTGGTCATTTGTATGGAAATCCATTCTCGAATAAGAACCTACATTTTTTATTATATGACTGAGTATGTAATGTCCTGTATTCTTGCGATATAATAATTAATTAATTTAATTATTTAAATAGTGATTTAGAGATTAAAATGGTCGTTTAATTAAATTATATTGAATATTTAATTAATATAATTAATAGAATAATATATTTAATTCCGAAATAGTCAAAAATAGTGAATTGATAATATTGTGTGAATTGGATCATTTATAATATATAATTCAGTTTATAGTTGAATTATATTAATGAATATATTAAATAAACGACAGTTGAACGTATAAATTATAATATAATTATAATCGAGCCCACAATAGCGCGGCAGTTCGTAATTTGGCGATTCGAACTTTAAATGAATATACATAATCCGGTTTAAGCCGGATTTATATGGAATAAGAAACGTTCGGAGCTGGTAAAGTATATTTTTCTAGTGGAAGAGAAAAATCGAGATTTCGTTGCGTAGATTTTGGGTTATGTCCAAATCAAATTTTCAAATAATCGCTATGGAATTCCTTTATAATTTATAATGATTTATTTATATTATAAATTTATTTTTCAATATAAATTGAAGGCTGATTTAATCTGGATTTGAAATATCGAGTTATAAATCCCGATATATATATATATATATATTATGTAGCTGTATGATATTCTAATGTGAATATATACGATAATATTAATTTATTAATATTAAATTTAATTATTTTTAAATATATTAATATTTAAATGGATTTATTTAAAGCTTTAAAAATAGCCAGGTTTTGCAAACGAGCTCCGTTTTTGACGAAACTAATTTTGTTGGATCCGGAATATTAAATTATTGCTAGATTTCAATTTTCGTGATTTTTGGGGTCAGTATGTGGCCGTGCGGAATTTAAATGTGAAATACAGTTGATAATTTGACCTTTAAAAATACACTGTGTGAGCAAACGGAGTCGGAATTCGGCAAAACAAGTTTCGTTGGGTCCGTAATGTCAAACTGTAGTTGCATGTCTATTTTCATGATTTTTAGACACCGTGTATATTCGTAGGGATTTTTAGAGTGCAGGTACAAATAGAAAATGGATATAAAATAACAATAAAAAAATACATGAGGCTTCTTAGAGAAGCCAAGCTATCCTATAAATACCCTTACCCCTTCTAAACCTAAAATCATTTTTTCGGTAGTCAAAATTTCTTGCAGCCGCCACCAGTAAAGCCAAACGTGAAAATTCCACTTTAAAGAAATCAAAAGAAACAAAAATAAATTCCTAGAATTCCCAAAACATCTATCTTTGAATTCCTCTTGTATTCCTCTTCAACCTCATATGCAATTTCCTAGGATTGAACCTGTTTGTGTTCGCTGTTTATTTTTACAACGTATGGTTTCTTCCTAGGGTTCCATAAATTGTTGTATTGAAGCATTGTTTGGTAAAATGGGTATCATATTGGTATTGGTGGTAAGAAATGGAGTCTGTACCCATATTTTTGTAGAACTCGACGCAAGTTGTTGTCGATCCTTCTTCTGAAGTGCATGAGGAAACCTGGTTCGAGGGGATTGAAATGGGATGAGGGGATAGAGTTCTTGATGAGGAGAAGGATGGTGAAATTTGTCTGTGTATTAATGGAGTGAAAGGGACGATGTGAAGTGACGCATGTCAATGGTTGGGAGCGCGCGAAACTGAAGATCGGTTACTGTAGGAGATGCGCGAGTGGTATAAAATGATGATGGAGATGTAGTATTGGGAAAGGGGATCTCAGTGGTGACTCCATGTGAAAACCTGTAACTTCCCCGTAAAGGAAAGTGTCGGATAGTTCGAGAACAAGCCACAACAGAACGCATACAGAAGAACATTTCATTTTATATTACAACAATGCATCAGATTACAAGAATATACAGAGTATAAATGAATATTACACAGAAATATCAGAGATTTAAATTACATTTAAATACATCGCAGCGGAAAATAATACAATACACAACTAGAAAGAGATATACGGATACAAAGCTTTCCGGATATCGTTCCAGCTGTAAACCAGGATCCTGTGAATATAAATCTGCAAAACAAAAACTACTAGCTGCCCGTGCGGAAAATAGGGGCACCCAAAGTTTAGGTTAAAACAATAAACTCCAGGTCAGTCATGTGACTGGTGTGAGAACTAAAACAGTTATTTAAAACTTTACTTTAAAAGAGAGTAATTCAGGGGACCACGCCGTATAACACGGAACGGGTTTCCTCCCAAGAATACTAGTGCATAGAATAAACAGCGCAATGCTTTTTCGAAAAATGAAGCTATTATAAGACCCAGGTCCCATCACACAATGCAACGCAAGCCGGAGGATAGGGTTTTCCCTTATAATAGCCAAACATGCTTAGTACGTTTAAAACAAATCATTTGATACTATAATATGTGTATAGTGTCAAAACGATTCCAATCATAAATATCAATCATAGACGGCATGGGTACCATATATCATGTCGCCATACTAGTTCTACAATTAAAATCGCAATACACGTATTGGAAATTGGATTTCCATCATGGTGGCTCCTGATTCGAAAGATCGATCGCGGAATGCAATTCACCACGACTTACGTCCCAACAAGAGAACACTGTCTGCATCCGCACATTTGGGACCAGAGTACCACCGCGGCTTACGTCCCAACGAGAGAAAACACCGCTTACTCTATATATCCCTGAGCACTAGGCTCATCTCGGTCGACCGAATCCACGACACCACTAAGGTGCCCATCCACGAAAAAGCATACTGATCAAACCATCAGTTTGCCACCATACCGGGGTGTGAGGCTCGCGGATCAACGCTATACACAAAGCCATGCTATATCAGCTGCGCTTTGATCATCAACCACCAAACTTTGCTTTTCAACAAAAGTCTGGATCACTGCATCTCAGCATGCCACACTATCAATCCATATCGTACCACTGATTTCTGCCAATATATAACCTCTGAGCTCATATGTCTCAGAGAAGGGCGTTAAGCAAGAGAATAAATTCTCCGCCGCCAAACAGATATATATTTAGCAGAGATCAACAAATACAATATAAAGGAATACAATGTCAGACACACCATCCATTTACAAGTCCGTTCTGGGTCTGAACGAAACCGGAGGCACTTTCCTCGCATATCCATCCATCTCCAAGTACGTCTGGACGACCACCAACTATTTCCATCCTCTTGGGTGTACAGCCCAATCAGGATCGTCAGTAATTATCCGAACGATGTGAAGACTTCCGGTCTTTAACCACCGTCTTCATCTTCGACATATCGTCGAATCGGTTATTCAGAATGGGTATAAACCCGGCCTTCCCGAACAACCCGTGTATATTAAAAACGAATGTTACACAAACACAGCATACGCCTCATTCCAATTCATTAGTCACTAACCGCAAATTAGCAAGAGAACAATTCCCCAAACATTAACCCCGAAGGCCGAAACCAACATCAGATCAATACCCAGGAAATCATTCTTCTTAGCCAACCTACAGCTAGTTTCTAAACTCCACATTCTTAGGGAAAGGTTCCCATTATTTTTATCCAAGATAAATTCTTTAAAATTTATCCTGAAATCTTCCTTTGGATGTCGTTTAAAACCAAATTATGGTTTTACCAACTAGTCGAGATTAGCGAACCACTACGAAGTAATTATTTGTTTTATTTCCCAATCCCAACCTATTCATCCCATGGAGCAAAACTGGTAATACTCCATATCTAACACCACAGTGTTATCGGTAAAATTAATTACCATTTCACGTTCAAATCTAATTAAAGATTTAACTATCGCTTTGGAGCAAAACTGGAGATACTCCATTCTCGCTCACTTTCCAAATTTGATAATTTAAATTATCAATTCACATTTCAATCAATTTGCAGATTCATTAAAACTCCTTTACTGGGTTAAAGAACTAGGTGTTATTTAAAACACAGTTCACGATAAACCCATGAATCAATTCTAGTTTAATTTAATTCAAATATGTTAAGAATTCTGATTATTTAAAACCCCTTTTTAAATCTAATTTATTTAAAAACAAATCGGGTTTTAAATTTAGTTCAAACTAGTTCATTTCGGTAAAAATCTATTTTTATCTTTTCAAATATGGAGTTTTTCATCCCAAATTTTCCCAAATCATTTCTAATGATTTTACACAAATTATTGATATTTTTAATAATTTTATCAAGGCCCGTACAGTCGATTTCCATCAATGGTCATCGAACTGCACTTACAGCGACCTTTTTCAAATTTGATTTGGACGTATCTCCAAATCCAACCGTTAGATTTCAAATTTCTAATATTCGTTAGAAAGCTCTTTTCGATACGAACCCAACGGTTCCGGTTTTAGGAGAATCCGACGGTCGGATCTCCCGTAATGTCCGTTTGAAATAAATGGTCGAAATTCACGAACTGCCGCGGCGCGGCGCGTTCTATTCAGGCCATTATATTATATATATAATATATATAATATATATTTCGTCGATTCCTATTTAAAACGAGTTTTATAAATCGTTTTAATTTTGTTTCAAAAACAAATTCACTTCCATTTCAATTCAAATCAAAATTGAATTTTTCCTTATAAATTCGTTTTAAAATTCATTTCTATTCAATTCAAATTTCAATTAAATTTGAATTCATTTCAATTCGTTTTCAATTTGAATTTGTTTTCAATTCAATTCAATTCGTTTTCAATTTGAATTCGATTTGGTTTTCTAATCGATTCAATTCAAATTGGTTTTCTAATCGATTCAATTCAAATTGGTTTTCTAATCAATTTAAATCAAATTCGCTTTCTATCCCATTTAATTCGAAATCGTTTTATATTCAATTCATTTTGAAATCGTTTTATATTCAATTCATTTTCTATTTCAATATTCATCTTAAAATGAATAAAATCGATATAAATATCGATTACGTTAAAATGGCGTCAATCTAATCAACACGGCTTCATATATTTCTATTTTCAAATATTCTATTTCAAATAAATGAATATTTATTTTTGTCAAACACACGACTAATCTCAACGGATGAGTACCGTCCATATGTGACTATTTTTGTTATTTGATATACTTTATAAAAATTATGGTGTCTATCGTTTGATTTAAAACCAGACTCCAACCGTAAATTAGTAAGAGAACGATTTCCTGAATATTAACCCCGAAGGCCGAAACCAACATCAGATTAATATTCAGGAGACCACTCATCTCATCTATTTTCCAATTAGTTTCTAATTTCATATATGATAAAGATGTAAATTTTATTGTCAAAACATTTCGTTCAACACATGACTAATCTCAACGGATGAGTACAGTCAACACATGAACCTTTACTTTATAGTGATAAAGATATAAATTTTATTATTAAAATATTTCGTTCAACACATGACTAATCTCAACGGATGAGTACAGTCAACACATGAACCTTTACTTTATAGTATTCTTTATCTTCTAAATTGGAATGAGGCCCAATCAATCACCATATAATGTTAATTATATGGATTTTCATACAACACATGTATATAATAGCATTGAAAAATAATCAACCATCAACCAAAGTGCACTACACTGTATAAGCATCAAATATAGATATCTAACGCTTATAACAGCCTGTCGATCCATCGACCGACATATTCAATCAATCAGGATGAGTGAAATTCATATTTTCATCCCGACACCCGTGTGGGGTTTTCAAACAATCAAACACAGATTTTAGTTGTGCAGTTGGGCGATGTGTAAAATTTATCGTCCCAATCAATATCAGTCAAATCAGTGTATATAAACAAATCGGCCGATTTGTTTATAAATATTTATTTATTCACTTTCACGAAAAAAAATTATATTTTTAACGATAAAAGATTTTATCCAACCTATGAATATTCTCTTCGGTTCATTTATTCAATAAAATGATATTTTTATTTTTCTAACATATATTAGAAAAATTCGGCGGCATAACGGCACGATACTAGAAACGGGACAATGCCTAGCCTAATCCCCGGTCTAGTGAAGGCCCACGCCATTCACACATCAATCAAATCAATTCCATTTCACCAAACAATTCAATTTCAATCAAATAATCTAACTAATTTCACAACCAAACAATTTAACAAACAAGCCATCCATGGTCTGTGGATGACGGGTGTCGGGTGCTACTAAGCACCGTCTGCATCCTAGTATATATATATAACTAGAAAAAGAAATTGAAAGGTGAGAAATTCTCACCTTTTGCTATCCAAACATCTTGACTCTTCTTTGATATAAATCTTCTTCATTCTCGCCTTTTTGTTATCTTCGTTGCCCGCTTTCACTACCTATGTAAAAATCGAATTCTTACTTCGCTATTCAATATATAAAAATCATATTCTTATTTCGATGTTCAATATATAAAATCACATTTTTATTTCGAAGTTCAATAGATAAAAATCACATTTTTATTTCGAAGTTCAATAGATAAAAATCACATTTTTATTTCCGGGCTATTTTTATTTTTAAAAATCCTTGCTCTTATATTTTTAAAATCATATCCTATTTCTGTTTTTAAAATATCAATTAGCTTGTTTAAATTATTAATTAGCATTATTTTTATAATAGGAAAATTAGCAGATGGTTTTCAAAATAAAGTTAGCAAAATGAAAATTACCCGTAACTTCCCCGTAAAGGAAAGTGTCGGATAGTTCGAGAACAAGCCACAACAGAACGCATACAGAAGAACATTTCATTGTATATTACAACAATGCATCAGATTACAAGAATATACAGAGTATAAATGAATATTACACAGAAATATCAGAGATTTAAATTACATTTAAATACATCGCAGCGGAAAATAATACAATACACAACTAGAAAGAGATATACGGATACAAAGCTTTCCGGATATCGTTCCAGCTGTAAACCAGGATCCTGTGAATATAAATCTGCAAAACCAAAATTACTAGCTGCCCGTGCGGAAAATAGGGGCATCCAGAGTTTAGGTTAAAACAATAAACTCCAGGTCAGTCATGTGACTGGTGTGAGAACTAAAACAGTTATTTAAAACTTTACTTTAAAAGAGAGTAATTCAAGGGACCACGCCGTATAACACGGAACGG
Source organism: Allium sativum (assembly GCA_030737875.1). Lineage (NCBI taxonomy): Eukaryota > Viridiplantae > Streptophyta > Magnoliopsida > Asparagales > Amaryllidaceae > Allium > Allium sativum. The sequence continues at coordinate 575,668,407 of CM060915.1, read as the reverse complement.
GTTTCCTCCCAAGAATACTAGTGCATAGAATAAACAGTGCAATGCTTTTTCGAAAAATGAAGTTATTATAAGACCCAGGTCCCATCACACAATGCAACGCAAGCCGGAGGATAGGGTTTTCCCTTATAATAGCCAAACATGCTTAGTACGTTTAAAACAAATCATTTGATACTATAATATGTGTATAGTGTCAAAACGATTCCAATCATAAATATCAATCATAGACGGCATGGGTACCATATATCATGTCGCCATACTAGTTCTACAATTAAAACCGCAATACACGTATTGGAAATTGGATTTCCATCATGGTGGCTCCTGATTCGAAAGATCGATCGCGGAATGCAATTCACCACGGCTTACGTCCCAACAAGAGAACACCGTCTGCATTCGCACATTTGGGACCAGAGTACCACCGCGGCTTATGTCCCAGCGAGAGAAAACACCGCTTACTCTATATATCCCTGAGCACTAGGCTCATCTCGGTCGACCGAATCCACGACACCACTAAGGTGCCCATCCACGAAAAAGCATACTGATCAAACCATCAGTTTGCCACCATACCGGGGTGTGAGGCTCGCGGATCAACGCTATACACAAAGCCATGCTATATCAGCTGCGCTTTGATCATCAACCACCAAACTTTGCTTTTCAACAAAAGTCTGGATCACTGCATCTCAGCATGCCACACTATCAATCCATATCGTACCACTGATTTCTGCCAATATATAACCTCTGAGCTCATATGTCTCAGAGAAGGGCGTTAAGCAAGAGAATAAATTCTCCGCCGCCAAACAGATATATATTTAGCAGAGATCAACAAATACAATATAAAGGAATACAATGTCAGACACACCATCCATTTACAAGTCCGTTCTGGGTCTGAACGAAACCGGAGGCACTTTCCTCGCATATCCATCCATCTCCAAGTACGTCTGGACGACCACCAACTATTTCCATCCTCTTGGGTGTACAGCCCAATCAGGATCGTCAGTAATTATCCGAACGATGTGAAGACTTCCGGTCTTTAACCACCGTCTTCATCTTCGACATATCGTCGAATCGGTTATTCAGAATGGGTATAAACCCGGCCTTCCCGAACAACCCGCGTATATTAAAAACGAATATTACACAAACACAGCATACGCCTCATTCCAATTCATTAGTCACTAACCGCAAATTAGCAAGAGAACAGTTCCCCAAACATTAACCCCGAAGGCCGAAACCAACATCAGATCAATACCCAGGAAATCATTCTTCTTAGCCAACCTACAGCTAGTTTCTAAACTCCACAATCTTAGGGAAAGGTTCCCATTAATTTTATCCAAGATAAATTCTTTAAAATTTATCCTGAAATCTTCCTTTGGATGTCGTTTAAAACCAAATTATGGTTTTACCAACTAGTCGAGATTAGCGAACCACTACGAAGTAATTATTTGTTTTATTTCCCAATCCCAACCTATTCATCCCATGGAGCAAAACTGGTAATACTCCATATCTAACACCACAGTGTTATCGGTAAAATTAATTACCATTTCACGTTCAAATCTAATTAAAGATTTAACTATCGCTTTGGAACAAAACTGGCGATACTCCATTCTCGCTCACTTTCCAAATTTGATAATTTAAATTATCAATTCACATTTCAATCAATTTGCAGATTCATTAAAACTCCTTTACTGGGTTAAAGAACTAGGTGTTATTTAAAACACAGTTCACGATAAACCCATGAATCAATTCTAGTTTAATTTAATTCAAATATGTTAAGAATTCCGATTATTTAAAACCCCTTTTTAAATCTAATTTATTTAAAAACAAATCGGGTTTTAAATTTAGTTCAAACTAGTTCATTTCGGTAAAAATCTATTTTTATCTTTTCAAATATGGAGTTTTTCATCCCAAATTTTCCCAAATCATTTCTAATGATTTTACACAAATTATTGATATTTTTAATAATTTTATCAAGGCCCGTACAGTCGATTTCCATCAATGGTCATCGAACTGCACTTACAGCGACCTTTTTCAAATTTGATTTGGACGTATCTCCAAATCCAACCGTTAGATTTCAAATTTCTAATATTCGTTAGAAAGCTCTTTTCGATACGAACCCAACGGTTCCGGTTTTAGGAGAATCCGACGGTCGGATCTCCCGTAATGTCCGTTTGAAATAAATGGTCGAAATTCACGAACTGCCGCGGCGCGGCGCGTTCTATTCAGGCCATTATATTATATATATAATATATATAATATATATTTCGTCGATTCCTATTTAAAACGAGTTTTATAAATCGTTTTAATTTTGTTTCAAAAACAAATTCACTTCCATTTCAATTCAAATCAAAATTGAATTTTTCCTTATAAATTCGTTTTAAAATTCATTTCTATTCAATTCAAATTTCAATTAAATTTGAATTCATTTCAATTCGTTTTCAATTTGAATTTGTTTTCAATTCAATTCAATTCGTTTTCAATTTGAATTCGATTTGGTTTTCTAATCGATTCAATTCAAATTGGTTTTCTAATCGATTCAATTCAAATTGGTTTTCTAATCGATTCAATTCAAATTGGTTTTCTAATCAATTTAAATCAAATTCGCTTTCTATCCCATTTATTTCGAAATCGTTTTATATTCAATTCATTTTGAAATCGTTTTATATTCAATTCATTTTCTATTTCAATATTCATCTTAAAATGAATAAAATCGATATAAATATCGATTACGTTAAAATGGCGTCAATCTAATCAACACGGCTTCATATATTTCTATTTTCAAATATTCTATTTCAAATAAATGAATATTTATTTTTGTCAAACACACGACTAATCTCAACGGATGAGTACCGTCCATATGTGACTATTTTTGTTATTTGATATACTTTATAAAAATTATGGTGTCTATCGTTTGATTTAAAACCAGACTCCAACCGTAAATTAGTAAGAGAACGATTTCCTGAATATTAACCCCGAAGGCCGAAACCAACATCAGATTAATATTCAGGAGACCACTCATCTCATCTATTTTCCAGTTAGTTTCTAATTTCATATATGATAAAGATGTAAATTTTATTGTCAAAACATTTCGTTCAACACATGACTAATCTCAACGGATGAGTACAGTCAACACATGAACCTTTACTTTATAGTGATAAAGATATAAATTTTATTATTAAAATATTTCGTTCAACACATGACTAATCTCAACGGATGAGTACAGTCAACACATGAACCTTTACTTTATAGTATTCTTTATCTTCTAAATTGGAATGAGGCCCAATCAATCACCATATAATGTTAATTATATGGATTTTCATACAACACATGTATATAATAGCATTGAAAAATAATCAACCATCAACCAAAGTGCACTACACTGTATAAGCATCAAATATAGATATCTAACTCTTATAACAGCCTGTCGATCCATCGACCGACATATTCAATCAATCAGGATGAGTGAAATTCATATTTTCATCCCGACACCCGTGTGGGGTTTTCAAACAATCAAACACAGATTTTAGTTGTGCAGTTGGGCGATGTGTAAAATTTATCGTCCCAATCAATATCAGTCAAATCAGTGTATATAAACAAATCGGCCGAATTGTTTATAAATATTTATTTATTCACTTTCACGAAAAAAATTATATTTTTAACGATAAAAGATTTTATCCAACCTATGAATATTCTCTTCGGTTCATTTATTCAATAAAATGATATTTTTATTTTTCTAACATATTTTAGAAAAATTCGGCGGCATAACGGCACGATACTAGAAACGGGACAAGGCCTAGCCTAATCCCCGGTCTAGTGAAGGCCCACGCCATTCACACATCAATCAAATCAATTCCATTTCACCAAACAATTCAATTTCAATCAAATAATCTAACTAATTTCATAACCAAACAATTTAACAAACAAGCCATCCATGGTCTGTGGATGATGGGTGTTGGGTGCTACTAAGCACCGTCTGCATCCTAGTATATATATATAACTAGAAAAAGAAATTGAAAGGTGAGAAATTCTCACCTTTTGCTATCCAAACATCTTGACTCTTCTTTGATATAAATCTTCTTCATTCTCGCCTTTTTGTTATCTTCGTTGCCCGCTTTCACTACCTATGTAAAAATCGAATTCTTACTTCGCTATTCAATATATAAAAATCATATTCTTATTTCGATGTTCAATATATAAAATCACATTTTTATTTCGAAGTTCAATAGATAAAAATCACATTTTTATTTCGAAGTTCAATAGATAAAAATCACATTTTTATTTCCGGGCTATTTTTATTTTTAAAAATCCTTGCTCTTATATTTTTAAAATCATATCCTATTTCTATTTTTAAAATATCAATTCTATTTTCATTTTGCTAACTTTATTTCGAAAACCATCTGCTAATTTTCCTATTATAAAAATAATGCTAATTAATAATTTAAACAAGCTAATTGATATTTTAAAAACTGAAAAATGTCAATGCTAATTACATTTTAAAAACTGAAAAATGTCTATGCTAATTACATTTTAAAAACTGAAAAATGTCTATGCTAATTACATTTTAAATTAATTAAAATAAAATTAACTATTTAATAACGTTTAAAACAACGTTTAAATTCGCTACCTTCTCCTCCTTTGAATTGCTCGAACCCATCAGGTAAACCCTCGATTTCTATTTCCACCACCTGCCGCTGACAAAGATCGCTGGAGCAGGATCGGAGATGCTGACGTGGAGCGCCTTCGCCAGGGGCACCTGCGCCACCCCCTCTCGATCAGCTCGACGGCGCACTGACGCCGATAACCCCCCCCAAACAGCGACGCTTTGAGCTCGAAATTCGAGCAGGTTCCTCCACGAACCTCGATCATATGGGTATGAATGTGTAGATCTGAAGGAGTGCTACAATGTTTCCTGAAGGGCCATCATCTATTTCGAAGGGAATCGAGCGGATTTTGAGGAGGAAGAATCGAATATTTTAGGCCGTTGAAGTTAAAGGTGGCGGCTAGGGTTCTGTTGGAAAGAGGGAGGCCTTAGGGTTTTATATTATATTTTAATATTTTCAAACCAAAAATACCCTCAGGTTGATACGAACTCAAAATCGACCCCAACGACTTTCGTCCATAGCTAATTACCCCCATTCCGAACACAATGGGATATGTTTCGTAGGCCCATTCGACTGTTTCAGTCAGTTTCCATTGAATTTACATTTAAATCATTATATTGAATTTTAAACGTACATTTCAAATTACCGGGGTCACATACTAACCAGAAAAATTCCAGAAAAATATTTTCTAGCTTCGTATTGACGATACGGTCCTAACAAAACTAGTTTCGTCGAATTCTGAGATCGTTGGAAAAAAGGCCATTTTCCAGTCGATTAAAATCAACTGAAACCGGTCAAACGCGTTTTCCTTTGCCACGCTCACACATTGATTCGAAAAATTATGAAATTTGGAATCTAGCAATAACTTGACATCACGGACCCAACAAAACTGGTTTTGTCGAATTCCGAGGTCATCTGCAAAATGTCCATTTTTAAGGGCCTGAATTCCATAGCGACTATTCAGAATTTTCAACTGGACATATCTTTTGATTCCCATTATGAAATCTTGATTATTCGGATTCGTTGGAAAGATATTATCAATTAGATCCTAATGTTTTTGGTTTCACTAAAATCCAGATTGTTTTGCACCCGGTACATTCAATCGAAGTTTGAAATCGAATTATCGAACTACCGCGCCATTTTCAATTCTATTTATAATTATATATAAATATTTATATTCTATCGACGACGTATATAATATATACGTTCGATTTATATTCAAAATAAATTTCTCGTCGATATTATTTAAAATAATTCATTTTAAATAATCTAAATTCGCTAAAATTGCCAAAATAAAAATTTTAAACTGGCCCAGATTTTCGGGTTGTTACACTCCAGTACGTGAATGCATGAATGATCGAGAGGGAAGGGGTGTTTAGAAACCTGGAAATGGTGAATTACACTGGAGCACGACATTTATTTTTGGGAAGAAGGGGTTAGAGGGCGGTGAGGGTTTAGATGGGCCAATTTGGTAAGTAAGGCCCAATAACGAATTAAATTAGTTTCGTTTTAATTTAAAACAATTTATAAACCTATAAATGTAATAACTTTGTCATTTGTTATCCAAAATTGACAAAACAGGATCCGTTGGGATCGTATGGAGGAGGACTACACAATGGAACTGACTGGGAGTGAATTGGAGCTCGTTACGATTTACTGCAAAATAAAACGTCCGTCTGAATCAAAGATACTTATTCGTTATTTAACGATAACTGTCCAATGTGAGTAAATCTCACTAACTCTGTACAGTTTATATTTTTATAAATATAATCTAGTGTTGATAAATGATGATTGATTGTTGTGTGTTGATGGTTTGGTTGAATTGCTGATTTATTGGCTGAAATCGTAGATAACGATATACATATATAAATCGTTAATCAAATATTGATTCTGTTTAGTAGAATATTTCATATTGAAATGAAATCGATGTTATTTGTATTGTTTAACATCTGTGAACGTAGGGAAACAGGTTAGAGGGATCCAACTGGATTCCTTAATATTTATGGTACTGTTTATTTTCATATATTGTGATATATGATGTGATATATAATCTGTGATTGATTATGGGTGTGTAGATGATGTTGATCATGGTTATTTGGTATTTTAAATACCATAAGAAATACCGGAATGTGAAAAGGGAATTTTCAAAGTGTAAATTAAAAATAATATATTTATAAAATCAAAGAATTTTATAAAAGGATCATTTATATAGAAAATAAATAGAAGTATAAAAGGATTATTTATATAGAAAATAAATAGAATTATAAAGGGAATATTTATTTAGAAAATAAATAGAATTATAAAAGGAAATTGGCAAGATATAAAAGAATTATAAGGAGATGGATTTACAGTAAATTGTAAATAGAAATTTGTTTTAACAAAAAGATTGAGAAGATTTATTTATAAATAATGTTTTATAAATTAAATAAAATATTTCTCACTTGATAAATGAAAAATATAAGTCTGAACTTATATAAAGAAGTAGAAATCGGTTTCGGCACCAATATTTTAAATAGAATGTGAACTCAGCATTTATAAAGGGAATTATGAATGAGATTTAAGTGTTAGAAATAAAAAGGAGATTTCATATGAATAACTCCGCAAATAAAAATATGAATAGAATTTGGATATTTGATTTTAAATACGAAATCAAACTGTTTTGATTATATAAAGGAATATTATTCACATTCTATGTGAAAAAAATAGATTAAAGTAAATATTTTGCAAATAAAATATTATAAAGGAATTTGGGGTTTGAATTAGGAATTTAAATGGAATTACTGAAATTAGAAACTGACTGGAAATTAGTTGAGTTGAATGGCTTTCTGGGTATTGATCTGATGTTGGTTTTGGCCTTCGGGGTTAATACGTAGGGGGTTGTTCTCTTACTAGTTTACCATTAGAGACTGATTTATGTGAGAAGATAGTGATGCATGAATCAGAAATGGAAACGTTTTCCAAAGTTAATAACGTATATTTTCTAAAATTAGAAAACAAGGATTTGATGAATATATCGAAACGAGAAATAGGGAAATGAATAAATGTTGATTGATGATTGATCAATAGTATTTCCATCTGGAAATAATATCGTTGTTTGCACACATGTTTTTCTTTGATAGTTAAGTCACTGACTATCAAAGTTCTTGATCATTTTTCCGTCATCAATACGGAGAGACCGGGATCAGATTCATTATCTGAAAACCACTCTGTATGGGCATTAGCGTTGCGGTCAAATATGATGAAGATAATTGGAGACAGAGTTATGCAAGGGCTGTCCTGTTTACAAAATAGTGCCTTCGGTCTGTCCAGTCCTAGGACGACCTGTATGGAAGAATGTCTAACAGAGTATATTTAATAGATCACATAAGTTGATCTCTTCAAACGTATTTACGTTTGGTGGCAGAGGAATTCGTTTCTCTTAGCTATTTACCCGTGATATGTTTGGAGAAATCAATTTGTGATTTAGCAGGTATGACGATGTGACATTCAAAGTAAATGAAGATGTGGTTTGTAAAGGATACGTTATGGCCTCTAGCCTCACAACCGGAAATGGTATAAAATCGGGTAGGTCGCATGGCTAAGTGGTTAGCTGCCAATTAGGGTGTATTGTCACCTGATCTAGAGTTTCATTTACTTCTATATTCTATTTCGATGCTGTCCCTTTTGGGAAACGGTTGCTGATCCCAACCGTTGGTGATAATACATTCGATACACTCAAGCGAAATGAGTGACTGGTAATGTTTAGCCTGGGTTACAAGATGTTCTTGTTGGACCCGGTGTATTTCCCTCTAGATATACACTGTCGGAAGGTGGTCCCATACCTTGCCAGTTGGAATTCATTAACCAATAAGTGCCCGCGGTTTTTGATTATATACTATGTATGTGGAACGTGAGATGAAAGCGTTCTGGTAGATGATTATTATATTGTGGTCGATAGACACTATTGTAATATCCAAAGAGTTTTGATATAAAGATTATCATTTCTTTCCAAAGGATTTTTGAATGATAAATCAAGTGTTTTGGATTCTCATAAGGGAAAAACCCGTTTCGTTATATGGCGTGCTCTTATGAAATATCGTTTATTTTCTCAACTGTTTTAAATTGTTTACTCACACCAGTCCCATGACTGACCCGGGGTTTATCTTGTTTTGTTTTACCCTAAACTCCTGGGTACCCAAATTTGTATGGGCAGTCAAGTAGTCAGGATTTTACAGATATACTGAGAGCTTGGAGCGGGAGGCTTCATGATTATATAGCTATTGTTATTTCCGTTGTGTTGTAAGTGTTGTACTCTGATAATGTTATTGTATACATATTCTAGTTTTATTTCAAAGTTATGTATCTATTATATATTGTTCATTTCGCTGTGAGTTTCATGTTACTCTGATGATGATGTATGTTCTTCTTCTTCTATTCTAAGTTTCTATCTTATCTATTCTCACCCTCTAATTTCTTTCATGGACTATCTGGTGTTTCCGATGCTTGGATAGTCGACATTGAGTTTATGTCGATCACTCAGAATCGCAAATTCCCCGGGTCGTTACAGAGTAGCCTCAGAATTTAATAATGTAACAATTTCGGGTATTTGAATAATTATATTTTGAAATAATTTCAAAGAATAGACATTAGTAATGATACCAAATGCATCATATAAAAATATTTTAGTTATCATAAGGGAAAAAACCATCTACGTTTATGTGTGGGCGTAGTCTTATGAGATACTCTTTCTTTCAAAAGGATCTTCATTTACCGAAGGGTTGATATATATATATATATATATATATATATATATGGCACTATCATTTATTATTGAGATTTTCTCATGTTTGTTTATCTAAGTCAGATCCGAGTGTTTTTAATACTCAAGTCGAATCCGAGTTCTTTCAAGAATCACTGAAGTTAACTGGAGTTCTCTAAAACCATCCAGAGATCTTCATCAAACATATATACAAATTGTATTATCCGTTGTGCATGTTGTATTGATTGTTGTTTTTTTATCAGCAACTGTAAGAGTATGCGTTATAATTATCCAAGCTGAATCTAGGTTAAACTCTGATATATATATATATATATATATATATATTAAAAGTTCTGCAGTAAAGAATATTATTCAATATTATATATTATTCTACCATCTGTGATATTCTGTTATGTTCTATTTTCTTGTACCACCTTGATAATCCAAGGACTTTTGCAGTACAAATTAGAGAGTGGATTGATGTTGTAAGTTAAAAGGGTACGGGTTTTTGGGTAATTACATTTGTTATCAGAGCTAAAGGTTAAGTGAGAACCTTGGCTTTGTTCAGGTAAATACTCATCAGAGATAAGATTACTAATATTCTAGGATGAATATCTCATTAGAGATAGAGTTAGTAATTCCTTAGAATGAGTTTTTAGAGTATCGTATGGTATTTTTTAATTATATAAATGGTTTTGTCTTGAAAAACATGGTAAATGAAACAATTTTACCAAGGATTATATTTTGAATATAAAATATATATATTCTGGAAAAAAAATCATGTAGTAGAAATTAAGGATTGTTTGAAAAAAGGTTTAATATAATATTTGAACGTTTTGTGATTATAATCTCACAGTTTGAATATAAGATGTTTCATAAAGATAATCAACAAGTTAGGGAATTTTTGATGGATGTTAATTTGGTTGATTCCAAAATGAACATATGTAAATAACAAATACCAAGTGAATTAAGGTTTATGATTTGACTATAGGGTATTTAGTTAAGTTAAGATTAGCAAAAAAATTGGCAAAGCCGGTCTGTTTTATAGTGATCCGTACCACTTATTATTATAACAAATAATAATTACAATTTAAGTATAAGAGATTGACAGATAGCCGATCTATTAATATAGTTTTCATAGTGGACCGTCCACTGCACCTTATCCAGTTTACAGATTTGGAGCTAGACTATAAATCTTAACTAAACTTTGACCTCAAACTCCACGCAGGGAGTGAAACGACTAAGTGCATAGAAATACACAATTACATACTTCAATAGAAGTGACATACATATAAGTACTATAATACATCACAAACTAGTAACATGTATAACACACAGTAGCATTACACTATAAAAACACAGTGCACAATATTCCATAGTACACAAGACTTGACTTGGCTAAGAGATGCAAAGCCACACCATTCCATAGCAGTGAAGATTGACATGAAAACACCATTAACATAGCACATAACTCTTTAGCAGTTGAAAAGGATAACAAAAATTCGAAGCAGCAAGGCATACCAAAGACAAAGTAAGACATAACACAGTATAGTAATTTCATCTAAGATGAAGTAACTTGTCTTTGAACATGAGTACCACTTCATGAGGCAGAGCCTTTACCAAAATCAGACACCAGCCATGGCGAAAACTAGGCCATCACAATCAGCTCTAACACAGGCATTGACTCGAGGAGATGGTGTTTAAAAAAAAAGGGTACACACCACCACCAACCCAACAAATCCAGTGCAAAGCTTCACTTATTTCATTGAGAAAAGTGGCGGTGGACCAATGAGATACAGCTTGACAAACATCACTAAAACCTCCACACAAACCAAGCAATAACTAATCCAAACTACACAAAGACAACACACCAGTACCCAAACTTCCAAAGATGCAAACAACAAGACAACAAGACTTACAATCAAACCAGAAAAACTGCCGAAAAAACCCACACCAGAAAGAACCTTACCCTCGTTTGTTGTAAACAATCACTTATGAGGGACCGAAGATCCATTGAATGGCCAAGAAAGCTTCGAGGCCAATCTGAGTTACCGTGCAATATCTGATGCTTGCAGATCATCAGAATAGAAGAAAAGGACAAAATGGAGAATACGCGCAATGGATATAATTACAAGGAAAATGTGTTTGAGAGGAGAGCTTCTAAATAAAACCAGACACAACGAAAGCATAATCTTAAATAGGAGGTAACAAAGATTTGAACTGCGATGGAATCGAGATAAAGGGTGGAAGCGGAGGAAAGAAGAAGCAGAAGGGGAACAGAAAATGTCGCCGTTCCAATCTTATGACTAAATCTTTTTTTTGGAGATTAACAAATTTAGTTAACTTAAAATCAAGAAATCTAATAACTAAGTAATTAATGAAATTAATGAAGAAAGAAGGTTATGCATTTTGTAAAATTCTCTTCAACTGAGATTCAAAAAGAATAAATTAGACTTTGGAGCCTAATTAGGATAAATAATAAAAAATAACAATGCCTTGTGCATTTAGTTTCACGATCTGGTTATAAGGTATTTAATGAATAAAGAAATTCAAAAATGAAGAGGTTAGTTGGATGGTTAATTTGATAATCATGCAATTGGAAAGGAGAAAAGTTAAACACTTAGTAAATATCCATTAAGAGAAGGAAGTAAGGATAAATTGTACGTAAATCGTCTCCTCAGAAAAAAATTATTTATGTTTCAGTACATAATTTTAAGGTGTTTACACTAATCCGAAAAAAAATATTATCACTCTATTTAGAAAGAGCGAACATTGATGAGGATTTGTGGGTTGCTACTTGAGTTTTCTAACATAGTTGGGAGCTATATAAGGAAACCAAAGACATCTGATCAAAAAGCCTGATCAAAGTCTGCACTAGATAATCGGGGGTTCGATGCTTGTTTGAAATTAAAGTTGTGAATTTGAGTAGTAGATTGAAAGTGACATTTCGTATGGATGATCTATAAATAACGTACAAAATTAAGTTGAGGTATATTGTCTTAGGAAAACTCTTCTGAATTTTAGTTTGGGGTAATTTCGAGAGCGAAATTCTTTCAAGTAGGGGAGAGTGTAACAACCCAGAAAATCTAATATTTTGAAAAATAGTGCTTTTATGTATTTGGACTAACCGCGCACGGTTCTGGGTACATACTCATTTTTAAATACAATTCCAAAAGTTATAATGATTAGATAAAATATTAATATCAGTATTTATATTTAATTTGGAAAGCATATTTCAATTATTGAAAATCAAGTTAAAACTAGGCACATCGCTTAGCGTTAGTTCTGCGTTCTTCGCCAAAAAAAATCGAATGAATGTATATGATGAATTATAGATCGTATTTCTTCAAAATGAGAAATGTTCAACTATTATAACCATAGTTTTTTAATTTAGAGAAAAAATTAAGATTTTATCTTATGAATTTTGAATTATGCCCAAATAAATTTTCTATAAAAATCGCGCTCGTGCAGTAAGTGACTACAAAGGAAAACCTTTATAAATGAATGTATTTAAATATGAAAAAATTATGAAATAAATTCATTAAATCATTTAAAATGATTTAAACAGATTTGGATTGGAGAATATGAATTTTCAGTTGTTAAAAGACGTATAATTTGAATATGTCATATTAGCACTTTCCGCAGCACTTTTAAACCACTGTTAATGTTATAGTTTTTAAAATAAGAGTTTAAACTTAACGATTCTTTCCCTAACCAATCATGAATGTTTTTAACTTCTATTATAAGTAATATTAATATGATTTAAAAGTTTTATCCCTTGTTCCAAAGTTGCATTTATCAAATCATTAATTGAGTATGCGCAAACATCTAGTACATCGGGTACCATTTGTGAGAGTCGTTTATTGACCGGGGAATAAAAATAATCGAAGGGAAAGCCCAGATGTTCTCAAATATAATTGAAATGATTTAGAGTTCAAAATATAACTTGACCACTATAGGGTGACAGAAGGATAGAGTATAGGCTTGGGTTTGGAAAACCAGTTCCTACTTTCCCTGGCTATCAGAACTGGCCCGATGAATGAAATTGTGAATATGATTTATTCGAATCAGGAAATCCTAAGAATTAAACTCATAATAGTTACCGAATAAAGGAATGAATTTATTAAATGGAAAATTTGTCAGTATGGGTTAAATTAAGATATATAGGAAATGTAAAGAAAAAATTCTTTTAAGTAAGAAAAGAAGGGTCATTAGAAAATCTAATTATGATCCATGTTCTTTATTTTAATTGAAAATTAGATTTTGAAGAAATCGGTGTCGGATTTGGTTAATTCCTATCTGAAAACCACTTCGAGCTAGTTTTCGTATGAAGTAACAATATTGCAAGTTTAATAAAGATTTAAGATATTATAGCGAGGAACTACTTGATTGGTTGGGGTTAAAATTCTGATAGGCTTCTAGTAGCAGTACTTCTCTGTTATAAATTATCCGATTACAGGTCAGTTCTCTACTAATTCTTATTGGATGTTGTAGGAAAGCGCCTTCAACTTCGTTCAGTCTCCGAACGAACTTGAATGGATGATTGTCTGACGATTGCATTTCTAGACCTCGTGCTTTGACTTTTAACAGTTATACATCAAGTGGTAGAGAAGATACCTTATCTTTGCTTAACACTATTCCCTGAGATGCGTGAGCTTAAGGGCTTGTGTACTTTGTGACAAAGTCGAGTAGTAGTCAATGTAATATGGAAATGTGAGCAATCAAAGAAATGAAGATGATACGTGAAAGGTGAATCGTTACCTCTATTGAGCCTCATAATTCGGAAATAGCCAAAACATGATGGATGCAACAAGGCTATCCAGGTCGCGTTTGGTAAAAGTATATTGTCATGTCCTTCTAGATAAAGTACTATGGTATGGAGACTTGGTATATTATAATGTGGTGTATGGAAACTTTGAGAGCTTGGCTAAAAGGTCGGTTATGACTGAGAAATGTGGTATTTGGTACTATCGAAGTTGCATGTCACAGATGCATGCACAAAGGTGGGTCGATCTTGTGTTGGTAGAGAATCCATGGTTGTTTCAGATTCTCAGGATATCCCTCTAGAAGTGCACCCAGTCGTGGATAAGGAAGATCCTTCGCTTGGTCATTTGTATGGAAACCCATTCTACAATAAGAACCTACTTTTTAGATTATATGGTATAGTAGCCCTGTAATTTATTAATGGTAACAATTTCGGGTATTTGATAATTATATTTCGAAATAATTTCAAAGAACAGACATTAGTGATAATATCAAATGTTTATCATATAAAAATGTTTTAGTTATCATAAGGGAAGAACCCATCTGTATTTATGTGTGGGCATGGTCTTATGAGATACTCTTTCTTTCAAAAGGATTTTCACTCACCCAAAAGCTGATATACGTGTGTAATATGTATGTATGTGTATATATATATATATATGACCAAAATTAATGAACCCGGTCACCATAGGGAACATATTGTAGATCTCTGTGAATAATTTGATGTTTCTTCCTCTTATTTAAGGGGATAGGGCTAAGTGGAGCGAAAAGGGTTTTCCATAAGATGTGAAATGAAAACTTTAGCCCCACACGAGGTTTGTGAATAGGTGATTGTCTGATAATGAGCAAGGAATATCCGTCTTTCTGCTAAACAGAATCTAAGGGGCTCAAATTCTCTCTTCTACGTGAATTCATAGGCGACTATTCGTTCCTCTCTTAGAAATGTTGTAGAAATGTTTATTGTAACGGCTGGAAATTTTCGACTCCTCGAGAGTCGAAAATTCCGAGACGTTAGTGAAAGAATTTAGAAGGTGAGAAAGAAAAGATAGAACTAATAGAATAGAAGAAGAAGAAGCACATCAGAATCATCAGAGTAACACGAATCTCACAGCGGAACGAATAACATATAATATATAACATAACTTTGAAGTAAACAGTTATATATATACAATAGCACTTATCAGAGTACAACACTTACAACACAGCGGAAATAACTATAGCTATAGAATCTTGCAGCCTCCTGCTCCAAGCTCTCCAAGTATATCTGTAAATCCCGACTACTTGACTGCCCGTACAAATTTAGGCACCCAAGAGTTTAAGGAAAACAATAAAGTAAACTCCGGGTCAGTCATGGGACTGGTATGAGTAAAATAGTTTAAAACATGTATAGGATATCTCATAAGACCACGCCGTGAATACGGAACGGGTTTTTCCCTTATGAGTATCTGAACAACTTTGACAGCAATATCATTGTGATATTATAATAATGTCTAAGTACAAATAGATATCAATCTAGCAGAAACGCTTGCATCTCACGTTCTACATACATAGTATAAAATCATAAACCGCAGGGCGCTTATCGGAGAATGGATTCCAACAGACAAGGTATGGGAGCACCTTCTGAATAGTGTACTCTAGAGGTGATACACTCAGGTTCAACAAGAACGTCTTGCAACCCGGCCACACATGACCGCTCACTCATTTAGCTTGAGTGTCGCGAATATATTGCCACCACGGTTATAGGCCATCAAACCGTCATCCGAAGATACAGAATCAAAAAGAAGTATAAATATGAATATTCTCTAGATCGGTGACAATACACCCTGCTTGGGGATGACCCAACTAGCCATGCTGCCTAGCCCAACTTTTGTTACTTCCTGGTGTGAGGCTAGAGGCTACGTCTATCTTCAGAACATCTGATCACCATTCACTTTGAATGCCACATCGTCATACCCGCCAAATCACAAATTGACTTATCCAAAAATAACACGGGTATATAGCTAAGAGAAACGAATTCCTCCGCCACCAAACGTGAATACGTTTGAACAGATCAACTTACGCGATCCATTGGATATACTCTGTCAGACCTTCTTCCATATACGTTGTCCAGGGACTGGACAAACCGAAGGCACTATTCAGTATATCCATCTTAGTCACTATTATCTAAGACTTATACAACAGCCCTTGCACTTTACTCCGTCTTCAATTTATCTTTGGCAGATATTGCTCGCAACGCTTATGCCAATACAGAGTGGTTCTTTGGATAATAATCCAACCGGTCTCTCCATATTAACAACGTTAAAATGGTAAAAACTTTGATAGTCTGTGATTCAACTATCAAATGAAAACATGTCGGTGTACAAACAACGATCTTATTTCCAAATGGAAATTCGATCGATCAATCATCATATGTTCATATTTCCTTATTTCATATATTTAGAAAATATATGTTATTAATCATTGGAAAACATTTCCATAGCTTATTTTCACATCACTATTATTTCGCAACTATCAGTCCCTAACTGTAACTAGTATGAGAACAATTCTCTAAGTATCAATCCGGAAGGTCGAAACCAACATCAGGTCGTCACTTAGAAAACCGTTCAACTTACCCTCTCCAGTTAGTTTCTGAATTTGCTTAACTCTATTTCTTAAATTCTTATCATGAAAACATTTCATTTTCTATATTTAGAAAACATATCTGACTATATTTGGAAAACGTTTCCAAAACTCATTTACGGATTTCCAATGAACGTTGTATAAAACATCGTTTCGCTTAATCCATTTATCGCTTATTACTTAACTATATTTCAAATCAACCTTTTCTATCGAACCACAACTATTCCTTTGTCAATTCTGAAGTCAATCAAGTTGGGGTATAATTACCTCTCAGACCTTAATTGAACAACGTCCTTTACTGTGAAATAGATGAAGCTCGTCACTCACTTTTTCCAATCATCTGTTTACGCAAATTCTCGGATTCAGGTTACGAATCTACTCCTTATATGAAACCGTTTGATTATAACTATAACGTTATAATTCCTACTTCTGCAATATCTAACCTAAATTATAACTTTATCTCCTAACTCGAATAATTTAACAGACACCTAATTTCTAAATCAATAACTAAATCTTGATTTAAACCGTGGAAAGTAAATAGTACTTTCCCGAATTCGCTATAATCGAATTCGACGTATAACTCTCTTTCGAGTAATCTCTATTTGATTAACTCTTCTTCGAATAACCTATATTCGATTATCTCTCTTCGAATAACTCATATTCGAAATCTCTCTCTTTCGAATAAACAATATTCGATCTCTTTCTTTCGAATATGCTATATTCGAAAATCTCCTTTCGATTTACTAATCGATAACTCCTTTCGATCAAAATAAAATCGATAACTCCTTTAACTCTATTCGAATAACTAATATTAGACTAACTCCTTTGGATCGACTCATTTGATTAACTCCTTCGAATAACTAATTCGAATAACTTACCTTCGAATAACCAATATTCGATTTACTCTAACTCGATTAACTTAATTCTAATCGATTTACTCCATTTCGATTCAACTTAATTCAAATCGATTAACTTAACTCAAATTGATTAACTCCTTTCGAATAACTAAATTCGATTTAACTCTAATTGAATAACTAATATTCAATTAACTCTTACGTGTTTAACTCTATTTGAATAAGTAATTCGAATCACTCTAATGTGTTTAACTCTGTTCAAATATCTAATTCGAATAACTCATTTCGAATAACTAAATTCGATTAACTCTTTTAACTTTACTCGAATAACTATATTCGATTAACACCTTCTTTTGAATAACTATATTCGATTAACTCTTCGACTAACTCCTTTGGATTAACTAACTTCGAATAACTCCTTTGGATTAGCTAACTTCGAATAACTGCTTTGGATTAGCTAACTTCGAATAACTCCTTTGGATTAGCTAACTTCGAATAACTCCTTTGGATTAGCTAACTTCGAATAACCAATATTCGATAACTACTCTTCGAATAAATAATATTCGGTAACTCCTCTCAAATGAATAGCATTTGATTTCTCCACTCGAATAAACTATATTCGATTACTCTTCCCTCGAATACACTATATTCGATAACTCTACTTCGAATAAGTGATATTCGGCAACTCTACTCGATTAACTCCACTTGGATAACTCTAACTGGTCAACTCTAACTGGTCAACTCTAACTGGTCAACTTTAACTGGTCAACTTCAACTGGTCAACTTCAACTGGTCAACTTTAACTGGTCAACTCTAACTGGTCAACTTTAACTGGTCAACTCTAACTGGTTAACTCAAATGGTTTAACCTAACTTGATTTACTTGTCTCGATTAACTGAACTAATCCACTTAGTTTAACTTAGTTAATTCACTTTGATTGACTCTAACCGATTTACTTAGTTTAACTCAGCTAATTCACTTTGATTAACCCAACTAATTTACTTCAATTAACCAATTAGTTTAACTTGACTAATTCACTTAGTTTGACGCAACTAATTCACTTTGATTAACCACTTAGTTAACTTAACTAATTCACTTCGATTAACCACGTAGTTTAACTTAACTAATTCACATCGATTAACCACTTTGTTTAACTTAACTAATCACTTTGATTAACCACTTAGTTTAACTTAACTAATTTACTTCGATTAACTCGACCAATTCACTTGGTTAACTCGCCCATTCACTGGATTAACTCCTATTTATTTAACAAATAAATATCTCCTTTAGTTTAATTCTATTTATTTAATCTCTGAATAAATATCCTTTATATTTCTTTTAACGAATATAATTCCTTTATATTTTGATTTACAAATATATCCCCTTATATTCGATTAACCTACATATTCCCTTGTATTTGATTTACAAATATAATTCTTTTATATTTGTTTTACCAACTATATTCCTTTATATTCAGAATCCTTTTTCTTATATATATATATATATATATATATATATATATAAAATCCCTTGATTTTATATAAATAAACTATTTTCAACATATACTTTGAAAACCCCTCTCCTACATTCTGGTATTTCTCATGGTATTTAACACACCATATAACAACGATAAATATCGTCCCACCACACATAATCACACAGATTATATACATCACATTATATATCACAATATAAAAATCACCGTAAAATAACTGTTGAGGAATCCAGTGGGATTCCTCCAACCTGTTTCCCTGCATCCACAGATGTTAAACAACACTAGTATAATATTCTGATAAACAGAATCACATATAACTATTTGATGGTTTATATATATATATATACATACGTAAATATATATATATAAAATCTCTACTAACTGACTAGCAGTTCAAGCAAACAATCAACACACAGTCAAACAGACAATATTTTAACAGTTCTAAGAATACCACGTGAAAATAAAACTGTTTAGAGTTTGTGAGATTTACTCACATTTGCACGTTAACCGTTAAATAACGGTTTGCGTTATTTGATTCAGTCGGACAATTTATTTCTCCATAAATTGTAACGAGCTCGGATTCACTCCCGATCAGTCTTATTGTGTTGCTCCCGTCCATACGATCTCAACGCAACTTACGGTTCGTGATTCTGATTTCATATGGCCAAGATATTCAATTTCGAAGATTATACACTAATTATATTATTAAAACAATTATTAAAGTAGTGGGCCTCACCCTATTTTATATACCACGGCCCAATACCCACTTCCGTTTGACCCACTACACAACCCTTCTTCCTCCATCGTATGATTCCCAAACCGACAGTGAACGTGGCCATTTCTTCTTCTTTCAAGTTCCATCCCTCCTTCGTTCCTTAACCGATTTACAAACGGACAACACCCCCTTGCTTCTCTCGACGTTCTCCATCTACCCGCACCCAAAACCCCGGACCCGCACGTAAGGACCATCAGCCGGCTTCAGCTCGTACTCGTGATACCTAGTATAGGTATCGACATAGAGTTTCGCGGAAACCCACCAATTAAATCAACATGGTGCGAATTTACTCCTGGATCACGAAACAAGTAACGAGAACCTGAATTGAAGCCTCTACAACTCGCGAATTCGAACCCCAGAAAAATGGCGACAGACGCTGTACACTGTCGAGCCCTCAAACATGAATCGCACAACACAAAACTAATACCGAATCGAAGAGTATTTTTGTATGAACTCAGAAGTATATATTCCATGATCTATTGGATTATATTTGAGTGTTTGATTTTCTTCTTTTGGTTTCTTACGGTTTTCACTGAAGAAAGTATTGGCTGCTGAAGGAAAAATGCGTGGACCTTTTTATTAGGTTTAGGATGAAGGTTGGGTATTTATAACGATGATAAAAGTATATAACGTGGGCAGGCATCAGCCAAGCATTTAAATTGTAGGCACCGAACACCTATTTTGTGATGGAAATGGCGACCCGGTGTACAAACCTTATGAGCCACGTAATCTACTATTTGTGTGGTCTATTTGTTTTACTTCATATCTAAGTATACACCTGTTCAAATCGGAGCACGTGGGGAGATATGGAGAATAAATGATTTGGTTTATAAGAGGACTCAAAAGGCTGAATATCTACTTTACTTCTAATCTCTATGGTATCAAAGTTCACATCGCATGTTTCCCTGTTACACTGCACTCCATTCACGTACGGACAGAAATCAAGATACCGTTGTATCGAACTCGGTTCCACGATCCCAAAAATAAAATAATACCGGTAGATTGACTCATATTTTGAAACTTCAAAATGTTGATTTCAGGGTGCAAAATACCCCAAATAAAAAGTCGCTTATTTAATTAATTAAAAATTATAGTAAAATTCTAAAAATTAAATTATCACTACTTCCCAAAAGGACCTTATTTAAATTCACACCTGATATCTAGTTATATCGAATAAACCGTTATGGTCGATAAACGATTCTATAGCGACTATTTTAAAATTTGATTTGGACATATCTCAAGATCTACACGACGAAATCCCGATTTTTCTCTTCCACTAGAAAGATATACTCCACCAGCTCCACACGTTTCTTGTTTCACAGAAATCCGGCTTAAAATGAATCATGTACATTCAGTTGAAGTTCAAATCGCCAAATTGCGAACTGCCGCGACGTTTTAGGTTCAATTTAATTATAATTATAAATTATAAGTTCGAACGTTGTACTTTAAGTTATCGATATCGCCAAATCGATATATAAATCATTAAATAAATTAATTATTCGACAGCTAACAAAACGCGCCATTACAGACTTCCCCCCTTAAAATAATTTCGTCCTCGAAATTGCTAAGCTAGGAAAATGCTACCAACTTTACTAACTAGATTCAAATATCTTTTAGTTTACTTCTCAACTCCAGTTTCAACTGAACCATTTAATTTTCAATTAAATTATTAATTCATTCTGGCTAACTGAATTTCCATAAATCATGAGAATGTTCTAACGCCTGGAATTTTCGAAATTTTTTGCCAGTACCTCCTTTGTACTGGTCAATATGACAAACCACAACTCGCCTCTCTAGGCCTCCTCCAATCCAAAAGGAAATCAAAATAGCCAAGCGGCTTGCCAATTCGACTCATACAATCCAAACTCATATATGATATAAACTTGTACCTTTTTGTCGGGCATTTAACTCTACCCCTTGCATCTGCTACCACTTCAACATATACCAATGTTATCCATTCCAATTGATCTCCAATCAGTTCATATCCTCAAATCCAAGTCGAATTTCATTCGAACTCTAATATCAAATTCCAAATTATTGACTTATCAATTTGGTTCCATTCTAGATTATCTTTAATCCAATTCAATTTTATTTAACTCGGTTCAAGTTAAATTTCAATTTATTTTTACCATCTCATTTTATTTAACTTCATTAGTTAAATTTTAATTCCAGAACTTAAGTTCCTGGGTTTCTTTCAAATCAATTTGAAATCATAATGCCAATTCAAAAACCCTTGAATTTCTAACAACTTGTTTTCTCAAAACAATTCAAAAACAAAACCTTTAGTAGAAATCCGTCACTTAGAACCCGAAAATGAACACTGATGATGTCTAGATTCATCATCAGAATCTATTTTCCAGCTATCGAAATACTATATCATTTTCAATTTGAAAAACATTTTCAAAATCTCCCAGGAACTTAAAATTTCCTTATTTTAATTCCAAATCTGATTTAAATTCATATTTAATTCAAATTATTTCATATATTACATTCATGTGAATTCTGATTGGTCATTTATAACGATTTCACCCTTTTATAATCTTATTCGATTATAATCACAACCAACACAATCAATATACTATAATAATTTCAAGATATATATTTCTTCTATAAACAAATATATTTTGGGAAAAATTATTTCATTTACCCTCTTTCAAAACATACCATGACGGTTCATCGTATTCGGGTGTTTAGTAACCCTTATCGATACAGTGGATCAAAACTGATCGACCAGAATTCATAAGCCACTCAACCAATGAGTCTCCACAATATAAAACCATTTTATATTGAATAACAATTACGTGCTCATATATATACACTCAAACTCAATCTAGGATATTACTAATCCCATCTCTATCGAGTTATGCCACAGAGCCAAGGTAATCACTTAACTTAAGCTCTGATACCAACTGTAACGGCTGGAAATTTCCGACCCCTCGAGGGTCGAAAATTCCGAGACGTTAGTGAAAGAATTTAGAAGGTGAGAAAGAAAAGATAGAACTAATAGAATAGAAGAAGAAGAAGCACATCAGAATCATCAGACTAACACGAATCTCACAGCGGAACGAATAACATATAATATATAACATAACTTTGAAGTAAACAGTTATATATATACAATAGCACTTATCAGAGTACAACACTTACAACACAGCGGAAATAATTATAGCTATAGAATCTTGCAGCCTCCTGCTCCAAGCTCTCCAAGTATATCTGTAAATCCCGACTACTTGACTGCCCGTACAAATTTAGGCACCCAAGAGTTTAGGGAAAACAATAAAGTAAACTCCGGGTCAGTCATGGGACTGGTATGAGTAAAATAGTTTAAAACAGGTATAGGATATCTCATAAGACCACGTCGTGAATACGGAACGGGTTTTTCCCTTATGAGTATCTGAACAACTTTGACAGCAATATCATTGTGATATTATAATAATGTCTAAGTACAAATAGATATCAATCTAGCAGAAACGCTTGCATCTCACGTTCTACATACATAGTATAAAATCATAAACCGCAGGGCGCTTATCGGAGAATGGATTCCAACAGACAAGGTATGGGAGCACCTTCTGAATAGTGTACTCTAGAGGTGATACACTCAGGTTCAACAAGAACGTCTTGCAACCCGGCCACACATGACCGCTCACTCATTTAGCTTGAGTGTCGTGAATATATTGCCACCACGGTTATAGGCCATCAAACCGTCATCCGAAGATACAGAATCAAAAAGAAGTATAAATATGAATATTCTCTAGATCGGTGACAATACACCCTGCTTGGGGATGACCCAACTAGCCATGCTGCCTAGCCCAACTTTTGTTACTTCCTGGTGTGAGGCTAGAGGCTACGTCTATCTTCAGAACATCTGATCACCATTCACTTTGAATGCCACATCGTCATACCCGCCAAATCACAAATTGACTTATCCAAAAATAACACGGGTATATAGCTAAGAGAAACGAATTCCTCCGCCACCAAACGTGAATACGTTTGAACAGATCAACTTACGCGATCCATTGGATATACTCTGTCAGACCTTCTTCCATATACGTTGTCCAGGGACTGGACAAACCGAAGGCACTATTCAGTATATCCATCTTAGTCACTGTTATCTAAGACTTATACAACAGCCCTTGCACTTTACTCTGTCTTCAATTTATCTTTGGCAGATATTGCTCGCAATGCTTATGCCAATACAGAGTGGTTCTTTGGATAATAATCCAACCGGTCTCTCCATATTAACAACGTTAAAATGGTAAAAACTTTGATAGTCTGTGATTCAACTATCAAATGAAAACATGTCGGTGTACAAACAACGATCTTATTTCCAAATGGAAATTCGATCGATCAATCATCATATGTTCATATTTCCTTATTTCATATATTTAGAAAATATATGTTATTAATCATTGGAAAACATTTCCATAGCTTATTTTCACATCACTATTATTTCGCAACTATCAGTCCCTAACTGTAACTAGTATGAGAACAATTCTCTAAGTATCAATCCGGAAGGTCGAAACCAACATCAGGTCGTCACTTAGAAAACCGTTCAACTTACCCTCTCCAGTTAGTTTCTGAATTTGCTTAACTCTATTTCTTAAATTCTTATCATGAAAACATTTCATTTTCTATATTTAGAAAACATATCTGACTATATTTGGAAAACGTTTCCAAAACTCATTTACGGATTTCCAATGAACGTTGTATAAAACATCGTTTCGCTTAATCCATTTATCGCTTATTACTTAACTATATTTCAAATCAACCTTTTCTATCGAACCACAACTATTCCTTTGTCAATTCTGAAGTCAATCAAGTTGGGGTATAATTACCTCTCAGACCTTAATTGAACAACGTCCTTTACTGTGAAATAGATGAAGCTCGTCACTCACTTTTTCCAATCATCTGTTTACGCAAATTCTCGGATTCAGGTTACGAATCTACTCCTTATATGAAACCGTTTGATTATAACTATAACGTTATAATTCCTACTTCTGCAATATCTAACCTAAATTATAACTTTATCTCCTAACTCGAATAATTTAACAGACACCTAATTTCTAAATCAATAACTAAATCTTGATTTAAACCCTGGAAAGTAAATAGTACTTTCCCGAATTCGCTATAATCGAATTCGACGTATAACTCTCTTTCGAGTAATCTCTATTTGATTAACTCTTCTTCGAATAACCTATATTCGATTATCTCTCTTCGAATAACTCATATTCGAAATCTCTCTCTTTCGAATAAACAATATTCGATCTCTTTCTTTCGAATATGCTATATTCGAAAATCTCCTTTCGATTTACTAATCGATAACTCCTTTCGATCAAAATAAAATCGATAACTCCTTTAACTCTATTCGAATAACTAATATTCGACTAACTCCTTTGGATCGACTCATTTGATTAACTCCTTCGAATAACTAATTCGAATAACTTACCTTCGAATAACCAATATTCGATTTACTCTAACTCGATTAACTTAATTCTAATCGATTTACTCCATTTCGATTCAACTTAATTCAAATCGATTAACTTAACTCAAATTGATTAACTCCTTTCGAATAACTAAATTCGATTTAACTCTAATTGAATAACTAATATTCAATTAACTCTTACGTGTTTAACTCTATTTGAATAAGTAATTCGAATCACTCTAATATGTTTAACTCTATTCAAATTTCTAATTCGAATAACTCATTTCGAATAACTAAATTCGATTAACTCTTTTAACTTTACTCGAATAACTATATTCGATTAACACCTTCTTTCGAATAACTATATTCGATTAACTCTTCGACTAACTCCTTTGGATTAACTAACTTCGAATAACTCCTTTGGATTAGCTAACTTCGAATAACTCCTTTGGATTAGCTAACTTCGAATAACTCCTTTGGATTAGCTAACTTCGAATAACTCCTTTGGATTAGCTAACTTCGAATAACTCCTTTGGATTAGCTAACTTCGAATAACCAATATTCGATAACTACTCTTCGAATAAATAATATTCGGTAACTCCTCTCAAATGAATAACATTTGATTTCTCCACTCGAATAAACTATATTCGATTACTCTTCCCTCGAATACACTATATTCGATAACTCTACTTCGAATAAGTGATATTCGACAACTCTACTCGATTAACTCCACTTGGATAACTCTAACTGGTCAACTCTAACTGGTCAACTCTAACTGGTCAACTTTAACTGGTCAACTTCAACTGGTCAACTTCAACTGGTCAACTTTAACTGGTCAACTCTAACTGGTCAACTTTAACTGGTCAACTCTAACTGGTTAACTCAAATGGTTTAACCTAACTTGTTTTACTTGTCTCGATTAACTGAACTAATCCACTTAGTTTAACTTAGTTAATTCACTTTGATTGACTCTAACCGATTTACTTAGTTTAACTCAGCTAATTCACTTTGATTAACCCAACTAATTTACTTCAATTAACCAATTAGTTTAACTTGACTAATTCACTTAGTTTGACGCAACTAATTCACTTTGATTAACCACTTAGTTAACTTAACTAATTCACTTCGATTAACCACGTAGTTTAACTTAACTAATTCACATCGATTAACCACTTAGTTTAACTTAACTAATCACTTTGATTAACCACTTAGTTTACCTTAACTAATTTACTTCGATTAACTCGACCAATTCACTTGGTTAACTCGACCCATTCACTGGATTAACTCCTATTTATTTAACAAATAAATATCTCCTTTAGTTTAATTCTATTTATTTAATCTCTGAATAAATATCCTTTATATTTCTTTTAACGAATATAATTCCTTTATATTTTGATTTACAAATATATCCCCTTATATTCGATTAACCTACATATTCCCTTGTATTTGATTTACAAATATAATTCTTTTATATTTGTTTTACCAACTATATTCCTTTATATTCAGAATCCTTTTTCTTATACATATACATATACATATATATATATATATATATATATATATATATATAAAATCCCTTGATTTTATATAAATAAACTATTTTCAACATATACTTTGAAAACCCCTCTCCTACATTCTGGTATTTCTCATGGTATTTAACACACCATATAACAACGATAAATATCGTCCCACCACACATAATCACACAGATTATATACATCACATTATATATCACAATATAAAAATCACCGTAAAATAACTGTTGAGGAATCCAGTGGGATTCCTCCAACCTGTTTCCCTGCATCCACAGATGTTAAACAACACTAGTATAATATTCTGATAAACAGAATCACATATAACTATTTGACGGTTTATATATATATATATACATACGTAAATATATATATATAATCTCTACTAACTGACTAGCAGTTCAAGCAAACAATCAACACACAGTCAAACAGACAATATTTTAACAGTTCTAAGAATACCACGTGAAAATAAAACTGTTTAGAGTTTGTGAGATTTACTCACATTTGCGCGTTAACCGTTAAATAACGGTTTGCGTTATTTGATTCAGTCGGACAATTTATTTCTCCATAAATTGTAACGAGCTCGGATTCACTCCCGATCAGTCTTATTGTGTTGCTCCCGTCCATACGATCTCAACGCAACTTACGGTTCGTGATTCTGATTTCATATGGCCAAGATATTCAATTTCGAAGATTATACACTAATTATATTATTAAAACAATTATTAAAGTAGTGGGCCTCACCCTATTTTATATACCACGGCCCAATACCCACTTCCGTTTGACCCACTACACAACCCTTCTTCCTCCATCGTATGATTCCCAAACCGACAGTGAACGTGGCCATTTCTTCTTCTTTCAAGTGCCATCCCTCCTTCGTTCCTTAACCGATTTACAAACGGACAACACCCCCTTGCTTCTCTCGACGTTCTCCATCTACCCGCACCCAAAACCCCGGACCCGCACGCAAGGACCATCAGCCGGCTTCAGCTCGTACTCGTGATACCTAGTATAGGTATCGACATAGAGTTTCGCGGAAACCCACCAATTAAATCAACATGGTGCGAATTTACTCTTGGATCACGAAACAAGTAACGAGAACCTGAATTGAAGCCTCTACAACTCGCGAATTCGAACCCCAGAAAAATGGCGACAGACGCTGTACACTGTCGAGCCCTCAAACATGAATCGCACAACACAAAACTAATACCGAATCGAAGAGTATTTTTGTAGTAACTCAGAAGTATATATTCCATGATCTATTGGATTATATTTGAGTGTTTGATTTTCTTCTTTTGGTTTCTTACGGTTTTCACTGAAGAAAGTATTGGCTGCTGAAGGAAAAATGCGTGGACCTTTTTATTAGGTTTAGGATGAAGGTTGGGTATTTATAACGGTGATAAAAGTATATAACGTGGGCAGGCATCAGCCAAGCATTTAAATTGTAGGCACCGAACACCTATTTTGTGATGGAAATGGCGACCCGGTGTACAAACCTTATGAGCCACGTAATCTACTATTTGTGTGGTCTATTTGTTTTACTTCATATCTAAGTATACACCTGTTCAAATCGGAGCACGTGGGGAGATATGGAGAATAAATGATTTGGTTTATAAGAGGACTCAAAAGGCTGAATATCTACTTTACTTCTAATCTCTATGGTATCAAAGTTCACATCGCATGTTTCCCTGTTACACTGCACTCCATTCACGTACGGACAGAAATCAAGATACCGTTGTATCGAACTCGGTTCCACGATCCCAAAAATAAAATAATACCGGTAGATTGACTCATATTTTGAAACTTCAAAATGTTGATTTCAGGGTGCAAAATACCCCAAATAAAAAGTCGCTTATTTAATTAATTAAAAATTACAATAAAATTCTAAAAATTAAATTATCACTACTTCCCAAAAGGACCTTGTTTAAATTCACACCTGATATCTAGTTATATCGAATAAACCGTTATGGTCGATAAACGATTCTACAACGACTATTTTAAAATTTGATTTGGACATATCTCAAGATCTACACGACGAAATCCCGATTTTTCTCTTCCACTAGAAAGATATACTCCACCAGCTCCATACGTTTCTTGTTTCACAGAAATCCGGCTTAAAATGAATCATGTACATTCAGTTGAAGTTCAAATCGCCAAATTGCGAACTGCCGCGACGTTTCAGGTTCGTTTTAATTATAATTATAAATTATAAGTTCGAACGTTGTACTTTAAGTTATCGATATTGCCAAATCGATATATAAATCATTAAATAAATTAATTATTCGACAGCTAACAAAACACGCCATTACATTTATATATATATATATGACACTATCATTTATTATTGAGATTTTCTCATGTTGGTTTATCCAAGCCTAATTCGATTTTTTTGAATACTCAGGTCAGATTCGAGTCATTTTAGGAATTATTGAAGTTAGTTGGAGATTTCCAGAAGGGGCTGGAGATCTTCATCAAGCATATAGACATATTTTATTACCCGTTGTGCATATTCTATTGATTGTTATTGTTTTCCCAACAATTGAAGGGCAGGTGTTATAATTGTCCAAGCTGAATCTAGGTTAGACTCTGATATTTATATTCTAAAAGTTCCCCTATTCAATATTATATATTATTCCACCCATTGTGAGATACTATTCTGTTCTATTTTCTTGTACTACCCCTGATAATCCAAGAATTCATGCAATTTAATTGGACAGTGGATTGATATTGTCAGTTTAAAGGGTACGAGTTTTTGAGTTGTAATATGTATATACACACATACACAAACATATGTGTATATGTATATATATATATATATGTATGTATGTATGTAAAAAAAACAAGGAAATGCAATCGGTTCAAGTGCAATAAGAAATCCAACTTGGAGTTCAAGAAATAATCAGTTGAAGAAGCAACCAGTTTAAGCATTTTCAACACATCTATAAACTGGTTTAAGCGATTCTTGTACTCTTGTTTATCTCTGTAAATGTCTCCATAATATATTTGATATAACTGCACGGCTCAAAGATACATTGGTAGTAATGTTTATATGGTTGTTGTCATCAAAATCAAAATGTAACAACCTGGAAAATCAGAACCAATTTAAAATTTTTATTTTGGCAGTTTTAATGAATTTTGGATATTTAAAATGATTTATTTCAAATAATAACGACTAGAAATTTATTTTGAACAGAATTAGAACGTACATATTTATATAAATCGAAATTAGAATATAAATATTTATTTTAATTATAAAAGGAATTGGAAATGGCGCGGTAGTTTGAAAATTTGATTTCAAATTTCAAATGAATGTACAAGATTCAAAATAAACCGGATTTTAGTGAAACAAAAATATTTGAATCTGTTTGAAAATATATTTCCAACGAATCAGAAAAATTGAAATTTCAAAGCGGGAATAAAAAGTTATGTCAAGTTGAAAATTCAGAATAGCCGCTATGGAAATATAGCCCTTAAAAATAATGATTTTGCAAACGACCTCCATTTTTGACGAAACCACTTTGTTGGATCCGGATTGTCAAATTATTGCTTGATTCCAATTTTCATAGTTTTTGGAATCAGTATGTGAGCGTGGCGGATTTAAACGTGTTTGGTCATTTCAGTTTGAATTTAATCGACTGGAAAATGACCATTTTTCAAACGGTCCCCAAATTCGACAAAATTAGTTTTGTTAGGGTCGTATCATCAAAACATAGCCAGAATTATTTTTCTGGAATTTTTGGGGTCTGTGTGTGGCCCCGGTAAATTAATATGTGCGTTTGAATTTAAAATATAATGATTTATATTTTAAATTTAGCGGAAACTGATTGTAACAACTGAATTGGGTTACAAAACATATCCCATTGTGTTCAGAATGGGGGTAATTAGCTAGGGGCGACAGTCGTTGGGTTTGAATTGGAGATCAAATGAAAAAACAACCTTTTTGGAGGTTAAATTAATTAAAAATATAATTATATATTTCTCTAAGACCCGGTCAATCCTCCCATTCCACCCCTTCGTTCAAATCGAAATAGGGAAAAAAAAGAAAAAAGAAAAAGAGGGCGATGGAGCCCTAGTCGCTGCCGTTGGGCATCGCACCTCCCTCCCTGGCGTCGCGCCTCCCTCCTCCGACCAACCCCTCTCCAGCGCGCCTTCTCCCTCTCCTCCTTCCCCTTCTCCAACTCGAGAGCCACCAACCTAGCCACCCAAAGTCGACCAGCGCCGCCACCCCCTGAGACCTCCTCCCCACCTCCAGTGACTGCCAAGCTCCACCCCGACGGCCTCCTCCTCCGATAACACCGTGAGTTTTCTGATTTTGTTTTCATTTTATTTTACTTTTTAAAAATCTGGTTTTTAACTTTATAAAAATATGATTTTAACACAATAAAGCTATGGTTTTTAACATGATAAAGCTTTGATATTTAAACAAGTAAAGTTTTGATTTTTAAACGAGTAAAGATTTGCTTTTTAAACAAATAAAAATGTTATTTTTATCTACGTAGCGTTGAAATAAAAATGTGATTTTTATCTATATAGCGTTGAAATAAAAATGTGATTTTTATCTACATAGCTTTGAAATAAAATTGTGATTTTTATATATATAACGACATAATAAGAATATGATTTTTATTTATATATATAGCATATAAGAATATGATTTTTATTTATATATATGGCATTTAAGAATATGATTTTTATTTATATAAGCAGCGAATAAAAATTGGATTTTTATGTATATGGTTTCAATATAAAAATATGATTTTTATTATATATGTAGCGTTATAAAAATATGATTTTTATATACAAAGTAGGGGTATAAAGATGTGATTTTTAATATAAACATCATATTAAAAATGTGATTTTTATATGTTTGACATTGGAATCAAAATCGGATCTTTATGTATAGAATAGCATTGTTGAAAATATTATTTTTACATAAATAGATTAGCTATAAAAATATGATTTTTATATGAATGATTTTTAAATAAAAATACGATTTTTATATATAGAGCAGCGGTATAAAATTTTGGTTTTTATATTTAGAATGGCGAAATAAAAATACGATTTTTATTTATATAGATTTGAATAAAAATTTGATTTTTATTATTTGAATAGCGATATAAAAATTTGATTTTTATATATGAAGTAGCGGAATAAAAATATAATTTTTAATATGAAGTCAGCGAAGTAAAAATATGATTTTTATTATATGTATAACGACATCAAAATATGATTTTTATATTATAAACATCGTTATAAAAAATATGATTTTTATATAGAAAACTGAATTGTAAAAATATGATTTTTATTATATATGAAGCGATAAACTTAATGGGATTTTTAAAATATAAGCATCGATGGGAAAATATGATTTTAGTTAGATAAAAATATATAAACATCATATTAAGAATGTGATTTTCAATATGAACAGCGTGAAAAGGGTTGTGCTGGAATGTCAGGCTAATCCAAGCTATTCAGAAATTCAGAAATGAAACGGAGGAGTGGATCCTAAAGGTGAGAACTTCTCACTTTAATTTTATTTTCTAGTTAAAATATATACTAGGATGCAGGCGATGCTTAGCAGTATCCGACACCGTCGTCCACAAACCATGGACGACTTGTTTGATTTGATTGTGTTGAGAAAATTGTTTGTGATGTGAAATTGACTGTATAAAATATTCACGTGTTGAAATAAAATATTTTATCATTAAAAATATAATTTTTAACATGTATATGAATAAAATAAATATTCATTTACAAATCGAACGATTTGTTTATGTACACCCATTTGACTGATATTGATTGGGACGATAAATTTTACACATCGCCCAACTGCACAAATAATAATCAGTGTTTGTTGTTTGAAAACCCCACACGGGTGTTGGGATGATATTTAATGCACACTAATCCTAATTGTTTAGTGGTACGTCGATCGTTTGGTTGACAGACTATGTAAGCGTGAATTATTTATATTTAATGCTTATGCAGTTGTGTAGTGCACCATGGATGATGGTTGATTATTTATCATTTTTGTTGTGTACACGTGTGTATGAAATCCATATAAATCACATTATATGATAATTTGCTGTGTCTGATTCCAGTTCAGAAAGAAGGAATATTTTAAAATAACGAACATTTTAAAATAACGAATATTTTAAAATAATATTCTGTAAAGGATTAGAAGCTGATTTTGATGTCCGATTTTGGATGGACACGAAATTATTGAAATACATAAAGCCGTGTTGGTTAGATGTGCGCCATTTTGACGCGAATGATATTTATATTGATTTTGTTCATTTTTAAATTGAATATCGAAAAGGAATTGATTTCAAAATCTAACGTTTTGAAAATATTATCATTTATATGTTAATGATATGGAATATTCAATTTTGATTTAAAATTGAATATGGAGTTGAAATCGTTTTCAAAACGAATTTAAAACAATTTATAAAATATGTTTTGAATTGAAATCGACGAAAAATATATATATTATATTTATTAAATGGTCTGAATAGAACGCGCCGCGCTGCGACCGTTTGCGAGTTTCGACCATTGACTTCGAATTAGCGTTGTGGGAGATCCGACCATCGGATTCTCCTAAAACCGGAACCGTTGGATTCGTATTGAAAAGAGCTTTCCAACGAATGTGAGAGATTTAAAATCTAACGGTTTGATTTGGAATTATGTCCAAATCAAATTTGGAAAAGGTCGTTATAAGTGCAGTTCGATGACCGTTTATGGAAATTGACTGTACGGGCCTTGATAAAATTATTTAAAATGTAAATAATTTGTGTAAAATCATAATAAATGACTTGGAAAGAATTGGGATGAAAAATTCCATATTTGAAAAGATTAAAATATATTTTTATCAAAATGAACTAGTTATGAACTAGAATTAAAATTCAATAATTTTTAAATAAATAAATTGGATTTGAAATGGTTTTAAAAATAACCAGAATTTCCAATATATGAACTGGAATGGATTTGAATCGAAATTATCTTCGGAATATTTCAATATTGGATTCCGTGATTATATGGATATTGTGGAGAAATTTGAAAGAAATATATATCGTTATTCCAATACGATATTTGTTGGTTTCAGAATTTGATATTGAATATAAGCCGATATATTTTCTATTCAGAGCCTTGTATTTAATATCAAATAGGATTTTGGGTTTGTCGTGAACGGTGTCTTCACTAACACTGTTCTTAAACCCAGTTGGGAAAAGATTAAATCTTTTTATTAAGATTTAATGAAGTTTACAAATTAATTAATATTTTATTGGAATTGAATTGAATTGAATTTTGGGTTTGTCGTGAATGGTATCTTTAAAAATGTTGTTCTTAAACCCAGTGGAGTTAAGAAAATTAGAAACTAACTGGAGAATAGCTAAGTTGAATGGTTTCTTAGGTATTGATCTGATGTTGGTTTCGGCCTTCGGGATTAATACTTAGGGAATTGTTCTCTTACTAATTTACGGTTAGAGATTGATGGAATGGTGTCTTCAATAACACTGTTCTTAAACCCGTGTGAAAAGAATAAATATTTTAATTAAGATTTAAAGAAGATTTACCAATTAATTAACATTTAATTGGAATTGGAAATGGAATGTGAATTGGGTTTATTGTAAACTGTGTTTTTAACGACATTCGTTCTTTAACCCGATTTACAGTGAAATGTGATTTGGAATTTATAAATCTTTTTACTAAGATTTAACGAGAATTTTCCAAAGTTTTCCAATTTAATTTAGTAAATTGGAATTGAATGGAATTCGATTTGATAATAATCGAAGTGAACTTCTGTGGAGGAAGACTGTTAATACATATGGAATTTAAAAGGCTTTGCCGTTATTCCATTTATATTATTAGTCGGATACGGAAATTGATATCGATTATATATTGATTTTTTTTTCCGTGAAGATTCCATAATTAATGGAATGTGATTTGGGTATATCGTGAACTGTGTTTTAAATGACATTAGTTCTTTAACCCAGTTAAAGATAGGATAACATGTCTAACATTGTATTTCGAAAAGTATGGTTGATCTCTGCTAAATATATATTTGTTTGGTGGTGGAGAATTTATTCTCTTGCTTAACATCCTTCCCTAAGACGTACGAGCTCAGAGGTTATATATCGGTGGAAATCAATAGTACGGTATAGACTGTCGATGCAACATGTTTGTGTTTCCAAAGTTAAATAATCATTAATATTGATTTTTGGAAAGATTAAAACTAAGAGGATTTTTAATGAATCTTTAGTTAGATTGAAATGGGAATTGATAATTTAAATTATCAAATTTTGGGAATGATTGAGAATGGAATATCACCAGTTTTGCTCCTAGCGATAGTTAAATATTTAATTTGATTTGAATGGGAAATTGTAATTAAATTTATCGATAACACCGTGGTGTTAGTTATGGAGTAATACCAATTTGCTCCATGGGATGAATAGGTTGGGATTGGGAAATTAAATAAATGATTACTTCGGTAAGGTGCGTTAATCCCGACTAGTTTGGAAAACCTTAATGGTTTGAATTGATATCCAAAGGAAGATTAAAGGATAAATTTAAAGAATTTATCTTTGATAAAATTAAAGGTAAACTTTCCCAAAGGATATGAATATTTCAGTAAAAGAATATTCAGAATTGGAATAAGGCGTAGGTTTTGTTTTTATAACACTTGTTTATTATATACGCGAGTTATTCGAAAAGGCCGGGTTTATACCCATTCTGAATAACTGATTCGACGATGAAGACGGTGGCTGAAGACTGGAGGTCTTTACATCGTTTGGATGATTACTGATGTCTTGATTGGGCTATACATTCAAGACAAGGTAATAAGTGGTGATCGTCCAGACGTACTTGGAGATCGACCGGATATGCGAGGACCTCTCTCCTGTATTGGACACTGGACGAGGAATAAGGTGCCTCTGGTTTCGTTCAGACCCAAAACAAACTTGTAAATGGACGTGTGTTTGACATTGGATTTTGTTCTGTGTTGACTGATTTCTATTAAATATATATCTGTTTGGCAGCAGAGAATTTATTCTCTTGCTTAACGCCCTTCTCTGGGACGTACGAGCTCAGAGGTTATATATCGATAGATATCAGTCGCATGTCATGAATTGCCTGTGTGGCATGTTGAGATGCAACTGATCAAGGCTTCTGTTAAAAAGCAGAGTCTTGTGGTTGATGATCCAAGCACGACTTTAATATAGCATAGCTTTATGTATAGCGTTAATTCGCGAGCCTCACACCTCGGTATGAGTTAAAAACGGGATAAGGGACCCATGGAGAACATGACGTTTCTTTCTAGCTATGGGTGGTGTCAGCATTTACAAGCCCTGACATTTATATTATTTTTACCTACGTGGTTGTTGGAATGCGAGGTGCCTCGGATATATTGGCTACTGCGGGAGCCAATGGATATAGGTCCTATAGGACCGGGAAACGTATGTTCATGAATAACTAATCCTGAAACGTAAGGGAGGAACGGGCTTGGAGGATCCAAGGGTCTACTGTGGGAGATCCTGAGGCATTTTCTAGAGTGTCCCGAAGCCGGCGAGGAGTACATCCATTGCCTCGACTCCTGACGGAAATCCAATTTCCAATATATGACATTTCGGTTTTATTTGTAGAGCCTAGTATAATGACATGATAGATGGTACCCATGCCAACTATGATTGATACATTTATATTTGAAGTTGATTTCTTCACTTATAGTAAATAAAAGATTAAATTTCACGTATTAAGCATTATTTGGCTATTATAAGGTAAAACCCTATCCTTTTGGCTTGCGTTGCATTATGTGATGGGACCTGGGTCTTATAATAGCTTCATTTTTCTTTATTTAGCATTGCGCTGTTTGTTTATGCACTGGTATTCTTGGGGTTAAACCCGTTCCGTGTTATATGGTGTGGTCCCTTGATTTACCTAACTTTAAAAATAAAGATTAATAACTGTTTTAGTTCTCACACCAGTCACATGACTGACCTGGAGTTTATTGTTTTAACCTAAACTCTGGGTGCCCTTATTTTCCACACGGGCAGCTAGTAGTTGGGTTTTGTAGATATTGTATTCACAAGATCCTGGTTTATAGCTGGAACGATATTCAGAAAGCTCTGTATCCGTTTATCTCTTTTAGTTGTGTTTTGTACTATTTTCCGCTACATTGTAAATTTGTAAATCTCTGACATCTACCAAATGTATATTATTTGTTCATACTCTGTATATTCTTGTACTCTGATGTAAATTATTGTAATAAGCAATGAAATGTTCTTCTGTTTGTGTTCTTATTTGTCATGTTCTCATTACAATCAGGGCTTTCCTTTATGGGGAAGTTTGGGTCGTTTTACAAAACCTAGGGTATTAACAATCTCCCAATTTTTGATGACGACAACCATATAAATATTTGAGAGATAAAATATAATACTTTTATATTTGACTTTCCCTAGCTCTATGCACTCACCCTATCATTTTGTCTAGTATATTTATACATTTTCTCCCCCTTTGTCATCAACAAAAAGGGCAAAAAGAGTCATTTAACTTACTTCTAGATAATACGTAGAGTTTGTGTATAGAGATAAATGCATATAAATAAAACACAAAGGGATAAACCAAATAAATTCAAAACATGAAATAAACTTTATCAAATAATTAGATGAGTTCTAGAGTTACCAACATTGTCGATGCCAATAACAAATCCTTTTCATATTTATCCAAGGTTTAATAGATTTGTTGTCATATTTTTTGTGCATCCATTATTTGTACCTGAAAATTTATAAAATATGCACGTTGGTACCCTTTTTATTTTAGGGTCTGTGGGTTAAGTTTTAGGATACCAAACCCATGAAGAGTTTGAACGACCTTTCAAAATATAATCATTAGATGAGTGAACCTTATCAATAAAATTATCAATATATTTTTATTTTTCAATATTATCCAACCTTTTTGGAACCCATAAATTAATGAACATATTTAAAGGTTATAACTTTAATTTCCTAGGTTTTGGTTTGAACTTGGTAGCCTTAACAAACTTAGTACTTTGAGTACTACTTTTCCTTGATTTAGCCTTGGGGGTGTATCCAAGTCATGTTTATTCTTAGTGAGTTTAGATGCAAATAATATTTTTTTTCAAGATTATCCTTCCTTTTATTAAGTTTATCAATTTTCACTTTCATTTTGTCCAAATCCTTACTGGGATTAAGAATAACATTATCTAGAGTTGTTATTTATTCATTCAGATCAGTGATCTGTGACTTCAATGAAAGGTCTTCTGATATTAAGAATTCATTTTCACTTTTTAGTTTTTCAGAACTTCCAGTTGTCGAATCCTTTTTATCATTATACCCATTAAGTCTTTCAATTTCATCTTCTAGACATTATTTTTCTTTAGTTGATCTTCCATTAGATATATTTAATATATCTATTTCTGTCAAACTATTGTTGTACTCTTTCCCAAGTATTTTATATCCCTGATACATATTATTCAAAACAAGAGTAATTTCTTTATTAAAATTCCATGCATGGTCATCCATTTCCATGAAGCATATGTTAGCATTTTCTATTTTTGAATCACTATCACTTCATGATGTATTTGAATCATCTGATATTGCATTAAATGCCCGTTTCCTTTCCTTATTGAAAGTATTTGAAAAGTTCTTTGGTTTCATCATCAATGGCACCATTGTAACACCCCACATTTTATGACAATCTAATAATTAAATAATGCATATGTGTGTGTGTCTATATATATATATATAAATATATGCATAGACATAAATATATATATGAAGAATAAAATAAAGATAATATATGATTGCATGTAATAAATACATGCATTGAAAAAAAAAGATTAATGCAAATAAAAATGTAATGCATGCATTAAAAGAAAGAAAGGATTGGTTGCATGCAATGTAAATATGTTGCATGCACTAATTTACAAATATCATGCATTAATAATAAAAGAGATATAAAAGAAAAAGATTCATGCAATAAGTTAAATGAAATACTGTAACAAACATGAGAAAGTGAAGTAAGAAGAGAACAATAATTACCTTTGTTCTAAGCCTTGTTGGCATGAGATATGAAAAGAGTGACCCTGAGCATAGGCCGAAGCATGCTCATTCTATTTTCCCATAGTGACATTCTCCTTCCTGATTCCAGAGCAGAGAGAGGAAATCTGTCTCATTCGGGGAGATAGTCAAGCATTTTGATACCGGGCTCAGAGAAGAAAGATGCAAAGGCAAGGATTGGGTGAAGCTCTTCCCCTCTCTCCAACTAGTCGCTTTTTCGACTCTAGTTCTTTATATACTCGCTTCAACCGCTCGCTCTAGCTATCGCTTTTTCAAAGAAAAAGGTCTTACGTTACGTAAACTAAGCTCTTATGCTTAATCGCTCTTACATTACTTCATAACTCTATAGTATTCTCATAGAAAGGCTAAGATATATCTAATAGTTCGCGGAGAGGCCAGGAGAATAAGAAGATTTGAGAAAAAGAATGATTCTCCCAAGTCGAGTGGCAGGGATTTCCCTTAGTCTTTTTGTTCTTATTTAAGTGGGCTTAACTGATCTAATTAGAAGTATCCTTAGTAGTCCAGCTAGTTAGAGCATGTGGCTTGCATACAAGAGGTACAAAGTTCAATCCCCACAGGCTTCATAAAACGATTTTTAAGGGAACGACTAAATTAAAACATG
Source organism: Allium sativum (assembly GCA_030737875.1). Lineage (NCBI taxonomy): Eukaryota > Viridiplantae > Streptophyta > Magnoliopsida > Asparagales > Amaryllidaceae > Allium > Allium sativum. The sequence goes on along the minus strand of CM060915.1, from coordinate 575,628,923 downwards.
TTCTAAAGAGAAAATATGTATAACCGCACATAAAAGGAAGTAGAAAAATATATGTACATAATATATATGTGCAGAAATATATATATAAATATATATATATATACATACATAAGAGGAAAGTTCAAGATAAGGCTGCAATCACAGAAATATGACAAGAATTAAATAACGGTACAACACCGTTTGAATTTTGAAAACGAAATATAAGTTGTGCGCATATTTATACGCGTAAAGTGGTCATTATAGATTTTGTATACATATAAGGGCCTTATATATGAATATAATTCAAACCAATTCAAAATTGATGGAAAGATAATACATGTGCTAAATTAATGCAATGGATTGATTAAAAAGGGGAACATGATAAAATGATTGCATTAAATTGAAAAAAGATAAGGCATGTAAAATAAAACAATAAAGTAAAGGAAGATGTGTATAATTATATACACATAACATTCGAAATTCAAAAGTGAAAGAATTAATGATAGGCAATAGAAGGTAAACAATAAGTATTACTGGAAAGCGAAAATTTAATAGGGAATAATCTATAAGGTTATATACATATATACAAAATGTGACATGCATATATATAGAAAAAGGAAAATAGGCGCATAATGAATTAATTTAAAAGGAATTAATGTGCATAATGGTAGAAAATTAATGTGGCGCCTAATTGGCACATTTAGTTGGTAAGAAATGACAATGCATGCCATGATAGATTTATTCTATTGGTCCAATTCAAAAATTATATTGACTTGGCAACTTCCATTTGGACTTATAACGTGGAGAGAATAGATTTCATCAAGGAAGACGGTCAGTGTCAATTTGAGATTTAGATATAAAGGACGCTATAGCTCTCCATTCTCATTTACTGTTTCTTCACTCTCTTCTTCTTCCTCCATATAACTTCTGAATAAAATTATTAATTATAATATTTGAATGTTGTCTAAATGAAGATTAAAAAAAAAATCGTCAACAACGACAAATTCAAAAAATAAGGCGTTTTCAACTGCAACGACAATTCAAACTCATGACTCTCCATCTGCAACCAATCCAAAGAGATTCTCTTCTAGATCGGCATATCAATGTGAGTGGATTTAAGTTATATCATTTTTGATAACGGTATGTTATCGTTTGACATTCCCTGTTAACATGCAATGTAAATCTGTTAGAAATGTTCATTTAATATGATTATATGTTAAAATTATTAAAAAGCTGAAATGTTAACATGTGAAAATGTATACTTGTTAAAAAATGTGGAAACAATTACTGTTGTATACATGTAAGTTTTAATTAAATGATAATTTTTGACATATTATGTAATTGAACGCTTAATCGTTAACATGTGACATATTATACTTGAACCCTTGACTGTAAGAATCGTGATAGTTACATGTTAAATTATTAGAAAGGAATAATTACATGATTTTATGATTACATGTTGTCATTTTAAAAATGAAGTTAATTACATGTTAGGAAAAACATGCGACATGGCAATTAGAAATGGACTTAATGTGAAATTAAGTATGACATGTAAAGTATAGATTACAGTAAAACTTGAAAGAATGGACACGCCTAAATTATGTAGGAAATTTACAGTAAATAGAAAACTGTAACTGCACTTATACACAAGGTTAAATTCAACTTGTGGTAGAAGTCTGCCCGGAACCGCCCGGAAAATCCAGCATCCACAAGTTGTTAATTTAATGTGAGGGGTCTAGTGCATAAATAAACATGTAACAGTGCTAAGTCATGAGACTAAGTCAACTTGTGGAAGAAGTCTGCCCGGAACCGCCGGGCAAATCCAGCATCCACAAGTGATATGCTTAATGTGAGAGGTCTTGTATGTAAACATATATATAAATATATGTTTATAAAAGGATAGAAATAAATGACACTAATTGTGATTAATGGAAATGAAAGGAAATGAATAAGGAAATGAATGAAAGCTAATTACAACAGTAAAAGAAGTCGAATGAATGAGGAATGATAATAACCTATTATAAATGTAACAACCCGTATTTTCAATAACCTGTAATAACATAAATCGAGGCAGAATTTAATTCTAAAATGGGAATCAAGGGAAACGGGCTATGCCATTGCGTTCGTCTCGGAAAAATACGCGAAATAGAGTCCGAGTTTTCGAAAATCGGAGTCCGTATGACCAAGATATGGCCTCGCGAAGTTTCACGAAAATTCCCAAATTAAAGTATACTTAATTAAGTGAAATGGGTTGTGTAGATATATATATATATATATATATTGATATATATATATATATATAATTGAAAATTTAATAAATAAATATGCAAAAATGCTCAAAACAGCGAATTGGGAGAGGGGAATAACCGAACCGGCCGATTTTTGAAGTCGACCCAAGCCCGCTGGGTCGACTAGGGGTTAATCCAGGGTGTTTGGCTGTCAACCCGTGGGCCGATTCGCTCAAGTGCAGATTTTGCATTTGAATGGTTCTCATGGTCCATCTTTAATCTAAAGGCCCTAGATGGTTCCTACACTTGACTTCTTCCCCAAGACATGCTTTGATGGCTTGGATTGAATCTAGGGTTAATCCTATGGCCTAAAACACTTGCCTAATCTATAAATAAGACCCTAACCTACCCTAATTCATTCATAATTAAACCTAGTGACTAAACTATGGCAAAATGCTAGCTCTCATGGCCTCCACTAATTTTATGAAGAGGGTTGCATACTAATCACTCTCTAATCAACTTCTAATCCCTTCTTAGCATCTTAATCTTCTTCATTTGGTGTTCAAAGTTGCTAGTTGTGAGTTTCTATCACTTTGATGATCTTTTGGTAAACTAATTAGATGAGATGTGATGAGATTTATGGTTTTGTATGTGGGTTAATGAGCTTTGAATCATATGATATGATGTTAGCATTAATCTTATGTTTATGCATGTTGAGTATGTAAGCTTATGCAAGTTTAATATGATGTATGTTATGTTTGCATGATGCTAAATATGCAAGTTGTGGGCTATGTAATCATATGCATGTTATGCAAGTTCATGGTAATATGCTATGCAAGTTACATGTATGTAAATATGCAAGTTACATGTTTGTTAATATGCAAGTTACATGTATGTAAATATGCAAGTTACATGTTTGTTAATATGCAAGTTACATGTTTGTTAATATGCAAGTTACATGTATGTAAATATGCAAGTTACATGTTTCTTTATATGCAAGTTACATGTTTGTTAATATGCGAGTTACATGTATGTAAATATGCAAGTTACATGTTTATTAATATGCAAGTTCATGATGACACATTATGCAAGTCTATAAGCTAATATGCAAGTTTGTTATGCAAAATGAATATGTAAGTTATGTGACATATTATATGCAAGTTATGTGACATGTTATGCAAGTTCATATGCAAGTTATGTGTTTGTTAATATGCAAGATGGCACCTTTGAAACATGTTCATTCATATGCAAGTTGACACCTTTTATATGTGTTATATCATGAACGAAATTACGTGGGAACGATGGGGTAATTAAATGCATAAGTTAATAAGATTGTGTGAAATTAATATAATTATGCATAACACAAAATAAATAAACATAGTATGGGAATTTGCCTATTTGGTTAGGTGTACCCATACTATGTGTTGGGAATTTACCTATTGAGTTAGGTCTACCCCATGGGAATTTACCTATTAAGTTAGGTCTACCCATGTTAAGAAAACTTGATTAATTAGGGATAATTAATATAAAATTATGAGGGTGATTAATTAGGTGTAATTAATTGACTAAGACACGAGGTTGGACTCAGTTGTAGCGTAAAACTGCCCGGACCCAACCGGCTTAACCAGTTGCTACAAATGTTAGCCCAATGTGAGAGGTCTTAGGCACAAACTAAATACGTAATTAATGTAAAGACACGAGGTTAGACTCTGTTATGACATAAGGCTGCCCGGACCCAACCGGCTTAACCAGCGGTCATAAAAGACAGTCTAATGTGAGAGGTCTTTACAAAGGTTACGTTCTTAATTAATTAATTAAGAAACACTTAACCACATTAGCATGTAGAGGGACATGAGGGGTTAAGTGGGTGCCTCGGGTGGCATGAGAAAATCTAGTGGTTGCCTTGGGTGGCAATAGAAAATACGATTAGAATACTTAACCAAAATGGAACATGTAATTAAAACATGATTAAAGGGTTAAGTGGGATATACTAGAAAAAGGGACAAGCTTAGGTGGGTAGCTTGTGGAGGCCCATTTCAACCAGTAACCCATACGTATCTTTGTGGGCTCGACCCATGTCGAGGACGGGACACGCATACTGGGCTTGACTGTAAGAGGCAAACGGGTTAGCGGTGGCAACGCAAGTCCAACGGGCTTCATATGCGTGAGTGGGCCCGGGCTGGTAGGTAAGCCGTTGTTGCATCGAGTAGATATAAGCCGTGCACCTTTAGTTCCATCAGGTTGCCACATTGGGGAATGATACATCCCACGGTGGGGCCAGCACGGGTATCTACGTTAGGGAGCCGATCGAATGGGAAGTAGTGTGTACACCTAGTGGATTGTAGGGCCCCGTGGCGCCTACTTGGTCACCTAGGGGTACGCAGGTACTAATTAGTAAATTTTATAAGTCCTTGGGTGGGATCAACCTTTAAGTTAGGAACGACTGGTGTGGTGCAGTTTAGTAATTTACCTTAGGGAGGGTAGATGCGTCTTTATCCTTTATCTTCGTTTAGTTGACTGCTTAGGGTAGCCATTCATCCCTATATGTTACCGTATATCAGTTTATGTCTTCTCTGGTTACTTTAACGATTGTATTGTTAAAGTTATAGGACTCGCTCAGACTTATGTCTGACCCTGTTGTTTTTATCTTTTTCCCAACCCTCAGGTCCTACGGTGGATCCTAGCAGTAGTGGAGCTTGATCGGATTGCTGTTCCAGTCTTTAGGAGCTTGGATAGATGTAAAGCTCCAGTTATCCAGTTATCTTTTCTTTTGTTTGGCTATTGTATGAGAGTGGGATTATGTACTTCTTTATTTTGATGGATATTGTACTTGACCTTTATTGTGGTTTTATGATGTAACCAGACATGTTTTACTTCCGCTGTTATGAGATGATGTTTTAAAATTTCAAGTACTATTTATATCTGTCTTGTTGTAATTTTTCTGTTCTATATTCACTAAAATACTCCACCGATGCTATGGCATTCCCTTAGTGAGTGATCATAGCGGGAGTGGGGTGTTACACGTGGTATCAGAGCTTAAGGTTACCAGAACAGATAAAATTTTTGAGAAAAACTACTTTCTAAGAGTATTTTCGAAGAAAGTATTTTTAAAAGCATGTCTTCTAAGAGAAAAAGTTTTTGAAAAAGAAAAGCATAATCCCCAATAGCCATATCTTTATCTTTCGGAATCTCCTTTTTGAATCTTTCCTCTTTCGTTTCAGCATGGCTGAAGATCTTAACATCCCGGAGGGTTTAGTTATACCACTATGGTATAGGAGGTTGCAAGAGGCTAGGGCCGCGGCTGCGGGTCCGGCCAATGCTACTACACCAGAGACAACCTCTCCTCCTCCTCAGCCTAGAGTGGATAATTTTGCTAAGGTTTGCAAGGAGTTCAAGGCTATAGGAGGAAAACCTTTTCTTGGTTCAGAGACTTTCGTAGAGGCTAGAGATTGGCTTAAGGAAGTGGAAGAGTTGCTAGATATCTTTGAAGTGGAAGAGGGAAAGAAAGTCAAGTTGGCGGCTTGGTTAATGAAGGGAGAGGCCTCATTCTGGTGGGAGGTCACTAATGGAGAACGCCCTGTTGACTCTTGGGCAGATTTTAAGCAAAGGTTTGGGGCTAAGTTTCTCTCAAGGGAGGAAGAGAATCTGTTTATGGAGAAGTTCTTGAATTTGAAGCAAGGGAATCTCACGGTGAAAGAATATGTCAACAAATTCAATCAATTAGCAAGGTTTGGCATAGAGTTGGTGAATACACCGGAGAAGAAGGCTTTGAGGTTCGTTAGAGGCTTGAACGAACCATTGCAAGGAATAGCTATGACTCACATTCCTATGGGGGCCACTTTTGAGAAGCTTGTCTACATGGCACTTATGCATGAGGATGATAAGAATTCTAAGGCACCAGAGAAAAAGGGGGATCAGAAGAAACCGCAACAGCAACAACAAGGCAAGGGCGGAAAAGGCAATGGTGACAAAAAGAAGACGAAGAAGAAGTGCTTCAATTGTGGAACACCAGGACACCTTAGTAAGGATTGTCGCAAAAAGAAGAAGACCGGTTGCTTTCATTGTGGTGAAGCAGGGCATCTTGTGAAAAACTGCCCAAAGAAGGGGCAGAAGACGGGGTCTACCTCAGGAGGCCAGGTGCAAGCTCTTATAGCACCACCTCAGTCAGGGGGGCAAGTTCAGGTTCTCTCAGTTCCACCGATTCAGCAGAGAGGTAGAACTATTTCCGTTGAAAGTCTGGTTTTTCTGTTTGATCATCCAGTTCGTACTTTGTTTGACTCTGGCGCATCGCATTCTTTTATCTCATCATCGTTAGTTGAGTCACTGCACTTAGACACCAGTCTAGTTGATGATCCCTTGGTTGTCTCAAACCCAATTGGGGGCTCCATATATCTGTCTATGATATGTTTGGGTTTGAAGATTTCTATACTTAGCGTTGAGTTTAGATGTGATGCTTTTGTATTGGGCTTCACGGGCTATGGGTTGATCTTGGGCATGGACTGGTTATCCAGTAATGGTGCCGTTCTTGATTGCGAAAGGAGATTTGTCAGGCTCATGACCCGCTTGGGTAACACTCTCGAGATCTCTTGCAATCCCATGGAATCTGTTTTGCTAAGTTATCTTGAATCGCTCGATGCTTCGGTCGAGAGTTTGTGTTCTGTCAGAGTAGTCCGGGAATATCCGGATGTGTTTGAAGAAGTAAAGGGTTTGCCTCCGAAGCGGGAGATAGATTTCCGAATTTATTTGGTGGATAATGCCAAACCAGTGTCTTTGCCAGTACGCCACATGGCTCCTCGTGAGAGAAGAGAACTTCATAAGCAAGTAGGGGAGTTGCTTGAGAAGGGGTTCATAAGGCGAAGTATATCGGAGTGGGGAGCTCCAGTAGTGTTTGCCACGAAGGCGGATGGGTCCCTCAGACTTTGTGTGGATTATAGAGAACTTAATAAGCTCACGAAGAAGAATAGACACCCATTACCGAGGATAGATGATCTCTTTGATCAGTTGGTTGGCGCGTCAGTATTTTCGCAGATGGACTTAGCTACAGGGTTTCATCAGTTAAGAGTGGCGGAGGACAGTATAGAGAAGACTGCTTTCCGGACTCCGGATGGTTTTTATGAGTGGCTAGTGATGCCATTTGGGTTGACAAACGCCCCCGCATACTTTGTTGATCTCATGAGTAGAGTGTTCAGAGAGTATCTGAATAAGTTTGTAGTAGTTTTTGTGGATGACATCTTGGTCTTTTCCAAGAATGAAGAAGAGCATGCCTTACATCTCAAGGAAGTGTTGGAGACTCTTCGAGCGCATAGTCTTAAAGCTAAATTCTCTAAATGCCATTTTTGGAGAAGAGAAGTGCGATTCTTAGGGCATGTGGTCTCTAAGGAAGGGATAGCTGTGGATCCCGCAAAGATAGTATCTATCCAGGATTGGAAAGTTCCTAGAAATGCTACCGAGGTAAGAAGTTTCTTGGGGTTGGCAGGATATTATAGGAAGTTCATCAAAGACTTCGCGAAGATATCAGCCCCATTAACCCGCTTGACGAAAAAGAATCTGGTTTTCTCGTGGGATGTAGATTGTGATGATGCTTTCCGACGGTTAAAGAGAGCTTTGACCACCGCTCCAGTTTTAGTGCTCCCGGATGGGAGTAAGCTGTGAAGACCCGTAACTTCCCCGTAAAGGAAAGCGTCGGATAGTTCGAGAACAAACCACAACAGAAAACATACAGAAGAACATTTCATTGTATATTACAACAATGCATCAGATTACAAGAATATACAGAGTAACAATGAATATTACACAGAAATACCAGAGATTTAAATTACATTTAAATACATAGCAGCGGAAAATAATACAATACACAACTAGAATGAGATATACGGATACAAAGCTTTCCGGATATCGTTCCAGCTGTAAACCAGGATCCTGTGAATATAAATCTGCAAAACCAAAACTACTAGCTGCCCGTGTCAAAATAGGGGCACCCAGAGTTTAGGTTAAAACAATAAACTCCAGGTCAGTCATGTGACTGGTGTGAGAACTAAAACAGTTAATCTTTATTTTTAAAGCTAGGTAAATCAAGGGACCACGCCGTATAACACGGAACGGGTTTCCTCCCAAGAATACCAGTGCATAAAACCAACAGCGCAATGCTAAATAAAGAAAGATGAAGCTGTTATAAGACCCAGGTCCCATCACACAATGCAACGCAGTCGAGGATAGGGTTTTCCCTTATAACAGCCAAAGAATGCTTGATACGTTTAAAACAAATCATTTGATACTATAATAAGTGCATAGTGTATAAAACAACTTCAAATCATAAGTATCAATCATAGGCGGCATAAGCGCCCCATCCCACTATGTCGCCATATATAGGATTACAAATAAAACCGCAAAGTCACGTATTTGGAAATTGGATTTCCATCTATGAACCGAGGCTAGGGGCAAGATCCTCAACCGATTCGAGACGCTCTAGCCCGTGTCTCAGGATCAGAGCTCGAGTGACCCTTGGAGCGACAGGGCCGGTCCACCGATGTGGATTAAAATGCCTGAACACTGCGTTTCCCCACCCTTTGGGGTGTCAATGAGCCAACAAATGACTCCATCGGTTCGAGAACGACCGATCAATCCGAGGTGCCTCGCAACAGCAATAACCACATAAGTCAAACTCGTCAGGGCGTGTAAAACCACTGACGCCACTTCTAGCTAGAAAGAAACGCAAGTCCTCCCTGAGGTCCGTCTCCCGTTTTGGTTCATACCTGGTGTGAAACACGCGAGGTAAACGTTACACAAAGCTACGCCACAAAGGCCGTGCTTTGATCATCACCACAAGACTTTGCTTTTCAACAGAAGCCTTGATCATTTGCATCTTAGCATGCCACACAGGCAAACCACTCTATGCAACCGATATCAGTCACACAGAATGAAATCCGATGTCAGACACACAGTCCATTTACAAGTCCGTTCTGGGTCTGAACGAAACCGGAGGCACCTAGTACCCCGCATATCCATCGATCTCCAAGTACGTCTGGACGATCACTAACTGCTTCCATCTTCTTGGGTGTACAGCCCAATCAAGATCATCAGTTATCCCCCAAACGACGTGAAAACCTCCGGTCTTCGACCATCGTCTTCATCTTCGACTTATCGTCGTATCAGTTATTCAGAATGGGATTAACCCGGTCTTTCCGAATAACTCGCGTATATATTATAAAAGTGTTACACAAACACAACATACGCCTCATTCCAATTCATTAGTCACTAACCGTAAATTAATCAAGAGAATAATTTCCCAAATATTAACCCCGAAGGCCGAAACCAACATCAGATCAATATCCAGAAAACCATTCTGCTTGGCTAACCGACAGTTAGTTTCTAAATTTCACATTCAAATCTAATTAAAGATTTAACTATCGCCTGGAGCAAAACTGGTGATACTCCATTCTCGATCTTTCAATCTAATTAAAGATTCATTAAAACTCCACTTAGTTTTAATCATTATCTGGGTTAAAGAATCTGTGTCATTTAAAACACGATTCACGATAAACCCAAAATCACATTCCATTAATTATCGGGTTAAAGAACAAGTGTTATTTAAAACACTGTTCACGATAAACCCAAAAATCAATACCAATTCAATTCCAATTAAATATCATTTAATTGGTATACTTCATTAAATCTAAATAAAAAGATTTAATCTTTTCTCAACTGGGTTCAAGAACAGTGTTAGTGAAGACACCATTCACGACAAACCCAAATCACATTCGATATTCAATATAAGGCTCTGAATAGAAAATATATCGGCTTATATTCAATATCAAATTCTACGATTAACAAATGTTGTATTGGAAATAACGATATAAATATATATCTTTCAAATTTCCGTAACAACATCCGTATAATCACAAATTCCAACATCGAAATATTCCGAAGACAATTTCGATTCAAATCCACTCCAATGCAATCATTGGAAATTTTGGTTATTTTCAAAACCCTCTTCAAATTCAATTTATTTATTTAAAAATAAATAGAATTATAATTCTAGTTCAAAATTAGTTCATTTCGATAAAAATCTATTTTTATCTTTTCAAATAGGGAGTTTTTCATCCCAATTCTTTCTAAATCATTTCTTATGATTTTACACAAATTATTACTATTTTTAATAATTTTATCAAGGCCCGTACAGTCGATTTCCAACAATGGCCATCGAACTGCACTTACAGCGACCTTTTTCGAATTTGATTTGGACGTATCTCCAAATCCAACCGCTAGATTTCAAATTTCTAATATTCGTTAGAAAGCTCTTTTCGATACGAACCCAACGGTTCCGGTTTTAGGAGAATCCGACGGTCGGATCTCCCGTAATGTCCGTTTGAAATAAATGGTCGAAATTCGCGAACTGCCGCGGCGCGGCGCGTTCTATTCAGGCCATTATATTATATATATAATATATATAATATATATTTCGTCGATTTCTATTTAAAACGAATTATATAAATAGTTTTAAATTCGTTTCAAATTCTATTTCAACTTCTATTTCAATTCAAAGCAAGATTGAATTCTTCTTTATAAATTCGTTTTAAAATTCATTTCTATTCAATTCGAATTTCAATTCAATTTGAATTCATTTCAATTCGCTTTCTATTCCATTTGAATTCGTTTTCAATTCAATTCATTTCGAAATCGTTTTCAATTCAATTCATTTCGAAATCGTTTCCAATTCAATTCATTTCGAAATCGTTTTCAATTCAATTCATTTCGAAATCGTTTTCAATTCATTTCATTTCGAAATCGTTTTCAATTCAATTCATTTCGAAATCGTTTTCAATTCATTTTGAATTCGTTTTCAATTCAATTCATTTCGAAATCGTTTTCAATTCAATTCATTTCGAAATCGTTTTCAATTCATTTTGAATTCGCTTTCAATTCAATTCATTTCGAAATCGTTTTCAATTCAATTCATTTCGAAATCGTTTTCAATTCAATTCATTTCGAAATCGTTTTCAATTCAATTCATTTCGAAATCGTTTTCAATTCAATTCATTTCGAAATCGTTTTCAATTCAATTCATTTCGAAATCGTTTTCAATTCAATTCATTTCGAAATCGTTTTCAATTCATTTTGAATTCGCTTTCAATTCAATTCATTTCGAAATCGTTTTCAATTCAATTCATTTCGAAATCGTTTTCAATTCATTTTGAATTCGCTTTCAATTCAATTCATTTCGAAATCGTTTTCAATTCATTTTGAATTCGCTTTCAATTCAATTCATTTCGAAATCGTTTTCAATTCAATTCATTTCGAAATCGTTTTCAATTCAATTCATTTCGAAATCGTTTTCAATTCAATTCATTTCGAAATCGTTTTCAATTCAATTCATTTCGAAATCGTTTTCAATTCAATTCATTTCGAAATCGTTTTCAATTCAATTCATTTCGAAATCGTTTTCAATTCATTTTGAATTCGCTTTCAATTCAATTCATTTCGAAATCGTTTTCAATTCAATTCATTTCGAAATCGTTTTCAATTCAATTCATTTCGAAATCGTTTTCAATTCAATTCATTTCGAAATCGTTTTCAATTCATTTCATTTCGAAATCGTTTTCAATTCAATTCATTTCGAAATCGTTTTCAATTCAATTCATTTCGAAATCGTTTTCAATTCAATTCATTTCGAAATCGTTTTCAATTCATTTTGAATTCGCTTTCAATTCAATTCATTTCGAAATCGTTTTCAATTCAATTCATTTCGAAATCGTTTTCAATTCATTTTGAATTCGCTTTCAATTCAATTCATTTCGAAATCGTTTTCAATTCATTTTGAATTCGCTTTCAATTCAATTCATTTCGAAATCGTTTTCAATTCAATTCATTTCGAAATCGTTTTCAATTCAATTCATTTCGAAATCGTTTTCAATTCAATTCATTTCGAAATCGTTTTCAATTCAATTCATTTCGAAATCGTTTTCAATTCAATTCATTTCGAAATCGTTTTCAATTCAATTCATTTCGAAATCGTTTTCAATTCAATTCATTTCGAAATCGTTTTCAATTCATTTTGAATTCGCTTTCAATTCAATTCATTTCGAAATCGTTTTCAATTCAATTCATTTCGAAATCGTTTTCAATTCAATTCATTTCGAAATCGTTTTAAAATCGATATAAATATCGTTCACGTCAAAATGGCGTCAATCTAATCAATACGGCTTCATAAATTTCTATTTTCAAATATTCTATTTCAAATATTTCTATTTCAAATATTTCTATTTCAAAACTGGAATGAGGCCCAATCGATTACCATATAAAATTAATTATATGGATTTTCATACAACACATGTATATAATAGCATTGAAAAATAATCAACCATCAACCAAAGTGCACTACACTGTATAAGCATCAAATAAAGATATCGAACGCTTATAACAGCATGTCAATCAATCGATCGACATATTTAATTAATCAGGATGAGTGAACTTCAAATTTCATCCTAACACCCGTGTGGGGTTTCAAACAATCAAACACATATTTTATTTGTGCAGTTAGGCGATGTGTAAAATTTATCGACCCAATCAACGTCATTCAAATAGGTGTACATAAACAAACCATCTGGTTTGTAAATGAATATTTATTTATTCACTTCACTATTTTCATATTCACGTTAAAAATTATATTTTTAACGATAAAACATTTTATTTCAACCTATGTATTTCTATTCAATTCATTTATTCTGTAAAATGATATTTTTATTTTTCTAACATGTTTTAGAAAATTTCGGCGGCATAACGGCACGATACCAGAAACGGGACAAGGCCTAGCCTAATCCCCGGTCTAGTGAAGGCCCACGCCATTCACACATCAATCGAATTCACTCTCGTTATGCAAACCACAAAATTTGGAGTAAGGGTCTAACCTAGCCTTACTCCTTCGCCTTATAACGGCGCACGTCTAATCCTAACCAATTTATCGATTCGATTTTTCACACCACAAACCACATTCAAACCAATATCACAATCAATAACCAAACAGCCAAACAAACAAGTCCATGGTCTGTGGACGATTGTGTCGGGTGCTACTAAGCACCGTCTGCATCCTAGTATATATATATATAACTAGAAAAATAAATTGAAAGGTGAGAAATTCTCACTTATAGCTATCCTAGCTCCACGGCTCTTCATTTGCAGAAGTCTTCCTCGTTATCGCCTCTTCGTCATCTTCGTTGCCCGTAGTCACTATATATATAAAAATCGAATTTTTATTTCAAAGTTCAATATATAAAAATCGAATTTTTATTTCAAAGTTCAATATATAAAAATCGAATTTTTATTTCAAAGTTCAATATATAAAAATCGAATTTTTATTTCAAAGTTCAATATATAAAAATCGAATTTTTATTTCAAAGTTCAATATATAAAAATCGAATTTTTATTTCAAAGTTCAATATATAAAAATCGAATTTTTATTTCAAAGTTCAATATATAAAAATCGAATTTTTAGTTCAAAGTTCAATATATAAAAATCGAATTTTTAGTTCAAAGTTCAATATATAAAAATCGAATTTTTATTTCAAAGTTCAATATATAAAAATCGAATTTTTAGTTCAAAGTTCAATATATAAAAATCGAATTTTTATTCCTTTAACTTCATGTTAAAAATATTGCCTTTTCATATATAAAATTCCTATCTTAGCTTTTAAAATAAATTTTCAGTTTTTAAATGAACAAATTTTCAGTTTTAACATTATATAAAAAAACAGTTTTACTTTATATAAAAAAAAAAAAACAGTTTAACATTATATAAAAAAACAGTTTAACATTAAAAAAAAACAAATAAAATAAATAAGCAGAAAAACTCACAGGGGGGAGGGGGTTTCTTCTGTGCGCCAGCGTCGGAGGGTGGCTCAAGATCGTCGGAGGGAGGCGTTGGCAGGGGGGGGGGGGCAGGCGGTCGTCGGCCAAGCCAGGGCGTCGGAGCAAAAGGGGGCGCGGTGGGTTTTAGGGGGCTCGAGATCGATTCGGGGGGGGGGGGTTCCTTGGCTACGGGCGTTCTAGGGTTTCAGGGAGGCGCCAGGGAGGAGGGCGACGACGGGGGAGGGGTCGGCGATGAGATCGATGTCGTCGGGTTTTTTTTTTTTTTTTTTTTTTTTCCATTCGATCTGTAGAAATGAAGAAGGGGGGGCCAGAACCAATAAAAGGGGAGGAAGGGGGTTTTTTTCCTTTTTTTTTTTTTATTTATTATTTTATTATTTTTAAAAGTTGACTTTTACATACGTCATCAAAACGAGGCCCACCACCTGTCGTCCATAGCGTTTAACCCCCATTCCGAACACAATGGGATATGTATCGTAGACTGATTCGGCTGTTACAATCAGTTTCCGTTAAATTTACATTTAAACCACTATATTGAATTTTAAACGTACATTTCAAATTACCGGGGCCACATACTAACTAGAAAAATTCCAGAAAAATATTTTCTAGCTTCGTATTGACAATACGGTCCTAACAAAACTAGTTTCGTCGAATTCTGAGACCATTGGAAAAATGGCCAATTTCCAGTCGATTAAAATCAACTGAAACCGGTCAAACGCGTTTTCTTTTGCCACGCTCACATATTGATTCGAAAAATTATGAAATTTGGAATCTAGCAATAACTTAACATCACGGACCCAACAAAACTGGTTTCGTCGAAATCCGAGGTCATTTGCAAAATGTCCATTTTTAAGGGCCTTATATATATAAAAATATATATAAATTCCACAGCGACTATTTCTAATTTTAAACTGGACATATCTTATCATTTCTAAAATGAAATCTCAGTTTGTTAACTTTGTTACAAAGATATAGTTATACAGATTCAAATATTTCTTGTTTCGTTCAATTCTGACTTATATTGAATTCTGTATATTCATTTGAAATTAGAAATCGAATTTTCGAACTACCGCGCCATTTTCAATTCCTTTTATAATTATATATAATTATATATTCTAACGACGACGTATATAATATATACGTTCGATTTTCAATTCAAAATAAATTTTTCGTCGATATTATTTAAAATAATCTATTTTAAATATTCAAAATTCGCTAAAATGGCCAAAATAAAAATTTTAAACTGGCCCAGATTTTCCGGGTTGTTACAATCTCCCCCACTTAAAACTTTTCGTCCCCGAAAAGGAACAAAGTCGAAAGTGGTTTGATTAATCAACCCTACGCTCGATCTGGCTTCCATTCTCCAACTTTTCAGTTTCTGAGAATTTTCAAATTTTCAAAAATTTGGCTAACACCCTAAATTTTCGAAAAATTTCGCCATAACCTCCCCTGCACCGGGAGCATCGGGGAATTTCAAATACCTTCCCCGGTCCTTCAGATCTCAAAAAGAAAAAGAAAAAGCCAAGCGGCTAGCCAATAGGCTCACAAAATCATCATCACCCAAACAAAACAGGAAATTATGTAGTAAACATGTACCTATTTGTCGGGCAAACAAATTTTATTCTCTGGCTCTAGCCTCCTTGCTATGACCTGTTCAATGATATATATGTATATACAAGCAAATGCGACTAATTTTCAATATAATCCAATATTTGATTCAATTAGGCTAAATGGTTAAAAATTAGCAAACAAATGAACAAACAACACAAACATCAATCAATTAGTGAATTTAACGTTTCAAATTCATAATTTTGATACATAGTCAAAAATCAGGTTCTTGATGCCAAATCACAACAATAGGCCCTATCTAATTTTTGGTTCTCACACCAGTCTAATGGAAATATATAGATATCACACCTTCGTTACTCGAACATGAATACTAATGACGACTAGTCAATCATCAGAATCATCTTCGGGCCACTAGAGTATGATTCTATATCTATCCAGTATATTAAAACTTCGAATACACGCGGATCAGACGTATACGCAAAATCTATATATACTGGACTGTCCAACTCAATATAAATAGATAATCAAATACGAATAATTGATTTAAATTTTCAAAACAAAAATTGTTTTCATTTTCAAAAATATACTCTTCACACTCGTTCTAGGATACTACTGATCCTATCTCTAACGAGTCATCCCATTGGATATTACTAATCCAATTATCTGATGAATTCTTTCGTATGGTTCTAATGTGTCTTGTTCTCTGAGCTTTGTAAACCAAAGCTCTGATACCAACTGTGAAGACCCGTAACTTCCCCGTAAAGGAAAGCGTCGGATAGTTCGAGAACAAACCACAACAGAAAACATACAGAAGAACATTTCATTGTATATTACAACAATGCATCAGATTACAAGAATATACAGAGTAACAATGAATATTACACAGAAATACCAGAGATTTAAATTACATTTAAATACATAGCAGCGGAAAATAATACAATACACAACTAGAATGAGATATACGGATACAAAGCTTTCCGGATATCGTTCCAGCTGTAAACCAGGATCCTGTGAATATAAATCTGCAAAACCAAAACTACTAGCTGCCCGTGTCAAAATAGGGGCACCCAGAGTTTAGGTTAAAACAATAAACTCCAGGTCAGTCATGTGACTGGTGTGAGAACTAAAACAGTTAATCTTTATTTTTAAAGCTAGGTAAATCAAGGGACCACGCCGTATAACACGGAACGGGTTTCCTCCCAAGAATACCAGTGCATAAAACCAACAGCGCAATGCTAAATAAAGAAAGATGAAGCTGTTATAAGACCCAGGTCCCATCACACAATGCAACGCAGTCGAGGATAGGGTTTTCCCTTATAACAGCCAAAGAATGCTTGATACGTTTAAAACAAATCATTTGATACTATAATAAGTGCATAGTGTATAAAACAACTTCAAATCATAAGTATCAATCATAGGCGGCATAAGCGCCCCATCCCACTATGTCGCCATATATAGGATTACAAATAAAACCGCAAAGTCACGTATTTGGAAATTGGATTTCCATCTATGAACCGAGGCTAGGGGCAAGATCCTCAACCGATTCGAGACGCTCTAGCCCGTGTCTCAGGATCAGAGCTCGAGTGACCCTTGGAGCGACAGGGCCGGTCCACCGATGTGGATTAAAATGCCTGAACACTGCGTTTCCCCACCCTTTGGGGTGTCAATGAGCCAACAAATGACTCCATCGGTTCGAGAACGACCGATCAATCCGAGGCGCCTCGCAACAGCAATAACCACATAAGTCAAACTCGTCAGGGCGTGTAAAACCACTGACGCCACTTCTAGCTAGAAAGAAACGCAAGTCCTCCCTGAGGTCCGTCTCCCGTTTTGGTTCATACCTGGTGTGAAACACGCGAGGTAAACGTTACACAAAGCTACGCCACAAAGGCCGTGCTTTGATCATCACCACAAGACTTTGCTTTTCAACAGAAGCCTTGATCATTTGCATCTTAGCATGCCACACAGGCAAACCACTCTATGCAACCGATATCAGTCACACAGAATGAAATCCGATGTCAGACACACAGTCCATTTACAAGTCCGTTCTGGGTCTGAACGAAACCGGAGGCACCTAGTACCCCGCATATCCATCGATCTCCAAGTACGTCTGGACGATCACTAACTGCTTCCATCTTCTTGGGTGTACAGCCCAATCAAGATCATCAGTTATCCCCCAAACGACGTGAAAACCTCCGGTCTTCGACCATCGTCTTCATCTTCGACTTATCGTCGTATCAGTTATTCAGAATGGGATTAACCCGGTCTTTCCGAATAACTCGCGTATATATTATAAAAGTGTTACACAAACACAACATACGCCTCATTCCAATTCATTAGTCACTAACCGTAAATTAATCAAGAGAATAATTTCCCAAATATTAACCCCGAAGGCCGAAACCAACATCAGATCAATATCCAGAAAACCATTCTGCTTGGCTAACCGACAGTTAGTTTCTAAATTTCACATTCAAATCTAATTAAAGATTTAACTATCGCCTGGAGCAAAACTGGTGATACTCCATTCTCGATCTTTCAATCTAATTAAAGATTCATTAAAACTCCACTTAGTTTTAATCATTATCTGGGTTAAAGAATCTGTGTCATTTAAAACACGATTCACGATAAACCCAAAATCACATTCCATTAATTATCGGGTTAAAGAACAAGTGTTATTTAAAACACTGTTCACGATAAACCCAAAAATCAATACCAATTCAATTCCAATTAAATATCATTTAATTGGTATACTTCATTAAATCTAAATAAAAAGATTTAATCTTTTCTCAACTGGGTTCAAGAACAGTGTTAGTGAAGACACCATTCACGACAAACCCAAATCACATTCGATATTCAATATAAGGCTCTGAATAGAAAATATATCGGCTTATATTCAATATCAAATTCTACGATTAACAAATGTTGTATTGGAAATAACGATATAAATATATATCTTTCAAATTTCCGTAACAACATCCGTATAATCACAAATTCCAACATCGAAATATTCCGAAGACAATTTCGATTCAAATCCACTCCAATGCAATCATTGGAAATTTTGGTTATTTTCAAAACCCTCTTCAAATTCAATTTATTTATTTAAAAATAAATAGAATTATAATTCTAGTTCAAAATTAGTTCATTTCGATAAAAATCTATTTTTATCTTTTCAAATAGGGAGTTTTTCATCCCAATTCTTTCTAAATCATTTCTTATGATTTTACACAAATTATTACTATTTTTAATAATTTTATCAAGGCCCGTACAGTCGATTTCCAACAATGGCCATCGAACTGCACTTACAGCGACCTTTTTCGAATTTGATTTGGACGTATCTCCAAATCCAACCGCTAGATTTCAAATTTCTAATATTCGTTAGAAAGCTCTTTTCGATACGAACCCAACGGTTCCGGTTTTAGGAGAATCCGACGGTCGGATCTCCCGTAATGTCCGTTTGAAATAAATGGTCGAAATTCGCGAACTGCCGCGGCGCGGCGCGTTCTATTCAGGCCATTATATTATATATATAATATATATAATATATATTTCGTCGATTTCTATTTAAAACGAATTATATAAATAGTTTTAAATTCGTTTCAAATTCTATTTCAACTTCTATTTCAATTCAAAGCAAGATTGAATTCTTCTTTATAAATTCGTTTTAAAATTCATTTCTATTCAATTCGAATTTCAATTCAATTTGAATTCATTTCAATTCGCTTTCTATTCCATTTGAATTCGTTTTCAATTCAATTCATTTCGAAATCGTTTTCAATTCAATTCATTTCGAAATCGTTTCCAATTCAATTCATTTCGAAATCGTTTTCAATTCAATTCATTTCGAAATCGTTTTCAATTCATTTCATTTCGAAATCGTTTTCAATTCAATTCATTTCGAAATCGTTTTCAATTCATTTTGAATTCGTTTTCAATTCAATTCATTTCGAAATCGTTTTCAATTCAATTCATTTCGAAATCGTTTTCAATTCATTTTGAATTCGCTTTCAATTCAATTCATTTCGAAATCGTTTTCAATTCAATTCATTTCGAAATCGTTTTCAATTCAATTCATTTCGAAATCGTTTTCAATTCAATTCATTTCGAAATCGTTTTCAATTCAATTCATTTCGAAATCGTTTTCAATTCAATTCATTTCGAAATCGTTTTCAATTCAATTCATTTCGAAATCGTTTTCAATTCATTTTGAATTCGCTTTCAATTCAATTCATTTCGAAATCGTTTTCAATTCAATTCATTTCGAAATCGTTTTCAATTCATTTTGAATTCGCTTTCAATTCAATTCATTTCGAAATCGTTTTCAATTCATTTTGAATTCGCTTTCAATTCAATTCATTTCGAAATCGTTTTCAATTCAATTCATTTCGAAATCGTTTTCAATTCAATTCATTTCGAAATCGTTTTCAATTCAATTCATTTCGAAATCGTTTTCAATTCAATTCATTTCGAAATCGTTTTCAATTCAATTCATTTCGAAATCGTTTTCAATTCAATTCATTTCGAAATCGTTTTCAATTCATTTTGAATTCGCTTTCAATTCAATTCATTTCGAAATCGTTTTCAATTCAATTCATTTCGAAATCGTTTTCAATTCAATTCATTTCGAAATCGTTTTCAATTCAATTCATTTCGAAATCGTTTTCAATTCATTTCATTTCGAAATCGTTTTCAATTCAATTCATTTCGAAATCGTTTTCAATTCAATTCATTTCGAAATCGTTTTCAATTCAATTCATTTCGAAATCGTTTTCAATTCATTTTGAATTCGCTTTCAATTCAATTCATTTCGAAATCGTTTTCAATTCAATTCATTTCGAAATCGTTTTCAATTCATTTTGAATTCGCTTTCAATTCAATTCATTTCGAAATCGTTTTCAATTCATTTTGAATTCGCTTTCAATTCAATTCATTTCGAAATCGTTTTCAATTCAATTCATTTCGAAATCGTTTTCAATTCAATTCATTTCGAAATCGTTTTCAATTCAATTCATTTCGAAATCGTTTTCAATTCAATTCATTTCGAAATCGTTTTCAATTCAATTCATTTCGAAATCGTTTTCAATTCAATTCATTTCGAAATCGTTTTCAATTCAATTCATTTCGAAATCATTTTCAATTCATTTTGAATTCGCTTTCAATTCAATTCATTTCGAAATCGTTTTCAATTCAATTCATTTCGAAATCGTTTTCAATTCAATTCATTTCGAAATCGTTTTAAAATCGATATAAATATCGTTCACGTCAAAATGGCGTCAATCTAATCAATACGGCTTCATAAATTTCTATTTTCAAATATTCTATTTCAAATATTTCTATTTCAAATATTTCTATTTCAAAACTGGAATGAGGCCCAATCGATTACCATATAAAATTAATTATATGGATTTTCATACAACACATGTATATAATAGCATTGAAAAATAATCAACCATCAACCAAAGTGCACTACACTGTATAAGCATCAAATAAAGATATCGAACGCTTATAACAGCATGTCAATCAATCGATCGACATATTTAATCAATCAGGATGAGTGAACTTCAAATTTCATCCTAACACCCGTGTGGGGTTTCAAACAATCAAACACATATTTTATTTGTGCAGTTAGGCGATGTGTAAAATTTATCGACCCAATCAACGTCATTCAAATAGGTGTACATAAACAAACCATCTGGTTTGTAAATGAATATTTATTTATTCACTTCACTATTTTCATATTCACGTTAAAAATTATATTTTTAACGATAAAACATTTTATTTCAACCTATGTATTTCTATTCAATTCATTTATTCTGTAAAATGATATTTTTATTTTTCTAACATGTTTTAGAAAATTTCGGCGGCATAACGGCACGATACCAGAAACGGGACAAGGCCTAGCCTAATCCCCGGTCTAGTGAAGGCCCACGCCATTCACACATCAATCGAATTCACTCTCGTTATGCAAACCACAAAATTTGGAGTAAGGGTCTAACCTAGCCTTACTCCTTCGCCTTATAACGGCGCACGTCTAATCCTAACCAATTTATCGATTCGATTTTTCACACCACAAACCACATTCAAACCAATATCACAATCAATAACCAAACAGCCAAACAAACAAGTCCATGGTCTGTGGACGATTGTGTCGGGTGCTACTAAGCACCGTCTGCATCCTAGTATATATATATATAACTAGAAAAATAAATTGAAAGGTGAGAAATTCTCACTTATAGCTATCCTAGCTCCACGGCTCTTCATTTGCAGAAGTCTTCCTCGTTATCGCCTCTTCGTCATCTTCGTTGCCCGTAGTCACTATATATATAAAAATCGAATTTTTATTTCAAAGTTCAATATATAAAAATCGAATTTTTATTTCAAAGTTCAATATATAAAAATCGAATTTTTATTTCAAAGTTCAATATATAAAAATCGAATTTTTATTTCAAAGTTCAATATATAAAAATTGAATTTTTATTTCAAAGTTCAATATATAAAAATCGAATTTTTATTTCAAAGTTCAATATATAAAAATCGAATTTTTATTTCAAAGTTCAATATATAAAAATCGAATTTTTAGTTCAAAGTTCAATATATAAAAATCGAATTTTTAGTTCAAAGTTCAATATATAAAAATCGAATTTTTATTTCAAAGTTCAATATATAAAAATCGAATTTTTAGTTCAAAGTTCAATATATAAAAATCGAATTTTTATTCCTTTAACTTCATGTTAAAAATATTGCCTTTTCATATATAAAATTCCTATCTTAGCTTTTAAAATAAATTTTCAGTTTTTAAATGAACAAATTTTCAGTTTTAACATTATATAAAAAAACAGTTTTACTTTATATAAAAAAAAAAACAGTTTAACATTATATAAAAAAACAGTTTAACATTAAAAAAAAACAAATAAAATAAATAAGCAGAAAAACTCACAGGGGGGAGGGGGTTTCTTCTGTGCGCCAGCGTCGGAGGGTGGCTCAAGATCGTCGGAGGGAGGCGTTGGCAGGGGGGGGGGGGCAGGCGGTCGTCGGCCAAGCCAGGGCGTCGGAGCAAAAGGGGGCGCGGTGGGTTTTAGGGGGCTCGAGATCGATTCGGGGGGGGGGGGGGGTTCCTTGGCTACGGGCGTTCTAGGGTTTCAGGGAGGCGCCAGGGAGGAGGGCGACGACGGGGGAGGGGTCGGCGATGAGATCGATGTCGTCGGGTTTTTTTTTTTTTTCCATTCGATCTGTAGAAATGAAGAAGGGGGGGCCAGAACCAATAAAAGGGGAGGAAGGGGGTTTTTTTCCTTTTTTTTTTTTTATTTATTATTTTATTATTTTTAAAAGTTGACTTTTACATACGTCATCAAAACGAGGCCCACCACCTGTCGTCCATAGCGTTTAACCCCCATTCCGAACACAATGGGATATGTATCGTAGACTGATTCGGCTGTTACAATCAGTTTCCGTTAAATTTACATTTAAACCACTATATTGAATTTTAAACGTACATTTCAAATTACCGGGGCCACATACTAACTAGAAAAATTCCAGAAAAATATTTTCTAGCTTCGTATTGACAATACGGTCCTAACAAAACTAGTTTCGTCGAATTCTGAGACCATTGGAAAAATGGCCAATTTCCAGTCGATTAAAATCAACTGAAACCGGTCAAACGCGTTTTCTTTTGCCACGCTCACATATTGATTCGAAAAATTATGAAATTTGGAATCTAGCAATAACTTAACATCACGGACCCAACAAAACTGGTTTCGTCGAAATCCGAGGTCATTTGCAAAATGTCCATTTTTAAGGGCCTTATATATATAAAAATATATATAAATTCCACAGCGACTATTTCTAATTTTAAACTGGACATATCTTATCATTTCTAAAATGAAATCTCAGTTTGTTAACTTTGTTACAAAGATATAGTTATACAGATTCAAATATTTCTTGTTTCGTTCAATTCTGACTTATATTGAATTCTGTATATTCATTTGAAATTAGAAATCGAATTTTCGAACTACCGCGCCATTTTCAATTCCTTTTATAATTATATATAATTATATATTCTAACGACGACGTATATAATATATACGTTCGATTTTCAATTCAAAATAAATTTTTCGTCGATATTATTTAAAATAATCTATTTTAAATATTCAAAATTCGCTAAAATGGCCAAAATAAAAATTTTAAACTGGCCCAGATTTTCCGGGTTGTTACATAAGCCGTTTGTTGTTTATACCGATGCTTGTGGAACAGGATTAGGCGCAGTCTTGATGCAGGAGGGAAGGGTAATAGCCTATGGAGGGAGACAATTGAGAGTGCATGAGAAGAATTACCCTACCCATGATCTAGAGTTGGCCGCGATTGTTTTCGCACTTAAGTCTTGGCGCCATTATCTTCTTGGTGAGAGATTCGAGTTGTTCACCGACCATAAATCATTGAAGTACTTATTCTCTCAGAAGGATTTAAACTTAAGACAGCAAAGGTGGATGGAGTTCTTAGCATCCTATGATTTCGAGATAGCGTATACCCCTGGTAAGGGTAACGTGGTGGCAGACGCCTTAAGTAGAAAAAGGCTATCTTTGAGTCCATTGTTCGTGGAACGACGAAGCTTGGAGTTTCTTTCTTTGTTTGACTTCAGACCTTCTGTTGATTTTGTACCTGGTTTGTTGGCATCCTTGGAGGTTAGACCTACTCTTTTGAGACGGATTGGCGAGGCTCAGCGAGACGACCCACAGTTGGTTGTGTTGGTAGAGAAGCTTATAAGAGGGGAGTCGTCCAGCCATTTGGGTAGATACACCATAGATGATAAGGGATGGTTGCATAGAGACGGTAGACTTTGTGTACCGCAAGATGAGGGTTTGAAGAAGGCTATTTTGGATGATGCACATCGTTCAAGAATGACTATTCATCCCGGTGGAGACAAAATGTACCAAGACATGAAGAGAGTTTTCTTCTGGGCCGGTATGAAGAAAGATGTGGCCGAGTATGTGGCTAGATGCTTAGTGTGCCAACAAGTTAAAGTGGAGCAAAGGAAACCCGGTGGGTTGCTACACCCATTGGAAGTTCCACAGTGGAAGTGGGATAGTGTCTCGATGGATTTCATCGACGGGTTACCGAGATCGAGGAAGGGCAATACGGGAATTTGGGTTGTGGTAGACAGACTTACCAAGAGTGCCCATTTTATACCCGTAAAGAGTAAGAGGACCGCTCCATGGCTTGCTTCAGTCTATGTTAGAGAGATTGTTAGATTGCATGGCGTACCATCCAGCATTGTGAGTGATCGAGATCCTATTTTCACTAGTGAGTTTTGGAGAAGTTTGCAAGAGGCGGTAGGGACTCAGTTGTGTTTGAGCACCGCATATCATCCTCAGACGGACGGTCAGACTGAGAGGGTGAACCGTATCTTAGAAGATCTTTTGAGGCTTTGTATCTTGGATTTTGGAGGTACATGGGAAGAACATCTTCCTTTGGTGGAGTTCGCATATAATAACAGCTTTCAGTCCAGTATTGGTATGGCTCCTTTCGAAGCTCTTTATGGAAGGCCTTGTCGATCTCCTACATGTTGGTGGGAATCTACGGATAAGATCTTGCTTGGGCCGGATATGGTTAGAGAGACTTCAGAGAAGATTGATTTAATTCGAAAAAGGATGAAAGCAGCGCAAGATAGACAGAAATCTTATGCGGATCGGAGAAGGACGGATCTTGAGTTTGAGGTTGGGGACATGGTTTTTGTCAAAGTATCTCCATTGAGAAATGTTGTTCGCTTTGGGTCCGTAGGGAAGTTAGCACCGAGATTTGTTGGGCCGTTTCCTATTAAGGAAAGGATTGGACGGATGGCATATAGGGTGGAGTTGCCCGACAGACTTAGTGGTGTTCATGATGTATTCCATGTATCACATTTGAGGAAGTGCTTACATGAGACCGCGGAGGTGGTAGAGCCGAGCTTGCTTAGAGATGTAGAGGTAGAGCGTGATGCGACGATTCGACGAGCTCCTACTCGCATCCTTGGGTCAGAAACTAGGAAGTTGAGGAACAGAGAAGTTCAGCTAGTTAAAGTGCAATGGGGAGATGACGAAAGCAATGCTACTTGGGAGACGGAAGCAAAGATGCGTTCTTTGTATCCATTTCTTTTTGAGAGTATGTCTTTTAACTTCTCCTTTATTGCTTGTCTAGTACTTATCTTATCTTTAGTATATCCTCTCGCTAATACCTATGACCTTTAGATAGGGTAAAACCTATGGTTGAAACATGTGTTTGAAACATGTTATGGTTGATGGATGCATATGGATGCAATTGTTTGCTAGTGGTTGCTCGTGGATGCATATACACACACATTAGGCACTAGATCGGCTCAGTCACTTCATGTTGCATATTGCATAAATGGATGTGGTAGTTAGATTGATGGATGTATCATGGCTGTGTTATCATATGGATGATGCATTTTTGTGTATGGTTGTGCACGCATGTAGAAATTTGTATGTGTCAATAGGGTTTCGCATACATATTGGATGCATGGCACTATCATGGTTTGCATTAAGGAGGTTTACTGTATCAGTAACCGCCTGATTTTCGCATTAGGTAAGTACATATACACACACTTTTGCATATATCCATCCAGCATTTAGAATCTTGTAAGGACAATGATTGCTCGTGGATGATGCTTTGAGTAGATGGATGATTGGATGGTAGGATACGTTCTTCCTAACTTGAAGATTTCGGGGACGAAATCCTTTAAGGAGGGGAGAATGTAACAACCCGTATTTTCAATAACCTGTAATAACATAAATCGAGGCAGAATTTAATTCTAAAATGGGAATCAAGGGAAACGGGCTATGCCATTGCGTTCGTCTCGGAAAAATACGCGAAATAGAGTCCGAGTTTTCGAAAATCGGAGTCCGTATGACCAAGATATGGCCTCGCGAAGTTTCACGAAAATTCCCAAATTAAAGTATACTTAATTAAGTGAAATGGGTTGTGTAGATATATATATATATATATTGATATATATATATATATATATAATTGAAAATTTAATAAATAAATATGCAAAAATGCTCAAAACAGCGAATTGGGAGAGGGGAATAACCGAACCGGCCGATTTTTGAAGTCGACCCGAGCCCGCTGGGTCGACTAGGGGTTAATCCAGGGTGTTTGGCTGTCAACCCGTGGGCCGATTCGCTCAAGTGCAGATTTTGCATTTGAATGGTTCTCATGGTCCATCTTTAATCTAAAGGCCCTAGATGGTTCCTACACTTGACTTCTTCCCCAAGACATGCTTTGATGGCTTGGATTGAATCTAGGGTTAATCCTATGGCCTAAAACACTTGCCTAATCTATAAATAAGACCCTAACCTACCCTAATTCATTCATAATTAAACCTAGTGACTAAACTATGGCAAAATGCTAGCTCTCATGGCCTCCACTAATTTTATGAAGAGGGTTGCATACTAATCACTCTCTAATCAACTTCTAATCCCTTCTTAGCATCTTAATCTTCTTCATTTGGTGTTCAAAGTTGCTAGTTGTGAGTTTCTATCACTTTGATGATCTTTTGGTAAACTAATTAGATGAGATGTGATGAGATTTATGGTTTTGTATGTGGGTTAATGAGCTTTGAATCATATGATATGATGTTAGCATTAATCTTATGTTTATGCATGTTGAGTATGTAAGCTTATGCAAGTTTAATATGATGTATGTTATGTTTGCATGATGCTAAATATGCAAGTTGTGGGCTATGTAATCATATGCATGTTATGCAAGTTCATGGTAATATGCTATGCAAGTTACATGTATGTAAATATGCAAGTTACATGTTTGTTAATATGCAAGTTACATGTATGTAAATATGCAAGTTACATGTTTGTTAATATGCAAGTTACATGTTTGTTAATATGCAAGTTACATGTATGTAAATATGCAAGTTACATGTTTCTTTATATGCAAGTTACATGTTTGTTAATATGCGAGTTACATGTATGTAAATATGCAAGTTACATGTTTATTAATATGCAAGTTCATGATGACACATTATGCAAGTCTATAAGCTAATATGCAAGTTTGTTATGCAAAATGAATATGTAAGTTATGTGACATATTATATGCAAGTTATGTGACATGTTATGCAAGTTCATATGCAAGTTATGTGTTTGTTAATATGCAAGATGGCACCTTTGAAACATGTTCATTCATATGCAAGTTGACACCTTTTATATGTGTTATATCATGAACGAAATTACGTGGGAACGATGGGGTAATTAAATGCATAAGTTAATAAGATTGTGTGAAATTAATATAATTATGCATAACACAAAATAAATAAACATAGTATGGGAATTTGCCTATTTGGTTAGGTGTACCCATACTATGTGTTGGGAATTTACCTATTGAGTTAGGTCTACCCCATGGGAATTTACCTATTAAGTTAGGTCTACCCATGTTAAGAAAACTTGATTAATTAGGGATAATTAATATAAAATTATGAGGGTGATTAATTAGGTGTAATTAATTGACTAAGACACGAGGTTGGACTCAGTTGTAGCGTAAAACTGCCCGGACCCAACCGGCTTAACCAGTTGCTACAAATGTTAGCCCAATGTGAGAGGTCTTAGGCACAAACTAAATACGTAATTAATGTAAAGACACGAGGTTAGACTCTGTTATGACATAAGGCTGCCCGGACCCAACCGGCTTAACCAGCGGTCATAAAAGACAGTCTAATGTGAGAGGTCTTTACAAAGGTTACGTTCTTAATTAATTAATTAAGAAACACTTAACCACATTAGCATGTAGAGGGACATGAGGGGTTAAGTGGGTGCCTCGGGTGGCATGAGAAAATCTAGTGGTTGCCTTGGGTGGCAATAGAAAATACGATTAGAATACTTAACCAAAATGGAACATGTAATTAAAACATGATTAAAGGGTTAAGTGGGATATACTAGAAAAAGGGACAAGCTTAGGTGGGTAGCTTGTGGAGGCCCATTTCAACCAGTAACCCATACGTATCTTTGTGGGCTCGACCCATGTCGAGGACGGGACACGCATACTGGGCTTGACTGTAAGAGGCAAACGGGTTAGCGGTGGCAACGCAAGTCCAACGGGCTTCATATGCGTGAGTGGGCCCGGGCTGGTAGGTAAGCCGTTGTTGCATCGAGTAGATATAAGCCGTGCACCTTTAGTTCCATCAGGTTGCCACATTGGGGAATGATACATCCCACGGTGGGGCCAGCACGGGTATCTACGTTAGGGAGCCGATCGAATGGGAAGTAGTGTGTACACCTAGTGGATTGTAGGGCCCCGTGGCGCCTACTTGGTCACCTAGGGGTACGCAGGTACTAATTAGTAAATTTTATAAGTCCTTGGGTGGGATCAACCTTTAAGTTAGGAACGACTGGTGTGGTGCAGTTTAGTAATTTACCTTAGGGAGGGTAGATGCGTCTTTATCCTTTATCTTCGTTTAGTTGACTGCTTAGGGTAGCCATTCATCCCTATATGTTACCGTATATCAGTTTATGTCTTCTCTGGTTACTTTAACGATTGTATTGTTAAAGTTATAGGACTCGCTCAGACTTATGTCTGACCCTGTTGTTTTTATCTTTTTCCCAACCCTCAGGTCCTACGGTGGATCCTAGCAGTAGTGGAGCTTGATCGGATTGCTGTTCCAGTCTTTAGGAGCTTGGATAGATGTAAAGCTCCAGTTATCCAGTTATCTTTTCTTTTGTTTGGCTATTGTATGAGAGTGGGATTATGTACTTCTTTATTTTGATGGATATTGTACTTGACCTTTATTGTGGTTTTATGATGTAACCAGACATGTTTTACTTCCGCTGTTATGAGATGATGTTTTAAAATTTCAAGTACTATTTATATCTGTCTTGTTGTAATTTTTCTGTTCTATATTCACTAAAATACTCCACCGATGCTATGGCATTCCCTTAGTGAGTGATCATAGCGGGAGTGGGGTGTTACAATAAATAAATTACATTAATGAGAATGTCATATAATAGGTAGACTTGCCGCAGGGACAAGTGGAAATTATAACTTAGATTATAATAAACGATAAAGAAAATGGAATAACTTACTTAATGAGATAAGTTGTACTTAATTGTAAATTAAGTTATCTGTAAGAACGAGAATCTAAAATCTACAGATAAGGACAACATAAGTTATATTTACGGAAAGGAAACTTATCAGTAAACCTTACTTAAGAGAACTTAGTTAATAAGTACACAACGGTAAGTGGCAGTGACAGTATAAGATGGAATTATGATTAAATAAAAAAGAACGAGGCAAACTTATGAAATAAGTTACATTTAATCATAAATAGTGAGTGACATGTTAAACAGAAAACATGTGAATTAAGATATAGTTAATTACATATTAAGTAGAACAGTTATTGTAACTATGAAATATTAATCAAACAATGATATAAAGGGATTGTGGATTACAGACCTTGGATCATAATCTAGAGAATAACATGTTGTGGGCTTATTAATAAACTTAAATAGGTTAAGTTATATGATTGAAATTAATAAGCAAGTGAACTTGGTAATCTGAATAAGAAGTCAATATGAATCGGGATAACCAAGTTAAATGGAAACCCGATGAGGTAGAGCAAGCACATAATCGAATGTTTAGACATAGGGTCTAATAACACATTAAACTGAGGAGCTTGGACCAGTCCGTACGTCTGAGGGTGAATAACCTAACGGGGTAGATCATCGTGGTGTCATAAGGCACGAGGGGATCGCACATTCATATGAGTATTATGTCGTCTCCAAAGGACTGGAAGGGGAAGCACGTGGCTTCCTGGGACATGGTAGGTGCCTTTGGTAGTCCTCTGTGGTGGTGCAGTGTTTGGGTTATGCTCACAGAGGTTGTGTCTGGGCGTAACTAGCCGGTGAGTAGCCTTGACTACAAAAGTAGCTTTGCAGTCAGAAAGCTGTGACGAGGTGACACTAGGGTGATTCGGCGATCGCCTCAACAAGGAGGCGTGGTCAGGACCAACAAGTATAGTAGATCGTTGGGTACCCATCATCGACAGCCAGTGGGATGCAAAAAGACTAGAGCTAAACCCAAGACGCAATCCACCTTTCATTATCGAGGCACGGTTGTTGAGAGGAGACGCCAACTGGATGTTTAGATTGTTTGTTAGGGGCAAGTCGCTTAGCTCTTGTAGTCTTTACTAGTTGAAGGAGGGGTCGAGGTGGGGCCATAGCCACCATGAAAAACAGACCTGAAGGATATCAGTATTTTGAGGCTCTTAAAGGAGGGCCTGTATAGATATGGAAAAACTCCCGATTGAGTTTCGTGTTTCTTGTACATCCCCACCACGGAACTCGGTGCACATTAGAGGTTACGTGCGGTTAAGGCATCGAATACAATTGACGATACATATGTGGGAATGTCTATATACATGCATCTCTGCTCTGGATGGTGTATCGTAGACCGGCAGGCATTGCTCTGTGATGAAATCTGATTCGATCGAAAGTGGCAATCCGTACGCTTACGTAGCATAGTAATGACAAATATATGTGGAACATAACATTATTATATAGAGATCCGTACATCTCTCCGGCGTAGGTGAGGGACTGCGTACATTTCTGTGGCACTACGGTGGAGACCGCGCGAGTGAGGTACCATGGGGTGTACCTCAATATTGGGTGTAGCTACATATATATTGTATTAGGTTAATCCATTGGGAAGTAGATGGGTATGACGTGTGTGTAAGCCTTGAGTGCTGATAACCCAATTAACCTAATAAACTAGAAAATGTCACTGGACGGTATATGTAGGATTACCCAAAATGTATAGTTTAAATCCAGTCACCAGAACTTGTGTTCTGACCGCCTCCTCATAACATACTCTCAGGTTAGATTTGTGGCAGAGATATGATAGCTTTAGATACTGGTTAGGCAGTACTAATAGTATGGTAAGGCTATATTTTGATTACATTATATTTTATCCATTCCACTATGAGATGTTTTTCTGAGCTCTGATATATTTTATATCTCTGTCTTTTATGCAGGATACCAAAGCAAACCAACACGAGTTTTAATAGATTAGAATTTTGAAAAAAAAATCGATCTTTCGGAATTCGGGTCGTTACATCTGGTATCAGAGCTTAGGTTTAGGATTCCTGTATAGATAGTGAGTGAACGTATTTGTATTTTTAAAAATAAAACTAAAAATATATTTTATATATATACCTAGATCCATATAGGAACCCACTAAGTAGAAAGAGTATAATATGATAAGAATTGGGATGATTTTTTTGCACATAAAAGGAATGAATATGGAAATTCGAGACTGTGACAACCACCCGTAACCCCCGCACTAAACAAGAGGAATAATGCGTTGAAGGGCGTGCCAGGCAGCTATAGACGATCATCAGAGTAGGTAAACAACATCGAAACTTGTCGTAACACTCACAGCGCAAGGATAAAATATAATAGAACATATAAAACAGGTAATAGTAATGAGGCATCATATAGCAAACTTTTGAAAACTTTCTCAACATCATGAAAGATTATCCAACTGATACCAAAGTTTGGACATAAATCCTCACTACAAAACTCATAGAGCACTCAAACATAAGAAACAAAAATACTAGATAGCAATAAAACTGGTATGCCAGCCTCCTGCTCATCTCCGCACAGCAGCATCGTCCTTACTAATCACCTGTAACCTGCTACTTAGTCTGCCCATCCACAACCGATGAACAACCAAAGGTAATAAGAGGAGACATAAAACCTTGAGTCAGACAACAGTAATAGTGAGCGATAAAACAGCTAACAAACTTCAACAATAAAGTATATGAGAAGGGATAGATAAACATACTAATCTACCCACAACACCGGAGAAGAACTCAACCTTATCTTCCCCACATCGAATAGTGATAGCCTTTACAATAAACAATTCAACCATTCATCCATGGAAACAGAACACCTATTCAATCATGGTAAAGCACTCATAACATCCAGATTATATATATCTCATGTAAACTATCCTAATCGAATTCAACATCCCTCAAGCAAAAGCCCCAGAGGCCTAAACCAATATCAGACAAGCACCCAACGAACATCTCCTTCGACGTTGGACAATCTACATGAGACAGTACAAATAGAGAAACTAATCATCCATGATTGACTCTGGCTATCACTGCCAATCCTGCTATGAAACCATCGTTAATCATATGATGGCCAACCTTGCCATATGTCAAGGGCTAAAGGTAACCCCAGTTCTAGCATAAACCCCATACGCCTTTCAACAATATGTATGTATCTCCAACCTTGACAACTAGGCCTTTCAACGATACCAAAGGTACTCGACCTACAACCGGTCTTTTGGGTGCCTCCATCGTACCTTTGCTTTGAGCCTGCTAGAACTTACGACAACGATAATCTCTCAGCCTTCTTATCTCTTGTCATCCAACTTGATAACTTTTCATAGCTCAAGCAACCTTCTCGAGCAATCCATTATCCACTAACTCACAACCTTAGTAGTCACCTCATTCATTGTTCTACACCAATCAATGAGCACCTTTTAACACTTTGAACCTTCCTCCTTGAATTCACTTCGAAGTTACACCACCACTGCACTGCAGCACAGGTTCGGGCACATCTGCCCAATTTTTTTTAAAAGTACTTTTCGCTCGAACCTGGGTCATAGCCGAAAATATAATTTTCAGAAATTTGCCCGGTGCGGCCGAACCTTCACACTACACGACCGACCAGAGCGAACGATCCTTCACACTGGTAGAATCAACCAGAGCGACCGACCTTCCCAACTTGGAGTGACCAACCCATCACTTTTCCACTTCCAGGCTTCACGATCGACCCGATAGGAGCGATCGACCCCTTTACTCGACCATAGGCTCGCTCGACCGAACCCTTTTTTCGCTAGGCTAGCTCCTCTGCTTGCCTTACACCCAGCTCACTCGACCGACCGACTCTCTAGCTCGCTCGAGCCTGCTTTTTATCTTGTTCCCTAAGAAATCACATAATGGAGTGAACGATCCCCTTACGTGCGACCCAAAACATGCACTTTATAATTTCTACTCCAATTTCCACTAAAACTTCGCCAAACAATAGATTCGACGAAATCAACTCATCTAATACAATCATAAACATATTATGAAACCACTTGCATCATGAAAATGACAATTGTCATCAAATTATGCCAATTTCACCAAAAACCATAATAAATGAACATATGATCTAAATTGTGGATCTAATTTGCATAATCATATGAAATAACATAGAAATTACCTTCCTAAACTTGTTAAATCAGATCATAGGGTGGTTAATATGAAAATGGACCTAATATGGCATAGATCTACGGAAAAACACTTGAATTTGATGAGAAACATGAACAAACACTCATATACTTCATTGCATTCATGTGAGATACGTAAATCACTCACTGATTCTCCCAAACAAGTAAAGATCGATGATAAAGGAATCCGGACAGCAAGCACCTCACACCAAACACCTTGATCCGATGAATCCTTGCTTCAATAGTCATAGATCTAGCCTCCAATGGTGTAGATCTATGATCTCCTTTCTTAGATTTGGATTTTTAATGGTGGAAAGGTATTGGAGGAAGAAGGAGCGCAAGGCCACCTAATGAGGAAATGAAAAACTAAACCATTTACCATATCCCTCACTCCCTATTTATACCCTCCCATCAGCCCACTAATGGGCCTCTCCAATTCAGCCCATTATGGCTTACCAAACCTGGATAGGCAACTGAAAAACCTTAAAACAATGATTCCTCCCAAACCGCTGAGTCAAATCTTTAATGTAACCACTCTACGGAAAGGCAATCATCAATTCTTTTCCAATGACATAGGTCTCATTCTCTGATTCAACTGGAGTCAAAAGTTATGCCTAGTACAAGACTGAAAGGGGCAAAATTGTCACAAACAAAATCGGTAAAAATATGGACATGTCTCACATTCCCGTAAGCAACATCTAAAAAGATGAGAATGATCCAACCCTCAGGGAATAAAATAAAAATATTTTACGATCTTCCAATACGTAAAATGTGGGCTGTTTTATTCTCCCCCTTAAGAATTTCGCCCCCAAAATTCAAAGAAAACACAAGAAACCACAACAATTCTGCATGCCTATCATCCAAACTAGCAACCATCAAGCCATGCATCCATAGCCTTAGCCTAGCACGCGGAATTCTATCAAACAACAACAAGATACAACGATATAACGATGATACAATCAAAGGGTCCTACCGACGAAGAGTTCTGGATGAGTCCCCCTCATGCTCTCTTCCATCTCCCATGTACAATCGTCTCCATCTTCACTCCATTGTACCTTGACTAGCTTAACCATCTTCCTCCTAAGCGTTTCGTGTCATTCCCCACAACACGAAGTGGCTTACGAGGTGTCGCAACTACGGTCTCTACTTCTAGATCTTCATACTGCTCCGGAGGTACCACGACATTCGAATCATGCACGAATTTCCATAGAAACGACACGTGGAACACATTATGCATGCTCGACATCTTCTCGGGTAACTCCAATATATATGCAAGCTTTCCAATTCGCTCGACTATAGGAAATGGTCCAACGAACCTTGGGGCTAACTTTCCTTTACTTCCAAATCAAACCACATGCTTTAGCGGTGAAATTTTCACAAAAACCATGTCACCAACGTCGAATTCCAAGTCCTTACGATGTTTATTGGCATAACTCTGACGATCTTGGGCTGTCTTCATTCGTTGCCGAACGATCTCGATATAATCTGAGGTCTCTCTTATCATCTCTGGCCCAAGTACCAACTTATCTCCAGATTCTAACCAACAAGCTGGAGAATTGCATGGTCTTCCATACGACGCCTCGTATGGTGCCATCCTAATGTTAGACTGATAGCTATTGTTATATGCAAACTCAACTAGATGCAGATGGTCCTCCCATAATCCACCAAAATCCAACCCACAAGCTCTTAAGAGATTTTCCAAAACTCGGTTGACCCTCTCGGTTTGGCCATCAGTTTGAGGATGGTTAGACATACTCAAACATAACTCGGTTCCCAAAGCTTCTTGCAAACTCTTCCAAAATACGCTAGTGAACAACGGATCTCGATCACATACTTTGCTCTTTGGGGCACCATGGAACCGAACTATCCATTTCACATAAAGTTCAGCCAATTTCGACGCCGTCTTAGTCGAATTGACAGGAATGAATCTCGCACCTTTGGTCAAGCAATCCACGATGACCCAAATACCTTCATTTCCTGCCCTAGTTCTAGGTAGTCCATCGACAAAATCCATCGATATATGCTCCCACTTCCACGTAGGAATTTCTAATGGATGAAGGAATCCACTCGGCTTCTTATGTTCAGCTTTCCCCAACTGGTAGTTCACGCACTTGGAAATGAACTTTTCAATATATCGCTTCATCCCTTCCCAGTTGTAGACTCGCTTCATGTCCCGATACATGTTATTGCCACCAGGATGAATCGTCAATTTCGAGTGATGACATTCTCTCAGAACCTCATCTCTCAATCCATCAATATGAGGAACAACTAATCGTCCTTGCTTTCGAAGCCAACCTTCTCGATCGACCTCGAACTCTTTATCTTATGGTTCCAGTTTCTGGATAAACTCGACAAGCTTCACATCTCGCTTTTGGGACTCGCCAGTCCTTTCGATAAGAGTGGGTCTTATTGATAAGCTTGCCAACATTTCAGGTTCCAACTCGCACCTTGGCCTGAAATCAAAACTTGCCAAATACTTGAGGCTTTTCCATTCTGAAAATATCTCTCCTAAACTTGCATGTCTTCGACTCAACGCATGTGCAACTGCATTACCCTTACCAGGAATATAGGCTATACCCAAATCATATGATGCCAGAAACTCTAACCATCTTTGTTGCCGAATATTTAAATCCTTTTGGGTGAAAATATACTTCAACGACTTGTGATCCATAAACAACTCGAATCGAACTCCCAACAGGTAATGTCTCCACATCTTCAGAGCAAAGACAATTGCCACCAACTCCAAATCATGAGTTAGGTAATTCTTCTCATGCGGCTTTAGCTTTCGACTCGCGTAGGCCACAACCTTATCCTTCTGCATTAGCACTGCTCCAAGTCTAGTACCACATGCATCGGTGTATACCACCATCTCTTCATTCCCACTTGGAATGGTCAACACAGGAGCACTCGTCAATCTCTGTTTCAGGATCCCGAACGCTTGCTCACACTTTGCATCCCATGTGAACACTTGGTTCTTCTTCGTCAATCCTGTCAATAGTGCGGCTACCTTGGAGAAATCTTTGATAAACCATTGGTAATAACCGGCCAACCCAAAGAAACTTCGAACATCCGTCGCACTCTTAGGTCTATCCCAATCTTGGATTGCTGCTACTTTAGCAAGGTCAACTGCTATCCCATTTCTAGAAACAACATGACCTAAGAACCTCACTTCATTCTTCCAGAAGTGACACTTGGAAAACTTAGCTCTCAGCTGATGCTTTTGTAAGATCTCCAACACAACTCTTAAGTGTCTTATGTTCTTCCTCATTCCGAGAATAAACCAGAATATCATCCATGAACACAAGGACGAACTTGTTCAACTGATCTCTGAACACTCTATTCATAAGATTCACAAAATACGTTGCCGCGTTAGTCAACCCGAATGGTATCACCAACCATTCAAAGGAACCTGATGGTGTCCTAAAAGTAGTCTTTGGCACACTATCCTTAGCCACCCTTAACTAGTGAAACCCCGTTGCTAAATCCATCTGAGAAAACACTTTGGCTTCGTGAAGCTGATTGAACAAGTCATTAATCCTTTGCAACGAATACTTATTCTTCTTAATCACATTGTTCAGCTCATGATAGTCCACACACAATCTTAACGAGCCATCTGCCTTGGTTGCAAATACGATCGGTGCACCACATTCGGATACACTCCTCCAAATGAATCCTTTTCCCAAAAGGTCTCTAACTTGCACCTCCAACTCTTGTTGTTCCTTATGCGCCATCCGCCTAAGAGGCATAATGATTGGTCTAGCACCCTCGACCAAATCGACCCTAAACTCGATCTCATGATGCGGCGGCAACCCTTTGACCTCGTCAGAGACATCATTATACTCATTAGCGATCAGCACAGATGACAAGTCTTCCTGTGGAATCCCAAGTGAATATAGATAACTCCCAAAGACCCCGTCTTCGCGCTTACGTCTAATCAACACCTTTCTCCCTTCCACATCCCCGACCCTCACCTCTAGCTTCTCGCAATTCACTCTTGCAACATACCTCTTGAGCCAATCCATGCCCAAGATGATCACAATCCCAGCGAAGTTAAGAACAAAGAAATCACACACAAAAGAGCAATCATGACTCGACAACACTAGACCACGACAAATCATGAAAAGATTGAACGATCCCCCAACTGGATTAGTCACGATCAATGGTCTATCACAAATCTCGAGTTCCAAACCCAAGTGACACACAAGTTCATTGCAAATGAATGAATGTGATGCTCCAGTATCAAAAAACACACAAACTGAAACACCATTAATAGAAAGAGTACCTTGCACTAAAACACTCTTTCCCTTTTCCTCTGCAGTAGGAGCTCTCGAAGAAGTTGGCACGACTTCCAATGCATATGCCTTCACAACCTTCTTGCCCTTAGTTGATTCTGGACAGTCTTTCTTCTCATGCCTAGGCTTCCCACACTTGAAGCTTTTCTTCTCAGCTTTGGGATTCTTGCACTCATTCGAATAATGACCCTTTTGTGGGCAGTTAAAGCAAACCACCTCACTCTTAAGATTCTTTTGGCCATTCTTCCCTTTCTGTTGTTGTTGCTTCCTCTTCTTATTATTACCACCCTGCTGTGGCTTCTGTTTTTCCTTAGGTGCAACAACATACATCTTCTTAGGAAACAGACTTTCATGCCTTAAAGCCTTCTCGACGATCTTCTCAAAGCTATCATCGAGGTGATCCGCAAGCTGACTCCCAAGATATTCATACAACCCCAAGACAAACTTCTTGTTCTTTTGATAAGGAGTATCCACATATGAACGAGCATACTTCGACAAAGCCTCGAAGTCAAAAATAGTCAAGAACTAGCCGACCATTCTGCTTAAGCTCGACAAATCTCTTAAACAGAATAGACTTTTGCACGATGGAGATAAACTTCGCTTCAAACTTATCCTGGAACAACTCCCATGAAATATCCTCTTCATGGGTCTCAAGTGTGACAGAGTTCCACCAATCCATTGCTCTGCTCTCTAACTTCCTTGATGCAAGTTTTCTCTTTGTTGTATCATCAATGCTCAAGTCCCTGAAGATCCGAATGCAAGTATCCATCCACCTCTGGACTTCTTCAACTGGTTCAGTGCCCTTGAATTGTTTTCCTCCCAATGAAGAAAAGTCTTTTCATAGCTTTGCAAATTCTACAGCTCTAGGCACTGGAACTCCAACATCAACCGTAGCCTCCACTAGAGCGGGAACCCTATTCATTATCGATGCCACCATGGCCTCGAACATAGCTAGGTAGTCTGGTTCGCCACCATTTCCCCCTCCAGTGTTAGCTCTCCTAGCAGTGTGTCTTGATTCTCGCCTACTTATTCTAAATCTGCCACTTCCAAGAAAAACTGCTAAAGAGATACAACCGTTACTACTATATATGCTAATATATATATAGTAAGCATCCAACTGAAATCTACAAATACGTCTCTCATATGTAATTACATCTTTGAACTTTGGCCAAAATCGTTGACCAGAGATCTGATACCAAATGTGACGACCGCCCATAACCCCCGCACTAAACAAGAGGAATAATGCGCTGAAGGGTGTGCCAGGCAGCTATAGACGATCATCAGAGTAGGTAAACAACATCAAAACCTATCGTAACACTCACAACGCAAGGATAAAATATAATAGAATATATATAACAGGTAATAGTAAAAAGGCATCATATAGTAAACTTTTGAAAACTTTCTCAACATCATGAAAGGTTATCCAACTAATACCAAAGTTTGTACATAAATCCTCACTACAACACTCATAGAGCACTCAAACAGCGAAAACAGAAATACTAGATAGTAGTAAAACTGGTACGCCAGCCTTTTGCTCGTCTACCCACAACAGCATCGTCCTCACTAATCACCTGTAACCTGCTACTTAGTCTGCCCATCCACAACCGAATGAACAGCCCAAGGTATTAAGTGGAGATATAAAACCTTAAGTTAGACAACAGTCTTAGTAGGCGATAAAACAACTAATAAACTTCGACAATAAAGTATATAAGACGGGATAGATAAACATACTAATCTATCCACAACACCGGAGAAGAACTTAACCTTCTCTTCCCCACATCAGACAGTGATAGCCTTTACAATAAATAATTCAACCATTCATCCATGGAAAAGAACACCCATTCAATCATGGTAAAGCACTCATAACATCTAGATTATACATATCTCATGTAAACCATCCTAATCAAATTCAGCATCCCTCAAGCACAAGCCCCAGAGGCCTAAACCAATATCAGACAAGCACCCAAGGAACATCTCCTTCGACATTGGACAATCTACAGGAGACAGTACAAATAGGACAACTAATCATCCATGACTGACTCTGGCTATCACTGCCAATCTTGCTTTGAAATCATCGTTAATCTTATGGTGGCCAACCTTGCCATACGTCATGGGCTAATGGTAACCCCAGTTCTAGCATAAACCCTATATGCCTTACAATGATACGTATGTATGTCCAACCTTGACAACCAAGCCTTTCAACGATACCCAAGGTACTCGACCTACAACCGATCTTTTGGGTGCCCAACTTGACGACTTTTCATAGCTCAAGCAACCTTCTCGAGCAATCCATTATCCACTAACTCACAACCTTTGAGTAGTCACCTCATTCATTGTTCTACAGCGATCAACGGGCACCTTTTAACACTTCGAACCTTCCTCCTTGAATTCACTTCGAAGTTACACCACCACTGCGTTGCGGCACGAGTTCGGGCACTTTTACCCAAAAAAATATTTTTTAAAAGTACTTTTCGCTCAAACCTGGGTCGTACACGAAAATATAATTTTCAAAATTTTGAATTGTGCGGCCGACCCTTCACACTGCTCGACCGACCCTTCACACTGGTAGAACCAACCAGAGCGACTGACCATCCCAACCTGGAGCGACTGACCCATCACTTTGCCACTTCCAGGCTTCACGATCGACCCGATAAGAGCGACCGACCCCTTTACTCGATCGTAGGCTCGCTCGACCAAACCCTTTTTTCTCTAGGCTCACTCATCCGCTTGCCTTACACCCAGCTTACTCGACAAACCAACTCCTTGGCTCGCTCAAGCCTGCTTTTTGTCTTGTTCCCCAAGAAATCACACCCTGGATCGAACGATCCCCTTACGTGCGACCCGAAATCTGCATTTAATAATTTCTACTCCGATTTCCACTAAAACTTCGCCAAACGATAGATTCGACGAAATCAACTCATCTAATACAATCAAAAGCATGTTATGAAACCACTAGCATCATGAAAATGACAATTATCATCAAATTATGCCAATTTCACCAAAAACCATGATAAATGAAGATATGATCTAAATTGTGGATCTAACTTGCATAATCATATGAAATAGCATAGAAATTACCTATCTAAACTTGTTAAATCAGATCATAGGGTGGTTAATATGAAAATGGACCTAATATGGCATAGTCCTATGGAACAACACTTGAATTTGATGAGAAACATGCACAAATACTCATATACTTCATTGCATTCATGTAAGAGATGTAAATCACACACCGATTCTCCTAAACAAGCAAAGATCAATGAAAAAGGAATCCGATCAGCAAGCACCTCGCACCAAATACCTTGATCCGATCAACTCTTGCTTCAATAGTCGTAGATCTAGCCTTCAATGTTGTAGATCTATGATTTCCCTCCTTAGATTTGGATTTTTAATGGTTGAAAGGTGTTGGAGGAAGAAGAGCACAAGGCCACCTAATGAGGAAATAAAAAAAATTAACCATTTCCAATATCCCTTACCCCCTATTTATACCCTCCCATCAGCCCACTAATGGGCCTCTCCAGTTTAGCCCATTATGGCTTACCAAACCTGGACA
Source organism: Allium sativum (assembly GCA_030737875.1). Classification (NCBI taxonomy): domain Eukaryota; kingdom Viridiplantae; phylum Streptophyta; class Magnoliopsida; order Asparagales; family Amaryllidaceae; genus Allium; species Allium sativum. The sequence continues at coordinate 575,587,173 of CM060915.1, read as the reverse complement.
GCCAACTGAAAAAACCTTAAAACAATGATTCCTCCCAAATTGTTGAGCCAAATCTTTAATGTAACCACTCTACAGAAAGGCAATCATCAATTCCTTTCAATGGCACAAGTCTCATTCTCTGATTCGACCTGAGTTAAAAGATATTCCCTGTACAAGATTGACTGGGGCAAAATGGTCACAAACAAAATCGGTAAAAATTATGGACATGTCTCACATCTCCATAAGCAACATATCAAAAGATGAGAATGATCCAACCCTCAGGGAATAAAATAAAAATATTTTATGATCTTTCGATATGTAAAATGCGGGCTGTTACAGAGACCCTTAGGAAATTTAGGTGGGAAGTGTACAAAATATTTTTAAATAGAGAAAGGAGGATCCATTATGATTAATATTTTATATTAGTGGGTTTGGCAGCAAAACTTATAAATTGGAAAAGGTTAAAAAGAGAAAAATGGATTAGGAATATATATAGTTTAGAGAATTGACTTTGTGAAAAGCCTAGAAAAATTGGAAACCCACTTTAAGTCTAACCCCATCGTTAACTTTTAAAAACTTGAAATTGTAAAAGTTTTGGAAAAATGGTTTATGGTGTTTTCAAGTTTTAATCTTAAAAGTTATTGTTTTACAATATGTAAAGAAGTACATATTGAGTTTTAAATTAAAATGGGGTATATTTTGGAAGAAATGATTTCTCATGAAAATTTTGTCTAAAATAAAATTCTCTCAGTAAAAGTTGCATATTATAGAGTGTGTATCGCTCGCTAGTTTTCTTGTTATATTGCGTGAAAGGATTAAAAAGCAAAACTTAGAAAAAGTTGCATTTTGTTGAGAACTAGAATTTCCAGTAAAGAAAGTTTTGAAGTTTTTATTCTTTTGACAATCGTTTTTGATAAATTGTTTTTACAAGAGAATTTTGTTGGGTGGACAAAATAGGTATAGAAATTAAGAATAGAGTAGATGTTTGCACCTTGTAGTAAGTAACTGAATTGACCTTATAGGCAAGAACAAGTTATAAACCCGATTGAGAAATAGTTTCCTTATCTACTCCATTTTTTGTGATTTGAAAAAAAATTGATTTATATTTTTATATAAAATGACATGTTTTACAATTTCGTGAAAGTAAGTTTTCATGAGGAAAACAAATTTTTTAAACTTTTAAATTTTTGGAAGAAAATTTAAATGAAAAGGCCAAACCGTGTTTTAAAAGTATGGAGTAGGTAAGGGTTAGTGCCTAGGGAAGATGGGAAAAGTTTTGAGGCTATAAAGTAAATAGCGAGAATTATCTTAGGATAATGGTAAGTTCCCGTAGAATGCGTAAGCACTGAAAAGCCTAGGGTGTTGCTTGAGATAATTGTTGGTACACAGCTTGGACTAGTGGTGACTACTAGATAGTAAAGGGCAAGTAAGTATTTAGATCCTGTTGCTAATTTTCATGTTAGGGGTACAACCCGTTATTGCATTTCTGTTGGGATCGTTCTATTATTTTGTTCATGTTGGGTAGTTGGGGCAACACCTAAACCTATCATTGATCCCGTGGTTCAAGCTTGTTGTCTGAGGGGGACATAGTCCCGAGATTCTTGGCCCTTAGTAGTAGCTATTTATAGTGTCTGTTTTCCTGTTTTAGCTGAAGGCTTGTTTGAAATTAAACTTAGATCAAATAATTAAATAAGCTAAGAAAAGAGAAATGGTACAACTAAAAAGGGAACAACAAATTCAGTAAAGCAACAAACATGACAGTTAAAGAATAATGGAAAATTATGAGAAAAGATGAATAAGAGTAAAAAAAATCAAGATAAGATGAAAAAGAAAATCAGTAACAAAGAAAATTTTCTTATGAGGGCTGTGCTTGGACAGGAAAATAGTGAATCTTTATAAATAGTTACATAAAATCCAAGTACGGTTGGCAAAAGGTATATAAAGGAAAGACGGAAGATGTGAAATTTTCCATTTTCCACTTTTTTGTAACATAAGAAATCGAATTTAGAAAATTAGATTTTCCTAAAATTCGAAAAATAAAGTTGGTTGGTAGAATTTTGGATGCAACAATTGGATGAACTACGCTCTTACTCAGACGAGTGTGGGAATATTTGGATGAAAACGTATTTTTATTTTCAAAATATTGCGTTCATGTAGAACTGCGAGTATATTTAGGACGTAAGCATCATGTTTTTGAAGAATTGTTGAAAAAATTTCATACACATAGGAGGTACCGCTTAGGCATACATGTATTATTATGTTGTAGTACACTATGCACAAGTGCACAATGTTCGCAAAAATTAGATGCACACATGATGGATGGATATTATGCGAGGGATTACGTACCTATTTTACCCTTATCAAATTTGAGACAAAATTTCCTAAGGGTGGGAGAATGTAAAAGCCCGCATTTTATGACAATTTAATAGTTAAAAATTGCATATGTGTGTGTGTGTCAACACACACACACATACATATACATACATACATACATACATACATACATACATACATATATATATATATGAATAGACATAAATATATGTATGAAGAATAAAATAAAGATAATATGTGATTGCATGTAATAAATACATGCATTGAAAAAGAAGAAAAGATTAATGCAAATAAAATGTAATGCATGCATTAAAAGAAAGAAATGACCGGTTGCATGCAGTGTAAATATGTTACATGCAATAATTTACAAATATTATGCATTAATAATAAAAGAGAAATAAAAGAAAAATATTCATGCAATGGGTTAAATGAAATATTGTAATAAACATGAGAAAGAGAAGTAAGAAGAGAATAATAGTTATCATTGTTCAAATCAATTCAAAATTGATGGAAAAATAATACATGCGCTAAATTAATGCAATGGATTGATTGAGAAAGGAAACATTGTAAAATGATAGGCAATAGAAGTAAACAATAAGTATTAACGAAAAGAGAAAATTTAACAGGGAATAATCTATAAGGTTATATACATATATACAAAATGTGCATGCATACATATAGAAAAAGGAAAATAGGCGCATAATGGATATATTTAAAAGGAATTATTGTGCATAACGGTAGAAAATTAATGTGGCACCCAATTGGCACTTTTAATTGGTAGGAAATGACAATGCATGCCTTGTTGGCTTTATTCTATTGGTCCAATTCAAAAATTATATTGACTTGGCAACTTCCTGTTGCCCTTATAACGTGGAGAGAATAGATTTCATCAGGGAAAATAGACGGTCAGTGTCAATTTGAACTTTATATATAAAGGACCCTATAGCTTACCATTCTCATTTACTGTTTCTTCACTCTCTTCTTCTTCCTCCATATAATTTCTAAATAAAATTATTAAGTATAATATTGCAGCGCTATCTTAATGAAGATTAAAAAGAAAATTTATCGTCAACAACGACAAAATCAAAAAATAAGGCATTTTCAACCGCAATGACAATGCAAACTCATGACTCTTCATCTACAACCAATCCAAAGAGATTCTGTTCTAGATCGGCATATCAATGTGAGTGGATTTAAGTTATATCATTTTTTATAATGGTATATTAACGTTTGACATTCTCCATTAACATGCAATGTAAATCTATTAGAAATATTCATTTGATATGATTATATGTTAAAATGATTAAAAAGCTAAAATTAAGATGTGGAAATGTAAACTTGTTAAAAATGTGGAAACAATTACTGTTGTATACATGTAAGTTTTAATTACATGATAATTTGTGACATATTATGTAATTGAACGCTTAATCGTTAAACCTATGACATATTGTACTTCAACCATTGACTGTAAGAATCGTGATAGTTACATGTTAAATTGTTAGAAAGGAATAATTACATGATTTTATGATTACATGTTGTCATCTTAAAAATGAAGTTAATTACATGCTAGGAAAAACATGCAACATGGCAATTAGAAATGGACTTAATGTGAAATTAAGTATGACATGTAAAGTATAGATTACAGTAATATTTGAAAGAATGGACACGCCTAAATTATATAGAAAATTTACAGTAAATAGAAAACTGTAACTGCACTTAGACACGAGGTTAAATTCAACTTGTGGTAGAAGTCTGCCCGGAACCGCCTGACAAATCCGGCATCCACAAGTTATTAATTTAATATGAGGGGTCTAGTGCGTAAATAAAATGTAACGGTGCTAAGACACGAGGTTAAGTCAACTTGTGGAAGAAGTCTGCCCAGAATCGCCCGGCAAATCCAGCATCCACAAGCGATAGGCTTAATGTAAGAGGTTGAGCACGTAAACATATATATAAACGTATGTATATAAAATGGTAGAAATAAACAACACTAATTATGATTAATGGAAATGAATAAGGAAACGAATGAAAGATAATTACCACAATAAAAGAAGTGGAATGAATAGGGAATGATAATAACCTATTATAAATAAATTACATTAATGAGAATGTTATATAATAGGCAGGCTTGTCCTAGGGACAAGTGGAAATCATAACTTAGGTTATAATAAACGATAAAGAAAATGGAATAACTTACTTAATGAGATAAGTTTTACTTAACTGTAAATTAAGTTATTTGTAAGAACGAGAATCTGAAATCTACGGATGAGGATAACATAAGTTATATTTATGGAAAGGAAACTTATCAGTAAACCTTAGTTAAGAGAACTAAGTTAATAAGTAAACAATAATAAGTGGTAGTGACAGTAAGATGTAATTATGATTAAATAAGAAAGAATGAGGCAAACTTATGAAATGAAATAAGTTATATTTAATCATAAATAATGAGTGACATGTTAAACAGAAAACATGTGAATTAAGATATACTTAATTACATAGTAAGTAGAACAGTTATTGTAACTATGAAATATTAATCAAACAATAATATAAAGGGATTGTGGATTACAGACCTTGGATATCAATCTAGAGAATGACATGTTGTGGGCTTAATAATAAACATAAATGGGTTAAGTTATATGGCTGAAATTAATAAGCAAGAGGAACTTGGTAACTTGAATAAGAAGTCAATATGAATGGGAATAACCAAGTTAAATGGAAACCCGATGAGGCAGTGCAAGCCAATAATTGAATGTTTAGACATAGGGTCTAATAACACATTAAATTGAGGTGCTTAGACTAGTTCGTACGTATGAGGGCGAATAACCCAACAGGATAGATCATTGTGGTATCATAAGGCACGAGGGGAGCGCACATTCATACGATTATTCTGTCGGCTTCAAAGGAATGGAAGGGGAAGGACGTGGCTTCCTGGGACGTGGAAGGTGCTCCTAGTAGTCCTCTGTGGTGGTGCAGTGTTCGGGCTATGCTCACAGAGGTTGGGTCTGCGTGTAACTACCCGGTGAGTAGCCTTGACTGAAAAAGTAGCTTTGTAATCAGAAAGATGTGATGAGGTGACACTAGGGTTATTCGGCGATTGCCTCAACAGGGAGGTGGGGTCAGGAATAATAAAGATAGTAGATTGTCGGGTACCCATCATCAGCAACCGGTGGGATGCAAAAAGACTAGAGTTAAACCCAAGACGCCATCCACCTTTCACTACCGAGGCACGGTGCTTGAAAGGAGACGCGAACTGATATTTAGATTGTTTATTAGGGGCAAGTCGCTTAGCTCTTGTAGTCATTACTAGTTGAGGGAGGGGCCGAGGTGGGGCGATAGCCATCATGAAAAACAGACCTGAAGGATATCTGTATTTTGAGGCTCTTAAAGGAGGGCCTGTACAGATATGAAAACGCTCCCGACCGAGTTTCGTGTTTCTTGTACAGCACTGCCACGGAACTCGGTGCACATTAGAGGTTATGTGTGGTTAAGGTATCGAATACGATTGACGATACGTACATGGAAAAGTCTAGATACATGCTTTGGGTGGTGTATCATAGACTTGAGGGCATTACTCTGTGATGGAATCTGATTCGATCGAAGGTGGCAGTCCGTACGCTTACGTAGCATAGTAATGACAGATATATGTGGAACGTAACATTGTTATGTACAGAAGTGTACGTCGCTCTGGCGTAAGATGAGGGACTACGTACATACATTTCTGTGGCATTACGGTGGAGACCGTGCGAGTGGGGTACCATGGGGTGTACCTCAATATTGGGGGGTAGCTACATATATACTGTATTAGGTTAATCCACTGGGAAGTAGATGGGTACGACGTGTGTGTATGCCTTGGGTGTTGATAACCTATGTAAACTAATAAACAAGAAAATGTAACTGAACGGTATATATAGGATTACCCAAAATGTATAGTTTAAATCCAATCATTAGAACTTGTGTTCTGACCCCCTCCTCATAACATACTCGTAGGTTAGATTTCTGTTAGAGATATGGTAGCTTTTGATACTGGTTAGGCAGTATTATTACTACGGTAAGGCTATATTTTGATTACATCGTATTTTATCCATTCTGCTGTGAGATGTTTTTCTGAGCTCTGATATATATTATATCTCTGTCTTTTCTGCAAGATACCAGAGCAAACCAACACGAGTTTCTATAGATTGGAATTTAAAAAAACCGGTTTGTCGGAATTCGGGTTGTTACAACCATGATCTGGTTCATCATTGTTGATCTTGACATTTAAGTGCTAGTGATTTCTTCTCATTTCCCTGATTCTCTTTTAACCTGCAACATTACTTCAAAGGACATTATTCTTCTATTGTCATAGTACTTATATCTTTGGCTTCTTCGATCGCCAAAGTCTTCTTATCTCATTCACTAGAAAGTGAATTTAAGATCTTTCTAACTTAGTCTTTTCAGTAATTTTCTTTCATAATGAGATTAAGGGATGTACTATAGCCTGAAATCTAGAATACATATCAGAAATAGACTCATTTGTTTCATCTGAAAGTGTTGAAATTGATGAGTTAGCATAGATATCTTTGTTTGCTTTACTTTACTGGTGCCTTTATGTGTGACTTGTAGTGTTCTCCAAATTCCACATATAGAATTACGAATAAACATTGGGTTAAATTCATTTCTATATAAAGAGAAAAATAAAATGTTCATAGCCTTAGAATTATTAAGTGATCGTGTCTTTTGGTATAGTGCCTATTTTGAATATTTAGTTTAAGGCTTTATGCATTCTATTTGGGTAATGTTCCACATATCTAAACCATTAGACTGCAAATAAAATTTTATCTTGCAAGTCCAATAAGCATAATTGTTGCCATCAAATAGAGGGTGTCTAGTGGTTTATTATCCTTCTATAAAAGTGTTACAAGTGTCATTAGCCATTTATACTTTTCAAAAACAAAGTTATGAATTTCTGAAAACTAATGCTCTGATATCAGTTGTTGAAAACTGGGGTGTCTACAACACAGTGTTGGATGGATCTTAAGGCTATTAAGACACTAGAAGGTATGAAATGGGTACTAACTACTTATTTATGAATATGAAACAGTATTTACTCAAATTGCAATAGGAAACAACTAATCAGAGAATAAGTACGTAATAAAGTAAAATGCAAAAAGGTAAATAATACCTAGATTTTTATACTGGTCGGATTAACCAATCCTACATCCAGTCTTTCACTCCACCGTGTAGAATTTCACTATAACTGCTTGCTTTCCATGGGTGGCAAAAACACCTTTACAATATCAATTTCACAGGCCATAAGATACACCTTCTCCTTATCAACAACAACAAACTATGGCAAGTTGCCATATCTTCAATACAAATTCTTGCAGATTTGGTACAATGATCTTATAGATCTTCAATGGAAATATATCTTTGAATTCTTTGAAAAATAGGATAAAATTAGAGAGAGAATGATGTGAATTCAAGTACAACTCTCTGATATTGTGTGGTATGCAGATCCTTGAAGAATTATAGTGAAAGAGACTGGATTTGAAAAGATAATTGGAAAATATTCAATGGATTTGTATTGCAAATGTTTTGAGTAGAATGAGTACAAGAAAATGAGAAATGTTGATCTTAAAATTTGTTTTCATAGGACTTTATATAGTGGTTGAAGAGAAGTTCCTTTTGGTGAAGTGGTGGAGGGAAATGTCTCTTCATTCAAAATTTAAAAAACTGAAAACCGACTTGTATGTCGACATGTGGGGATACTCATGTCAACATGGGTGCTGCAAAAATGAATAACAACACTTAATAAGTGTTGAAAATTTTCAACCATTCAAAATTTCCTTGTATTTGTGGATTTTGGTTATTCAGTTGAGGTCAATGGTTGATGAGCTTCAAGTATAATTGCCATGGGATCTTTAACAAGATATTTTAAGGTTCAACCAACTCCTCATCACTTTAAACACCTTTGTCCTTCAGCATTCTTCTTTAATATATTTTGGTCTTCAATTGCTCTTATTATCATTTTTATGTAATTCTTCCATTACTCTGATTAGCCTTTTTCTATAATTCTTCTTTTGTACTCTTGTTTATCTCTATAAATATCACTATAGTACATTTGATATAATTGCATAGCTCGAAGATACATTAGTAGTAATGTTTATATGTTTGTTGTCATCAAAATCAATACCTAGGGTATTAACACAACACTCACCAGACTTTATGTCTGACCCAGTCCTCTTCCTTTCTTTTCCTTTCACCTCCAACAGGCTTGCAGGGCAGTGATTGAATTATACTAAAGCTTTGGAGGATTAAAGTCAAGGATCTTATTTTCTTCTATTTTATGACAGATTATATATCATATTTTGGATTTGTGCTTAAGAGGAAAATTATTTTATATATAATCTGATTTGAGCTAAGATAACGTAAGACATATGTTTTATATCAAAACTTATCTAGTGAGAAGTATTCTTTTGTAATAACCAATTATTGAGAAATATATATTTCCACTATTTTTGTTTTATCTCTTGTGAATCTTAGTCTCTGTGGTTGTTTCTTTGTACCTACAACGCTTTACATTCCTTAGTATGGCCGTAATTAGGAATACTAAGGGGGTATGGGTTATTTCATTTGGCATCTGAGCCTAAAACTATAGCATTCCTAAAAATTTGTTTTCAAAAGAGAATATTCTTCAAATGAAGGTAGATTTTCAAAGCAAAAGTATTTTTGAAAATAGAAGCTTTATAGAAATCCCCTCAAGTCCACCCCTTTCCCGGTCCTATTCTCTCCTTTCTTTATTTGAGTTATCTACGGGACAACAAATCTAAGTTTACCTACGTCTATTAAGACCTTAGATCCTTATAGGTTGAGTTTTGATTCATGCATAAACCATTTTAATTCATTATCAGTGAATTCTCAGTGGAACTGGAGTTAGGAGATAAACATGCTACTTAACAAATATTAAGTAATGCCTAGCATAAATAAAAAAATTAGAGGCCAAGGAATGCGAGATGACTTAAGAAGCATTACCAGTGGATTCGAGAAGATATTATTAACTTTAAAAAGGAAATAGCTGATGTGGGAAATATGCCTAGAGTGTTATAAGGAAGTTATTTATCAAAAGGATCTAGTAATGGAAATGGGTAAAAGTTGATGAAAGAAGTGTTATCTATCTCTTGTTGTTTCTAGTTCTCCTATTTTATCTGATTAGGAGTATTATGTTCCTGTATCTTTGATTCACTAGTTACGGGTGGCTACGTGGTGCCATAGCCATGCTGATATGAGACATACCATGTAGGGCATATATATTGTAGACCTAAAAAAGTTGTCATTTGCAGATATAGTAAATCTACGAGTTGCATGAGTAGCACTATAACGACCCAGATTTCTGTTAATTTATTTAAAATTATTTAATATGGTTTTAAATATTAAATGATAATATAAATGAATTTTTATATTAAGTTATCGATTTAATAATCGATTTCAATTTAATATCGAATATATTAAATTATCTTAATACGAAAAATAACTCAATTTGAAACCGAAACGGAGTCAAAAACAATTCAGATGATCAATATATATTCTATTTGAATATAGACGACGATAATAATAATATATTATCGAAGAATTTATTTGTTTTGAATTTAAATTATATTATATCAATTTAATATGGTTATTTTATATATACGTTCGAATAAAATTTTATAGTCTATTCTGTTGGGTTCAGAATAGTGTTGTAACGTTAAAACATCAGTCGTTACGTTAAAATAGCGGTTCGCGATGTAAAGTGATAAACCCCGAGATATTCGATTTGTGGATAAGCTCGATATCAAATCAGAATCGATTTAGATAAAATAAAAATCTCTTTATGTCAAATCAAATTAATGTGAAATCAAATCAAAATCTAAATATAAATCTATCTTGTCAAATCAAAATAAATATACATCTAAATCAGTTGCCTACTTTGTACTCGCATCCAGGCCTATTACTTCTACCCAAAGCTTCTTCGTATATTTATATACATGACTTCCTCCCTTTTTTCTCTTTTTATTTTGGTTGTTCTCTGTAAAACTATGTTTGAAAGCTTGGAAACCAAAATCAAAACCCCTCGTTTCATTAGATTTCTCCTTTTTCCAGTATTCCTTAATTGAGATCGAACCAAATTTCCCCTTTTCCTTAATAAAATAAGATCAAAAGCCTCAAACGGCCCTCATTGCCTTCAGTAAAAACGCAAACACCAAAATTAAAGCCTCTGATTAAAAATAAATACGAATATAAATCAGTTGTTCAAGGACCGGACCTCGTAGTCGCTGAGAAAGCCAACCTAAATCTAGACTTCGACACTTGGAGGCTCTCGTGAATAAGTGAGGGAAGAGGATGTCGATGTTCCTTTTGAGTTGTGATTTGGTGTTGGAAAAAAGGGCAACTGGGGTTAATGGTACGTTGGAGACATCCGCGATTTCAGGGGAAGGTAAGGCTGACATCGAGTGTAAAGGCGAAAGTCGAGGTCGCGACTATAGAAGGAGCTCAGGTAGGCAAAATTTTCAGCTACTGGAGCTAAAGGAGTTTGCGTAGAGCATTAGGGGGAGTAAATCAGGCATTGCGATTTTGGTGGGAGGTTGGAAGTAATCTTTGTTGATACAGGTAGAAGACAGTAGACTATCATGATTTCTTTTTTCCATTTATTTGGTGATTTCGAAAATTACTGGTGAAGTCAGAATTGAAATTGGGGTTGAGGAATTGGTTGATGCTTTCAGTGTGTTATCATTTAAAGATAAGGAATGGCTGTTTAAGAACTTAAAGGAAGTGCAGTATGGGGTGCATTGGTGTCTTCAAATGATGGAGGTTCATGAGTTTGGATATCCTTTTAGTGAGGACATAGCAGGTTCAATTTATTGTTAGCAACGGGGGAGAAGATTGGTTCGTCACTTTTCTATACTAAGGGAACAGTTAGGTAAACACAATTAATTAATTTAGTTAACTAAATGTTGATGACTTTAATTAAAGAAAAATCTTATAAGGGTCATAACTTGTCCATGTTAGATTCAATTCAAAATCGTTCATCGCATTGGACGCTTAGTAGCAATACCTACATGCCGGATTGGTTTGATAGAGTTTTGAGCATATTCAGATGTATGTTAAAATCAAATGCCATTTGATTTTAATTTAAATCAAATAGTCCGATGAATAAAAATCACGGTGAGTAAACTCACTCTCTGGATTTCATTTAAATAATTTTTATGTGTTGTTTGTTGGTTGCTTGCATGCATTTAAATATTTTTATGGCTATTATAAATATATATTAGTTATTTAGGCTTGGTGTTCGTGGTTAATATATATATATATATTAGTGGTTGGATATTTCCCACAGTACCTTTAGCGGATGCCTGCAATATCATTAGCGGATGACCCTATACGCCCCACGCTATGATAGTGGATGACCTTCTATACCACGATATTCTGCCATGAAGCAGGATGGGTATTATTTATGTTGACTAACGTTTGTGGATGCAGGAAAACAGGTTGGAGGGATCCAACTGGATTCCTCAAAAATATTATTATTTGTTTGTTTTCACATATATTATCATATATGATATGTTGATTGATAATTGGGTGGTTTGATTGTTTAATTATCACTGGGGCCTGAATGTTGATCTATAAAAATATTGTAAAAGAGATTTTGAGATTTGAAACGGGAAATTCTATTTTTCTAAAAATAGAATTTGAAATTCGAATGGATTAAAAATATTGACTTGTTTAAAATAAATAAAACAAGTATTGAATTTATAAACGATGTTTATAAATTAAATAATATAAGAAATTGAAGTAAATTTATAAACGGTGTTTATAAATAAAATGGAATGATTTTCATTGGAAAATCAGGGGATTGAAATGAATTTATAAATGGGTTTATAAATATAATGAATTAATTATCAAGAGATAATTTGAATATTTAAATTCAAATATGAATCTAAAAATAGAATTTGAATATAGAAAATTCAAATAGAATTTGAAAAGAGAATTTGAAAATAGAAAGTTGAAATCATTTAGAAATGGGAACGACGAAATATATTTCAAAATGCAGATTTTTTAAACAGAATAGAAATAAATCCAAAGGATTTATAATTTGAAAAAGGAATTGGAATTTAATATAGAAGATCGAAGTATAAATAAATATATTACCGAGTTAGGAAAAATCGACAATTATAGATAAATCGGAAATATGATGCTGAATTGGGAAACTGATTTGATATATATTAAAAATATATTAGAATGGAGTTGAATTTATTATATACGAAGTTTAAACATTTAAATATATAAATATAATTAAAACGAACTCGCCGCAGCGCTGCAGTTCGTAAATTGGCGTTTCGAACTTCAATTAAGTATACAGAACTCAATTGAAGTCGGAATTCTTTGAAACAAGAATCGTCAGGACCATTGGGAACAATAGTTTTCTAATGAAAGAGAAAAATCTGGATTTCGTTGAACAAATTTTGAGTTATGAAAAAAATCAAATTTTTAGAAAGACAGCGTTAGAACCATTATAAAGCCATAACGGTTTATTTAAATAAATAAAAGGATTTTAAAGAAATAAAATCCGAATTGCCATTAGAAAAATCCAGACTGGAGATATAAAATAAACATGAACTCCAGTGAAGTAAGTGAAATGATTTTTGAAACAAAAATCAGATTTTTAGTTATTAAATAGATTTGACTAGTTTGAAGAATAAATAGTTAATCGAGATTTGAATCGAAAATTGGGCGTTGGATAAGTGAAAGAGATTTGAGAATTTTTATTCGAAATCGAATATGTAACTTGAGTTGAAAATGGAATTAGATTGGGTTCATGAGTAGATTAAAATATATTTGAATATGACATGTTCAAATAAGAAGTGAAAACAGACAATATAGCTAATTGGAAAATAAAGTAGCGAATTAGGTCAAGACGAATGAATTGAGTTGAAACCAAATGGAAATATTTGGATTTGTGTTAGACAGGTATGGGATGAAGTATATGAAGAGATATATATTGAAGTGCCCGACAAACAGGTACACGTTTAAATTCCATATGAGGTTTTATGTGCCGAATCGGCAAGCCACTTGGTTTTTTTGATTTTCTTTTTGAATGGAAAAGGGCCTAGAGAGGCGAGTTGAGGTTTGAACTATTTGCCGATACAAAAGGAGGTTATGGAGAAATTTTTAGGAAATTTAAGGAGTTAGAATATTTTTAAGAAAATTGGATAACTAGAAATCAATGTATCGATATATATATAATTCAATAAGGAAACGAATTGGAAAATAGAATACTATAAAAAAATAGAAAATCTATAATTAAATCTGGTAAAATTAGAAAGTGAAACGTATACAGGTAAAAATGAATAATTAGTTGTATGATGTTGATTATTTGAGATAAGTGGTCTTGTCTGTTTTAAAGTTAAAGATGTTATTCAGTCAAGGTCTGAGAGGTGGTTATACCCCAACTTGATTGATTTCATTTTTAACCGATAAGTAGCAAGATCCAGTCTCAAAGAGAAATGTTTGAATAAGAGTTAGTTGAATGTAGTGTTTTGAGTTGTTTGTAATGATGTTTTACACAATAGTCATTTTAACCCAAGTAAGTGGAATTTTGGAAATATATCATAAATATTTCCTAAGTATAAAAATAACCGAGTCGGGAAAGAGATAAGTGATTGAAATGTTTTCCAATTATAAATAGAATATATTTTCTAAGTATAGAAAATAAAAGAAGGCGATATATGGAAATATTTTCCAAATAGTGTAAAAGGCCAAGATGATTGTTGAAAAGATTTGGTCAACAAATATTGATAAGGAAATGGAGTAGTGATTTAATTAATGAAATATTAATTTAGGGGCCCAGTGATTGTTTGATGCTATGAATGGATGTTTGTTTTTCTTCGATAGTTAAATAACCGACTATCGAAGTTTTGGCAGTATCGTTGTCAATATGGAGAGACCGGTTAGATTATTATCCGTGAACCACTCCGTATTGGCAGTAGCGTTGCGAATCAGATTATATGAAGATAATCGAAGACGGAGTAAAGTGCAAGGACTTTTTCTATTAATAGAAATTGTGCCTTCGGTTTCATTCAGTCCCGGAATGAACTTATATGGACGAATGTCTAACAGAGTATTTCCAATGATCGCATATGTTGGTCTGTATAAATATATATGGTGGCGGAGGATTTATTCTCTTTGCATAATATCCAGATTATATTTATGCAAATCAATTAGTGATTAACGGATCTGATAATGTGGCATTCGAAGTGATTGTGCTATCGATGAATTGCAAGGAATCGTAGCCTCAGGCCTCAACAACCGAGAAATGAAAAAAATCAGGCAGGCAGCATGGCTATGTGGGTCGCTCCCATTAGGGTGTATAATCACATATCTAGAGAAATTCTTTTACTTCTTTAATCTATCGATGCTGTCCCTTTTTGGGAAACGATTACTGATACCAACCGTTGGTGATATACATTCGATACACTCAAGTGAAATGAGTGGTCGGTCATGTGTGGGCCGTGTTGCAAGATGTTCTTGTTGAACTCCAGTGTATCCCATCTAGAGTACATTGATCGGAAGGTGGTTCCATACCTTATCATGTTGGAAATCCAATCTCCAATAAGCGCCTTACGGTTTTTGATTTTATATTATATATGGAGCGTGAGATGCAAGCATTCCGCTAGATTATTATTTATTTGATGTAGACATTATTATAATATCACTGGATTTGATATCAAAAAAAAATTGGGTTATCATAAGGTAAAAACCATCCGTGTTTTTGTGTGGATCGGTCTTACGATTATCATTTCTTTTCAAAGAATTTTTAAAGTTAAACAAATGGTTGGAGTTTACTCACACCAGTCCCATGACTGGCCCAGAGTTTATTTTGTTTATGTTTTCCCTAAACTCTTGGGTGCCCAAATTTGTACGGGCAGTCAAGTAGTCGGGATTTTTCAGATTCACTTGGAAGAGCTGGAAGTAGGAGGCTTCACCAGTTAGCTATAGACTATCATATTTCCGTTGTGTACTATGTTGTATCTGGAAACAGATGTTTATAACTGTTCCAGGAATAACTGTTGTACTCTGATAATGGTATGGATATATAGTTACTGATTTGTTTTTCAAAAGTTATGTTATTTAATATATTTTATTCGTTCCGCTGCGAGATTTGTGTTCTTCTTTTTTTCTTCTATTCTAACTTTTCTTTCTTTCTATTTCTCATCCTCTAACTTCTTTCTAAAAAAATGATTCGTATTTCTGTGCAATTTGGGTTGGACATGTGGTGAATTAGTCAACTCAGATAGTACGGATTTGCGGACCGTCACAGGCACTAGAAGATTGTTTACATTTAGGCCCTTTTCTGTCCTAGATAGCTTCTTAAACATCGTAGGAGGACCGATATGGTTATTTACGATGAGTCATGGTTTGAAACTAGAGTTTCTAGGTTTGGGGATGCTTGGGGAATTTCATGCTAGGGGTTGGTTTTGGATCTAGATAGTTTAGCCATATAACCTGTTATCTCATATTTTGACACTAGTGTTGGGAAAGTAGATCACCGATCTTAAGGGTAACTAACAGTGGAGGGGGGGTGAATAGTGTTTAATAAAATTTATGGACTTTTTGAAGAAAAAAAATTAATTTAACAAAATCAAATGCAAATCACAGATATGAATCGGTTATAGAATCAAACATAGATGCAAGTAAAAGCAGTAAAGAAAAGAACACGCTGGGATTCTATACTTGTTCGGAGTTACAATACATCCGGTCCTACACAACTTTGGGTTGTGCAGATTTCTTTTCAAATAAACTTCAATATCCAATCTTACAATCCTCAATTTCAAGGGCCATGAGGTCCACCCCCAACTGCATCAAGAACAGGGCGCTCTCTTGATTTAACTAGGCTATAAGATCATCTAATGATTTGTAGGATACAATTACATCCGGTTGATTTGAATGGGCTACAACCACACCTATTCAGCAACAATTTGGTAGACAGACTCGATAGGACTTTGATCTTTCGATCTTTGATTACAAATACTCCTATAACTTTGAATAGCACTTGGATTTGTAAGAGAGGGTGGTAGAGAATCAAACTAGAAATGAATTGGTTTGATTCTCTTTGAATTTCGGTATAATTTGGTTAAGGAAACTTGAAATTAAGAGTACAAATAGAGAGGAGAAAAAGAGATAAGACGATAATGAAAGTTAGTTTAAAACATCAAATGGGTATTTATAGGGGTTCAAAGTATTTATAGGGGTTTAATAGTCATTTCTATTTAGGAAAGGATTTAAATGAATAGACACTTCTTTTGAAATTTACAATTTTTGGAAAAAGGGTTACGATGTCGAGATGTGTAGTAGTGCATGTCGACATGCCATTTGTGAATTTGAGATTTAAATTTTTGAAAACAATGGAAATGATGTTTAAATAAATCAAGATAATTTTGCAGTTTAAACAAACTAATTTCTTATATATTAAAATAGTATAATATAATAAGAATATAATATTTAAAACACGTTTGTATAATATATAAAAGTGACATCAAAACTTAATATAATGAGAAATTTAAAACTTAAGATATGAAACTATAAATATGAATATAAGTAAATAAAACTTAATAAAATTAATTATATAAACATATATTTAAAAACTAAAATCTAAATAAGAAAATCTAAAATATTAAAATCAGAAGTTAGATTAAAATTCAAGAAATAATTTAAATAATTAAGATATATATTAAAAAAGGAATTAGTTTTGAAATCAATTGAAAATAGAAGATTTTTGAAATATTATAAGATAGAATTGGTGAGAGAATTGGAATAAAGATTTTAGATCTATTATGGTGTTTTAACAAAATTCTAGACATTATTACTTATCCTGATATCTTTTTCGAACTCTTGAATTCTATTACTTATTAGTCTTCAGTCTTGAACTCTTCTTCTTTGTAATTTATAATCTTGAATCTTAAACTGTATAATTTTCAATAATAAATACTTGCATATACATCCTGCATACACACACACACACACACACACACACATATATATATCTAGCTAATAATGTTAGTATATATTTTATAATAATAAATATGAAGGTTGTTGTCATCAAAACCATCATCTCATTCCCTAACAATCTCCCTCTTTTTGATGATAACATCCTTTGTTTATAAAATACACTTACCATATACTTACCTAATACCTTGATTCTTCAATTGCTCCCCTTAACCCGAACAATTCCTTTTGAAACAACTACCTCCCTTTAATATAAGCCCTATTTTATAATTCTTCCCCTTTGCCATCAATAAAAACTATACAACTATGTTTAATACATAATACTCCCCCTTAAACTAATATACGACGTAATCTAGACTAAAAATGGCTCTAATACTCCCTCTTAAACTATGGTACCACTTAAAAAAACAATATCTAAATTTAAACAAGAAATATCAAGATTTAAACAAGAATAATGTTAACTCTCAATCACACAATCAACCCAAACCAATTTATACAACCAATTAAAATCATGTTTTTACACACCATTAATTCAATTTCAAACTTTCACATACAATCAATCCAAATTCAGATTAAAATTAAAACTAAACATACCAAGCATACTAAATTCAATCATACATTTAAACTCTTCTTGGAACCTCTACCCATCCTTCTTCTCTAAAGATAGGATCATCCTTTAAAGCATCTCATTCTTCATTTTCTTTGGTAAGAGTGCTATTCAGATTGTGATTTTGTTCTTCTTTATTGAGTGCAGAAATCATCCAATGAATGTCATCGAAATGCTTCTCTTGATTTTTAATCGTCTTCACTTGACTCAATTCTAAGTGATGTTGATTACGGAGAATGATAGAAAATATATTTTTGAAGGAATTGAGTGGATCTTCATGATTTCACTTAGATTATGGATTGGAGAAGTTATTATATTGATAAAAATATAGATAATGAATGGATATTAAGGAGAAATGAAAAGATATTTTTTTCTGGAAGAAATAGATATTTATAGGATTTGAAATTCATTTCAAAACTAATGGACATATTAATGATAAAAATCGTCAACACCTAATTTAGGTTTGATAACGCATATGTATTGAAATTTAATTGATAATTAATCTAGAGGATGTTGAAATGCAATTTGGTCTCAACAAGCTTAACTTGCTCCGATGTTTCTTAGGCATCAAGACCTCAAGTCCAAAGATTAGTTACTCTTCGAAGAGGTGTGTATCACACCTATGAGACTACAAGGTCAATAGTTACCTTGGGATAAGGGCGTTATGAGTTATGGAAGATTGGGTTCCTTACTGTAATAGTCATCCTTAGATTCAAGATATAATAATATACAATGTGTTGAGAGGAAACATGATAATGCTTAACAACAATAAGGTTATCAACATGTTATAACACTTAATGGCTTAGGTGATACCCCCACATCGAACCAACATAGGAAAGGCTTTGGTTGTGTAAGTTATCAAGTCGCAAGCTTACAACCGGTCCCTTCATATGTTATGTTTAATTAGGTTTATTATGAAAGAGTTAAGTCACATATAAGGGATTGAAATGAGAGATTCCTTGGTTTCACCCCCAAGTCTTTCCCCTTCCGAAGTGGTTGTAATTAACCCTTTCACGAAGAAGGTTAGCGTTAACCCCTATTTGATCAAGATAAATATAATAAGATTATCGAATCGAGAAATATTTAAGTCTCGGACTTCCCCTTTTTATTTATTTTAAATATATTACAAGAATTAAAGAAATTCCCAATCTGATTGAGAAATTAGGGTTTACTCTCAAAGAAAAGTACAAGGTTGTAAAATGAGATTTCGATCCCCAAAATGTGACCCTTGGGTCTTATTTGTAGACAATTTGGTCCCTAATTTGTTATAACGTAAGCAAATGCCCTTTTCAGCTGCAGTAGCAGGGTGTTGGCCGCTTTTGTGTTTTTTGGCTCTGGCAACGTGGTATTGGCTGCCTTTCCTCCTCTTCTGAACATTGTTATCAGGTCCAATCCTGCTTTTGGAGCACCAGTCTCGGCTATACGCTTTCGGTTTTGGTCGAAGTCTTCATAACATCGCCCTTTATGTTTTCCAATCTTATATCTTCCGAACATTCATCCCTTTCGGTGTTGACACTAAGCAAGTTAGTGTGGATAGCCCTTCTTCTTATGAGCTTCGATTTACTTTCGGTGTCCTTTATTATTGACTTTCGGATGTCGCATCCCTTGATCTGGCATCATTTCTCCTTCAAGCCTTCTTTACCTTGGCCTCTTTGTTTTGGAAATGAATGCCTGGTGTCGACTTATCTTCGAAACTGGACTCTCTACTTTTCCTTCACAACCTTGATGAAGCTTTCGGCATCGCCATCAAGCTGATGTTGGTAGCAATAGCACTCTCGTTGGAGATTCTGACTTCATCTAGTCTTGATATTGTACTTTCGATGCTTGACTTTATCTTTTCATTAGTGTCGAAAACAATCCGCTCTGATAGTCAATAACACCTTGCTCATTATTAAGCTAGTGGCTTTGGTTCTTCTTGGGTGGAGTATGTTTCGACATAGAAACAAGTGCTTCCAGTTATTCCAACTTACTTTTAGATATTGGCTTCCTCCTTTTGGGTATTGCCTCTTACTTTCGGACATCAGCTTCCACCTTTTGATATAGGTTTCTACATAATATCTTTCACTCTGGCTTGCTTATGGTGTTGAAATCTGGTAGTAGCATTTTTCCCCCTAGTGAAGGGGTATCTCTGACTTTTCAAGTCAGACCTTCCTTTTCAACTTGTGACATCTTTACTTAATCTTTTACGTGTGTTTCTCCTACATAAATTCCAACAACTAATACTTTGCGTTAGTCATTTAGTCTTAGTAGAATTTCTATAGCTATTTCGCCTATACCATATTAGGCATTGTTTGGGCCTGAGCCCAATAGCACATTAAGCCTGCAACTAAGGCTTCACAATTATTAATACTTTATACCTCACTAGAAGAATAATGAATAATGCTTAGAAAACTTCCTGGTTTCCAAAATGTGAGTAGACTTTATCCTTATTACAGAATTATGCAATGAACTATTCATGATACCAACCCGATGGTGAGTTTTGAAATTCTTTACTAGATATAGAATGGAAGACTTGAAAACCCATACTTGGGTGTTCATTATCTAAGACCGGAATTCCATTTCTAGAAATAAGAGAAGTCCCAAACCAACCCAGATTCGGGTATTAAAGATTGAAACTAGAAATCTAATTCTAATATTAATAGAAGTCCTGAACTTACCCAGATTTTGGGTATTTGATAGAAGACCAGAAATCCTCTTCTGGTAGTAAGTAGAAGTCCCGAACCAACGCAGATTCGGGTATTAAAGATAAAAGCCCAGAAATCTACTTCCGATATTAATAGAAGTCTTGAACCAACACAGATTCGGGTATTTTATAAAAGACCAGAATTCCTCTTCTGGTAATAAGTAGAAGTCCCGAACCAACCCAAATTCGGGTATTAAAGATAAAAGACCAGAAATCCACTTTTGGTATTAATTGCAGTCCCGAACCAACCCAGATTCAGGTATTTGATAGAAGACCATAATTCCTCTTCTGATAATAAGTAGAAGTCCCGAACCAACACAAATTCGGGTATCAAAGATATAAGACTAGAAATCCACTTATTGTATTAATACAAGTCTCGAACCAACCCAAATTCGGGTATTTGACAGAAGACCAGAATTCTTGTTTTGGTAATAAGTAGAAGTCCCGAACCAACCCAAATTCGGGAATTAAAGATAGAAGACTAGAAATCAACTTTTGGTATTAATAAAGTGTCGAACCAACCCAGATTCGGGTATTGATAGTCTTGTCCTTACCTCTTCGGGCTTGATTTGTAAAGCACGGGATGTATGTGCTTCATAGGCCACTCTCTGGGCTTTTGATTGTTAAGGAAGAGGATGTACATGCCTTGTTAGCCACTCTTTGGGCTTTCGATTGCCAAAGCAGAGGATGGACGTGCTTTGTGTGCCACTCTTTGGGCTTTTGATTGTCAAGAAATAGGATGTACGTGCCTTGTTAACCACTCTTTGGGCTTTCGCTCCCTTCTGCATGAGGAAACATAAGTAGAGGTAGAGCGTGCTCTTCTGCGAGCAAAGGGAGTACATACTTAGTCGAAGCAGAGACGGGATGTGCTCTTCTATGAGTAGAGGTAGGGCGTGCTCTTCTACAAGAAGAGGTGGAGCATACTTATTTGTTCCCTTCTGCAAGATACGAGGAACATAAGAAGAGGTAGGGCATGCTATTCTACAAGCAGAGGTAGGACATGCTTAGATTAAGCAAAGACCGAGTGTACTCTTCTACGAGCAGAGGCATGGAGTGCTTATTAGATGCTCCATCTCGACCATTTCTGGCATGGATCATTGGCTTACGCCTTTGATGCTTTAGCCTAATCCTTTCTGATTTGGACGATGCTAAAGGCTTACACTCCACCTTCATCCAAAAGGTGCCTTGCCCTGGGCATAGTGGCAGTGACAAGGGTTTTTGACCATTGTAGGCTGCTTCACCCCTTTTTGGGTGGTTCAAATTTTGAGAGGGTTTTCATACCCTTGTTTGTGTGATTATTCTTGGAGAAGACCCTTCTTTATTCACTTATTATTAAAAAGTATGGTCTTAAGTGTTCTGAGTTCCATGTTCTAGGTACAAGATCATCGTTTGGTTTGCAGACCTGATACGTTCCAGGTATGACTTCTTGGAGAATGATCAAGGGTCCTTCCTAGTTTGGGCCAAGCAGACTATCTAATGGATTATTTGTGTTGGCCATTACCCTTTGTAAGACCAAATCTCATTTTGTGAAGGTTCTGGCTTTAACCCTTAAATTGTAGTACTTAGTAATCTTCCTTTGATATTCAGTCGTCCTAATGGTGGCTTCATCTCTTAACCATTGGATCAGGTCTAAGGATTCCTTCTTTAACTCTTGAGTAGGATGGAAAGCATAGGCTATCCTTCTGTGTGAGGGGATCTCAACCTCGACTGGAAGCATAACTTCACATCCGTACATTAAGGAATATGGAGTATGTCATGTTGTTGTCTTGGCAGAAGTTCTATATGCACAAAGCATTTAGTGTAATTCGTCTGCCCAATTTCCTTTAGCTTGGTTCAGTCGTTTCTTTAGAATTATCTCTATCATTTTGTTTGCAGCTTCAACGGCACCATTTGTCCTTGGATGTGGTACATAGGGAAAACTTTTTATGACTCTTTTCTTATCACAAAATCGTGTGAATTCTTCGCTTTCTAATTGTGTTCCATTGTTTGATATGATTTTGTAGGGAATTCCAAAGCGCGTGACGATATTCTTTATCACAAATCTCAACACCTTCTTAGATGTGATTGTTGGAAGGGGTTCTGCTTCCACCCACTTGGTAATGTAATCGATGACTACCACAACATACTTAGCTCCACCCTTGGAGATTGGTAATGGTTCAATCAAGTTTATTTCCCATACATCGAAAGGCCATGGGGTTGAGATAGTGGTTAGGTCACTTGGAGGTAGTCGAGGTATCTTAGAATACCTTTGGCATTTCTCGTATTTCTAAACATACTCAATTGCTTGGCTAACCATTTGCGATCAATAAAAGCCTTGTCGCATGCATGACTTTCTTAGCTAGCTTAATTCTATTGAAATGGTCTCCACATAAACCTTCTTGTGCTTCTTTCATCAAGTTGAGCCCATCCTCACGGCTTACACACCTTAAGTAGGGGAGTAAATGGCCTTTCTTATAAAGTACTTTGTCCATAATCACGAATGTAGGGGCTTGTTGTTTTATTTTTCTTGCATCTTGCCTATTGATATGTAGGGCTCCGTTTAGAAGATAGCTCATGATAGGAGCCATCCAATTGTTCTCGTAATGGTATTCCGTTTCAGCAGAAATGGGTTCCTCATCAGGAGCAATACTCTTTTCTATTACATTTTTCTTTTCCAAGGCTTGGGATCTAGTTAATACTAGCAATTGCTTTCTCGATTCAGATGCTTCCCGGTTCCTATAGGGATTATCCGAGTCTCCGATGCTCCTCAAGAGCTAGCCAATTTTGCTAATGAGTCGGGTTGAGAGTTTCCCCTCTTGGGATTTGAAGTATGGAAAAATCCTTGAACTGAGAAAGCATCTTTAGTATTCTTTTCACATATAAGGCCAACCGAGCATCTTTGGTCCGGTAGTTTACTTGATTTGATTTACCATTAATTGTGAGTCGCTAAAGATCTTAATCTAGGGTACCTTTAATTGTATTACTAGATTTAACCCTGCCATCATCGACTCATACTCTACTACATTATTTGTCGCTGCAAAACCCAACTTCACTGCATAATGTAAGTTATGTCCATCAGGGGTAATTATTATGTATCCTGTCCCTACTCCTTATTCGTTTAAAGCTCCATCTACGAACAACTGCCACATAACTTGTAGATCGTTTTTTTTGTTGACTGTTCTGCAATGAAACTCGTGCATTCATTTACAAAATTTGTGAGAGCTTGCCCCTTGATTTCTTCCCGAGGTTGGAACTCGATTTCGTGCTAGCTAAGCTCAATTTGTCATTTTACTAACCTTCCTAAGGTTTCTGGCTTACCGAAAACTTGCTTAAGGGGAAAGTTGGTTAAAACCTTGATGGGATGTGTTTGGAAATAACCCCTGAGTTTCTGTGCTGTAAGTATTAAGCAATAAGCTAACTTTTCCATTACGAGATATCGGATCTCCGCATCTTTTAACCTTCTGCTAACATAATAAATTGGGTATTGAGTTCCATCATTTTCCCTTATGAGGACCAAGCTCACTGTATATTCTGAGATAGCCATAAAAAGGTATAAGTCTTCCCCTTTCTTGGGACTAGATAAAATTGGGGGCTTCCCCATAAAATCCTTTAATCTTGAAAAGTTTTTTGCATTCTTCATTCCATTTAAAGTTCTTCTTTTTCTTTATAACAACAAAGAAATGGACACATTTTTCAGTGGCTTTTGAAATGAACCGACTTGGAGCCGCTACCTTTCCATTTAATCTCATGATCACTTTCCTTGTTTTGGGTTCCTCCATATCCTTTATGGCTTGGATTTGCTCAGGATTAGCCTCAATATCATGTTCACTAACTACGTACCCAAGGAATTTTCCGAACTGAACTCCAAAAGAACACTTTTGAGGGTTTAACTTCATTTGATAATCTCTTAAGATATTGAACATTTCCTCTAAGTCTTTAAGATGCCTTTCTGCTTTGGTAGATTTCACTAACATATCATCTACTTATACCTCCATGTTTCTCCCTAATTGATCCTAACCATTTTGTTAACCAACCTATGATACATTGCTCTAATGTTCTTTAATCCAAAGGGTGTCACTTTGTAACAAAAAGTTCCCTAGTCAGTAATGAAGCTCGTATGCTCTTCGTCGGGTTTGTGTACGGGGATTTGGTTGTATCCTAAATAGGCTTCCATAAGGGATAATAACCTATGTCCACTGATCACATCAACTAACTGATCTATTCGGTGAAGGGGATAACAATCCTTTGGGAAAGCTTTATTTAGGTCTGTGTAATCAACACAAGTTCTCCATTTCCTGGTGGATTTTTTCACCAATACCGGGTTGGCTAACCACTTGGGACAAAAGACTTCCTAGGTAAATTCATTCGT
The DNA here is from genome assembly GCA_030737875.1 of Allium sativum. Taxonomy (NCBI): domain Eukaryota; kingdom Viridiplantae; phylum Streptophyta; class Magnoliopsida; order Asparagales; family Amaryllidaceae; genus Allium; species Allium sativum. The sequence goes on along the minus strand of CM060915.1, from coordinate 575,562,204 downwards.
TAATAATTTCTTGACTTCCTCTTTCAAGGCTTCTACCTAGTCTCTGTTGTACTGCCTTTTCTTTTTTCGAACAGGGACCATGGAGGGGTTGATATTTAGAGCATGCCTCGTGACAGAGGGGTTAATTCCTACCATGTTCGGATGAGTCCAAGCGAATACATCCTTACTGAGCTGCAAGAATTGAACCAAATCACTTCTCAAGGGTTCTTCTAATCTCTTCCCTACTTTGACGGTTTTGGCTTTATTATCCGGACCAATGGTTATTTCTTCTAAGTCTTGTGTTGGTTTGATCGTTTTGGTATTCCCTCGGGAGTCCAATTATGTTACATTTTCTTCCTTCTTTGCCAAATTTATTTCATCAACCCTCTTTTTCTTTCTTCTCAAAGAGGTGTACCTACCATTCACACGTTTGTTAGTTTTATTGATTCTTATTTTATCTTCGAATGATGGATGTAAGAATCCATCATCCACAGCTTGAAAAAATAGTAGAAGAATCAAAGTAAGCGGAATTCTCCTTTTGTACTGGTCCATAGTTTCAAAATACAACTCATGGGAACTGAACTGTTCCCCTCTGATGGTAACCCATCCTTCCTTTGTTTAGAACTTCACCATAAGATATTTGGACAAGACAAAAGCATCCATTTCCTCCAAAGCGGGTCGACCAAAGAAAGCATTATAGTAGGATGGCTGGTCGATGACAACAAAGAGAGTCTCGAAGGTCCTGTAGAGAGGAGACAATCCCACTTGAACCAGAAGCTTGATCTGCCCTACTGGAGTTGATCCTTTATTGTTGAATCCCGAGATAAGCTTGTTGCTTGGTTCCAGCTTTTCCTCGAAGATTCCCATTTGGTCAAAAACATGTTTAAAGATCACATTAACCGCACTTCCGGTATCAACAAGAATTTTGCCAACTACAGAAAGCCCATTCTGAGTTGTTATCATGAGAGGATCATTGTGTGGGTGATGAACCCTCTTCTTCTGCTCATCTGGATAAATCACTAGATTGTGCATCTTCATGTTGTAGAAGGCATTCTTCAATTATGGCTCCTCTTCAATGGAGAATATTCCCTCGCGGGCCTCCCTCAGTATCGATTCCGAGCTGCTGGGCATTTTCTAGTTGGATGTGGACCACCATGGCTCACATTAATTTGGTTTATTGGAGGGACCGGATCTAGGTGACCCTCTTCAGTTTGAGCTTCCACTGTATGGGCTGAAACCTTTTGGTGCATGTTAGCATGTTGGGTAGATGGTTGCTTGTTTAGAACAAACTCTATCAGATGCCCTTCGTGAATAAGCTTTTGAATGATTCCTTCTAATACATTGCATTCGTCATTCTTATGTCCATTCGTCTTATGATATTCGCAGTACTTTCCTCCACCATAGGGTTCAGTGAAATTCTTGGCTTTAAATGAGGTGGGGAAGTTATTGACCCTTTCCTTGGCCACAACTTAAACAAAGGATATGAGTTTGCTAACAGATACCAAGTTGGAATTGGAGTCCTCCCATCTTACCATTTTCTGATTTCCATCTAGACCAAACCTTCCACCTTGAGCCTTTCGAACAAAGCCTGATTTTCCTCCTTCCCGTCGAGGCCCGAGATTCTTCTTTGTGTAGTGTAATTCATCCATACGGATGAATTTGTCATCTTAGAAGTGGAAGTCTTGTAGGTCTTTACACCTATGAATATATGGTTCCTTCCAGAAAGGGGTGTTCTCGATTAACCCTGAGTGGACAATGATAAGTTTGTGCGATCATTCATATCTTTTGCCTTCAAAGCTTCTACGTTGAATCTCTTCAACTAATCTCCCAAAGGCTTCCCTTGTCTTTTCTTGATGTTAGTGATTGCCGTGTAATCCACCGTCGGATCTTTACAGATGCAGAACTGTGCAGAAAATTCATAAGCAAATTGTTTCCACGAGTAGATGGTATTCGTCCTATATTGACGATACCACTTGGCTGCTGCCCGTTGTCTTCGGACAACCCCTAAAGTGTTATAGAGATCCATTTGGCTGTCCAAAGTCATTAAGTGGTCGTCAGGGTTAGTGGTTCGAGATACGTTATGGTTGGAACCTTCACTCGACATGGTATCATAGTGTTCATAATCTCATCAGTGAAAGGGGCCACCCTTTCACTATCTTTGACCCTTTCATCTAGGATCTCTTTCCTATGCTCCCCAGAAAATCCTTAACAAATTTTCCTAGTTATGCCCTTGAGGCAAGCTTTTGTGTTATCGTGATCTGCCCTCTTAGGATCATAGCCTTTAGAAGTAGAGCTCTCAGACTTATCCTGAACGCATTGATTTCCTTGATGATCTGTTCCTGTCAAATGAGACCTTTTCTTCTTAGAGGAAGTTTCTTTGACTCTCTCATTTCCTTCTGAATGTTGGTTGGGAGCCTTTCTTTTCGTGGATTCATCTTCTTCCTTTCACTTGGCTTACAATCCTAGAGGACCTTTATGCTTGAGCGACATCCCATTGAGGTTACATCTCCTGAATTCATTTTTTTAGATCCATTACCTTGGTGGCATTTTCTTCCGCGGTATTTGGATTTGGTGGTTGCACTGGATTAGAAGTTGCTTCTATTTCAGTGTTGTTCAGATTGAGTGTTGGACTTATGTTATATTATGAGTTGGTTCTTTATTTAGAGCCTCCGACCTTTTTGACTTCATCTTTTCCTGCCATGAAGTAACAAGTTTACCAAATTAATCCATAATAAAATAACAAGAGCGGAGGTTCTGACGACCATGAATTTCGCTCGATCCGAATCAGTCGCTAAACCGACCCAGACCGTTCGAAACGCCTGATTGTTTTGAGAACACGACAAAATAGAATGCAGACGGAAGAACATTTCATTGTTAATTACAACAATTCATCAGAATACAAGAATATACAGAGTATAAATGAATAAAATACATTCGATAAATATCAGAGATTACAATACATTACATAGCAGCGGAAAAATAATACAAAACACAACTAGAATGAGATATACGGATACAAAGCTTTCCGGATATCGTTCCAGCTGTAAACCCAGATCCTGTGAATATAAATCTGCAAAACCAAAACTACTAGCTGCCCGTGTCAAAATAAGGGTACCCAGAGTTTAGGTTAAAACAATAAACTCCAGGTCAGTCATGTGACTGGTGTGAGAACTAAAACAGTTATTAATCTTTATTTTTAAAGCTAGGTGAATCAAGGGACCACGCCGTATAACACGGAACGGGTTTCCTCCCAAGAACACCAGTGCATAAAACAACAGCGCAATGCTAAATAAAGAAAAATGAAGCTATTATAAGACCCAGGTCCCATCACACAATGCAACGCAAGCCGGAGGATAGGGTTTTTACCTTATAATAGCCAAGAATGCTTGATACGTTTAAAACAAATCATTTGATACTATTATAAGTGCATAGTGTATAAAACAACTTCAAATCATAAGTATCAATCATAGACGGCATAAGCGCCCCATCCCACTATGTCACCATACTAGGATCTACAAATAAAACCGCAAATGTCACGTTTTTGGAAATTGGATTTCCATCTATGAACCGAGGCAAAAGATAGTCCTCAACTGATTCGAGACGCTCTAGCCCGCCCCTCAGGACCCAGACTCAGGTGGGCCCTTAGATCGTCAGGGCCGATCCACCGATGTGGATTAAAATGCCTGAACATGCGTTTCCCTGCCCTATGGGGCGTAGGTGAGCCAACTAAATGACTCCATTGGACCCGGATCGTCCGATCAAACCGAGGCGCCTCGCAACAGCAACAACCACATAAGTCAAACTCGTCAGGGCGTGTAAAACCACTGACGCCACTTCTAACTATAAAGAAACGCATGCCCTCCCTGAGGTCCTTCTCCCGTTTTTGGTTCATACCGGGTGTGAAACTCGCGAAGTAAACGTTACACAAAGCTACGCCACAAAGGCCGTGCTTCGATCATCAACCACAAGACTTTGCTTTTCAACAGAAGCCTTGATCATTTGCCACTTAGACATGCCACACAGGAAATTCACTCCATGCGTTTGATATCCATCAATATATAACCCCTGAGCTCGTACGTCTCAGAGAAGGGCGTTAAGCAAGAGAATAAATTCTCCGCCGCCAAATAGATATATATTTAATAGAAATCAATCACACAGACTAAAATCCAATGTCAGACACACAGTCCATTTACAAGTTCGTTCTGGGTCTGAACGAAACCGGAGGCACCTAGTACCTCGCATATCCATCGGTCTCCAAGTACGTCTGGACGATCACCAACTGTTTCCATCTTCTTGGGTGTACAGCCCAATCAAGATCATCAGTAATTACCCAAACGACGTGAAGACCTCCGGTCTTCAACCACCGCTTCATCTTCGACACCACTTCGAATCAGTTATTCAGAATGGGATAAACCCGGTCTTTCTGAACAACTCGCGTATATAATAAACACGTGTGACACAAACACAACATATGCCTCAATCCAATTCAAAATATGCTTTTATTCAAATATTCTGATACTTTGGGAAAGGTTCCCATTAATTTTATCAAAGATAAATTCTTTTAAATTTATTCTTTAATCTTCCTTTTGAATATCACTTCAAACTAGTCAGGATTAACGAACCACACCGAAGTAATTATTTATTTTATTTCCCAATCCCAACCTATTTATCCCATGAAGTAAAACTGGATATACTTCATATCTAACACCACGGTGTTGTCGGTAAATTCAATTACCATTTCACGTTCAAATCTAATTAAAGATTTAACTATCGCCTGGAGCAAAACTGGTGATACTCCATTCTCGATCTTTTCAATCTAATTAAAGATTCATTAAAACTCCACTTAGTTTTAATCTTCACAGAAATCAATATACTGTCTTTAACTGGGTTAAAGAACCAATGTCATTTAAAACACGGTTCACTATAAACCCAAAATCACATTACATTAATTGTCGGGTTAAAGAACAAGTGTTATTTAAAACACTGTTCACGATAAACCCAAAAATCAATACCAATTCAATTCCAATTAACTATTCATTAATTGGTACACTTCATTAAATCTAAACAAAAAGATTTAATCTTTTTCTCCACTGGGCTTAAGAACAGTGTTAATGAAGACACCATTCACGGCAAACCCAAATCACATTTGATATTAAATACAAGGCTTTGAATAGAAAATATATCGGCTTATATTCAATATCCAATTCTACGACCAACAAATATTCTATTGGAAATAATGATATACATATCTTTCAAATTTCCATAACAATATCTGTATAATCACGAAATCCAACATCGAAATATTCCAAAGACAATTTCGATTGAAATCCATTCCAATTCAATTATTGAAAATTCTGGTTACTTTTAACACCCCTTTCAAATTCAATTTATTTATTTTAAAAATAAATAAATTATTATTCTAGTTCAAAACTAGTTCAATTCGATAAAAAACTATTTTTATCTTTTCAAATATGGAGTTTTTCATCACAATTCTTCACAAATCATTCCTTATGATTTTACACAAATTATTACTATTTTTAACAATTTTATCAAGGCCCGTACAGTTGATTTCCATCAACGGCCATCGAACTACACTTACAACGACCTTTTCCAAGTTTGATTTGGACATAATTCCAAATCCAACCGTTAGATTTCAAATTTCTAATATTTGTTAGAAAGCTCTTTTCGATACGAACCCAACGTTCCGGTTTTAGGAGAATCTGACGGTCGGATCTCCCGTAATATCCGTTCGAAGTCAATGGTCGAAATTCGCGAACTACCGCGGTGCGGCGCGTTCTATTCAGGCCATTATATTATATATATAAAATATATAATATATACTTCGTCGATTTCCTTTTTAAAACGTATTTTATAAATCGTTTTAAATTCGTTTTCAAAATGATTTCAACTTCTTTTTCAAATTCAAATCAAAAGTGAATTTTCCCTTACAAATTCGTTTTAAATTCATTTCAAATTGATTTCAATTCAAATCGATTTTGAATTCAACTTCAGTTCGTTTTCAATTCAATTCAATTCGAATTCATTTCTATTCAATTTCAATTCTATTCAATTTCAATTTGAATTCATTTCTATTCAATTTCAATTCGAATTCATTTCTATTCAATTTCAATTCTATTCAATTTCAGTTCGAATTCGTTTCTATTCAAAATATCAGATTTTGAAATCACTTTCGATGTTCATTATAAAATGAATAAAATCGATATAAATATCGTTCACGTCAAAATGGCGTAAATCTAATCAACACGGCTTCATATATTTCTATTTTCATATATTCTATCTCAAATATTTCTTTTTTTTCAAAACTGGAATGAGGCCCAATCAATTACCATATAATGTTAATTATATGGATTTTCTACAACACATGAATATAATGACAACGATGAATAATCAACCATCATCCAAAGTGCATTCTAAACTGTATAAGCATCAAATATAAATATTCAATGCTTATAACAGCCTGTCAATCAATCGATCGACATACAACTAAACAATCGGGGTTAGTGTACGTCAAATATCATCCCAATACCCGTGTGGGATTTCAAACAATCAAACACAGATTTTATTTGTGCAGTTGGGCGATGTGTAAAATTTATCGTCCCAATCAATATCAGTCAAATGTGTGTATATAAACAAATCGTCCTATTTGTTTATATTTATTTATTTCATATACACGTTAAAAATTCTATTTTTAACTATTAAATATTTTCCACTATATAATATTTTATTTCAAGTATATAAATGTTTATTTCATTTCACATCACACAATCAACTACACATCAAAATCAAACAAACAAGCATACAAGTCGTCCATGGTCTGTGGACGACGGGTGTCGGGTGCTACTAAACACCGTCTGCATCCTAGTATATATTTTAACTAGAAATAAAATAAAATAAAGGCGAGGAGTTCTCACAGAATAGCTAATCCAACGCCATGACTCTTCGTAGTTAGAAATCTTCGCCGTTTCTTCTTTCATCACTTTCGTCATCCGTATTCACTACATATATTAAAAATTGAATTTTTACTTCGCTATTCAATATATAAAAATCGAATTTTTACTTCGCTATTCAATATATAAAAATCGAATTTTTACTTTTTTTCCTTCATATATAAAGATAACATTTTTATATTCTCTATTATATAATAATCATATTTTTAATATTTCTACTTTATAAAAATCACATTTTTATTATTTCTACTTTATAAAAATATAACCTTTTTAAATAAATAAAAATCATTATTTCATATATATATATAAGTCAAGACTTTATATAAGTAAATAAAAATAAAATCTTTTCTTAAATAAAAATCCTAACTTTTATTTCTAAAAATCATTTCTGTTTATCTTCTACATCATATGAAAATTTCACCTTTCTACGTAGAAAAATATCGCCTTTCTACGGTAAAAAAAAATCTGACCTTTCTACACATTAAAAATCGTATTTTTATGATTCCATTCAAACGATAAAAATCAAATCTTTCCTTTGGCAAAAATCTCGCCTTTCCTTTAGCAAAAATCTCGCCTTTCCTTTAGTAAAAATCTCGCCTTTCCTTTAGCAAAAATCTCGCCTTTAAATTAATAAAAAAAACTAATCTTTGTTATGATATACAGAAAAACGTATATATTATTTGTTTTTTTTTCAATCATATAATAAAACTGATTTTATTAACTAAACAAAGAAAATATAATAAACTAAAAGCTTACAGGATACAAAGGGGAAGGGCGCCGTCTTCAGCAGGTCAGGGGGGTTCGCTGCCATCAGGGGGGCAGAGCTGTGGCGGTGGCTCGCAGGGGTGGCGCGGTGGGAGGGGGAAAGGGGTCGCGGTGGCGTCGACTTGGCAGGGGGATCTCGGGGTTCCTCGCGGTGGACTGGAGGGAGGAGAGAGAAGCGACTGAGAGGAGGAGGACATCGGAGGTGGAGAAGAAGGAGGTGTCGGCTGGGTTGCGATTTAGGGCTCCGCCCTTTTTTTTCTTTTGAAATCGAACAGATAAAGGAGGAGGGGGAGAGAGAAAGTGAAGGGTGGGGTTATTATATATTTTTTTATTTAATTTCAAAAAGTTGACTTTTTCATTCGACCTCTAAACGAGGCTCACCGCCTGTCGTCCATAACTAATTACCCCCATTCCGAACACAATGGGATATGTATCGTAGGCTGATTCGATCGTTTCGATCAGTTTTCGTCAAATTTACATTTAAATCATTATATTGAATTTTAAACGTACATTTCAATTTACTGGGGTCACATACGGGCTCTAAAAATTCCCGAAAAATATTTTCTAGCTTCGTATTAACGATACGGTCCTAACAAAATTAATTTCGTCGAATTCTGAGACCGTTTGAAAAATGGCCATTTTCCAGTCGATTAAAATCAACTAAAACTGGTCAAACGCGTTTTCCTTTGTCACGCTCACATATTGATTCAAAAAATTATGAAATTTGGAATCTAGCAATAACTTGACATCATGGATCCAACAAAAGTGGTTTCATCGAAATTCGAGGTCGTTTGCAAAATTCCCATTTTTAAGGGCCTGAATTCCATAGCGACTATTCAGAATTTTCAACTGGACATATCTTTTGATTCCCGCTATGAAATTTCAATTTTTCGGATTCGCTGGAAAGATATTCCCAACTAGATTCAGATATTTTTGGTTTCACTAAAATCCGGTTTATTTTGCGCTCGGTACATTCATTTGAATTTTGAAATCGAATTATCGAACTACCGCGCCATTTTCAATTCCTTTTATAAATATATATAAATATTTATATTCGAACGACGATCTATATAATATATACGTTTGAATTCCATTCAAAATAAATTTCTCGTCGATATTATTTAAAATAATTCATTTTAAATAATCAAAATTCGCTAAAATTTCCAAAATAAAAAATTTAAATTGGCTCGGATTTCCGGGTTATTACAGAGGTTCAGACCCTCCTTCTAGCGCCAAAATGTTAACAACAAAAATCGTCAACACCCTATTTAGGTTTGACAATGCATATGTATTGAAATTTAATGGATAATTAATCTAGAGGATGTTGAAATGCAATTTATTCTCAACAAGCTTAACTTGCTCTGCCGTTTCCTAGGCATCAAGGCCTCAAGTCTGAACATTAGTTACTTTTCCTTCAAAGAGGTGAATATCACACCTACGAGACTACAAGGTCAACAATTCCCTTGGGATAAGGGCATTATGGGTTACAGAAAGTTGAGTTCCTTACTGCAATAGTCATCCTTAGATTTGGGATATAATAATATACACTGTATTGAGAGTAAACATGCTAATTCTTCACAACAATAAGGTTATCAACATGTTATAATATTTAACGGCTTAGATGATACTCCCATATCAAACCAGCCTAGAAAGCCTTTGGTTGTGTTAGTATCAAGTCGCAACCTTACAACAGGTTTCCTTCGTATGTAATGTTTCATTAGGCTTATTATGAAAGAGTTAAGTCACATATAAGGGATCAAAAGGAGAGATTCCTTGGTTTCACCCCAAGTCTTTCCCCTTCCGAAGCGGTTGTGGTTAACCCTCTCATGAAGAAGGTTAATGTTAACTTCCTATTTGATCAAGGTAAACACAATATGATTATCCAATCGAGAAATATTTAAGTCCCAAGTTTCCCCTTTTTATTTATTTTGAATACATTACAAGAATTGAAGAAATCCCTAATTTGATTGAGAAATCAGGGTTTGCTTTCAAAGAAAAGAGTACAAGGTTGTGGAATGAGAATTCGGTCCCCAAAATGTGACCCCTGGGGTCTTATCTATAGACAACTTGGACCCTCTTTTGTTATCAACTCAGCAGAAGTCCTTTTCGGCTGTGGTAGTAGGGTGTCTGCCACTTTCGTGTCTTTTGGCTCTAGCAACATGGTTTCGGCCACCTTTCCTCCTCTTCTGAACATTGTTATCGGGTCCAATCATGCTTTCGGAGCACCGGTCCAGGCTATACGATTTCGGTTTCAGTTGTAAGTCTCCACGGCATTTCCCTTACACTTTCGATTCTCATATCTTCATAACCTTCATCCCCTTCGCCATCGACACTAAGCAAGTTAGTGTGGATAGCCCTTCTTCTTCTGAGCTTCGATTTACTTTCGGTGTCCTTTATTATCGGCTTCCGGATGTCGTATCCCTTGATTCTGGCACCATTTCTCCTTTGATCCTTTTTTTACCTTGGCCTCTTTGTTTCGAAAATGAATGTCTGGTGCCAGCTAATCTCCGAAAGTGGACTCTCTACTTTTCCTTCACAACCTTCCATTGTGCTGGATTTTTTGAATATTAAACGAGGTTAGAAAGTTACCTCCTCGAAGAGGGGTTGATTTTCATATTTGTATTTATGAGAATGCTAAAATTGTACCATTAGGTGTAAAACACATAGGTCGAAGGGAAAGAAAAGAGTTAGGTTTCATTTCTATGGCTCAAATCTTTTCTAGATATAGATTAGTGTTTATAGCATTACTATGCGTGGATTGGTTTGGAGTTTAGATAAGCTAGCTATATGATGAGCCATCTCAAATATTGAGATGAGAATGGTTACATGGAGATATGCATGGTAGATACACCCTTTGATTGACCTATGAAGAATTAGTCAAAATTGATTATTTTACACCTTAGACTAATCTTTTGGTAGATCGAGTTTGGCACATGTGATAGGAGCTTTCTGCATGTGTATTGAGGGAGTCACTGGAATTCAGTCGTAGTAGAAAGATTTTAGGAAAACAAGTTTTGGATCTTTTGGAAAGGATTGGTAAGAGTAAGCATTTTTGGATAAGAGGCATCACTCGTCTTTGGTACAAACGCAGATAGTTCCTTTGGCTCAGTGGTGACCTTAAGTAAATTGTTTTGGTAGAACCATTACTCTTCACCTTATGTAAATGATCTTTTTGATTATTTAGATCAAGCTAGATCTTCCTATAGCAAGATTTCTTTTCTTGTAATTTCCACCAAGTTTTGAGTAGTGGAAAGGATAGAGACTTAGTTATTCGTAAAATATTCGATGGATTTTTAAAAAGCAGTCGCCATACTTTTTAGACTAGCTTGTGCCTAGCTCTAATTATTGACTTGTGTGGCAGGGCATTTGGTGAGGTATTGGCGTAAGTGGTAAGGGTCTAGGTAGATGACATGGTGGTTTGACCAAAGGATGACAAGGGATAAATTTGGTGCTTAGGTAAGGAATTCGGTACCTTATAAGCACATGGACCCAAGACCAAGTTCTCTAAAGATCACTTTTTAAAGGTGAGGAATTTTCTTGGATTAATGGATTATTATGATAAAGTTATTGGTTTGTTTTTCCAAAATATAGATTTTCTTGACCTACTTCAATCGAAGGGAGTTTAACTTTTATTGGCAAATTGAGAAATGATTTTTTAAAATTAGTTTTGATTGATACATTAGTATCAGCATTTCTTGGAAGCATTAGTAAAGGACCTACAAGAGTAGTTACCTTGGAATAACTGCCGTCATTTTTCATGATAGCCCATGAGGGAATTACTTATCATGAGAAGTGTTTGAAACTTCAATGACAATGGATTGTTGATTTGTTGTCCCTACGAGGAATTGGAACTCAAGACAGTAAAGATTACTTAAGTTCGTGTGTCCAAGATTTTCTGTTTTCTTGTGCTCTGTGTTAAAGTAAGGATGTAATAATCGTCGTTAAAATTCTTGGCTTTTGGTATTATAATTCTTAGGTAAAAGAATTTGAAATATATGTAGCTTCTTACCTTGTAGTGTGTTGTGGTAAGATCTCTAAAAATGTGAGAGAACCAAGATTAAGTTTAAGCATGACAATTAGAATCTGAAAAGATTTAACTTACCTTATAATTTGGATAGGATATGAGGATGAACTTCACCATTAATTATGCTCAATGATCGAGAGTTTGGTATTCATCAAATCTATGTCATTTTGGCATGAAACAAGGATCCTAAAAATTCTATTAGAAGAAAAATAACTTATAAGGATAAAATTGAGAACTAATTATAAGAATCAGATTGATAGAATAGGTCTTTTTATGACCACCAGATTGAAATAAGTTTGGCTAGAAGATAAGTGACTGAATATTTATATGAAAGGATATAAAGGTTTCAAATGGATTATCGACTGGGTGAATAATTATTTTCCAAGAAGGAAGGAAAGTTGTAGGTCCACTTCAAGTCTAAACCCCACATATATATGTATATATGGTTTCTGAAATCGAAATTTTGAAGGGCTAGTATGTTTTGTCATGAAATTAATAATTTTAGGAACTCCATGAGAATAACCATATATATATATCGAATCGAAATTGGCTTGTAATTCTATTAATATTAAATTTTCTTACTAAAAAGTTTCAAATGAGACTATATATAAAAAGTTCAGAAAGAAGCATGTTCTTATGGGGTTAGACAATATAAATGGAATAAAGAAGGAAATACAAGACCGAAAAAGTAAAGACTTGAATTCGGAATATGGCTATGGTAAAAGTGACTCTAATTGGAAGGTAGAGTAGGCTCTAGGATTTTAAAACCAAGCTGTGACAGCGGCTTAGCCAGCATAATAAGGGAACAAACCAAAACTAAGATTTTTCCTAAATTATTTAGGAAGGGCGAGATGGTAAAGCTCTCCAATAATGTAACGACCCGATTTTTTGGCCAGTTCTCACCGGTAATTAAACCAACTTAAACTATTCTCAAATACGGATTGTTATGGGTACTTACATATTTCCACAAGAATAACAGAACTTTTCCATTTCATAATACTGATTACATCAGAGATTACAAGGAATATCAGAGTACAACATATGCTCAGTGGAAATAAAAAAACAAATAAAGTCTTCAGCGGAAGAAGAAACACCCCAATCATAAGTCTAACTTCAAATCTGAATCCACCTCTAAAATCTAAACCTGTAAACCAAACTACTCGCTGCCCGTGCAAAATTATGGGCACCCAAAGTTCAGGTGTGAAAAACAATAAACTCTAGATCAGTCGTGGGACTGGTGTGAGAACTCAAAAATAGTTTCTTATTTAGGATTCATTTTAAAGTTAGGAAATTTACAGGGCCATGCCGCTAATGCGGAACGAGTTTACTCCATGTGAATACCCATGCATATGAATTCATAATAACTTTTAAAAAAATGAAACTATCATAAGGTCTCGTGACACACAAACAATGCAAATGCACATATGGGCGAGATTTCTCTTTATGATATTTAAAAATGCTTGATACGTGAAAATCCTCTGCTATTATTATTAGTGCATAGTGTGAAAATAATTTTGCAAATAAATGTATTAATCATAGCCAGCATAATCTGGCATCCCATTATACTGACGTAATCTTGTCGGTAATCAGCAGGCTATACAACTAAAATTGTACGGGATCGTAGTGGAGATTGGATTTCCAACAAATGACTAGGCAAAGGAACTTCCTTACTAAACCGATGGGTATGCCTCCAGAGGGACGCCCCGAGAACCAAACGGGTTCTCTGCCAACACTAGACTAGGTAACCATTGTAATTAGGTAACTTAGAGAACCCTGAGTATATCACTTCCCGGTTGTTACCAACCTTTACCGAGGCCTCACAATATCAATATCTACATAAATATAAGTTTTCCACATAGGTTAATACCTGGGCTCCATACCATGGTACACCATTTATCTATAAGGAAATGACTACCCATAACCTACCTGCAACTTTCCTATTTTGGCCATTTTCCGAGGTGTGAGGCTTGTCGAGGTCACGATATACACAAAACTACGCTTAAATAAGCCATGCGATGATCATCCATAGCTCATCACATAACTTAAGTATGCCACATTATCCATTAACAACGCATCACAGATTTCCGATATATAACCTCTAAGCTCGTATGTCTTAGAGAAGGGTGTTAAGCAAGAGAGTAACTCTCTGCCACCAAAAAGATATATATTGTCAAACCAGTGCTACATAGTAAATTACAATGTTAGACATACAATCCATATATGTCTTCTCTGGGTCTGAACGAACATCATCCAAAAATATCCGAATATATTCAGATCTCATGCCATTTATAACCTCATTTTGGTCGTACAGACCAATCTGAGTGTGAATCCATAAAATATGGGATGAATAATTTAAGACATATCGCCTTTCCTTAAGTCATTCTACGGATATTAGCTTGTTCCTAAGCCATGTCGTAGAGGCCAAGCTGTTACAGGTTACCCCCAAACCATATCGCCTTCAGATCATGCCGGCGGGAACCAGGTAAGAGTCAAGTCACAAGCCAATGGTCATCAATATATGTCTACGCGGCATGATTCAAATCACAACTTCTATAACGTCGCTGGCAAGAGTGTCCTCAAGTCGTCCACCGCGACATGCATTCAGCTCGTTAAATCACCATGTCGTTCCTCATCGATGCCGTGAAAGAAGACACCATGCTACCATATCATTATCAACTCATATCGTTGTGAAAAGATGAGAACCATGCCGCATTTAGTCAAGCCGCATTCAAACCAAGGCGTCTCCATGCCATCACTAGTCATGTTGTAACCGACATAACTACCCATGCCGCAGAAGCCAAGCCATGTCCACCAAGTCGTTGCCAACATAAGTTATAATGCAATCCGTTGTTGCCAGGTTGTAGCCAGTTATCTCCCGCCAGGTTGTTGCCAGCTGTACATCCCATGCCATGACTCATGTCGTTCTGACGACATGACTTCTTGCACTACAAATTTTCAGTCTTCACCACTCCTACACTCACTCCTATAAATAGGGGATGAGCTCCACTTTAATGGGGACAGAATTTTATGATCTCGAAGGGCTGCCCAACTATTTCTTCAACCATTTCAAGTGATTCTAACATCTACAATCATTTCCAATCAAAGATCTAACATCAAATCATGGAACTCCACTCAAATGTTTAGAGAATCATAGATCTACTTCTCTAATTGCTATGCTTAGAGGATTCCTCCAATCTTCTTGGCTATTTTGATTAGATCTGGAGAAGAGTGTGTGTGAGAATGAAAATTAATGTAATGAGAGAGTGTGCAAACTTTGTAAATTCGCATGTGATAATGAAAATTTCCTCCAAAGTGGATGTAGATCTCTCCTAGATCGAACCACTATAAAAATATTTGTGTACTTACTTGTAGCGATTGTGGTCTCATTCTTAACTATTTGGTGAAGTACTTCCTTAGCATATTTGGTGTTTGAACTAATTTCGGTTTATACATTTGGCGCCCACTGTGGGGCTCCGTTCGCATCCCCTTCCTTCACACTTCTCTCAAGCTCAAAACTCTTGCCTTGAAGTTCTAAGCCTGCTTTTATTGTTGATCTGCTAGATCTAAGATCCAGGCAAATCTACAAACTTACTCCTAATTTCAAGGCCTTGTCCAAATTATGGGTGGACTGAAGTAAGACTGTCAAAGAGACTGGTAACCTCACCAACAATGCTACACCGCCCACCAACCACTTTGAAGTTGGTGAATCTTCTAGAGCTGGAGCGGCTGTAACAAGGAAAGAGTTTGATGAAGTTGTTGTGGGACTAATAAGCCAAATGGATATCGCGAACAGTGTTATGCCAAAAAAGTTAGAATCCATGTTCATCGTTCAGTCTGCAACAGCAAAAGTTACCATAAATGTTGTCCGTGCTAAATCTGCTCAAACTGCTCGTATGGAAAATGCGGGCTCCTCCTCTTCAAGTCTGAATCAGGAAAATTCTGTCCAAGAGGTTATAGGTCCTAATGATCATCATAAAGAAGTAAAACCACCTACCCGCAACAATTCTGATAAGGCAAACGCTCGACAAATGCTTGGTTCTGCTAAAGGGGCAACTCCTCAAGAGGGAGGCCCAGGGCCCTGGAATCCAAACCTTGACCGTTTGCATAGGCAGACATCCGGTAAGGGGGATGGCATCCGCCCCGTGGACCAGTACAACGAAGAGGAGCGCATATCAGAAATGGTTCGCAAGATCATGGAGAAAAGCCTGAAGAAACAGGATGATGAGAAAAAGTGGGGGTTCACTCCTACCAAAACCCCACTCATGAAAGGATCAAAATGGCTTCGTACCCAAAGAAGTTCAAACCCCCAATGGAGCAAGCCTATAACGGGACAGGCAATCATAACGTGTTCTCGTTCAAATATGACTAACATATGGATGGCGCGCGTGCCACAGACGAGCTTAAGTGCCTGTACTTCCCAACTTATCTAGAAGGGGTGGCCTCCCTTTTGTTCACAAAGCTACCACCAAAGTCTGTGGATGATTTTGCTACTTTGGCCAAGTAATTCAGAGAGCAGTTCAGGCTCCAAGCCATAAAGGTACGGGATGTCATGGAGTTAAACAAGCTTGAACAAGGGCCAGGAGAATCAATCAAGGCCTTCCTCAATCGGTTTAACGCCGCAGCAGCCAAGGTTGGAAATCATGAGCCTCTTTTTGTATTAGTGGCTTTAAAGGGGGCCATATGCAAGAAGACAAAATTTGGGCGATGGATCAAAAAGAAGAAGCCGAGTACGCTCGAGGAGTTATTCGATAAAGCCGAAGAATATATGAGTGTCGATGAAGATCCAGCCTACGCTCTAGATATTCCCGAAAGTAGTGCACAGCCTGAAAAGAAGGATGTTAATGTGCAGGGGGGACAAAAGAATCCAAATGGTCAAAAAGGGGCAACAATGAAAAGGACAATCGAGCTAACAAGAAACTCGCTTCTTTAAGAATTATGAGTTGACTCCTCTCAATGACATCATAGAAAATATCTACATGGTGACTAAGGATACCAAGGAATATCCAGCACTAGGGAAAATAAATATCAATGATGCTGCAATAAAGTCAGGCAGGTTCTGTCGGTTTCACAACCAACCAGGTCACAATACAAATGAATGTAGACATCTGAAGAATGTAATTAAGGAGTTAATAAGGAAGAATAGACTCTAGTAATATACGAAAAACCAGCAGAATACTCAAGTTAATCAAGGGCAAGGAACATCTGCGGGACGGTCTGGACTGAGAAAGAGTACTCCAGTTGTTGTTATTCCAAGACCAATTATAAACACAATTTCCGGAGGACCCCACCCAGCCGGAAGAACCTAGGGGGGGCATCGTGAAGTATACTGAAGATATGAAAAGACTTCCTAATGAAAAAGGACTCATGGTTGAGAACAATGCCTTTCCCGTAAAGATGCCAAAGACTTCATGGGATGATGTCGTGTTCAGAGATAAAGATTCAGATGGATTTCTAATTCCAACGGTTGATCCTAATGTTGTTACCATCTATCTGGGTCCAGCTATGGTCAGGAGAGTCTTGGTAGATAGCGGGGCATCTGTCAATGTTCTTTTCATTAATGCATTCAGTACGATGAATCTTTCTGTGGATGACGTGAGAGCTCACCAGCATAAGATTCATGGGTTCACAGGGCAACCCACTCAGCTAATTGGCGTCATCAACCTGCTCGTCGAACTCGGAGAAGGAGAAAAAAAAGGTTGCCATGAAACTAAATTTTGTCATAGTCGATGAGCTTTCAGCCTATAACGCCTTCCTCGGAAGACCAGCCCTTACGCATTCAAGATAGCAATGGCTCCATGGTGCTTGACTACGAAATTCCCTACCGAAAATGGAGTCGGTGTGATTAAAGGTGACTAGAAGGCAGCAAGGGAGTGCTACATGGCAGAGTTGGTTGAGGCTAAGAAGAAGGAAATGAAGAAGAATGTGGAGGTCCCACTCTGCGTTCATGACCCCCCTTATAGCAACTAGGGCGGGCCCCTCACACTGGCGAACACAGCGGAGCTCAAAAGGAAATAGATCCAAGGAAAGCCAGTGTGAGGGAGAATAGAGCGGCACCAACTGAAGCCGCAATCTCAATTCCAGTGCATAACAAAGGTCCTGACAAAGTATTGAAAATAGGTTCTCAGCTGGGCCTGAAGTTGCAAAAAGAATTAATTTTATTTTTAGAAGAGCATTTGGATGTTTTTGCTTGGACACATTCTAATATGTGTGGAATTTCATCTGGTGTAATATTGCATAAATTGAATATTAATCCAAGTTTAACTCCAATAAAACAAAAGAGACGAATTCAAGGACCTGAAAGATCCATAGCATTAAAAGAAGAAGTGCATAGGTTGTTCAAAAATAACTTTATACGAAAATCCACATATCCTGATTGGGTTTCTGATCTGATCCTTGTTAAAAAGTCCAATGGAAAATGGAGGGTATGCATAGATTATTCATACCTCAACAAGGCATGTCCCAAGGATAGTTTCTCATTACCCAGAATTAATTAACTTGTTGACGCAACAACAGGGCACGAACTATTGTCTTCTATGGACGCATACTCTGGATACAATCAGATTATGATACATAAGCTGGATGAGGAAAACACGAGTTTCATAACAGATAGAGGCTTGTATTGCTACAAAGTCATGTCATTTGGATGAAAAACCGCAGGAGCAATATACCAGCGCTTTGTGAATTCCATGTTCAAATCCCAAATTGGGAACATAATGGAAGTCTATGCGGATGATATGCTAGTGAAATCAAAGAGAGCTGAGGATCATCTAGAAAATCTGGCTAAATGTTTCATATCCTCAGAAAATATGGGATGAAGCTAAATCCGCTTAAATGCTCATTCGAGGTTGCATCGGGAAAGTTTCTCGGGTTCATGGTCAACGCCAGGGGTAATTGAAGCAAATCCTTCTCAAGTCACAGCCCTATGAGAGATGCGTGCTCCTAGGACGAAGAAATAGCTTCAGAGCCTAAATGGGAAAGTAGTTGCGCTTAACTGATTTATCTCAAGGGCCACAGATCGGTGCATTCTACTCTTCGATGCTTTGAAGAAAGGAAAGAAGGATTTCCAATGGACTCCTGAATGCCAAACATTATTCGAAGAGTTGATCAACCACATTGAGTCACCATCGATGCTGTCAAAGCCAAAAGATGGGAAAGAACGGTTCATCTATTTGGTTGTATCATCTCATTCTCTAAGCGCCTGCACTCGTCCGGGAAGATGCCAAGGTTCAATGTCCAGTTTACTACATCAGTAAAAGTCTTGCTGGGGCGAAACTAAACTATCCCAAGTTAGAGAAACTTGCATATTTTCTACTCATTGCCTCAAAGAAGCTAAGGCCATATTTCTGGTCCCATCCTATAAAGGTTCTCACTGACCAACCGCTAAGACAAGTTCTCTTCTGCCCAGAAACTTTGGGGAGATTATTGAAGTGGAGCATAGAGCACAGCCAATATGACATCACTTATCATCCTTGAAGAGCTATTAATGGGTAGGCTTTAGCAGATTTCATTGCCGAGTTTATGGATAGGGGTGAAGAAACAGAAGAACCGATAGAGGCAATGGCTTGTTGGAAACTATTCATTGATGGGTCCAAGAATGATTACTGCTCGGAGGCAGGAATAGTCCTGGAAACTCCTGATGGCCACTCTTTATGTTACGGTCTAAGGATGGAAATCCCATTGACCAATAATGAGACCGAGTATGAAGCATTGATAACAGGACTGAAATTAACAAAAGAGTTGAATCTAAAAACTTTGCAAATTCACAATGACTCTCAACTGTTAGTATGTCAGGTCCGTAAAAAATTCCAGACCAAAGTCGGAAACCTTCCTGCTTATCTTACCAAAGCTTTGAAACTTATCAACGATCTTAATGGCTACACTATATCTCATATTCCCAGGGAAGAAAATTCAAAGGTAGATTCTCTCGCTAAATATGCCAGTTCCTCAGATGTGCAGTTGCTGGGTCTGATACCCGTCGAAGTCCTTTCGACTCCTACTATTGAAGAAACGGATGTCGACTGGATTATGGAGACTATTGAAGAGCCTGTATCCTAGATGACACCAATCAAGGATTACATCCTTAACAGAACGCTTCCAGAGGAACCAAAAAAGCGATGGAAAATATTACGCAAAGGTTCATTGTACCTTATTCAAAATGGAAGGTTATATAGAGAGGCTTATCTATGCCTCTGCTGCGATGTGTAACCAAGGAGGAGTCCAGAGCAATCATGGAAGAGTTACATGAAGGGGAATGTGGAGGTCACACGGGCGGTCAAACACGCCAAGAAAATTCTGTGATATGGCTACTTCTGGCCCGATGTGAACCTAGATGCAATGACCTATGCTAAGAAATGTGATAGATGCCAAAGAAGTGCATAGATTTCGAGAGACACTCCCACAGAACTGACTCAAATGGTCAGCCCATGGCCATTTGCCGTCTGGGGCATAGATTTAATCGAAGCATTGCCTATAGCAAAGTCAAATATGAAGTATGCAAGAGTGGTCATTGACTATTTCACTAAGTGGGCTGAAGCTGAGCCACTGGCTACTATTACTTCGAAAATGGTGATCAACTTTGTCCAGAAGAACATCATCTGCAGATTCACAGTACCACAGAAAATAATCATTAATAATGGAACTCTATTCGAGAGCAGCGAATTCTTAGATTTCTGTGCTAAATACAAGATTAAAAAGAGTTTTGCAGTCGTTGTTCATCCACAGACCAATGGGCAAGTCGAAGCAATCAATTAAATTTTAAAGTCGACTAACAAGAAGCGTCTCGAAAAAGCTAAAGGTGGTTGGGTAGATGAGCTTCCTCTTGCACTATGGGCATATTGCACAACTCACAAAACTGCAACTGGGCACACTTCATTCTCACTTGCATTTGGATCCAAAGCTATAATCCGGGTAGAGCTGGAAGTTCTCACTCATCGCAGAATCCACTTTAACCAAGAAGAGAATGAGAAGCTACAACTCGAAGCGCTCGATTTGCTTGACGAGAAAAGGAAAGAAGCAGAACACAGAATCATCAGAGAAGGATAGCTAGACATTTTAATGCTAAAGTCAAACAAAGAACCTTTGAAATTGGGGACCTTGTTCTGAAGAGAATTATGATAGGAAATGGAGTATTTGGACCCAATTGGAAGGACCGTATATGATAATCCAAAAATTCTCAAATGGCACCTTCGAATTGAAAACGATGGATGGGATCCGACTTCCCGGAGCCTGGAATAGCATACACCTCCGTCACTACTTTGCTTGAAATTTCTTTTACATATTTCGAAAAGTTGTAAATATCATGCATTGTAAGTACCATGCAACATTGTCAGAAGCTTTGTACATATTGATGAAAGGAATTGCTTTACTTTCCTAAATCGTACATTTGCAAATTCTTGTTTACAAGTTTCTTAAATTCGATTTTGATTGCAGGTCCCCTAAAAGAACATCGACGCATCCATAACCTAGTAAAGCCTGGTGACCATTGCAGCACATCCCAATTGGGATAGCTCAAGGGCCCATTGTTCAATTCTCGAAACATCATTCGCAATAAATATGAAGGTGCAGAGCACACCCTTCCGAATAAGGGGCACCACGAGCTGAACGGTCAAATGATGCAGCGTTCAGACTACAAACCAAGTTGTAAGTTTCACCGTAGGGGCACCTTCTTAGTTGTAAGGTCCAAGACCGTACTTCTAATAAATTGGGGTAAAAACCGATAAATAAACGGACATCTGTCCCGTGAAACGATGCAACCCCAAACCAAAGACCTCCCCGAGGGGCACCTAGTTGATCATCAGTACCACTAACACATGCCCCAATTGCGACAAACACTGGGCTTCTAAAACCAAAGATCTCCCCGAGGGGCACCCAGTCGATCGTCAGTGCCATTTTTACATGGCCCAATTATGATAAAGCCTGGGCTTTTGAAGACCTCTTCAGGAGCATCCGATCATATATTGGGTCTTCCAAATCCAGTTACTACTACTGGGTCTTCCAAATCCAGTTACTGACGGACTTTAAAGACCCTTCGGGGGCATCCGATCATGAGCCGGATCTTCCAAATTCGGTTAGTGGCGGACCCAAAGACCTTTTCGAAGGCGTCCGACAAATTCTACAAGTGGATGAATTATTCAGTCACAACGAATAACGGATTTACAAAGACCTCTTTGGAGGCGTGGAAACCAAGACCTCTCTGGGGGCATATGTTCAAATATGATCTCCAAAGGGCCTGAATTGCCAGGTTAGTGAGAAACATGATTAAATATACTACAAATATAAGAACTCTCAAGCAGGGACCCAAAAACAAAAATTCCTCTCTATTAAAAGATATGAACTTGATTGACTAGACCAACAATCCTTGGATCATGAGCAAGCCAAGAAATATCAAATGTGATGGAAAAAGCACATGACCAAAAGATTCCAAATATAGTCGATCACAAATGTCATGCCTAACCTTTAAAGTCTGTGACGAATTTTGGTATGGGGGCATTATCACTGCATTAAGGAAATTCAATGATGCTCACTTAAGCATACCATAAGCTCATCACAACTTTATACTAAAGACTTGGCACCTATAAGGATCACTCCGACCAATGAAGTTGAAATCCCTTGAAATGGCTAAGTCAAACTTGGAAACTTCAATACGGTGGTAAACACAAAATGTGGTTACTCACGAAAAAGAAATCTCAAGTACTACCTTAGTCAAAATCGAGAAAATTCAGTAAAATTGGTCAGGTAAATCTAGTTAATAATGATCCGTGGTTACAAGAACGAAAAATCGACAATTGAAAAAAATACCACAAGATCATTATAATACCAGGCATTGCAATAACAAATGGCTTATGATAAAAAAGCTGTGTTGAAAGTGTGTAAAGTCAACAAGTGTGGAGTGCAAAACAATAAAGTACGACAAACTTAAAGTAAAAGATTAAGTACAATAAGCACAACATAGAACACATTTCCATCATAACAACACAAAGTCAAATCACAAAGTCACAAGTCTAGTACGAAAGTTTCAGACGCAGAGTAACTTAAAGTAATAAGCAGGGACCGACACCCGCATATACAACCGATCTGAATGAAACATATAAAAGGGAAGTAGTCAGGAAGCAAAACAAACTAGTATTGAGCACTATTTCTTCTTATCACTTGACCTTAAGTTCGGTTTGTTGGGAGGAGGAGTCTCTGCCACATCACTTGGATTTTCCTGGGAAGACAAAGTAATAACTCCTGTTTTCTGAGCAGAACGCTTCTTTCTCTTATGTTTCGAAGATGATGAGGACTTGGCTGTCTTCTTCCCTTTATCCTTAGCAGTATCTTTTGGGCTTTCATCTGTCTTTGTGGCTCCGGGATCATCACTGAGAGTATAATCGACATCCTCCAAGTTGTAAAGCACATTGATTCTAATATCCCGTGACCCAGGGGCTGTAAAGGCAAGTAAAGACATGTCAACGGACAGAGGAATGATAACTGATGCAAGAGGAACTGTCATCAAAGTTGAATTAGTTGTAACAGCTTCAGTTGTCGTTTCCCCTCCTGTAGCAGGAGAAGATAGGGGTGAGATTAAACCTAGAGCATGGGAGCAAGGAGCGTAAAAAGCAAGGGATCTAGGTGAACTAAAAAAGGAATCTATATATGGCGTAGTGAAATGAATTTCGGTTTTACCTGCATCTAGAAGGTTCACTTAGACGTCTGTGTGCTCAGTTCTCCAGTTGTATATGTTACCATCCTCTCCTTCATCATCCCCAACATGCTCCTCAATGAAATTCTCTACAGTGGTATGCTCTTCAACAACCATGTCTTTTTCTGTCAGAGTAACAGGAATGTTAACCTAGATCTGGGTGCTAGGAGCTTTAATGTTGGCAGGATTGACGGGAGGATCAATATTGGTTTGATTTTGGGTTTGCTCGCCAGAAGTGCCAGCCCTATCACTTGCCAACCGAGCTTTTGCTTGAGCTAGAGCTTTCTTGGATCTCTCATCTAAGAGGTCGTTGAGAAGATCTTCTTCGCTGCGGTCGCCATCATTAATTTCAAGAATTCGCTCCCAGACCAAAGCCAATGTAGTTGGGAAGCTATCCTCTAGATAATATAAACTCCCTCAGCTCATGACTCTGAAAACATAAAATTTTAACATGTCAGCGTTAGCTTTATTTAGGGCCTTCTTGAGAGTTTCCTCAGTAGCTTTTTTATCCTCCTCCAGAGTCTCAACCTTAGCCATTAACATATGGTAGGAAGCTTTCAAGGAATTGATAGTTTCTCTAAGTTGGGCAGCTTCGTCCCGATATTGTTTAGAGAAATCCTTTTCTACAGACAATGTAACTTCAGCATTGCGTCTGGCAATTTGGGCTTCCTTTTTCTTAGCAGCTGCAAGTTCTTCTCTGAGCTTGTAACAACCCGAATTTTTAATAACATGTTAAAACAAGAAATCAGGGCAGAATTAAATTATAAATTAAGAATCAATGGGAACGGGTTATGCCATTGCGTTCGTCTCGAAATTCTGCTTGAAAACGAGTCCGAAATTTCGTAAATCGGAGTCCGTATGACCAAGATATGGCCCATAGAAGATTTCAGAAAATTCAAAATTCAGCCCGAAATTCAAATCCAGCCAGAAACAGATTGGGCGGGAAATTTTCCCGGCCTAACCCAGGTCGAGTGGGGTGTCTACCTGGGTGTCAACCTGGGGGTCGACCTCCCTGGTCGGCCAGGTTTTCCCTGGTGCACCTGTTTGCTCCTTTGGTCTGCTCAGCTAGCCTGTGACGGGATTTGATGGTTCAGATCTAAACTAGGGTTAATCCTATTGCCTAAACTAGTCTCTACACCTATAAAAACACCCTAATACCTAGCCTAAACCATCACAAATCATCCTAACAACTAAATTCTGCCAAAATGCTCCCTAATCATGGTCTCCATCTTCATCTTGAGAGCTTCTAAGGCAAAAAGGAGCAAGCTTTCTTCTTTCTATCAAAGGAGCTATTTATTCTCAAGGCTTCTAGTGTTGCTACATCATTCCTAGAGCTTCTACAACGTCTCTATCTTGTTCTATTTGGTTTCTA
This sequence comes from Allium sativum, assembly GCA_030737875.1. Classification (NCBI taxonomy): domain Eukaryota; kingdom Viridiplantae; phylum Streptophyta; class Magnoliopsida; order Asparagales; family Amaryllidaceae; genus Allium; species Allium sativum. The sequence goes on along the minus strand of CM060915.1, from coordinate 575,537,416 downwards.
GTTCTCATAGCCACGCTTTGTAAGCCCCACTCTACTCTTAGATTTAAACTATGAAGTTAATATGAACATGTAGCAAGTTAAAATGGGATTTTTGGTGTAATACTTGTCTTGGGGCTATATTTGTATGCATAGATCCATTTATGACACTTTTGATCTATGATTGTGGAACTATCATGAACCTAGTATCGTTCATCTTGATTTTTGGGTAGAAAGCTATGAGCTTTATTTGGTGGTTATGCATAATGCAACATAGAACCCCTCATAACCTTGATGTTAACTTGCATATGATGTTGAACTACATGCTACCCACAAGTTTATCACTCTATGTCAACTATTATCATGTTTCACCTTTGCCTATGATGTTGAACTACATGCTAGTTTATTTGCTAAGTTTGATGTCATGCATGTTTTGAGGCCAATAACCCTATATGCTAGTTGTGATGAACACCTTTGCCTCAAATATCATCATGTTTAACCTATGACCAACTTTACCACCATATGCCCACCTTGGTCATATTTTTATGTTCCTTGATTCACTTGTGTTGATGCGAGTTTACGTGCGAATGGGAATACGTTATGGGTAGTTAGGCAAACTAGAAATAACATGAAAAACATGACTTGAAAATATGACATGAAACTTGATTATGCTTGAAAACTTGAATGTGGTCATGACATGTAGAAAACCATAAAGTGGCCAACTCGAGGTTGGGTTGAGTTTGTAGCGTAAATCTGCCTGGAACCGCCCGACAAATCCAGTGGCTATAAACAATAGGACCCAATGTGAGAAGTTGGTTACATCGCGCTTGAAACCCGAGGTTAGACTAGGTTGTGGTGTAAAACTGCCCGGACCCGCCCGGCATATCCAGTAACCACAACAAAGTCTAATGTGAGAGGTTGGGTGCATTGAATTAATTAATGCCACATGTTAGGGTTAAGTCATGAGCCACTTGGATACACTTAACCAACTTGAAACATGATTGGATAGGGTTAACCAGACTTAACCCGTTAGAAACCCTAGTTACGTGGTCCTTTTCAGCAGTAACCCTCTTGGATGTATCATGATACCCTAGGGACTAGGCTAGGGTGGGGCACGATTACTGGGCTGATTGTAAGCGACCAGAACGATGGCTGAGTTGGTGCGCCGGTGTAGGTTCAGGCGGACTATGGTCGTGCACATAGTCCGGAGTTGAAAAAGCAGGCACGGGCACCAGTAGGTTTAGACTGTGCGTGCTTGATTCGTGTCAGTGGTTGGCACCCTAGGACTTGATACACCCTACGGTGGACCTAGCATAGTTTGACTACATTCTGTGATTGGGCCGTATGACACCGACACTTGATGAGTTAGGCTTATAGGGAGCCGAAGGACTAGACCGTGTAGTTGGACCCCGACTTGGGTCATCTCATGAGAACAACACACAACAGAACGCAGACGGAAGAACATTTCATTGTATATTACAACAATTCCATCAGATACAAGAATATACAGAGTATAATTGAATAAATTACATTCGATAAATATCAGAGATTACAATAAATTACATAGCAGCGGAAAATAATACAAAGCACAACTGAAGGTGATATACGGATACAGAGCTTTCCGGATATCATTCCAGCTGTAAACCAGGATCCTGTGAATATAAATCTGCAAAACCAAAACTACTAGCTGCCCGTGCGGAAAATAGGGGCACCCAGAGTTTAGGTTAAAACAATAAACTCCAGGTCAGTCATGTGACTGGTGTGAGAACTAAAACAGTTATTTAAAATTTTACTTTAAAAGAGAGTAATTCGAGGGACCACGCCGTATAACACGGAACGGGTTTTCTCCCAAGAATACCAGTGCATATAGAATAAATAGCACAATGCTTTTTCGAAAAATGAAGTTGTTATAAGACCCAGGTCCCATCACACAATGCAACGCAAGCCGGAGGATAGGGTTTTACCTTATAACAGCCAAACATGCTTAGTACGTTTAAAACAAATCATTTGATACTATAATAAGTGTATAGTGTTAAAACAATTTCAATCATAAATATAAATCATAGGCGGCATAGCTACCATCTACTATGTCGCCATACTAGTTCTACAATTAAAACCGCAATACACGTATTGGAAATTGGATTTCCGTCATGAGTCGAGGCAAGGGGCAAGCTCCTCTCCGCGTTCGAGACACTCTAGCAAATGCTCAGGACTACACACTCTGGGCAGCCACTTGGATCGGTTGGGCCGGTCCTCACCTACGTTAGAGGATTATTTATTCCTGAACACACGTTTCCCGGTCCTTACAGACCTATAATCGAGGCGCCTCATTCCAACAACCACAAAGGTGAAAAGTATATAAATGTCAGGGCTGGTAAGTCACTGACACCACCAAAGCTAGAAAGAAACGTCATGTTCTCCCAACGGCCCGTATCCCGTTTTTAACTCATACCGAGGTGTGAGGCTCGCGAATTCACGTTATACACAAAGCTACGCCACAAAGGCCGTGCTTTGATCATCAACCACAAGACTTTGCTTTTCAACAGAAGCCTTGATCTATGCAACTCAGCATGCCACACTGGCAGTTCATGCCATGCGATTGATATCTATCGATATATAACCTCTAAGCTCGTACGTCTCAGAGAAGGGCGTTAAGCAAGAGAATAAATTCTCCGCCGCCAAACAGATATATATTTAACAGAAATCAATCGACACAGAATAAAATTCAATGTCAGACACACAATCCATTTACAAGTTCGTTCTGGGTCTGAACGAAACCGGAGGCACTTTCCTCGCATATCCATCGATCTCCAAGTACGTCTGGACGACCACCAACCATTTCCATCCTCTTGGGTGTACAGCCCAATCAGGATCGTCAGTAATTACCCAAACGATGTGAAGACTTCCGGTCTTCGACCACCGTCTTCATCTTCGACTTATCGTCGAATCGGTTATTCAGAATTGGTATAACCCGGCCTTTCCGAACAACCCGCGTATATTAAAAACAAATGTTACACAAACTCAACATATGCCTCATTCCAATTCAGAATATTCTTAGGGAAAGGTTCCCATTAATTTTATCCAAGATAATTTTTTTGAAATTTATCCTTTAATCTTCCTTTAGATGTCATTTCAAACCAAATTATGGTTTTCCAAACTAGTCGAGATTAGCGAACTACACCGAAGTAATTATTTATTTTATTTCCCAATCCCAACCTATTCATCCCATGAAGCAAAACTGGTAATACTCCATATCTAACACCGTGGTGTTATCGGTAAAATTAATTACCATTTCAAGTTCAAATCTAATTAAAGATTTAACTATCGCTTTGGAGCAAAACTGGTAATACTCCATTCTCGCTCATGTCTAAATTTGATAATTTAGATTATAGATTCACATTTCAATCTAATTGCAGATTCGTTAGAACTCCTTTTTCTGGGTTAAAGAACTAGGTGTTATTTAAAACACAGTTCACGACAAACCCAAATCACATTCTATTTGTTATCGGGTTAAAGAACTAGTGTTATTTAAAACACCATTCACGATAAACCCATTTCAAATCCAATCAAATATATTAGAAATTCCGATTATTTAAAACCCCTTTTTAAATCTAATTTATTTATTTAAAAATAATTGGGTTTTAAATTTAGTTCAAAACTAGTTCATTTCGATAAAAATCCATTTTTATCTTTTCAAATATGGAGTTTTTCACCCCAACTTTTCTCAAATCATTTCTTATGATTTTACACAAATTATTGATATTTTTAATAATTTTATCAAGGCCTGTACAGTCGATTTCCAACAATGGCCATCGAACTGCACTTATAGCGACCTTTTTCGAATTTGATTTGGACGTATCTCCAAATCCAACCGTTAGATTTCAAATTTCTAATATTCGTTAGAAAGCTCTTTTCGATACGAACCCAACGGTTCCAGTTTTAGGAGAATCCGACGGTCGGATCTCCCGTAATGTCCGTTTGAAATAAATGGTCAAAATTCACGAACTACCGCGGCGCGGCGCGTCCTATTCAGGCCATTATATTATATATATAATATATATCTCGTCGATTTCTATTTAAAACGAATTTTATCAATAGTTTTTAAATTCGTTTCAAAATTCATTTCAACTTCCATTTCAATTCAAAGCAAAATTGAATTCTTCTTTATAAATTCGTTTTAAAATTCATTTCTATTCAATTCAATTTGAATTCATTTCAATTCGCATTCAATTCAATTTGAATTCGTTTTCAATTCAATTCGGTTTAAAAGTTGTTTTCTATTCAATTCAATTCAAATTGGTTTTCTATTCGATTCAATTCAAATTGGTTTCAAAGTCGTTTTCTATTCGATTCAATTCAAATTGGTTTTCTATTCGATTCAATTCAAATTGGTTTCAAAGTCGTTTTCTATTCGATTCAATTCAAATTGGTTTCAAAGTCATTTTCTATTCGATTCAATTCAAATTGGTTTTCTATTCGATTCAATTCAAATTGGTTTTCTATTCGATTCAATTCAAATTGGTTTTCTATTCGATTCAATTCAAATTGGTTTTCTATTCGATTCAATTCAAAATGGTTTTCTATTCGATTCAATTCAAATTGGTTTTCTATTCGATTCAATTCAAATTGGTTTCAAAGTCGTTTTCTATTCGATTCAATTCAAATTGGTTTCAAAGTCGTTTTCTATTCGATTCAATTCAAAATGGTTTTCTATTCGATTCAATTCAAAATGGTTTTCTATTCGACTTAAATCAAATTCGTTTTCTAATCAATTTAAATCAAATTCGTTTTCTAATCAATTGAAATCAAATTCGTTTTCTAATCAATTGAAATCAAATTCGTTTTCTATTCAATTCATTTCGAAATCGTTTTATATTCAATTCATTTCGAAATCACTTTATATTCAATTCATTTCGAAATCGCTTTATATTCAATTCATTTCGAAATCACTTTATATTCAATTCATTTCGAAATCGCTTTATATTCAATTCATTTCGAAATCGCTTTATATTCAATTCATTTCGAAATCACTTTATATTCAATTCATTTCGAAATCACTTTATATTCAATTCATTTCGAAATCGCTTTATATTCATTTTAAAAAGAATAAAATCGATATAGATATCGTTCACGTCTAAATGGCGTCAATCTAATCCACTCGGCTTCATATATTTCTATTTCAAATATTTCTATTTCAAATATTTCGTTCAACACATGACTAATCTCAACGGATGAGTACAGTCAACACATGAACCTTTACTTTATAGTGATAAAGATATAAATTTTATTATTAAAATATTTCGTTCAACACATGACTAATCTCAACGGATGAGTACAGTCAACACATGAACCTTTACTTTATATTGATAAAGATGTAAATTTTATTATTAAAATATTTCGTTCAACACATGACTAATCTCAACGGATGAGTACAGTCAACACATGAACCTTTATATGATAATATTCTTTATTTTCTAAATTGGAGTGAGGCCCAATCAATCACCATATAATGTTAATTATATGGATTTTCATACATCACACGTATATAATAGCATTGGAAAATAATCAACCATCAACCAAAGTGCACTACACTGTATAAGCATCAAATATAGATATCTAACGCTTATAACAGCCTGTCAATCAACCGATCGACATATTTAATCAATCAGGATGAATGAACTTCAAATTTCATCCCAACACCCGTGTGGGGTTTCAAACAATCAAACGCAGATTTTATTTGTGCAATTGGCCGATGTGTAAAATTTATCGTCCCAATCAATGTCCTTCAAATAGGTGTATATAAACAAATCGTCCGATTTGTAAATGAATATTTTTTTAATTCACATTCACGTTAAAAATTATATTTTTAACAATAAAATATTTTATTTTAACACATGGATTTTTATTCAGTTCATTCACAAAATAAAAATGATATTTTTATTTTTCTAACATATTTTAGAAAATTTCGGCGGCATAACGGCACGATACTAGAAACGTGACGAGGCCTAGCCTTATCCCCGGTCTAGTGTAGGCCCACGCCATTCACACATCAATCAAATCCATTCATTTCACCAAACAATTCAATTTCAATCAAATAATCTAACTAATTTTTGCAATCAAACAAACAAGTCCATGGTCTGTGGACGATTGTGTCGGGTGCAACTAAACACCGTCTGCATCCTAGTATATATATAACTAGAAAATGAAATTGAAGAGTGAGGAGTTCTCACCGATAGCTATCCAATCATCTTGACTCTTCTTTGATAGAAAGCTTCATCGTTATCGCATTTTTGTCATCTTCGTTGTTGTAGCCACTACATATGTAAAAATCGAATTTTTACTTCGCTATTCAATATATAAAAATCGAATTTTTATTATACTATTCAATATATAAAAATCAAATTTTTATTATACTATTCAATATATAAAAATCGAATTTTGATAACAGTGTTCGTATCGATAAAGATTATATTTTTATAATTCCTTTCACTTATAAAAATATCGACTTTCAAAAATATGGCTCTTTTCATATATATGGATTTCGCCTTTTTAAAAAATATAGATTTCATCTTTTCAAAAATATAGATTTCGCCTTTTCAAAAATATAGATTTCGCCTTTTCAAAAATATAGATATAAAAATCACATTTTTATTTTTCTACACATATAAAGATGATATTTCTAATTTTCCTATCATGTAAAAATTATATTTTTAATTCTCTACATAAACAAAAATCATATTTTTATCTCATCTATATAGTAAAGACTATATTTTTAATACTTTAAAAATATAAAATCATATTTTTGCATCTCCTACATAATAAAGATCGAATTTTTATTATCTATACTATATAAAAATTATATTTTTAGCCTTTCTATAATATAAAAATATGGCCTTTTCAACTATAAAAATCTAATCTTTTGCTTTTTTTAAAAATCTAAACTTTTGCATTTTTAAAAATCTAAACTTTATTTAAATTCAAAATCAAAGCTTTGTTCTAACCCGTGAAAAGAACCCACCAAAAACAAGAAAGACAGTGCTTTTAAATAAATAAATAAATAAAAGAAATTACCCACATTTTTTGGTAAAAACTGAATCTTGATCCGGAGGAGGGGGTTCACGTCGGTCCTGGGGGATGCAGGCCATCTGAGAAGTGGCTGGGGCGTCGCAGTGGGGTCAGGCGGGGGTAGGGCGGCACTGGCGGCGATGGTCATCAAAGCGGCTTCGGGTGTGTGGGCTTGAGCGAGGAGAGGGAGAGGGAAGCAGGGGGTGTTGGAGTGGGAGGTCGAGCGTGAGGGAGGGGTAGCGCTTGGCGCGGCGGCGGCCTCCTCCCTGGTGGAGCGATTCGTCTTTCTCTTCTTCTTTTTTCTTGTCGACTGAAATGAATTTCAAAAGGGGGGCCAGAAATTATAGAGGGAGAAGGGAGGGTTTTAATTTTTAATTTATTTATTTATTTTGCAAAAAGTTGACTTTTACATACGACCTCGAAACGAGGCCCATCGCCTGTCGTCCATAGCATTTTACCCCCATTCCGAACACAATGGGATATGTATCGTAGGTTGATTTGATCGTTTCGATCAGTTTCCGTTAAAATCAAAATATAAATCAGTATATATTCAATTTGAACGTACATTTTAAATTACCGGGACCACATACGGCTTCTATAAATTCCAGAAAAATTATTTCTAGCTTCGTATTGACGATACGGTCCTAACAAAGCTAGTTTCGTCGAATTCTGAGACCGTTAGAAAAATGGCCATTTTCCAGTCGATTAAAATCAACTAAAACTGGTCAAACGCGTTTTCCTTTGCCACGCTCACATATTGATTCGAAAAATTATGAAATTTGGAATCTAGCAGTAACTTGACATCACGGACCCAACAAAAGTGGTTTCGTCAAAATCCGAGGTCGTTTGCAAAATTCCCATTTTTAAGGGCCTGAATTCCATAGCGACTATTCAGAATTTTCAACTGGACATATCTTTTGATTCCCGCTATGAAATTTTGATTTTCCGGATTCGTTGGAAAGATAGTCACAATTAGATCCCATTATTTTTGGTTTCACTAAAATCCGGATTGTTTTGCACCCGGTATGTTCAATTGAAGTTTGAAATCGAATTATCGAACTACCGTGCCATTTTCAATTCCTTTTATAATTATATATAATTATATATATTCTAACGACGACGTATATGATATATACGTTCGAAATATATTAGAAATCAATTTTCTCGTCGATATTATTTAAAATAATCTATTTTAAATGTTCAAAATTCGCTAAAATTGCCAAAATAAAATTTTTAAACTGGTTCAGAATTTCCGGGTTATTACAATCTCCCCCACTTAAAACTTTTCGTCCCCGAAAAGGAACAAAGTCAAAAGTGGTTTGATTAATCAACTCTACGTTCGATCTGGCTTCCATTCTCCAACTTTTCAGTTTCTGAGAATTTTCAAATTTTCAAAAATTTGGCTAACACCCTAAATTTTCGAAAAATTTCGCCATAACCTCCCCTGCACCCGGAGCCACGGGAAAATCCCGAAATTGCCATACAGGCCTTCTGATCTCAAAAAGAAAAAGAAAAAGCCAAGTGGCTAGCCAATAGGCTCATAAAATCATCATCACCCAAACAAAACAGTAAATTATGTAGTAAACATGTACCTATTTGTCGGGCAAACAAATTTTATTCTTCGGCTCTAGCCTCCTTGCTATGACCTGTTCAATGTAAGTATATGTATATGTAAGCAAAATGCGACTAATTTTCAATATAGTTCAAAATTTGGTGCAATTAGGCTAAATGGTTCAAAATTATCAAACAAATGAAAAAACACAAACATCAATCAATTAGTGGATTAACGTTTCAAATTCATAATTTTGATATATATACAGAAAATAATGTTTTTGATACCAATTCACAACAATGTGTTCTAGCTATATAAGTTTTGGTTCTCACACCAGTCTAATGGAAATATATAGAAATCACACCTTTGAAACACGAACATAAATATTGATGATGCCATGGTCATTATCAACATCATCTCCGGGCGACTAGAGTGTAATTCTATATCTATCCGGTATATTAAAACTTCGAATATATGTTCATGACGCGTATATGCAAAATCTTTATATAGCGGATTGTCCATATGCAAAATAAATAAATATTCAAATACGTATAAAATGGTTTAAATTTTCAAAACAAAAATTGTTTTCATTTGAAAAATATACTCTTCACACCCGTTCTAGGATACTACTGATCCTATCTCTAACGAGTCATTCTAATTGGATATTGCTAATCCAATATCTGATGAATTCTTTCATATGGTTCTAATGTGTCTTGTTCTCGAGCTCTGTAAACCAAAGCTCTGATACCACTGTAAGAACCCGTAACTTCCCCGTGAGGGAAAGATCGGATACTTTGAGAACAACACACAACAGAACGCAGACGGAAGAACATTTCATTGTATATTACAACAATTCCATCAGATACAAGAATATACAGAGTATAATTGAATAAATTACATTCGATAAATATCAGAGATTACAATAAATTACATAGTAGCGGAAAATAATACAAAGCACAACTGAAGGTGATATACGGATACAGAGCTTTCCGGATATCATTCCAGCTGTAAACCAGGATCTTGTGAATATAAATCTGCAAAACCAAAACTACTAGCTGCTCGTGCGGAAAATAGGGGCACCCAGAGTTTAGGTTAAAACAATAAACTCCAGGTCAGTCATGTGACTGGTGTGAGAACTAAAACAGTTATTTAAAATTTTACTTTAAAAGAGAGTAATTCGAGGGACCACGCCGTATAACACGGAACGGGTTTTCTCCCAAGAATACCAGTGCATATAGAATAAATAGCACAATGCTTTTTCGAAAAATGAAGCTGTTATAAGACCCAGGTCCCATCACACAATGCAACGCAAGCCGGAGGATAGGGTTTTACCTTATAACAGCCAAACATGCTTAGTACGTTTAAAACAAATCATTTGATACTATAATAAGTGTATAGTGTTAAAACAATTTCAATCATAAATATAAATCATAGGCGGCATAGCTACCATCTACTATGTCGCCATACTAGTTCTACAATTAAAACCGCAATACACGTATTGGAAATTGGATTTCCGTCATGAGTCGAGGCAAGGGGCAAGCTCCTCTCCGCGTTCGAGACACTCTAGCAAATGCTCAGGACTACACACTCTGGGCAGCCACTTGGATCGGTTGGGCCGGTCCTCACCTACGTTAGAGGATTATTTATTCCTGAACACACGTTTCCCGGTCCTTACAGACCTATAATCGAGGCGCCTCATTCCAACAACCACAAAGGTGAAAAGTATATAAATGTTAGGGCTGGTAAGTCACTGACACCACCAAAGCTAGAAAGAAACGTCATGTTCTCCCAACGGCCCGTATCCCGTTTTTATCTCATACCGAGGTGTGAGGCTCGCGAATTCATGTTATACACAAAGCTACGCCACAAAGGCTGTGCTTTGATCATCAACCACAAGACTTTGCTTTTCAACAGAAGCCTTGATCTATGCAACTCAGCATGCCACACTGGCAGTTCATGCCATGCGATTGATATCTATCGATATATAACCTCTAAGCTCGTACGTCTCAGAGAAGGGCGTTAAGCAAGAGAATTAATTCTCCGCCGCCAAACAGATATATATTTAATAGAAATCAATCGACATAGAATAAAATTCAATGTCAGACACACAATCCATTTACAAGTTCGTTCTGGGTCTGAACGAAACCGGAGGCACTTTCATCGCATATACATCGATCTCCAAGTACGTCTGGACGACCACCAACCATTTCCATCCTCTTGGGTGTACAGCCCAATCAGGATCGTCAATAATTACCCAAACGATGTGAAGACTTCCGGTCTTCGACCACCGTCTTCATCTTCGACTTATCGTCGAATCGGTTATTCAGAATGGGTATAACCCGGCCTTTCCGAACAACCCGCGTATATTAAAAACAAATGTTACACAAACTCAACGTACGCCTCATTCCAATTCAGAATATTCTTAGGGAAAGGTTCCCATTAATTTTATCCAAGATAAATTCTTTGAAATTTATCCTTTAATCTTCCTTTAGATGTCATTTCAAACCAAATTATGGTTTTCCAAACTAGTCGAGATTAGCGAACTACACCGAAGTAATTATTTATTTTATTTCCCAATCCCAACCTATTCATCCCATGAAGCAAAACTGGTAATACTCCATATCTAACACCGTGGTGTTATCGGTAAAATTAATTACCATTTCACGTTCAAATCTAATTAAAGATTTAACTATCGCTTTGGAGAAAAACTGGTAATACTCCATTCTCGCTCATTTCTAAATTTGATAATTTAGATTATAGATTCACATTTCAATCTAATTGCAGATTCGTTAGAACTCCTTTTTCTGGGTTAAAGAACTAGGTGTTATTTAAAACACAGTTCACGACAAACCCAAATCACATTCTATTTGTTATCGGGTTAAAGAACTAGTGTTATTTAAAACACCGTTCACGATAAACCCATTTCAAATCCAATCAAATATATTAGAAATTCCGATTATTTAAAACCCCTTTTTAAATCTAATTTATTTATTTAAAAATAATTGGGTTTAAATTTAGTTCAAAACTAGTTCATTTCGATAAAAATCCATTTTTATCTTTTCAAATATGGAGTTTTTCACCCCAACTTTTCTCAAAACATTTCTTATGATTTTACACAAATTATTGATATTTTTAATAATTTTATCAAGGCCTGTATATTCGATTTCCAACAATGGCCATCGAACTGCACTTATAGCGACCTTTTTCGAATTTGATTTGGACGTATCTCCAAATCCAACCTTTAGATTTCAAATTTCTAATATTCGTTAGAAAGCTCTTTTCGATACGAACCCAACGGTTCCGGTTTTAGGAGAATCCGACGGTCGGATCTCCCGTAATGTCCGTTTGAAATAAATGGTCGAAATTCGCGAACTGCCGTGGCGCGGCGCGTCCTATTCAGGCCATTATATAATATATATAATATATATAATATATATAATATATATCTCGTCGATTTCTATTTAAAACGAATTTTATCAATAGTTTTAAAATTCATTTCAACTTCCATTTCAATTCAAAGCAAAATTGAATTCTTCTTTATAAATTCGTTTTAAAATTCATTTCTATTCAATTCAAATTTCAATTCAATTTGAATTCATTTCAATTCGCATTCAATTCAATTTGAATTCGTTTTCAATTCAATTCGGTTTAAATGTCGTTTTCTATTCGATTCAATTCAAATTGGTTTTCTATTCGATTCAATTCAAATTGGTTTCAAAGTCGTTTTCTATTCGATTCAATTCAAATTGGTTTTCTATTCGATTCAATTCAAATTGGTTTCAAAGTCGTTTCCTATTCGATTCAATTCAAATTGGTTTCAAAGTCGTTTTCTATTCGATTCAATTCAAATTGGTTTTCTATTCGATTCAATTCAAATTGGTTTTCTATTCGATTCAATTCAAATTGGTTTTCTATTCGATTCAATTCAAATTGGTTTTCTATTCGATTCAATTCAAAATGGTTTTCTATTCGATTCAATTCAAATTGGTTTTCTATTCGATTCAATTCAAATTGGTTTCAAAGTCGTTTTCTATTCGATTCAATTCAAATTGGTTTCAAAGTCGTTTTCTATTCGATTCAATTCAAAATGGTTTTCTATTCGATTCAATTCAAAATGGTTTTCTATTCGACTTAAATCAAATTCGTTTTCTAATCAATTTAAATCAAATTCGTTTTCTAATCAATTGAAATCAAATTCGTTTTCTAATCAATTGAAATCAAATTCGTTTTCTATTCAATTCATTTCGAAATCGTTTTATATTCAATTCATTTCGAAATCACTTTATATTCAATTCATTTCGAAATCGCTTTATATTCAATTCATTTCGAAATCACTTTATATTCAATTCATTTCGAAATCACTTTAAATTCAATTCATTTCGAAATCGCTTTATATTCAATTCATTTCGAAATCGCTTTATATTTAATTCATTTCGAAATCACTTTATATTCAATTCATTTCGAAATCACTTTATATTCAATTCATTTCGAAATCGCTTTATATTCATTTTAAAATGAATAAAATCGATATAGACATCGTTCACGTCTAAATGGCGTCAATCTAATCCACTCGGCTTCATATATTTCTATTTCAAATATTTCTATTTCAAATATTTCGTTCAACACATGACTAATCTCAACGGATGAGTACAGTCAACACATGAACCTTTACTTTATAGTGATAAAGATATAAATTTTATTATTAAAATATTTCGTTCAACACATGACTAATCTCAACGGATGAGTACAGTCAACACATGAACCTTTACTTTATATAAAAAAGATGTAAATTTTATTATTAAAATATTTCGTTCAACACATGACTAATCTCAACGGATGAGTACAGTCAACACATGAACCTTTATATGATAATATTCTTTATTTTCTAAATTGGAGTGAGGCCCAATCAATCACCATATAATGTTAATTATATGGATTTTCATTCATCACACGTATATAATAGCATTGGAAAATAATCAACCATCAACCAAAGTGCACTACACTGTATAAGCATCAAATATAGATATCTAACGCTTATAACAGCCTGTCAATCAACCGATCGACATATTTAATCAATCAGGATGAATGAACTTCAAATTTCATCCCAACACCCGTGTGGGGTTTCAAACAATCAAACGCAGATTTTATTTGTGCAGTTGGGCGATGTGTAAAATTTATCGTCCCAATCAATGTCCTTCAAATAGGTGTACATAAACAAATCGTCCGATTTGTAAATGAATATTTTTTTAATTCACATTCACGTTAAAAATTATATTTTTAACAATAAAATATTTTATTTTAACACATGGATTTTTATTCAGTTCATTCACAAAATAAAAATGATATTTTTATTTTTCTAACATATTTTAGAAAATTTCGGCGGCATAACGGCACGATACTAGAAACGTGACGAGGCCTAGCCTTATCCCCGGTCTAGTGAAGGCCCACGCCATTCACACATCAATCAAATCCATTCATTTCACCAAACAATTCAATTTCAATCAAATAATCTAACTAATTTTTGCAATCAAACAAACAAGTCCATGGTCTGTGGACGATTGTGTCGGGTGCTACTAAACACCGTCTGCATCCTAGTATATATATATATAACTAGAAAATGAAATTGAAGAGTGAGGAGTTCTCACCGATAGCTATCCAATCATCTTGACACTTCTTTGATAGAAAGCTTCATCGTTATCGCATTTTTGTCATCTTCGTTGCTGTAGCCACTACATATGTAAAAATCGAATTTTTAATTCGCTATTCAATATATAAAAATCGAATTTTTATTATACTATTCTATATATAAAAATCAAATTTTTATTATACTACTCAATATATAAAAATCGAATTTTGATAACAGTGTTCGTATCGATAAAGATTATATTTTTATAATTCCTTTCACTTATAAAAATATCGACTTTCAAAAATATGGCTCTTTTCATATATATGGATTTCGCCTTTTTAAAAAATATAGATTTCATCTTTTCAAAAATATAGATTTCGCCTTTTCAAAAATATAGATTTCGCCTTTTCAAAAATATAGATATAAAAATCACATTTTTATTTTTCTACACATATAAAGATGATATTTCTAATTTTCCTATCATGTAAAAATTATATTTTTAATTCTCTACATAAACAAAAAATCATATTTTTATCTCATCTATATAGTAAAGACTATATTTTTAATACTTTAAAAATATAAAAATCATATTTTTACATCTCCTACATAATAAAGATCGAATTTTTATTATCTATACTATATAAAAATTATATTTTTAGCCTTTCTATAATATAAAAATATCGCCTTTTCAACTATAAAAATCTAATCTTTTGCTTTTTTTAAAAATCTAAACTTTTGCATTTTTAAAAATCTAAACTTTATTTAAATTCAAAATCAAAGCTTTGTTCTAACCCGTGAAAAGAACCCACCAAAAACAAGAAAGACAGTGCTTTTACATAAATAAATAAAAGAAATTACCCACATTTTTTGGTAAAAATTGAATCTTGATCCGGAGGAGGGGGTTCACGTCGGTCCTGGGGGATGCAGGCCATCCGAGAAGTGGCTGGGGCGTCGCAGTGGGGTCAGGCGGGGGTAGGGCGGCACTGGCGGCGGTGGTCATCAAAGCGGCTTCGGGTGTGTGGGCTTGAGCAAGGAGAGGGAGAGGGAAGCAGGGGGGTGTCGGAGTGGGAGGTCGAGCGTGAGGGAGGGGCAGCGCTTGGCGCGGCGGCGCCAGGAGGCTGGGCGGCGGCCTCCTCCCTGGTGGAGCGATTCGTCTTTCTCTTTTTCTTTTTTTTTCTTGTCGACTGAAATGAATTTCAAAAGGGGGGGGCAGAAATTATAGAGGGAGAAGGGTTTTAATTTTTAATTTATTTATTTATTTTGCAAAAAGTTGACTTTTACATACGACCTCGAAACGAGGCCCACCGCCTGTCGTCCATAGCATTTTACCCCCATTCCGAACACAATAGGATATGTATCGTAGGTTGATTTGATCGTTTCGATCAGTTTCTGTTAAAATCAAAATATAAATCAGTATATATTCAATTTGAACATACATTTTAAATTACCGGGACCACATACGGCTTCTATAAATTCCAGAAAAATTATTTCTAGCTTCGTATTGACGATACGGTCCTAACAAAGCTAGTTTCGTCGAATTCTGAGACCGTTAGAAAAATGGCCATTTTCCAGTCGATTAAAATCAACTAAAACTGGTCAAACGCGTTTTCCTTTGCCACGCTCACATATTGATTCGAAAAAATATGAAATTTGGAATCTAGCAATAACTTGACATCACGGACCCAACAAAAGTGATTTCGTCGAAATCCGAGGTCGTTTGCAAAATTCCCATTTTTAAGGGCCTGAATTCCATAGCGACTATTCAGAATTTCCAACTGGACATATCTTTTGATTCCCGCTATGAAATTTTGATTTTCCGGATTCGTTGGAAAGATAGTCACAATTAGATCCCATTATTTTTGGTTTCACTAAAATCCGGATTGTTTTGCACCCGGTATGTTCAATTGAAGTTTGAAATCGAATTATCGAACTACCGCGCCATTTTCAATTCCTTTTATAATTATATATAATTATATATATTCTAACGACGACGTATATGATATATACGTTCGAAATATGTTAAAAATCAATTTTCTCGTCGATATTATTTAAAATAATCTATTTTAAATGTTCAAAATTCGCTAAAATTGCCAAAATAAAAATTTTAAACTGGTTCAGAATTTCTAGGTTATTACATGGGAAGTCACCAATGCTACTAGGCCTATAGAGACTTGGGCCGACTTTAGGATGAGGTTTGGGCTTAAGTTTCTATCATCTGCTGAAGAGAATCTGCAAATGGAGAAGTTTATATCTTTGAAGCAAGGGGACATGACCGTGAGGGAGTATGTGAATAAGTTTAACCAGCTTGCTCGATTCGGTTTAGACATGGTTAACACACCTCAGAAGAAGGCTCTACGCTTTTCTCGAGGATTGAATGAGCCATTGCAAGGATTGGCCATGTCTCATATACCCATGGGGCCACTTTTGAGAGCTCAGTGGATATAGCCTTGCTTCAAGGAGATGATAAGAATGGCAAGAAAGAAGTTAAGCTTAATGAGGCTCAAACCAAGAAGGCGGACTCCAAGTGGGGAGGCAACCAGAACAATCAGAGAAACCAGAACAACAAGAACAACAAGGGTAACAAGGCCAACAACAACAAGCAAAGGAGACAAGGAAGTGCTACTTCTGTGGGATCACCGGACACATAGCCAAAGATTGTAGGAAGAAGAATGGAAGTTGGGAGAATGCTTTCATTGCGGAGAGTCTGGACACTTCAGTAAGGATTGCCCAAAGAAGCAAGGGCAGGGGCAAGGACAGACTCAGCGGGCAGGACCTTCTGGAGGGCATATGCATGCTCTCAACACTACTCCAGCTCCGGACCGAGGTAGTATTTCTGTAGAAAGCCTTGTTTACATTTCTGGTTTTCCTGTTCAAACTTTATTTGATTTTGGCGCATCGCATACCTTTATTTCTACTGACATTGTTGAAAGTTTGCACCTATGTACTAGTCTAGTTAAGGATCCCGTTAGTGTTTCAAATCCAATCGGGGGTTCCGCCCATCTATCTATGATTTGTATGGATTTGAGGATTTCTATCTTGACCGTAGAATTCACATGTAATGCTTATGCTCTCGGGTTCATGGGATACGGGTTGATTTTGGGCATGGATTGGTTGTCCAGTTATGGAGCCATTCTCGATTGTGAGCATAGGGTAGTGAGGCTTATGACTCGCCTTGGCAATACCCTAGAGATTTCTTGTAACCCTCTAGATCCCGTCATGTTATGTTATCTTGGATCCCTCGACTCGTCTATTGACAATCTTCAATCTGTGAGGGCGGTCCAAGAATATCCTGATGTTTTTGACGAGGTGAAGGGGTTGCCCCCTAAACGCGAGATAGACTTTCGTATTTATCTTGTTGATAATGCCAAGCCAGTTTCATTGCCTGTTAGGCACATGGCCCCGCGAGAAAGAAGAGAGCTTAGCAAGCAAATCAAGGAGTTGCTTGAGAAAAATTTCATTAGGCGAAGCATTTCTGAATGGGGTGCTCCTGTGGTATTCGCTACTAAGGCGGATGGTTCGCTTCGTCTATGTGTTGATTATCGTGAGTTAAACAAGATGACAAAGAAGAATAGGCACCCGTTACCGAGGATTGATGACCTCTTTGACCAGCTTGTTGGTGCTTCTGTTTTCTCTCAACTCGATTTAGCCACCGGATTCCATCAGCTTAGAGTGGCTGAGGATAGTATTGACAAGACTGCGTTTAGGACTCCAGATGGATTCTTTGAATGGCTCGTCATGCCATTCGGTTTGACTAATGCACCCGCATATTCGTTGATTTGATGAGTAGGGTGTTTAGGGAGTTCCTGAACAAGTTCGTGGTTGTCTTCGTGGATGATATTTTGATCTTCTCTAAGGACGAGGAAGAGCATGCTATACATCTCAAGGAGGTTATGGATACGCTTAGAGCTCATCGGTTAAAAGCCAAGTTCTCCAAATGCCATTTTTAGAGAAGTGAAGTTCGGTTCCTTGGGCATATAGTTTCTAAGCAAGGCATAGCTGTGGATCCCGCTAAAGTAGTGGCGGTACAAGACTGGAAAGTTCCGAAGAATGCAACTGAAGTGAGAAGCTTTCTCGGTCTGGTAGGATTTTATAGGAAGTTCATTAAGGACTTCGCTAAGATTTCAGCCCCTCTCACTAAGTTAACGAAGAAGAACTTAGTCTTTGCATGGGACTTAGAGTGTGAGCTTGCTTTCCAAAGGCTCAAGAAATCCCTCACCACAGCTCCAGTTCTAGCATTACCCAATGGAGGGAAGTTGTTTACCGTGTACACCGATGCATGTGGCACGGGATTAGGTGATGTCCTGATGCAAGAATGGAGAGTGATATGCTTTGGGGGTAGGCAGCTCAAAGTTCATGAGAAGAACTATCCCACTCATGATTTGGAATTGGCAGCGATCGTCTTTGCACTCAAATCTTGGCGCCATTATCTTCTAGGCGAAAGGTTTGAGTTATATACTGATCACAAGTCACTCAAGTACCTCTTCTCGCAGAAAGATTTGAATCTAAGGCAGCAGAGGTGGATGGAATTCTTGGCATCATATGACTTCGAGATAGCTTATACCCCTGGCAAGGGTAATGTTGTGGCGGATGCGCTAAGTAGAAGAAGGTTGACTTTGAGTCCCTTGTTTGTTGAGATGAAGAGCCTAGAGTTCTTGGCAACCTTTGATTTTGCACCTGCTGTTGAGTCGATGACTGGTTCGTTAGCATCTGTAACGACACGGATTTTGCCCGACCTTAATCGATCGCAAAATCGACCAAGACCGTTCAAAACTCGCATACGTTAACTTTGGGAATACAATACATTAGAACAATAACATCAGACTTTTATTACATTACAATAATATAACATCAGAGTACAGAATATCAGAGTACAAATAAAGTAAACTACAGCGGAAGATAAATTACAACAGATTTAATACATTAAACAGCGGAAGATTTCTAAGCTCTGGACACAGCTTTAGGCTTCGATCCAGGATCCTGCTAAAGAGAGAGATATCTGCAAAAAGCTACTCGACTGCCCGTGTGGAAAGAGGGCACCCGAGTTTGCAAAGTGAAACAAACTACGAGTCAGTCATGGGACTGGTGTGAGAATTCTAAACTAATTTAACTAATAAGACAAATCCAAGGACCACGCCGCTAATGCGGAACGGGTTTACTCCTATGGATTGCCAGTGCATAAACCAAAGTAAATCGAGAAATAACGCAATGTCTTTTTGGAAAAATGAAACCATTATAAGACCCAAGTCCCATCACACAATGCAACGCACACCAGAGGATAGGGTTTTACCTTATAATGGTCAAAAGATGCTTGATACGTATAAAACGGATTTGATATTATTATTAGTGTATATATGTTTTAATAAAAAGATTTGAATCATAAGTAGCAATCCTAGATGGCATGGTTACCATATAGCATGTCGCCAATACTAGTTCTACAATCAAAACCGCAAGGGCGTATTGGAAATTTGGATTCCATCATGAGTCGAGGCTAGGGGCAAGCTCCTTAGCGGGCCACATTGACAATTCGCGTCATGCTATCGATAACTACTAACATATACCAGGGTGTTAAGCAGAGAATAAATTCTCTACCACCAAACAAGCATACATTAATAAAAATTGATTTAGTTACACGAAACGAATTCCAACGTCAGACGCGCGTCCATACAAGTCCGTTCTGGGTTTGAACGAAACCGGAGATACCAGAGAGGTTCTCGCTTATCCGGACAATCAACCCATACGACCGGCCAACTACTACATCAACCCTTTCCTGGGAGCAAGTCAGTTCAAGGTCTCAATAATCGTTGTCCGTTCGCATTCAACAAAAATATATATTTTGTTTTATAAAATTTTAATGCAACAAAAATAATAAACTTAATATTCCAGCCATTATTAATAAAATAATTTAATAAAAATAGAATACTTTTATTTTCTGACTCGATTTCTTAGCAAAATTATTTAAAATAAAAATTTTAAATTGGCCCCAAAATTCCGGGTTGTTACAGTCGCCCCCACTTAAAATCTTTTCGTCCTCGAAAAGGCACTAAGGTAAAAGTTGTTTAATTTACTAACTAAATTTTAATTTCTCTTTTATTAATTTTATTTGTTAGCTAACTTATCAAATATATATACTCTTATATATATAAAAATCATATTTCCAAAAATAGATTATATAATAAAAAATACGCTAATTATAAACTTGTTACTCTTAACTCATTCTAGGGTATTACTAACCCCATCTCTAATGAGTTTTCTCATTCTAGAACACTGCTGGTCCTATCTCTAATGAGTATTCTTATTGGATATTACTAATCCAATCTCTGATGAGTCTTTGTTCAGTTCTAACGAGTTGTACCCCAAAGATTTGAGCTAACCAGAGCTCTGATACCACCTGTAAAGACCCGGAAATTCCCGCTCTTTGAATCGACCATAAACCACACAGGTCTGACCCAAAGGTTGGAAATCTTCGAATACTTTAACTTTGGGAATACAATACATCAGAACATTAACAGCAGACTTTTATTACATTACAATAATGTTACATCAGAGTACAGAATATCAGAGTACAAATAAAGTAAACTACAGCGGAAGATAAATTACAACAGATTTAATACATTAAACAGCGGAAGATTTCTAAGCTCTGGACACAGCTTTAGGCTTCGATCCAGGATCCTGCTAAAGAGAGAGATATCTGCAAAAAGCTACTCGACTGCCCGTGTGGAAAGAGGGCACCCGAGTTTGCAAAGTGAAACAAACTACGAGTCAGTCATGGGACTGGTGTGAGAATTCTAAACTAATTTAACTAATAAGACAAATCCAAGGACCACGCCGCTAATGCGGAACGGGTTTACTCCTATGGATTGCCAGTGCATAAACCAAAGTAAATCGAGAAATAACGCAATGTCTTTTTGGAAAAATGAAACCATTATAAGACCCAAGTCCCATCACACAATGCAACGCACACCAGAGGATAGGGTTTTACCTTATAATGGTCAAAAGATGCTTGATACGTATAAAACGGATTTGATATTATTATTAGTGTATATATGTTTTAATAAAAAGATTTGAATCATAAGTAGCAATCCTAGACGGCATGGTTACCATATAGCATGTCGCCAATACTAGTTCTACAATCAAAACCGCAAGGGCGTATTGGAAATTTGGATTCCATCATGAGTCGAGGCTAGGGGCAAGCTCTTTTTCCTTATAACGATCAAAAAATGATAAATACGTCAAACGTATTACTACTAGTGTGCATAAGTTTTCATAAATCATTTTAAAATAAATGTATTAATCCTAGACGACATAGGTACCATATATTATGCGCGCGTTTTGTTTAATTTATAATTTATATTTATATATATATAAATATAAATCGTTTGACTATTCCAATTTCAAAAGTCTATTCTTTTTATCGCATCTAAAATGACGATAAAAATATCATTTTTAATAACTCTGTTTTGTCTACACTAAATGTAAATAAATTATACTTTTTTCTATATTTTGTTTTATTTACCTAAATGTAAATAAATTATGTTCATTCTATGTTTTAATTTATTTACCTTAAATGTAAATAAATTGCATTTTTTTTTTCTTACCCTATTTATTTACCTAAATGTAAATAAATATATTCTTATCATTTTCTTACTTATTTACCTAAATGTAAATAAATGTTTTACTTTTTCTTTTGTTATATTTATTTACATTAATTGTAAATAAATGTATCTAATTTCTTATTCATATTTATTTACACTATTCGTAAATAAATGGTTTCAATTTCCTTTGCCAATCCTATTTACATAGCAAATGTAAATAATTGTATTTCTTTAATTCCTTTCTAATATTCCTTTTTAACATAAAAAGAATATCTTATGTTAGTTCTTTTCTAACCTTTCTTTTTATTATTTACATAAGAAAATGTTAATAATTACTATTTACAAATTGATTCTTTTTGTTTACATAAGAAAAATGTAAATAAATACTTATTCACATAATTATTATTTTTATTCTTTTTATTTACATAGGAAAATGTAAATAAATTTTAATTCACATATTTGTTCTATATTTTCTATTTATTATTAATTACATAAAATGTAATTTTATTTCTTATAATCATAATTACATAAAATGTAATTTTCTTTTTAGTGTAAAATATATTCTTTTAATTACATATAAAAATGTAATTTATTTAATCTCTTATTTACCTAATGTAAATATATATGTTTTCCTTTGTCTACATTTTATTTATTTACACTAAATATTTGGAAGTAACTTACATATATAAAATGTAAATTTAGAAAATTAATATATATGCTTTAACCTCTCACATTGGATAGGTATTGTTGTGACTACTGGACAGCCGGGCGGGTCCGGGCAGATTTACATCACAACTCAATCCAACCTCGGGTTTAAGCATTCTTTTTCTTTATATTGAATAATGTAATTCTTTTTATTCCTTCCTAATTACATTGAAAAATATAATTCTTAAATCCTTATCTTACTATTTCATTAATTCTATTTAAACAAAATGGATATTTTGTTTCTCACATTTTCTATTTACCTAAATGTTTATTTTTACATAAAGCATATTTTTGTCCGCAAACTCTAATGCGACAAAAGTAATAATTTAACTAATGTATGTTATTGCATAAAGCATATTTTTGTCCGCAAGTTCTAATGCGACAAAATTTATGGTTTAACTATGTATACATTTTTAAAAAGTATATTTTTAAACCATGTATATTCTTATATAAGAAATTATACATTCAATTTTATTTTTCCTTTACATAAGGAAATATACATTTAACTTTATTTTCTTTACATTAGAAAATAATATTCATTTTCTTTATTTTCTTCACATTAGAAAAATAATATAACTTTTACCTCTTTTACTTTACATTGGAAAAATGTAACTTTTATTCTCTTTTACCTTACATTAGAAAATGTACATGTTTTCCTTTTCTTTATAATAAAGAAGAAAAAAAAATGTTTTCTTTCTTTTCTTTTGACAAAGAAAATGTTTACTTTCTTATTTTCTTTTAACAAAGAAAATGTTTACATTTGATTCTTTTTCTTTAACAAAGAAAATTGTATATATTTGACTTTTTCTTTAACAAAGAAAAATGTATATATAACTTTACTTACATTTAAATAACAAAAATGTACCTTTAACTTTTATTACATTTTTAATACATAAAAATGTATTTTAACTTTTATTACATTTTTAATACATAAAAATGTATTTTATCCTTTATTATATTTTTAATACATAAAAACGTATTTTAACTTCTATTTTCCTTTACATTATAAAATGTACTTATTCGCTTTCATTTTCTTTTAAATAAGAAAATATTCACGTTTGCTTTTATTCTCTTTCACATAAGAAAATATTCACGTTTGTATCATAATTCTTAACGGTGAACAATTTGGGTGTCACCACAACAATATTAACACAACCACATAAATTTTGTGTCGTTAACATAATAGTGAAATTTTGGGTGTCACTACAAGTACATCAACATGACGATGGTGTTTGGCGTCGTTAATCATGACAATAATATTTGGTGTATACTTTGGGTGTCATTACAGTAATATCAACATGATGATAGCATTTGGCTTATACTTTTGGTGAATCACAAATAAAGGCCTCATCTTTATTTTATTTGTAAATCAAATAAAATATTTTATCTTTGTTTTATTTTGTAAATGAAAATAAAGGTGTAAACTAACGTTTGATTTTGTCCATAAAATGAGGGTAAAATTTGTCTTTCACTTCGTTTACAAAATAGATGTAAAAACTTTGCCTCTTTATTTTGTTTATAGAGTGTGTTAAAAATTATGTCTTTTGTTTTAACAACAAAATTTGAGTAAAAATGTCTTTTTGTTTTAATAAACAAATTAAGTAAAAATGTCTTTTTGTTTACCAAACAAATTTAAAAAAATGTCCTTTTGTTTTGTAAACAAAATCATATGTTAAAATAGTCTTTTTATTATGTCAACAAAGATTTGTCTTTTATTATGTAAAAACAATTCTTTTTATTATGTAGAAACAATTCTTTTTGTTTACAAAAATTCGTCTTTTCTTATGTACACAAAATAACATGAAAATAATTCTTTTTTTTTTTTACTATGTTTACAAAATACCCATCAAATAATCCTTTT
Source organism: Allium sativum (assembly GCA_030737875.1). Classification (NCBI taxonomy): domain Eukaryota; kingdom Viridiplantae; phylum Streptophyta; class Magnoliopsida; order Asparagales; family Amaryllidaceae; genus Allium; species Allium sativum. The sequence goes on along the minus strand of CM060915.1, from coordinate 575,513,039 downwards.
TACTATGTTTACAAAATAAACATAAAATATGAAATAAATTGGTACTTTATTTTGTTTACCAACATAAAAATAAAATTTTGTCATTTTATTTTGTTTACAAAAAGAAAAGTAAAATTATTCATTTTATCTAGTTTACAAAATGAAGGTAAAAATTTGTGTTTCTTTTGTAGACAAAATTATGGTAGAAACTGCTTTTGATTTGTAACAAGAATAACCAAAATACAAATTTAATGTTTTTATTTTTATGTAAGAAATAAAAAAATAAAAAATAATAATAATAATAACGATGAGAATTTTATTGGGGATACATCAAGAAGTACAGATCTAAACAGACAAGCTATATCATGTCATCATAGCATTACAAATCACAATCAATCATACATTACAGTCACAGCACAATCAACATCCAAATGAATATATACAACATAAATTTCATGCTGAGTGGGTACAATAAAATAAATAAATAAATAATTTTAATTTTAAAATAGGAATCTCACCTTTGTTTGGTTTTATTGTCGACTTTCATTTGTATCGTTCAGATTTGAATTTTCTTCAAATTTCAATGTGCTCTGTTTTTGTCCCAATCAGTTCTGAAAGGTAGATCAGGATCCCACGATTCCAACGTGACGAAAATCATTCAATTCCGTTCTGATTTGACAAAGTTATGGTATTATAAGCATTTGATAATTAAAGAATTTATTAATTACTCAATTTAGCCTTAATTACATAAAAGTATAATTTTATTTAATTTTTTATTATAGACAAAACAGAGTTATTAAAAATGATATTTTTATCGTCATTTTAGATGCGATAAAAAGAATAGACTTTTGAAATTGGAATAGTCAAACGATTTATATTTATATATATATAAATATAAATTATAAATTATAAATTAAACAAAACGCGCGCGGTAGTTCGCGTATCGATGATCGTTACTTTAAACGGTTATACCGAGAGATCCGACCGTCGGATTTTCCCAAAACTGGAGCCGTTAGGACCGCTTTGGGAAGATCTTTCCAATGACATAAATTTCGCCAAAATCCAACGGTTAGATTTCAAGATATGTTTAAATCAAAATTTGGTTAAAAATAGCGCCAGGGTCGCCCATCGACCCGAAGCGTCGTTAAATTAATTTAGGCTATTTTTATATAAATAAAAATAGCGATAGGTCGTTATCAAATATTAATAACGATATGAAATGTTTTCAAATTATATATATATATATGCGAGAATCATTTGAAAAGACCGAGTTCAATCTCATTTCAAATGATTATACGACGTTTTAAATCTAAGAGTTGAAGACGGCGATTGAAGACCGACGATCTTCACATCGAATGGGTAACTAGTGTTGAGGTCCTTGATTGATTTGCTCCCAAGACGGGGCTAAGATGGTAGTTATCCGGACGTAGTGTTGATTTGTACGGATTTGACTTTCGTCCAGACCCAGGGCATAAGTTATAAATGGAATGTATGTCTGACGTTGTAGCCCCTTATACTACATTCGTTGATCTCTCTTAATATATATCTGTTTGGTGGTTAACACCCTTCTCTGAGACGTACGAGCTTAGAGGTTATATATTGGTAGAAATCAATGGTATAGTATGGACTGACAATGTGGCATGCTAAGATGCATTGATCAAGGCTTTTGTTGAAAAGCAGGCCTTGTGGTTGATGATCAAAGCACGGCCATTTTAGGCGTAGCTTTGTGTATAGCGTGACTTCGCGAGCCTCACACCCCGGTATGAGTCAAAAACGGGATATGGACTGCAGGGAGTGCACACGTTTCTTTCTAGCTAGAGTGGTGTCAGCGACCTACCAGCCCTGACATTTTACTTATGTGGATGATGGATTTTGAGGCGCCTCGTTATTTTTATAGGCCGTTGGTGGTCATACTATAGGTCCAAAGGGACCGGGAAGCGTGTGTTCAGGCATAACTAATCCACTGCCCAAAGGCGGGGACCGGCCCTGAAGATCCAAGGGTTCACTGCGGGGGATCCTGAGGCATTTGCTAGAGTGTCTCGAATCGGAGAGGAGCTTGCCCCTAGCCTCGACTCATGATGGAATCCAAATTTCCAATACGCCCTTGCGGTTTTGATTGTAGAACTAGTATTGGCGACATGCTATATGGTAACCATGCCGTCTAGGATTGCTACTTATGATTCAAATCTTTTTATTAAAACATATATACACTAATAATAATATCAAATCCGTTTTATACGTATCAAGCATCTTTTGACCATTATAAGGTAAAACCCTATCCTCTGGTGTGCGTTGCATTGTGTGATGGGACTTGGGTCTTATAATGGTTTCATTTTTCCAAAAAGACATTGCGTTATTTCTCGATTTACTTTGGTTTATGCACTGGCAATCCATAGGAGTAAACCCGTTCCGCATTAGCGGCGTGGTCCTTGGATTTGTCTTATTAGTTAAATTAGTTTAGAATTCTCACACCAGTCCCATGACTGACTCGTAGTTTGTTTCACTTTGCAAACTCGGGTGCCCTCTTTCCACACGGGCAGTCGAGTAGCTTTTTGCAGATATCTCTCTCTTTAGCAGGATCCTGGATCGAAGCCTAAAGCTGTGTCCAGAGCTTAGAAATCTTCCGCTGTTTAATGTATTAAATCTGTTGTAATTTATCTTCCGCTGTAGTTTACTTTATTTGTACTCTGATATTCTGTACTCTGATGTAACATTATTGTAATGTAATAAAAGTCTGCTGTTAATGTTCTGATGTATTGTATTCCCAAAGTTAAAGTATTCGAAGATTTCCAACCTTTGGGTCAGACCTGTGTGGTTTATGGTCGATTCAAAGAGCGGGAATTTCCGGGTCTTTACAGGATAAATGTTTTACTTTTCTATGTTTTATTTTATTTAAACTAAATAGTTTACATATGCTTTATGTAAAAATAAACATTTAGGTAAATAGAAAATGTGAGAAACAAAATATCCATTTTGTTTAAATAGAATTAATGAAATAGTAAGATAAGGATTTAAGAATTATATTTTTCAATGTAATTAGGAAGGAATAAAAAGAATTACATTATTCAATATAAAGAAAAAGAATGCTTAAACCCGAGGTTGGATTGAGTTGTGATGTAAATCTGCCCGGACCCGCCCGGCTGTCCAGTAGTCACAACAATACCTATCCAATGTGAGAGGTTAAAGCATATATATTAATTTTCTAAATTTACATTTTATATATGTAAGTTACTTCCAAATATTTAGTGTAAATAAATAAAATGTAGACAAAGGAAAACATATATATTTACATTAGGTAAATAAGAGATTAAATAAATTACATTTTTATATGTAATTAAAAGAATATATTTTACACTAAAAAGAAAATTACATTTTATGTAATTATGATTATAAGAAATAAAATTACATTTTATGTAATTAAGAATAAATAGAAAATATAGAACAAATATGTGAATTAAAATTTATTTACATTTTCCTATGTAAATAAAAAGAATAAAAATAATAATTATGTGAATAAGTATTTATTTACATTTTTCTTATGTAAACAAAAAGAATCAATTTGTAAATAGTAATTATTAACATTTTCTTATGTAAATAATAAAAAGAAAGGTTAGAAAAGAACTAACATAAGATATTCTTTTTATGTTAAAAAGGAATATTAGAAAGGAATTAAAGAAATACAATTATTTACATTTGCTATGTAAATAGGATTGGCAAAGGAAATTGAAACCATTTATTTACGAATAGTGTAAATAAATATGAATAAGAAATTAGATACATTTATTTACAATTAATGTAAATAAATATAACAAAAGAAAAAGTAAAACATTTATTTACATTTAGGTAAATAAGTAAGAAAATGATAAGAATATATTTATTTACATTTAGGTAAATAAATAGGGTAAGAAAAAAAATGTAATTTATTTACATTTAAGGTAAATAAATTAAAACATAGAAAGAACATAATTTATTTACATTTAGGTAAATAAAACAAAATATAGAAAAAAGTATAATTTATTTACATTTAGTGTAGACAAAACATAGTTATTAAAAATGATATTTTTATCGTCATTTTAGATGCGATAAAAAGAATAGACTTTTGAAATTGGAATAGTCAAACGATTTATATTTATATATATATATATAAATTATAAATTATAAATTAAACAAAACGCGCGCGGTAGTTCGCGTATCGATGATCGTTACTTTAAACGGTTATACCGAGAGATCCGACCGTCGGATTTTCCCAAAACTGGAGCCGTTAGGACCGCTTTGGGAAGATCTTTCCAATGACATAAATTTCGCCAAAATCCAACGGTTAGATTTCAAGATATGTTTAAATCAAAATTTGGTTAAAAATAGCGCCAGGGTCGCCCATCGACCCGAAGCGTCGTTAAATTAATTTAGGCTATTTTTATATAAATAAAAATAGCGATAGGTCGTTATCAAATATTAATAACGATATGAAATGTTTTCAAATTATATATATATATGCGAGAATCATTTGAAAAGACCGAGTTCAATCTCATTTCAAATGATTATACGACGTTTTAAATCTAAGAGTTGAAGACGGCGATTGAAGACCGACGATCTTCACATCGAATGGGTAACTAGTGTTGAGGTCCTTGATTGATTTGCTCCCAAGACGGGGCTAAGATGGTAGTTATCCGGACGTAGTGTTGATTTGTACGGATTTGACTTTCGTCCAGACCCAGGGCATAAGTTATAAATGGAATGTATGTCTGACGTTGTAGCCCCTTATACTACATTCGTTGATCTCTCTTAATATATATCTGTTTGGTGGTTAACACCCTTCTCTGAGACGTACGAGCTTAGAGGTTATATATTGGTAGAAATCAATGGTATAGTATGGACTGACAATGTGGCATGCTAAGATGCATTGATCAAGGCTTTTGTTGAAAAGCAGGCCTTGTGGTTGATGATCAAAGCACGGCCATTTTAGGCGTAGCTTTGTGTATAGCGTGACTTCGCGAGCCTCACACCCCGGTATGAGTCAAAAACGGGATATGGACTGCAGGGAGTGCACACGTTTCTTTCTAGCTAGAGTGGTGTCAGCGACCTACCAGCCCTGACATTTTACTTATGTGGATGATGGATTTTGAGGCGCCTCGTTATTTTTATAGGCCGTTGGTGGTCATACTATAGGTCCAAAGGGACCGGGAAGCGTGTGTTCAGGCATAACTAATCCACTGCCCAAAGGCGGGGACCGGCCCTGAAGATCCAAGGGTTCACTGCGGGGGATCCTGAGGCATTTGCTAGAGTGTCTCGAATCGGAGAGGAGCTTGCCCCTAGCCTCGACTCATGATGGAATCCAAATTTCCAATACGCCCTTGCGGTTTTGATTGTAGAACTAGTATTGGCGACATGCTATATGGTAACCATGCCGTCTAGGATTGCTACTTATGATTCAAATCTTTTTATTAAAACATATATACACTAATAATAATATCAAATCCGTTTTATACGTATCAAGCATCTTTTGACCATTATAAGGTAAAACCCTATCCTCTGGTGTGCGTTGCATTGTGTGATGGGACTTGGGTCTTATAATGGTTTCATTTTTCCAAAAAGACATTGCGTTATTTCTCGATTTACTTTGGTTTATGCACTGGCAATCCATAGGAGTAAACCCGTTCCGCATTAGCGGCGTGGTCCTTGGATTTGTCTTATTAGTTAAATTAGTTTAGAATTCTCACACCAGTCCCATGACTGACTCGTAGTTTGTTTCACTTTGCAAACTCGGGTGCCCTCTTTCCACACGGGCAGTCGAGTAGCTTTTTGCAGATATCTCTCTCTTTAGCAGGATCCTGGATCGAAGCCTAAAGGTGTGTCCAGAGCTTAGAAATCTTCCGCTGTTTAATGTATTAAATCTGTTGTAATTTATCTTCCGCTGTAGTTTACTTTATTTGTACTCTGATATTCTGTACTCTGATGTAACATTATTGTAATGTAATAAAAGTCTGCTGTTAATGTTCTGATGTATTGTATTCCCAAAGTTAAAGTATTCGAAGATTTCCAACCTTTGGGTCAGACCTGTGTGGTTTATGGTCGATTCAAAGAGCGGGAATTTCCGGGTCTTTACAGCATCCCTTGAGCTTAGACCTACACTTCTTGATCAAGTTGGGGCTTCACAGAGGGAAGAACCGCAGATAGTCGAGATCATGGACAAGTTGATTTGTGGTGAGACGTCAAGTCACCTCGCCAGATATACTATTGATGACAAGGGATGGCTAAGGCGTGATGGAAGACTATGTGTCCCACAGGTGGGAGACTTGGTAAATAAAGTTCTTGAGGAGGCGCATCACTCGAGGACGACCATACATCCCGGAGGGGATAAGATGTACCGGGATATGAAGCGCATTTTCTTTTGGGAGGGGATGAAAAAGGATGTTGCAGAGTTTGTTTCTAGATGCATTGTTTGCCAACAAGTAAAGGCCGAGTCGAAGAAGCCCGGTGGGCTACTGCATCCATTGGAGGTCCCGCAATGGAAGTGGGAAAGTATCTCTATGGATTTTGTGGATGGATTGCCGAGATTAAGGAAGGGGAATACTAGCATATGGGTCATAGTGGATAGACTCACGAAGAGCGCTCATTTCATTCCAGTAAAGAGCAAGAGGACCGCATCATGGCTAGCATCTGTTTATCTTCGAGAGATAGTGCGATTGCATGGAGTTCCTTCTAGCATAGTGAGCGATCATGACCCAATCTTCACTAGCCAATTTTGGAACAGTTTGCAAGAAGCGATAGGTACGTGATTGAGTCTAAGTACAGCCTATCACCCACAGACGGATGGCTAGACCGAAAGGGTGAATAGGGTACTAGAAGATCTATTGAGGCTATGCATTCTTGACTTTGGTGGCACTTGGGAAGACCACCTTCCTCTCGTAGAGTTTGCTTATAATAACAGCTACCAAGCAAGCATAGGGATGGCACCATTCGAAGCCTTGTATGGGAGGCCGTGCAAGTCACCAACATGTTGGTGGGAGACGACGGATAAGCTTATACTTGGGCCCGACATGATAAGGGACACATCCGAGAAGGTTGAGTTGATTCGAAGGCGGATGAAAGCGGCCCAAGACAGACAGAAATCCTATGCAGACAAGCGAAGGACAAACTTAGAGTTTGAAGTTGGAGATATGGTCTTTGTGAAGGTTTCTCCCTTGCGAAATGTGGTTCGTTTTGGAGCAGTTGGATAGCTAGCACCAAGGTTCGTAGGACCCTTCCCTATCGTCGAGAGGATTAGGCAAATGGCTTATAGAGTGGAACTACCCGAGAAGCTGGCTGGAGTGCACAATGTCTTTCATGTCTCGCATCTCCGAAAATGCCTACATGAATCAGCCGAAGTAGTTGAGCCTAGTATTCTTGAAGACGTGGAGGTAGAGAAAGAGACAACCCTGAGGCGAGCCCCGATTCGTATCTTGGGAACGGAGATCAAGAAGCTGAGGAGTCGAGAAGTCAAGTTAGTAAAGGTTCAGTGGAGTGAAGCCGATGAAGATGCAACTTAGGAAACTGAGGAGAAGATGCGTGGGCTTTATCCATTCCTTTTTGAGGGTACATTCTCAATCTCCTTTCCTAGTTAGCATATCTTTTGCTATCCATGTTTATCTTGCTATGAGAACCTTAGGTAGAAACCCTTTGGATGAAACATGTATTTGAAACATGTTATGCTTGATGGTTGCAAATGGCTGCAATTGTTTGCAAGTGGTTAGTCGTGGATGCATGATACACGTTAGGCACTAAGATCGGCTCACACACTTTCATATTGCATATGCATGAGTGTTTATGCTTATTCATGGATGAAACTTGTTATGATATCACGTGGATGCTGCATATGGATGAATGATATGTGCATTCATGTAGAGATTATAAATTATGTTAGGAATTTGCATACATTTGGACTCATTTCACTAACATATTCTGCATTAAGGAGGTTTACTGAATCAGTAACCGCCTGATTTTCGCATTAGTTAGGTGCATATACACACACGTTCGCATATGTTCATACAGCATTAGAAATCTTTTAAGGACAATGATTGCTTGTGGGTGATGTTTGAGTAGATGGATGATGGATGGTAGGATTCGTTCTTCCTAACTTGGAGATTTCGGGGACGAAATCCTTTAAGGTGGGGAGAATGTAACAACCCGAATTTTTAATAACATGTTAAAACAAGAAATCAGGGTAGAATTAAATTATAAATTAAGAATCAATGGGAATGGGTTACGCCATTGCGTTCGTCTCGAAATTCTGCTTGAAAACGAGTCCGAAATTTCGTAAATCGGAGTCCGTATGACCAAGATGTGGCCCATAGAAGATTTCAGAAAATTCAAAATTCAGCCCGAAATTCAAATCCAGCCAGAAACAGATTGGGCGGGAAATTTTCCCGCCCTACCCCAGGTCGACTGGGGGGTCGACTGGGGAGTCGACCTGCCCCCCCCCCCTCACCCAGGTCGACTGGGGTATCGACCTGGGTGTCGACCTGGGGGTCGACCTCCCTGGTCGGCCAGGTTTTCCCTGGTGCACCTGTTTGCTCCTTTGGTCTGCTCAGCTAGCCTGTGACGAGATTTTATGGTTCAGATCTAAACTAGGGTTAATCCTATGGCCTAAACTAGTCTCTACACCTATAAAAACACCCTAATACCTAGCCTAAACCATCACAAATCATCCTAACAACTAAATTCTGCCAAAATGCTCCCTAATCATGGCCTCCATCTTCATCTTGAGAGCTTCTAAGGCAAAAAGGAGCAAGCTTTCTTCTTTCTATCAAAGGAGCTACTTATTCTCAAGGCTTCTAGTGTTGCTACATCATTCCTAGAGCTTCTACAACGTCTCTATCTTGTTCTATTTGGTTTCTAGTTCTCATAGCCACGCTTTGTAAGCCCCACTCTACTCTTAGATTTAAACTATGAAGTTAATATGAACATGTAGCAAGTTGAAATGGGATTTTTGGTGTAATACTTGTCTTGGGGCTATATTTGTATGCATAGATCCATTTATGACACTTTTGATCTATGATTGTGGAACTATCATGAACCTAGTACCGTTCATCTTGATTTTTGGGTAGAAAGCTATGAGCTTTATTTGGTGGTTATGCATAATGCAACATAGAACCCCTCATAACCTTGATGTTAACTTGCATATGATGTTGAACTACATGCTACCCACAAGTTTATCAATCTATGTCAACTATTATCATGTTTCACCTTTGCCTATGATGCTGAACTACATGCTAGTTTATTTGCTAAGTTTGATGTCATGCATGTTTTGAGGCCAATAACCCTATATGCTAGTTGTGATGAACACCTTTGCCTCAAATATCATCATGTTTAACCTATGACCAACTTTACCACCTTATCCCCACCTTGGTCATATTTTTATGTTCCTTGATTCACTTGTGTTGATGCGAGTTTACGTGCGAATGGGAATACGTTATGGGTAGATAGGCAAACTTGAAATAACATGAAAAACATGACTTGAAAATATGACATGAAACTTGATTATGCTTGAAAACTTGAATGTGGTCATGACATGTAGAAAACCATAAAGTGGCCAACTCGAGGTTGGGTTGAGTTTGTAGCGTAAATCTTCCCGGAACCGCCCGGAAAATCCAGTGGCTACAAACAATAGGACCCAATGTGAGAAGTTGGTCACATCGCGCTTGAAACCCGAGGTTAGACTAGGTTGTGGTGTAAAATTTCCCGGACCCGCCCGGCATATCCAGTAACCACAACAAAGTCTAATGTGAGAGGTTGGGTGCATTGAATTAATTAATGCCACATGTTAGGGTTTAAGTCATGAGCCACTTGGATACACTTAACCAACTTGAAACATGATTGGATAGGGTTAACCACACTTAACCCGTTAGAAACCCTAGTTACGTGGTCCTTTTCAGCAGTAACCCTCTTGGATGTATCATGATACCCTAGGGACTAGGCTAGGGTGGGGCACGATTACTAGGCTGATTGTAAGCGACCGGAACGACGGCTGAGTTGGTGCGCCGGTGTAGGTTCAGGCGGACTATGGTCGTGCACATAGTCCGGAGTTGAAAAAGCAGGCACGGGAACCAGTAGGTTTAGACTGTGCATGCTTGATTCGTGTCAGTGGTTGGCACCGTAGGACTTGATACACCCTAGGGTGGACCTAGCACAGTTTGACTACATTCCGTGATTGGGCCGCATGACACCGACACTCGACGAGTTAGGCTTATAGGGAGCCGATCGACTAGACCGTGTAGTTGGACCCCGACTTGGGTCATCTCATGATATTGGGCCAAGGGATCATTTCTTGTTTATACTTGACATGGATTGGATTACTAGTACTATTGGTGCAAAAAACTAAACCTTGTATATGCGATGCCACACTTGATCTACCTTGTTATCTATTTATCATGCCAGTTAGTTACCACCTTTATGTTTCATCTCAGTTTCTCATGTTTAGTTAACTTCATTAGTTTTTATACTAATAGTAGGTAGGACTTACCAGTCTTTATGACTGACCCTTTTTCTTTCGCCTCTTTTATTCCGTTCCTCCCACCCCCTCAGGTTCTCAGGGAGGGAACACTAGTGCTTAGCTTGGACATTTGGCTTGCTTTCTTGACAGCTCATGTACGGTTTGGACTTGAGCTTGCTATGGCTTCACCACATCTATCTTGGGGATAGTTTACTTTATGTTATTTTCATTTTATGTTTTCTAGACTTGTGGTAGTTGGAAAATAATGACTAAGTACTTTGATGTAAGTCGACTATTTGGTTTTGAAATGATGGTTTTTAAATTTCTACCGCTGCTTTACTTATTTATTTATCTATGTTCTGTCTTGTGATATCTCTGTGCATGTTTACCTAGACAACACCCCTCCAAAGCTAGTGCATCCTCTCGTGAATCGCCCTGGCGGAGGTGGGGTGTTACAGAGCTTCTTATTCTCGGTATATAATCCCTCCAGTTCTGCATTTCTTTTAGTGAGGGATGCAATAATAGCATCACGAAAATCTAAGACTTCTTCCCATTTGGCCTTGTCACTCTCCAAAGCAGCAATCTTAGCAAGATTAGCATAGTTACGCTTTTAGAGATCATCGCCGAACTTATGCCACTTGCTCAATTGCTTCTTAGCATGATCCCTAAAAATACTTAGCTTCATGTCAAGCTGGCTTTAAGCAGTGTCAAGCTAGGTATGCGTTTGACTTATTATGGTTTCTATTTCCTCGGCTATGTCATCATCATTGGTTGGATTTGCGCCATGATCAAAAAGTATCCCTTTCAAATTCCAACTCTTGAATCGTACAGCGAGAGAAGTGTTTGGTGGTTCGGGCTCATAATGGGGCTTGTGAATAATTGAGTGGATTTCAGCAGAAGTACTAGAAGATGGAATTGGTTGGGTTACAATAGGAAGTTTGTCCAATCGAGAGTGCTTATGTGAACCATCCTTCCCTTGATCGTCTCTGCCCCACTTCTCTCTGCGACTCTCTTCATCATGAACATCATCCCCAAGCCAAGTGCGTCTTCTCTTTTCCTCCTCGTATTCCTCACGTATCCTTCGCCTCTGCCCATCAGTTAATTCATGTTCGGATGCAGGAAATGGCTTATGAGATAATTGTAGAGGCTGGGAGGATAAGATTGCTTGGAGTATTGCAGTTGTCACGAAGGATAGGGTTGTTAGAAGTGCTTCGGGTTGCGTGCATTACTTTTCTTCCTAAAGTATGACAAGTGTTGACTATGCATTTTTGAACCTGGAAAACATAAGAAAAGCTTTTAGCACTCAAAACCAAAAGATGCTGGGACAAATTGTGAAAGCCAAAAATACATTTAAGAAATGTGTGTGTGTTGGAAATACTTTCTAAAAACGCTTCTATTAAAGAACTAGTTTTTCTAGTTGGTTGTAAGGAATTTCCTAGAGATGCAAGCAACTTTCCTGGTTTGGAGATGGGAGCCTCCATTATGCTAGCCCATGTAATTTTGGTTGGGGATTAAATAATTAGTAACTGTAATGCCCTGGCTAAGATACTTAGCTGAGTTAAGGTCGCCCAAATCATCGAAGGCACCTATGGAGCCTTCCTCTATTACATTTTAAACAAGAGGGTCCTCAGCCAACGTCTCGGAGTTTGGATCAATTTCTAAAGCTGTGTCCCCTTCATCAACATGATCAGTCTCATGTATAGGATCTGGGATGTTGCCTTCTCTCTCACCTTCACCGATCTGCTCGTTTTCGGGTACAAGATTCAGGGTGGTGCCTTCTTTCTCAACTTGTTTAGTTTGATTCAGAAACCCTTACCCTCGCGCTAGTTAAAACCTTCATCCTCATCAGGAGTCATTTTAGATGGCGAATTGTTATCGCCGACAGATTCAGAACACTTTTTCAGTGAAGGGTTAACAATTTGGGCTTGGGCCTCATTATCATTGCCAGAAATTCCAACATCTGGTTCTATGGGCTTAAGTTTGGCAGTCGAAGGTGCTCCTTTGGAGTAGAATTTCCTGGAAAACTGGAGTAATCCATGTTTGCGAAGATTGTCTTCCTATCACATGCTGTCTGAATCTATCTAATATACCAACATAATGAAGGAATTCATAAAGAGATTTATAAGGAGCGCTATCTTTCTCTTTAATAGGAGCCGGGAGAACTGGAAAATAAAGGAACATATATTTCAGCAATTGAGATCAATACAAGGGTTAAAAGTGAATTTTCATAAAAAGATTGTTTACCCCCTTCTGTATAATTCCTATAAAAGGTTTCGGGGCATCGAACAAAGAAAAATTGATTTAAGAACCCTGAAACTCTGTTTGGCAGGTTATGAATAAGTTTTTGATTCCAAGTGCCTTTAGGATGCATAATGGAAGGAGTGTCTTTCCTAACTTTGAAAGAGCATAGGTAACGAATTTCGTGGAAAGTAGGCTCACGCCCTTCTTTGTCCACAGCAAGGATATAAAGACCTAGTAGGACGATGTGACCGTTAGGGTGAAGCTAGAAGGGAGCGAGAGCCAGATGATTCAGAATTCTCTCCAAGAATGGGTTGAATGGAGGAATAGCACCGCTCACTAGCATGTGTCGATTCACAGCTACATACCCAGGCAGGGGACTATCCGCAAATACGCCCTCTGCTGGCAATACCACGTCTGTAATAGGGACTCCATATTGTCCGCATAATTGCTCGAATTGATCGGTGGTAGATTGCCTTTCTTGTTCCAAAGCACTGACAGGTCGAAGTTCCGGAAATTGTGGTATATAAACTAGTCCAGAAATAGTAGTGGTTTCAGGGGCAGAAGAGGAAGTTCCTTTTGTATGGAGGCGAGAAATCTTTTTAGAAGTCATTCTATACAAGTACATCTGTTCATAAACATATCTCAGAAGAATTTCTAACTTCTAAAAAAGAAGCCATGGATCATACAATTTTTTGGATGCTCAAAAGGTTAACTAACAATCTAAATTCAAGATTTCATGTCTGCATAACCATTAAGTTGCTCAAAACTTGAGTTGTTCGGTCCTTAAGTCGCTAAAGGAATCATGTCATGGCATGGCTCACGGCACGACAAGGCTTAAGTTGTACCAGGACTTAAGTCATTCAAGGGTTAAGCCGTTCAGACTCAAGTCATTCAAAGCTTAAGTCGCTAAGCACTTAAGCCATTCAGGTCTTAAGTCACACAATATTCAAGTTGTTAAGCAACTTACGCCATAAAGGATTCAAGTCAATAATCACTTAAGTCGCAGTGGACTTAAGTCGTTAAACACTTGAGTCATGAAAAACTTAAGTCGTTAAAAGACTCAAATTGCAAAGGCTTAAGTCATCGAAGGCCCAATCCGTTTTATGGTTTAAAGTTACTCAATGGCATGATAGCCAAGTCGTACCGTTACTTTACTGATCCAAGCCATTGGAAAGTCAAGACGTTCGAACACCTTTAAAACCTCAAATCGTTCTAACGACTTGAGAGCTAAAGACGTTCAAGCGACATGGCATCTCATACGGTTTGAACCTAAAAAAATTCTGCCAAGACTTAATGACGCATGTCGTTACAACAACTTGGGATCCTAATATGAGCTGTAAGTTTAAACAATAAAGTGCAACTGGCCTAAATCTTCGTTTGCAAGTTAAGGCGAGGTGTGTAACAGATTTAAGAGTCAAACCACTCAGCTAATTCAAGATTCAAGTGGATCAAAGTCTAAGTTATGCACTTTATTTCTACGACTTGGAACTGGGAAAGTTATACGACTTGATCAACTTGGGATTATATGTTGGTTTTACGACATGGAGCAATATCAAGAAAGTCATACAAATAGATTTAACCATCAAGGATCAAAATCAAAGTGGGTTTCAGTTATCATTTTGAACGCAAAGTCATTAACTATCAACTTAGAGCTATATTTGTGAAGCAAAACAAGGAATTTTGCATCAAATCAACACAAACAATATCAATATAGCAAATACCATGGTTTAAGCATTTCAAAAAACGTGATATGTGTGTTATGCCAGAATCGAGTTTTCAAAGGGCTGTGTTATTCAAAATCCCTCAAATCCAACATTACATTCATTACAACGCAATTCAAGCCAAATTTACACCATTTCGGTCCCATAAATTCATCATCCTCAAATCAAATCGACGATTATCCATGAGCTTTAATACCAAAAATATACACTCTAAAATCTTAAAAACAGAGTAGATGAAACAAAGCTCGAACCTGAATTCTGGATGACTACGAAGGTTTTTTGAATGGTCAATGATGAGGAAATAATCCAGGTTCGAAGAATAATTGGTGCTAAACTGGGTTGAATCGACCCGGATTAAAGACCTGATTGGGCTCGTCAAAGCTTGAACGTGATTGAAATCCGATTAGCAAGCACAAGATGAATCAAATAAGTTGATTCGAGGAAGAAAGGATATTTCCTTTTAAAAAGTGTATGCCATTAAAAGGGATAGGAGCTTCAAATGTAAGGGAATATGAATGGACAATGCGGGCCACGAAGTCAGATAAAGGCGTTGAGATGGTTAGGCCAAGTCAGAATTTGCTAAAGGCCCGTGTGCGAGTTGAAGTCTACAGAAAACCCAATACGACTCGAAGGCTTGAAATGACATGCGACATGGATAATGTGTAAACAACTTACGACATGGCAGCGTGAACGGGCTGAAAATTAATGACTTAACAAAAACACATGACAGAAGATGCTAACAGCATTGTAATTTGAAGCTCGCATCGTTTTTAATAATATGAACTTCTAGGGGCAAATGTTAATCCATAAAATTTGGGATAAATAATTTAAGTCATGTCGCCTTTCCTTATGTCAATCTAAGGATATTTGCTCATTCCTAAGCCATGTCGTAGAGGCCAAGCCATTGTAGGTCACCCCCAAACCATACCGCCTTCAGGTCATGCCGGCAGAAACCAAGTAAGAGTCAAGTCGCAAGCCGATGGTCGTCAATATATGTCTACACGGCATGATTCAAATCGCAACATCTATAACGTCGCTGGCAAGAGTGTCATCAAGTCTTCCATCGTGAAATGCATTCAACTCGTTAAATCTGTAACACCCCACCTCCGTTAAGGTCACTCTCAAAGGGAATGCCTTAACTTCGGTGGAGCGTTTTAAGGTACAAGATACTAATAAATTACAAGACAGAAAATTTATACAGCGGAAAAAGATCAATATTATTTCATAAATACTTGTTCAACACAACAATTCAAAAACTGTTTCAACCTTCCAAATTATTACAACTTTTCATCTGTCTTGAAAACATAAAGAAGCAATCCTGAAAATAAAATGACATAAATTCCTAATAAGTGCTTGACCATAGCCATAGCTCAAAAAGGAAAGTCCAAGCCTTACATCTACGATCTTCAAGCTTTGGCCAACCTGGACTAAGCAGAAGTGTTTCCTCCCTACGGACCTGGTGGGTGGGGGGACGGAAGAAAAGAAGCGAAAGGAAAATGGGTCAGACATAAGTTTGGTAAGCCTAGTTATTTAATATCATGTAAACAAGTAAAAGACTATGACATGAATAAACTGAAATTAGAATGATACCACAAGGATAGGGTAGTCCTAAAACGAGGTAAAGTAAGATTTAACTAGATTTGGCTATCGCACCCACTTTTACTTCTATGCACCCACTAAGAGCTGTTTAACTAGCAATGTATGTTCATGATAAAGTGACCCCATTCATGTATGGATCGGCTCCTACTCGCATTCATGTATTCCCAGTGTCATGCGGCCCCACATGATTTTTAAGTACTTGTGCAGGTTCCAGTATAGGTTGTATCAAGTCCTATAATGGCAACCCTGACACGATTCAAAGATGCACACGTGTACGCTTGGTGCCCAGTGCTTGCTTTTTCCACTCCGGAGCCCGTGCACGCCCGTACTCCGTCGGAACCTACACTGACGCACCTAACCGCCGCCTTTTTGACCGCTTATATTCAGCCCAGTAATCGTGCCCCACCCTGCCTAGTTCAGGGTACCTTGATGCATCCATGTGGGTTATTGCTGAAACGGGTCCCCGTTACTAGGGTTTTTCTAGTCAACATGCTAAATTGGTTAAGTGTCCTTTGTTTGACTTAACCCCTATCAATCTTGTCTAGTTAACATGTTAAGTTGGTTAAGTGTTTCCTCAAATACTTAACCCCACCAATCTTGTCTTGTTAACATGTTAAGTTGGTTAAGTATTCCCTTAATTACTTAACCTCATCTCACCATTTCTAGCTTGATTGTTCATGAGATTTTAATTAACTAATTAATTAAGCACCAACCACTCACATTAGACAGGCATTGTTGTGGTTACTGGATGTGCCGGTCAGTTCCGGGCAGTTTTACACCACAACTCAGTCTAACCTCGGGTCTTTCTGGGCTTGATGCACTAACCTCTCACATTAGACAACTATTGTTGTGGTTACTGGATGTGCCAGTCGGTTCCAGATAGGTTTACACCACAACTCAGTCTAACCTCGGGTTAGGCATATTCATCATTTACATTTTATATATGTGAATTTTCTATAAGTGTTTCATGTCACATATTTTAATTATGTTCAAGACTAATGGTATAAATTATACCATTCATGGCCTTAACCATTTACATGGTTTTGGGCCCACCTACATTATTAACATGTTTTGATTTAATAACTATCCCAACGTTACCGCCGTTTGTTCATTCGTATTAACCACATAAAGTCATTGGGCCCGCATATTAGCCCAATTTATAAACAAGAGGTAAAGAACGGAACATGCATAATATAGATTCAACTAAACATGTAAATTTTGCATAAAACTTTATTCATATAATTTAACATGTCACATGAATTTGCATATAATTTAGACTTAGATAATCATCAGCCTAAAACATGTTAATATGTAGATCTAGGCATGTGTGAACATAACCTCAATTATAAACTAGCATATGACATAATCATGACATGTCCAATCCCAAGGCATGTATAATTTTAACATTAACATATAGGTGTGAACTAGATCTAACAAGGTGAACTTGCATAAGTCCACTTTACAAACATGCATATAAATATAGATCTAGTTTTGGATCTAACATGTAAGTTGCATATGAACATATGTATAATTAGATCGTGACTTGGATCTATCATAAAACATATAACTTGCATTAATCATATGAACCTAGATAGATCTTGACATGGATCCAACATAAAACTTGTAACTTGCATATGAACATATGAACATATATATAGGCATATGGATCTAACATAAAGCATATGAATATACATATATATGTAGATCTTGACTTGGATTTAACATAATACATATATGTAGATCTTAACATGAAACATATAACTTGCATATGATATTGATAGTTTCATTCTCAATCTTTAATAGATCCAACACCAAGTCCAATAAGCCACAAACATTCCAAGACAATTCATGATAAAATCATCACAAGAAACAAACATGAATTAGCATCGTCAATATTATAATATACAACATGGTATAATTCTATTTTTCACTTTATATCAAATCACGTCTTAAATTTATTTACATCTAAAAGATAACTACACTTACAAAAGACAATCTTGATTTCTGGAATCTGTATTCTGAAGTTGAAATGCTCGCCTTTGATATAGACAATTGTTGTTTTAGTTTAATTTTGATTTGATTTGGTTTGTCTCTTTTAATTTGCTTCAAGTTGAACGGCGGCTACTCGAGGTTGTCCAATGGCAGCATGACGGCTCTTGGTTTGATTTTTAATATGATTTAGGGTTAAGGTATTAGGTTGCTTATATAGAAGTTTGATTTAGTAGGAACCGCCAGATTAACCTAGAGCAAATCAAAGCCATTCAGACAAGATAGAATAGCCACATCCGCCTTAATGACTCAGCAAGGAGTCCATCAGAACCAATCAGATGCCACATCTGCCTTAGAGCGAATCGGCCCACGGGTTGACAACCAAACACCCTGAATCAACCCCTAGTCGACCCAGCGGGGCTTGGGTCAACCTCGAAAATGGGCCGGTTCGGTTATTCCCCCTCCCGATTCGCTGTTTTGAACTTTTTTGCCTATTTATTTATTTAATTTTTATATATATCTATATATATATATATATATATATATTTCTCATATGCATACAAACTTCAAGGCTTAATAACTTCTTCATAAGGTATCCGTTTTATGCAAACCAAATGTCTATCTTGACCAAAATTTTAAGACGAACGTAATAGCGCAACCCATTTCACTTTTCTTCTTTTAAAAATTAAGTGTTCTTGAATTTGTTAATTTTAATATTCTCAGAAAATTCGAGGTGTTACATTCTCCCCTCCTTAAAGGATTTCGTTCCCGAAATCTTCAAGTTAAGAAGAATGCATCTTAACATCTAATCATCCATCTACTCATCCATCATCCACAAGCATCCATTGTCCTTAAAAGACTTCTAATGCCATATGAACATATGCAGAGTGTGTGTATATGTCTCTTATCTAGTGCAAAATCAGGCGGTCTACTGATCCAGTTGACCTCCTTAATGTGAATTATGAGAGTGCCATGAGTCCATTATGTATGCAATTTTTCCTATTCATAACTCTACATGAGTGCACAATCATTCATACAAATGCAATGTCCATATGATAACACATCAAGTTTCAATCCACATACAATTTCATGCATTCATATGCAAATGCAATATGAAAGTGATTGAGTCGATCTATAACCTAATGTGTATGTGCATATGCATCCATGAGCAATCACTAGCAACCACTTGCAACCACTTTGCAACCATCAACCATAACATGTTTCAAATACATGTTTACATCCATCGATTTCTACTAAGGATCAAGAAATAGGACCAAGAAGATAACTAAGCATGAATAAACTTATGATAAAGGAGAGATCGAAGATGTACCCTAAAAAATATAAGGGTAGGCTGCGCGTATCTTGCTTTCGTTCTCCCAAGTCGCATCTTCTTCATTGTCACTCCATTGTACTTTAACAAGCTTGACTTCACGGTTGCGTAGCATTTTTACTTCCGTTCCCAAGATATGAGTTGGGATTCTTCTCACTATTGCTTCTCATTCCACTTCTACCTCTTCTAGTATCTTTGGTTCCACCACTTCTACAGACTCATGTAAGCACTTCCGTAGGTGAGAAACATGAAAGACACTGTGAACTCCAGCCAACTTTTTAGGTAGCTCTAATCTGTAGGCCATCGTCCCAATTCTTTCAATGATAGGAAATGGTCCTATGAATCTAGGTGCCAATTTCCCTTTGTATCCAAAGCGAACAACATTCCTCAAAGGAGATACTTTAAGGAACACTCTGTCTCTAACCTCAAACTCAAGGTCGGTCCTTCTTTTATCTGCATAGGACTTCTGTCTATCTTGAGCAGTCTTCATTCATCTTCCTATTAGGTCCACCTTTTCTGAGGTTTCCCTAATCATGTCTGGCCCAAGTATATGTTTATCTGTGGATTCCCACCAACAGGTTGGTGATCGACACGGTCTCCCGTATAAGGCTTCGAAGGGTGCCATGCCTATTGTAGCTTGGTAGCTATTGTTGTAGGCGAACTCCACCAGAGGAAGATGATCTTCCCATGTCCCTCCAAAGTCAAGAACACACAATCTCAAGAGGTCTTCTAAGAATCTGTTCACCCTTTCCGTCTGTCCATCGGTTTCGGGGTGGTAAGTCGTGCTTAAAAATAGTTGTGTGCCTACAACCTCTTGCAAACTCTTCCAGAACTCGCTTGTAAAGATAGGGTCTCGATCGCTTACTATGCTGGAAGGTATCCCATGCAGTCGAACTATCTCTTTAAGATATAGAGATGCTAGAGATGAGGCAGTCCTTCTACTCTTGACAGGTATAAAGTGAGCGCTTTTTGTGAGCCGGTCCACTATTACCCAAATACTGGTATTGCCCCTTCTTGACCTAGGCAACCCATCATTAAAGTCCATCGAAATGCTATCACATTTCCACTATGGGACCTCTAGAGGATGAAGCAAACCACCAGGCTTCTTCTACTTCGCGTTGACCTGCTGGCATATCATGCACTTAGAAACGAATTCAGCTATGTCCCTCTTCATGCCATTCCAAAAGAAAACTCTTTTGATGTCTTTATACATTTTGTCTCCGCCTGGGTGTATGGTCAACTTTGAATGGTGTGCTTCTTCTAGAACTGTTTTCACTAAATCTCTTACTTGTGGGACGCATAGCCTTCCATCCCGTCTCAACCATCCCTTATAATCGATGGAGTATCTATTGAGGTGACTCGAAGTCTCACCCCTAATCAGCTTATCTATCACATCTACTAGCTGAGGGTCTTCACGTTGTGCGGTTCCTATTGAGTCAAAAAGTGTAGGCCGCACATCCAGTGTTGCTAACAAGCCAGGTACAAATTCAGAGGAGGTTCTAAAGTCAAAGTTGGCTATGTACTCCAAGCTTTGCCTTTCTACAAAGAGAGGGCTTAAGGTCAGCTTCTTTCTACTCAGAGTGTCTGCTACCACATTGCCCTTGCCAGGAGTATAGGAAATCTCAAAATCATATGAGGCAAGAAACTCCATCCATCTTTGCTGCCTCAAGTTGAGATCTTTCTACGAGAAAAGGTACTTCACGATTTATGGTCAGTAAACAATTCAAACTTCTCATCTAGGAGATAATGTCGCCAAGACTTAAGAGCGAAAACGATGGCCGCCAATTCTTGGTCGTGGGTTGGGTAGTTTTTCTCATGTACTTTCAACTGCCTTCCACCATAAGCTACTACCTTCCCTTCTTGCATCAATACAGCGCCTAATCCTGTACCGCATGCATCCGTGTATACGATAAACATCTTTCTCCCATCAGGCAATGTCAGAACTGGGGCTGTTGTTAGAGCCCTTTTCAAGCGTTGGAAAGCAATATCGCAATCCAAATCCCTAGCGAAAACTAGGTTCTTCTTCATCAACCTTGTAAGTGGAGCTGAGATTTTCGCAAAGTCTTTGATGAACTTCCGGTAAAAGCCTGCTAGCCCGAGAAAGCTTCGGACTTCAGTTGAGTTTCGTGGAATCTTCCAATCTTGCACAGCAACCACTTTTGCAGGGTCCACGGCTAACCCCTCTTTGGACACCACATGTCCAAGGAATCTAACTTCTTCTCTCCAGAAACGACATTTGGAGAATTTGGCTTTCAACTGATGTGCACGGAGAGTATCCATGACTTCCCTTAAGTGCTAAGCATGCTCTTCCTCACTCTTCGAGAAGATCAAAATATCGTCCACGAAGACCACCACAAACTTATTGAGGAATTCCCGGAAACCCTGCTCATCAAGTCCACGAAATAGGCAGGTGCATTTGTCAAGCCGAAAGGCATGACAAGCCACTCGAAGAAACCATCCGGGGTCCTAATGCGGTCTTGTCAATGCTATCCTCAGCCACTCTTAGCTGATGAAACCCGATAGCCAGATCTAGTTGGGAGAAAACGGATGCACCTATGAGCTGATCAAACAGATCGTCAATTCTTGGGAGTGGGTGCCTATTCTTCTTGGTCAGCTTGTTCAGCTCCCTATAATCCACGCATAGGCGGAGTGAACCATCGGCTTTGGTTGCAAACACTACTGGAGCACCCCATTCAGAAATACTCCGTCTTATGAACCCCTTTTCAAGCAACTCTTTAACTTGCTTGCTGAGTTCTTTTCTCTCCCTTGGAGCTATGTGTCTAACGGGTAAAGCAACGGGTTTTGCATTGTCAACGAGGTATATGCGGAAGTCTGTCTCCCGCTTTAGAGTAAGCCCTTTACCTCTTCAAACACATCCGAGTACTCACAGAACACTCTAACAGACTGCAAATTCTCAACAAACGCATCAAGAGATTCTAGATAACTTAGCATAACAGAATTCATGGGATTACAAGAGATTTCGAGAGTGTTACCGAGGCGAGTCATGAGTCTAACTACTCTCTTTTTACAATCGAGGACGGCACCATTACTGGATAGCCAGTCATGCCTAGAATCATCCCATAGCCTGTGAAGCCCAAAACATAAGCATTACATTTAAACCCGACGCTTAAAATAGAGATTTCCAAATCCAAACAAATCATTGACAAATAAACTGAGCCCCCAATTGGATTTGAAACAACCAAGGGATCCTCTACTATATGGGTGTCTAGGTGCAGAGATTCAACTAAAGCAGTAGATATAAAAGAGTGCGATGCGCTAGAATCAAAGAGAGTACATACATGATTATTAAACAGATAAGCTAAACTCTCAACAGAAATATGTCCACCTTGTTCCTGCAGAGGTGCAACGAGATTATGAACCTGCCCTCCAGAAGATGTTCCAGTCCTCTGTCCCTACCCTTGCCTTTTCGGGCAGTCCTTAGACAAGTGTCCAGTATCCCCGCACTGGAAAAAAGCGCTCAATTTCCCCTTTTTCTTTCTACAGTCCCTAGCCAAGTGTCCAGGTATCCCACAGAAATTGCACTTCATCTTCTTACGGGATTTATTATCCTTCCCGCCTTTCTTGGGGTCCGTCTTCTTGTTCTGAGATCCATTTCCTTTCTTGTTTTGAGGCTCTTGCTTCTTCACCTCCTTCTTGCCATCTTTGTTCTCCTCTTGCAACAGAACCATGTCCACCAGTCTCTCGTAAGTCGCTCCCATAGGTATATGGGACATTGCCAAACCTTGCAGTGGCTCATTCAGTCCTTTGGCAAAGCAGAGAGCCTTCTTGTGTGGAGTGTTTACTAACTCCAGTCCGAATTGAGCAAGCTGGTTGAATTTATTGACATATTCTCTGACCGACAAGCTGCCCTGTTTAAGTGATATGAACTTCTCCATTTGTAGACTCTGCTCAACTTGTGAGAGGAACTTCATTTCAAATCTCGCCCTGAAGTCCTCCCAAGTCTCTATCGGTCTTTCAGCATTAGTGACTTCCCACCAGAAGAAGGCCTCGTCTTTGAGCAACCACACCACCAACTATAGTTTCTGCCTCTCATTTACATCAAAGATAATGAATAAGTCCTCACTCTCCTTGAGCTAGTTTCTGGCTTCCACGAACGATTTGCTCCCCTTAAAGTCTTTTCCTCCCATGGATTTAAAGTCTCTAAAGATCTTTGAGAAAGCATTTCCTCTCGGAGGAGGAGGAGGAGTAGCAGCTGGGGGAGGAGGAATACCTGTTGGGCCCGCGTCATTGGCCCTAGCATCTAGGTATCTCCTGAACCAGCCAGGTATCAGTACACCCTTTGGAAGGTTAAGATCCCCAAACATGCTGAAACAAAAAAGGAAAGATTCAAAACGAAGGATAGAAAGATAGTGCATATGGCTTTGGGGATTATGCCTTTTTAAATTAACATTTTTTCTTGAAAATGCTTCTATATGACTTCTTTTTGAAAAATAGTTTCAAAATTTTTATCTAATCTGGTAACCTTTAGCTCTGATACCAAGTGTAACACCCCACCTCCGTTAAGGTCACTCTCAAAGGGAATGCCTTAACTTCGGTGGAGCGTTTTAAGGAACAAGATACTAATAAATTACAAGACAGAAATTTATGTAGCAGAAAAAGATCAATATTATTTCATAAATACATATTCAACACAACAATTCAACAACTATTTCAACCTTCCAAATTATTACAACTTTTCATCTGTCTTGAAAACATAAAGAAGCAATACTGAAAATAAAATGACATAAATCCCCAATAAGTGCTTGACCATAGTTGTAGCTCAAAAAGGAAAGTCCAAGCCTTACATCTACAGTCTTCAAGATTTGGCTAACCTGGACTAAGCAGAAGCGTTTCCTCCCTACGGACCTGGGGAGGGGGGAACGGAAGAAAAGAAGTGTAAGGAAAATGGGTCAGACATAAGTCTGGTAAGCCCAGTTATTTAATAGCATGTAAACAAGTAAAAGACTATGACATGAATAAACTGAACTTAGAATGATACCACAAGGAAAGGGTAGTCCTAAAACGAGGTAAAGTAAGATTTAACTAGATTTGGCTATCACACCCACTTTTACTTCTCTGCACCCACTAAGAGCTATTTAACTAGCAATGTATGTTCATGATAAAGTGATCCCATTCATGTATTGATCGGCTCCTATTCGCATTCTTGTATTCTCAGTGTCATGCGACCCCACGTGATTTTTAAGTACTTGTGCTGGTTCCAGTATAGGGTGTATCAAGTCCTATAATGGCAACCCTGACACGATTCAAAGATGCACAAGTGTACGCCTGGTGCCCAGTGCCTGCTTTTTCCACTCCGGAGCCCGTGCACGCCCGTACTCCGTCGGAACCTACACTGACGCACTTAACCGCCGCCCTTTTAACCGCTTATATTCAGCCCAGTAATCGTGCCCCACCCTGCCTAGTTCAGAGTACCTTGATACATCCATGTGGGTTACTGCTAAAACGGGTCCCCGTTACTAGAGTTTTTCTAGTCAACATGCTAAATTGGTTAAGTGTCCTTGGTTTGACTTAACCCCTATCAATCTTGTCTAGTTAACATGTTAAGTTGGTTAAGTGTTTCCTCAATTACTTAACCCCACCAATCTTGTCTTATTAACATGTTAAGTTGGTTCAGTGTTTCCTTAATTACTTAACCTCACCATTTCCAGCTTGATTGTTCATGAGCTTTAATTAATTAATTAATTAAAGCACCAACCACTCACATTAGACATGTATTGTTGTGGTTACTGGATGTGCCGGTCGGTTCCGGGCAGTTTTACACCACAACTCAGTCTAACCTCGGGTCTTTCTAGGCTTGATGCACTAACCTCTCACATTAGACAGGTATTGTTGTGGTTACTGGATGTGCCGATCGGTTCCGGGCCACAACTCAGTCTAACCTCGCGTTAGGCATATTCATCTTTTACATTTTATATATGTGAATTTTCTACAAGTGTTTCATGTCACATATTTTAATTATGTTCAAGTCTAATGGTATAAATTATAGCATTCATGGCCTTAACCATTTACATGGTTTTGGGCCCACCTACATTATTAACATGTTATGATTTAATAACTATCCCAACGTTACCCCCGTTTGTTCGTTCGAGTTAATCACATAAAGTCATTGGGCCTGCATATTAGCCCAATCTATAAACAAGAGGTAAAGAAGGGAACATGCATAATATAAATTCAACCAAACATGTAAATTTTGCATAAAACTTTATTCATATAATTTAACATGTCACATGAACTTGCGTATAATTTAGACTTAGATAATCATAATCCTAAAACATGTTAATATGTAGGTCTAGGCATCACATAACCTAAATTATAAACTAGCATGTGACATAATCATGACATGTCCAATCCCAAGACATGTATAATTTTAACATTAACATATAGGTGTGAACTAGATCTAACAAGGTGAACTTGCATAAGTCCACTTTACAAACATGCATATAAATATAGATCTAGTTTTGGATCTAACATGTAACTTGCATATGAACATATGTATAATTAGATCGTGACTTGGATCTATCATAAACATATAACTTGCATTAATCATATGAATCTAGATAGATCTTGACATGGATCCAACATAAAACTTGTAACTTGCATATGAACATATATATAGCCATATGGATCTAACATAAAGCATACGAATTTATATATATATATATATATATATATACATATATATATGTTAGATCAAAATTTGGACCTAACACCCAAATTGTTCTGATTCTTATAGAGTTTTAACTGGGGAATGAAGAAAAAGCAGAAAACACACAGAATTTATAGTGGTTCGGCGTTAACGAGCCTACGTCCACTTTATATGTTATCAATTATACTTTGAATGCTAGTACAATCAATCATCTCTCTCAAACTCCCTCTTACAATTGTGATTTCTCTCAGTAATCCCGCAGTCAAGCTGATAAGAAATGGTGATATGACAATAATGGCGGAATCAATACTCAATATTGTCAAAAGATCCCGAAAAATGCCAAGCTCTGGGCTATTTATAGCTGATTTTGTCAGGCGGATCGCGGTCACACGTGGCACGAATCCCGAGAATATCGGATCGTATCGCAGCCAATGAAGAATTAGTCAAATTAACCGTTGTGGACAGGTGTCGCGATCCCCTTGAATATCGGATCGAGCAAAGGGGGAGAATCAGTCAAAATGACAGTTGGGGACACGTGTCGCCGGATCCGTGCATCTCGGATCGCCGAAGACTAGCTCATGCTTGAACAGGTCAGAGGCTTCGCCGCGCATCAGGGGTTCGGATCGGTCTATACTGGGCAGTAGTGTATGTACGGATCGAGTCGCATATAAGTGGTCGTATCGCTGATGTAAATGGGGGCGATCCGATAAGGGCGATCCTCTGGCGCGATCCGTTCCTTCATGTACTTAAGGAACGTAGTTTCATACTTTTTTCTTGTGAATGAACCTGGGTGGCTTGGTCAAAAAGCTAGCCAACATTTTGCCCCCTCGAAGTATGTTTTATCGATGATGGAACATGCTTCGAAATTATAGAAACGTCTTTTCATAAAGAGATGCAAATCAGTGGACAATTCTTTTTTGGGATCTTTCAGAGTCTTCATCATCGAATCTGTCAGGTGCATTTTTGAATTTTCATTTCTGTCGGTTGTTTGTCGATTCGGATCGCATGCGCGAGTCGTGGTTCGTTAGCTTGTCATTCGCCTCGTCCTTTGGTGAGTACTTGGGCCTCTTCACGGAACTGAACGAGGTGGGCTTCTCTTCGAGACATGGTGGGCTTTTGATTCGCGGTCCGTCTATTTTCGTGGATCGAATAAGACAAAAAAAGGGAGACAAACGGTCGCCCTTTTGCCTATATAAGTCGATCCTCACCCTCATTCTCCTCTTCTTCTTTCTTTGTTCACAGCCGCCGCCAATCTTTCTGAGAAAAACCCTAATTTTGATTTTCGAATTCCCAACCAATCTCAAATTTTAAGAAGGTAATTAAACCGCTTTCCTTTAATTTCTAGCTTGTTCGCACTGATTTAGAAAGGGGAGACAGCAGAAATTCGTAGGATTCGACGATAGTGAACGCTAGCGTGCCTGGTGCAAAGAGGAGAGTTGAGGAAGAAGAAGGGAGGGATGACCAGGTCGGTCCGTGGGTGAGGTCCGAGTTCGAAGCGATGGCGAGACGGGAGGAGAGGGTATGGAACTGGAAAGTTGATTTGGCTAGCGGATCGGATCGCGGAAATGACAAGGCTACGGTTTGTGGGGAACTAGACGCGAGTGTCGGATCGCGGAGATACCAGAGCTTCGGGTCGTGGAGGATGGGGGGCGATGCGGATCGTCAAGAAATCATCGCGATCCGTTCTGGATGAATTAATGCGCCTCACGATTCGAAGCCTTTCCCTGATCTAAAACCCTTCCGCGTACCGAGTCCTTCACCACGATCCGTCCACACTTCGCGATCCGACCGACGAATGATCTGATGCGCACGCTGACTAAATAATATGATGCAACTCTAACACATTGATGAACAGTTAGGTTAGAGCCCTTGAGATGAACACTCCGGATTGAACAAATGCACAATTTATCAACCGAACAATGACCAATGTCTAGATGATTTTGTTGACTCTTGTACTTTTCTTTAATGCATGCACATGCACACACACCGGCACTTGCACACATAGGGGTGACGGGTAGTTTTAATCTCATTTCTCATGTTTTCTCGCCTAAACAGTAATGTCGGATAATCATTCCTCTTCAAGATCCGTTACAGAAACGGAGTCCGAGGCTCCTGAGCAACACAACCCCGAGGTCCCTCCAATTAGCCTAGGGGTGAAGATTCCGGATCCGAATACGAGGCAACGGAATCGGATCCGTCTGAAAGTACTTCATCTAGTGAAGAGTCTGAAACAGACAGGCGAGCTCCCGATGAGATTCCTGGCGCGCTCGAGATAGAGAAATTTTCTGACTCTTTAGCATCTAAACTCGATGACATAAAGATTAAAAGAATCTGCCTGAGACATGGGATCCCTTGGGAGGATGTGAGGACACCCGTTAGCGAAGATAGACCCCACTTAGCTCCGGAAGGGTATATGGCAGTCAGCCGAACCATGTGCTTGGTAGGAGTTATTCCTCCGTTTCCTCCTAACGTCATCGAGACCTTAAAACGACTGGGTATCGCTCCGATGCAACTTCATCCTAACGCCTACGCATCTCTATACACCCTATATATTGCATACGCGGAGATCCTACATACCGAACTCACCTTTAGAGATTTAACATTCTTTTATCTTTTCAAGCATCGCTCCTCGGCAACCCCAAATTTCTCTTTCTTTGAATTGGTGGCGAATAGGAAGGTTCTGTATGACGGATACAGCAGTATAGGGGATCCCAAGTCTGATTGGTTCTATATAAAGAAACAGGCCGGGTGCTCAAGAAGATGACTTCAATCAAGTAAACTTTAATCTTTTGACTGAATATCTTGCTCAAGAAGCCGAAGCATTAACATCCTCTCCCCTTTTTCTTTGTTTTAAGCAGATCACGTTTTCCCGAAGACGGAAGGCCCGTTATACAATAATCGATTGTCTATTCTTCTACAAAGCAGATCCGACTTTCTAAGGATCAAGAAGTGCATCACTGACGAGAATCTTCATAAGCATCGCCTTCTGGATATAAGATTTGGACTTGGCACTGGCGGCAAACCCTACAGATATGTGCCCCCGACGGAGGGAGAGGGAACATCTCGGGCAGCAGAAACAACTAAATTCCGCAAGAGTCCTTCCCCGATAATCATCCAGGACGACGAGGACCTAAACATATATAGTGGAGATGAGGCCCGTGGTGACAAGTCCAAGGAAATCCCAGTGTCTCCGCGGGGTTTCCCCTCCAGGGTTTCTCTTCCGATCGAACCTGCTGCTCTCGATGATTTGACAGAAGAACAGCTATTCAAAGAGCTGAGCAAAATT
The DNA here is from genome assembly GCA_030737875.1 of Allium sativum. NCBI lineage: Eukaryota > Viridiplantae > Streptophyta > Magnoliopsida > Asparagales > Amaryllidaceae > Allium > Allium sativum. The sequence goes on along the minus strand of CM060915.1, from coordinate 575,483,759 downwards.
CCTCTGCCCGATGATGTATACACAGAGAGGGACTTTGAAGGGGAGCCATTTTTCCCTGCTTCTGAGGAGACCATCGCTCCAACTAGAGAACAAGAAACTACTCAGATGAGCCTGTCTTCAGGCCCGGGTCTGTTAGGGGGAATTATGTGGGATGCACAAATCACACACACTGCCTGACCCCGCACTTTTATATCAACAGTATTCAAAGTTTTAATATGCTCTTTTCTCCTTTGCAGGAAAGATGTCTCGCAAGCGGTCTTATTCCTATCGCTCTCTTCGTGAAGGCACACCCAGTCTTCATCCGAGTACCGAGCGCTCTCGCGGCCTTTCTCACAGGCCTACTTCTTCGCAACCCCGGTCTCCACCAAAATCGACATCTGGCAAGCTTCCCAGTTATCCGGTAGCTCCTGCAGGGGGAAAACAACTTCCTAAAGAGTTAACTCCTCCGAAGAGTGCACCCTCTCACAGCCGGTCGTCAAAAAGACATTACGAGTCTAAGGATAAAAGCAAGGATACAATTAAAGATTCTGAAAAGGAGAGAAGTGACATTGTCCCTTCCAGTCAGCCAGAGTTGGCTGCCCCTGGGTCACGAGATTACATCCATGGTCCCGAGACTCAAGGTAGGCTGGAAAAGTTGCGGGAACAATTCCCCAACATCTTCTTCGATAGGATGACGTTTGTTCCAGCCTTGGAACCGGTCCCTAGGAACTGGGATAATGAAGTTGTCGGGCACATTCGCCATGTAGCCAGGCAGTATGAAATGATGAAGAAACATGCGGTTAATCTTTCAGAAGTCATTCGAATGCTCAAAATAGAAGCACATAGATCTAAGGTGAAAATTGATAACAACGAAAGGGCCAGGACAAAGATGGAGAAGGACTTGGAGGACGCTCAATCCCAACTTGCCTTAGCGCGGAGAGATGCTGAAAATTACAAGACCGAATTGGAGAATGCTAAGAAACGCTTTCATTCGGAACTTGACTCAAATAGTCAAGAGAAAATGGCCTTAAAGAAGGAGGTAGAAGATCTCAAAATGGCCAACATTGAGTTGAAGACAGCACAAGGCCATTTTGAAGCTGAGAGAGCTGCTTGGGAGGCAGAAAAAGCAAGTTTGAAAGAAAGTTTAGCTTTGGCTGAAGCGGAAAAGGTGATTCTAAATGATCATGTCGCAGATGCGGAGAGGCGCGCGGCTCTTGCCGAAAAGAATGTTGAAAGTGCCATTGAAATGGCTACTGCCTCTAACAACAAGCTCCTCGAGAGAGAAAAGGACATCGAAGGGTTTGAAGAGATGATTTTTGACTTCCTGGGCCAAGTCCTCAAAACCCGCAGCATCTCGTGGATCCCGGACTATCACGTTACTTTAGCCAATTTATGGGATGCCATCGTTGAGGGTGAGAAGCAGAGATTGGGAGTCGAAGAAATCGACGAAGATGAGCTGATGAAGACCATCCTCAGGGATAACGAGCCCGAGGATCTGGCAGAAGGTCGTCATCTAATTCAAGCGGAAATGGAAAAGGAGAGGGCCCTGGCTAAGGGCAAAAACAAGGTTGACGAAGGTTCGAGTTCAGCCGTGGAGCCCAAGACCTCCGGAGTTGAGGAATACCATCCTGATGATCCATTAATCCCTTTGGGCCTAACTCCTGTGGATGTTGGAGCTCCTGCAGCTACCCTAGATGGAGGATCTACGGAAGGTATCTCCCTTTTTTCCCCACAATTTGTCAAAGCAATTGTGAATTGTCGTCGCCTGGTAGAGCAACCAATTGAATTAGTAACATGTGTTCCTCATAATACAGGTGGCGAGCCCGTCGACAAGGATGTTGAGCAAAGGAAAGAGGCGGAGAAGGTTGTCGTCTCGCCGGCTGCCGGTGTTGATATACCGAAGCAGGCTGCGGGTACAACAGCAGAGAAGGGCGTCTTGGCACCCAGTGCTAATGTTCCCAAGGATGATGAAACCATTGAGGCCTTGAAAGATATGGATGGGCGCCATGTAGAGGACGAGGAGGATATTATTAGCGCCAAAGCAACCGAAGACGATGACGACGAAACTTTGGCCAACAGAAAAGCTAGGCAGGAAAAGGAGATGGCTTTGAAGAAGGTGGGACAAGAGCTTTTGAACATAGTCCCTATCGCGGAATTTGATCCCAAAACTGGGATGATTTTGAAAATCCAGCCCAAATCCATCAGCAGACAGCTTCATTTTGCAAATCCTGATGATTTCCCAGCTTCCCTTACTGATAAAAGGAAGAGAAAGGAGGCGGAAGAGGAATCTTCTGAAGAGTCGGATGTTCCTCTCATAGACAAAAGGAAGAGAAAGAAAGGAGATCAATCCGACGCTGATAAGGCGAAGCTGGAGAAACAGAAGCAGGAGATGAGGTCAAAGTGTAAATAGGATATTGTCGCTTGTTTATATTTTGCTTTCTAGGTTGTTTTTCACTTTGTAGGCTTGCAGTATATAAATGAAAGTTTATCTCTTTTTGCATCATTGTGTACATGTATTCAAATAAACTTTTCATGTTTAGTCATAGACCATCTAATTATAACTACAAATCAATCAAGCAACAGAAAGAAAAATTTAACAATTTCAGTGCTGCATCGAAGTTTATGTATATATATATATGTATATGTGCCCCCAATCAATCGTTAACATAGCGCCTAACTAGGGCTTATTAAGGACTGATTAGCATCGTCAGCACGTTGCCCCATATTTCTGAATATGGGGGACTTAGAGAATTTAGCAAGATAATTGTCCTTATGGTGCTGAGTTTCTGGCACCTTTCTCAGTGCTTAACCATAGACTCCTTTATACTCTCCTGGTGGCCGCCGAGGTTAGAGTTTGATTTCAGTAGTTCAGTCGGTCCCTGTTCCTTCAGCGGGGAAGGAGTTCTTTCTCAGCGCTCAATCAGAGATGCTTTTATACTCTCTCTCTCTCTCTGGAGAGTTAGAGTCTGAGCTCAGCAGTTCAATCGCTCTCCGATCCTTCAGCGGGGCAGGAGCTCTTTCTCAGCGCTCAATCGGAGACGCTTTTATACTCTCTCTCTCTCTCTCTCTGGAGAGTTAGAGTCTGAGCTCAGCAGTTCAATCTCTCCCCGATCCTTCAGCGGGGTAGGAGCTCTTTCTCAGCGTTCAATCGGAGACGCTTTTATACTCTCTCTCTCTCTCTGGAGAGTTAGAGTCTGAGCTCAGCAGTTCAATCGCTCCCCGATCCTTCAGCGGGTCAGGAGCTCTTTCTCAGCGCTCAATCAGAGACGCTGTTATACTCTCCTGGCGGTTGCCGAGATTAGAGTTCCGTCACGGCGGTTCCGATCATGGTACGTCGCCGTGACCTACGGACATCGCCTACATGTCCGTTATGCTCTCTCTCTCGGCTTTGGAGAGTTAGAGCGCTATCAATGATACGATTTACTTTATCGCATCCTCAGAATTTCGACTGGTGATTACATTCCATTCTGATGGATGGCACCTATAATTATACGCTTCTGGGTTCGTTGCATGATTCACAGCAACTTCCATAAAAATAGAAAGACAGATAAATAATGCAATAAAGGTAAATGACACACAATGTTTTTATAGTGGTTCGGTCGAATCATGACCTACATCCACTTTATAATTTTTGCTTTAAGGAATCAGACTATTCTAGGCAAGTCGTGCCTTGTACATGGTTCTCAACAAAGCAAAAGAACAGATTTGAAATTTTTATGTTAAGTATGGCCGTAAATGTTGGGCATTCCACACTCTGGGGATTTCCTTTCCATCTACGGTTGCCAGCTTGAAGGTTCCATTATCAAGCTTGCTCAGAATGGAGTACGGTCCTTCCCACTTCGCACCCATATGAGTTGGGGGTGGAAAGACACGCTTCAGAACCAAGTCTCCGGGTTCCAAGGTTCGGGCTCGAACCTTTTTGTTGTAGTATCGAGCGACCTGTTGTTTGCATCTCAAGGCATGCAGGTCTGCTTCATCCCTCTTTTCTTCGATCATATCCAGGGGTTCAAGGAGCAATTCGTTATTAGTCATCGGATCGTAATAAGTCACTCGGTGAGAAGGTACTTTTATCTCAACCGGGATGACTGCTTCTGCTCCAAAAGCAAGGGAGAAGGGGGTATGCCCTGTTGCCGATTTATACGTCGTCCTGTAGGCCCATAGTGCCAAGGGTAATTCATCAGCCCACATGGCTCTGGCCCGCTTCAGTCTTCTTTTCAGAATGGACTTAATCACTATATTCGCCGCTTCGACTTGTCCGTTCGATTGCGGGTGCGCTACAGAGGTGTACCATTTCTCAATGTGGTATTTCTGGCAGAAGTTTCTGAATTCAGTGCTATCGAACTGAGTTCCGTTATCCGTTATCACAATCTTTGGAATTCCAAATCGGCAGATGATGTTTCTAATGACAAAATTGATTACTCATTTGGTTGTGATTGTAGTCAGGGGTTCGGCCTCGACCCACTTAGTGAAATAATCTACGGCTACGATAGCGAACTTCGCTCCGCCCCTAGCTATAGGGAGACTTCCGATAATATCAATTCCCCACATAGCGAAAGGCCATGGGCTCGTCATTGTTTTTAACTGATTAGGAGGTGCTCTAGGTATCTTTGAAAATCTCTGGCACGCATCACATCGTCGTGCGTATTTCGCCGCATCCTTGTTTATGGTAGGCCAAAAATAACCATGCCGCAACACCTTTTTCACCAATGTTTGCCCTCCAGTGTGATCGCCGCATTCACCTTCGTGTACCTCCTGCAGCACACGCTTGATGTCATCATGAGCTATACACCAAGGGGCATCGAAAATCCTTATCTATAAAGAACTCCGCCTTGTAGAACATATCAGGCAGCTTTACGAATTACTTTACGCCTCTCGCTTTTCTTGGTCGGAAGCGTTCCATTCATCAAGAAATTCTTTAGAGGGGTCATCCACGACTCCCTTTCCGGTTCCATCTCTAGTACTGGATCAATTTCCATCTGATCTATACTAGGGGACCGAAGTACTTCAACGGGGGCTAGCCCGGTCTCTTCAGGATCGTCGGAACTAGCCATCTTTCCCAACTTATCCGCCTGCTGATTCTCTGACCGCGGAATGTGAGATATACTGTAGTGATCAAAGCCATTCAGCAACTCCTTCACTTTCTTCAAGTATAAAATCAATCTTGCACTTTTGGCTTGAAACTTTCCAGTAACCTGGTTCACAACTAACTTGGAGTCGCAAAAGATGTCCAGCTTTGTGACTTCTAACTCCTTTGCGATCCTTAGTCCGGCTATCAAGGCTTCATATTCGGAGTCGTTGTTAGTGGCGTGAAACTCCATCCGGATAGCATAGGATATCAATCGTTTCTCGGGAGTTTCAAGTACTACTCCAGCGCCGGATCTCTTGCCATTCCTAGCGCCATCAGTATACAATCTCCAGGCACTGGGGTCGAGAAGTAATTTTGAGGGGTCAACTTCTTCGTTTGCTATATCCTCCTCCGGGACGGTAAACTCTGCTATGAAGTCGGCTATCACTTGCCCCCGAATTGACCGTCGGGGCTGAAAGTTCAGATCAAATTGACTTAACTCAATGTTCCATTTGAGTAATCTTCCAGACGCCTCTGGTCTCTGTAGAACTTGCTTGAGTGGATGATCAGTGTATATGGTAATGGGATGCGCCTGAAAATAATGTCGAAGTTTTCTAGAGGCGATCAGTAAAATATACGCCAACTTTTCTATCCTTGGATAATTACGTTCTGCTGCCGTCAATTTTTTGCTCACGTAATACACAGGTCTTTGGACCTTATCTTCTTCTCTTACCAATGCTGAGCTGATTGCGTGGGATGACACTGCCAAGTACACGAATAAGTCCTCGTGATCCATCGGCTTAGATAATATTGGAGGTTTCTCCAGGTGTCTCAGCAAGTTCTGAAACGCTTCTACGCAGTCGGGCGTGCATTTGAAGTGGCGTTTTCCTCGCTTTATCAATTCGAAGAACGGGATGCATTTATCCGTAGCCCTAGAGATAAATCTGCTTAGTGCGGCTACTTTTCCTGCAAGGCTTTGCACATCTTTAATTTGCCTAGGTTCCTGAATGTCCCTGATTGTTGCGATCTGGTCTGGATTAATCTCAATCCCACGAGAACTGACAATGAATCCCAAGAATTTTCCGGAGGCGACCCCGAATGAACATTTTGTTGGGTTGAGTTTCATCCCGTACTTTCGAAGAATGCCAAACATTTCTGCCAAGTCCGTAGTGTGATTGGAGGATTGTTTGGACTTAACCAGCATGTCGTCAACGTATACTTCCATTGTTTTCCCAATCTGGTTATAGAACATTCTGTTCACTAACCGTTGATATGTAGCGCCTGCGTTCTTCAAGCCAAAGGGCATTACTACATAGCAATACAATCCCAGATCCATAATAAAACTAGTGTGTTCTTGATCTGGAACGTGCATTGGAATCAAGTTATATCTTGAATAAGCATCCATAAATGAGAGAAGTTCATGGCCCGCCGTCGAGTCCACCAACTGGTCGATCCAAGGTAACGGAAAACTGTCTTTTGGGCAGGCTTTGTTCAAATCCGAGAAATCGATACACGTTCGCCACTTCCCGTTGGCCTTCTTTACCAGGACTGGATTTGAAATCCATTTTGGGTAGATTGAGTCTCTGATAAATCCATTACTTTTTAGCTTTCCAACTTCTTCCTTCAAGGCAGCGGACCTCTCTGGGGCCAGCATTCGCCTTTTTTGTTTTACCGGAGGATGTTTAGGGTTAATGCTTAATGAATGGCTCACGATTGATGGAGATATCCCGCACATGTTGGCGTGGGTCCAAGCAAATACATCCAAGTTATTTTTTAAGAAATTCGTCAGTTCTTTAGCGAGATTCGGATTTAACTGGGATCCGATCTTAACGACCTTCTCTGGGTCACTATCATCGATCGGTACATCCACAGTTGTTTCGTTGGGAGTCGCCATTCTGCCCCCAGGTTCTTGGTCCTCTCTGGGATCTATATCCTCGGGCAACTCTCTGGGCGACTCTCCTACGGTTATCCTCTTTAGTTGCTATAAGGTCTCCGCCCTTGTGGGGGGGAGGCGCCTTTAGTTTCTATGTCCCCTCCATTGTGGAGTAACTTTAGCTCTGCTACATAACATGCTCGTGCGGCAACCTGATCTCCTCTGACAATACCAACACCAGCTTCCGTAGGAAATTTCAATAATAAGCACCAGGGGGCTATACAGGCTCTAAAATTTGCGAGGGCCGGTCGGCCCAGGAAGGCATTGTAGGGTGATTCAACATCCAAAACCACGAATGGAAGGATTCTCACTCTCTGGTGTTCTCCTTCCCCAAGCGTAACTGGTAACTCTACATAACCAATTGGAGCAGTGGATGCTCCGTTAAATCCACGAATCCATCCCTGACAGGGCTTCAAGTCTTTTATCTCGAGGTTCATCTGATCGAATGTCCTTTTGAAAAGAATATTGACGGAACTCCTGTTGTCCACCAAAACCTTATGAACAGTGGCTGGTCCAATAGGTACTGTGATTACAAATGGATCTTCAGTCGGAGCATGGACTCCAATGCTTTCTCGTTCGCGGAAAACGACATCGTCGGACATCATCTTTTGTTGCTTTACCGGGATATTGTCCTCGGGGTTGCTACACTCCCCTACCTCGAGGTGTTGCTTGGCTGCATTGACATACTGATCCAATGCCTTGGAACTGTGCCCGACGAGATAAAGTCCTCCTATTACGGTATTGATAACGAGGTCTTTTCCCTTTTGCTGGGCAGTTGGCCTGACATCAAGTTGATTCTGGTTCTGATTTGGGGCCTGTACGGATTGCCCCTATCTCTGGGCGTTACTCTGTATTCATCTAATTTTCCTTCTCGAAGAAGCCTCTCGACTACATCTCTTAGGTGACGGCATTCATTTGTCGAATGGCCATGAATCTGATGAAAGAGGCAAAACTTCCCTGTTTCGCGTTCTTTCTCCGTCGACTCTCTGGGAGGTGGCCTCTTATTCTGGAGGACGTTGTACGAATCCATGAAGATATTTTCCAAAGTATCATTTATTGGCGTATAACTCTCAAAAGCCCTGGGACGAGTCCTTCTCTGGGAGTCGTTCCCTCGATTCCTCTTCCGCTTGTTGCCATTACTGTTATTATCATTGTTCCCTGACTGACGTCCACCCTGATTCCGATTTCCGACATTAACTTCGACCTTCCCCGAGCTGTCTCCTATCTGCTTAATGGCGACATTGCTCTGGATTTCCTCCTTATCGGCCGTTTTTTCCTTTCAGTTAGCATATACTTCTTCCCGACGTAAATGTACGTTAGCTTTTTCATAGAATAACTCTCTAGTATGGGGTGGCTTGCCGACCAGGTATCTCCCAAGTTCAGTGTCTTTATCTACTCCGTCAATCAGAGCTGCGACAACGGTTGGCTCATGAGGATCCTTAACTTCAGTAGCGGCCAGGTTGAAACGGTCTAGGTACACCCTCAAACTCTCGCCTGGTCGTTGCTTGACGAGGAACAAGTCAATCACACTCTTTGTCTTTTGTGCGTTGATGCGGAACTGTTCCACGAACTTTTCACTCAATTCCCTGAAGCTGGAAATTGATCTTGCTGGTAAGCGAGTAAACCATAACAATGCCACATCCTCCAAGAATATGGGAAATGCTTTGCACTTGACAGCGTCAGAGGCTGCGGCAGCGGTCATTGACCAAGAATATCTCATCAGATGCTGGACGGGATCAGATCTACCCGCGTAACGGTTCATTTGTGGCATGTTGAAACGCCTCGGGAAAGTCGCATCTAAAATATCATCAGTGAAAGGGGTATGACTGAGGTCAATTCCCCAATCTTCATTCCGTTGTCCACGGCTATCTGCCAGAATTTGATGGATCATAGCTGCAACATTTTCACTGGTCAGCGGAGGTTCGGGGTCAGTGCTTCTTGCTCGGCGGGGTTCTCTAATCTCTCTTCCGGGAGCAGTCACAAAATTTGGGGCTCCGATTGGGCTTCGTTGCCCCCTGTTACCATGAGCATTTGCACGGCGACGGGGCTGAGGCAGTCTGTTCTGCACAGGACTGTCCACACCTCGAACTCTGGAAGTTGCGGCGTGATCGTTCATATTACGGTTTGAGGGCCCTACACCCAGTGCCTCTTCTTCCCGTGACGGCAGGGTTCCAAATCGAAGCTGCTCTAAGTTTTAGGGTCTCTCATATGGTCGCCGTGGAGGTCTCGGCGATTCCTCTGACGAAGAAGAGTATTCCGGGGTGGGCGGACGAACTGGTGGCGTCCTTTGCCTTGCGAGATCATTAAGCCTTCTATCCATAGCGGTCAAATTTTGTCGCAGAACGGAGCTTTCCTGCCTTTGAGCAGCCAATTCATCAAACAATCTTTCCCACATTTCGGAAAAGCGAGAGAGATCCCCTTCAATAACGGGAGCAGAAGGGTCATATTGATCATCATCACTTTCTCTTATTCGCAAAGAGCTTGAGCCAGGTCGAGCGGAGGGGCCAGGACGGTAGGAGCGAGCCATAGGCTCCTTTCCAGGTCGAGTTGTAGTCCGATCATCAATTCGGATCGCTGTGGATCAAGGAGGGTGACTCGCAGCGCCCCCCTGGGATCGATTCATGGTCACGGTACGCAGAGGATTCGAGGCATTATCACGGGATCGAGTAACAACCCCTTCAGCAGTCCGGATCGCCTCGTTCTCGTCGACTCGCAGCGTGGCATCTTCACCGGGTCGGTTCGCCCCCGGTGCTCCGCGATCCGACGATCCCTCATTGCCCAGCTCGTGCACACTTTCTTCAACTGCTTCATTCGCAATTTCATTTGTTCGTGAAGCCCGTACTTCCTTAGATCTCTTTCCAGCCATGATATCAGATGTCGCTAGAGTCTTCAAAGAACTGAATAGTGAAGTTTTGGGACTGTTTTCTCAGTGAAAGCACCAAAATGTTAGATCAAAATTTGGACCTAACACCCAAATTGTTCTGATTCTTATAGAGTTTTAACTGGTGAATGAAGAAAAAGCAGAAAACACACAGAATTTATAGTGGTTCGGCGTTAACGAGCCTACGTCCATTTTATATGTTATCAATTATACTTTGAATGCTAGTACAATCAATTATCTCTCTCAAACTCCCTCTTACAATTGTGATTTCTCTCAGTAATCCCGCAGTCAAGCTGATAAGAAATGGTGATATGACAATAATGGCGGAATCAATACTCAATATTGTCAAAAGATCCCGAAAAATGCCAAGCTCTGGGCTATTTATAGTTGATTTTGTCAGGTGGATCGCGGTCACACGTGGCACGAATCCCGAGAATATCGGATCGTATCGCAGCCGATGAAGAATTAGTCAAATTAGCCGTTGTGGACAGGTGTCGCGATCCCCTTGAATATCGGATCGAGCAAAGGGGGAGAATCAGTCAAAATGACAATTGGGGACACGTGTCGCCGGATCTGTGCATCTCGGATCGCCGAAGACTAGCTCGTGCTTGAACGGGTCAGAGGCTTCGCCACGCATCAGGGGTTCGGATCGGTCTGTACTAGGCAGTAGTGTATGTACGGATCGAGTCGCATAGAAGTGGTCGTATCGCTGATGTAAATGGGGGCGATCCGTTGAGGGGCGATCCGATAAGGGGCGATCCTCTGGCGCGATCCGTTCCTTCATGTACTTAAGGAACGTAGTTTCATACTTTTTTCTTGTGAATGAACCTGGGTGGCTTGGTCAAAAAGCTAGCCAACAATATATATGTAGATCTTGACTTGGACCTAACATAATACATACAACTTGCATTAATTATATAAACATATATGTGTAGATCTTAACATGAAACATATAACTTGCATATGATATTGATAGTTTCATTCTCAATCTTTAATAGATCCTAAACCAAGTCCAATAAGCCACAAACATTCCAAGACAATTCATGATAAAATCATCACAAGAAACAAACATGAATTAGCATCGTCAATATTATAATATACAACATGGTATAATTCTATTTTTCACTTTATATCAAATCACGTCTTAAATTTATTTACATCTAAAAGATAACTAAACTTACAAAAGACAATCTTGATTTTTGGAATCTGTATTCTGAAGTTGAAATGCTTACCTTTGATGTAGACAATCGTTGTTTCAGTTTAATTTTGATTTGATTTGGTTTGTCTCTTTTAATCTGCTTCAAGTTGAACGGCGGCTACTCGAGGTTGTCCAATGGGAGCATGACGGCTCTTGGTTTGATTTTTAATATGATTTAGCGTTGAGGTATTAGGTTGCTTATATAGAAGTTTGATTTAATAGGAACCGTCAGATTAACCTAGAGCAAATCAAAGCCATAAAGACAAGATAGAATAGCCACATCAGCCTTAATAACTCAGCAAGGAGTCCTTCAGAACCAATCAGATGCCACATCTTCCTTAGAGCGAATCTGCCCACGGGTTGACAGCCAAACACCCGGAACAACCCCTAGTCGACCCAGCAGAGCTCGGGTCGACCTCAAAAATGGGCCAGTTCGGTTATTCCCCCTCCCGATTCGCTGTTTTGAAATTTTGTGCATATTTATTTATTTAATTTTTATATATATCTACATATATATATCTATATATATATATATATATATATTTCTCATATGCATACAAACTTCAAGGCTTAATAACTTCTTCATAAGGTATCCGTTTGATGCAAACCAAATGTTTATCTTGACCAAAATTTTGGTACGAACGTAATAGCACAACCCATTTCACTTAATTCTTCTTCTAAAAATTAAGTATTCTTGAATTTATTAATTTTAATATTCTCAGAAAATTCGGGGTGTTACAAAATCTCCAGGTCGTTGCTCATCCATGCCGTGAAAGCAGACACCAAGCTACCATATCGTTATCAACTCATATCGTTGTGACCGAATGATAACCATGCCACGTTTAGTCAAGCCGCATTCAAACCAAGGCGTCTCTATGCCACCACTAGTCATGCCGTAGCCGACATAACTACCCATGTCGTAGAATCCAAGCCATGTCCACAAAATTGTTACCGACATAAGTTATGTTGTAATCCGCTATTGCCAGGTTGTAGCCAGTTATCTCCCGATAGGTTGTTGCCAGCTGTACATCCCATGCCATGACTCGTGTCGTTCTGATGACATGACTTCCTGCACTACGAATTTTCATCCTTCACCACTCCACACTCACTCCTATAAAAATAGGGGATGAGCTCCACTTTAATGGGGACAGAATTTTATGATCCCGAAGGACTGCCCAACTATTTCTTCAACCATTTCAAGTGATTCTAACATCTACAATCATTTCCAATCAAAGATCTGACATCAAATCATGGAATTGCACTCAAGTGTTTAGAGAATCATAGATCTACTTCTCTAATTGCTATGCTTAGAAGATTCCTTTATTCTCCTTGGCTATATTGATTAGATCCAGAGAAGAATGTGTGTGAGAATGAAAATTAATGCAATGAGAGAGTGTGCAAACTTTGTAAATTGGCATGTGATAATGAAAATTTCCTCCAAAGTGGATGTAGATCTCTCCTAGATCGAACCACTATAAAAATCTTTGTGTATTTACTTACTTGTAGCGATTGTGGTCTCATTCTTAACCATTTGGTGAAGTGCTTCCTTAGCATCTTTGGTGTTCGAACTAAATTCGGTTTAAACACCGAAACATCAGCAGTCAATCCAAATGATTCAGAAATTCTCAGGTTTCACTCATCAGTTTCCAAGTCTTAATCATTTTATAACGTCGTATTATTACTTAGAATGGTTTTCGGACCTAGATCCGATCCCGGACTTTCCAAATAATAAGCGTACTTTAAAGTTTGTAGCAATGATCTATACAGATTTTCAATTCAAATCTCCTTTCCAAACATTATCACTTTATTTCAAATTAAGTTTGGATTCATTTAATTCCCTTAAATCCCATTATCATCTTAATCCTATCCTTGAAATTCAATATCCATTTCCCACCTTATATTTCAAAAACAAAATCCATTTACTCGTCGTTATCCCTTTCCATAAGTTTTCAAAACTACTAATCTTTATTTGGATTTGAATTTGAATTTCCGTTTATGATAATTCAAATAATTAATATTTCAAATATAAGTTTAAATAGAATTTAATTGACTTATATTTGATATCAATTCACAAACTCGAGCAAACACCATTAGAATTTGGATATGAATATGTTTTAATATTTCTGATAGTATTCGTCCAATCCTGGAACTCCATATCAAATATCCAAAGACTAACTCTACCCAACTCATTTCCCTTTAAGTTCAAACTTCCCATATCTTACTTATAATTTAAATAAATTTCATACCATATATATTAAAACCTTTTAATATTTTTTACAATATTTAACAAATATTTTTCCATAGTAATAGTTCATGGTTTCTAATATTCAAAATCCAATTATTTCCAAAGAAATAATAACGTTAAAAGCGTTGCTGAAAGTGCTGAGAAATGGTTATTTAGTCAATAGATCCAAAATCATTCAAAATTTACATATTTTGACTCTAATCACTTTTAAATAATAAGATATTATTTATCATATTTTTTTTCATTTTTAAATGATTTTTATAAGTTTATTTTATTCGATTTTCCATTACGATCGTCGAACTGCACATATAATGACCTTTTCAAATTTTAATTTAAACATAACTTGAAAATCATACGTTGGAATTTGAGAAAATAATTCTATTCAAATCCCATCATTAATAGAAATCCGAAGTTTTTCATTTCGCGTCAATCCGATTCAAAACGTACAAGTTATAACCATTTGAAATTTAAAATCGATATTAATGAACTGTCGCTACACGACCCGTTTGATTCATGTTGTATAACGTTTTAAATATAAATCATCCAGTTCCTTTTCCCAGAATAAACTACATTCCCATAACTTAGATCAAAACCATATTCCAATTCTCTTTTTTTTCGAAGTAATATTTTTATATTTCTAATCTACTCCAAAATAACTTTTATTTTAAAATCATCATTTTAAATTCCCAAATTTTCATTTCAAATCAAATAGATTAAAAATAATATTTTATTTAAAATTGTTCGCTTATTTTTCCAAAACCCATGTGAAATCAAATATTCACATAAAATCCATTATTCCAATTTCCAATTTCTTCGTACTACATTAAATTGAGCATTTGATGATAATATTTCCCAAACTTGTTCAATCATTTCCAAAAGAACTATTCCAAAAATTATCATTTCAAATTCCAAACCTTCATTCGAATTAAATCGAAATGATAATATTTTTATCAAAACTTGGTTAATTACTTACAGATAACCGTTAAAATCACTTGCACAAAACCAATGTTGGGTGCATATTCCAAATCTTTTTCCGAACTAATTTTGAAAACTCAATTTAATGATTAAATAATCCTTGAGCGGTCGGAATTGTTTCCAAAACCATTTTATCTCATAGGAATATAGTTTACTAAATTCTGGTTCCCAGATAGTTTTAAAATTAAATTTAAAACTACATTCTTAACTCTTATTTTACTAAAAATCCTTATTTATGGAAAGGGGATTTAAATTAATTACCCTTATGATTCCACCACTACGGTGCACGTGATTACGTACAACTAGAATTAACCGAATAACTTAACCAAATAAACAAGCAAGAATTCACCCATCACAATCATAACAATTAGAATAACTTATTAACTGTTCGCAAAGCATTACGGTGAATAGTGTTTGGTGTATAGTGTATTATAACTATATGAGCCTCCATCAAATAGCTATCATTCATAACAATCCATGATCATCAACTAATTTAAATAAACAACTAGTTAAAATTATTCGTTCTAACTAATTTAAAATAAATTTAAATTAGAACTCCCACCTTCATGCTTCCAAATTTCACGTTAACATTCCTTATCAACTACGAGCAAAGCCTACAAACGACAATGAACAAGTCTTGAGGGGCATGTAATTGTTACACATGCACTGTATCCTTGTTTTACTAAGATATATAACCAATTCTTTTTCAACACAAGCTGTTTATGTCTCCATCGGACTGTGAAGGACAGAACAACAACCCTGGGAGGTCTTGAGTGGCTTTAGGGGAGAGAGAGAGAGATAAAAAGTGGTAGAACTGTTTTGCATGAGGTTTTATAGGTGACGCGTTCTGATTTAAATGGAAAGAAGAGGAGAGAGTGTAGAGTTATGGACTGAGGTGGAGATAAGCTTAGGCGGTGGAATGACTTGCCGGTGGTGGCAAGTGGGAGCGGAGTGGTGGAGGTTAGCAGCATGGTGGCCGATGTAAGGGAGTTGTTGTTTTACGGGGTATGTTACTTCACATGGAAGAAAGAGGTGGATAGGTCATGTGAGGAGAGGAGTTGCGAGTTTCTTGGCCAAGGTAGGTGGTGCTGGGTGGACGTGGATGATATGCAGACGTGGGGTGTTGGACTCGGAGCAAGGCGGTGGAGAGGATGGGAAGGGAGGCCAAGAGCAATGGAAGGGAGAAGAAGGGGTACGACTATTAGTGGAGAGGGGAGGAGCTGTGACCTGTGGAGGAACGGGTTTGGCGGGATGACTGGAATTATGCCAGAGGCGGCGGGTGGAGCAGAAGTGTGCAGTGGAGGAGAGGTCGAATGGTTTTCAATGGGAAAGGAAATACGTGAGGAAGTGAAGTGATGGGAACAAATACGGTGGACGTGAATACATTCGTGAATTGCTGAATAGAAACTGGTGCATGAGAAAAAGGGGTGTGTGTCCTTATATAGAAGATTTTTAAGGGTAGTTTTGTCTTTGGTAATGGGGACACATGTTTTTTTTATAAAATTCAATTACATGCCTAATTCCACCTATATGAACACAAGGTGTTTTATAAACATCCTTACATGCATGGTTGCCAAATATCAAACATTTATTTATATATAATAATCTAATATACAGCGACATTTGTGTAACAAATATAGTTGTAACCAATTGTTCACATTTATATGTGTAAATTATCATACAAAAGAATATTACAACTCATATACTACATATAGAAATATATTTCTGTAATTTACTCAAAATAAATCCTTATAAAATGTATAAAATCATAAAAACATTATATGTTAAAATGATATGACCTATAAAAATATACTTGAGATTGTAAAATCATTATAAAATTCATATCTTTAAATATAAATTTTAATATTCAAAAGATACTTGTAAAAATCCTATGTACTATATAAATAATATTTTTGTACTGAAATCTTTATAGATTATCAAAATTAGGTAATAATATTACTTATAAAATCTTATAGATTAAACATATCCTTAAATTCATATTCATAAAAAAAATATTCAAACTAATATAAAAGATTATTAAATAAATTTATTTAAACCTCATTAAATTCAATATATATTCAGAAAAATTCCAAGATTAAATTTTAAACTTAATTAAAATTCAAGGATATTACATTCCTCCCCCTTAAGACTTTTCATCCTCGAAAAGGATGAACAATTAGTTTTAAACTTCTATACGAATTTTAAATCAAACTCCTCTATATAGTTTTGGAACAGATTTCATAAATACTAGAAAAGACAGACCCAGATTATCTCATAAAAGTGGAACACATATACCGTAGTCAATCCAAAAATGAAATGTCATAAAGATCATCTAAGTCAGCATACAAAAAGTATAGCTATCCTTACCTGAGTACGTACTACGTACTTAAGGTAGTCCAAAAATATACAGTCCCCAAAAAGTATACCTGTCCAGGTACTAGTCCCCAAAAGTCGTCCTAGCCCAAAACATCTTAGTACATCTAAGTACTTAAGATAAACATATATAAACTATTTACAAGATCCAAACTCATCACAAACTAATCATTTGACATATCTGATCCATCGTCGGATGGACCAAACGAGCTGAGCTCCCCGACTCCTCATCGTCGGCCATATAACCATTGTCATCAACTACTTCTCCATCGTCATCGACTCCTACTATAAATCCATCCTCATCTACCATAAATTCGTCATCATCAGCTACCATATCTTCCTTGTCCAAATGTTGCTTTATCTCCTCCATAACATCGTCAAATTCATCGTCTCCCGCCTCTAGAAGTGGGTCGTCCTTGACTATAAATCCTGGTTGCCCTAACTCATGTATTAATGCACTAAACTGCTCAACTAATGCTTGGTCAAATCCCAACCAAGCTACTCAGGTGCAAGGACATGCCCAAACAACTATTGATCCCTCTCGTCAAGGATCTGCTGCCATAAAGCATCTAATATATCCTCATCCATATCTGGGGGAATCTCAATCTCAAAATGGGTTGCTGCCTCAACCCCAGCCATCTGATCAATAATCGTCGGCCTGGGACATACTCAAACATCATCATCGGGTCATCCTACTGTGGCGCTGGGTCTGATCCTAACATATCAGCAGAACCAACGTCCATATCGCTATCGGGGTATATATCCTGATCCTCAGTCAGTGTAGAATCAGATGATATCTCGATAATCTCATGCTCACTCGAGTCACTAGAAATATCTATGATTGAATCCTTTGAGTTAGACCCAGAGCTACTGCTAGGCCAAAACTGGGAGAGATGTTGTCTAATGCTAAGAGAATTTCCACCCTAAAAGTAAATTTTTAAAGCTTAGAAATCATCCAAACCTATTATTAAATCAAAATAAAACTCATCATTTGCTTAAATTAACTAAAACGATTCAAGTTAAGTGTTTATACCTAAATTCCTTTTTCAAAGTATCCTAAAATTGTTAAGGGATTTATTTACCAAACCAAAAAATCATATAAAATGGATAAGGGTTTTAATTGGGTCATTCTAATTCCTACTTACCAAACAAGAAATCATTCTTATACAAAATGGTTAATGAACTTTACTTAAGGTTTAATGCAAATCCAACATTTCCTTAACTACCTTTTTTAAGGGATTTTATATTTAAGTTATTTATCCGATTACATTCATACAAAACAAATCTAACTGAATTTTTACGTTCACAAATTTCCATTATAACACATTGATTTTATAAGCAAAGACGCTCTCTTAAACGTAATATTTCTGAATCTCATTCTAGGTTATTCCTAACCCTATCTCTAATGAGATATTATAACTCTGATGAGTCCTATCCTTTGTTCAAATATGTCGTACCCCATAGCTTTGTTTAAACCAAAGCTCTGATACCAATCTGTAATGACCTGACATTTTGACCGATTCTCGCCAGTAATTAAACCAACTTAAATCGTTCACAAAGACGGATTGCTATGGATACTAACATATTTGCGCAAAAATAACAGAACTTTTTCCTTTCAAAATATTGATTACATCAGAGATTACAAGGAATACCAGAGTATGATGTATGCTCAGCGGAAATAAAACAAAACAAATAAACTCTTCAGCAGAATAAAAAACACCCCAATCATAACTCTAGCTTCAAATATGAATCCAGATCTGAAATCTAAACCTGAAAACCAAAATACTAGTTGCCTATGCAAAATTATGGGCACCTAGAGTTTAGGTGTGAAAAAGAATAAAATCTAGGTCAGTCATGCGACTGGTCGAGAACTCGAAAACAATTTCTTATTTAGGATTCATTTTAAAGTTGGGAAATTAACCGGACCACGCCGCTAATGCGGAACGGGTTTACTCCATGTGAATACTCGTGCATATAAATTCGTAATGACTTTAAAAAAATGAAACTACCATAAGGTCTCATGGCACACACACAATGTGAACGCACATATGGGAGAGGTTTCTCCTTATGATAGTAAAAAATGCTTGATACTTGAAAATCCTTTGTTATTATTATTAGTCTATAGTGTGAAAATAATTTTGCAAATAAATGTATTAATCATAGCTAGCATAATGCCCCATCCAATTATACCAATGTAATCTTGCTGGTAACCAGCATGTTATACAACTAAAATTGTGACGGTCCGCCCCGCACTTGCCGACATTTCCAATGAAAGTGCGCTATGCCAATGTCCAATCAGCACGGGACGGTCGTCAAAGAAAGGAAAGGTAAGGAATTTGAACTAGCAAGGAACCTGTAGCATATTTCACAGCGCATGGAATAAAATATAATAATAACATACTTGACATAAAACAGGCTAGACAGTGCATAAGCTGAAAACTAAACATCTCAGCAGCGGAAAATCCAAATACAGCTTATGTTCCACATCATTATTATTACAACTTTTGGAAACTGTCTCTAAAGCAAATAAGGATGGTACACTACTAATGCCCAAAGTAGTGACCAGCAGCGACACAGGGAGAATATATGTAAATAATACGTAGGAGCCTCCTGCTCGTCTCTGGTACATCTACTGGTGCACAACCAGCTAACATGTCTCTAGTCTGCCCGTTTAAGAGCACCCAGAGTAATAAGAAGAGACATAAAACTCTGGGTCAGACAAAAGTCTGGTATGAGCAATAAGCAGCAAAACAGAACAATAACAGGTATACTAAACCATACCTGAACCTGGACCTGCAACCAAAGAGTTAGCACCACATACCGTACAATACTCTAAGGTGCCACTAACATATGGTGTAAAAGATACGGGGGTGGGGGTGTGCATGTCATAATGATGGCAAACAATCAAGCATAGCAACTATCCTCACATCTCTCACTCAGTGCGTAAAGCATACGATATCCACTACTTTGATCACTAGACCCATCGAGGTAGCAACAGAGTCCGACTTGTATAACTATTGCTACCACCAAGCTTGCCCCATGGAGTCATGACTAAATCCTTACAAATGACCCCACCTCATTGGTCCATAGCCAATAGTCCTACCTAGGCCAATGTGGCCCTGAATCCGTCCACATACCCCACACTCCATAGTGATCCAAAGTTATAGACATCGATAACCCCTTAGCACACATCCCGCAGCAAAGCCCAACTCATGAAGTTAAGTCATTAGTTCCCATTTGGATCCTGAGTAATAACCTCCCATTTGGACTACCTTTACATCTCGGGTTTTGGTCGAGTTGGTGTTGGTCTTCAGAAAAGTCGTCGCGTAGTAGTAATAGCACATGTCCGGTTCGGTTCGAATATACATAGTGCTCTAGTCATCATTGGTTCGGTTCGGTCCAATGCTTCCTTGTATGCTCCTAGGGGCGGTTCGATTCGGTGCTCCCCTTCTGGCTCGGTTCAGTTCGGATGTCTTCTGGTTCGTGAACTATAGTGCTCACCAGTTCGACTCGTGATTTCCTGCCTCAGATCGGTTCGTGCATTACAACTTTTCCCCGGGTCGGGTCGTGATGCCCCCATTGGGTTCGGATCGGATGAAGCAACGGTTCGCGGTTCGTACTCTTCTTCCATTCAGCCCGGTTCACGGTGTATGCTCCAGTTCGTGAGTGGCATCGGTTCGGGTCGGGGTTCCTTCTCTCAAGCGGGTCGGGTCGTGGTGTTCAAGTTGGAGCGGTTCGGATCGGTCTCCATCACCACGAGCAGGTCGTTTCGGTCATGATCACCCCAGTTCCCCAGATTCGCTCATGATGCAACAGTTTGGGGGGAGCTATTCGGTTCGTGTTTCCCCCTCCGATCCGATCCGGTTCGGTTAATTTCCTGCACTTCTTTCCAGCGATTGTTTTACGCCATTCGATGGCGTTTTCGACCAATCTAACTTTTCTAATCAATCACAAAGCATACCATACAGTCATAGCAACATATAAAATTGGCCACTAACACCAAAACAACAACTTAACATGTTTATACGAATCAAACATAGCCAAAATCCCATATTTTCCCTTAAGCATGTTTAAGCAAAACTAATGATAGGATTAGTAAAACTTAACCAAATTAACCCAAATTTCTAACAAAGGCCTAGAACAATATTTCGAAATTTATAAATATTTTTCCATAATTTAATCATGTTTAAATTCGCTAATTAACAATAATTACCCTTAATTAACCATAATTAGTGAGGAACTATGCAAATCACTCACCTTAGCTACAAACAAAATAACAAATCTGAAATTATCTTATGTCTGGCGCTGTCCCCAAGGCTATACAGCAGTTCCAACCTTGATTTGGTGCTATTTCCCTTTGATTTGATGTAGATTAGGTTAATACTTGATTAGAAAGTGATTAGAGGTAATTCTAGATGTTGGAGGCCATTGTTAGGGTTCCTAGGAGGTAAATGGCGGCTAGAAAACTGAAATGAAATGAAAACCTAACTCATTTCAGCCTCCCCATAACCTTAATCCCGAAATGGGTTATGGGCCCATTCACTAATCACCTCATTTGGCCCAGTTAAGCAGTTTTTCACCTTCTAAACCTTAATCAGTCATATCTCCCAAACGATAAGTCTGTTTTTCACATATGACCACTCTACGGAAAGTTAGACCATTAACCGGATCTAATGGAAGTGGTTTCAGGTTAGACTCATTTCCAATCAAAAGTTATGGCCAAAACAAGATCATTTAGGGGCAAACCGGTCATTTAAAAATCGGCAAAAATCATGAACATGCGAAATGACCCCAATAGTCGTCTCCCAAAGTTACATGACCATACGACTTTGCATGAGAAAGAAATAAATATTCTACGATCCTCTGATGCGTAGAATGTGGGTCGTTACATTCTCCCCCCCTTAAGAAATTTCGCCCCCGAAATTCCTTAACTAAGAAATAAGCAAAGGGTCCTGCATGCCTACCGACCATTCTCAACAATCAAACATACAAAAACAAACAAACAAGTCTATCCTAGCATGTGGAAAACGAAGTCGCAATTAAAATCTTACCAGGCAAAGAGTTCTGGATACGTCTTCCTAATGCTCTCCTCTGTCTCCCAAGTACAGTCATTCTCATTCTCGCTCCACTGAACTTTGACTAGATTCACCGCTTTCCTTCGAAGTTGCTTCGTATCGTGCTCGACAATACGAATTGGCATGTGGTTCCCAACCGCCTCGGGTTCTACTTCTATATCATCCAACTGATCAGGTGAAATAGTCATATCGGGGTCGTGCATGAATTTCCTTAACTGGGAAACATGAAATACGTTATTAACTCCTGCCATCTTCTTTGGTAATTCTACTTTATATGCCAAATTCCCAACTTGCTCGAGAACTGGGAATAGACCAACAAATCTTGGTGTTAACTTGCCTCTCCTACCAAATCGTATCACGCTCTTTAATGGAGAAATCTTGACAAAAATCAAGTCACCAATGAAGAATTTTAAATCTCTTCTCCTCTTATCAGCATAACTCTTCTGCCTATCTTGGGCAGCCTTCATTCGTTGTCGGATAATCTTGATCTTATCTGAAGTTTCTCTTATTACATCTGGCATAAGCACAAATTTCTCACTGGTTTCCAGCCAACATGATGGTGAGTTGCACGGTCTTCCGTACAAAGCCTCAAATGGAGCCATACGAATACTGGATTGATAACTATTATTATATGCGAACTCCACTAGATGTAAATGGTCATCCCATGATCCACCAAAATCCAATATACAAGTTCTTAAGAGGTCTTCTAATACCTGATTCACCCTCTCTATCTAACCGTCAGTTTGAGGATGATACGCGGTACTGAGATGTAATTCTGATTCTAACGCCTCTTGTAAGCTCCTCCAAAATCCACTAGTAAACAACGGATCTCGATCGCCCATAATGCCTTTGGGTATTCCATGAAATCTCACTAACCACTTTATATATAGTTCCGCTAACTTAGCTGCCGTTCTGTTCGACTTGATGGGTATAAACCTTGCACTCTTAGTCAATCGGTCCACAATCCCCCAAATGCTATCATGGCCTGATCTAGTTCTTGGTAACCCATCAATGAAATCCATTGAGACTTGTTCCCATTTCCATTCGGGAATTTCCAATGGCTGTAACAAACCTCTAAGCTTCTTTTGCTCAGCTTTAACTAGCTGGCAATTCATGCATTTGGATATAAACTTCCCAACGTCTCCTTTCATCCCTTCCCAGTAGTAAGTCTGCTTCATGTCTCGATACATTTTGTTACCATTGGGGTGTATAGTCAATTTTGAGTGATGATATTCTCTAAGCACTTCATCTCTCAATCCATTGACATTGGGTACAACTAGTCTTCCATTCTTTCTAAGCCATTTATCTCGATCAAGCCCATACTTGTTCATCTCCTCGTCGATACCCATCTCTAACTTGGAGATGATTTCCAATAGGTTATGATCGTCTCTCTAGCTGGAACCAATCCGCTCAATCAAAGTGGGTCTGATCGTCAAACTTGCTAACATTTATGGATCCAATTCGCTTTTTGGTCTGAAATCTTATCCAGCGATGTACTCCAGTTGCTTTCATTCTAGAAACATAGCCCCTAAACTGGCATGTCTTCTACTCAATGCATCAGCTACCACATTGCCCTTTCCTGGTGTATATGCAATATCGAAATCATAGGAAGCCAAGAATTTCTAACCATCTTTGTTGTCGGAGATTTAGATCCTTCTGAGAGAAAAGATACTTTAACGATTTATGATCGGTAAACAACTCGAATCTTTCTCCCAAGAGATAATGTCTCCACATCTTCAATGCGAACACCATCGCTGCCAATTCCAAATCATGGGTAGGATACCTTTTCTCATGCGGTTTCAGTTGCCGACTAGCATAAGCTACAACCCTACCTCCTTGCATCAATACAGCACCTAGTCCGGTACCACAGGCATCTGTGTATACCATCATCTCTTCATTCCCTTTAGGAATGACTAACACTAATGCACATGTCAACTTTTCCTTTAGACTCTTGAACGCATTCTCGCACTTTTCGTCCCAAACAAAAGCTTGATTCTTCTTGGTCAACTGAGTCAACGGTGTTGCTATCTTGGAGAAGTCTTGGATAAACTTTCGATAATATCCAGCCAATCCCAAGAAACTTGTTATGTCTGTTACATTCTTGAGCGTAGACCAATCTTGTAACGTAGCCACCTTTGCAGGGTCCACGACAATACCATTCTCTGAAACAACATGGCCCAAGAATCTCACTTCGAAGTTATTACCATTTTTGAACCAAAGAGAACATCAACGTATGGTCCTAAACAATCCATAGCTTTCATCGAACAAGTCATGTCTATCATCCACTAAAACCTTGAATACGTCGATACCCGAATGACTGGTCCAACCAGTATCAAGGGCTAATGGAAGCCCCGGCTCCAAACGGACTACCGCATGTCCAACACACGTTTATCCTCCAAGAATACCTAGATCATGTCCAACGGATCCAAGGTAAGTGGGCGTCCCTAGATACCCTTGCTTCGAGTCCGCCTAGAACACTCCAAACTATCGACGACTCCTTGGCACTCCATCAGAAGAGCTACCCTTAACTCCATCTTTAACTCGAGTCCACACATAAGCGAAGGGATCCATCGGCCTTAATGGCGAATATAACTGGTGCTCCCCACTCAGAGATGCTTCTCCGTATAAATCCCTTCTTCAAAAGATCACTTACTTGCCCCCCGAGCTCTCGCTGCTTCCTTGGTGCCATACGACGAAGTGGCACCACTATAGGTCTGGCATCTTTCACTAAACCAATACAAAACTTAATCCCACTGTGTGGTGGAAGTCCGGTCACTTCCTCAAAGACGTCCAGATACTGGCCAGCCACGGGCATATCTGACAACTCATCATGCGGGATGTCAAGGGAATTTAGAAAACTAGCCATTACCCCATCACTAGGTAGACCACCAAACACTACCCTCCGCCCATCATCCGCACTAAATGTCACCAAAAAGCCCTCACAGTCTACCACCACCCCGTACCTTTGGAGCCAATCGACTCCCAAAATAATCCCAAACTCTGTAAAGCCCAAAACAAAGCAATCACAAGCAAACATACATCCATGACTCGATAGGACTGCATTATGATAAGTCATACTGAGGCTAATCGAACCACCGATCGGGTTCATCACAACTAAATGTCTATCGACAATCTCAGGTTCCAATCCCAACCTATCTACCAGGTTACTGGATACGAAGGAATGGAAAACCCCGATATCAAACAAAACTAGAACTGGAACCTCATAAATGGAAAGCATACCTTGAATGATAACACCCTTTCCCTTCACCGTCGCAATTGGGGCATTCGACGAAGAAGGAACAGTGTTAATAGCATACACTTCCACACTCTGCTTCTTCTTAGGGGGTTGCGGACATTCTTTCTTGAGATGTCCCACTTGGCCGGAATTGAAGCACTTCCTTTCCCCTGGCTTCGCTCGACATTCTTTGGCATAGTGGCCCTTCTTGCCACAACTAAAGCACTCTACATCTTTCTTGTTCTTCTTTTTCTGGCTATCCTTAGCTTGGTTCTATTTCCTCTTTTTCAAGGACTCCTCGTTAATCTTGGCGAGACCGACTCTAGGCGCCTGCACTATTACACCACCACCATTAGTACCATTAGGAACTGCTCCTCCAGCATCCCTAACCATCTCTCGTATGAAGGCAGTAAACATCTCACTTATGTCAGGGACATTCCCATTATTGGCCCCTAAACCCGCTTCTTCTTCAACTCCTGATGCGGAGTTCCTCACCGCCTTTCCCGTACTTCAATTCATCGTTCAATCTGTAAAGAGAAAACGATTTACCATCTCCGTAGTGGTGCCAATGCAGTGTGACTTCATCCTTAGCTATACTAATAGTATATATATATAGCTTTTGAAAACCAAAATATCACAAATACCCGCTCTCATATACATACACTATCTCTCCCTGGTGTCTTTCCTACGTTTACTACACAACCTAGTGCTCTGATACCAAGTGTGACGGCTCGCCTCGCACCAGCCGACATTTCCAATGAAAGTGCGCCGTGCCAATGTCCAACCAGCACGGGACGGTCGTCAAAGAAAGAAAAGGTAAGGAATTTGAACTAGCAAGGAACCAGTAGCATATCTCACAGTGCATGGAATAAAATATAATAATAACATACTTTGACATAAAATAGGCGAGATAGTGCATAAGCTGAAAACTAAACATCTCAGCAGCGGAAAATCCAAATACAGCTTATGTTCCACATCATTATTATTACAACTTTTGAAAACTATCTCTAAAGCAAATAAGGATGGTACACTACTAATGCCCAAAGTTGTGACTAGCAGCGACACAGGGAGAATATATGTAGAGAATACGTAGAAGCCTCATGCTCGTCTCCGGTACAGCTACTGGTGCACAACCAGCTAACCTGTCTCTAGTCTGCCCGTTTAAGGGCTACAAGAGTAATAAGAAGAGACATAAAACTCTGGGTCAGACAAAAGTCTGGTATGAGCGATAAGCAGCAAAACAGAATAATAACAGGTATACTAAACCATACCTGAACCTGGACCTGCAACCAAAGAGTTAGCACAACATACCGTACAATATTCTAACGTGCCACTAACATATGGTGTAAAGGATAAGGGGGTGGGGGTGTGCATGTCATAGTGATGGCAAACAATCAAGCATAGCAACTATCCTCACATCTCTCACTCAGTGCGTAAAGCATACGATATCCACTACTTTGATCACTAGACCCATCGAGGTAGTGACAGAGTCCGACTTGTATAACTATTGCTACTACCAAGCTTGCCCCATGGAGTCATGACTAAATCCTTACAAATGACCCCACCTCATTGGTCCATAGCCAATAGTCCTACCTAGGCCACTGTGGCCCTGAATCCGTCCACATACCCCATACATCATGGTGATCCAAAGTTATAGACATCGATAACCCCTTAGCACACGTCCCGCAGCAAAGCCCAACTCATGAAGTTAACTCATTAGTTACCATTTGGATCCCAAGTAATAACCTCCCATCTGAACTTCCTTTGCATCTCGGGTTTTGGTCGAGTTGGTGTTGGTCTTCAGAAAAGTCGTCGTGTAGTAGTAATAGCACATGTCGGGTTCGGTTCGAATATACATAGTGCTCCAGTCATCATCGGTTCGGTTCGGTCCAATGCTTCCTAGTATGCTCCTGGGTGTGGTTCGGTTCGGTGCTCCCCTTCTGGCTCGGTTCGGGTCGGATGTCTTCTGGTTCGTGAACTATAGTGCTCACCAGTTCGACTCCTGTTTTCCTACCTCTGATCGGTTCATGCATTGCAACTTTTCCCCGGGTCGGGTCGTGATGCCCCATTGGGTTCGGATCGGATGAAGCAACGGTTCGCGGTTCGTACTCTTCTTCCATTTAGCCCGGTTCGTGGTGTATGCTCCAGTTCGTGAGTGGCATCGGTTCGGGTCAGGGTTCCTTCTCTCAAGCGGGTCGGGTCGTGGTGTTCAAGTTGGAGTGGTTCAGATCGGTCTCCATCATCATGAGCGGGTCAGTTCGGTTATGATCTCCCCAATTCCCCAGATTGGCTCGTGATGCAACAGTTTGGGGGGAGCGGGTCGGTTCATCTTCCCCCTCCGATCCGATTCGGTTCGGTTAATTTCCTGCACTTCTTTCCAGCGACTATTTTACGCCATTCGACGGCGTTTTCGACCAATCTAACTTTTCTAATCAATCACAAAGCATACCATACAGTAATAGCAACATATAAAATTGGCCACTAACACCAAAACAACAACTTAACATGTTTATACGAATCAAACATAGCCAAAATCCCATATTTTCCCTTAAGCATGTTTAAGCAAAACTAATGATAGGATTAGTAAAACTTAACCAAATTAACCCAAATTTCTAACAGAGGCCTAGAATAATATTTCGAAATTTATAAATATTTTTTCCAGAATTTAATCATGTTTAAATTTGCTAATTAACACTAATTACCCTTAATTAACCATAATTAGTGAGGAACTATGCAAATCACTCACCTTAGCCACAAACAAAATACCAAAACTGAAATTATCTTCTGTTTGGCACTGTCCCCAAGGCTATACAGCAGTTCTGACCTTGATTTGGTGTTATTTCCCTTTGATTTGATGTAGATTAGGCTAATACTTGATTAGAAAGTGATTAGAGGTGATTCTAGATGTTGGAGGCCATTGTTAGGGTTCCTAGGAGGTAAATGGCGACTAGAAAACTGAAATGAAATGAAAATCTAACTCATTTCAGCCTCCCTATAACCCTAATCCCGAAATGGGTTATGGCCCATTCACTAATCACCTCATTTGGCCCGGTTAAGCAGTTTTTCACCTTCTAAACCTATATCTCCCAAACGGTAAGTCCGTTTTTCACATATGGCCACTCTACGGAAAGGTAAACCATCATCCGGAACTAATAGAAGTGGTTTCAGGTCTAAACTCCTTTCCAATCAAAAGTTATGGCCCAAACAAGATCAGCTAGGGGCAAAACGGTCATTTAAAAATCGACAAAAATCATGAACATGCGAAATGACCCCAATAGTCGTCTCCCGAAGTTACATGACCATACGACTTCGCATGAGAAAGAAATAAACATGCAGGTCATTACAAAAATCATACGAGATCATAGTGGAAATTGGATTTCCAACAAATGACTAGGCAAAGGAACTTCCTTACCGAACTGACGGGTATGCCTCTAGGGGGACGCCCCGAGAAACAAATGGTTGCTTTGCCAACACGTGGCCGGTTACGTCTGTAATTTGGTAACTTAGAGCACGTCTGAGTATATCACTTCCCAGTTATTACCAACCTTTAAACCGATAACTCAGAATATCAACATCCATATAAATAGAAGTTTTCCACGTAGGTTAACCTGAGCTCAATACGATAGTACACCTTTTACCTTGAAGGAAATGACTACCCATAACCTCGCTGCATCTTTCCTGTTTTGGCCATTTTCCGAGGTGTGAAGCTTGTTGAGGTCACGATATACATAAAGCTACGTTAAATAAGCCATGCTTTGATCATCCATAGCTTATCACATAACTTAAGTATGCCACATTATCCATTAACAACGCATCACTAATTTCTAATATATAACCTCTAAGCTCATATGTCTTAGAGAAGGGTGTTAAGCAAGAGAGTAGTTCTCCACCACCAAAAAGATACATATTGACAAACTAGTGCTACGTAGTTAATTACAATGTCAGACACACAATCCATATATGTCTGTTCTGGGTATGAACGAACATCATCCAAAAATCTCCAAATACATTTAGATCTCATGCCACTTGTAACCTCGTTTTGGTTGTACAGACCAATCTGAGACATCGACAATCAATCCAAATGATTCAGAAATTCTCAGGTTTCGCTCGTCGGTTTCCAAGTCTTAAATCGTTTTATAATGTCGTATTACTACTTGGAATGGTTTTCGGACCTAGATCTGATTCCGGACTTTCCAAGTAATAAGCATACTTTAAAATCAGTAGTTATGGTCTATACAGATTTTCAATTCAAATCTCCTTTCCAAAAGTTATCACCTTATTTCAAATTAAGGTTGGATTCATTCAATTTCCTTAAATCCAGTTATCATCTTAATCCTATCCTTGAAATTTAATATTCGTTTCCAACCTTATATTTCAAAAATAAAATCCATTTACTCGTCATTGTCCCTTTCCATAAGAGGAGAAGAGACTTAAAATTCTCCATTGGTGACTTAGTGTTTGTCAAGATTTCTCCGTTGAAGAGCGTAATACGATTTGGCAGGAGAGGCAAGTTGGCACCAAGATTTGTTGGCCCATTCCCTGTTCTTGAACCAGTCGGGAATTTGGCATATAGAATTGACTTACCAGAGAGGATGGCTGGAGTTCACAATGTATTTCATGTTTCCCAACTAAGGAAGTTCGTCCACGACTCAGATACGACTATTTCACCTGATCAGTTAGGGGACTTCGAAATAGAACCCGAGGCGATTGGGAACCGCAAGCCGGCCCGTATTGTCGAGCACGACATGAAGCAACTTCGAAGGAAGGCGGTGAAGCTAGTCAAGGTTCAGTGGAGCGAGGACGAGAATGATTGCACTTGGGAGACAGAGGAGAACATTAAGAAAACATACCAAGAACTCTTTGCCTGGTAAGGTTTTGACTTCGATTTAGTTTTCCGCATGCTAGGATAGGCTTGTTTTCTTGTTTTGCATGTTTGATTGTTGTATGTGGCTGTTAGGCATGCGGGATCTTTTGTATGTTTTGGGTTAAGGAATTTCGGGGACGAAATTTCTTAAGGGGGGGGAGAGTGTAACGACTCGTACTCTACGCGTCATAGGATCATAGAATTTTATTTCCCTTCACATACGAAGTCGTATGGTCATGTAACTTTGGGAGACGACTATTGGGGTCATTTCCCATGTTCATAATTTTTCCCGATTTTTAAATGACCATTTTACCCCTAGTTGGCACTGTTTTGGCCATAACTTTTGACTGGAAAGGAATTTTGACTTGAAACCACTTCCATTGGCTCCGAATGATGGTTTACAATTCCGTAGAGTGGTCACATTAGCCAAATGGACTCACCGTTTGGGAGATATGGCTGAAACAAGTTTCAGATGGTGAAAAACAGCTTAATTGGGCTTAACCGGGTAATTAGCAGCTAGGCCCAAAGGGGATTTCGGGATTAGGGTAAGGAGGAGGCTGAAATCAGTTAGAGAACGATCTTATCCTCATTTCCCAGCCGCCACTTTCTTTCTTGCAACCCTAGCAATGGCCTCCAATACCCAAACCACCTTCTAATCACTTTCTAATCAAGTTTTGGCTTAATCTACACCAAATTAAGGAGAGGAAACACGAAAGCAAGGCTAGAGCTGCTGTTAGACATCGGTATTCTCCCAAATCAGCGAGGTTTCAGTTCTGAGAATTTCATTTGTGGCCAAGGTGAGTGATTTGCATCGTTTTGGCACTAATTACAGTTAATTAAGGGTAATTAGTGAAGATTAGCGAATTTATACACTGATAAATTCTGGAAAAATATCTATAAATTTGAAAATAATATTTTATGGCTCTGGTAGAAATTTGGTTTAATTTGATTAAGTTTTGTTAACCCTATGATTAGTTTTGCTTAAACATGCTTAAGGGAAAATATGGGGTTTTGGGTATATTAGATCCATTTTGACATACGAATTCATTGTTTTGGTGTTTGTAGTTAGTTTGCTATGTTGCTATGACTGTTTGACATGATTTTTAATTGATTATTATAGTTAGATTTGTCGAAAACGTCATCGAATGGCGTAAACAAGTTGCTAGAAAAAGTTGCAGAAAGTTGTGCAGGGTTTCGGATCGGATCGGATATGGGCTCGGATCGGATTGGAGACCTGGGCAAGGAACCCGACCCGAACTGGAGTCTGGCACAAAAGAGGCTTGGCAAAAAGGAAGGCCATGTTGGTTAAGCTGGGGATCGGATCGACTCAGGGACGAAGGGCTCGGATCGGAACTTGACACTTGGGAGAACTGGCAAGAAGGAAGGTCACGCAAATTGAACTGAGATCGGATTGGATGAAGAATGAGGGATTGGATCGGAGCATGTGAAGAACGAGGGAGCGGATCGGAGCGAAAGCACGAACTGGAAGGGAGATGGCACCTGACCCGACCCGAGGTGGGACACCCGACCCGGAGGAGGACACCCGACCCGAACCGACGCGATGGAGTGGACCCGAACCGAACCGCTATCAGAGGAAGACCGTGCACCAACGCAACGCAGTGGACCCAACCCGAACCGATGGCTTGAAAGGAATCCGACCCGACCCAGTATTGACCAATAACCCGAGATGCAAAGGTAGTCCAATATGGGGAGTTAGAGCTCAGGATCCAGTTGGGAACCGATGAGTTCACTTCATGATTGGGCTTTGCTGCGGGACGTATGCCAAGGGGCAGTCGATGTTTATGACTTTGGATCACTATGTATGGGAAGTACGTGAACGGATTCAGGGCCGCAATGGCCTAGGTACGACTAAAGGGCTATAAACCAATGAAGTGGGGTCATTTGTAAAAATTTGGTCATGACTCCATGTGGTAAGCTTGGTAGTAGCAGTAGTTGTACAAGTTGAACTCCGTCACTACTTCGATGGGTCTAGTGATTGACAGTGGTGGACATCGTATGCTTTACGCACTGAGTGAGAGATGTGAGGATGGTTGCTATGGATGATTTGTTTGTTATCACTATGACATGCACACCCCACCCCCGTATTCTTTACACTATTTATCATGGCACCTTAGAGTACTGTACGGTATGTGGTACTAACTCTTTGGTTGCAGGTCCAGGTTCAGGTATGGTTTAGTATACCTGTTATTGTTCTGTTTAGATGCTTATCGCTCATACCAGGCTTTATGTCTGACCCAGAGTTTTATGTCTCCTCTTATTACTCTGGGTGCTCACACGAGCAGACTAGAGACAGGTTAGCTGGTGATGCACGGGTAGATGATCCGGAGACGAGCAGGAGGCTTCCACGTAATGTATATATAGTATTCTCCCTGTGTTGTTGAAGATCATTGCTTGGGCATTGGTGGTGCATCTTCTACTTTAGCTTTCTTTTGTTTAGAGACAGTAAATTTGAAAAGTTGTAATAAGCTGTATTTGGATTTCCGCTGCTCTGATGTTGATGTTGGTTTTAGTTATCAGCTTATACACTGTTTCACCTGTTTTATGTCAAGTATGTTATCATTATTATATTTTACTCCATTCGCTGTGAGACATTCTACAGGTTTCTTGTTAGTTAATTCCCTTCTTTCCTTTCTTCTGACGACCGTCCCGTGCTAGTTGGGCATGTGTACAGCGCACTTTCGAAAGAAATGCAGGCTGGTGCGGGGCGGGCCGTCAGACTTGGTATCAGAGCTCTAGGTTGCGTAGTTAACCTAGAGAAGTTATCAGGGAGAGATAATATACGTATACGAGAGAACGTATTTGTGATTATTTTGGGTTTTAAAAGCTATATATATACTATTAGTAGTATAAGAATGGAGTCGTACTGCACTAGCACCACTATGGGTTCGTTAATCGTTTCCTTTTTCAGATTGACGATGTGCCGATATGTTAGAGGTACTAGTAGAGGGACCAATAATGGAAATGTTGCTGACATGAGGACGATGTTTACTGACCTCATGAGGGAGATGCTTAGGTACGTGCAGAGGGCAGCTCCCAATGGTGGAAATGGTGGTGGTCCAATAGTGCAGGCGCCGAGAGTCGACTTCGCCAAGCTGAATAAGGATTATACTAGCCTTGGTGGGAAGCCATTCCACGGAACGGTGTCGGCCACGGATGTTCAAGATTGGTTGGATAGTTGCGAACGTATCTTCGAGGATTTGGGTATCGAGGATGCGATGAAGAGAAAGCTAGCGTCCCGTCAGCTGCAGGGGCGGGCAATGAATTGGTGGAATGCTATAAAGCCAGCTACTCCTGAAGATCAGATTACTTGGGAGTAGTTTAAGGCTCGCTTTAGCGAGAAGTTCATTCCAGATGCTCAGAAGTCAGTGCTGTTTAAGAAATTCTTGGAGCTCAAGCAGAATGGCAGAGCTGTCTCGGAGTATATTGCTGAATTCGACACTTTGTCAAAATATGGGTTATCTCTTGTTGATACTGCCGAGAAGAAGAATGAGAAATTCATAACTGGTTTGGATCAGTACTTAGGGGAAAAGCTTATTAACCACATCGATGAGACGTTTGAATCGATTGTGGGGAAAGCATTAAGATCAGAAAGTCTTTACCCTAAGCCAAAGACCGAGGTTGCATCCGCAGATGAGCCAAAGCCACAAGCAAGTGGTGGGGTCAACGGTGGTTCCCAGAATAGAGAAAGCAGAATCAGACTAAGGATGGCCAGAAGAAAAAGAATAAGTAAGATGTTGAGTGCTTCTGCTGTGGTAA
This sequence comes from Allium sativum, assembly GCA_030737875.1. Taxonomy (NCBI): domain Eukaryota; kingdom Viridiplantae; phylum Streptophyta; class Magnoliopsida; order Asparagales; family Amaryllidaceae; genus Allium; species Allium sativum. Next base: position 575,450,159 of record CM060915.1, on the reverse strand, counting down.
GAAGGGCCATTACGCTAGTAATTGTCGGGCCAAGCCAGCGGATAGGAAGTGCTTCAACTATGGCCAAATGGGACATCACAAGGACAAGTGTCCGCAACCCCCTAAAGAAAAGCAAATGGTGAAAGCCTATGCCCTTAATGTTATTCCTTCTTCGTCGAATGCCCCAACTGCGGCGGAGAAGGGAAAGAATGTCGTCATTCAAGGTATGCTTTCTGTTTATGATGTTCTTGTTAGAGTTTTGTTTGATACCGGAGCTTCCAGTTCTTTCATATCTAGTGAACTGGTAGATAGGTTAGGATTGGAGCCCGAGATTGTCGATAGACCTTTAGTAGTGACGAACCCGATTGGTGGTTCGACTAGCCTTAGCATGATTTGTCGTAATGTGGTCTTATCGAGTCATGGATGCATGTTTGTTTGTGATTGCTTTGTTTTGGGCTTTACTGGGTTTGGCATTATTTTGGGAGTAGATTGGCTCCGAAGATACGGGGTGGTGGTAGACTGTGAGGGCTTTTTGGTGACAGCTAGAGCGGATGACGGACGGAGGATAGTGTTTGGTGGTCTACCCAGTAAGGGGGTATCGGCTAGTTTTCTAAACTCCCTCGACATTCCGCATAGTGAGTCGTCGGGTTTGCCCGTGGTTGGCCAGTATCCGAATGTTTTCGAAGAAGTGACCGGGCTTCCACCACACCGAGAGATTGAGTTCCGTATTGATTTGGTGAAAGATGCCAGACCTATAGTGATGCCATTTCGTCGTATGGCACTAAGGGAGCAGCGAGAGCTCTAGCCGCAAGTCAGCGATCTTTTGAAGAAGGGATTTATCAGAAAGAGTGTTTCTGAATGGGGAGCACCAGTTGTGTTTGCTACCAAGGCGGATGGTTCCCTTCGTTTGTGTGTAGACTACCGCGAGTTGAATAAAGTGACGAGGAAGAACAAGTATCCTCTACCGCGGATAGATGATTTGTTCGATCAATTGAGTGGCGCGAGAGTATTTTCTCAGTTGGATCTCACGACAGATTTTCATCAGCTTAGAGTGGAAGCTGAGAGTATAGCTAAAACGGCATTTCGGACGCCGTCTGGATTTTATGAGTGGTTAGTCATGCCATTCGGGCTGACCAATGCCCCAGCATATTTTGTGGATCTTATGAATAGGGTATTCAGAGACCAGTTGAATAAGTTTGTCCTTGTGTTCATTGATGATATTTTGGTCTATTCAAGGACAGAGGAAGAACACAAGGAACGTTTAAGAATAGTGATGGAGGTGTTGAGAAAACACCAATTGAAAGCAAAGTTTTCTAAGTGTCACTTCTGGAAGAGGGAAGTGAGGTTCTTGGGCCATGTTGTTTCAGAGAATGGTATTTCCGTGGACCCGGCAAAGGTGGCTACGGTACAGGATTGGCCTACGCCCAAGAATGCAACAGATGTAAGAAGTTTCTTGGGGTTAGCTGGATATTATCGTAAGTTTATCCAAGGTTTCTCCAAGATAGCAGCACCATTGACCCAGTTGACCAAGAAGAATCAAGCTTTTGTTTGGGATGAAAGGTGCGAGAATGCATTCAAGAGTCTAAAGGACAAGTTGACATGTGCACCAGTGCTAGTCATTCCTAAGCGGAATGAAGAGATGAGTTATACACGGATGCTTGTGGTACCGGACTAGGTGCTGTATTGATGCAAGGCGGTAGGGTTGTAGCTTATGCAAGTCGGCAATTGAAACCGCATGAGAGAAGATACCCTACCCATGATTTGGAATTGGCAGCGATTGTGTTCGCGTTAAAGATGTGGAGACATTATCTCTTGGGAGAAAGATTTGAGCTGTTTACAGATCAAAAGTCGTTGAAGTATCTCTTCTCCCAGAAGGATTTAAATCTCCGGCAACAAAGGTGGTTAGAATTCTTGGCTTCCTATGATTTTGACATTGCATATACACCGGGAAAGGGCAATGCGGTGGCTGATGCATTGAGTGGGAGACATGCCAGCTTAGGGGCTATGTTTCTAGAATGGAAGCAACTGGAGTACATTGCTGGGTATGATTTTAGACCAAAGTGCGAATTGAATCCAGAAATGTTAGCAAGCTTGACGATCAGACCCACTTTGATTGGGCGGATCGGCTCTAGTCAGAGGGACGATCCTAACCTATTGGAAATCATCTATAAGTATGGGCTTGATCGAGATGGATGGCTTAGAAAGAATGGAAAGCTTGTTGTACCCAACGTCAATGGATTGAGAGATGAAGTGCTTAGAGAGTGTCATCACTCAAGACTGACTATACACCCCGGTGGTAACAAGATGTATCGAGACATGAAGCAGACCTACTACTGGGAAGGGATGAAAAGAGACATTGGGAGGTTTATATCCAAATGCATGAATTGCCAGCTAGTTAAAGCTGAGCAAAAGAAGCCTAGTGGGTTGTTATAGCCATTAGAAATTCCCGAATGGAAATAGGAGCAAGTCTCGATGGATTTCATCGATGGTTTACCAAGGACTAGATCGGGACATGATAGCATTTGGGTGATTGTGGACCGATTGACTAAAAGTGCAAGATTTATACCAGTCAAATCGACTAGAACAGCAGCCAAGTTAGCAGAATTGTATATGAAGTGGGTAGTGAGATTTCATGGAGTACCTAAAAGCATTGTGAGTGACCGAGACCCGTTGTTCACTAGTGGGTTTTGGAAGAGCTTACAAGATGCTCTAGGGTCAGAGTTACATCTCAGTACTGCATATCATCCTCAGACCGACGGTCAGACGGAGAGGGTGAATCATATTTTGGAAGATCTCTTGAAAGCATGTATATTGGATTTTGGTGGATCATGGGATGACCATTTGCATCTAGTAGAGTTTGCATATAATAATAGCTACCAATCTAGTATCGGTATGGCTCCGTTTGAAGCTTTGTACGGAAGACCGTCCAACTCACCATCATGTTGGATAGAGACTGGCGAGAAGTTTATGCTTGGACCAGATGTGGTGAGGCAAACTTCAGATAAAATCAAGGTCATTCAACAACGGATGAAGGCTGCCCAAGATAGGCAGAAGAGTTATGCTGATAAGAGGAGAAGAGACTTAAAATTCTCCATTGGTGACTTAGTGTTTGTCAAGATTTCTCCGTTGAAGAGCGTAATACGATTTGGCAGGAGAGGCAAGTTGGCACCAAGATTTGTTGGCCCATTCCCTGTTCTTGAACCAGTCGGGAATTTGGCATATAGAATTGATTTACCAGAGAGGATGGCGGGAGTTCACAATGTATTTCATGTTTCCCAACTAAGGAAGTTCGTCCACGACTCAGATACGACTATTTCACCTGATCAGTTAGGGGACTTCGAAATAGAAACCGAGGCGGTTGGGAACCGCAAGCCGGCCCGTATCGTCGAGCACGACATGAAGAAACTTCGAAGGAAGGCGGTGAAGCTAGTCAAGGTTCAGTGGAGCGAGGACGAGAATGATTGCACTTGGGAGACAGAGGAGAACATTAAGAAAACATACCCAGAACTCTTTGCCTGGTAAGGTTTTGACTTCGATTTAGTTTTCCGCATGCTAGGATAGGCTTTTTTGCTTGTTTTGCATGTTTGATTGTTGTATGTGGCTGTTAGGCATGCGGGATCTTTTGTATGTTTTGGGTTAAGGAATTTCGGGGACGAAATTTCTTAAGGGGGGGAGAGTGTAACGACTCGTACTCTACGCATCATAGGATCGTAGAATATTTATTTCCCTTCACATACGAAGTCGTATGGTCATGTAACTTTGGGAGACGACTATTGGGGTCATTTCCCATGTTCATGATTTTTCCCGATTTTTAAATGACCATTTTACCCCTAGTTGGCACTGTTTTGGCCATAACTTTTGACTGGAAAGGAATTTTAACTTGAAACCACTTCCATTGGCTCCGGATGATGGTTTACAATTCCGTAGAGTGGTCACATTAGCCAAACGGACTCACCGTTTGAGAGATATGGCTGAAACAAGTTTCAGATGGTGAAAAACAGCTTAATTGGGCTTAACCGGGTAATTAGCAGCTAGGCCCAAAGGGGATTTCGGGATTAGGGTAAGGAGGAGGCTAAAATCAGTTAGAGAACGATCTTATCCTCATTTCCCAGCCGCCACTTTCTTTCTTGCAACCCTAGCAATGGCCTCCAACACCCAAACCACCTTCTAATCACTTTCTAATCAAGTTTTGGCTTAATCTACACCAAATTAAGGAGAGGAAACACGAAAGCAAGGCTAGAGCTGTTGTTAGACATCGGTATTCGCCCAAATCAGCGAGGTTTCAGTTCTGAGAATTTCATTTGTGGCCAAGGTGAGTGATTTGCATCGTTTTGGCACTAATTACAGTTAATTAAGGGTAAGTAGTGAAGATTAGCGAATTTATACACTGATAAATTCTGGAAAAATATCTATAAATTTGAAAATAATATTTTATGCCTCTGGTAGAAATTTGGTTTAATTTGATTAAGTTTTGTTAACCCTATGATTAGTTTTGCTTAAACATGCTTAAGGGAAATTATGGGGTTTTGGGTATATTTGATCCATTTTGACATATGAATTCATTGTTTTGGTGTTTGTGGTTAGTTTGCTATGTTGCTATGACTGTTTGACATGATTTGTGATTGATTAGTATAGTTAGATTTGTCGAAAACGTCGTCGAATGGTGTAAACAAGTTGCTGGAAAAAGTTGCAGAAAGTTGTGCAGGGTTTCGAATCGGATCGGATATGGGCTCGGATCGGATTGGAGACCTGGGCAAGGAACCCGACTCGAACTGGAGTCTGGCACAAAAGAGGCTTGGCAAAAAGAAAGGCCATGTTGGTTAAGCTGGGGATCGGATCGACTCAGGGACGAAGGGCTTGGATCGGAACTTGACACTTGGGAGAACTGGCAAGAAGGAAGGTCACGCTAATTGAACTGGGATCGGATCGGATGAAGAAGGAGGGATCGGATCGGAGCACGTGAAGAACGAGGGAGCGGATCGGAGCGGAAGCACGAACTGGAAGGGAGATGGCACCCGACCCGACCCGAGGTGGGACACCCGACCCGGAGGAGGACACCCGACCCGAACCGACGCGATGGAGTGGACCCGAAACGAACCGCTATCATTGGAAGACCATGCACCAACGCAACGCAGTGGACCCGACCCGAACCGATGGCTTGAAAGGAACCCGACCCGACCCAGTATTGACCAATAACCCGAGATGCAAAGGTAGTCCAATATGGGGAGTTATAGCTCAGGATCCAGTTGGGAACCGATGAGTTCACTTCATGATTGGGCTTTGCTGTGGGACGTGTGCCAAGGGGCAGTCGATGTTTATGACTTTGGATCACTATGTATGGGAAGTACGTGAACGAATTCAGGGCCGCAATGGCCTAGGTACGACTAAAGGGCTATAAACCAATGAAATGGGGTCATTTGTAAAGATTTGGTCATGACTCCATGTGGTAAGCTTGATAGTAGTAGTAGTTGTACAAGTTGAACTCGGTCACTACTTCGATGGGTCTAGTGATTGACAGTGGTGGTCATCGTATGCTTTACGCACTGAGTGAGAGATGTGAGGATGGTTGCTATGGATGATTTGTTTGTTATCACTATGACATGCACACCCCACCCCCGTATTCTTTACACTATTTATCATGGCACCTTAGAGTACTGTACGGTATGTGGTACTAACTCTTTGGTTGCAGGTCCAGGTTCAGGTATGGTTTAGTATACCTGTTATTGTTCTGTTTAGATGCTTATCGCTCATACCAGGCTTTATGTCTGACCCAGAGTTTTATGTCTCCTCTTATTACTCTGGGTGCTCACACGAGCAGACTAGAGACAGGTTAGCTGGTGATGCACGGGTAGATGATCCGGAGACGAGCAGGAGGCTTCCACGTAATGTATATATAGTATTCTCCCAGTGTTGTTGAAGATCACTGCTTGGGCATTGGTGGTGCATCTTCTACTTTAGCTTTCTTTTGTTTATAGACAGTAAATTTGTAAAGTTGTAATAAGCTGTATTTGGATTTCCACTGCTCTGATGTTGATGTTGGTTTTAGTTATCAGCTTATACACTGTCTCACCTGTTTTATGTCAAGTATGTTATCATTATTATATTTTACTCCATGCGCTGTGAGACATTCTACAGGTTTCTTGTTAGTTAATTCCCTTCTTTCCTTTCTTCTAACGACCGTCCCGTGCTAGTTGGGCATGTGTACAGTGCACTTTCGACGGAAATGCAGGCTGGTGCGGGGCGGGCCGTCACAATAATAGTTCATGGTTTCTAATATTTAAAATCAAATTATTTTCAAAGAAATAATAATGTTAAAAGCGTTAATGAAAGTGCTAAGAAATGGTTATTTAACCAATAGATCAAAAATCATTTAAATTCACATATTTTGACTCTAATCACTTTTAAATAATAAGATATGATTTATCATATTGTTCCTGATTTTTAAATAGTTTTTAAAAGTCTATTCTATTCGATTTTCCATTACGGTCGTCGAACTGCACGTATAACGACCTTTTCAAATTTTAATTTAAACACAACTTGAAAACCATACGTTGGAATTTGAAAATTTCTTTTCTATTCAAAACCCATCATTAATAGAAATTCGACATTTTTTGTTTCATGTCAATCCGATTCGAAACGTTCAAGTTATAACCATTTGAAATTTAAAACCGATATTAACGAACTATCGCTACGCGACACGTTCAATTCATGCTATATAACGTTTTAAATATAAATCGTCCAGTTCCATTTTCCAGAATAAACTACACTCACATAACTTAGATCAAAACCATATTCTAAATCTCTTTTTTTTCGAAATAATATTTTTATATTTCCAACCAACTCCAAAATAACTTTTATTTTAAAATCATCATTTTAAATTCCAAAATTTTCATTTCAAATCGAATAAAAATAATATTTTATTAAAAACTCGTTCGATTATTTTTCCAAAACCCTTATGAAATCAAATATTATAAAATCCATTATTCCAATTTCCATTTCTTCATACTACATTAAATTGAACATTTAGTGATGATACTTCCCAAACTTGTTTAATCATTTCCAAAAGAACTATTCCAAAAATTATCATTTCAAATTCCAAACTTTCATTTTGAATTGAATTAAATCGAAATGATAATATTTTTATCAAAACTCGGTTAATTACTTACAAATAACCGTTAAAATCACTTGCACAAAACCAATGTTGGGTACATATTCCTAATCATTTTCCGAACAAATTTTCAGAACTCAATTCAATGTTTAAATAATCCATGAGAAGTAGGAATTGTTTCCAAAACCATTTTATCCCATATGAATATTGTTTACTAAATTCCGGTTCCCAAATAGCTTTACATTTAAATTTCAAACTACATTCTCAACTCTTATTTTAATAAAAAATCGTTATTTATGGAAAGGGGATTTAAATCAATTACCCATATGATTCCACCACTACGGTGTACGTGATTACATACAACTAGAATTAACCAAATAAACAAGCACGAATTCACCCATCACAATCAAAACAATTAGAATAACTAATACTATGCGAAAAGTGTTACAATGAATAACGCTTAGTGTATACTGTATCATAACTACATGAGCCTCCATCAAACAACAAATAGCAATCATTCATAACAATCCATGATTATCAAATATTTTAAATAAACAACTAGTTAAAATTTACAGTTTTAACTAATTTAAAATAAATTTAAATTAGTACTCTCACATTCTTGCTTCCAAATTTCACCGTTAACATTCCTTATCAACTGCGAGCAAAGCCAACAAATGACCACAAACAAGTCTTCATGGACACATAATCGTTACACGTGCATTGTCTCCTTATTTAACTAAGATATATAACCAATTCTTTTTCAACACAAGTTGTTTATGTCTCCACCGGACTGTGAAGGACGGAATGGAAACCCTAGGAGGTCTTGTGTGGATTTAGGAGAGAGAAAAAATGGAAGAACAGTTTTGCATGAGGTTTAAGAGATGATGCGTGCTCATTTAAATGGAAAGAAGAGGAGAGAGTGTAGAGTTACGGACTGAGGTGGGGGTAGGCTTAGGCGGCGGACTGGCTTGCAGGTGGTGGCAAGTAAAAGCGGAGTGGTGGAGGTTACCAATGCGGTGGCCGATGTATGGGAGCTGCTGTTTAACGGGGTATGTTTCATCGCGTGGAAGGAAGAGGAGGATAGGTCACATGAGGAGAGGAGTTGCGGGTTTCTTGGCCAAGGTGGGTGGTGCTGGGCAGACGTGGATGATATGCATATGTGTGGCGTTGGACTGGGAGCAAGGCGGTAGAGCGGATGAGAAGGGAGGCCGAGAGCAGTGGAAGGGAGAAGAAGGGGTATGGCTGTTAATGGAGAGTGGAGGAGCTACGGTCTGTGGAGGAAGTGCGTTTGGCTATGATCGCTTGAATTTGGCTGTGATCGCTGGAATTATGCTAAAGGCGGTGGGTGGAGCAGAAGTGTGCGATGGAGGAGAGGTCGAACGATTTTCAATGGGAAAGGAAATGCATGAGGAAGGGAAGCAATGGGAACAAATACGGTGGACATGAATAAACACGTGAATTGCTAAATAGAAAATGGTGCGTGAGAAAAAGGGGTGCGTGTGTCTTTATATAGAAGATTTTTAAGGGTAGTTTTATCTTTGGTAATGGGGATACATGTGTTTTTTTTATAAAATTCAATTACATGACTAATTCCACCTATATGAACACATGGTGTTTTATAAACTTCATTACATGCATGGTTGCCAAATATTAAACATTTATTTATTTATAATAATATAATTTATGGTGACATTTGTGTAACAAATATAGTTGTAACCGATTGTTTACATTTATATATGTAATTTATCATACAAAAGAATATTACAACTCATATACTATATATAGAATATTTATGTAATTTACTCAAAATAAATCCATATAAAATGTATAAAATGATAAAAACACTATATGTTAAAATAATATGACCTATAGAAATGTATTTATGTTTGTAAAATCAATATAAAATTCATATCTTTAAATATATATTTTAATATTCAAAAGATACGTAAAAATCCTATGTACTATATAAATAATATTTTTATACTAAAATCTTTATAAATTATCAAAAATAGATAATAGTATTACTTATAAAATCTTATAGATTAAACATATCCTTAAATTCATATTTATAAAACAAAAATATTTATTCAAACTAATATAAAAGATTATTAAATAAATTTATTTGAACCTTATTAAATTCAATATTTATTCAAAAAGTCCCAAATTTGGGTGAAACCATGTTATATTTACTATTGTTGGAATATGATGCACTATGTTATATTCCTATTTTTTCCCTATAAACGAGTTTTCAAAACTTGTATATTGCAATTTTCGTTTTTCAAACAGTTGTTGCGTCTCAAAACTTCGATGTTGCACCCAACGGACATGGGTTGCTTCGTCATTCAGAACATTTTATCCGTTTTGATTTACTATAGGCATAACCAATCAAAATGAAAGTCTTTCATAGAACTATAGAACTAGTAGCTTTCACCTATCAACTCTTAGTTTAACAACCAAAAAATTCAATCTTAAAGTTTTTTGGGAACTCGAATGTTTTTTAGCTCATTTTTTTCACGTGTTGTTTTGTTGGTCAAAGGGATGTTGACCGTGGTCAGAATTCGATTTACTATTTTTTGGAATATGATGCACCATGTTATATTTCTATTTCATCCCCATAAACGAGTTTTCAAAAGTTATACAGTGCAATTTTGGTTTTTCAAACAAATGTTGCACCCAACAAACATGGGTTGTTCTGTCAACCATAACTTTTTATCCATTTTGAGTTACTATTACCATTAGCAGTCAAAACGAAGGTCTCTCAATTTATTTGAACCTTATTATCTAATTATAGCAATTTGTGTGTCTTCAAAGACTTCAAGTTTCTTACCCGTGTTCTTTTGACAAACATTCTTTGGACATTCAAGTAGTAGCTTTTCTCCCCTAATTATGATTTTCTTCTAAAAATCCTTCGGAAAGGTAGATCTTAGGATATATGGATGGTAGGATTGATTGTAAACATATTACTAGGACATGTTAGGCTTGATGTACGCAAGTGGTTGCAAGTGGATGTAGTGGATGCATATACACACACTAAGCACTATTAGTAATCGACAAATAGGATATTAAACATATGCATATGGATGTATGTGCATTTTAATTAGTTTGCATAGTTGATATAGTGGATGCTTATCAAATAATTATTGCATATGAATGAGGCATGAAGCATGCATGTAGAACTTTATGTTATCATTAGGACTTTTTGCATATATTTGGATACATTGCACAAGCATAATTGTATAAAGAGGAGGTCAGCTGAATCAATAGACTGCCTAATCTTTTGCATTAGTTAGGGACATATACACTGCAATATTGCATAACTATGTAAATGGCATTAGAAACTTAAGTAAAATGGATGCTAATAGATGATGTTTGAGTAGATTATTGTAGACATTTGTATGAAAATACTTACCATGTTCTTCTATCCTTGGAGATTTTGGGGATGAAATCCTTAAGGAGGGGAAATGTAACAACCCGAATTTTTAAGACATGATAATTAATTCATGAATTAAATAATAAAACAATAAGTTATAAATTTTTCAGAATTTGGCAATGAGACTTGCACCATTGCGTCTGTTGTGATTTTCTGATTAATTTACATATTTGGTTTGCGAGAAACAGACATAAACGATGAAGTTATAACCAATTCAAAAATCAAAAGAATAAAAACCAAAAAAGAGAAAAAAATAATAGTATATGAGGGTGTGGGTTGACCCGACCCATAACGTGGTCAACTAGAGGGTCGATCTGGGCAAGAGCCAAGTCGATCCCGCCCTATTGTATGGGCAAAGATTACGCCCAAGCACGATCGTTTCGAGCTGAACTTTATTTTTCATATATTGTTGCTAAGTTGGAGCATATTCATTGGTTTATTTTCAAAACTAAGCTAAAGTGGCTTAATTTCATTGGTCGTGTGACGTGGCTAACCTAGATTTAATCTATAAATCCAACGCCCTAAGATCCCTAACCTATAAATAGACCTCTACACCACACGCATTCCTTACAACATAAATCTCTTCTCCGCTGGGTTCTCTCTTTTTGAGATGGACCTGACCTAAATTTTTAGAGGAAAAGAATTATTAAAATAAATATTTATATATATACACACACTTTTTGAAGGCAGGATCTGCAGAGGCCACCGAAGGACGCTTTGACCATAGTGAGTTTTGTAATTATTTAGATTTTTGATAATTTAGGGGAAATTGGGTTTCTAACAGTTGTAGAGTTTTTACAGTTTTTCTTTACTGTTTTTATTAGTTTTCTGTAAGTTAGTATTTTCTGTAAGTCTTTTTCTGTAAGGTTATTTTCTATAGTTTTTAGTCTTTTTCTTACAGTTTTACCTAATTCGTATTTAAATACCATAAGATATCTTCTTAATCTTCTTGCCCTTTCTACGTTTGATAATTATTTCTGTTGTTTTTGTATATATTTATGGTTAAATCCAAAACACGCCTGAATATGTAAATATTAGCATATTGACGATTGATTTAAGCAACCGGTTTATGCGACTGATTTAAATGTAGGAATGATTATAATTCTTTTATTTTGTGCAGATGGAAAAGCATAATCAAAGTAAAATTGTGCAATTTTTTTATTAAAGAATTGAGCCTAAATTTATAGAAAATGATCATAAATATAAATCTGTAACTAAAAAGGGCTTGAACTGAAATAAGCAAACTTAAGTAGGATTTGTTATTTAATTACGACACAAGTTATAATTGAAATGACTGAATATATTTGCAAAACAATATTATGATATATTGTACAAACATGCATGAGAATCATAATTGAAAGATTGGGCTAAATTGTAAATATAATTATAACACGAAGGTTATAATGAAATGAAATGATGGGAATGCTTATTATTGACATAAAATTAAAATTGAGGTTAACTTAATATACATGAACTGGTTATGGTTCATTCCAGCTGTAATAGGCTAATTTTGGAAAATAAACGACCTGAATTTAATAAGAATATACTAGTGGTAGCCCGTCCCGACAGGATTCGACTGATTAGGAAAAATAAGTTGCCAATGAATGAGTCCTAAATCACGGAGAATCTAGGCAGGGGTGCAAATTAGTATATTTGTTTTCTCGGACCCGTACAGGCAACATTCACTTTCAGGTTTATCACTGACGTTCTCACAAGCGATGGATGATGATGGAGGCTAGGCATGCTTATACTGAATGGGGTAAATAAGGGGTCAACCGAGGCAAAGGAGTGGGTAGGTGTGTTCCAGCGGTGCAATGAGCGTGCATGTGCCCAGACAAGAAAATAAGTCACTGCTCCATCCAACAATGATTTATTATATCTTTATAGATGGGTCCGATCGGATAAATCCCCGGGACCATAGTGACATAAGCGACCGTGTAAGATAGATTAAGAAAGTGCAAACAATCAAGAACAACTGAATTAGATCGAACAAATCTATACTCGTATTGTTCAAGTATGTTTCCTTGTACATCATTCCAGTATATATACCTTTGTAATTATACGAGGACACTCACCCTATTTGACACTAGAACTGTTATTGAGTCTATTTTCTTACGTTTTTCAATTATTCTAGTAATTACAGCACTAACCAGATTTTATGTCTGACCCACCCATCTTTCTTACTTTTCCTTTCCCTCATCCCCAATAGGCTTATAGGGTAGTGATTGACAAATACTAGCAGCTTTGGAGGATTAAAGCCAAGTATCTTATTTTCTTCCATTTTATGATAGTTTATTTATCATGTTCCAGATTTGTACTTGAGGAAGGAATTGTTCTTTATATACTTTGATTTGAGATGAGATTATGTAAGACACGTTTTGTATCAAAACTAATCTAATGAAAAGTATTATTTTGTAATAACCAGTTGTTGAGAAATAAATGTTTCCGCTGTTTTTGTTTTATGGCTTATGAATCTTAGTCTCTGTGATTGCTTCTCTATTCCAACAACGCTCTACATTCCTCAGTATGCCATTAATTGGGGATACTAAAAGGTGCTGTAACGATCTAAGAATTTCTACATTTATATATATATATATATATATATATATAATTTAGTTGGATTTTGAATATAAATTGAATTAATAAGAATATTGATTTAAAAATCTTTTATATTTTGGGTTTGATAAATATTTTGTTGATGTTTGTAATAAAAAACTATTTTAGGACCCTATTTAAATATAAAATTTTATTAAACGAATTTGAATTATTTTAAAGGATGTTATGTTATGTAATATATAAGATTTTACAAATCTATTTTTAATATTGAGATTCAAAATGTTATATGTATAAATTTTATAAAATTGATTAAGTATTTAAAGTTTCTTTAAATTTGTTTTGGTTAAATTTAAATTTTTATACAATAATATTTTGATTTAAATTAAATTAGTTAAAACGATGTTCGTTTTGGGAAAAACAGTAAACGGTTTTCAATATAGTGCTGCAACGATCGGTGTTCAAATATAAATTATAATTAAATATTGGGTTAAAATAATCATTCAATTTATGAACGCGTTGTCTTAAAATATTTTATAGTTTTTTTTGTTTTTTTTAATTTTTAATTTGGAAAATATGCATATATTTTTCTAACGTATTTTAGAGTAACCGTGATCCTTTTAACACTTTACAGAATCAGCAAACCGGTATATTCTATTATTATTTTGAGATCTGTACACAGTTAAATTTTGATTTGCTATCATTTGCGACAAATATAAATATATAGGTATAAAAAGTAAACAAAGTTGCATTTGAATAATGTACATTCGTTCACATAAAGCAAATTAGACCTTTGTATAGTTTTGATTTCAGTTGTAATTCCATTCACGTGAACAAACAAGAACGGGCACTAATGCTTACACAAATAAAAAAAGAAATTTTATTTTGACTTGGGTATTACACTTGGTACAATTAAAATGGAACTTTGGACACTTGTAAATTTTCTTCTACGAAATGGACACTTGTATGATCCACCCTGAATCTGCCCTACGTTTTATACTTTACCGTCCTCGGGCTTTCTTCTTCCTCTTCGAAAATAGTTTGTCAGAAAAGGAAAAAAACAAAGTCTTCTGACCAAATTTAAAATATACAAATTAGAACAGTTAATAAAAAATTTAGAGGAACTGATCAACCCATAAACTCTAAACCGAGGTACCCCCGGCCCTCATCATTTCTTTAATATTTTAAACTGTTAATCATTCCCTCTTCCTCACTGAAGTTGCTTTGGCCCTTCTCTTCTGACCACCGCGCTCGAGTTGTCAACATCGGAGACATCAACTCTGGTCATCAATCACCATGCTTGGCCACCCTCTCCTCTTCTGCAAGTTAGTTGTCACTTCTAAACACCACGGCTTCCCTTGTCAAGCACCCCGCTACCTGTTCATCATTTTACCTCTCACGCCTACGCATCCGACAACCATCAGCACTCCAACGCCATAGCTGAAGTCAGACCACAATGAAGATCCTCCCCGCAAGCAACTCTGACCGACCACCACCTCCTTGCCATCCGAATAACTACACTAAACCTCTTATGTCCACTGCCTAAAGACGACTGAACCAATCGTTGCATCAACACCCATTTAATTACCGGGGAGAATCGAGCAAAAGGCAGGTCGTTACAGTTGGTATCAGAGCTTTGGTTTATACAAAGCTATAAGGTACAACATATTTGAACAAAAAGATAGGACTCATCAGAGTTATAGTATCTCATTAGAGATAGGGTTAGAAATACCCTAGAATGAGATTCTGGAGTATTATGATTGAGAGAGCGTATTATTGAAATATAAATTACTTTGAAACTAGGTAAGTCATTTTGAAAAGTGTAATTACTTTAAATATAAATTATGATAAGGGCTTGAGTATTTTATTGGACATCGATATCGGACTATCAAGTGTGTGAGGACTTTGAATATATGCCTAGCTAACGTATATACGAAATCCAATATATACTGGCTGATATGGAATCACATTCTAGTCGATAGAAGATAATTCTGTTGATGATCCAGACATCATCAGTGATTATTTTCAAGTTTCGACAATGGGATGACCATATTATTATGATTAGACATCAAGAAATACTTTAAACCATTTATTTAAATGTTTGAAATCGTTTGTACAAAGTTTAATGAAACATTTGATAAATCAATATGAACTGAAATAAATAGGCTAAAATTTGAATATGTATTCGAAAATCTCATATAGATGTTGTAACTTAAGTAAAAACTGAAAAGGTAACAAAAGAAATATCAAATTTGTATTAAAATTTAAGTAAGTCATAAACTATTTGGTATAATAATGATTTTTAGTTTAGTAATAACTCAAGTAAAACTCTTAATCATTTTGAATACTTTGGAAAAATGTGGAGTAATAACGTAGTTTTGGATTTGAAAATAAATATTTTGAATTATCCCTTATTTTGAATTTGTATTAAGTACAAATGAATTTCAAAAATGTTAAATTTACCCAAGATGTTATTTTGCAAAATAATTTATTTTCATGAAAACTTGATATGGTCTATAAATAGAAATGGTTTATAAAGCCTACGACTTGAAATTTGTAAAGTTAAAATTTGTACAATACTGGATTCAAGCAAATTGTATCGCAAAGTGAAATTCTGATTCTCAATTATTGAACGAAGTTGATTTTCCAAGTTATTTGGATGTAAAGTTTAACGACTTGATATCCCGACATTTTGAAATATTTGGAAAGCAATAATAGCGTATCTTGAAAATATTTGTAAATTATTATTGGTTATAACTTCGGGATATTAAATAAAATGATTTGTTACTAAGATTCAAGTAACTCGTGACCAAAGAAAGGTATGACGTGGGTGCAAACCCTTGATTTGATGATCTTCTTTGGGTTTGAAGAGACATCATTTTTTTGTATCGGTACGTACATGGGTCGTGCCTAGTAGCCTTGTCATTGGGAGAAATCTCCCGATTTGGAAAATAAATGTTGTTATGTTAATTATCGTAAAAATATTTGAAATTTTCGAAATGATTTCGATTTTGAAATCCCAAAGTAAGTATAATTTGGTATTGAAAAGAAAATATAGGATTTCAAATGATTTGACAATGAAACAGGATCTTGGGTCGAAGAAATCAATTTAATTTCAAGTTTTAATTAAAATTGGATCTTGATAAAAAAATGTTTTGATGAGTTAAATCCTATTGTTTATTTTATCCAAATGTGGTATTAGTGTAAGTGATGTTATATATATATATATAGGTAAATTTTTACCAATCTCCCCTTTTCAAGGACGAAAAGGTTTAAGGAGGGGGAGATTGTAACGATCTAAGATTTTCAACATTTATATATATATATAATTTAGATGGATTTTGAATATAAATTGAGTTAATAAGAATATTGATTTAAAAATCTTTTACATTTTGGGTTTGATAAATGTTTTGTTTTATAAATATGATGTTTGTAATAAAAACCTATTTTAGGACCCTATTTAAATATAAAATTTTATTAAAGAAATTTGAGTTATTTTAATGGATGTTATGTTATGTAATATATAAGATTTTACAAATCTATTTTTAATATTGAGATTCAAAATGTTATATGTTTAAATTTTATAAAGATTGATTAAGTATTTAATTTTTTTTTAAATTTCTTTTGGTCAAATTTAAATTTTAATACAATAATATTTTGATTTAAATTAAATTAGTTAAAACCATGTTCGTTTTGGGAAAATCAGTAAACGATTTGCAATATAGTGCTGCAATGATTGGTGTTCAAATATAAATTATAAATAAATATCGGGTTAAAATAATCATTTAGTTTCTGAACGCGTAGTCTTAAAATATTTTATAGATTTTTTTTTTTGTAATTTTTTATTTGGAAAATATGCACATATTTTTCTAATGTATTTTAAAGTAACCGTGATCCTTTTAACACTTTACAGAATCAGCAAACCGGTCTATTTTCTTATAATTTTGAGATCAGTACATAGTTAAACTTTGATTTGCTATCATTTGCAACAAATATAAATATATATGTATAAAAAGAAAACAAAGTTGTAATTGAATAATGTACATTCGTTCACATAAAGCAAATGAGACTTTTGTATAGTTTTGATTTTAATTGCCATTCCATTCACGTGAACAAACAAGAATGGGCACTAATGCTTATACAAATAAAAAAGAATTTTTTTTTTGATTTGGGTATTACACTTGGTACAATTAAAATGTAACTTTGGACACTTGTAAATTTTCTTCTACGAAATGGACACTTGTATGATCCACCCTATATCTGCCCCACGTTTTATACTTTACCATCTCCTCTTCGAAAATGGTTTGGCAGAAAAGAAAAAAAAACAAAGTCATCTGACCAAATCTAAAATATACAAATTAGAACAGTTAAAAAAAAATTAGAGGAACTGATCAACCCATAAACTCTAAATCGAGATACCCCCTTATCATTTCTTTAATATTCTAAACTATTAATCGTTCACTCTTCCTCGCTGAAGTTGCTTTGGCCCTTCTCTTCTGAACACCGCGCTCGAGCTGTCAACATCGGAGACATCAACTCCGGTCATCAATCACTGTGCTTGGTCGCCCTCTCCTCTTCTACAAGTCAACCATCACTTCTAAACACCATGGCTTCCCTTGTCAAGCACCCCGCTACCTGTTCATTGTTTTACCTCTCATGCCTGCGCATCCCACAACCATCAGCACTCCAACGCCATAGCTGAAGTCAGACCCCGATGAAGCTCCTCCCAGCAAGCAACTTTGACCGGCCACCACCTCCTTGTCATCCGAATAACTACACTGATCCTCTTATGTCTGCTGCCTAAAGCCGACTGAACCCATCGTTGCATCAACACCCATTTAATTTCCAGCATACCTCGCCTCCTATGCATGCATCGTCTTCTTAACCCGACTTCACTCACCGCGGTTACCTCCACATCTAAGCACCTTGTCGACCTTGCTAACCCATCTAGTAGCACACTCAAGACTCAAACCCAACAGCTTCTCTTCCTCCGTAGTCCGGTTTGTTGTTGGTGAGGTTGTGGAGTGGCAAGTATTTTATGTAGTGAGGAGATAAATTATAGAGATAAAAAGGGAAGTTGTAGGTCCGTAAGGGGGGAAAGGCATTATGGTGTTGTATATTTCCAGGAGGTTTGCAGTAACGCTGTGTATGTTTGGAAATTTGATAAGGTGTTTTGGTAAGGAACAAGGTGGTCTTGAATTGATGTTTGGTGAAGTATGGGTGTGTGCACCGTGCACAAGGCGTGTTATGGCTCTACCAGGTTGCGCGTGGAAAAGAAAAATAGTAGGGTAGGAAGAAGAAGGGGGTATGGGTTTGGATCGGGTATACTGTTGTTGGGATGGGCTTAATATGGTTTGGGAGAAATCACTAACTGCTAATAGAAATTGGACCGAAGAGTAAAGAATATAGACGTGTAGCTAGAGTGTGGTCCGCTGGCAGTCGTTAAGCAACTCTGACAATGGAAATTTGGAGCTTTGTCAGTGAGAACTTCTAATTATTTATTAATTTAAATCAACAGTAATTAGATAATTATAATTAACTGAGATTAATAATAATTAGTTAATGATAATTGGTTGGGTATGAATGTTAATGGGCAATGTTTGAATGGATGTTCATGTAATTAGATAACACACTGAACACTAGTAAGCGTTATTGACCATAACGCTTGTGCACAGTTGAAATGTTTGTTTATTGGTTGTGATTATAAAGAATGAATTCATGTCCATCTGATCATATGATTGATTTATTTGGATAATTATGATTGCACGATATTACGACACACACCGAGGTTATGGAAAACTATGGGTGATCGATTTAAAATCTCCTTCCTATGTGTGATTTTATTATTTAATTATTAAATAATATTTATAATTTTAGTTTCGAATTTAGATATCAAAACTATTTGGAAATCTGGATAAATACATATGATATTCATAAAAATGGAGACGGCTTAGGAAATATTTTCAACTATTTATAAGTTATCAACTTTCGAATTGAAATTTAGTTCAGAAATTGATTTGAGTTATATATTCAAACATTTATATTTTATATAAGCAATTGATTCTATTATCTTATAACGATTATCCATAAATAATTTAACAAGATTTGGAAAATAATTATTATTAAAATTTCAATTTAAATTGAAAGGGAGATTTGGAAATTTAAATGATGATTTGAAACAAAGTTGATTGGATTGAATGGGAATATAGAATATTATTTAAAGATTTCGATTTAATTTAAATATTTGGAAATTGAGATGATGATTTTGAAGTAAAAAAAAAATTGGAACTCGAATGTGAGTCTCAATATTATTTGGAATATGGTTTTGAAATTTACGTTATGAAAATCTAAGTTTATCTTGGAAGAATTCAGCCGATTTATATTAGATCGTTATATAGCTTGAACTGAACGCGTCGCGTAGTGACAGTTCATTATCTTCGATTAAAATTTTCAAATGATTATAACTTGAACAATTTAAATCGGATTGACGTGAAACAAGAAACATCAGAATTCTAGTAATAATAGTTTTGAATAGAAAAGAAATTTTCAAATTCTAACGGATGGGTTTCAAGTTGTGTCTAAAACAAAATTTGAAAAGGTCGTTATACGTGTAGTTCGATGACCATAGTGTAAAATCGAATAGAACTAGTTTATATTAATTATTAAAAATTTATGATTAATCACATTTTTTATATTTAAAGGTGATTTAAGCTAAAATATGTGAATTTCGAATGATTTTGAACCAATTTGATTTAAATGGTCATTTTACAACATCTTGGGAACGTTGTTAAATGTAAATTATATCGTTCTTTGAAACGATTGGGGTTTTGAGGTTATGAACCAAACTATGGTTTAAACTGTAAAATGGTTTTGTTAAATATTGGGTATATTTAAAATGTAAAATTAAGAATATTTAAGGTTTTATATATATATATATATATATATTTTCATTTTTTTATTGTTTTCTTCAAAAACAATAAAAATTGGTGAATCGGAAATAATTATAATAAAAAAACGAAAATTTGTGTTTTTTTTATGGAACATACATATAAATATGCATGGATAATACCTTTTCTTCCATTTCCTATTACTATGTTAATTGGATCCATCTCACATCAATAACTCGACCTCTTCCGCCTATAGGTAGTTTTAGAGAAGTTTCTTTTGAAGTGGATACCTGAATGCCAAGTATGGCTCGTAATAATCTATCCTCAGGGGCATACGAGGATTCATTCGCTGTCTGAGGTGTTAATTTACCTATTAAAATATCGTCGGTTTCTATCCAAGATCCCAGCATTACAAAATGTTTCATGACCTTACTAAATAGTCCAGGAAAGAGAAGGGTATTCCCCTTATTTTTTTTCTTATATATGGTGAGTTTTTAATGCAATTAAATCTTAATATGGATGGATTACTATGGATATAGATAAAGTTATTAAAATTATCGGCCAATCTTTTCTTTTTTCTTTTAGAGATTCTAAATTAATTGTTCATATGGAATTTATTAATAAATTAAAATAAGATATAGGAATATAAAAATCCAAATTAAGATTTGGTAGTTTGGAACAACGAACAAAGGAATTATGTATGAATATAAGGTTAGGAAATGAAATTGAATTTCATGGATGAAATAAGATGGTAACAGGTTAAAGAATTTGGAATAAATCCAAACTAGTTGTAAATGAACAGATAACGATTTGGAAGGAGATTTAAACTGAAAACCTATGTAATCCATAACTATTGTTTTAAAAATGCGTCTATTACTTGGAAAGACCGGGATCGAATATTTCCAAAACCATTTCAAGTAATAATATGAAGATATAAAGAAATTAAAGACTTGGAAATCGATGAGCGAAGACCGAAAATCTTCAAATTATTTGGATTGATTGTTGATGCCTCGTTTGGGCCGATCACTCAATACGAGGTTGCAAGTGGCATAAAATCTGGACATATTTGAATATTTTCGGATTGTTGTTCCGTTCAGACCCAGAACGGACTTGTATGGATTGTGTGTCTGACATTGAAATTAACTGTGCAGCACTGATTTCTGTTAATATATATATATATATATCAGAGTTGTGGCGATAATTATTCTCGTCTCTAAGACATACGAACTTAGAGGTTATGTATTGATAGAAATCAGTGACATATCGTGAATTTTCAATGTGTAGCTTCGTGTATATCGGGACCTCGACGAACCTCACACCCCGGATTGATGGAAAACTGGCAGTTAGGTTGTATAATATACATAATCTCTGTTGAAATCGAAAGCTTCGGCGGTAGTACTACTTTGAAACCTGAGGGAATAAAGTATATACGTTGTCCGAGTCTAGATGTTAGCCGGAGTATACTTTCGCGCTATGTATTCGGTGTCCGTTGTCTGGATGTTAACCGGGAGATACTTAGCTTCGTGTCCTCGATTGATCTTTCGTGCCAGGAACCATCATGTTGGATAACCCAATAACCAATACAAGCAATTAGATCTGTTTGTAAACTATGTATGTAGGCATAGTCACTATGCTTGCTAAGATTTATGTACATTTATTTGCAAATTGGTTTTCAACACTATGCTTTAATGATAGTATTAAAGAGAATTTTCATGTATTAAAGCATTTTTGGTTATCATAAGGCAAAACTCGCCCATTTGGTGTGCGCTTGCATTGTGTGATATGGGACGAGCTTATGATAGCTTCATTTTCCAAAGTCATTGTGAATTTCTATGCACGGGAATTCTCATGGAGTAAACCCATTCCACATTAGAGGCGTGGTCCGGTGAATTTTCCCAACTCTAAAATAAACCCGAAATAGTAACTATTTTGAGTTCTCACACCAGTCCCATGACTGACCTGGAGTTTATTGTTCCCCACCTAAACTCTGGGTGCCCATAATTTTGCACGGGCAGCTAGTAGTTTAGTTTGCAGATTTAGCCTTCGCAGCTGGATTAAGATTTGAAGCTAGCATTGTGTTTGATTTTACTTCTTTCTCTAAGAGCAAATTCGTTTCTGTTGAGTTTGTATCGTACTCTGATTATTTGTAACTCTGATGTAAACTTTTGTAATAAAATAAAAGTTATGTTATTTCTGTTCAAATACGTTAGTACCCATAACTATCCGTCTTTATGAGCGATTTAAATTGGTTTAATTACCGGCGAGAATCGAGCAAAAAGGCGGGTCGTTACAGGTGCGGGGTGTTTCAGTCCTATGATGGACGAGTACCTGATGAGGAAGCCATTGATGCTTTATGGCGATAAGAGTTTGAAAATGAAAGCTTGAATTTGAAATGAAAGGTGATATGAGTAAACAGATGTGGATGATATAAATTGTGATTCAATATGTACATTCTCTGGTCAAGAAGATGAAACTTAATGACATAGGAGTTGGTGAAAAGGTGAAGGTAAAAATAAAAATTTTAAATTTGAATTTCAAAATTTTGACACATACGTCTGGCCTATATGTCGACATACTTGTGTGTATTTGTGCAATTTTGATTTAATTATTTATGTGATTGTTTATATATTCTTTCCAGATTTCATAGAAATTGAAAACTATTTTATTATGATCATTTTATAAAAATGTTAACTTCAAAACCATTGAAAAGTTAATTCAAAATTTTAAATTATTTTAAAATAAAATTAACTCAACCAAGAGTCAAAAAATCAAAGTAATAACCAAAACAACTAAAGAAATCAAACAATCAAAGCAATCAAAGAAAATAAAAAATTAATGTAATTGTGTATCTATTTTGGATTCAATTTCTATTTTTGTTTGAACTGTATATTGTTGTGAAGCACATATTAGCCATTTTTGGGTTCAAATCTCCATCGCTTGAACATGTATCTGAATCCAAATCGTCTAATGTTGTAGTGTAGGCTCCTTTTATATTTCCTAAGTGAATCGTGTTTGGCATAGATTTTAGTTTGTCTCGATATGGACAGATTCACTTCACATGTTCTTGTTTATCACAATTGTAGCATCTGATAACATTTTGACTTTCATTTCCATTTTCTTGACTTTTATTGTCATTTCTTTTGAAGTTGTTCATTTTTCTATATTTTAGGAATTTTCTGAAGTTTCTTGTTATCAGCGCTCATTTTCAGAATTAGATCGATCTACTATTGTATTGAAGGCTATTGACTTTTTATCTACTTCTTTGCTTTCTCTCCTACCATGCATTTGTTCTTCAAAAGATATTAGATTACAGATTAAATCTTTAGGTTTTTGAGTATAGATATCATTAGCCTGCCTAATCGCTAGAGTCTTTTGATCCCAATCAGGAGCAAGTGAATTTAAAATTTTCTAACTTGGTCTTCTTTAGAGAAATTTTTACTCAATGCAATAAGAGAATGTACTATATCTTGAAATCCATAATACATGTAATATTTTGATTCAATTTGACTCGTTTTAAATAACTAAAATTAGTTAGTTAACGTAGAAATCTTAATATGTTTAACTTTACTAGTGCCTTCATGAGTAGCCTCCAAAATTCTCCAAATTTCATATGTAGACTTAGAGATTGATACTATATTAAACTCATTTCTATCTAACAAACCGAATAATATATTCATGACCTTAGAATCACTTTATGCAACAACTTTTTGATCGACCGTCCACTATGCATAATTAATCTCAAGTTCAGTGTACTCAGTTTTTGTAATATTCCAAATATCTAATCCTATCGGTTGTAAATACTTTTTCATCTTACATACCTAATAAGTGTAATTACCACCATTAAAAAATGGTGGGCTAGTTGTAGGTTGTCTTTCTAGAAATGAAGTAGCTATAGTGTTAACAATACTAGTGCCAGTAGCATTTTTAAAAACTTTTCCAAAAATCTGGCTATGGTACTTTTGAAAACCAATGCTCCGATACTAAATGAGAGTGATGTGTAATAGGATCTTAAGGATATATTAACACTTGAGAAGGTGAATAGTGTTTACTTAAATTTATGAATCTTTTTTATATTTCTTTTAGATTATGTTTACGAGTATGTATTTAATGATCACATAACCAATCAAAGAATCAAATAGCAAGTAAATTAAATGTAGTAAACCATAAAGGAAAGAATATACTGGATCTTATACTGATTTGAAGTTACTGCATCCAGTCTCGTACTCCGTACGACATTTAGTCACTATCAATTCAATTACACTTCTTAATTTCAAGGTTATAAGAAGACATCCTCCAAAATCTCGACTTCTAAAGAAAGCCAAGTATATTTTCGGGTAAACAAGTCACTGGTAGTTGCTTTTTACCAAGCATAATCAAACTTAACTTGACTTAGGGCCACCAAATGTATAAGATTTTTGATTGTTTTTACAAAGAATGTAGACTAGGACCTTTCAATTTTGATTACATTAGCTATCATAACTCAAAATTGCACTTTGATCTTCATAGAATGATACGAGTTTGATACAGAATCAAATTAGATATGAATTAACTTGATTTGGTTTGAACATCAGTAAAGTATAACTATAGATTTCTTAGAAAATGGGAGAGGAGAGCAAGAAGTGAATAAAATAAGTGTTCTCTATTGTAAATTCATTTCTAGAAGAAGGTTGTTGATAAGAGTGAAGAGAAGTGGCTGTTTGCTAATGGTTATGGCAAATAGACATTTTATTTCAAATTTGAATTATGAAAAATACTAGTAACTATGTTGACACACATGGTATGCATATGTCGACATACTTATAGTGTATTCGACATAATTTGTTAAAAAATGTTTTGAAAATGTAAAACTATTTATAATAATTTCAAACTTTATAAAACTATTCAAAACATAGTAAATGTATATTTTAAACATAATAAAATATAAGAAAACTTATTAAAAATAGTTTTAAAGAATCTAAAATAAAGTATAATTTACTTATTCAAAATCAATATATTAAACTCAACTTAAAAAATGGTCGACCTTGCCAAAAATAATAATATTAAAGTTAAAATATAAATATCAAAACTATAGTTTCATACTATAATATCAAATCATAAATTTAAGGTTAAACTCAAAACTTAAAGTATAATTAAAATCAAAGTACAAGCATAATATTAAAATCAAAGTATAAGTATTGAAATTAGGAATCTAAATTGTAGTAAATATAGAAGTATTTCAAAGTAATAAGAGAAATTTAAAAAGAGAAAACTAGATATATTTGAAAATACTTTGAAAATTCATTTTAAAAACTAGAAATATATATATATTTGTACACTTTGTAAAGAGATTTAAAAAGAGGAACACTTTAAAAACATTTTATAAAATAGATAGAGTGACACGTAGTATTGGGAGATCTTCCATATCCTCTACTCCGAGTTGCACACGAATCGGAGTATTTTTAAATTTTTGGTATTTATGACAAACCCTAATCCAAACCAAAAATCTAAGTAGTCATTCATTTGGCATTTTCAGACATTCATTCATAAAGATACCAGGCATATAACATCCGTAAAAGAATTCAACATCCAATGCAACACCCCACATCCGTTAATGTTACTCACAAAGGGAATGTATTAAGTTTCGTGGAGCATTATAATATTACAAGACAGAAAAGTAGTACTTGAAAATTTTGTAATTTTATTGTAGCTGTAACAAAAATAAGTTTGATTACATTTCCAAATACCAAAATCAAGTACATAATATCAGTCTTGTACAAAACCTTCAGAGTACATAATTTTAAAGCCATAATCCCTAACAGAAAAATGCCATACGCAGAATCAAAGCCAAGCAATACACCTTTCAACTTTAAGCTGGAAGAAAGAAATATCTAAACTAAGCTTGAGTATTTCCTCCCTAAGAACCTGGGGGGAAACGGAAGAAAAGAGGCAAAACAAACTAGATCAGACATAAGTCTGGTGAGTCCAGTGACTTTAACAATATAATCATTAAAGTAACAGGATAAGAACATAAACTGGAAAACAAGAAATGACTGTAGAATAAACAGGCATGACAAAGCAGACAAGATGAACAAGATATAATGTTGATTGAGCTTTTAATCACTACAGGATAATTACTACATTGCACCAATTCTAGTAACACCGTATCATTACTAGTTACACAACACCCTTACTAGTCCCCTACTAAAAGTTGATTCCTCTTACTAATCATGATAATGGTAGTTTCGTGTACTCCTAGCTGCTATCGTAAGCGCCCCTTTTTTCTTCGACCCCCACGAGTTGTACCCACTACCTTCCTCATTCGATCGGCTCCCTAACTCGCATGTATTATTACTTGTGTCATTCGGCCTCGCTTGTATGTAGATACCTGTGCTGGCCCCATCATGGGGTGTATCAATTCCCATGATGGCAACCCGACACGATTCAAGATGCACAATGTATACTACTGATACCCAGTGCCTATTTTTTTTCCACTTCGAAGCACGTGCACGCCTATACTCTGTCGGAACCTACACTGTTGCACCACTCGCCGCTATTTTGACCGCTTACAATCAGCCCAGTAATCGTGCCCCATCCAGCCTAGCCCAGGGTACCATGATACATCTATGTGGGTTACTGCTGAAATGGGTCCACATTACTAGGGTTTCCTAATCAACATGTTATAATGGTTAAGTGTTCTCAATTTAAATTAACCCCACCCATTTGCTTAATTAACATGTTGTACTGGTTAAGTGTTGCATATTCATATGTTACTTAACCTTCTCACTGATTCATGCATGTTTATTTAACAGTTAAGTTTGTGGGCCTATATATGCTAATATTACCCACTTACCTAAGATTTACTTAACCCTTTCCCCTTATCAAGTCCATATGTATTATTGGTTAAGCTTGCCTTAACCCTATCCACTTTGTTCATGTAATATTGGTTAAGTTGTCTTCTTGTCCATGTTAACTTAACCCAACCACCTAACATGTTGTATTGGTTAAGTGTCGCCTATTCATATGTTACTTAACCTTTCCATTTTTAGCATGTATGTTCCTTAGCTTTAGTTTATTCATTAAAGCACCAACCTCCCACATTAAAATTGTTGTTTGCGGTTGCTGGATGTGCCGGGCGGTTCCGGGCAGACTTCTACCGCAAACTCATTCTAACCTCGGGTTTTTGGCCTTAATGCGCTAACCTCTCACATTAGATCTATGTTGTTGCGGTCGCTGGATGTGTCGGGCGGTTCCGGGCAGTCTTACACCGCAACTCAATCTAACCTTGGGTTAGGCACGTTCATCTTTTAGCCAATTTACATATTTACCATTCATGTCCAAGTTTATATGTAAATTATCCATAAGCGTAGTCAATTCAAGTTATGCCACATTTTCTAGTTATGCCCAAAATTAATTGTACGATTATAACCCCTTTTTATGCCAATTACATAATATTCAACCTTTACCGAAACATTTCCCCAACGTTCCCACGTCGTTCGTACGTATAGTTCATGTGATACGTTAGGCTTGCAATTAGCCCAACTCATAAAAAAAGGGAAGAAACACATGACATCATAACTGGCATAAACAATATAGATCTAAGACTGCATAAATCTAGTAAACGTATAAAAATAGATCCAATCAACATATGGAATGCGAACTAGGATAGATCTAAACATAAACTTGCACGGATTTAAACATATGAACTGGTATGGATCTAATCATATAAACATGTAGATCTAAACATATGAACATATAGTTCTAAACATATGGACTGATATGGATCTAATCATATAAATATGTAGATCTAAACATATGAACATATAATTCTAAACATATGGACTGATATGGATCTAATCATATAAACATGTAGATCTAAACATACGAACATATAAAATATGATCTTACATATATGAACATGACTTGCATATAATCTTTCATAACTTGCATAGATCGAGCAAACTTGCATATGTAATTAGGCATATGAATTAACATAGAACATAACTTGCATATAATGAATCAAATCAAGCATAAATCAAAACATAGTTTGCAAAGACATAAACTTTATATGATTTACAAACATTTTCATACAGTTCAATTCATAACTCATCAAAATTACGTTTAAACAATTATCTTGTGAAAGTAACTACACTCACAGAAATTGGATCTTGAATTCTGGGATATGATTTCTGAAATTGCTAAGCTAATCCGTTTATGTAGGCGTTGATTCGTTCGTTGTTGTACTAGAATTCCTTTTCGCAATTACTAGGCTTTGAATCTTTATCTCTTATCTTTTTATCTTTAATCTAGAATTTGATTTGTTATGGTGGCGGCTAAGTTAGTTTGTAGATGAACAACAAGACAGCATCATAGTTTAGGGTTGTGAGGTTAGGGTTTAGGTTTAGCTATGTATATATAGATGTTTAGGATTAATATGGGCCTTTAGATCAACCTAGGAGTCATCAAAGCCATCCAAACCCAAGAGAGCCAACCAGAACATGACACATATGCCCTAACACCTCAGAAAATCGTCACTGTCCAGATCAGTTCACATGTGTCGACCTTACGGGGGGTCGACACCCCTGAGCGGGAAATTTCCCGCTCAGCTATTTTCTGAAGTTTTAAAATTCGAATATGCTTTAATTATTTTAATTTAATTTCTGCTTAAACTTGAAAACTTCTAACCTACATAACTTCTTCATACGGAGTCCGATTCACGCAAACTCAGACTCTATCTCAAGCAGAATTCCGAGACGAACGCAATGGTGTAACCCATTTCACCCGATTCCTCTTTTAAAGATTAATTATTCTTTAATTATCTCTTATGTTCCGTTTTAAAATTACGGGATGTTACATTCCCCCCACTTAAAGGATTTCGTCCCCTAAATCTTCAAGTCAAGAAGAATGTGTATCCTACCATCCAACAGCCATCTACTCAACCATTCGATCACAGGCATCCATTGTACTTAAAGAGGTTTCTAATGCTTTCATGATCATATGCATAGTGTGTGTATATGTCCTAAACCAATGCAAAATCAGGCGGTCTACTGATTCAGTTGACCTCCTTAATACGAATTATGTCAGTGCTATAAGTCCATCATGTATGCAATTATTCCTAGTCGTACTTTATAACTTCTACATGAGTGCACAATCAATCATAAAAATGCAACATCTATATGATAACACATCAAGTTTCAATCCATATACAAATACATATATGCATATGCAATATGAAAGTGACTGAGCTGATCTAGTGTCAAATGTGTGTGTAAATGCATCCACGAGCAACCACTAGCAAACACTTGCATCCACCAAACATAACATGTCTCAAACACATGTTTACAACCATAGGATTTTCTACCTAAAGGTCGAAGACATAATCGAGAGGACATATTAAACGATAGAATAAGTTTAAATAAAGCGATGAAAAAGGAGAAGTTAAGAATGTCCCCTCAAAAAAGAAAGAAAGGGTACAGCGTACGCATCTTGTCTTCCGTCTCCCAAGTCGCGTCTCCTTGATCATCTATCCATTGGATTTTAATCAACCTGACCTCTCTGTTGCGTAACTTCTTGATCTCCGATCCAAGGATGCATGTAGGAGCTCGTCTAATCGTGGCATCTTGCTCCACTTCCACTTCTCTAAGCATGCTCGGCTCCACTATTTCCACGGTATCATGTAAATACTTTCTCACATGCGGCACGTGAAACATGTCGTGAACACCACTAAGCTTTTTCGGCAACTTCACTCTGTTGTCTGTCCAATTCTTTCTGTAATGGGGGATTGCCCTACGAACCTTGGTGCTAATTTCCCCACACTCCCCAAAGCGAACTACGTTCTTCCACGGTGGCACTTTAATAAAAACCCTGTCTCCAACATCGAACTCAAGATCGGTTCGTCTCTTGTCAGCATTTGACTTTTTTGGCCCTATGTCGTCTTCATTTATCATCGAATCAAGTCTATCTCCTCAGAAGTTTCCCTAACCATATCTGGTCCAAGTAAAATCTTATCCGTAGATTCCCTCCAACAAGTTGGTGATCGACACGGTCGTCTATAAAAACCCTAATACTAGCTTAATAACTGTTGTTATAAGCGAACTCCACAAATGGAAAGTTCTCTTCTCATATCCTCCAAAATCTAGGATGCATAACCTCAAAAGATCTTCAAGGATTCTATTCACCCTTTCTGTCCGTCCATCCGTCTGTGGGCGATACACGATGCTCAAACATAACTGCGTACCTACTGCCTTTTGCATATCACATTTTCCTCTTGCATCGAAAACTGCTCCAACCCCTGCCTCGCAAGTACATGTATATACTGTGAACGGTTTGCTCCCATCTAGAAAAGTCAAAACTGGGGCTGATACCTTCGCAAAGCCCTTAACGAACTTCCTATAGTAGCCCGCCAACCCTAGAAAACTTCTTACTTTCGTTGCTTTTCTAGGAACCTTCCAATCTTGGATTGCCACCACCTTTGTAGGATCCACTGCTATCCCTTCCTTAGAGACCACATGTCCTAAGAACCTCATTTTTTCCCTCCAAAAATGACATTTGGAGAACTTAGCTTTGAGTTGATGTGCTCTAGGGTCTCTAAGACTTCCCTAAGATGTAGGGCATACTCTCCCTCGCTTCTAGAGAAAATCAAAATACTATCCACAAAGACTACCACAAACTTGTTTAGGAACTCCCTAAACGCCCTACTCATCAAGTCTACAAAATATGTAGGTGCATTTGTCAAACCAAAAAAAAAAGTATGATGAGCCTTTCGAAGAAACCGTTATGAGTCCTAAAAGAAGTCTTATCTATGCTATCCTCGGCTACCCTCAACTGGTGAAATCCTGTAGCTAAGTCCAACTGCGAGAAAACCGAAGCACCAGCTAACTGATAGAACAAATCATCTATCCTCGGCAATGGGTGTCTATTCTTCTTCGTGAGCTTGTTCGGCTCCCTATAGTCCACGCACAATCTAAGCAAACCATCAGTATTCGTAGCAAAAACAACTGGAGCACCCCATTCCGAAATGCTTCTTCTTATGAACCCTTTCTCAAATAGCTCCCTTACTTGTTTACTGAGTTCCCTCCTCTCCCTCTTGGAGCCATGTGGTGTACTGAAAATGCAACTAGCTTTTCATTATCTACAAATTATATTTGGAGGTCTATCTCACGCCTCGGGGGTAGACCCCGAACCTCATCAAAGATGTCACCATACTCATGGACTATACGAACATATTTCAAATCATTGATGAATTCGTCAAGAGATTCTAGGAAGCTAAGCATCACTAAACCCCTAGGGTCACAAGAAATATCAAGGGTCTTTCCACAACGAGTCAACAGTCTAACTACCCTCTTTTCATAGTCTTGGATGGAACCATGCCTGGCTAGCCAATCCATCCCTAGAATCAAGCCATAGCCCGTGAAACCAGGAATGAAGGCGTTGCATCCAAACCCAACGCCCAAGATAGACACTCTCAAAACCCGACAAACCATAGATTAGTGAGCCGAACCACCAATACGATTTGAGACTACAATGGGATCCATAACTAGACTAGTATTTAGGTGCAGTGTATCAACTAACGAAGCAGATACAAACGATTGCGAAGCGCAAGAGTCAAACAAAGTTCAAACAGGATAACTGAAAAAGGAAAATCAAACTTTCAACAGAAATGCTTCTATCTCTCTCCTATCCCAGTACCATGAGAGCATGAACCTGTCCTCCAGAAGTAGGTCTTGTCCTCTGTCCATGCCCTTTTCCCTTCCTCCTTGGGTAATCTTAAATCATATGTCCTGCCTCGCCGCAATGGTAACAACCATGCTTCTTCTTCTTCCTACAGTCCTTAATCATATGGCCCGTTATACCAAAATAAAGACACCTTCTTTTGTTACGGGGGTTAATTATTCTTTCCACTTTCTCCTTTACCTTCTTCGTGGATTAAAGCCATATCAACAAATTCCTCATCATTGGGTTGTGTTCCTCGGCCTAAACTTCCTCATCGACCAAGCAGCTAGCTGAACTTTCCTTCCATTGTCTATCTCCAAGATACCAAACGAGTCCTTCACTTCCTTGATTCAATTTATAGCCTTAACAAACGTCTCAGTCCCATGAAAAGATTTTCCGCCCATCGCATCGAAGTCCTTCCATATCTTAGGAAAGGCATCTAAACGCGGAGAAAGAGACTTAAGAAGGAAAAAGGAAGAGATTCGAAACAAAGAATCGAAAGATAGATATATGGCTTTTGGGGATTATGTTTTTCATAGTAAATCTTTCTCTTGAAAACTCCTTCTTCGAAACATGTTTTTGAAAATAATACCTTTGAAAACGGTTTTCAAAATCTTTTTTCTGTTCTAGTAACCTTCAGCTCTGATACCACGTGTAACACCCCACGTCCGTTAATGTCACTCACAAAGGGAATTGTAACGACCTGGAAAATCTGAACCAATTTAAAAATTTTAAATTAGCTAAAGTAGTGGATTTTAAATATTTAAAATAAATATTTTAAATAATAATGATGAAAAGTAAGTTTGAATCAAAGTTGAAAATAAATATAATTACTTTGAATTATAAACAAGGCCTGAAATGGCGTGGTATTTTCAAAATTTGAATTCAAACTTCGACTGACTGTACAGGGTGCAAAACAAAACGGATTTGAGTGAAACCAAAAATATTTAAATCTATTAGTGAATACCTTTCTAAAGAATCTGAAAAATCGAAGTTTAATAGCGGAAAGCAATAAGTTATGGCCAAATGAATTTTCAGAAAGGTCGCTATGGAATTTATATAGCCCATGAAAATGGCCATTTTGCATACCGCCTCGGAATTCGACGAAACCACTTTTGTTGGATCCAGGATGTGAAGTTATTGCTAGGTTTCAAATTTCATAATTTTTGAAGCTAATATGTGAGCGTGGCAAAGGAAAATGTGTTTTGGTCAATTACAGTTAAAATGGATCGACCAGAAAAGGGCCATTTTACAAACGGTCTCAGAATTCGACGAAACTAGTTTTGTTGGGACCGTATCGTCAAGACATAGCCAGATTTATTTTTCTATAATTTTTCGAATCAGTATGTGGCCCCAGCAAATTGAAATGTATGTCCAAATTAAATATTGAATGTTTTATATTTTAATTTGAATGAAAACTGACTGAAACATTCGAATGGGCCTTCGAAACATATCCCATTATGTTCGGAATGAGGGTAAAACGCTAGGGACGACAGTCGTTGGGTTTGGATCGGGGTTCGTGTGTGAAAGGGGTATTTTTGAAATTTTAAAAATATACAAATTAATAAAAAAAACTCATTGGCCCATATTTTTTCTCTCTCCCCGACTATCCTTAGAGCGCACGACGGAAAGGGCCTCACCACCTTCTCTCCTCCATTCCTCCTCCTACACGCAGAATTAGGTATGGGTTCTTCGGAGATTTTTGAAGAGTTCGAGGCAAGCTTCAAATCCACGTAGGGATTGGATTTTTTCGTTCAACATTGAAGGAGAACGGAAGCCAGGAATTTCGGGACTTCAACCCGCCGCCACTGCGCCGTCCGACCACCGAGCTGGACCCCACCACATCGCGCCAGCGTGCCTCTCCTCCCCCTTCGACGCTGCGAAGACCGATCGACGAATAGCTACGCGGATTTCGAGATAAATGCAAACATAGTTTTGAACAGTTTGCTGAAGGTACGACTATGGTAATTTTCAACTATTTTAACACCTTTAAACCGTTGCAAACTTTGAAAAATCATATCTTTTTCATGTGTTGATGAAATTCGATGAAACAGGAGACACCGAGACAGTAAGGACGTCTTCTACATTTTAGAAGAGACCGCGTATTTTTCTGAGCCTTCTGCAATTTTTGTTGGAGTGGAACCCAATGTGAGATTTCTAATTTATAAACGATATGGAAAACGACGATGTATAAATTATATAATCGATGTATAAGTTATATAAGCGTTGTACACCTCATGTATAAGCGTTGTATAAGTTGTACGTTCGATGTATAAGTTATATATGCGTTGTAAAAATTATATTTGTGTTGAATAGAAGTGAAATGCTTATATAAAATATATATATATATACACCCCTCGTCCACAAACCATGGACGATATTTATTGATTGTGATTGGTGTGAAAATTGGTTGATAGCGAATGGTTGATTATAATTGTTTGTGGTTGGAATTGATTGATTTGTGGTTGAAAAATACCCATTTGTGGTTGAGAATTATTTGGTTGAAACCACATAGGATTAGTTCGTGGTAATGGAAAAAAATATATACATGCCGCCTGCGTGCGAACTAGATGCATGATTCCCCATTGTCAAAAGCTGTGAGGCTTTAAGGTAGAGCGAGGAGCCGTACTAGGGACGGCCTCGGTTTTAACTACTCCGCCGTTATGCTGCCGAAATTTTGAATAATATTCATGTGCTAGAATTATTTTCATGTGTTGAATTGAAATTCATTCGTTGAATAGAATTCATGTGTTGAAAGGTATTCATGTTTTAAATAAATTGTTTTGCTATAAAAATCACCTTTTTATCTATATATATATATAAACTATAGAAAACCTTCATGTATTGAATTGAAATTCATTCGTTGAATAGAATTCATGTGTTGAATGGTATTCGTGTTTTAAATATAAAAATCACCTTTTTATCTATATATATAAACTATAGAAAACCTTCATGTGTTGAATCGAAATTTATTCGTTGAATTGAAATTCATTCGTTGAATTGAAATTCATGTGTTGAATGGTATTTATGTTTTGAAAGAAATTGTTTTATATTAAAAAAATCCTATTTTTATCATCAATATGAACTATATAAAATACTCTTGTTTTGAAATAAATTGTTTTATAATAAAAATCATATTTTTTTTACCTATATGAACTATATAAAATAATCGCGTTTTGAAATGAATTGTTTTACAATAAAAATCACCTTTCTACTGTACACATGAGTTGTTAAAAATAGAGAAGTGTCGAAGTGAATGTTTGTTGGATAAAAATATCATTTTTATCAAATATATGAAAAGAATATAGCTTTGAAATCGAAGAAACGATATATATATATAAATAGAATTGAAATATATCGAATAACGAAGCTGCAGTTCGTGTTTTGAAACTGTGATTTCAAACGATTAGTGTGGGAGATCCGACCATCGGATTATCCCGAAACCGTAACCGTTTGGTTCGCTTTGGAAATATCTTTCCAACGGCACCAACTTTGTAAAAATCCAACGGTTGGATTGTTTGGAATGTTTAATTCAAATCTGAAGAAAAACACCGCCAGAATCGATTATATTTATATACATATATATACAAATATAATTATATTAAATCGAATAACGACGCTGCAGTTCGTATTTTGAAAATGAAACTTCAAACGATTATACCGGGAGATCCGACCGTCAGATTTTCCCAAAACTGGAACCATTGGATTCATTTTGAAAAGATCTTTCTAACGATGTAGATTTTGTGAAGAACCAACGGTTAGAATTTCAGATACGTGTAAATCAAATCTGAAGAAAAACAGCGCCACGACCGCGTTATGGCCCGAAGCGTCGTTTGAATAAATTGGCTATTTTAAAATAAATAAAAATGGCGATAAATCGTTATAAAATACTATAAACGATATGGATGTGAAATTTAGAAACTAACTGAAGGTTGGCTAAGTCGAATGGTTTCCTGGGTGTTGATCTGATGTTGGTTTCGGCCTTCGGGGTTAATATTTGGGAAATCGTCCTCTTACTGATTTACGGTTAGCGATTAATGAATTGAAATGATGCGTATGTGTATTTGTGTTGCACTTGTTTATCATATACGTGAGTTGCTCAAAAAAACCGGGTTTATCACATTCTGAATAACTGAATTGACGATAAGAAATCGAAGATGAAGACGGTGGTCGAAGACCGGAGATCTTCACCTCGTTTGGATGGTAACCGATGTCCGGATTGTAACAACCCGGAAAATCTGGGCCAGTTTAAAATTTTTATTTTGGCAATTATAGCGAAGTAAAAATTCGATTTTTATATATTGAATAGCGAAGTAAAAATTCGATTTTTATATATTGAATAGCAAAGTAAAAATGTGACTTTTATATAGGTAGTGAATACGGGCAACGAAATAGACGAAAGAAAAGCACAGTGAAGATTTCCTACCCATGAAGAATTGCGTCATTCAGTTTAGCGAAAGGGTGAGAACTCCTCACTCTAATTTTCTTATTCTAGTTATACATACATATATATAGATATATATATATACTAGGATGCAGACGGTGCTTAGTAGCACCCGACACCCGTCATCCACAGACCATGGATGGCTTGTTTGTTAAATTGTTTGGTTGTGTAGTTAGTTAGATTATTTGGTTTGAACTGAATTGTTTGGTGAAATAAAATTGATTTGATTGATGTGTGAATGGCGTGGGCCTTCACTAGACCGGGGATAAGGCTAGGCCTCGTCCCGTTTCTAGTATCGTGCCGTTATGCCGCCGAAATTTTCTAAAATAAGTTAGAAAAATAAAAATATCATTTTATCGAAGAAATGAACTGAATAGAAATTCATATGTTGGAATAAGATGTTTTTGTCGTTAAAAATATAATTTTTAACGTGAAGTGAATAAATAAATATTCATTTACAAACCAGACGGTTTGTTTATGTACACCTATTTGAAGGACATTGATTGGGACGATAAATTTTACACATCGCCCAACTGCACAAATAAAATCTGTGTTTGATTGTTTGAAACCCCACACGGGTGTTGGGATGAAATTTGAAGTTCACTCATCCTGATTGATTGAATATGTCGATCGATTGATTGACAGGCTGTTATAAGCGTCAGATATCTATATTTGATGCTTATACAGTGTAGTGCACTTTGGTTGATGGTTGATTATTTTTCAATGCTATTATATACGTGTGTAGTATGCAAATCCATATAATTAACATTATATGGTGATTGATTGGGCCTCATTCCAATTTGAAAAATAAAGAATATTATAAAATAAAAGTTCATGTGTTGACAGTACTCATCCATTGAGATTGGTCATGTGTTGAACGAAATATTTTAGTAATAAAATTTGCACCTTTATCGATATAAAATAAAAGTTCATGTGTTGACAGTACTCATCCATTGAGATTGGTCATGTGTTGAACGAAATATTTTAGTAATAAAATTTGCACCTTTATCGATATAAAATAAAAGTTCATGTGTTGACTGTACTCATTCATTGAGATTGGTCATGTGTTGAACGAAATATTTTAATAATAACAACTATTTTGAAAAAGAAATATTTGAAATAGAATATTTGAAAATAGAAATTTACGAAGCCGTGTTGATTAGATTGACGCCATTTTGACGAAAACGATATTTATATCGATTTTATTCATTTTGAAATGAATTGAATTGAAAACGAATTCAAAATGAATTGAAAACGATTTCGAAATGAATTGAATTGAAAACGATTTCGAAATGAATTGAATTGAAAACGATTTCAAATTGAATTGAAAGCGAATTGAAATGAATTCAAATTGAATTGAAATTTGAATTGAATAGAAATGAATTTTAAAACGAATTTATAAAGAAGAATTCAATTTTGATTTAAATTGAAATGGAAGTTGAAATTGCTTTTGAAACGAATTTAAAACTATTTATATAATTCGTTTTAAATAGAAATCGATGAAATATATATTATATATATTATATATATAATATAATGGCCTGAATAGAACGCGCCGCGCCGCGGCAGTTCATGAATTTCGACCATTTATTTCAAACGGACATTACGGGAGATCCGACCGTCGGATTCTCCTAAAACCGGAACCGTTGGGTTCGTATCGAAAAGAGCTTTCTAACGAATATTAGAAATTTGAAATCTAACGGTTGGATTTGGAATTATGTCCAAATCAAATTTGAAAAAGGTCGCTGTAAGTGCAGTTCGATGGCCGTTGTTGGAAATCGACTGTACGGGCCTTGATAAAATTATTAAAAATAGTAATAATTTGTGTAAAATCATAAGAAATGATTTGTGAAGATTTGGGATGAAAAACTCCATATTTGAAAAGATAAAAATAGATTTTTATCGAAATGAACTAGTTTTGAACTAGAATTATAATTCTATTTATTTTTAAATAAATAAATTGAATTTAAAAAGGGTTTTGAAAATAACCAGAATATCCAATGATTGCATTGGAGTGGATTTGAATCGAAATTGTCTTCGGAATATTTCGATGTTGGAATTCGTGGTTATACAGGTGTGGTTATGGAAATTTGAAAGATATATATTTATATCGTTATTTCCAATACGACATTTGTTAGTCGTAGAATTTGATATTGAATATAAGCCGATATATTTTCTATTCAGAGCCTTGTATTTAATATCGAATGTGATTTGGGTTTGTCGTGAATGGTGTCTTCACTAACACTGTTCTTGAACCCAGTTGAGAAAAGATTAAATCTTTTTATTTAGATTTAATGAAGTGTACCAATTAAATAATATTTAATTGGAATTGAATTGATATTGATTTTTGGGTTTATCGTGAACAGTGTTTTAAACAACACTCGTTCTTTAACCCGATAATTAATGGAAAGTGATTTTGGGTTTATCGTGAACTGTGTTTTTAAATGACACGGATTCTTTAGCCCAGTTAACGATTAAAACTAAGTGGAGTTTTAATGAATCTTTAATTAGATTGAAAAGATCGAAAATGGAGTACCACCAGTTTTGCTCCAGGCGATAGTTAAATCTTTAATTAGATTTGAACGTGAAATGGTAATTGAATTTACCGATAACACCGTGGTGTTAGATATGAAGTATTACCAGTTTTACTTCATGGGATGAATAGGTTGGGATTGGGAAATTAAAACAAATGATTACTTCGGTAAGGTTCGCTAATCCCGACTAGTTTGAATTGAGATTCAAAAATAGAATAAAGAATAAATTCAAGGAATTTATCTTGGATAAAATTAATGGGAACCTTTTCCTATGAATGTGAAATTTAGAAACTAACTGTCGGTTAGCCAAGCAGAATGGTTTTCTGGATATTGATCTGATGTTGGTTTCGGCCTTCGGGGTTAATATTTGGGGGATTATTCTCTTGATTAATTTACGGTTAGTGACTAATGAATTGGAATGAGGCGTATGTTGTGTTTGTGTAACACTTATTTAAAATATACGCGAGTTATTCGGAAAGACCGGGTTTATCCCATTCTGAATAACTGATACGACGATAAGTCGAAGATGAAGACGATGGTCGAAGACCGGAAGTCTTCATGTCGTTTGGATAATTACTGATGATCTTGATTGGGCTGTACACCCAAGAAGATGGAAACAGTTAGTGATCGTCCAGACGTACTTGGAGATCGATGGATATGCGGGGTACTAGGTGCCTCCGGTTTCGTTCAGACCCAGAACGGACTTGTAAATGGACTGTGTGTCTGACATTGGATTTTAGTCCGTGTGATTGATTTCTATTAAATATATATCTGTTTGGCGGCGGAGAATTTATTCTCTTGCTTAACGCCCTTCTCTGAGACGTACGAGCTCAGGGGTTATATATTGATGGATATCAAACGCATGGAGTGAATTGCCTGTGTGGCATGCCTAAGTGGCAATTGATCGAGGCTTCTGTTGAAAAGCAAAGTCTTGTGGTGATGATCAAAGCAAGGCCTTTGTGGCGTAGCTTTGTGTAACGCTGACTTCGCGAGTTTCACACCCGGTATGAACCAAAAACGGGAGACGGACATCAGGGAGGACTTGCGTTTCTTTCTAGCTAAAAGTGGCGTTAGTGGTTTTACACGCCCTGACGAGTTTGACTTATGTGGTTGTTGCTGTTGCGAGGCGCCTCGGTTTGATCGGACGATCCGGGTCCGATGGAGTCATTCGTTGGCTCGTTTGCGCCCCAAAGGGCGGGGAGACGTATTGTTCAGGCATAATAATCCACATCGGTGGACCGGCCCTGACGATCCAGGGGGCAGTTGCGGCTGTTCCTGAGACATGGTAGGCTAGATTGTCTCGAATCGGTTGAGGACTATCTTTTACATCGGTTCATAGATGGAAACCCAATTTCCAAATACGTGACATTTGCGGTTTTATTTGTAAACCTATATATGGCGACATGATATATGGTACCCATGCCGCCTATGATTGATACTTATGATTTGAAGTTGTTTTATACACTGTACACTTATTATAGTATCAAATGATTTGTTTTAAACGTATCAAGCATTCTTTGGCTGTTATAAGGGAAAACCCTATCCCCCGGCTTGCGTTTGCATTGTGTGATAGGACCTGGGTCTTATAACAGCTTCATTTTTCTTTATTTAGCATTGCGCTGTTTGTTTTATGCACTGGTATTCTTGGGAGGAAACCCGTTCCGTGTTATACGGCGTGGTCCCTTGATTTACCAAACTCTAAAAATAAGGATTAATAACTGTTTTAGTTCTCACACCAGTCCCATGACTGACCTGGAGTTTATTGTTTTAACCTAAACTCTGGGTGCCCCTATTTTCCACACGGGCAGCTAGTAGTTTTGGTTTTGCAGATTTATATTCACAGGATTCTGGTTTACAGCTGGAACGATATCCGGAAAGCTTTGTATCCGTATATCTACTTTAAAATCTGATTTTTATTTACCTTAAAAACTGGTTTTTTTATTTATGTTGTAAAGTTATAAAAATGTAATCTTTTATATAACATGGAAGTAAAAATATGATTTTTATATTTTTAAAGTATTAAAAATATAGTCTTTACTATATAGATGAAGTCAAAATATGATTTTTGCTTATGTAGAGAGTTAAAAATATAATTTTTACATGATCGGGATATTAAAAATATCATCTTTATATGTGTAGAAAAATAAAAATGAGATTTTTATAAAGATGAAATCTTTTTATTTTTATAAAGGCGAAAACTTTATTTTTATAAAGGCGAAATCTTTATATGGAAAATAGCGTGATAAAAATATAATTTTTATCTATATAACATAGTGATAAAAAGTTGATTTTTATATATTGAATAATTGAATAAAAATTCGATTTTTAAATGTATGAAGCTCTGATACCAAATGTGACGGCCGGGAATTTCGCTCGGTTCGAACCAGTCGTTAAACCGATCTAGACCGTTCGAAACCCCTGAACGTTGAGAACAGGACAAATCAGAACACAAACAGAAGAACATTTCATTGCATATTACAACAATCCCATCAGAATACAAGAATGTACAGAGTATAAATGAATAAATTACATTCGATAAGTATCAGAGATTACAATAAATTACATAGCAGCGGAAAATAATACAAAGCACAACTGAAGGTGATATACGGATACAGAGCTTTCCGGATATCATTCCAGCTGTAAACCAGGATCCTGTGAATATAAATCTGCAAAACCAAAACTACTAGCTGCCCGTGCGGAAAATAGGGGCACCCAGAGTTTAGGTTAAAACAATAAACTCCAGGTCAGTCATGTGACTGGTGTGAGAACTAAAACAGTTATTTAAAACTTTACTTTAAAAGAGAGTAATTCAAGGGACCACGCCGTATAACACGGAACGGGTTTCCTCCCAAGAATACCAGTGCATAGAATAAACAACGCAATGCTTTTTCGAAAAATGAAGCTATTATAAGACCCAGGTCCCATCACACAATACAACGCAAGCCGGAGGATAGGGTTTTCCCTTATAATAGCCAAACATGCTTGGTACGTTTAAAACAAATCATTTGATACTATAATAAGTGTATAGTGTCAAAACAATTTCAATCATAAATATAAATCATAGACGGCATAGCATCCCATGCTACTATGTCGCCATACTAGGCTCTACAAATAAAACCGAAATACACGTATTGAAAATTGGATTTCCGTCATGAGTCGAGGCAAGGGGCAAGCTCCTCTCCGCGTTCGAGACACTCTAGCAAATGCTCAGGACTACGCACACTGGGTAACCCTTGGATGCGGCTGGGCCGGTCCTCACTTACGTTAGAGGATTAATTATGCCTAAACACGCGTTTCCCGGTCCTTACAGACCTATAATCGAGGCGCCTCATTCCAATTCATTAGTCACTAACCGCAAATTAGCAAGAGAACAATTTCCCAAACATTAACCCCGAAGGCCGAAACCAACATCAGATCAATATTCAGGAAACCATTCTTCTTAGCCAACCTACAACTAGTTTCTAAATTCCACATTCTTAGGGAAAGGTTCCCATTAATTTTATCCAAGATAAATTCTTTAAAATTTATCCTGTAATCTTCCTTTGGATGTCATTTAAAACCAAATTATGGTTTTTCCAACTAGTCGAGATTAGCGAACCGTAACGAAGTAATTATTTATTTTATTTCCCAATCCCAACCTATTCATCCCATGAAGCAAAACTGGTAATACTCCATATCTAACACCGTGGTGTTATCGGTAAAATTAATTACCATTTCACGTTCAAATCTAATTAAAGATTTAACTATCGCTTTGGAGCAAAACTGGTGATACTCCATTCTCGCTCATTTTCTAAATTTGGTAATTTAGATTATCAATTCGAATTTCAATCTAATTGCAGATTCATTAGAACTCCTTTTACTGGGTTAAAGAACTAGGTGTTATTTAAAACACAGTTCACGACAAACCCAAATCACCTTCTATTTGTTATCGGGTTAAAGAACTAATGTTATTTAAAACATAGTTCACGAAAACCAATTTTATTTCAATTAAATATATAATGAATTTGATTCAAATAGAAAACGAAACGAATTTGATTTGAATAGAAAAACTCCACATTTGAAAAGATAAAAATGGTTTTTATCGAAATGAACTAGTTTTGAACTAAATTTAAAACCCAATTATTTTTAAATAAATAAATTAGATTTAAAAGGGGGTTTTAAATAATCGGAATTTCTAATACCATTCTCGCCCTTTGACGCTTTCATTGTCCGCTTTCACTACATATGTAAAAATCGGATTTTTACTTCGCTATTCAATATATAAAAATCATATTTTTATTTCGAAGTTCAACATATAAAAATCATATTTTTACTTCGATGTTCAATATATAAAAATCGAATTTTTACTACTATGTTATATAGATAAAAATTATATTTTTAATTCTCTACCTAACCAAAAATCATATTTTTATATCATCTATATAGTAAAGACTATATTTTTAATACTTTAAAAATATAAAAATCATATTTTTAACTTCTCGCTTATATAAAAATTATATTTTTATCCTTGGGTAACGACACGGTATAAAAATTATTTATA
Source organism: Allium sativum (assembly GCA_030737875.1). Lineage (NCBI taxonomy): Eukaryota > Viridiplantae > Streptophyta > Magnoliopsida > Asparagales > Amaryllidaceae > Allium > Allium sativum. The sequence goes on along the minus strand of CM060915.1, from coordinate 575,406,996 downwards.
AAATAATCATACTAAGAAATAAGTAATGATAGACGATATTTTTAAATTTGAAAAGGCGAAGTCTATGTGTTTATAAAGGCGAAATCTTTATTTTAGAAAAGGCGAAATCTTTAGGTGGAAAATAGCGTGATAAAAATATAATTTTTATCTATATAGCATAGTAAAAATTCGATTTTTATCTATATAGCACAGTAAAAATTCGATTTTTATTCCAGTTTTTCAGATATGTGTAAATCAAATCTGAAGAAAAACAGCGCCACGGCCGCTTTATGGCCCGAAGCGTCGTTTTGAATATAATGGCTATTTTAAAATAAATAAAAATAGCGATAAATAGTTATAAAATATCATAAGCGATATGGAATGGAAATAAACTGAATTTGCTTGATTTATGTGATGTTTGATGGTTGAATGTGTTTGGTGTGAAAATTACATTAAAGAACAAATTTGGTGTTGTCGAATAATTTAACCATTGAAATAAATTGAATTGAAATTCTAAATATACGTGAATTATTTGAGAAGGCCGAGTTAATTCTCATTTCAAATAATTGACCGACGATTGAAAGTCGAAGATAAAGACGGTGGTCGAAGACCGGAGATCTTCACCTCGTTTGGATGGTAACCGAGGTCTTGATTGGGAGGCATCCCGAAATATGGATAATGAGTGGTGATCGTCCAGACGTACGTGGTGATCGAAGGGTTTGCGAGGTATTTAGTGCCTCCGGTTTCGTTCAGACCCAGAACGGACTCGTAAATGGACTGTGTGTCCGACATTGGATTTTATTCTGTGTTGATTGATCTCTGTTAAATATACATCTGTTTGGCGGCGGAGAATTTATTCTTTTGCTTAACGCCCTTCTCTGAGACGTACGAGCTCAGAGGTTGTATATCGATGGACATCAATCGCATGGCGTGAATTGCCTGTGTGGCATGCTAAGATGCAGTGATCAGGGCTTCTGTTGAAAAGCAAAGTCTTGTGGTGATGATCAAAGCACCGCCTGTGTGGCGCAGCTTTGTGTATAACGTGAATTCGCGAGCCTCACACCTCGGTATGAACGTAAAACGGGAGAAGGACCTCAGGGAGGGCATGCGTTTCTTTCTAACTAGGGTGGTGTCAGTGACCTACCAGCCCTGACATTTATATACTTTTCACCTATGTGGTTGTTGCTGTTGCGAGGCGCCTCGGTTTGATCGGACGATCCGGGTCCGATGGAGTCATTCGTTGGCTCGTTTACGCCCCAAAGGGCGGGGAAACGTATTGTTCAGGCATAATAATCCACATCGGTGGACCGGCCCTGACGATCTAAAGGGTTGATGCGTTCTGATCCTGTGGCTCGGGCTAGAGAGTCACGAATTCGGTAAGGACTATCTTTTGCCTTGGTTCATGACGGAAATCCAATTTCCAAATACGACATCGTGCGGTTTCGATTGTATATATACATTTGGCGACATAGTGGCATGGGACGCTCATGTCGTCTATGATTGATAGTTATGATTTGAAATTGTTTTCAAAACATATAAACACTAGCAATAATATCAAATGCCTTTGTTTTATTCGTATCAAGCATATTTGGCCGTTATAAGGTAAAAACTCTATCCTCCGGTTTGCGTTGCATTGTGTGATGGGAACTGAGTCTTATAACGGCTTCATTTTTATAAAAAGCATAGCGATGTTTAAAAGAAAGATTTGTTTTAAAGCGCTGGCAATCCAATGGAGTAAACCCGTTCCACGAAAGTGGCGTGGTCCTGTGATTAGCCAATTATATATGTGTTGAGTGGATTTCTCATACCAGTCCCATGACTGACTCGTAGTTTGTTTCACTTTCAAACTCGGGTGCCCCTTTTTCTACACGGGCAGCCTTGTATTCAGGTTTAGCTGGTTCTTTCTGGATAGCTGGAGCTGAAGATGGATTCTATCATTTATTTCCTTTTATGTTGTTCAGCTCCTATTGTACATATTTTGTTTATTTCCGCTGTAGACATTTATGTATAGCTGAACTGTATTTGTACTAAGTAAGATCCTGTATGTTGTGTAACTCTGATGATTACTTTTATCCAGTATATTTTGTTGTTCATTATCTGGTGTATTTATTTAATTCTGTTCTGCTATTATCTGTTTCTGTGTTATATTCCAAAGATAACCCTTGTTTCCGTGAGAACGGGATTTCGGGTCGTCTCAACGTGCTCACGTTGAGACGACCCGAAATCCCGTTCTCACGGAAACAGGGTTATCTTTGGAATATAACACAGAAACAGATAATAGCAGAACAGAATTAAATAAATACACCAGATAATGAACAACAAAATATACAGGATAAAAGTAATCATCAGAGATACACAGTATACAGGATCTTACTTAGCACAAATACAGTTCAGCTATACATAAATGTCTACAGCGGAAATAAACAAAATATGTACAATAGGAGCTGAACAGCATAAAAAGAAATAAATGATAGAATCCTTCTTCAGCTCCAGCTATCCAGAAAGAACCAGCTAAACCTGAATACAAGGCTGCCCGTGTGGAAAAAGGGGCACCCGAGTTTGAAAGTGAAACAAACTACGAGTCAGTCATGGGACAGGTATGAGAAATCTACTCAACACATATATAATATGGCTAATCACAGGACCACGCCACTTTCGTGGAACGGGTTTACTCCATTGGATTGCCAGTGCTTTAAAACAGATCTTTCTTTTTAAACATCGCTATGCTTTTTATAAAATGAAGCCGTTATAAGACTCAGTTCCCATCACACAATGCAACGCAAACCGGAGGATAGAGTTTTACCTTATAACGGCCAAAATATGATTGATGCGAATAAAACAAAGGCATTTGATATTATTACTAGTGTTTATATGTTTTGAAAACAATTTCAAATCATAACTATCAATCATAGACGACATGAGCGTCCCATGCCACTATGTCGCCAAATGTATATATACAATCGAAACCGCACAGTCACGTATCTGGAAATTGGACTTCCGTCATGAACCAAGGCAAAAGATAGTCCTTACCGAATTCGAGACGCTCTAGCCCGTGTCTCAGGAACAGCCGCAACTGCCCCTTGGAGCGACAGGGCCGGTCCACCGATGTGGATTATTATACCTGAACACTACGTCTCCCCGCCCTTTGGGGCGTAAACGAGCCAACGAATGACTCCATCGGACCCGGATCGTCCGATCAAACCGAGGCGCCTCGCAACAGCAACAACCACATAGGTGAAAAGTATATAAATGTCAGGGCTGGTAGGTCACTGACACCACCCTAGCTAGAAGGAAACGCAGGCCCTCCCTGAGGTCCTTCTCCCGTTTTAGGTTCATACCGGGGTGTGAGGCTCGCGAATTCACGTTATACACAAAGCTACGCCACACAGGCGGTGCTTTGATCATCACCACAAGACTTTGCTTTTCAACAGAAACCCTGATCACTGCATCTTAGCATGCCACACAGGCAATTCATGCCATGCGACTGATGTCCATCGATATACAACCTCTGAGCTCGTGCGTCTCAGAGAAGGGCGTTAAGCAAAAGAATAAATTCTTCGCCGCCAAACAGATGTATATTTAACAGAAATCAATCAACACAGAATAAACTCCAATGTCAGACACATAGTCCATTTACAAGTCCGTTCTGGGTCTGAACGAAACCGGAGGCACTAAATACCTCGCAAACCCTTCGATCACTACGTACGTCTGAACGATCACCACTCATTATCCATATTTCGGGATGCCTCCCAATCAGGACCTCGGTTACCATCCAAACGAGGTGAAGATCTCCGGTCTTCGACCGTCGTCTTCATTTTAGAATTTCAATCGTCGGTCAATTATTTGAAATGAGAATTAACTCGGCCTTTTCAAATAATTCACGTATATTTAGAATTTCAAATCAATCTATTTCAATGGTTAAATTATTCGACAACACCAATATTGTTCTTTAATGTAATTTCAAACCAAACACATTCAACCATCAAATACAACATAAATCGAGCAAATTCAGTTTATTTCCATTCCATATTTCTTAGGATATTTTATAACTATTTATCGCTATTTTTATTTAATTTAAAATAGCTAATTTATTCAAAACGACGCTTCGGGCCATAAGGCGGCCGTGGCGCTGTTTTTCTTCAGATTTGATTTACACATATCTGAAAATCTAACCGTTGGATCCTCACAAAGTTTACATCATTAGAAAGGTCTTTTCAAAACGAATCCAACGGTTCCAGTTTCGGGAAAATCCGACGGTCGGATCTCTCGGTACAATCGTTTGAAGTTTCGATTTCAAAATACGAACTGCAGCGTCGTTATTCGATTAAATATAATTATATTTATATATATAAATAAATATAATCGCTTCTGGCGCTGTTTTTCTTCAGATTTGAATTAAACATTCCAGACAATCCAACCGTTGGATTTCTACAAAGTTGGTGCCGTTGGAAAGATATTTCCAAGGCGAACCCGACGGTTGAGGTTTCGGGAAAATCCAATGGTCGGATTCCCCGCACTAGTCGTTTGAAATCACGGTTTCAAAATACGAACTGCACAGCTTCGTTTCGTTTTAATTTTATTTATATTTATATATTTATATAAATATAGTTCATTCAATGATTTCAATATCGTTTTCACTTCAAATATTTTTCTAACACCTTAAAATTTTGGAAAATTTCGCCATAACCTCCCCTGCACCGGGAGCATCGGGAAATCGCAAATAGCGTTCCCGGTCCTTCTAATCTCAAAAAGAAATAGAAAAAGCCAAGCGGCTAGCCAACAGGCTCATAAAATCATCACCCAAACAAAGCAGTAAATGTGTACCTATTTGTCGGGCACAAAATTTTATTCCTCTTCTCTAGCCCCTTTGCTATAACCTGTTCAATGAATATGCATGTACATATATATACAGTTCTTATCATTTATCATTTTCTATTCAACTTCATATTTGATTTCTATTTGGTTTAAAAACACCATTCATTCTAATGTTACATAAATAGGTGCAAATCATTTCATTAGCTAATTAATGAATATTTCAACTCATATATGTTTATTTTGAACAAGTGGCTATTTTTAACACTTCACATTTCAACGATTTATGCATACAATAAAAATGTGATTTTTATTGTAAAACAATTCATTTCAAAACACTACTTTTCTATATAGTTCATATAGTCGATAAAAGGTGATTTTTATTATCCAACAATTTACTTCAAAATATGAATACCATTCAACACATGAATTTCTAATCAACGAATGAATATCAATTCAACACATGAATGTTTTCTATAGTTTCTATATATAGATAAAAATGTGATTTTTATTATCAAACAATTTATTTCAAAATATGAATACCATTCAACACATGAATTTCTAATCAACGAATGAATATCAATTCAACACATGAATGTTTTCTATAGTTTCTATATATAGATAAAAATGTGATTTTTATTATCGAACAATTTATTTCAAAATATGAATACCATTCAACACATGAATTTCTAATCAACGAATGAATATCAATTCAACACATGAATGTTTTCTATAGTTTCTATATATAGATAAAAATGTGATTTTCATTATCGAACAATTTATTTCAAAATATGAATACCATTCAACACATGAATTTCTAATCAACGAATGAATATCAATTCAACACATGAATGTTTTATATAGTTTCTATATATAGATAAAAATGTGATTTTCATTATCGAACAATTTATTTCAAAATATGAATACCATTCAACACATGAATTTCTAATCAACGAATGAATATCAATTCAACACATGAATGTTTTCTATACAATGAATAAATATAGTTTAAGCATATGAAAATAATTCAAACACACGAATATTATTCAAAATTTCGGCAGCATAACGGCAGGGTAGTTAAACCGGGACCGTCCCTAGTACGGCTCCTCGCTCTACCTTAAAACCTCGCGGTTTTTGACAATGGGGATCATGCATCTAGTTCGCACGCAGGCGGCATGTATATATTTATTTCATTTCCACAAACTAATCCTATGTGGTTTCAACCAAATATTTTTCAACCACAAACGGGTATTTTTCAACCGCAATCAACCAATATCAATCACAAACAATCTCAAACAATCATTCGCTATCAATCAATTTTCACAACAATTTCAACCAATAAATATCGTCCATGGTTTGTGGACGAGGGGCGTATATATATATATATATATATATGTATATATAGCAATTCCCTTTTACTTCAACACATATATAATATTTTTAAAATCAGAAATCTCACCAATAGCTATCCAACTTCACGACACTTCACTTAGAGAAATCTTCGCCTTTCTGTCGCTTTCGCCCGTATTCTCTACATATGTAAAAATCGAATTTTTTCGATGTTATTCAATATATAAAAATATGATTTTTACTTCTACTTTCAATATATAAAAATCTGATTTTTACTTCGACTTTCAATATATAAAAATCTGATTTTTCTTTCGACTTTCAATATATAAAAATCTGATTTTTCTTTCTTTTTAAATTTCTAATCTCCTTCTATTTTAAATCTTAAAATAAATTAGTTTATAAATCATTTTAAAAATCAGTTTTTAATACTTTTTAAAATCAGTTTTTTTTTATTTCTTTAAAAATCAGTTTTAAAAATTCTTTTTCAAATCAGTTTTATGCAACTTTAAAAAAAAAAGTTTTTAAATTCTAAAAAAAATCAGTTTATATATCTTAAAAAAAACAGTTTTTATATTCTTTTTAAATACAGTTTTTAAATCTCTAAAAATTCAGTTTTTAATTCTTAAACAATCAGTTTTATGCAACTTTAAAAAAAACAGTTTTTAAATTCGAAAATAAAAATAAAATAAAATTGCTCACCACACGATGCGAAGTGGAGGGAAGAAGAAGGAGCGTCGGCGGCTTCGAGGGTGGCGTTCGCTGGTGGCTCGACGGTGTCGGCGGCAGGGTTCGAGGGTGGCGGTGCTCGGTGGTTCTACGGGGGGCGTCGCGAGGGTTCGAGGTCCTCGCTGGAAGGAGGAGGTCTGACGGAGGGTAAGGGTGGCAGCATCCATGTAATCTGATACCAAATGTGACGGCCTGGAATTTCGCTCGATCCGAATCAGTTGTTAAACCGATCTAGACCGTTCGAAACCCCTGAACGTTGAGAACAGGACAAATCAGAACACAAACAGAAGAACATTTCATTGTTATTACAATAATTCCATCAGAATACAAGAATATACAGAGTATAAATGAATAAATTACATTCGACAAATATCAGAGATTACAATAAATTACATAGCAGCGGAAAATAATACAAAGCACAACTGAAGGTGATATACGGATACAGAGCTTTCCGGATATCATTCCAGCTGTAAACCAGGATCCTGTGAATATAAATCTGCAAGACCAAAACTACTAGCTGCCCGTGCGGAAAATAGGGGCACCCAGAGTTTAGGTTAAAACAATAAACTCCAGGTCAGTCATGTGACTGGTGTGAGAACTAAAACAGTTATTTAAAACTTTACTTTAAAAGAGAGTAATTCAAGGGACCACGCCGTATAACACGGAACGGGTTTCCTCCCAAGAATACCAGTGCATAGAATAAACAACGCAATGCTTTTTCGAAAAATGAAGCTATTATAAGACCCAGGTCCCATCACACAATGCAACGCAAGCCGGAGGATAGGGTTTTCCCTTATAATAGCCAAACATGCTTGGTACGTTTAAAACAAATCATTTGATACTATAATAAGTGTATAGTGTCAAAACAATTTCAATCATAAATATAAATCATAGACGGCATAGCATCCCATGCTACTATGTCGCCATACTAGGCTCTACAAATAAAACCGAAATACACGTATTGGAAATTGGATTTCAGTCATGAGTCGAGGCAAGGGGCAAGCTCCTCTCTGCGTTCGAGACACTCTAGCAAATGCTCAGGACTACGCACACTGGGTTACCCTTGGATGCGGCTGGGCCGGTCCTCACTTACGTTAGAGGATTAATTATGCCTGAACACGCGTTTCCCGGTCCTTACAGACCTATAATCGAGGCGCCTCATTCCAACAACCACAAAGGTGAAAAGTATATATATGTCAGGGCTGGTAAGTCACTGACACCACCATAGCTAGAAAGAAACGTCGTGCTCTCCCAGCGGTCCGTATCCCGTTTTTAACTCATACCGAGGTGTGAGGCTCGCGAATTCACGTTATACACAAAGCTGCCACGTAGGCGTGCTTTGATCATCAACCACAAGACTTTGCTTTTCAACAGAAGCCTTGATCCATGCAACTCAGCATGCTACACAGGCAATTCATGCCATGCGACTGATGTCCATCGATATACAACCTCTGAGCTCATACGTCTCAGAGAAGGGCGTTAAGCAAAAGAATAAATTCTCCGCCGCCAAACAGATGTATATTTAATAGAAATCAATCAACACAGAATAAAATCCAATGTCAGACACACAATCCATTTACAAGTCCGTTCTGGGTCTGAACGAAACCGGAGGCACTTTCCTCGCATATCCATCCATCTCCAAGTACGTCTGGACGACCACCAACTATTTCCATCCTCTTGGGTGTACAGCCCAATCAGGATCGTCAGTAATTATCCAAACGATGTGAAGACTTCCGGTCTTCGACCACCGTCTTCGTCTTCGACATATCGTCGAATCGGTAATTCAGAATGGGTGTAAACCCGAACTTTCCGAACAACCCACGTATATTAAAAACAAATGTTACACAAACACAACATACGCCTCATTCCAATTCATTAGTCACTAACCGCAAATTAGCAAGAGAACAATTTCCCAAACATTAACCCCGAAGGCCGAAACCAACATCAGATCAATATTCAGGAAACCATTCTTCTTAGCCAACCTACAGCTAGTTTCTAAATTCCACATTCTTAGGGAAAGGTTCCCATTAATTTTATCCAAGATAAATTCTTTAAAATTTATCCTGTAATCTTCCTTTGGATGTCATTTAAAACCAAATTATGGTTTTTCCAACTAGTCGAGATTAGCGAACCGTAACGAAGTAATTATTTATTTTATTTCCCAATCCCAACCTATTCATCCCATGAAGCAAAACTGGTAATACTCCATATCTAACACCATGGTGTTATCGGTAAAATTAATTACCATTTCACGTTCAAATCTAATTAAAGATTTAACTATCGCTTTGGAGCAAAACTGGTGATACTCCATTCTCGCTCATTTTCTAAATTTGGTAATTTAGATTATCAATTCGAATTTCAATCTAATTGCAGATTCATTAGAACTCCTTTTACTGGGTTAAAGAACTAGGTGTTATTTAAAACACAGTTCACGACAAACCCAAATCACCTTCTATTTGTTATCGGGTTAAAGAACTAATGTTATTTAAAACATAGTTCACGATAAACCCATTTCAAATTCAATCAAATATATTAGAAATTCCGATTATTTAAAACCCCCTTTTAAATCTAATTTATTTATTTAAAAAAATTGGGTTTTAAATTTAGTTCAAAACTAGTTCATTTCGATAAAAACCATTTTTATCTTTTCAAATGTGGAGTTTTTCATCCCAAATTTTCCCAAATCATTTCTTATGATTTTACACAAATTATTGATATTTTTAATAATTTTATCAAGGCCCGTACAGTCGATTTCCAACAATGGCCATCGAACTGCACTTACAGCGACCTTTTTCGAATTTGATTTGGACGTATCTCCAAATCCAACCGTTAGATTTTGAATTTCTAATATTCGTTAGAAAGCTCTTTCCGATACGAACCCAACGGTTCCGGTTTTAGGAGAATCCGACGGTCGGATCTCCCGTAATGTCCGTTTGAAATAAATGGTCGAAATTTACGAACTGCCGCGGCGCGGCGCGTTCTATTCAGGCCATTATATTATATATATAATATATATAATATATATTTCGTCGATTACTATTTACAACGAATTATATAAATAGTTTTAAATTCGTTTCAAAAGCAATTTCAACTTCTATTTCAATTCAAAGCAAGATTGAATTCTTCTTTATAAATTCGTTTTAAAATTCATTTCTATTCAATTCAAATTTCCATTCAATTTGAATTCAATTCAATTCGCTTTCAATTCAATTCGAATTGGTTTTCTATTCGATTCATATTCATTTTCTATTCAAATCAAATTCGTTTCGTTTTCTATTTGAATCAAATTCATTATATATTTAATTGAAATAAAATTGGTTTTCTATTCCATTCAATTCGAAATCGTTTCATATTCAATTCAAATCGAAATCGTTATATATTCTATTTCAAATATTTCTTTTTTTTTTTTAAATACTTCGTTCAACACATGACTAATCTCAACGGATGAGTACAGTCAACACATGAACCTTTACTTTATATTGACAAAGATGTAAATTTTATTATAAAAATAATTCGTTCAACACATGACTAATCTCAACGGATGAGTATAGTCAACACATGAACCTTTATTTTATATTGATAAAGATATAAATTTTATTATAAAAATATTTCGTTCAACACATGACTAATCTCAACGGATGAGTGCAGTCAACACATGAACCTTTATTTTATATTGATAAAGATATAAATTTTATTATAAAAATATTTCGTTCAACACATGACTAATCTCAACGGATGAGTATAGTCAACACATGAACCTTTATTTTATATATTCTTTATTTTCTAAATTGGAATGAGGCCCAATCAATTACCATATAAAATTAATTATATGGATTTTCATACAACACATGTATATAATAACATTGAAAAATAATCAACCATCAACCAAAGTGCACTACACTGTATAAGCATCAAATATAGATATTTAACGCTTATAACAGCTTGTCAATCAATCGATCGACATATTTAATCAATCAGGATGAGTGAACTTCAAATTTCATCCCAACACCCGTGTGGGGTTTCAAACAATCAAACACAGATTTTATTCGTGCAACTGGGCGATGTGTAAAATTTATCGACCCAATCAATGTCAGTCAAATCAGTGTACATAAACAAACCGTCCGGTTTGTAAATGAATATTTTAATTATTCACTTTCACGTCAAAAATTATATTTTTAACGATAAACAAACCCCAATCCCCTATTTCCACCGCAGTGAATGCTGCCGCCACGCCATCGACACAACCGGCCCTACCGGAATCCGCCTGTGCCCCTGCGCCTTCCCCAGCAGTCGCGAGCGTCAACCCCTCCCTTGCGCGCCCTCAGACCTCAAGTCGACAGTGAAACCCCTGTAAGCCTTTTTATTTTTATTCTATTTTATTTTATTTTCTTTATTTAATAAAATCAGTTTTTATTGTATATAATAACATGAAGAAAATCAGTTTCTAAAGTATGTAATAACATGAGTAAAATCAGTTTTTTATAAATATAAATAAAGTTTGTTTTAAAAATATAAATAAAGGTTGTTTTAAAAATATAAGGTTTTGAAAAAATAAAAGAAATATTTGAAATAGAATATTTAAGAATAGAAATTTATGAAGCCGTATTGATTAGATTGAACGCCATTTTGACGTGAACGATATTTATATCGATTTTAAACGATTTCGAAATGAATTGAATTGAAAACGATTTCGAAATGAATTGAATTGAAAACGATTTCGAAATGAATTGAATTGAAAACGATTTCGAAATGAATTGAATTGAAAACGATTTCGAAATGAATTGAATTGAAAACGATTTCGAAATGAATTGAATTGAAAACGATTTCGAAATGAATTGAATTGAAAACGATTTCGAAATGAATTGAATATAGAACGAATTCGAATTGAATTTAAAACGAATTGAATTGAAATTTGAATTGAATAGAAATGAATTTTAAAACGAATTTATAAAGAAGAATTCAATTTTGATTTGAATTGAAAAGGAAGTTGAAATTGCTTTTGAAATGAATTTAAAACTATTTATATAACTCGTTTTAAATAGAAATCGACGAAATATATATATTATATATATTATATATATAATATAATGGCCTGAATAGAACGCGCCGCGCCGCGGCAGTTCGCGAATTTCGACCATTTATTTCAAACGGACATTACGGGAGATCCGACCGTCGGATTCTCCTAAAACCGGAACCGTTGGGTTCGTATCGAAAAGATCTTTCTAACGAATATTAGAAATTTGAAATCTAACGGTTGGATTTGGAATTATGTCCAAATCAAATTTGAAAAAGGTCGCTGTAAGTGCAGTTCGATGGCCGTTGTTGGAAATCGACTGTACGGGCCTTGATAAAATTATTAAAAATAGTAATAATTTGTGTAAAATCATAAGAAATGATTTGTGAAGATTTGGGATGAAAAACTCCATATTTGAAAAGATAAAAATAGATTTTTATCGAAATGAACTAGTTTTGAACTAGAATTATAATTCTATTTATTTTTAAATAAATAAATTGGATTTGAAAATGGTTTTAAAAATAACCAGAATTTCCAATGTTTGCATTGGAATGGATTTGAATCGAAATTGTCTTCGGAATATTTCGATGTTGGATTTCGTGACTATACAGGTGTTGTTATGGAAATTTGAAAGATAGATATATATATCGTTATTTCCAATACGATATTTGTTGGTCGTAGAATTTGATAGTGAATATAAGCCGGGATATTTTCTATTCAGAGCCTTGTATTGAATATCGAATGTGATTTGGGTTTGTCGTGAATGGTGTCTTCACTAACACTGTTCTTGAACCCAGTTGAGAAATGATTAAATCTTTTTATTTAGATTTAATGAAGTGTACCAATTAAATAATGTTTAATTGGAATTGAATTGATATTGATTTTTGGGTTTATCGTGGACAGTGTTTTAAATAACACTCGTTCTTTAACCCGATAATTAATGAATGTGATTTTGGGTTTATCGTGAACTGTGTTTTAAATGACACTGATTCTTTAACCCAGTTAACGATTAAAACTAAGTGGTGTTTTAATGAATCTTTAATTAGATTGAAATGATCGAGAATGGAGTATCACCAGTTTTGCTCCAGGCGATAGTTAAATCTTTAATTAGATTTGAACGTGAAATGGTAATTGAATTTACCGATAACACCGTGGTGTTAGATATGAAGTACTACCAGTTTTACTTCATGGGATGAATAGGTTGGGATTGGGAAATTAAAACAAATGATTACTTTGGTAAGGTTCGCTAATCCCGACTAGATTTGAATTGATATTCAAAAATAGATTAAGGAATAAATTCAAGAATTTATCTTTGATAAAATTAATGGGAACCTTTCCCTATGAATGTGAAATTTAGAAACTAACTGTCGGCTAGCTAAGCAGGATGGTTTTCTGGATATTGATCTGATGTTGGTTTCGGCCTTCGGGGTTAATATTTGGGGAATTATTCTCTTGATTAATTTACGGTTAGTGACTGATGAATTGGAATGAGGCGTATGTTGTGTTTGTGTAACACTTATTTAAAATATACGCGAGTTATTCGGAAAGACCGGGTTTATCCCATTCTGAATAACTGATACGACGATAAGTCGAAGATGAAGACGATGGTCGAAGACCAGAGGTCTTCACGTCGTTTGGGTAATTACTGATGATCTTGATTGGGCTGTACACCCAAGAAGATGGAAACAGTTAGTGATCGTCCAGACGTACTTGGAGATCGATGGATATGCGGGGTACTAGGTGCCTCCGGTTTCGTTCAGACCCAGAACGAACTTGTAAATGGACTGTGTGTCTGACATTGGATTTTAGTCCGTGTGATTGATCTCTATTAAATATATATCTGTTTGGTGGCGGAGAATTTATTCTCTTGCTTAACGCCCTTCTCTGAGACGTACGAGCTCAGAGGTTATATATTGATGGATATCAAACGCATAGAGTGAATTGCCTGTGTGGCATGCCTAAGTGGCAGTTGATCGAGGCTTCTGTTGAAAAGCAAATTCTTGTGGTGATGATCGAAGCACGGCCTTTGTGGCGTAGCTTTGTGTAACGTTTACTTCGCGAGTTTCACACCCGGTATGAACCAAAAACGGGAGACGGACCTCAGGGAGGACTTGCGTTTCTTTCTAGTTAGAAGTGGCGTCAGTGGTTTTACACGCCCTGACGAGTTTGACTTATGTGGTTGTTGCTGTTGCGAGGCGCCTCGGATTGATTGGTCGTTCTCGAACCGATGGAGTCATTTAGTTGGCTCATTTACGCCCCAAAGGGCGGGGAAACGTAGTGTTCAGGCATAATAATCCACATCGGTGGACCGACCCTGACGATCTAAAGGGTTGATGCGTTCTGATCCTGTGGCTCGGGCTAGAGAGTCACGAATCGGTAGAGGACTATCTTTTGCCTCGGTTCATAGACGGAAATCCAATTTCCAAATACGTGACATTTGCAGATTTATATTCACAGGATCCTGGTTTACAGCTGGAACGATATCCGGAAAGCTTTGTATCCGTATATCTACTTCTAGTTGTGTATTGTATTATTTTCCGCTGCTATGTATTTAAATGTAATTTAAATCTCTGTTATTTCTGTGTAATATTTATTTGTTTATACTCTGTATATCCATGTAATCTGATGCATTGTTGTAATATACAATGAAATGTTCTTTTATATGTGTTCTGTTGTGGCTTGTTCTCGAACTATCCGCCGCTTTCCTTTACGGGGAAGTTACGGGTTTTCACAGTTATTAATCAAACCACTTTCGACTTTGTTCCTTTTCGGGGACGAAAAGTTTTAAGTGGGGGAGATTGTAACAACCCGGAAAATCTGGGCCAGTTTAAAATTTTTATTTTGGCAATTATAGCGAAGTAAAAATTCGATTTTTATATATTGAATAGCGAAGTAAAAATTCGATTTTTATATATTGAATAGCAAAGTAAAAATGTGACTTTTATATAGGTAGTGAATACGGGCAACGAAATAGACGAAAGAAAAGCACAGTGAAGATTTCCTACCCATGAAGAATTGCGTCATTCAGTTTAGCGAAAGGGTGAGAACTCCTCACTCTAATTTTCTTATTCTAGTTATACATACATATATATAGATATATATATATATACTAGGATGCAGACGGTGCTTAGTAGCACCCGACACCCGTCATCTACAGACCATGGATGGCTTGTTTGTTAAATTGTTTGGTTGTGTAGTTAGTTAGATTATTTGGTTTGAACTGAATTGTTTGGTGAAATAAAATTGATTTGATTGATGTGTGAATGGCGTGGGCCTTCACTAGACCGGGGATAAGGCTAGGCCTCGTCCCGTTTCTAGTATCGTGCCGTTATGCCGCCGAAATTTTCTAAAATAAGTTAGAAAAATAAAAATATCATTTTATCGAAGAAATGAACTGAATAGAAATTCATATGTTGGAATAAGATATTTTTGTCGTTAAAAATATAATTTTTAACGTGAAGTGAATAAATAAATATTCATTTACAAACCAGACGGTTTGTTTATGTACACCTATTTGAAGGACATTGATTGGGACGATAAATTTTACACATCGCCCAACTGCACAAATAAAATCTGTGTTTGATTGTTTGAAACCCCACACGGGTGTTGGGATGAAATTTGAAGTTCACTCATCCTGATTGATTGAATATGTCGATCGATTGATTGACAGGCTGTTATAAGCGTCAGATATCTATATTTGATGCTTATACAGTGTAGTGCACTTTGGTTGATGGTTGATTATTTTTCAATGCTATTATATACGTGTGTAGTATGAAAATCCATATAATTAACATTATATGGTGATTGATTGGGCCTCATTCCAATTTGAAAAATAAAGAATATTATAAAATAAAAGTTCATGTGTTGACAGTACTCATCCATTGAGATTGGTCATGTGTTGAACGAAATATTTTAGTAATAAAATTTGCACCTTTATCGATATAAAATAAAAGTTCATGTGTTGACAGTACTCATCCATTGAGATTGGTCATGTGTTGAACGAAATATTTTAGTAATAAAATTTGCACCTTTATCGATATAAAATAAAAGTTCATGTGTTGACCGTACTCATTCATTGAGATTGGTCATGTGTTGAACGAAATATTTTAATAATAACAACTATTTTGAAAAAGAAATATTTGAAATAGAATATTTGAAAATAGAAATTTACGAAGCCGTGTTGATTAGATTGATGCCATTTTGACGTAAACGATATTTATATCGATTTTATTCATTTTGAAATGAATTGAATTGAAAACGAATTCAAAATGAATTGAAAACGATTTCGAAATGAATTGAATTGAAAACGATTTCGAAATGAATTGAATTGAAAATGATTTCAAATTGAATTGAAAGCGAATTGAAATGAATTCAAATTGAATTGAAATTTGAATTGAATAGAAATGAATTTTAAAACGAATTTATAAAGAAGAATTCAATTTTGATTTAAATTGAAATGGAAGTTGAAATTGCTTTTGAAACGAATTTAAAACTATTTATATAATTCGTTTTAAATAGAAATCGACGAAATATATATTATATATATTATATATATAATATAATGGCCTGAATAGAACGCGCCGCGCCGCGGCAGTTCATGAATTTCGACCATTTATTTCAAATGGACATTACGGGAGATCCGACCGTCGGATTCTCCTAAAACCGGAACCGTTGGGTTCGTATCGAAAAGAGCTTTCTAACGAATATTAGAAATTTGAAATCTAACGGTTGGATTTGGAATTATGTCCAAATCAAATTTGAAAAAGGTCGCTGTAAGTGCAGTTCGATGGCCGTTGTTGGAAATCGACTGTACGGGCCTTGATAAAATTATTAAAAATAGTAATAATTTGTGTAAAATCATAAGAAATGATTTGTGAAGATTTGGGATGAAAAACTCCATATTTGAAAAGATAAAAATAGATTTTTATCGAAATGAACTAGTTTTGAACTAGAATTATAATTCTATTTATTTTTAAATAAATAAATTGAATTTAAAAAGGGTTTTGAAAATAACCAGAATATCCAATGATTGCATTGGAGTGGATTTGAATCGAAATTGTCTTCGGAATATTTCGATGTTGGAATTCGTGATTATACAGGTGTGGTTATGGAAATTTGAAAGATATATATTTATATCGTTATTTCCAATACGACATTTGTTAATCGTAGAATTTGATATTGAATATAAGCCGATATATTTTCTATTCAGAGCCTTGTATTTAATATCGAATGTGATTTGGGTTTGTCGTGAATGGTGTCTTCACTAACACTGTTCTTGAACCCAGTTGAGAAAAGATTAAATCTTTTTATTTAGATTTAATGAAGTATACCAATTAAATAATATTTAATTGGAATTGAATTGATATTGATTTTTGGGTTTATCGTGAACAGTGTTTTAAACAAAACTCGTTCTTTAACCCGATAATTAATGGAAAGTGATTTTGGGTTTATCGTGAACTGTGTTTTTAAATGACACGGATTCTTTAACCCAGTTAACGATTAAAACTAAGTGGAGTTTTAATGAATCTTTAATTAGATTGAAAAGATCGAAAATGGAGTACCACCAGTTTTGCTCCAGGCGATAGTTAAATCTTTAATTAGATTTGAACGTGAAATGGTAATTGAATTTACCGATAACACCGTGGTGTTAGATATGAAGTATTACCAGTTTTACTTCATGGGATGAATAGGTTGGGATTGGGAAATTAAAACAAATGATTACTTCGGTAAGGTTCACTAATCCCGACTAGTTTGAATTGAGATTCAAAAATAGAATAAAGAATAAATTCAAGGAATTTATCTTGGATAAAATTAATATGAACCTTTTCCTATGATTGTGAAATTTAGAAACTAACTGTCGGTTAGCCAAGCAGAATGGTTTTCTGGATATTGATCTGATGTTGGTTTCGGCCTTCGGGGTTAATATTTGGGGGATTATTCTCTTGATTAATTTACGGTTAGTGACTAATGAATTGGAATGAGGCGTATGTTGTGTTTGTGTAACACTTATTTAAAATATACGCGAGTTATTCGGAAAGACCGGGTTTATCCCATTCTGAATAACTGATACGACGATAAGTCGAAGATGAAGACGATGGTCGAAGACCGGAAGTCTTCATGTCGTTTGGATAATTACTGATGATCTTGATTGGGCTGTACACCCAAGAAGATGGAAATAGTTAGTGATCGTCCAGACGTACTTGGAGATCGATGGATATGCGGGGTACTAGGTGCCTCCGGTTTCGTTCAGACCCAGAACGGACTTGTAAATGGACTGTGTGTCTGACATTGGATTTTAGTCCGTGTGATTGATTTCTATTAAATATATATCTGTTTGGCGGCGGAGAATTTATTCTCTTGCTTAACGCCCTTCTCTGAGACGTACGAGCTCAGGGGTTATATATTGATGGATATCAAACGCATGGAGTGAATTGCCTGTGTGGCATGCCTAAGTGGCAATTGATCGAGGCTTCTGTTGAAAAGCAAAGTCTTGTGGTGATGATCAAAGCAAGGCCTTTGTGGCGTAGCTTTGTGTAACGCTGACTTCGCGAGTTTCACACCCGGTATGAACCAAAAACGGGAGACCGACATCAGGGAGGACTTGCGTTTCTTTCTAGCTAAAAGTGGCGTCAGTGGTTTTACACGCCCTGACGAGTTTGACTTATGTGGTTGTTGCTGTTGCGAGGCGCCTCGGTTTGATCGGACGATCCGGGTCCGATGGAGTCATTCGTTGGCTCGTTTGCGCCCCAAAGGGCGGGGAGACGTATTGTTCAGGCATAATAATCCACATCGGTGGACCGGCCCTGACGATCCAGGGGGCAGTTGCGGCTGTTCCTGAGACATGGTAGGCTAGATTGTCTCGAATCGGTTGAGGACTATCTTTTGCCTCAGTTCATAGATGGAAACCCAATTTCCAAATATGTGACATTTGCAGTTTTATTTGTAAACCTATATATGGCGACATGATATATGGTACCCATGCCGCCTATGATTGATACTTATGATTTGAAGTTGTTTTATACACTGTACACTTATTATAGTATCAAATGATTTGTTTTAAACGTATCAAGCATTCTTTGGCTGTTATAAGGGAAAACCCTATCCCCCGGCTTGCGTTTGCATTGTGTGATAGGACCTGGGTCTTATAACAGCTTCATTTTTCTTTATTTAGCATTGTGCTGTTTGTTTTATGCACTGGTATTCTTGGGAGGAAACCCGTTCCGTGTTATACGGCGTGGTCCCTTGATTTACCAAACTCTAAAAATAAGGATTAATAACTGTTTTAGTTCTCACACCAGTCCCATGACTGACCTGGAGTTTATTGTTTTAACCTAAACTCTGGGTGCCCCTATTTTCCACACGGGCAGCTAGTAGTTTTGGTTTTGCAGATTTATATTCACCGGATTCTGGTTTACAGCTGGAACGATATCCGGAAAGCTTTGTATCCGTATATCTACTTCTAGTTGTGTATTGTATTATTTTCCGCTGCTATGTATTTAAATGTAATTTAAATCTCTGATATTTCTGTGTAATATTCGTTTATACTCTGTATATTCTCGTAATCTGATGCATTGTTGTAATATACAGTGAAACGTTCTTCTATATGCGTTCTGTTTTGTCGTGTTCTCAAAACGATAGGGCGTTTCGAACGGTCTGGGTCGGTTTAGCGACTGGTTCGGACCGAGCGAAATTCCTTCTCGTCACACGGATTGGGAGGCATCCCGAAATATGGATAATGAGTGGTGATCGTCCAGACGTACATGGAGGTCGATGGGTTTGCGAGGTATATAGTGCCTCCGGTTTCGTTCAGACCCAGAACAGACTTGCAAATGGACAGTGTGTCTGACATTGGAATTTATTCTGTGTGATTGATAGCTATCAGTTGCACGGTGTGAATTGCCTGTGTGGCATGCTAAGATGCAGTGATCAAGGCTTCTGTCGAAAAGCAAAGTCTTGTGGTGATGATCAAAGCACCGCCTGTGTGGTGTAGCTTTGTGTATAACGTGAAATCGCGAGCCTCACACCCCGGTATGAACCAGAAACGGGAGAGGACCTCAGGGGGGACGTGCGTTTTCTTTCTAACTAGAAGTGGCGTTAGTGGTTTTACACGCCCTGACGAGTTTGACTTATGTGGTTGTTACTGTTGCGAGGCGCCTCGGTTAGATCGGACGATCCGGGTCCGATGGAGTCATTCGTTGGCTCATTTACGCCCCAAAGGGCGGAGGGACGCATTTTTCAGACATTATAATCCACTTCGTGTGGACCGGCCCTGACGATCCAAGGTACGGTTGCGACTGTGCCTGAGACATGGGCTAGATTGTCTCGAATTCGGTAAGGACTATCTTTTGCCTTGGTTCATAACGGAAATCCAGTTTCCAAATACGTGACTGTGCGGTTTTGATTGTACACCTATATTTGGCGACATAGTGGCATGGGACGCTCATGTCATCTATGATTGATAGTTATGATTTGAAATTGTTGTTGAAACATATAAACGCTAGTAGTAATATCAAATGCTTTTGTTTTATTCGTATCAATCATATTTTGGCCATTATAAGGTAAAACTCTATCCTCCGGTTTGCGTTGCATTGTGTGATGGGAACTGAGTCTTATAATGGCTTCATTTTTACAAAAAGCATTGCGAAGTTTAAAAGATTTAATTGTTTTAAATCACTGGCAATCCAATGGAGTAAACCCGTTCCAAGAAAGTGGCGTGGTCCTGTGATTAGCCATATTTTAAATGTGTTGAGTAGATTTCTCATACCAGTCCCATGACTGACTCTTAGTTTGTTTCACTTTCAAACTCGGGTGCCCCTTTTTCTACACGGGCAGCCTTGTATTCAGGTTTAGCTGGCTCTTACTGGATAGCTGGAGCTGAAGATGGATTCTTCATTTATCTCTTTTTATGCTGTTCAGCTCCTATTGTACATATTATGTTTGTTTTCCGCTGTAGACATTTATGTATAGCTGAACTGTATTTGTACTAAGTATGATCCTGTATACTGTGTAACTCTGATGATTACGTTTATCCAGTGTATTATTTGTGCATTAACTGGTGTATTTATTTTTTTCTGTTCTGCTATTATCTGTTTCTGTGTTATATTCCAAAGATTACCCTTGTCGCCGTCAGTACGGGATTTGGGGTCGTCACAACATGGTATCAGAGCTTTGGTTAAGCTTAGCTCTGGTATATAACACATTAACGAACTCGTCAGAGATAGAACCAGTAGTGTTCTAGGACGAATAACTCATTACAGATAGGATCAGTAATATCCTAGTATGAGTAAAGCAGAATCAGAATAACTCGTTAGAGATAGGGTCATAAGTGCCTCAGAACGAGTCAAGAGTTATATGTTTATAAATAACGTATTTGAGATTATATATCTAGCTTGGTTTTAGAAATATGATTTTGAACATATATAAAAGATATATATTTGAAAAGTTAAAAACCATTTGATTGTTGTTTGTGTTGTGTGATAGTAGATTTGATTAATTAAATTATTATAATGAAAGTTAATTTAATCAATAAGAGGATGAATGGTAGAATTTATTTGATTATATCACACATTGAACTGATATGAAAATAGATAGAAATATATACATGTGCATTATATATGTTTGAACAGGTAAATGGATAGTTGTTGAGTAAAGATTTTATTTGCGTGCCCGACAAATAGGTAAACCTTAATGAGTTGGATGCGAAATATTATTATATCAACTCCTGTGAATGCCATTGGATGCGGAGTGCTGGTTATTCTGTGTGTAATAATAAACGTCGCCATAGGATAGTAACAATTAATTTTGAACTACATTACATGGCATAATTATGAAGATAGGCATACTTTATCATATACCACATAAGCATTTGGAGCTTGTGTGACGAGGTGGAAGATTTACCATACGGGCGAGAGGCTTGTATGGCGATGACTATATTTTACAGGTTGAACTGATGACTGATATGGACTATTTAAATTGTAACGATAAAATTGCCAGATTAATAAAAAAACCACACGGGTCTGGAGTTGACAATAATCACGTCTCTCTAGTTATTAGATATGGCACATGGACTATTTATTTCCCACACGGGACGAGGTGACGAGGATTTATTCTCTGGAGCATTAAAAATACACACTCCCTTAGGCTTTGACAGGGTGATGAGAATTTATTCTCTGGAGTTATAATCTATACACGCTCCCCTGCAAACACCAGAATATATCACTATAAATATGTGTATGCATTATAGGATTTATTGGGTACCTAATACGGCCCAAAAAATTTCCAAACCCCTCCCCGTACAAAGGAGGTTATGGCGAAATTTTTCGAAAATTCCGGGTGTTAGCCAAATTTTTGAAGAATTTGAAAATTCTTAGAAACTGAAAAGTTGGAGAATGGAAGCCAGATTGAACGTAGAGTTGATTAATCAAACCACTTTCGACTTTGTTCCTTTTCGGGGATGAAAAGTTTTAAGTGGGGGAGATTGTAACGACCCGGAAAATCTGAACCAATTTAAAAATTTTAAATTGGCTAAAATAGTGGATTTTAAATATTTAAAATAAATATTTTAAATAATAATGATGAAAAGTGAGTTTTAATTGAAGTAGAAAATAAATATAATTACTTTGAATTATAAACAAGGACTGAAATGGCGCGGTAGTTTCAAAATTTGAATTCAAACTTCGACTGACTGTACCGGGTGCAAAAAAAAGGATTTGAGTGAAACCAAAAATATTTAAATCTGTTAGTGAATACCTTTCTAACGAATCTGAAAAATCGAAGTTTCATAGCGGAAAGCAAAAGTTATGGCCAAATGAATTTTCAGAAAGGTCGCTACGAAATTTATATAGCCCGTGAAAATGGTCATTTTGCATACGACCTCGGAATTTGACGAAACCACTTTTGTTGGATCCGGGATGTGAAGTTATTGCTAGGTTTCAATTTTCATAATTTTTGAAGCTAATATGTGAGCGTGGCAATGGAAAATGTGTTTTGGTCAATTACAGTTAAAATGGATCGACCAGAAAAGGGACATTTTACAAACGGTCTCAGAATTCGATGAAACTAGTTTTGTTGGGACCGTATCGTCAAGACATAGCCAGATTTATTTTTCTGTAATTTTTCGAATCAGTATGTGGCCCCAGCAAATTGAAATGTATGTTCAAATTAAATATTGAATGTTTTATATTTTAATTTGAATGAAAACTGACTGAAACATTCGAATGGGACTTCGAAACATATCCCATTGTGTTCGGAATGAGGGTAAAATGCTAGAGACGACAGTTGTTGGGTTTGGATCGGGGTTCGTGTGTGAAAGGGGTATTTTTGAAATTTTAAAAATATATAAATTAATAAAAAAAACTCATTGGCCCATATTTTTTCTCTCTCCTCGACTATCCTTCCAGCGCACGACGGAAAGGGCCTCACCACCTTCTCTCCTCCGTTCCTCCTCCTACACACAGAATTAGGTATGGGTTCTAGGGAGCTTTTTGAAGAGCTCGAGACAAGCTTCAAATCCATGTAGGGATTGGATTTTTTCGTTCAGCATTGAAGGAGAACGGAAGCCAGGAAGTTCGGGACTTCAACCCGCCGCTGTAAAAACCCGTAACTTCCCCGTAAAGGAAAGCGTCGGATAGTTCGAGAACAAGCCACAACAGAACGCATATAGAAGAACATTTCATTGTATATTACAACAATGCATCAGATTACAAGAATATACAGAGATAAATGAATATTACACAGAAATATTCAGAGATTTAAATTACATTTAAATACATAGCAGCGGAAAAATAATACAATACACAACTAGAATGAGATATACGGATACCAAGCTTTCCGGATATCGTTCCAGCTGTAAACCAGGATCCTGTGAATATAAATCTGCAAAACCAAAACTACTAGCTGCCCGTGTCAAAATAAGGGCACCCAGAGTTTAGGTTAAAACAATAAACTGCAGGTCAGTCATGGGACTGGTGTGAGAACTAAAACAGTTATTAATCTTTGTTTTTAAAGTTAGGTAAATCAAGGGACCACGCCGTATAACACGAAACAGGTTTCCTCCCAAGAATACCAGTGCATAAAACCAAACAGCGCAATGCTAAATAAAGAAAAATGAAGCTGTTATAAGACCCAGGTCCTATCACACAATGCAATGCAAGCCGGGGGATAGGGTTTTTACCTTATAACAGCCAAAGAATGCTTGGTACGTTTAAAACAAATCATTTGATACTATTTTAAGTGCATAGTGTATAAAACAACTTCAAATCATAAGTATCAATCATAGGCGGCATGAGTGCCCCATCCCACTATGTCGCCATACTAGGCTCTACAAATAAAACCGCAAATGTCACGTATTTGGAAATTGGATTTCCGTCTATGAACCGAGGCAAAAGATAGTCCTCAACCGATTCGAGACTGCCTAGTCCGAGCCTCAGGAACAGCCGCAACTGCCCCATGGAGCGACAGGGCCGGTCCACCGATGTGGATTATTATGCCTGAACACTACGTTTCCCCGCCCTTTGGGGCGTAAATGAGCCAACTAAATGACTCCATCGGTTAGAGAACGACCGATCAATCCGAGGCGCCTCGCAACAGCAACAACCACATAAGTCCAACTCGTCAGGGCGTGTAAAACCACTGACGCCACTTCTAACTAGGAAGAAACGCATGCCCTCCCTGAGGTCCGTCTCCCGTTTTTGATTCATACCGGGTGTGAAACTCGCGAAGTAAACGTTACACAAAGCTACGCCACAAAGGCCGTGCTTTGATCATCACCACAAGACTTTGCTTTTCAACAGAAGCCTCGATCAATTGCCACTTAGGCATGCCACACAGGCAATTCACTCCATGCGTTTGATATCCATCGATATATAACCCCTGAGCTCGTACGTCTCAGAGAAGGGCGTTAAGCAAGAGAATAAATTCTCCGCCGCCAAACAGATATATATTTAATAGAGATCAATCACACAGACTAAAATCCAATGTCAGACACACAGTCCATTTACAAGTCCGTTCTGGGTCTGAACGAAACCGGAGGCACCTAGTACCCCGCATATCCATCGATCTCCAAGTACGTCTGGACGATCACCAACTGTTTCCATCTTCTTGGGTGTACAGCCCAATCAAGATCATCAGTTATCACCCAAACGACATGAAGACCTCCGGTCTTCGACCATCGTCTTCATCTTCGACTTATCGTCGTATCAGTTATTCAGAATGGGATAAACCCGGCCTTTCCGAATAACTCGCGTATAATTTTAAATAAGTGTTACACAAACACAACATACGCCTCATTCCAATTCATCAGTCACTAACCGTAAATTAATCAAGAGAATAATTCCCCAAATATTAACCCCGAAGGCCGAAACCAACATCAGATCAATATCCAGAAAACCATTCTGCTTAGCTAACCGACAGTTAGTTTCTAAATTTCACATTCATAGGGAAAGGTTCCCATTAATTTTATCAAAGAAAAATCTCTTGAATTTATTCTTTATTCTATTTTTGAATCTCAATTCAAACTAGTCGGGATTAACGAACCTTACCGAAGTAATCATTTATTTTAATTTCCCCATCCCAACCTATTCATCCCATGAAGTAAAAACTGGTAATACTTCATATCTAACACCACAGTGTTATCGGTAAATTCAATTACCATTTCACGTTCAAATCTAATTAAAGATTTAACTATCGCCTGGAGCAAAACTGGTGATACTCCATTTTCGATCATTTCAATCTAATTAAAGATTCATTAAAACTCCACTTAGTTTTAATCTTCGACTGGGTTAAAGAATCAGTGTCATTTAAAACACGGTTCACGATAAACCCAAAATCACATTCCATTAATTATCGGGTTAAAGAACAAGTGTTATTTAAAACACTGTTCACGATAAACCCAAAAATTAATACTAATTCAATTCCAATTAAATATCATTTAATTGGTACACTTCATTAAATCTAAATAAAAAGATTTAATCTTTTCTCAACTGGGTTCAAGAACAGTGTTAGTGAAGACACCATTCACGACAAACCCAAATCACATTCCATTAATTATCGGGTTAAAGAACAAGTGTTATTTAAAATACTGTTCACGATAAACCCAAAAATTAATACTAATTCAATTCCAATTAAATATCATTTAATTGGTACACTTCATTAAATCTAAATAAAAAGATTTAATCTTTTCTCAACTGGGTTCAAGAACAGTGTTAGTGAAGACACCATTCACGACAAACCCAAATCACATTTGATATTCAATATAAGGTTCTGAATAGAAAATATATCGGCTTATATTCAATATCAAATTCTACGATTAACAAATGTCGTATTGGAAATAACGATATAAATATATATCTTTCAAATTTCCATAACAACATCTGTATAATCACGAATTTCAACATCGAAATATTCCGGAGACAATTTCGATTCAAATCCACTCCAATGCAATCATTGGAAATTCTGGTTATTTTTAAAACCCTTTTCAAATTCAATTTATTTATTTAAAAATAAATAGAATTATATTTCTAGTTCAAAACTAGTTCATTTCGATAAAAATCTATTTTTATCTTTTCAAATATGGAGTTTTTCATCCCAATTCTTTCTAAATCATTTCTTATGATTTTACACAAATTATTACTATTTTTAATAATTTTATCAAGGTCCGTACAGTCGATTTCCATCAACGGCCATCGAACTGCACTTACAGCGACCTTTTTCAAATTTGATTTGGACATATTGCCAAATCCAACCGTTAGATTTAAAATTTCTAATATTCGTTAGAAAGCTCTTTTCGATACGAACCCAACGGTTCCGGTTTTAGGAGAATCCGACGGTCGGATCTCCCGCAATATCCATTCGAAGTAAATGGTCGAAATTCGCGAACTGCCGCGGCGCGGCGCGTTCTATTCAGGCCATTATATTATATATATATAATATATATAATATATACTTCGTCGATTTCAATTCAAAACGTGCTTTATAAATCGTTTTAAATTCATTTCTATTCAATTCAAATTTCAATTCAATTCATTTCGAAATCGTTTTCAATTCAATTCATTTCGAAATCGTTTTCAATTCAATTCATTTCGAAATCGTTTTCAATTCAATTCATTTCGAAATCGTTTTCAATTCAATTCATTTCGAAATCGTTTTCAATCGATATAAATATCGATCACGTCAAAATGGCGTCAATCTAATCAACACGGCTTCATAAATTTCTATTTTCAAATATTTTATTTCAAATATTTCTTTTTCAAAATAGTTTTTATTATCAAAATATTTCGTTCAACACATGACCAATCTCAATGGATGAGTACTGTCAACACATGAACTTTTATTTTATATCGATAAAGATGTAAATTTTATTACTAAAATATTTCGTTCAACACATGACCAATCTCAATGGATGAGTACTGTCAACACATGAACTTTTATTTTATATCGATGAAGATGTAAATTTTATTACTAAAATATTTCGTTCAACACATGACCAATCTCAATGGATGAGTACTGTCAACACATGAACTTTTATTTTATAATATTCTTTATTTTTCAAATTGGAATGAGGCCCAATCAATTACCATATAAAGTTAATTATATGGATTTTCATACATTACACACATATAATAGCATTGAAAAATAATCAACCATCAACCAAAGTGCACTACACTGTATAAGCATCAAATATAGATATCTAACGCTTATAACAGCCTGTCAATCAATCGATCGACATATTTAATCAATCAGGATGAGTGAACTTCAAATTTCATCCCAACACCCGTGTAGGGTTTCAAACAATCAAACACAGATTTTATTTGTGCAGTTGGGCGATGTGTAAAATTTATCGACCCAATCAATGTCCTTCAAATAGGTGTACATAAACAAACCGTCTGGTTTGTAAATGAATATTTATTTATTCACATTCACGTTAAAAATTATATTTTTAACGGTAAAACATTTTATTCCAACATATGAATTTCTATTCAGTTCATTTTTTAAATAAAATGATATTTTTATTTTTCTAACATATTTTAGAAAATTTCGGCGGCATAACGGCACGATACTAGAAACGGGACGAGGCCTAGCCTTATCCCCGGTCTAGTGAAGGCCCACGCCATTCACACATCAATCAAATCACCAAACAACCAAATTCTAATCAAATCATATAACTAATCTATGCAACCAAACAAACAAGTCCATGGTCTGTGGACGATTGTGTCAGGTGCTACTAAGCACCGTCTGCATCCTAGTATATATATAAAACTAGAAAAGAAATTGAAAGGTGAGAAATTCTCACTGATAGCTATCCAACCATCTAGACTCTTCTTTGATAAAAGTCTTCATCGTTCTCGCCTTTTTGTCACCTTCGTTGTCCGCTTTCACTACATATGTAAAAATCGAATTTTTACTTCGCTATTCAACATATAAAAATCGAATTTTTACTTCGAAGTTCAATATATAAAAATCATATTTTTATTTCGAAGTTCAATATATAAAAATCATATTTTTATTTCGAAGTTCAATATATAAAAATCATATTTTTATTTCGAAGTTCAATATATAAAAATCATATTTTTATTTCGAAGTTCAATATATAAAAATCATATCTTACATCTTTTGCTTAATAAAAATTCCGTCTTTTCTATTTCAGTTTTATCTCTTTTCAAAAATCCGTTTTAAATCATTTTAAAATCGGTTTTAAATTATTTAAAAATCAGTTTTCTTTTCTGTTTTAAATTCTTTATAAAATCTGTTTTTAAGTTTAAAAATAAAACAAAATAAAATGGAAATACTTACATTGTTTCGAAGAAGGGGGGGTTGGGGACGTCGGCGGCACTGGCTTCCAGGGGGGGCGGCGCTAGGGTTTCGATGGATGGGGGGCTGCGTCGTCGATGGTTCGCTGGGGGGAGGGGCTCTCGAATCAGACGTGGAGGGAGGGAGGGGGTTCGGGGAAGAAGAGGCGCCGTCGATCGACGGCTGGGCAGGGCAGCGGCAGGGGGTTGATCGGCGGTGGGGGTTTGGGCGCTCGCGTTCTTCGATGCAGGGGGGGTCTGCGTCGCATCGAGGTGACGGAGGAGGAGCAGAAGGGGAGGGTGGAGAGGAAGCAGCGGCGGTGGCGGCGCCAGCCTCTGGCGGCGGTCGAGGCAACGGGGGGGCGATCGCGATTTTCTTTTCTCTTTTTTTTTATTTTTGATTTCTGATTTTAATTCGGGGGGGGGGGGGGGGGCAGAGTTAAAAAGGGGGAGAAATATATTTTATATATTATTTATTTTATTATTTTATTATGAAAAAGTTGACTTCTACATACGACCTCGAAACGAGGCCCACCGCCTGCCGTCCATAGCGTTTTACCCCAATTCCGAACTCAATGGGATATGTATCGTAGGTTGATTCGACCGTTACAATCAGTTTCCATTAAATTTACATTTAAATCACTATTTTGAATCTTAAACGTACATTTCAAATTACCGGGGTCACATACGGACTTTAAAAATTCCAGAAAAATATTTTCTAGCTTCGTATTGACGATACGGTCCTAACAAAACTAGTTTCATCGAATTCTGAGACCGTTGGAAAAATGGCCAATTTCCAGTCGACTAAAATCAACTGAAACTGGTCAAACGCGTTTTCCTTTTCCACGCTCACATATCGATTCGAAAAATTATGAAATTTGGAATCTAGCAATAATTTAACATCACGGACCCAACAAAAGTGGTTTCGTCGAAATCCGAGGTCGTTTGCAAAATTCCCATTTTTAAGGGCCTGAGTTCCATAGCGACTATTCAGAATTTTCAACTGGACATATCTTTTGATTCCCGCTACGAACTTTTGATTTTTCGGATTCGTTGGAAAGATATTCACTATTAGATTCCATTATTTTTGGTTTCACTAAAATCCGGATTGTTTTGCACCCGGTACATTCAATTGAAGTTTGAAATCGAATTATCGAACTACCGCGCCATTTTCAATTCCTTTTATAATTATATATAAATATTTATTTTCTAACGACGACGCGTATGAATATATACGTTCGAATTATATTCAAAATAAATTTCTCGTTGATATTATTTAAAATATTTCATTTTAAATAATCAAAATTCGCTAAATTTGCTAAAATAAAAATTTTAAACTGGCTCAGAATTTCCGGGTTATTACAATCTCCCCCACTTAAAACTTTTCGTCCCCGAAAAGGAACAAAGTCGAAAGTGGTTTGATTATTCAACTCTACGCTCGATCTGGCTTTCATTCTCCAACTTTTCAGTTTCTAAGAATTTTCAAAATTTCAAAAATTTGGCTAACTCCCTAAATTTTCGAAAAATTTCGCCATAACCTCCCCTGCACCGGGAGCATCGGGGAATTTCAAATAGCTTCCCCGGTCCTTTAGATCTCAAAAAGAAAAAGAAAAAGCCAAGCGGCTAGCCAATAGGCTCATAAAATCATCATCACCCAAACAAAACAGTAAATTATGTAGTAAACATGTACCTATTTGTCGGGCAAACAAATTTTATTCTCTGGCTCTAGCCTCCTGCTATGACCTGTTCAATGTAAGTACAAGTATATGCAAACAAACGCAACCAATTTTCAATATAATTCAATATTCGGTTCAATTAGGCTAAATGGCTAAAAATTAGCAAACAAATAAACAAACAACACAATCATCAATCAATTAGTGAATTAGAGTTTCAAAATCATAATTTTGATACATATACAAAAATCATGTTTTTGATGCCAAATCACAACAATAGGCCCTACCTAATTTTTGGTTCTCACACCAGTCAATAGGAAATATATAGATATTACACGTTCGTCACTCGAATATAAATTCTGATGATGATATATCAATCATCAGAATCACCCCCGGGCGACTAGAGTGTAATTCTATATCTATCCAGTATATTAAAATTTCGAATACACGCGGATCAGACGTATACGCAAAATCTATATATACTGGATTGTCCAAATTCATTAAAATAAATAATCAAATACGAATAGTTGATTTAAAATTTCAAAACAAAATTGGTTTTCATTTTAAAAATATACTCTCTACACTCGTCCTAGGATACTACTGATCCTATCTCTAACGAGTCATTCTAATTGGATATTACTAATTCAATATCTGATGAATTCTTTCGTATGGTTCTAATGTGCCTTGTTCTCTGAGCTTTGTAAACCTAAGCTCTGATACCAACTGTAAAAACCCGTAACTTCCCCGTAAAGGAAAGCGTCGGATAGTTCGAGAACAAGCCACAACAGAACGCATATAGAAGAACATTTCATTGTATATTACAACAATGCATCAGATTACAAGAATATACAGAGATAAATGAATATTACACAGAAATATTCAGAGATTTAAATTACATTTAAATACATAGCAGCGGAAAAATAATACAATACACAACTAGAATGAGATATACGGATACAAAGCTTTCCGGATATCGTTCCAGATGTAAACCAGGATCCTGTGAATATAAATCTGCAAAACCAAAACTACTAGCTGGCCGTGTCAAAATAAGGGCACCCAGAGTTTAGGTTAAAACAATAAACTCCAGGTCAGTCATGGGACTGGTGTGAGAACTAAAACAGTTATTAATCTTTGTTTTTAAAGTTAGGTAAATCAAGGGACCACGCCGTATAACACGGAACGGGTTTCCTCCCAAGAATACCAGTGCATAAAACCAAACAGCGCAATGCTAAATAAAGAAAAATGAAGTTGTTATAAGACCCAGGTCCTATCACACAATGCAACGCAAGCCGGGGGATAGGGTTTTTACCTTATAACAGCCAAAGAATGCTTGGTACGTTTAAAACAAATCATTTGATACTATTTTAAGTGCATAGTGTATAAAACAACTTCAAATCATAAGTATCAATCATAGGCGGCATGAGTGCCCCATCCCACTATGTCGCCATACTAGGCTCTACAAATAAAACCGCAAATGTCACGTATTTGGAAATTGGATTTCCGTCTATGAACCGAGGCAAAAGATAGTCCTCAACCGATTCGAGACTGCCTAGTCCGAGCCTCAGGAATAGCCGCAACTGCCCCATGGAGCGACAGGGTCGGTCCACCGATGTGAATTATTATGCCTGAACACTACGTTTCCCCGCCCTTTGGGGCGTAAATAAGCCAACTAAATGACTCCATCGGTTCGAGAACGACCGATCAATCCGAGGCGCCTCGCAACAGCAACAACCACATAAGTCAAACTCGTCAGGGCGTGTAAAACCACTGACGCCACTTCTAACTAGGAAGAAACGCATGCCCTCCCTGAGGTCCGTCTCCCGTTTTTGATTCATACCGGGTGTGAAACTCGCGAAGTAAACGTTACACAAAGCTACGCCACAAAGGCCGTGCTTTGATCATCACCACAAGACTTTGCTTTTCAACAGAAGCCTCGATCAATTGCCACTTAGGCATGCCACACAGGCAATTTACTCCATGCGTTTGATATCCATCGATATATAACCCCTGAGCTCGTACGTCTCAGAGAAGGGCGTTAAGCAAGAGAATAAATTCTCCGCCGCCAAACAGATATATATTTAATAGAGATCAATCACACAGACTAAAATCCAATGTCAGACACACAGTCCATTTACAAGTCCGTTCTGGGTCTGAACGAAACCGGAGGCACCTAGTACCCCGCATATCCATCGATCTCCAAGTACGTCTGGACGATCACCAACTGTTTCCATCTTCTTGGGTGTACAGCCCAATCAAGATCATCAGTTATCACCCAAACGACGTGAAGACCTCCGGTCTTTGACCATCGTCTTCATCTTCGACTTATCGTCGTATCAGTTATTCAGAATGGGATAAACCCGGCCTTTCCGAATAACTCGCGTATAATTTTAAATAAGTGTTACACAAACACAACATACGCCTCATTCCAATTCATCAGTCACTAACCGTAAATTAATAAAGAGAATAATTCCCCAAATATTAACCCCGAAGGCCGAAACCAACATCAGATCAATATCCAGAAAACCATTCTGCTTAGCTAACCGACAGTTAGTTTCTAAATTTCACATTCATAGGGAAAGGTTCCCATTAATTTTATCAAAGATAAATCTCTTGAATTTATTCTTTATTCTATTTTTGAATCTCAATTCAAACTAGTCGGGATTAGCGAACCTTACCGAAGTAATCATTTATTTTAATTTCCCCATCCCAACCTATTCATCCCATGAAGTAAAAACTGGTAATACTTCATATCTAACACCACAGTGTTATCGGTAAATTCAATTACCATTTCACGTTCAAATCTAATTAAAGATTTAACTATCGCCTGGAGCAAAACTGGTGATACTCCATTTTCGATCATTTCAATCTAATTAAAGATTCATTAAAACTCCACTTAGTTTTAATCTTCGACTGGGTTAAAGAATCAGTGTCATTTAAAACACGGTTCACGATAAACCCAAAATCACATTCCATTAATTATCGGGTTAAAGAACAAGTGTTATTTAAAACACAGTTCACGATAAACCCAAAAATTAATACTAATTCAATTCCAATTAAATATCATTTAATTGGTACACTTCATTAAATCTAAATAAAAAGATTTAATCTTTTCTCAACTGGGTTCAAGAACAGTGTTAGTGAAGACACCATTCACGACAAACCCAAATCACATTCCATTAATTATCGGGTTAAAGAACAAGTGTTATTTAAAACACTGTTCACGATAAACCCAAAAATTAATACTAATTCAATTCCAATTAAATATCATTTAATTGGTACACTTCATTAAATCTAAATAAAAAGATTTAATCTTTTCTCAACTGGGTTCAAGAATAGTGTTAGTGAAGACACCATTCACGACAAACCCAAATCACATTTGATATTCAATATAAGGTTCTGAATAGAAAATATATCGGCTTATATTCAATATCAAATTCTACGATTAACAAATGTCGTATTGGAAATAACGATATAAATATATATCTTTCAAATTTCCATAACAACATCTGTATAATCACGAATTTCAACATCGAAATATTCCGGAGACAATTTCGATTCAAATCCACTCCAATGCAATCATTGGAAATTCTGGTTATTTTTAAAACCCTTTTCAAATTCAATTTATTTATTTAAAAATAAACAGAATTATATTTCTAGTTCAAAACTAGTTCATTTCGATAAAAATCTATTTTTATCTTTTCAAATATGGAGTTTTTCATCCCAATTCTTTCTAAATCATTTCTTATGATTTTACACAAATTATTACTATTTTTAATAATTTTATCAAGGTCCGTACAGTCGATTTCCATCAACGGCCATCGAACTGCACTTACAGCGACCTTTTTCAAATTTGATTTGGACATAATTCCAAATCCAACCGTTAGATTTCAAATTTCTAATATTCGTTAGAAAGCTCTTTTCGATACGAACTCAAGGTTCCGGTTTTAGGAGAATCCGACGGTCGGATCTCCCGCAATATCCATTCGAAATGGTCGAAATTCGCGAACTGCCGCGGCGCGTTCTATTCAGGCCATTATATTATATATATATAATATATACTTCGTCGATCTCAATTCAAAACGTGCTTTATAAATCGTTTTAAATTCATTTCTATTCAATTCAAATTTCAATTCAATTCATTTCGAAATCGTTTTCAATTCAATTCATTTCGAAATCGTTTTCAATTCAATTCATTTCGAAATCGTTTTCAATTCAATTCATTTCGAAATCGTTTTCAATTCAATTCATTTCGAAATCGTTTTCAATTCAATTCATTTCGAAATCGTTTTCAATTCAATTCATTTCGAAATCGTTTTCAATCGATATAAATATCGATCACGTCAAAATGGCGTCAATCTAATCAACACGGCTTCATAAATTTCTATTTTCAAATATTCTATTTCAAATATTTCTTTTTCAAAATAGTTTTTATTATCAAAATATTTCGTTCAACACATGACCAATCTCAATGGATGAGTACTGTCAACACATGAACTTTTATTTTATATCGATAAAGATGTAAATTTTATTACTAAAATATTTCGTTCAACACATGACCAATCTCAATGGATGAGTACTGTCAACACATGAACTTTTATTTTATATTGATAAAGATGTAAATTTTATTACTAAAATATTTCGTTCAACACATGACCAATCTCAATGGATGAGTACTGTCAACACATGAACTTTTATTTTATAATATTCTTTATTTTTCAAATTGGAATGAGGCCCAATCAATTACCATATAAAGTTAATTATATGGATTTTCATACATTACACACATATAATAGCATTGAAAAATAATCAACCATCAACCAAAGTGCACTACACTGTATAAGCATCAAATATAGATATCTAACGCTTATAACAGCCTGTCAATCAATCGATCGACATATTTAATCAATCAGGATGAGTGAACTTCAAATTTCATCCCAACACCCGTGTAGGGTTTCAAACAATCAAACACAGATTTTATTTGTGCAGTTGGGCGATGTGTAAAATTTATCGACCCAATCAATGTCCTTCAAATAGGTGTACATAAACAAACCGTCTGGTTTGTAAATGAATATTTATTTATTCACATTCACGTTAAAAATTATATTTTTAACGATAAAACATTTTATTCCAACATATGAATTTCTATTCAGTTCATTTTTTAAATAAAATGATATTTTTATTTTTCTAACATATTTTAGAAAATTTCGGCGGCATAACGGCACGATACTAGAAACGGGACGAGGCCTAGCCTTATCCCCGGTCTAGTGAAGGCCCATGCCATTCACACATCAATCAAATCACCAAACAACCAAATTCTAATCAAATCATATAACTAATCTATGCAACCAAACAAACAAGTCCATGGTCTGTGGACGATTGTGTCGGGTGCTACTAAGCACCGTCTGCATCCTAGTATATATATAAAACTAGAAAAGAAATTGAAAGGTGAGAAATTCTCACTGATAGCTATCCAACCATCTAGACTCTTCTTTGATAAAAATCTTCATCGTTCTCGCCTTTTTGTCACCTTCGTTGTCCGTTTTCACTACATATGTAAAAATCGAATTTTTACTTCGCTATTCAACATATAAAAATCGAATTTTTACTTCGAAGTTCAATATATAAAAATCATATTTTTATTTCGAAGTTCAATATATAAAAATCATATTTTTATTTCGAAGTTCAATATATAAAAATCATATTTTTATTTCGAAGTTCAATATATAAAAATCATATCTTACATCTTTTGCTTAATAAAAATTCCGTCTTTTCTATTTCAGTTTTATCTCTTTTCAAAAATCCGTTTTAAATCATTTTAAAATCGGTTTTAAATTATTTAAAAATCAGTTTCTTTTCTGTTTTAAATTCTTTATAAAATCTGTTTTTAAGTTTAAAAATAAAACAAAATAAAATGGAAATACTTACATTGTTTCGAAGAAGGGGGGGTTGGGGACGTCGCGGCACTGGCTTCCAGGGGGGCGGCGCTAGGGTTTCGATGGATGGGGGGGCTGCGTCGTCGATGGTTCGCTGGGGGGAGGGGCTCTCGAATCAGACGTGGAGGGAGGGAGGGGGTTCGGGGAAGAAGAGGCGCCGTCGATCGGCGGCTGGGCAGGGCAGCGGCAGGGGGTTGATCGGCGGTGGGGGTTTGGGCGCTCGCGTTCTTCGATGCAGGGGGGGTCTGCGTCGCATCGAGGTGACGGAGGAGGAGCAGAAGGGGAGGGTGGAGAGGAAGCAGCGGTGGTGGCGGCGCCAGCCTCTGGCGGCGGTCGAGGCAACGGGGGGGGGGGGGGGGGGCGATCGCGATTTTCTTTTCTCTTTTTTTTTTTGATTTCTGATTTTAATTCGGGGGGGGGGGCAGAGTTAAAAAGGGGGAGAAATATATTTTATATATTATTTATTTTATTATTTTATTATGAAAAAGTTGACTTCTACATACGACCTCGAAACGAGGCCCACCGCCTACCGTCCATAGCGTTTTACCCCCATTCCGAACTCAATGGGATATGTATCGTAGGTTGATTCGACCGTTACAATCAGTTTCCATTAAATTTACATTTAAATCACTATTTTGAATCTTAAACGTACATTTCAAATTACCGGGGTCACATACGGACTTTAAAAATTCCAGAAAAATATTTTCTAGCTTCGTATTGACGATACGGTCCTAACAAAACTAGTTTCATCGAATTCTGAGACCGTTGGAAAAATGGCCAATTTCCAGTCGATTAAAATCAACTGAAACTGGTCAAACGCGTTTTCCTTTGCCACGCTCACATATCGATTCGAAAAATTATGAAATTTGGAATCTAGCAATAATTTAACATCACGGACCCAACAAAAGTGGTTTCGTCGAAATCCGAGGTCGTTTGCAAAATTCCCATTTTTAAGGGCCTGAATTCCATAGCGACTATTCAGAATTTTCAACTGGACATATCTTTTGATTCCCGCTACGAACTTTTGATTTTTCGGATTCGTTGGAAAGATATTCACTATTAGATTCCATTATTTTTGGTTTCACTAAAATCCGGATTGTTTTGCACCCGGTACATTCAATTGAAGTTTGAAATCGAATTATCGAACTACCGCGCCATTTTCAATTCCTTTTATAATTATATATAAATATTTATTTTCTAACGACGACGCGTATGAATATATACGTTCGAATTATATTCAAAATAAATTTCTCGTCGATATTATTTAAAATATTTCATTTTAAATAATCAAAATTCGCTAAATTTGCTAAAATAAAAATTTTAAACTGGCTCAGAATTTCCGGGTTATTACAGCCGCCACCGCGCCTTCCGACCACCGAGCTGGACCCCACCACGTCGCGCCAGCGCGCCTCTCCTCCCCCTTCGACGCTGCGAAGGCCGATCGACGAATAGCTACGCAGATTTCGAGATAAATGCAAACCTAGTTTTGAACAGTTTGCTGAAGGTACGACTATGATAATTTTCAACTGTTTTAACACCTTTAAACCGTTGCAAACTTTGAAAAAACATATCTTTTTCGTGTGTTGACGAAATTCGATGAAACAGGAGACACCGGGACCGTGAGGACGTCTTCTACATTTTAGAAGAGACCGCGTATTTTTCTGAGCCTTCTGCAATTTTTGGTGGAGTGGAACCCAATGTGAGATTTCTAATTTATAAACGATATGGAAAACGACGATGTATAAATTATATAATCGATGTATGAGTTATA
This sequence comes from Allium sativum, assembly GCA_030737875.1. Classification (NCBI taxonomy): domain Eukaryota; kingdom Viridiplantae; phylum Streptophyta; class Magnoliopsida; order Asparagales; family Amaryllidaceae; genus Allium; species Allium sativum. Next base: position 575,368,954 of record CM060915.1, on the reverse strand, counting down.
TAAGCGTTGTACATCTCATGTATAAGCGTTGTATAAGTTGTACGTTCGATGTATAAGTTATATATGCGTTGTAAAAATTATATTTGTGTTGAATAGAAGTGAAATGCTTATATAATATATATATACGCCCCTCGTCCACAAACCATGGACGATATTTATTGATTGTGATTGGTGTGAAAATTGGTTGATAGCGAATGGTTGATTATAATTGTTTGTGGTTGGAATTGATTGATTTGTGGTTGAAAAATACCCATTTGTGGTTGAGAATTATTTGGTTGAAACCACATAGGATTAGTTCGTGGTAATGGAAAAAAAATATACATGCCGCCTGTGTGCGAACTAGATGCATGATTCCCCATTGTCAAAAGCTGCGAGGCTTTAAGGTACAGCGAGGAGCCGTACTAGAGACGGCCCCGGTTTTAACTACCCTGCCGTTATGCTGCCGAAATTTTGAATAATATTCATGTGTTAGAATTATTTTCATGTGTTGAATTGAAATTCATTCGTTGAATAGAATTCATGTGTTGAAAGGTGTTCGTGTTCTAAATAAATTGTTTTGCTATAAAAATCACCTTTTTATCTATATATATATATAAAAACTATAGAAAACCTTCCTGTGTTGAATTGAAATTCATTCGTTGAATAGAATTCATGTGTTGAACGGTATTCGTGTTTTAAATATAAAAATCACCTTTTTATCTATATATATAAACTATAGAAAACCTTCATGTGTTGAATCGAAATTCATTCGTTGAATTGAAATTCATGTGTTGAATGGTATTCATGTTTTGAAAGAAATTGTTTTATAATAAAAAATCCTATTTTTATCATCAATATGAACTATATAAAATACTCTTTTTTTGAAATAAATTGTTTTATAATAAAAATCATATATTTTTTACCTATATGAACTATATAAAATAATCGCGTTTTGAAATGAATTGTTTTACAATAAAAATCACCTTTCTACTGTACACATGAGTTGTTAAAAATAGAGAAGTGTCGAAGTGAATGTTTGTTGGATAAAAATATCATTTTTATCAAATATATGAAAAGAATATAGCTTTGAAATCGAAGAAACGATATATATATATATATAAATAGAATTGAAATATATTGAATAACGAAGCTGCAGTTCGTGTTTTGAAACCGTGATTTCAAATGATTAGTGTGGGAGATCCGACCATCGGATTTTCCCGAAACCGCAACCGTTGGGTTCGCTTTGGAAATATCTTTCCAACGGCACCAACTTTGTAAAAATCCAACGGTTGGATTGTCTGGAATATTTAATTCAAATCTAAAAAAACAGCGCCAGAATCGATTATATTTATATATATATATATATATAAATATAATTATATTAAATCGAATAACAACGTTGTAGTTCGTATTTTGAAAACGAAACTTCAAACGATTATACCGGGAGATCCGACTGTCGGATTTTCCCAAAACTGGAACCGTTGGATTCGTATTGAAAAGATCTTTCTAATGATGTAAATTTTGTGAAGATCCAACGGTTAGAATTTCAGATATGTGTAAATCAAATCTGAAGAAAAACAGCTCCACGGCCGCGTTATGGCCCGAAGCGTCGTTTGAATAAATTGGCTATTTTAAAATAAATAAAAATGGCGATAAATCATTATAAAATATTATAAACGATATGGATGTGAAATTTAGAAACTAACTGAAGGTTGGCTAAGTCGAATGGTTTCCTGGGTGTTGATCTGATGTTGGTTTCAGCCTTTTGGGTTAATATTTGGGAAATCGTCCTCTTACTGATTTACGGTTAGCGACTAATGAATTGAAATGATTCGTATGTGTATTTGTGTTGCACTTGTTTATCATATACGCGAGTTGCTCAGAAAGACCGGGTTTATCCTATTCTGAATAACTGAATCGACGATAAGAAATCGAAGATGAAGACGGTGGTCGAAGACCGGAGATCTTCACCTCGTTTGGATGGTAACCGATGTCCTGATTGGGAGGCATCCCGAAATATGGATAATGAGTGGTGATCGTCCAGACGTACGTGGAGGTCGATGGGTTTGCAAGGTATATAGTGCCTCCGGTTTCGTTCAGACCCAGAACAGACTTGCAAATGGACAGTGTGTCTGACATTGGAATTTATTCTGTGTGATTGATAGCTATCAGTTGCATGGTGTGAATTGCCTGTGTGGCATGCTAAGATGCAGTGATCAAGGCTTCTATTGAAAAGCAAAGTCTTGTGGTGATGATCAAAGCACCGCCTGTGTGGCGTAGCTTTGTGTATAACGTGAAATTGCGAGCCTCACACCCCGGTATGAACCAGAAACGGGAGAGGACCTCAGGGGGGACGTGCGTTTTCTTTCTAGCTAGAAGTGGCGTCAGTGGTTTTACACGCCCTGACGAGTTTGACTTATGTGGTTGTTACTATTTCGAGGCGCCTCGGTTAGATCGGATGATCCGGGTCCAATGGAGTCATTCGTTGGCTCATTTACGCCCCAAAGGGCGGAGGGACGCATTGCTCAGGCATTATAATCCACTTCATGTGGACCAGCCCTGACGATCCAAGGTACGGTTGTAGTTGTGCCTGAGACATGGGCTAGATTGTCTCGAATTCGGTAAGGACTATCTTTTGCCTTGGTTCATGACGGAAATCCAGTTTCCAAATACGTGACTGTGCGGTTTTGATTGTACACCTATATTTGGCGACATAGTGGCATGGGACGCTTATGTCGTCTATGATTGATAGTTATGGTTTGAAATTGTTGTTGAAACATATAAACACTAGTAGTAATATCAAATGCTTTTGTTTTATTCGTATCAATCATATTTTGGCCATTATAAGGTAAAACTCTATACTCCGGTTTGCGTTGCATTGTGTGATGGGAACTGAGTCTTATAATGGCTTCATTTTTACAAAAACCATTGCGAAGTTTAAAAGATTTAATTGTTTTAAATCACTGGCAATCCAATGGTGTAAACCCATTCCACGAAAGTGGCGTGGTCCTGTGATTAGCCATATTTTAAATGTGTTGAGTAGATTTCTCATACCAGTCCCATGACTGACTCGTAGTTTGTTTCACTTTCAAACTCGGGTGCCCCTTTTTCTACACGGGCAGCCTTGTATTCAGGTTTAGCTGGCTCTTTCTGGATAGGTGGAGCTGAAGATGGATTCTTCATTTATCTCTTTTTATGTTGTTCAGCTCCTATTGTACATATTATGTTTGTTTTCCGCTGTAGACATTTATGTATAGCTGAACTGTATTTGTACTAAGTATGATCCTGTATACTGTGTAACACTGATGATTATGTTTATCCAGTGTATTATTTGTGCATTAACTGGTGTATTTATTTATTTCTGTTCTGCTGTTATCTATTTCTGTGTTATATTCCAAAGATTACCCTTGTCGCCGTCAGTACGGGATTTGGGGTCGTCACAGGAATGCATTAAGTTTCGTGGAGCATTATAAGTAAACAAAACGGAATATTACAAGACAGAAAAAGTAGTACCTGAAAATTTTGTAATTTTATTGCAGCGGTAATAGAAATAAGTTTGATTACATTTGCAAATATCAAAATCAAGTACATAATATCAGTCTTGTATAAAACCTTCAGAGTACATAATTTTAAATCCATAATCCCCAACAGAAAAATGCCATACGTAGAATCAAAGCCAAGCAATACACCTTTCAACTTCAAGCTGGAAGAAAGAGATATCTGAACTAAGCTTGAGTATTTCCTCCTTAAGAATCTTGGGGGGAACGGAAGAAAAGAGGCGAAACAAACTAGGTCAGACATAAGTCTGGTGAGTCCAGTGACTTTAACAATATAATCATTAAAGTAACAGGATAAGAACATAAACTGGAAAGCAAGAAATGACTGTAGAATAAACAGGCATGACAAAGCAGACAAGATGAACAAGATATAACTTGATTGCACTTCTAATCACTACAGGATAATTACTACAGTGCACCAATGCTAGTAACACCGTATCATTACTATTTACACTGCATCCTTACTTGTCCCCTCCTAAAAGTTGATCCCTCTTAATAATCATGATAATGGTAGTTTCGTGTACTCCCAGCTGCTATCGTAGGTGCCCCTTTTTGCTCCTACCCCTACAAGTTGTACACACTACCTTCCTCGTTCGATCGGCTCCCTAACTCGCATGTATTATTACTTGTGTCATTCGGCCTCGCTTGTATGTAGATACCTGTGCTGGTCCCATCATGGGGTGTATCAATTCCCACGATGGCAACCCGACACGATTCAAGATGCTTAGTGTATACTACTGATGCCCAGTGCCTGTTTATTTCCACTATGAAGAACGTGCACACCCGTACTTTGTCGGAACCAACATTGCTGCACCACTCACCGCTATTTTGACCGCTTATAACCAACCTAGTAAGCCCCACCTTGCCTAGCTCAGGGTACCATGATACATCTATGTGGGTTACTACTGAAATGGGTCCCCGTTACTAGGGTTTCCAAATCAACATGTTATAATGGTTAAGTGTTCTCAATTTAACTTAACCCCACCCGTTTGCTTAATTATCATGTTGTACTGGTTAAGTGTTGCCTATTCATATGTTACTTAACCTTCTCACTGATTCACGCATGCTTATTTAACGGTTAAGTTTGTGGGCCTATATATACTAATATTACCCAGTTACCCAAGATTTGCTTAACCCTTCCCCTTATCAAGTCCATATGTATTATTGGTTAAGCTTGCCTTAACCCTATCCACTTTGTTCATGTAATATTGGTTAAGTTGTCTTCTTGTCCATGTTAACTTAACCCACCCACTTAACATATTGTATTGGTTAAGTGTCGCCTGTTCGTATGTTACTTAACCTTTCCATTTTTAGCATGTCTGTTCCTTATCATTAATTTATTCATTAAAGCACCTACCTCTCACATTAGAACTGTTGTTTGCGGTTGCTGGATGTGCCGGGCAGTTCCGGGCAGACTTCTACCGCAAACTCATTCTAACCTCGAGTTTTTGGGCTTAATGGGCTAACCTCTCACATTAGATCTATGTTATTGCGGTCGCTGGACGTGCCGGGCGGTTCCGGGCAGTCTTACACCGCAACTTGATCTAACCTCGGGTTAGGCACGTTCATCTTTTAGCCAATTTACATATTTACCATTCATGTCCAAGTTTATATGTTAATTATCCATAAGTGTGGTCAATTCAAGTTATGCAACATTTTCTAGTTATGCCCAAAATTAATTATATGATTACAACCCCTTTTTATGCCAATTACATAATATTCAACCTTTACCCAAACTTTTCCCTAACGTTCCCACGTCATTCGTACGTATAGTTCATGTGATACGTTAGGCTCGCAATCAGCCCAACTCATAAAAAAAGAAAAAGGGAAGAAACACATGACATCATAAATGGAATAAACAACATAGAACTAAGACTGCATAAATCTAGTAAACATATAGAAATAGATCCAATCAATATATGGAATGCGAATTAGCATAGATCTAAACATAAACTTGCACGGATTTAAACATATGAATTGGTATGGACCTAATCATATAAACATGTAGATCTAAACATATGAACATATAGTTCTAAACATATGGACTGATATGGATATAATCATATAAACATGTAGATCTAAACATATGAACTTATAAAGTATGATCTTACATATATGAACATGATTTGCATATAATCTCTCATTACTTGCATAGATCGAGCAAACTTACATACATAACTTGCATATGTAATAAGGCATATGAATTAACATAGAACATAACTTGCATATAATGAATCAAATCAAGCATAAATCAAAACATAGTTTGCAAAGACATAAACTTTATATGATTTACAAACATTTTCATACAGTCCAATTCATAACTCATCACAATTACGCTTAAACAATTATCTTGTGAAAGTAACTGCACTCACAGAAAACGGATCTTGAATTCTGGGATCTGATTTCTGAAATTGCTAAGCTAATCCGTTGATGTAGGCGTTGATTCGTTTGTTGTTGTTCTAGAATTCCTTTTCGCAATTCCTAGGCTTTGAATCTTACCTCTTATCTTTTTATCTTTAATCTAGAATTTGATTTGTTATGGTGGCGGCTAGGTTAGTTTGTAGATAAACAACATGTCGGCATCATAGTTTAGGGTTGTGAGGTTAGGGTTTAGGTTTAGCTATGTATATATAGATGTTTAGGATTAATATAGGCCTTTAGATCAACCTAGGAGTCATCAAAGTCATCCAAACCCAAGAGAGATAACCAGAACATGACACATATGCCCTAACACCTCAGAAAATCATCACTGTCCAGATCAGTTCGCAGGTGTTGACCCTACAAAGGGGTCGACACCCATGTCGACACCCCTAGGGGGGTCAACACCTATGTCGACACCCCCTGGGGGGGGTCGACAACCCTGAGCGGGAAATTTCCCGTTCAGCTGTTTTCTGAAGTTTTGAAATTCAAATCTGATTTAATTATTTTAATTTAATTTCTGCTTAAACTTGAAAACTTCTAACCTCCATAACATCTTCATACGGAGTCTGATTCACGCAAACTCGGACTCTATCTCAAGCAGAATTCCGAGACGAACGCAATGGCATAACCCGTTTCACCCAATTCTTCTTTTAATGACTAATTATTCTTTAATTATCTCTTATGTCCCGTTTTAAAACTACATGGTGTTATATCCAAGAAATCAATTTCAATAAGTTTTAGAAAGTATAGGTCTAAGGCGTAAATTAAATACTCAAAAGAACAGATTCAGGGATCTATTAAAGAAATAACTTGTGTAAATGGAATCCAAAACCATATAAAATTTACATATATGGTTTAAAATAATATAAAAGATTTCTAGTGATTTTGGATGAATTTTTGTAACTCATTTAGGGTTTGAAACATCTTAACTTGTGCATGATAATTTTAATCACTCAACTTAGCATAATAAAATTTTCAAATCCAAGTGGATCTCTAGATCTATATAAAAACAACGATTTAAATGAATCTGTATTCCATAATAATATAAAATCTCCTCTCTTATGCTAGATCCTCTGTTTGTCTAATTATTTTATTATTTAATCAATAAATTAGAGTCTCAGGTTGAATTTTAGAAGAAGAAGAAGCGACGAAGAAATGTTTAATGGAGGTTAAAGAATGTTTGCAAAGAAGAGAAACATGAGAAACGAGATTATCGTAATCTATTTTAGGCCACTTCAGATACCGTATTAACGGTAGACCCTACTATTAATGACTCTTAATTACATAACTAACCTATATAAATTCATGAAAGCTTCCATAATTCTCAAAGGTAAGTCCGTTTTCTTAATATAACCATATACGAAAATGAAAACCATTGTTCGTATCTAGTGGAAGTGGTTTCAGGTTTAAATTCCTTTTTAGTAAATGATTATGGACGAAATAAGATTCCTTTGGAGCAAAAGGTCATATAAAAAAATCAACAAAATTTTTTGGTGATCAGAAATAACTTCAGTAGTCATTTTTCCAAAATTATACGACCTCATATTATATTTTTTATTTTAGGCTACAAAAAGGTGAAAAAATGAAGGCTTTGTTACATTATCATTGTTACAATCTGCCCGATCCTCCAAATTTAAATGCAACTTTATCAAAAACCAAAAACCATCTTTCACAAAAGAGTAGAGCAATGCTCTAAAATTTTTATTTGAAAAGGGAGACATCAAAATATTAGTTGGACCAGTGTCAGTAACCCAAAAACCAAGGGAGGTCTGGGATAGAGATATCTAAGGAATTGGCCTAAGTCTATGCGGTAAATCTACATATAACTTTTAAGATAAGGATACTCTTTGGGATAAAAGGACTTACATTAGGTATCATTTGAAAATGAATTTTTGAGTTGTAAGGTTTGGTAAAAAAGTATGCTATGCATTGGAGAATTTTACAGTAAGCTCATTAGTAGGAAAATCACAAATGGTAGATTTAGATTTGACCCTTATAATCTTTATCAAATTTAGTTGGCTGGTCTTATATGATACTATTCAATATACATCATTAATCAAGGGGGATGCGATCTATCTAATTCTACTTGCCATCTAGCATGTGGAACACAATTAAACAAATTAAAATCTACAATAACCGTGAAGATGAGTGGAAGTGGTTAGGTGATTATATAGGTTGTCTCTAGAATTAACATGGGAACTATATAGAATTCACGTGAACAACTTGAATGGTGTGGTAGACGGGTCTCTTGAATGGGGTACCAGAGCATGGAATCACTATCGTACGTCTAAAATTAAGCTTATAACATATTTTAGGCTGATACATAAACGAAAGTAAAAAATCGTTCCAATGCCGCATCTCATCGTTGTTCCCCTCTGAACAATTAAGAGCATCTCCAATTGGGTTGATTTTAGTGAAATTAGGGGAAATGCATGCATAAATCTGTTTCCTCGCGCTAAAACTGTTGTAATTCAGACAAGGGAAGAGAAGATAAACATGGTTTCCCTTTTTGGGGTGAATATATGTAACAACCCATATACCAGCGTGTCCGGATTTTTTCAAAAATTTTAAATCTGGAACTCGAAATGGCTTGTCTGGTATCCTGCATAAAAGTCAAAGATAATAAATATATCAGAGCTCGATAAAACATCTCATAGCGGAACACGTAAAATAAAATAATCAAATATAGTCTTACCAAAATAATGACACTGCCTAACAATTGTGCAAAGACTAGCAAATTTTTGCCATAAATCTAACCTGCTAGTATATTATGAGAAGGGGGTCGGAACACAAGTTCTAGTGAGAGGACAAATTATACGTTTTGAAATAACACTACATATGTCGTTCAGTTACATTTTCTTAATTATTAGGTTACTCGGGTTAACAGCATTCTAGGCTCTGCACACACGTCACACTCATCTATTCTCCAGTAGATTAAACATAATATAATATATATGTAGTTACACCCAACATCTTAAGGTACTCTCCATAGTACCCCCCCCCCCCTCGTACAATATGCGCTATCACACCACAGAAGCATGCATACGCTGAACCACGTACGGAAATCTCCATCGTTACGCCTCGTAATCGCATAGAACCACCCTCGCTAGCGTACGGATCCTCGTATCTGAAATTCTCAGCCGAACCATGTCTCGAAACGGATTAATGACCTTATGTCTACAATACACCACCCGGTGCGTGCATCTAGACCCTCACATGAACTTACTGCCTACTATAACTCGAGTTCCATAATAGGTCTGCATCTAATACACGGAACTTGGTCGGGAGTTGTCGATATTTGTAAAGGACAGCTTCGTCCCTACATTTCAGATATCAACATATGGTGTGTCTCTTTTCACGCTGGCTATGGCCCCAACCGGGCTCCACCCTCAACTAATAAAAGACTGTATTAAGAGCTAACGACGTGCATCTATCAACCAATCTAACATCCAATTAGGCGTGTCACTCAACCTATGTCCTGATACTGAAAGATCGTTGGTCTAATGGTTTAGCTCTAGTCTTTCCACATCCCACTGACTGTCGGTGATAGGTATCCAACGAAGACTATTTTTAATTTGGTCCTAACCACCAGCGAGGCAACACTCCACACCCAACGCCATCTACCACAGCCTTCTGACTGCCACGCCATAGTTGCAGTCAAGGTATACTCTAGATGGTGCAACAGACCTGCCTATGAGCGATGACTTCATCCAGTAGTTCCTCGGAGGGCCATCTCAGAGTACCCTACCACATCCCGTAGAAGCCTCGTGCTTCCGTCTAGTCCCGTAGAATAATTAGTTGGACCTGCTCCTCTCGTGTCTCCAGACACTGCGATGATCCACCATTGGGTTCTTCATCTCCTTACATACGGACTGGTCAAGGCACATCACGCCATCACGATATTAGATCCTATGTCTAATTTTTTAATCACGTGTTTGCTTTAACTTATCACATTGCTAATTAACTTGATTATTTACACATTCTTTTTCTATTCAAGTTACTGGTTTATTAGCTTATATTTGGCCGCTTACTTTCCCTAATTAGCCCTACATTTCAGGAACGAACCATAATGAGCCACTTATTTTCCCTAATCAGCCCCACGCTGTCGGAACGGACTCCAACTATATATTTATAAATCTATTAGGCCACTTATTTTCCCTAATCATTCCAAAGCTGTCGGAACAGACCTCTGCTTATTATTACATTCATTAAACTTAATCTTCCCAGTTATAAGTTTACTAATTATAAGCCTACTTTATTCGGTCTCATTTAATTATAACCTCATGTTATATCGTTACCACAATCATTGTTGTGGGTTTTCTTATTAACTTAATTCCCTTAACTAAGGTTTGTTAATAATTCTCTTTTCATCATTAATTATAACCTACGTTATAATTCCACTTGTCCCTAAGATAAGCCTACCTATTATATTTCATTTCCATTCATATAATTAATTATTATAATAGGTTATATTTCCCATTCATTAAATTTTCCCTTATTCCTTGTTATTTGAGTGGACCTTTACTATTGTAACCTTTCTTTATTCACTGCCTTGTACATTTTTATTATTAAAGGAAATATTTCACACACTCGCCAAATTGGTTGGTGGAAATGTGCAAAAATCTATTTCCATCATATACATCAATTAAGATCCATAGTTGCAAGCTATTTCCCTTTATTACATCATGTGTATAAATATTTGATTAGTGTACGTTACGTCAAAAATCCATACTTCACACTAATCCCTGTTACCTTTTTTCTTGCAACTACGTTCTCTGTAACTTACCGTAACGGTAATTATGGAAATGTATCCTTTTTCAACCCCCAACTAACTTGATCCACTGCCACTTCCTTTTTTTGAATTACATATTATTTTCTGTTTTCTTACCCAATTCCCAATTCCAATTTAGTTACGGCAAATTTTTGTACATAATTTGGCTTACTATTTCCTATTCAATTTTTTCCACATTTTACTGTAATTTTTTCCCCAACCCAATTTTTTGATTACATTCTAAATAATATACTTTAGGAATATACACATAATCATTATCAAATTTTCAATCTTATTATTATAGTAGTTTCTTAAGCCTAAATAAAAAGGTATAGGAATAAATTTATGCAATAGTAATATTCTTTGTAACATCCCAGATTTTTAACTATTTTATTTTGAACATTTAAAATTTATTTTAAATATTGAATTGGATATATAAATGGATTTTATATTAAATTTATAGATTTAATATCGAACATATTTAATTGTCATAATATATATGAAATAGTGATAACTGCATTCTTAGTTATAATCTGAATCCAAATAATTTAGTCAATTAGTGTAATTTCTGTGTTGAACTAAAACGATAATAATGAATTATTATTATCAATGAATTTAATTGTTTGAAAGCAATTTATATTTTTTTTAATCGAATTTAATTTAAATAGTTAATTTAAGATGTTATCTCTTCTATACGGTCAAATTTAATTTCAGAATCAGTTCCGTGGAGTTCAGAATAACGCTATAATATGAAAGCATCGGTCGTTACAGTTGAATAACACTTCAGGGTTTCAAATTAAGGACAATGAGATATTTTGATATATTATATTATTAAATAAAATAAAATATATCCTTTAATTTATTTAATTAATTACGGCCATCCATCATTCATTTCGCAGACTTAGAAACTGAATTACGCAGACCCAAGTCAAGAATACAAGAATTTAATGGTCGGTACTATTTGTTTCCTTATTCTTCCCTATAAAAACCAAGCCTCGCCTCCAATTGTTCTTCCATTTCTGAAACCATCGAACCAATTCATTTTCCCCTTCGTTCCTTTTCCTCAGAATAAAATCCTCTCATATTATAAAAAAAAAGAGAAATTGAAATCCTTAATCGCGTCAGACTTGAAGCTCGCCGTCAATAGCTAGAGTCGCTCGTGTTTTGGGGGAAGGATCGATTTGCATACATCGGGAATCGAAAGGGGGCGACGCTGGTAGTAGATACAATGAGCTTAAATGAAGTTGTTCTGGGTAACCGTGTTTGCGATGGTGTTCATGGGGGGTGCGACGTTGGCAAGTTTAAGGGTGTGCGATGGTTTCCGGGGGGTTCGAGCTTTAACAGTGACCTAGGGCTGTCGAATTTAGATGGGGAGATGGAGTTCGGCATTATCTGGGATTGAAGCAATTGTTGGTATTTGGAGTTCGATTTTTTTCCAGATAGTGGTTTGAGGGGATTAATAGTGGAATTTAAAGGCAGTAGGGGTTTGAATTCGTGATTTGTGAAGAGGAAACCTACAGGACAAAGAGAGGACGTAAGAAAAGTATTTGAAGATGAGATGAAGAGAAGCTCATCAGTATTTTTTTTGTGAGCCTGGGGAGGTGATGGACCATCGACGGAGTACATAATTTGTTTTCAATGGATGGGATGGGAATGTGCAGTTCAAAGGTTGTCTGGTGATAATGCTATTAGGAGAAGGGTCGGGTGACTGACTGGAACAAGGCAGTATTGTTGAGGTTAATTTCAGATGGTGAATTAGTATTGATAATTGACTGCAAGGTGTTTGTCAAAATTCCGGAATGAGATGATGAAAATTTTAGGGCTGAAAGCAGTAAAAATGGATCAATAATGGTTGAATCGACTTTGTAAATTGGTCGGATTGCAAGGCGACTAGGTGTACATTTTACCGTAATCTAAAAATGATTGGTTTTTTTATTATAGTAGTTAATTTAAATTAATAATAGTTTGATTTATAAATTAAAATAAATAATTGTAGGTGCAAGGTAAATTCAGTCGAGTCAACTCAGATAAATTCGTAGCCGCGGAATATGGAATTAAATTGGATATTCAGCAAAGAAAAATCGAGGTGAGTAAATCTCACTTAAAAAGTTATTTTTATCATTAAAAATAAATTGTTGGCTGCTTGGATGCATTTTCAAATTATTTATCAGACATGGTTATTATATATGTTAGTTATACCTAGGCTTGGTGATTGTGGTTATTATATATTGGATATTTCCCGCAGTATCATTAGCGGATGACCCTATCGCCCTACGATATATGAGTGGATTACCTTTTATACCGCAATATCCTGCCTTGAAGCAGGATTGGTATTATTTATGTTGTATGACATCTGTGGATGCAAGAAAATAGGTAGGAGGAATCCAACTAGATTCCTCAAATTTATTTACTGTTGTTTACATATTTATATATGTATGTGATGGGTGAATTGAAGGGATGATTTGTGTGTTTGGATGTTAGAATATCACTGGCCCTAGAGGTTGATATATAAAAATATAATAAAAAGGGAATTTTATTTTTTGAAATAAAATTTGAATTTCGAATAGGCTAAGAAGATATTAACTTGTTTTTAATAAAAACAAGTATTGAATTTATAAATGATGTTTATAAATCGAAAGGGAAATTATCATTTGATAATATTAATTTTCAAATTCAAGTCTGAATTTAAAAAGGAAATTTATTTTCCAAAATGGGAATTGGATTCAAATGGAATTTGAATCAAAAACTTGTTTTAATATTTAAAACAAGAAATGAAATTAATAAACGATATTTATAAATAAAGAAAAATAACTATTATTGGATAATTTGAGATTTTAATCCAAGTATGAATTTAAAAAGAGGAATTAAAAATCGTTTTAAAAAGAGAACGTTAGATTTTTATTCTAAAACCCAGAATATACATATTGAATTAGTATAAATCAAAGGGATTTAAAATTTGAATTCGATTTGGTTGAATATTATAAAATAATTTAGTTCCAAATAAATTGTAAATTAATATAGAGAATCGAGTTAAAAATGAATTTATAGCTAAGTTATAAATTCTAAACGAAGAAATAGACGATGTTGGATAATTTGAATTTTTAAAGCTAGATTTTTAAAACTAGTTAAATTTATATTAGTATATTAAAGAATGGAATAAAAGGTGAGATTCAAGTCGAATTTTTGTATTACAAGCTTTTATCCGTCTCAAGATAAGAACGTTGTCGGTCAAGGTCTGAAAGGTAAATAAAATACCCCAACTTGAACGACTTCACTATTATCAAGAGCGGATACTAATTTGTAATGGTAAAGGATGTTGAAATAATTAATTATTTCCATAAAGGAAATTTAAATTTTGGAATCCGATTATATCGATTTTTTATAAATAATTTATTTATATAAGAAATAGGAATTTAATATTGTAATTGAGTTGTAAATATTAGTTACAACTGATTTGTGAATTTAATAATCGACGATTCTGAATAATCGAGATTTTTAAGTTAGGTTTGGAAAAATGATTATTTTATAATTAAATATTGAGAATGGAGTTGGAATTTATTTTAAACGAAGTTTTAAATGTTTATAATTTATTAAAATGAACTTGCCACAGCGCGGTAGTTCATAATTTGGCATTCTGAACTTCAACTGAGTATATAGAACTCGATATAAGTCGAAAATTGATGAAACAAGAAACATTTGGACCTATTGAATAATAATTTTCTAATAGAAGAGAAAAATCTAGATTTCATCTTATAGTTTTTTAGTTATATCAAAATTAAATTTTATAAAAGTCGTTGTAAAACCGTTTATAAACCATAATAGTTTATTAAATAAAATAAGGGATTTTTAATGAATAAAATCCGAATTTCAAATCAGAAAAATCCAGATTTGAGATATAAATTAGATTTGAACTCAAGTGGAGTGAATGAAGTGATTTTTGGTATAGAAAATAGATTTTGCATTTTAGTTGGTTAATGGGAAAGGCAATTAGTTAAATAAAGACTGGATTGATTTCAGCTTTGGCTAAGGAAATTGAAATTGTGAAATGAAATTAGGAGTTTGAATATACAACTTGGAATCAAACATAGAATTTGATTCGACTTATGTGTAAGTGAATTAAAAATATATTTGATCATGATATGTTCAAATCAAAAGCGCATTGGGCCACGAGCTAAATAAAGAAGTAATTATCGAGTTTTGTTTAAAATGATTGGAATGAATAGGAAATGGGTATACATATGCTAAACAGGTACAGAACGAAGAGAATGAAGAATATATATTAAGTGCATGACAAAAAATTACACGTTTCAATTTCCATATGAGATTTTATGATCCTAATGGGCAAGCCGCTTCGCTTTTTTATTTTCTTTTTGAATGGAAAGAGCCTAGAGAGGCGAGTTGTGGTCTGAACTATTGACCGGTACAAAGGAGGTGCTGGCAAAATTTTCCAGAAATTTAAGGAGTTAGAATATTATTAAGAAATTTGGTAACTAGAAGTCAATATAGAAAACCCGATAAGGAGACGAACGCGAAATATTAGAAAGGGCCAGTGATTTGTTTGATGTTAGAAATTAGGATGGATGTTTTGCTTTCCTTTGATAGTTAAATCACCAGCTATCAAAGATTTTTTTGACCATCGTTGTCAATACGGAGAGATCGGTTGGATTTAATATCCGAAAACCACTCTGTATTTGCATAAACGTTGCGAATTAGATTATGCTGAAGAAATAGAAGACGGAGTGAAATGCAAGGGCTGACCTATTTGTCCAGACCCAGGACAACTTGTATGGACGAATGTCTAACAGAGTTTGCCTAACATATCACATAAGACAATCTTATCAGGGTATTACGTTGGTGGCAGAGGAATTCGTTTTTATTAGATTTTTGTATTCATAATATTTTTGGAAAGATCAACTAGTGATTTGACGGGTTTGACAATGTGGCATTCAAAGTGAATGGTGGCCAGATGTTTGAAAAGTAAACGTAGTCTCAAACCTCACAACAGGGAAATGAAAAAAAATCGGGCATGTAGCATGGCCAGTTGGGTCATACCCAAGCAGGGTATATTTGTCACCGATCTAGAGAAAATTCAATTATTTATTCTTCTTTCGATTCTGTACCTTACGGGTTACGGATGGACGGCTGACAACTGTAAGTGACAATATATTCGCTACACTCAAGCTAAATGAGTGGGCGGTCATGTGTGGTCGGGTTGCAAGATGTTCTTGCCGAACCCCAGTGTACCCCCTCTAGAGTACACTGATCGGGAGGTAGTCCTATACGTTGTCATAGTTGGAATCCAATCTCCAATAAACGCCCTATAGTTTTTAATTTTATAATATATATGTAGAGCGTGAGATGCAAGCATTCTACTATTTGGTTATTTAATTGATTAGACATTATTATAATATCACTGGATTTTGATATCAAAAATGATTTGGTTATAGTAAGGTAAAAACCGTCCGTGTTTATATATGGGTTGGTCTTACTATTACCCTTTCTTTCAAAGGATTTTTCAAAGTTAAACAATATGGTTGGAGTTTACTCACACCAGTCCCATGACTGACCAAGAGTTTATTTTGTTTCTTTTTTTCCTAAACTCTTTGGTGCCAAAATTTGTACGGGCAGTCAAGTGTTTTAGCCTTTTACAGATACACATGAAGGAGCTTGAAGCAGGAGGCTTCACCATTAGTTATTTAGAATATTTCTGTTGTGATGAATATGTATTGTGCTCTGATGATGGTATGTATATATGATACAAAATTTGTATTTCAAAGCTATGATATATGATATTATATTTTGTTCAGTTCCGCTATGAGACTCTGATGTTTCTTTAGTTCTTCTTTTGTCTATTTCTATTTCTTTAACCCTAATGACTCGTATTTCTGTATTATTTGAGTTGGACGTATGTTGTATCAGTCAGCTCAAATAGTATGGATTTGTGGGCCATTACATTTGGTATCAGAGCTTAGGTTGAGCGAACACCTAGGCTTTATTGGGGTTTACTCATTAGAGATAGGGTCAGTATCACCCTAGAATGAGTAGGAGAGTGTATATATGAGAGAGCGTATTTGTAAGTTGATATAAAAACTATTTTATATTGTGTTGATTGGTTTGTCGAGTGGTTTATGAATTCTGGTCGGTACAGGATGTACAACTGTATCGATATGAGTTTCTAAACACTTGAGCAGAGTAATTCGACATAGTATGTTTTAAAAGCTGGGTAAATGAAATAATTTTACCCAAAACTATTTTTTTATGAAAAGAATAATTTTCCGAAATTACTATAATATATGGATGAGTTGGTTGCTATTATTATAATCAAATGAGAATATAAACCTGGAATGGTTATATATAACCAAATAAAATTTGTAAATAAAAATGAGATGAATTAAAGTTGAACTGAAACCATAATTTGGAATTTAAATCCTGGATATTTGGAAAAATATTTTCTGAAATTTTATAAAATAATATGGTTTTGTTTTGGAAGGTTTTTTGAATAAAAATCATTTTGAATGGATTTTGAAAATGATAAAGCATTGAACTCACTTCGGTTACAGGAAAATAATTCCGATGATGAACCGCGGCATCGTCGGTGTTCATTTTTCTAGGTGATGGATTGCTACCTTAAAAGTTTTCGTTGGAAATTTGTTTAAAAGAAAACAAGTGGGTTTGAAAATTCAAATGTTTTGGATTTGGGATGGTTGTAAATATATGATTTCAAAAGGGATTTGAAATAAAAACCCAGGAATTTAAATTCTGAAATCTAAATTTAACGTAATCAAGTTAAATGAATTGAAATGAATAAATTGATTTGGAATAAAATCGAAATGGACTTTTGTAAAATTTATGGGTCTATAGCATTTCTTCTACCTTAGTAATTTCGGGGACAAAATTCTTTTAAGGGGGAAGGAATGTAACATCCCGGATTTTTAACTGTTTTATTTTGAACATTTAAAATTTATTTTAAATATTGAATTGGATATATAAATGGATTTTATATTTAATTTATAGATTTAATATCTAACATATTTAATTATTGTAATATATATGAAATAGTGGTAATTGAATTCTCAGTTAAAATCTGAATCTAAACAATTTAGTCAATTAGTATAATTTCTGTGTTGAACTAAAACGATAATAATAATTTATTATCAATGAATTTAATTGTTTGAAAGCAATTTATATTTTTTAAATCAAATCTAATTTAAATAGTTAATTTAAGCTGTTATCTCTTCTATACGGTGAAATTTAATTCCAGAATCAGTTCCGTGGAGTTCAGAATAACGCTATAATTTGAGAGCATCGGTCATTACGGTTGAGTAACAGTTCGGGGTCTCAAATTAAGGACAACGAGATATTTTGATATATTATATTATTAAATAAAATAAAATAAAATATATCCTTTAATTTATTTAATTAATTACGGCCATCCATCGTTCATTTCGCAAACCTAGAAACTGAATTACGCAGACCCAAATAAAATCACGCATCCTGTATTTTGTCTCGAGCCAACTAAATTTTCTTCGACTTTCTATATCAAGAAGACAAGAATTTAATGGTCAGTACTATTTGTTTCCTTGTTCTTCCCTATAAAAACCAAGCCTCGCCTCCAATTATTCTTCCATTTCTGAAACCATCGAACCAATTCATTTTCCCTTTCGTTCCTTTTCCTCAGACAAAAATCCTCTCGTATATTCAAAAAAAAAGAGAAATCGAAATCCTTAATCGTGTCAGACTTGATGCTCGCCATCAATAGCTAGAGTTGCTCACGTTTTGGGGGAAGGATCGATTTGCGTACATCGGGGGCAGAAAGGGGGCAACGCTGGTAGTAGATTCAACGACCTTAAATGAAGTTGTTCAAGGTAACCGTGTTTGCGATGGTGTTCATGCGGGGTGCGACAGTGGCAATTTTAAGGGTGTGCGATGGTTCCAGGGGGGGTTCGAGCTTTAGCGGTGACCTAGGGCTGTCGAATTTAGATGGGGAGATGGAGTTCGACGTTATCTGGGATTGAAGCAGTTATTGGTATTTGGAGTTCGATTTTTTTCCTGATAGTGGTTTGAGGGGATCGATAGTGGAATTTAAGGGCAGTAGGGGTTTGAATTCGTGATTTGTGGAGAGGAAGCCTACAGGAGCGAGAGGACGTAAAAGAGGTATTTGAAGATGACATGAAGAGAAGCTCATCAGTTTTTTTGTGAGACTGGGGGGTGATGGACCGTCGACGGAGTACATAATTTGTTTACAATGGTTGGGATGGGAATGCGTAGTTCAAAGGTTCTCTGGTGGACGCTATTAGGAGAAGGGTCGGGTGACTGACTGGAATAAGGCAGTATTGTTGAGGTTAATTTCAGATGGTGAAGTAGTATTGATAATTGACTGCAAGGTGTTTGTTAAAATGCCGGAATGAGATGATGAAAATTTTAGGGCTGAAAGCAATAAAAATGGATCAATAATGGTTGAATCGGCTTCGTAAATTGGTCGGGATTGCAAGGCGACTGGGTATACATTTTCCCATAATCTAAAAATGATTGGTTTATTTATTATAATAGTTAATTTAAATTAATAATAGTTTGATTTATAAATTAAAATACATAATTGTAGGTGCTAGGTAAATTCAGTCGAGTCAACTTGGATAAATTCGTAGCCGCGAAATATGGAATTAAATTGGATATTCAGCAAAGAAAAATCGAGGTGAGTAAATCTCACTTAAAAAGTTATTTTTATCATTAAAAATAAATTGTTGGCTGCTTGGATGCATTTGCAAATTATTTACCAGTCATGCTTATTATATATGTTAGTTATACCTAGGATTGGTGATTGTGGTTATTATATATTGGATATTTCCCGTAGTATCATTAGCGGATGACCCTATCGCCCTACGGTATATGAGTGGATGACCTTTTATACCGCGATATCCTGCCTTGAAGTAAGATTGGTATTATTTATGT
Source organism: Allium sativum (assembly GCA_030737875.1). Taxonomy (NCBI): domain Eukaryota; kingdom Viridiplantae; phylum Streptophyta; class Magnoliopsida; order Asparagales; family Amaryllidaceae; genus Allium; species Allium sativum. Next base: position 575,349,277 of record CM060915.1, on the reverse strand, counting down.
TGTCTGACATCTGTGGATGTAAGAAAACAGGTTGGAGGAATCCAACTGGATTCCCTAAATTTATTTACTGTTGTTTACATATTTATATATGTATGTGATGTGTGAATTGAATGGATGATTTATGTGTTTGGATGTCAGAATATTACTGGCCCTAGAGGTTGATATATAAAAATATCATAAAAAAGGGAATTTTATTTTTTGAAATAAAATTTGAATTTCAAATAGGCGAATAAAAACAAGTATTGAATTTATAAATGATGTTTATAAATGGAAAGGGAAATTATCATTTGATGATATTAATTTTCAAGTTTAAGTCTGAATTTAAAAAGGAAATTTATTTTCTGAAATGAGAATTGGATTCAAATGGAATTTGAATCGAAAACTTGTTTTAATATTTAAAACAAGAAATGAAATTTATAAACGATATTTATAAATAAAGAAAAATAACTATTATTGGATAATTTAAAATTTTAATCCAAGTATGAATTTAAAAAGAGGAATTAAAAATCGTTTTAAAAAGAGAACATTAGATTTCTATTCTGAAACTCGAAATATACATATGGAATTAGTATAAATCAAAGGGATATAAAATTTGAATTCGATTTGGTCGAATATTATAAAATAGTTTAGTTCCAAATAAATTGTAAATTGATATAGAGAATCAAGTCAAAAATGAATTTATAACTAAGTTATAAATTCCGAACGAAGAAATAGACGATGTTGGATAATTTGAATTTTTAAAGCTAGATTTTCAAAACTAGTTAAATTTATATTAGTATACTAAAGAATGGAATAAAAGGTGAGATTCAAATCGAATTATTGTATTACAAGCTTTTATCCGTCTTAAGATAAGAACGTTGTCGGTCAAGGTCTGAGAGGTAAATAAAATACCCCAACTTGAACGACTTCACTATTATCAAGAGCGGATACTAATTTGTAATGGTAAAGGATGTTGAATTAATTAATTATTTCCATAAAGGAAATTTAAATTTTGGAATTCGATTATATCGAATTTTTATAAATAATTTATTTATATAAGAAATAGGAATTTAATATTGTAATTAAGTTGTAAATATTAGTTACAACTGATTTATGAATTTAATAATCGACGATTCTGAATAATCGAAATTTTTAAGTTAGGTTTGGAAAACTGCTTAATTTATATTTAAATATTGAGAATGGAGTTGGAATTTATTATAAACAAAGTTTTAAATGTTTATAATTTATTAAAATGAACTTGCCGCAACACGGTAGTTTGTAATTTGGCATTTTCAACTTCAATTGAGTATATAGACCTCGATATAAGTCAGAATTTGATGAAACAAGAAATGTTTGGACCTATTGAATAATAATTTTCTAATAGAAGAGAAAAATCTGGATTTCATCTTATAGTTTTTGAGTTATATCAAAATCAAATTTTAGAAAAGTCGTTGTAAAACCGTTTATAAACCATAATAGTTTATTAAATAAAATAAGGGATTTTTAATGAATAAAAATACGAATTTCAAATTAGAAAAATCCAGATTTGAGGTATAAATTAGATTTGAACTCAAGTGGAGTGAATGAAGTGATTTTTGGTATAGAAATTAGATTTCGCATTTTAGTTGGTTAATGGGAAAGGCAATTAGTTAAATAAAGATTATATTGATTTTAGCTTTGGCTAAGGAAATTGAAATTGTGAAATGAAATTAGGAATTTTAATATACAACTTGGAATCAAACATAGAATTTGATTTCGACTTATGTGTAAGTGAATTAAAAATATATTTGATCATGATATGTTCAAATCGAAAGCGCATTGGTCCACGAGCTAAATAAAGAAGTAATTATCGAGTTTTGTTTAAAATGATTGGAATGAATTGGAAATGGGTATATATATGCTAAACATGTACGGAATGAAGAGAATGAAGATTATATATTAAGTGCACGACAAAAAGGTACATGTTACAATTTCCATATGAAATTTTATGAGCCTAATGGGCAAGCCGCTTGGCTTTTTGATTTTTTTTGAATGGAAAAGGCCTAGCGAGGCGAGTTGTGATTTGAACTATTGACCAATACAAAGGAGGTGCTGGCGAAATTTTCTGAAAATTTAAGAAGTTAGAATATTTTTAAGAAATTTGTTATCTAGAAATCAATATAGAAAGCCCGATAAGGAAACGAACGTGAAACATCATAAAGGGCCAGTGATTTGTTTGATATTAGAAATTAGGATGGATGTTTATTTTCCCTTTGATAGTTAAATCACCGGCTATCAAAAATTTTTTTGACTATCGTTGTCAATACGGAGAGACCGGTTGGATTTAATATCCGAAAACCACTCTGTATTGGCATAAACGTTGTGAATTAGATTATGCTGAAGAAATTGAAGACGGAGTGAAATGCAAGGGTCGATCTGTTTGTTCAGACCCAGGACAACTTGTATGGACGAATGTCTAACATAGTCTGCCTAACATATCACATAAGACGATCTTATTAGGGTATTACGTTGGTGGCGGAGGAATTCGTTTCTCTTAGCTTTTTATACCCGTGATATTTTTAGGAAGATCAACTAGTGATTTGACGGGTATGATGATGTGGCATTCAAAGTGAATGGTGGCCAGATGTTATGAAAGGTAAACGTAGTCTCAAGCCTCACAACCGGGAAATGATAAAAATCGAGCAGGTAGCATGGCTAGTTGGGTCATACCCAAGCAGGGTACATTTGTCACCGATCTAGAGAAAATTCAATTGTTTATTCTTCTTTCGATTTTGTATCTTACGGGTTACGGTTGGATGGCCAACAACCGTGGGTGACAATATATTCGCTACACTCAAGCTAAATGAGTGGGAGGTCATGTGTGGTCGGGTTGCAAGATGTTCTTACTAAACTCCAGTGTATCCCCTCTCGAGTACACTGATCCGGTGGTGGTCCCATACCTTGTTATAGTTGGAATCCAATCTCCAATAAGCGCCCTACGGTTTTTGATTTTATAATATATATGTAGAGCGTGAGATGCAAGCATTCTACTATTTGGTTATTTATTTGATTAGACATTATTATAATGTCACTGGATTTTGATATCAAAAATGATTTGGTTATAGTAAGGTATAAACTGTACGTGTTTATGTATGGGCTGGTCTTACTATTACCCTTTCTTTCAAAGGATTTTTCAAAGTTAAACAATATGGTTGGAGTTTACTCACACCAGTCCCATGACCGACACAGAGTTTATTTTGTTTGTTTTTTTTCCTAAACTCTTGGGTGCCCAAATTTATACGGGACAGTCAAGTGTTTCAGGCTTTTACAGATACACATGGAGGAGCTTGAAGTAGGAGGCTTCACTGTTAGTTATTTAGAATATTTCCGCTGTGATGAATATGTATTGTGCTCTGATGATGGCATGTAAATATAATACAAAATTTGTATTTCAATGTTATGATATATGATATTATATTTTGTTCAGTTCTGCTGTGAGATTCTGATGTTTTTTTAGATCTTCTTCTGTCTATTTCTATTTCTTTAACCCTAATGACTCGTATATCTGTATTATTTGAGTTGGACGTGTGTTGTATCAGTCAGCTCAGATAGTATGGATTTGCGGGCCATTACATTCTTAACGCTTTTAGGGAATGTATTACAACACAATTACCACAATTTCAATTATTCATTATGTTAAGAATTATGGGGAATCAAATGATAAATATACTGTTACCAAAAGGCATAATTCAAATCCACTCACCTGTTAGCTTTCCAATTTCAGAATCTGATTCAGAATTATTAACCGTGGTTTCTCCCTAATTTTGATTCAAAATTGTAATAACCACATATTTACATTTCAAAACCCAAAAGAAAACAACGAAATTGGATTGGAATCAGATCCATGGAACTTACCTCGTACGGAAAGGAGTTCTGAGCGCCTACAATCCTAAGCTATGAATTTCATTTTCCAATTCTTGTTTCTGAAGGCCTAAACTAATTTAATTTTATTCAGAAAAAGTTTGGAGAAGAGATGAACGACAAGGCTTCCTAGTCTGCTTAGAAAATAATGAGTTTGACGGCTTGTCCTAAACATTTATTTATAGTCGCTTAAAAAAACCTGGTCTGTTAGATTCGTGGAAAGCAAATCAGATCCGTTGCGCGTAGAAAACGATGTTACTTAACATAAATTATTCACGCCGCCATACCTACTTTGGGTCGACCTACCATTTCCTAGGGCAATACTAGGTCGACCCAAGCACAAGTATGGGTCGACCCATACACGTTTTGAAGAAAACGTGTACAAACCTTTTAACACGTGATTATTTATTGCCAGTCCTCTTCCTTAACGCTATAATTTTAACGTTCTGATTTAATTTCTTTCCCGATTAATTAGCCTTATCCATTTTAAATTTCAAACGTGAAATTAACACGCGTATATACTTTCTTCCATTTTGACTTTCTGTGTGTTTAATCCATTTTAATTCAATGAGGGTTATGCAAATTAATTCCATTTCAAATGCGCACCATTAATATATTAATATGCGCATATCTACTCAAAATTGAAACGCTACTTAATTAACGTTATTTCAAACTTCCTTTTATTGCATAGTTTTGTACCATTTATGACATGCGTTGCCAATTAATAGGAATGTTCCAATTTTAATGTCACTTACTTTGCTCTTTTCGATTATTCATTTATTTCATTTCAAACAACCGTTTTTCTGGGAATTTATGTACATACATAATTTAAAAATAGAAATTATATTTGCACACATTTACATATAAATATTTTCCAACACTAAACTTTATATGTTCGTAACTTTGCCCAACAAACTCCTTTGAGAACATATTATATATGTAAATTTATCAGACGAATGCAATGAACGCAATGGTACACGTCCTGAAGCCCAATTTTGACAATTCCAAAAATGCTTATTTTCCATTCACTGTTTTCTTTAATTATTTAATTGAATCAATATTATAAAAATGTAGGGTGTTACATCCCGCCCTTTAGGAAATTTCGTCCCCGAAATTAAATAAAAGGTATACTTATGTAATTTATCGCATAATTTACAACCATTATGTATACATCCAATTTTGCAACCATCTGTGCGCTAGTGCAAAATGCAAAATGCAATGAATTTTTAAGCAGTACCTGCTATATGAATGCTTTCTTTTTCAAAAATATCTTGAAAACATGATCCACACAACCTAAATATACTTTCAATTTCTATACGAATGCAATATTTTAAAAGTCAAAAATATTCTTTTGTCCAGTTTTTCTTACACTCTTACAGAATAAGAGCGTAATTCTTCCAATTTTTGCATCCAAACCTTACCAACCAACTTTAAATTTTCGAATTTCAGAAAAATTTAATTTTTCAATTCGGTTTCTTATGTTAAAGAAAGGTAGAAAGTGGGAAATTCTGTATTTTTCACTTTACTTTTACTCATAATTTTCCTTATACTTGGAACACTCGTAGCTACTCTACAGAAATTATTATTTTCTTTTCCAAGCACATTTTACATAAGAACAATTTTTTTTCAACTTTCCCAAACTTACTTTGGGAGAATTAATTTTCTCTTATTGTTCTCGTTTATTGCAGTTATTGCCTTTAATGCTTTTCATTTATTTGTTTTTCTTCAATCATTCATTTCTTGTACATTGCTAATTTATTGTGACACCCTGTGCCTTTATTCTTTTCAGTAATTATCCCACATACTCGAAAAAAGAATGCCATATTAAAACATTCTATTTTCTACAATAAAATAGAATACTACATAAGAATGCAACTCCATACTAAAATAAAACAAGCTCTAGTAGGATAAAGGTATGATGGTTAAATGTTGCTATCTACTCAGGCTAGGAGGCCTAGGACCATGTCCTCATGACATAAAAAATAAGTCCTCATCACTGAATCCATCCAACCATAACATTACTTCTTTCATCTACCACTCTCTATAAACTCATTCTGCATACCTGCTAGTTCCATGAGTCTTTCCCAATTGTCCACCAATGACATACTGGTATCCATAGGCTAACCATGCCCGATACCTAAACGGATACAAATCGGCAACTCTTACTTCACCATGAAGTAACCTCACATTCATAGGCCTTGTTCTTATCATTTCTTAAAGTAAGACAACACGTCATGCCTTCTAATTTCTTAAGAAGCGCTAAAAATAGGATTTCCATTAATCACACATCATACAACATTTTTCCATACAAGAACCCCAGACTTGCTCTTATTTTTCATTCATTCTTGTATTCTAATTAGATATGTTCTAGGTCTTTCCTTAAAAATTTAATCATTACTGATGTGCATGGGTACTTAATTTTCCTTTGAATTAACTGACCTTTTCCACTTAACTTGCATCATCCTTTAAATCAATATTTATGCGGAACCTTTTTACTTCCTTTCCGCATAAACTATACAAGTTTTAAATCCTTTTTCACTGAAATAGTAACCATTAGAGAGACAACTTTCTAACATTATTTTTCTCAGTTTACATATATTACCGTATAACCTTTTTAATGTTGACCATTTTCCATTTTTATTTCCTTATTTCTTACTTGAGACTTTCTACAATTATAGCTCAAGTTTATGCTTTACTCACATACCGAGATAATTTCCCGAAGATCTCCCTAGAATTCAAGCACACTACTGAAATTATTCTACTAAACCATTTTATATTTTCCAAAATGTTATTTTCTCAACAACCTTTCTGAAAAGTCAAAAATTTAGGGAAATAAGAATTGATTACTTCTATTCAGTATTGTATAATCTATCTTAAATCTATCTAACATACATGTCTAATTCATTTATTTGTGTCTTCACTTTTTTCCTTCGTGACTACCCTACAACTTGCTTACACACCTTATTCTTTGAAAAAAAAATATTTATACTTTCTTCAAGAAAATATTTTAATGCTAAAACCTATAATTTTTCAAAAACTTTTAAACTTTTAAATTTGAAACTTGAAACTTGAAACTTGAAAACTCCTTTAGAGATCGTTTCCTATACCTATTTCTATTTCATGTTCTTCTAAAAGTTTAATTGTGAGACTAGGTATAAGGTGATCTCCAAAATCACACTTTTCTACATTTGTTGCATGAAATAAATCTACTTCCTCACTAATCCTCAAACAAACTTTCCAAACTACGAGTGGCGTCCAACTCTTGTGCTTCCTATGCACACCATATATATTATCCCAATCCATTTATTTTCCAAACACAAGGACTCATTACCCACCAACAACTTGGACCTACCATCCGTTTCAAAGTACCAACACATGAATTTTCCCATTAATCATCAAATATATTGTACACCCCATATCATGGTTAAAGTAGAACTTATTCTTGTAGGACCCTTCACAATCCTAACTTTGGTGTACGAACTCATTACTCAATACTTCTCATGTGTGGTTCAACTCAAAAGTGGGTCTCTCTCATGGATCTAGGTGTAATATATAATATTTATATTTTCAAAATAAAAATACGCCACTCACTAACTATATAGGAACCCTAAACCTGACACTGCCTAACATCTCACAGCGGAATGGATAAAATATAATAATCAAATATAGCAATACCAAAATAATGACACTGCCTAACAGTGTACAAAGGCTACCAAATCTATGCCATAAATCTAATCTGCAAGTATGTTATGAGGAGGGGGTCAGAACATAAGTTCCGGTGAGAGGACAAATTATACATTATGAAATAACACTACATATACCGTTCATTTACATTTTCTTAATTATTAGGTTATCCGGGTTAACAACACTCTAGGACCTACACACAGGTCGCACCCATCTACTCCTCGATATATTAAACCTAATATAGTATATATATGTAGTTATACCCAACATCAAGATACTCCCTATAGTACCCTCCTCGTCCGTCGAACCGCGCACGAAAATCTCTACCATTAAGCCACGTAATTGCACAGAACCACCCTCGCTATGCTACGTAAGCTTATGGATCCTCGTATCTGAACTCCTCGCCACTACGCCATAGATTGCATACTGCAACACCAAAGAAGTGATGCAAGAAGTGCCAAAAAATGTTGCTATAGGCCAAAAATGATCTATGGCAACACTTTCTCGGTGTTGCATTTTGCCGCATTGCCATAGAGTCAAAGACAACATCTTTGCGACCCTAAGGCAACATCGGTACAGGTGTTGCCACATGCACTAAATTTATAAATATGTTGGGCACACTAAAATATGTAGCCTGAGTTCACGAAATCTTGTTGTGGGGCCCACTAAAATCTGTAGCCCGGGTTCACGAAATCCTGTTGTAGGGCCCACATGCATTAATCTATGGCAACACTTTTACCATCCAATGGCAATACTATATCATAGTTATAGCAACATTTAACATCACATACTGCAACATTATATTATAGTTATGGCATACATCACATACTGCAACATTATAGAATTTAACATCACACACTGAATTAAACGAAGAACTTCTCATCTCATATTAACGAGCAACACAAGTAATACTTACAAACTTACTTACAAATATAGACAGTAAATTCATGTTTACAGACCATACTTACAAACACAACCAGTGCTTACTAAATATCATTTCATGTTCACTACAAATTATTGCACAAAGATTCCTAATATCAATGACCAAGAGCACGAGCTTCCACTGTATTCAGTGCTTTCAGTTTTAGTGCCTTCACTGCGAATTGTCGTACAAAGATCCCCAATATCAATGTGCATGTCAGGGTTTGCTTCACCTAATTTCTTAAGCATCCTTGTCATGTTCTCCTGAACTTTTTGGTTCATCTTTGCATCAAATTCATCTTGGACCATCTTGTTTACCTTTGCTTCGACTTCGTTAGCTATATCTTCCTTTATCTTCGTGGGAAACTCCTGTATGTATGTGCTTGTTGTTGGTGCAACTTTTGAAACTTTTGGAGACTTTGTGTGTCGTCCTATAAGCCATGAAGGACCGTGCGACTTTCCATCAAAAACAAGTTCTTGAACAACTCCATCACTTCCTCCTTCACCTATTTCTTTTTCAATCTTCTCCTACAAAATAAAGCAGTTCCAAAATGTGACATTAAATAAAATTAACAATTCTGAAACAAGTTTCTTAAACAAGAATTGTGGCATATAACACACTGAAACCCAAAGTAAAAGATCACCATCGTTAATGAATAAAATCTGAGTAACTCTTTAGTACAACTAATGTTTTCACAGTGAATACACTCTTTCAGCACAACCAAAGTCATGCATGCATCGGTTACAAACTGAGACAATACCTTATTTACATTTCAACACAAAATGAGAGGCATGCATGCCTTAGTTACAGTTCAGCACAAACTGTGGCCATAGTATAACTGAGTTGCATTTCAGCACAAAGACATTTCAGCATAATATATGGCCTGCATACCTCAGTTGCATTTCAGCACAATCTGAAAGGCATGCTTACCTCAGTTACAAATTGATGAAATGACTCAATTTGTTCAAAGCATGAACAATATTAAGGAATGCCATAGTATAACTTAGGCACTGCTTCAGTTGCAAATCTATGCCATAGTATAGCTATGCCACGACTCGTTCGAGTACAAACTCAAGCATTGCTTCAATTGCGAACCAAGGCATTGCTTTAGTTACAAAATGACATATGCTTCAGTCTGATACAAGTGTATACTGAGGAAATGCCTGTAGATATCCTGCCATCGGTTTCAACAAAACATGATCTAATTCTACAATAATGTTGATGTGCAAAGTGAAGCTTTTTTTTTCACATCTGATTGAAGAGAAAATAAGATTCTTACAATTCTGTAGTTCATTACCGAAACATCGGTCTTGTACGTCTTTCCTTATTTCCGCTTGTGAGTTTTAACAAAAAGTTCTCGATTTGATTCCTTGGACTGATACAAAAAACGTTAGACAGTAAAAGGATATCAAACCAATTGTTCCAGAACATACATCACTAATATTAAAAAAGTTAGACTGTAAAAAACTTCTACACCTGGATCTTCATTGATATATATAGTTTATTCTCAAGTTAAACAACAATACTGCATTCGAGTTAAACAAGCATACCTCCATATGACCTATATTGTTAAACAAGCCAACCAAAAAATAAGCAAAATACATACCATCTTATGTCGAATTTGGGAAAAAAGTTATGGACCAGCAGTGTGTGTGTCAGTATACGATTTCCGATTTGCGGAATTTGTAAGGGCCTTAGACTACAAAAACATTAAATAAAGATGTTTATATGCATGGTTTGAATGAATAAAAAGGAAGAAAAAATATGTGATAATACTTAAAATTATACCTGAATTTTTTCATCTCCCCAAAACATGAAGAGTACTTTGAAATCCTCAAGTGGAATTTTGTCCGGCCTATTTTCAAGCCTTTCTTCATCAGTTTCATAAGCCGTATAATGTGCCTTTTTAATATGACTCTTGTACCCCCTCTAAGAGTCAAGAATTGACTACAAAACCCAGTATTCACATTCATCCGGAATAATACGTCATTGCTTAAATACAAATCAAACATTAAAAAGAATAGTCATGTTACTTTTATGACAAGTTTCATACATTTAGTAAAATTCTGCTAACTTTGTAAATTACCCTGACATAGTTCCACAACGTGCCTTTCAAACTTGAAGGAACTTCAAAGCAAGACTTTAAGTGGAATACTCCACTTTAGTGTTCCTAAAAAAACACTCAGTTCAGACATTACTTGGTCATCATCTGAAATATGTTGGCGCCGATTATTCATTTGAATTATAACTCTTTTGTCATATGGCCTTGAATGAACTTTATCCATCTTGTTTTCCCCCTAAGCCTTCTAGGAGCTCCGATTACCATTACAAACTACATACAATAGTAATGAGAAGGACAGACATAACATAAATGAGAACTTAAACTATTAAAATCAGAATTCAATTAGTTAATACCTTCAACTTCTTCTACTTCGTCTTCTTTGTTTTCAATATTTGTCGAGGCATTTCCAACAACAACATCATTCGTTGCCTTATTTCTTGCACTTCCACTTCCACTACTGTTATTCTTCTGGCATTCTCGCATAGCCAAATAAGCAACCATTGTTCCTATTCCTTTATTGTGTGGTAATTCAACACTACATGGTGGACCATCATTTTGTGTATGAACTGGATTTTCCCCTGCCTTCCTGAGTTGCATTCTTATTAGTTGCAGATTCAACATTGGCTCGTGAACAAGTTGTTGGTCTAGACTAAGGCTTTGTAGCCGTAACCTTTTTGGTTCTCTAAAATACGCACACAAAAACAATAAAATAAAAAATAATGAAGTTAGTCGATAATTATCAGCACAAAATTAAATCTTCAGCTATAACGCATTTTTACTTGATTTTTTGAAGTATCATCTTCACTACGTTCATCAAAATCTGGAACGTAATCTTTACTTTCCTCAGCAGGCATCTTTGATTTTACTTTATTTATTTTTCAAATTCATTTCTCAGTCCAGAAACTAATTTAGGCATCCCAAGTTTTTCAAAAATACTATTCTTCTGTGAGACATTTTTAGCTCTCTCCCTTTCGTATTCTGTAAGCGGTGGAGGTGGAAGAGGTGACAGATCATAATTATAAAAGTAATTTAACAAGACATTATTGTAAATATTAGCAAAATACGTAGATCATATTAGAAGATCAGATTGTAGTCTTCTTACCAGAATCTCATTTTCATTCGTATTTTCCTCTTCATGTGGAGGACTATGAAAATCCAATTTACTCCTGACACTTGCTGAGTTGATATTCAAAGTTGCATCGCTGACTTCAGTTGGATTTTCCTTCTTTGGTAACTTCGTCGAACTATGAATCCAGTTGACTTCTTACTGATCACCTTTTTCTTGTTGATACATGGACTTACAGCAGCTTCGCTGATCACTTCTGGCTTGTTGGTAACTGGATTATTTAGCCGTGCCAGACTTTTTAGGAGTAAAGACATCAATCTGCTTGTTGTTGATAGCTGGACTCACAACAACTTTGCTGATCACTTGTGAATTGTTTAGCCGTGCCAACTTTCTAGTAGTAAAAACTTGATCAGTCTGCTTCTTCTTTTTTGCTCCCTATTGCAGATGGTGAGCGGTGACAAACTACCGTTTCTGTGATTTTGTAGATGCAACATACAAGTTCTTTATTATTCTACTAAGTGCAATAAAAACCAAACAAGCCCTAATATTCAAACATAAATGAACAAAATATTTATGTACACTAAAAGCAGCAAAATGAAAAACATATTTAGCAAAATGACCAAATTCATCAAAATAGTACAAATGAGAAGATATGTTTTGTGACGGCAAGGAATTTCGCTCAGTCCGAACCAGTCGCTAAACTGATCCAGTCCGCTCGAAACGCCCTATCGTTTGAGAACACGACAAAACAGAACGCAAACAGAAGAACATTTCATTGTATATTACAACAATGCATCAGATTACAAGAATATACAGAGTATAAATGAATATTACACAGAAATATCAGAGATTTAAATTACATTTAAATACATAGCAGCGGAAAATAATACAATGCACAACTAGAAGAGATATACGGATACAAAGCTTTCCGGATATCGTTCCAGCTGTAAACCAGGATCCTGTGAATATAAATCTGCAAAACCGAAACTACTAGCTGTCCGTGTCAAAATAGGGGCACCCAGAGTTTAGGTTAAAACAATAAACTCCAGGTCAGTCATGTGACTGGTGTGAGAACTAAAACAGTTATTAATCTTTATTTTTAAAGGTAAATCAAGGGACCACGCCGTATAACACGGAACGGGTTTCCTCCCAAGAATACCAGTGCATAAAACAAACAGCGCAATGCTAAATAAAGAAAAATGAAGCTGTTATAAGACCCAGGTCCCATCACACAATGCAACGCAGTCGAGGATAGGGTTTTCCCTTATAACAGCCAAAGAATGCTTGATACGTTTAAAACAAATCATTTGATACTATAATAAGTGCATAGTGTATAAAACAACTTCAAATCATAAGTATCAATCATAGGCGGCATAAGCGCCCCATCCCACTATGTCGCCATAAATAGGATTACAATTAAAACCGCACATGTCACGTATTTGGAAATTGGATTTCCGTCTATGAACTGAGGCAAAAGATAGTCCTCAACCGATTCGAGACAATCTAGCCCATGTCTCAGGATCAGAACGCATCAACCCTTTAGATCGTCAGGGCCGGTCCACCGATGTGGATTATTATGCCTGAACACTACGTCTCTCCGCCCTTTGGGGCGTAAATGAGCCACTAAATGACTCCATCGGTTCGAGAACGACCGATCAATCCGAGGCGCCTCGCAACAGCAACAACCACATAAGTCAAACTCGTCAGGGCGTGTAAAACCACTGACGCCACTTCTAGCTAGAAAGAAACGCAAGTCCTCCCTGAGGTCCGTCTCCCGTTTTTGGTTCATACCTGGTGTGAAACACGCGAGGTAAACGTTACACAAAGCTACGCCACAAAGGTCGTGCTTTGATCATCACCACAAGACTTTGATTTTCAACAGAAGCCTTGATCATTTGCATCTTAGCATGCCACACAGGCAAACCATCCTATGCAACCGATATCAGTCACACAGAATGAAATCCGATGTCAGACACACAGTCCATTTACAAGTCCGTTCTGGGTCTGAACGAAACCGGAGGCACCTAGTACCCCGCATATCCATCGATCTCCAAGTACGTCTGGACGATCACTAACTGTTTCCATCTTCTTGGGTGTACAGCCCAATCAAGATCATCAGTAATTACCCAAACGACGTGAAGACCTATGGTCTTCGACCACCGTCTTCATCTTCGACTTATCGTCGTATCAGTTATTCAGAATGGGATAAACCCGGTCTTTCCGAATAACTCGCGTATATCTTATAAAAGTGTTACACAAACACAACATACGCCTCATTTCAATTCATTAGTCACTAACCGTAAATTAATCAAGAGAACAATTCCCCAAATATTAACCTCGAAGGCCGAAACCAACATCAGATCAATATTCAGAAAACCATTCAGCTTGGCTAACCGACAGTTAGTTTCTAAATCTCACGTTCATAGGGAAAGGTTCCCATTAATTTTATCAAAGATAAATTCTTGAATTTATGCTTTAATCTACTTTTGAATATCAATTCAAACTAGTCGGGATTAGCGAACCTTACCGAAGTAATCATTTGTTTTAATTTCCCAATCCCAACCTATTCATCCCATGAAGTAAAACTGGTTATACTTCATATCTAACACCACGGTGTTATCGGTAAATTCAATTACCATTTCACGTTCAAATCTAATTAAAGATTTAACTATCGCCTGGAGCAAAACTGGTGCTACTCCATTCTCGATTATTTCAATCTAATTAAAGATTCATTAAAACTCCACTTAGTTTTAATCTTTGACTGGGTTAAAGAATCAGTGTCATTTAAAACACAGTTCACGATAAACCCAAAATCACATTCATTAATTATCGGGTTAAAGAACAGGTGTTATTTAAAACACTGTTCACGATAAACCCAAGAATCAATATCAATTCAATTCCAATTAAATATTATTTAATTGGTAAACTTCATTAAATCCAAATAAAAAGATTTAATCTTTTCTCAACTGGGTTCAAGAACAGTGTTAGTGAAGACACCATTCACGACAAACCCAAATCACATTTGATATTAAATACAAGGCTCTGAATAGAAAATATCCCGGCTTATATTCAATATCAAATTCTACGATTAACAAATGTCGTATTGGAAATAACGATATAAATATATATCTTTCAAATTTCCATAACAACATCTGTATAATCACGAATTCCAACATCGAAATATTCCGAAGACAATTTCGATTCAATTCCATTCCAATGCAATCATTGGATATTTTGGTTATTTTCAAAACCCTTTTTAAATTCAATTTATTTATTTAAAAATAAATAGAATTATAATTCTAGTTCAAAACTAGTTCATTTCGATAAAAATCTATTTTTATCTTTTCAAATATGGAGTTTTTCATCCCAAATCTTCACAAATCATTTCTTATGATTTTACACAAATTATTACTATTTTTAATAATTTTATCAAGGCCCGTACAGTCGATTTCCATCAACGGCCATCGAACTGCACTTACAGCGACCTTTTTCAAATTTGATTTGGACATAATTCCAAATCCAACCGTTAGATTTCTAATTTCAAATATTCATTAGAAAGCTCTTTTCGATACGAACCCAACGGTTCCGGTTTTAGGAGAATCCGACGGTCGGATCTCCCGTAATGTCCGTTTGAAATAAATGGTCGAAATTCACGAACTGCCGCGGCGCGGCGCGTTCTATTCAGACCATTATATTATATATATAATATATATAATATATATTTCGTCGATTTCTATTTAAAACGAATTTTATAAATAGTTTTAAATTCGTTTCCAAAGCAATTTCAATTTTCTTTTCAATTCAAATCAAAATTGAATTCTTCTTTATAAAATCGTTTCAAAATTCATTTCTATTCAATTCAAATTTCAATTCAATTTGAATTCATTTCAATTCGTTTTCAATTTAATTTGAATTCGTTTTCAATTCAATTCATTTCGAAATCGTTTTATATTCAATTCATTTCGAAATCGTTTTCAATTCAATTCATTTTGAAATCGTTTTCAATTCATTTCATTTCGAAATCGTTTTCAATTCAATTCATTTCGAAATCGTTTTCAATTCATTTCATTTCGAAATCGTTTTCAATTCATTTCATTTCGAAATCGTTTTCAATTCAATTCATTTCGAAATCGTTTTCAATTCAATTCATTTCGAAATCGTTTTCAATTCATTTCATTTCGAAATCGTTTTCAATTCAATTCATTTCGAAATCGTTTTCAATTCATTTCATTTCGAAATCGTTTTCAATTCATTTCATTTCGAAATCGTTTTCAATTCAATTCATTTCGAAATCGTTTTCAATTCATTTCATTTCGAAATCGTTTTCAATTCATTTCATTTCGAAATCGTTTTCAATTCAATTCATTTCGAAATCGTTTTCAATTCATTTCATTTCGAAATCGTTTTCAATTCAATTCATTTCGAAATCGTTTTCAATTCATTTCATTTCGAAATCGCTATATATTCAATTCATTTCGAAATCGCTATGTATTCAATTCATTTCGAAATCGCTATATATTCAATTCATTTCGAAATCGCTATATATTCAATTCATTTCGAAATCGCTATGTATTCAATTCATTTCGAAATCGCTATGTATTCAATTCATTTCGAAATCGTTTAAAATCGATAAAAATATCGTTCACGTCAAAATGGCGTCAATCTAACCAACACGGCTTCATATATTTCTATTTTCAAATATTCTATTTCAAATGTTTCTTTATTCAAAATAGTTGTTATTATCAAAATATTACGTTCAACACATGACCAATCTCAATGAATGAGTACTGTCAACACATGAACTTTTATTTTATATTGATAAAGATGTAAATTTTATTACTAAAATATTTCGTTCAACACATGACCAATCTCAATGAATGAGTACTGTCAACACATGAACTTTTATTTTATATTGATAAAGATGTAAATTTTATTACTAAAATATTTCGTTCAACACATGACCAATCTCAATGAATGAGTACTGTCAACACATGAACTTTTATTTTATAATATTCTTTATTTTTCAAATTGGAATGAGGCCCAATCAATTACCATATAACGTTAATTATATGGATTTTCATACAACACATGTATATAATAGCATGGAAAATAATCAACCATCAACCAAAGTGCACTACACTGTATAAGCATCAAATATAGATATCTGACGCTTATAACAGCATGTCAATCAATCGATCGACATATTTAATCAATCAGGATGAGTGAACTTCAAATTTCATCCTAACACCCGTGTGGGGTTTCAAACAATCAAACACATATTTTATTTGTGCTGTTGGGCGATGTGTAAAATTTATCGACCCAATCAATGTCCTTCAAATAGGTGTACATAAACAAACCGTCTGGTTTGTAAATGAATATTTATTTTATTCACTTTCACTATATTCATATTCACGTTAAAAATTATATTTTTAACGATAAAACATTTTATTCCAACATATGAATTTCTATTATTCATTTACACAAATAAAATGATATTTTTTATTTTCTAACATATTTTAGAAAATTTCGGCGGCATAACGGCACGATACTAGAAACGGGACAAGGCCTAGCCTTATCCCCGGTCTAGTGAAGGCCCACGCCATTCACACATCAATCAAATCAATTCATTTCACCACACAATTCAATTTCAATCAAACAATCTCTAATCTATGCAACCAAACAAACAAGTCCATGGTCTGTGGACGGTTGTGTCGGGTGCTACTAAGCACCGTCTGCATCCTAGTATATATATAAAACTAGAAAAGAAATTGAAAGGTGAGAAATTCTCACATAAAGCTATCCTAGCTCCACGGCACTTCATTGATAGAAATCTTCATCGCTATCGCATCTTTGTCCTCTTCGTTGCCCAGATCCTCTACATATGTAAAAATCGAATTTTTACTTCGCTATTCAATATATAAAAATCGAATTTTTAGTTCGCTATTCAATATATAAAAATCGAATTTTTAGTTCGCTATTCAATATATAAAAATCGAATTTTGACGTCGCTATTCAATATATAAAAATCGAATTTTTAGTTCGCTATTCAATATATAAAAATCGAATTTTTAGTTCGCTATTCAATATATAAAAATCGAATTTTGACGTCGCTATTCAATATATAAAAATCGAATTTTTAGTTCGCTATTCAATATATAAAAATCGAATTTTTAGTTCGCTATTCAATATATAAAAATCGAATTTTTGACATCGCTATTCAATATATAAAAATCGAATTTTGACGTCGCTATTCAATATATAAAAATCGAATTTTGACGTCGCTATTCAATATATAAAAATCGAATTTTGACTTCGCTTTCAATATATAAAAATATGATTTTTCTTCGCTTTCAATATATAAAAATATGATTTTTCTTTTTAAAGAAATCAGTTTTCAATACCTTTTAAAAAAATCAGTTTTTATATCTTTTAAAAATCAGTTTTTATATCTTTTCAAAAATTCTGTTTTTACATTCATTTATAAAAAATGCAGTTTTTTTTCTATCTTTTTCAAAATGCAGTTTTTTAAAATCTTTTTTTTTAAAAAATGCAGTTTTTAAAATCCTTTTAAAAATGCAGTTTTTTTCTTATCTTTTAAAATGCAGTTTCTTTTTTCAAAATAGTTTTTATTTTTCTTTTTAAATTCAGTTTTTACCTTTTAGAAAATTCAGTTTTAACTCTTTAAAAATTCTGTTTTTATTTTCCTTTTAAAACAAACAGTTTTCAATTTTAAATTTCTGTTTTTAAAACTCTTTTAAAAAAAAAACAGTTTATATATTCACTGTAAAACAAAAACAAAAGCAAAAATAAAATAAAATTAAACACTCACCGAGATTTCGAAGTGGAGGAGGGAAAAAGGAGTGTCGGCGGTGGCTCAGTGATGTCGCGATGAGGTGTTCGAGGTGGAGGCGGGGTCTTCTTCGATTGCGTCGCGACTGGGTGTCTCGAGGGGTCTCGAGGTGAAGGCGGCTTCGATACTGGAAGGAGGCGGTCGTCGAGGGGTTGTTCGGTGGTGGGTAAGGCGGCGGCTCGATTCGATGAACTTAGGGTTTTCTATTTTTTTTTTTTTTTCGTTCTGGTATAATGAAACGGGGGGGGGGGGGGCAAACAGATAAGAAAAGGAGGGATTCTATTTTTTTTTATTATTTTATTTTATTATTTAATTATTAAATTTTTGCCAAAGGGTTGACTTTTACTTATGACCTCGAAACGAGGCCTACCGCCTGTCGTCCATAGCGTTTTACCCTCATTCCGAACACAATGGGATATGTATCGTAGGCTGATTCGATCGTTTGAATCAGTTTCCGTTAAATTTACATTTAAATCACTATATTGAATTTTAAACGTACATTTCAAATTACCGGGGTCACATATTAACTTTAAAAATTCTAGAAAAATATTTTCTAGCTTCGTATTGACGATACGGTCTTAACAAAACTAGTTTCGTCAAATTATGAGACCGTAGGAAAAATGGCCAATTTCCAGTCGATTAAAATCAACTGAAACTGGTCAAACGCGTTTTCCTTTGCCACGCTCACATATTGAATCGAAAAATTATGAAATTTGAAACCTAGCGATAACCTTACACCACGGACCCAACAAAACTGGTTTCGTCGAAATCCGAGGTCGTTTGCAAAATTGCTATTTTTAAGGGCTTTATATATATATAAAAATATATATAAATTCCACAGCGACTATTTCTAATTTTAAACTGGACATATCTTATCATTTCTAAGATGAAATCTCAGTTTGTTAACTTCGTTACAAAGACATAGTTATACAGATTCAAATATTTCTTGTTTCGTTCAATTCTGACTCATATTGAATTCTGTATATTCATTTGAAATTAGAAATCGAATTTTCGAACTACCGCGCCATTTTCAATTCCTTTTATAATTATATATAATTATTTATATTCTAACGACGACGTATATAATATATACGTCGAATTCCATTCAAAATAAATTTCTCGTCGATATTATTTAAAATAATTCATTTTAAATATTCAAAATTCGCTAAAATTGCCAAAACAAAAATTTTAAACTGGCCCAGATTTTACGGATTGTTACATGTTTATACCTGAAAACGGATTTTTCCTTGGGCGTACAATGACATGTGGCTGCATTTGTTTCATTGGCTCAGTTTTATCATCGACCTCAGTGTCGACATAGAAATCAATGTGATCACCATTATTTTTTATTTGCATCATAAAAAATAGCTCTACATCGCCGGCCACCAATTTCCATCCACTCGTTGAATCTTTTCATGCATATACTCCTTCAATTTCGGCGCTGGAATATAAAATTTGCCTCTTCTCCACCAACATATACATTCTTCCTAAATTTTTCCATGTGGTGGAATCTAAGATTTGCCTCAATCCTACACAAAATGGAAAAATTAACATTAGAATGATATAATTACAAGATAAAATAAACCAAGTGCATTATAAAATGAAACAGCCACTTCACTAAAATGTAATATAGGCAGAAACAGTAAAAAAGATACAAAAAGAAGCCACAAATATGATACATCAGTTACAACATTTAATCAAGGCAGAAACAATATTTTCTTACTTAAATTTGGTACATCTTTCCTAGTATTACCCACCTTGAAACACCACAAGTTTTGCAACTATTTTACTCTTCATTTTATGCCTACTATAGCATGCAGCCATTTGAACATGCATGTATTCTTTGGTGATTGAGGCCAAAATTTACACACAAATAACATGCAATCATCTGAACTTAGAAAGTTGTACCCATATTTTTTCTCGTTCATCACTAATTTACACACAAATAACATACACAAATATCATTTAGCCATGACTATAAGGCAAAAAATACAATAATATCATATAAGTATTGTTCAACATAAGTTACAAAGACAAACATAATAATAAAATCAGGAATATGGTTACACCTGAACGCACAAGTAAATCAGTAAATTAGGAAACACAACAATCAAGTCACGAAATACTTAATATACATTGAGTGATACCTTAAGCAACAGATTAAATCGAAGCCTCGACTGAAATTTGAAACCCAAATGAACCCCAATTGAAGACCTAATTGAAACACTGAAGCCCTAATTGAACTTGAACTCAAACTTGCCCTAATCGAACCCCAATTAAACTTGTAAACTTGAACTTTTAGCTCTAATTGAACCTGCGAGTGAGAGTGTTTGAGAGATTGAGTATTTTGTTAAGTTTTCGATTGAAACTCTTGAATATATTGCTAAGTGTTTTGCCGCTTTGTTTTTTGTTTTTACTTCCGGCGTTAAAGATTATTTCACACGGATTGGTAACGTGGACCGTTGGATCATAATCATCCAAATTGATAATTTTATTCACGCGGCTATTGCAACACCTTGGATTTTGTATGTTAACACATTGAAGCGCGTGTAACAATAGACAAAAATCAGCATAGCTATCATTATATTGTAGCCAGCAACACCTTGGATTTTCGTTGCAGTAGGCCATATAAGGTGTAGTGTCAGTCGAACCACGTCTCGATCTACAATACACCACCTAGTGTATGTATCTAGACCCTCACACGAACGTACTGCCTACTATAACCCGAGTTCCGTAATAGAGCTGGATCCAATGCACGGAACTCGACCGCGAACTTTCGGTATCTGTAAAGAACAATCTCATTAGGCCCACATTACAGATATACACATATGGTCCGTCTCTTTTCATAGTGATTATGGCCCTACCCTGACCTCTCCCTTAACTTATGAAAGATTTCATTAAGAGCTAATGACGTGCTCCTATCAACCAATCTAACATCCAATTTGCTATGTCCCTTAACCAACGTCTCAATAGTGAAAGATAGATGGTCTGTTGTTTTAGCTCAAGCCTTTCTGTATCCCACAAATTGTCGATGCAGGTATCTGACGATTATTATCCATAATTTGGTCCTGCCCACCCCCTCCCGGTGCAAGGCAAGCCATCGTCACCCAACGCCATCTGCCACAACCTTCTGACTGCCACACCATAATTGGAGTCAAGGTATAATCTAGATGGTGCAACAAACTTGCCTCTGAGTGACGGTTTCATTCGGATGTTCCTCGGAGGACCATATCAAAGTATCCTACCACGTCCCGCAGAAGCCTTGTGCTTCCCTACAGTCTCGGAGAATAATCAGTTCGACGTGCTCCTCTCATGTCTTCATACACCGCGATGATCTACCACGTTGGGTTCTTCATCTCCTTACATACAGACGGGTCCAAGAGCATCATGCCATCACATTATTAGATCTTATGTCTAATCTTTTAATCATGCGCTTGCTTTAACTTATCGCAGTGCTAATTAACTTGATTATTTGTACATTCATTTTTTATTCAAGTTACTAGTTTATTAACTTATATTTGGTCGCTTACTTTCCCTAATTGGCCTCACGCCGTCGGAACGGATCATGTTTATGAACTACTTATTTTCCCTAATCAACCCCACGCTGCCGGAACAAACTCCAACTATATATTTAAAAAAATTATTAGGTCAATTTTCCCTAATCAGCCCCACGCTGTTGGAACAGACCTCTACTTGTTATTATTACATTCATTAAACTTAATCCTCTCAATTATAAGTTTACTAATAATAAACCTATTTTATTGTTTCTCATTTAATTATAATCTCATGTTATATCATTACCACAATTGTTGTTGTGGGTTTGCGTATTAACTTTCTTCCCTTAACTAAGGTTTATTAATAGGTTCTCTTTTCATAATCAATTATAAACTACGTTATAATTCCAATTGTCTCTAGAAAAGGTCTACCTATTATATTTCATTCCCATTCACATAATTAATTATAATAAACTACACTGTTCATCACATTTTCCCTTGATTCCTTGTTATTTGAGCAAACCTTTACTGTTGTAACCTTTCTTTATTTACTATCTTGTAAATTTTTATTATTACAAGAAACATTTCACACACTTCATTAAATTGGTTGGTGGAAATATACAAAAATATTTCTATAATATACATCTATTAAGATCTGCAGTTGCAAGTTATTTCTCTTTATTACATCATGTGTACATATTTGATTAGTGTACAATACGGTAAAAACTCTTATTTCACACTAATCCCTATTTTTATTCTTTTTCTTGCAACTACGTTATCTGTAATTTACCGTAACAGTAATTATGAAAATGTATCCATTTTCCACCCCCAACTAACTCAGCCCACTACTATTTTCTTTTTTTCTGAGTTATGTATTATTTCATATTTTCTTACCCAATTCTCAATTCCAATTTAATACGGTAAATTTATGTACACAATTAAGCTTACTATTTCCTATTCCATTTCTTTTCCATATTTTACTGTAATTTTATTCCCAATCCAATTGTTTGATTACATTCTAAACAGTATACTTTGTAAATACACACATAATCATCATCAAATTTTCAATCTTATTATTACAGTAATTTCTTAAGCCCAAACAGAAAGATATAAGAATGAATTTACATAACAATAATATTCTTAATGCTTTTAGGGAATGAAATATATCACAATTTCAATTATTCATTACGTTAAGAAGTACGGGGAATTAAATGATAAATATATCGTTACCAAAAGACATAATTTAAATCCACTCACTTGTTAGATTTCCAATTTCAGAACCTAATTCAGAATTATTAACCGCGGTTTCTCCCTAATTTCATTCAACACAATAATAACCACAGATTTACAATTTAGAACCCAAAAGAAAACAAAAGAATTGAATTGGAATCAGATCGACTGAACTTACCTCGTAAGGAAAGGAGTTCTAAGCGCCTACAATCTTAAGCTATGAATTTCATTCTTTAGTTCTTATTTCTCAAGGCCTAAACTAATTTAATCTAATTCAGGAAAGGTTTGGAAAAGAAATGAAACGACATGGCTTCCTTGTTTGTTAAAAAAACAATGAGTTTGACGGCTTACCCTGCATGTTTATTTATAGTCGCTCAAAAGAACCTGCTACGTTAGATTCATGGAAAGCAAATCAGAACTATTAACCGTAGAAAATAACGTCACTTAACCTAAAATATTCACGTCGCTAGACCTACTTTTTGTTGACCCACCATTGCCTGGGTCGACTCAGACACTCTATGGGTCGACACTAGGTCAATCCAATCACAAGCATGGGTCGACCCATACACGTTTTAAAGAAAACGTATACATGTCTTTTAATACGTGATTATTTCTTGCCTATTCTCTTACTTAACATTATAATTTTAAAGTTTATTTACTTTCTTTCCCGATTAATTAGCCTTATCCATTTTAAATTTCAAATGCGAAATTAATACGCACGTATAATTTGTTTCGTTTTAACTTTTTGCGTGTTTAATCCCTTTTTAATTCAGTGAACATTACTTTTAACCTACATTAATTTCATTTTAAATGCGCACCATTAATATATTAATATGTGCATATCCATATTAAATTGAAACGCTATTTAATTAACGTTATTTCAAACTTCCTTTTATTGCATAGTTTTGTACCATTTATGACACGCGTTGCCAATTTATAGGAACATTTCAATTTTAGTGTCAATTATTTTTCTCTTTTCTACTGTCCATTTATTTCAATTTCAAACGACTGTTTTTCTGGGAATTTATGTACATACATAATTTAAAAATAGAAATTATATCTGCACGCATTTACTTACATATATTTTCCGACATTTAACTTCATACGTTAGTAAATTTGCTGTATGAACTCTGTTCGAAACGTATTATGTATGTAAATTTATCAGAAAAATGCAACGAACGCAATGGTACACGTTCCAAAGCCCAATTCTGACAATTTCAAAAATGCTTGTTTTCCATTAATCATTTTATGTTATTGTTTAATTGAATTAATATTATAAAAATGTGTGGTGTTATAATATATAATCGGAAAAGTGAATCCCGTTAAGGTTACAAGCGTTGTTTACAACCCCATTTTTCTCCTTTAGCTCGTTCGCTCCCCCCGGCTTTTAGTAATCGTAAAAGTGAAAAGAAAATAAGTTATAAATAAAAATAAAAAGCATGCAACCTAAATTCTTTTGGGCATTGTTATTGACACTCCAAATATTATTAAGGGAGGGTCAAATTTCAAAAACACTTCAATCATAAAAATAATGTTAGGGGGGTCACGTATTTAATTTTTTACGTTTCTTTTTTACCCTCGTAATAACATCTGGTAATAATATTAGTTACCATCCCAAATCCCAATCAATTTCAAATGCAAAAAAACTAAATCCCTAAATTATTTGAAAAAAAGCGATTGTTTGAGGAGAAATAATGGTGTGAACGAAGAACGTGATACCGTATTAAAAAATAATTTTTTGATATATGTATATCGATTTCCTATAATTGATATATTTTCATCTGATCTGATGCATATCGACAAATGAGATTATTAATAATTTGATATAAAAATCTGATGTAGTTCGGCTAATATATCGTATAAATTTTTTTGATTAACAACTAAAAAAGTTATTATTGTAAAGAAGGCTAATTTAGTATGTAAACAGGAAAATATGCTGAAGGAAAAAGTTAAAGAAAAGTTTAGGCTGATGGACAACAAGTATGGATTTTAGGCTAAAGGACAAACTTTAGTGTAAAAGAGGAAATGATGATGGGACCTTGAATTCCATGATTTACACATAAAAGTGTCCCTAAGCCTAAAATCCAAACTTTTTTCCCTGAAACTAAATAGAAATGCTACTTCAACCGGCTTTCCATACATCAATTATTGCGGCAAGCCCATTAGCTGTAGGATTGACTTCCTCCCATGAATTACACTCGTGAATTTCTAGATCCGTCTGTTTTGAACGCAAAATCCCCGGTCGTTCTAGCAATGCTCGAAACTAAATTATTCCCTAACAGAAATGCTACTTCACCCCTTAACCAAAAAGGGAGTTTCAATAACAATACCCAAAAAAAGGTTGACCCCGCTTGACAATATTTGGAGTGTCAATAACAATCCCTATATTTTATTTTGTGTGCTACTATTCACACCCCGGTTTACACTTCGTCTACCTTTTTAAATTTAATACAAATGATTATTTTTTATATTCTTCTGGTCACCATATATTATTTCTTCACTTATTTATTCACCATTGTGCTTCTTCTAAAAAAACACATGTACTTCTCTACAATTTCGAACTCTAGACCCTAACAAAAGCATATATTCTTTTGTGCTTAATAGAGATGAGAGATGAAGATAAAAAAGTGGTTAGAATTGCTTGATTTTTATTATTTTCTATTATGTTATAGAACATGTTGTTAGGTTTTTTTTTTAATAGTTAGAGCTTTCCATTTAGTTTTAGGATATTTTTTCCGCTTTACTAGAAATTTCAAGCTTGGAGGACATTAAATTTGACGACGTTGTAATAGAGAATGACAATGTAAGTTTTGACTTGTAGGGTTTTTATCCGTATAACTTATGTTTCTTCTTTTATAAATTGATATATTAATATTTTTTGTCATTTGATAGATAGAGTATTTAAATGATGATAAATTGAACGATAAACATGATGGTTGCGATAATATGATGCAAGATGTTCGATCAAATGACTCAAAAGACATAAATGTTGATTTGATGAATCATTTCACAACAGATAAAGTAAATACTCATTTATAAAAATTAAAATTGCTAATGTGGTTATGAAAATGAATTATGTTAATTTTTCTTGAACTATTTGACTTTAAGTAGGTTGGCTTCTTGATTAGAGGTAGTGAATGTGCTGTAAGTGAGGAAGGAAACGTTCATGTAGAGGAAGCTGCTGGTGGTCATTTTTAGGTTATTAATTTAGACGGTGACCAACTAAGAAAATTTGAAATATTTGGAATGCTTTTAATTTTGGTGGCAATAGCAGCATTAACAGCTCGTTCGCTACCGTACAAATAAAAAACGCTCGTTCGCTCCTCCAGCTGCTGAATATGCTCTAATAGAGTTACCCTCTAAACCACTAACAGCAGATTACGAGCTAATTTTACACTTCGTCTTCCTTATTCCTCACGCTGCTCCATCTCATCGCGACCGTGGCCATCAACTTCGTCGCCTTTCCACCATCTCTGTGGTCCGACACAACCCTTGAAATTGTCGCTCTCTCTGCTTTATCAACTGTCCTCGTCGTCGTCATCTATAGCACCTCCATCGCCACCAATCATCGCCGCAGCAGCCGATCATCATCGCAAACCACCTGAGTTCGTCGTTGCCTATACCATCTTACCAACAACAATCTCAATAAAAGTAGATTAGGGTTAAGCGTTCAGATATACGTTAGATTTCAAATACTGTGTTTACCCCCCATATTTAATAAAATCTATTTCAATGGGTCCCACCAAACACCTCCTCCGCCACTTCTCCCGTCGCCACCTTCTTTCTCCTCGTTCTCTGTCGCTTACTTGTTTTCATTGTTCCCCAGTATTTTTCAACTACACCAAACAACCTACACCGTTTTTAAACCCTAACCCTGATTACTCATCGCGGTCGTTCTCTTGGATTCCATGGACCCGTTCGCCCAATTCCGATACCGCTGGACCTGACAAAGAATTACAATCGGAATTCAGTTCGATGGATGGAACGGATAGTAGCAACGTGGGGATCTTTGAAGAGGACGGCTTAAAGTGTCAAGATAGTGGCGCAGGCTCGGTTGGTGGTCATGGTAGTGGTTTGGACGCGGGTGATTTGGACTTGGATACTCCTTGGTATTCTCCATTTCGCGAAGGGTTGATTTGGATGATGGATGGGGTTCATGATATTTCTGGGCTTCCATGGTAATTGTATTTTCCCCCTCCTTGTTTTCATAAGTAAGGATGCTGGTTGTTTATTCTTTTTCTTTTTTTAACGATATAGTCTAGAAGCATGCTCAGCACATTAAGTACAGTACCATCCTGGAATTTACTGAACTCTGTTTAACTAATTGCAGGTGGTTGGTAATCTCTCTGTCAACGTTAACTCTTAGGGTCGCTCTTTTACCCGTTCTTATTTTGCAACTCAAAAAGATGGAAAGGATTGCTAATATGATGCCCAAATGTAAGTTACCTATTTTATGGACCTTTATTGCGGTGTATGCCACTTCTGTCACTTTGGCTTAGGGGCGATTTGTTTCTGGGCTTTATCCAGATATGAGGTATTCCATTCAATATAATCAGAGAAAAAGGAAAAAAAAAAAAGTTTTTTTTTCTTTTCATCTAATTGGATTAAATTAGAGGTTGCTATTTTATAAAGGGTTCAAGAAAGATGGTCACGAGCCATGACTTTTTTTCTTATGTTTGGCTCTTATTGAAGGTGAAAAGATAACTTCTTTGTGTTCAACAAAATTATCGCTAATATAAAAATAAATTATAATTTGTGAGAATAGAAATAAAGTGTCTTATTCACTGAGAGTCTTCTGCCTACGAAGAAGAGATCGTTCATAGATATTTTTATTTATAACTTATTTTCTTTTTGAATGTTATCCACATTCACATTGTAAACAATTTCTTTTCCAATTTCATACTCCGTTTGTTTTAAGTATACCATAAGGAAATTGGTGTATCAAAATACTTCATATGGCAATGCTTTTTGATGTAAAAAATATTTTGGTGATTTCTGTTTACATGGTTTAATACATGTGAAACACACATCCTCATAATTGTTTCCCGGTTCATATGTGATATAATAATGTAGTTTTGATACAGGACAATTTTGATGTTTTCTATTTTGTAAGAGTATGAATGTAAAATGAAATCTAACTAGATCAACACCCCCCCCCCCCCCACAAAAAAAAAGGGAAAAAAGATTACTGATTGGGAAAAGCGTATGCTTTAAATCACCAATCCGGCTTTCCAATTTTGTAAATAAAACCTGACATTTAATAGCTATTTTTTCTACTTAATGAGAAAACAAATGAGCTAATATTATCTAGATACACACTCATAATTTTTTAAATGCATTGTATATAAATGATAAAAATGAATTGTCACCCACTCAAAATATGAACAATATACGAGGAGATGGTGACATTTCTTGGGTTCTTTGCACTACCACTCAGGACCCTTGTCCTCAGACTGCTTTCCCTGCGACCCAAGACGGAAAGTAAGCCTTGCAATAAGACACAAACATTTCTTATTAGAGGACTGAATATTTATGACACAATATCATGTATGACTTGATGCATATTTTTATCTTGGTGGTCTCTACAACGAGAATAACAGGATAGAGCTTGAGTTTGGATTGCTAGCCAAAGCAAAATTTGTTATCCTCCTTGAGTAGAAGGCATGATTTTTTAATTGGGGAAAAATAAGCATTATCACATATTAACTCCTCAGTTCTTACATCAGTAATGTCAAATAAATTTTTGACTAATGTTTTCAATGAACTTCCTAAATTGTTCTCTATTATTAGATCAATCATGAATCCAGCTATCTTTATTCAGTCAACTACATCTGACCACGTGCATAGTATATTAAGTAACATGCTAAATAAATGCTTAAATGTGTTGTCATCTGCTAAAAGCGTGAATAATAGATGATGAGTATGTTCCTTTTAGTAAGATACTCAGCACTTATAATGCATATTGTGTATGAATTGATGCATATGCTTTTTTGGCTTCTATGACGATATTAATTGAGCCAAGTTTGAATTTGGGTTGCTAACCAAAACAAAGTTTTGCTGTCCTCTTAATATAAAGGAAGATGGTTTCCCAGTGAAGGAAATGCAAGTGTTATGACATTATCAAACAATTCTATGAATTTTCTATGTTACGGTAGAAAATCATGCCACATGAGACTTTGAGTGAACTTGTTTAAACTTCCTACTCAACTCTTATTAAAAAACCATAAATTTGACCATTTCCAGTTCTGTTTTCTTTGTTTCTTATAAGGTGAACTCTACAAATATAATATTACATCTTATATAAGCTTGGGACCGCCCCCCCCCCCCCCAAACACCAAATAAATAAATAAATAAATCTGATTTGATCATTCATGTGTTTAATGCTTGATTCAATAATATATACCTGAGTTGTATTGAGAGATATAACATAAGTTGACGGTCATGCTTTAATCTTAAAGATGAATTTAAATTGAGGCGTGATTTTGAGAATGATACTTACAAACACAACATAAGCACACGTCCCACAAGCTTTCATGTGCAGGACAATGGTTTTAGTTTAATTTGTGGTAGATAAACTCTTGTATATAGCTTTGAAAGAAGATCCTCGAATCAAAATCATTTTGTTCAATAAACGGTATATCCACTATACATATAAGATCAAATGATTTTATATTGTAAACTTGAAACTGTCGATAAAATATTAAAATGTTTGGGAACTATTATTCTGAAAGTATTTCAATGCTTTTACCAACTAATTTGATTCGCAAAAATCAAACTTTTGAAGGAAAAAACTAATCATTTCTAAAACATATAATAATTTTTTTTCTAACATTTAAAGATGTATATGAGAAATAATGCACACAAGCCAAAATTGAATTGAAACAAATAATTTGGGGGAAAATGGCGAATTGATAAACTTCATACAGTGTTATAACAAAACTTCTGTAGACTAACTTGTATTTGCTTATTTTTCTTTATTTTATTAAAAAATCACTAGACTAATGTTTCTTAAATAGATTAAATATTATATTCAATTTTTAGAACTTAAATTGCTTACTAAAAGCATTGTTTCCTCCCAAAATATTCAAGTGTATTTTTACGTACATTTGACATAAAGGAAAAAAATGTTGTTTTGGGAAATTTGACTTTTTTTAGTACAAGTCATGGTTATCACGGCGGTATTTCTGCAGCCATCTGTTGAAATCAAAAAAACAAAAAAACAAAATAGATATCAGTTCAGCAATAACAGCAAATAAAAAAAAGCAAGGAAACAAAAATTGCAGTGTACGTGTACAGGAAAAATAGCAGTGAAGGAGTAATACGATTGTTTTCGGTGTACAGGAAAAAAAACAAAGCAAAAGAATTACCTAGGTTTACTCGAACTGGAGAGGCGGCAGGAGGAGCGGCGGAGGCAGGAGGAGCGGTGGCGGCACCTAGGGTTACTCGAAGTACGGGTTTTCTGTTGTTCGATGAACCCGTATTGTATTTTGTTCAATGTCTTCCTCTGTTGTTCGATGAATATGCATTTTGAAACCAGGTCACTGTTTTTTGTTCAATACGGGTTTTCTAACCTGTTTATTTATTTATTTTATTTTTTTGGGCCCAAATTTGAACCAGTCTGTTAAGTCGACCGCTAGTCGCCTGACTAGTCGCTCCTTGTCGATCCAGTCGACCGACATATTGACAAATTTCATGTCGACAGTCCTAGTCGATGACTTAGGACCAACTGACCGACTAGTCGGTCGCCGTGATAACAATGGTACAAGTTAAAACATATTATAATAATCAAGTTCGACAAGGGTAGTAAAATTCAAATAAAAAAGCAAACAAACAAGCTACAAAATAAATGAAATTCATATCTTTAGCGAAGTCATTTCAAAACTTAACTAAATTTAAGAGTAAGATACTGTTATTGTTACATGATATACCCAATAAAAAAGGTTACAAGAACTTAAGTCTAAAATTTGAAATGAAAACCTAATTATTGCTTAGAAGTATTTTAACTTTCAAAAGGCTTAAATAACATAATTTTTTTGGCATTTTCTTTATACAATTTTGTAAACATATATAACATAAATAAATGAAACAAGCTATATTTCTGAAAGGAAGATATATGTTAGGCTAAGACTGCGATGATTCTTTTTTATTAAAATGACAGTTCTTTCAAAGAAATAAGATTTGAAAATTTATTGTCAGATTTATATTTATACGCTTAATTATTTAGGAAAAGAATTTGTGCGAGGAGATTAGAATTCTAATGACATCAATTACCATATAGATACATGTGAGCATCATAGCTTCAATTCGGTCAACGGAGGTAAAACAATACTTATAACCATTATACCTAGCACAAATCCTATGGTTGTAAGACCAAAGCTTTATTTTACCATGGATATTTGCATTGTGCGAAGCTATATACTATTTTTCATTTGTTCAAGAAAGGTAAGATCTTTATGTAATGGATGGACCATATCTTCTAGACGATGAACATAGAAATGGAAATTAATGGTTTTTATACAAAATGTTATATGAATAAGATATTTTACACTCCATAAGTAGAGTTTACCATTCCTTTCTTGATTGTCTAGACTGGCACATAGTTACAAATAATGCATTCAGTAATTATATTTATGCCCACTTCTGTTACAGGTTAAATGTATTTGCTTGCATTTCTAACATGTAATTAATTTATAGATAAAGTTTGGTTTCACATCACTGTCCCTATGTAATTGCTAACTAATTGATCATAACCACAAAGCTACACAATTAAATTACTAAATTTTGGTGCATTTTCCATACCGAAAATGAGAAAAAAGGCCAATGTGTTTTTACCTACTTTAATGCATGATATAGATTTGAATTTGTAGTATACTATACATATATTGGTGTCTCACGCTGAAAGGAATCCATTTTAAAAAGTAAAATTATAAATCATGTGTAAAAGACCCTTCAACAGGGAAATTAGTGCACTATTGAATGGGCTGTCATTTGTAAGATAAACTTGCATGGTCATGCTGTATAAACAACATGGAAATTTATGGTAGTCCTGGACCCCTAATGGATTTCCAAGAGGTTAGTTTGATACTCAAGGATTTATACTTTGCATCTGTGTGTGTTTTTTTTTTTTTTTTGGGACTTTTGTTTTGTTTTTGAAATTGGTACTTTTACACAAGTCTTAGGTAGTAAACAAAATTCTACTTGCCAATGTTTGTTCGAATCATGCTACACGAGTGTTCAACCTATGACCTTTTGCACGAATTTCGAAACGTCTAACTACTTGGACAAAGGAAAGATAAATGCACAAATATAACGTTTAAGGGTGTAAAGCAGGTGGACTAGAGCAAATATTTTAATGGCCGAACTCAGAAGATTTAATATCGGAGGGGTCTATGTCCAACTCGTGAAATATTGAACAAAACATTCATCGTCTAAACTTGGTCCAAAAAAATAAATTTGCTAGTGTTGACACGCTTTTTGACAACGCAGTCACACGTCAAGATTATGGTTAGCGATACGCTCGATTTTCGAGAACGTTCGTTGGAAGACACAAAGCGATTTGATCGAAGTCGCGAAGTGTTCGGAAAAGATTTGAAATATGGTCGATTCTCAGATCGGCGTTATCGGATTGAAAAAGTCGTTAATAATGTTGAAAAAGCTGGCATAATAAAAATACGTGATCAACTCGGTTCGATCAGTTTAAAATCCTTGAACACCTCGGTCTGATCACATGGCAAAACTCGTTGAGAAAAAATATGTTGGTTTTGGCTAATTTTGGTTTCGATCACTCAAAAATTGCCGATTGGCACGACACGATCAAACAAAAGTGCTTGCGCAAACTTACAAGCTGTGGATCAGCCAAATAGACAAACCCAATTTTGGCACTTAAAATAGGCTGATCAAGACGGCCGGATCACCCTATTTCATTGGTTTTACACGAGGATTCGAAGCTTGGCATTTAGCAAAATCGGGATGCGAAATCTCCAGGCATGGATCTAGCAACTCGAAAAGAGATGAGCACACCGGGATGCGATGCGAAATCCACGTGTTCGCATCATGGATCTGGAGTGCGATTTTTGGCATGGCTTGGGGATTCAAATCCCAAGCAAGGATTTGGCAAAATGAGATCCATGTGCAGATCACTACATTTCTCTTGCACGACCCGGTCAGATCATGGTTTTCTGGGATGCGAAATCTGGCTTGGCAAAGGGGATGCGAAATGGCTATGAAGCGGCAGATCGCTACCAGACGTGTGTTGATCACTGCTTTTTAGGTGATCAACTCGTGTCAATCACTGTTTTGTCAGGTTTTCACCAGGATTCATAATTTTCCACCACGACTTGATTTTTTGGCTAAGTACCGGGGATACGAATTTTGCATCCCCTTGAGATACGAAATTCGGGCTGATGCATGAAATCTTCATCTATAAATACCGCCTCTCTTGGCATTCAAGAGCTTGGCTTGGCTGGGT
The DNA here is from genome assembly GCA_030737875.1 of Allium sativum. Classification (NCBI taxonomy): domain Eukaryota; kingdom Viridiplantae; phylum Streptophyta; class Magnoliopsida; order Asparagales; family Amaryllidaceae; genus Allium; species Allium sativum. Next base: position 575,315,622 of record CM060915.1, on the reverse strand, counting down.
ATTTTTGGATCTCAGGCATACATGAGAGCTTTCTTTTGAGCTCATTAATGACTTCCATGGTCATTCCTATGACTTTGAGATGCTTCTTGAACTTGTAAACTTCACTTAGAAGTTTGCGTACAACTTTTTGGCATTCACTTGGGCTTTTGGATATCTTTTGGACTTTCTTGGATATTCTTGGACATTAAAGCTTTTCATTGGACATTAGTGTTCATACTAACACACTTTGGCAACATTTTAGTCAAAGTTGTGAATTAACAAGATATTTGTATTTTGTTGTACAACTTTGTAGATTCAAAGTGTTCGTACTTGGATGAACATTGTAATTGATATAATGATGATGAACAATTACTATAAAGTGGACGTAGTCGTTAGTGCCGAACCACTATAAAAGTTGTATATTCCTTTACATTTCATTGCTTTTTGTTGTTTGAACATCTAGTTTTCTTCTAAACCCAATCTTGGGGGTTGACGTGCGCAAATTACCAATTTCTCACGTCAACACTTCGGCGCGTCAGGTAGGAGGCGCAACAACTTCGACTTCGGCTTTAGATTTGGTTCTCGGATTTGATTTTGGATTTCAACTTTGGTTTTGGATTTTGGATTCGACTTTATTTCGAAAATGGATCTCGCTCGCTTTTCTTCATGGTTAAACGAAAGAAACTCGATGCTATTGTCGAGGATCAAGGTACTGGAGGTGAAGGAAGTCAAGAACTTTCTTCGATTGGTAATCCCTCGAACTTCGTCACTCAAGACGATGTCGATGAGATGATCAAGAATTTGACTTTGGATTTGTATGCTGAACTCGAGCGACATGAGAATGTGATGTATACTTTTCTCGTTCGGATGGAGGTTAGATTTCAAAGTTCTGGAAGGTTGACTGGCCAGACAGACATCATCGCTACAATCGCTGGTGCTCCTAAGAATGTGGCTTGAGACTCGGGGGCAATCCCTCAAAGTAGGCTCGAGGGTGACACCCCCAATCCCGAGACGACCGCGGCTCAAGACGTTTTTGTTGGTTAGGTTTTATGCTTTGGAGCCGAAAATACTACTCGGACGCATGTGCACGAAGGTTTGAATGGAAGTGCTCCCATGGTTACAGGAGCTAAAATCACGCCTCCTGTGGCACCTCAAGTTATGATTGAACCGGAAGTTCCTATTGAAAGGCAGTCGGTGGCTAATTTGGATTTGCATAATGCGGAAAGGCACAGAACTCTGGTGGAGAGAGTTGATGGAGTACAACCCAAACCGTACATTCCCGAATTTCTACCGAGGCACGAGAAATAAATTCCTCAACTCACTTTCAACAAGGACCAGTGGGCAGAACTTGTACGATGCGTAACTTGAGTTAGAACCTCCGACCAAGGATACGAGGATGTGACCCGGAGCCCTTTCACTCTTAACATCTCAAACGCGAGCGTTCTCCCGGATTTCAAGATGCCAATTTTGGTGGCATACGATGGGAAATCAGATCCTACCACACACCTGACATGTTACATTAGGCACATGGATGTGCTGGGGCATCTCCCGATCTGATGGCAAAATGTTTCTCTCTGTTCTTGTCGGATTTAGCTGTGCTTTGGTTTAGGCAGCTCAACAATGGATCGATTAGCTCTTGGAATGAACTTATGGATCGATTCATGGGGAAGTTCAGAGTCCATATAGCTTGTCCCAGGAATGTGATGACGTTGACGACTATCAAACAAAGGTCCAGAGAGACTTTGGGAAGTACTTGGAAAGATTCAATGCAGCGGTGGCTTCGGTGGATAAGCCGTAACCATCTATGATCTTAATAGCGGCCGTAGCTGGAGTGGTCGAGAAGTCTGAATTCAAGGCTAGCTTGCAAAGGGATCTTCCGAGGGATCTCGATTAGTTTTATTTCGAGACTGACAGGTACTTGTGCAAAGAGGATGTGCAGGCACAAAACAAGGTTGAAGCAAATGCTCTGAATGATCATGTGGCGCTTGAGGCTGGAGTCAAACGTGACGATGGGAAGAATAAAATGAAAGACGAGCATGATGGCTCGAAGAAAAACAGGAAAGGGCACAGATACCCTTTCTGTGCTAAGCTGAATGCACTTATGGAGAGGATCTACTTGGATATGCCAGAGCATCTCCCGTCTCGGAAACCGGCTCCCGAAGTGTCAGTGAGAAGGAGAGGAGGTTTTGAAGACACTACCTTTTCCATGACTTGGATGGTAACAACACCAATGATTACCTCTGAGACCTTGTCGAGGAGCATGTCAGGAATGAGAATCTCCCAGGCTACACTAAAACGGCAACGCTTGAGTGTGAGCGGCCATCTACAAATCAAAACCAAGGACCTCGGCTCCGAACTCAAATCGTCATTTCACGATAGAGGTGGCGATACCGGGATGAAGCCCGAAGAGGCTTCGTCTCATTTGATTTCTCTTTGCTTGTGTCTTGCTTGTATCTTGTTTGTCTTTTTGCTTAAAATCGTCCTGTATGGCGAATGAAACTAATGATGTCTTTGCTTCACCTGCAGAGATGAAGTTAAAAATCTAAAATGCTAGCTCATGTCGCTAAAATGCGATTGGATGAGCTCGTGTAATTTCCTGTCACTCACGGTCGCCAAGCGACAACTGGATGGATTTGCAGGAACAGATCGTGGATTCCTTTCACTAGATGTGAATGGATGAATTCATACGAGTGAAATATAAACTCCGTCACTAGAGTGATAGGATGTGTTCGTACAGATAAGCTCCATCACTAGAGCGTGATAGGATGAACTTATGAACTATGGGTTCCGTCGCCGGAGAACGATAGGATGAACTCACGTCGATGAACTATGGGTTACCGTCAGAGAGATAGGATGAACTCATATCGATGAACTATGAATTTTGTCGTTGAAGAGCCATAGGATGAACTCATATTGATGAACCGTGGGTTTCGTCATTGGAGAGCGACGGGTTGGGCCCATAAAAACGAGCTACAGATTCCTCCAACAAGATACGATTGGGTGAACCCATATCAAATTATAACTCGGGTAAGGACTTTACTCAACTGGTTTATCCTTGATCCTCTTGCCAGGGCTTGGCAAGGTGCCACAGACTTATCTAATTATTTGGCTCTACGGATTTAGGGTTTTCCCGACTATTCTGGCTATCTCAGTTATCCTAGTTATTCTGGTTACCCAGCTATTTTGGTTATCCCTCAAGAAACAATTCGGAGCGATCGTCGACGTTCATTGGATTTCATTTTCTGGTTTTATGGCTAATATGATTCGTCGCGATCGTGGATTTCTTGTTAGTACGATCCGGCGAGATCGCAGCTTTCAGGCTTTCTGGTTCTCTGGTTTTATGGTTAATATGACTTGGTGCAATCGTGGCTCTTCGACTTTTTGGTTATTGAATTTCCCTTCAGATTTCTCTTGGCTTTGGTTTATGGATTTCTGGTTTACTCGCAAAACAAATCTTCCTTCGATTAAGAAATATGTTTTGGAGGGTAAAGTATTGACACGTTTTTTGACAAAGCAGTTACACGTCAAGATTATAGTTAGCGACGTGCTCGAGTTTCGAGAACGTTCGTTGGAAGTCACAAAGCGATTTGGTCGAAGTCGTGAAGTGTTTGGAAAAGGTTAGAAATATCGTCGATTCCCGGATCGACGTTATCGCAGTGGAAAAATCGTTAATAATCTTGGAAAATCTTGCATGTTAAAACTACGTGAACGACTTGGTTCGATCAGCTCAAAATCCTTGAGCACCTCGGTCCGATCACGTGGCAAAACTCGTCGAAAAAACATGTTGGTTTTGGCTAATTTTGGGTCCGATCACTCAAAAACTGCTGATCGGCACGATACGACACGATCAAGAAAAAATGATTGTGCAAACTCACAAGCCTCGGATTAGCCAAATTGGCAAACTCAGCTTTGACACTCAAAATAGGTTGATTGACATAGTCGGATCACCCTATTTCATTGATTTTACACGGGATTCGGAGCTTAGCATTTGGCCAAACCGAGATGCGAAATTCACTTGTTCGCATCATGGATCCGGGATGCGATTTTTGGCATGGCTTCGGGATTTGAATCCCAAGCAGGGATTTGGCAAAACGAGATCCACATGCGAAAAACTACATTTCTCTTACGCGACCCGGTCTTATCATGGTTTTCTAGGATACGAAATCCGGCTTGGCAAGGGGGATGCGAAATGGCCAGGAAGTGGCAGATCATTACCGGGTGCATGCTGATCACAGCTTTTTAGGTGATCAACACATGCAAATCACCGTTTTTCAGGTTTTCACCAGGATTCAGGATTTTCCACCGCGATTCGATTTTTTGGCTAAGTACCAGGGATACCAATTTTGCATCCCTTCTGGATACGAAATTCGGGCTGATGCATGGATTTTTCACCTATAAGTACCATCTCTTTTAGCATTCAAAGGGGTTGGCTTGGCTTGGTATTTTTGGACATTGGGCATACGGGAGAGCTTTCTTTAGAGCTCATTAATGACTTTCATGGTCATTCCTATGACTTTGGGATACTTCTTGGAGTTGTAAACTTCATTTAAAAATTTGCCTGCAACTTTTGGCATTCACTTAGATTTTTGGACATCTTTTGGATTTTCTTGGATATTTTTGGACGTTGAAGCTTTTCATTGGACGTTAGTGTTCATACAAAAACACTTTGGCATAAGAAAGAAGAAAGACATTTTAGTCAAAGTTGGGAAGTAACAAGATATTTATTATTCTATTGTACAACTTTGCATATTCAAAATGTCCGAACTTGAATGAACATTGTAATAGATATAATGATGATGAATAATTACTATAAAGTGGACGTAGGTGTTAATGCCGAATCACTATAAAAGTTGTGTGTCCCTTTACATTTCATTGCTTTTGGTTGTTTGGATATCGAGATTTCTTCTAAACTCACTCTTGGGAGTTGGCGTCCGCAAATTACCAATTTCTCACGTCAATAGCCATCGTTCGATATAGTCAAGGTTTTAAATTTTGGATTTCGATCACGTTTCGTTTTGAAATTTTTTGGGGGCCAATCTCGTATCGGGTGAGATCTCAGACGAGATAATTGTATATCGGTGTTCATCTCGGAATTATGTCTCGGATCATAAAGTATATCTCGAAATGATCTCGGACTACTTAATATTTCCAACATTAGTTTACATTCAAGTACGCAACTACTTTATAAATGCTAATTACAAAAAAATTGTTTAAGTTACTTGATTTTCACCAAAAGCACACTGGTTGTTAATAATTTGTAGCTTGAAAAACCATCTAGACTATACAAGGGTAATAAATAGTTAGAATGGACACAATGTATAACATCACAATCAAATGAAGAGTTGTATAATAAACTTACATAATTAATAAATATATACAATCTGCAATCATTTGGAAATAAGTATATTTCTTTTTTTGCAATGAGCGTGCAATCATTTAGAAATATATACAACCAAATAAGTTAAAATAGAATTGTTTGTATAAGTTAATATAGAATAAAATAAAACAAAATAAGTTAAAATAGTTAAAAAATTACTAATTAGTTTCTTATAATAAGCAGTGTCAATGAGTTAGTGACTAAACATTCATAAAAATAACATTTTCTTGTTTGTACAAGTGTAGGACAACATTTGGAATGCGCAAAGGGTGATGTCTTGTTTGTATAGATGCATGACAACATGTTCTAGTTGTACATGCATATTCTTATTGTATAGGTGCAAGACATCATAGTTAGAAACGAAATAGGAAGCTTTTAGTTTATTATTTAAATAACACAACAAATATAAGCCTAGAAATAAAGAAAATATCATAGATCCGAACATTATAAAATTAAAATTAAAAAATACAACAGTTTCGATCGAGACCTCGTTATTGGATCTCGACCGAGATTTGAAAATCTCGACCGAGATTCAGTTCAAACGAGGTATGACCGACATTTGTTGTTTCGAATCGCCTGATCTCGAAAGTGAGATCTCGATCGAGATTTGAAACCTTGGATACAGTAACAAGTTCATTATGGATTAGGCACATCCAGACTCGTACAAAGATACAGACAAACTGCATGATTAATTAAAAATAGGGAGATAGTATAATAGGTAGGACCACTGTCAAATTTTCTATTTGAGGGAACCAAGGAGTCAATTATTCAATTCATTCAAAGGTATTATTTGAAACATAACGTTATTTCCTTTTTGTCATTGTTCTTTTCCAATGCATACAACATGCAGCATGCACCATGCTATTAAATAGTTAAAATAAATAAATTAAAAGATGTAATAATTATTCGAGAGGTGAGTGTTAACGGACAAATTTGGTCGTACACATATATGTTTGAACTTGAGTTCGAACATGAGTTCGAAAGCATCAGACAGAAGCAAATGTTCAAACTCGGACCTTTATTCAAACAAACCGAGCAATAGTTAGACAATATTTTTGTCCTGAACTAAATCGGATAGCAAATCATCCATTCGAATTACAACCCTAATAATTTTAATGTACCATTCCGTGAATTGCTACGCTTGGTAACCCTAAACTTACTTTCTTTACAGTCAGTCTCTCGACTGTAACCAACGAACCCACATTACCGGGACGCGTAGAGACAGGAGACAAAGTTTCACTAAAGTGCACAGTGGGAGTATCCTCTATCACGTACAATATAAACTTGCCGACTAACTGTCCATAACAAAAAAAAAAAAAGGAAAAAAAGATTGGTTTTCATTTAATTGTTATGTCTATATTTTTTAGGCAATTTAACATGGTATCGCACATAAGACTAACCTTCTACCCTTGATCCCAAGGTATGAAATACCAATGAAGCCTCTTGACCTCATGATCCTTTCAAAACGACCTCTTTGACATTTAATATTTCAAAATCAACCTTTTAACCACTTAATACTTGTAAACATACAACATACTTCTTTAGCCAATGAGTAACAATACCTATCCAATCCTACCAGAGAACTTGAATCGTTTAAGACCTCTAATGGAGGTAGATGTCATTAAAATAGAATATTAAAAGAGAATAAATGGATTTTGGCCATTTAAAACTTCAGTGATGTAGTCCCCGCATAATTTAATACCTATCTCCATTTGGACTCTTGACATCATTATTGATAGTCTATCGGTCCCAGCTACAGAGACCGTCGACCACTATTTAAGGCTTCATATTTCTTAATAAGCAAATTACTATTGCATGTATTGTCAACTAAAATGACAACACAAGAGAGAGTTCCCAAGCCACTTAAAGACATATAAAAGAGAACATAGACACTCCTTGTTATTTACAACCTATATCTGTGGTGGATTCCTCACAGGTATTATCTTGATATTGCTTGGAATCTCATTGGGTCACTTAAAACTTCTTCTATAGGAAATGGGTTGACCTTATGTTCTATTGCCTCTTAATACCCCAATCCTGAAGCGAACCGTTTCTGAGATATTTACTGTCACTTTTAATTATTAAAATCTCACTAGATTATTTGTTTTGATAGGAAGACAAACCCTCAGTCAGTTACTTAATACCTCAATGCTTGAAGCAAACCTTTCTGTAGAGACATTCCTATCCATTCTAATTTTCCGCAGTCACAGGTTTCTGTGATTAGTGGTATCTCACATCAGTAGTAAGTACTCTCGAGTCTCGACTGCTGGTAGCCTCAAAATAAATGAGTCTTCCATCGAGTGACTCCGCCGACTTCACATCACCAATCAATTAAGTCAACTAACTAATTCTCTTTCTATCACATTTGATAGATGTCACTTGTCCATGTAATTTTATCAGATATTTTATAATGCACTTATGTATAATTACTAATTTCAAACTAGTAATCTATTCCTAACATTTCATATCTGTCAGTTTCAATATATCGCATTCCATATTCCCATTTGCTCCCATTAATTGCAACTCTTAGTAATTCATTTCCCCATAGTCTCCTTAATTGGAGTTGCAATCCTTTATGTCATATTAATCAACTATAAGCAGTTTCTAATTTATTGTCCGCTAATAGGAATCAATACCCTTTTACTACTTTTCTTAACGATTAAACAGTCTAATCTAATAGTATATTTATTTCCTAAATGAGCGTTAATACGTAATAAATTGATTTTGTTTATTTATTTATTAGCGCATTGAATACTTACAAATCTAAACCTACCAAAAACATTTATTCTAGTCGTATCTAACTACAAGAATATTATTTCATACTTAATTTGCTAGGAGAAGATTTTCCGTGTAATATTAGTCATTGCATGAAGGTAGGTCGACGGCCTCCAATGACCCATGTTTATATATGTTAATTTTTATATTTTATTCATTTTCGTTTCAGATTCATTTATCATTTTTGCAACTTCTTTATACAAATTCCGATCATGAAACGCCTAACATGAAAGTTGCCTAAATGCCTAGAACTTCGTCACGAACGTAATGATGCAAGCTTCGTGGTCAAATTCCACCATTTGCACAAATTCCATTTTTGGAACCTAATAAACTAAAATAACTAAAAATTATGGAGTATTACAGAGTATATTTCCGATGATTCCATTCTCATTTAAGATAAGAACACAACCTGTTCTAATGCTGGGAGAACTAAAGATTTTCAAAATATGTGTGTACACACTTACATATTGCAAAAACGCCACGAAGAATTGTGAACATTTGTTATTTCTTGTTAATAAATACCACGCATGCTTATCCAAAGGCGACCATTATCCAAAGGAGCACGGAAGATGGGTACTATCCCATTAACCCTTTATTCCATCATTTTGTCTGTCATATTCAATTTCAGATACAAAATTTGTATGAAAAACATGAGCAATGTGAACGATAAATAACTTGATTAAGTTTCAAGATAATATATGTTATTGTAGCATGTACGCAACCTTGATTTTTTGTTTTTATTTGCTTACACAACTGTAGCGATCTGTACTCGGTAAATAATAGCGATAGCTATCCAACTTAATCACCTTAGCATTATAGGCCAGGCCGTGGTATTAACTTACTGTTCCTCAACTGGTGCTGTTTCAAGTGATGTGTTGGTATTTATATGCCAAATTTATTGTTAGAATCCCTCTTCTCCTTTCGAGCTTGATTTACGATAGTAAATATATTAAGCTTTATTTGTCTGTTTGCTTGTAACTGTTATATGGTTTGTGTAATGATATTTGTGTGACATTTGTTGCTATTTTTTTCCTCAGACATATTACGAATCAAATTCTATTGATAATATTTTACTGTATCATTAGTTTATTTCATTTCCATGATTTTTGCTAAATGATCATGCAAATTTGTTTTATTATGTATATAAGTGCCTCCTCCACTGCCTCCACCTATGTCAGGACGAAGTTTTCGAGAACAGTATTTGATCTTTCAGAAGAAAAGACGTGAACTTGGTTGCCCATCATATTTATGGAGTTTTGCTTTCTTCAGCATTCAGGTAAAGCTGCGACTTAAGTTAGTAACTTGTTTATGAATGATGTTTTGTTATGATCATTTACATTGTTCCGATGGTTCTTAACATTTTATTTTTGCAGTTCCCATGCTTCTTGTTAGGGATGACTACTGTTCGGAGGATGTGCTTGGATCAACATCCTGGGTTTGATAATGTATGTGGAAAATGCTTTAGAAGTATCAGCTCAGTGTGATCATGTCTATGTTATCATGTTTAGTTATAATCTGCAACACACATGTTATTTCAAACTCTTTTATGACATTAAATTGAGGACATATTATAGCTAAATATGGATAAATAGATGGTTTTAGTTTTCATGTTATACAGAGTAAGATCCTAAATTATGCATTTGAACAACCAAAAATACATAAACACAAAGAAAATAGTAAATAATGTTTTGTTTGGAATTTGAAACCCTTGCATGCACCAATTGACATCAGGCTGATTATACTACAAATAGGTTTGTTCTTCCAATGCAATATTGTTATTTAAAAAATAAATGGTACATACTTGATATAATTGAAAGTTCTAACCAAGCACAACCAGTAAAATTCACAAATTTGTTGTCAAAATATGAATCTTTGTTCTAACATATCCGAATGGAGAAAAACTGGGGTGGTGGTTGTTAAAAATGTGATCTCCTTACATTAGCTCTCTAAGCTTCAAAATTCAACCAGTGAGAATTCAACCTGCGATGACAAAGGTCGATAATTGTGCAGCACCCCCTCATATTCCTCCTTCCACCTGTATTTGTACATCTCCCACCTCACCGGTTCACCCCGAATTCCCAGTTGAAGGAACATCACCCAGTTAGTATAATGGTTAACTGATTTTCTGGTGTGGATAATACAATGCAAACACCCGTATTCCTGACCGTTTTCCCTCTAAAATTGGTCATGCTGGTTGTACGCATCACTGCTTATAATTAAAGAAAAATATTTGTATAGGATTTCAACCATCGCACCGTTTCAATGGTCTATAAAGTTACGTAAATACTCTTGTGAATTCTCGTAAGAGGGAAAAAGAAGATTGAAGAGTGGATGCGTGTGAACCTCTTTTGTGCTGAAAAACTAAAACATAATAGTATATTGAATAGGTTAAAGATGTTAGATGAATATCAAAAATTGTGGAATCACCTATGACATGTGTGGAAAACCAGCACCAAATTAAGCAATAACTAGGAGGCTGTTTCGTTCTTCAGAATGTATATGTTGAATACTGACAGGTGAAATCTTGCAATGCAAACAAAAGTTATTAAGGTACACATATAACTTTCGCACTTGCACCTTCAAAATCATTAGCCAATTCCTTGGATGGATTTTTTTAGAGGTTAGAGCGGTGCTTCGGCCACATGACAATTGAAGCTCTTACAAGTCCAGGATTTTTAACAGAATATTGCGACGTTCAAACTTTTTATCAACAAAACACTCTTATTCTCTTTGTCGCCTCTCCTTATTTACAAATAGTAATTGTTCAGGGTGGCGCTTTGTGGTTCCAAAATCTGACCGATTTTTCAAATGGCCTTTTTGGCCCTACTTTCCCTATCATGATTGCTGGTCTGCACTACATCAATGTTCAGGTTTTTCCTCATTTTTATATTCTTACTTCACATGTATAAGAACGGAAAAATTAATTTAGCTACCCTTGCTTTAAAAGGTTCTCTTTTTCATAATTGTGATTGTTACATGCTATTGGCTCCATATTTATGTAGTGCATGGACAATAAATCATGGTATGCTTATTTTTTTATGCCAATGCAACCAACAGCTTCAGTATTGGCATCCCTTTCAGCTTTGTCTAAAGTTGCACAAATTACATGGGTAAAAATACGTCGGTATTGACTTTAACATGGTTGATGTTGAGTGCTAAAATTTGCCAGGCATATTTTAGTTTTCTTCAAATTATGTTCATCTGAAAAATCAAAACAAGTCTTGTGATCATATGACTTCTTTATTAGTTCATTGTTTATGGTACGGGGATTTAGAAACTACTTGTGATGGTTATGTGTACATATGCATATCATGTGTTGTCATTTTTACTATCTTATCTTATATTGTATAAAAATAATTCATTGCCAGTAAAGGGTTTTTATTTCAAAATGTTATTTAATGGCTGCTATAATTATCATTTGCTAGTTAGTACTTGCATGTTTTTATGTGGTTTCCCTCTCCCTTTTTGTCACTGTATTTTCTATTTCCACCATCTTATCTTCTCTTAAATATTATACTAATGTCTATATTATGTTAGTAATAGTGGGAGGTGACCATGCCATTAGATTTTATTTTATGATATAATCCTTGCAAGGCTACTTGTGGATTTTTTTATTTTTTATACTAAACTAGTGTAAACTTGTGACTGCTGTAGGAATGGAATTAAATAGATATGGTATTCTGTATTCAATATTATGCTAATGGCATATACTTTCAGTTCTTGCCACATTTTCTGTTACCATTTCATGACAAAATTTACCCACTGAGAGAGCGTTTTTTTTTTTTTTCCATGATTTTATTTTTACTTTCAAGGTTCCAAAAATATATCCTATTATGAGTTAATGTGTTTTGCTTAATGTGTCAATTGTTCAGATGAGTCACTGACATTTGAATTATATACCCATTTATCCTTTGCAGATTTCATTTCGAAATTTTAACATGAAAGCGCTGCCTGGCATTATTGGTTTGCTGGGAAAAGTGAGTTTAATTCCTGTTTAAATTATATACAATCATTATCCTTGTTGGCACTGTCAATGCTATTTCTGTTCATGGACAACTAATTTGTTAAAAATCAGCTAAATTGAGCTTTTGTTTACGTGTACTGTTAGCTATGCATCAATATGGCATTTTCTAACATTTGGTGGTGATGCTGATCTCTTTCACAGTATTACAAGTTATATTTGGACATTTTAGCTCTCCCTTTACTTCTTATTGGATTCAATATTCCTCAGGTATGTTTCTATTCATTGTTTGATTTCAAATTCACTATTTTTCTGTATCAAATATAGTTATGCAAGGAGACCTTATGTAGAAGGCAACTTAAATCATATAGCTAGCTACAAATATCTCTGCGATCCCATACTTACTTTTTATAATGGTTTTAATCATATTCTGCTTGTTGCTTATGCGGAGTTGTAACTTACTTTCATTGGAATTTCATGAAACCAGTTTGTTTATACACAAGAAAATGTATGTAGTTTTAAAATAACCTTTTTAGATTATTGTAGCTTGGTTTGCTGGAGAAGAAGAGTAATCGTGTTGCCTGAGTTATAGTCGTAATACTAGTTTTTTTTTTCCCCCCTCCATATAAAGAAATTCCCAGTGAAGCTGATATCCGTAGGTATATAGCCTGCAATTGGACATTTTTAGTAGTCCAGTGGGCACATTAAAAGTGTTGTGACTTAAAGCTTAAGCCGGGCAAGACATAAATTTTTGTGAGCATCAATATTGGTTCTTTCAAACGTTGTAAAAAGGAGAGCTCACGTCAGAAACAGGTCTTGTGTTACGCGATCTCATATATGTCAGTTGTAAAATTTATACCAAATCAAACATTATTGTTATAAAATACTTACATTGTCAACTTCTCATCCAATTTTACATCTTAACTTTCAATAGGTAAGAGAATGCCCATACACTACCTTAGTATGCTTAATCGTTGTGCACTCAACTGCAATTCACCTAATTTTAGTTCACACTGCCCCTTATGTTTAGAAATGCCTATAATCTTCTTACAGCATACAAAGTTTCTGATAACTTAGACTTCTTTATAATCCGAACAGCTGGTGTTGAAGGACGCATGGAAGTTAGCGATCCATGTACCAAAACCTTGAGTTTAGGGTTAGTTTGGGTAGAGTGTTTTGATTATAGGACTAGTGAATAAGAGTATAAGGCGTAGTGCTGGTCTTTGGTGTATATTCTACTAGTACTATTATTATCATCATCATCAGCATCGTCACCTTGGTTTTTTTGATATTCGTTAACTGTTACGATTAGTTTTATTACTTTATCTATTTATGTTTTACCTTTAAATCTCTTGTCATTATTTTTACCTTTAAATTGACTTTGTCGTTTGGTTTTGGATTCCATTTCTAGCTAACCTCGACTTGTTTGGGATTAATGGTTTAGTTGTTGTTGTATTGACTCAAAAACATAGTTTTGAAATTGTAAGTGATTTTCCAATTATCCAGAATTTTATGAATTTGGTTTTCAGAACAAAAATATCGTTGCAAAAATTATGTTGATCTGAAACTTAACTGCATAATATTTCGCAGGAGCCATCTAACAAATTAAAAGGAAAAAGCACGTGAAGTTTGAGCCGATATGTATAATTCACCCCATCAAATTTTGTTTTCGAATAGATACATAAAAAATTTAACGACTCATATTATTGTATGATTTTAAAAGAATTAAAAGTGTCAAAATAATTCAAAATTTTGCAGAGGTGATCTTTATGATAATTAGATTATATGCATAGAGTTAAATCTATCTTAAAATTTTGATTATTTGAACATCTTTAGGGGAATCAAGGGGGATATAAACGATGCGGTTGTGCTATATAACCCTTTTTGCACTTACACGATGCATGTGTATTTGTGCGTGCGCATATACCGAGGTTTGAGAACTCGGTCGATCAATTTTGAATATTTTGGCAGTTTCGGTCCCACTATTGGATTAAATGTAATAATGAACGCTATGAATAAAATATGAAGAGACCCTTTCCCCTGTAGATGTCATCAAAACTATTAATTTTGTGTTTAAGAAGCTAGATATCAATATAAGTATTAGAAGCTAATTTTTTATTCATCTTGCTAAAGAAAACTAAGTACAAATACAATAAGGCCCATATCTAGAAGCCTGATTGTCCATAGAATGAAACAGCACAACCCTATCCATTGAGGTCAAATCCTAATAATAATGAAACATTGCTTTGTGTGTCATGGATATTTCTTCTTCTTCTTCTCCTTCCTGTGAATATGCATAATCGTTCCAGGTAAATTTCAAAATTTAGTGTTACACTTACTATTACCTTTCCTTAAATTTGATATTTATTCTTTTCTGATCTCAATCTCAAATTCTATCATCTACTCAGTAATTTCTATTTGTTTATTCCAAAGCCGTGAAAATTAAGATTTCTCGGATCTATCCTTGTTGGAACCAATCCGAGATTGCCGGGATTTTCGTCATCCTGGCTGAAACCTCAAGATTGGGTATATATCTCATTTCTCAAGGTTTTCACATATTGTATCTCCTAGCAGGTGAGAATACGATTGTTTCGGTTGTACACCTCGATTTGACACATTGTGTTTAAAATAATATATCGGATGATGAGCCTATTTTGGGATATTTGTGTTTGGAACTGCAATTTTTTTAAATATGTTTACTGTTGTCAAAAAATAGAAATGTTAATATTGCATTGATAGTGATTTGTAGCTTGGTTGTTGTCCAGAATAAAGTTTGTACTTTGTAGTATACCTTATCAGTTGATTTGCATATAGAAAAAGTTGACATGCAGTCTTTCACCGTGGCTCACTTGTATAAAATGCGCAAAAAAAAAAAAGGGGGGGGGGGGGGGGGACACGGTAATACAAATAAATAAGGAAATGGTGGAAAATAATCAAATTCGGTAGCTCTTTTAATTTGCAATAGCTTCTGCTTGAAGCTCTCATTGTGATCTCACCTCAGATTTTGGTTGAGATATCAATATCTGGATGTAAGGAGTGCCAAATAGGGTATGTATGAACTTTGATGTTTTGTCTTGTCTAAGCACAGAAATGAGATCGTGGGTAGGATTAATTCCAAAGTTGATTAACAAATGATATCAAATCGGTTCATTTCAAATTCAGTTTTAAAATAAAATCCATCAGTTTCAGAATTTATTTTCAAACTGGTTCGTTTCTGAATCAATTTCAAAAAGCGATTGTTGCTTGAATTAAAAAAAAGAAAGAAAAACAATTGTTGAATAAATTCCAGGAAATTATTCTTTGTGATTTATGAAACAGATTTCAGTTTGTTTTCAAAATCCATTACGAAACTCAAAGAGATAATCTCACTTGCCAAGTTCATAATCCATCAAAGCAAGCTTTTCAGTTTATATTAGTGAAATTATGAGTACTAACATGAATTGCGTTATATAACTTGTTGGTGTGCATGTGCAAGGACGGATAAATGCCTGGAATGTAGCACGAGTCAACATTCGAAAATATAAATGCCACATCAGCACCAAGTATTGATTCCATTAGTGAATCAGCCTGTTTATCCTTGCTGTCCATTTATCTACCGGTTTTGCTACCTTCTTATTTTCTACACACTTTTCGTTCGTCCTAGTCACAGACAAATCCAAAAATAATGATAAAAGAAACATAACTGGTGCATTTTCGAAAGAAAAAAATCTTTCCGCTCTGATGATTGTCCTGTTACCACCCGATATTTCAACATCATAAAACACAGTTTGAAGCTCGCATTACTCAGTCTTCTTTTAATTTAAAGCGTAGTTTAAACTGATTGAATCTGATACTAGCCATATTGTTAGTTGATCAGTTGAATTTAATTTTGATTTATATGTTATGGTAGATTAAATCTATATGATTGTAGTTTCACCATTGCTTATAGCTTGAAATGAGTAACAAGTTCATATTTTAAAAGCAATCTACCAGAAGTACTACCCTGTTGTCAAATAAAATAAAAACCTATAGCTTCATCCTTGTGTGTGTACACACTTACATATAATCCCAATCATGCTTTGTAATTTAAAAGAAAGCAAGGTTCAATAACACCCTATTTTTACCACCTCGGAACCCCTCCCCCCCCCCCCCCCCCCCCCTCTTCCTTTCTTTCCTCCCACTTTTTTTTTTTGTTTCCCTCTTCCTCCTCCCTTTCTTACATCAACTGTTGGATTAAACAAATCGATGTATGATACAGAACAGAAAAATCACATGCAAGAGAGAATTTTTGGATCTTCAGTCACTTTTTATCTTTATTCTGTATCATTCACTAATTTGTTTAATCTAATGGTTAATATTGGGGGGCATTTGGGGTGCTCTTTAAAATCCAGCAATGTAGAGAAAGACTGGCACTCTAATCTCCATATTTGTTGTTTCCACTTTTTACAGTGTCCTGATGGACTAAGATGCAATGATAATATGACTTTTTGGTTGAACCTTAATGATTAAGTTTTAATTACTACTTCACCATTGTAACTTTACTTGGTAGATTAATTTTTGTTCACTTATTTTATATTATATATTATTTGTAGGGTAGTTTGGTCTATTGGGTAACTAACAGCTCGTTCACTCTTATTCAGGTTTGCTCCATCACTTGCTATATCTTGTAGTATGTATTATGTAAACAGTATTATAACGTTTTATGATGTTAGAACTTAGAACTATTATGTCGGCATATATGATATAATATGCATTTACTTTAAAGCTCCTAGGTTCATGTGTGCAATATTCTCATTTACGTAGGCTAAAAGTAGTCAATTTCGTAACTTGAAACGGTGCCAAAGTAGATGTGTTCGTTTAAAGTAGATGATGTGAACATTGAGATTAAGCCTTCAACGGGTAAGTTAGATATTGTAGCATGCAGTGTGCTCCTATTAATAACTTCAATCTGATTTTCATATATAAGATTAAGAGTTTTATTGAAATGCATATGTTTATAGGATGCTTCTTTTTTCTGCTTTTCCGAACAAAGCTGCATATTGGCAGATATCTACGAATCACAATAAATATAGTTAAATGCTCTGCTCTATCCAATTTCACCATATCTACGATGTTATGGTTTTTCGTACTTGAGCCATCATTATATTCTCATATTGATTTTTTTTTTTTTGAATTTTTTCCTTTATCGGCCATTTATTTCATTTGACCAAGAATGTATATTCTGCAGCTATTATCTCTGAAAAATCCGTATATTCGAACTAAGCTGGGCTTGGGGCCTGAAAAAGTTTTGAAAAAGAGAATATCCACAGACAACGGTATGACTGAAAGTCAAGGCGCATTGGAAGGTCATATTCCTGCAGTGAGTTTATCTGCAGATAAGTTGCTTGATGTAAGTATTTACCAGTTAATCTTCTTTTTTTAGGGCAATATACCCTTGACTTAGGGGGCTTATGTCATGGTATACTTAAATAATTAATTATGCAATTTTCTGTCTAATTATACATATATATATATATATATATATGTATGTATGTATGTATGTATGTATATACATATGAGATAGGATCAGGAGCACCCCAAAGAGTGCAGCACCCCTTTAGCCCCCTGATTTCCACCACACATTCCCGTTTCTCTCTCTTCCCACTAACTCTCTCTCCCCCCACTAACTTATTTAAATATAAATGGGTGGTCTAGGATAAGAGGCATTTGGGGGGCTATAAATTTGGGGTGCCATAGAATCTCCCTATATATATATATACACACACACACACACAAGCGTAACGGCACACGCTTCGCGCATGGACTAATGTACCTCAAATATTGTGCAATATATATATATGTATATATATGTGTGTGTGTGTGTGTGTGTGTGTGGCAGGTTCAATGACACCCAAAACAGTTGTAACACCCCACCTCCGCCAGGGTGACTCTTGCAAGCAACTCTGACTTTGGTGGGGCGTTTTAAAACAAGGTAAACATGCATAATGATATAACAAGGCAGGACATGACATATATATATGTAAATAAACAGAGTAAGTAGATAAAACAGCGGAAGATTTTTAAACCATTTCAAAACACAAGTCTGGTACATCAAAATGTCAATCTCCCAAAATTACAAGTCTAGATAAAAACATCATCTGATAAACTGAAATACATAAGTACTATCCCCAAATAAGAGTGATAAACCATAGCGGGCTCAATATCCAAACGTACATGAGCTAATCCAGCAAGCAAGCTAAGCGATCCAAGCTAAGCACCAATGTTCCCACCCTGAGAACCTGGGGGGGGGGGGGAAACGGAAGAAAAGAAGCGAAAAGAAAACGGGTCAGTCATAAAGACTGGTAAGCCCTGCTACGATCAGTCTATAAACTAATAAAGTTAACAGCATGATGGAAACTAAGATGATCATAGATAACAACATACTGGCATGATAAATTAACTACAAGATAGATAGAGGTGTCATCGCATAAACAAGGTTAAGTTTTGCACCACGGTGTACTAGCAAACCAACATAACAGGTATTGATCCCTTGGCCCAAACTTTGACCCAATAACATGAAGTGACCTTAATATAAGGTCCAACCAAACGGTCTAGTCGATCGGCTCCCTATAAGCCTAACACGTCAAGTGTTGGTGTCCATACGACCCACATATGGATGTAGTCAGACTGTGCTGGGTCCACCTTCGGGTGTATCAAGCCCTTGGGTGTCAACCCCAGACACTGAAGCAATAATGCACAGTCTAAACCTACTGGTACCCGTGTCTCGAGTTTGTCCAATACCGGACTACGTGCACGTCCGTAGCCCGCCTGAATCCGCACCGCTGTACCACTCAGCCATCGCTTTGGTCGCTTACATCAGTCCAGTAATCGTGCCCCGCCCTAGCCTAGCCTCTAGGGTTGTGACGATACCAAACTGGGATTACTGCTGGAACAGACCACGTTGCTAGGGTTTCCTAAGAGGGTTAAGTGCGATTTAACCCTTCACTAATCATGGATTAAATTGGTTAAGTGTAACCGACAGTTCACAACTTAACCCCATTTCAATCCCTCGAACCCCCAAATGGATTAAATTAGTTAAGTGTAACCGACAGTTCACAACTTAACCCCATTTCAATCCCTCGAATCCCCAAATTGGTTAAGTATTAGTGGACCCTGACTTAACCCTAATCATGAGGCATTAATTAATTTAATGCACCTTAACCTCTCACATTAGACTTTGTTGTGGTTACCTAGTTAAGCCGGTGGGTTCCGGGTAGATTTACACCACAACTTGGTCTAACCTCGGGTCTTGGCACCACATGACCAACTTCTCACATTGGGTCCTATTGTTTGTAGCCACTAGTTAAGCCGGTAGGTTCCGGGTAGAATTATGCTACAAACTCAACCCAACCTCGAGTTGGCCACACTTATGTTTTCTAAGTGTCATGTCCACTTTATTTCAAAACATAATTACAAGTCAACAAATACTTGGGTAGACCTAACTTAATAGGTAAATTCCCAAGGGGTAGACCTAACTTAATAGGTAAATTCCCAATCTTATATTTTCATGTATTTTAAGTTTACCCAAACCCCCCAACGTCATTCTATCGCTTACATATTCGTAATAACGCATAAAGGATAGGAAGATGGAATTTGGCATAACATACATGATGAACTTGCATATCACAACAAACATGCATAACATGTTAGACTTGCATAACTTAGCATAGTGAACTTGCATATTACCATAAACATGCATAACATGTTAAACTTGCCTAACATGGCATATGGAACTTGCATAAACATGCATAACTTGTCAAACATGCATAACATGTCATTGTGAACTTGCATAAACATGCATAACTTATTAAACATGCATAACATGGCATAGTGAACTTGCATAAGCATGCATAACTTATTAAACATGCATAACATGGCATAGTGAACTTGCATAAGCATGCATAACTTATTAAACATGCATAACATGACATAGTGAACTTGCATGAACATGCATAACCCAATAAACTTGCAAATCATGGCATAGTGAACTTGCATAAACATGCATAACTCAATAAACTTGCAAATCATGGCATAGTGAAATTGCATGAACATGCATAACCCAATAAACTTGCAAATCATGGCATAGTGAACTTGCATAAACATGCATAACTCAATAAACTTGCAAATCATGGCATAGTGAACTTGCATAAACATGCATAACTCAATAAACTTGCAAATCATGGCTTAGTGAACTTGCATAAACATGCATAACTCAATAAACTTGCAAATCATGGCTTAGTGAACTTGCATAAACATGCATAACTCAATAAACTTGCAAATCATGGCATAGTGAACTTGCATAAACATGCATAACTCAATAAACTTGCAAATCATGGCTTAGTGAACTTGCATAAACATGCATAACTCAATAAACTTGCATAAATCCCAACTTGCATCACATGTTAACTTTAGAGTTTCTAAAATGAAGGTAAGAGGGCTTACAAATATTATGAAGACACAAATCTACTAATAAAGATTGAGAAGCCCTTTATGCAAGCATATAAAAACCCAAAACAAAGCTCCAATAAGAAAACTCTTAACAAAAATTCCAAAAACTCTAGCTTAGCCAATAAAGCTTGCAACTTGATGATGTATGCAAGCTAATGATCATTCATACAACTTAGAAATGCTTGTATGAACATCAAAATCTTCATAGGAATGATTTTTGAAGAGGGTGGAGGCTAGGGTTTTTAAGTGGAGGCCATTTGAGAAATCAATTTGCCATAGTTTAGCTACTAGAATGAATAAATGAGGTTTTAGGGTAGGATTAGGGTCTTATTTATAGAAGATTAAAGTGTTTTTAGCCCTAGGATTAACCCTAGGTTAGTTTAGGTCCATCAGATTTCGGAAGTCTCCAGAACTAAGCCACACAACCAAGCCCAGATCAAAAATGGTGCGCCAGGCAAAACTGCCCGGCCACCCCGTGTCGACAGGGCTGTCGACAGGGCAGTCGACACCCTCAGACCCCTATCGACATGCCTGTCGACATGGGGGTCTTGGCGGGAGTTTTTCCGCCTGACGCCAGTTTGCCCTAATTTCTGTTTTTGAACTTAAAATTCAAATCTGTTTTTAACATGGAAATTTCTGAAAACTTCAATGGGCCTTAACTGGGTCATACGGACTCCGATTTTCGAAAACTCGGACTCTATTTCGCGTATTTTTCCGAGACGAACGCAATGGCATAGCCCGTTTCCCTTGATTCACATTTTATAATTAAATTCTGCCTCGATTTATATTATAACAGGTTATAAAAAAAATACAGGTTGTTACATTCTCCCCTCCTTAAAGGATTTCGTCCCCGAAATCTTCAAGTCAGGAAGAACATATCCTACCATCCAACATCCATCTACTCAAAACATCATCCACGAGCAATCATTGTCCTTAAAGGATTCTAAATGTGGTATGAACATATGCAAAAGTGTGTATATGTACTTACCTAATGCAAAAATCAGGCGGTTACTGATACAGTAAACCTCCTTAATGCATATGTATGTCAGTGAAATGAATCCATATGTATGCAAATTCCTAACATAATTCATAGTATCTATATGAGTGCACATAACATTCATCCATATGCAACATCCATGTGGTGACACAACAAGTTCCAATCATGAATAAGTATAAACACTCATGCATATGTAACATGAAGAGTGTGTGAGCCGATCTAGTGCCTAATGTGTATAATGCATCCACGAGTAACCACTTGCAAACATCAAGCATAACATGTTTCAAATACATGTTTCATCCAAAGGGTTTCTACCTAAGGTTCTCATGACAAGATAAACACGATAAACTAGATAAACTAGATAAACATGGACAGAAAGATATGCTTAGAAGATAAGCAAGATAAACTCCTTTTTGGATTACAAGAAATCCATTCAAACTCTGACATATAGTACTAACCGATGAGTCATAACCCCCTTATGGAGTTTACAACAGAAATAAGATCGAGAATGGGACCGAGAGGATATATACAAAAGATAACTTGCAAGCAAGCTCCACAGGAAAACAATGATCAAGGATGCACTCTTAAAAAGAGATATGATGCGCGTATCTAGTCTTCACTCTTCTTAGTCACGTTTCCTTGAGCTTAACTCCACTGTGCTTTGACCGTCTTTTACTTCATGATTTCTTGGCTTCCTAACTCCTATTTCCCAAATTCGAGTTGGAACTCATTTCATTATCGCCTCTCGTCTTCCTTTTCCACTTATTCTTCTTTCTGTATACTTGGCTTAAACATAACTGTAACCTCATGATTTCATGCAAGCTCTCCAAAATTCACTAGTGAATCCTGGATCTCGTCTACTTACTATAAAGTATTCCACGCAGCAGAACTTTTCTTGAAAATACCAATCCACGTTGCCAATTGCCCTTATAAACGTGATTTTCTATAACTCATGCTTAATCGAAATGAACCATCCGCCTATGAGTGATAGGCCATACCTAGATTCAGTTGCCTACCCATGGCTTCCTGTAGGCTATTTCAAAACTGGCCAACTTCTTGAGGGTAAACCGTTGCTAACCATGATGCAGTCCTCTCGCTCTTCACCGGACTGAAATGAGCACTCTTCGTGAGTCTACCTATTATGACCCACATACCCGTATTCCCTTTCTTTGATCTAGGTAGTCCATCCACATAATCTATCGAGATGTTTTCACACTTCCCTTGCGGAACCTCCAATGGAGGTAATGGCCCGCCGGGCTTCTATGACTTGGCCTCAACCTGGTGGCACAACATGCATCCTGAGACCAACTCGGCCACCTCCTCGAGTGATGCGCATCTTCAAGAACCTTCTTTACCAAGTCTTCCACTCGAGGAACACATAATCTCTCATCGCGCCTTAGTCATCCCTTGTCATCTATAATATATCTAGCGAGGTGACTTAACATCTCGCCTCGAATCGACTGGTCCATGTTCTTGACTAACTACGGGTCTTCTTCCTGTGAAACCCCCTTCTTGATCCAGAAGAGTAAGTCTAAGCTCAGGGAATGCTAACTAACTAGCCAAACGGAGAAAGCTTCTTACTTCAATTGCCCTCCTCAGAGTTTTCCGGTCTTAAACCGCAACCACTTTAGCGGAATCCACCGCTAAGCCTTACTTAGGAACTATGTGCCCAAGAAATCCAACTTCTTTCCTCCAAAGTGACATTTGGAGAACTTGACCTTTAACTGGTGGCTCTAAGCGTATCCATCACCTCCTTGAGATGTCTAGCATGCTCTTCCTCGTTCTTTTAAGGAGATCAAAATATCGTCTACGACGACCACGACAAACTTGTTCAAGGACTCTCTAAACACCCTACCCATCAAGTTCACGTAATATGCGGGTGCATTAGTCAAACCAAATAGCATGACTAGCCATTCTAAAAATCCATCTAGAGTCCTAAACGCAGTCTTGTCAATTCCATCCTCAGCCATCCTAAGCTGATGGAATCCGGTAGCCAGATCAAAAGAAAACAGATGCTCCTACAAGCTGATCAAACAAATCATCGATCCTTGGTAACGGTTGTCTATTCTTCTCACGATAATCAACACATAAGCGAAGCAAACTGTCCCCATTAGTAACGAATACTACTGGAGCACCCTACTCGAAAATGCTTCGTCTCAGGAAGTTCTTCTCAAGCAACTCCTTGACTTGCTTTCTTAACTCTCATCTCGTGAGGTCATGTGCCTAACCGGCCACGAAACTGGCTTGGTATTACCAACCAGATAATGCGGAAATCTATCCCACGTCTAGGGGTAACCCCTTTACTTCCCCCAAGATATCAGGATATTCTCGGACCACCCTCACAGATTGCAAACTATCGATAGACGAGTTGAGGGATCCAAGATAACATAACATGACGGGACCCATAGGGTTGCTAGAAATTTCTAGGGTATTACCGAGGCGAGTCATGAGCCTCACAACCCTATATACAAAAACCAAGAATGGCTCCAAAACAGGACAACCATTCCATGCCCAAAACCAACCCATATCCCCTGAAACCGAGAATATAAACATCCCACGAGAATTCTATACTCAAGATAGAAATTTTCAAATCCACTCAGACCACAGACAAACGGGCAGAACCCCCAATTGGATTTGAAACACATACGGGATCATCAACTAGACTAGTACTTAGGTGCAAACTTTCAACTAGATCAGATGAAATAAAACTATGCGATGTGCCAGAATCAAACAAAGTACGAACAGGGAAAATCAGAAAATGTAAACAAGACTTTCAACAGAAACACTACCTCTATCATGAGCTGGAAGAACGGTGTTGAGGGGATGAACTCGCCCTCCAGATAGTCCTGCACACTGAGTCTGACCTTGCCCTTGTTTCCTCGGGCAATCCTTGCTGAGATGTCCAAACTCACCACAATGAAAGCATTCGCCCCGCTTTCTCTTCTTCTTCCTACATTCCTTGGATATATGTCCAACTTTACCACAGAAGTTGCATTTCCTATTCTCTCTTGGCTTGTCCTTGCGGTTGTTGTTATTCTTGCCTCGTTTCCCGGAATTTACCCTCTTGCCTTGAGACTCATTCGCCTTGACCTCTTTCTTGTCATTGTTATCTTCTTCTTGAAGTAGGGCCATATTCACCAAATTCTCGAAAGTCGCCCCCAAGGGTATATGAGACATGGCCAAACCATGTAATGGCTCGTTTAATCCTAGAGCAAAGTGTAGGGCCTTCTTCTGAGCTGTATTAACCAAGTCTAAATCGACCCGAGCCAGTTGATTAAACTTATCTATGTATTCCCTAATAGTCATGTCCCCTTGCTTCAGTGATAAGAACCTCAGTCCAAACCTTCCTCTAAAGTCATCCCAAGTCTCAATTGGCCTAGTAGCGGTGGTGACTACCCACCAACATGCAGCTTCTTCCTTTAGCAACCATACTGCTAATAAAACCTTCCTGCGGTCACCTATATCAAAGGTGGCTAAAAGATCTTCGGTCTCTTTCAACCAATTCCTTGTCTCTACAAAAGTCTCTGTTCCACTAAAATTCTTGCCACCCATCATCTTAAAGTTCTTACAAGTTTCCGCAAAATCCGCTTGTGGAGGCTGAGGGAGAAGAGGAACATCAGCTACGGAAGGAGGAGGAGGAACAACGGCCTTGACTGGAAAGACAACATTAGAGACACCCGGGACCGGTGCCGTGACTTCCAAATACCGACGAAACCAATCGGGTATTGTTACTCCTTCGGGCAAGATGAGATTATCAGACATGCTGGAAACGAAAAGAAAAGAGTTCAAACGAGGGGTCAAAGGATAGTGCTAATGGCTTTTGGGGAATAGCCTTTAAAAATAACTAGACTTTTCTTTGGAAAATACTTTATACTTGGTTTTGAAAATAGTTTTTCAAAAGTTTTAGAAACCTTTTTATCCCTTCTCGTAAACCATATGCTCTGATACCAAATGTAACACCCCACCTCCGCCAGGGTGGCTCTTGCAAGCAACTCTGACTTTGGTGGGGCGTTTTAAAACAAGGTAAACATGCATAATGATATAACAAGGCAGGACATGACATATATATGTAAATAAACAGAGTAAGTAGATAAAACAGCGGAAGATTTTTAAACCATTTCAAAACACAAGTCTGGTACATCAAAATGTCAATCTCCCAAAATTACAAGTCTAGATAAAAACATCATCTGATAAACTGAAATACATAAGTACTATCCCCAAATAAGAGTGATAAACCATAGCGGGCTCAATATCCAAACGTACATGAGCTAATCCAGCAAGCAAGCTAAGCGATCCAAGCTAAGCACCAATGTTCCCACCCTGAGAACCTGGGGGGGGGGGGGGGGGAACGGAAGAAAAGAAGCGAAAAGAAAACGGGTCAGTCATAAAGACTGGTAAGCCCTGCTACGATCAGTCTATAAACTAATAAAGTTAACAGCATGATGGAAACTGAGATGATCATAGATAACAACATACTGGCATGATAAATTAACTACAAGATAGATAGAGGTGTCATCGCATAAACAAGGTTAAGTTTTGCACCACGGTGTACTAGCAAACCAACATAACATGTATTGATCCCTTGGCCCAAGCTTTGACCCAATAACATGAAGTGACCTTAATATAAGGTCCAACCAAACGGTCTAGTCGATCGGCTCCCTATAAGCCTAACACGTCAAGTGTTGGTGTCCATACGGCCCACATATGGATGTAGTCAGACTGTGCTGGGTCCACCTTCGGGTGTATCAAGCCCTCGGGTGTCAACCCCAGACACTGAAGCAATAATGCACAGTCTAAACCTACTGGTACCCGTGCCTCGAGTTTGTCCAATACCGGACTACGTGCACGTCCGTAGCCCGCCTGGACCCGCACCGCTGTACCACTCAGCCATCGCTTTGGTCGCTTACATCAGTCCAGTAATCGTGCCCCGCCCTAGCCTAGCCTCTAGGGTTGTGACGATACCAAACTGGGATTACTGCTGGAACAGACCACGTTGCTAGGGTTTCCTAAGAGGGTTAAGTGCGATTTAACCCTTCACTAATCATGGATTAAATTGGTTAAGTGTAACCGACAGTTCACAACTTAACCCCATTTCAATCCCTCGAACCCCCAAATGGATTAAATTGGTTAAGTGTAACCGACAGTTCACAACTTAACCCCATTTCAATCCCTCGAATCCCCAAATTGGTTAAGTATTAGTGGACCCTGACTTAACCCTAATCATGAGGCATTAATTAATTTAATGCACCTTAACCTCTCACATTAGACTTTGTTGTGGTTACCTAGTTAAGCCGGTGGGTTCCGGGTAGATTTACACCACAACTTGGTCTAACCTCGGGTCTTGGCACCACATGACCAACTTCTCACATTGGGTCCTATTGTTTGTAGCCACTAGTTAAGCCGGTAGGTTCCGGGTAGAATTATGCTACAAACTCAACCCAACCTCGAGTTGGCCACACTTATGTTTTCTAAGTGTCATGTCCACTTTATTTCAAAACATAATTACAAGTCAACAAATACTTGGGTAGACCTAACTTAATAGGTAAATTCCCAAGGGGTAAACCTAACTTAATAGGTAAATTCCCAATCTTATATTTTCATGTATTTTAAGTTTACCCAAACCCCCCAACGTCATTCTATCGCTTACATATTCGTAATAACGCATAAAGGATAGGAAGATGGAACTTGGCATAACATACATGATGAACTTGCATATCACAACAAACATGCATAACATGTTAGACTTGCATAACTTAGCATAGTGAACTTGCATATTACCATAAACATGCATAACATGTTAAACTTGCCTAACATGGCATATGGAACTTGCATAAACATGCATAACTTGTCAAACATGCATAACATGTCATTGTGAACTTGCATAAGCATGCATAACTTATTAAACATGCATAACATGGCATAGTGAACTTGCATAAGCATGCATAACTTATTAAACATGCATAATATGGCATAGTGAACTTGCATAAGCATGCATAACTTATTAAACATGCATAACATGACATAGTGAACTTGCATAAGCATGCATAACTTATTAAACATGCATAACATGACATAGTGAACTTGCATGAACATGCATAACCCAATAAACTTGCAAATCATGGCATAGTGAACTTGCATGTAACTTGCATAAACATGCATAACTCAATAAACTTGCAAATCATGGCATAGTGAACTTGCATAAACATGCATAACTCAATAAACTTGCAAATCACGGCTTAGTGAACTTGCATAAACATGCATAACTCAATAAACTTGCAAATCACGGCTTAGTGAACTTGCATAAACATGCATAACTCAATAAACTTGCAAATCACGGCTTAGTGAACTTGCATAAACATGCATAACTCAATAAACTTGCAAATCATGGCTTAGTGAACTTGCATAAACATGCATAACTCAATAAACTTGCATAAATCCCAACTTGCATCACATATTAACTTTAGAGTTTCTAAAATGAAGGTAAGAGGGCTTACAAATATTATGAAGACACAAATCTACTAATAAAGATTGAGAAGCCCTTTATGCAAGCATATAAAAACCCAAAACAAAGCTCCAATAAGAAAACTCTTAACAAAAATTCCAAAAACTCTAGCTTAGCCAATAAAGCTTGCAACTTGATGATGTATGCAAGCTAATGATCATTCATACAACTTAGAAATGCTTGTATGAACATCAAAATCTTCATAGGAATGATTTTTGAAGAGGGTGGAGGCTAGGGTTTTTAAGTGGAGACCATTTGAGAAATCAATTTGCCATAGTTTAGCTACTAGAATGAATAAATGAGGTTTTAGGGTAGGATTAGGGTCTTATTTATAGAAGATTAAAGTGTTTTTAGCCCTAGGATTAACCCTAGGTTAGTTTAGGTCCATCAGATTTCGGAAGTCTCCAGAACTAAGCCACACAACCAAGCCCAGATCAAAAATGGTGCGCCAGGCAAAACTGCCCGGCCACCCCGTGTCGACAGGGCTGTCGACACCCTCAGACCCCTGTCGACATGCCTGTCGACATGGGGGTCTTGGCGGGAGTTTTTCCGCCTGACGCCAGTTTGCCCTAATTTCTGTTTTTGAACTTAAAATTCAAATCTGTTTTTAACATGGAAATTTCTGAAAACCTCAATGGGCCTTAACTGGGTCATACGGACTCCGATTTTCGAAAACTCGGACTCTATTTCGCGTATTTTTCCGAGACGAACGCAATGGCATAGCCCGTTTCTCTTGATTCACATTTTATAATTAAATTCTGCCTCGATTTATATTATAACAGGTTATAAAAAAAAATACAGGTTGTTACAACAGTGGAGCACCCCAATGACCTCCCTATTTTCCACCAAGTATTTCTACTCTCTCTTCTCTCACTCCTTCCACTAAAATTAATATAAAGAAAGGTAGAAATCAGGAGGCTATTGGGATGCTCCATTTTTGGGGCGTCATTGAACGCTTGCCTATATATATATATATATATATATATATATATATATATATATGAGCGTTCTGCTACACCTCTTATATTGCACGTGAACTCTCTCCTTGATATCCACCACCCATTTCCCCACTCATTCTCTCGCTTTCCACTAAAAAATAATATTGAAATGGAAAGAGAAAGAATGAGTGGGGAAGTGGATGATGGAGATTAAGGGGAAGAGTTCACGTGCAATATAAGAGGGGGGGGTGTGTGTGTATGTATATGTATATATATATATATATATATATATATATATATATATAGAGAGAGAGAGAGAGAGAGAGAGAGAGAGAGAGGAGGCTATTTGAACACAAAATTAGGTACAAATCAACGGACACAAAACTTCGACCATTGGATTATTTTGCCCTTATTCGGAAATGTACAATTCAGGGGATAATCCAACGGTAGAGATCAACTGAAATTGTTCATGCTTATTTTCACGTATGAGCATTTGGGATCCTGCATTTTGTTAAGACGCAAGCAATCAAATATAAATATCATTTTGTGAAGCTGCAGAATACATGAACATGAGAATTAGTTAGAATCGACATTAAAAAGGTTGAATATACCATTATACTGATGGTTGCATACAGAATTACACTGTTTAAACATAAGCTTGAAGTTGCAACATATATTGAATACTAAACTTTATAGGTGTTAAAAAAATATACTTAGGAAGCTTAATTTTTTTCATGCTCATGTTCGCACGTATGGAAATAGTGTCATCATAAGTCAAAGTCAATATGGAAATAGTGCTATTATAACACATATTCATGAACAAAATATGTCTGCACATGTTCGCACAGAACTCCTGGAAAGTAAAGTAAGTGAGGCTAAATAAATATATCATAAAAATTCATTCTACATTATAATGATTTGTAAAAACATGCAAGAATGTTTAAATGTACACACTGAAGGTGCATGAATCCATGTAGGCACTTTCAAACGTACAGAAATTGTAGTAAACATGTTATATTCTTAAAGGATTAGTCAATACAATAAAGGGTATTTGGGAGCAAAACTGATAGTATCCAATAAATAGATAGCACCAATTTACGTTTCAAAATATGACACATAATAAATGCAAATATTAAATGACGAAGCAACCTTCAAAAACAGACAATAATTATGAAACCACCATTTCATTACAGAGAGTTGGCACGCATTAAAAAAAAAAAAAAATTGTCATTTCACAGTAACTTTGATCTTAGAAGAATTCACACTTGCCACATGAGGAAGAAATAGAGAAAACTGCCGTAAATATATTTTACTATAAAAAAAACAAAATGTACATAGCAGACAAATTTTTTTTTACACAACATACCAAACACACATGAAAAAACAGAACTCACTTCTTGTAATATCCAACGTGTACTGTAAACAACAATTAAGGAGTTGATATCAAGATGCTCAGTGTATGACTCCATTCAAGTGCAAACAAACCTGTGAAAGCCAAATATAACAACAACTAAGAGAATCAGTTTTCCAGTTATGCTATTTTCAACATTATGCTACTTTCGCTTAATCAAAAATGCTAATCAACTGGCTTCAAACAGGTAAAAGATTACGACATTGAAGAAGAATCTGTGTCCCCCTTAAATTCCTTTGCCATTCTCTTCTCTTTTTGTATCCCTTTCTTCCTTCTCCAGTCCGTCCCTCATCTAAATAACTAATGTAGTTCGAATAAAATCGCATCATTGGTCTGTCTTAAACTTGACTGCCCGAATAACAATAGATAAATCAATAAAGAAAAGCAAAAGTTACCTCTCGTCTCTGAAATTAGGCATCTCCACCATTGTTATCACGTCGACGACTAGTCGTCGACAAGTCGACACGTCGCTCTCTGAGATTCGACGATGACCGACTTCTTGATTTCGACGGTAACCCTAATTGGCCCAGACATTGAATTCAAAAATTGTACATTTTGAAACGCGATTCGAATCGAATCGCAGCTCCATCGATTCAAGATCCAGATTGAATCGCAATCCCCAAAAATCGAACCAAATTTCAGATCGCGATTCAGGGATCTTCGTATTTCCTTCCTCATCGCAACGTACAGAGACGCAAAAAGAAAAAAAAAAAAAAAAGAAGAAGAAGAAACACCTGCGCTGCTGTTCAACTGCGAAAGGTAAGCACTCTATATTTTTTTATTTGCTTATCATCTTCCTTCTTCTCTTCACTGTTCTTTTTTTTTTATTTTTTTTTTTATTTTTTTTTATTTTTTTTTAAATACTGCTACCATGTGAATTCGATTTTGAGAAATAAGGGGGATATGCTGTCCAATTTTCAGAAATTGCTACAGTAATTTTTATGGATGTTTATCGGTGATTTTAACCACTGTGCTTACTCACCTGCGTATTAGCTGAGGCTATATTATCAGTGTATAACCATGATTAATATGTGTGGACTTGTTATACTTCATTTGGATAAATTGGATTCACTTCCAGTATACCAGTGTATAACCATGATTAATATGTCCAGACTTATTATACTTCGTTTGGATTCACTTCCATTATAGAAGCCTGCATAGTTAAATACCAGTATATATCAAAGTCTTGGATGCTTCTAGTTAATAAATATGCACACAGCACACGTATCAAGCTAGATCATATAATCATATCAATTCATTTTTAGTTTGTAGTAATGTACAGTGGGCATGTTATACTTCATTTGGTTTTCCATTGCTGTTTGCTATAAACAGTGGGCATATCCCACATACACCTAGTTTTAGATTTTTGGTTAGCACACAATATACAAAAGAAAGATTATGAGCAATTACTTATTACATCATTAAGTACATAAATTCAAGAAATGGACTCTTGCGCACAATCTTCTAACCTCAATAGTGACCTACAAATGGAAAAAAAAAAAAAACATTATGTTAGCACACTATCATAAAAAAAAAAAAAATACATACACACAATATATATAATTATAGTAAAAATCGACGATTCACGATTCAAACAGCAATGGAAAGTATATATATTATAGCTTCTTACTGTTAATAATTATATGTTAGTATATATACTTTTATTCAAATTTAACTGATTTGTTTTTAATTACATATACAGCAGTTGAAATGGAAAGTAACACTGAAAATACTTGAGTATTATTATGATCTATTATGGATATTTTGGGTATTATTATGTTGTGACTATGATCTATTATGGATATATGTTGAATTTGAACCTATTATTATATTATCTTTGTTGAATTTGAACTTATTATAAATTTATAAGTATATCTAATTATATTATATATTTAAGTCTAATAAATATATGTATATAAAAGACTTGTCGACTAGTCACGACTAGTCAAACGACTTGTCGACTAGTCTTCTAGACGGTAGTGGCTCGACTTGGCGTCGTGATAACTTTGATCTCCACTCAAAATATAACATACCGGTTGCACAATAGTTTCCTCTAATTTCATACTGTTATGATAAAAAAAGTTTCCGACTTGTGGATCTTCGTCAGTACAGTGAGAAGAATTCGCAAATTTGTTGAATTTCAAAAACTACAACCTGTAAAAAGGTAGTATATAATATGGAATACATGAAATAAGAATAACTTAAACTTGAGTTTTGTTACTATGAAAAAACATTTTTTTTTCCAAAATGCCAGAGGAAGTTGGAGTAATTCAAATGGGTAATACAGTAATTTGAATTGTGATTTCTCCTAAAATAATGTCTTTATGGTTGGACCGAACATAAAAATTCTATAATAATAGCATATAGCATATTTATTATAATTTTTACATCCATGCGTCTATAAAACAGGAAAGAATCAATGCTGATTTATGAAGAAATTATGAAGAAAGTATGGTAACTGTCATATATCGACCTATCGGTCATCCCTATATTACAACTAAGACAGAGTATTATTGACTCATGCTTCTTAATATGGACAAAAACAAATTTGTTTATATAACTTTTGTAGTATCATTCATCCCCTGTATTACTGACTAAAATAACATTATTCTCTAAGGGTTAAAATAAGAAAGACACAAACTGAGAAGGTGACATTTATTACTTGAATTCACTAACATGAATGTACTCCAAGTGGTTATGGTAAAAAAAACAGACCAATTAATTGTAAAAGGAAAAAAGAAATTATAAACTTAGACAATTACAAAGCTGCCTTCTTCCATCTATCAATGGAGAAGCTTGATCATTCGTGAGGAAAGATGCAACGCTTTCCTTAGTTAACCTATTTTTCTAAATGCTAATTAAAGCTTAGGACAAACATGCCAAGGTACAGCTGATTTGCAATAGAAACAAAAGATGATGAATAAACCATGATTTGGAACCTTAACTTACAAATCATTTCTGAAACACCTTGAAAAGAAACATACTAAATCCTAAAACCTCTTCATTTTCATTTAATAAACAATAATTAATGGTTATTCATTATCTTGAAAAGAAACATAATAAATCTTGAAATATCTTCTTACAATTCTCGATTCAACCGGTGAAAGCCACACAATGAAATCAATTGAATACTGGTTCAGTTAAAGGCACACAATGAAATCAATTCAGTACTGGTTTTAAATTCTCTATTGGCAGAATTAACTGATGACTATTGGCAGAATTAATCGGTGAGAACATTTATAACAAAACTCAAATCTTCCCAAACACACCAGCATAAAAGAGGAAGGACGAAAAAAAGCAAAAAATAGAAACCGCATACAGGATTGAAAATATTATAGCATAATAAGCAACAACACTAACCATGTTGTATCCTCATACAACCAATAAGTTCCAAAGTCACCAAGTTTTACACCCATGTGTGAGTCAACCTAATATTATGTAACCCTTTTATGAAAGCACCAGCATCAGCACCTGGAATTAAGAATTAGTGCTGCTAAAGTACATAATATAATATTGGGGAAAAGGATTTGAAAGGAAGGGGTATTGGTTACCTGTATGTTTAACTATATCAGAAGACATAAAACAACTGTGATCATACGGTAAATTAGTATATTTTGTTACGGTTTTTAACTTTCTCTAAAGTTTTGTATTGTATTAAATCTTTTAGATTATGAATATCTAATTTATAAAGTTTTGTATTGTATTAAAAACAAACCAGAAGCCAATTCGGTATTTCAGTCGAAACAGGTAGACTTGTAAACAATAAAAATGGCTTCTGACTCATCTCCTGTGTTACAACTCTTCAAGTTCCACCTGAAAAATCTCTTCAATTAATACAGCAAAGCAATTGATCAATGGTCCAAGAAAGCCAAATATGGAATAACTTGACATCACTTATTTTACGCTTCCTGCATAGCAAAAGCATTTACAATGATATAATCACAAAAAGGTAGCAGTAAACAAAGCAGGCGAGTAACATGTACATTATAACCAAAAAATCAACAAAGCATTGATATCTGATGTCCTAAAACTAATCTTTGACAAATGAAAATGAAGAACCAAATTCTGAACAAATTTAGATTGGTACACGGTAAAATGGAATGAAACCAAAATGAATCAGAATATTCAAATGAATAAAAATAGAGCTAGCCTTATATAAGTCACTCACTAATTGATTAAACAAAAAATTTCTAATTTTTTTTTTGAATGATTTCCTTACCTCAAATAGAACACTCGTGGAAGAACACCTGTCGCCCATGGCTTCCTTATTTACGAAGAGTTGAATCTAAACCCAGATAAAAATTGTGCATTCTCTGTAGGATTCAAAAATATACAAACTGTAATCAACGAATGCAAATTTTCTATTAGCAGTTTTAAATCTCCTATTCAAACTTGATGATATTTTAATGATGGATTCTATTTTATGAGTGGAAAGAACTAAAAGCAGCGAGTAGAGAGAATCAGTTCAGAGATTAGAAAAGTCGATGCAGGGAGATGAAACAAACCGCATAAAAAACTGACCTGCTTTGGAAATGATTTGCAAAGAGTAGAAAATTTCGATCCCAAGGGGGTGTGGTGGGGAGAAGAAATGAAGAGAGATATGAGGGACAGTGGAGAAAGTGTACGTGGAAACATGGAAAACAATATCAAATGTAACGGAAATTTTGTCTGGATCGATTAGAGCAGGTGGCAAAATTATGTCGCTCTGATGTCCCTTGTAAAATTGAATCACAGCCACTCTTTGTCTCTTGGTTTGTCCTACCAAGAAATTTTATTATATAGATGTATGTATGTATGTATGTAATAGAAAAAGGGGAAATCCATTAGGGCACAAAATGTAGACGCAACTGGTGATAAAATGAAACTCTACCATTGGATTGCCCCTTTATTTCCACATCCTATATAAGAACACAATGATCCAACGATCTAGATCCTTTGTGTCATCAATTGTGTATAATTTTCGTGTCCAAATATCCGACCTCAAAGAAAAACCGTGTACCTCTGGATTTCTTTTGTGGCTTTGGCTTCATCTTAGGTTGTGAAATGATCATTTTATCAACAAACTGTTGACTTCAAATTTTATAATTTTCAATTAAACGCTCAAATGATGCCCAGTCATATGAAACTTATACGTTTAAACCTGAGTACATGGAGATCAAGTTGAATTATTCAAATTATAAAAGCATGTCATGGACAAAAATTTTGGTAGATTACATTGGTAAGGCTTGACATAGATCCATTATCCTTAATTTATGCAACTTAATTTAATTTATGCAACTTACTTAATTCAGTTTGGGGATATGTTTTCTAGGTCTCCCTTCAATACTTAGCGGCAGGCCATCATGATAAGGCTCTTCCTTTGTTAAGGTGACAGATCATTGTACTTTATATTAATAAAAAAATGCTCAACTTTTGTTACTTGTTTTGCTGATAATATTTATGTATTAGGATAGCGTTGCAAAAAGATCCCGGGCTTGTAAGGGCTTTGATTGCCGTGGGGCAGATACTATGCTCTAAAAAGTCCTTCGAGGAATCGGCTAATTATTTTGAAGATGCAATTGCGAAGGTTATATGCTCACCTTAATGATTTTTGTTTGCATTGCAAAGTTTTACTCGTTAATTTTCAACAGATCAATTCTCAAGAAGAAAACAGCCTTTTAGTTCTTGCTTATTTTGGAGCTGGTTTTTCACACATATCACAGGTGATTCTATAATTTTTGGTATATATTTTTAAACCATTTAATGTATTTATAAATTTAGCATGACTATTTTTTTGAGATTTTATGATCAAGATAGCGGTTGTTTGTGTTGTATTATCCACATCAGAAAATTAGTTTAAGTATTAAGGACGGTGGCGGACGTAGCCCAAGCGTTCAGCCAGCGCAACATTTTTTGTTAAAAGTGTATGGGATGAAGTCTGTTATTTATTTTCAACTATGGCCCATTCAGCAAAGGCCAACCAGTTTAAATCTGTTTTTTTTTTTTTTTTTTTTTTTTTTTTGAAAATGATTTTGAAAATTTCAACTGTAGCTTGCCCAACCTTACATCCTCCCCTGATTAAGCATAAAACATTTGTAACATCCGCTGTTTCCTTCATTCGGAACTATCAGGACATATTTATAATTTGAACATTTAGCGAATTTCCTTTTCGTGCTTCGTTAAATATTTTATGAATTTACCATTTAGTTTGCACTAGCAACACCGTTTTGGAAAGGAATACTAATAATTATTGTCCTGTAGCATGTTTTTTTTTTTTCTTTTTTTTTTAAATGGCGCACATTAGGGTTTATAGTTCCCACAACATTATTTGCTCGTTTGTTTGCAGTATGTGTATCTTTGACCGTTCAAGGAAATACTAAGGATCCTGCATTGTATGATCTGAGAACTAAAATCATTTTTATATATCCATAATATTATCTTCTTGGCCTCTGAGTCACATAAGAGTTTGAGTGCTTGCACGCAGAGTGGGTGCGTGCATGCATGCATTTGTATCATTCCAATCACACCATGACCTGAAATAGCATATCAGCTAAGCATACTTTAAGCACACCATACACCAATTCACTTATCATACCATGCACTCTAGCGACCTACAATCCATGTAAACCTGGTTGTTTACAGGAATCAGTTCGTGGCGGATACCTAACTGGACCATTCTTTATAGAAATGTAACTCTGACCTCAACGATACCTAATTTGACCAATCTTTGTAGAAATGCAATGCTGACGTCAATTAATATTTACTGTTGAAGGAAGCTATAGTTTCTTCACTTGACAATGTAACTATCTCAAGTTTGCAGGTTCTCAAGTTACATTGTTGTTTCACTTCGTAACACTGTATCAATCAGAATATGGTTTCTGTTAGTGCAGTTATTTAACTTATACCCTTTAGTTCGACTTGTAGAAATTTTCCTGAGAGATAAATTAGTCCTCTTATATTGTGAAATTATATCATTAATCAGGGAAATAAGGCCGAAGGGATACAACACTTGAAAAGAATTGCTGATCTGAGGGTGCCAGACGATCCTATGGACAAAGTGTGTTACTATAGGGGTCTAGTGATCTTAGGAAGGTGAATGCAGCTTTTCACTCTCAGTATCTTTTATTGTGCATGTGTTTTATTTATTTTTCCTTCATGTTATTCCGACATTTATCTTGAAAGTAGTTTTCAATGGTTCAATATGCACTTGGATTTGTCAAGAAACCTCACCACTGAAACACAACGCTCTACTCCCTCTTAATTTTCCGTATTCCTCTCTGCACCATTATCTCCTCTGCTTTCTACTCCCACCGACAACTCATTCTTTCATCACTTTCAAAATTGTGATATCATCCTTCAAAGATGGTCGAACTAGTCGTATGGAATCAGCTTTTTGTTGGTAGAGATAACACAAGAGTTTGGTTTAGGAATTACACGTTTTTCCCCCTCCACTTTTCAGTTCATGATTCTAATGAATGTTGTATGATGAAACAAATTCTCAACTTGTGAATGAAATTAGTATAATGCATCTTAACCTTTTGGGCCTTATGTTTCCACGTTATTTAATTTATCTTGCAGTGCACTTTTCAATGAAGGCAACAAGGCTGAAGCAGCCAAGTACTTAAGAATAGCAGCAACATATGATCCCGGTGTTAATGCATATCTTAAAGAATGCGAAGAGGGGTAACCATAAGCTGGTTGTTGACTTATGATTTCTCTTGCTTTGTTCCATCTGGATTGAAGATGGGAGCAGGGCTTTTGAACAAAATCACACACATATATTCACATGACCCATTTTTGTTTCAGTGGGTGGATGGATAATCTATGGATATGAAATTACAGTTCACATGCATTATTTTACAATATGACCTCCTCCAGTTGCAATTTTTGTACATATAAACAATAAACTGTTAAGCTAAAAGTTGAATTTTCAATTACCATACTTTATAAAGAACTTTTCCTATTTACCGTCTTCATTGGCTAGGCCACGGTACAAGCAAATGTTTTGTATGTATTAGTAATTTCTTTGCTGATTATTGACGTTGTGTAATTTTGTTGATTTCAGGCAACTTTTTGATTGAGTATGGGCTAGCATCGACCAAAATGTATTGTTCTGTTTTCTGATCTCAATAGAATTTCGTTAATGGTTAAATCAATCCTTGATCAGTTGGTGGTTAATTGGTATTATAAAACATGTCTTGACACATGGAATATAGGTTGAAAAGATTTCCAATAACTGTTGGAAGTCGGATCAGCTCAGCAGAAGGGCAAAACATAGAGGGAGACCCGGTCTTCAATGTCTGATTCTGCTTGCTCATGTAGTGGCTTTGTTAGGTTAGTGTATGTGCTCGAGGAAAGGAGTAAACTGGCCAGGGAAGTGGCTTCGAAAGCTGGAAAAAGAAAGGGGTAGGCTTGGCTATTGCAGGGTATGCCATAAGCGGTTGGGTCGGTAATTATGTGATTAGATCGGCAACTATGTGATTAGGTCGGTTGGGCCCATCAGCCAATAGCCTACCAGTTATCAGAGTTTCGGGGATGTCTTACCTCTTATTCCGTCCAGCTTTTAGGAGGGCGGTTTGATCTGTTTTGCATCTTTTGCATTTTTTTTAAGCACATCACTCATGCAAATTTTCCGGATTAATATATTTATAACTTCGTTTTCTAAATGGGATGAGCCATTTAGCAAAAAATTGACTTCCTGGCATCTCCTTAAACGAATATATATTTCATTCACTGTAACTTGGAATTCAGCGAAATTTCCACTGTAGCATTTTGAAATTTCTTATTCATCAAATATCAGAGTTTGGTGACATTTAGATGAATTAAGCTCCTTTAGGGATCCGTTCTTGAATGCTATCGGTCTAATATTTCAACCACCATGCATTATAGCTTCTTCATATAAGATTGGATTTCAATAAAATTTGAACCATTGATCATCATTTTCTCTAAGGGTCATTTTCGAATGCTTGACTGATACACGATTTATCCATGGCGCTTGCCTTTGATAAAAACGTATTTTGTAAATAAAATCCCGTGTCCATATCGCGTAGACCATTTAATCATCGAAAATATCTTGCGATGAATTATTTACATCAAGGTGTAAGTATCATTCCCACATGCAAATTAAGGGTCGATCTTAAGCGAATAAGGACGAGAACTTGTGTTCTTGCCTT
Source organism: Allium sativum (assembly GCA_030737875.1). Lineage (NCBI taxonomy): Eukaryota > Viridiplantae > Streptophyta > Magnoliopsida > Asparagales > Amaryllidaceae > Allium > Allium sativum. The sequence goes on along the minus strand of CM060915.1, from coordinate 575,276,064 downwards.
GACATTAGCACAACATTGTTGCCTAACGTAATTCCACTAGTTTTGCCTCGGTTAGGATGTAATGGGCTAATTGCTTTTATTAGACCTGGTAGTCGTTGTATCCAACCCAGCCGTGACGCTCACAAACTTTAGTTTTATCAAGTCTACACACAAAGTAATCAAAACTTCACGTTTTACTATCATTTTCTTTGTTGGAAACAAAAAGTATATACGAAAAAGGGGGAAATAACGCCTTTCCCATGTGGTTCACAAAAACCTATCATCAAATCATAAAACTTTGGCAATAAGACAAAAGGGGAAAAAAAAAAAAAAACAGTGCAAAGAGCTAGCAACAGATCGTAACCAACGAAGAGCTGAAAATATACGAACCAAAATACAGTCTGACTAACGAGAAACAAACTAGTAAAGCTCCCACTGGGCCACATAAAAAGCCGAACACACACAAGGCGGGGAAGACTTCGAACAACTCCAAAATTTGATGATGTTTTACTGTCATCAAGTGACTCGATCTTAAGTTTATTCCATCCGAATTGTTATCAAGGGGCTTATCGTCAACTTAAGTTATCTAGCTCAATTTTTGTAGATAATAATCATCCTTCATATTCTCAAGTTGTTAAGTGAGTGTAAGCCAATTTTACTCCTAGATGCTTTAGAGGTTAAAGAATAATACAGTGCCAAGCATTTGGACTCGGCCACACGTTGTTAATAAATAATTGGGCGTATACTATTCTTAGCCGCCAAACTTGGTTGCCAAGTACATAGTATTTCGTATGGTTACAATTATGAGTCATTTATAGTCTCTTGTTTTGTAGAGCAGTTGGATTCGAAAACAACAAACTTCCAGACGGTGAGCCACCATTCCAAACTAACATACTCGGTCATAAGTGAAACCATCGAACAACTATCCCATTGAGGATTTACGTAAGCTAGTTCAGTAGTGAGCGGACGATTTATCGACCTTTGCGTTTCCGTCGAACCATTTGATCAATTATGGATGGACCAAAAATCTAAAAAGATAAGTTTAACTACTTATCTTTAAGTTTGGCAACTTGTCGTGGAGGTTCATCACTCTATTCGTTAAATGGATCAAAAACCAAGATTCCATAAGATGAGTTCACAAATTGATTGGAACAAATTTGCAAAGAATGTAAAGTAAATATTTTTATAATGGGAATGCATTGATTGCATTTGATGAGGTAGTAGAGAAATAAATGAAGGGATTAATTTCTTCCATCTATGCTAAAGAAACGGATTGATTTACTTTCTATGTTTGCACATTTGTTGTTATGGTAATTTGTCTCCATTATATTATTACCATATGTTGGTAATTTAATTGATGACTCACATATATTTGCACTGGCTATATATTGAGGGGTAGACTTTAGTGTAAACCCATCCTGGTCTGGAGCCAGTGATCTCCAATGGTGTCTCTTCTTGTTAAACCTGATTGAGGTTTGGATATGTAAACTCTTATTTTGTAATCTCTTGTAATTCTCTCATGTGGAATAAAATCTCTTTCTGTTGGACTGGACGTACACTATCTCGAGGATAATTGAACCAGTATAAATATTGTGTCTTTTTGTTTCCCTGCTATAGTTATTTATTATTTTGTTGATGTAATTGAATAATTGCTATCAGATTAGTGTGGTGTTCAATTGACAAATCTAGATCCTATTTATTGCGCTTCCGCATATGCTCAATTTTCACAACAGATTGGTATAGGAGCGAGGTGATTTGTTTTAAATTGTGCATCAATTATTTCTACAAAGGTTTATTCAGTGGTGATTATGCTATTACTATTTTGGAGAAAAGGAGACTTTGGTGGAGGAGATTATGTCGAGAGTGAAGAGCATTCTAAATTGGGAACTTTGACGTGATATGGAGTTTATTGTGAAGAAGCCCTCTGATATGGTGAGGGAAGATGGAAGAAGACGAAGAAGAAGGCGGGTGACGGTTAAAGAACCTAGTCCACAGTAAGGTGGAGAGGTTAATATGGTCACTGCTTATGGTCCTAAGGTGGAGGATCATGGTATCGACAAGGGCCTAAATATTGATGATGCTCGAGGCATCCCGGAGATGAAGAGATCATGTCAAACGGAAGACGGATGTCGAGTTTTGAAATCCACAAAGACGATGGAGATCTTGTGGTATTGCAAGCATTTTTTAGACTGTTGGTTAATGCACGATGCAGCTCAGGTGGTAGATGCATCTTTTGCAGGTGGTGGGTTGTGTTTGTAATTGAGGTGTGGTCGTAGTCCTTTCAAATCGACTGCGTGTATCTCGTTGCCCTGAAATCGAGGTTGTTTTAATTGAGAGAATATTTTTTTGGTCTTGGTGGTGTTAATATTACTTTGGAATCTGCCTTTTTTTTATTTTGGATATTTGCAACATTTTGTTGGCGGGAGGGGACGTAGTCTGAGCTCGTTAACAATTGTGTGATGGGGAGGGGTGGCTTTGCTGGAACCCATTTGGTAAATATTCATTTTTTGGTGTATCTAGTTGTGAGATTTTGATTGAAGGTGGAGTTCTGTTGAAGAGTTTTATGATGAGAAGAGAATTTGACTCAAGGTGGGGTGCTGGAGATATGTGATTTTGCATCAAGGTGGAGTGTTAAATTTGGTGATACAAAATCATAAATTGATTGGAACAAATTTGCAAAAATAGAAAGTAAATATTTTTAGAATGGGAATGCATTGATTGCATTTGATGGGGTGGTAGAGAAATAAATGAAGGGATTAATTTCTTTCATCTATACTAAAGAAACGGATTAATTTACTTCCTACGTTTGCACATTTGTTGTTATGGTAATTTTCCTCCATTATATTATTACCATATATTGGTAATTTAATTGATGACTCACATAGATTTGCGCTGGCTATATATTGAGAGGTAGGCTTTAGTGTAAACCCATTCTGGCCTGGAGCCAGTGATCCCCAATGGTGTCTCTTCTTGTTAAACCTGATTGAGGTTTGGATATGTAAACTCTTATTTTGTAATCTCTTGTAATTCTCTCATGTGGAATAAAATCTCTCTCTGTTGGACTGGACGTACACTATCTCGAGGATAGTGGAACCAGTATAAATATTGTGTCTCTTTGTTTCTCTACTATAGTTATTTACTATTTTGTTGATGTAATAGAATAATTGCTATCAGATTAGATTGGTGTTCAATTGGCAAATCTAGATCCTATTTATTGCGCTTCCGCATATGCACAAAAATCATAACAAAACCAAGATTCCATAAGATGAGTTCTTCCTTTCACGCTTAAGTGATGGAACTCACAGTAGACATCCATTATCGAGTCATCCAAGCGATCAAGCCGTGGGAACTCATCGTTAAGGTTCATCATCATCATCATCATTCACTCAAATATAAAGATTAAAGCTTTGCAAGATGAATCCATCCATGCATGTTTAAGTGTGGGGACTAATCGCCAAAATCGTAATTATCCCCCAAACTATTGCCGGATCTGTAGTTGATGCAGTAGAGGGAATTAGGAGATTTTAAATAAAATTCCCATTATTATTATGAATAAATATATTTTTATATCATATTATGTATGAAAGCTCAAATTTTTATGTGAAAATTTGTTTTCATTAATATTTTAATTATTTCAATGTGAGTATCAATATACTCATCATTTACCATAACGATCTGGCTTTTCAACCTCGAAAGTGGACACTTAATACATCCACGATATCTAAATGTCGAGCATTTTAAGTGTTGAAAACGCATATGGTTAATGTAAAAAGAAAATAGAAAAGGTAAATAAAATGTACGGTGAAGTGATAACATATAATATAACAAAGACCAGTAAAAACTGTCACTCTAGGAGACATGTTATATTAGAGTTGAAAATAAACCCACCAGCTTGGATAATAATTTCCTCATCTTACAATTGTTGATGAGTATATGTGCTAATACAATAGAAAGTAAAAATACTACTGGATGTGAATATCTAATTCCACTCCACGAGCTTCCAGTACCACCAATGGTAGCCTGGAAAAAGACTTGACCTAACCTAAGCATTATAATAAAGTAAAACGTGAGAAAACTCAAAAAAATTGGCGAATATATAATAATCCTGTAACGATCTATTTTAACGATTGAATATTTATATATTTTATCTAAATATTAATAGTTAATTAACTGACAGTTTTAAAAATATGACTTTTCATGTATGATCGGAATCGAAATCACTTCCGCTGAGTTCAGATGGTTGTTTAGGTGAAGAAAAATAATAAGGATTGCCATATTTCAAGATTTGTTATTTTAAAGGAAAAACGGTCTTGAAATACGCGCGAGAATTGTTTCAGGGCGTAGTATCGGATTTCGACAAGGCTAATTTTTTTGAAATCGTAGTGGTTAGGTGATGCACATAGGCGAGTTTCATTACAACTGGATTTACCGTTTGGTCATACAGACTCTAAATGTAAGTCAATTTCAATTGTGAAAATTGAGTGTTTAAAAAAGGGTTAGGTGCTATATAAATTGGAATTTGACCTAGAGACATATTCCATTTCGTTCAAATGGCGTTTTAATGTCCAGATCATTTGTCTGCGCATGTCAATCAAAGTTTGGGTCCATTTTTGGACCTTTATATATAAATATGAGCATGTGGTTATAATATTATTTTATTCTCTAACTCTAACCAAGCTGATATGAAACCCTAACATCTAATGGTTCACGTTGCTCCTTTCAGTCCATCCACTTTCAGCCAAAAATCCCAACACAAAAGTTATTCATATCGCTGGTAGAAGTTATCCATGGAGCCCATTCATCGATCAGACCATTTGAGTGCACAGAAATCGAGATTGAACAAGTTTAGATCTGTTTTAGTATTTAGCAAACGACGACCACACCATCAAGAACTAACTCTTAGCACTAAAATAAAAAGTGCGGAGAATTGCAAATGAAGAGATTAGTGCTGGTTTGAGATCAATCAAAGTTCGGATGAGAGAGAAATCCACGTTTTTGTGAATTTTCTTTTATGGCTTTTGCATGCAAACCGAGGCGTTTTAGGCGGTGATCTTTCTGGCAAAGGTAGCATGGTCGATGTCGGTCAAAATGGTGGTGGTATGGCACCATGGATCTGAATGTGGTAGCGGAAAATCAAGCTTAAAGGTTGTGGTGGTCATGGGTTCTCATGTAGAGAACAGGGAGAAGTTGGTCGCGTGTAATTCATGTGTAGATGGGCTGGAGATGTTGTGCCTGCAGGGGACGTAGCGCTGACGTAACGCTCTATGAGCGGCTGAGTGTGTGTGTTATTTATTTTATTTCCATTCAAATTCAAAGCTTCTAACTAACGTAACTTTTGTATATGAGGTCATTTTTGGATGTGGTTTTTCATTGGCCTAGTATTGAAGAGCTATAAGCTTTGACACTAGTTTGGGTTGATTTGGCTAGTCTTTCATTGAAATGTAGTTGTTTTTACAATAAAATTTTGATAATGCTAAATGAATTCAAATCTTACTATAATTTCTTAGATATTTGGACCTAGTTAATAATAAATATAAGAAATAAAAAAGGATTTGATTTGTTTAAACCTGAATTTCACGTTTTTACCCAATTACATTAGTCCATGCCAATCACTTAGGATATGTTTTTACCTATTTAACGGATGCTTTTACAGATGTTTGTTTGCTAGTTTAAATCATTATATCATTGTTAGCTGCATGGATGATTGTTTTCTTAGTTAGTTAAAACGCCGTTTGTATGCGACTTATTATTAGGGAAAAACTCATTTTCTTGAGTTGCAATTGTTTATTGATTATATGCACAAGAGAATTTGGTGCATATTGATTGAGTGCACAAATTGAACTCGAACAAGGTGAGATGAGTGAAGCATATGGATTAATGTGAAGATGCAGTAGCACTAGAGCATGGTGATGGATCTGAAGACGTAGAATGGACTTGGTGACGAGTTTGGATTTTACAATGGATGTCAGACATTTTCACTTAATGTGTATTTGATAAATTTTAGTTAAGTACATGATCATAGTAGCCGTTATCAGCTACGGTAGAGTAATGGATATCGACTACTATTGATATTGGCCATTTTGACCAATTTAACATAGGCGATGGTGCAGCTTTGAGGGATAAGATTTGATGGTTCGTTCGGCAGAGGGTTCGACACGATGGCTCTTTCACCATTGATTTTTGGCTTGAAGTAAGAATGAGGTGCTTCGACACAATGATTTTGTCATTCGACGATGATGGTTCCATGATGGGAAACAACAACATCAATGATGGATGTTGTCCTCCGTGAGGTAGAGTATTGATGCTTGAGTCAAGATAAGGAGGCTACAAATCAGAGTGACGAGGCTATGATTCAGGATGACGAGACTACTAGTCGAGACGGAGGATCTATTTGGAGGGGTTCAGTGTTGAATCAATTCATGATCAGTTGGTGGTTAATTAGCATTATAGATGTAGACATATCTGACACATGAAATATAGGTTGAAAAGATTTCCATTAACTGTTGAAAGTTGGATCAACTTCGCGGAAGGGCAAAACGAAAGTGGAGAACTGGACTTCAATGTATAATTCTGCTTGCTTATGTAATGGCCTTGTTAGGTTCGTGTATATGCTTGGGAAAAGGAGTAAACTGGGAGGGAAATGGCTTTGAAGTGGGTGGAAGGACACAGTCGAAGGGTGAAGGGGGTGGGGGATTGGCTATTGCAAAGTCTGCCATAAGCGGTTAGGTTGGCAACTATGGGGTTAGGTCGGTTAAGCCCATCTAATTAGGTTGGCTGTTTAGTGAGTCAATTGCCTACCAGTTATCAGGGTTTCAAGGATGTCTTACCTCTTATTGGCCCAGTTTTTTTACATAGGCAGTCTGATCTGTTTTGTATATTTCGCATTTTTATCACACATCACCCATCACCCATGCAAATTTTCCAGATTAACATATTCATAATTTTGTATTCTTCCGTTTCCAAATGGGATGAGCCGTTTAACAAAATGTTAACTTCTTAGCGTCTCCTTAAACGGCTATATATTTCCTTTACTATAACTTGGAATTCAACGAAACTTCCACTGTAGCACTTTGAAATTTCTTATTCATTAGATGTCAAAGTTTGGTAACATTTAGATGAATTAAGCTCCTTTTGGGATCCGTTCTTGAATGTTATCAGTCCAATATTTCAACCACCATGCGTTATAGGAGATTCATATTAGACTGGATTTCAATAAAATTTGAACCATTGATCATCATTTTCTGTAAAGTTCATTTTAGAATGCTCAACTGATGTAAGATTTACCCATGACACTTGCCTTTAATAAAATGTATTTTGTAAATAAGATTCGATGTGCATATCGCCTAACTTGACCATTTAACCATCGAAGATAATTTACAATGAATTATTCCCGTTGAGGTGTAAGTATCATTTTCACATGCAAATCAAGGGTCGATCTTGAGTGAATGAGGACGAGAACTCGTGTTCTTGCCTTGGCATTAGCACAATATTATTGCCTAATGTAATTCCACTAGTTTTGCCTTGGTTAGGATGTAATGGCCTAACTGCTTTAACTAGACCTAGTAGTCGTTGTATCCAACCAAACTGTAACACAATATCTACACAAGCTTTTGTTTTATCAAGTCTACACATAAAGTAATCAAAACTTCATGTTTTACTACTCTTCAAGCGACTCGATCTTGAATTTATTCCATTCGAATCGTTATCAAAGGACTTATCATCAGCCTAAGTTATCTAGCTTAATTATTGTAAATCGTAATCAATCATTCGTATTCTCGCTAAATTCTTAAGTGTGTTGAAGCCAAATTTACTTTTGGATGCTTTAGAATTTAAAGAGTCATATAGTGTCGAGCATTTAAACTAGCCCACACGTTATTAATAAACAATTGAGCATTGTTGTGAGTGGAGGTTGTATATATGTAAATACGTATATAACGTCATGTTGGTGTAAATAAGCTATCAGCATCAAGATGATGGAAAAATAGCTTGATGTCGACACCGAAGCGAAGAGGGTGATACCGAAGCTGATAAGAAGCGAATCGAAGCCGAAGACGATACCGAAGCCGATATCAGGAAGATAGTACAAGAAGCCAATACTGAAGCCGATACCGAAGACAATAATGAAGAGAGGAAGCCAATACTAAAGCCAAAGAGACACTACAAGAAGATGATACCAAGAAGTAATGAAGTCAATACCAAGAGGCGATACAGATACCAAGAACTAATGGTGACATCGAGATACCGGGAGGCGATACTAAGAAAAAAATGCAAGTGGCATAGATGCAATATTGTTTTCTTTTTCTTGTAACCGAACTATATATAGAGTATTGTACTGTTGATATGAAAGGAATGTGAAAGTTTTACCTTCTCTTATCCATACCATTTCCTCTTCGTTTATAACATGGTATCAAAGCAGCGATCCTTGAATTAATTTCAAGATCTCAAATCAATTTCTCAATCTTATTTGTGAATCATGTAAGAGACCAAATCAGTGATGGAGGTTATGCGGATGATATCTAAGATAACCGAGCACAAGTTGAGTGAATCAAATTGCACCGATTGGAGCAAAACGATCCGATTGTATTTACAGAGTATTGATAGAGATGATCATCTAGTTGAAGATCCACGTACCTGAAGCCAATCCATCTGACAAGGACGCAGTGATTTGGCTTTGATATGATGCTCGTTTGCTCCTTCCAATCCTAAATACAATTAAGAGTTTGGTGAAACATAGTGTGTTCGTGAAAGGGCTTATGGATTATATGGAGTTTTTATATTCTGGAAAAGGAAATATAAATCAGATGTATGTTGCAAGTCATTTTATCTAGTGAAAAAACAAGATCAATCACTAATGAATTACTTTATGACATTCAAGAAGACTTACGAAGAATTTAACCTGCTACTTCCTATCAGTGCTGATATTAAAGTGCAGTAGAAGCAGAGGGAGCAAATGGCTATTAGAGTATTTTGGTCGGTCACCCATCTGAGTATGAATCTGCTAAATCTCAAGTTTTATCTGGATCGGATGTAACATTATTGCATGATGTGTTTAAAAGGATTCTTAGAACTGAAATCTCAAGTTAAAATCCAACTCCATTAGTTTAACACAACAGTGCTTTGATTGGTACAACTAATAAACATCAACCGTGGAAACCTAATCAGAACTCATACAAAAGGGAGGTTAGTATGTCTGGATATGAAATTCAGACAGTGAAGTCTTGTGCATATTGCAAGAATTAAGGGTACACTAAATTTGAATGTTGGAAGCTACAAAATAAACAAAAGCTGGCTAGAAATCAGCAAGCAACTAATGTTGTGAAGACTCAAGATCAAGTTAGCCAGAATGTTATGATTTCAGCTAAAGAATTTGCTAAATTTACTGAATATCAAAACAGTCTCAATAAGTCAGTTCAACCTATTTTTACTATTGCAGGTAATAGTAGTTCTGTTGATCAAGGGAAAACTCAATGGGTCATTGATTCTGGTGGTACAAATAATATGACAGGTAATCGTATTCTTTTCTCGAGTTCTCAATCATAACTCCTACTCATAACGTCACTTTAGTCGATGGTTCCTCTTCAAACGTTTAAGGGTTTGGAACAGTAAGTCTAATCTATTTACTTTCTCTATTAACATCTTCCTTATATATACCTAAACTTACATTCAGTCTATTCTCTGTCAGTCAAATAACAATACAATTGAATTGTTCTATCTCATTCTTTCCATCTTATGTATTTTAGGATCTTATGACTTAGGAAATTACTGGTAGAAGATTGTATGTACTTGATGTCCCTTCCACAAATCAACAATCATTTGTTTGTTCAAGTATTTCTCAAGCTTTAAAGACACACTGTCAATTAGGCATCCTTCTTTACCCTTTTTTTTAAGAAATTGTGTCTACAATTTAAATCATTACAGCCATTGAACTGTGAATCATGTCAGTATTCTAAACATCATCATGTAAGTTTGAGTCCTAAAATAAATAAAAAAGCTAATTGTCCTTTTGAGCTTGTTCATTCTGATATTTAGGGTCCATCATCTGTGATTTCTAAACGAGGGTTTAAATACTTTGTTACCTTCATGGATGATTATTCACGTATGACTTGGTTGTTTCTTATGAAAAACCAATCTGAATTATATTCAATATTTTGTTCATTTTGTGCTGAAATTAAAACTCAATTTAATTCTTCTGTTAAAAATCTGAGTGATAATGCAAGAGAGTATACTTTGAGTTTATTTCAAACTTATATAAGTCAAAATAGGATGATCCATGAAACATCTTATGTTGACACTGCACCTCAAAATGGAGTTGCTGAAAGAATGAACAGACATTTGCTTGAAACAACACGAGCATTATTATTTTATATGAATGTGCCTAAAATTTTCTGGGATGATGTTGTCTCCACAACATGTTTTTTAATAGATCGTATGCCTTCAATGGTTCTTAACTGTGATATACCATACTCAATTCTCTTTCCGAACAAATCACTATATCTTATTAAGCCAAAAATATTTAGATGTACATGTTCTGTTCGAGATGTTAGACCACAAGTATCTAAACTTTATCCAAAATCTGTCAAGTGTATATTCCTTAGTTATTCTCGGTTGAAAAAAGGATATAGGTGTTTCTGCCCCTCTCTAAATAAATATCTTATATCTATTGATGTCATTTTTATTGAAGAAACACCATTCTTTCAATTATCATTAAGCTTACCTTATTAAAGTCATGGAAGTAAGGGGAGAATGATGATTTTCCTATTGAAATATCACATTCTATACAAGAAGAGAAAAACATCAATGATTCTGTTGAATGGAGTTTGTCACCTTCTCGTGATACAACTCCATCTACATCTGATGCTATCCCTCCACTTGAACATGAACATATTTCTCCATTTAATCCTGAAACTGATCTTCCTATTGCTCTATGAAAGAGGTCACTGCACATATCTTATCTCTTCATTTGTCTCGTATAAACATTTATCCTCATTAACTCATTCACTTATCACTTCTCTTGAATCTGTTTCTATACCTAAAATTGTTGACGAAGCATTATCAAATCTTGGATGGCAGGCTACTATTATTGAGGAAATGAATGCTCTTGAATATAATGAAACATGGAGTTTTGTTCGGTTACCTGGAAATAAGAGACCTACTCGGTGTAAATGGGTATTTACTGTAAAAGAAAACTTTGGCGGCTCAATTGCTAGATTAAAGGCATGTTTATTTGCAAAAGGATATGCACAGATTTATGAAGTGAATTATTCTGAAACTTTTTCCTTAGTAGAAAAGTTAACATCTATTCAGATATTTATTTCATTAGCAGCAACATATAACTGGGAACTACATCAGCTTGATATAAAGAATGTGTTTCTTCATAGTGATTTATAAGAAGTTTACATAGTTCAGCCCCTAGATTCATTGCACAAGGGAAGAGCGGTATAGTGTACAAGTTGAAGAAGACACTGTATGGATTAAAACAGAGTCCTAGAGCTTGGTTTGGATAGTTCAATATTACAATGGAAACCTTTGGAATGGTGAAGAATAGATGTGATCATTTAGTATTCCATAAGAATGCTAAATCTGGTATAATTCTACCTGTGGCTTATGTTGATGATATTGTGATAACTGGCAATGATGAACAAGGTATTTCATCCTTTAAAACCTTTATTTACAACCGGTTTCACACTAAAGATTTTGGAGACTTGAAGTATTTTCTAGGTGTGGAAATTACAAGAGATAATGGTATTATTGTTATGTCTCAATGAAAGTACGTTCTTAATTTGCTGGAAAAGACTAGGAATCTAAGTGTAAACCTAACACCATTCCTATTCCATTAAACTGTAACATTGTAGAAAATGGTGAGTTGTTCAACGATCCAGAGAAATATAGGAGATTAGTAGGAAAATTGAAATATCTAACTATTACATAACCTGATGTTGATTTCGCTGTCATTGTTGTATGCCAGTTTATGGCATCTTCTATTGTGTATCACTGGGGCATACTGAAACATATTTTGAGTTATATTAAGGGAACTATTGGTCAAGGAATTGAGTACATGAACCATAGGCATGCAAGAGTTGAATATTCCTGTGATGTTGATTGGGCAGGAACAAAGCTGGACAGCAAATCTATGTCTGGGTTTTGTGTATTTCTAAGAGGAAATTTAATTTCATGGAAAAGCAAGAAACAAAATGTTGTTTCTAGATCGAGTGTTGAATTTGAATATAGAACCATGGCTAAGACAATCTGTAAAGTGATGTGGGTGGATCATCTTATCGGTGAAGTTAGGATGAATATTGTTAAACCAATAACTCTCTATTGTGACAATCAGGCTACAATACGTATTGCATTTAATCCGGTGTTTCATGAGAGAACAAAGCATATTGAATGGATTGTCACTTCATTAAGGAGAAGGTTTAACAAGGCTTGATTCTGATAGAGCATGTCAAAACTGAGGAGCATGTGGCTGATATATTTACAAAAGCACCAAGTGGTGCTAGAATCAAGTATTTGTGTAGCAAGTTGGGTATGATGAATATCTATGCCCAACTTGAGGGGGATTGTTATGAGTAGAGGTTGTATATATGTATATAGTGTCATGTTGGTGCAAATATGCTATCGGCATCAAGTTGTTGGAACAAATAGCTTGGTGCCGACACCGAAGCAAAGAAGGCGATACCAAGAAGATAATACGAAAAGCAATACCGAAGCCGAAGACGGTAGCGAAGCCGATGCCAGGAAGATAATACAAGAAGCCAATACTGAAGACGATATCAAAGCCGATAATGAAGAGAGGAAGCCGATACCGAAGCCAAAGAGACAATACAAGAAGATGATACCAAGAGGTAATGAAGTCAATACCAAGAGGCAATATCGATACCAAGAAGTAATGGTGAAATCGATACCGGGAGGAGATACCAAGAAAAAAATGCAAGTGGTATAGATGTAATATTATTTTCTTTTTCTTGTAACTGAACTATATATAGAGTGTTGTACTGCTGATGCGAAAGTAATGAGAAAGTTTTATCAAAATTTATCTTCTCTTATCCGTACCATTTCCTCTTCGTTTGTAACAAGCATCTACTATGCTTAGTCACCAAATTTGATTGCCAAAGATATATTATTTTATATGGTTTCAGTTATGAGTCATTTACAGTCTATTTTTTTGTAGAGCAGTTAGATTCGAACACAATGAACTCCTATATGGTGAATCGTGATCCATTATTCCAAGCTAACATGCTGGGTCATAAGTGGAACCATTGAACCGCTATACCATTAAGGATTTACGTAAGCTAATTCAACTCTGTTTTGAATAATCATCCTCTCACATTCTAGTGAGCGGTCTATTATCGACCTTTGCGTTTCTATCAAACTATTTGTTTAGTTATGGATGGACCGAAAATCTAAAAAGATAAGTTAAACTTCTTGTCTTTAAGTTTGGCAACTTGCCATGGAGGTCCATCAACACTCTATTCTTTAAATGGATCAAAAGACCGAAATTCCATAAGATGAGTTCATTTTCACGCTTAAGTGATGGAACTCACAGTAGATATCCATTATCATGTCATCCAAATGCTCAAGCCAGGGAACTCATCATAAAGGTTCATCACCATCATTCAGTCAAGTAGGAGGATAAGAGCTTTGCAGGATGAGTCGATCCCTGCATATTCAGGTGTGGGGACTAATTGCCAAAATCGTAATTATCCCACCAAACTATTGTTGGATCAGTATCAGATGTAGTGGAGGAAATTAGGAGATTTTAAATAAAGTTCCCTTTATTATTATAAATAACTATATTATAGTATCATATTATAGATGAAAACTCAAATTTTATACTTGATTTTTTTTCCAATAAATTTTAATGATTTAAGTGTGAGTATCAATATACTCAACATTTACCATAACGATCTGTTTTTTTAACCCTCGAAAGTTGGTACTTAATACATCCATGATATCTAAATGTCAAGCATTTTAAGTGTCGAAAACGCAGATGGTTAATGTAAAAAAGAAAACGAAAAAGGTACAGATTCTACAGTGAAATGATAATAAAGACCAGTAAAAGCCATCAATCTAGGAGACATGGTATGTTAGAGCTAAAAATAAACCCATCGGCGTGGATAGCTATAACTTCCTCATCTTACAATTATTGATGTTTATGTGTACCAGTATAGCAGTAAATAAAAATACTATGGGATATAAACATCCAACCCTGATCCACGAGCTCCCTGCCCCATCAATGGCAGCCTGGAAAAGTACTCGGCCAAAATCAAGCATTATAATAAAATAAAATGTGAGAAAACTCGAAAATATGTGGTCAATAAATAATAATCCTGTAACGACTTATTTTAACGATTGAATATTTAAATATTTTATCTAAATATTACTTGTTAATTAATTGACGGTTTCAAAATATGACTTTTCACATATTACTGGATCAGGACTCAAACTACTTTCATTGGATTCAGATGATTCTTTAGGTGAAGAAAAAAGATAAGGATTGACATATTTCGAGATTTGACACTTTAGGGGCAAAACAGTCTTGAAATACGTGGAAGAATTATTTTAGGACATAGTGTTAGATTTTGATCAAACTAATTTTTTTGATATCGTAGTGGTTAGGTGACGCACGCGTGCGAGTTTCATTACGATTGGATTTACCATTTGGTCGTATGAACTCTAAATGTGTCAATTTCAATTGTAAAAATTGAATGTTTAAAAAAGGGCTAGGTGCTACAAAAATTGGAGTTTGACTTCGAGACATATTCCATTTTGTTTAAAAGGCGTTTTATTGTCCAGATCATGTGTCCGCACATGTCAATCGGAGTCCGGGTCCATTTTGGACCTCCAAATATAAATAAGAGCATGTAGTTATAAAGTAATATTATTTTAATCTCCAACTCTAGCGGTAGCTAACATGAAACCCTAATATTTAATGTTCATGTTGCTCCTCTCAATCCATCACCTTACAACTAAAATTCCCAACACTAAAATTGTTTGTATCGTCGATACAAAGTCATCCATGGTGTCTGTTAACCGACCTTCGGGTCCGGTTACCAGAAGTAGTCCAGGCCCGCACGATCGGCCCATAGTGTAGTTCAATGGCCTAAAAGTGTTGCCAAAATCCTCATGAATCAAGCAAAGATATGGTCGCGCAAGAGCGGTCGTCACCATTTGCCAAAACTAGCCTCGCACGGTGCAAGTCCCATGATATATAGACTCCCTTCAACTCAAAACCAGCCCCGGCAAGCTTCTCCCTCCGGGACTCTTCCTACTCCCTCCAGGGAGTCATATTTCGTATCCCTCAAAGGGATACCAAATACTCTTTCTACTCCCGTAGGACTCTTTCTACTCCCTTTGGGAGTCTTTCTAGTCCCTCCAGGGACACTTTCTACTCCCTCTGGGAGTCTTTCTTCTCCCTCCAGCGACTCTTTCTACTCCCCCAGGGACTTTTTCTACTCCCTCTAGGGATTTTTTCTACTCCCTCTAGGACTCTTTCTACTCCCTCCAAGGAGTCATATTTCGTATCCCTCAAGGGATACGAAATACTCTTTCTACTCCCTTGGGACTCTTTCTACTCCCTCCGGGACTCTTTCTACTTCCTCTAGGGATTTTTCTACTGCCTCCCGGGACTCTTTCTACTCCTTCCGGGACTCTTTCTACTCCCTCCAGGGATTCATATTTCATATCCCTCATAGGGATACGAAATACTCTTTCTACTCCCTTGGGACTCTTTCTACTCCCTCCGGTACTCTTTCTACTCCCTCCGGAACTCTTTCTACTCCCTCAAGGGACTCTTTCTACTCCCTCTAGGGAGTCATATTTTGTATCCCTCAAAAGGATACAAAATTCTACTGTTTGTCCCCCATATCCTACCTACTCCCACCTAACCCTTCCACTACAAATACCCCCTCACTTCCAACTTAAAGAGGGTTGGTCCAAGCTCTCTTCCAAGCTTTAATGGCTTCTTAGGAAGAAGATATTCTTCCCCAAAACCTCCTAGGCACCGTCCTTCTTCATATAAGGAAGAAGAATATGCTCAGACTCATGAGCATACTCATGAAGGTTTAGCCACGCTCTCGGACATTTACATTATATTTGGGTATTTCCGGATCCCTCGGACATTGCTGGGCAAGTCATCACCTCATCCACTCAATGAAGAAGAAGGTCGACCCCCTCGCCTTGGATCCCGAACCTCGAATCCCGAACCTCGGACCCCGAACCTTGGATCCTGAACCTCGGACCCTGAGTCTCGACTCCGCCTCCCTCGGCCTCGACTCCGCTTCCCTCGATTCCCTCGACTTTGACTCCACTCCCTCGGATCCCTCGGCTACTCTATAACATCGGCAACTCCTCGATTACTCTCGCTCAATAAGGAAGCTTGATAACAAGGACTAATAGTATATTGTTAATCATTTTAACTTCTTGTAATAGTCTTATTGCACTTTGTTGTAATGGAATAAAATCAGTACAGCCTTTAAAGTGGACGTAGGTCCCAACGGGTCGAACCACTATAAATAACTATGTCCTTTACTTTCCTGCATGTTATTACTGCATCTTTATACTTCTCCGCTTTGGACATTTAAGTTTCTAATTTTTGGCACTCTCGGATGTTGATGACAATTTTAGACATCAACATTTTGGCTCGCCGGAAGGGGGAGAGTAAAGCGCGCATCTACTGTCTACTTTTTGTCACTTCCTTCGAGGAATCGAAACCTCGCCTTTCCTTTTATTCAATCACCATGACTTGGGATGCTACTTAGGTTTTCTCAGACTTATCGACCAAGCCTATCGACAATGGTGAACAAAGGAAAGGACCCCATGGTGGGACCTTTCGCTGTCGATCCAGATTCAGAATTTCCTCCGTAGCCTCAACTCCCTAAAGCTCCAACCATCCTTAGTCCTCCCAACCTCAACGCATTCGTCGATCGAGCTCAATTCGACAAAACATCATGAAAGTTGGGCGAGACTCAAATGATGCCTTGCTGACAAAATCCAACTGAACATCGGATTAACACAACACTTCAATCATATGATCAACGAGACATTCTCTGCCTTTAAAAAAACTTAGGCGCTTAACCTCTATCAACCAATGCCTTCGCTCAAACTCGACGAAGCCGACTTTTCCTATTGATTCTCGACCATATGTTTGTTTGCGCTACTTGGATTCCATCTTGTCCACCGAGCAAACTTCTCGACAATGAAGAGAAAGGGAAATTCTTTCATTGGCAGACTAACTAACGATAATCAAGGCACTCCGGTCCATCATACCTCTTTCTGACATCTTAGCCACTGCTGATGTGGCATTGCCTCTGGCCCCCGAGGTCTCAGTAACTCAAACATAATTTATTGCGCTTACCCAGAGATTGGAAGAAACCAAGCAATGGCTTGAATCCTAAGTCAGGCAAAACGGGGAGTTAGTCCAGCGACATGCTCAACAAGACATCGTCCGTTTCACGAAAAGTAGGAGTGCATCACTGAGAGAACTTAGGTTTTTTTCTTTGTTGCAAATTCCCATCTTGACTTCGACACGCTTTAGGTTCCTTCTATAACCTGCGGCCACGTCCACTTACGATGGCTAAGCAACCAAAGAACCAAATGCTAATCCAGTCTTCCAAATTAACGCTGGTACTTCTCAGCAGCCCCAAGAGGCAGAGAACCCGATCGAGATGGATCTCCTTCCACCTGTGGATCCCGAAGCTTCTGCGACACAAACACAGATTCATGCGCTTAATAAGAAGTATGATAATACAGCTTTCAAGCTCAACCAGACATTGAAGAATAACCTTGACCTTATGCGCCAACTCCAAGAAAGCCAACACATAGTCGCTCGATTTCAGCTCGCTCAAAACAACGTTCGACCATAACATACCATATCGGAGACCTCTTTTTCCGAATCAAGGGGCCCACATCAAAGAAGGAGGTCCATACTCATTAATAACGTCGCCATCCGCTCTAACGCTCATACTAACGATGACGGCAACGAAAATGGAAACGGTGATCGAACCACCGTCACTTACAACGGAGGGACACAATGTCATGATCATTCGCGGTTGATTATCAATGACAAACTAGGTCCAACTGACCCCCCACCTCCTCGACAGAACCCATGTGTAGCTGCTCAGAACCTAGTCCAAGTTCTTTCGGATCAGGATGCACGACAACTTGTTCAACCTCACCATCCATACCAAAGCCAGGTTATTGATGTCGACGATATGGATGAGGACAACCCGATGTGCATCACATAAGGTGCCCATGGAGTAGAACTCCCAAAGTTTGCTAAAACTAATGGATTCCACCAGAAGATCCCCATACAACATATTTCCTGACATGGTCCGAAGGATCGTTAGAGATATTCGAGGGAACGCCAACGACTAGTGGGAAACCCACTTGAGGCGTAATCCCTTCACTAGGATCGTACATGAAGCTGAGTGGCCCCATTGTTTCAACATGCCATAAATGGCATTCTATGATGGCACACTGACCCCTAATCTCGGCAATGTTAGGATCACCATTAGAGATAGAACGCGTCATCCCGGCCGTTCCTGGCTTTAACCTAATATCGAATAAGGGAATAACGCTCAAGCCTCCACTAGGCAGACTCAAATTGCCACTAGTCTGGACTTGTCGCCTACACTTCTAACATCCAACTGGGCCTAAGTTCACCTCAACCAACCTCCACAGAATCAAGCAAACGAGGTTGGAGACTCGCAGAATGACGAAGTCCTTCCTTCAAGGAGACACCCTAGGCTCCAAACTCCTCAACTGGATCACGACCGCCATAATGCGATAGGAACCCAACCTATGATTCTTGCCGACATTATCCATAGGATCATGAGAGAATTGCAGGAGCATGCCAACGACATTTGAGAAATCCGTATGAGGCATAACCCCTTTACTCCAGCTATTCCTTAATGTCGAATTGCGTAAGTCCTTCAACATGCCAAAGCTCACTCCTTACTCAAGGAAGCCATGATCCTCGAAACTACATTAACCACTACGAATGGCACATGGATTCATCACGCACTACCGACGCCGTAAATAGCAAGTGCTTCCCCGTCCTCATCCAAAACGTGGCTCTATCATGGTTTTCTCGATTCCTGCTGGGATCCATCTAAACTTTAAACCAACTCGCCAAGAGTTTGGTTGCGCAATCTTGGATGCACGTCGCAATACCCAAAGAAATCCTCTTAGTTTCGAACGTTTACCAAGGCGCCCATGAAACTCTTAAAAACTATCTTGAAAGATTTTACACCGCCTTGGCTAAAGTTGAGAAACCTACCCCTCGAACCATGTTCGTCCAGCATGCGAAAGGTATACCATATGATTCTGAATTCAGAGACGCATCGATCGAAAGCAACCGAAGATTCTGGAGATATTCTATGAGAGTGCCAACTATTTCCTATGCCAAGAGTTAGCACAAAGGAATCGAGCTTCTTACCTCAACATCCTGCCTCGAGAAGAAACCTAGAGCTCTAACAACTCTAATTCCATCGCTCTATGCAATCTTTCTCACATCGACAACGTCAGAGGTAGTCGCAATAATAAGAGGAAGCGTCTTCGACCTCCGTCTTTCCGCAACTACAATCCTCTCAAAGACACCCCCTAGAACGTCTACCTTGTAACCTAACCATACAAAAGGCCAAAGCCTGAAAGTCTGATGACTCTACAGGATATTGTTAGTTCTATAATGTCCGCAGACACGACACGAACAAGTGTCGCCATTTGCAGGACAACATCGAGAAACTCATCCGCAAGGGTCACCTCGAGCAACATCGACAGGATCCACCACGTGGAATCTCCAAGCCACTCAACGCTCACCAAAGACTCCAACTAACCCGGACCTCGACCAAAAAATATATTCCTCAAGATTGTCCCGCTGGCTCATCAGGACTACGACAACAATGAGCATCCATGCCTCACAACTCGCATCATGTAGGCCGCCTTTTGCATTAATCTTCTTGTTAGCAAGTCTCAAGTGCTGTTAACCTGCCAAATGGCTTATGTCCGACATATAGTCAACCTTTACTGCTAATTCGCATACACAAGCGCGCTATACTGAATCGGCGTCTCAGACCCAGGGAACTGGTCCCCAAGATCAAGCATCGAATCGACGACGAGGCCAAGCATAACAACCATGTTACTAAATCTCTAGACTTAAGGGTAGTCTGTTGGCTGAATAAGCGTGACATCGACCACCAGTTCGGCTCCATCAGACCCGAAGGGCCTAGATCTATGCAATACATGGTGAACAAAAGATGCTTCCAAACTCTGCCCGACTCAAGTCCCTTGAGAGTGGAACTTCGACCGAACCCTGAGTGCAGCACCGAGTCATGGTACTCGAGCACTTGGGCCCACAACTTCCATGGTGCAGTGGACTCTCAGGTTGTCTTCACAGATATCAGCTTGCGACTCCTCCCTACCTTTGACTCCCTCATTAGAAGTGAAACAGGAATGGGAAGCAAGACCTCTTCTCCAATAGACACCCCCTCTTCCCTGTTCCATTGCCCTTTTCCTCTATATGATGCTCCGGGTCACAGCCCATTTAGCTGGGGGCACGCCGGGAAGTACTACCGGAGCCACGTTCGGAAGCAATCCCAAGGTTACTGGTCCTCCCCCAATCCTCCAACCGTCCTCTACGATACAACGATCCCTGAGGTTGTCATCGGAGATATTGGCCAATGACTCATTACAACCATTGGCTTGCTCAGTGGAAGAAAAATGGAAACGAAAAGCAAGCCCTCTTCTCCAAAATATACCTCCTCTTCGCTGTGCCGTAGCCGCTCTCCTCCATCTATACTTCGGCCACCTGTGGACACGCCGGGAGTACTACCGGAGTCGCGCTCTGAAGCAGGCCCGAGGTTGTCACTCCACTCCTAGTCCTACATCCGCCCCTACGACGCGAGGATCTCTAAGGTCATCTTCAAAGGTGTCAGCTTATGGCTCGTTATCACCTTAGCCTCCCTTATCGGAGGCAAGGCGGGAATGGAAAACGAACCCTCTCGTCGGAAAAATGCCTGTCTTCCCCACGTCATGACCATCTTCCTCCCTCTGAGCTCTGGCACCTCCCGATTGGTGACACGATCAGAAGCTCTACTGGAGGCCCACTCGAGTTCTGAGCCCGCAACCGAGTATAAATAACCCTACTCGAAATTCGTCTCAGCATCGAGACCGAGTATAAATCGTTCCGTTCCCAAGTCCCCGGACTTAGGGGCAGCCCACCATATAACCTAGTGTGATACCGACCTCTCGCACGGCTCCATCCGACCCATCGTGTCAAGATCCGGGTACCTCTCGAATCTCGGCCCAACACTGAGACCGAGTATAAATCGTTTCCGCTCCTAAGCCCTAGGGCGTGGGGCTGCACCTCGGCCATAATTCGACCATTCGAGCTCGGATCCGGGCGCCCTTAGGCGAATAAATGACGCCCCCATGCTCTAAACCCGAAGGAACGACGGTAGAGACAAAAGTCAGACGAATCGCAACGTCCACGCCTTCACCCTACTTGGAACTAAATGCGGGAAGTCCAAGGCAGAAGGTGCCTTGCCTGGATTTCGCACCACTCATGATTGCTGAACAAAGGAAACCCCACAAACCAAACCAACGCATGATTTCCGCATTCACTAGCGGCACTGCTAGACCGGAGTCGCCAATCATAGTTCTGTTAGTGTAACAAAAAGTACGCTTGTGCATGTACAGGATGTTGGAAAATATAAGATGAATATTCGAACACTTAACATGAAATGCGATTTAGATAACTAATATTTCCTTCTTCACACACCCAAAACAGACTACTATCTAATATCTTCTCTTTCTAATGACTGGGTGTGCATGAAAACCACACAGTGCCTTTAAGGACCGAAAGCGAGGGCCATACTCGCATATACTATCGGTCTACCTAACCAAAATATCTATAATTTCTATAACGATTACTGATGCTACTCATCCTTCTTATTTCTTTTCTTTTCCTGTAAAGGTTCGACACTAGGTGAGTCACCACCAGCAATGAACCCCCTCCTTCCATACCCAATTCTGCCGTCTCCTCCTCTGCTCTTAACAGGAGTAACGGACTCATGAGACACAGTTGTGTACCTCCCACCATCATCCTCTCCGCTTGAAATCACTGTGACCTCCCCGAGGGTAATACATGGTAAAGACTTAGGGGAAATGTCAGAAACAAGAGCCAACCAGCCTCAGTTTCTCCTTGAGCCTTCTTGGCCTCCTACTCTACCTTCTTCTTGGCATCCTTGGCGGCCTTCTGATCAGTTATCTCCTTGGCTGGGGGTGGCGTGGCTGCATCCGCTTTAAGTTTGCTAAGGGTCCCCTCGCCCCCTTTGATGGGCATCATCGACGACTTTCCTTTTTTCTAGCCTATTCAGCGGCCCTCTCCTTCTCCGCCTCAGCATCGGCTTTCTCCTTCGCCGCCACAACATCAGCTGTCTCCTAGGCATCCTGTCTAGTCTTTTGCCATGCCTCTTGTATGACAGCCTCATCCTGTTTCCTCTTCTCTTCCTGCTCCTCAGACTTTGCCATCATCTGGGCTTTCTGGGTTTCTGGGTTTCCACTGTGTCATGCATAGTATGCACACTCACATTAGCTACACCCGTCACCTGAGCACTTTGGCCATCCACAACTTCTCCTCCTTCAAGAAGACTCTTATAAACATTGGATGCCAGGTCCACATCCGAAGATGTATCCACATGTTCTCCAACCTCCCATATGTTTTCCTTGTAACCCCAATCTAGACTCGGACGTCTGAGAAAGCATGGGGGCAAAGCCTGGTGTTGCCTCCAATCCTGGGGGGCTATATGGAAGAAGAAGAAACTATTTGGTTTATGTGGATTTATCACTCACACCCTCTTCAGTTGGCAAGTACACGGGCTCGAAAGCAACCCTCCACCAATTATTGCACCGGCTTGGCCATCGCAGGACCTGAGGAGGATCCCCACCAGCTCCTGCACTAGCGTTTCCATCACCACAACCTTCGGAGCAACCATTCTAAAAAGGAACATCCACCTCGCGAAGAGGGTGACCCAGACTCGAAAGCTCGGGTCTTAGACGCTTTTGACCTTCCGCCAGTATTGGGCAGGCTGTGCGTAAAGACACAAACTCAAGGACATGTGGAACAATACAATCACTAGTCCCCCGAGGAACATGGGAATTTAGACGAGTTCTCAGCATGCAAAATACAAAACACATATCTCAATACACCGACCATATCTAGTTTTAGCAACTAAGGCCGTGATCATCGCCGACCATCAGCACCATTCTTGGATCGGACCATGGTTACATCGTTATTGGATTGGATACTGACGACTCGACCATATGTCTACATCTCATGTGCATATCCGAGCGAATCTAGTAGATACGCAGGCCTGGGGGCAGTCCTCTACTAATTATCGCACGAGCCTGGCCATTGCAAGACCCGAGGCATATCCCCTTTAGTTCCGGCACTGGCATCATCTTCGCCGTAGCCCTTGGAGCCGCCATCTTGAGAGCACTTCCACCGCACGAAAAGGTTGTCCAGAACTAAAGTCTAGGCCTCTGAAGTTTTCAACATTCCGTTAGTACCGAGACTCCACAAAAGCAAACATTACGGAACGCGATGGTAACCTTTAGCCTCAGCACCTAGCGCCATGGCTATCACCAACTACCAGTATGATGCTTCAGTCGAGATGCGACTACATTGTGATTGGGTTATGAATCGGATCCTGAAACTAACGTCCAACTATGTGTCCACATCATGCAAGCACGTCCGAGCCGCCAGTCCAGACAAGTCCATTCCTCGAGTACCACACCCCCAAGACCACAACTCACCAATCCCAATCCGATCACGTGACATCATGCAAAGGTTCAAGCTCACTAGCTCAAGCTCGAGGCCAAAGCTCGGCGAAATCATTGGAGTACGAGATTCTGTTTCATCCTCCCAGGCTCCCGCTAAGTTATCATGTCCTCAAACAAGCTTCAAGCCCCTGAAAACCTAGAACACTTATTAAGTGTCTGAGATACGAAGTCCAATCCCGTATCCATACACAGTTGATGACTTTTCTCTAAACTCCTACTTCTGTTTTCCAAAATCCACCACTCCACATTCTTGAGTACCAATCCCGAAAGCCCTCTCACTCTCCATATCTCTCTTCCGTTCTCCCGAAAACCTAAAAACAACTCGAACATCAAAAAAGCAGTATTTTGTATCCTCCACGCCTTAAACTGATTTTCTGTTTGAAGAAGAGAAGAAAGGAAGCAAGCAAAATTATGGGATCAGCATGCTTCTAACGAACATTTTGGGATTGGAATTCAGGATCGTACACCAAGCTATGGTCATACTCACTTGTCTTCGAAGCCCTGACCACCAAATCAATCATGGCTCAACGACCACTCGTGTACTCACCAAATGCCCAACCATCGAAGTGCATGTGCTTGGCTTTTGGGTCCAACCTCGCTTCAAAGGAAAATCTACGAGATTACATGCCACGACATGCTCCAAACATTGTCCTTACAATGACATTTGCATATACAAGTTACTGAAACTTTGACCATTTGGACCGGCCTGGATCATTGAACGATTTTGTGCTTACGAATCCAAGTGATATAGCGGGACAAGCCAAGCAATCAAGCTCCAGTCCAACGACATTTTGATAGTCACTATTGCGATCGCACGCTCAAGCCACGACAATGACCACACATACACGCTTTCAAAATCTTAGCCGAGCAGGCCAACTTGATTCGCTAAACAAATGTATGCTCACAAGACTTAATGGTTCAAGTGTACGCACAAAGCGATTAGCTCTCGATCCAAAAACTTTTCGAAAGATAAATTGAGCGATCACGGGCCCATGGCATACAATTTACTTTCATGTTACTATTCCAATTCAGATCGCATCGCACAAAACCACGTGCAAACGTGTGAGTGCATACACGATTCTGACCCGACAACGAACCGTTTGCACTTTGGTGCCATCAGGGGTCGACGACTAACGTTTAATCTGCAGAAATTAGATGTCTTGGAGAGGTTCCAACCCAAGCAGCAAGACTCAAGCAAGTCAAAGCTCGTAACTATGCTAGAATCCTAAACTCATGCCAACAGGTTTCAGTAATACATCTCAACCACTCCAAAGCAGCACACTCCCGGCGTACAAGGAAAGGTCATGACCAGTCACTAAGCATGGCACGGAGATCTTTCCGCCCATCGCCAGACATGTCTTACTTCAAAGCATGTCCCGTTAACACAAGATATACTTTGAGGGGGAAAATGTTAACCGGCCTTCTGGTCCGGTTACCAGAAGTAGTCTAGGCCCACACGATCGGCCCATCACATGGTTCAACAACCCAGAAGTGTTGCCAACATCCTCATGAATCAAGCAAAGATATGGTCGTGCAAGAGCGGTCGTCACAAATTGTAAAAACTGCGCTCGCACAGTGCAAGTCCCACGGTATACAGACTCCCTTCAACTCAAAACCGACCCTGACAAGCTTCTCCCTCCGGGGACTCTTTCTACTCCCACCAAGGAGTCATATTTTATATCCCTCAAAGGGATACGAAATACTCTTTCTACTCCGTTGGGACTCTTTCTACTCCCTTGGGACTTTTTCTACTCCCTCTAGGATTCTTTCAACTCCCTCCAGGGACTTTTTCTACTCCCTCCGGGCTCTTTTTACTCCCTCTAGAGACTCTTTCTACTCCCTCCGGGATTGTTTCTACTCCCTCTAGGGATTCTTTCTACTCCCTCTGGGACTCTTTCTACTTCCCTAGGACTCTTTCTACTCCCTCCACGGAGTCATATTTCGTATCCCTCAAAGGGATACGAAATACTCTTTCTACTCCCTTAGGGCTCTTTCTACTCCCTCTGGGACTCTTTCTACTCCCACCAGGGATTCTTTCTACTCCCTTCAGGGACTCTTTCTACTCCCTCCGGGACTCTTTCTACTCCCTCCGAGACTCTTTCTACTCCCTCCAGGGGGTCATATTTCGTATATCTCAAAGGGATAAAAAATACACTTTTTACTCCCTTGGGACTCTTTCTACTCCCTCTGGGGACTCTTTCTACTCCCTCCGGGACTCTTTATACTCCCTCAGTGGATTCTTTCTACTCCCTCCGGGACTCTTTCTACTCCCTCTAGGGAGTCATATTTTGTATCCCTCAAAGGGATACGAAATTCTACTGTGTGGGCCCCATATCCTACCTACTCCCACCTAATCCTTCCACTATAAATATCCCCTCACTTCCAACTTAAAAAGGGTTGGTCCAAGCACTCTCCCAAGCTTTAATGGCCTCCTAGGAATAAGATAGTCTTCCCCAAAGCCTTTTAGGCTCGCTCTCGGACCTTTACATTACCTTTGGGTATTTCCGGATCCCTCAGACATTGTCGGCCAAGTCATCACCTCTTCCACTCTACGAATAAGAAGAAGGCCTCGGCCACCTCGCCTTGTGTAACACCCCACGTCCATTAGTGTCACTCACAAAGGGAATGCACTAAGTTCTGTGGAGCATTTTGGGTAAAAGATGCAGATAAATTACAAGACAGACAAATTATTAAACAGTGGAAAATAGAACTTTGCTTTATTGATAAAATAATCTGTACAAGATTCTTTTACAATACCAGAGTATCATCTGTCTTTATAAAATAAAGAAGCATGAAAATACATTTATATATTCCCCAATGTAGCAAGAGCCAGCCATAGCATCTGGAAGAGAATCCAAAGACAACTTCGTCAAATCTTCAAGCTGGGAAAGAGCAACGGTCCAGTCTAATCCTGAGTTATACTATTCCCTCCTCAACTACCTGGGGGGAACGGAAGAAAAGAAGACGAAAGAAAAACAGATTCAGACATAAAGCCTGAGTAAGTTCAGTAACTTCTAGCATGTGAACATGGAAAAACAAAACGACATGAATTAACTGAATACAAGATTACACCATGACGATAAGGTCAACAAGATTAGACAAGGTAGTCACAAGATATGCTATGATGACTGGATACGCTCTAATACTTTCGTAGCTTCGCTATTTCCTTGTTATACTGGTTTCTATATCTCTGCACCACCTTACTAGTGTTCAACTAGTAACGATAACGTGATCCCAACCCCTGTAGTTTCCATTGCCTTCAGGCATACATTTATTATTTATTACCTAGATCTAGTCTAGGGTTTTCTATCAAGTGCTTTCTAGATTTAACTATAGTTTTACGCTATCTGCTGAACGCTTTTCGAGTTCAGGGTTTATGCCACCTAGTCCAACTAGGGATTACGCTACCTGTCGAACAATGCCCCCAAGTCTAGGACACACTACCTAGAGTGGTATATGTTCCTAGGCTTCCCCACGCATGTATCGCGAATCGTTATCGCTTGTCTAGATGCACATGTCCTGTAATGTGCGATCCGAGTCCTGTGACAGGGCAAATCAAGGAATACAGAACTCGGTCGGGAGCTTTCAGATATCTGCCGATAAAGATGCTAAGGTCTGTTTTTATTCCAGTGGCTATGGTCCCACTTGACCCCTCCCTCAACTAATGAAAGGCACCCTTTGTAAAATGAGAACTATACGCCGGCCCCCGGTGCCCCACTATCCTATGGCCATCCGCAACCATAACTAGATAGCAAGTATATGGTCTTTTGGAGTTCTCCGCCTTTCCGCTTCACGTATCTCGATTGACTCAAGATGGATGGTAGACGACGAGTTGCTATCACAGGGCTACCGTCTTCTCGCCGAATCACGCTGGTCCATCCTAGTCTTTAGGTTGCCACATATATATTGCAACCAAGGCATACCCTCGGTTCTTCTAACGCAGACCTTAACCTCTGTGAGCCCAGGATGATCATCTGCAGCCTCACAGAGGGATACCAAGAGTACCCTCACGTCCCCTCGAAGCCTCGGGCTTCGTAACCCAATTCGTTGGAGCCTTCTTAAAACCAGATGGATGTCCTCTCCTTCGTGTTATACTAAGAATTACTACTTAGTTCTACTAACTAAGGTTTACCACTTAGTTTCCAAATTCCTTGTTTTCTTAACTAAGTTTTACTACTTAGTCCCTTTTTCAACTGAGGTTTACTACTTAGTTTTCTTTCTCGCCAGGTTGGGTTGGTTAAGTGTCTTTAGTCGATTCAAGCTATCTTAACCCTCTTCCCTTATCCTATTACACTGGTTAAGTGTTATCCCTTTATGCTTTTTTACTTAACCCTATTCATTTATCATATTCTGATGGTTAAGCGTTCAAGTTTACTTAACCCTATGGTCTAGTCCAGCTAACATATTAATTTGGCTAAGTGTATTACTTAACCCCAACCTCTAGTCTAATTAACATGTTAAATTGGCTAAGTGTATTAACTTTACTTAACCCCACCTTCTAGTCTAGTCAACATGTTAATTTGGCTAAGTATTCCCATGGACTTAACCCTCCCATTCTAGCTTTAACTGTGCTAAGTTGGTTAAGTGTTCCTTAACCTTCCCATTCTAGCTTAACCGTGTTAGGTTGGTTAAGTGTTCCTATGGACTTAACCTTCCCATTCTAGCTTAACTTTGTTAAGTCGGTTAAGTGTTCCTATGGACTTAACCCACCCATTCTTGCTTAACTGTGTTAAATTGGTTAAGTGTTTCTATGGACTTAACTCTCCCATTCTTGCTCTAGTTTTAATTAATAAATTAAAGCCGCAACCTCTCACATTAGACAGATATTGCTGCGGTTACTGGATGTGCCGGTCGGTTCCGGGCAGGTTTACACCGCAACTCAGTCTAACCTCGGGTTAGGCATATTCATGTTTTCTAAGTTCAAAGGGTTTTTGATTAATTTCCAAATCTAGTTTTGAAAACAACCATCCCGTCCTTCGGATCAGTTAGGGATAGCCAGGGAGGGCAGGAAACTTGTATTTTCCAAACCCAAGCCTAGACACTATCCTCTCTGTCACCCTAGAACCTTCTGGTCTATGTGTTATAAAAGGGATGTTATCAAAATACTTTTCTTTTGTTTATAAATTGTTAACAATTTATTCCAAAAGCCCATTTCCCCTTTTTAGACAAATTTGGCCTATATTTATTTGTCAAGCCTACTAGTATACTTATATTCTAGGCCCAAGTCCTAACCCAACATGCAGTTTAGGCCATTTCCTATTTCATTGCCGAAACTAGATTAAATATCCTAGTTTATAATTTATGGCCAAAACTTAACCAAGTTACATATTTTGTGGTAAATGAACAATTTAACATTTATGACGAATTCTATAAGTAAATTACTCCTAATTTACTTATTTCATTACTACTCTTTTAATGTACATTGTCACATTTATTATTATAGCCCATTCTCTCTTATTTATCATATTTATACTTTTTGGTATGTAAATTATACCAAATTTAGTGTCGCTAACCATAATTTATTCTAAACATGACAATTGCTCACAATTATGAATAAATTCAAAATTGTGCTAATATACTTATTCCAAATCAACCTTAATTAACCCAATCTTGGTTTAACATCCTAATTCACAATTTATGGCAAAACTAGAATTATTTTTCTAGTTTACATTTTATGCCTAAAATTTAGCTTACTAATGCTAAATTTAATATGTCAAAATCACATATTCCCTAATCCATGTCAAATTTCCCCGTTTTCATTTTAATATGCATGTCAT
Source organism: Allium sativum (assembly GCA_030737875.1). Lineage (NCBI taxonomy): Eukaryota > Viridiplantae > Streptophyta > Magnoliopsida > Asparagales > Amaryllidaceae > Allium > Allium sativum. Next base: position 575,246,467 of record CM060915.1, on the reverse strand, counting down.
AATACATATTCCAAATTATGCCAATTTCCAAGTTTACAATTACGTTCATATTCATTTCCATGTTTTTCCCCAAATCGCATTCCCACCGTTCGAATAATCGTGATTCAACCTAGATTATAAATAAATCTAGATTCGTAGATAAAAAGGGAATGAATCAAAATGACAAGAAGGAATAATTGGCATAAAAAGGTTTGGATAACAATGTAGGTTCAAGAAGATGGGTAGACCTAACTAAATAGGTAAATTCCCACTGTCTTAAAACCAAAGAATGGGCAAAATAGGTTCAAGAACGTGGGTAGACCTAACTTAATAGGTAAATTCCCACTGTCTTAAAACCAAAGAAAAACCAAGGAACAGGTAGAATAAATAATTGGGTTTAGACCCAACTTCTCAATCACAAAACTAAAGCAATATTTTCCTAATCATAAATCATGGGTGTCAAAATCACAGTTGTCCTCATTATGTCATAAGTAATAGTTTATGTCCAAATCAAAGGTATAGGCCTAGTCAAGGAAATAATCCTTGTAGTCACAGTCACAGTCATAGGAAATGTCCATAGTCATATGCGATGTTCATAGTCCAAAAGGGAAAATAATTCCCATAGTCATAAGTCATTGTCATAGGCAATGTTTATATGTCCCAAAATCAAAGGCTTATGTCATAGTCCAAAGGCATATGCTTTCAAAGGCCACAGTTCTATAGTCATAGTCATGGTTACAGTCTTATTTGTCCTCGAATCATAACAGTTCTTAATTCAGTCCAAGAGTATAAACACATATTCGAAGAGAGAGAGAGAGATTTGGCATATTCCTTTATTCCTTTAATTTCATGTCACAAATAAAACAAAATATTCAGATCTAGAAATAACCAACTTACAGAAAATAGATCTAGAAAAGAAGGAAAGCATGGCTATGATTCGTGCGTCGTTGATTGAAACTTGTTTGAGCTGGCCTTTGAATTCTTCACTTGAAACTTTGATTTGAATCCCTCCTTAAAAGTCTTTTAGCAGCATCTCCTCGTCTTGAATCATATTTTATTTTATTTATTTAAGAAAATTTAGAGGAGGGGAAGAAGCCATGAATCTTAGCAGCATAAGGATAGAAGAGAATTGGTGCAAAGAGAATGAAGACTAGGGCTGTTTATATAGCTGCTCAAAACCTTATCGTACACGCAGCGCTGAGTCAGCATTGAACCCAGTTAAGAAAATAGTCCAGGTACGTAGATGAATCTAGCCAAACCTTATCATACACGCAGCGCTGAGTCAGCATTGGGTCCCACAAGCTATTTTGGCGTAGAAATTTGAATTTCGAATGAATTGTTTTGGCGTAGAAGTTTGATTTTCGAACTTTTGAATTTCTGGAATTTATTTAACTGTTTTATTCACATGAAATATTCTTATATGTATACAATTCCTCTAACGACCATTTTACGCGTATATATATACGCACAACTTTCATTTTATTTTTCAAAATTCAAATGATGTTGCCATATTTCATTGACTGTAGCCTTATCTTGAATTTTATCTTTCGTATACATATATTTTTGTATATATATATATTTATATTTCTCATATGTATATATATATTTTCTTTATTTCCTTATATGTACGTTCTTATCCTTTCAAATTTTGAATTTTTATACGTACATATATTTGCATGTTCAGTTGGCCCTCTCTAAAACAAAGATAAAAAAAATTATGCCGCCGCCGGGGTTCGAACCCCCGACCTCCATGCTACAAATCCAATGCCTTAACCAACTGAGCTACAGAGGCTTTTGTTAATAAGTCTTAGAACAATAATAATTATTGTTCTCTCCTTACTTCTCTTTTTCATGTTAGTTACAATACTTAAATTAAACAACTGCATGGATCTTTTTCTTTTAATTTTTCTTTTAAAAATTAATTATACTTTAATTTGAGAATCTTAATGTCACAGAATTACGGGGTGTTACACCTTGGACCTCGAACCTTGGATCCCGAACCTCGGAACCCGAGTCTCGACTTCGCCTCCCTCGATCTCGACCACGCTTCCCTCGGCCTCGACTCCGGTTCCCTCGACATCGACTGCGCTTCCGTCGGATCCCTCGACTTCAACTCCGCTTGCTCGCATCCCTCGGCTACGCTACAACATCGGTAACTCCTCGACTATTCTCGCTTAACAAGGAAGCTAGATAACAAGGACTAACATGATATTGTTAATCATTATAACTTCTTGTAATAGTCTTATTGTAATTTGTTGTAATTGAACAAAATCAGTATGGCCTTCAAAGTGGACGTAGGCCCCGATAAGCCGAACTACTATAAATAACTGTGCCCCTCACTTTCCCGCATATTATTACTGCATCTCTTATACTTCTCCGCTCTGGAAATTTAAGTTTCTAATTTTTGGAAATCTAGGTTGTTGACGACAATTTTAGAGGTCAACAGTGTCCATTTGTCGATCAGACCATCTGAGTGCGCGGAAATTGAGATTGAAAAGGTTTAGGTCTGTTTTAGTATTCCACGAACTATAATCATACCGTCGAAAATTAGCTCTTAGCACTAAAAAAATTTAAAGAATGAAAAAATGAAGAGGTTTAAGGTCGATCAAAGCTTGGATAAGAGAGAAACATGCATTTTTGTGAATTTTCTTTTCTGGCTTTTACATGCAAACTGAGGCATTTTAGTCAGTTATCTTTTTAGCAAAGCTATCTGGCGCCATGGGTCTGAATGTAGTGGTGGAAAATCAAGCTTAAAGGTGGAGATGGTCATGGGTTCTCATGTGAAGTAGAGGGAGAAGTCGGTCATGTGAATTTCACGTGTGGGTGGGATGGAGATTTTGTGTGTGCAGGGGACGTGGCACTAACGTTGTTTATTTCGAGACTGTTTTCCCCACTATGAATGGCTGAGTGAGTGTGTTATTTATTTTATTTTCGTTCAAATTCAAAACTTCCAATCAACAAAACTTTCGTATACGAGGTCATTTTTAGATACAGTTTTTTTCATTGGACTCGTATTGAAGAACTATATGTTTTGACGCTAGTTTTGGTTGAGTTGGCTTATCTCTCACTAAACTGTACTTGTTTTTACAGTAAAAAATTTGATATTTCTAGATAATTTAATATCTTAAAATATAATTTATGGGATACTTAGACCTAGTTAGTGATAAATAAATGAATTAAAAAGTGATTTGATTAGTTTAAACTTGAATTTCACATTTTTGTCCAATTGCGTGCTATTTTGACATTATCACTAGAATTGAAGTATTTTGACATAAAACCCACACTAATCACTTAGAATATGTATTACCTATTTTATGGAGGAAATTATGGATGTTTGTTTTCTAATTAAATAATAATACCATTATTAACTGCATGGATGATTGTTCGATTAGTTGGTTAAAACATCGTTCGTATGCAACTTAGTATTTGGGAAAATCTCATTTTCTAGAGTTGTAATTGTTTATTAATCGTACGCACAAGAAGAGCTTGGTGCATATTGATTGAGCACACTGTTTGGATTCGAACAAAACGAGATGAGTGAAGCATATGGATTAATGTGAAGATGAGAAGCATTGGAGCATGGTGATGGATTTGAAGACGTAGAATGGACTTGGCGATGAGTTTGGATTTTACATCGAACGTCCAACGTTTTCACTTGATATGTATTTGACAAATTTTAGTCAAGTACATGATCAGAGTAGTCATTGTCGGTTACAGTAGAGTGATGGATATTGATTGCTATTGATATTGGTCATTTTGTCCAGTTTGACGTGGACAATGGTGCATCTTTGAGGGGCAGGATTTGATGATTCGTTCGACAGAGGGTTCGACACAATGGCTCTTTGATTATTGATTTTTTTTTGGGGTGATGCAAGGAAGTGATGCTTCGACACAATGATTTTGTTTTTTGACGATGATGTTTCCATGACGGGAAGCGGTAGCTTCGGCGGTGGATGGTTGTTCTTCGTAAGGCAAAGTATTGAGACTTGAGTCAGGATAAGGAGGCTGCAAGTCAGAATGATGAGACTACAATTCAGGATGACCAGGCTACTAGTCGAGATAAAGGAGCTGTTTGGAGGGATTCAGGGGGCGGAGTTTGACGATAGATGTTGTTGTTTAGACGGTTTGCAACCAAGAGACTTTAGACGGGAGAATAAAGACAGTTCTAGGGTATGTTTTGCAGTGGCGATACTTATGCAAAGGAATCGTTAGTATGTAGGTTCGAGCGGGTACTTGAAGAGCATAGGTTTGAGTGTGGATCAAGTCTTTAACCTAATGTAGGTTGTTAGCCATATTTTTGTAGGTTTCTCCTCGGACATTCAACTAGATTGCAGTTTGTTTATCCAGAGGTGGGCTTATGACTATTTTATGTTCATTCTTAACTAGTCGTAGGTTCTCGTCTAATTAAGTAGGTTGTCTCAGCTTAGAGTTCTTTGCAGCAGGTGCAGACTCTATGTGACCGCACATACTATATATCCAAAGCTTTGAGTGAGTGAATGTGAAGATGGATGATGTATGCTATGCTTGTTTTGTCATTTGTCACTCTTAGGGATGTTACTAGGAGTAGGTAGCATTAATGAAGATATATGTAATATTGATGCAGACATTTAGACTAACCCGATACTCTGATGTAGGACACACCTAAAATAATTTTCATAGTAGTATAAAATTTTATGTGCTAGCTCCGTGGATGCTGGTATAGGTTAGGTATGGATTCCTATACTTTAGATCTATTTACTATTATGACTTTTACAGTATTTTTAGATTTTCTTATCACTCACACTAGACTATTTTATGTTCCCTCTTATTACAGTGGATGCTCGTTGAACACACTGATGAGTAGGCTGGTTGTAGGCGTAAGTGTTATGTGGAGCTACTCGTGTGGATTAGCTGGAGGTGATGTCTTCTCATATTTATACTTATGTTGTTGTTAATTTTGCTATATGGAACTGTGGAGACGAGATAGTGTTGACTACTTATTAGAGACAGGTTTCCAATGAGCTTATTAATCTCTTGTATAAGCTCTATTTACATGAGACTGTATGAGCAGTATACTCTAATTATATGGTTTATATATTATTCTTTCTCGCCTATTTTATATTTATGATTTCTATTATATTTTGTCTGATGCGCTATGATATATACGGTAGATCTTGTATTTGTATTCGGTGTTTCTTTCCTTCTCTTTTCTTCTATTCTCTTTCAATTTCTTTCTCTTGGCAATTATCATGCATTGATCGAGTGCATGTGCAACGTAACTAGATTATGAGCATCGGTGGTGCATGACGGTTGTCACAAGTGGTATCAGAGCTTAAGTTGCATTATTTGACCTAAGTAGTATCGAAATCAAGAGTTAATATATACGAGAATACATATTTGTATATAAAAATTGGGTTTCAAACTATATATTAGCAGTATATATAGGTTATTTTGCATACGAATTATATTAAAGAAGTTTTCGCTATTAGCGACTAGTCATCCTAACAACTTATTTGAGATGCTGCCAAACAAGAAACACTATTAATTGCTCCTCCCTAGAGTCAAGAATTGGGCAGGATCAAGGACCACTAATTTTGATTCACAGAATGTGCTATTAATGGTGATGTGAATAATTGTTGGGGTGTCCCAGTTTCTCTAATTGGTTTTGATGCTCAAGTGCAAGGAGTAAGCTATGCCAAGTTGTATAAATACTTGGGCATCTAGGGAGAAGACTATTCTTAGGGAGAGATTCAGTTGTGGTGGTGCAAAATTGGTTTATCTTCTTGCAAGGAGTTCTTTGACAATTTGGCGTTAGATTATGAAGTGGGATACAAATTTATCTCAAGAAAACCCCAATCTTGAATCCATTGGTTGGAAGTTCTTGTAGCTTCGATTCTCCAATTATCGATTCGCTCGGGAGCAGTTCATGGTTCGCTTCGAAGAAATGTGCCTTGACTTCTCCTAAGTCAGTATCTAAATAAGGAGTTCACCGTTTTGTGCATGGCGATATGAATGCGTTGAAGTGTAGCTGAATTTGATGTGCTATCGAATTGCGATTTACTTTCCTGATTGTTACTCCATACAAGAGGATGGATGTTTGTAACTTGGTTGAGCGCTCAACTAGGAGCGCAATTGATTTCATTTAGAGGGAGGATGAAGGCTTTAAGGAGTAGGTCAGGGAAGCTCACAATGTTTGAGCTTGTCCCCAACTGAGAGTTGTCCAGTTTATATAGACCAATTGTGGAAGCACATGCATAGATCGTCGTTCTTATTTCATTGAGTACTCCCATGATTAGAAAGAAAGGAAATGACATTGCCACTGGAGATAAGTTTTCTTTCTTTCTCGTGACCAATTGTGGAAATGACATTACCAAATAAGCATCGGTGTTCAATTATGGAAATGACATTGCCTTTCTTTCTAATCAAGAGGCAATGTCATTTCCACATTTGGTCACAACATGATTAAAAAGAAAGGAAATGACATTTCTACTTGATGGATGATTAGAAAGAAAGGAAATGACATTACCAAATAAGCATCAAGGGTTCAGGGTTCCATATGATCTTGAGGTTTGATGGATGGAACATGATTAGGACACGAGAAGATTAATTTGACCTATCTTGATTGGGACTTGCGGTGTCGAGGGCCCAGTTGTACTATATGTGCGTAACATCCCGTGTTTTGTCGCTATAGACTAATACTATAGATAAGTGCAACATCCATAACGCTTAGTTCCGGGTCTTAAGGGGGAAGCGTTACTGCATGGGTGCCTATACTTGGCAATATACATGGTTCATCAAAACTTAATCTCATCGAGTCATGTTTGCTTATTTGGTAGTTGTTTTCCAGTTGATTACTTTAGGTTTAACTAATCTAGTATTAGACTATATAAGTTAACTTGTTGGATTGGTATTACACTTAGAGTGGACTGGCTGATTATGGAGTTGTAGTAGATTACGAGAGGATGTCAACGACGATGAGGACAGATGATAGGTCTGGAGTAGTAGTAGGTTGTTTATCAGATGAGGAGGTGATGGCCAGTTATGTACAACCGTTTAAGGTTCAAGACGATAAGTTGTCGGCCGTACCACTCACTATAGATATTTAGTTTATTATTGACCTAATGATAGATGTCGATCCTATAGTGATGCCTTTGAGAAGGAAGGCACCCGGAGAGCAGAGAGGAAGCTCGATTTGCAGGTGAATGATCTTTTAGGGAAGAGTTTCATTTGGAGGAATATATCCGAGTAGGGAGCACCAGCAGTATTCGTATTAACGACGGATTGTTCCCTTAGATTTTGTGTTGGCTACGATTAATTGAAGGTTGTCAGATTACCACCATATCGGAGTTAATTTCCGTAACGATCTACTTTTGTACGTTGAGTATTCATGCCTCTAGGGCATATGACACCTATGGAGTGGGAAATTAACAATTCTTGGTAGCTTGTTAGGTCAACTCTGTGGTGTGAGCGTGTTCTTTATGTTGGACTTTCCGAAGAGGTTTAGTCAATGGAAAGAAGTTGGATGAAGTGTGCCAATTATAGCGTCCTATGTGCTACTTTGATCTTAATTGATTTCTCATGTCGTTTGAGTTGATTGGTAAGTCAACACATTTGGCTGGTTTCTTGGACCGTGTTCCGTAATATCGCTTAGATGAGTTATGGTTATGCTACCCAGTCATATTATGGTTTCCATCGACGAGGAGAAAGTGCATGTAATAACCCGGAAATTCTGAGCCAGTTTAAAATTTTTATTTTGGCAATTTTAGCGAATTTTGAACATTTAAAATAGATTATTTTAAATAATATCAACGAAAAATTTATTTTGAATATAATTAGAACGTGTATATTATATACGTCGTCGTTAGAATATAAATATTTATTTATAATTATAAATAGAATTGAAAATAGTGCGGTAGTTCGATAATTCGATTTCAAACTTCAATTGAATGTACCGGGTGCAAAACAATCCGGATTTTAGTGAAACTGAAAATATTAGAATCTAATTAAGAATATCTTTCCAACGAATCCGACAAATCGAAATTTCATAGCGGGAATCAAAAGTTATGCCCAGTTGAAAATTCAGAATAGTCGCTATGTAAATTATACATGGCCCAAAAAGTCAAATTTTGCATACGGATGAATTTGGACTCGAAACCACTTCCATTGAGTTTAAAATGCCGTTTAGAACTCCGAAAAGTATAAGCTTCGATATATTCCGATATCCGGAATAGTGGCTATGGCCTGGAGTTGTTCGGTTAACAAAACATAGCCCTTAAAAAGTGAAATTTTGCATACGAGCTCATAATTCGACAAGATAAATTTTTATGGATTCATAATGACAAATCATTGTTGAGTTCCAAATGGCGCGTCGAACGGAGTTCATATGTGGCCGTGCGAGCTGAAACAGTTCAAGGCAAAACGAGCAGTCATTTTACAAAGGAACATTATTGATACGACCTCGGAATTCAATTCTACTTTTTTTTCTAGATTCGTATCATCTAATAATGGTTAAATCCAAGAGGGCTTGATTTTTTGAGTTAGCATGTGAGCGTGCGAGAAGAAAAGGTGCGCCAAAATCGCATTTTTAGAGCTTATCTGAGCATTTTTGTGATTTTTAACGGACGGTCAAACGAACTCGGAATTCGACGAAACTTGTTTCGTTGGACTCGTCTTCACGTCTACTATGTCGTGTACGAAATCCGCGGCGATTGGAGATCGTTAGTGTTCAGGCGATACGCGGGAAACTAGCATATAATCACTTTTACTTCCTTTTTCTCTTCATAATTTCACTTTCCTCTCTTACTCCAAAAAACTCAAAAATGGCTCCTCCTCCACCACCACCGCTGCCCCTCCTCCACCGCCCACCACCAGCCTCCGGCGAGCCGCCGCACCCCCTCCTCCTCCTCCCCTCCTCCTCCTCTTCCTCCTCCTCCTTCTCTCTCCTCTTCTCATGAACCCTAGGCCAATCACCACCACCGCGGCCACCACCTCCACCACCGCAACCCATTAGCCGACTCCCCATGCCACATCAGGTCCGGCGCAGCCCCCCCTCAGCCCAATTCCGGCCGTGGGCCCCGCTACACCCAAAAACCCATTTTCACCAAAATTACCCGTTTTGCAAATAAGACCCTGTCACCATTTCGCGAATAACTCCCAAACCGTGCGTTTCTAGCCAAAGTTCCTCAAGACCAAAGTCGAAGAGCACGAAATTCTCTTCGATTTGGTATATGATAAGTCCTATTTTGCATTGCGGAGCTGCCCGGAAAACGCGTTTAAAGTCTGCTGTCCGGAAGCGGCAAAATTCGTGTACTTTCGCGAATTACGGCGAAATGGCACATTTTCGGCAAGAAGACCACTAGGCAAAAGTTGTTCAGAATGGCGTGCTTGTGCTAGAAAAAAAGATGGTGTGAAGATTGAAGCTTGTTTGCAAAGTCTGGAGCTCGAACAACAATTCAGCAGTTCAGAAAAGGCGTTGGAGAAAAAAAGTGAGTTTTCTCCGCTTTAAAGCTTCTATGATTTTTGACATATGAAGTTAATAAAAATATGATTTTTATGTTATGGAGATAATAAAAATATGATTTTTATATTAGTAGAAGATCAAAAATATGATTTTTACATTATAGAAGTATTAAAGATTTGATCTTTATTATGTAAAAAGAGCAAAGATGTAATTTTTATATAAGTGGCGATATAAAAATATAATCTTTATTATATGAACACCGTTGTAAAAATAGAATTTTTATCTATATGGTAGTAGTATAAAAATATGATTTTTAAATACATAGCAACAATATAAAAATGTGATTTTTATATACATGGCAACAATATAAAAATGTGATTTTTATATATGTAGTGACTACGGGCGGTGAAAGTGACAAAAGGCGAGAACGACGAAGATTTCTACATAAGAAGAGTCGTGGCGTTTGGTTTAGCTAGTCGGTGAGAACTTCTCACTCTAAATTTCTTTTTCTAGTTATATATATATACTAGGATGCAGACGGTGCTTAGTAGCACCCGACACCCGTCATCCACAGACCATGGATGGCTTGTTTGTTAAATTGTTTGGTTGTGTAGTTGGTTAGTCTAATTGGTTTGAATTGAATTGTTTGGTGAAATGGAATGGATTTGATTGATGTGTGAATGGCGTGGGCCTTCACTAGACCGGGGATAAGGCTAGGCCTCGTCCCGTTTCTAGTATCGTGCCGTTATGCCGCCGAAATTTCCCAAAATATGTTAGAAAAATAAAAATATCATTTTTATTGTGTAAATGAAATGAATAGAAATTCATGTGTTGAAATATAATATTTTATCGTTAAAAATATAATTTTTAACATGGAAGTGAATAAAATAAAATATTCATTTACAAACCGGACGGTTTGTTTATGTACACCTATTTGAAGGACATTGATTGGGACGATAAATTTTACACATCGCCCAGCTGCACAAATAAAATCTGTGTTTGATTGTTTGAAACCCCACACGGGTGTTGGGATGAAATTTGAAGTTCACTCATCCTGATTGATTAAATATGTCGATCGATTGATTGACAGGCTGTTATAAGCGTTAGACATCTATATTTGATGCTTATACAGTGTAGTGCACTTTGGATGATGGTTGATTGTTTATTATTGCTATTATATACATGTGTTGTATGGAATCCATATAATTAACGTTATATGGTGATTGATTGAGCCTCATTCCAATTGGGACAATAATGAATGTTATAAAAGAAAATTCATGTGTTGAATATAAAAATAGTCATGTGTTGACGATGTTCATGTGTTGAGTGAAATATTTTATACAATGAAATTTACATCTTTATCATATTTAAAATTAGAACTACTTTACGGTTGAAGTCTAATTGAAAATCAAACGATAGATACCATAGTTTTATAAATTATTTTACATAACAAAAATAGTGATGTGTTGACAGCACTCATGTGTTGAGATTAGTCAGGTGTTGGAAGAAATATAGATTCATGTGTTGAATGGAATAAATATTCATTTGTTGAATAGAATAACGCATTTATTGAAATATATAAAGCCGTGTTGATTAGAGTTGCGCTATTTTGACGTGAACGATATTTATATCGATTATATTCGTTTTTATAATGAATATAGAAAAGAAGTGATTTCAAAATATATCGTTTTGAAAATATTATCATTTATATAGTAATGATATGAAATATTCAATTTTGATTAGAAATTGAAATAGTGTTGAAATGGTTTTGAAACGAAGTTAAAACGATTTATAAAATACGTTTTAAAAGGAAATTGACGAAATATATATAATATATATATATTATATATATAATGGCCTGAATAGAACGCGCCGCTCCGCGGCAGTTCGTAAATTTCGACCATTGACTTCGAATTGACGTTGCGGGAGATCCGACCGTCGGATTCTCCTAAAACCGGAACCGTTGGGTTCGTATCGAAAAGAGATTTCCAATGAATATTAGAAATTTGAAATCTAACGGTTGGGTTTGGAATTATGTCCAAATCAAATTTGAAAAAGGTCGATGTAAGTGCAGTCCGATGGCCGTTGTTGGAAATCGACTGTACGGGCCTTGATAAAATTATTAAAAATATTAATAATTTGTGTAAAATCATAATATGTGAATTGGAAAGAACTGGGATGAAGAATTCCACATTTGAAATGATAAAAATAGATTTTTGTCGAAATGAACTAGTTTTGAACTAGAATTAAAATCAATTTATTTGTGAAATAAATAAATTGAATTTGAAAGTGATTTTAAAAATAATCAGTACTCCCAATACGTGAATTGGACTGGAGTTGAATCGAAATTATCTTCGGAATATTTCGATGTTAGATTTCGTAACTTTACAAATATTGTTATGGGAATTTGAAAGATATATTTTATATAATTATTTCCAATACGATATATGTTGGTTTCAGAATTTGATATTGAATATAAGCCGATATATTTTCTATTCAGAGCCTTGTATTTAATATCAAATGTGATTTGGGTTTATCGTGAATCGTGTTTTAGATGACATTGGTTCTTTAACCCAGTTAAAGACAGGATATTGATTTTTGAAAAGATTTAAGCTAAGTGGAGTTTTAATGAATCTTTAATTAGATTGAAAAGTGAATTGATAATTTAAATTATCAAATCTGAAAAGTGATCGAGAGTGGAGTATCACCAGTTTTGCTCCAAAGCGATAGTTAAATCTTTAATTAGATTTGAACGTGAAATGGTAATTAATTTTACCGATAACACCGTGGTGTTAGGAATGGAGTATCACCAGTTTCGCTCCATGGGATATAGGTTGGGATTGGGAAATAAAATAAATAATTACTTCGGTGTGGTTCGCTAATCCCGACTAGTTTGTAATGATATCCATAGGAGGATTAAAGAATAAATTTAGAAGAATTTATCTTGGATAAAATTAATGGGAACATTTCTCTAAGAATGTGATTTTGTGAATAAAAGAATATTCTGAATTGGAATGAGGCGTTTGTTGTGTTTGTGTAACATTCGTTTATTATATACGTGGGTTATTCAGAAAGGCCGGGTTTATACCCATTCTGAATAATCGATTCGACGAGATGTCGAAGATGAGGACGGTGGTTGAAGACCGGAAGTCTTCACATCGTTTGGGGGATTACTGATGATCTTGATTGGGCTGTACACCCAGGATGAGGGAATCAGTTGGTGATCGTCCAGACGTACTTGGAGATCGATGGATATGCGAGGAAAGTGCCTCCGGTTTCGTTCAGACCCAGAATGAACTTGTAAATGGATTGTGTGTCTGACATTGGATTTTATTCTGTGTTGATTGATCTCTATTAAATATACATCTGTTTGGCGGCGGAGAATTTATTCTCTTGCTTAACGCCCTTCTCTGAGACGTACGAGCTCAGAGGTTGTATATCGATGGACATCAGTCGCATGGAGTGAATTGCCAATGTGACATGCGTAAGTGGCAATTGATCAAGGCTTCTGTTGAAAAGCAGAGTCTTGTGGTGGATGATCAAAGCACGGCCTGTGTGGCATAGCTTTGTGTATAACGTGAATTCGCGAGCCTCACACCTCGGTATGAGTCAAAAACGGGAGATGGACCGCTGGGAGAGCACGACGTTTCTTTCTAGCTAGGGTGGTGTCAGTGACCTACCAGCCTTGACATTTATATACTTTTCACCTGTGTGGTTGTTGGATACGAGGCGCCTCGGATATAGGTCTGTAAGGACCGGGAAACGTGTGTTCAGGAATTGCCAATCCTCAAAAGTAAGAGAGGACCGGCCCAGCCGATTCCAAGGATCAAAGTGGGGTCCTGGGACATTTGCTAGAGTGTCTCGAACGCGGAGAGGAGCTTGCCCCTTGCCTCGGCTCATGACGGAAATCCAATTTCCAATACGTGTATTGCGGTTTTAATTGTAGAACTAGTATGGCGACATGATATATGGTACCCATGTCGCCTATGATTGATATTTATGATTGAAATTGTTTTGACACTATATACACCTATGATAGTATCAAATGATTTGTTTTAAACGTACCAAGCATGTTTGGCTATTATAAGGGAAAACCCTATCCTCTGGCTTGCGTTGCATTGTGTGATGGGACCTGGGTCTTATAATAGCTTCATTTTTCCAAAGAGCATTGCGCTGTTTTGTTATATGCACTAGTATTCTTGGGAGGAAACCCGTTCCGTGCTATACGGCGTGGTCCCTTGAATTACTATCCTTTAAAGTAAAGTTTTAAATAACTGTTTTAGTTCTCACACCAGTCACATGACTGACCTGGAGTTTATTGTTTTAACCTAAACTCTGGGTGCCCCTATTTTCCGCACGGGCAGCTAGTAGTTTTGGTTTTGCAGATTTATATTCACAGGGTCCTGATATACAGCTGGAACGATGCTCGGAAAGCTCTGTATCCGTGTATCACTTCTAGTTGTACTTTTGTATTATTTTCCGCTGCTATGTAAATTATTGTAATCTCTGATATTTATCGAATGTAATTTATTCATTTATACTCTGTATATTCTTGTATCTGATGGAATTGTTGTAATAACAATGAAATGTTCTTCCGTATGCGTTCATTTGTGTGTTGTTCTCAAAGTATCCGCTCTTTCCTTCACGGGGAAGTTACGGGTTCTTACAGTGCAAGACATATGCAATATTTTTTTGTGGTTGGGCTGTCAATGGATACTCGAAAAATCCGAAATCCATTCGCATCTGCATCTGAAAAGCAGATAAATATTCGAAAAATTGGATGCAAATGCGGATATAGGCACATCCGATCCGCATTCGAAAATTATCCATTCACTTTTTTCATGATTATAGCTTAAATTATGTGTATTTTAACATAATTAAATATACTAATCTATTATTTTGTAAAGTTGAAAATCTACTAAACGCATGATAATTATTCAAAATTATATATTATCGTTATATTTATTTATTTTTAGCACTTTAGTAATCAGTTGGGTTGAAAAAGCTTAATATTATGCTAAAAAACTAATTTATGTTAATTGATTTATAGACCATTGACGGAGCGGATAATTATTTGATATCCGTCCGTATTCGCGGATGTGAATATCTGATATCCGAAAATGATTTCGGATGCGGATGCAGATATAACACTATCTGCATCCAAAAGCATCCATTCACAGCCTTATGTTGTGGTGATGAGAAAGCATTAATGAATGGGTTTGGTTTGGAATATCACTTCAAGATGAGGGAAGTAAAGTTCTAAAGTCAAGTTTCCTCAATGAGGACGTCCCTGTCGATATTGTGAGGGTTACGAAAGATTAGAACTTCAAAGTTAACCCAAGAGGTGATTTAGAATTAAAGCCTAGTTTAGAAGTTGGCGAGTGTATTGACATCATTTATTCCTACTGAGAGTAAGGAGTCGATAGCGATCACTTATTAGTGTTGCACATGTAGGTGAGGAGTTGATGATGAATTGAGGTGCTCGCATTCCAAGTCAACGGCCAAAGTCGCATGAGGAGTATCCGACTCCTAATTCGAAGTCGATGGTGATAAAAATCGCTTTGGATGTTTAGAGGCACTAATCATTAAGTAAGGAGCTGGAGTTGGTTAGTTATGTCAAACCACTATGATTTATCTTCTGGGAGAGTGATATCGAACTTTGTCAGTAGCGACGGTTAGTGTGTCTCCCCAGCCCGGAACCTATATTAACAAAGAGTAGTGTTGTCTACTAATACGGAGAATTTGGCTTATTACGAGCAACCATAAGTAATCTTCTATTAAAAAATATCAAATATGTCAATAGAATGCTACTTAATTTTTTTAGTGGATCGACATACTTAATTCTTTCCTAACACAATACTATGGTGGCTACAGGATGAATTCAGAACATAATACAACAACAATAGGTATCACAAATTTCAAAACAGCAAACACAGGTACATATATACACATACATCATCAAGTACAACACAAGTATACATAAGTGGATATACCTGGTAGGGATTGAGATGGCGTAATGATGATTTTGATGACAACAATACTATTTCAACTATTATTATGAAATATATACTAACACTATTATCTAGAATATATATACATATGTATATACAGAAAATCTATGCAGGTATTGATTATTAAAGACCGTGCAGTTCATAGAATCAAGATATCTAAAAAGAACAGTTCAATATACAGGACTCATGAGTAAAAAAATTCAAGAGTTCAAGAAATAAAAGTAATTGTGTCTAGAAGTTTTGTTAAAACTTTGGTTAGCACTGAATCCTTATTTCAAACTTTTCTCACTATTTTTAATATTTGTAACTTAATATCAAAATGATTTAAAAATTACTTCCTTATTTTTAATCTATATTTCTTTATTCTTAAATTTATTTTAACTCCTGTTTTTAAATATATTTTATTTCCTAATACATTTTTACTCCTGATTCAAATATTTCTTATTTATATATTTAATACTAATTTTATTATAATTACTTATGTTTTCAATTTCCTTCTTATATTTATTAAGTTATAAAGCATTTCTTATATCCATAGTTTTCTATTTATACTTTTATATTATTTTATATTTTTTGTTCAATCATTTTTAAAACATCTTAATATATGTTTTCGTATATATATATTTTTACTTGAAAACTCTATTTTAATATAAAGAATATAGTTTGTTTTAACTAAAGAATCACTGTGATTTATTTAATCATTATTTGTTTTAATTCCAAAGTTTATTTTTTGAATTTTTACTAAGGGATGGACAAATATGTTTTGGTATGTCGACATATATGCCGTTGTTTTCAAATTCAAAATTTGAAAAGTTGTGTCTTTTGAATTCAAAACTATTCTGAAAGGATTTGACTGTTAGGAGACTGTAAATGAGCTTCTAAATTCGATTTTTTAATCAAATTTTTTATTATCTTCTTCTTCCTTTCTCTTCTATCCATTACTCTTCTTAATTTCTTAAATTTCATAGTTGTACTCTGCCCGTTTTCATAAAGAATTACATCAATCTCTTTCTATTTCAATTCTCTATCAAACTCACTCTGAAATTCAATTGCTATTTAAGAGTTATAGGATTTCTATAATCAAAGATCGCAAGATCAAGTTCTATCAAGTCAATTCTCCAAAACTAATACCATGAAAGGTATGGTCATGTCCCATCTAAATCGACTGGGTGTGATTGTGTCTCGGAAATCAACTGGATGTAGGTTGTGGGCTGGAAATCAACTGAGTTTCACTGTACTCTGAAAATCAATTTAGGTTTTCCCTTGTAGCCATAAAATCAAGGATTGTAATATTGAATATTAATTGAAAAAAAATCCACATCAATTCCTCGTTGTGTAGGACTCGACGTAGGGTAACTCCGAACCAGTATAAATTCCCCATGTGTACTTTCCTTTTGCTGCTTATTATTATTATTATCGGCATTTATGATTGATTCTACGATTATTGATATCTTTGATTTGCATAATATTCTGATTAACTTAAAAAGATTTCAAGAAATCGATAAAATCCATAAAACACTATTCACCACTTCTAGTGTTTAGTTTGGCTTAAGATCCTTAACCTGCATCCTTAATAATACCACAACATATACAACATTATCTCTCCCAAAAAAGAATAAATAAAAATATTAATGTGCGAAGCACTATAAGGTAGCAACACAAAAACTATGCATAGCTATCTAAAAAGATCAATATAGACATCCAGGATGACATAGCTAATAATAGACCAAAGACAACCTAAACTATAACTCAGTTTGATACGAGTATAAAATACATGGGTGATCTAGTTTAAATAGTATTAGTATATCATGAACGGTGAACATAATATCATAAGGGGTAACCCTTCTCAAGTAGAAGAACAGTAAATTCAAGTAAATACAACATGGGCTCGTGAGATAGGGTACAAGAAAATCATCATATAATAATCCCATAATGGTGTCTCTACAATGCACCAAATAACATACAGAACATTTATGAGTGCTAAAGACAACATACTTGTGAAACAGAACACCTATGATTGTTCCATACAACATAGTGAAATCTTCAAATATATATGAACATCATGGTAGCACTAAAGCTACATAAAGGAATCAATATCACCATCAATTATTGCGTCTTAAATAGGAACCAAAACATCAATTAGCAATAAATTAACAAAGCCTCAAAGATGGATCCAAAAAAACAAACGACATCAAAATGTCCAAACAACAAATAACATCAAAAGGTTGATCCAAATAAGAAATAGCGTGTGCATCAAAGATATAGATCCCCCCAGAGATTTGTTAAATTCTATATACTTACTCAGGCACCCATCACTACGACCCCTTCAACCGAATGTAGCTTGAACCCCCATCCAAGTAAATATGCATATAAAAGGCTCTCCCGAGTCTAGCTCCCCCTCTGAAGCAAGTATTGGCAACAACAAACAATGATAATGTGCCATGAACCTCCAAACAATAACTCAAAAAGTGAAAATAATATGTTTCATATCGCATGTTTCGCTAGTCAGGAATTAATCGAAATATAAATACAAATAATGTCAATCAACTAGTTAGGAATTATCTGATCTGATAAACCAATGTGTCACATACCACACGGTTTATTACATCGTTTAGATCAAAACCTCGCCTTCTCGAAGGGTGTACAATCATGTAGTTTTATATATGGAAAATATTTGCTTTTGAGGAAAACGAGTCTTTAAAACAATTCTAAAATCACCGGACTTGTTTCTTTGAAAATGTGTATATATATAGGAAAATATTGTGTATAGTATAGCCTTGAAACGATTTTATTTATATAAACCAAAATATCATAAATCTTTGGTCTCAAAGTGATGTGTGTGTATGTGTGTGTGTATATATACATACATATATACAAATATATATATATATATATTCCTTACTAAAACCGTTTTTTATACGTGCATAATGTCGGATATCTCATGAAATAAATCATGAAATCAACAATTAAAAGCACAAAAAACTCCACCAGTTCGATGTACAGATTGGCGACAATATTGGCTTGTGTAACGTAAGATTAAGCGTAAGAAATCATCACACAAAATCACTTTAAAATGCATCGATATTGTTTGGAAATAATACTTAGAGATGCGCTGGAACTAAGTGCATAAATGATTGACATTGAAAAGTGTTTATTTTATGACTCTTATGCTTTATCTTTTGTAAATAAATAAATGATACTTTGAGTATTTTTTATGTGTTTTTACAGATTTCAAGCGTTGCCTCCTTCAATTCAAATCAAAGGCCAACTACAAGAAAGAGCTACTTCCTGACATCAAATTCATTTCAATTGCAAAAGAAGTAGTAGCCCACTGGTAAAGACATAGGAATTGGTGCTGAGAGACCTGAGTTCGAACCCCGTCAAGCTCACTTTTTGCCAAAGAAACGGAACGCGTTCACACTGGCCCTTTGCTTTGGGAAATATCTGGATTAGTGTTATGCTATATATATACATACACATATTCATGTGTATGTATTTATGATGTGCACCAATTAACATTTCAGCAATAGCCATATTCTCATCATGGAATTAAATTCAAATCAGTCAATTTCAATTAGAAATTGAATTGTTGCCAAGAAGAAAAATCAATTTTGAAGATTTTATCTTATATTGCCTTTGGAGTCTGATAAGCGTCCTTGTTTGGAAGAATTAATTAGATGCAATCTTCTATCAATCAGTTAGCCACATGGGAGAATTGAAAGATATGGAAAATATTTACCATGATATGCCCAGATTTTCTTCAATCAAGTTAGTCAAGGAGGGCAATAGATATTCATGAATGAGGAGGCCCATTTATTCATAGACCTAATTAGGGTTTTCCCATTCTCATCTATAAATATGTGATTGTAACCATTGTAAAAAGGAATTCATTCTTCTGTACTCTCTTTCAGTCATAATAAAGCTTTCTTTTCTTTAGTTTCTGCATTTTATTTTCATGGCATATTGTGTTGTCTAGTCAATTAGATTTGCTAGAACACAATTTGCTATTGCTTCTATTTTTCTTACTAGTGATTGACCGTCTGATTAGATTCAGCGGTAATCCTAGTTTTTATTTTCAGTTGTTGATTTCTTTTCTGCAATTTTATTTCCAGTGTTCTATTTTATTTTAATCATTGAATTTATTACAGATCCGATTAGATTCGAATCTGTAGTGAATTTAATTGCACCTTTTATTCGTAGTTTCAGTTTTTATTTTGCTTTGCGAAAAAAATCAACCTCCAGCTTCGTCTAACACGCCCAAGAAAATAAATAAATAATAATTTCTAATTAAACCTCCCTGTGTTCGACCTGTATGCTACACACCTGTATGCTTGCAGAATTTATTACAAATATCGCGCTTTTCTAGCGTCGATCAAGTTTTTGGCGCCGTTGCCGGGGAGGTAACGATTAAATTTTATTGTTTATTTAATTTCTGATTCGTGTTAGTTTTTATTTTATTGTTTTGTTTTTGCGTTTTCATATTATATAAAAAAAAAACTGAATTTTCTGATTTCTTATTTCTGCCTTGAATTCTTTCCTTTCTTCTTCTACAATTTCTCTTCGAAATAAAAAAAAAAACAAAAAAAAAATCCTTCTGTAATTCTACGACCCCCTCGTGCTCATCTCCAAAGCTCACATCATCAACTATATTACCACAAACCCATAAACCCGCAACCACTAATTATCATCAGTTCATCACGTCCCTCATTACCACCAGAGTTTGCACCCATACTTTATTCTTCCACATACCAAACCTTCCCAGACCACACTTCCACATAACATAATCCACACGTCTCCACCTCCCTCATCCAAACTTCGTAAATCACTAATACTCCCCAACCCTCTTTTCAAAACTACCAGTCCCATTACAAAGCACCCTTCCTTCACAAAACAGTCATCTCATCTGCCTCCTAGTCCCCTTCAAACCACCGTGCTCCTCAAGTCCACACGCAACCCTATACTCAGTCCACCATCACAAAACAGCATACCAATTTCCATCAACCGTACCTTAGACGCACAACAAATCCCGAACCATCCAAACAAAATCCACGTCAGAACCCTGGTAGCATCCGCAAACTCACATCTCAACAACGGAACAACCTACAACCCCTGAAACTCCCCACATCATCTCTTCCGTTCTGCCAATCACCCTTTCAACGCCGTTCAACCATCAATTCGGCGATCACGTCGGCTTGCAATCGAAGTCCTAGCCAAATTCCCCTTCGAACAGCAAAAGACCCGAACCCCCCCAAACCAGATTTATCCGCTCATACATTGCCCTTAAATCAAATCCCTATTCTGCTAACCCAATTCGAGTCCTCCCCAGTAATTCGAGCAGCCGAGCAGATCTGAACCGCAAGACGTCACCCTTCGCCTCACATCAGAACAAAAACCGCGTGATCTTCGAACTAGCAAAACCCCAAACCTCTGATTCGGAAACCCAAATCTGGTTCGAATTATACCCGAATCGAAGTGAAGCTGTCCCCTCTGATTTCAATTGTTGTCCGTTAAAATAAATAAACAAAAGGGGAGGCGAGAGCTTTCTGTGATAATTTGTGGTTACCATATCTTATAAAGACCAAAGAAAGAAATAAGAAAAGAGGGGTGCAGACCATTTTTTGTTTTGATGTTATATTTGGAAAAAGAGGGGGTCCACTTGCCTTTGAACGTGGCTTTGATTTGTTGAGCTTCACATTTGTCTTGCTTTGTGTAGTTTGTGGCTTTGTTTTATTTTGTGTTCCTTGTCTTCTATTTTAATTTGCAATTTCTTTTTCTTTCGAAAAAAAAGAGAAGATCAAAGGAAGGAAAAGAGCTCAAGAAACCAAACAAGGAATACACAAGTCAAGCAAATAGTAAACATTAACTGCTCAACTGCTTCTGGACGGACAGCCATACCCCACGGTAATATTTTTCTTAACTCTACAGGTGCTCTGCTGCTTTGAAAAAATATATAGACAATTGTTGTAAAAAAAATTCTGCAGGGGCAGCGGCTTTGAATGTACAAATTTTAATTTCTGCAATTATTTTGTGTGATTACTGTTATCTCTGCATTTTTATTCATTCTGTTAAGGGCAATACCCCAATTCACATAAGGTGAGGGATTTCATCACCCTTTCCTTAGCCCACAAATTGCACTTCATCATAGAATCTGACTAATAATAACGGTTAGACGTTGGACTTAAGGGAGTCACGGGCTCATCTAGGGCTTAATTATATTGTGATAGTTGATTCATTTGGAACGAATTATTTCTTGGTGTCTAGATTACGGCAGAGAAATAACCGTTTATAAATATTACGGTGATTCGTAAATATTATATCGGTTGTTACTCTGAAGGTACTTAAACCTTCGGCTGCATTGCTAGGGTGATTCCTGGTGCACCGATAACTCCTGTCCGTTAACTGGCTGAGAAATCTTTTGATCTAAGTAATCAAACGTGTCACTTTATAATTTTGGGTTAAGAGCCAATAAGGACAGAAAACTTCATTGTAGCTAATTTTTGTGCTTGCATTTAACAACAATGAGTGAAAAAAGTGTTAGCCAACAAAATTCTCCTAGGGGTTCTCGAATCAACCAAAATTTTCCACCCGAATTGGATCAAAATCGAGTGAATCAAAACTTTCCAAACTTTGGGGATCAAAACCAAATAAATCAAAATTTTCAAAACCTCAATATCCAAATGGATAGACCCTTGTCTCTTCGTGATTGATGTTATCCTACTAGGACCGTTCAACCATCTGTCATTGTGTTCCCACCAGCTGAAGGAAACAATTTTGAGCTAAAACACTCTTTTATCCAAGGGGTACCAAAATTTACTGGGTCTGAAAATGCTTATGAATTTCTGAGTGAATTTGAATTGTATGCCTCCACAACAAAAATGCAACAACTATCTAATGAATCGATCAAGCTAAGGCTAATTCCATTTGCACTACTTGAAGGCGCTAAAAGATGGCTAAATTCTCTTCCACGACATTCCATAAGAAGTTGGGATGAATTTGTCACTGCATTCTTGAAAAAGTTTTTCCCTTTTCATAAAACTCTAAAAATCCGAACCGAGATAAATCAATTTTGTCAAAATGAGGGGGAAACTTTTTCGAAATACTTTGAGAGATTCAACCAGCTATTATATAGTTGCCCTCATCACGGAATTCTAAAAGATCACTTATGTCAAATTGCATATGAAGGGCTAAACTATCAGACTAGAACTCAACTAGAATCAATGTGTGGAGGAGACTTTATGTCTAAAACAGCCGATGAAGCTTGGCGGTTTTTAGAAGATTACTCTGAAAAGGACATGCAGTGGGAATCGATTCGTGTTCCCATTCGTACTTCTACTAGAGGGGTGCATGTCGTGGACCCAAGTCAAATTCCTTTAGAAAATCAAACTCCTCAAACAGGAGAAGGGTTACCCCACTATTACTCTCAAGACCAAGCCAATGCCATAGCTCAAAATAATCCGTACTCATCCACGTACAACCCTGGTTGGAGGAACCACCCAAATTTTTCTTGGTCGAACCCCAATAATTCGGCTAACCCATCTCACGTACAACCCTTTATTCCCAATCCGAGTTACCAAGGTCCATACCCCAATTCTCAAACCTCTCAAGCTACACCTCAATCCAAACAACCTTATAGGCACCCCAATTTTCAATCATCAAACCAATCATCTCAATCTTCTCAACCGTCACCAGACATTGTGCGTTTAGAAAAACAAATGGAACAAATGATGAATATGATAAAGGAACTAGCGAAAAATAACGAGAAAGGAAAGATGCCTAGTCAACCTGAGGTGAATCCAAAATATAGCTCTCGTACTGTAAATTCTTGTGAGGACGAAAACCATAATCCAGTCAATGCTATTACAACCCTTCGATCTGGAAAGAGGATTGATAATAACGTGGGCAACCCTGGCGAATCTTCTAACTCGACCCCAATCCCTAATCTTGATGATCATCCATTGGCTTCAAATGCCAATTCTTCTAAACCTCAAGTTCCCTTAAATGTTGGCAATCCCAACAGTTCTTCTCCCAGCGTCGGCAAACCCGACCCACCTTCGAAAATTAATGTTGGCAATCCCAACATTTCATCTTCTACACCCCTACCACCTTTTTCCTCGAATGATGAAACTGATCCCAGAATCGAAAAACCAGTAGCTCCTTTTCCTCATAGACTCAATAATAAGAAGAAAGCTGCAAATTTCGATAAAATCTTGGAAATTTTCAAACAAGTCCGTGTGAACATTCCTCTTTTAGACACCATCGAACAAATCCCTCAATATGCCAAATGTCTTAAGGAATTGTGCACACAAAAACGTGCGACCAATGTCCCAAAAACCGCCTTTCTAACTGCGAATACAAGCTCCGTTCTTTCTAATCTTGCCCCAGTCAAGTATAAAGACCCTGGCTGCCCTACGATTGATTGCAAAATAGGAAACACTCACATCTCTCGTGCCCTACTCGACCTTGGTGCCAGTGTCAACCTTCTCCCTTATACTGTCTATCGTCAACTTGGACTAGGGGAGATTAAACCAACAAACATCACACTTCAACTAGCCGATCGATCTGTCAAAAAGCCATTGGGAATTATCGAAGACGTCTTGATACAGATCGAGCAGTTTTACTTCCCTATCAATTTTATAGTTCTAGAAACAGAGCCTGTCTCAAATCCCAACGTTCAAATACCATTATCTTAGGACGCCCTTTCTTAGCAACCTCTAATGCTGTCATTAATTGTAGGAATGGTCAGCTTCGACTCTCCTTCGGGCACCTAACCATCGAGCTAAACATCTTTAATCTCAACAAACAACCTAGGCATTTTGAGATCGATGAAATTGACATGATTCAAACCACAGTTGATGAAACCTCAAGTGACACTTCTGAAGCCCTGAAAATGTGTCTTGACCATTTCAACCCTGATTTCGACGAACTCGAATACATTTCTGAACTAAACAAAATTCTTGACTCCGACACTTCGCCACCTGAATCTAACCAAGGAATGTTGACCAATGTTGATACACAAGAACTTCCTAAGTTAGACCTCAAACCCTTGCCACCAGACCTTAAGTATGCCTACCTAGACTCTTCAAAAACTTTTCCCGTAATCTTGGCTTCCGATCTTACCAAGGACCAAGAAGAAAAACTTTTGGATACCTTGCGGGAAAATAAAGACGCCTTGGGGTGGGAAATTAGCGATATAAAAGGAATTAGCCCATCAATCGTGGAACATCGCATACATTTAGTTGATGAGGCTAAACCCACCCGTGAGGCTCAAAGGCGATTAAACCCAAACATGAGAGAAGTGGTCAAGGAGGAGATAATCAAATGTCTAGACAATAACATCATCTATCCCATCTCTGACAGTACTTGGGTGAGTCCGGTACAAGTTGTACCAAAGAAGTCGGGAGTCACAGTGATCAAAAACGACAGTAATGAACTTGTCCCAACAAAAATCAAAACCAAATGGCGTGTGTGCATCGACTATCGAAAGCTTAACTCAGCCACACGAAAAGACCATTTTCCCTTGCCTTTTATTGACCAAATGCTCGAACGCTTAGCGCGACATGAGTACTACTGTTTTCTCGATGGATACTCTGGCTATAACCAAATTCCTGTTGCTTTAGAAGATCAACATAAGACCACCTTTACTTGTCCCTTTGGAACCTTTGCTTATCGTCGCATGCCTTTTGGTCTTTGTAATGCCCCCGCGACTTTCCAAAGGTGTATGATGAGTATTTTCTCTGATATGGTGGAAGAATTCTTGGAAATATTCATGGACGATTTTTCAATATATGGATCATCTTTTTCCCAATGTCTCACTCATCTAGAACTCGTCCTTAAGCGTTGTAAGGAGAAATCACTCGTGCTTAATTGGGAGAAATGCCACTTTATGGTGAAAAGGGGGATAGTTCTAGGTCATGTCGTCTCCAAAGATGGCCTAGAAGTCGATAAATCCAAAATCGATTTGATTGCTAATTTACCTCCTCCTAAGTCTGTCAAGGATGTTCGTTCATTTCTTGGCCATGCAGGATTCTATAGAAGATTCATTAAGGATTTCTCAAAAATTTCAAAACCTCTCTCGAATTTACTTGCCAAAGACGTAAAGTTTGAATTTTCCAATGACTGCAAAACATCTTTTGAAACTCTTAAATCACTCTTGACCACAACTCCCATCATTCAACCTCCTGATTGGACTCAACCCTTTGAACTTATGTGCGACGCTTCTGATTTTGCTATTGGAGCCATCTTGGGTCAGCGAATTGATAAACTCCCTCGAGTCATTTACTACGCTAGCAAAACCTTAAACGAGGCCCAATTGAATTACTCGACTACTGAAAAGGAATTTTTGGCAGTTGTCTTCGCTCTTGAGAAATTCAGACCATATCTCATAGGATCCAAAGTCATAGTTTACACTGACCATGCTGCCCTACGATATTTGCTTTCTAAAAAGGATGCCAAGGCCCGCTTGATTCGTTGGATCCTTCTTCTTCAAGAATTCGATATAGAAATACGAGATAAAAAGGGTTCTGAAAATGTCGTAGCTGATCATCTCTCTCGAATTGTGCACGAAAATGATAACGACACTCAAATCGATGACTATTTTCCTGATGAACAACTCCTTTCGATCTCTAACACCCCTTGGTACGCTGACATTGTGAATTATCTTATCACCCAACAAATGCCCGCTGAATGGTCGAAACAAGACAAACAAAAATTTCTCTCGAAAGTTCGAAACTTCTATTGGGACGACCCATATCTTTTCAAATACTGTCCAGACCAAATCATTCGAAGGTGTGTGCCCGATCATGAACACCAAAGTATTCTCTCCTTCTCACATGACCATGCTTGTGGTGGTCATTTTGGTGCAAGAAAAACTGCTGCAAAGGTTTTGCAAAGCGGTTTTTATTGGCCCACACTCTTCCGTGACGCTTTCGAATTTTGCTCTAAATGTGAGCGATGTCAAAGAACGGGTCGAATCTCTAAGCGAAACATGATGCCTCTCAACCCCATTCTAGTGATTGAGTTATTCGATGTTTGGGGCATCGATTTCATGGGACCATTCCCTAATTCATTTGGGAATCTTTACATCTTACTTGCGGTAGATTATGTCTCAAAATGGGTTGAAGCCACTCCGACCAAAACCAACGACAACAAGGTTGTTGTCAAATTCCTCAAAGAAAACATCTTTTCACGCTTTGGCACACCTCGAGCTATCATTAGTGATAATGGCACTCACTTCTGTAATCGTGCTTTTGAGTCCTTGCTCAAGAAATACTCAATCACACACAAGCTGTCGACCCCCTACCATCCACAAACGAGTGGGCAAGTAGAAGTTTCCAATAGACAAATCAAACAAATTCTTGAGAAAACCGTGAATTCCAACAGAAAAGATTGGTCCGTAAAACTGATTGATGCACTTTGGGCTTTTCGCACTGCTTATAAAACCAATCTAGGGATGTCACCATATCGATTAGTCTTTGGAAAGGCCTGTCACTTACCTCTTGAATTAGAGCATCGCGCTCTTTGGGCCATAAAATTTTTGAACTTTCACTTAGAAAAAGCCGGCTCACACAGGAAGTTACAAATTTCTGAATTAGAGGAATTAAGAAATGAGGCGTATGAAAATGCGAAAATCTACAAAGAAAGAACCAAAGCCCAACACGACAAAAACATACTTCGTAAGGAATTCAACATAGGTCAAAAAGTTCTTTTGTACGACTCTAGACTTCACTTGTTTCCAGGGAAACTCAGATCTCGATGGACTGGACCTTATGTCGTGAAAACAGTATACCCTCATGGAGCGGTTGAAATTGAAAATCCTAGGGATGGAAAAGTCTTCAAAGTAAACGGTCAACGACTGAAACCATTTTTGGAATTCGAGCAATATGACGAAGACGACTCTATCGATCTGCATGATCATCCACCATGAAATTAGGTGGTACACGTTCTTCTTCTTTTATTTTTCTTTTTTATTTTTTTTATTTTTTTTAATTTTATTTTTGTTTTTGTTTTTCTGCCTTAGACAGTTGGGACACTGTCTCAATCAAGTGTGGGGGGGAGTCTGCATTTCATCCATTTTCATTTTTTGTTTTTATTTCCTTTTATTTTCAGCCATTTAAGTAGGATCATCATGCATTTTAGCCTGTAGTAACATGCCATTTTTTTTTTTGAAATACGACTCATTTTCAATTGATACAGCAAAATAAGTTTACAATTTTTAGCCAGTTGATAGTATTTTTCTCTCTCAACTTAGATCGAATAGGAAATATAATGAAAAGTTTAATTTTGAGGGATAATTGTGTAACCAGTACATAGGGAGATTCTTAGGTGATGGCCATGAAATCTATTCTATATTGTAGACTTTGTTTAAATAAGTGGAGGACTTAAAATACTTATATTGGCTTTTCAAATCTTTAAAACTAAGTTGTGTTAAGTTGAATTCGCATAACTCTCTTTTGTGCTTATATTTTCGATAATAATAATAATAGTATTCCAAGGGTATCCAACATTGCTTGTATATCGAGCGTTGATGTGCAAACCCGCCAAGCTCTATCCGACACGTTGTTGACAAAGTCAAAGTTGGAATATCTTGGTCTCATTTTATGAGATTGGACACCTAAGGATTACCGACACGTTGTTGACAAAGTCAAAGTCGGCCTGCACAATCCGCCAAGCTCTTTACCTACTCTCCGTTAGTCCGCGAGGCAGTGCATGGGTGATAAACCTTGGTCTTTTTGTTAGGTGTATGTACTTAATCATAAATCTTAAAATTTTATAGAATAAGGAATAAGCGATGATACCCAAACACTTCTTGACCTTATTGATTTGACTAGCCATACATGAGAAAATTAGAATACCACTTTGCAAACTGTGCCAAGCAAACTAAGAATTTATTTCATGGCTGCACTATGTTATCGACCGAACTAACTGGCCAAACTGGAATTTAACAATTGAAAACTTGATTTATATTGAAAATTTGTGACAAGTCGAGGTATCTAAAATAAAATCAACTGATTAGAAATTGTTAACTTAATTTGTTGTACCACTTCCTGAAACAAGTCGTATTTTCAATTTTGTTTCAATTGCATAAGTCCTTTGCATTCATGTAGTTTCATTAGATCCATAGCATACTGCAGTTGGATTTTGTGGGTAGTATCCGCTGAAAACCCTCACGAGACACCACTCGTCCTACTAGGGACACCTAGAGGTTTAACGGCTTGTTGCATACGCTCAATGCAATCGTGTTTCCTACGAAAGTGTGACCTATCTAGTTTAGTTTTTCATTTTTTGTTTTACTCGAGGACGAGTAAAAGATAAGTGTGGGGGTATTTGATTGACATTGAAAAGTGTTTATTTTATGACTCTTATGCTTTATCTTTTGTAAATAAATAAATGATACTTTGAGTATTTTTTATGTGTTTTTACAGATTTCAAGCGTTGCCTCTTTCAATTCAAATCAAAGGCCAACTACAAGAAAGAGCTACTTCCTCACATCAAATTCATTTCAATTACAAAAGAAGTAGTAGCCCACTGGTAAAGACATAGGAATTGGTGCTGAGAGACCTGAGTTCGAACCCCGTCAAGCTCACTTTTTGCCAAAGAAACGGAACGCGTTCACACTGGCCCTTTGCTTTGGGAAATATCTGGATTAGTGTTATGCTATATATATACATACACATATTCATGTGTATGTATTTATGATGTGCACCAATTAACATTTCAGCAATAGCCATATTCTCATCATGGAATTAAATTCAAATCAGTCAATTTCAATTAGAAATTGAATTGTTGCCAAGAAGAAAAATCAATTTTGAAGATTTTATCTTATATTGCCTTTGGAGTCTGATAAGCGTCCTTGTTTGGAAGAATTAATTAGATGCAATCTTCTATCAATCAATTAGCCACATGGGAGAATTGAAAGATATGGAAAATATTTACCATGATATGCCCAGATTTTCTTCAATCAAGTTAGTCAAGGAGGGCAAGAGATATTCATGAATGAGGAGGCCCATTTATTCATAGACCTAATTAGGGTTTTCCCATTCTCATCTATAAATATGTGATTGTAACCATTGTAAAAAGGAATTCATTCTTCTGTACTCTCTTTCAGTCATAATAAAGCTTTCTTTTCTTTAGTTTCTGCATTTTATTTTCATGGCATATTGTGTTGTCTAGTCAATTAGATTTGCTAGAACACAATTTGCTATTGCTTCTATTTTTCTTACTAGTGATTGACCGTCTGACTAGATTCAGCGGTAATCCTAGTTTTTATTTTCAGTTGTTGATTTCTTTTCTGCAATTTTATTTCCAGTGTTCTATTTTATTTTAATCATTGAATTTATTACAGATCCGATTAGATTCGAATCTGTAGTGAATTTAATTGCACCTTTTATTCGTAGTTTCAGTTTTTATTTTGCTTTGCGAAAAAAATCAACCTCCAGCTTCGTCTAACACGCCCAAGAAAATAAATAAATAATAATTTCTAATTAAACCTCCCTGTGTTCGACCTGTATGCTACACACCTGTATGCTTGCAGAATTTATTACAAATATCGCGCTTTTCTAGCGTCGATCAATAAATTAGCATAAATAGGAAATTAGCTTGTGCGTATGGAACCAAGCAAGTATCGACCCATGCAGAAGCGACCCGAACTTCCCCATAAAGGAAAGCCCGGACTGAGTTGAGAACATGACAAATCAGAACACAAACAGAAGAACATTTCATTGCTTATTACAAATACCGAGTATGAATAAATTATATACATTCGATAAATATCAGAGATTTACAAATTACAATGCAGTGGAAAATAATACAAAACACAACTGAAAGGAATATACGGATACAGAGCTTTCCGAATATCATTCCAGCTGTAAACCAGGATCCTGTGAATATAAATCTGCAAAACCAAAACTACTAGCTGCCCATGTGGAAAATAGGGGCACCTGAGTTTAGGTTAAAACAATAAACTCCAGGTCAGTCATGTGACTGGTGTAAGAACTAAAACAGTTATATAAAACTTTACTTTAAAATCAGATATATCAAGGGACCATGCCGTATAACACGGAACGGGTTTCCTCCCAAGAATACCAGTGCATATTACAAAACAGCGCAATGCTTTTTGGAAAAATGAAGCTATTATAGGACCCAGGTCCCATCACATAATGCAACGCAAGCCGGAGGATAAGGTTTCCCTTATAATAGCCAAACATGCTTGGTACGTTAAAACAAATCATTTGATACTATTATAAGTAGATAGTGTATAAAACAACTTCAAATATAATTGTATCAATCCTAGATGGCATAGGTACCGTATATCATGTCGCCAATACTAGGCTCTACAATCAAATCCGAAAAGTCACGTATTGGAAGTGGGATTTCCATCTATGAACCAAGGCATGGGATCGTCCTTCCCACTTCGAGACTCTCTAGCTTGAGCCTCAGGAATAGCTGCAATTGCACCTTGGATCTTCAGGGACGGTCCACACAGAGTGGATTAAAATGCCTGAACAATGCGTTTGCCCAGCCTGAGGGGCGTAAAACTGCTCAGTATATCGACCAAACCATCCATCGGCACCATAGTGACCGATATAACCGAGGCGCCTCGCTTTCCATCATCCACATAAGTAAAACGTACAGGCTTGCAAAACCAAGACACCACTCCTAGCTAGAAAGAAACACATGTCCTCCCTGATGTCCTCTCCCGTTTCTGGTTCACACCGGGGTGTGAGGCTCGCGAATTAATGATATGCACAAAGCTATGTTATATTAAAGCTGTGCTTTGATCATCAACCACAAGACTCTGCTTTTCAACAGAAGCCTTAATCTTTTGCATCTCATCATTCCACACAGGCAATTCACACCATGCAATTGATGTCTATCAATCACACAGAATGAAATCTAGTGTCAGACACACATCCATTTAAAAGTTCGTTCTCGGTCTGAACGAAACCGAAGGCACCTTATTCCTCATCCCATATGTCCAATACAGAAGAGAGGTCCTCCATATCTGGTCGATCTCCAAGTACATCTAGACGATCACCACTTATTACCTTGTCTTGGGTGTACAGCCCAATCAAGACATCAGTAATCATCCAAACGATGTGAAGACCTCCGGTCTTCAACCACCGTCTTCATCGTTGACTTATCGTCGATTAAGTTATTCAGAATGGGATAAACCCGGTCTTTCTGAATAACTCGCGTATATAATAAACAAGTGCTATAAAACACAACATACGCCTCATTCCAATTCTGAATATTCTTTTATTTAAATAATCGTATCCTTTGGGAAATGTTCCCATTAATTTTATCAAAGATAAATTCTTTAAATTTATTCTTTAATCTTCTTTTGGATATCGATCCAAACCAAATTATGGTTTATCCAAACTAACCGGGATTAGCGCACCTTACCGAAGTAATCATTTGTTTAATTTCCCAATCCCAATCTATTCATCCCATGGAGCAAAACTGGTAATACTCCATATCTAACACCTTGGTGTCATCGGTAAAATTAATTACCATTTCATGTTCAAATCTAATTAAAGATTTAACTGTCGCTTGGAGAAAAACTGATGATACTCCATTCTCAATCATTTCTTGAATTTGATAATTTTAGTTATCAGATTCACCTTTCAATCTAATTTAAGATTCATTAAAACTCCAATTCAGTTTTAATAGCCAAAAATCATTACTTAATGATTTTCTTCAAAGTTAAGAAATTAATCTTATATTTAACCGGGTTAAAGAACTAATGTCATTTAAAACATAGCTCATGATAAACCCAAAATCCCATTCCATTAACAATGGAATCTTCACGGAAAACAGATCAATATATATAATCGATATAAACTTCCGTATCCAACTGCTAATATAAATAGAATAATGGCAAAGCCTTTTAAATTCCATATATATATATATATATATTAATCGTCTTCCTCCATAGAAGCTCACTTCGATTATTATCCAATCGAATTCCATTCCATTCCAATATATTGTATTAAATTGGAAAACTTCACTTTTGAAAAATTTCCCTAAATTTTAACTAAAAGATTTATAAATTCCAATTCGCATTTCACTGTAAATCGGGTTAAAAAACGAATGTCGTTAAAAACACAGTTCACAATAAACCCAATTCACATTTCATTTATTCCAGTTACTAAATATAACTGGAAACTCCAATAATCTTATTTAAAAGATTTATTCTTTTCACATGGGGTTTAAGAACAGTATTAATGAAGACACCATTCACGACAAACCCAAAATCCAATTCTTTCATTCAATTCCAATTAAATATTAATTAATTGGAAAATTTTACTAAATCTTACTGAAAAGATTTATTCTTTTCTCAACGTGGCTTAAGAACAGTGTTAATGAAGACACCATTCACGACAAACCCAAAATCCCATTTGATATTAAATACAAGGCTCTGAATAGAAATCATATCGGTTTATATTCGATATCAAATTCTAAAACCAATAAATATCGTATTGGAAATAACGATATAAAATATATCTTCCAAATTTCCATTACAATATCCGTATAATCACGGAATCCAATATCAAAATATTCCGAAGATGATTTCGATTCAAATCCATTTCAATTCATATATTGGAAATTCTGGTTATATTAAAACCGTCCACAAATCCAATTTAATTTATTTAAAAATTATTGGATTTCAAATATAGTTAATAACTAGTTCATTTCGATGAAAATATAATTTTATCTTTACAAACATGGAAATTTTCACCCAAATTCTTTCCAAATCATTTTTTATGATTTTAAACAAATTATTGATATTTTTAATAATTTTATCCAGGCCCATACAGTCAATTTCCATAAACGGCCATCGAACTGCACTTACAACGACCTTTTCCAAATTTGATTTGGACATAATTCCAAATCCAACCGTTAGATTTCAAATTTATTGTATTATTTAGAAAGATATTTTCGATACGAGCCCAATGGTTCCGGTTTTAGGAGAATCCGACGATTGGATCTCCCGTAATATCCATTCGAAGTCAATGGTCGAAATTCGCAAACTGTCGCGGCGCGGCGCGTTCTATTCAGGCCATTAAATATATAATATATATATTATATATATTTCGTCGATTTCCATTTAAAACATATTTTATAAATCGTTTTAAATTCGTTTTCACAACGATTCAACTTCATATTCAATTTTAAATAAAAATTGAATATTCTATATCATTAATATATAAATGATAATATTTTCAAAACATTAGACTTTGAAATCACTTCCATTTCGATATCCATTATAAAAATGAATAAAATTGATATAAATATCGTTCACGTCTAAATGGCATTAATCTAATACACACGGCTTCATATATTTAAATATTTTCGTGTCCATCCCAAATCGGGCATCAAAATCATATTTTGATCCATTACTGAATATTATTTCAAAATATTAGTTATTTTAAAATATTTCTTACTCATCATTTTAAAATATTCGTTATTTTAAAATATTCATTGCTATGGTGGAAGTTTTGATTGGAACGCAGATGTTTCACATTGCTCGGTATTTTGGCGCGGTGTTATGGCAAATGTTCACTGGATGAAGATTGGGACTGATGTTGTAGTTAAAAATGGTCGCAATGTTTCTTTCTGGTCTGACTGCTGGTTGCTCCCTATCCCTTTGCGTGTTGAATTTGCCGATTTTTTTGATATTGCATGCAACAAAAGAGCTTCAGTCAGTGCGATGTATAATGCGAATTCTGCCAATTTTAAATGGAACCTGACTTTTTGTCGTATATTGGATGGTAATGCTTTATTTCAGCTATGTGGCCTGGTTCGTTTGTTAGAAGATGTACAACTTCATGGCGATGAGGACGATGAATTTGTATGGAAGATTGGTGGAAATAACTTTTGTGTTAGCGAACTTTATAAGATGATGAACTTTGCAGGAAGGAAATATGATGGATTCATGAGAATGTGGAGTTTTAAGGCTGTATCCACTAAGGTCAAGATTCATATGTGGACAATCATGCATAACAAGCTTAATACAGTGAGCAGATTGCGTCAAAAGGGAGTTCAAGTCGCTGGGGGCTGTGTTTTTTGCGCTGATGATGACGAGAACTACCAGCACCTTTTTGTTAATTGCGATTTCGCCTTTTATGTGTGGACGAAGTATTTTGTTAGCCTCAATATCTGCTTAGACTGGTCCCATTTCATCACTGATCAATTTCTATTTTGGCACAGCACTATTACTTCACTGCCTGATACACACATGCGACATATGTTTGCCCTCTTGAACTTTGCTTATGTTTGGATCCTTTGGCATGAACGTAACTCACGAAAGTTTAAATGTAAAATGAAGCAGCCCAACTCAGTTATTTATCACATTCTTAATTTTGTTTCTTATTGGTCAGGCAAGGAGGAGATAAAATTCGTGGACACAATCGACGCTCGAGTTATGGATAGGGCTCGTGGTAGCCGTGCTTGATGCTGCCTTGCTTCAGTTTGTTGTGTTTTCTAGCTACTCTGTAGCTGTTTTATGTATATATTGGGCACTATGTAATCATGCTGCGTGCATGTTTCTCTTTTTGGGTTGTACATATTCATGTATATAATTATAGCTAGTAGCTAGTCTTCTGTATGCTGTACTAAACACGCTGTATGTTGTACTTGTTTTACGTTTAATGAATGAATGAAGGCGTGAATCTAGCGATTCACTACCTTTTTGCATCAAAAAAATATTCATTCCTTCCGAATTGGAATCAGATACGGTCAATTACCATATAATTATATTTATATGGATTTCATACACACACGTACACAACAATAATCAAACACAGTCAGCCATCATCCAGAGTGCATTACACAACTGCATAAGCGTTAAATATAAATAATTAACGCTTACAACAGTCTGTCAACCCATCGATTGACATACAACTAAATATTGGGATTAGTATATGTCAAATATCATCCCAATACCCATGTGGGGTTTCAAATCAACACACACAAATTTTATTTGTGCAGTTGGGTGATGTGTGAAATATATCATCCCAATCAATATCAATCAAATGTGTGTACATAAACAAATCGTCTGATTTGTAAATGAATATTTATTTTATTCATATACACGCACATGAATATTTTATACAGTTCATTTATACAATAAAAATGATATTTTTATTGTTCTAACATTTTTAGAACATTTCCGCAGCATAACGGCGCGATACTAGAACCAAAATAAGGTCTAGCCTTATCCCTCGCGTAATAATGGTTCACGCCATGTACATACCAATTCTAATAAATTCGTTTCAACCAAACAACCAAATTCAAACAATTAATCCAATTAACCAAACAAACACGGTTTCAAACAAAGGTGTCGGGTGCTACTAAGCACCATCTGCATCCTAGTATATATTTCTAACTAGAAAATGAGTTAAAGTGAGAAGTTCTCACCTTTCGGATCCACTCCTCCATTCCTTATTTCTGAACAGTTCGGATTTGTCCGAATTTCCAACGTAATCTTTTCCACGTTGTTCATAGTAAAAATCGCATTTTTAATATGATGTTTATATATTTAAAATTCGCTTTTTTTCCATATCGCTACTACATAAAAATCATATTTTTAATTCGCTACATATATAGAAATAATATTTTTATATTCTTCATTATATAAAATTCCTATTTTTAATTCGCAACTTATATAAAAATAACATTTATATATTTTTCATTATATAAAAATCCCATTCTTATATTATGAAAAATCACACCTTTGTATAATTAAAAATAAAATCTTTTTATAAATAAAAATCAAACTTTTTTATAATTAAAAATCACCAATAAAAAGTCACATTTTTATTTAATTAAAAAATCATATTTTTAACATGATGTTTATATTTTAAAAATCATATTTTTATTTCATTAAGAATCATATTTTTAACATGATGTTTATATTTTAAAAATCATATTTTTATCGCGCTTTTCAAATAATAAAAATCATATTTTTATTTCGATGTTCATGCTATAAAAATCAATTTTTTTTACCATGTTCATACAATAAAAATCAAAACTTTATTTCAATGTTCGTACAATAAAAATCAAAACTTTATATGCATAAAAATTATAGCTTTATATACATTAAAAATTATACCATTATATACATTAAAAAATGCTTTAAATAATTGAATAAAATATATAGAAAGGCTTACTGTATTTCGGTGAACAGAGAGGGGGGTGACCGACGCTACGAATGTAGGTGGTGGGGAGGTGTCGGTGACAACAGCAACATGGGGCGGAGGTTGTTTGTGTTGGATTTGGGCTTGGCGGTTTTGGGAGGGAAGAGGGGAGAGAGGGGATCGTAGCGAGAAGTGGGTGGCTTGAGGGAGGTGGTGCGCCGTCGTTGGAAGGGGAGGAGGGGTTCACAGCACTGGCGGCGCGTTCTAAGTTTCTGTCGCCCCTTTTTTCTTTTTCTTTTTTTATTTTAAAACCCGATCTGGGAAAACGACGGGGAGGGAATAAAAGGGTGGGTTGACCAAATGTGATAGTATATTTATATATATTTTTATTTAATTCAAAAAAATAATTTTTTCTTTTGAACTCTAAATCGAACCCAATAACTCTCGCCCCTAGCTAATTACCCCCATTCCGAACACAAACCCAATTCGGCTGTTACGATAAGTTTCCGCTAAATTTAAAATACAAATCATTATATTTAAATTCAAACACACATTTTAATTTACCGGGGCCACATACCAACTCCAAAAATCCCCGAAAAGTAAATCTAGCTATGTTTTGATGATACTGTCCTAACAAAACTAATTTCGTCAAATTTGGAGACCGTTTGAAAAACAAGCATTTTCCAGTCGATTAAATTCAAACTGAAATGACTAAACACGTTTAAATCCGCCAAGCTCACATATTGCTTCCAAAAATTATGAAAATTGGAATCTAGCAATAATTTGACATTCCAGATCCAACAAAAGTGGTCTTGTCGAAAACGGAGGTGGTTTGCAAAATCTCTATTTTTAAGGGCTAAATTCCATAGTGACTATTCTGAATTTTCAACTGGGCATAACTTTTTATTGCCGCTATAGAATCTGGATTTTTCTCATCCGTTAGAAAGATATTTTCAAACAGATTCAAATATTTCTGGTTTTACTAAAATCCGGTTTATTTTAAATCCGGTACATTCAATTGAAATTTGAAATCGAATTTTCAAACTATCGCGCCATTTTCAATTCCTTTTATAATTAAAATAAATATTTATATTCTAATTCTATTCAAAATAAATTTCTAGTCATTATTTTTTAAAATAAATCATTTTAAATATTCAATATTCATTAAAATTGCCAAAATAAAAATTTGAAATTGGTTTTGTTTTTTTGGGTTGTTACACATGCATTGCTCAGGTCGACCCCTAAATTGACCCTCTTATGTATGGTTGACCTAGAGAGAAGTTTGGGTCGACCTAGGCATGGGAATTCTTCCCAAATCTAAAACCTTCTTCGATTCAGACTTTGACACAACTTTACTACATGATACAAAGGCCGAACTGATCTAAAAAATCAAAGTCTACTAATGCTAAAACCACTACGATCATTCGAAACAAGTTTGGCATGATATCAGCAAGAACTGATGAAGATATGATATCCCAAAGTTGGACAGAGAGTCGTTTTCAACTACAAACATAAAGACACAACTTCTACATTTACAATGAATCAAAAACTCACCGAGTCAACACCATAAGACCACAAAATACTAATAAACTAAAAGGTGCAAGTTTTACTCATAGATTTAGCAGTTTACAACAAGAAATTTAGGCAAATATTGAGCTTTTAGACTTGATTTGAGCTTTTAGCAACCTATAAGGAATGATACAGCAACATACAAAGAAGAAAACTCAATATCAGTAAAATCACTTACAACCTAGAACAAAAATGGAATATTAGCAAGGTTTTAGTGAGATTACTTATTAACAAGGTTTTGGAGGATAATCTCTTATTTTCTTCTTATTGTGGTATACTTTTTTTTAAGAAGAAATGTTTCAGGGAGGAAAGAAGGTACATACTGGAAATGGATTTCCATATATTTCTTTCCTTAATCCCTCTAACTAAGGCTTAATCAAGGCCCATTAGTATTTAAGTAACTATTTTAGGCCATTATCACTTAGTTTAGGCTATGTTATGTTATAAAGAGATATTTTACACATGAATCGTGCTATTTTTTATTCAGTTAATAATAAAACACAAATTTTAACTTTACAAATATTATATACATCACATCTAGAAATTTTCACATCTTTTAAACATGAATTTATACAAGTTGACAAAAAATCTTCATTTTACTAACGAATTACACAACTGTATTTTTTTAGTATGAAGTTTTCATTTTAACTTTGTAATTGCCCAAAACACATTGTTTTGACACATTTAACTTACACAACATATTAAAAATATTTTTAACACGTAAATATTTATTTTCATCGACATAATACATTTTTACACGTTATTTACAACTCAATTAAAGTTATAAAACACAACTTACACCAAAACTCCATTATACACATATATATTGCAATATATCATAATAACGTCACATAAATATTTATTTCATATTATTTTTACATTATAAAAAAATTCTTGAACTTTATTTTCACATATTTATATTAATTTAAAAAAATTAGCCACGAAATTTGTCATATTTTCCAAAACATCACATTTAATCAATCTAGTTGATTAAACACTCAAATTTCTCCAAATTACCTCAAACCCAATCATCATGTTCAATTTAGATAATTATTTTTAAATTATCACCCCAAACAATATTTACTTCTTTATTAACAAGTTAAAATCCTCATTACCATTTATTAATTGTCATCCCAAGTAATCACGATAGGTTTGTTAAAGTTAGATATCCTAGCCTCTAGTGCAGTTGTTGTTTATGAATTGGAGAGGTACTAGTTTAGAAATGACATTCTGTTAATAAATGTAGCTTGTATTTATCGCTAATTATAACTCCAAGTTTGAGTTGATGTAGTCCAAACTCAATTGTGGTGGTTAGTTCTGTATAAAAGAGGTGTTGTTTGTTCTCAATCTTGTTGGAGGTGGAAATTCACATCAAGACTGATGAATGATCAAACCGTACTACAGAACAAGAAGTCTAGTGTAACACCCCACCTCCGTTAAGGTCACTCACAAAGGGAATGCGTTAACTTTGATGGAGCATTTTAGTAAACAGAACAGAAACTTACAAGACAGATAAAACAGTACTTGAAAAATTTATAACTTTATTGCAACAAAAACCGAAATAAGCTTGGTTACATCCCTTTTTAAATCACAATATCAGAATTAAAGTACAAAATATCAGTCTGTACAAAACCCTTCAGAATGCATAGTTTAAAATCATAATCCCCACAGAAGAAGACAAGCCATACTTTAAGCACTTTAAGCGGAAGAAATTTGGATCAAGCTAGAGTATTCCCTTCTACAAAACCTGGGGGGGGGGGGAACGGAAGAAAGGAGGCGAAACAACAAGGGTCAGACAAAAGTCTGGCAGGTCCAGTGATTTTCAATTATGAACAGATAATAATAACATGACATGAAAATAAAACTGGATGAGAGATACTGTAGCAGATATAACAGAAGAACAGAATGATATGAGCTATTGCTTTACACTTCTCTGCACTAATACTAGTATAACAGAATTAGGTGTTGCCCTAATGTCTAAACTGAAACAGAAACGGGTACAGAATAATTTCCACGCTAGTAATGGGCCTTTACCACCCGATCAGAAACAGACAGAAGCAGAATGTAGCATAAGGTGTACACTAGTAATTGGGCCTTTACCACCCGAACAGACGGTACCACGCAGAAACAGACAGGTGTTGCCACCCAACAGAAACAAACGGTACCAACAGAAACAGACAGAACTAAGTGTACCCTAAATCCCTACCCCAAGCGATCGGCTCCCTAATACATAAATATCCTGTGTCAGCCCCACAATAGGGTGTATCACTCCCTAAAGTGACAACCAATTGGCACAGACCTATTTACAGATGTCACGGCGTCTTACATCCTCAGAGGCAGACCGGGATCCTTGCACGCACATGACCCGGTTGGAACGCACCATCAACACCCCTCGCCATTATCAGAATGAACCGCTTATAATTAGTTCAGTAAGCGTGCCCGGACCCTACCTACTGTTGGGTCAAAGTTTTGATACCAGAAAGGGTTACTGACTAATATGGGTCCCAAACAACAGATGACACAAGTAATTCCCCTCCTAACCTTGTGTCCCCAGACTAACAGATTTCAGATTAACTTGTTTACAAGTTTTAGACATACAGAGTTTAGATCAACTAGTTCACAGATTAACAGACTTACAGATTTACTGTTTACAGATTAACCGGTTACAGATTGTCTAACTTTGTATTGGGCCTACAGATTCACGAAACGGGTTTATCAGATTCATTGGTCCAATTGGTTTAACCTTACCTACCCAACACGTTTTAGACATCATATTTATCTCATATTTTCATTAATTAA
The DNA here is from genome assembly GCA_030737875.1 of Allium sativum. Classification (NCBI taxonomy): domain Eukaryota; kingdom Viridiplantae; phylum Streptophyta; class Magnoliopsida; order Asparagales; family Amaryllidaceae; genus Allium; species Allium sativum. The sequence continues at coordinate 575,205,533 of CM060915.1, read as the reverse complement.
ATATTAATGCCCAGACCTCTCACATTAGACTGATAGTTTGCGGCTACTGGTTAGGCCGGTTGGTTCCGGGCAGGTTTCTGTCGCAAACTGAGTCTAACCTCGGGTTTCAAGCATGTTATGACTAACTTCTCACATTAGAACCTATTGTTTGCGGCCACTGGAATATGCCGGGCGGTTCCGAGCAGAATTACGCCGCAAACTCATTCTAACCTCGAGTTAGCCATGTTTATCTTTGCGGCCAATTAATTACTGATTTACCATTTATACCCACGCCTAATATACATGTCAATTATTCATAATTATAGCCAATTCAGATTATGTCTATAGCGGACTAATTATATCAACTCAACAGATATAGCAGATAACAGATTTTTGCAGATTAATCGACTTAACGGATTTAGCAGATTAAGCAAACTAGCAGATTTAGCAGATAACAGATTAGGCATCTCAACAGATTAAGTTTAGCAGATTTGGCATTTTCAACAGACTTAGCAGATCACAGATTTGGCAGATGAACAAATCTAGCAGACTAGGCAGTAGAGCAGAACTAGCAGATTAAGCAATATAACAGAACTAGCAGATTAGGCCAATATAGCAGAACTAGCAAATTAGGCAAATATAACAAATTTAATCATTCCTTAAAGTTTCACAAACATATCTTGCCTAATTATAAATTTGGCCTAAGTTCATATGCATAAATAATAGTCGTGATTCACAATATGATCATATACCCCATGTTCGTATTAAATTTACATAGCATAGATTATGGTCATAATTTACCATATATCATATGTTTCAATTTTTTATTAAACTTGCATAGTATAGAAGATCCATATATAAATTATACCAAATATAGCCATCGATTACTATGCATGTCATATATCCCAGAGGTCCCTTACTTAGGTGTTTATTTACATTAATAGATACCCTACTTTCATGTAAATCTTTATACCTAAGCTATATTCTCTTTATCTCAAATCATATGTTCAATACAGTCTATATTTATGTCCAATTATATACCTTTTCTATGTCATGTCTTCAAATCATATGTTCAATACCCTTTATGTTATAAATATAACATGTCCAGTCATATGTCTCAGATTTACGTTCTAGCTACAGTCCATGTTCTTTCCTCAAATCAGTCACCTATTGGTCATGCCCAATTTATGCATCATTCATTTTACTGTCCCAAACATTTTAGCGCATGTTAATCTCTTATGAGATTGGCTCAGGCTCGTGGTAGCCTGGCTATAAAACAGAAAGAGGAAAGAGATATAGAATAAAATAGATCCAAACAGAACAGAACAGATATAACCTCAGATTCAGATTTACAATTCATGTCACAATCAAAATTAGCGTTTATATCGAAAAATAACTGTACTTGCCTTGATTGGATTCTAAAAGAAAGAACTTTAATTATTGTAGAATCGTTGCAGAAGCTTTAATCTCTAATTTGAATTGAGTTGCTTAGGTTGATGTTGGTTAGCTTCTAGTTTTGATTCCAGCAGAGTAGCGACGCCATTTTTATTTTTATTAGAACAGAGGTAGAGTAGAAGCAGAATAGAATTGTGTGTAGAGAAGGCTAGGTCTTAGGGTGTATTTATAGGTGTAGGAACTCATTTAGGCCCTCATATTAACCCTAGAACTCATCCGGTCCGTCCAAACACGTCACAGCCCTCAAAACCGCACACACACGCACCAGGTTCGACCAGGGAGGTCGACCCCCAGGTCGACTGCCCAGTCGACCTGGGTCCTGGGGGGTCGACTGCCCAGTCGACTCCCCAGTCGACCTGGGTCCTGGGCAGGAAATTTCCCGCCCAGCCCGCTTCTGGGTTTGAATTCGAATTTCGAGCTTTTTTCGATTTTGAAAATTTCTGAAACTTCGGAGGGTCATATCTCCCTCATACGGACTCCGATTCTTGCAAACTCGGACTCGTTTCCAAGTAGAATTTCGAGATGAACGCAATGGCGCAACCCATTTCTCTTGATTCTTATTTTAAAAATTAATTATCCTCTGATTTGTTACTTATACGTTCACAGAAAATACGGGGTGTTACATTGTCCCCTCCTTAAAGGATTTCGTCCCCGAAATCTTCAAGTTTAAGAAGAATGTGTCCTATAATCCAACATCCATCTACTCAATCATCAATCACTAGCGTCCATTGTCCTTAGAAACTTCTAATGTTGTATGAACATATGCAAAGGTGTGTGTATATGTTCCTTATCTAATGCAAAGATTAGGCGGTCCACTGATTCAGTTGACCTCCTTAATGCGAATTATGCCAGTGCCATGAGTCCAACATGTATGCAATTTCCCTACTCGATACATATCATTTCTATATGAGTGCGCAAACATTCAGTCATATGCAACATCCATGTGCTGAGTCAATCATTTTGCATCCACAAAAATTGAAAATGCTCACACATCCATATGCAGTATGAGAGTGTTTTCGAGCCGATCTAGTGCCTAGTGTGTGTATATGCATCCACGAGCAACCACTAGCAACCACTTGCATCCACCTGCAACCATCAAACATAACATGTCTCAAACACATGTTTACACCCACTAGTTTCTACCTAAAGTTGAAGATTCGATCGATAGGATACAGTCGAATGATGGAAGCGAGTACAGATAAAAACAAAAACTTGGTTCCCATTAGACATGGGACCTAAGTATCGGCCCCGAAGACCGAAACCAACACCAAGTTGACACCCAGAGGATTATCCTCTTTAGATAATGTCAAAACTGGAAATCTTAACCTTATCGGGAATATTCAGATATTTACAGATTACTGGTACAGATCAGATTACCGAATGATTCTTAGGAAACTAAACATGATAAAACTCAGAATGTATGCGTCCTACTTGACGCCTAACACAGATATCTCTAAAACCCCAATCTATCACAAACAGATTAGTCATAACCCTCATGGATTTGGGTCTACAGCGGAATTAGAAACAATACTAGTATTAAAGTGCAGAGTATCTATTACAAAATCAAAATACCACAATCAGAAAGAGTCTTAACTCCATAATCAGATAAAGAAATTAAACCTACTATAGGAATTTTCCTATTTCTATCCTAGCCACTAGCCTCAAGAGTGTTCGCCTGCCCTCCTTGCCCTCGTTTCTTCGGGCAGTCCCTAGTGAAGTGTCCCATCTCTCCACAGTTGAAGCAAGTGCCCTTCCTTTTTCTGCAATCCTTGTTCAGATGAGTCGAGCTCCCACAAATAAAGCACTTTTCCCCCTTCTTATCTTCAGACTTCTCATCCTTCCTTTATGTTTCCTTTTTGGGCCCTGCTTTCTTACTATGTGGTTCTTCCTTCTTTATCTCTTTCGGGCCCTTGTCTTCCTCGTGCAGTAGTGCCATGTCCAACAATTTCTCGTAAGTCGCTCCCATGGGTACATGGGTCATGGCTAGGCTGTGCAGTGGCTCGTTCAATCCTTTAACAAAGCGGAGAGCCTTTTTATGCTGAGTGTTGACTAAATCCAATCCGAACCTAGCCAGTTGGTTGAACTGGTTGACGTATTCCTTGACCGTCATATTTCCTTGCTTAAGAGATAAGAACTTTTCCAGTTGTAAACTTCGTTCAGCTTGCGAGAGAATTTTTTTCTCAAACCTTGTTCTGAAATCCATCCATGTCTCAACCGGCCTCTCGGCGTTAGTGACTTCCCACCAGTAGGAAGCTTCATCTTTGAGCAGCCATACCGCCAACTGTACCTTCTGCCTATCGTCCACCTCGAAGATAACGAATAAATCCTCAGTTTCTTTGAGCCAGTTCCTCGCTTCTACGAATGATTCAGTTCCCTTGAAATCCTTTCCACCCATGGCCCTAAAATCTCTACAGATTTTTGAGAAAGCAATTGCACGAGGAGGGGGTGGAGGAGGGGGATCATTTGCTGGACCTGCGGCGGCGGTCCTAGCCTCAAGATATTGTCAAAACCAACCGGGTACATGAACACCCTCTGGTATCTCAGATGCTTCAGACATGCTGAAACGAAAAAGGAAAGATTCAATTACAAAAAAGGACTGAAGGAAAGGTATATGGCTCTTGGGGATTATATTTTTCAAAATAAGTTTTATTTTTGAAAATACTTCCTTTCAAATCTTTTTTTTTTGAAAATAGTTTTCAAAAACTTTTATCTGATCTGGTAACCTTTAGCTCTGATACCAAGTGTAACACCCCACCTCCGTTAAGGTCACTCACAAAGGGAATGCCTTAACTTTGATGGAGCATTTTAGTAAACAGAACAGAAACTTACAAGACAGATAAAACAGTACTTGAAAAATTTATAACTTTATTACGACAAAAACCGAAATAAGCTTGGTTACATCCCTTTTTAAATCACAATATCAGAATTCAAGTACAAAATATCAGTCTTGTACAAAATCCTTCAGAATGCATAGTTTAAAATCATAATCCCCACAGAAGAAGACAAGCCATACATTAAGCACTTCAAGCGGAAGAAATCTGGATCAAGCTAGAGTATTCCCTTCTACAAAACCTGGGGGGGGGGGAACGGAAGAAAGGAGGCGAAACAACAAGGGTCAGACAAAAGTCTGGCAAGTCCAGTGATTTTCAGTTATGAATAGATAATAATAACATGACATGAAAATAAAACTGGATGAGAGATACTGTAGCAGATATAACAGAAGAACAGAATGATATGAGCTATTGCTTTACACTTCTCTGCACTAATACTAGTATAACAGAATTAGGTGTCGCCATAATGTCTAAACTGAAACAGAAACGGGTACAGAATAATTTCCACGCTAGTAATGAGCCTTTACCACCCGATCAGAAACAGACAGAAGCAGAATGTAGCATAAGGTGTACACTAGTAATTGGGCCTTTACCACCCGAACAGATGGTACCACGCAGAAACAAACAGGTGTTGCTACCCAACAGAAACAGACGGTACCAACAGAAACAGACAGAACTAAGTGTACCCTAAAACCCTACCCCAAGCGATTGGCTCCCTAATATATAAATATCCTGTGTCGGCCCCACAGTAGGGTGTATCGCTCCCTAAAGTGACAACCAATTGGCACAGACCTATTTATAAATGTCACGGCGTCTTACATCCTCAGAGGCAGACCGGGATCCATGCACGCACATGACCCGGTTGGAATGCACCATCAACACCCCTAGCCAATATCAGAATGAACCGCTTATAATTAGTTCAGTAAGCGTGCCCGGACCCTACCTACTGTTGGGTCAAAGTTTTGATACTAGAAAGGGTTACTGACTAATATGGGTCCCAAACAACAAATGACACAAGTAATTCCCCTCCTAACCTTGTGTCCCCAGACTAACAGATTTCATATTAACTTGTTTACAAGTTTCAGACATACAAAGTTTAGATCAACTAGTTCACAGATTAACAGACTTACAGATTTACTTGTTACAGATTAACCGGTTACAGATTGTCTAACTTTGTATTGGGCCTACAGATTCACGAAACGGGTTTATCAGATTCATTGGTCCAATTGGTTTAACCTTACCTACCCAACACGTTTTAGACATCATATTTATATCAGATTTTCATTAATTAAATATTAATGCCCAGACCTCTCACATTAGACTGACAGTTTGCGGCTACTGGTTAGGCCGGTTGGTTCCGGGCAGGTTTCTGTCGCAAACTGAGTCTAACCTCGGGTTTCAAGCATGTTATGACTAACTTCTCACATTAGAACCTATTGTTTGCGGCCACTAGAATATGCCGGGCGGTTCCGGGCAGAGTTACGCCGCAAACTCATTCTAACCTCGAGTTAGCCATGTTTATCTTTGCGGCTAATTAATTACTGATTTACCATTTATACCCACGCCTAATATACATGTCAATTATTCATAATTATAGCCAATTCAGATTATGTCTATAGCGGACTAATTATATCATCTCAACAGATATAGCAGATAACAGATTTTTGCAGATTAGTCGACTTAACGGATTTAGCAGATTAAGCAGACTAGCAGATTTAACAGATAACAGGTTAGGCATCTCAACAGATTTAGCTTAGCAGATTTGGCATTTTCAACAGACTTAGCAGATCACAGATTTGGCAGATGAACAAATCTAGCAGACTAGGCAGTAGAGCAGAACTAGCAGATTAAGCAATATAACAGAACTAGCAGATTAGGCCAATATAGCAGAACTAGCAAATTAGACAAATATAACAGATTTAATCATTCCTTAAAGTTTCACAAACATATCTTGCCTAGGCCTAAGTTTATATGCATAAATAATAGTCATGATTCACAATATGATCATATACCCCATGTTCGTATTAAATTTACATAGCACAGATTGTGGTCATAATTTACCATATATCATATGTTTCAATTTTTTATTAAACTTGCATAGTACAGAAGATCCATATATAAATTATACCAAATATAGCCATCGATTACTATGCATGTCATATATCCCAGAGGTCCCTTACTTAGGTGTTTATTTACATTAATAGATACCCTACTTTCATGTAAATCTTTATACCTAAGCTATATTCTCTTTATCTCAAATCATATTTTCAATACAGTCTATATTTATGTCCAATTATATACCTTTTCTATGTCATGTCTTCAAATCATATGTTCAATACCCTTTATGTTATAAATATAACATGTCCAGTCATATGTCTCAGATTTACGTTCTAGCTACAGTCCATGTTCTTTCCTCAAATCAGTCACCTATTGGTCATGCCCAATTTATGCATCATTCATTTTACTGTCCCAAACATTTTAGCGTATGTTAATCTCTTATGAGATTGGCTCAGGCTCGTGGTAGCCTGGCTATAAAACAGAAAGAGGAAAGAGATACAGAATAAGATAGATCCAAACAGAACAGAATAGATATAACCTCAGATTCAGATTTACAATTCATGTCACAATCAGAATTAACGTTTATATCGGAAAATAACTGTACTTGCCTTGATTGGATTCTAAAAGAAAGAACTTTAATTGTTGTAGAATCGTTGCAGAAGCTTTAATCTCTAATTTGAATTGAGTTGCTTAGGTTGATGTTGGTTATCTTCTAGTTTTGATTCCAGCAGAGTAGCGACGCCATTTTTATTTTTATTAGAACAGAGGTAGAGTAGAAGCTGAATAGAATTGTGTGTAGAGAAGGCTAGGTCTTAGGGTGTATTTATAGGTGTAGGAACTCATTTAGGCCCTCAGATTAACCCTAGAACTCATCAGGTCCTTCCAAACACGTCACAGCCCTCAAAATCGCACACACACGCACCAGGTTCGACCAGGGAGATCAACCCCCAGGTCGACTGCCCAGTCGACCTGGTCTGGGGGGTTGACTGCCCAGTCGACTCCCCAGTCGACCTGGGTCCTGGGTGGTCGACTGCCCAGTCGACTCCCCAGTCGACGTGGGTCCTGGGCGGGAAATTTCCCGCCCAGCCCGCTTCTGGGTTTGAATTCGAATTTTGAATTCGAACTTCCAGCTGTTTTCGGTTTTGAAAATTTCTGAAACTTTGGAGGGTCATATCTCCCTCATACGGACTCCGATTCTTGCAAACTCGGACTCGTTTCCAAGCAGAATTCCGAGACGAACGCAATAGCGCAACCCGTTTCCCTTGATTCTTATTTTAAAAATTAATTATCCTCTGATTTGTTACTTATACGTTCATAGAAAACACGGGGTGTTACATCTAGAGTAGCCCTTATAACTATTCGAGATTCGTTGGAGGATGCAGAAACAATTATCGATGGTTTTGACTGGGATTCAGGGATAACATAATGGCATTAGAGTCATAACCATTTCGTTGACGTGTGATGTTGGATATTTATTCCTAGTGAGATGGAAACCTAGTTTGTTGAGTCATATATGGATTGGTTGACATATTTGATATCTTATATTATGTAGGGTAGTATCCTACATGGTAGGGTAGGCATGGATTTTATTTTGATGATTGCTTTTATTTTTCCTATACTTGTTTGATTGCCGATTTTTACATGACTATTTATGTTTGGATGATTGTTAGGCATGCGGGACAACCTTTTTTTTAGTTTGTTAGTTTTCATACATAACTTGACAATAAATGTTATACTGGCTTATATTTTTTTGGATCGACCCGCACAGAAGAGGTGTTGCCGAAATTTTCCATGAACAAATCTAGAGTTGGAAGAGGAGTTGATTGGTCGAGTTTTCATCCAACCAGGGAGGCTTGTCACTTTTATTTTCCATTATCGGCTCATTTGCAAGTAATTCTATGTCATAGGTGTTCGTTTTAGATATACGATCCCATATTTGATTGTAGTTGTACTTAGGAATGAGAATATTGGCTTCATGCTAAATTCAAAGTCCTTTTCCTTTGTAATGATCGATTTTCAATAGTTTTTCCTAAAAGCGATGAGTGACATTTGTTTTGGGTCATCATTTATATGGGAGTGTTCGGTTGTGTTATTCTGTCCTTTAGGATTTTGATAACGAAATCCTTTAATAGAGGAAGAACGTAGCGACCTATATTTAATGATAGGGTATTTAAATATTTTATTTAGATAATAATTGTTAATTAATTGATGGTTCCAAAATATGACTTTTCACATACGGTCGAATTAAGACTCAAAACACTTCCATTGAGTTCAGACGGTTCATTAGGCCAAGAAAAAGTGTAAGATCACCATATTTTGATATTTGACATTTTAGAGGTAAAATGGTCTCGAAAACACACGAGAATTGTCATTCCGAGGCACATTGTTCAATTTTGACAAAACTTATATTATTGGAATTGTAGTGGTGAGGCGCACGCAAGAGTGTTTCGTTACAATTGGATTTACCATTTGGTCGTGCGAACTCCAGATGTGTGTCAATTGCAGTTATGAAAATTGAATGTTCGGGAAAAGGTTTAGATGCCATAGAAATTGGAATTTGGCCTTGAGACATAATCCACTGCGTTCAGGAGACGTTTTTATATCCAGATCGCGTGTCGGCATGTGTTAGTTGGAGTCTTGGTCTATCTATCCCATTTTGGACTTTTAATTGTAAATATGGGCACGCAGCTAGAGAATAATATTATCTTATTTTCTAACCTTAGCCGCCATGAAACCTAAACATTTAATGGTTGATGCTGCTCCTCCCAATCTGCCACTTTCAGCTAAAATTCCTAAGATGAAAATTGTTCATATTGTTGATACAAAGTCATCCATGGTGTCCGTTCGTCAATCTGATCATTTGGATGCACGAAAATTGAGATTGAATAGGTTCATATTCGTTCTAATATTTCACGAACTATGAATGCACAATTGATAATTATCTCCTCGACCCAACAGGAAAAGTATGGAGAATTGAAAGACGAAGAGATTGACACATGTTTAATGTCGTTCGAAGTAGGGATAAGAAAGAAAATTTTATTTTGTGAATTTTACTTTTTGGCATTTGCACGTAAATCGAGATGTTTCAAGCGGTGAACTTTCTTCAGAAGGCAGCCTGATCGATGGAAGTCAAAATGGTGGTGGTGTGGAATCATATATCAGGGTGTGGCGGTGGCAAATCAAGCTTAAATGTGACGGTAGTCATGGGTTCTCATGTGAAGACGAGGGAGAAGTTGGTCACATGAAATTCATATGTGGGCGGGCTATAGATGTTCTGCGCAGGACTGAAGGGGGGTGTGGCGCTCTATGAGTGGCTGGGTAAGTGTTATTTATTTTATTTTTGTTCAAATTTAAAACTTCTAACATAACTTTTGCATATGAGTTCCATTTTGGACGCGGTTTTTTCCGTTGGACTCATATTGAAGAGTTCTACGATTTGACTTTGATTTAACTAAGGTGAGTGAATTATCTCTCATTGAACTATAATTGTTCATACAATAAAAATTTGACATTTCTAGATAATTTAAAATCTTAAAATATAATTTCTAGGATAGTTGAACCTAGTTAATGACAAACGAATTAAAAAGTGATTTGATTGGCTTAAATCTGAATTTCACATTTTTATCCAATTGCCCTTATTGTGTGATGTTTTGACATTATCGCTAGAATTGAACTTGTTATGTTAAACCCACACCAATCACTTAGGGTCGGTTTTACCTATTTTATTGATGCTATTATAGATGTTTTCTTTGCTAATTAAAATAATTATATTATTAGTTGTATGGATGATTGTTTGTCTAGTCAGTTAAAACATCATTCATAGACGACTTAGTATTAGAAAAAATTCATTTTCTAGGATTGCAAGTGCTTATCGATGATACATACGAGAAGAGTTTGGTGCACATTGGTTGAGCGCACAAATTAGACCCTAACAAGATGAGATGAATTTACAAAGGATTAGTGAAGTGTATAGATTAACTTGAAGATAGAGAAGAATAGGAGCATGGTAATGGATCCGAAGATGCAGAATGGAGTTGGTGGTGAGTTTGGATTTGCGAAGAATCTCGGACGTTTTCATTTGATGTGTATTTAACTAATTTTGGTTAAGTACATGATCAGAGTAACCATTATCGATTACAGTGAAGTGATCGATATCTACTACTATTGATATTTTCCATAGGCCTATTTAACATAGAAGATGATGCGGCTTCGAGGGTAGGATTTGATAGTTCATTTGACAGAAGGTCCAACACTATGGCTCTTCGACGAGTGATTTTTGACTTGATACAATGGTGTGGTGCTTCAATCCAATGGTGATCCCATGATGGGAAACAACACCTTCGACGATAAATGGTTCTTTATAAGGTACAGTGATGAGACTTTAGTCAGGATGATGACACTACGAGCTAGGTGCTGAGACTACTAGTTGATATAAAGGAGGTGTTGGGGGGTCCAAAGGACGGAGTTTGACGATAGATGTAGTTGTCTAGACAGTTCATGACCAAGAGACTTCAAACATGAATATGAAGACCGTTCCAGCATACGCTCCAAGTGGAAATACGTATGCCAAGGGATCATAAGTACGTAGGTTCGAGTGGGTATTTGGAGAAAAAAGGTTTGACTATAGAATAAGTCTTCAACCTAACATATGTTATAAGCCAGATTTGTAGGCTTCACATTGGACATTCAACCAGATTGCCAGTAGTTTTTCCATAGGGGGACTTGTTATTATTTCTACTCTCATTCTCAACCTAGTATAGTTATTGGCTAGGTTAGTAGTTTGTCTCAGCTTAAAGCTCTTAGGAGTGGGTATAGACTCCATGTAACCAAAGGTACTATTATCCATTTCATTGAGTGAGTGAATGTGATGATGGATGCTATGATTGCTTAATCATTTATCGCTCTTAGGTATGTCACTAGATGTAAGTAGCATTGATATATATATATATATATAATGTTGATGCAAACAACTAGGCACCCCTGTACTCTAACGTAGGGTACACCCAAAATAATATCATAGAGAAATATATACTTTTATATGATAATTCTGTGGATGTAGGAACATGTTAGGTATGGGTCCATACTTTAAGTCTATTTAATATTACAACTTTTATAGTGTTTTAATATTCTTTTATTGGTCACACCAGACTGTTGTGTGACCCAAGGTTTTATGTTCCCTCTTATTACCTTGGATACTCATCAAACACACCAATGAGTAGGCTAAGTTATAGGTGCAAGCGTAATTTGGAGCTACGCCCATGGATTACCTAGAGGTGATGTCTTCTCATATTTAGACTTATATGATTGATTATCCATTATGTTGCAGTGTGGACCCAAGACAGTGTTGACTATTTAATAGAGACAGTTTCCAAGTGAATTTATCAGTCTATTGTATATAATCTGTTTATATGAGACTATATGAGCGTGTATACTTTGATTACATGGTATATGTATTTACTACTGTCTTGTTTCTTTTATATCTGTGATTTCTATTATATTTTATCTAATGTGCTGTGGGATATACAACAGGTCCTGTATTCGTGTTTGGTGTTTCTTTCCTTCTCCTTTTTATTTTCCTATTCTCTTCCATTATTCTCTATTTTGCCTTTTTTCAATTTCTTTCGCTTGGCTATCTTCATGCATTGATCGAGTGTTTGTGCAACACACTACTGGGTTATATGAGCACCGGTGGTGTATGGAGATCGTCGCAAGTTATATACGATAACAACGCCAAATTCAGAATGTGATTTTACGTCATAAGAACAACATCCATACAAGATAAAATGGAAAGAAAATTAGAACAACAAGGCCAAATAAGATAAGTCATAAGCAAAATTCAAACTTAAAAAATGGATAAAAATAATAAACATAGAAAAGAGCTCAATGTACTTTTTGTTGCAATTTAGAAAAGATAACTACATTGTTCAAATCGAAAGAAGGATAATGTATTCATCCAACATGAATAAGAGGGTGTGCTATCTACACTGAAAGTATACATCTGGATAAAGCACATTTAAGGCGTCAAACATGCAACAGCTTGGAAACTTCCAAGATGGACCCTATCCACTTAACGAGCATTCAATTATACTCACATCCGCGTGTGCATGCTATGATAAATCTCTAGGTAAATGTGTATATACCATAGCAGGAGCGATCCATTTGGCTTGGCGCCTACAAGTTATCTGGTCTTAGCTATCCATGACGTTAGATTCCAATGCTTAAAATGAAATCATGAAACGACCCGAACTCGCCCTTACGGGAAAGCTCGGATTGAGTTGAGAACACGAGAAATCAGAACGCAAACAGAAGAACATTCCATTGCTGTTACAACAATTTACATCAGAGTACAAGAATATAACAGAGTTTGAATAAATAATATACATCAGAAAAATATCAGAGATTAAAATACATTACATAGCAGCGGAAAAATAATACATAACACAACTGAAAGAAATACACGGATACAGAGTTTTCCAATTATAGTTCCAGCTAAATACAAAATCCTATGAAATAGGAATCTGCAATACCAAAACTACTAGCTGCCCGTGTGGAAAATAAGGGCAACCAAAGTTTAGGTTAAAACAATAAACTCCAGGTCAGTCATGTGACTGGTGTGAGAACTAAAACAGTTATTTAAAACTTTACTTTATTAATAAAGTAAATCAAGGGACCACGCCGTATAACACGGAACGGGTTTTCTCCCAAGAATACCAGTGCAGAAAATAGTTTGTAAACAATGCAATGCTCTTCGAAAAATGAAGCTATTATAAGACACAGGTCCCATCACACAATGCAATGCAAGTCGGAGGATAGAGTTTTTCCTTATAATAGCCAAACATGCTTGGTACGTTTTAAAACAAATCATTTTGATATTACTATAGGTGTATAGTGTCAAAATCAACTAAAAATATAAATATATCAATCATAGACGGCATGGGTACCATATATCATGTCGCCATACTAGTTCTACAATTAAAACTGAAATGTCACATATTGGAAATTGGATTCCATCTATGAACCAAGGCAAGGGATTGTCCTATGTGACCAATACAGGAGAGAGGTCCTCGCATACCCGGTCGATCTCCAAGTACATCTGGACGATCACCACTTATTACCTTGTCTTGGGTGAATAGCCCAATTAAGACATCAGTAATCATCCAAACGATGTGGAGAACTCCGGTCTTCAACCACCGTCTTCATCGTCGACTTATCGTCGTATCAATTATTCAAAATGGGATAAACCCGGTCTTTCCGAATAACTCACGTATCTTATAAAAAAGTGTTATATAAACACAACACACGTCTCATTCCAATCTAGAATATTCTTTTATTCAAGTATTATTTTCACAATTTAAACCACATTAAGGTTTTCCAAACTAGTCAGGATTAGCAGACCTTACCGAAGTAATCATTTTTTTAATTTCCTAATCCCAACCTATTCATCCCATGGAGCAAAACTGGTAGTACTCCATATCGACACCACAGCGTTATCGGTAAAATTTAATTACCATTTCACGTTCAAATTTTATTAATGATTTACCAAGAGCAAAAATGGTGATACTCCATTCTCGATCATTTCCCTAATTTGATAATTTAAATTATCACATTTACATTTCAGTCTAATTAAAGATTCATTAAAACATCACTAAGTTTTAATCTTCAAAAATCATTATGTAATGATTATTCAAATTTAGGAAATAAATCTTGTCCTTAACCGGGTTAAAGAACCAATGTCATTTAAAACACAGTTCACGATAAACCCAAAATCACATTCCATTAATTATGGAATCATCACGGGAAACAGATCAATATATAATCGATATCAATTTCCGTAACCGACTAATAATATAAATGGAATAAGGGCAAAGCCTTTTAAACTCCATATATATTAACAGTCTTCCTCCACAGAAGCTCACTTCGATTATTACCAAATCAAATTCCGTTCCATTCCAATTAATTTATTAAATTGGAAAACTTTACTTTGGAAAATCCCATTAAATCTTAACAAAAATATTCGTATATTCCAAATCACATTTCACTGTTAATCGGGTTAAAGAACGAATATCGTTAAAACACAGTTCACAATAAACCCAATTCACATTCCATTTTATTTCAATTACTAAATATAATTGGAAACTCTAATAATCTTAATTAAAAGATTTATTCTTTTCACATGGGGTTTAAGAATAGTGTTACTGAAGGCACCATTCACGACAAACCCAAAATCCAATTTAACATTAAATATAAGGCTCTGAATAGAAATTATATCAGCTTATATTCAATACTAAATTCTGAAACCAACACATATCGTATGGGGAATAACGATATATATCTATCTTCCAAATTCCTCCACAATATCCGTATAGTCACAGAATCCAATATCGAAATATTTCGGAGATGATTTCTATTCAAATCCATTCCAATTTATATATTGGAAATTTCTGGTTTTATTAAAACCCTGTATAAATCCAATTGTTTATTTAAAAATTATTGGATTTCAAATGTAGTTAATAACTAGTTCATTTTGATAAAAATATACTTTTATCTTTACGAACGTGGAAATTTTCATCTGAATGCTTTCCAAATCATTTATTATGATTTTACACAAATTATTTATATTTTTTGTTTATCAAGGCTCGTACAGACGATTTCCATAAACGGTCATTAAACTGCATTTACAACGACATTTTCCAAATTTGGTTTGGACATAATTCCAAAATCCAACCGTTAGATTTCAAACCCCTTATATTCGTTGGAAAGTTCTTTTCGATACGAACCCAACGGTTCCAGTTTTAGGAGAATCCGACGGTCGGATTTCCTGTAATATCAATTCGAATTCAATGGTCGAAATTCGTGAATGGTCGCGGTGCGTTCTATTCAGGCCATTAAATATATATAATATATATTATATATATTTCTCGATTTCCATTTAAAACGCATTTTATAAATCCTTTTA
Organism: Allium sativum; assembly: GCA_030737875.1. Taxonomy (NCBI): domain Eukaryota; kingdom Viridiplantae; phylum Streptophyta; class Magnoliopsida; order Asparagales; family Amaryllidaceae; genus Allium; species Allium sativum. The sequence goes on along the minus strand of CM060915.1, from coordinate 575,190,254 downwards.
AAAACGATTCCCACTTTCATTTCAATTTTAAATCAAAATTGAATACTCCTTATCATTATAATAATTAAACGATAGTATTTTCAAAATATCAGATTTTGAAATCATTTCCTTTTCGATGTTCATTATAAAAAATGAATAAAATCGATATAAATATCGTTAGCATCAAAATGGCGCATAACTAATCAATACGGCTTCACACAATTCAATATTTTCGTGTCCATCCCAAATCGGACATCAAAATCATATTTTAATCCTTTATGGAATATTATTTTAAAATATTCGTTCTTTCTAAATCGGAATTAGACCCAATCAATTACAATATAAAGTTATTTATATGGATTTCATACACATATGTACACAACAACAATCATACACAACCAACCATCATCTAGAGTGCATTACACAACTGTATAAGCATTAAATATAATAATTAACGCTTACAACAGTCTGTCAACCAACCGATTGACATACAACTAAACAACTGGGATTAGAGTGTGCCAAATATCATCCCAATAACCATGTGGGGTTTCAACCAACAAATACTAAATGCTATTTGTGCAGTTGGGCGATGTATAAAATTCATCATCCCAATCCATGTCAGTTAAATGGGTGTACATAAACAAATCACCCGATTTGTAAATGAATATTTATTTTCATTTCAGGAGAATTTTATGTCGTTCATATATACGTTAAAAATATATATTTTGAACGATAAAAATATTTATTTCAACTCATGAATATTTTTAATAGTTTATACAATCAATAAAATTGATATTTTTATTGTTCAAACATTTTATTCAACACATGAATAAGTTATACAGTTCATATACACATTAAAAATGATATTTTTAATGAATAAATTTGTTTTAGAAAATTTCGGCATTATAACAGCATGATATTAGAACCGGAGTAATGTCTAGCATTACCCCCCTCCTGATACTGGCTCACGCCATACACAATAATCAACAAAACCACAATACAATCCATTCAACACAATACAGCTAATTACACCACAATTCAATCCAAACAAAAAACTATGGTTCATACAATAAATAGTGTCGGGGGCTACTAAGCCACGTCTACATCCTAGTATATATTTAACTTTAAAATAATTAGAGTGAGAAGGAGCACTCACTTTGGGATCCACTTCGCCATTGTTTTCGAATGCTTTGATTCACTATTCTGGCTCCAGAATTTGCAAATAAGCTCCAATCTTCACGCCGTCTTTTTGACCAGCTTAAACGCGCCAATCCGGACAACTTTCGCCTAGTGGCCTTCCTTCCGAAAATGATCCATTTTGCCTGAATTCGCGAAAAGTCATAAATCAAACAACATATTTTGAAAGTGTTTTCTGAACAACTCCGCAATCCAAAATATGACTTATATAGATAATCGAAGAGAAAATCGTGCTCTTCGATTTTGGCATTGTGGGGTTTTGTCCATAGGGGCTCGGATTGGAAGTAATTTGATAAAAGAGGTCAGGGGTGTTTTTGCAAAAACTGAATTTTATAAAAATGGGATTTTTACTTGAAGCAGGCTCCATAGCGGTGGTGGAGGGTCGGGGGAGGGGCATCGGAGGTCTAGTGGTTAGGGGGAGGCACAATGGTGGTCTGGTGGTAGACCAGGGGCCAGGCGGCTCGATTTGGTGGATTTGGGTGGTTTCTTACGTCGGGGGGAGGAGGCAGCGCCAGAGCGAGGGGGTGGCCAGAGGGATGCGACGGCAGGTGGCGGGTCCGGCGGTGGAGTGACAACGGCGGGGATGGCTGAGGATTGGGGCGATGGGTTTTGGAAGTGGAGGCTGATATTATAAACGAAGGGTAGGGTTTCGAGGGAGAAGGGCTTATATATAATATTCTTTTAATTCAAAAATAGTCCGTTTAATCTCCGAACTCCAAATCGAAACCAACGACTGTTGCCCTTAGCCAAATACCCCCATTCCGAACACAATGGGATATATCCGGTAAGCAAATTCGACTGTTTCAACCAATTTTTCTTCGATATTAAAATATAAATCAATATATATTGAATTTAAATGCACATTTTAATTTACCGGGGCCACATACTGACTCCAAAAATTCCAGAAAAATAAATATAGCTTTGTTTTGATGATACGGTCCTGACAAAACTAATTTCGTCGAATTTGGAGACCATTTGAAAAATAGTCATTTTCTAGTCGATTAAATTCAGATTGAAATTGCCAAACTCGTTTAAATTCACCACACTCACATATTAATTCCAAAAATTATGAAAATTGGAATCTAGTAATAATTTGACATTCCGAATCCAACAAAAGTTGTTTCGTCAAAAATGGGGGTCGTTTGCAAAATGACTATTTTTAAGGGCTAGATATATTAATAAATATATATATATATTCCATAGCGACTTTTTTAAATTTTAAACTGGTCACAACTTTCAATTTATATTATGAAATCTCAATTTCTCACATTCGTTAGAACGATATTATTATACAGATTCAAATATTTCTGGCTTTACTGAAATCCAATTTATTTTGAATCCTATACATTCAATTGAAATCACTACGTCATAGATGGCCTATCGCAACGAAAATCCATGGTGTTGCTAGCTACAATGTTGCCATTGCTATGCTGTTTTTTGTCTATTGCAACACACACTTTAATGTGTTAGCATAGATATCAAATTGTGTTGCAGTAGCTGTAGATATATTCTTATTAAAAAATTAACTAAAATATCAATTTGCGTGAATACAAACCAACGGTCTACATTATCAATCCACGTCAATATTATTTTCCTTCACTGTCTTAGCCACTTTGCCTTAAATTTTTGTTTTCCCGGTGGAACATAATTCTGTTTGCCTTTGTTTTTTTTTCAAAAAAATATCGGATCCAAAAGTAGTGTTTGCCCCTCTTTAACAAATCACTTTTTTTAGAAAAAATATCCGATCCAAAATTAGGGTTTGCCCCTCTTCAACAAATCGCGATTGTGATGATTGGTTTATATTTTTGTTTATTCAAAAGAAATACAGGAGAAAAAAAAAATTCAAGATTATCGTTCAGAATTTGGTAAAATTATAAATCATAATAGCTTCTGGTGTAGGTTTGTGGTGATTAGAGATGGCGATGAGTCTAGTGCAGTCGCGGCTGTGATTTGGGATGCTGGTAGCTGCTTGATTTGGGTACTTCAGGGAGAAAGAGGAGTTGCGATGTGGTATCGAATACGATGAAGAAGCTAGAAAAATCCGGAGTTCTGATATGAGGTACCGCGCCTGTGATTTCTTTACTTGTTATTTTTGCCCAAAATTTAGGCCATGACTTTTATTTTTGAGATAATTTGATTTTAAGCCGTGAAGCAAGAGTATGATGAAGCAAACTGAATTATTAGAAGAGAATTTAGAGAAAATAATCATCCAGATACATCTGTGAACTCAAATAATGTGGATACATAGCAAGACCGTGATGCACAAGAAGTGCATGAGAAGATAGCTGGGTTTTGGGGATATACGATGCATATTATATATCAGGTTATTCTTACTAGACATGATTTGTTTTATCATCAATCACAAATCAGATCTTTTGCTATTTTTATAGACGTATAAAGTTTTATTCCTCATTTATATGTTCATAGTTTATAATATCGTAAACTAAGAGCAACATTTTGGTTGGCGCCTACATCTTAGTTTCAGATTGTGTGTGCCTCGGAAAAGAAGCATAGTATTTATGATATATATTACTGAAGTTGGACAATCCTTTTCTAGACCTATGCAGGTGACGTAATAGTAACAGATATAGTCTTTTTGGGTCTTCTTGTACCAATGAGGAATTCTTTGCATCTCAAAGTTAATGTGGTTGGTACTGTTTACATGTATAGCATAAATCCTTGCTTTTATGAATTGAAATGCAGTATTGAAAGTATTCTGTACATTAATGCTTTATATAACATAATGATTTAGAATTGTCTGTTAATATACCATTTTGATATCTATAATATAATGCAATTATTATTATTATTATTATCAGTTTTTAGCTCTTCACTAATTTAGTACTTCTTAGAGCCATTTTTCTTGGTTTGAAACGCACATCAATTAGCGACTAATAATTAATACTTGACTATAGTTAACCTATCATGGTTATACATAATTCTTAAGAACTTATTACAGTAAATTAGTTTGCTAAATGGACTTGAAAAGGTTATTTCATTTTTTTCTTTATTATTGGTTTTAGAAAAGATAAATATATGTTAGCATTCATTCTGGTTTCCTCCTAGTTACATTGGTTATATTTTTTTGTTGGATGTGCAATATTACTTGTTTGGGTTTCCATGGCTTTGGATTCCTTGTCCTCTTCTTTGCCGAGGCAGTGTTTTTTCCTATGTTTTTGGTCATTTAGATGTTAGGTGAATGTGTTTTGCAATTCTTTACCAGGTTATAATGCTTTGTGTTATTGGATGTAGATGCCGTGGCCTTGCTGTGTTGTTTCTACTGTGTGATGTCATGCCATGTTGCCTTCTCGTGCTACTGCTGATGATGTCATCTTCTTTAAATCATTAACGGCTTTGGATGGAGAGGATCTCACTGTGTTGTCAATCAGGCCATCACATTTCTTCACTACCGAACTAGAAGCCAAAGATGAGAAATCCTTCACGGATTTTGGATCTGAATTGCTCACATCATCCACACAGTGGAAATTGTTTTGAAGAAAGTTGTCGAGATGATCATCAACCTCATCAAGACTGACTACAGTCTCCTCCATAACAATAACATTTGGTGCCTCAGTATAAACAGTACTCGCTTTCTCAGTTACAATACATTTCGAACCAGAAGGCGCCATTTCCTTTTCAGAACTGGTGCATTGCTTTCCCTTACTATTCTCTTCATTTAAGCTGTTTATATCTTCATCTTTACTCGCAGTTTTCCCTGCATATGCTTCACGCAGAATAGCAATCTTGTCGTCTTGATTCGGAAAGGCCTTGGATAAAAGATCACTAACTTGTTGTATACCAACAACTTCACATTCTGCAGTGATATTAGCTTTAGATACGTCATCATACAAGTTTGCAAGCTCGGAGAAGCTATTCTTGTCATTAACTATTTCTTTATCTTTCCCCTTAGAGTTCGATAGAGTTGAGCTTGCAAGTGCATCATGAGCTGCTTTCTTCTTAGTAACAACTTCTTAGCATCGAGTCTGTGTGTATCAAAATCTGGGATTGTGATGCTTCCATAACAGTTTGTGCTTTTTCTATAGGCTATCAATCTAATGGGGAAGCTCTGATTTCATGCACGGACAAGCAGATTACGCCCCAATGCCACAGCATGATGATTCAGCAAAAGAATTCTCTGCGCCAAGACGCTTATCAACAGCTGAGATTCCTCAAATTGTTAATGATTTCCGCATTGCTGCCAGAAATGCTATGAAAGTTGGTGAGCATTTCATTCTAATTTCATGTTCTTTATAAAATTTGGTTGCTCTAAGTTACTAACTTAGGAAATCTTTATAAGCAATTACACATATAGATCTATATTGCCCAGCTAGTGATAATGACTAGGATGTAGATGCACAATAAAAATTTTCTAAGAATTTGATGAGTGTCAAAAGCTGGTTGTATTCAACTGATGACAGCTGTAAGAACCCGTTACTTCCCCGTGAAGGAAAGAGCGGATACTTTGAGAACAACACACAAATGAACGCAGACGGAAGAACATTTCATTGCTATTACAACAATTCCATCAGATACAAGAATATACAGAGTATAAATGAATAAATTACATTCGATAAATATCAGAGATTACAATAAATTACATAGCAGCGAAAAATAATATAAAGCACAACTGAAGGTGATATACGGATACAGAGCTTTCCAGATATCATTCCAGCTGTAAACCAGGATCCTGTGAATATAAATCTGCAAAACCAAAACTACTAGCTGCCCGTGCGGAAAATAGGGGCACCCAGAGTTTAGGTTAAAACAATAAACTCCAGGTCAGTCATGTGACTGGTGTGAGAACTAAAACAGTTATTAATCTTTGTTTTTAAAGTGAGGTAAATCAAGGGACCACGCCGTATAACACGGAACGGGTTTCCTTCCAAGAATACCAGTGCAGAAAACAAACAGCGCAATGCTAAATAAAGAACAATGAAGCTATTATAAGACCCAGGTCCCATCACACAATGCAACGCAAGCCGGAGGATAGGGTTTTCCCTTATAATAGCCAAATATGCTTGATACGCGAAATTTCATCTTATATTATTACTATAAGTGAAGAAAACAACTTCAAATATAAATATATCAATCATAGATGGCATGGGTACCATATATCATGTCGCCAATACTAGGCTCTACATTCAAAACCGCAAAATGTCATATTTGGAAATTGGATTTCCATCATGGTGGCTCCTGATTCGAAAGATCGATCACGTAGTGCCATCTCAACTGCTTACGTCTCGGCTAGAGAAAACACCGTAATGCACATCCGCACTTTTGGGAAATCGAGTATCACTGCGGCTTACGTCCCGGCGAGAGAAAACACCGCTTACCCTATCCCTCTGAGCACTGAGCTCAATCTCGGTCGACCGAATCCACGACACCACGAAGGTGCCCATCCACGAAAAAGCATACTGATCAAACCATCAGTTTACCACCATAACGGGGTGTGAGGCTTGCGAATCAACGCTATACACAAAGCCGTGCTATATTAAAGCTGCGCTTTGATCATCATCCACCAAACTTTGCTTTTCAACAAAAGTTTGGATCACTGCATCTCAGCATGCCACACTATCAATCCATATCGTACCACTGATTTCTGCCAATATATAACCTCTGAGCTCGTATGTCTCAGAGAAGGGCGTTAAGCAAGAGAATAAATTCTCCGCCGCCAAACAGATATATATTTAGCAGAGATCAACGAATACAATATAAAGGAATACAATGTCAGACACACCATCCATTTACAAGTCCGTTCTGGGTCTGAACGAAACCGGAGGCACTTTCCTCGCATATCCATCGACCTCCAAGCACGTCCGGACAGCTACCACTTCAGCCCCCTTCAAGGTAGCTACTCCCATCGTGAGCATCAGTAGCACCCACCCATTCGATGTGAAGATCGTCGGTCTTGCACCGTCTTCAATCTCTTCGACTCATCGTCGAATCAGTTATTCAGAATGGGTTATACCCGGACTTTCTGAATAACTCACGTATCTTAATCAACAAGTGCTATAAAACACAATATATGCCTCATTCCAATTCAGAACATTCTTTTATTCAGATATTCACACTCCTAGGGAAAGGTTCCCATTAATTTTATCAAAGATAAATCCTTCTAAATTTATTCTTTAATCTTCCTTTGGATATCATTTCAAACCATATTATGGTTTTCCAAACTAATCGGGATTAGCGAACCACACCGAAGTAATTATTTATTTTATTTCCCAATCCCAACCTATTTATCCCATGGAGCAAAACTGTTATTACCCCATAACTAACACCACGGTGTTATCGGTAAATTTAATTACCATTTCACGTTCAAATCTAATTAAAGATTTGACTATCGCTTTGGAGCAAAACTGGTAATACTCCATTCTCGCTCAATTTCTAAATTTGATAATTTAGATTATCAATTCACATTTCAATTTAATTGCAGATTTATTTAAAACTCCTTTTACTGGGTTAAAGAACTAATGTCTTTTAAAACACAGTTCACGACAAACCCAAATCTCATTCCATTTATTATCGGGTTAAAGAACTGGTGTTATTTAAAACCCCATTCACAATAAACCCACAAATCAATTCTAATTCAATTCAGATCAAATATATTAGGAATTCCGATTATTTAAAACCCCTTTTTAAATCTAATTTATTTATTTAAAAAAAATTGGGTTTTAAATTTAGTTCAAACTAGTTCATTTCGATAGAAATCTATTTTTATCTTTTCAAATATGGAGTTTTTCATCCCAATTTTTCCCAAATCATTTCTTATGATTTTACACAAATTATTACTATTTTTAATAATTTTATCAAGGCCCGTACAGTCGATTTCCTACAATGGCCATCGAACTGCACTTATAGCGACCTTTTTCAAATTTGATTTGGATGTATCTCCAAATCCAACCGTTAGATTTTGAATTTATAGTATTCTTTAGAAAGCTCTTTTCGATACGAACCCAACATTTCCGGTTTTAGGAGGATCCGACGGTCGGATCTCCCGTAATGTCCGTTTGAAATAAATGGTTGAAATTCGCGAACTGCCGCGGCGCAGCGCATTCTATTCAGGCCATTATATTATATATATATATAATATATATAATATATATTTCGTCGATTTCTATTTAAAACGAATTTTATAAATCGTTTTGAATTCATTTCAAAAATAATTTCAACCTTTATTTCAAATTCAAATCAAAATTGAATTTTCCGTTATAAATCCTTTTTACTTTCATTTCTATTTGATTTCAATTCAAATCGATTTTAATTCGATTCGAATTCATTTCGTTTTCTATTCAATTCGAATTCATTTCGTTTTCTATTCAATTTAAATTGAATTCATTATATATGCAATTGAAATCAAATTCGTTTTATATATTCAATTGAAATCAAATTCGTTTTATATATTCAATTGAAATCAAATTCGTTTTATATATTCAATTGAAATCAAATTCGTTTTATATATTCAATTCGAATTTGTTTTCTATTCAATTCATTTCGAAATCGTTTTCAATTCAATTCCTTTCGAAATCGTTTTCAATTCAATTCATTTCGAAATCGTTTTCAATTCAATTCATTTCAAAATGAATAAAATTGATATAAATATCGTTCACGTCAAAATGGCGTCAATCTAATCAACACGGCTTCATATATTTCTATTTTCAAATATTCTATTTCAAATATTTCCTATTATCAAAATATTTGTTATTATCAAAATATTTCGTTCAACACATGACTAATCTCAACGGATGAGTACAGTCAACACATGAACCTTTGTTTTATATTATTCTTTATTTTCTAAATTGAAATGAGGCCCAATCAATCACCATATAATGTTAATTATATGGATTTTCATACATCACACGTATATAATAGCATTGAAAAATAATCAACCATCAACCAAAGTGCACTACACTGTATAAGCATCAAATATAGATATCTAACGCTTATAACAGCCTGTCAACCAATCGATCGACATATTTAATCAATTAGGATGAGTGAACTTCAAATTTCATCCCAGCACCCGTGTGGGGTTTCAAACAATCAAACACATATTTTATTTGTGCAGTTGGGCGATGTGTAAAATTTATCGGCCCAATCAATATCAGTCAAATCAGTGTATATAAACAAATCGGCCGATTTGTTTATAAAAATTTATTTATTCACTTTCACGTTAAAAATTATATTTTTAACGATAAAATATTTTATTTTAACACATGAATTTTTATTCAGTTCATTTACAAAATAGAAATGATATTTTTATTTTTCTAACTCATTTTAGAAAATTTCGGCGGCATAACGGCACGATACTAGAAACGGGACGAGGCCTAGCCTTATCCCCGGTCTAGTGAAGGCCCACGCCATTCACAAATCAATCAAACCAATTCAATTTCACCAAACAACCAAATTCAAATCAAATAATCTAACCAACTACACAACCAAACAAACAAGTCCATGGTTTGTGGACGATGGTGTCGGGTGCTACTAAACACCGTCTGCATCCTAGTATATATTTCTAACTAGAAATTTGAAATAAAAGTGAGGAGTTCTCACATTTGGTTTCCACTCCGTCATTCTCTACTGTCGCTCAGATTTGCCGTTCTGATTTCAACGCAATCTGTATCACGAAATTTATATTAAAAATCGTATTGTTAACATCGCTATTCAATATGTAAAAAAAATCGAATTTTTATTACGCTATTCAATAAATAAAAATCGAATTTTTACTTCGCTATTCGATATATAAAAATCACATTTTTACTTCGACGCTATATGGATAAAATTCTATTTTATCTCGCTATTCTCTATATAAAGTTTCCGCCTTTTCAAATATAAAGATTTCGCCTTCTCAAATATAAAGATTTCGCCTTTTCAAATATAAAGATTTCGCCTTTTCAAATATAAAGATTTCACCTTTTCAAATATAAAGATTTCACCTTTTCAAATATAAAGATTTCACCTTTTCAAATATAAAGATTTCGCCTTTTCAAATATAAAGATTTCACCTTTTCAAATATAAAGATTTATCAGATTTCTATTTCGCTACATATATATAAAAATCGAATTTTTATCTTCACTTCGTTACAACAATTATATTTTTATATTGCTCTTCTCCTAATAAAGATTATATTTTTATTACTCAACATGAATAAAAATCATATTTTTAATATGCCTCTAGTATAAAAATTATATTTTCATCCTTCCTATATTATAAAAATTATATTTTTAACCTTTCTATATTATAAAAATTATATTTTTACCTAACAAAAGATTATATTTTTACCTAACAAAAGATTTTATTTTTACCTTTTCTCTTTCTATTAACAAAATCTAATTTTTTTATTTTAAAACCAAGCTATTTTTATATTTTAAAACAATTCAAATTTATATTTTAAAAACCATATTTAAAATTATATTAGTTTCATATTTTAAACTTAATAACATTTTATAATGCCTTTATATATAAAATTAATAAAGTAGTTACCATGCTTAAACCGTTCTTCTTAGTCCTGTACTCTCGCTCCAGGCTTCGGCTTTGACAAAACCCACTTAGTCGCTTCCTAGGGTTCCAAATCACCAGAGAATTACGGCGCTGGACGCCGATCGAGTGTTGCCACGCCATCCTCCTTCAGATGCGCCTCCCACGCCAGCCGTTTGGTGGCACTCGAGCGCCTAAGTGCCTCGATATTCGTGCTTGAATGCGACCCATTTAGGGCTTTGGGAATGGATTCACAGAGGGGCAACGAGAGAGCAAGGGGGGACAGGGGTGGTGCGGCGGAGCTTGGATGGTCGGGCGATGGCGGGTTGGCCGTAGGAGGGGGCGACAGGAGTCTGGCGGGATCGGGTTTTAGCTTTAGGTTTTTTTTTTAATTTCCAGAACCAGATCGGGTTTGGGAGTAAGGGTAAAGGGAAGGGGGTTTAAGGGAGAGAAATGAGGGTTAATTAATTATTTGTTTAATTTTCTATAAAAAGTTGACTTTTTATTTGAACTCGAAACGGGACTCAACGACTGTTGCCCCTAGCGTATTATCCCCATTCCGAACACAATGAGACATGTATCGTGAGCCAGTTCGGTCATTTCGATCAGTTTTCGTCAAAATCAAAATATAACTCTATATATTGATTTTGAACGCACATTTCAATTTACCGGGGCCACATACGGAATTTAAAAATTCCCGAAAAATATTTTCTAACTTCAAATTGACGATACGGTCCTAACAAAACTAATTTCGTCCAATTCCGAGACCGTTAGAAAAATGGCCATTCTCCAGTCGATTAAAATCAACTGAAACTGGTCAAACGCGTTTTCCTTTACCACGCTCACATATTGATTCGAAAAATTATGAAATTTGAAATCTAGCAATAATTTGACATCACGGACCCAACAAAAGTGGTTTCGTCGAAATCCGAGGTCGTTTGCAAAATTTCCATTTTTAAGGACCAGAATTCCATAGGGACTATTCTAAACATTCATTTGGACATAACTTTTGATTCCCGCTATGAAATTTTGATTTTTCGGATTCGTTGGAAAGATATTATCAATTAGATCCTAATGTTTTTTGGTTTCACTAAAATCTGGATTGTTTTGTACCCGGCACATTCAATTGAAGTTTGAAATCGAATTATCGAACTACCGCGCCATTTTCAATTCTATTTATAATTATATATAAATATTTATATTCTAATGACGACGCGTATAAATATATACGTTCGAATTATATTCAAAATAAATTTTCGTCGATTTTATTTAAAATAATCTATTTTAAATATTCAAAATTCGCTGAAATTGCCAAAATAAAAATTTTAAACTGGCTCGGATTTTTGGGTTGTTACAACAGCTTCAGCTTGAGAAATGTCTAGTATTGCGTACTAACTCGGCTATAATGAACTGTTATCAATCCTTGTTTCTAGTTTTCTAAGAATGATGAATTGCAGTATTTTGTTTGTCTTCATTTATGATGAGGAATTAATACCATACTTGTTTAATTGGATTTTTATTGTAAACTAACTTGTTTAATTGGCTTAGCAATTAACTGTGTGTGTTTTATAAACCTGAACTGTGTGTGTTTTTATAATTGATAGGTGTGCAGATGGCTGGACAGATAGATATGAAAGCAGTTGAAGACTACATGAACATGCCTGGTATTGGAAGACTGCCGGTGCAAGTGGGAGTGAACATGCCAGCACAGGCAAACCAGAAACTCGTACACAGCAACGATGACCCAGCGCTAGAAAGTAATCTGTTTGAGGTACACGACGTAGTTCTTTATTTAGGAATCGTTGAGTGACAATGTAGTGATGAATGTATGCAAATATGAATGATTGTGTAATATACGAGTGAATATACAATAGTGTAGTCAAAAAATTTGCACCGTTCGAAATGTAGAAATAAAATATTTATTTGAATAAAATATTGTGTTATAATAATATATATATATATATATATAATTTAATGAAATCTGTGATTAATAGCAGTTGAGGTGTAATTTTTTTAGCAGTTGTAAAACAAATTTTAACAACTGCTAGAAATAGTTGTAAAAAAGGTTGACTTTATTACAATTGCCAGCTGTACTAGACATATGAAAATTGTTTTTGGCAGTTGCGAAAGGGTATTTTTTTTGTTGTATTGGTACCTGTGGCTGCACCTATACTGATATTGCCATAGAGTCGCAAAGGCGTTGCCTTTGACTCTAAGGCAACACGGAAAAAGGCAACCCCAAAAAAGTGTTGCTACAGATTATTTTTTGCCTATAGCAACACTTTTTGGCACCTACTGCGTCACTTCTCTGGGGTTGCCGTAGGCCATCTATGGCGTAGTGAATTTAAAATCGAATTTTCAAACTACCGCGCAATTTCAGGCTTGTTTTATAATTAAAATAAATTTATACATTCTAACTTCGATTAAAATAATTTTTAGTCGTTATTATTTAAAATAAATCATTTTAAATATTCAAAATCCATTAAAATATCAAGAATAAAATTTTTAAATTGGTTCTGAAATTCCAAGTTGTTACAATCTCCCCCACTTAAAATGTTTTCGTCCTCGAAAAGGAACGGAGCTGAAAGTTGTTTAACTAACCAGCTCAACTTTTATTCTGCCTTTCATTCTTCAACTTTTCAGTTTCTAAGAATTTTCTAATTTCTCAAAAATTTGGCTAACACCCTAAATTTTCGAAAAACTTCGCCATAGCTTCTTTTGTACGGGGAGACCTTTAAAACCGCAACTAGCCTCACAGGGCCCTCATCAATCCAAAAGAAAAAGAAAAAGCCAAGCGGCTCATAAAATCATCAAAAACCAAGAAATATAGTAAACATGTACCTATTTGTCGGGAATACAAATTTATTCCTCTTCTTAGCTTCCATGCTGTGACCTGTTCAATGTATATACATGTACATATATGCAATTCTAATCAATTTTCAATTCAGTTCAATATTAATTCAGTTTGGCTAAATTAACATTCATTCACATATTGGTTAAATTAATTATAATTCCAATATATTTTAATTAGTTAAATAAATAATCAAACATCAAAACCAGCAATCAATTAGTTGGTTAACTTTTCAAATATATATCTTTATGTATACCCTATATTTTTGATGCCAAATCACAACAATAGACCCTATCTATATTTTGGTTCTCACACCAATCAATTGGAAATATATAGATATCCCACTTTCGAAACTCGAACATATATACTGATGATGGAGCTCCATCATCAGAATCATCTCCGGGTGACTAGAGTGTGATTCTATGTTTATCCAGTATATTTGAGACTTCAAATACACATTAATTACGCATATATTCAAAATCTTCATATACTCGATTGTCCAAATTCAATCAAAATAAATATTCACATACGAATAATAAGATTCAAAATTTCAAAATTAAAATCATTTTCATTTTTATTTTAAAAATAACACTCTTTGAAACTCATTCTAGGATACTACTGATCCCATCTCCAATGATTCATTCTCATTGGATATTACTAATCCAATCTCTGATGAGTTCTTTCGTTTGGTTCTAATGTGTCTTGTTCTCGAGCTCTGTAAACCAAAGCTCTGATACCAACTGAAACGACCCGAACTCACCCATATAGGAAAGCCCTGTTACAACAATACATTACATAGCGTACAAGAATATAACGAAGCGCTGTTACAACAATATACATCAGAAATATAACGAAGCGCTGTTACAACAATATACATCAGAAGTATGGGAAAGCTCTGATACCAACTGAAGCATTGTTACAACAATATACATCAGAGTACAAGAATATAACAAAGTATGAATAAATAATATACATCAGAAAAATATCAGAGATTAAAATACATTACATAGCAGCGGAAAAATAATACATCACATAACTGAAAGAAATACACGGATACAGAGTTCTCCAAATATAGTTCCAGCTGTAAATTCAGGATCCTGTGAAATAGGAATCTACAAAACTAAAACTACTAGCTACCCGTACGGAAAATAGGGGCACCCAGAGTTTAGGTTAAAACAATAAACTCCCGGTCAATCATGTGACTAGTGTGAGAACTAAAACAGTTATTTAAAAATTTACTTTAGAAATAAAGTAAATCAAGGGACCACGCCGTATAACATGAAACGGGTTTCCCCCCAAGAATACCAGTGTATAAAACAGTTTATAAACAACGTAATGCTTTTTGAAAAATGGTGCTATTATTAGACTCAGGTCCTATCACACAATGCAACGCAACCGGAGGATAGAGTTTTTCCTTATAATAGCTAAACATGCTTGGTACGTTTTAAAACAGTTCATTCTGACATTAATATAAGTGTATAGTGTCAAAATCAACTTCAAATATAAATGTATCAATCATAGACGGCATGGGTACATATATCATGTCGCCATACTAGTTCTGCAATTAAAACTGAAATGTCACATATTGGAAATTGGATTTCATCTATGAACGAAGGCAATGGATCGTCTTTACCGAGTTCGAGACAATCTAGCCCATGTCTCAGGACTCAGACTCAGGTGAGCCCTTGGTGCGTCAGGGTCAGTCCACACTTACGTTAGTGGAATATAATTCCTGAACAATACGTTTCCCCGCCTTATGGGGCGTAAATCTGGTCAGTATGTCGACCGTGTCATCCATCAGCCTCGTAGTGATCGATATACCCGAGGCGCCTCACTATCCATCAAATAATATGCAACATTCGCACGCGTAAAATGTGTGGGCTCCATACCATGACACCACTCCTAGCTAGAAAGAAAGGCATGTCCTACCTGAGGTCCTCTCCCGTTTCTAGTTCACACCGGGGTGTGAGGTTCGCGAATTAACGCTATACACAAAGCCATGCTATTTAAAGCCGTGCTTTGATCATCAACCACAAAGCCCTTCTTTTCAAAAAAAAGCCTTGATCATTTGCATCTTAGCATGTCATACTGACAATTCACACCATGCAACTGATGTCTATTTATATATGACCTCTAAGCTCGTATGTCTTGGAGAAGGGTGTTAAGCAAGAGAATAAATTCTCCGCCACCAAACAAATATATATTTAATAGAAATCAATTAACACAGAATAAAATCCAATGTCAGATACACATCCATTTAGAAGTCCGTTCTGGGTCTGAACGAAATCGGAGGCACCTTACTCCTCGTCCCATATGTCCAATATGGGAGAGAGGTCCTGGCATATCCAGTCGATCTCCAAGTACGTTTGGGCGATCACCACTTATTACCTTGTCTTGGGTGTACAGCGCAATCAAGACATCAGTAATCATCCAAACGATGTGAAGAACTCCGGTCTTCAACCACCGTCTTCATCGTTGACTTATCGTCGTATCAATTATTCAGAATGGGATAAATAGGTCTTTCCGAATAACTCGCGTATCATATAAACAAGTGCTATAAAAACACAACATACGCCTCGTTCCAATCCAGAATATTCTTTTATTTAAATATTCTTTTCACAATTTAAACAAAATTAAGGTTTTCCAAACTAGTCGGGATTAGCGAACCTTATCGAAGTAATCATTTGTTTTATTTCTCAGTCCCAACCTATTCATCCCATGGAGCAAAACTGGTAGTACTCCATATCTAACACCACGGTGTTATTGGTAAAATTTAATTACCATTTCAAATTCAAGTTTAATTAAAGATTTAACTATCGCCTGGAGCAAAACTGGTGATACTCCATTCTCGATCATTTCCCTAATTTGATAATTTAAATTATCACATTTACATTTCAGTCTAATTAAAGATTCATTAAAACGTCACTTAGTTTTAATCCCAAAAAATCATTATGTAATGATTATTCAAATTTAGGAAATAAATCCTGTCTTTAACTGGGTTAAAGAACCAATGTCATTCAGAACACAGTTCACGATAAACCCAAAATCACATTCCATTAATTATGGAATCTTCACAGGAAACAGATCAATATATAATCGATATCAATTTCCGTATCCGGCTAATAATATAAATGGAATAACGGCAAAGCCTTACAAACTCCATATATATTAATAGTCTTCCTCCACAGAAGCTCACTTCGATTATTACCAAATCGAATTCCATTCATTCCAATTTATTTTATTAAATTGGAAAACTTTACTTTGAAAAATTCCATTAAATCTTAATAAAAATATTTTATATTCCAAATCACAATTCATTGATAATCGGGTTAAAGAATGAATGTTGTTAAAACACAGTTCACAATAAACCCAATTCACATTCCATTTTATTTCAATTACTAAATATAATTGGAAACTCTAATAATCTTAATTAAAAGATTTATTCTTTTCACATGGGGTTTAAGAATAGTGTTACTGAAGGCACCATTCACGAGAAACCGAAAATCCAATTTAACATTAAATATAAGGCTCTGAATAGAAATTATATCGGCTTATATTCAATATCAAATACTGAAACCAACACATATCGTATGGGGAATAACGATATATATCTTTCTTCCAAATTCCTCCATAATATACGTATAGTCACGAAATCCAATATCGAAATATTCTGGAGATGATTTCTATTCAAATCCATTCCAATTTATATATTGGAAATTTTTGGTTTTTTTAAAACCCTGTATAAATCCGATTTATTTATTTAAAAATTATTGGATTTCAAATGTAGTTAATAACTAGTTCACTTTGATAAAAATATATTTTTATCTTTACAAACGTGGAATTTTTCATCCAAATTCTTTCCAAATCATTTATTATGATTTACATAAATTATTAATATTTTTAATAAATTTATCAAGGCCTGTACAATCGATTTCCATAAACGGTCATTGAACTGCATTTACAACGACCTTTTCCAAATTTGATTTGGACATAATTCCAAATCCAACCGTTAGATTTCAAATCTCTTATATTCGTTGGAAAGTTCTTTTCGATACGAACCCAATGGTTACAGTTTTAGGAGAATCCAACGGTCAGATTTCTCGTAGAATCAATTCGAATTCAATGGTCGAAATTCGCGAACAGTCGCGGTGCGCCGGAGGTCTGGTGGTTAGGGGGGAGGTGCGGCGGTGGTCTGGTGGTAGGCCAGGGGGTTGGCGGCTCGATTTGGGGGGTTTCTTATGTTGAAGGGAGGAGGTAGCGCCGGAGCGAGGGGGTGGCCAGAGGGGTGCAGCGGCATGCGGCGGGTCTGGTGGTGGAGCGACAACGGCGGGGATGGCTGAGGATTGGGTTGACAGGTTTTGGAAGTGGCGGCTGATATTATGAACGAGAGGGTAAGATTTTGAGGGAGTAGGGCATATATATAATATTTTATAATATTCTTTTAATTCGAAAATAATTTGTTTAATCTCCGAACTCCAAACCGAACCCAACGACTGTCGCTCCTAGCGAAATACCCCCATTCCTAACACAATGGGATATATCCAGTTAGCCAGTTTGACTGTTTCGACCAGTTTTGCTTCGAAACTAAAATATAAATCAATATATAATGAATTTGAATGCACATTTTAATTTACCGGGGCCACATACTGACTCCAAAAATTCCGTAAAAATAAATCTAGTTATGTTTTGATGATACAGTGCTAACAAAACTAATTTCGTCGAATTTGGAGACCGTTTGAAAAATGGTCAATTTCTAGTTGATTAAATTCAAACTGAAATTGCCAAACACGTTTTAATTCACCACGCTCACATATTAATTCCAAAAATTACAAAAATTGAAATCTAGCAATAATTTGACGTTTCAGATCCAACAAAAGTGGTTTCGTTGAAAATGGAGGTCGTATGCAAAATGGCTATTTTTAAGGGCTATACATATTAATAAAAATATATATAAATTCCATAGCGACTATTTTAAATTTTAAACTAGACATAACTTTCAATTTATATTATGAAATCTCAATTTCTTACATTCGTTAGAAAGATATTATTCAACAGATTCAAATGATTCTGGTTTTACTGAAATCCGATTTATTTTGAATCCTATACATTCAGTTGAAATTTAAAATCGAATTTTCAAAATAACGCGCCATTTCAGGCTCATTTTATAATTAAAATAAATTTATACGTTCTAACTTCGATTAAAATAAATTTTTAGTCGTTATTATTTCAAATAAAATTTTCAAATATTCAAAATCCATTAAAATATAAAATATATAAATTTTGAA
The DNA here is from genome assembly GCA_030737875.1 of Allium sativum. Classification (NCBI taxonomy): domain Eukaryota; kingdom Viridiplantae; phylum Streptophyta; class Magnoliopsida; order Asparagales; family Amaryllidaceae; genus Allium; species Allium sativum. The sequence goes on along the minus strand of CM060915.1, from coordinate 575,171,467 downwards.
TTGGTTCTGAAATTCCGGGTTGTTACAAATCATATTAGATTGACGAAGCACAAAGAAGGCTGTTAAAATATATAGTCGATAAATCATGTATCAGAAATAAACTAGTATTACCATGGCGAAAATAATAAAGACGGACGGATTAGGGAAGCATTGCATTCTATCTTGACTCGATAGCATTCTTAACTTTAAGAATATTAATAGATTAAATGCCTCTAAATGAGAAACAAATTTGTCCTAAATTGATGAAATACAAAGAAGAGAGCAGATTTGATAATTAACAAGACAAATATCAAAGATAACATCATGTTACTTGTAGGCATTCACGAATCAAACATTTAAAACATCTGAATCACACTTTTGCACAACTTTCACATCACAAATATTTGTACATTATTTTAAAACAGTTTCTAAAATATTCTTTTAAAGCGTTAATCATATTTCCAAGTGTATAAAAAAGAAGGGTAAAAAAACAAATGTCATAAAAACATTTTTTACTGTAAACCCAAAATAATTTTTACTTAGCTTTATTTTTAAAATTCCTATTTAAATTATTTTATCCTTCATAGATTATCATTTCACTTTAAAGCAAAATTAATGTTTTAGAAGATAATAAATCAACCTAAAATAGTTTTATAAATATAAAATGATGTAAATCATCCTGGAAGAAATTTAATCCAATTTGTCATCTTTTGTAATTTCAAAATAATTAAAATTGTCCTAAAGGATAATAGATTGAATTTATAATCTTTTGTAGATTTAAAACAATGTTAATTACCTTAGAGGAAAATAAATCAAACATGTAATGTTTTGTAGGTCTAAAACCACTAATTATACCGAAAGATAACAAATCAAATTAATAATCTTTTATAAATTTAAAACAATATTAATTGTTCTAAAAGATAATTATTTATATCTATAACTCTTTTCTTAAAATTCAAACGGAACTTTCCTTTATTTTTAAATTCTCCAAAATTAATTGAAATTATATCTTTAAACAACTTTCAAGGGACAAAACGCAACAATACATCTATTTTTGTTAAAATACAAGCACAAGTTCAATACTCAGGTTTTAAGAAGAAGATGTTTCGTAAATGATGACTAAAAATAATCGTTGTAATGATGCCTACTCAGATCAAACAATGTATCACAAATAATCCAACCAAACATTAATATAAGCAATGTAAGAGTATAAGTGATTCAATTAATGAAAAACCCCTTGGTATCTCTCTGCAAAAGTCCCTTATAAATCATACGTTTGAATGTGTAGTTTGAAGTATTTCATAATACCTTATTCCTTACGTACACTTTGACTTCCTCTTCCTTTAGTTTCCTGTAAAACAATAGTTATTTGTGTTATCCGGTTACAAGCGGGAATCAAATCCAAACAATCAAAAAACAATATATTAACTACCATCCAACCATACAACAATAATTTTATAGCAACATAGTATATAGTTTATTCAGATAAAGGTGAGTTAACTCATCAGAAACTTCATGCTTTCATGTTATGATTTGATCTAAAATCGAATGATATTCAATTATATCTCAAAATAATACTAACTTCAACTTCAATGAATCCAACTCTAATGCATGAATAACATCTACAATTCCAACACAAAGGACCGGATCCAAATTCGAGATCGTATGCAATTGTTGCTTAATCTATAAGGATACTTTTAAATTAAATTAATTAATTAGATAATTAATTAAATTACTTGCCACATCAATCATTTTCTTCAATTATATTCTAGTCTGCATTTTGCATACCAAATTCGCATTAACATATATGTCGTTGTAACGATCGCTTTTTCGACCCTCAAAATTCAGTAATTAATAATACATAAGAATTCAAGTGTTGGAAAGATAGATTTCTAACGTAAAAGAAAATTGAAAAGATTAAAGTAAACAAAATCTCAGAGCAGAAAGAAAACATGTAGTATAACTGAGACATTAAAAATTATCACTCTAAAATACACAGTATATCAGAGTTAAAACAAACCTAATTTACTTGACAGTTGCAACTTCATACCTTTATAACTGCTGATGAGAATATGTATTGTAATATAGTGGAAAATAAAACCATGTAGCAGGTGAATATCTAGCTTTACTTCACGAGTTCCATGTACCACCATTGGCAATTGGGAAAATGCTCAGTTTAGCCCATGCGTTATAATAAAATTACAGCCTGATCAGTTTAGAGAACCAATGTGATAAAGCTTAATTACATGGAATATATAATAATTTTGTAAGACCACAAAGCTGAAACAGAATGGGTCCTTATCGCACAAGGTCAACCTCCGTACATGACAGAATATAAATAAATTAGAAAAATGATCAAACCAGGGAAGAATGGATATAAAGAAGATCAAAATCCAAACTTAAAAGATTGGAAAAAATAACCAAACACCGAAAAGCACAAAGCAATTCTCAATACAATTAAAAGAAATGATTCAAAGTTTTGTATCAAACAATGTCACACCTCGTATCCCTTAACATTACCCTGAGGGTCATACGAAGGAATGTAGAGAATTGTAGGTATAAAGAAATAACTCACAAGCTAAGATTCACAAGACATAAACTAGAAATAGCAAAAACCTTTATTTATAAACAACTTATTATTCCAAAACAATATTATATACAAAAATGAGTCTTAATATAAATCATATGTCTTACATAATCTTATCCCAAATCAGCATACAAAATGAAACTTTTCCCTTCACAATTACAAATCCAAAAAATGACAAATAAGATGAAATAAGAGGTTCAACAAATAGAAAGAAAATAATTTTTCAGCGACTGAATCTCCTAAGCAGCTAATATCAATCAACCTATGGCCCAAGAGCCTAATGGAGGGAAAAGAATGAAAGATGAGTGGATCAGTTATAAAGTCTTTTGATTTACTAGCGTAATTAAGCATGATAAAGGAGATAAACTTAGTCATAGTTCAAGTGTCATATAGAAATATGTACGTGCACAACTTAGAATAGCTTTTGAGGAATTAGGTTATCTGTCTAGTTTGATCTGAAATTACTGTTTGATTGTTTGCACTTTTCTACCATAAAAGTACTATTAGGATTTATTCTTACTTCTACCTTGATTGGCCTCTACTCTCTACCATGAAGCTCGCATGGCAGTTGATGCCCTTTACACTAAATCAAACCTGCCTCAATGTGAATTGGATCCGGTCCTTAACATCACTCGTCCATAGATTCTCCTTCAGATTGACATCTCTCTAGCATTCGTATGCAATAGCAAATTATTAATCCTAATCGATGTTCCACACACATTATCATCATCGGTACATACTATCTTAACACCCATCTCTTTGACCTCTTATTTACCCTATTCTGCATAAGCGTCCATTCTTCTTGAGACAATCAGTCCTCGAATGAAAGGGAATGTGGTCAGTTTGGGTTCTAACAAACAATATCTAATTGCACCCCAACCCACTCTTGTTCTTTTGACAACTTATTTACCCTAATTAGGATAAGCGTGCCCGATCTTCATAAGATCATCAGTGCTTAACTTAAAGGGAATGTTGTTGGTATGGGCCCTATCTTCTAATATGTGTTCTCTTTGTCTTAGCCCAATCCTAGATCTTTGGCAAACAAATTAACTCAGTTCCTACCTGAGCCTATGATATTCTACTTTTAACATAATAAGTTTCATTCTTCCTTTTCTTTTATTGTGATTTTCTTACATGTAAATATAGTTCTTAATTATCATAATAATCTACTCATTTTATGTTACTTTTTAGATTACAACGTTTGTCATAATTTGCTATTAATTCTTACAAATTTTTCTAATTCTGTCTGGTTCTTTTTTATCATACATCTACTATTTTTTTACAAAAAATTTAGTTTTCTTTTATTTAAGCCGTGGTTGTGAAGTTCACACATTTATTTTATTTTTCACACGCAAAAAGGGTATTAAAATATTTATCCATAAACTAACATGTATAGTTCTAGACATTTTTAGGAACAAATGTAAATAATGGAAGGCAAAAAGACTGAAAAACCAAGCTTATAGAATTTAACTAAAAGAAACTATAACAAAAGGACTGAAAAAATATTTACAGAAAAACGTCTAAAAATTGTAAGAAAAACTATAAGAAAACCTATAAAAAAACTACAACTATTAAAATCCCTATTTCTTTAAAATATTTAAAAGTCTAAATAATTACAACATTCACATGTAGTCTTAAGCTCTTGCGCACACGCCGACCTTCCCAGATACCGTCCCTAAGCTGATTATAAATATTTTTATTTTTAAGTCTTTCTCCATGAATTTTTTTATGTTTTAGGTTCGTTTTGATTAACAGAGAAACCAAACGAAGAAGATTTGTGTTGTGAACGAATAACTGGGTCTAGGGTCTTATTTATAATGGAACTAGGGGATCTCAAGCTGTTAGGTTAGTTGATGTACTTTGGTTCAAGCACGTCACTCATTCAGTTTTAGCCTTCAGATTTTGAAAACAATAAACCTAATTTACTGAAAAACCATAAAAACTTCGTTCAACTCGTACCTAGACATTTTCACGTCCAGGAAGAATTGCGGCATGACCTTTAGATCGAACTATGTGAGGGTCAGGTTGACCTAACCTGAACTTTTTTCTGAACTTGGTACTCCGTATTCTTATTTCTTTAACAATTCTTTCATATTAGTTCAGATTCTGATAGGTTATATATGCTAATTATCCAGAAAATTGCCATTGACACAGTGGAAAATCTTCCAAAACCGGATTAGGACATTTGTAAAAGTTGTCTTAATAAATTCTTTAATTAATTATTATTACTTAATTTTAATGTGTTCCCTCCTTTAATGAAGTCGCCCCCGAGGTCTCCAAGGACAGAAGGATGAAACAAGCAATCACAACCAATATCTACATCCATCTACTCAGACATCATCCACTAAATCCATTGTCCTTAAGCTTTCTAATGTAGTTCAAGTTATTATGCAATAGCATAGTGTATATGTCCCAAAACAATGGAAAAGATTATGCAGTCTACTGATTCAGTCGATTCCTTTTTATGCAAATATGATCTTGTCGTGTATCCAAATGTATGCAAATATCCTAATGATAACTGATACTTTTACATGCGTTTTACAATCATCATATCTATGCAACAACCATATGATAAACATCCATTTATAACAATCATGGAAATGAAATAAAAATGCACATACACCTGTTTACATATGCTTGGTGTCCTAGTTTTCTGATCTCTAATAGTATCAGGTGTGTATATGAGCATCCATTTGCATCCACCATAAAACACTTGTAACCACTTGCATCCATCACACATAACTTGCTCTAATAACATGTTTACGACAAACATAACCATCCGTAGGCTTAACTCTAAGATATATTTGTCCTAAGGATACTAAAAGAAGGAAGATCCTAATCACAGAATAAGCTAATGGTAGAATATCTAAAGAACGTTCGTTAAAAGAACATGAGTAAGAAACTTGGATTCTCCTAAGACACCTAAGTTGTTATATCTATAATTTCTCCATATGAGATGAAAGATCTTATTGTTGAATTTATTAATCCCTCATCACATGATGACTAACTAGTGACTCGTACTTATCCAATTTACCCAACTAACTGGCTCCTCTTTAATTATTGAGTCATTCTAACCAAATTCACTGGAAAGCTTTACAATCTTACCAACTTAAATAGTCTAGGTAGGAATATTTTAACTAAATTAACCAATTTATCTTCAAAAAAATTTCTTCTGCTTATTACTCATCTTTACATTTTTGAATCTATTCTTAACTAGTTTAATATGGCTCAGTTGCTGCTATAACTTGGTTTTAATTTCTAGAGTTTACTCCATCCTCTAAATGGAGCCTTTACAAATTTACTACTTCTACCGTATCTATATTCCAAAATCATGTCTTTACTTTTACTATATTGCATTTCTCTATCTATTCCAGTCCAACCCCATAAGGATGCATTTCTTTTCATATTCTTTTTATTTTTCAAAACTCGATTTTTATCCTTTCAAATCTTATTTGAAAAATCTCAGTAAGAAAACTTATAGTTCATAGGATTACAAACAAAATTCCTTTCGAAATATATATACTTTATGAAAAAGATCAAAATTACTAATTTCGTACCAAAGCATACAACTTAAAAAAATATATTTCTAAAATCATATAAATAGATATGCAGGCTTAGAGCCAATGATGATCTACACATTTCTTTTTCCTTAATAAAATACTCTTCTTCAAAATTCTTTTCAAATATAAACCTTGCCCTTATTCCATTTGAAATTTTTATTACCTTTCTGTCTAAAGCACATAAACATCCATTAGCCAAACTTAATACTTATTTCAAGCTGATGGTCATATATGAATCTAACATCCTTAGGCTCTATCAATCCAATTTTGATAGTAAGGCATCAACTTATCCTCATAAATTATTTCTCTGCAAGCTGAACTTCTAGGATCCTTGTTTCATGTCCAAATGACATAACCTTAATGAACACCAAATTCTCAATCATTGAACGTAACTAATGGTGAAATTCATCCTCTTCTCCAACCATAATTCAAGGTATACTTCTAAGTTAAATTATTAAGGCCCTAACTTTTATGCTTAGATTTAGCCTTGGTTCTCTCTCATTCTTAAAGGTCATCCCAAAACACACTATAAAGTATTGTCATAGGAGATATATACATTCCCAATGCTTCCATTCCAAGAATTCTTATACAAAAAGCCAAGCATTTAATGTCAACTACACCCTTACTTATATTCAGAGTACATGAAAAATCATAGGGCACTTGAGCTTTATTAATATTTATTAAGTTCCAGTCTCTTATAGAGGACAGTTAAACTAACGATTTATGATCACTGAAATTTAAAACCTTTCTCATGAGTCCTTTATCTAATGCTACTATATAGAATTGATACTAAATTTTTTATCGGAATTCTTTTTATCTCTTTAAAAATTAGCCTCATACTTTGTATCCATAAAAGGTAAATTTATTTTGGTGAGATAGGTTAAGAAAATTATAAATAAAAACTTCCAATATCTATTCTATAATAACCTACTATTCCAAGAAAATTGTTTATCGTACACAAGTGATTTTTAAAGAATTTAGTCCCAGGTCCATGTATATTTAGGGTACCGAATTCCTTTCTTAAATACAAACTTATTCCTTGCTTCCTTTTGATTAGACCAACATATCATCCACATAGACTCCTATCAAATTACTCCCAAAATTTATCAAAGACCTTAACCAAGAAGTCAAAAACTAGGCTTAAACACAAAGTATTCCAAAAGGTATGGTAAACCTATTCACAAAATCCATGGAGTGTTCTAGTAGCGGGTTTCGCCTCTAATTCTTGCCAGTAATCATGACTGGTGGAAAGAAATATAAATAAATCTTGCTATATGGAAAATTTGGCTCCTAATAATTAATAAAAAATACCACCTACACGAGGCAAAGAATAATGGTTCTTATAAAGAAACTTATGATTATTGTAGAGCCAAAGGAAATATCCATATTTGTAGCAAAGACGAGTGGTGCCTTTCATCCGAAAATGCTTGCCCTTAACAATCATTTTCAGAAGTTGCTTAATTTGTTTTTCCCAAATGCTCCTACTATGGTTGAAGTCCAATGGCTTCCTCAAAATATATCTGGAAAGCTTCCATCAATAGGTACGGGACTCAATCTACCAAAAGATAGGTCTGAGGAGTAAAGTATATCATCTAAACTAATCCTTCACAAGAAAGTCCTACAGTGCGTCCACTTATGCACGCCTAAATAAGTATATCCTTTCAAAATCCGAGATGGCTCATTCAGCAGCTAATCTATCCGAACTCAAAATCAATCTATATCTAGTAATGGTACAAACGTCACTCTGTATCTAGAAAGCTTCTAGCCATGGGTATGAATCTCTACTCTATACTTTATTTTGAGTTATGTGCCTTATTCATAATGCTACAAGTTTGGCATTGTCACAGATATAAATCTGAAAATCAATCTCTCTTCTAAGAGGTATCCTTCTAACCTCTTCCAAAAAATCCAAAAAATCTAGCACGATGGTAACTAAATCATTATCGCTTAGAGATGCACTACGTAATATAAGAATCTCAATATGATTGACTCCCCCAGTTGCAAGAAATCTCAAGAGTTCGTTCACTACATGGTGTAGCTCAATCACAACCCTCGTCTTGTAGTCAAAATAGCCTTATAAATGACTAACTAACTTATCCTTTAAAATTTTCTATCCAAAGAATCCTAAAACATAAGCATCCCAGTCAAACTCTACGATCATTGTCAAAATTAGAGATAACCAACTATATGGCTAACTTATCTAGACCTAAAAACAACACATATCCATAAATTTCCAAAGCATCCCCTTATATCAAGAATTTTTAGTTTTAAACCCTGACACATCTCAAACAACCATGTTGATCCTTTTATGGGGTTAAGAAACTATTATTGGGCCTAGAAAATTGCCTTAGTGCAAACAATCAACTATTTCCTCTAATGCTCATTCTATATGGAATGAGGATTTACTACTTCTGTAAAGGACTGCATCGTTAGGCCCACAATACAAATGTTCTGCATGGTCTATTTCTTATCAGTGTGGCTATGACTAGACACAGATGCTCCTCCTACTAGTTGAAAAGTCTTTCTCTAAAACCATCAATTAGAAAGATCTATAGATAGATAAAACCTCTTTTATCGACCTTTTCCTTTTGTCTCCTTATCTTTATTACTTGATTCTTCTAATCCACACATATGCACATTTCCTTAAAAACTCATGGCATAATGTCCGCATCTCATTAATGCTCATAATACGTCAGCTATTTACTTACTGAAGCTAGTGATATCCTCTCTTCTCCTCTTGAAGTGACACTCTTAAGTCTACTCATCATTTTTGGCCCTTAAGGTTCTCTTATCATTACTAAGCTAACTAAATAGATGTCAAGTAACAAGTTCACCTTCTAACTCCAGTCTGGTAAAGAACTTAGAAATAATGAACTAAACGGGTTTATCCAAAAATCAAAACTCTAACTTTTAAAAGTTTAGGGTCTCTATATTCGTGGGTAAGCTTAGATGGATCAACCAAGAAAGGAGAAAATAGGACAAGTAAATGAGATGTACTTGAGGGGATTTCGTAAAACTTTTATTTTAAAAAATACTTTTTGTCTTGAAAAACTGCTTTTCTTTAAAAAGTACTTTGCTTTTAAAACAAATTTTATGGAATCATATAACCTTAGGCTCTAATACCAAACATAATACCCCGCACCCCTTAACATTACCTGAAGGGCCATAAACAAGGAATGTAGATCATTGCAGGTATAGAAAAACAATGCATGAAGACTAAGATTCACAAGGTATATGACAAAAACAAAAGAAACCATTATTTAAAAACAACTTATTATTCCAAAACAATGGTTCATACAAAAAAAAGTCTTAATACAAATCTTATGTATTACATAATCTTAGTCCAAATTAGATTATAAAACAAAACTTTCCCTTCATAAGTACTAATCCATACCATGACAAATAAGATATCATAAGAGAGTGCAAGAAGTAGAAAGAAAATATATTCTCTATGTTGAATCTCCCAAGCTGTTATCATCAATGAACATTTGTCCTATGAGCCTAATGAGGGAGAAAAAGGAAGAAAGAGGAGTAGGTTGGACATAAAGTCTGTTGAATGAAGTAATTACTAGAATGATTAAGTAAGATAAAGGAAACAGACTTAGTTATAGTTCTAGTATCATAGGGAAATGTATACGTGCACAACTTAGAATAGCTTTTGGGAAATTTAGGTTATCCGTCCAGTTCAAGGTGAAATAACTATTTGATTGTTTGCGCTTTTCTACCATAAAAGTACTATTATGATCGGCCTTTACTCTCTACCATGAAGCTAGCATAGTATTGAAGCCCATTACACTGAATCAACCCTGCTTGGAAGTGAACTGGATTATGTCCTTAACATCACTCATCTGTGGAGTAGCCTTTAGATAGACATGTATCTTACTCATGGACACTGTAGTGAATTATTTACCCTAATCAATGTCCCACACTCATGGTCATCACCGGTATACATTATCTTAACACATCTCTCTTTGACCTCTTATTTACCCTAATCCGCATAAGCATGCAAGGTCTTCCTAACACCATTAATCCTCAACTGAAAGGGAATACAGTTGATATAAGTCCTAACAAAAAAAATCTAACTACACCCCAATCCATTCTCGTTCTTTTGACAATTTATTTACCTAATCAGCATAAGCGTGCCCGATCTTCCTAAGATCATTAGTCCTTGACTAGAAGGAAATGCTAAGGGTAAGGATCCTATCTACTAATCTGTGTTTTCTTTCTCTTACCCAACCCTAGATCTGAGCGCTACCTGTTGACCCAGTTCTTACCAAGCATATGATATTTTACTTTTATCATAACAATTTCACTCTTATTTTACTTTTATTATGATTTTCTAATATGTCAATACAGTTCGTGATTATCATTATAGATTTCTCATTTCCTATTACTTTTTAGATTACCACACTTTCATAATTGATTGCAAATTCCTAAAAATTTGTCTAATTCGGTCCGGTTCACTTTTATTACAAATCTATTTTATTATGTATGTTTACTTTAAATTAGATTTCTTTAATTAATCTGTGTTTTCGAAGTTCACATTTTATTTATTTTTCACACACAAAAAGGGGATTAAAATATGTGTCCATAAGTTAACATTTACAGTTCTAGACATTTTTAGGGACAAATTTAAATAATTGTAGGATAAATAATCGAAGAAAATAAGGGGAAAATAATGAAAAACAAATTTATAGAATTGATCTAAAAGAAACTGTAAGAAAAAAGAATGAAAAATACTTACAGGAAAACTATTAAAAACTTTAAGAAAAATTAAAACTATTAAAAACCTTATTTTTTAAAATACTTAAATGTCTAAATAATTACAACACTTACCTGTAGTCTTTAGCTCTTGCATGCAAGGCCTTCCCAGATCCCATCCTTAGGCGGACTATAAATATTTTTACTTTTAAATCTTCCTTTGAGAAAATATTTAAGTTTTAGGTCTGTTTAAGCAATGGGAGAACCCAAAGGGAGAAGATTTGTATTGTGAATGAATATCTAGATCTAGGGTTTTATTTATAGTGGAGCTGGAAAATCTCAAGCCGTTAGGTTAGTTGATTTAATATGATCCAGACATGCCACTCATGAAAACAACAAACTGAATTTATGTAAAAGCCTTAAAAACTTCGCTTGGTTCATACTTGGACGATTTCACATCTAGGGATAATTGCGAGTCAATTTGGACACTTTGGAGGTCGACCTGTGTAAGGGTCTGGTCGACCTAACCCGATTTTTTTTTTGAACGTAGTTCACTACACTCGTATTTATTTAATAACTTTTTCATATTAGTTCGAATTCTAACAAGTTATATATGAAAATTATCTAGAAAATTGCCATGGACATAATAAAGAAGTTTCTAAAGCCAAATTATGACATTTGTAAAAGTTTTCTTAATAATTCTTTAATTAATTATTATTACCTAATTTTTAGGGTTGTTATAAATAAGAAAAGATTATTCTCCTGCAATGACTAAGAGGTATCAAAATTATACCTCTAGATATTATACCTGAAAGCTCCAATGGCGCTAGGAAATGTATTGTTCGAACTCTATTAACCTTACCAGGAATCCGAGTATTTCACATTTACGTGCATATGCATTCAAATCCAATATAGAGTTAATATGAAAATACCTTAATAGAGGTAACTTGACGTAGCTAGACATCAACTCGCTTTTTGGTTTTAGTCATTTTCTTCAACGGATAATGTAACAGCCCAGATTTTTGAACTAATTTAAAATTTTATTTTTAATTGATTTAATGAATTTTAAGAATTTAAAATGTTTTATTTTGAGAATTAACGATTTAAAATTTATTTAAAGCGAAGTTAGAACGTATAAATTTAAAATTTAATTGAAACGAACTCAAAATGGCACGGTAGTTTGAAAGTTCGATTTTTAATTTCAAATGAATGTACAGAATTCAAAATAAATCGGATTTCAATCAAACGAGAAACGTTAGAATTTATTTAATTACATCTTTTTAACGAATGTGAAAAATTAAAATTTCGTATTATAAATTGTAAGTTATGTCCAGTTTAAAATTTAGATTAGTCGCTATGGAATTTGTATATTTTTAATAGTATATAGCCATTAAAAATAGCCATTTTGAAAACGACCTCCGTTTTCGACAAAACCACTTTTGTTGGACCTGGAACATCAAATTATAGTTAGGTTTAAAATTTCATAATTTTTGGAATTAATATGTTCTGCTAGGGGAGATCCCTGTTCTCGACGCTAGTGATAGGGTTTTGATGGCCATAGGCGCCGGAATTTGCTCGGAAAGAAGCCGTCATCGAACCCATTTTTAAGGGCCCACGAGGCTGTGAGCGTACCACTGTTCAGGGCATCGATGGAGGTGGCAAGGGGAAATTCAGTGGCGGTGTCTGATTGGGGTTTAACAACCTCTGGTGACTCGCGGATCGATGAAGAGGGTGGTGGTTTTTGGGCAGACGGATTTTTTTGTTCCAAGGTATTAACGAAGAAAGGGGTAATTAAGGGAATAATTAAATTAATTATATTTAGTTAATTAATTTTTGTAATGAAATGTATTAAATATCATATCTATTTCATACGAGTTCGGAATTCGATGATTTCAGTTGTGTTTCACTCGTATCAACAAACTCTACAACATAGAATTGGCCAAAACGAAAAAGAGCAAGTTGAATTTTTAGCTAAATTAAACGCCTGTTTAATTTAGTTTAAAAATAAAATCCTCCATTAAAGACGGACGGAGTAGAAACCAAAATGAGAACTCTCTCACTTAAAATTTTGTACAGTTATTTATTTTTATAACTGAATTTATATTGATTCCTTACGATTGCAAATATTGTTTGATGATTGATGGATGTGTATAGTTTTAAATGCTATTATTATCGAACTGTAAATAAATTCACATGGAGTGTGATGTAAATCCCATACGGGTACTGGGACGATAATTTTACACATCGCCTAATTGTTTGTTGATGATTGAAAATCCCACACGGGTCTGGGGATGATAATTAATTCACATCTCCCTTGGAATTAATTGCATGTCAACCGATTGATGACAGGCTGTGATAAGCGTTATTTCATTATTTAATGCTTATATAGTGTAAATGGCACTCTGGAAGTGAATTGAATATTTAATAGTAGTTTATCACCTTTTTTGAGTACATGTGATGTGTGGAATCCATATAAATAAAATTATATGGTAATTGATTGAGTCTGATTCCAATTCAAAAATAACGAATATTTTAAAATAATATTCAGTGAAGAATCAAAATATGATGTTGATGTCCGATTTTGGATGGATACAAAAATATTGGAATGAATATGAAGCCGAGTTAAGTAGATATTCGCCATTTTAACTCGAACGGAATTTTCAGTCGATTTTATTCATTCTATAGTGAATATCGTAAAGATTTGATTTCAAAATCTGATATTTTGAAAATATTATCATCTTAATATTATAATGATATAGAACATTCAATTTTGATTTAAAAATGAAAAGGAAGTTGAAATCATTTTAAAATGAATTTATAAATGTTTTATAAAATACATTTTAAAAAGGAAATCGACGAAATATATTATATATATTTAAATGGTTTGAATATAACGTTTGTATCGAAAAGGTCTTTTAAATGAATATATGAGATTTAAATTTAAACGGTTAGACTTTAAAATATGTCCAAATCAATTTTGGAAAAGGTCGCTTTGAATGCAATTCAGTGGCCGATATTGGAAACCGACTGTAAGGGCCTTAATAAAATTATTTAAAAATATAAATAAATTATATTAAATTATAATAAATGGTTTGAAATGATTGTAGATGAAATATTCCACGTTTATAAAGATAAAAGATATTTTATCAGAAAGAGTTGTTGATAAATTTATGTAAAGAATCGAAACAAAATATATAATTTAATATAACCAGAATTTTCCAACGAATGAACTGGAAATGATTTGAATGGAAACAATCTTCGAAATATTTCGATATTGGATTTCGTGATTATACATATATAGTTATGGGAATTTGGAAGATATAGATATTGTTATTCCCAATATGATATTTGTTGGTTTCAGAATTTGATATTGGATATAAGCCGATATTATTTCTATACAGAGCCTTGTACTTAATATTAAATTGGATCTTAGTTTGTCGTGAATGGTGTCTTCAATAACACTGTTCTTGAACCCCATTGAGAAAAGAATAAATCTTTTAATTAAGATAAATGAAGTTTTCCAATTTATAATTACAAATTTGAATTAGATGGAAGATGATTTCGGGTTCATTATGAACGATGTTTTAAATAACATTTGTCCTTAAAACCCAATTAACAGTAAAGATATGATTTGGAATTTATAAATATTTTTATTAAGATTTAATGGAAATTTTCCAAAGAGAAGTTTTCCAATTTAATAAAGGAAATTGGAATTGAATGGAATTCGATTTAGTGATAATCGAGATGAGATTCTGAGACGACCCAAACTCTCCCATACGGGAAAGTCCAGATTGAATTGAGAACACGACAAATTAGAACACAAACATAAGAACATTTCATTGCTTATTACAATAATTACATCAGAGTACAAAAATATATCAGAGTATGAATAAATATTAGCTTAAATAAAATGTATAAGTACAATGCGTAGCGGAAATACATTAACTAGCACAACTGAATGAAATACACGGATACAAAGATTTCCGAGTATAGCTGCAGCTATAATCCAGGATCCCGGGAAAAGAAATATCTGCGAAAACCAAAACTACTAGCTGCCCATGTGGAAAATATGGGCACCCAGAGTTTAGGTTAAAACAATAAACTCCGAGTCAGTCATGGGACTAGTGTGAGAACAAAAACAGTTACTAACTTGATTTTAAAGTTAGGTAAATCATGGGACCAAGCCGTATAACACGGAATGGGTTTACCCCCAAGAATACCAGTGCATATAACAAACAATGCAATGCTAAATAAAGAACAATGAAGTTATTATAAGACTCATGTCCCATCACACACTGCAACGCAAGCCGGAGGTTAGAGTGTTACCTTATAATAGCCAAATATGCTTGGTACGCGAAATTTATCTTTTATTATTACGATAAGTGAAGAAATCAACTTCAAATATAAATGTATCAATCCTAGACGACATGAATGTCACATACCACTGTGCCGCCAATAGTATACAACTAAAACCGTGAAATGTCGTATTGGAAGTTGGATTTCCTTCATGATGGCTACTGATCCGTAAGATCGATCGCGTAGCACAATTCCCCACTGCTTACGTCCCAGGCATGAGAAAACGCCGTAATGCACATCCGCACTATATCCAGGATATCGAGTATCTCCACGACTTACGTCCTGTGCATGAGAAAATGCCGCTTACTCTATCCTTCTAGGAATCGGGGGTGTGCCCTATCCCTACCAGGTGTGTAGAGACCACACCCAGCCTATCTCAATCGACCAAATCCATCCTCATATCGAAAGTATACTGATTTAACCATTAGTTCACCATCATACCGATGTGTGAGGCTCGCGAATTAATACACACAAAGCTATGCTAATTAAAGTTATGCTTTGATCATCATCCACCAAACTTTGCTTTTCACAAAAGTTTGGGTCACTGCATCTCAGCATGCCACACTATCAATCCATACCACACCACTGATTTCTACCAATATATAACCTCTAAGCTCGTATGTCTCAGAGAAGGGTGCTAAGCAAGAGAATAAATTCTCCGCCACCAAACAAATATATATTTAGTAGAGATCAACGAATACAGTATAAAGGAATACATTGTCAGACACACCATCCATTTACAAGTCCGTTTTGGGTCTGATAGAAACTGGAGGCACCTTCTCGTCCCATATGTCCAATACAGGAGAGACGCCCTTGCGTATCCGAACAATCAAAAAATACTTCCAGATGGCTACCACTATAGCCCCTTCAGGGTAGCTACTCCAATCATGGGCATCAGTAGCAACCCATCCATTTGATGTGAAGATCGTCGGCCTTGCACCGTCTTCAATCTCTTTGACTGTTAATCGTCGGATCAATTATTCAGAATGGGTTAAACCCGGTCTTTCCGAATAACTCGCGTATCTTATAATCAAGTGCTATAACAACACATCATACACCTCATTCCAACCCAGAATATTCTTTTATTTGTGTTTCTTTATTCTGAAAAGGTTCTCATTATCTTATCAAAGATTATCACATTTAAACACACTGTTTAATCCATTTCGTTGGAAATCATTTCAAAAGATTTTATAGTATCTTTCCACGGTTTAAACCAAATTAAGTTTTATCAAACTTGTCGGGGTTAACGCCTTACCGTAGTAATCATTCATTTTATTATCCCATCCCAACCTATTTATCCCATGGAACAAAAATGGTAATACTCCATATCTAACACCACTATGTTATCGGTAAATTCAATTACCATTTCGCGTTCAAATATAATTAAAGATTTAACTATCGCCTGGAGTAAAACTGGGGGTACTCCATTCTCGATCACTTTCTTGAATTTGATAATTTTAATTATCCCATTCCCATTTCAATCTAATTAATGATTCATTAAAACTCCACTTAGTTTTAATCCCCAAAAATCATTATTTAATGATTGTTTAACTTTGGAAAATCAATCATGCCACATTGACAATCTATACTATACCATTGATTTCTGCCAATATATAACCTCTAAGCTCGTACGTCTCAGAGAAGGGTGTTAAGCAAGAGAATAAATTCTCCGCCACCAAGTAGATATATATTTAGCAGAGATCAATGAATACAGCTCGAAATACAATGCCAGACATGAAATCCTGTCTTTAATAGGGTTAAAGAACCAATGTCATTTAAAACATCATTCACGATAAACCCAAAATTGTCTTCCATCAAAATGGAATCTACATGGAAATCATAATAGTATATAATCGGTATAAATTCCCGTATCAGACTAATAATATAAATGGAATAATGACAAGGCCTTTTAAATTCCATATATAGTAACAGTCTTCCTTCACAGAAGCTCATCTCTATTATTACCTAATCATATTCCATTCAATTCCAATTTAATATATTAAATTGGAAAACTTTATTTTGGAAAATTCCATTAATCTTAATTAAAAGATTATAAACTCCAAATCATATCCTTCACTATTAATTGGCTTAAAGAACAAATGTTATTTAAAACACCGTTCACTGTAAACCCAAAAATCCAATTCTTTTATTCAATTCCAATTAAATATTAATTAATTGAGAAGCTTCACTAAATCTTAATTTAAAGATTTATTCTTTTCTCAACTGGGTTTAAGAACAGTGCTAGAAAAGACACCATTCATGACAAACCGAAAAACCAATTTGATATCAAATACAAGGCTCTGAATAGAAATTATATCGGCTTATATTCAATATCAAATTCTGAAATCAACAAATATCGTATTGGAAATAACGATATATATATCTTCCAAATTCCTCAAGAATATCCGTATAATTACGGAATCCAATATCGAAATATTCTGAAGACGATTTCCATCCAAATCCATTCCAATTTAATCGTTGGAAAATTCTGGTTATTTTAAAACCATTTTCAAATCCAATTTATTTATTTCTAAAAATAATTGGATTATTATTCTAGTTAATAACTTGTTCATTTCGATAAAAATATATTTTTATATTTTCAAAACTTGGAATTTTTCATTCAAAATCTTTCCAAATCATTTATTATGATTTTACACAATTTTTCCATATTTTTAATAATTTTATTGAGGCCATTACAGTCTATTTTCAATATCGACCATCGAACTGCATCCATGCGACCTTTTCTGAAATTGATTTGGACATATCTTAAAATCTTACCGTTAGATTTCAAATCTCTTATTATCACTGGAAAGCTCTTTTCCGATACGAACCCAATGGTTCCAGTTTTAGGAGAACCCGATGGTCGGTTCTCCCGTAACATCAATTCGAAGTTAATGGTCGAAATTCGCGAACGGTCGCTGCGCGTTCTATTCAAACCATTATACATATATATATTGCTGATTTTGTTTTAAAACGTATTTTATAAATCGTTTTAAATTCGTTTTAAAAACGATTTCTGCTTCCATTTCAATTTTAAATCAAAACTGAATATTCCTTTATAAATTCGTTTATAAATTCATTTTAAAACGTTTTCAACTCCATTTCAATTTTAAATCAAAATTGAATATTCCTTTATAAATTCTTATATAAACTCATTTTAAAACGATTTCAACTCCATTTCAATTTTAAACCAAAATATAATATTCCTTTATAAATTCGTTTATAAATTCATTTTAAACAATTTCAACTCCATTTCAGTTTCAAATCAAATTGAATATTCCTTTATAAATTCGTTTATAAACTCATTTTAAAACGATTTCAACTCCATTTCAATTTTAAATCAAAATTGAATATTCCTTTATAAATTTGTTTATAAATTCATTTTAAAAAGATTTCAACTCCATTTCAATTTAAAATCAAAATTGAATATTCCTTTGTAAATTCATTTATAAATTCGTTTATAAATTCATTTTAAAATGATTTCAACCCCATTTCAATTTTAAATCAAAATTGAATATTCTATATCATTATAATATTAAAATGATAATATTTTAAAAATATCTGATTTTGAAATCACTTTTCAACATTCATTATAAAATGAACAAAATCAACAGAAAATCCCATTCGTGTTAAAATGGCATTTAACTACTTAACACGACTTCATATTTTAATATCTTCGTGTCCATCCAAAATCGGACATGAAAATCACATTTGATTATTCACTGAATTTTATTTCAAAATATTCGTTAGTTCTGAATTGGAATTAGACTCAATCAATTACCATATAATTTCAGTTATATGAGTTTCATACATTGCATGTATACAACAACAATGATAAACAATCATTAAAAATTCATACAACATCCAAAGTGCATTTTACAACTGTATAAGCATTAAGATAAATAAATAACGCTTATACAATCTGTCAACCCATCGATTGACATACCAGAAATTTTTGGGATCGGTGTGTGTCAAATATCATCCCAATACCCGTGTGGGGTTTTCAAACAACAAATACTGATTTTTATTTGTGCAGTTAGGCGATGTGTAAAATTTATCGTCCCAGTCAATATATATTAAATGGGTGTACATAAACAATTCGTTCAATTTGTAAATGAATAGTTATTTTATTTTCATGATAATTTTTATATACACATTTTATATAAATAATTTTATATACATTTTATATAAATAATTTTATATACATTTTATATAAATAATTTGATATATACAACAATATCAATCAATGACAATCTCAATCAATATCCAAACAAACAGTTAACCATGGTTTGTACAAAAATAGTGTCAGGAGCTACTAAGCCCCATCTGCAACCTGTTATATAATAACTGTAAAATAATTTGCGTGAGGAGTTCTCACTTTGATTGGTTTTGAAATCGTTAAAATGATTGTTTTTATTAAAATTAAATAAATGTTTAATTTTATCAAAAATCCATATGGCTTCTGTTTCAATTCTGGTCTGCTCCATGTTGTAGTGCTCGAATTTACGGTTCCAACAGTGCTTGGTTTACTGAATTCTGTTTCCATATGACAAAAATATTGGCATTTAAACATTGTATAATTTGATTGGACAATTAACTTAAAATAATTACCAATTAATTATTCCCCAATTAAAAACTACTGTTAATTCCTGATTTAAGGCCCTTGGTGTTTCCTTCTTCTTCGTAACCTACGGAACTCACTCAAACCCATCGTGACCATTAGGGTTTGCCATCACATGGTAGAAGATGTAACAACCTATATTTTCAATAACCTATAATAATGTAAATCGAGGCAGAATTTAATTCTAAAATCTGAATCAAGGGAAACGGGCTATGCCATTGCGTTCGTCTCGGAAAAATACGCGAAATAGAGTCCGAGTTTTCGAAAATCGGAGTCCGTATGACCCGATTAAGGCCCAACGAAGTTTTCAGAAAAATTCAAAGTAAAAACAGATTTCAAATTCAAGTTTGAATTTGAAAATTAAGACAGATAGGGCCAGGCGGGAAAAATCCCGCCAGAACACCCAAGTCGACAGCCCTGTCGACTTGGGAGTCGACTTGGTTGGACCAAGTCGACAGCCCTGTCGACTTGGCTGTCGACTTGGCTCAGCCGGGCTGTTTAGCCTGGTGCACCATTTAGAGTTTGTGTTGAGCTTGGGGGCCAGATTCGGTTTTGAGGGCTGAGATTGGAACTAGGGTTTAATCCTATGGCCTAAAACACTTGCCTAATCTATAAATAAGACCCTAACCTAACCCTAAATCATCATTATTCATTCTAGCAACTAAACTATGGCAAAATCAATCCTCTCATGGCCTCAACTCTCTTCATAAAATTCCTAAATAAATTTCTAAGTGATTTTCCATGCATACAAGTGTTTTCAAACTTGTATGAGCATCATTAGCTTGCATTCAAGTCAAGTTTCTATATTTGCATCATAAAGAAATAGTTTTGATCATTTTGGCTCAAGGGTTTTTATGTTAGAGCTTGCATTTTGGGTCTATTTGATTGCATAAGGGCTTTGTCATGTTTTTGAGTCTTCATAAACTTTGTAAGCCCTATTCTACTTTCATACTTAAACTCTAAAGTTAAATGTATGATATGCAAGTTTGCCATGATATGCAAGTTTACTATGATGTGTTATGCAAGTTTACTATGATGTGATATGCAAGTTCATCAAGTTATGTTATGCAAGTTTGATATGCAAGTTGTCATATGATATGCAAGTTATGTAATGCAAGTTTGATATGCAAGTTGTCATATGATATGCAAGTTATGTTATGCAAGTTTGATATGCAAGTTGTCATATGATATGCAAGTTATGTTATGCAAGTTTGATATGCAAGTTTGCCATATGATATGCAAGTTATGTTATGCAAGTTTGGGTTGATCATTTGGCTCATGTTATCATGTTATGCAAGCTTATTTTGGGCTTATGAACATAAAGCTTCAAGCTTTATGCTAAAGGTTGCATTTTGGCAACATGTAAGTTATCATATCCCTTATGATGACTTGCATGTGAGGCTAGATGCGAACTTATGGCCATTTTTACATGTCATTTATCACCATGTATCACCAATATGTTAGGTTTGGTTTTATGCATGCTTTTGAGGCCTAATGCAAGTATATGAACATATGTACATTTCATATGCCACCATGTTGAACTTGTGGCTTCAACACCTTTATGTCATGATTATGTCAAGTTCCCTCTTTCTATCCTTTATGCGCTATTGCGATATGTAAGCGATGAGATTGCGTTTGGGGTTGGGTAAACTTAAAAGACATAAAAACATAAGCTTGGGAATTTACCTATTAAGTTAGGTCTACCCATTGGGAATTTACCTATTAAGTTAGGTCTACCCAATTGCTTGAAAACTTGTAATGTGTTTTGGAAACATGATGGACATGACACTTAGAAAATATGAGTGTGACCAACTCGAGGTTGGGTTGAGTTTGTAGCGTAAACCTACCCGGAACCGACCGGCTTAACTAGTTGCTACAAATAATAGGACCCAATGTGAGAAGTTGGTCATGTTGTACCTTGAACCCGAGGTTAGACCAAGTTGTGGTGTAAAGCTACCCGGACCCGCCCGGCTTAACTAGTAACCACAACAAAGTCTAATGTGAGAGGTTAAGGCGCATTAATTAATTAATGCCTCGTGATTAGGGTTAAGTCATGGACCGCTTGAATACTTAACCAATGAAACACGATGGGTTGGTAGGGTTAAGTCATGAACCTTGGGTACACTTAACCAACTTGGTACTTGAATGAGTTGGGTTAACCACGTTTAACCCATTAAGGAAACCCTAGTTACGTGGTCCTTTGCACCAGTAACCCTCTTAGTTGTATCATGATACCCTAGGGACTAGGCTAGGGAGGGGCACGATTACTGGGATGCCATGTAAGCGACCAAAACGACGGCTGAGTAGGTGCGCCGGTGTAGGTTCAGACGGGTCATGGTCGTGCACATGGTCCGGAGTTGAAAAAGCAGGCACGGGCACCAGTAGGTTTAGACTGTGCGTGCATTGATTTGTGTCAGTGGTTGACACCCTAGGACTTGATACACCCTAGGGTGGACCTAGCACATTTTAGCTACACTTCGTAGTTGGGCCGTATGACACAGACACTTGACGAGTTAGGCTTATAGGGAGCCGATCGACTAGACCGTGCTAGTTGGACCTTGGTTTGGGTCATTCATGATGTTGGGCCAAACTTGGGCCTGGGGATCACTTCTTGTTTACACTTTGGACCTCGTATTGGGGTCGCTTCATGTTATTGGGCCAAAGCTTGGGCCAAGGGATCAATACTTGTTTATTCAAGTCAGGTTAGTTTGCTAGTACACCTGTGGTGCAAAACCTTAATCCTGATTATGCGATGGCACCTTTATCTACCTTGTTAGTTAATCATCATGCTAGTATGTAGTTATCCTTATATTCATCCCTGCTGCTCATGCCAGTTAACTTTATCAGTTTACATTGATTGTAGTAGGGCTTACTCAGTCTTTTTGACTGACCTGTTTTCTTTCACCTCTTTTCTTCCGTTTCCCCCCCCCCCAGGTTCTCAGGGTGGGAACGTTGGAGCCTAGCTTGGATTTCGGATAGCTTGCTTGTGGGATTTCAGCTCATGTATGGTTTTTGACATGAAGCTAGCTATGGTTATCACTTCTTTTGGGGATAGTACTTATGTATTTCAGTTTTTCAGTGATGTGGTTTTTATCTAGACTTGTTTATTTGGAAAGTTGACATTATGTTGTACCAGACTTGTTTTGAAATGGTTTGAAATCTTCCGCTGTTTTATCTATGTTATTCACTCTGTTTACATATATATACATATGTTCTTGTTCTGCCTTGATATATCATTATGCATGTTTACCTGATTCAAACGCCCCTCCAAAGTCAGAGTGCTTGCAAGAGTCACCCTGGGGGAGGTGGGGTGTTACATTTGGTATCAGAGCATATGGTTTACGAGAAGGAACAAAAAGGTTTTTTAGAAAACTTTTGGAAAACTATTTTCAAAACCAAGTATAAAGTATTTTCCAAGGAAAAGTCTAGTTTATTTTAAAGGCTATTCCCCAAAAAGCCATTAGCAAAATCCCTTCGTTTTTCTCTATTCTGAATCTGTCTTTTTCTTCGTTTTCAGTATGGCCGATAACTTTGCTATTATGGAGGGAGTACACGTACCTATTTGGTATAGGATACTTTTGGAGGCTAGGGCGACCGAAGCCGGCCCCGCAGATGTTCCTCCTCCTCCTCCAGTAGTTAATGTTCCTCCTCCTCCTGTCGCTGAGGTTCCTCTTCCTCCTCCCCCTCAGCATCCTCAGGCTGACTTCGCAAAGACTTGCAAGGATTTCAAAGCAATGGGTGGCAAGAATTTTCAAGGCACTGAGACTTTTGTAGAGGCCAGAAATTGGTTGAAAGAGACCGAGGATTTATTTGCTATCTTTGGGTTAGACGATCAGAGGAAAATCTTGTTGGCAGTTTGGCTTATGAAGGATGAAGCCGCTTATTGGTGGGAAGTCACCAATGGTACTAGGCCTGTTGAGACTTGGGCCGATTTCAGGGCAAGGTTCGTGCTTAAGTTTCTATCTTCTGTTGAGGAGAATCTGCAAATGGAAAGGTTCATAACTTTGAAGCAAGGAGATATGTCTGTCAAAGAATATGTGAACAAGTTCAATCAGTTAGCTCGTTTTGGCTTGGATATGGTGAATACTCCTCAGAAGAAGGCCCTTCGTTTTGCTAGAGGATTAAATGAGCCGTTGCAGGGATTGGCTATGTCACATATTCCCCATGGGGCCACGTTTGAGAGCTTGGTTGATATGGCGTTACTTCAGGGAGATGTCAAGAAAGAGATCAAGGTGAATGATACTCAAGCCAAGAAGACTGATTCCCAGGGGAAAGGAAATCAGAGTAATCAGAACAACAATGACAACAAGAACGACAAGGGCAACAAGAACAAGGCAAAGGAAACAAGAAAGTGCAACTTCTGTGGGATTGTTGGGCACATAGCCAAGGACTGTAGGAAGAAGAGAAGGAAATTGGGTGGGTGCTTTCATTTTGGAGAGACGGGACATTTTAACAAGGATTGCCCTAGGAAGCAAGGGCAAGGCCAGGGTCAGACTCAGCATGCTGGACCTTCGGGAGGGCAAGTTCATGCTCTCAATGCCGCTCCAGTTCCCGATCGAGGTAGTATTTCTGTTGGAAGCCTTGTATATATTTCTGATTTTCCAGTTCGTACCTTGTTTGATTCGGGTGCGTCGCATAGCTTTATTTCATCTGATCTTGTTGATAGTTTGCACCTAAGTACTAGTCTAGTTAATGATCCCGTGTGTGTTTCAAATCCAATTGGGGGTTCCGCCCATTTGTCTATGATCTACGTGGATTTGAAAATCTCTATCTTTGGTGTAGAGTTCTCGTGTGATGCTTATATTCTCGGTTTCATGGGGTATGGGTTGGTTTTGGGCATGGATGGGTTGTCCGGTTTTGGAGCCATCCTTGATTTTTGAGCATAGGGTTGTGAGGCTCATGACTCGCCTCGGTGACACCCTAAAAATTTTTTGTAACCCTATGAGTCCCGTCATGTTGTGTTATCTTGAATCCCTCAACTCGTCTATCGATAGTTTGCAATCGGTGAGGGTGGTCCGAGAATATCCTGATATCTTGGGTAAAGTGAAGGGGGGGGGGGGGTTACCCCCAAGCGAGAGATTGATTTCTGCATTTATCTTGTGGATAATGCAAAGCTGGTTTCTTTGCCGTTTGGCACATGGCTCCGCGTGAAAGACGGGAGCTAAGTAAGCAAGTGAAGGAGTTGCTTGAGAAGAACTTCATTCGATGAAGCATTTCCGAGGAAGGTGCTCTAGTAGTATTTGCTACTAATGTGGACAGTACGCTTCGCCCGTGTGTTGATTTTCGTGAGTTAAACAAAAAGAATAGACAACCATTGCCAAGGATCGATGATTTGTTCGATCAGCTTGTAGGAACATCTGTTTTCTCTTGATTTTGCTACTGGATTCCATCAGCTCAGGGTAGCTGAAGATAGTATAGACAAGACTGCGTTCAGAACTCCAGATGGATTCTTAGAATGGCTGGTCATGCCATTCGGTTTGACTAATGCACCCGCCTACTTAGTGGACTTGATGAGTAGGGCGCTCAAGGAGTTCTTGAACAAGTTTGTCGTGGTCTTCGTAGATGATATTCTGATCTTCTCTAAGGATGAGGAAGAGCACGCAAGGCATCTCGTGGAGGAGATGGATACGCTTAGAGCGCATCAGTTGAAGGCCAAGTCCTCCAAATGTCATTTTGGAGAAAAAGAAGTTAGACTTCTTGGGCACATAGTTTCTAAGCAAGGCTTAGCGGTGGATCCCGCTAAAATGGTCGCGGTTCAAGATCGGAAAGCTCCAACGAGGACAATTGAAGTAAGAAGTTCTCTCAGTTTAATTAGTTAGTTAGCGTCCCTTGAAGCTTAGACCTACCCTTCTGGATCAAGTAGAGACTTCACAGAAGGAGGACCCGCAGTTAAGTCGAGATCATGGACAAGTTGATTCGAGGCGAGATAGTAGTCACCTCGCTATAGATGACAAGGGATGGCTAAGACGCGATGAGAGAAAGAGGTTCTTGAGATGCACATCACTCGAGGAGGTGGCCGAGTTTGTCCCAAGGTGCATGTTGTACCAACAGGTTAAAGGCCGAGTCATAAAAGCCCGGTGGGAAATTACATCCATTGAAGGTCCCCGCAATGGAAGTAGTAAAGCGTTACGAAGGATTTCGTGGATGGACTGCCTAGATCAAGGAAAGGGAATACGAGCATGTGGGTCATAGTAGGTAGACTCACGAAAAGTGCTCATTTCACTCCGGTAAAGAGCAATTGGCAACGTGGATTAGTATTTTCAAGAAAAGTCCTGCTGCGTGGAATACTTTATAGTAAGGAAACGAGATCCAGGATTCACTGGTGAATTTTGGAGATCTTGCATGAAACCATGAGGTCATAGTTATGTTTAAGCCAAGAATGATAGTAGAGTAAGTGAAAGAGGAAGACGAGAGGCGACAATGAAATGGGTTCCAACTCATATTTGGAAATAAGAGTTAAGAAGCTAAGAAATCATGAGGTAAAAGACGGTCAAAGCACAATGGAGTTAAACTCAAGGAAATGTGACTTAGAAGACTGAAGGCTAGATACGCGCATCATATCTCTTTCTAAGAGTATATCCTTGATCCTTGTTTTCCTGTGGAACTTACTCCCATGTTATTTTTTTCGTATATCCTCTCGGTCCCATTCTCGATCCCATTTCTGTTGTAAACTCCATAAGGGGGTATGACTCATCGGTTAGTAATACATGTCAGGGTTTGAAGGGGTCCGTTAGGTTGACTAAACCTTTTGGGCTTTTATAGAATATGGGTTGGGTTAGGAAGGGATTTCTTGTAATCCGAAAGGAGTATATCCTGCTTATCTTCCCGATCTCTTTGTAGCATATCTTTGCTATCCATGATTATCTAGTTTATCATGTTGATCTTGTCATGAGAACCTTAGGTAGAAACCCTTTGGATGAAACATGTGTTTGAAACATGTTATGCCTGATGGTTGCAAGTGGTTGCAAGTGTTTGCAAGTGGTTACTCGTGGATGCATTATACATGTTAGGCACTAGATCGGCTCACACACTCCTCATATTGCATATGCATGAGTGTTTACGCTTATTCATGGATGAAAATTTTTGTGTTATCACATGGATGTTGCATATGGATGTATGTTATGTGCACACATATAGATGTTATACATTATGTTAGGAATTGCATACATATGGATTCATTTCACTAACATAATTTGCATTGATGATATTTGCGATAGATAAGTACATATACACACACCTTTGCATATGTTCATACAACATTTAGAATCTTGTAACGACAATGATTGCTCGTGGATGGTGTTTTGAGTAGATGGATGATTGGATGGTAGGATACGTTCTTCCCAACTTGAAGATTTCGGGGACGAAATCCTTTAAGGAGGGGAGAATGTAACAACCTGTATTTTCAATAACCTGTAATAATGTAAATCGAGGCAGAATTTAATTCTAAATTCTGAATCAAGGGAAACGGGCTATGCCATTGCGTTCGTCTCGGAAAAATACGCGAAATAGAGTCTGAGTTTTCGAAAATTGGAGTCCGTATGACCCGATTAAGGCCCAACGAAGTTTTCAGAAAAATTCAAAGTAAAAACAGATTTCAAATTCAAGTTTGAATTTGAAAATTAAGACAGATAGGGCCAGGCGGGAAAAATCCCGCCAGAACACCCAAGTCGACAGCCCTGTCGACTTGGGAGTCGACTTGGTTGGACCAAGTCGACAGCCCTGTCGACTTGGCTGTCGACTTGGCTCAGCCGGGCTGTTTAGCCTGGTGCACCATTTAGAGTTTGTGTTGAGCTTGGGGGCCAGATTCGGTTTTGAGGGCTGAGATTGGAACTAGGGTTTAATCCTATGGCCTAAAACACTTGCCTAATCTATAAATAAGACCCTAACCTAACCCTAAATCATCATTATTCATTCTAGCAACTAAACTATGGCAAAATCAATCCTCTCATGGCCTCCACTCGCTTCATAAAATTCCTAAATAAATTTCTAAGTGATTTTCCATGCATACAAGTGTTTTCAAACTTGTATGAGCATCATTAGCTTGCATTCAAGTCAAGTTTCTATATTTGCATCTTAAAGAAAGAGTTTTGATCATTTTGGCTCAAGGGTTTTTATGTTAGATCTTGCATTTTGGGTCTATTTGATTGCATAAGGGCTTTGTCATATTTTTGAGTCTTCATAAACTTTGTAAGCCCTATTCTACTTTCATACTTAAACTCTAAAGTTAAATGTATGATATGCAAGTTTGCCATGATATGCAAGTTTACTATGATGTGTTATGCAAGTTTACTATGATGTGATATGCAAGTTCATCAAGTTATGTTATGCAAGTTTGATATGCAAGTTGTCATATGATATGCAAGTTATGTTATGCAAGTTTGATATGCAAGTTGTCATATGATATGCAAGTTGTCATATGATATGCAAGTTATGTTATGCAAGTTTGATATGCAAGTTGTCATATGATATGCAAGTTATATTATGCAAGTTTGATATGCAAGTTTGCCATATGATATGCAAGTTATGTTATGCAAGTTTGGGTTGATCATTTGGCTCATGTTATCATGTTATGCAAGCTTATTTTGGGCTTATGAACATAAAGCTTCAAGCTTTATGCTAAAGGTTGCATTTTGGCAACATGTAAGTTATCATATCCCTTATGATGACTTGCATGTGAGGCTAGATGCGAACTTATGGCCATTTTTACATGTCATTTATCACCATGTATCACCAATATGTTAGGTTTGGTTTTATGCATGCTTTTGAGGCCTAATGCAAGTATATGAACATATGTACATTTCATATGCCACCATGTTGAACTTGTGGCTTCAACACCTTTATGTCATGATTATGTCAAGTTCCCTCTTTCTATCCTTTATGCGCTATTGCGATATGTAAGCGATGGGATTGCGTTTGGGGTTGGGTAAACTTAAAAGACATAAAAACATAAGCTTGGGAATTTACCTATTAAGTTAGGTCTACCCATTGGGAATTTACCTATTAAGTTAGGTCTACCCAATTGCTTGAAAACTTGTAATGTGTTTTGGAAACATGATGGACATGACACTTAGAAAATATGAGTGTGACCAACTCGAGGTTGGGTTGAGTTTGTAGCGTAAACCTACCCGGAACCGACCGGCTTAACTAGTTGCTACAAACAATAGGACCCAATGTGAGAAGTTGGTCATGTTGTACCTTGAACCCGAGGTTAGACCAAGTTGTGGTGTAAAGCTACCCGGACCCGCCCGGCTCAACTAGTAACCACAACAAAGTCTAATGTGAGAGGTTAAGGCGCATTAATTAATTAATGCCTCGTGATTAGGGTTAAGTCATGGACCGCTTGAATACTTAACCAATGAAACACGATGGGTTGGTAGGGTTAAGTCATGAACCTTGGGTACACTTAACCAAATTGGTACTTGAATGAGTTGGGTTAACCACGTTTAACCCATTAAGGAAACCCTAGTTACGTGGTCCTTTGCACCAGTAACCCTCTTAGTTGTATCATGATACCCTAGGGACTAGGCTAGGGAGGGGCACGATTACTGGGATGCCATGTAAGCGACCAAAACGACGGCTGAGTAGGTGCGCCGGTGTAGGTTCAGACGGGTCATGGTCGTGCACATGGTCCGGAGTTGAAAAAGCAGGCACGGGCACCAGTAGGTTTAGACTGTGCGTGCATTGATTTGTGTCAGTGGTTGACACCCTAGGACTTGATACACCCTAGGGTGGACCTAGCACAGTTTAGCTACACTTCGTAGTTGGGCCGTATGACACAGACACTTGACGAGTTAGGCTTATAGGGAGCCGATCGACTAGAC
The DNA here is from genome assembly GCA_030737875.1 of Allium sativum. Classification (NCBI taxonomy): domain Eukaryota; kingdom Viridiplantae; phylum Streptophyta; class Magnoliopsida; order Asparagales; family Amaryllidaceae; genus Allium; species Allium sativum. Next base: position 575,141,842 of record CM060915.1, on the reverse strand, counting down.
CGTGCTAGTTGGACCTTGGTTTGGGTCATTCATGATGTTGGGCCAAACTTGGGCCTGGGGATCACTTCTTGTTTACACTTTGGACCTCGTATTGGGGTCGCTTCATGTTATTGGGCCAAAGCTTGGGCCAAGGGATCAATACTTGTTTATTCAAGTCAGGTTAGTTTGCTAGTACACCTGTGGTGCAAAACCTTAATCCTGATTATGCGATGGCACCTTTATCTACCTTGTTAGTTAATCATCATGCTAGTATGTAGTTATCCTTATATTCATCCCTGCTGCTCATGCCAGTTAACTTTATCAGTTTACATTGATTGTAGTAGGGCTTACTCAGTCTTTTTGACTGACCTGTTTTGTTTCGCCTCTTTTCTTCCGTTTCCCCCCCAAGGTTCTCAGGGTGGGAACGTTGGAGCCTAGCTTGGATTTCGGATAGCTTGCTTGTGGGATTTCAGCTCATGTACGGTTTTTGACATGAAGCTAGCTATGGTTATCACTTCTTTTGGGGATAGTACTTATGTATTTCAGTTTTTCAGTGATGTGGTTTTTATCTAGACTTGTTTATTTGGAAAGTTGACATTATGTTGTACCAGACTTGTTTTGAAATGGTTTGAAATCTTCCGCTGTTTTATCTATGTTATTTACTCTGTTTACATATATATACATATGTTCTTGTTCTGCCTTGATATATCATTATGCATGTTTACCTGATTCAAACGCCCCTCCAAAGTCAGAGTGCTTGCAAGAGTCACCCTGGCGGAGGTGGGGTGTTACAGAAGAGGCTGCCGTTCTCCAATCTGATATCGCCACACCAAAGCCAAGCTCGCCACCTCCCCGTGTCGGTGCTAGCGTGGCACTCGGTGACCCCCATTAACCTAGAAACGCCGTTGAAAACTAGCACTTCGAGCTCGAAATCATCACAATCCAGAACACGAAACACGATCTCATCTGTTGGTCACATATATCTTTATGAGCTTAACAGTTTTTGCTTTTAAGATTTCTGGAGTTGAGTTCAGGATTGAACGAAAATTGGTCAAGAAATGGGGACGATCTGATTGTCGGTTCTAATAACTGCGGCGTAGAACAAAATGGGGCTAGGGTTTATTAATGAACTAGGGGGTAGTATATATATAATATTATTTTTACTCCAAAAATACATGCTTATCGATTCAAACTCTAAATCAAACCCAATGACTGTCGCCCTTAATAAAATACCCCCATTCCGGACATAATGGAATATGTTTTCTAAGCCAATTATATTGTTTCGATCAGTTTTCATCAAAATTAAAATATAAATCAATATATATTGAATTTAAACGTACATTTTTATTTACTAAGGCCACATTCTAACTCCAAAAATTACACAAAAATAAATCTAGCTATGTTTTAATGATACGGTCCTAACAAAACTAATTTCGTCAAATTTGGAGACCGTTTGAAAAATGGCCAATTACTGGTCGATCCAATTTAAACTAAAATTGTCAAAACACGTTTAAATTTACCACGCTCACACATTAAATCCAAAAATTATGAAATTTGAAACATAACAATAATTTGACATTCCGGATCAACAAAAGTGGTTTCATCGAAGACGGAGGTCATTTTGAAAATGGTTATTTTTAAGGCATATATATTATATTAAAATACATATAAATTCTATAACGACTATTTTAAATTTTAAACTGGACATAACTTTCAATTTATAAAGCGAAATCTCAGTTTCTTAACTTCATTAGAAAGATATTTTTAAACAAATTCAAATATTTCTGGTTTTACTGAAATTCAATTTATTTTGAATTTTGTATATTCATTTGAAATTCAAAATCGAATTTTCAAACTACCGCGCCATTTCGAGCTTGTTTTGTAATTAAAATAAATTTATTCGTTCTAACTTCATTTAAAATAAATTTTTAGTCATTATTATTTAAAATAAATCATTTTAAATATTCAAAATCCATTACAATAGCTAAAACAAAAATTTTAAATTGGTTCAGAATTCCGCTGGTTATAGATTCTATGAAGGAAGACCATTACTGTTTATGGAATTTAAAAGGCCTTGCCATTATTTCGTTTATAATATTAGTATGATACGGAAATTTATATCGATTATATACTGGTATGATTTCCGTGAAGGTTCCATTTGAATGGAAGATGATTTTTGGGTTTATCGTGAGCTACGTTTTAAAAGACATTAGTTCTTTGACCCAGTAAAAGACAAGATTAATTTCTTAAAGTGGAATAATCATTAAGCAATGATATTTGAGATTAAAACCAAGTTAGAGTTTTTCATAAATCTTTAATTAGACTGGAATGTGAATGAGGTAATTAAATCTACCGAATTCAAGAAATGTACGAGAATGAAGTACTGCCAGTTTTACTCTATGCGATTGTTAAATATTTAATTAGATTTGAGACAAGAAATGGTAATTAATTTTACCAATAAAACAATAGGTGTTAGATATAGAGTGCTACCAGTTTTTCATCTTGGAATGAATAGGTTGGGATTGGATTAATAAAATAAATGGTTATTTCGGTAAGGCTCGATAATCCTGACTAGTTAATAAACCTTAATTGGGTTTAAAATGCAGAAAGATAAAATACAATCTTTTGAAATTGATATCCAAAGGAAGATAAAAGATCAAGTTTAAAAGAATTTATCTTTGATAAAACTAATGGGAACCTTTCCCTCAAGATGTGAATATTTGAATAAAAGAATATTCTGAATTGGAATGCGGCGTATGATATGTTTTATAGCACTTGATTATTTATTATAAAATACGCAAGTTATTCGGAAAGACCAGGTTTATCCCATTTTGAATAACTGATACGACGACTAAAAGTCGATGATATGAAGACGGTGGTTGAAGACCGGAGACCTTCACATCGTTTGGATGATTACTGATGTCTTGATTGGGCTGTACACACAAGACAAGGTAATAAGTGGTGATCGTCCAGACGTACTTGGAGATCGACCTGATACGCGAGGGCCTCTCTCCTGTATTGGACATATGGGACGAGGAATAAGGTGCCTCCAATTTCGTTCAGACCTGGAACGGACTTGCAAATGGATGGTATGTCTAACATTGTATTCCTTTATACTGTATTCGTTGATCTGTGCTAAATATATATCTATTTAGTGGCGGAGGATTTATTCTCTTGCTTAACACCCTTCTTTGAGACATACGAGCTTGGAAATCAGTGGTATGGTATGGATTGACAATGTGGCATGCTAAGATGCAAATGATCAAGGCTTATTGTTGAAAAGCAGAGTCTTGTGGTTGATGATCAAATCATAGCTTTAAATAGCATAGCTTTGTGTAGCGTTAATTCGCGAGCTTCACACCTCAGTATCAACCAAAAACGTGATAAGGACCGCAAGGAAATGGACTTATGTTAGTTTCTAACTACGAGTAACGTCATGGTATGGAGCCTAGACATTTTACTCATGTGGATGTTGGAAATTTTATTGATGGAAAGCGAGGTACCTCGGATTTGATTTGAGTCCCTAGTGGCTCTTGATCGGTCGAAGATACTGACACATTTTGGAGGTTTGATAGAACCGGCTAACATATAGTTTATGGTTTAACCAATCATCGACGAATGACCAGCCCTACCGCTAACCTAGGGTTTCCCAGAGGCATGATCCTGAGGCATTGCTAGTGTATCTCGAATCGGTAAGGACGATCTCTTACCCTGGTTCATAGATGGAAACCCAATTTCCAATACGTGATTTTACGATTTTAGTTGTAATCCTATATGGCGATGTAATATAATGGTACCTACGCAGCCTATGATTGATACATTTATATTTGAAGTTGATTTCTTTACTTCTAGTAATAATAAAAGATGAAATTTCACGTATCAATCATATTTGGCTATTATAAGGTAAAACTCTATCCTTGACTGCGTTCATTGTGTCATGGGACCTGAGTCTTATAATAGCGTTATTTTTTTTAGCATTGCACTGTTTATTCTTATGTACTAGTATTCATGGGGGATAAACACGTTCCTTGTTATACGATGTGGTCCCATGGTTTACCTAACTTTAAAATAAAAGCTAATAACTGTTTTAGTTCTCAGACCAGTCCCATGACTAACTCGAAGTTTATTGTTTTAACCTAAACTTTGAGTGCCCGTATTTTCCATACAGGAACCTAGTAGTTTTGTTTTTTGCGGATTTCTATTTCGCAGGATCCTGGTTTACAGCTGGAGCTATATTCAGAAAGCTTTGTATCCGTGTATTTCTTTCAGTTGTGCTAATTGATGTATTTTTCGCTACGCACTGTATTTATACATTTTAATTCCGCTGCTATGTAATTTATTCTCTGGTATTCTTGTACTATGATGTAAATTGTTGTAATAGCAATGAAATGTTCTATTGTTGTGTTCTGATGCTTCGTATTCTCATACAATCCTCTTTTTTCCGTCCCTTCGGAGGCTGGGGGAGTTCGGGTCGTAACAGATAACAATGCTCAAATGATCAAAAAATCATTTTAAATTGATAATATACAAAGAGGAAAGTTGAATCGATTGTCAATAAATCAACGATCGACAATATTCAAAATGATCGTGTATGAAAATTAATTCACATACCCTTACCATTACTTGTCAATTTCTGTAACGACCCGAATAATCCAAACCAATTTAAAATTTTTATTTTAAATAATTTGGTGGAAAAATGTGGTAGAAAATAAAATTTTCATTTTTAAATAATATTTAAGCCAGTGAAAATAGTCAATTTTCAAACGATCTTTGTTTTCGATGAAACCGCTTTCGTTGGAACCGGAATGTCAAATTATTGCTAGATTTCAATTTTTAGAATTTTTCAAGTTAGTATGTGAGCGTGGCGAAAGAAACTGTGTTTTGTTCAATTCAGTTAAATTTGATCGACTGAAAAATAGCCATTTTTCAAACAGTCTCAGAATTCGACGAAATTAGTTTTGTTAGGACCGTATCGTCATAACGAAGCCAAATATATTTTTTCTGGATTTTTCTGAGTCCGTATGTGGCCTCAGTGAATTTATTTATGCGGACAAATTAAATTAATAAAGGATTTAATTATTAAATTTAAATAAAACAGGCCATACACAGCCGTCTGAGCTGAAGGGACCTGTCCCGTTGGATCCGGGACATGGGCTATTGGCTAGGGACACTTCTTGTTGGACTGGATTCGAAGCGGCTAAGAAGATTTGGATTTAATTGTAAAAATACATTAAAAATAGTATACAAATAGAAAACCCTAAAGAAACAAACCACTATTCATCATCCCCATCTGTAGCCGCCACCCAACCCTATTCCATGGCCGAAATTTCATCATCTTCCTCCTTTAATATCTCCTTCTTCTTTAAGAATTAGAACCCACTCCTCATACCACTCCGAAGCTCTCCCTCTCCTCTACGTTTCCATACCACCTGATCGTCCTCTGGTGCCACCATCACCGAGCCACACGCCCATAAACCCGCCGCCAAAAGCCCCGTCGGCCTCCCCCTAGGTCCCACCGAGTTGCCCCCTCTCCCAGGCGCACGTGCGCCTTGCCGTGCTCTCCGCCGCAGGGTCATACGATCGTGCCAATTCGTCCCGGTTTGATCGCAAATTTGATCCCTAGGATTGAACAGAGTAGTAAATATCGGAGGCCTCCATCTGAGTGTAGAAGAAAGGTTTATTTCTTTAGTTAATTCTTTAATTAATTAATATAAATTGTTATTAACTTAATTAATTCGTAACTCGTTCGTTTGAACTCGAAAATTTACTATTTCAGAAGCGTTGTGATCGTATTGACAAGATCTATGACTCTGAACTGAAATGAGACAATTCTGGACTGTTGAAATTTTGGACTAAATCGCGAACGTCTGTGAGATTTCTTTGTCTAAATTAATTAATTTAATTTAATTTAATTTATTTGTTTGCGTTGTAATAATCACTTGTTTATGCTTCAATTCTATTTTTGTTTCCGACATGTTGATGATGGATTGAGATGTGTTGTAATGTATAGTTGTAGATCCAGGTGTATTAATCACGTTATGATATCACCTTTGTTTATTTTGAATTGATCTATTTTATCAATTCAAAAATAAGAGAAATATGATTTGTCATCTTAAATTATCACTTGGGCTTATTTTGAATCGATCTATTTTATCAATTCAAAAATAAAAAGAAATAGGATTGTCACATATTATGTTATCACTCTTTGCCTCTTTTGAGTTGACCTATTTCATCAATTCAAACATAAAATGAAATATGATTTGCCATTTCATGTTATCACATTGAAAATGAACCTTATATTTAGTGTAGTGTTATCAACCTTATAATTGTGTAAAATTTGATTAGCGAACATGAAATGATATTTTATTTACATTTCTTTGTAAATAAAGGAAAAAGTTCAAAATTTGATTAGCAAACATGAAATGATATTTTATTTACATTTCTTTGTAAATAAAGGAAAAAGTTCAAAATTTGATTAGCGAACATGAAATGATATTTTATTTACATTTCTTTGTAAATAAAAGAAAAAGATCAAAATTTAATTAGCGAACATGAAATGATATTTTATTTACATTTCTTTGTAAATAAAAGAAAAAGTTCAAAATTTGATTACCGAACATGAAATTATATTTTATTCACATTTCGTTGTAAATAAAGGAAAGGGGTCAAAACTTGAAATATGAAAAAGTGATTTTATTTACATTACATTTGTAAAAGAAATGGTCAAAACTCGATTATTGAAAAAGTGTTTTTGTTTACATTTCCTTTGTAAATAAAAAGAGCAAACTTAGTGATAGAACTTTATTCACCTTTCTTGTATGAATAAAAATAACAATTTTGACGCTAGAATTTTATTCACATCCCTTATGTGAATAAAATGAACAATATTAGCAATGAACTTTTATTCACATTCCTTATGTGAACAAAAATGAACAAATGTAACAATGACATTTTATTTACATTTTATATGTAATAAAAAGAACAAAACATGACATAGAATTTTATTTACATTTCTTCGTAAATATAAAAAGAACAAAACATAACCTTGAAACCTTATACACATTTTTCTATGTAAATAAAAGTAGGAATTAAACATTGAAACATTATATACATTTTTCTATGTACATAAAAGTACAAATTAGCGATGAAATCTTATTTGCATTTTTCTATGTACATAAAAGGATAAAATTTAGCGATGCATATTATTTACATTTTTCTATGTAAATAAAAGGATAAAATTTAGCGACGCATATTATTAACACTTTTTCTATGTATTCTATGTAAATAAAAGGATAAAGTTTAGCGATTGAATTTTATTTGCATTCCATATGTAGATAAAAATAACAAATTTAGTTGTAAGTAAAGATTTGGATCATTAGAAAAAGTACAAAATTGATAATTGAAAGAACGAACACCTTATTTTCATTGTTAAACAAGTAAGAAATAGTAAAAGTTATATTTATTTACATGTAGTGTAAATAAGTAAGAAATAGTAAAAGTATATTTATTTACATGAAGTATAAATAAATCAGAAATAGAAAAAAAATATGTTTATTTACATGTAGTGTAAATAAATAAGGAATAAGAGAAGTTTCATTTATTTATATGTAGTGTCAACAATAGAAAAAGGAAACGTAACATTTATTTACATATAGAGTAAATAAATAAGAAAAGGGGAAAAGGAACTTTATTTACAATTAGTGTAAATAAATTTGTATAGAAAAAGATTACGTTCATTTACATTTTGTGTAAATGAATATAAAAAGGAAGAAGAATGTTTAATTCCCATTTAGTGTAAATAAAACATAAATTCAGAAAGGGACATTTTATTCATATCTAGTGTCAATAAAATATGACAAAGAAAAGATTACATATTTTGTTAGTATTTCTAGGTGCAAACAAACATAGGAAGGAATTATACTTTTTATTTGCAAATTAGTTGCAAATAAAAACAGAAGTATAAATACGGTATTATTTGGAGAAAACATGAATTAGAAAGAGTGATACTTTATTTACTTTTTAAATATGAATAAAAACATAGTGAAAAGAAAGGTATATTTCATTTGTATGTTAAAGGTAAATAAGAGCAGAGAAATATAAGTAATATTTTTATCGTCATTTTAGATGCGATAAAAAGGATGGGTTTTTATAGTTGAAATCACCAAACTATATAATTTTATATTTATATATAAAAACTATAAAATTAAAACGAAACGCGCGCGACAGTTCGCATATCGGCAATCGTAACTTTAAACGATTATACCGAAAGATCCGACCGTTGGATTTTCCCAAAACTGGAACCGTTAGGACCGCATTGGGAAGAGCTTTCCAACGATATGAATTTCACTAAAATCCGACGGTTAGATTTCAGGATATGTGTAAATCAAAATTTGGTAAAAACAGTGCCAGGGCCGCCCACTGACCCGAAGCGTCGTTTTATTATTTTGAGCTATTTTTATAAATAGAAATAGCGATAGATATTTATAAATAAAAATGAAATGATTTAAATGATAATTATGCGTCAATTATTTGAAAAGACCGAGTTTAACTCATTTCAAATAATTGCACGACGATTAAATCAAAGATATAAGAAGACGATGGTACAAGACCGACGATCTTCACATCGAATGGGCAACGACTACTGATGCCTTGGACTGACTTGCTCCCAGGACGGGGTTGAAGCAGTAGTTGTCCGAACGTATGTGTTGATTGTCCGGATAAGCGAGAACCTATCAGGTGTCTCCGGTTTCGTTCAGACCCAGAACGGACTTGTAAATGGATGCGTGTCCAACGTTGGAATTCATTCCATGTAATTAAATCGATTTGTATTAATATATGTCTGTTTGGTGGTGGAGAATTTATTCTCTGCTTAACACCCTGGTATATAGTAATAGTTGTCGATCGCATGGATTGAATTGACAATGTGGCACGCTAAGATGCAATGATCAAGGCTTTTGTTGAAAAGCAGGCCTTGTGGTTGATGATCAAAGCATAGCCTGTTTAGGCTAGCTTTGAGTATAGCGTGACTTCGCGAGCCTCACACCCCGGTATGAGTCAAAAACGGGATATGGACCATAGGGAGTGCATACGTTTCTTTCTAGCTAGGAGTAGTGTCAGTGCTTAAAACGGCTGGCATTTTACTTGTGTGGATGATGATTGAGGTACCTCGGGTTTTATAGGTTGTTAGTGGCCATACTATAGGTTCAAAGGAACCGGGAAACGTGTGTTCAGGCATAACTAATCCACTACCGTTAGGTGGGGATCGGCCCTACCGCTCCAAGGGTTGCCCATAGGTGTGATCCTGAGGCATTTGCTAGAGTGTCTCGAATCGGAGAGGACGATTCCTAGTCTCGATTTCATGACAAAAAACCAATTGCCAATACGACATTACGGTCTTGATTGTAAACTTATATATGGCGACATAGTATATGGTACCTACGCCGTCTAGGATTGATACCTTTATATTGAAGTATTTTAATACTGCTTAGACACTAATAATAATATTAAAATATTATTTTACACGTATTAAGCATGTTTGATCATCATAAGGGAAAACTCTATCCTCCTGTTTGCGTTGCATTGTGTGATAGGACTTGAGTCTTATGATGGTTTCATTTTTCAAAAGTCATTTCGTTGTTTTTGTATAAACTTTATTAAATTATGCACTGGCAATCCAATGGAGTAAACCCGTTCCGCGTTAGCGGCGTGGTCCTGTGATTCACCATATTGATAGTTAGTATAGAAAGATTTCTCATACCAGTCCCATGACTGACTCAATGTTTGTTTCACTTTGCAAACTCGGGTGCCCTCTCTTTACACGGGCAGTCAAGTGACAGGTTCTTAGAGAGACATTTTCTGGATTGAAGACTACTTGGAAGGAGAAGGCGGAGACTCTCTTTTATCTTTATCTTTTGCTTTAGAGACTTTATTCTATCTTGTATTTTGATGTACGTCATGGAGTTTAGACCTATTTATTTTGGAAACTAATTTCCTTTGATTCAGGCTTTTATTTTACTAAGTTGTATCCTGTAAAACTGCGTACTCTGTGGTTCCGTTTATGTGATGTTTATGACATTTATCTTTCCGCTGCAATAATTATGTGTTATGGTGTTATCCAGTTCTGTTATTGTTATAAATATGTTGTATTCCAAAAGATTATCCTGACTTTCGATCAACGGAAGTTTGGGGTCATCACAGTTGGTATCAGAGCTTAAGGTTAACCTTAGCTTCGGAATATAACATATTTAGAACAATTCGTCTAGATAGAATCCACATTATTCTAAGGCGAGTAGCTTATTAGATATAGGACTATTAATATCCTAGAATGAGCACAGCAGAATAGCACATATTTATCAGTCATTACATCATTATCTTTTCATCTTGTCCTTACCTTATCTTTTCTTTAAAATTTTCATTCCTGTTGGTCTGACTCTTTCCTTGATGGCACAGACTGATTTAAATGGATACCAGAGCAAGAACAGCCCGAGGTGGGGCTCGAGGCGGGGCCAAAGGAGGAGCCCGAGGGGGAGCTAGAGGGCAAACTAGAGACGAGACCCCCATTACTCAGGAACAACCTACTTCAGAGGTCGTAGCACAACCACCTCCACCTCCACAGCCCTTCGACTTGGAGAGAATGTCAAAGAAATTCAGAAATCTAGGAGGTGTACCTTTCACGGGGCGAGAGTCTACGATTCAGGCAGAGGCATGGCTTAAGGACTGTGAAAGATCCTAGAGGGCTTAGAATTAGGGGATCAGCGAAAGCGTTTCCTGGCAGTATGGCAATTAAAGGATGAAGCTGGGCATTGGTGGGATACGGTTAAGATCTGCAATGACATGGCCAATATGTCTTAGGCCAAATTTAAAGAACTTTTCAATGACAAGTATGTTCCCCACAAGCGAGGGAGCGCCTAGGCGAGCAGTTTGTTAACCTACAGCAAGGGAGTATGACTGTTTCCGAGTATGTGAGGAAGTTTGATGAGCTTTCACGATATGCTCCTGGGTTGATTCAAGATCCGGTATAGAAGAATAAAAAATTCATCAAGGGCCTTTCAAAGAAATATTTGAATAGAGTCACTGCTCATATCAAGCTTCCATTCAATGTAGTAGAGATGGCTTGCCGCTACGAGGAAAATGACGAGTCTGGACAGCAGGATAAAGTGAAAAGTCAAGGCAACAACTAAAAGGAACAGGCTAACAAGAAACCAGAGGCAAGCAATTCTTCTACCGCTAAGCCCCAAGGGAAGAAGAGGGACAAAAGCAAGGTGACATGCTATAATTTCGGCAAGATTGGGCATTTTGATTTCGAGTGTAAGGCTCCTAAAAAGGCCAAGAGGAACGAATCAGGGCCTAGCCAGAATCGTAACCAAAATTCTCAGAATCGTGGCCAGAATTCTCAGGATCGTGGTCAGAACCCCAGGAACACTCAGGATTGCTATAACTGCCATAAGCCGGGGCAGTTTGCCAGAAACTATCCCCTATTGAAGAAAACTGAAGTGGCACATGTTTACGAGGGAGCGGTTGCACCAGCTTCTGCCGAGGGTCCAGGTAAACCCGATGTCTTAGGAGGTACTCTTAATATTAAAGACATTCCTATTACTACTTTGTTTGACACTGGTGCTGCACGAAGTTTTATCTCTAATGATGCAATTAAAAAGTTAAGACTTAAACCAAAGAAACTTAAAGAGTTGATTAGAGCTAATAGCCCGATAGGAGGTTCCCTCATTCTAGGTCAGTATTGTAAAGTGCCTATCTCCTATTCTCGCTATCAGTTTCCTTTTAATTTGATCATCATGGATTTTTCCGGATATGATATCATACTTGGTATAGATTGGCTAGCAAGGTATGAGGCTGAGTTAGTATGCGCTGAAAGAATAGTTAACAAACCCAAATTTGGAGATACTATATCTATACCATGCCATGGCTCAGCCACCGACAGAAAAACATTCTGGTCTTCTCTAGAAGTTACCCCTACTTCTATTGTGGATATCCTTGTCGTCAAAGATTACGCTGATGTATTCAAAGAAGTTGAGGGCTTACCTCCGCGTAGAGAAATCAGCTTCAAAATTGACTTAGCTCCGAATGCAAGGCCTGTTGTACATCCTATTCGGAGAATGTCACCAAAAGAAAAAGAGGAGCTGAGAAATCAAACCAACCAGCTTTTGTGGAAGGGTCTGATCAGGCCCAGCTTCTCAGAATGGGGTGCAGCAGTGGTGTTCGTCCCAAAATCTGACGGTACACTCAGGTTATATGTGGATTACCACGATCTCAACAAACAAACACTGAAAAATAAGTACCCACTGCCACGTATTGATGACTTACTTGACCGCTTACATGGAGCACGAGTATTCTAGGATGGACCTAGCTACAGGCTTCCATCAACTTCACATTGCAGAAGAGTGTGTGCCTTTAACTACTTTCAGAGGACCGGATATCTTTTATGAATGGCTAGTAATGCCCTTTGGTCTATGTAATGCTCCAGCATACTTTGTTGATCTAATGAATAGAGTGTTCAGAGATGTTTTAAATAAATTTGTGATCGTGTTCATCAATGACATCCTTATCTTTTCTAAATCCACTGCTGTGCACGAATAACATCTGAGAGAAGTCTTGGAGATTTTGCGAAGAAATGTGCTGAAAGCCAAATTTTCCAAATGCATATTCTGGCAAGAAGAGGTGAAATTCCTCGGCCATGTTGTATCAAAGGAAGGCATCTCCGTAGATCCAGGAAAGATCTCAGCCATCCAAGAGTGGAAGTAGCCTAGCACTCCCATAGAGGTCATAAGTTTCTTAGGACTGGCTGGCTATTATCGGAAATTTGTCAAAGATTTTTCGAAGGTAGCTTGTCCATTGACAAACCTGACCAAGAAGCATACGAAATTCAATTGGACACCCAAATGCGAGACATCTTTCCAAGAGCTAAAAAAGAGGTTGACCAATACTCCTGTGTTGACCATCATAGATGGCAATCAGGATTTGAAGGTCTGGACCGACGCTTCTAAACAAGGTTGTTTCTTTTATAAATCAACATGTCAGAGATAACATTTTCTTTTAATGTCAAATCTCATTTTAACATGTTATCCCTTATTTATTTAAGGTATTGGTGCGGTGCTGATGCAAAGAGACAAAGTAGTCGCATATGCTAGTGTAACACCCCACCTCCGCCAGGGTGGCTCTTGCAAGCACTCTGACTTTGGAGGGGCGTTTGAATCAGGTAAACATGCATAATGATACATCAAGGCAGAACAAAAACATAAGTATATATGTAAACAGAGTAATCAGATAAGTAAAACAGCGGAAGATTTCAAACTATTTCAAACACAAGTCTGGTACAACATAATGTCAACTTTCCAAATACACAAGTCTAGATAAAAAAACAACATCACTGAAAAACTGAAATACATAAGTACTATCCCCAAAATAAGTGATAACCATAGCTAGCTTCATGTCATGACCGTACATGAGCTAAAATCCCACAAGCAAGCGATCAGAAATCCAAGCTAAGCTTCAACGTTCCCACCCTGAGAACCTGGGGGGGGGGAACGGAAGAAAAGAGGCGAAATAAAAACAGGTCAGTCAAAAAGACTGAATAAGCCCTACTACAATCAATGTAAACTGATAAAGTTAACTGGCATGAGAAGCAGGGATGATCATAAGGATAACAACATACTAGCATGATGATTAACTAACAAGGTAGCTAAAGGTGTCATCGCATAATCAGGTTTAAGGTTTTTCACCACAGGTGTACCAGCATTCTAACATGTCATGTATAATAAAGAATTTATCCCTTGGCCTAAACTTGGCCCAGTATCAGGTGTTTGACTTAAATCAAGATCCAACTTCTTGGTACCAATTCTAGTATAACAGGATTAGGTGTTACCCCAATGTTCACATCGAAACAGGACGGAACAGAATGGTCCATACCGAAATAGAGTTTGGGAAAAATAGGCTTTTACCATCCTAACAGATAAAGTACAGAAACGGAATGCTAACAATAATGGGCCTTAACCACCCTAACAGATAACGAGTACAGAAACGGAATACTACAATTAGGTGTACACTAGTAGTGGGCCTTTACCACCCTAACAGACGGTACCACGCAGAAACAGACAGGTGTTACCACCCAACAAAACAGACGGTACCAACAGAATCAGACAGAGCTAAGTGTACCCTAAATCCTACCCAAGCGATCGGCTCCCTAATACATAAATACCCTGCGTCGGCCCCACGATAGGGTGTATCACTCCCTAAAGTGGCAACCAATTGGCACAGGCATATTTACAGATGTCACGGCGTCTTACATCCTCAGAGGCAGACCGGGATCCATGCACGCACATGACCCGGTTGGAACGCACCATCAACACCCATCGCCATTATCAGAATGAACCACTTATAATTAGTTCAGTAAGCGTGCCCGGACCCTACCTACAGTTGGGTCAAAGTTTTGATACCAGAAAGGGTTACTGACTAATATGGGTCCCAAACAACAAATGACACGAGTATTCCCCCTTGTATCCCCAGACTATCAGATTCAGATTAACTTATTAACAGAGTTCAGACATACAAAGTTCAGACGATCAGTTTTCAGACTAATGGATCAGATAACAGATTTACAAGCTTGCCTAACTTGGTGTGGGTCCTACAGATCCACAAAACAGGTTCGTTTAATTTATCAATCAAGTTAGTTTATCCAGACCAGGTATCAAATTGGTTCTCAGCCTTATCAAATTGCTAAGTTGGATTGGTTAAGTATAGTTCAACTTAACCCCGTTAAATTACCGAGTTCAGATTGGTTAAGTGTAGGTTAACTTAACCCCGTTAAATTACCGAGTTCAGATTGGTTAATTGTAGGTTAACTTAACCCCGTTAAGTTACCGAGTTCAGATTGGTTAAGTGTCATAAGTCAAATTTACTTAACCTTATCATGTAGCATTAATTAATTAATGTGCCTTAACCTCTCACATTAGACTTTGTTGCGGTTACTAGTTAAGCCGGTCGGTTCCGGGTAGCTTTACACCACAACTTGGTCAAACCTCGGGTTCAAGGTACCACATGACCAACTTCTCACATTGGGTCCTATTGTTTGTAGCAACTAGTTAAGCCGGTCGGTTCCGGGTAGGTTTACGCTACAAACTCAACCCAACCTCGAGTTGGTCACACTTATATTTTCTAAGTTTCATGTCCATTATGTTTACAAAACATATTACAATTTTTCAAGCATTTGGGTAGACCTAACTTAATAGGTAAATTCCCAATGGGTAGACCTAACTTAATAGGTAAATTCCCAATCTTATGTTTTTATGTCTTTTAAGTTTACCCAACCCCAAACGCAATCCCATCGCTTACATATCGCAATAGCGCATAAAGGATAGAAAGAGGGAACTTGGCATAATCATGACATAAAGGTGTTGAAGCCACAAGTTTAACATGGTGGCATATGAAATGTACATATGTTCATATACTTGCATATTACATTTCTAGGCCTCAAAAGCATGCTTAAAACCAAACTTAGCATATTGGTGATACATGGTGATAAATGACATGTAGAAATGGCCATAAGTTCGCATTTAGCCTCACATGCAAGTTATCATAAGAGATATGATAACTTACATGTTGCCAAAATGCAACCTTTAGCATAAAGCTTGAAGCTTTATGTTCATATACACAAGATAAGCTTGCATAACATGATAACATGAACAAAATGATCATCCCAAACTTGCATAACATACTTGGCAAACTTGCATATCATAATATAGCAAACTTGCATAACATAACATGGCAACCTTGCATATAAACTTGCATATCATAGCATGACAAACTTGCATATCATAACATGGCAAACTTGCATAACATAACATGATTAACTTGCATATCATAACATGGCAAACTTGCATAACATAACATGATTAACTTGCATATCATAACATGGCAAACTTGCATAACATAACATGATTAACTTGCATATCATAACACGGCAAACTTGCATAACATAACATGATTAACTTGCATATCATAACATGGCAAACTTGTATAACATGATAAACTTGCATATCATATCATAATGATCAAACACAACTTGCATCATTCATTTACTTTAGAGTTTAAATATGAAAGTAGAAAAGGGCTTACAATGCTTATGAAGACACAAAAATATGACAAAGCCCTTATGTACTCAAATAGACCCAAAATGCAAGCTCTAATAGAAAAACCCTTGAGCCAAAATGATCAAAACTCTTGCTTTATGATGTAAATATGGAAACTTGACTTGAATGCAAGCTAATGACACTCATACAAGCTTGAAAACACTTGTATGCATGGAAAATCTCTCATAGAAATAACTTAGGAATTTTATGAAGAGAGTGGAGGCCATGAGAGGAATAATTTTGCCATAGTTTAGTTACTTGAATGAATAATGATGATTTAGGGTTAGGTTAGGGGCTTATTTATAGAGATTAGGACTAGTTCTAGCCTTAGGATTAAACCCTAGTTCCAATCTCAGCCCTTAAAACCAAATCTGGCCCCAAAACCTAACCAAAACCCAAAAATGGTGCACCAGGCAAAACTGCCCGGTTGGACCAAGTAGACAGCCAAGTCGACAGGGCTGTCGACTTGGGTCCAACCAAGTCGACTCCCAAGTCGACAGGGCTGTCGACTTGGGTACTCTAGCGGGAATTTTCCCGCCTGCGCCCAACTGCCCCAAATTTCCAAATTCAAACTTGAATTTGAAATCTGTTTTGAACTTGAAATTTTCTGAAAACTTCATTGGGCCTTAATCGGGTCATACGGACTCCGATTTTCGAAAACTCGGACTCTATTTCGCGTATTTTTCCGAGACGAACGCAATGGCATAGCCCGTTTCCCTTGATTCAGATTTATAAATTAAATTCTGCCTCGATTTACGTTATAACCGGTTATCAGAAATACGGGTTGTTACATTCTCCCCTCCTTAAAGGATTTCGTCCTCGAAATCTTCAAGTTAGGAAGAACGCATCCTACCATCCATCATCCATCTACTCAAATCATCACTCACGAGCAATCATTGTCCTTAAAGATTCTAATGCGATATGAACATATGCAAAAGGTGTGTGTATATGTTCTTATCTAATGCAAAGATCATCAATGCAAAGTATGTTAGTGAAATGAATCCATTATGTATGCAAATAGTCCTAATCATATAATACTATATGTGTGCACAAACATTCGTCCATATGCAACATCCATGTGCTGAATTAACCATCTTGCAACCATAAGAATTGAAAATGTACACACGTCCATATGCAATATGAGAGTGTATTTCAAGCCGATCTAGTGCCTAGTGTGTGTTTATGCATCCACGAGCAACCACTAGCAACCACTTGCATCCACTTGCAACCATCAAACATAACATGTCTCAAACACATGTTTACATCCATAGGATTCCTATCTCAACAAGATACAGTCGAGTGATGGAAGCGAGTACAGTTAAAACAAAAACTTGGTACATATACTTACAGACTACTAGTACAGATCAGATTTCCCCAAATGATTCTTAGGAAACTAAGCATGGTAGAAACCCAGAATGTATTCGTCATAGTCACCCTCATGCCCAACACAGATACTCTCAAACCCCAATTTATCACAAACAGATGAGTTATAACTCTCAGGGAGTTTGAGACTATTACCAGATCAGAAGCAAGACTAGCATTAAAGTATTGAGTTTCCATTACAGAATCAAAATACCAGAAAAAGAGTTTCAAACTGAAAATCAGACAAGGAAAATTAAACATCCTACATACAAATTATTCTAGCCCTAATCTATTCACTCGCCATGCGAGTATTCACCGTTCCTTCCGATGTAGTCCCTTTCTTCTTCGGGCAGTCCCTAGTGAAGTGTCCCATCTCTCCACAGTTAAAGCAAGTGCCCTTCCTCTTTCTGCAATCCTTGTTTAGATGAGTTGAGCTTCCACAAGTAAAGCACTTCTTTTCCTTCTTATCTTCAGACTTCTCCTCCTTCTTTTGTATTTCCTTTTTGGGCCCCGTTTTCTTGTTTTGAGACTCATTCACCTTGACCTCCTTCTTTGCACTCTTGTTCTCTTCATTGAGTAGGGCCATATCTACCAAACTCTCAAACGTGGCCCCCATGGGCACATGAGACATAGCTAACTCCTGTAACGGCTCATTCAATCCTCTAGCAAAACGAAGAGCCTTCTTCTGAGTAGTACTCACCATTTCCAAGCCAAAACGAGCTAACTGATTGAACTTGTTCACATATTCTTTGACAGACATGTCTCCTTGCTTCAAAGCAATAAACCTCTCCATTTGCAAATTCTCTTCAGCAGAAGACAGAAACTTAAGCCCGAATCTTGTCCTAAAATCGGCCCATGTCTCAACGGGCCTAGTCACGGTGGTGATCTCCCACCAATAAGCGGCTTCATCCTTCATAAGCCAAACCGCCAACAAGATCTTTCTCTGATCATCTAATCCAAAAATAGCAAATAAATCCTCGGTCTCTTTCAACCAATTTCTGGCCTCTACAAAAGTCTCAGTGCCTTGAAAGTTCTTACCACCCATTGCTTTGAAATCTTTGCAAATCTTCGTGAACTCTACTGGAGGATGCTGAGGGGGAGGAGGAGGAGGAACCTCAGCGACAGGAGGAGGAGGAACATTAACCACCGGAGGAGGAGTAATATTTGCGGGGCCGGCTTCGGTCGCCCTAGCCTCCATAAGTCTCCTATACCAAACAGGAACTTGCACTCCCTCTGGGATAACAAAGTTATTTGCCATACTGAGACGAAGGAAAAGATAGATTCAGAACGAGGAAACTAAGAATAGATAACTAAGGATTGTGCTAATGGCTTTTTGGGGAATAGCCTTTAAAATAAACTAGACTTTTCTTTGGAAAATACTTTATACTTGGTTTTGAAAATAGTTTTCCAAAAGTTTTCTAAAAACCTTTTTGTTCCTTCTCGTAAACCATATGCTCTGATACCAAATGTAACACCCCACCTCCGCCAGGGTGGCTCTTGCAAGCACTCTGACTTTGGAGGGGCGTTTGAATCAGGTAAACATGCATAATGATACATCAAGGCAGAACAAAAACATAAGTATATATGTAAACAGAGTAATCAGATAAGTAAAACAGCGGAAGATTTCAAACTATTTCAAACACAAGTCTGGTACAACATAATGTCAACTTTCCAAATACACAAGTCTAGATAAAAAAACAACATCACTGAAAAACTGAAATACATAAGTACTATCCCCAAAATAAGTGATAACCATAGCTAGCTTCATGTCATGACCGTACATGAGCTAAAATCCCACAAGCAAGCGATCAGAAATCCAAGCTAAGCTTCAACGTTCCCACCCTGAGAACCTGGGGGGGGGAACGGAAGAAAAGAGGCGAAAGAAAAACAGGTCAGTCAAAAAGACTGAGTAAGCCCTACTACAATCAATGTAAACTGATAAAGTTAACTGGCATGAGAAGCAGGGATGATCATAAGGATAACAACATACTAGCATGATGATTAACTAACAAGGTAGCTAAAGGTGTCATCGCATAATCAGGTTTAAGGTTTTTCACCACAGGTGTACCAGCATTCTAACATGTCATGTATAATAAAGAATTTATCCCTTGGCCTAAACTTGGCCCAGTATCAGGTGTTTGACTTAAATCAAAATCCAACTTCTTGGTACCAATTCTAGTATAACAGGATTAGGTGTTACCCCAATGTTCACATCAAAACAGGACGGAACAGAATGGTCCATACAGAAATAGAGTTTGGGAAAAATAGGCTTTTACCATCCTAACAGATAAAGTACAGAAACGGAATGCTAACAATAATGGGCCTTAACCACCCTAACAGATAACGAGTACAGAAACGGAATACTACAATTAGGTGTACACTAGTAGTGGGCCTTTACCACCCTAACAGACGGTACCACGCAGAAACAGACAGGTGTTACCACCCAACAAAACAGACGGTACCAACAGAATCAGACAGAGCTAAGTGTACGCTAAATCCTACCCAAGCGATCAGCTCCCTAATACATAAATACCCTGCGTCGGCCCCACGATAGGGTGTATCACTCCCTAAAGTGGCAACCAATTGGCACAGGCATATTTACAGATGTCACGGCGTCTTACATCCTCAGAGGCAGACCGGGATCCATGCACGCACATGACCCGGTTGGAACGCACCATCAACACCCATCGCCATTATCAGAATGAACCACTTATAATTAGTTCAGTAAGCGTGCCCGGACCCTACCTACAGTTGGGTCAAAGTTTTGATACCAGAAAGGGTTACTGACTAATATGGGTCCCAAACAACAAATGACACAAGTATTCCCCCTTGTGTCCCCAGACTATCAGATTCAGATTAACTTATTAACAGAGTTCAGACATACAAAGTTCAGACGATCAGTTTTCAGACTAACGGATCAGATAACAGATTTACAAGCTTGCCTAACTTGGTGTGGGTCCTACAGATCCGCAAAACAGGTTTGTTTAATTTATCAATCAAGTTAGTTTATCCAGACCAGGTATCAAATTGGTTCTCAGCCTTATCAAATTGCTGAGTTGGATTGGTTAAGTATAGTTCAACTTAACCCCGTTAAATTACCGAGTTCAGATTGGTTAAGTGTAGGTTAACTTAACCCCGTTAAATTACCGAGTTCAGATTGGTTAATTGTAGGTTAACTTAACCCCGTTAAGTTACCGAGTTCAGATTGGTTAAGTGTCATAAGTCAAATTTACTTAACCTTATCATGTAGCATTAATTAATTAATGTGCCTTAACCTCTCACATTAGACTTTGTTGCGGTTACTAGTTAAGCCGGTCGGTTCCGGGTAGCTTTACACCACAACTTGGTCTAACCTCGGGTTCAAGGCACCACATGACCAACTTCTCACATTGGATCCTATTGTTTGTAGCAACTAGTTAAGCCGGTCGGTTCCGGGTAGGTTTACGCTACAAACTCAACCCAACCTCGAGTTGGTCACACTTATATTTTCTAAGTGTCATGTCCATTATGTTTACAAAACATATTACAAGTTTTCAAGCATTTGGGTAGACCTAACTTAATAGGTAAATTCCCAATGGGTAGACCTAACTTAATAGGTAAATTCCCAATCTTATGTTTTTATGTCTTTTAAGTTTACCCAACCCCAAACGCAATCCCATCGCTTACATATCGCAATAGCGCATAAAGGATAGAAAGAGGGAACTTGGCATAATCATGACATAAAGGTGTTGAAGCCACAAGTTTAACATGGTGGCATATGAAATGTACATGTGTTCATATACTTGCATATTACATTTCTAGGCCTCAAAAGCATGCATAAAACCAAACTTAGCATATTGGTGATACATGGTGATAAATGACATGTAGAAATGACCATAAGTTCGCATTTAACCTCACATGCAAGTTATCATAAGAGATATGATAACTTACATGTTGCCAAAATGCAACCTTTAGCATAAAGCTTGAAGCTTTATGTTCATATACACAAGATAAGCTTGCATAACATGATAACATGAACAAAATGATCATCCCAAACTTGCATAACATACTTGGCAAACTTGCATATCATAATATAGCAAACTTGCATAACATAACATGGCAACCTTGCATATAAACTTGCATATCATAGCATGACAAACTTGCATATCATAACATGGCAAACTTGCATAACATAACATGATTAACTTGCATATCATAACATGGCAAACTTGCATAACATAACATGATTAACTTGCATATCATAACATGGCAAACTTGCATAACATAACATGATTAACTTGCATATCATAACATGGCAAACTTGCATAACATAACATGATTAACTTGCATATCATAACACGGCAAACTTGCATAACATAACATGATTAACTTGCATATCATAACATGGCAAACTTGTATAACATGATAAACTTGCATATCATATCATAATGATCAAACACAACTTGCATCATTCATTAACTTTAGAGTTTAAATATGAAAGTAGAAAAGGGCTTACAATGCTTATGAAGACACAAAAATATGACAAAGCCCTTATGCACTCAAATAGACCCAAAATGCAAGCTCTAATAGAAAAACCCTTGAGCCA
This sequence comes from Allium sativum, assembly GCA_030737875.1. Classification (NCBI taxonomy): domain Eukaryota; kingdom Viridiplantae; phylum Streptophyta; class Magnoliopsida; order Asparagales; family Amaryllidaceae; genus Allium; species Allium sativum. The sequence goes on along the minus strand of CM060915.1, from coordinate 575,119,777 downwards.
AAATGATCAAAACTCTTGCTTTATGATGTAAATATGGAAACTTGACTTGAATGCAAGCTAATGACACTCATACAAGCTTGAAAACACTTGTATGCATGGAAAATCTCTCATAGAAATAACTTAGGAATTTTATGAAGAGAGTGGAGGCCATGAGAGGAATAATTTTGCCATAGTTTAGTTACTTGAATGAATAATGATGATGTAGGGTTAGGTTAGGGGCTTATTTATAGAGATTAGGACTAGTTCTAGCCTTAGGATTAAACCCTAGTTCCAATCTCAGCCCTTAAAACCGAATCTGGCTCCAAAACCTAACCAAAACCCAAAAATGGTGCACCAGGCAAAACTGCCCGGCTGGACCAAGTCGACAGCCAAGTCGACAGGGCTGTCGACTTGGGTCCAACCAAGTCGACTCCCAAGTCGACAGGGCTGTCGACTTGGGTACTCTGGCGGGAATTTTCCCGCCTGCGCCCAACTGCCCCAAATTTCCAAATTCAAACTTGAATTTGAAATCTGTTTTGAACTTGAAATTTTCTGAAAACTTCATTGGGCCTTAATCGGGTCATACGGACTCCGATTTTCGAAAACTCGGACTCTATTTCGCGTATTTTTCCGAGACGAACGCAATGGCATAGCCCATTTCCCTTGATTCAGATTTATATATTAAATTCTGCCTCGATTTATGTTATAACCGGTTATCAGAAATACGGGTTGTTACAGCTAGCCTTCAGCTGAAACCGCATGAGAAGAATTACGCCACGCATGACCTTGAGCTAATGGCTATTGTGTTTGCTCTTAAAATATGGAGGCACTATCTCTTGGGTGAGAAGTTTTAAATATATATGGATCACAAATCCTTGAAACATCTTTTTACCCAAAGAGATTTGAATATGAGACAGCAACGCTGAGTTGAATTTCTTGCATCATATGATATGGATATCCTATATACTCCAGGGAAAGCCAATGTTGTGGCCGATGCGCTCAGTAGAAAGAATGCAGATGACGACAAGCTCATTCTCGCCAATCTCATTATCACTCCTACTCTGATTGATAAAGTCTCTGCTCTTTAGAAGGATGATAAATTTATTCAGCCCGATTATCAAAAGAATTCAGGATGGCGAAACCATGAGTTTCCAAATTGACGACAAAGGGGTTCTGAGGCTATTAGGCCGAATCTGTGTCCCGTACGACTCTAAGCTCAGAAGGGAGGTTATGGATGAATGTCATAAATCTAAGCTTAGTGTTCACCCTGGGGTGAGAAAGATGTATCACGACCTCAAGCGCACATTATGGTGGAGGTCCATGAAGAGAGATATTTCTATTTATGTTGCTAGATGTCCCACTTGTCAGCAAGTTAAAAGTGATCAGCAGAAACTGGCGGGTTTGTTGCAACCGCTGGGAGTTCCAGGTTGGAAGTGGGAGGAAATCTCTATGGACTTCATTGATGGCTTGCCTCGAACCAGAAAAGGCAACGATAGTATATGGGTGATAGTAGACCGCTTAACAAAGTCTACCCATTTCATCCCTGTTCGATCCAATAGAACAGCTCGTAGTCTGACGCGGCTTTATTTTAAGGAGACAGTCAGACTACATGGGGTTCCCAAAAGCATTGTCAGTGATCGGGATCCATTATTTACTAGAAAATTCTGGGAAGCTTTTCAAGAAGAGCTTGGGACCAAGTTGAATCCGAGCACTGCCTATCACCCTCAGACAGATGGCCAGACTGAGAGGGTGAACCGTATTTTGGAAGACTTGTTGCGAGCTTACATCCTTGATTATGGCGGTTCATGGGAGGATCACTTGCACTTGGTGGAATTCTCTTATAATAATAGCTACCAAGCAAGTTTGAAGATGTCACCGTTTGAATTGTTATATGGCAGCCCATGCAGATCTCCCACCATGTTGGGTGGAATCAGGCAATCGACTTGTCGTGGGCCCCGACATGGTTCGTGAAGCATCGGATAAGGTTGACTTGATTAAGAAGCGCCTATTGGCTGCTCAGAGCCGACAGAAGAGCTATGCAGACAAGCGAAGAAGAAATTTAGAATTCTCTGTTGGTGATCGAGTATACTTGAAGGTTTCTCCATTAAGAGGCGTAATTCGCTTTGGGAAAACTGGAAAGTTGGCACCGAGATTTATTGGTCCATTTCCTATTCTCGAAAGGATTGGTACTCTCGCTTATAGAGTGTAGCTGCCTGACTGGTTGCCAGGGGTGCATGATGTATTTCATGTGTCTCAACTCCGCAAGCATGTGCATGATCCAGATCTGATTGAGGATGAATTAAATCAACAGGTCCTGGATATTGCTCCGAATCTAACAGTGAGGAAAGACCCGATTAAGATCATTGGCAAAGAAACCAAAATTTTGAGGAACAAGAGGATCAACCTATTCAAGGTTCAATGGAGTGGGGATCCTAGAGACTGTACTTGGGAGACAGAGGATAGCATCAAAAAGGCTTACCCCAAGTGTAGAGTGGACATCTCCGAATAACTCTTGTGTTAAGGTACATTTACCGCAATTTACATTTTCCGTCTTGTTTCCTACTTTACTTTGTTTCCTTTTCGAGGACAAAAAAGTCTTAAGTGGGGGAGATTGTAACGACCTGGAAAATCCGAACCCATTTAAAATTTTTATTTTAAATAACTTGGTGGAAAAATGTAACAGAAATTAAATTTTTCATTTTTAAATAATATTAAAGCCAGTGAAAATAGTCAATTTTAAAACGATCTCTGTTTTCGACGAAACCACTTTCGTTGGAACTGGAATGTCAAATTATTGCTAGGTTTCAATTTTTAGAGTTTTTCAAGTTAGTATGTGAGCGTGGCGAAAGAAACTGTGTTTTGTTCAATTCAGTTAAATTTGATCGACTGAAAAATAGCCATTTTTCAAATAGTCTCAGAATTCAAAGAAATTAGTTTTGTTAGGACCGTATCGTCATAACGAAGCCAAATATATTTTTTCTGGATTTTTCTGAGTCCGTATGTGGCCTCAGTGAATTTATTTATGTGGATGAGAATAAAGGATTTAATTATTAAATTTAAATAAAACAGGCCATAGACAGCTGTTTGAGCTGACGGGACCTGTCCCGTTGGATCCGAGACATGGGCTATTGGCTAGGGACACTTCCTGTTGGACTGGATTCAAAGCGGTTAAGAAGATTTGGATTTAATTGTAAAAATACATTAAAAATAGTATAAAAATAGAAAACCCTAAAGAAAAAAAAACCACTATTCATCATCCCCATCTGTAGCCTCCGCCCAACCGTATTACATGGCCGAAATTTCATCATCTTCCTCCCTTAATATCTCCTTCTTCTTTAAGAATTAGAACCCACTCCTCATACCACTCCGAAGCTCTCCCTCTCCTCTACGTTTTCATACCACCTGATCGTCCTCTGGTGCCACCATCACCGAGCCACACACCCCTAAACACACCGCCAAAAGTCCCGTCGGCCTCCCCCTAGGTCCCACCGAGTTGCACCCTCTCCCAGGCGCACATGCGCCTTGCCGTGCTCTCCGCCGCAGGGTCATCCGATCGTTCCAATTCGTCCCGGTTTGATCGCAAATTTGAGCCCAAGGATTGAATAGAGTAGTAAATATCGGCGGCCTCCATCTGAGTGTAGAAGAAAGGTTTATTTCTTTAGTTAATTCTTTAATTAATTAATATAAATTGTTACTAACTTAATTAATTCGTAACTCGTTCGTTTGAACTCGAAAATTTACATTTTCAGAAGCGTTGTGATCGTATTGACAAGATCTATGACTCTGAACTGAAATGAGACAATTCTGGACTATTGGAATTTTGGACTAAATCGCGAATGACTGTGAGATTTCTTTGTCTAAATTAATTAATTAATTTAATTTATTTGTTTGCGCTGTAATAATCACATGTTTGTGCTTCAATTCTATTTTTATTTCCGACATGTTGATGATGGATTGAGATGTGTTGTAATGTATAGTTGTAGATCCATGTGTATTAATCATGTTATGATATCACTTTTGTTTATTTTGAATTGATCTATTTTATCAATTCAAAAATAAGAGAAATATGATTTGTCATCTTAAATTATCACTTGGGCTGATTTTGAATCGATCTATTTTATCAATTCAAAAATAAAAAGAAATAGGATTGTCACATATTATGTTATCACTCTTTGCCTCTTTTGAGTTGACCTATTTCATCAATTCAAACATAAAATGAAATATGATTTGCCATTTCATGTTATCGCATCGAAAATGAACCTTATATTTAGCGTAGTGTTATCAACCTTATAATTTGCGTAAAATTTGATTAGCGAACATGAAATGATATTTTATTTACATTTCTTTGTAAATAAAGGAAAAAGTTCAAAATTTGATTAGCGAACATGAAATGATATTTTAATTACATTTCTTTGTAAATAAAGGAAAAAGTTCAAAATTTGATTAGCGAACATGAAAAGATATTTTATTTACATTTCTTTGTAAATAAAGGAAAAAGTTCAAAATTTGATTAGCGAACATGAAATGATATTTTATTTACATTTCTTTGTAAATAAAGGAAAAAGTTCAAAATTTGATTAGAGAACATGAAATGATATTTTATTTACATTTCTTTGTAAATAAAAGAAAAGATCAAAATTTGATTAGCGAACATGAAATGATATTTTATTTACATTTCTTTGTAAATAAAAGAAAAAGTTCAAAATTTGATTAGCGAACATGAAATTATATTTTATTCACATTTCGTTGTAAATAAAGGAAAGAGGTCAAAACTTGAAGTATGAAAAAGTGATTTTATTTACATTACATTTGTAAAAAGAAAGGGTCAAAACTCGATTATTGAAAAAATGTTTTTGTTTACATTTCCTTTGTAAATAAAAAGAGCAAACTTAGTGATAGAACTTTATTCACCTTTCTTGTATGAATAAAAATAACAATTTTGAGCTAGAATTTTATTCACATCCCTTATGTGAATAAAATGAACAATATTAGCAATGAACTTTTTTTCACATTCCTTATGTGAATAAAAATGAACAAATGTAACAATGAAATTTTATTTACATTTTATATGTAATAAAAAGAACAAAACATGACATAGAATTTTATTTAGATTTCTTCGTAAATATAAAAAGAACAAAACATAACCTTGAAACCTTATACACATTTTTCTATGTAAATAAAAGTAGGAATTAAACATTGAAACATTATATACATTTTTCTATGTACATAAAAGTACGAATTAGTGATGAAATCTTATTTTCATTTTTCTATGTACATAAAAGGATAAAATTTAGCGATGCATATTATTTACATTTTTCTATGTAAATAAAAGGATAAAATTTAGCGATGCATATTATTAACACTTTTTCTATGTATTCTATGTAAATAAAAGGATAAAGTTTAGCGATTGAATTTTATTTACATTCCATATGTAGATAAAAAGAACAAATTTAGTTGTAAGTAAAGATTTGGATCATTAGAAAAAGTACGAAATTGATAATTGAAAGAACGAACACCTTATTTTCATTGTTAAACAAGTAAGAAATAGTAAAAGTTATATTTATTTACATGTAGTGTAAATAAGTAAGAAATAGTAAAAGTATATTTATTTACATGTAGTATAAATAAATCAGAAATAGAAGAAGTTATGTTTATTTACATGTAGTGTAAATAAATAAGGAATAGGAGAAGTTTCATTTATTTATATGTAGTGTCAACAATAGAAAAAGGAAAAGTAACATTTATTTACATATAGAGTAAATAAATAAGAAAATGGGAAAAGGAACTTTATTTACAATTAGTGTAAATAAATTTGTATAGAAAAACATTACGTTCATTTACATTTTGTGTAAATGAATATAAAGAGGAAGAAGAATGTTTAATTCACATTTAGTGTAAATAAAACATAAATTCTGAAAGGGACATTTTATTCATATCTAGTGTTAATAAAATATGACAAAGAAAAGATTACATATTTTGTTTGCATTTCTAGGTGCAAACAAACATAGGAAGGAATTATACTTTTTATTTGCAAAGTAGTTGCAAATAAAAACAGAAGTATAAATACAATATTATTTGGAGAAAACATGAATTAGAAAGAGTGATACTTTATTTACTTTTTAAATATGAATAAAAACATAGAGAAAAGAAAGGTATATTTCATTTGTATGTTAAAGGTAAATAAGAGCAGAGAAATATTAGTAATATTTTTATCGTCATTTTAGATGCGAAAAAAGGATGGATTTTTATAGTTGAAACCACCAAAATATATAATGTTATTTCTATATATGTATATATAAACTATAAAATTAAAAAGAAACGCGCGCAACAGTTCGCATATCGGCAATCGTAACTTTAAACGATTATACCGAAAGATCCGACCGTTGGATTTTCCCAAAACTGGAACCGTTAGGACCGCATTGGGAAGAGCTTTCCAACGATATGAATTTCACCAAAATCTGACGGTTAGATTTCAGGATATATGTAAATCAAAATTTGGTAAAAACAGCGCCAGGGCCGCCCACTGACCCGAAGCGTCGTTTTATTATTTTGAGCTATTTTTATAAATAGAAATAGCGATAGACAGTTATAAATAAAAATGAAATGATTTAAATGATAATTATGCGTCAATTACTTGAAAAGATTGAGTTTAACTCATTTCAAATAATTGCACGACGATTAAATCAAAGATATAAGAAGACGATGGTAGAAGACCGGCAATCTTCACATCGAATGGGCAACGACTACTTATGCCTTGGACTGACTTGCTCCCAGGACGGGTTGAAGTAGTAGTTGTCCGGACGTATGTGTTGATTGTCCGGATAAGCGAGAACCTATCAGGTGTCTCCGGTTTCGTTCAGACCCCGAACGGACTTGTAAATGGATGCATGTCTGACGTTGGAATTCATTCCATGTAATTAAATCGATTTGTATTAATATATGTCTGTTTGGTGGTGGAGAATTTATTCTCTGCTTAACACCCTGGTATATAGTAATAGTTGCCGATCGCATGGCGTGAATTGTCAATGTGGCACGCCAAGATGCAATGATCAAGGCTTTTATTGAAAAGCAGGCCTTGTGGTTGATGATCAAAGCATAGCCTGTTTAGGCGTAGCTTTGAGTATAGCGTGACTTCGCGAGCCTCACACCCCGGTATGAGTCAAAAACGGGATATGGACCGTAAGGAGTGCACACGTTTCTTTCTAGCTAGGAGTAGTATCAGTGCTTAAAATGGCTGGCATTTTACTTGTGTGGACGATGATTGAGGTACCTCAGGTTTTATAGGTTGCTAGTGGCCATACTATAGGTTCAAAGGAACCGGGAAACGTGTGTTCAGGCATAACTAATTCACTACTGTTAGGTGGGTAACGGCCCTACCGCTCCAAGGGTTGCCCATAGGTGTGATCCTGAGGCATTTGCTAGAGTGTCTCGAATCGGAGAGGACGATCCCTAGCCTCGATTTCATGACAGAAAACCAATTGCCAATATGACATTACGGTCTTGATTGTAAACTTATATATAGCGACATAGTATATGGTACCTATGCTGTCTAGGATTGATACCTTTATATTGAAGTATTTAATACTGCTTAAACACTAATAATAATATTAAAATATTATTTTACACGTATTAAGCATGTTTGATCATCATAAGGGAAAACTCTATCCTCCTGTTTGCGTTGCAATGTGTGATAGGACTTGAGTCTTATGATGGTTTCATTTTTCAAAAGTCATTTCGTTGTTTTTGTATAAACTTTATTAAATTATGCACTGTCAATCCAATAGAGTAAACCCGTTCCGCGTTAGCGGCGTGGTCCTGTGCTTCGCCATATTGATAGTTAGTATAGAAAGATTTCTGATACCAGTCCTATGACTGACTCGATGTTTGTTTCACTTTGCAAACTCGTGTGCCCTCTCTTTACATAGGCATCCAAGTGACAGGTTCTTAGAGAGACATTTTCTGGATTGAAGACTACTTGGAAGGAGAAGGCGAAGACTCTCTTTTATCTTTATCTTTTGCTTTAGAGACTTTATTATATCTTGTATTTTGATGTACGTCATGGAGTTTAGACCTATTTCTTTTGAAAACTTATTTCCTTTGATTCAGACTTTTATTTTGCTAAGTTGTATCATGTAAAACTGCGTACTCTGTGGTTCCGTTTATGTGATGTTTATGACATTTATCTTTCCGCTGCAATAATTATGTGTTATGGTGTTATCTGGTTCTGTTATTGTTATAAATATGTTGTATTCCAAATGATTATCCCGACTTTCAGTCAACGGAAGTTTGGGGTCATCACAATTTCAAACTTGTGTTATTTCTCGGTTGAAAATGAGTTTGGGCAATTTAAGGTAGTGTTACTTCTATGTATTGTCTTGAGAACAATTTTAACCTTTGAGATAGAAATAAGTTTCCATACCTCGATATTTAGTGTTAAGAGTATGCCTAAATCCTTTCCATATATGTGATAATATTTACAAAAATTTAAATTTCTTATCCATTCTGTACCTATGTCAAAAAATTATAACCGAATTTGTGTTTGTTTTTTACATTACAAATATTAGAAAAACACTAAAAAGTATTATTTTTTTAAAGAGATTTATATTTTTATGTGTATTAAAAGTAGAGTAAAAAAAGGTCATTAAGAAGTTGTTTGTGATAAATCCAAAATAGTTTACACTTAGCTTTATTTTCAAATAATTTCTTTTTAAAAGATTGACTCATTAAAAACTAATCATTTATACATTTTCAAACAATATTTATTATTTCAAAGGACAATAGATCATTTAATCACTATTATTAAATTAGTAAATCAACTTTTAAAGACAAATTTATTTAATAATTAATTAATTTATATGTATATCTGTTTGAAGACATAGTAAAAAGTTCAATAAAATTAAGCATCATGATTTTAAATGAATAATAAAATTTAACATCACTTTTACAATGACTAATTTATTTTAGATATTATTAATTATAATGATTAAATAAATTAAACAATCATTTTTCAAAATGATTAATTAACCATAAATATATAAAATGATCAATCAACTTTAAAAATCATAAGTTGAAACAAGTAATAACTTTGAACATCACTGATTAAAACGATTAATTAACCTAAACAATCCTAAATTTAAAATGGTTAATTAACTTTAAACATCCATAACCGAAATGATTAATTAACTTGGTAAATCATCGTTTAAAATGACTGTTAAACTATTCTAGATGATGGTTAATTAAATTTATAGTTTTGTTATAAATTTGAAAACAATGTTAATTTTTTGAAAACATAAGGTCAGTTTCAACACACAATCAAGTTCAAGGGGTTGATTTACCACATTTATTTACTTGTGATATATCTCTATAACTTAGAATTTTTAACTGAAAAGTTTAGAATTATCTAAAGAATATGAGATGTTAAAAGCTAATAATATTTTTTTGCAAATTTCTGAATCAAAAGGATATTTTGAAAAATTAAAATCTTCTTTAGATAATTCAGAATCTCAAATTTTTGATCTCAAAACTGAGAATGGTACTTTAAAAAGGAAGAATTCTGAATTAAATAAGGAAATTGATAATTTAAAAATTGACAAAATTTCTTTTGAAAATGTGAATCGCGATTTTGGAATCAAATTGGATGAATGTACAAGTAAGTTCGCGAAATTTTATAAAGGTCAAAATGATTTTATATAGATCTCGACCTTTACATGAAAAGTGGTTTAGGATATAATAAAAGTGATTATGTAAGAAATAGTACTAGATATGCTATCATGTACAATAGAAATATCACTACAAGTACTAATTCTCATCCGAGATCCAATTATTATAGAAATTCGAATACTTCTATGACTATAGATATATCTAGAAATAAAAAGGAAATGCAAATAGAAGTTATTTAAATATTTGGGTTCCTGTAAAGTGGAAAAACAAAGAAAAATATATTGATGATTACTTTACTTCAGTGGTTAATAATATAAATTTCATTTTTAAAGATTCCATTAAACCCTCTTGGGTATGGTTACCTTCCATCTAACCCTTGGACCCTAACAAAATAAGTGGGTTACAAAGTATATATATCATTTTTTTTTGCAGGTACACCACAACAAAAAGAAGGTTGTTTTCGATATCTCTAAATATCTGTGAAAACAAATTTCAATTTTATCGAAATGCACTTGATCCAATATCTCCCGAAGGTGCTTTGATTATTTATGTCTTAAGATCGACTACTGTTTTATCATATTATTTGTTCTTTTTAATCAATGACAAAGGGGGAGAAATGTGTCATTATATTTCATATATATTATATACACTAACATTTGTTATAGAAAAACATTAAGTATATTTTATGTGCTAACAAAATGTTGTAGAAAGCTTTTAGACAGGGGAAGATAAGAATATGTACAAGCATACCTCTTGGGGGAGCTACTCATTATTTCAAACATATATGCAAAATGTTGTCATCAATCAAAAAGGGAGAGAATGTTGATACACGATATTTCGATTAATGACAACAAATAAATGGAGATCATTGATGAGCTGAATTCATATACATTGAAGAAATGGAAATCAATAAAGATCGTATCGAAGAGCTAAAAGGTCATATATATATTGAGTCGTGTTATTAGATTTATGTTAAAATCTATCCTCAAAGTATAACACGAATGCACGAAATAATTTTATATATTTATATAGATATATATGATAGAAAGTAGCCAGACTGTTCAGAGTTTACTGAACCAGTCGACTGGTGGATTTTCGACCAGTCGACTGGTCAGTAAAACTTCTGACAATAACGGCTAGTTTTCTAAATTATTTTAAATATACGATTTTACTGTATTTTGACCAGTTGACTGATGGATTTCAGACCAATCGACTGATCTGAAACAGTACTTATTTTTCTGAAAGGTTGCTTTGATTCATGAAGAGATTCCTCTTCATTTCTGAAAGGAAATGGATGTTTCTATTGATCATAACTCTTCATGAAGAATTGTTATCCTTCTAACATTATATAAACACGTCAATCATAATTTCCAAATAACCCAAATTATTATATTTCATATCTAATTTCTGAATTGCATTTCTATACTCTTGCAATACAAAAGCTTTCATAAATTCAAATACTTGTTGAATCCTTGAATTGATTTAATATCACTTGATTCAACAAGCAATTTACTTCCTTCAGTCATCGCATTCAAATCATATACTCGAGGATAAGATTATAGGAAGGGTGTACTTAAACCGTTGACTATCTGTGTTGATTCAAAACACTTGTAATTGTTGAGGTCCTGTGTAGTTGCTCAGGCGAAAGCCATCCTTGTAGGGGCTCGGGTGTACTAACTGATTCCTCCGGGTTAAGAGAGGGCGTTATAGTGAATTCCAAAGAGGAGCTTCGGGACTGGACGTAGGGTGAGAAGTCCGAACCAGTATAAAATTCCTGGTGTCACTTTACTTTATTTACCGCGTTTATTTACTTGTGATACATCTCTATAACTTAGAATTTTTACCTGCATAACTATTGCATATTAATAAGTTAGCACATCATCTACATTTCTGCTATATCCATATATATCCTGCTTAAGTCATACATACCGACTTTTCATATGCTTGTATATATTTTTATCTCCCCTTGTCTAAAAGCTTTCTGCAACATTTTCTTAGCACATAAAATATACTTACCATTTTTCCTGTAACAAAATGTTAGTGTATATAATATATATGAAATATAATGACACATTTCTCCCCTTTGTCATCGATTAAAAAGAATAAATAATATGATAAAACAGTAATCGATCATAAGACATAAATAAATAAAGCACCTTCAAGAGATATTGGATCATGTGCATTTCGATAAAACTGAAATTTGTTTTCACAGATATTTAGAGATATCGAAAATAGCCTTCTTTTTGTTATGGTGTACTTATAAAAAATTATGATATATATACTTTGGTAGCCACTTCTTTTGTTAGGGTCCAGGGGTTAGATGGAAGGTAACCATACCCAAGAGGATTTAATGGAACCTTTAAAAATGAAATTTATGTTATTAACCACTGAAGTGAAGTAATCATCAATATATTTTTCTCTGTTTTTCCACTTTACATGAACACAAATATTTAAATAACTTCTATTTGTATTTCCTTTTGTATTTCTAGATATATCTCTAGTCATAGAAGTATTCAAATTTCTATAATAATTCGATCTAAGATGAGCATTAGTACTAGTATTGATATTTCTATTGTACATGACAACATAACTAGTACTATTGCTTACATAATCACTTTTATTATATCCTAAACCAGTTTTGTCATGTAAAGGTCGAGATCTATATAAAATCATATTTAAATCATTTTGACCTTTATAAAATTTCGCGAACTTACTTGTACATTCATCCAATTTGATTCCAAAATCGCGATTCACATTTTCAAAAGAAATTTTGTCAATTTTTAAATTATCAATTTCCTTATTTAATTCAGAATTCTTCCTTTTTAAAGTACCATTCTCAGTTTTGAGATCAAAAATTTGAGATTCTGAATTATCTAAAGAAGATTTCAAATTTTCAATATTTCCTTTTGATTCAAAAATTTGAAAAAATTTATTATTAACTTTTAACATCTCATATTCTTTAGATAATTCTAAATTCTTTTTAGTTAAAGCCTCATTCTCTTTTTTTAAGAGACAAATTTAGAGGACTAGAATTATTTAAAGAATCTTCTAATGATTTATTTCTATTTTGCAAAAGATCAATTTCCTTTAAAAGAACATTGTTTTTATCTTTTAGTCGCTCATTTTCTTTTTAAATGAAATCTTTTTAAAAAATAAGCTCTTCTAAAGAATTTCCAAAACATTTGGCTTATTTAACAAAAAATTGTTTTCCTCTATTAATTTGGAATTTTTTGCTCGCAATCTTTAAACTTGGCTAAAATAATTGCATTAAGTATGCCCAAGCTTTTAAAATCTTTCTATAATTTTTCATCGTCTAATAGAAGATCTTTATATAAAGAATCTGCACATACCGATTGTGATCTGACTTTAGCCATGAGACATTTGCTCTCTTGCTCCGATGATTTAGCTCTGTTGTTCTTTCACTTTCTACTTCTATGAAAAGACTTCTTTATTGCAATTTGTTCTAGAATGGTGTTACCATCTCTAGAACGCCAGGCTCTGATACCAATTGAAAAGTCGGTGTGTACGACTTAAGCAGGATCTATATGAATATAGAGGAAATGTAGATGATATGCTAACTTATTAATGTGCAATAGTTACGTAGGTAAAAATTCTAAGTTATAGAGATATATCACAAGTAAATAAATAAAGTAAATAAAGTAAAGTGACACTAGGAATTTTATACTGGTTCGGACTTCCCGCCCTATGTCCATTTCCGAAGCTCCTCTTCGGAATTCACTATCATGCCCTCTCATAACCCGAAGGAATAGGTCAGTACACCGAAGCCCCAACAAGGATGCCTCTCACTTGAGCAATTACACAGGACTTCAAAAATCACAAGTGTTTTGACTTCTATTTTGTGTTCTTGAATCAACAAGAATAGTCAACGGTTTAAGTACACCCTTCTTATAATCTTATCCTCGAGTATATGATTTGAATGCGAAGATTAAAGGAAATAAATTTCTTGTTGAATCAAGTGATATTGAATCAATTCAAGGATTCAACAAGTATTTGAATTTATGAAAGCTTTTGTATTGCAAGAGTATAGAAATGTAATTCAGAAATTAGATAAGAAATAGAATAATTCGGGTTATTTAGAAATTATGATTGACATGTTTATATAATGTTAGAAGGATAACAATTCTTCATGAAGAGTTATGATCAATAGAAACATCCATTTCCTTTCAGAAATGAAGAGGAATCTCTTCATGAATCAAAGCAACCTTTCAGAAAAATAAGTACTGTTTCAGATCAGTCGACTGGTCTGAAATCCATTAGTCAACTGGTCAAAATACTGTAAAATCGTATATTTAAAATAATTTAGAAAACTAGCCGTTATTGTCAGAAGTTTTACTGACCTGTCGACTGGTCAAAAATCCACCAGTCGACTAGTTCAGTAAATTCTGAATAGTCTGGCTGCTTTCTATCATATATATCTATATAAATATATAAAATTGTTTCGTGCATTCGTGTTATACTTTGAGGATAGATTTTAACATAAATCTAATAACACGACTCAATATATATATGACCTTTTAGCTCTTCAATATAATCTTTATTGATTTCCATTTCTTCAATGTATATGAATTCAGCTCATCAATGATTTCCATGTCTTTGTTGTCATTAATCGAAATCTTGTGTATAAACAATTTCTCATAAGTTGATATATGCAAATCAAGCCATATTTTAGAAATATTTCACCCAAACATTAATAACTGAATAATATTGATAAGAAACCATTTAGGGTCTCTTTAAAAAACTCTTTGTAAATTACATACAAGAATGTATATTTAAATATTTTGTTACGAACTATTCGCTGCATACACTTCAATTTTTTTTTACTTCGGTTTCCTGCAAAAAAAAGGTTATTTATGCCACTATTAAGAATTTAAACCTAAACAAACAACCAAATGATGATATAAACACTCATCCAAGCATTCATCAATAAGTTGTAGCAACACATATATTATATAATTTAATTTACTTGGAAAATTATAATTTCATGCCCTAACAATTACAGTTGAGAATACATATGCAGTAATGTAGCAGAAAATAAAAATTCTATGGCAGGCAAACTTCTGGCTTTACACCATGATCTCTATGTACACAAATGACGGTTGGGAAATGCTTTGTCTAACCCAAACTGTAACGTCCCAGAAATTTTCGACAACTGGAATATGTAATTAATTAAAGATTAATTATGAATAATCAATTTTATATTGATATATGGGATTAGAAATTTAAAATCAAATATATGGTTGTGAGTATGAATTAGATTCAATATTTAATTCAAAATGATCAGTTGAGAATCAAACATTTGTTGAATATTTGAATTGAATTTGGCTGAATATTCGAGTCGGAAATGGAACTAGATTAGAAAAATATACGATTTAATTTAAATGAATGTTATTAACGTTAAAACGAATTGAATTTGAAATATATGGAAATTGGTCTAGATATGTGCATATAAAGAAATTGAAATTTGAACGTTTCAAATTTGGAAACAAACGGAGTTGTGTGAACAAACAGTGGGCTGATAAAATTGATATAACATTGTATATAAATAGAGTCAGATTATAATCAAACTAATTTTATTTAGAACAGGAAAAAAAAGAGGTATGTATAGTTTAGTCGCGTTTGGAGATTTTGTTAGCGGTACGAAATTAGAACGGTAGGTGGTTATTTGCGGTAAAAATATAATATTAAATTAAACCCAGTTGTAACTTACCTTAAATAAAACCCGCTGACCTATAACTTGAATTACGCAGCTACCCTAGTTTTGTGATGTAACGTCGTTCTTATCTCCACCATTTTTCCTCTATAAAAATCATGCCCTTGTTCCAATTTTTTGTTCAACGACAATCATTTTTTTTCTTTTCCACTTGTTGATGGCCACCGAAGGAAATCACTCCACTTTCCCCAAATCAAAACCCTACCCTAATCGTTCCTCCATCACTTCTAATTAAGGTGCCTCCCCAGTCCATCTTGCACTCAAAGCCAGCGCCGCCAGCGGAACAATTCAAGGCGCCTGCTAGCAAGTGAAGTGTTTCACCTCCACCACCGCATAGGGCCTCGAGCCGCCATCCACCGCAGATCCAAAAACCCAATTGGTAGCTCCAGCATCGTCACTAAAGTTGCCGCCTTTTTCCTCTTCACCATTGTTGATTTGAGGTGAGTTTCAACTCATGATTTACATTGTTTTTTCAAGTTTCTTGATTTCAGATAAAAAAACTAATATGATAGTTAACCTTGGCTGTGTTGTAAATAATGTCTTGACCCTGTTACTTGGGTTTCTAAACTGTTTAGCTCGTTTACACTTAAAATTTTATTTGAAATTCGTCCGATTATTACTATGCCAAACCATTTGAATGTATTTGTTGCCTTGTTATCACCCTTTTTTGGCACCCTGGAAGCCCTGAATTCAATAATATGGATATGGTTGTTATGTTTATTCACACTTATAATATTATTGTTTAGTTGTTGTCAATCACGCGGATTTTCATATGAATTAATGGAGCATATCTAAAATGGAAAATATACATTTTGGTTATACAAATAAATTGAATAATACAACTCTTGTCTAAAATGAAATGAGCTGCATGATATTGGAAACCATGTTCCGCATGGAAACCTCTAATTTCATTTTAAATCTGTCTCATGATTGTGTATTGAATGATATTGCATATGCATGTGTTTGGGGGTAACAACAATTGGGAAACATGTCCTATGCTACACGTACAACCCTGCTATTTGTTTGCATAATTTCCCCACCTTGAGTTCGATCTATGTTGATATGTTAACTCAGTTGCTTTCTTTGTTTCAAGTTTAATATTGACTTTAGAACCTAACCTGTTAACAATTAATGACCTTATGTTTTCATGTTTGGTACTGGTGTTGTGTTAAGCCATGGTTCTGTGTCAATACTTATATGTGACTAACATAGGCTTCGACCAAAATAGTTACTAATCATGCTCACTCCATTTGACTGTCTACACCTTCCTGCACATGAATATGTTTGTCCAGCTAAAATTTTCAGTTGCTGTTGGACCTTGATATCACATAAAAGTAAAAAAGGTAGTCCAAAGAACAGAATTGACTATGAAATCTCATAAATGCAGTAGCTGTAAGTATATTATCAAAAACCGGCATGAGATTTGAAGTTGCAATATCATTTTACTGCTTTGTAGTAGCCACAGCTAGGGATACATGGAAGTTGGAAACGGACAAAAATCAAAAGTATTCTATAAGTTACTTTTTATTTTGCAAATTTGTATGAAGTAAGCTCTACCAAATGAATGCGAGGAAATGAAAAAAAATTGTAGACTAAAAGAAATTACAGGAATTTAGTTGCTTTACTTGTGCATACCCACATTTTTATGGAAACTGATGGGTAAACACAGTGCCCATTTTACGTTGAAACCTATCCCAACATTTAAGCGAACTGTTTGTTTTTATGCATTAGTACATACTTCATGTACGCTGGTGCCTGGTCGTAGTGTCATTCAATATTTGGAAAATTAAACCTGTACATGTATAAGTTCACTTGTTTTTAAGAAACTAGGGAATGATTTAAGTTTCAGATGGTAATAATGAACACAGCACTGTTTATTATCTTTATTCACTTGTTTAAAAAGCTGCAGTGTTACATTTTTTTATGGGATTTGGTTTGTAACAACCCGAAAATCTGGGCCAGTTTAAAATTTTTATTTTGGCAATTTTAGCGAATTTTGTTTATTTAAAATGAATTATTTTAAATAATATCGACGAGAAATTTATTTTGAATATAATTCGACGTATATATTATATACGTCGTCGATAGAATATAAACATTTATATATAATTATAAATAGAATTGAAAATGGCGCGGTAGTTCGATAATTCGATTTCAAACTTCAATTGAATGTACCGGGTGTAAAACAATCCGGATTTTAGTGAAACCAAAAATATTAGGATCTAATTGGTAATATCTTTCCAACGAATCCGACAAATCGAAATTTCATAGCGGGAATCAAAAGATATGTCCAGTTGAAAATTCTGAATAGTCGCTATGGAATTCAGGCCCTTAAAATGGGAATTTTGCAAACGACCTCGGATTTCGACGAAACCAGTTTTGTTGGATCCGCAGTATCAAATTATTGCTAGATTCCAAATTTCATAATTTTTCGAATCAATATGTGAGCGTGGCAAAGGAAAACGCGTTTGACCAGTTTCAGTTGATTTTAATCGACTGGAAATTGGCCATTTTTCCAACGGCCTCAGAATTCGATAAAACTAGTTTTGTTAAGACCGTATCGTCAATACGAAGCTAGAAAATACTTTTCTGCAATTTATAGAGTTAGTATGTGACCCCGATAATTTGAAATGTACGTTTAAAATTCAATATAGTGATTTAAATGTAAATTCAACGGAAACTGATTCAAACGATCGAATCAGCTTGCGATACATATCCCATTGTGTTCAGAATGGGGGTAAAACGCTATGGACGACAGGCGGTGGACCTCGTTTAGAGGTCGTATGTAAAAGTCAACTTTTTAGGAATTAAAATAATTAAATAAAATAATTAAAATTCTTTCTCTCCCCTCTATAACTCATCTGCCCCCCCCCCCCCCCGTTGAAAATTCATTCCAGAGAAAAAGAAAAGAAAAAAAAACCCACGCAATAAATTTCCAATCTTCCAACGTGAAATTCAGAGAGCAAAGAGAGATCTTTCGATTGGTACATGAGTGATCATCTCTGGTGGAGGATTGCGCTCAGACTTTGGCCAAGAACAGTCGCCGATCGAGTTCGATTTCCCGTCGATTGGGGGCGTCGGATTTCACGCCGCTTCAGGCGTAGGCGGAGCAGGCGACGACGAAGAGGGTGGCGCCCTCTGATCAGACTCCGACACCTCGGATTGCGAGCAAGTTGAAGCCCTAGTTGGTTGAGCTCTTCGAAGTGACGCCCGGGATAACCTGAGAAGAAAGGTGCTGTTTTTTTTATTTATTTATTTTATTTTATTTTATTTTACTTAAGCAAAATATATTGTTTAAAATCAGTTTTTGATTTATAAATACATTGGATAAAAATCTGTTTTTGTTTTAAAAATAAAATAAAATTAATAAGTTTTTTAGAAATAAAAACATTGCTTTAAATTTCAGATTTTTAAATGTAAAAATATTGTATAATTTCAGATTTTTAAATATGAAACACAAGAAAAAAGATATGATTTCACTTCATAGAAATATATATATATATATATATGAGAAGTGTTATAAAAATACGTTTTTTACATATACATTAGCGATAAGAAAAATGCGATTAGAATATATAATCGAATTGTTTTATTTTCAGCATTGTTTTTAAAATAAAATTCACATTGTCTTTGAAATAGAAAATTTGCACTGTTTTAAAAATATAAATATCACTGTTTTAAAAATATAAAAATAGAAATAGCAATGAAAATATATGACTTTGACGACGATAAAAATATGATTTTTATATATTGAACTTCGAAATAAAAATATGATTTTTATATATGGAATAGCGAAGTAAAAATTCGATTTTTACATAGGTAGTGAAAGCGGACAACGAAGGTAACAAAAAGGCGAGAACGAAGAAGATTTATATCAAAGAAGAGTCAAGATGTTTGGATAGCTTTCGGTGAGAATTTCTCACTCTTCAATTTCTTTTTCTAGTTATATATATATATACTAGGATGCAGACGGTGCTTAGTAGCACCCGACACAATCGTCCACAGACCATGGACTTGTTTGTTTGGTTGCATAAATTAGTTAGATGATTTGATTTGAATTTGGTTGATTGGTGAATTTGATTGATGTGTGAATGGCGTGGGCCTTCACTAGACCGGGGATAAGGCTAGGCCTCGTCCCGTTTCTAGTATCGTGCCGTTATGCCGCCGAAATTTTCTAAAATAAGTTAGAAAAATAAAAATATCATTTTATAGAATAAATGAATTGAATAGAAATTCATATGTCGAAATAAATGTTTTGTCGTTAAAAATATAATTTTTAACGTGAATGTGAATAAATAAATATTCATTTACAAACCAGACGGTTTGTTTATGTACACCTATTTGAAGGACATTGATTGGGTCGATAAATTTTACACATCGCCCAACTGCACAAATAAAATCTGTGTTTGATTGTTTGAAACCCCACACGGGTGTTGGGATGAAATTTGAAGTTCACTCATCCTGATTGATTAAATATGTCGATCGATTGATTGACAGGCTGTTATAAGCGTTAGATATCTATATTTGATGCTTATACAGTGTAGTGCACTTTGGTTGATGGTTGATTATTTTGCAATGCTATTATATGTGTGTAATGTATGAAAATCCATATAATTAACATTATATGGTGATTGATTGGGCCTCATTCCAATTTAGAAAATAAAGAATAATATATAATAAAGGTTCATGTGTTGACAATACTCATCCCTTGAGATTGGTCATGTGTTGAACGAAATATTTTAGTAATAAAATTTACATCTTTATCAATATAAAATAAAAGTTCATGTGTTGACAGTACTCATCCATTGAGATTGGTCATGTGTTGAACGAAATATTTTGATAATAACAACTATTTTGAAAAAGAAATATTTGAAATAGAATATTTGAAAATAGAAATTTATGAAGCCGTGTTGATTAGATTGACGCCATTTTGACGTGAGCGATATTTATATCGATTTTATTCATTTTGAAAATAATTGAATTGAAAACGATTTCGAAATGAATTGAATTGAAAACGATTTCGAAATGAATTGAATTGAAAACGATTTCGAAATGAATTGAATTGAAAACGATTTCGAAATGAATTGAATTGAAAACGATTTCGAAATGAATTGAATTGAAAACGATTTCGAAATGAATTGAAAGCGAATTGAAATGAATTCAAATTGAATTGAAATTCGAATTGAATAGAAATGAATTTTAAAACGAATTTATAAAGAAGAATTCAATTTTGATTTGAATTGAAATGGAAGTTGAAATTGCTTTTGAAACGAATTTTAAAACTATTTATATAATTCGTTTTTAAATAGAAATCGACGAAATATATATTATATATAATATAATGGCCTGAATAGAACGCGCCGCGCCGCGGCAGTTTGTGAATTTCGACCATTTATTTCAAACGGACATTGCGGGAGATCCGACCGTCGGATTCTCCTAAAACCGGAACCGTTGGGTTCGTATCGAAAAGAGCTTTCTAACGAATATTAGAAATTAGAAATCTAACGGTTGGATTTGGAATTATGTCCAAATCAAATTTGAAAAAGGTCGTTGTAAGTGCAGTTCGATGACCGTTGAAGGAAATCGACTGTACGGGCCTTGATAAAATTATTAAAAATAGTAATAATTTGTGTAAAATCATAAGAAATGATTTGTGAAGATTTGGGATGAAAAACTCCATATTTGAAAAGATAAAAATAGATTTTTATCGAAATGAACTAGTTTTGAACTAGAAATATAATTCTATTTATTTTTAAATAAATAAATTGAATTTGAAAACGGTTTTAAAAATAACCAGAATTTCCAATGTTTGCATTGGAGTGGATTTGAATCGAAATTGTCTTCGGAATATTTCAATGTTGGAATTCGTGATTATACAGATGTTGTTATGGAAATTTGAAAGATATATATTTATACCGTTATTTCCAATACGACATTTGTTAATCGTAGAATTTGATATTGAATATAAGCCGATATATTTTCTATTCAGAGCCTTATATTGAATATCAAATGTGATTTGGCTTTGTCGTGAATGGTGTCTTCACTAACACTGTTCTTGAACCCAGTTGAGAAAAGATTAAATCTTTTTATTTAGATTTAATAAGTGTACCAATTAAATGATATTTAATTGGAATTGAATTGGTATTGATTTTTGGGTTTATCGTGAATAGTGTTTTAAATAACACTTGTTCTTTAACCCGATAATTAATGGAATGTGATTTTGGGTTTATCGTGAACCGTGTTTTAAATGACACTGATTCTTTAACCCAGTTAACGATTAAAACTAAGTGGAGTTTTAATGAATCTTTAATTAGATTGAAATAATCAAGAATGGAGTATCACCAGTTTTGCTCCAGGCGATAGTTAAATCTTTATTTAGATTTGAACGTGAAATGGTAATTGAATTTACCGATAACACTGTGGTGTTAGATATGAAGTATTACCAGTTTTACTTCATGGGATAAATAGGTTGGGATTGGGAAATTAAAACAAATGATTACTTCGGTAAGTTTCGTTAATCCCGGCTAGTTGAATCGAAATTCAAAAGAATAGAATAAAGAATAAATTCAAGGAATTTATCTTGGATAAAATTAATGGGAACCTTTCCCTATGAACGTGAAATTTAGAAACTAACTGTCGGTTAGCCAAGCAGAATGGTTTTCTGGATATTGATCTGATGTTGGTTTCGGCCTTCGGGGTTAATATTTGGGAAATTATTCTCTTGATTAATTTACGGTTAGTGACTGATGAATTGGAATGAGGCGTATGTTGTGTTTGTGTAACACTTATTTAAAATATACGCGAGTTATTCGGAAAGACCGGGTTTATCCCATTTTGAATAACTGATACGACGATAAGTCGAAGATGAAGACGGTGGTCGAAGACCAGAAGTCTTCACGTCGTTTGGGTGATTACTGATGATCTTGATTGGGCTGTACACCCAAGAAGATGGAAACAGTTAGTGATCGTCCAGACGTACTTGGAGATCGATGGATATGCGGGGTACTTGGTGCCTCCGGTTTCGTTCAGACCCAGAACGGACTTGTAAATGGACGGTGTGTCTGACATTGGATTTTAGTTCGTGTGATTGATCTCTATTAAATATATATCTATTTGGCGGCGGAGAATTTATTCTCTTGCTTAACGCCCTTCTCTGAGACGTACGAGCTCAGGGGTTATATATTGATGGATATCAATCGCATGGAGTGAATTGCCTGTGTGGCATGCCTAAGTGGCAAATGATCAAGGCTTCTGTTGAAAAGCAAAGTCTTGGGGTTGATGATCGAAGCACGGTCTTTGTGGCGTAGCTTTGTGTAACGTTGATTCGCGAGTATCACACCCGGTATGAACTAAAAACGGGAGACGGACCTCAGGGAGGACATGCGTTTCTTTCTAGTTAGGAGTGGCGTCAGTGCTTGAACTGGCCGACGAGTTTGACTCATGTGGATGTTACTTATTATTACTTGCTGAAAAGCGAGGCGCCTCGTGATATCGGTTTCGGCCGATGCTTCTGGTCGGCTGACAGGCCAGGTTTACGCCCCAAAGGGCGGGGAAACGTATTGTTCAGGCACTATAATCCACATCGGTGGATCGGCCCTGACGATCCAAGGGGCAGTTGCGGTTGTTCCGGTGGCTCGGGCTAGAGAGTCACAAATCGGTAGAGGATCTTGCCCCTAGCCTCGGTTCATACCATAAATGATAACCCAACTTCCAATACGACATTTGCGGTTTTGATTGTAAACTTATATATGGCGACATAGTGTTATGGGCCGTTCATGCCGCCTATGATTGATACTTATGATTTGAAGTGTTTTATACACTATGCACTTATACTAGTAGTATCAAATGATTTGTTTTAAACGTATCAAGCATTCTTTGGCTGTTATAAGGGAAAACCCTATCCTCGGCTGCGTTGCATTGTGTGATGGGACCTGGGTCTTATAACAGCTTCATTTTTCTTTATTTAGCATTGCGCTGTTTGTTTTATGCACTGGTATTCTTGGGAGGAAACCCGTTCCGTGTTATACGGCGTGGTCCCTTGATTTACCTAACTTTAAAATAAAGATTAACTGTTTTAGTTCTCACACCAGTCCCATGACTGACCTGGAGTTTATTGTTTTAACCTAAACTCTGGGTGCCCCTATTTTGACACGGGCAGCTAGTAGTTTTGGTTTTGCAGATTTATATTCGGAGGATCCTGGTTTACAGCTGGAACGATATCCGGAAAGCTTTGTATCCGTATATCTACTTCTAGTTGTGTATTGTATTATTTTCCGCTGCTATGTATTTAAATGTAATTTAAATCTCTGATATTTCTGTGTAATATTCATTTTTACTCTGTATATTCTTGTAATCTGATGTACTGTTGTAATATACATTGAAATGTTCTTTTGTATGCATTCTGATTTGTCGTGTTCTCAAACGATAGGGCGTTTCGAACGGTCTGGGTCGGTTTAGCGACTGGTTCGGACCGAGCGAAATTCCATCTCGTCACAGTTGGTATCAGAGCTTTGGTTTACAGAGCTCGAGAACATGACACATTAGAACCATACGAAAGAATTCATCAGATATTGGATTAGTAATATCCAATGAGAATGACTCGTTAGAGATGGGATCAGTAGTATCCTAGAACGAGTGTGAAGAGTAGTGTTTTTGATAAATAAAAGTGAAAACAAATTTTGTTTTGAAAATTTAAATCAATTATTCGTATTTGATTATTTATTCTATATTGATTAGGACAGTCCAGTATATAAAGATTTTGCATATACGCCTTGCAAACGTGTATTTGAAGTTTTAATATACTGGATAGATATAGAATTATACTCTAGTCCCCCGGGGGTGATTCTAATGATTGATATATCATCATCAGAATTTATATTCGAGTGACGAACGTGTAACATCTATATATTTCCTATTGACTGGTGTGAGAACCAGAAATTAGATAGGGCTTATTGTTGTGATTTGGCATCAAAAATGAGATTTTTGACTATATATCAAAGTTATGAATTTCAAACTCTAATTCAACTAATTGATTGATGTTTTTGTTGTTTGTTTATTTGTTTGATAATTTTGAACCATTACGCCTAATTGTATCAATTATTGAATTGTATTAAAATTGGTCGCATTTGCTTGCATATACATATACTTACATTGAACAGGTCATAGCAAGGAGGCTAGAGCAGAGAATAAAATTTGTTTGCCCGACAAATAGGTACATGTTTACTACATAATTTACTGTTTTGTTTGGGTGATGATGATTTTATGAGCCTATTGGCTAGCCGCTTGGCTTTTTCTTTTTCTTTTTGAGATCTGAAGGACCGGGGAAGCTATTTGAGATTTCCCGATGCCCCCATTGCAGGGGAGGTTATGGCGAAATTTTTCGAAAATTTAGGGTGTTAGCCAAATTTTTGAAATTTTTGAAAATTCTCAGAAACTGAAAAGTTGGAGAATGGAAGCCAGATCGAACGTAGAGTTGATTAATCAAACCACTTTCGACTTTGTTCCTTTTCGGGGACGAAAAGTTTTAAGTGGGGGAGAATGTAACAACCCGAAAATCTGGGCCAGTTTAAAATTTTTATTTTGGCAATTTTAGCGAATTTTGTTTATTTAAAACGAATTATTTTAAATAATATCGACGAGAAATTTATTTTGAATATAATTCGACGTATATATTATATACGTCGTCGATAGAATATAAACATTTATATATAATTATAAATAGAATTGAAAATGCGCGGTAGTTCGATAATTCGATTTCAAACTTCAATTGAATGTACCGGGTGCAAAACAATCCGGATTTTAGTGAAACCAAAAACATTAGGATCTAATTGGTAATATCTTTCCAACGAATCCGACAAATCGAAATTTCATAGCGGGAATCAAAAGATATGTCCAGTTGAAAATTCTGAATAGTCGCTATGGAATTCAGGCCCTTAAAAATGGGAATTTTGCAAACGACCTCGGATTTCGACGAAACCAGTTTTGTTGGATCCGCAGTATCAAATTATTGCTAGATTCCAAATTTCATAATTTTTCGAATCAATATGTGAGCGTGGCAAAGGAAAACGCGTTTGACCAGTTTCAGTTGATTTTAATCGACTGGAAATTGGCCATTTTTCCAACGGCCTCAGAATTCGATAAAACTAGTTTTGTTAAGACCGTATCGTCAATACGAAGCTAGAAAATATTTTTCTGCAATTTATAGAGTTAGTATGTGACGCCGATAATTTGAAATGTACGTTTAAAATTCAATATAGTGATTTAAATGTAAATTCAACGGAAACTGATTCAAACGATCGAATCAGCTTGCGATACATATCCCATTGTGTTCTGAATGGGGGTAAAACGCTATGGACGACAGGCGGTGGACCTCGTTTAGAGGTCGTATGTAAAAGTCAACTTTTTAGGAATTAAAATAATTAAATAAAATAATTAAAATTCTTTCTCTCCCCTCTATAACTCATCTGCCCCCCCCCCCCCGTTGAAAATTCATTCCAGAGAAAAAGAAAAGAAAAAAAAACCCACGCAATAAATTTCCAATCTTCCAACGTGAAATTCAGAGAGCAAAGAGAGATCTTTCGATTGGTACATGAGTGATCATCTCTGGTGGAGGATTGCGCTCAGACTTTGGCCAAGAACAGTCGCCGATCGAGTTCGATTTCCCGTGGATTGGGGGCGTCGGATTTCATGCCGCTTCAGGCGTAGGAGGAGCAGGCGACGACGAAGAGGGTGGCGCCCTCTGATCAGACTCCGACACCTCGGATTGCGAGCAGGTTGAAGCCCTAGTTGGTTGAGCTCTTCGAAGTGACGCCCGGGATAACCTGAGAAGAAAGGTGCCGTTTTTTTATTTTTTTTATTTTATTTTATTTTATTTTATTTTACTTAAGCAAAATATATTGTTTAAAATCAGTTTTTGATTTATAAATACATTGGATAAAAATCAGTTTTTGTTTTAAAAATAAAATAAAATTAACAAGTGTTTTAGAAATAAAAACATTGCTTTAAATTTCAGATTTTTAAATGTAAAAATATTGTATAATTTCAGATTTTTAAATATGAAACACAAGAAAAAAGATATGATTTCACTTCATAGAAATATATATATGAGAAGTGTTATAAAAATACGTTTTTTACATATACATTAGCGATAAGAAAAATGCGATTAGAATATATAATCGAATTGTTTTATTTTCAGCATTGTTTTTAAAATAAAATTCACATTGTCTTTGAAATAGAAAATTTGCACTGTTTTAAAAATATAAATATCACTGTTTTAAAAATATAAAAATAGAAATAGCAATGAAAATATATGACTTTGACGACGATAAAAATATGATTTTTATATATTGAACTTCGAAATAAAAATATGATTTTTATATATGGAATAGCGAAGTAAAAATTCGATTTTTACATAGGTAGTGAAAGCGGACAACGAAGGTAACAAAAAGGCGAGAACGAAGAAGATTTATATCAAAGAAGAGTCATGATGTTTGGATAGCTTTCGGTGAGAATTTCTCACTCTTCAATTTCTTTTTCTAGTTATATATATATATATACTAGGATGCAGACGGTGCTTAGTAGCACCCGACACAATCATCCACAGACCATGGACTTGTTTGTTTGGTTGCATAAATTAGTTAGATGATTTGATTTGAATTTGGTTGATTGGTGAATTTGATTGATGTGTGAATGGCGTGGGCCTTCACTAGACCGGGGATAAGGCTAGGCCTCGTCCCGTTTCTAGTATCGTGCCGTTATGCCGCCGAAATTTTCTAAAATAAGTTAGAAAAATAAAAATATCATTTTATAGAATAAATGAATTGAATAGAAATTCATATGTCGAAATAAATGTTTTGTCGTTAAAAATATAATTTTTAACGTGAATGTGAATAAATAAATATTCATTTACAAACCAGACGGTTTGTTTATGTAAACCTATTTGAAGGACATTGATTGGGTCGATAAATTTTACACATCGCCCAACTGCACAAATAAAATCTGTGTTTGATTGTTTGAAACCCCACACGGGTGTTAGGATGAAATTTGAAGTTCACTCATCCTGATTGATTAAATATGTCGATCGATTGACAGGCTGTTATAAGCGTTAGATATCTATATTTGATGCTTATACAGTGTAGTGCACTTTGGTTGATGGTTGATTATTTTGCAATGCTATTATATGTGTGTAATGTATGAAAATCCATATAATTAACATTATATGGTGATTGATTGGGCCTCATTCCAATTTAGAAAATAAAGAATAATATATAATAAAGGTTCATGTGTTGACAGTACTCATCCCTTGAGATTGGTCATGTGTTGAACGAAATATTTTAGTAATAAAATTTACATCTTTATCAATATAAAATAAAAGTTCATGTGTTGACAGTACTCATCCATTGAGATTGGTCATGTGTTGAACGAAATATTTTGATAATAACAACTATTTTGAAAAAGAAATATTTGAAATAGAATATTTGAAAATAGAAATTTATGAAGCCGTGTTGATTAGATTGACGCCATTTTGACGTGAGCGATATTTATATCGATTTTATTCATTTTGAAAATAATTGAATTGAAAACGATTTCGAAATGAATTGAATTGAAAACGATTTCGAAATGAATTGAATTCAAAACGATTTCGAAATGAATTGAATTGAAAACGATTTCGAAATGAATTGAATTGAAAACGATTTCGAAATGAATTGAAAACGATTTCGAAATGAATTGAAAGCGAATTGAAATGAATTCAAATTGAATTGAAATTCGAATTGAATAGAAATGAATTTTAAAACGAATTTATAAAGAAGAATTCAATTTTGATTTGAATTGAAATGGAAGTTGAAATTGCTTTTGAAACGAATTTTAAAACTATTTATATAATTCGTTTTTAAATAGAAATCGACGAAATATATATTATATATATTATATATATAATATAATGGCCTGAATAGAACGCGCCGCGCCGCGGCAGTTTGTGAATTTTGACCATTTATTTCAAACGGACATTGCGGGAGATCCGACCGTCGGATTCTCCTAAAACCGGAACCGTTGGGTTCGTATCGAAAAGAGCTTTCTAAAAAATATTAGAAATTAGAAATCTAACGGTTGGATTTGGAATTATGTCCAAATCAAATTTGAAAAAGGTCGCTGTAAGTGCAGTTCGATGACCGTTGAAGGAAATCGACTGTACGGGCCTTGATAAAATTATTAAAAATAGTAATAATTTGTGTAAAATCATAAGAAATGATTTGTGAAGATTTGGGATGAAAAACTCCATATTTGAAAAGATAAAAATAGATTTTTATCGAAATGAACTAGTTTTGAACTAGAAATATAATTCTATTTATTTTTAAATTAATTAATTGAATTTGAAAAGGGTTTTAAAAATAACCAGAATTTCCAATGTTTGCATTGGAGTGGATTTGAATCGAAATTGTCTTCGGAATATTTCGATGTTGGAATTCGTGATTATACAGATGTTGTTATGGAAATTTGAAAGATATATATTTATACCGTTATTTCCAATACGACATTTGTTAATCGTAGAATTTGATATTGAATATAAGCCGATATATTTTCTATTCAGAGCCTTATATTGAATATCAAATGTGATTTGGCTTTGTCGTGAATGGTGTCTTCACTAACACTGTTCTTGAACCCAGTTGAGAAAAGATTAAATCTTTTTATTTAGATTTAATGAAGTGTACCAATTAAATGATATTTAATTGGAATTGAATTGGTATTGATTTTTGGGTTTATCGTGAATAGTGTTTTAAATAACACTTGTTCTTTAACCCGATAATTAATGGAATGTGATTTTGGGTTTATCGTGAACCGTGTTTTAAATGACACTGATTCTTTAACCCAGTTAACGATTAAAACTAAGTGGAGTTTTAATGAATCTTTAATTAGATTGAAATAATCAAGAATGGAGTATCACCAGTTTTGCTCCAGGCGATAGTTAAATCTTTAATTAGATTTGAACGTGAAATGGTAATTGAATTTACCGATAACACTGTGGTGTTAGATATGAAGTATTACCAGTTTTACTTCATGGGATAAATAGGTTGGGATTGGGAAATTAAAACAAATGATTACTTCGGTAAGTTTCGTTAATCCCGGCTAGTTGAATCGAAATTCAAAAGAATAGAATAAAGAATAAATTCAAGGAATTTATCTTGGATAAAATTAATGGGAACCTTTCCCTATGAACGTGAAATTTAGAAACTAACTGTCGGTTAGCCAAGCAGAATGGTTTTCTGGATATTGATCTGATGTTGGTTTCGGCCTTCGGGGTTAATATTTGGGAAATTATTCTCTTGATTAATTTACGGTTAGTGACTGATGAATTGGAATGAGGCGTATGTTGTGTTTGTGTAACACTTATTTAAAATATACGCGAGTTATTCGGAAAGACCGGGTTTATCCCATTCTGAATAACTGATACGACGATAAGTCGAAGATGAAGACGGTGGTCGAAGACCAGAAGTCTTCACGTCGTTTGGGTGATTACTGATGATCTTGATTGGGCTGTACACCCAAGAAGATGGAAACAGTTAGTGATCGTCCAGACGTACTTGGAGATCGATGGATATGCCGGGTACTAGGTGCCTCCGGTTTCGTTCAGACCCAGAACGGACTTGTAAATGGACGGTGTGTCTGACATTGGATTTTAGTCCGTGTGATTGATCTCTATTAAATATATATCTATTTGGCGGCGGAGAATTTATTCTCTTGCTTAACGCCCTTCTCTGAGACGTACGAGCTCAGGGGTTATATATTGATGGATATCAATCGCATGGAGTGAATTGCCTGTGTGGCATGCCTAAGTGGCAAATGATCAAGGCTTCTGTTGAAAAGCAAAGTCTTGGGGTTGATGATCGAAGCACGGCCTTTGTGGCGTAGCTTTGTGTAACGTTGATTCGCGAGTATCACACCCGGTATGAACTAAAAACGGGAGACGGACCTCAGGGAGGACATGCGTTTCTTTCTAGTTAGGAGTGGCGTCAGTGCTTGAACTGGCTGACGAGTTTGACTCATGTGGATGTTACTTATTATTACTTGCTGAAAAGCGAGGTGCCTCGTGATATCGGTTTCGGTCGATGCTTCTGGTCGGCTGACAGGCCAGGTTTACGCCCCAAAGGGCGGGGAAACGTATTGTTCAGGCACTATAATCCACATCGGTGGACCGGCCCTGACGATCCAAGGGGCAGTTGCGGCTGTTCCGGTGGCTCGGGCTAGAGAGTCACAAATCGGTAGAGGATCTTGCCCCTAGCCTCGGTTCATACCATAAATGATAACCCAACTTCCAATACGACATTTGCGGTTTTGATTGTAAACTTATATATGGCGACATAGTGTTATGGGCCATTCATGCCGCCTATGATTGATACTTATGATTTGAAGTGTTTTATACACTATGCACTTATAATAGTATCAAATGATTTGTTTTAAACGTATCAAGCATTCTTTGGCTGTTATAAGGGAAAACCCTATCCTCGGCTGCGTTGCATTGTGTGATGGGACCTGGGTCTTATAACAGCTTCATTTTTCTTTATTTAGCATTGCGCTGTTTGTTTTATGCACTGGTATTCTTGGGACGAAACCCGTTCCGTGTTATACGGCGTGGTCCCTTGATTTACCTAACTTTAAAATAAAGATTAACTGTTTTAGTTCTCACACCAGTCCCATGACTGACCTGGAGTTTATTGTTTTAACCTAAACTCTGGGTGCCCCTATTTTGACATGGGCAGCTAGTAGTTTTGGTTTTGCAGATTTATATTCGGAGGATCCTGGTTTACAGCTGGAACGATATCCGGAAAGCTTTGTATCCGTATATCTACTTCTAGTTGTGTATTGTATTATTTTCCGCTGCTATGTATTTAAATGTAATTTAAATCTCTGATATTTCTGTGTAATATTCATTTTTACTCTGTATATTCTCGTAATCTGATGCACTGTTGTAATATACATTGAAATGTTCTTTTGTATGCATTCTGATTTGTCGTGTTCTCAAACGATAGGGCGTTTCGAACGGTCTGGGTCGGTTTAGCGACTGGTTCGGACCGAGCGAAATTCCATCTCGTCACAGTTGCTGTTACAATCCCGAAAATCTGGGCCAGTTTAAACTGGCCCAGATTTTCGGGTTGTTACATGGTTGGTGTTTGAATTATACCACGTATGAGTATCTTATCTTTACAGTAGAATAAAAATGACCTCTAGCCGAAATTGGACACTGCCATGAATTGTAAGGTTAAAATTATAGGGTATACACACTCATCCTTTTCCTGGCTGCAATGACATTGCTTGCGGATTTATACATGTTATATATATACATATACACCAGGGTTTTTAAGTTGGTTTTGCCGAAACTAATTACTGTCCACATTTGCTCATTTCACTGACTGTACTTTAAACTGGATATGGATATTTGTATGTTCATATATTTTTATACATACACATCAAGTTTTGGGAACTGGAAATATATACCCTTTCTATAGTAATTTTATACGTGCAAAAGAAATTCCTTTATAAATTCTTTGCTGTTGCATTTAACTTGAACATCATACCCTTTATAAATTCTTTGTTATTGCCTTTAACTTGAACATCTTACCCTTTATAAATTCTTTGCTGTTGCATTTAAATACTTGAACATCATGGCCGTTATAAATGGATTGCCTGTTTTAATGTACACTGCACCACTTACTTGTTTTTATGGAAACTTGAATACCCATGTTGGATCAATATTTTACCTTGAGTATTTTCTAAGATAGGTCCAGGCCTTGATGAATACACCCTTTTAAACTTGAAATTATATACTATAACCTGCGGTCTTGAGTACATGGTTAGATAAATGCTATATTTATCTTTGGAATGCCTGTTTTACACGGTTGGATTAACATTTGTTAAATTTACTTATACTTGGCATGCGGGTTACTTGCTGTCATACTTGGGTTTTGCACACTTGCTGATTTTTTTTCTGTACCTTGTTTTGGAAAGAAATATTTTAGCCAGTCTAATTTTAAAAACTTGCCTCGACTGAATGTAGTCATTATTCGTATCTGGTGGTATGTATATGTGGCGGCTACTGATACATGTGTAAATATGTACTTTCGTATGTGCACATGTATTCATGGCATACATATACACCAATAAGTGCGCTGTTTCGATATGCGGTCGACTGTTGGAAACCTTTGTTACATACACTAGTCGTCACTTTTGGATAAGTCATATAACCCGTTTTGTACCCCTTTGTGCAAATTCTTGTTTATTCGAAGCACATTTGTCTTATGTATATGTGGTGGCAGATGTACACATATGTATATACAAACCCACACATGTGTATACATATGTCATCGGCATACGTATATATACATGCATATGCTGTCCTGACTTGTTCGTCCCAAGTTGTTATGTCGGCTTAACTATTATATTTCAATTTTTATTGAAATTAATTTACTTGAACTATGATTTAATCCTGACTCGAGTGTTTTATGTTTTTGCATGAAACGCTCGGGTCAAACCCGAGCAGTACAGATATAAATATTACAGCTTAGGATTTGAAGATTGGCCAGGCTGGGGATTCCTGGAGATGCGCACTATGAAGATTTTAATAAAGTAAAGATTTTCTTGTACTTTAAATCGTTCTTTTTAAATTCCGCTATACAAGAAATTTTTTGTATCAAATTTTTTGATAAATATATAAAATTTTATTTCGTTGTTCAATACTGTGTTATTTATTTTGTATTTTTCTGTGTTGATTCTGTTTATAAACTCTGTAAGCTAAATAACGATCCGCCGTTATGGAACGTTTTAAATTGGTTCAATTACCAATTTGAAGTGGTCCAAATGGCGGGACGTTACAGTGGTATCAGAGCAGTTGCTTAATTGGTACGGATGATAGGGGGTTCTCGCTTCGCGTTAGGTGGCGAACGGGAGACTCTTACCCCTACTTCTCCCAACAATGTGGGTTGGTCGAGTCGCGAGGCGGGCCGTAAAAGCAGTTCTGAGGTACCAGTGCAAGCCACGGGGGGAGGTAAGCCCTCTGCCCTGGGGAGTTGAAGGATGGTTGAAAAGCCTACCGAAAATCCCTGGGTTGTTACAGTGGTATCAGAGCTTTGGTTTATTCGAAGCTTAGCTTATTGAGTTTAAAACAGATTGAGAACAAAAAGATTTTGAAATAAAATTTTTGAAAGTATTTTCTTAAAATAGTATTTGAAAGATAAATCATTTTTTTTGAAATATCAGTATTTTGAAAATTAGTAGTTTGAAACTAATACAGCGGAAGTAAAAAAAAAATTATTATTGAGATTTAAAATTTTATTCGGAATCCCCAATCTTCAGAAGTCTTCGATTCCAGGTTTGCAAGAATTATTCTTCTATAAGATTTTCTTAGATTTAAATCTAGATCCATCATCGAATGATATCAAACCATGAGAAGTATAAGAGAATCAACAATTCAATTTATCTGGTAGTGTATTTTAGAATGCAAGGACAACTGAAATTGATTGAAAATAAGAATCTGATGAGAATTTGAATGAAAACGAGAAATTTGAAATTGTCTCAAAGATGAAACGATGAAATTTATTTCGATATTCAGTTTATAATTTGATGAAAATAAAACCAAAAAGGTTATAATTGAAATTCAATTGGGTCAGTTAATATTACTAGTTTATTTGAATTATTCAGAACATGGTAAGATAAACTATAATTGGTTTCAAACCAATAATGTATAATCGGAAATATGAAATCGTTGGTAAGCTATAAGCTTGTTAATAAATTGACAAAAAGTGAATGGTAACCGAAAGTTATAAATAAAGTGAATCGTAAACGAGATGATGTGAAAAATGAATGGAGATTTTTGAGAGATGCGAACATATAATTGAATAGAATCAAAATTAAGACGTGACGAGTTCAGACTTCGATTACTTTTTAGAAATAACGTTTAAGAGAAAAAATGTTGCAAATAAATTTGGGATAAAGGAAATACAGTTGATCGGTACAGAGAGGTTATTCTGAAGTTCAGAATATAAATTAAGTGAGATTTTTCCAAAGTTCGGAATATGTAATCGAATACGAGATTATTCGAAAGAAGGTTGTGCGTGAAGTCAGTTTTATTGAATTTTAGAAAAATGCTATTTATTTTACATTTTAATTAATAATTTAGTATATTATTAAATTAATTGTTCAGATGAATGAATAAAGTATAATTCAAAGTTACATATTTTTGGAAGCGTAAATTATTGTTATAATCAGCGATATTCTTAAAAGAAACAAACTCTTAACTTGAAATCGGAAATTCCGAGAATGAATATTTTGTTGGTATTCGTAGTTGATAATTTTATCTATTTCAAAGTTAATGATGTTGTTCAGTTAAGGTTTGAGAGGTAATTAATACCCCAACTTGATTGACTTCATTGTTGACTAAGAAATGGTTAAGGTTCGATAAGGAGAAATTGGTTAAGCAAATTGTGGTAAGTGGGAATAATGACATTTTATTTAACATCTGTTGTAATCGAAATAACGAATTTAGAAATGTCCCCCCCCCCTGAAAATAAAATATATTTTCTATCGAAAATAATGACGTGTTAATATATTGAATTATTTTCCAATGGCAATAAGAGAATTTCTAGAATTTTAGATAATAAATATAATAATGAGAAACGTTTTTTTAAAAGCTCGTGAGAGGCTAACGAGTTTGGATAAAGTCAGAATGGCAAGTATTGAAGAACTGTATGTTGAGAACGAAGAGCGGCAGAACGTAAGAGAAGTGGATTTGTAAGTTGAATTTGAGAATTATTGGATAAGAAATTAAGAATGGAGTAATAACTGACTGAAGATTAGTTAAATTGAAAATTTTCCTGAGTGTTGATTTGATGTTGGTTTCGACCTTCGGGATTGATACTTAGAGAGTTGTTCGCTTGCTAATTTACGGTCGAAGGTGTGGATATGGGGGAGTAATAATGCAGGAATGGGAAATTTGTTATTAGAATGGAAAACTCTGAAATATTGAGAGCATAAAGATTTGAATTTAATAATTGGAAATCTGGATGAAAAATTGGTTTATAACCTAAAGATTTATAAATCCGAAATGGAAAGGATATCAATTATCGGAAATGGTTAAGAGATCACAACTAAAATTTTGAAATCAGAATGAATTTTGAGAATATTCGATTTTGGATATTGGAGAAATAAGTTTCCATAACCTGTATGGAAATTTTTTGAGAATTTGAAAATTGCTGGACTGGAAGGCGATCGAATTGAGGTAAAATCTTATATAACAGAATTTATATAAGAGTGAGAAGTTTTGGAAATGTGATTTGAAATTAAAATCATAAGTATGATTTACGAGGAATTGAAGTACTATATGTAAGATGTTATATGTTTTCAAAGCAAAATAAGGAAAGTACCTTCCTTCCGCCTTTGAACTTCGAACTTAGTTGAGATGCTGGTGGTGGTAGTAGGTTGTCCGGACACAAAACTCGAGTTATATGAAAGAATACGACCGTGTAGCGTAATTCGCAGGGTTGTAGATGGCCTACGGCGGACGGATGTTTCTTGGGGGAACCAGGCGTAACCATTGTGTCTGCTGCGATCTACAGTCGTGATAAGGGCGTAATCCGCAGAGCTCTGAAAGCTTACGGGTATGGATGTTTCCTGGGGGAATCAGGCGTGACCATTGTGTACCTGTGGTCTCCATGGTATATCTACAAGTGAAAGAGATGTAACCACTAGAGTTACTAAAGGTAGAATGGAGCCATGAGATGTTTGAGATATCTTAGTGATAGAGCGAGCCACCTGTTTGATGCAGCAGTTCATCGACTTGTCCTTGTAACTGGATTTGTCTTCGTGACTTGGTTTGTTTTTGTGATTGGTGTAACACCCCACCTCCGCTAGGGTCACTCACAAAGGGAATGCACTAGTTTTGGTGGAGAATTATCTAGGTAAACATACACAGAGATATCACAAGACATAACATAAATAAAGCAGCGGTAGAAATTAAAAACCAAATCGTATTACTTTCAAGAAAAGAGTCAAAACCTCATATATCCAAAGTACAAGTTGCCATTATTCCATTACATCATGTTCTAAATAAAGAAGCATAACTTAAAATAACAAGAGTAAATTATTCCCTAAAAATAGCAGACATGCAGCCATAGCATAGCTCAAGACCAAACCGTACATGAACTGACAGAAAGCAAGCTAAATCCAAGCTAAGAGCTAGAGTTTCCTCCCTGAGAACCTGAGGGAAGAAACGAAAGAAAAGAGGCAAAAGGAAACGGGTCAGTCATAAAGACTGGTAAGTCCAAGTGACTTTCAGCATAAAAACAGGTAAAGGTAACATGACATGTATAAACTGAAAGTAAACATAAGTATTATGTCAAGATGGACAAGATAGACTGAGATAACATGATGAATCAAGTATAGGTCAAGTATAGCATCGCATGTTCAAGGTTCGCTGCACCAACTGTACTAGCAGCCCAACCCATGTCAAGTGTTAATCATGAAATGATCCCTTGGCCCAAAATCGTGAATGACCCATTACTAGGTCTAATGGAACGATCCACTAATCGATCGGCTCCCTACAAGTTCTAGCTCGTTGTGTTTTTGTGTCATACGGCCATATCATGAATGTAGTCACCTGTGCTAGGTCCACCATAGGGTGTATCAAGCCCTATGGTGCCAACCACCGACACGAATCAAGCATGCACAGATAAACCTACTGATGCCCAATGCCTGCTTTTTCAACTCCGGACCACATGCACAACCATAGCCCGCCTAAACCTACACTGGCGCACCAACACAGCCGTCTTTATGGTCGCTTACAATCAGCCCAGTAATCGTGCCTCACCCTGCCTAGTTCCAGGGTACCATGATACATCTAGTGGGTTACTACTGAAATGGACCGCGTAACTAGGGTTTCCGTCTAGTAGGTTAAGTGTTGTCATTTAAATTCGAGACTTAACCCCATCAGTCTAGCATATCAAGTTGGCTAAGTGTTGTCATTTAAGTTCATGACTTAGCCCTACCATTCACGTGTTAAGTTGGCTAGGTGTTGTCGTTCAAGTTCATGACCTAACCCTACCAATCATATTTAAAGTTGGTTAAGTGTTGTCTTTCATGTTCATGACTTAACCCTATCATGTGGCATTAATTCATTAATGCACCCCAACCTCTCACATTAGACCTGTTGCTGTAGTCACTGGATATGCCGGGCGGTTCCACGCAGATTTACACCACAACTCAGTCTAACCTCGGGTTTCAAGTGCGATATGACCAACTACTCATATTGGATCCTATTGTTTGCAGGAACTGGATTTGCGGGCAGTTCCGGGAAGATTTACACTGCAAACTGAACCCAACCTCGAGTTGGCCATTTTCAAGTTCATTCTAGTGTCATGACCATGTTCAAGTTTCATGTCAAGTTCGTGTCAAGTTTCATGTTTCAACTTATACCTATTATCAAGTTCATGATTCATGTTTATAACCAGTTCATGTTTTGCCTAATCTACCCAAATCATATTCCCATCGCATGTATATGTTAATCGATCTAAATTACAAGCAAATTTAAATCTAGAGATAAAGGTAATAACATCAAAACTATGATAGGCAGAAGGGACAAGCATAAAGCGATAAAAGAGATTACAAGACTCGCATGATATAACTTGAGATAATCAGTTACAAAATCACTGGCATATAGAAATTAACAGGGGTTCAAATCTAGCAAAATAAGGTGATAGTCCTAAAAAAAACTTGACATAAAAGAATAGGCATGCACAAGCAAGCCAAATACAAGGATAATGGGTCAATGGTTTTTGGTGTACATAATAACGAATAAACTAAGCAAGTCACACCTTAGGTATGAGATCCAACTAAATGCCAATTCGGTGTTCAACATGGTTTTCAACTATAATGTTAGGAGCAATCAACTATAATAGTCAATTAACCACAATAGTCATACAATAGTCATGGATAATTATCGAAAAGAGTTCTAGGCAACTACCCTAATAGTCATAGGCAATTAACTGTAATAGTTTCAAAGTCATGGTCATAGTCTTATGTGCATAATTATAGGCAGTAATTCGTAGTCACGAGTCATAGGTGATTAGCCACAATTGCCCTTGTCATAGTCATAGGCAATTGTCTTATGTTCTCAGTCATAGGCATAGACATGGTCTTATGTTCTCAGTCATAGTCCTTGGCCATTAACAATGGTTTCAATGTCATAGGCATGATAATATTCGATTTACAATGCGAATAGGCCCAAACTGATTTCAAAGCAATATTCCAAATATCGAGATCCAAGAAGAACAAGAATAGATATGAATAGATTATCATGCTTAAGTCAAATTTCACTTTATCTCATGTCCAAATTACAATTAACAAGTTTAGATCTCAAAGTAACTTGAACTTACAGTGCGTGGAACGAGAATTAAAAAGCAAAATTTGATTGTTGAATATCTATTTGATTGATTGTTTTCTAGTTGAAATCCCCCAATTTGCAAATCTCTAAGCGTAGTCTTGATGGAGAAGGAGCAGTCCTTTTTCTTCCTTTTTATCTTATTATTTTGATTATCTTAGAAGCAGCATAAGGACAGAATGAAATGGTGTGGAGAGAATGAGGCTAGGGGGTTGTTTATATAGGGTTAGGCAGACGAATCTTGTCATGAAACAAGTATAAATACATCAGAATGCATCTGGTTCAGGATATAGGTTTGGGAGGTAGGTCGACCCCCAGGTCGACACTATGGTCGACCTGGTCATGGGGGGTCGACATACCAGTCAACTCCCCAGTCGACCTGGTTGGGGGGGGGGGAGTCGACTACCCAGTCGACCTGGGTATATGGGCGGGAATTTTCCCGCCAGCCTTCTTTGGGTTTGAATTTCGAATTTCTGGCTTTATTTCCGAGCTGTTTTATTTTATTTAAATTCCTGAAACTTCGGAGGGTCATAAATTGGTCATACGAACTCCGATTTTTGAAAACTAGGACTCGATTTCATGCAGAATTCCGAGATGAACGCAATGGCGCAACCCGTTTCCCATGATTCTTACTTTAAAATTTAATTCTGCCTTGATTTATGGTTATAACACGTTATTACAATACGGGTTGTTACATTCTCCCCTCCTTAAAGGATTTCGTCCCCGAAATATCTAAGTTAGGAAGTATGTATCCTACCATCCAATCATCCATCTACTCAATCATCAATCACATGCATCCATCATCCTTAAGAGATTTCTAATGCTGTATGAACATATGCAGAAAGTGTGTGTATATGTTCCTTATCTAATGCAAATGATCAGGCCTGATTCGTCTTCCTAATGCAAAATATGTCTAGTGTCATGAATCCAACATGTATGCAAATAGTCCTAGTCACATAAACACTATATGTGTGCACAAATATCCATCCATATGTAACATCCACATGATAACATATTCAACTTCATCCATGTACAAGTATAAACATTCATGCATATGCAATACGAGATGTGATTGAGCCGATCTAGTGCCTAATGTGTGTTCATGCATCCACGAGCAACAACTAGCAACCACTTGCAACCATCAACCATAACATGTCTCAAACATATGTTCACATCCATTAGTTCCTACCTAAAGGTATAGCCGAATGATAGAAGCAAGTAAAGAAAAACTTTGTACCCTAAACACCAGCCCAAAACCAATATATATAATTCTAGGAAACCAAGCATGATAAACTCCTTTTAGGTCGCAAGAAATCCCTTCCTAAAACCAACCCATATCCTATAAAGCCTAAAAAGTTTAGTCAACCCAACGGACACCCTCAAGCCCCAACATGTATTCCTAACAGATGAGTCATACTCCCTATGGGGTTTGCAATAGAAATAGAATGGAGAATAAGACCGAGAGGATATGCTTAAAAGATAGCATGCAAGTAAGCTCTACAGGAAAAGAGGGATCAAGGATATACTCTTAAAAAGAGATATGATGCGCGTGTCTAGTCTTTAATCTTCTAAGTCACATTTCCTTGAGCTTAACTCCATTGTGCTTTGACTGTCTTTAACTTCACAATTTCGTAGTTTCTTAATTCTTGTTTCCAGAATATGAGTTGGAACTCATTCCACTATCGCCTCTCGTTCCACTTTCGATTATTCTCTTTCTAGTATACCTGATTCAAACATAATTGCGTACTCATGGTTTCATGCAAGCTCCCCAAAATTCCCTAGTGAATCTTGGATCTCATTCACTTACTAGAAGGTATTCCACATAAATGAATTATCTCTTGAAAATAAACAAATGCCAACCATGTTGCCAAGTGTACTTACTATGGTGATTTTCTATAACTCATGCATAAGCGAGATGAACCATCTGCCTTAGTGGCGAACACTACTCGAGCGGATCAATAAATGTACCAAGATATTTTAGGTAACTAAGAATGGCAGAACCCCAAGGGTTACACTAGATTTCGAGGGCATTACCGAGGCGAGTCAAGAGCCTAACTACCCTCTTTTCATACTCGAGGATGGTACCATTTCTGGATAACCCCTCCATCCCTAGAATCAATCCATAGCCCAAAGACATAAGCTTTACTTCAATACTTAGCATAGACTTTCTCAAATCCAAACAAGTCATGAATAAATGAGCCGATTCCCCAACAGGATTTGAGACAAAAACGGGACCCTCTACTATGCTAGTACTAAGGTGTAGAGATTCAACTATCGAAGCAGAATTAAAAAGGATGCGATGCACAAAAAACAAAATTCCTATGGTATGATAGAAAAGATAAACTTTTAACATAAACGTTACCACCTCTTCTTAGGTACGCTAGTAGTGAGAGCATACAATTGCCCTCTCGACGATCTTGTCCTATGCCCTTGTCCTCTAATACTTAACTACATGTCCCTTTTTACCATACTAAAGATACTCTCTCTTGTCGTGGGTTTTATTATTCTTTCACTTTGGCCTCTTTCCTTTCACCTTTTCCTCCTTCGCGGATTAAGCCATATCAACAAGTTTCTCATCCTTAGGCTTGTGTTCTTTTATCCTCGTTCTTGCTATCCTTGTATAGCTTGTTGACAAGTTTCTCGAAAGCTACCTCCATCGCATGGCAACCCTACAAAGCTTGAAATAAGATTAGTCATAGATGGAACTAATGCGGCTCTTGATGGTGGTTGGGCACTTCTTTGCCC
Organism: Allium sativum; assembly: GCA_030737875.1. Lineage (NCBI taxonomy): Eukaryota > Viridiplantae > Streptophyta > Magnoliopsida > Asparagales > Amaryllidaceae > Allium > Allium sativum. The sequence continues at coordinate 575,078,240 of CM060915.1, read as the reverse complement.
TCCTACATGCATTGTATGCCTACAAACTATGGTGAAAAAGAAAGAGAGAAGTGACTCAACGAGAGAATCAAAAGATAGTGCATATGGCTTTGGGGAATATGCCTTTTGTAAAACAAAACTTTTCTTAGAAAAATGCTTCTTTGTAAATGTTTTGAAAATAATTTCAGAAGGTTTTTAAAAGCTTTTGCCCAGTCTGGTAACCTTCTGCTATGATACCAAATGTAACACCCCACCTCCGCTAGGGTCACTCACAAAGGGAATGCACTAGTTTTGGTGGAGCATTATCTAGGTAAACATACACAGAGATATCACAAGACATAACATAAATAAAGCAGCGGTAGAAATTAAAAACCAAATCTTATTACTTTCAAGAAAAGAGTCAAAACCTCTTATATCCAAAGTACAAGTTGCCATTATTCCATTACATCATGTTCTAAATAAAGAAGCATAACTCAAAATAACAAGAGTAAATTATTCCCCAAAAATAGCAGACGTGCAGCCATAGCATAGCTCAAGACCAAACCGTACATGAACTGACAGAAAGCAAGCTAAATCCAAGCTAAGAGCTAGAGTTTCCTCCCTGAGAACCTGGGGGAAGAAACGAAAGAAAAAGAGGTGAAAGGAAATGGGTCAGTCATAAAGACTGGTAAGTCCAAGTGACTTTCAGCATAAAAACAGGTAAAGGTAACATGACATGTATAAACTGAAAGTAAACATAAGTATGATGTCAAGATGGATAAGATAGACTAAGATAACATGATGAATCAAGTATAGGTCAAGTATAACATCGCATGTTCAAGGTTCGCTACACCAACTGTACTAGTAGCCCAACCCATGTCAAATGTTAATCATGAAATGATCCCTTGGCCCAAAATCGTGAATGACCCATTACTAGGTCTAACGGAATGATCCACTAATCGATCGGCTCCCTACAAGTTCTAGCTCGTTGTGTTTTTGTGTCATACAGCCCTATCACGAATGTAGTCACTTGTGCTAGTTCCACCATAGGGTGTATCAAGCCCTATGGTGCCAACCACTGACACGAATCAAGCATGCACAGATAAACCTACTGATGCCCAATGCCTACTTTTTCAAATCCGGACCACGTGCACGACCATAGCCCGCCAGAACCTACACTGGCGCACCAACACAGCCGTCGTTCTGGTCGCTTACAATTAGCCCAGTAATCGTGCCCCACCCTACCTAGTTCCAGGGTACCATGATACATCTAGTGGGTTACTACTGAAATGGACCGCGTAACTAGGGTTTCCGTCTAGTAGGTTAAGTGTTGTCATTTAAATTCGAGACTTAACCCCATCAGTCTAGCATATCAAGTTGGTTAAGTGTTGTCATTTAAGTTCGTGACTTAGCCCTACCATTCACGTGTTAAGTTGGTTAGGTGTTGCCGTTCAAGTTCATGACCTAACCCTACCAATCATATTTCAAGTTGGTTAAGTGTTGTCTTTCATGTTCATGACTTAACCCTATCATGTGGCATTAATTCATTAATGCACCCCAACCTCTCACATTAGACCTGTTGTTGTGGTCACTGGATACGCCGGGCGGTTCCGGGCAGATTTACACCACAACTCAGTCTATCCTCGGGTTTCAAGTGCGATATGACCAACTACTCACATTGGATCCTATTGTTTGCAGTAACTGGATTTGCCAGGAAGTTCCGGGCAGATTTACACTGCAAACTCAACCCAACCTCGAGTTGGCCATTTTCACCTTCATTCTAGTGTCATGACCATATTCAAGTTTCATGTCAAGTTCGTGTCAAGTTTCATGTTTCCACTTATGCCTATTATCAAGTTCATGATTCATGTTTATAACTAGTTCATGTTTTGCCTAATCTACCCAAATCGTATTCCCATCGCATGTAAACGTTAATCGATCTAAATTACAAGCAAATCTAAATCTAGAGATAAAGGGAATAACATCAAAACTATGATAGGCAGAAGGGACAAGCATAAAGCGATAAAAGAGATTACAAGACTCGCATGATATAACTTGAGATAATCAGTTACAACATCACTGGCATATAGAAATTAACAGGGTTTCAAATCTAGCAAAATAAGGTGATAGTCCTAAAAAAAACTTGACATAAAAGAATAGGCATGCACAAGCAAGCCAAATACAAGGATAATGGGTCAATGGTTTTTGGTGTACATAATAACGAATAAACTAAGCAAGTCACACCCTAGGTATGAGATCCAACTAAATGCCAATTCAGTGTTCAACAAGGTTTTCAACTATAATGTTAGGAGAAATCAACTATAATAGTCAATTAACCACAATAGTCATACAATAGTCATGGATAATTATCCAAAAGAGTTCTAGGCAACTACCCTAATAGTCATAGGCAATTAACTGTAATAGTTTCAAAGTCATGGTCATAGTCTTATGTGCATAATTATAGGCAGTAATTCATAGTCACGAGTCATAGGTGATTAGCCACAATTGCCCTTGTCATAGTTATAGGCAATGGTCTTATGTTCTCAGTCATAGGCATAGGCATAGTCTTATGTTCTCAGTCATAGTCCTTGGCCATTAACAATGGTTTCAATGTCATAGGCATGATAATATTTGATTTACAACGTGAATAGGCCCAAACTGATTTCAAAGCAATATTCCAAATATCGAGATCCAAGAAGAACAAGAATAGATATGAATCGGTTATCATGCTTAAGTCAAATTTCACTTTATCTCATGTCCAAATTACAATTAACAAGTTTAGATCTCAAAGTAACTTGAACTTACAGTGCGTGGATCGAGAATTAGAAAGCAGAATTTGATTGTTGAATCTCTATTTGATTGATTGTATTCTAATTGAAATCCCCCAATTTGCAAATCTCTAAGCGTAGTCTTGATAGAGAAGGAGCAGTCCTTTTTCTTCCTTTTTATCTTATTATTTTGATTATCTTAGAAGCAGCATAAGGACAGAATGAAATGGTGTGGAGAGAATGAGGCTAGGGGGCTATTTATATAGGGTTAGGCAGACGAATCTGGTCATTAAACAAGTCTAAATACATCAGAATGCATCTGGTTCAGGAAATAGGTTCGGGAGGCAGGTCGACCCCCAGGTCGACACTATCGTCGACCTGGTCATGGGGGGTTCGACACCCCAGTCGACCTGGTTGGGGGGGGGGGTCGACTACCCAGTCGACCTGTGTATATGGGCGGGAATTTTCCCGCCAGCCTTCTTTGGGTTTGAATTTCGAATTTCTGGCTTTATTTTCGAGCTGTTTTATTTTATTTAAATTCCTGAAACTTCGGAGGGTCATAACTTGGTCATACGGACTCCGATTTTCGAAAACTCGGACTCGATTTCATGCAGAATTCCGAGACGAACGCAATGGCGCAACCCGTTTCCCCTGATTCTTATTTTAAAATTTAATTCTGATTTGATTTATGGTTATAACACATTATTAAAATACGGGTTGTTGCATTTGGATTAGTCCTCGTGACTTGATATATTCTCCTCATTTGATGATTTGATTTCGTGACCGAGAGAGAGAGAGAGCAGACAACGCTCAATGACCTCAGATTTTCTTTTGACTTATAAATTTCTTCCGTTGAATTGTCCATGACGAAATTCGTAGGGAAGTGAATTCCTATGGATACAGATGTTTTCTGGGGGATCCAGACGGAACCATTGTGTATTTGCGATTCATGAACAATCAACATATCATCACATTGGTACATTCCGTATCTGTTTTAAAAGAAATTTTTCAATTTTTTTTTCACTGGGAGTTGAAGCAAGGATATTTAATGCTTGGAGATTTTAGTCGTACGCCTGGCCAGCGTATGCCTAACATCTGTAAGAATGACAATAGACTTGTCAAACTTCGAGTTATAAAGTATTTTCAAATAAATAATTTGAGATTAAATTGTATACAACTTAATAAGTCAAGAAAGGGAATTTTTGAAGTATTTTCAAGCCCATAGATTTTAAATAATAATACAAATATTTTCTGTCTAAATTTCGGGTTATGTATAAAAAAAATTATGAATGATTTTGATTTTTGGAAATTTTCAAGTCGATAAATTGTGACTTGAAAATGAATTGTTATTTACACTCTTTAATGAGTATTGGGGAAGATTAAATGGATTGAACGTTAGGAAATGTAGTTGAACTAGAATTGTACGGAATAAGTGCAACGATGGATAAATGAAAATTGACATATGAGGTTTATAAAGAATTTTGGGATAATTTGAGATACGTAAATCGAACTTGTACAAAAGTTGAAATTTGAAAAGAGATTGGTTTTGAAAAGAATTTTTTTTTCCGAGTAAATCGAATATGATCGATGACTTAAATATTGATATTTAAATTAGTTATGAGAGAATTTCACACAGATATGAAAATGTGGTATACAGTGGTATAACTCTGACGATCTCTCCTTTTCGAGGACGAAATTTTTAAAGGGGGGAAGAGTGTAACGTCCCAGAAATTTTCGACAACTAGAATATGTGATTAATTAAAGTTTAATTATGAATAATCAATTTTCTATTGATATATGGGATTGGAAAATTAAAATCAAATATATGATTGTGAGTATGAATTAGATTCAATATTTAATTCAAAATGATCGGTTGAGAATCAAACATTTGTTGAATATTTGAATTGAATTTGGCTGAATATTCGAGTCGGAATTGGAACTAGATTAGAAAAATATACGATTTAATTTAAATGAATATTATTAATGTTAAAATGAATTGAAGATTTTATTTGAAATATATGGAAATTGGTCTAGATATGTGTATATAAAGAAACTGAAATTTGGACGTTTCAAATTTGGAAACAAACGGAGTTGTGTGAACAAACAGTGGGCTGATAATATTGATATAACATTGTATATAAATAGAGTCAGATTATAATCAAACTAAAATTTTTTTTAGAATGAGAAAACAAAGAGGTATGTATAGTTTTGTCGTGTTTGGAGATTTCGTTAGCTGTACGAAATTAGAACGATAGGTGGTTATTTGCGGTAAAAATATAATATTAAATTAAACCCAGTTGTAACCTACCTTAAATAATAACCCGCTGACCTATAACTTGAATTACGCAGCTACCCTAGTTTTGTGATGTAACGTCGTTCTTATCTCCACCATTTTTCCTCTATAAAAATCACGCCCTTGTTCCAATTTTTTGTTCAACGAAAATCGTTTTTTTTCTTTCCACTTGTTGATGGCCACCGAAGGAAATCACTCCATTTTCCCCAAATCAAAACCCTACCCTAATCGTTCCTCCATCACTTCTAATCAAGGCACCTCCCCAGTCCATCTTGCACTCAAAGCCAGCGCCACCGGCGGAAAAATTCAAGGCGCCTGCTAGCAAGTGAAGTGTTTCACCTCCACCACCGCATAGGGACTCGAGCCGCCATCCAACGCAGATCCAAACACCCAATTGCTAGCTCCACCATCGTCACTAAAGTTGCCGCCTTTTTCCTTTTTGCCACTGTTGATTTGAGGTGGGATTTACATCGTTTTTCAAGTGTCTTGATTTCAGAAAAAAGACTAATATGATAGTTAACCTTAGCTGTGTTGTAAATAATGTCTTGACCCTGCTACTTGGGTTTCTAAACTGTTTAGCTCGTTAACACTTAAAATTTTATTTGAAATTTGTCTGATTATTACTATGCCAGACCATTTGAATGTATTTGTTGCCTTGTTATAATCCCTTTTTTTGGCACCTTGGAAACCTTGAATTCAATAATATGGATATGACTGTTATGTTTATTCACACTTATAATATTATTGTTTAGTTGTTGTCAGTCACGTGGATTTTCATATGAATTAATGGAGCATATCTAAAATGGAAAATATACATTTTGGTTATACAAATAAATTGAATAATACAAATCTTGTTCTAAAATGAAATGAGCTGCATGATAATGGAAACCATGTTCCGCATGGAAACCTCTAATTTCACTTTAAACCTGTCTCATGATTGTGTATTGAATGATATTGCATATGCATGTGTTTGGGGGTAACAACAATTGGGAAACATGTCCTATGCTACACGTACAACCCTGCTATTTGTTTGCATAATTTCCCCACCATGAGTTCGATCTATGTTGATATGTTAACTCAGTTGCTTTCTTTGTTTCAAGTTTAATATTTTTAACTTTAGAACCTAACCTGTTAACAATTAATGACCTTATGTTTTCATGTTTGGTACTGGTGTTGTGTTAAGCCATGGTTCTGTGTCAATACTTATATGTGGCTAACATAGGCTTCGACCAAAATAGTTACTAATCATGCTTACTCCATTTGACTGTCTACACCTTCCTGCACATGAATATGTTTGTCCAGCTAAAATTTTCAGTTGCTGTTGGACCTTGATATCACATAAAAGTAAAAAAAAAAGGTTGTCCAAAGAAAAGAATTGACTATGAAATTTCATAAAATGCAATAGCTGTAAGTATATTATCAAAAACCGGCATGAGATATGAAGTTGCAATGTCATTTTACTGCTTTGCAGTAGCCACAACTAGGGATACATGGAAGTTGGAAATGGACAATAATCAAAAGTATTCTATAAGTTACTTTTTATTTTGCAAATTTGTATGAAGTAAGCTCTACCAAATGAATGCGAGTAAATGAAAAAAATTGTAGACTAAAAGAAATTACAGGAATTTAGTTGCTTTACTTGTGCATACCCACATTTTTATGGAAACTGACGGGTAAACACAGTGCCCAGTTTACGTTGAAACCTATCCCAACATTTAAGCGAACTATTTTTTTTTATGCATTGGTACATACTTCATGTATGCTGGAGCCTGGTCGTACTGTCATTCAATATTTGGAAAATTAACCCTATACATGTATAAGTTCACTTGTTTTTAAGAAACTAGGGAATGATTTAAGTTTCAGATGGTAATAATGAACACAACACTGTTTATTATCTTTATTTACTTGTTTAAAAAGCTGCAATGTTACATATTTTTTTAAGGGAATTTGTTGGTGTTTGAATTATACCATGTATGAGTATCTTATCTTTACAGTAGAATAAAAATGACCTCTAGCCGAAATTGGACACTGCCGTGAATTGTAAGGTTAAAATTATAGGGTATACACACTCGTCTTTTTCATGGCTGCAATGATATTGCTTGCGGATTTATACATGTTATATATATGCATATATACACCAGGGTTGTTAAGTTGGTTTTGTCGAAACTAATTACTGTCCACATTTGCTCATTTCACCGACTGTACTTTAAATTGGATATGGATATTTGTATGTTCATATATTTTTATACATACACATCAAGTTTTGGGAACTGGAATTATATACCCTTTCTATAGTAATTTTACACGTACAAAAGAAATTCCTTTATAAATTCTTTGCTGTTGCATTTAACTTGAACATCATACCCTTTATAAATTCTTTGCTGTTGCATTTAACTTGAACATCATGTCCTTTATAAATTCTTTGCTGTTGCCTTTAACTTGAACAACACACCCTTTATAAATTCTTTGCTGTTGCATTTAAATACTTGAACATCATGGCGTTATAAATGGATTGCCTGTTTTAAGTACACTGCACCATGTAACGACACAGATTTCGCCCGGACCTAATCGATCGCTAAACCGACCAAGACCATTCGAATCCCGCATACGCTAACTTTGGGTATACAACACATCAGAACAAATAACAGAAGACTTTTATAAACATCATAATAATGTTACATCAGAGTACAGAATATCAGAGTATATCTAAATATAACAATACAGCGGAAGATGATTTTTCAATAAATGTAATACAATGCACAACGAAAATATAAAATAACACAGCGGAAGACGATAAACGCGTGGACACTGCTTAAAGCTTCAATCCAGAATCCTGCTCAATATATCTGCAAAATAAAACTACTCGATTGACCGTGTGGAAAATAGGGCCACCCGAGTTCGCAAGGGAAAAGCAAACTACAGGTCAGTCATGGGACTGGTGTGAGAAACTCTAAACAGTTATAAATCTTTATAAATGATAAAACAAATCACAGGACCACGCTGCTAACGCGGAACGGGTTTGCCCCCATGAATGCCGGTGTATAAACAACAATCAATATAGATATATGGATCTACTATGCGTCAATCAACATGCAATATCCCAATCTACCCATTTAGATTAATCAGAACACTTAGATTTTCTAAATCCAATTCAATTTACAGAAATTATTCCTTTGGACTTTATTTCCCGATTTCTATTTCAAATCATTTGAAATACATATCTGACTTTCTATAACAAAGTAGATTTCACTTTGGGATCTGAAATCAAATCGTTTGGAAATGTGAATTCCAAAACATAACAATGCATACAAACAAGTATGCAACCAAATATCGTGCTCCCCATCGACAAGGCAAAGGGTACGCACCTAGCAACTCGATATATATAAATGTGCACCTACCCCACATAGGAGCAGGCTGCACCGACGATGCACCTCCCACACATGGAGAGCATACACCGCCCTCTCACCCATACTTTTAGTATCAGGGTTACCCGAATCTTTAGCCACATACTAAATCATTTTATATCCCGAAGTAGGGAAAATCATTTCACAACATAATAATCACAAGTACTTTCAAAATATAGTACTTCACATCAGGAATTCGCACATATGATCAGTCACTATTAATCACATAACCTTTGAGCTCGTACGTATCAAAGAAGGGTGTTAAGCAAGAGAATAAATTCTCCGCACCAAACAGATACATCATTAATAGCAACTAATCAAATACGTGATGAACCACAATGTAACACATAATACATTTCAAAATCTCTTCGATAATATCGGGTTTAGGCCTCGAAATCCTTTCTGTTTTATAAAACATTTTTTTATAAAACATTCCCTGTCCAAAATCGGGAATACATTTCTTTTCACTTAAGAAAAATATATCATTTTACAATCATTCATTAAATTTTAAATGAACACAACATCTCTAAACACCTTATCGTCAAATCGTGAAGTGTTTCACAAGGTGTTAGCACATAGATATCTTTACTCAACCCAATGCTAAATGTAAAGGTTTATTCTGCTTATAATCTGGTCGAGCACCATCCAAACAATCAATCAACCACAATCAATATCAACAGCTAAGTAAATTTGGTTTAATCACATTATGTGTTTTGGAAAATTTAATCACCATTCATTCATCCAAATCTAATTAAAGATTAATTCAAACCCCAATTGGTTTCATCTCTAAAATCATTTCATATTGATTGTTCTACTTTTTGGAAATTAATCCTGCTTTTACGCGAGTTACAGAACTAATGTCATTTAAACACAGTTCACGACAAAACCCAAATCCAATTTGATATTAAACACAAGGATCTGAATAGAAAATAGTATCGGCTTATATTCAACATCAAATTCTGAAACCAACAAATATCGTATTGGAAATAACGATATTAATATATCTTTCAAATTTCCACAACCATATCTGTATAATCACGAAATCCAACATCGAAATATTCCAAAGATAATTTCGATTCAAATCCATTCCAATTCATATATTGGAAATTCTGGTTATTTTTAAAACCATTTCAAATCCAATTTATTTATTTAAAAATAAATAAATTATTATTCTAGTTAATAACGAGTTCATTTCGATAAAAATCTATTTTTATCTTTTCAAATATGGGATTTTTCAGCCCAATTCTTTCCAAATCATTTATTATGATTTTTCACAAATTATTAATATTTTTAATAATTTTATCAAGGCCCGTACAGTCGATTTCCATCAAAGGCCATCGAACTGCGCTTACAGCGACCTTTTCCAAATTTGATTTGGACATAATTCCAAATCCAACCGTTAGATTTCAAATTTCTCATATTCTTAGAAAGCTCTTTTCGATACGAACCCAACGGTCCCGGTTTCAGGAGAATCCGACGGTCGGATCTCCCATAATGTCCATTCGAAGTCAATGGTGAAAATTCGCGAAATGCCGTAGCGCGGCGCGTTCTATTCAAGCCATTATATTATATATATATAATATATATTTCATCGATTTCCTTTTTAAAACATATTTTATAAATCGTTTTAAATTCGTTTTCAAAATGATTTCAACTTCATATTCAATTTCTAATCAAAATTGAATACTCCATATACATGACAATTTTATACAATGTATATATATGTTAAAAATTATATTTTTAACAATCAAATCATTTTCACATTTCATATATATATATATATATCATTTTCATTTCATATTTATCGTTTTCATTTCATATATATATCGTTTTCATTTCATATATATCGTTTTCATTTAATATATATATCGTTTTCATTTCATATATATATCGTTTTCACATTTCATATATATATATATATCGTTTTCATTTCATATATATCGTTTTCATTTCATATATATAATATTTTCACTTTTATATATATATATATATATAATATTTTCACTTTCAATATATACGATATTTTCACTTTCAATACATACGATATTTTCACTTTCAATATATATGATATTTTCACTTTCAATATATACGATATTTTCACTTTCAATATATACGGTATTTTCACTTTCATTTACAGTTCAATATTTGATTCAATTTGGCCTAAATGGTTAAAAATTCTAATTAATCAACCAAAATTCAAACAACACAACCCCTTTATTCAACAGATGAATATTTTCAATAGTTTATACATAAGGTAAAAATGTTATTTTTGGTGTTAAAACAATTTATTTAAAATACTAATATTTTATATAGCCTATATATATAATACACCACTTACTTGTTTTTATGTAAACTTGAATACCCATGTTGGATCACTATTTTACCTTGAGTATTTTCTAAGATAGGTCCAGGCCCTGATGAATACACCCTTTTAAACTTGAAATTATATACTATAACCTGCTGTCTTGAGTACATGGTTAGATAAACGCTATATTTACCTTTGGAATGCCTGTTTTATACGGTTGGATTAACATTTGTTAAATTTATTTATACTTGGCATGCGGGTTACTTGCTGTCATACTTGGGTTTTGCATACTTGCTATTTTTTTTTCTGTACCTTGCTTTGGAAAGAAATATTTTAGCCAGTCTAATTTTAAAAACTTGCCTCGACTGAATGTAGTCATTATTCGTATCTGGTGGTATGTATATGTGGCGGCTACTGATACATGTGTATATATGTACTTTCGTATGTGCACATGTATTCATGGCATACGTATACACCCATAAGTGCGCTATTTCGATATGCGGTCGACTGTTGGAAATCTTTGTTGCATACACTAGTCGTCACTTTTGGATAAGTCATATAACCCGTTTTGTACCACGTTGTGCAAATTCTTGTTTATTCAAAGCACATTTGTCTTATGTATATGTGGTGGCCGATGTATACATATGTATATACAAACCCACGCATGTGTATACATATGTCATCGGTATACGTATATATAAATGCATAGGCTATCCTGACTTGTTCGTCCCAAGTTGTTATGTCGGGTTAACTATTATATTTCAGTTTTTATTGAAATTAATTTACTTGAACTATGATTTAATCCTGACTTGAGTGTTTTATGTTTTTGCATGGAACGCTCAGGTCAGACCCGAGCAGTACAGATATAAAGATTACAACTTAGGATTTGAAGATTGGCCAGGCTGGGGATTCCTGGAGATGCGCACTCTGAAATTTTAATACAGTAAAGATTTTCTTGTACTTTAAATCGTTCTTTTTAAATTCCGCTGTACAAGAAATTCTTTGTATCAAATTTTTTGATAAATATATAAAATTTTATTTCGTTGTTCAATACTGTGTTATTTATTTTGTATTTTTCTGTGTTGATTCTGTTTATAAACTCTGTAAGCTAAATAATGATCCGTCGTTATGGAACGTTTTAAATTGGTTTAATTACCAATTTGAAGTGGTCCAAATGGCGGGACGTTACACAAACATTATAATAACATTACGCCCATTCAGCTTGGAAAACTAGTGTGACAAAGCTTAGGTATGTGGAATATATAATGATTTTGAAAGATCGCACAGTTGAAACAAAATAGATTCTTACCTCACAATTCCAACCTCCACACATGACAAAATATAAATAAATATGAACAATGATCCAAATAGGAGAGAATAGACATAAAGAATCCAAAATTGAAAGAATGGATAAAATAATAGAACATAGGAAAGTAAAAGCACTTCTCAGTACAATTAACAAAATGATTCATAGTTTTGAATTGAATAAGGAAAGAGAATTCACCAACAGTGAATAGGAGATATCGAAAGTGTACTGTTGGATAATATACTGATAGCTCCAATGGCTCTAGGAAATGTACTTGTCAAACTTCGTAAACCTTAGCAGCGATTCAAATGTTTCACGTCTCCACTTATATGCATTCAAATCCAATCTGGAGTAAACGTGAAAATATTATAATGGGGACCACTCAACGTAGCTAGGCATCCACTTGATTTTTGGTCTTAATCATTTCCTACAATGGATAACATTGCCTAAATGAGCAACAAGTCATTTTAAATTGACAATATACAAAGAGGAACGATGAATTGATTGTCAATAAATCAACTATCAAGAATATTTAAAATGATTATACATGAAAATTAATTTGCGTATGCTTACCACTACTCATGATTTCAAACTTGTGTTATTCCACTATTGAAAATGAGGCCGGACAAGTTAAAATAGTGTTGTGTCTAGGTATTGCCTTGATAACAATTTTAACCTTTGAGATATAAATAAGTTTCCATACCTCGATATTTATTGTTGATAGTATGCATAAATCCTTTCCATGTAACCGATATTATTTACGGAAATTTAAATTTCTTATCCATTTTGCACCCATATCAAAAAAATTAGAACTAAATTTGTACTTGGTTTTCACATTACAAATATTAGTAAAATACTCTTCAAAGTACTATAAAATATTATTATTAAAGATTTCTATATTTCTATGTGTGTTAAAAAGAAGGGTAAAAAGGTCACTAAGAAGATTTTTGCTATAAATCCAAAACAATTTACACTTAGTTTTATATTCAATCAATATTTTTTAAGAGTTTTCCTCGTCTAAATAGTAATCATTTATAAATTTAAAAAATATATTATTTCAAAGATTAATAGATCAATCATTTAATTTTGAACACCTTTGTTAATTTACTAAATTAACCTTAATCACTTCTATTAAGTTAGTAAAATAATTTTTAAAACACATCTATTTAATCGGTTACTTTATTTTTAAACAACTTTTAGATAATATAGTAAAAAGGTCAATTAATTTAAACATCATGTGAAGCGACCAGTACTTCCCCGTAAAGGAAAGCCCGAATTGAATTGAGAACAAGACGAATCAAAACACGAACAGAAGAACATTTCATTGCTTAGTACAACAATTTCATCAGAATACAAGAATATACAGAGTATGAATTAATATTACACATTTACTAAATATCAGAGATTTACAAATTACGATGCAGTGGAAAATAATACAAAACATAACTGAAAAGAATATACGGATATAGAGCTTTCCGAATATCATTCCAGCTATAAACCAGGATCCTATGAATATAAATCTGCAAAACCAAAACTACAAGCTGCTCGTATGGAAAATAGGGGCACCCAGAGTTTAGATTAAAACAATAAACTCCAAATCAATCATGTGACTGGTGTGAGAACTAAAACAGTTATTTAAAGCTTTTCTTTAATGTTATTAAATCAAGGGACCACGCCGTATAACACGAAATGGGTTTCCTCCCAAGAATACTAGTGCATATAAAAAAACAGCGCAATGCTTTTTGGAAAAATGAGGCTATCATAAGACCCAGGTCTCATCACACAATTCAATGCAAGCCGGAGGATAGGGTTTTCCCTTATATTAGTCAACATGCTTGGTACGTTTAAAACAAATCATTTGTTACTATTATAAGTGCATAGTGTATAAAACAACTTCAAATATAAATGTATCAATCCTAGACGGCATGGGTACCATATATCATGTCGCCAATACTAGGCTCTACAATCAAAACCGCAAATGTCATGTATTGGAAGTTGGATTTCCATCTATGAACCAAGGCAAGGGATCGTCCTTACCGCTTTGAGACGCTCTATCCCGTGTCTCAGGATCAGAGTTGGAGTGACCCTTGGATTGTCAGGGCCGGTCCACCCGAAGTGCAAAGGGAGAATTAAAATGCCTGAATGTAACAACCCGGAAAATCAGGACCAATTTAAAAATTTTATTTTAAATAATTTGGTTTGAAAATGTGCCAGAATTTAATAAATTTATTTTTAAATAATATTAAAGCCATTGAAAATAGACAATTTTCAAACGACCTCCATTTTCGACGAAACCACTTTTATTGGAATCGGAATGTAAAATTATTGCTAGGTTTCAATTTTCATAATTTTTCGAATTAATATCTGAGCTTGGCAAAAGAAAATGTGTTTTGATCATTTAAGTCAAATTTAATTGACTGAAAAATAGCCATTTTTCAAATAGTCTCATAATTCGATGAAATTAATTTTGTTAGGACCGTATCGTCATAACAAAGCCAGAAATTATTTTTCTGGATTTTTCTGAGTTCATATGTGAGACGACCCGAAATCCCGTTCTAACGGAAACAAGGGTTATCTTTGGAATATAACACAAAAACATACAATAGCAAAACAGAATAATAAAATACACCAGATAATGAACAATAGAATATACTAGATAAAAGTAATCATCAGAGTTACACAGTATACAGGGTCTTACTTAGTACAAATACAGTTCAGCTATACATAAATGTCTACAGCGGAAAACAAACAAAATATGTACAATAGGAGCTGAACAGCATAAAAAGAGATTAATGATAGGATCCATCTTCAGCTCCAGCTATCCAGAAAGAACCAACTAAACCTGAATACAAGGCTGCCCGTATAGAAAAAGGGGCACCCGAGTTTGAAAGTGAAACAAACTACGAGTCAGTCATGGGACTGGTATGAGAAATCTACTCAACACATATATAATTTGGCCAATCACAGGACCACGCCACTTTCGTGGAACGGGTTTACTCCATTGGATTGCCAGTGCTTTAAAACAAATCTTTCTTTTAAACATCGCTATGCTTTTTATACAAATGAAGCCGTTATAAGACTTAGTTCCCATCACACAATGCAACGCAAACCGGAGGATAGAGTTTTTACCTTATAACGGCCAAAATATGCTTGATACGAATAAAACAAAGGCATTTGATATTATTGCTAGTGTTTATATGTTCCAAAAACAATTTCAAATCATAACTATCAATCATAGACGACATGAGCGTCCCATGCCACTATGTCGCCATATATATTCATACAATAAAAAACGCACGATGTCGTATTTGGAAATTGGATTTCTGTCATGAACCAAGGCAAAAGATAGTCCTTACCGAATTCGTGACTCTCTAGCCCGAGCCACAGGATCAGAGCTCGAGTGACCCTAGGAGCGACAGGGCCGGTCCACCGATGTGGATTAAAATTCCTGAACAATACGTTTCCCCGCCCTTTGGGGCGTAAACGAGCCAACGAATGACTCCATCGGACCCGGATCGTCCGATCAAACCGAGGCGCCTCGCAACAGCAACAACCACATAGGTGAAAAGTACATAAATGTCAGGGCTGGTAGGTCACTGACACCACCCTAGCTAGAAAGAAACGCATGTCCTCCCTGAGGTCCTTCCTCCCGTTTCTGGTTCATACCGGGGTGTGAGGCTCGCGAATTCACGTTATACACAAAGCTACGCCACACAGGCGGTGCTTTGATCATCACCACAAGACTTTGCTTTTCAACAGAAGCCCTGATCACTGCATCTTAGCATGCCACACAGGCAATTCATGCCATGCGACTGATGTCCATCGATATACAACCTCTGAGCTCGTGCGTTTCAGAGAAGGGCGTTAAGCAAAAGAATAAATTCTCCGCCGCCAAACAGATGTATATTTAATAGAGATCAATCAACACAGAATGAAATCCAATGTCGGACACACAGTCCATTTACAAGTCCGTTCTGGGTCTGAACGAAACCGGAGGCACTAAATACCTCGCAAACCCTTCGATCACCACGTACGTCTGGACGATCACCACTCATTATCCATATTTCGGGATGCCTCCCAATCAGGACCTCGGTTACCATCCAAACGAGGTGAAGATCTCCGGTCTTCGACCGTCTTCTTCATCTTCGACTTTCAATCGTTGGTCAATTATTTGATATGAGAATTAACTCGGCCTTTTCAAATAATTCACGTATATTTAGAATTTCAAATCAATTTATTTCAATGGTTAAATCATTCGACAACACCCATTTTGTTCTTTAATGTAATTTTCACACCAAACACATTCAACCATCAAACACCACATAAATCGAGCAAATTCAGTTTATTTCCATTCCATATTGTTTATGGTATTTTATAACGATTTATCGCTATTTTTATTTATTTTAAAATAGCCTATTTATTCAAAAACGACGTTTCGGGCCATAGCGCGGCCGTGGCGCTGTTTTTCCTCAGATTTGATTTACACATATCCGAAAATCTAACCGTTGGATCTTCACAAAATTTACATCATCAGAAAGGTCTTTTCAAAACGAATCCAACGGTTCCAGTTTCGGGAAAATCCGACGGTCGGATCTCCCGGTACAATCGTTTGAAGTTTCGATTTCAAAATACGAACTACAGCGTCGTTATTCGATTAAATATATAATTATATTTATATATATATAAATATAATCGTTCCTGGCGCTGTTTTTCTTCAGATTTGATTTAAACATTCCAGACAATCCAACCGTTGGATTTTTACAAGGTTGGTGCCGTTGGGAAGATATTTCCAAGGCGAATCCGACGGTTGAGGTTTCGGGAAAATCCAATGGTCGGATTTCCCGCACTAGTTGTTTGAAATCACGGTTTCAAAATACGAACTGCACGGCCTCGTTTCGTTTTAATTTTATTTATATTTATATATTTATATAAATATAGTTCATTCAATGATTTCAATATCGTTTTCACTTCAAATATTTCACTAACGCCCTAAAATTTTGTAAAATTTCGCCATAACCTCCCCTGCACCGGGAGCATCGGGAAATCTCAAATAGCTTCCCCGGTCCTTCTAATCTCAAAAAGAAAAAGAAAAAGCCAAGCGGCTAGCCAACAGGCTCATAAAATCATCACCCAAACAAAACAGTAAATGTGTACCCATTTGTCGGGCACAAAATTTTATCCCTCTTCTCTTTCCCCTTTGCTTTAACCTGTTCAATGAATATGCATGTACATATATATAGTTCTTATCATTTATCATTTTCTATTCAACTTCATATTTGATTTCTATTTGGTTTAAAAACACCATTCATTCTAATGTTACATGCATAGGTACAAATCATATCATTAGCTAATTAATGAATATCTCAACTCACATATGTTTATTTGAACGAGTGGCTATTTTTAACACTTCACATTTCAACGATTCATGTGCATAATAAGAATGTGATTTTTATTGTAAAACAATTCATTTCAAAACACTATTATTTTATATAGTGTAGATATAGGTGATAAAAATAGGATTTTTTTTCTTATAAAACAATTTCTTTCAAAACGAGATTATTTTACATAGTTCATATAGTCGATAAAAGGTGGTTTTTATTATCAAACAATTTATTTCAAAATATGAATACCATTCAACACATGAATTTCAAATCAACGAACGAATATCGATTCAACACATGAAGGTCTTCTATAGTTTCTATATATAGATAAAAATGTGATTTTTATATTTAAAACGCGAATACCATTCAACACATGAATTTCAAATCAACGAATGAATATCGATTCAACACATGAAGGTTTTCTATAGTTTCTATACATAGATAAAAATGTGATTTTTATATTTAAAACGCGAATACCATTCAACACATGAATTTCTAATCAACGAATGAATATCGATTCAATACATGAAGGTTTTCTATTCAATGAATAAATATAGTTTTAGCAAATGAAAATAATTCAAACACATGAATATTATTCAAAATTTCGGCAGCATAACGGCAGGGTAGTTAAAACCGGGACCGTCCCTAGTACGGCTCCTCGCTCTACCTTAAAACCTCGCGGTTTTTGACAATGGGGATCATGCATCTAGTTCGCACACAGGCGGCATGTATATATTTATTTCATTTCCACAAACTAATCCTATGTGGTTTCAACCAAATATTTCTCAACCACAAACGGGTATTTTTCAACCTCAATCAATCAATATCAACCACAAACAATCCCAAACAATCATTCGCTATCAATCAATTTTCACACCAATCACAATCAATAAATATCGTCCATGGTTTGTGGACGAGGGGCGTATATATATATATATATTTATATATATTTATATATAGCAATTCACTTTTATTTCAACACATATATAATTTTTACAACGCATATATAACTTATACATCGAACATACAACTTATACAACGCTTATACATGAGGTGTACAACGTTTATATAACTCATACATCGACTATATAATTTATACATCGTCGTTTTCCATATTGTTTTTAAATCAGAAATCTCACATTGGGTTCCACTCCACCAAAAATAGCAGAAGGCTCAGAAAAATACGCGGTCTCTTCTAAAATGTAGAAGGCGTTCACACGGTCACGATGTTTCCTGTTTCATCGAATTTCGTTAACATAGCAAAAAGATATGATTTTTCAAAGGTTTGCAACACTTAAAAGTGTTATTTTCAATTGAAAAATAAACAAGCCGTATACCAGTTTTTTTCTTCGAAACTAGGTTTTCGATTTTCTCGCGAATCGATGCACGATATCACGATCGACCTTTACCACAGCGTAGGGCTTCGAACCAGCTTCCCGGCGCCGGCAACCACCTTCAGTTCGACGTCCAGATGAAGCAGCGGCGGCAGTTGCAAACGGCGAACTTCGTGGCATTGATTCGAGCGATATACTCAATGAAAAAATCAAACTTGGTATGGATTGGAAGGTCTCGACAAACTCTACAAAATTCCCAACAGAATGGAGGTCTAATTTTGAGCTGATTGAGAGGAATCGAGGAGAGAAGGGAGGAAGAAGTTTCCGTCGTTCGATCTGGAGTGTCGGGGGGTTTTTCGATTTTTTTTTATATTTTTAATTTATGAAATAAAAAATCCTATTGGCCGATGCTATATTAAATTCAAAAATTGGGGTTTTCTTGGACGAACTCGAAATCCAACCCAATGACTGTCGTCCCTAGCGTTTTACCCTCATTCCGAACACAATGGGATATGTTTCGTAACCCAATTCGGCTGTTACGATAGGTTTCCGTTGAATTTAAAATATAAATCTTTATATATTCAATTTAAACGCACATTTTAAATTACCGGGGCTACATATTGACTCTAAAAATTCCAGAAAAATAAATCTTGCTATGTTTTCACGATACGGTCCCAACGAAACTAGTTTCGTCGAATTCTGAGATCGTTTGCAAAAAGGCCCATTTTTGGTCGATCCAATTTAACTGTAATTGACCAAAACACATTTTCTTTTGCCACACTCACATACTAGCTTCAAAAATTATGAAATTTGAAACCTAGCAATAACTTTACATCCCGGATCCAAAAAAAGTGGTTTCGTCGAATTCCGAGGTCATATGCAAAATGGCCATTTTCACGGGCTATATAAATTCCATAGCGAACGTCCTGAAAATTCATTCGGCCATAACTTTTGCTTTCCGCTATGAAAATTCGATTTTTCAGATTCGTTAGAAAGGTATTCACTAACAGATTTAAATATTTTTGGTTTCACTAAAATCCGGATTGTTTTGCACCCGGTACAGTCCGACAAAGTTTGAATTCAATTTTTTGAAACTGCAGCCCCTTTTCAGGCCTTGTTTATAATTATAATTAATTATATTCGTTTTCAATTGTCGATTCAAACTCAGTTTTCATCTCAATTATTGAGAATATTTATTTTAAATATTTAAAATCCATTATTTTAGCCAATTTAAAAAATTTAAATTGGTTCAGATTTTCTGGGTCGTTACAATCTCCCCCACTTAAAACTTTTCGTCCCCGAAAAGGAACAAAGTCGAAAGTGGTTTGATAAATCTACAATCCCACAATACAACAACCAATTTGTTTTTAACCTTCCAAAACTATACTAATCAAATCCTATATTCCTTTAAAAATCATTCAGAGTAGAGAATAAATATTGCACATCCGTGGGAAGAAAATAGCAATAGAATAGAGAATTAAATGGTAATGCAAAGTAGGGTAAATGTACCTTGCACCGGAGTCAATCAGAGATATCAACTCGGCATCTAGGATAAGCCTTCTAAATGCTCTCCTCGGTTTCCCAAGTACAATCTCGCGGATCTCCACTCCATTGCACTTTGACTAAGTGAACCTTCTTGTTCCTCAGCTCTTTGGTTTCTTTGCCGATAATTTTTAGCGGCTCTCTTCTCACAGCTAGTTCTGGAGTAATTTCAATATTCTGTTGAGCTGCTTCTTCCACGATCAAGTCTGGATCATGAACGTGCTTTTGAAGTTGAGATATGTGAAATACATCATGAACTCCAGGCAACCAATCAGGCAGTTTGACCCTGTAAGCGAGAGTTCCGATCCGTTCCAGAATAGGAAACGGACCAATAAATTTGGGCGCTAACTTTTCAGTTTTACCGAACCGGATAACTCCTCTCATCGGCAATACTTTCAAATATACATAGTCGCCAACTTCAAAGGATATATCTCTTCTTCTTCTATCGGCATAGCTCTTTTGTCGGTTTTGAGCGGCGAGTAATCGCTTCTTAATAAAATCGACTTTATCGGCAGCTTCTCGGATCATATCTGGACCCAACACAAGTCTATTTCCTGGTTCGACCCAACAAGCAGGGGATCGACACGGTCTACCATACAATGCTTCGAATGGCGACATTGTCAGACTTTCCTGGTAGCTGTTGTTATAAGAGAATTCAGCCAAATGCAGATGGTCTTCCCATGATCCACCGAAATCTAGAACACAAGCCCGCAATAGATCTTCTAAAATGCGATTCACCCTCTCAGTCTGACCGTCTGTCTGAGGATGATAAGCGGTGCTCAAGTTCAACTTCGTTCCCAGCTCGACTTGAAATGCCTCCCAGAATTTGCTAGTGAATATTGTATCTCTATCACTGACTATGCTGAGCGGCACTCCATGTAGTCTAACTATTTCCCGGAAGTAAATCTGCGCCAGACTCTGAGCGGTTCTATTTGATCTAACAGGTATGAAATGGGCGGTCTTCGTGAAGCGATCTACGATCACCCAAATACTGTCATTCCCTTTTCTGGTTCTGGGCAGACCATCAGTGAAATCCATAGAAATATGTTCCCACTTCCAACCAGGAACTTCCAGTGGTTGTAATAATCCAGCCAATTTCTGTTGGTCGCTTTTGACTAGTTGGCAAGTGGGGCATCGACTAACATATATCGAGATGTCTCTTTTTAACGACTTCCACCAGAATGTGCGTTTGATATCGTTATACATTTTATTCACACCTGGATGGATACTGAGTTTAGATTTGTGGCATTCATCAAGCACATCTCTTCTGAGTTCAGGAATTTCTGGAATGCAAATTCGTCCTTCTAACCTCAGAATCCCTTCGCTATCTAGCTGGAAATCCAAAGCATTGCCTTCACAAATTCGCTGACTCATTCCTTTGATAAATTGGTCGTCTTCTTAGAGAGCCGATATCTTATCAATCAACGAAGTCTCAATGACGAAACTGGCGATCATCTCATTCTTTCGGCTTAACGCATCGGCCACGACATTGGCTTTCCCCGGAGTGTATAGAATTTCAAAATCATATGCTGCAAGAAACTCCAGCCAACGTTGTTGCCTCAAATTCAAGTCTTTCTGAGTGAACAGATACTTTAACGACTGGTGATCTGTAAACAGTTCAAATCTCTCACCCAGAAGATAGTGCCTCCAGATTTTCAAGGCGAATACTATAGCCAATAACTCAAGATCATGAGTTACATAGTTTTTCTCGTGCGGCTTCAGTTGACGGCTAGCATAAGCAATCACTTGACCCCTTTGCATTAACACTGCCCCATGGCCTTCTCTAGAAGCGTCAGTCCAGACCTTTAAATCCTGGTTGCCATCGATGATGGTTAACACTGTAGCAGTCGTTAGTCTTAACTTTAGCTCTTCAAAAGCCTCCTCACTTTCTGGAGTCCATTTGAATTTAGAATGCTTCTTTGTAAGCTTCGTTAAATGACCAGATATCTTCGAAAAGTTTTTAACGAACTTCCGGTAATAGCTAGCCAATCCGAGAAAACTGCGGACTTCAGTGGGGGTACTGGGCTGTTTCCAATTCTGAATGGCTGTGATTTTGCTTGGATCCACAGCGATTCCTTCTTTCGATACGACATGGCCTAGAAATTTTACTTCATCTTGCCAGAAGATACATTTGGAAAACTTTGCCTTCAATACATTCCTTCTGAGGATTTCTAGAACCTGTTCCAGATGCTTTTCATGTTCGGCCTTTGATTTAGAGAAGATTAGAATATCATCAATGAAAACCAGAACAAATTTATTCAAAACTCCTCTGAACACTCTATTCATCAGATCGACAAAGTAAGCTGGAGCGTTACATAAGCCGAACGGCATTACTAACCACTCGTAGAATAAGTCGGGACCTCTGAATGCTGTCATTGGAACACACTCTTCGGCAATTCAAAGTTGATTGAAGCCTGTAGCTAGGTCCATTCTTGAGAATACTTGTGCGCCATTTAATCGATCCAACAAATCATCAATCCGCGGCAATGGATATTTGTTCTTTATGGTTTGTTTGTTCAGATCTCGATAATCCACACAAAAACGTAGAGTACCGTCAGATTTTGGGACAAATACCACAGCTGCGCCCCAATCAGAGAAACTAGGCCTGATCAGACCTTTCCATACTAGCTGTCGTGTTTGATTGTCTAATTCCTCTTTCTCTTTCAAGGACATTCTTCGAATAGCGTGAACTACCGGCCTTGCATTCGGAATTAAAGCAATTTTGAAATCTATTTCTCTCTGCGGAGGTAAGCGAACAACTTCTTCAAACACATCCGCATAGTTTTTGACGACAGGAATGTCTTTCACTAGGTCGGGGATATTCTCTGTGATTTCAGGGACATTTTCTATTTGAGCTGGAGAAACATCCAAAGCTGCCCAGAAGTCTTTTCTATTTGAAGTCGGCCTTCACATGGTATGGTTATATAATTCCCCGATTGTGCCTTTGCCTTAACAACTCTCTCGGCGCATCTAACCTCTGCTTCATATTTGGTTAGCCAATCCAATCCCAGAATAAGATCGAATTCATTAAAATTCATGACGATAGAGATAACAGGGAATTTATAGCAAGAAAAAGAGACAGGTACTGCACAAATCCAACTGAGATTGATGGAACCCCCAACTGGATTTTGGACAGTCATTGGCTCTTTGAGCTTCTTCAAATTCAAATCCATTTTCTTGACTGCACTCTTTGCAATAAAGCTTCGTGACGCGCCTGTGTCAAACAGTACTTTAACTGGAATGTTTTTGACATTGAGCGTGCCTTCTAAAACATCAGACCTTTCCTGAGCAGACGAGGGTGCAGGTACTTCTACCACTTCATTTACATGTACTGGTTTAGGTTTTCTGAATAGCGGGCAGGCCTTTGAAAGATGACCGGACTGATGGCATTGACTGCACTTTCTATTCTCTTGGAACTTCTTGCCAGATTTAGATCCATCCTTTCCTCGTTTCTTGGGAGATCTGCAACTTACCGAAAGGTGCCCTTGCCTATTGCAGTTACTGCATACAGCTGTCGTTACTGGTTCTTTTTCGGATCTGGCCCTTTTTCGATTTACTTCGGGCTCCTTACCGACTTCAGACATTGTACTGGCCTCAGGACGATCAGTTTCAGACTCAATTTTATTACTAGAGCTGACTTCCTCTTCGTCGCGCAACATGCCTTTCTTATGGAGATCTTCATATTGATAAGCCATATAAATCATTTCTGAAAAAGGAAGTTTCACATGCCCCATTACTTTATTCTAATATTTCCTTTGAAGCCCGTAAATAAATCTCAAATTCTTTCTCCTCGTATTCTGAATTAGATGGGGAGCAAAGTGAGCAAGTTCGTTGAATTTCTTATGATATTCTGGTATGGTCATATCCCCTTGTATCAAATAAGAAAATTCATCACAAAGGCGCTCAGTCGCTTCGAGAGGGGTAAATCTTTCCAGAAAAATCACTTTGAATCTATCCCGGGTGATATCACCTTCTGGATTATCCTTAATAACTGAATCCCACCAGAACAAAGCTTCTTCTTTGAGTGCCCAGGAGGCCAGTAATCTTTTCTGGTCATCCCTCAGCTTTAATGCTTCGAAGATTTTCTCAGCCGAACGAACCCAAGCTTGTGTTTTCATAATTGCTTCTTCACCCGAAAAGGGTTTTCCACCCAGATTTCTATATTTCATGAATAGAGCTCCTATATCCAGGTCAGTATTACTTCTTCTGTTTCTGGCACTCATTTTCTAGTTCTTCTGCAAATAACAGATCAAGTGTCAGGTCAACAGAAAAGATATTTCAAAATATAGAGACAAATACTTGAATGTAAATGTGTCTATCGATGTGTTATTTCATTCTGCTACTCATACTAGGATATTACTGATCCTATCTGTATTGAGTTACCCGTCCTAGAACACTACTGGTTCTATTTCTGACGAGTTCGTTCAAATGTTATATTCCAGAACTAAGCTTAACCAAAGCTCTAATACCACGTTGAGACGACCCGAAATCCCGTTCTAACGGAAACAAGGGTTATCTTTGGAATATAACACAGAAACATACAATAGCAGAACAGAATAATAAAATACACCAGATAATGAACAATAGAATATACTGGATAAAAGTAATCATCAGAGTTACACAGTATACAGGATCTTACTTAGTACAAATACTGTTCAGCTATACATAAATGTCTACAACGGAAAACAAACAAAATATGTACAATAGGAGCTGAACAGCATAAAAAGAGATTAATGATAGGATCCATCTTCAGCTCCAGCTATCCAGAATGAACCAACTAAACCTGAATACAAGGCTGCCCGTGTAGAAAAAGGGGCACCCGAGTTTGAAAGTGAAACAAACTACGAGTCAGTCATGGGACTGGTATGAGAAATCTACTCAACACATATATAATTTGGCCAATCACAGGACCACGCCACTTTCGTGGAACGGGTTTACTCCATTGGATTGCCAGTGCTTTAAAACAAATCTTTCTTTTAAACATCGCTATGCTTTTTATACAAATGAAGCCGTTATAAGACTCAGTTCCCATCACACAATGCAACGCAAACCGGAGGATAGAGTTTTTACCTTATAACGGCCAAAATATGCTTGATACGAATAAAACAAAGGCATTTGATATTATTGCTAGTGTTTATATGTTCCAAAAACAATTTCAAATCATAACTATCAATCATAGACGACATGAGCGTCCCATGCCACTATGTCGCCACATATATTCATACAATCAAAAATGCACGATGTCGTATTTGGAAATTGGATTTCTGTCATGAACCAAGGCAAAAGATAGTCCTTACCGAATTCGTGACTCTCTAGCCCGAGCCACAGGATCAGAGCTCGAGTGACCCTAGGAGCGACAGGGCCGGTCCACCG